>JAZKJV010009256.1:0-2583120 GCA_037367405.1 Ottelia alismoides | reverse complement strand
TGAAAATTGTGGAGGAGAAAGATACGATGGTTTGAGATGGGGGTCTGCCTCAAAAGAAGGGCTGGGAGGTGAGGGAGTCTGGGTCTGACTCTCCTTGAGATTAGATGGGATCGACTCGGGAAGAAGGTCATCCTGAGTCTGTGAAGACATGTGACGGATGGTGGATCATTGAGAGCTCACGAAACTGAGCGGAAAGCCGTCAAGTCGTCATCTTCGATATCAAGAGAATAATAGGCAGAGCACGATGTCAAGTCAAGAGATTGGAAGTAAAGGCGTATAAGATGTGGTAATACACGCCTCTCAAGCAAACAGAAAACAACCTTGGATTCACCAACACAACCAGGTGATGACCGTAAAAGTTCAGTCTTTTATCTTGTCAATTTAGGGTTATGTTAGCAGATAGATATTATTATATATTATCATGAGCTGATAGGTGCCCGAAATTTAACCAAAACATAGTCCTGAGTACTTACAAAAAACCACTTATTCTCAGTCAGTATGGGAGTAAGTACGGACCGTTTTCGGCTACCCGTGTTACTTGAGAATCGAGCCTTACACAATGTCCTCTAAACATCCTACTCTGCTAAGTAAACTCGAACTGTTGCCGGCTACCCGAGAGTACCCACTAAAGAACAGTGATTAGGTGTATGGACTATGTATTATTCTAAGAGAAACTCGGACTTTGGTTATATCCTTAAATGTCGTCCCCTTACTCACAATGTTTGGAAATGTACCTACAATCCATGTACGGGGATTGCTCTCCCAAATCAAATGTTCTTTACATTTATTTTTAGGTCAAGTAGTTAAGCAGTCCAGATTTTATTTTGGTTCTCTTTTTTTGGATTTTTTTTCAAACAAAATGTCTAAAGATTTTTTTTCTTTTTATTTATCCTAGAAAAGATTGCAAATAGGCTGCGAGTCCTAGAACTAACTACAAAGGCGCAAGCAGAGAGGAAAAAATTCGAAAAAAAACTCCTAAACAAGCACCTAGCCTCGTAAAAAATCGCAAAAAAACCATTGATGCGAAAGAAAACCACAGTAGGTGACCTGCACCCCCAAATGCATGACACTCTATGAAACCAACCCCGAGAAAAAGGGAGGGGAGGTACAAGTCGGGATGCTCGTACAGGGCCCTTCTTAAGAAAACACAAAAAATCGGCAAGTGCCCTCATTTTTTTATTATAAAAATATAAATAATATAAGAAAAATCATAACTAATTCTGCCCTCTACAATCGACTCGTGAAAGAAGGGTTCGGTCTCTACACTTTCAACTGTCTCGGCTTCCGAAGAAGCCGGTTGATTCTGCAGGCCCTGTAAAAATTAGTTAGAAAAACAAACACAAAAAAATGTAAAAAAAATAAAGCAAACAAAACCCGAAAGAAACCAAAGAAACATACAAAACCGGAAAAACCGAAGAGAATTGATACAAGTCGTAAAACAAAATCAGACGAAAATCAAAAAAGAATTAGAAAACTGTAAAACCAGAAGATCGGAAAATCTCGAAATTAGGTCAAAAACCAAGGTAAAGCTAACGCCTCCCCGGCAACGGTGTTATTTCAATAACTGAAATCTGACACGTGGTTAATTAAAGAAGGGAGTTGTCAATTTTAGAAAGAACCACAGATATCAGATTTCGATTAATCAAACAAAAATCAATAAAATAGGAGAGAGAGAAAATGAGAATAAGCAGCTTCTCTCTCCTATTTTATCTACACTTTAATATTTATCCAGGTAAGTGTACTTGGGTCGAACTCGAGGAGGCAAAATATCGGTACGATGGTTTTCGAAGAAATAAAAAATCTCTAGAATTTTACTATCTTCTTGATTTTATAACAAACTTCAGAAATCACTCGAAATAACACGAAATTATAAAAAATAAGTTCGAGAAAACTACGCGGTGAAAATAAACGAAAAATACAAGAAATGTTGCTAGGGTAGTTATGCAACTACTCTAGAAAAATCAAGAAAAAATGCAACAAAATAAAGATCCAAAACTCCCCTATAGCTCAGGGGCTAAAATGCAAATAAAAAGTTCTTGTTCTGTTACAAAATGGTCCCTGTCAAGGACTGATTCAATATAAAATAAAATATTTTGCATTTAGGTCCCTGTGTAAGGACTTAAATGCATATCTCTAGAAATTCTGGAGCTGCTTGGAATATCTGGAAGCTTGGCGGGTTTAAGATGTAAATTTTCCACCCACTCGCACGAACGATCAAGATTAGAATGGCGCGCTTGATCTGGGTTGTCTGATGTGGATAGTTGTCAGCCAACTGTGCTTCCCGTGCTGTTCTTGGTGTTCTTGGGATCTTGCGCAGCTGGCGAATATAGGCCTCTTATATCCGGTAGATGCATGCTCGAGTGGTTCTCCTGCAGGGCCAGAGGGGTGATGCCTTCACCCCTCGAGCTCGCCTATGATGGGCTGGCTACGAGGTGGAGGAAGATGGTTGTTGGATCACTTTGAAGATGGTGAGTGGAAAGCTAAATCGGTTGGGATTTGGAGATGCGTCAGCTTGATTCTTTGAAGGGAACAAGCTCTAATTGATGAAATAAATCTCGAATATAAAGATGTTTGGTGAATGAAAATTCTTTGCTCGATTTGTGTATGAATCGACCAAGGATATTAAAAATTTACAGATTATATAATGAGTATCCAGAAAATATGAGAGCGGTGAAATTAGAAAGAAATAGAGAGGATTTGGGTATGAGTTGAATCGAGCTTGAAGGCTGATTAGAAGATGGCGTCTAAAAAGGATGATTAAGGTTCCTAATCATGTGATTAAAGATGCTAAATGAGGAACGAAAAATGAGGAATAAAAATGCAAAGAATGGATGAATGAGTAATTGGGAAGTATGAGGTGTATGACCTCAAGTCGTTGCTCGACGGTCGGTGGCCGGAGCTGAACGCACGCGACATCGGCGATACAAGGTGGTTGGCAACCCTGGAAACCTCCTCTGATCTTCCCTCTTCCACATGGCCACCTTAAGGGATGTTGTCACTTCCGGAGCAAGGCGGAGCACGACGGAGAAGGTGGGGACTCGGCCAGCTATGTTCTGGAAGTATTTAGCTTAGGAGCAGTTAGTTGGAGATGGAGATTTGGAGGTGGTTTTATAGGGAGATCGAAGGGGGTTAGTTGCGGATCAAGGGCTGGCGTGCACCTAGGTTGTTGGAAGGTGACACTAGAGGGTTTGGATTGAGGCATGTTGAAAAAGGAGAAGATGGGTGGTTAGAACAGACTTCACCGGCCAACCTTCTTGAGGAAGAAGGAACATGTGTTGACACATGTCAACAATTGGTTGGTTAGTATCAATAAATACTTTAGAATATATATATAACATTAGATAAAGTTAATTAGAATAGTTATAAAATGAAAATTATAAATAATTAATTTATCTAAATTATGGTATATATAATTTTAATAAATAATAAATAATTTACGATATATAAATATTATATTACCAAATAGGTATAAATATCACTTAATAAATAGGTTTTGGATCTTTAATTCAATAAATTACTCAATAATATATCATTTTTATATTTTATTAATTATTAGGTTAATAAATAAAATATGTATGTATTATTATGGATTTTAATAAATTAATTTTAAGTATTTTAATAAATATAGATATAAATGATGTAGTTCAAATTTTCTATAAATTAGGGTTTTTGATTTAATTAAAATAATAAATAAGCTCCAAAAATTATGAATTAAATTAGGTTGAAAACAAGACCAAGAAAATAATTAGAACTTATAAAATTATTAAACAATAAATAGTGTGTTCTAAATAAAATAAATAGCCCGGAAACCCAGTTGTGGTTAGGTCCCAAAACCTACTTTTTGTAACTGACTCCGATTTTAGTGAAATCACCTTCATTTATTAGAGAATATTATTTTATGAACTTTAAAGGTGAGTAGAGTGAAATTGGAGTTCGTATGAGAAAGTTATGATGTTCGGAAGTTGGGATTTGACAATTTACAAGCTGGATTTCTTGGTATGTATACAAGATAATATTTTTAACTTACTTTTATATTTTTCTATACATTTTTAGAAATAATTAGGAGAAGAGTTTGGTGAAAAATATGTTCATATGAATTAATTAATAATGTTTGGATTTTTTGTATTTATTGGGTAATTGATGAAGAGTGTATGAAATGTGGAATTAATTATTTGTATTTGTTTTCTTCCTTATCTCCCCCTACTTATTTATTTATTGACCAACCCATGCGTACTTGGTCTCGGAGATTAGGTTATAAATATATATTTCAGTTATATTTATTTTTACAAGTCATATTGTACATATATACATATCTACAATTTGCCTTTATTTTTATTTTCTTTATTTTTATCTTTTTATTTATTTACATGATTTTTATGCATAAAAGTGCATTTTTATTGTTAAATGAGATTTTGTTAAAAAGTGAAAATTAATGAATATTCACATGTATTTGTTAAGGGTTTAAGATAAAATGCAGATAGAATGTTAATGAATCACGGATTCATCAATACATTACCCATAGCTCGTTCTTTCGCATAGTTTTGTATATATTAGGCCATATTTATTAGATCAGTAAAATTGGTAAAAAAAATTGTAAAATACATTTATAATTGTATCTATAGTATGTATAATTTATACAAGCTATAAAATTTGTATAATTTGTATAATAAAACTTGTATAAATTTATAAAATTCTTGTAACAAAATACTTTTGTAGAATAGGAGGTATACGAGAAAATTAAAAAAAACATGAGTAAAAAAGAGGCTTCTTATTTGACCTTGCATATCATTCGTGCATTTTATTAAAAAAAATCATCAATCATCTTGCATTTCATTCATATGCACTTCATAGTATCTGCATTTTATTTGCATATCTTGCATATGTAAAGTGGAAAGTTAGTGGATTTTGAACTGAGTTATGAATAGAAATCGAGGATGGACTTGATTTGACTTTTAGTTTCAGAGGAACCTTATAGGAAGTTGAGTTGAGACTTTCAGGTCGAGCGACTAAATTCTTTGAGTCCACAAAACTATGTTCACGTGACATCTTTATTGGTCTAAGTAGAATATTTCATACATACACGATTTGTTTAGATAGTGACCTAACTTGGACAAGCATCTTGCACATAGCTCTTCATTGATGAGTTGGTGAGGAGGTAAAATCCTTTACCTTGGGGAAACACGTGAGTGGAAACATTCGCAGTAATAATAAGTGGCCAGTGTATCTCAACCTAGTCTAGTGGCGTTGAAGTCTAATGACAGAATGTTGTGGGTTGTAATAAAGCTTCAAAAGAGGGATAGTCTACTGGTTCAAGAAGAAAAATTCCTTATGTACATGATGCACATTTGCATATATGTTCAAAAAAAAGAGAAAATATCCAAAAAAAGTTAGACAGGCAGAAAAGTAAATAAATGAAAATTCATGTCGGTGAAAAATATGAATTGGAAAGGTAAATGTTTCAAAGTCTCATATCAAGAAGGCCTGCAGCTGGAGACTTTGCTACACTGGTCAAGCTCCACAATATGTGACTACACTGATCTCAATCCATTCTCTTCTCTCCCCCTCTTCTTGAGCCGGTTGCACATGAACTTAGAAGGGAATACCACACTCTTGAGGAAAGAGTAGCTAGACCGAGGAATTAGAGTTACCTAGTTATAGAAGGATGTTTCTTTTACATTTATGATGTGGAGAGCTATATTTCTCTTACATAGTACAAGTAAGTATCACAGTCATCAGAATTTGAGTATGAGGACTTATTCCGACATGACTGTTGAGGTGACCTTAATATAGACTTATGGAACTTAAAGACTATCATATCTTAAATCCTATTCCTAGTAAGGTTTCGCCAAATTATTAATTTAAAGGCTGAGTCGAGCTTCATTTCACTTTTTGTTCATGACTTTGTTATGGAACCCAAAATATTTCACTTTTGCATTTCATATTAGTTGCTCAGGGAGAAGCAATGTTTAAGTATAGCAGATTGATGAATCTGTGATTCATCACTCTAAAAGTTCAAAACAGAGCTTCGTTCCCGAGAATTAGCTGCATTGTATCATTTATTCTGCATTTTACCATTCACGCACTTAAAATTAATTTCTGTATTTTAGCATGCATATTTGCATTAGATAAGGAATCAAATTCCTTGTAAATATCACATGTATATTACCATATTTCCCTATTTTAATATATTTTTTCACTAACTCAGAATTGAATTAAATCAACTCTCTAATTTACATATTACTAACACTAATAAATTAAAATATATCAAAAAAATACTAACTTGTAAAATTGACCAATAAATCCCAAACCCTAGTTTGAGACTAAAAGCCTAAAAACGTGAATATCTCTCTCATACAGTCTCCTATGGACCCCTACTTTTGAATTATGCGCATTACCTTCAAGCCGGATCAATTTCAAAAGAATCAGAGTTCATATGTGAAACTTGCATTTTGGACCCCTCATTGTATATTATACATATGTCCCTTGATTTTATTTATTTTATATTTTATTCTTAATTATTAAATATTCATAAAATAGATTAAGTTGCATATATTTATTACATTTTTCCTAATTTGATTTTGATTTTTTTAACTTATTTTAGAAATGACAAAAAATCACAAAAATTAAAAAATGATATTTAATAGATAAAGTACAACCAAAAATACCTTTTGTACAGATGATTTTTTTTGCGTTTGGGTCCTTCATGAAAGTTATATCTTTTCCAATTTTATTTAGATTTAGTTTTTGGATTTTCTAGACGCGACACATGACCGCTCCTGGAGTCGTCACGTCACCCCCTTTATTTTCTTTTATTTATTCTTATTTATTTATTTACTTTATTTTATTTTTATTGATTATTTATCTTATTATTCCTTATTTATTTTTTTCTATTTACTTTATTTATTTATTTATGATCTTAATTATAATATACTTATGATTTATTTATTATTATTTATTATTTAATTTTAATTCCTTAATTTCTTTGCCATGTGGCAGTCCTTGGGCATGCCATATTGCACCCCTCCCCTTCCTCTCCCATGCCCATCTCCCAACCGCTCCAACTTCACAACAATACCACCTCAGCTCGCAAACGCCCCTCCGCTTTGCGCGATGGTTGAGCAATACCCACCTCATGCGACCATCCCCCCTACTATCTCTCGTAACCACCTCCCTCATCGCCACGACTATCACATCCTCCCGCATGACCCACTCCTCCACCCTGCTTTGCGCGGCGTGTGCGCAACCGCCTCTCCATCTCTCCTCGCCAACCCACTCCCCCCTTCTTCTACGTCTCGCAGACAGTGGCCAACTTCCCTCATCTCTAGCGTAACCACCGCATCTCTCCCCCTCCCCATCGATCTCGCATTTCTAACCTACCTTAAAACCATCATTGTTTCCCCCATCGTCCTTATCTTCTGATTGGGAGGAGGAACAACAGCTCGAGCTCCCATTTGCCCTTGAGCAAAGACAGCGCCTCCGTCATGGTGAGATCCGGAGTGGTAACAGAGCTCCGTCCTGACTCCACCTCGAGCAGCTGCCCAGCTTGAGTTTGGCCGAAGTGTTGAGCAAATATTGGAGCTCTTTCGTGGTCTCTTCCCCAGGCCATCCTTCATCCACAACCGCCTCGCCATCTACCACCCTATAGTCCGCTCAACCTCATCATCGCCTTCGCAACAGCAGCCAGTTGTGTGTCGACTAGCCTACTCTTCTTCGATCTTGCTTTTCATGGCCAGACCGCAGCCACCTCGCCTCTAGTTGCTTATCGCCACTCGGTCGACTCAGCGCCATAGCCCAGCCGCCCTCGAGCGCCTCACCTCACAGACGCCTTTGGCCGACTCCACCGGGCTTGATCATCAGATCCACCACCACACACATCGCCACATGCATCTTGGAGCAGCCTTCAGCTGCAGCTCCGCACCGCCCTCGAAGCATCATCCCCAACCTCGGTCTAGCCTTGCCTCGGGTAATGCGCCCCCTTGAGCTGCCTGCCCGCCCTTATCCCCCCTGCACGTGCCCGGCACATGGGGGCCA
Source organism: Ottelia alismoides (assembly GCA_037367405.1). Classification (NCBI taxonomy): domain Eukaryota; kingdom Viridiplantae; phylum Streptophyta; class Magnoliopsida; order Alismatales; family Hydrocharitaceae; genus Ottelia; species Ottelia alismoides. The sequence continues at coordinate 2,575,089 of JAZKJV010009256.1, read as the reverse complement.
GGAAATTTGCAGAGCAATCCCTCGAAGCTTCAAGAATTAACACAAGTAGCCTCCCCAGCCTCCCTCACATGCAAGGCACGTGGGCTTTGAGGGATAATTGCACTGACCCCCCTTTGTTCCAGTGATATTGTGAAGACCCAGTTGCACGTGCAATGCATGTTTGTAGCTGTAACTATTGCGCCAAAGCCTCCTGAGCTTCCAGAGAAACATACGCACGCCCCTGCAAGCTGGAGCTCATGTGCTACACATGCAGCCACTGGAAAAATTGCCTGAACATCCCCTAGAGTCTTAGTAGTTGCATATATGTTCAGTCAGCATATTTATTTTATTATTATTTTTATTTTATGTATTGTATTCACCCATGTGTTCTAGATCTATTTTGAACCTTCATTTAGCATCATTTTATTATTCTAAAGTTGTGCATTGTACACCAACTTATTCTTTATCATGTGGATGCTTAATTAAATTTTTGTGAGCTATAATGCATTTAATATAAATACTTTTTGTGGAAAATTACTTATTTTACCCACTATGTATTATTAAATTAATATTAAATTAATTTTGCTCTGAAAATTACCAATGGTCAAATTTCATTACATTTGTACGCATAACGAGGACATATTGACATAATAGGTAATTAGAGTAATTACTTTTTAGTATGTAGTAGATTAATTATTTTTAGGATCTATTAATTTTCTTGGATTCCCCTCTCATAGACTTGTCTACGATAAATTTATTTCTGAAATGTAGATTGGTCTTCTATTAATTAAAATTGATTTGCAAAAAATCACCTTGATGAATATTTAATTCGTAATTAATTCATTTTCATCATAAAATTAAAAAAATCTGAGCATTAATCTCATCATTCTTCTTATTCTTGCCATGTTTTAGGATTTTTGTACATCATTTGATCAAAATTTGCATTTTAACTCTAAGATTAACTGAATTTGCATTTCATTTATTAATTGCATAAAAAAATTAAAAAAAATGCTTTTGAAAACTTAGCTTCTAGATCACCTTAACCTAAGGAGACAACTGCCTCCCCGATTTCGATCTTGGGCTTGCCCAAGTAAAATATAAATTGACTGCTCACTTTAATTGATCAAATTAATTTAGTGGTTTTTGATAAATCATGATTGTCTTAATACTACAACAACATGACATAATTAACATAGGGTAATTTAGGGTTCTTCAATGATAACTCCTCATCCACGCTTGAATCTTTGTATCATTATATGACTTCTTCATTTTTATGTTTGCGTTGATCTTTCTCCCAGCTTATACAGTCTGGAGAACCCATTAGGGATAATGTTCCTCCACCTCTACCAGACCCTCTGTTTTTCCTTAGAAACCTCTCAATATCTTTGCTTAGGCCCTTTGTATGCTACTAACCTTGGCAGGTACTCGAGTCGCTCATTGATCGAGAGTCTCAACCCTACCCCAGTGATCAAATTACTTCCAGACAAGCATCCTTCGAGTTGACATATCAGATCCGCTCAACCCTTTGTTTCGACTAAAGCTTCTTTGTGAGAGTATAACCGAGGTTCTTGGATCTTCACTGTGCAATAAATAACACGAAGGAGGAGCGGATTGATCATCGGAGCACAGGTTCCTCCACCAGACCCGAAGGAGGTAGAAATCATCCTTGAACAGCAGATGCTGTTAGACAGCCATATTTGGCATGATCCAATGACTGAAAGTGGGACACATCTCCGATCCAAAACATCATTTCAAACCACCGCTCGGGAGCATCCAAACCTTTTACGAGCCTCGAGAAGATACAACTTCAACCAGAGCCAAACTACCTGATCTTTTCATAAATCATGCACCCCAAGCACGTGATAGAGGAGCTATTTCAGAAGCACCCCTTAAGGATACCGTATTTATAGTTCAGTCCTTCTAATATGCTCCAAGGCATGTGGAGGTTGTACAACTTGCAGCGTCGACCTATCTACTTCCTTAATTTGCAGATAAGCCCTTCTGTGTTTTAATTATTTATCTTTTTACTCAGTAGATTTCTTTATTTGCATTCAGTCCAATCTTGGACTTCTTTGTTGTAAAACTCTATAGTTTTCTTACAGTTATGCCCCTAGGTTAAATAGTGAATAACTTTCGATTCCTTTATCCAAATTAAGTGATTTTGGACTCGTTATAAAGCTTGTTTGACGCTCTACATTGTGGCATGCTTATGTTATATTTTTGACATTTAATTCACGAAGAATTATTAGGAGACCTTATTTGAACTTTGCAGTTTATTTAATTGATAAATCTTTGAGCCATTATTGAGTTATTGGTATATTGATTAATCTCATATTCTATTTAAAGGATGAATATGTTGAGTTGAACAGAGACTTAGGTCTATCATTTAGTGGATTTTATTGCTTAAAATAATTGCTTAATCCAAGACCTTAATTGTGTTTGTCTTTCCTCTGTGTTTTTGCATTATTGTGTCCATCTAAATTCGGGTTTTTATCAGTTGTACCCCTATGAGATATTGCTATTTCAGTTATGCCCCTCACTTTTTTGGGAATATCAGTAGTGCCCCCGACTTCTTGGCGTTCTATTACTTGTACCCTCCGTCACTTTAACCATCACTGAGTCGAACTTATCCATGGTTTCTTCAAACCATGGTATTGTTAAGAGGGGTATAACCGTCCACCCATCTTCCTCCACCACCTCATCCTCTTCTTCTGCCTGAATCGCTTCTTTCCTCTAGATCTGAGAGGGGATATATGAAGAGGGAGGGTGGCATGACTGGGAGGTTGTAAAAGCCTTGAACTTGGCATATCTCGGATCCTATATAATAAGATCCGGCTCGTCAAGAGGAAACCAACGGAATTTGTTTCGTGTGAATCGGACTCCATTTCGATTTGTTATGAATTTCGGAAGAAAGAGAAGTAAGGAAGGCTAAGACGTCATTAACCCATAATGACTGTCATTAAGACTAATTAAACATGATTAAAGAAACTAATGATCGATTAAAAACCGCTAATGATCATTAGAAAACACTAATCAATAGTTAGTAAAAGATAACCGTAAGCTACGAAAGTTAAATCGTGATTAGTGAAAGTTAATCACGATTAGTGTTAATTAAGCGTAATTAGCGAATCTAGAATCCTCTAGAATGTTCTAACTTAAGCCCCAAGTTTGGGATAAGTTTTGGCTAAAACCATGGGCCAAAACCATGGGCCGCTAAACCATGGTTAAGGTCTAAACCATGGTTTTCTAATCATGGTTAGTGGTTTTTGGGAGCCTATAAACAGACCCCCCTACCCATTCATTCTCTATGACTTCCACTACCACCACAACCCCAAGGGCTAGGGTCGAGACGTCGGGAGGAGGAGTGGGAGGCGAGGGAGGAGCGCTAGCGAAGCGCTGCTGGGAGAATGAGGAGGAGAAATGTATGATCCTCTCTTAGTTTGCTTCGTAAGCTAGGCTTTCAATTCATACTCTTGTTCTTCCAAGTTTTGTTCTTGATTCATCTTTCTTTCCAATTCGTTTTCCTGTTGTGGTTCGAGGAGAAATCTGTGTAACACCCTACGTAGGTGCGTGCGGCTATGCACATCAGTGACCATGTGATTCGTCACACGTTCACTCATCTAAGACGCGTGGTGTCTACCGATTCTCCATCGTTTATGTTTCTATTCTTCGTATTATGCTTTTATAGTTATTTTGATGGAGAAATCTGTGTAATATCCTACTTAGGTGCGGGCGGCTATGCACGTCAGTGACCCTGTGATTCGTCACGAGTTCACTCACCTATGATATGTGGTGTCTACCGATTCTTCATCTCTTGTTGTTGAGTATATTCTTTCAGTTTCGTTGTTATTTTCCTCTCGATTGATTTTATAGAGGAAACTCTTCGCTTTTATTTTGAAATATGTCCCCATATAAGGGGAAATTCTGTCGAACTTTTCCGAGAATATGTCCTGATATAAGGGGAAACTCTGCCGAAATTTTCCGAGAAATATGTCCCGATATATGGGGAAACTCTGTCGAAATTTTAAGAGAAAATATATTCTTGATGTTCTTCGTGTTCTTTGTATTCTCCGTGTTCTTCGTTCGTTCTTCACGTTCTTGACATGTTCTTAGCGTTTTGATATGAAAATGAAATTCGATCATTTCAGGAGCCTTAAAATAGCCTTTCTAAAAACAAAACACGATAAAGCCTTGAGAGAGAGCTCGATTAGGTAACGAAATCCTTCCTTTTGTTGTTAGGTTTCCAAACGAGATTATTGAAATTCTTGATTTTATATTCTGTGCTATAAAGAACCCTAATTTTGGCTATTTTTTATAAAGTCTGAAAAGTTGCTTTGTGATTCTGACTAAAATAAGGTTTAAGTATCAATCGATGCGGTGGCTTTGAAAGTTTGGGTTTGGGAAGCTAAAACAGGCATAAATACGAGTATATATGCATATGAATAATATATATGTGAGTCTATAGTAAGTATTGTTGATTATGCAAATCGAAGACTTAACAAAAGAATTACATCATGGAAATTGATGTGGTTTGAGTTGGATCCTGAAAAGGATTGTATGTCACGATAAGGATGAATGGGAGTAGTACTACAGGTCGGGCATGCAACCTGTAGGTTTGTCGGAAGGAACCCGTATTGATGTTTCCCTACCTAGGTGGTACACGGTTGCCCCGTTATGATAAGTGTGCACAAATTGAATGTTTTGCAACGCGTGGTACCGGGAGACAATATATTCGGGTTGGAACGACGGAAGATGTGGTCGTGCCATGTGGAGGCACGGGTGGTTCAATAGCGGCTGGGTCACGATAATATGTATTTAAAGCCGCTAGGTTATATGATTAAATGTTAGTATGAGGTTTTAAGCAATCGAGTCCTCGAGGACGGTGTGCTCATTTGATTTTCCAGGTTGAGGGTTGAGACCCTGTTTAATAAAAGAAAAGGAAATTGTCAGGGTAGTCTTGGAGGATTGGTTGAGGCAACGTGTGGCGGCATAAGCTTACCAAGATCAACACAATCTCCAATCCCGAAGCGTCCACAGCTTCGGAGTCCAAGAATGGTGGGGTTCCCCTGGACTAATCCCTGATGTGGAATAGAAATGAATAGGACTTAAATTAATGAGAAGAAATGAAATTTTTGTGATATCAAGTTTTGAAAAATTACACAATTTGTTTGCTTTTTTTCTTATTCGTTACTTAGCATTCGCTAATTTTTATCCTATGATTTATGGAAAACCCAACAGGTATCGGTGAGCCATCGCAAGGACTTTAAAAATTCATCCAGCTTACATACAAGACATCCAGCCAGCCACAGTAGCTTTACTCTTTAAGGTAGTTAGTAATTTTTTGTATATTTTCCTTTCAAGCAGATGTACATGTAAATGGTTATAGTGGGACAGTGTATCATCTGAACTTTATTTTGTGAATGGAAAAGTGTTGAATACTTTCTTCTGAGTATTTTTATTTGCAGTCTATTTCTGAATGTTAGTTTTGATTGCTGAATAAAGTATTGCTGAGTAACCAGATCCGGATATGGGAGGATCCGACGACCCGGAAAACGGGGTCGCGAAAGAGGTGGACGGCAGAGGGGCTGAATGGGGGCAGGTTGTAGAGGAGGAGCGGAGGAAGCAGAGGAGGGGCCGTATTGGGGAGGAGGGGTGAAGGAGGATGTACGAGGGTTAGGTTGGGGAGGAGGGGTGGATGGAGGGTCTGGTGGGGGTCGGGGAGGAGGGGTAGAAGGAATGGGTATAGGGGCGGGCTGGGGAGGAGGGGTGGAGCGGGGGTCAGACTGGGGAGAAGGGGACAGAACGAGGGACTGGAGAGGGTGGGGTGGGGAGGGGGGTGGAGGAGGAGGTGCTGGGTCGGTTGGGGAGGAGGTGGCAAGGTTGGGAGGAGGAAGAGCCAGAGGAAGTGGGGGCCAAAGGAGTTGTGGGAGGAGGAGATGGCAGAGGAGGAGGATCAGGCTAGAGGAGGTTGAGGATAGAGAAGGTGCGAGTAGAGGAGGAGGAGAACAGATACGATAGGGGATGGAGGGGGAGGGACAGAGGAGGTTTGAGCGGCGAAGGAAGGAGCTCAAGGAGGAGGAGTCTGGATGGGGAGGAGGGGGCGAACGGAGGGGCGGGCTAAGGAGGAGTTGCAAGGGGGCTGGGGAGGAGGTGGTGGGACTTGGAGGAGAAGGTGGTCGACAGTAGAGGGTAGTGGGGATGAGGGGGAGGAGCTCAGTGCGGAGTTGCGGGGGCAAAGGAGGGAGCTGGGGGCTGAGGGAGGAGCTTGGGTTGAGGGGACGAGGCGGTGGAGGAGTAGGAGGCTGGGGAGGAGGAAGAGAAGGAGATGAAGATGAAGATGATGGGGAGAAGGAAGAAGATGGTGGGATGACTTTCCAGTCCTATTTTAGAATTAAATTCCTCTTGTGTCCCCAAAGCTAACGTCTGTTTACGGTGGGTATGACGACTACTTACTCACGGGGCACAAGTGATAGAATGCCACGAAGTCGGGGGCACTACTGATGTTCCTAAAAGGGAGCGATATAACTGAAATTGCAAGATCTCTGAGGGGTGCAACTGATAAAAACCCTTTAAATTAAAAGCATAAATAAGTTTTGAAAAATTGCATTTGTCTGAGTTTAATATGCAGCATCCTTCACCTAGAATCTTTAATTCATAAAGATAATTTATTAGCATTTAAATATAATTGAATATTTGCTCGCATCCTTGAGTTCGACCTTGGACTTCGTAGATTAAAAATTAAAACCTAGTCCTCTTTGTGGAGATATTAGACATGGTTTGTTGATTATGAATTGGCCATACTACATCAAGTAATTATTAACTCTGTCAATTTTAGATTCATCATGACTTTATTGAGAATTTTAAACATCATGATGATCCATCGCATTCTGAATAGAGATCATTCATTGTAGACCTTTCTGAGATCTTACGTGTTGAGCCTACAATAGCCACAGTGGACAGTTCACAGTATGCAGATCATATACCTTCTACCAATGCAGTTGTAGAGGTTGTCACATAATAGATTTAGACCCCACCTGAGCTTAAGATTTTACCCTCAACGTTGAAGTATACCTTCTTGCGGGTGCCCCCCAAATGTTTCTGATCATCATTATTTTGTAGTTGACCGGCGATCAAGAATCTCACTTGCTAGTGAATATCTAGAGATACCGCAAGGCCATAGGATGGAATATTTCGGATCTCTGTGGGATTAGTACATCTCTGTGCTCGCACCATATCTATTTAGATGATGACAACAAACCAACCTGTGAGTGTCAACGTCGTCTACATCCAAATCTGCAGGATGTTTTCATGAAAGAGATCATAAAATGGTGTGATGTTGTATTTATTTATACCATTTTAGATTTCAAGTGGGTCTGGCCTTGCATGTGGTCCCAAAGAAATCGGAGATTACTATTGTGACGAATGACCGTGGTGAAGAGATTCTGACATGTGTACCTACTTCATGGAATTTCTGCGTAGATTATCGGTGTTTGAATTCAGCTACCAAGAAAGATCACTTTCCACTGCACTTTATTGATTAGATTATTGAGAGGTTGGCAGGGAAGGAGTTATTTGTTTCTTAGATGGGTACTTGGGATATAACCAGATTGCAATCGCTCTTGAGGATCAGAAGAAAACTACTTTTACTTGTTTGTTTGGCATCTACACCTTCAGATGGATGCCCTTTGGATTATGTAATCCCTTGATACATTCCAAAGGTTTATGTTAGCCATTTTTGCCAAGATGGTAGGTAGTTTCCTCGAGGTCTTCATGGACGATTTCTTGGTCTATGGGGATAGTTTCAACTTATGTCTTAATCATTTAGACCGAGTACTTTAGTGTTGCTATGAGGTGAACTTAGTGCTCTCATGGGAGAAGACTCACTTTATAGTGACTAATGGAATTATATTGGACCATGTCATCTCCAAACATGGTATGGACATTGAACTGACTACAATTGATGTGATCTCCATGTTAGAGCCGTTGTAGAATTTGAAGCAGTTGAGGTTGTTCCTTAGTCACGTTGAATTTTCTACGCGATTCATTAAGGACTTCAGCAAGATCGTCAAGCCTTTGACTTAGCTTTTGTGCAAGGAGAGTGAGTTTATAGTTGATGAGAAAATCCTCCTTACATTTCACTAGATGAAAGACATTATTACCAGAGCTCATATCCTTCAGCCACCTGATTGGTCTCTCCCCTTTGAGATCATGATGGACGCGTCAGACTATCCAGTTGGAGATGTTTTAGAGCAGAGAAGGGATGGGACATCGTTTGCCATACACTATGCTACAAAGACTCGGGATGAAGCTCAACGTAATTATACAGTTACAGAGAAGAAGATGTTAGTAGTGGTGTTCACTTTAGAGATGCTCCGTTCATACCTACTCGGTTCACATGTCATCGTATACATGGATCACACTGTCATGCGATACCTACTAGCAAAGAAGGATGCCAAACCATGCCTCATCAGATGGATCCTTCTTCTCCAGGAGTTTTATTTAGAGATTCGAGATAAACATCGAGTAAAGAATGTTGTGGCAGATTGCATTTCTCGTATCACAGTTGCAAAGTCCTTTGAGCAGATAATACTTCCTATTTTAGAGACCTTTCCATATGAGACAGTTTTGTTTATGGCCTCACTCCCATGGTATGCTGATGTTGTGAACTATCTTGTCTCCAAGAAATTTCCTTCAAGATTTGCCAAAGCATAAGGTAGATGGTTTTTCTCTCTGAGATTCATTTTTACCAATGGGAGGACCCGTACCTATTTCATTTTGGTACAAATTATATCGGGAGAAGGTGCATTTCACAGAGGAATACACCAGTGTGCTTGAGCATTATCACAAACTAGAGTCTGGTGGGCATCACTGGGGAAGCGTACGAAAACTAAGGTTCTACAAAGCGTCATATGGTGTCCAACTCTGTTTAAGGTTCTACATATTACGTTCGAGGTTGTACTGACTGTTAGAAAATGGAAGGAACCATCTGTTCCAAAGATACTATGCCCTTGAGATATATTCATATTTCAGATGTTTTTGAAGCTTGGGGTATAGACTTCATAAGCCCATATCCTGTCAGTTAGGGATTTCAATACACCCCTTTTACCGTGGATTATGTTAGTCATTGGGTGGTGGCGATCCCCACCTGAGTTAATGATAGTCGTACGGTTTGTCCTTTCTTAAGGACAATATTATTGCACGGTTCGGAATCCCAAAGATAATCATTTCAAATAGGGGGGAGGTCAAAAAGCTTGTGAAGGAGTACACCATTGAGCATAGAGTTGTGTATCCTTAACACCCAAAAACTAATGGCTTGGTTGAGGTTTCAAAAAGGAAGATAAAAACTACATTTCAGAAACTTGTATGTCTAGATAAGAAGAACTGGTCCCAGATGCTTAACTCAGTTCTATGGGTTATCGGACGGCGTACAAGTCTACACAGAATATTTTTCCCATAGATTGGTTTATGGAAAGCCTTGCCACATGCCAGTTGGGTTGATACAAAAATCTTTATGGGCACTCTGTGTATGCAATTTGGACTATGAGAAAGGAAAGAGTAGGAAGGTGGAATTGAATAGATGTTGGAATTCTGAGATTTCGCCTATGAAAATTCACTCATGTATAAGGAGAAAGTCAAGTGTTGGCATGATAGACACATCAGAAGATAGACCTTCTCCACTAATCAAAAATTTGGGTTGTTTGATGCGAAATTGAAGTCGTTCCTGGGTAACCTTAAAAGAAAATGGTCAGGACCGTTCATTGTTACAGTTGTGCATAATAATGGTAGTATTTTCAAATCTATGTTGTCATTTGACGCACAACCATTTGTTGTGAACGGACAGTTTCTGAAGCCATGTCTAGCTCATGATATATTCTTATCTGTGGTTGATTCCATATATGTGATATCAGAAGATGATTCTTTGACATCTTCCACGTCTGATACATGAGCTAATATTCCCTTGTATATATTCCTTTCTTTTTATTCTTTCTTCTTCTGTTTTTATCATTCACCTTTTTTTCCATGTGTGTATATGTGCTATACTTAGGATGTACTTTATCCTAAGTAGAGGGGAGGTGAATGACTTGAGTTTTTCTTTCATTCGTTTTCTATACTTAGGGATCTTTTACCCTAAATATAGGGGTGAACAAGTCGAATCATTGAGTTTGTTCATTCTTTTCCTTGATTCTCCCCATTTGTACAATCTTCTATACATAGGATTATTTGATCCTAAATATAGGGGGATTACCGATTTCTCTTCTTTTCTTTTTATTCTTTGAGTTGTTGTTGTATAGATTCTTTTCATTTTTCTATACTTAGCACGAGTTATGTCTTCCTTTGTCGCTCTTTGATCACTATGGGGACAGAGTTTGAGCTAAATATATGGGCATCGTATATAATGTATATATACTTTAGCAATAACTCGTACTTTTGTTTTTTAATAGTATGACTATTACTTTAAAAAAAGTTTTGAAAAATGATTTGTAAAATGATTTGCAAAAATCTTTGTAAATTTGTTTGTAAATTAGTTTTTTTGTATCAAAATTATGTATATTGTACAAAATGTCTGTAAATTTTTTAAAAAAAATGTTTGAAAAAACATGTTTGTAAAATTATTTGTAAAAAGATTTGTAAAATAGTTTGCAAAAAAATTTATAAATCTTTTGTGAAATCTTTGTAAAATATTTTGTTAATTTTTTATAAAATCTTTTGTAAGGTCATTTGAAAAGGTTTGTAATTTTTTTGTAAAATACATTATTCGATGCATATGTTTGTTGTAAAATCCACGTGTGTATAAAAGCTGTAATTAATTCTATATATTTAAATAAAATTCATTGTTGTATATAAAATACTCCTATAACAATTCTTTTTAAAAGTTGTAGAAAAAGTCATCTTGTAAAATAAAAACTTGTATAATCGTTGTACTAATACGTGAATAAAATTCTTGTAAATATGTACATAACCCTTACTAATTTGTATAAATACATTCATTCCACTAATTCTTTTTGTTTAAAAATGTTTAAAATACATAAAAATTTGTGAAACTCTTTCAAAAAGATTTTTCTTTGTTTTCTTTTCTTTCCACAAAAAAGAAATGGTGTGTTTTGTAAATATTTATTGCATTTTCATGTGCATTTTTCATAATGATGTTGGCATTTAAACTAGTCTGGAATTAAATCGAAGAATGGAGCTTGATTAAGACCTTAATCCACTTAATTTCAGAGGAACCTTATAGGATCTAGAGTTAGGACTCTACAGGTCAAGTGACTTAATATTTTAGTGCATAAGTCTATGTTCACATGTCATCTTGATTGGTATAAGTAGAATATTTAACAACACATGCATGACCCTTTTAGACATTGACTTAACTTGGACAAGCACTCTACACGTAGCTCAACACAGATGAAGTGATGAGGAGGCAAAATCCTTTAGATTAGGGAAACATGCGAGTGGAAACATTATGTTGAATGCTAAAATTCAGGTTTTTATTTAATGGAATTAATCACAAGTGATTTGTTGTCATTGTAACCCAATGAAGCGTCAAGCAATAATTATTATTTTTATTTACAACTCAAGCCAACAAGCAAGAAAAAAGAATGTAAGCTCAAGAACTACGAGAGCTATTTATTTACATGTATAGTGTACATGATTGAACTCAGGGTGGCTACAAAAATCTCAAGGGTCATTCAATTCAATGAAAAATCAAAGAAAAGAAAACAAGAATTCTAAGAACACTACTCTTAGTTTTTGTTTTTCTGTTTGTATTTTTACGGAATTTAATTTTTATATTTTTTTATTTGGTTTATGATGTCATATTTTTATGCTTTCTAATTGTACAAATGATTTTTTTTAAATAATGAAACAATAAATAGAGAAAATGAATAAATACAACCAACTACTTTTAAAAATTTTCTAAATATTTTTGAAAATATACAAAAAAAGTAAACAAAATTATTTTTGTGCTTTTGAACTTTATTAATGTTTTTGGGATTTTTCCAGAATTTTCAGAATTTTTTAGGTTTTCAAATAAATGAAAAATAGGAAAACTAGGAAGCAAAACATAATGTGAATGTTTTTAGATTTTTAAAAATATCTAATGAAATCAAAAATTGATAAAATATGTATACACAGAAACATAACATTTTATTTTTTCCTAAAAAGGTATTTTATGTTTTTTTTATTTTTTATGAATTTTTATGCATTTTTTATGTTTTTGAATGTTTTATGATTTTTTTGGTTTTTATGATGAATAAAAATACGAAAATGGTACAAAAATTAAAAGAAATGAAAATAAATAGTCAAGTATTTTTTTAGATTTTTTACAATTTTTTATATTTTTTAGTGATTTTAAAATATACACAAAGAAATTTTAAGTTGTTTTTAATTTTAAAATAATAAAAATAGTGAAAATGCAAAATAAAAATTAAAAATGAAAGTTCAACTTAACAGAAAGCTCACTTGATTTTTTTCGTAATTTTTTAATTATGTTTTGATATTTTTTATTTGATTTTTAACATGAAAATAAATGCAGGTTCGTAGGGTATGGATGAAATTATTTAGAGTTTGTAGACGGAATGATAACACAGTTAAAAAGTGAGGGTCAAATATGCAAAATTTCCAGAAAAATGCTTGTTGGCAGACGTGAGCCTCATCGGATTGGACTTAATTGTGAATAATATATTTTTAGGGTCTAATCAATAACATAAACATGCAGGGGACTTTATTACAAATTACCCAAAAAAACACGTGCACGTCATGGTTTTAGTTGAAATAGGACCATAATGCAATTAAAATAAGTCACAAGATAAATACTGCAAAAGTTCCAATAACTACAGATATACATGTGTCCTTATAGGACTTATTTGCAAAATAAATAAAAGCAAGATAAGCACACAAATTATCCTTAGTACACATGGATTGATCTACAGTCACGATTCGTCCGGATGTTGATCCAACAGCTGAAAATGAAGCATGCTTGAGCAGCTCTGATCTGATCTGGAACTTTGATATACGGTTCATCTTTGGGTCAAAACGGACAGTTATAATTAAGACTGGATGCCTTGTTCTTGATCGTGTGATGTTGAAGCTCGATGGATGAATACAGAAGAAGGTCGACTCAGATGGAGTTCTATCGACCAATAACTCTCTCCATCTCCACCCAAATCAACTCCTGGAGGTCAAGGTCCACTCCTGCAAGCTTCCTCTATCGAACCACGAGCTCCACGACTGTTGGCGACGGCTAGAAGATGAGCCGGAGGTCAAGGAATGAATAGTTCTATGTGGACCTCAAACTCGCTTCCCTCTCTCCCAGGTGCACTCCCAATACCTACAATGTAATCTATGCTCGGAACCGATGATCCAGCGAGCCTATTGATGCATAAAAGATAGAAAATGGTGAGAGAGTGGCGCTAAGGTGAAGGTGGTCGAAGATGGGAGTCGATCCTCAGATCTAGGATGATCTTATGGGGATCAGACTATGGAAGAGATGGAGAAGATCGAGGAGAATGTTTAGTGGTAGTCAGAGTGATTGATAAATGATTAGAACGCCTCCGATCTTGCAGATCAGAGGAAGAATATGGATGAATTGGTCTGGCTAATTTTAGAAATTAAATGCAAAATGGAAAGCTAAAATAAGAGGGCGTTAATCTGATGTTACCTACAGTGGATGAAATGAGGTAAATCAACCTTGATCTATTGCTGGTGGCGGAGAGGCGAGACACGATGGAGGAGCTCCTACCACGTGGTGGATCAAAATCTTCAAGTAGGTCTCATTCTCTCCTGATCGAAGAAGAGACACCCTATCACTGTATCTCACTCTAGATGTCAATCTTGGGCATGCAAAGGCTCCAAAATCGGATCAATTGGAGATGGGGGCATTTTGGAAATATATATAGGTGTGGTTCTTGTGAATTTTCAAAATTCAAATTACAAGTAGATCAAGGCAAGATCTGACGATGGAGAGGGTTAATTGAGCTGAAGTTTTAGAGAAGGAATCAGGGTTGGTTAGTGAATGGAGACGTGGAAAATTGGGAGATAGAGGGTTGGCGGCGAGAAATGAGGAGTGGCTGGCATGGACTGAGCAGATCCGGGTCAACAAACCTGGGTCGACCAATCAGGACAGGCACATAATAAAACAAAATAAGGAAAATTACAAAAATCAATGGAAATGTTAAATAAATTAGTTTAAAATTTGAAAATGAATTTAAATAATCAAATAATGTAAAGATGGAATGTTAGGGATTAAATGTATTCAATTTAGATGATTTTTAATTAATTAAATAAGGTATATACATAGGTGAAAATAAATACAATGTGTTATTTATAGGTATGTATACCTATATATACAATATTATGATTTTTAATTAATTAATTATACAAGTATATCATAATCTAATAATTTATTAATTTACAATGTTTTACAAGTGTTTTAATGGTATTTTTGTTAGATTTTAAGGGATATATTTAAGAGGTTAAATAAATAGGTATATATATAGTATATACATAGTGACACCTAAACAATATTTACATGATTTTATTTTTTTTATTTTTGATTTTGTATTTTTTATTTGTTTTTTTTTGGAGAGGAAGAAGGGTGAAGTCCCGAGATGGGACTCATCGCCAAAAACTTTCAATTTTATTTGTATTTTATATAAGTCAAATATAATATTTACATATAATTAAAAATACAATATACACAAATATGTACAAGAAAATAAATAAATAAATAATATACATATTATGCATGGGTATAATATACAATAGCACCGCAAATAGTCACATTTCACACATTAACTCTAGTTTTTATGAAATCACCTCCATTTTAAATATTATTTAATTTGGAGCACTATGAAAGTGAGTTTGATGAATTTTGAGCTTTAGTGGAGAAGATATTGATCTTACAAGTTGTGCTTTGCGGCTTTTTGAGAGTGTTGAAATTTACACAATATACACTGATTTTTATTGCAATTATTTTTGTTATTTACAAAAGATTTTTATGTAGAAAATTTAAGAGGAAATCCTTTTTATTTGAGTTGAATTTGGGTATGAATAAATTAAAGAAAAGAATGTGTATTATATATAGTAGTCTACAAATGATGAATATATACAAGTGATAATTGATTTTATGAAATTTTGGCACTCATGCCTTATCTCCCCCTACCTTATTTCTTGTCGATCAGGTCAAGTCTTGACCTTCTCTTGGGGCCAGAGTCAGCATGTATCTATTACATATATACAGTCTTCATTTTCTTTATTCTCCCTTTGTTTCTTTCTTTATTTATTTTAATAGTGATAAATATACAATATTTAAACAAGAATTAGGGTTAGTAAAAGAATAGATTTATTGATATTCACCTGAGTTTTATAAGGGATTTTAAGATGAAATAAATGAATAAAGATGATGAAATGCACATTCATCATTTCCTATGCTATACCTTTGCTAGTCCCTTAGCAAACACTTATTTGAAGAATAAGTGACTAAAAGAAAATGTGTAAAGGAAAAATAAAGAACTTGGAACAATATTGAGCATTAAACTTATCTTCATAAAATCAAAGTATGGAGCTCGGTCAGACCTTTGGATTATTAGTTTGGGTGGAACCTTAGTGGAAACGGACTTGATACCCAACAACCTCTAGAAACCACACTACTCTGCTCAAGTCTCCTCAATGAATCTTTCTTGTACAGTGTAAGTGATATGTAGCTCTCCCTGGCTGAAGCAGTAAAAGTCAGTTTTCTCCAACATGGTGACCCTAATTCCCAATCCAAAACTCTTTTCTCGAGAAGCAGGGTATTCCCTTCTAAGTTCAAGTGCAACCAACTCAAGAAGAGGATGTGGATAGAATAATGGACGATAACCAGTGTAGCTACCTATCCTATGATGCATGACCAGTGTAGCCAAGTCAACCAGCTACAGGCTCACAAATATCTGACTTTGAAGCTCAAGCTTGCTTATTGACTATACATTTATATACATACTCCAGCAGTCATTTTATTTTCAATCGATCTGTCCCTTTTTGGAGTCTTTGATTTTTCATTTTTTTATACAAAGGTGCAGCATGTACATAAAGAATTTTCCTTTTGATCCAGTAAACTATCCCTTTTTGAAGCTTTATTGCAACCCACAACATTATGTCGCTAGACATCGTCTCTACTGGACCAGGTTAGGGTACAATGGCCACAAATGTGTGACTTCCAATGTTTTCATTGGCTTATGGCTCATGCTGGCTAATCCATCCCTCTACTACATCAACTGAGGTGAGCAAAGTGTAAGTGTAGGTGTGCAAGATAGGTCATTATCAACAAGAATCGTGCGTGTGCTCCGGAATATTCTACTTAGAAGTCAAGATGACAATGAACTAAGTCTTGTGGTTCCCAAAGAATTATGTCTATAAACCTGAAGAATCTCTATTTCATTTCATATAAAGTTCCTCTGAAATTAATTGATTAAGGTCCAACCAAGCTCCATTCTTCGACTTTATTCCTGACTGGTTTAAGTGTCAATACCATTTTGAAAAATGCATATGGAAATGCAAGGAATACATAAAAAACACTTTTTTTAAGAAATAAAAGAACAATCTTTTTGAAAAAGTTTTCAAAGAATTTTTCAAATTTTTATGGATTTTGAACACGTTTTTTGAAAGAAAGAAAAGGGTTCGTAAATTCATGTATTTACAAGAAATATATAAAAGTATACAAATTTTATACAAGCATTTACAAGAGGATTTTACGCACGAGTTTTATAAAAAGGTTTTATAAAAGAATTCTAGATATAACAAAGAATTTTATTTACGGGAGGATAAGTTATTAATGTTTTTATACACACGTCGATTTTACAAATATATCTACATCCCATAATTTATCCCCTGTGACAAAATAATTTAAAAAAATTACAAACTGTTTCAAACCATTTTACAAAAGATTTTACAAACATTTTTCAAAATAGTTTACAAAGACTTTCAAAAGTTTTACAAATGTTTTTGCTAACTATTTTACAAACATTTTTACAAATCATTTTACAAACAAATTTACAAATAGGTTTTTGCAAACATTTTGCTTTTAAAAAATGTTACAAACATTTTGTAAAGTATAAATAGTTTTGATACAGAAAATAATTTACAAATATTTTACAAAAAAAACATTTTTACAAATAATTTTTTGCAAAGATTTGTACAAAAACAGTTTTATAAAAAGTTTACAAACATTTCTACAAATACATTACAAACATTTTTACAAAAGTTTTTACAAAATATTTTACAAAGCATTTTTTGCAGACAATTTAATAAAAGATTTTTGCAAATAATTTTACAAATCATTTTTCAATTTTTTTAAGTAATAGCCATTTTATTAATAAAAATACGAGTTATGGCTAAAGTATATATACAATACAACACCCTCCACTTAGCTAGAACTATGTCCTCATAGTGACCAAAGATCTAGAAAGCAAGATATAACTCATACTAAGTATAAAAAAGTGAAAAGAAATCTATACAACAACCACTCAAAGAATAAACGAAAAGAATAGAAGTTTGTGATCCCTCGTATACTCAGGATCAAGTAATCCTAAGTATAGAAGATGGTGCAAACATGTAAAATCGAGGAAAATAATGAACAAACTCAACAACTCGACTCATCCTTCCCTATACTTTGGGTAAAAGATCCCTAAGTATAGAAAAAGAATATCAACAATTTGAAGGATAAGCGAGAGAACGGAAGACATAAAATAAAATAAAAACATGAAAGAGATGGAATGAACAACATCACTCTCCCTATACTTAGCGTAAAGGATCCCTAAGTATAAGCAACAACATGAGTGATGAAATAGAATGAAAATGGAAAAACTCGAATCATTCACCTCCCCTATTCTTAGGATAGAGTACATCCTAAGTTTAGAATACACATGGAAAAGAGGTGAACGATAAAAACATACGAAGAAAGAATAAAACGAAAGGATTTTTACAAGAGAACAACTCATCTATCAAACGTAGAAGATGCTAAAAAGTCATCATCTGGTACTACAAATATTGAATCAACTATGGACAGGAAGGTATCATGATCAAGATATGGCTTTAGCAACTGGCCATTGATGAGCCAAATTTCCTACTGATCCAGATCAGGTAAAAATATCACTCAGGTCGTTACGACTCGGATCGATAAGAAGCTCAGCTCAATCCAGAAAATGAGGTTCAGACCACCAAAATCAAATGAAAATCAAATCAACACTATAGCGGTCCTAGCTATTAGATTAGCCTGGTATAGCGACCAGGGTCGGACTCAGGGAGCACGTGATGGCCTCGCGGCCTACGAAGTAGTCTAAAAGAAATAAAATAAAAGAAATGTAATTATTTGATGGATATTTAATTTTTATAATTTTTTTGGATTTTTAATTAATAAAGAAAATAAAGAAAGCAATAAAACAAGCCCATACAACTAATTATTAAAGCACTCAAAAATCACTCAAAAATTCAAATAAAAATGTTTTTATATTTTTTTATGATTTTTACTATTTTTGGTTAATTTTTGGTATTTTTTCTGATTTTTAATTAATTTTCTAAAAATCAAACAAGACAGAAATATGAAGGTGTTGTCCAGTCAAACTTGGAGGGCAAATATAAAATAGATAAAGGCCTATCAAGGTCTGAAGGTAATTTTCCTAAAAACTAGAAAGTCTAAGGAAAATTTAGGCACTGAAATTATTATTTTTGGATTTTTCAATTAATTATTAGATTTTTTATAGGGTTTTTAGTGTTTTTCAATTTCTAAGAGTTTTATATAATAGCGAATGACCAAAATTGGTCAGAAAATCAAACAAGGCAAAATAAATACTAACTAATTTTTTTTACAATTTTTAAAGGTATTTTAATATTTTTTTGTGAATTTGCAAGTCAGACAGTAAAGAAAAAGCTTGTTTTTGAATTGTTAAAAATAGTAAATGAAAACAAAAATGTCTATAAAAATAGGAGAAAATTTTACACTATGGCAGGAGCCATATGTCCAATTTTCATCGCATTTGGAGTTGGTTTGATATTTTATTAAAAATCAAAACTAGGGTACAGTGCATAGGGACCTATATGCAAATAGAAGAAGTTCCAGGGGGTCTAGTGCAAAATTTCCAAGAAGTCACGCGCGCGTTGGGCACACAGGGAACTAATTGCAAAGAAACAAAGTTCCTGGACTATTTAATAACAAGTATTAAAAGTCTAGGGGCTTCGATGTAAATAACCCACTAATAAATGCACATGCGCATAAAAATCATTCACAGGGGCATATCTGCAATTTTCAAAAAATTTTAATTCATTCATTAACACCCTAGAACTGGAGGTCTACACATGCAATTAACCCAACAAAACATGTGTCGACGCACGTGATCCACTACAGGTAGGGGCATACATGCAAATAAACTAAGTACGAGGTCCTAAATGCAAAAGTACCAAAAATAAAAACAACTAAAAGCTATATTTACAGGACTAATACGAAATAAAACAAACAGGGGGGCCTAAGAGCAATTACCCCTTTATTAAATGTCGAGGGCCAGATGTGCGCCACGTGCTGGATCTGACGGTGGAGAGGGCGTGGCTCACAGCAAAGGAAACCCTCGGTGCAATCGAGCGGCTGGAAAGCTCCCACGTGGATAATTGAACGGCTGTGCTATGACGTGGGTCTGCGAAGGGGCCTGGCTCGGATCGGACGGAGGAGGTGTAGCCACGTAGGTAATCGGACGGCTGGGAAACGTCGAGGCTAAACCTCGCTGGATCGGACGGTCTGGATCGACCCTCCTCACGATCGTGTGGTGCTGGTGCTCCTGGAATGGATGGCTCGGATAGAATCTGGAGCTGGAGGATGATCCAACAGTGTCTGGAGGTCGAGGAAGAACTGATAGCTTGCGACTTCTGCCGGCTCGCTGCGTGCGCTCCTGGCCTCCTCGCGGGATGCTGAATATCGGAGGAGGATCGCCTTGGGCACCCGCGTCGACTGGTACCCTCCGATGGCTCGATGGAGCTCTGGGGAGCTCAGGCGAGTCTGGTGGAGGTCGAGCTCGTGCACCTGGATGTTGAAACCCTCAGATGGGCTTCTTGGGACCTGCAAAGGTGTGCAACAAACTCGCGGGTCGAGGGCAAAATGCCTCGACCCCGTTAGCGGTGGTGGAGATGATCGGTGTGGCGGGGCGGTCGAGCTCCGGCGATGCGACGGCGGAGGAACTCGAAACCCCAGCTCCTGTGCGAGCTGGGTTGAATGGATGGGTGGAGAACGTGCGCGGGGAGAAGGTGAACGTGGTGGAATGGTCCGATGAACGAATCGAAGGCGGAGGTGGACGGAATCGAAGGTGAACGGCGACTGGGCGATTTGGGGGCATAATCAAAATCTAAGAAAAGGAAAGACAACTAAGGCTACCTGGGTGGATGAATCGACTGTGGAGGAGCTGGGCTTGCTCCTGGTCCTTGCCTCGAGGACCGTCGACATCCGAGGCTCTGGCGCTACCTCCAGGCGGCGCACGGCGGCGCAAGCGCGCCGGATCGATGGACTCCTTGCTCCCTCCTCGCTGCAACACCCTCCGGGGCGAGCTGTCACTCTCGCTAAGACGATGGAGGTCACTGAGTGGAAAGCAAATGATCCAAAGATGACGAACAGGGAGGCGGAGCTCAAATTTTATATGGTGGAAGGTCTGGGAAGAAAGGATCGGGTCTGGCTCGATGGAGCACGGACCCCTAGGCAAGATGTCGGGCGAGGTTCCCGGATGATTGGGGCGTAATTAGGACCCGAGGTTTGGCGAAATGGTGATCGGGTCAGGCAGGGATAATTGGGAGAAGATGGGTCCGTGAAACGGGTCCATGGGAAGTGGTCCACAGGGGGAGTTGACCGGGGGGTCAACATCCCCCGTAGACCAATGAGAGGGGGCCACGTCATAAATATTTGAAAATAAAAAATAAAATAGAAAATGGCCGATTTATTTAAAACTCAAACCATGAAAAATGTTTATTTTATTTTTTCCTATTTTTTGGTGATTTTTAATTAAATTTTCAAAATAAAAATAAGGTATTTACATAATAGAGCTATATATAGGTATATACACAATATAGGTTTTTATTTTTTATTTTTAATTTGTTATTTTTATACATTTTTATCCCCATTTTATATTTTATTTATTTATAGTATAAAATTAGGAATAAAAATATATTTTTATTTTATTTTTATTATTTATATACAAAGGTGAAATAAATAGATATATACATCTATATACATGGTATATGTACAATGTTATTTTTGGTTTTTAATTTTGTTCTTTTTATTTTGTTTTTGTTGTTTTTATTTTATTTATTTACACCATAAAAGATAGAGTATATACAAATTGTTAGGAATTTTAATTTATTTATTTACAAGGTTAAATAAATAGCTAGGTGAGGGTGTATGTACATGGTGAACATATACAAGTGAGCTATTTTTGTTTTCTTTTTTATTTTTTAATTTTTGTTTTGATTTTGTATTTATAAATATATACAAATATATACAAGAACCATTTTTATTCTATTTTTAGAGGAAAATATATTTATTGTATTTACAGGTATATTTACACACATGAGCCCCTATCTCTCTCTACTTTGGCTTTTATGCGGTCAGGCCCATGCTGAGCCCTCCCTTGGGATTAGGTTGCTCAATATTTATTCTAAATATTTCCTCTTTTTCTTTTTAATCTTTATTCTTTTATTTTTGCACAAAAACATGCTAATTATTACTTTTTACACAATGCATGCCTTTGGTCATTATTTGTATTTACAAACATATACATGTATTTGCAAAGGTTTTTGTAGCTAAAATATAAGAATAAAGAGTGATGAATGAGTATTCATCACCCCCCTATTCTTAACTTTGCTAGTCCCTTAGCAAACACTTATTTGAAAAAGAAGTGCAAAAAGAGAAAGAAAAAGAAAAGGAGGAGAATGTACATGGATCAAGGTTGATTATTAAACTTGCCTTCATTAAATTGAATTATGGAGCTTAGATCAAATCTTTGGATCATTAATGTGTCGGAACCTTATTTGGACTTAAGCTTAAAGCTCAACAGCCTCTAAGTTCCACTAATCTCTAATCAAGACTCCTCAATAATCCAGATCAGAACAAGTCATCAATCACAAACCCTGAAGACCATGAATCTTGCCTTGTCCTGTGAATGTGAGGTATAAGCTCTCCACCTTAGAAATGGCAACTTGACAACCCTCCCCAACAAGGTAACTCTATGAGCCCAATCTGGCCACTCTTTCCTCGAGGAGCGAGGTATTCCCTTCTAAGTTAAAGTTCAACCGGCTCAAGAAGAGGAGGAAGAAGAGAATGGACCATGGCCAGTGTAGCCATGTATCCTTGGGAGCTCAACCAGTGTAGCCAAGTCTCCCTGCTGCAAGCTACATAAGGTGGGACATGAATCTCAAGCTTTGTTTATTGCACTATATACATACTCTGCTGGGATTATCATTTTCTTTCAGACCCACCACTTTTTTGGAGTTATTTTCTTTTTGCAATTTTTTTTCAAGTGCATCTATACAACATATACATGTGCAGCATATATACAAGGAGTTTTTCCTCTTGAGCCATTAGACTATCCCTCTTTTGAAGCATTATTGCAACCCACAACTCCTGTCGTTAGACCTCATGGCAACCAGACCAAGTTGAGAAGCACTTCCTTCACTAAAAGAAGAAGAGAGGTTCCGCCTAGAAGTACTACCCTCATATGCTACCCCAAGTTAAGGAAGACTGCCTCCTCACCACCTCATCCGTAGAGAGCTCGGTGCAAAGTGCTGGTGTCCAAGTAAATCCATTGTCCCTATGAGTCATGTGTTGTTGTTAAGTGCTCTACTTAGGCTCATTGAGATGACATGTGATCATAGCCTAGTGGACTCAAAGAATTAAGTCACCATGGACCTGAAAAGCCTTAAACCTAAGCCCTATAAGGTTCCTCTTATAAATTAGGTGGATTAAAATCTCAATCAAGCTCCATTTCTTAATTTAATTCTAGGCTAGTTTAAATGTCAACTATAATCCGGAAAAACTATATACATATATACAATGATGCTATTTACACAATTTTTACAAATATGCAAAATTTTTGAAAAATGTTTTGAAATCATGAATGGATGGATGCATGAAGTGCAAGTTTTGTAAAAGTATTTACACACATTTACACAAGATTTTTGCAAACTTTTGATTTTCAAAACATTTTAAAAAAAAATTATACTATATACATAATTTTGATAAGAAAATATTTACACAAGCTTTACACAAAAGATTTTTGAAAACATTTTTACAAAAATACTTTGTACACTAGCTATGTATGTGCAATAAAAGAATGTTTATTTACAGGAAAAATTTTTTAATTTTTTTGATTTTTAAGGTTTTTAGCCAATTTATTTATTGACACACTCACACAAAGTACGAGTTATGACTAATGTATATATGAAATATATACACCCCCCCTATACTTAGCTCGAACGATGTCCTCAGAGTCAAGAGCGATGGAGAAGACATAACTCGTGCTTAGTATAGGGAAGTGAAAAGGAAGGCTATATACAAAGACGAATGAAAGAATAGAATATCAAGAGACTCTCAGCTTTTCCCCTTATACTTAGGATCCAGTGATCCCAAGTATAGCAGGTTGTACACAAAGGGAAAACCGAGTGAAGAATGTACAGGGTCTACCCCCCTATACTTAGGGTAAAATATCCCTAAGTATAGGCAGCAAAAATAGGGGTAGAAAGAATCAAAAGAAATACTCAAAGGTCCTACATCCCCCCTATACTTAGGGTAAAGTACACCCTAAGTATAGCATAATCAAAGATGAAGAAAGGGATGTGGGACTAAAGAATGTGATGATATGGACATCTGGATCTATACAGGTCGGAAGAACAGTGAAAATCAGGCGTGAGATGCAATAGATGTGAGTCAAGAGACCACATCTCACGCAAAATGAATAGGGGCAACATCAACGACCCGCGGCTCATGATCTAGAAATGGCTTGAGCCGCTGGCCGTTCACTCGAAAGGTACTCTCAGAAGACAACTCGGATATATCAATGCTACCGTTGCCGTGTACCTTTCTCACCAAGTAGGGTCCCTTCCATTTGCTCTGTAGATTCCCTGGAAATAGGCGAAGCCTCGCATCAAACAGCCATACTCTCTGTCCAGGCTCAAAATGCTTGTGGCTGATGTGAGAATTATGCCACTCCTTCACTCTCTCCTTGTAATGTAGGCTGTTTGAGAAGGCGGTATCTCTAAGCTCCTCCAAGGCTGCTAACTCTGCCCTCCTCTGGTCTCCCACACCATCTGGATCCATAAGTATCTCAGTGACTGCCCATAGTGACCTGTGTCTCAGCTCAACAGGTAAATGGCACGGTTTGCCATATACGAGGCGAAAGGGAGATGTGCCCAATGGTGTCTTGAAAGACGTCCTATATGCCCACAAGACCGAGTCCAAAAGCTGTGACCAATCCTTTCGGTCAGGGCGAACGACTTTCTGCAATATAGTCTTGATCTCCCTGTTCGACACCTCGGCTAGACCATTCGTCTGTGGATGGTAAGGTGTAGCAACACGATGGTCTATGCCAAACTCGCTAGCAAGGGCCTTCACCTGGTCGTTGATGAAATGAGACCCCCATCTGAAATCAATACTCGAGGTACCCCGAACCGCGTGATGATGTGCTTCCTCAAAAATCTGCAAACTGTCGTCGCATCAGCGACTCAGGCAGGGATAGCCTCAACCCAACGACTAACATAGTCTACGGCCAACAAAATGTACTCAAATCCCTGACTCTTAGGGAATGGACCCATGAAATCGATGCCCCATGCATCAAAAACCTCACAGAAGTGAATGGGCTGCATCGGCATCATATCACGCTGTCCACAAGTGCCCATCCTCTGACAGTCAGTACACCTCTTCACGAACTCATCAGAGTCCTTGAAGAGGGTAGGCCACCACAAGCCGGATTGGAGCACTTTCTGTGCCGTTCTCCTCCCAGAATGATGTCCTCCTGCCTCAAGCTTGTGGTAGTAAGTGAGGACGCTATGGTGCTCCTCCTGAGGAATGCACCTACGCCAGATGCTATCCCCTCCTTCGTGGTAAAGGATGGGATCCTCTCAGTGGTAGGACTTGGCCTTCGCGAGGAAGGTCTCAATCCTCTGCCTGGGCCAACCTTGTGGGACTTTCTTAGCAACAAGAAAGTTCACAATGTCGGCATACCACGGGAGTGAGGCGATAGCAAGGATCGCCTCATCTGGGAAGGTCTCACAAATGGGATCAATATGCTCAGACTCCTCAGGCTGCTCTAAACGGGAGAGATGATCCGCCACCATATTCTTGACTTCAGGATTATCCTTGATCTCAATGTCGAACTCCTGGAGTAGAAGGATCCATCTAGTCAGTCTGGCCTTGGCATCCTTCTTTGCCATGAGGTATCGGATGGCGGTGTGATCAGTATACAAGGTCACTCTAGATCCAATGATGTAAGATCTGAACTTATCTAGGGCAAACACTAAGGCTAGCATCTCTTTCTCTGTGACTGTATAATTCTGCTGGGTAGAATTCAATGTGCGGCTAGCGTAGTGGATAGCAAAGGGGACTCCATCCCTCCTCTGTCCCAGCACGGCCCCTACGGCAAAATCGGAGGCATCCGTCATAATCTCGAATGGGAGAGACCAATCAGGTGGCTGGAGAACAGGAGCCTCAATAACACACTACTTGAGAGTCTCGAAGGACGAAAGACACTTGTCATCGACAAGGAACTCGATGTCTTTCGTCAACAGGTCAGTCAACGGCCGGGCTATCCTGCTGAAATCATGAATGAATCATCGGTAAAAATCGACGTGCCACAGGAATGACCGTAACTGCCTCAAATTGGACGGCGGTGCGAGTTTTCTCATGACATCTACCTTGGCCGGATCAACCTCCATGCCCCTGTTGGAGATGATATGGCCAAGCACTATCCCTTGAGTCACCATGAAGTGACTCTTCTCCCAAGAAAGCACCAAGTGAACCTCTATACATCGCTGGAGTACTCGGTCTAGGCAGTCAAGATAGGAGTCGAATCCGTCGCCGTAAACCGAGAAATCATCCATGAAGACCTCCAAATACTCCCCTACCATGTCCGAAAAGATCGACAGCATGCATCTCTGAAAGGTCGCAGGGGCGTTGCATAGCCCAAATGGCATGCATCGGAAGGCGTATGTGCCGAAGGGACAGGTAAAGGTGGTCTTCTCCTGGTCCTCAGGAGCGATGGCCACCTGGTTGTAGCCCGAGTACCCATCCAGAAAACAATAGTGGCTCTTCCCTGCTAGTCTCTCAATGATCTGATCTATAAAGGGCAGGGGGAAGTGATCCTTCTTAGTGGCCTGGTTGAGTCTCCTGTAGTCAACACAGACCTGCCAAGAAGTGGGTACTCGTGTAGCAATCTCCTCTCCAGACTCGCTAATCACTGTAGTGATGCCCATCTTCTTGGGCACCACATGCAAAGGGCTGACCCACTTGGAGTCGGAGATGGGGTAGATAAAGTCGGCGCTCCACCATTTCGAAATTTCCTTCATGACAACCTCTCTCAGATTCGGGTTCAGCCGCCGCTGGAACTCACGCGACGGCTTCGCCTCATCCTCGAGATAGATATGGTGGGAGCACAGGGCCGGACTTATCCCCTGGAGATCTGCTACGCTCCATCCGATTGCCTTGCGGTTCTTTTCAAGAACCCCCATCAAACGGGATTCTTGCTCTCCAGTCAGATCAGTGGAGATGATGACTGGGTACATCTCAGGCTCACCCGCAAGGAATCGATAATTCAGCGAAGTAGGGAGCGGCTTCAGCTCTGGACAGCTGGGTGCTGGTTGATCTGGCCTCTGAAATGTCTCTGTGAAGGCTGCCAAATCTGCATGGGAGAACTGAAACTCTCTCTCAATCTCAGAAACTGGAGAAGGCTGCCCTGATGGATTGTCTCTGCTCTGCTCGGCATCTACCTCCTCCTCAGCTGTAGGCTCAGTGGAACTCAGGTCTGTCATGTAATCCTCACAATCTGCCCAATCAGACTCTGAATCCGAGGGATCTGCATCATCTGCGGTGGCATCAGTACCACCATCATCACAAAAATCCGTGTCACGGTCAAGAACCTGATGGTTGCCTCTAAGGTATCCTGAACCAGGAATGTGCTCTCCAAGCTCTCCTCTGATGTCGTCTCTGCATCAGCTGGATCTGAAAATGAGAGGATGGCCTGTGCTGCTGGGTCTGCCCAAACTGCCTCATCGTCTGTGATCACAAAGTCACAGTCCTGGTGGATGTCTAGCCCTGCCTCTGTCAGCTGCTCTGTATCTGAGGTGGTCTCTGAGCATGATCTCTCTCTGGATCGACTATCCTCGACCGTCTCTATTTGTACACTTTCGCCCTCGACGCGAAAGTATACCTTCTCGCTATCATGGTCAGTCACTGCCTTAGCTGTGGCCAAGTACGGGCGACCGAGGATGATGGGGGTATCGGTCACTGAATCAGGGATCTCCATGTCCAACACTACGAAGTCCACGGGGAATTGCAGGCCCTGAATAGTGACGACAACATCTCGCAACAACCCCTTCGGCCTCTTGACAGATCGATCAACAAACTGAAGGATTGTCCTGCTATGTCTAAGAGTGCCCAACTCGAAGCGGTCGAGAAGGGTTGCTGGAAGGAGGTTGATCAACGATCCGCTATCTAATAGAGTACGGTCGAACCTCTGCTCTCTAATGTGACATCTGATATACGGGGCTCCTGAATCTGGCCTCTTGGCCGGCAGACGGTTCTGGATCGCGAAACACATGGCTTTCGTCAGCACATGGATCTCTGAGTGGTGGTTCCTCCTCTTCCTCCTGACTGTGGTCCTGTCTCTCAACGAACGCTGAAGAAGGGGGATGTGCTGCAAAGCCTCCTGAAGAGTCAGTTGTATGTGGAATCGATCTATCATCTGCTGGCTGAACTCTTCCTGATCTCTATTTTTTTGGATTTTCTTTTTTCTTCCCCTTCCCCATCTGAAGGGCTCTAGGGAAGGGGATCACTGGGTCCTTCTCAGATGAAGGACTAGGAAAAGGTCTAGACGGCTCGACGGCCGGATCCGCACATACATCAAGCACCACAGTGGGACCAGAAAAAACCAAACCTTTTCCTTTATTCACAACAGAGTTTCGAGATACATCAGTAGTAGGAAAAACAACAAGTCTCTCAACAAAAACATGGGTGGCCTCAGCACCACCATCGGGTGGATCAACTGGAAGACTCGTGGCCTCAGTACCGTGCTCTGGCTCGGCATAGTTGGTGGCCTCAGTACCGCCTCCTCCAACTGGTGAATTGGAGGCCTCATCACCGCCTATGGAATCAGCATCCTTGGTGGCTTCAGTACCACCATCATCATCTCTAGCGGCCTCAGTACCACTCTCCTCCTCCTCGTCGGGCGCTCTGGGTGGATCCTCATGATGTGGCTTAGACGAGGCGCCGCCTGCTGGCATCCTACCGCTCCTAAGTGTGACAAAATCAGTATCAAAAAGATATCCAGTCATATCACCATATGTATCACTAGGAGTGGTATACTCAGTACAAGCTACCTGCTTAGATTTCCGCTTCAGGCTGTTGGGGTTCGGCTCGATCTGGGCAGGGATGGCGGCCTTCCCTCTCACAATGTCCCGCATCTCCTGGCGGAACTCGTCCATCTCCCGTCGAAAAGTAGCCTGCTGGTCCGTGAGGAGGCAGGCTATATCGTCCAAGGCGGGGCTCTCGTGGGAGCCCGACGGGTAGCCTCTCTGGTAGTGAGGCTGCTGGAACTACTGCTGGTGCTGAGAGGGGTATGGGTGATGATGCTGCTGCTGGTGGTGAGGCTGATCTCGCCTCCAAGACTGTCCCTGCTGATAGGGACGAGGACCATAGGACGACTGTTGCTGCTGTGATGGGTACACTGGGGGCGGCTGCTGCTGCGGCTGGTGATCTCTCTGATGGTCATACTGGCCTCCCTGACCTGACAGCTGCTGCTAGGGCTGGGTACCTCCGGTCCCCCACCGGAATTCGGGATGGTCTCGTCAGATACTAGGCTGAGGGCGGTCATACCAAATCCCGTTGACATCCATCAACGGCTCTGCATCGTACTGGGGTGGCGGGAGTACTGCCAGAGGATGATCAGGCTGGTATACCACCATCTGCAAGTCTGGAGATGGTGGTGACTGGTAGGTGGGCTGCGGCTGCTAGTACGGCTCTGCCTGTAGAAGGTGAACCTGTCTAGGATGCTGGTGTGAGCTGGAGCGCTGGGACGAGCTGCTGCTGCTGCCGTGATCGCCTCGCGACTGAAGACGGGGGCTGGGAAGCCGTCTGTGCCTCCTGGAGACACATGAGCTGGGTCTTCATGTCGCTCAGAGTCTGTGCCATCTACTCCATCTGAGTGATGCCCTGGCACTGCTTCTTCTCAATCAGCTCCATCCGATCCAACTTCTCGCTAATGATGCCCATGTCCGTAGCTGAAGACTCTGCCTGTGATGCAGCTACTGCAGACGAACTGGAAGGACCGGCGTCGACCCGTGCTGTCCTCTGGTACTGCACGGGTCATGGCTGTCGGGGTCTGGCCTGAGTGTACAACCGGGTCTGGGACATCACCATATAGTTCTCGGCCATCTCCTCGTAGATGGCCCAGACCTGGTCGTGATCCTTGGCGAAGTAAGACCCGCCACAAGAAGCGTTCACCAAGCCCTGAAGCTTTGGTGTCAGCCCGCTGAAAAAGCTCTGCACGAGGTTGGGCTTGGAAATGTCATGGTGCGGGCATCTATCAGTCAGCTCTCGGAACCTCTCCCATGCCTTCCTCGTTGGGGAGCATGGAGAAGTTGCTGATCAGGGCTCTCGTGGCATTGGTCCACCCGAGTGGATAGTACTTGTGCAAGTACTCGGTGCGGAGCTGCTCCCAAGTGTAGACGAACTTCCCCAGATGTTTCAGCCAGGTGGATGCTTTGTCTGCCAAAGAGAAGGGGAAGGCAATCATCCTGATGGTGTCCTGGTCCACCTGATGATCGTGGACAGTACTGCAAATCATCAAAAACTCCTGGAGGTGGAGATGGGGCTCCTCGGTGGCTAGTCCGTGGAAACAGGGGAGTAACTGCAAGGTGTTCGGGGGGAACTTGAAGTCCCCCATGATGGCTGGTAGCACAACCCAGTGATGCATTAGTGTCGATCCGGGGTTGTGCAACTCCCGCATCGGTCTCGGCTGCTCTCCTGCTCCTACCGTGGCGGCTGCCGCTGCGGCGGCGGCTACTGCGGCTGCTGCAGCTGCATCATCTGGGACTCTCGACCCCTCTCTCCGCTGCTCTCTCTCTCTGCTCTCATCTGCTCCATCTCTCTCCTCATATCTAGCATAAACGTTCCCTGATCCCTCAACTGTTGTTGTACCGTCTCCAGTGAGGCGATCAGGGTGGAGTTGATCGCACCCTGGTCCAGAACAAAGTGCTCGGGCTGTGGACCTCTAGAGCGATCATCAGAACTGCCGGCCATGGTGTCTGCAAAATCAAACGATCCAAACTCAGGTGCCGATAAATCTGCTAATCTCTCCTCTGGAACTGGTCTCTCGGAACCGAAAGAAAGGGGGTCGAGGGGGAACAGGGTGGAATCATACTCGGGTTCGGAGAGCGGGTCTCGGCTCTCGTGAACCAACCTAGATGAACGGGTAGACGCGCCCGAAAGCGGTGCAGCCAGAGGCTGACTAAGAGATCGTCTGCCCATCATCTTGTTGTGGCGAGTAAGGCGGATGAGATCTGGAGAAACTATGATCACAAGCAATACCCCAAGTTCACCAACACAACGCGAGCTGATGACCATAAAGGCTCGGTCAAATTATCTTGTCAACTTTTATTTTGGTGAACAATCAAAATATCAGAGCGATTACATGACCTGCTGGGATACCCGATACCTTTCTAACTGATTGTCCCGCACAGAAAAGTCGGTAATCAGTCGAGAATGGCACCAGAGGGCTCTACCTAGTGTATGGGTCACTCTCTCGCACAATCAAACTAAGCAATGAGGGGGTTGCTCTCCCCAAGACAAGTTTTTCAGTCAAGTGTCTTTTAGTGATCAATAGTTTAAGCAGTCCCACTTTTATGGTTTTTCTTTTTAATCTTTTTTTTTCAATGCAAACAAAGAGGCCTAACGAAATTTTCAGTTCTCCTGGTTATTAAGTCAAAAACAGGGGGAGAAGACGAAAAAGTCGATGCACGATGAAATCAATGATGCATGCAAAGTAAGGAAGGCGTACCTGACTCCAGCACTCTACATGCAATATGATCCGTGCATAATGTAAAGACAGAAAAGTAAACTACCTATATGGTGCAGCGGGAAAAGCCGAGTCCTAAACAAGCAACTTCTACACGACATAACCGTCTAGTTGGTCACTCAGCCCTCGATCCTGAGAGTCCGGTCTCGGTCTACCCCTCCTCCTCCCGACAAATCGGGTTCAGGAGCAGCGCTTGGCAGGGCAGGCTGCGGCACGTAGGCTCGAAGGAAAATGAATCAGCTATTTTTTATTATTCTTTTATTAGTAGATCCAATTACCGAACTATAGGTGCAGGCTGATAATTAAGTGTTTGGATCCTACTAATTACGGCACAGTCAAATAGAAAGTCCTATGGCTATGGGCTCGAGAAAAACCGCGTAAAACCGTAAAAGGCAGCGAAAAACCCAAAAAGCCACGAAAAAGCTAAAGTAGCTAAAGGGTCCCCCGAGCACACCGGTGCTCGGCGAAACAGACCCGAGAAGGAAGTCCAAGTTTCTGTCCCTGTATTATTACAATTCAAATAGCAAGAAATAAAATCTACCGTAAGCCTCTCCCACTCAGCTCCTCTCTCGCTCTCTCATGCGGCTCCGTGCAGAAGGGAGCCGCCTCCGAGTCTCGTGATTGCGCCGGCTTCTCGAAAGTAGCCGCCTCGGTCCTCGAGCCCTCGCAAGAAAGAAGACAAGTGTCACATACCAAGAATAATAATCAAATAAAGACAGAAAATATAAACAGGTGTATATGTGCAAAAGGGACAAATAAAATAAACAAGCAAAATCAAACAACAACAAAAATAAAACAAAAGAAAATAAAATAAAACAAAACAAAAATAAATGGAAAATAAAAAGCTGCGAAAAGCCGCAAAAAACAAAATCAAAAAAGAAAATGAAGAAGAAAAACTACTAAGCTGTGCTCCCCGGCAACGGTGCCATTCTGATGAGCCAAATTTCCTACTTATCCAGATCAGGTAAAAATATCACTCAGGTCGTTGCGACCCGGATCGATAAGAACTCGGCTCAATCCAGAAAATGAGGTTCAGACCAACAAAATCAAATGAAAATCAAATCAACACTATAGCGGTCCTGGCTATTAGATTAGCCTGGTATACCGACCAGGGTCGGACTCACGGAGCACGTGATGGCCTCGCGGTCTACGAAGTAGTCTAAAAAGAAATAAAATAAAAGAAATGTAATTTTTTTGGTGGATTTTTAATTTTTATAATTTTTTTGGATTTTTAATTAATAAAGAAAATAAAGAAAGCAATAAAACAAGCCAATACAACTAATTACTAAAGCACGCAAAAATCACTCAAAAATTCAAATAAAAATGTTTTTATGTTTTTTTTATGATTTTTACTGTTTTTGATTAATTTTTGGTATTTTTCTGATTTAAAATTAATTTTCTAAAAATCAAACAAGACAGAAATATGAAGGTGTTGTTCAGTCAGACTTGGAGGGCCAATATAAAATAGATAAAGGCCCTATCAAGGTCTGAAGGTAATTTTCCTAAAAACTAGAAAGTCTAAGGAAAATTTAGGCACTGAAATTATTATTTTTGCATTTTTCAATAAATTATTAGAATTTTTATAGGGTTTTTAGTGTTTTTCAATTTTTATGAGTTTTATATAATGGAAATGACCAACATTGGTCAGAAAATCAAACAAGGCAAAATACACACTAACTAATTTTTTTATAATTTTTAAAGTTATTTTAATATTTTTTTGTGAATTTTCAAGTCAGAAAGTAAAGAAAAGCTTGTTTTTGAATTTTTAAAAATAGTAAATGAAAACAAAAATGTCTCCAAAAATAGGAGAAATTTTTACACTATGGCAGGAGCCATGTATCCAATTTTCATCGCATTTGGAGTTGGTTTGATATTTTATTAAAAATCAAAACTAGGGTATAGTGCATAGGGACCTATACGCAAATAGAAGAAGTTCCAGGGGGTCTGATGCAAAATTTCCAAGAAGTCACGCGCGAGGCGCGTGTCTTGGGCACACAGGGACCTAATTGCAAAGAAACAAAGTTCTTGGACTATTTCATAACAAGTATTAAAAGTCCAGGGGCTTTGATGTAAATAACCCACTAATAAACGCACATGCGCATAAAAATCATTCACAGGGGCATATCTGCAATTTTCTAAAAATTTTCATTCATTCATTAACACCCTAGAACTGGAGGTCTACACATGCAATTAACTCAACAAAACACGTGTCGACGCACGTGATCCACTATAGGCAGGGGCATACATGCAAATAAACTAAGTACGAGGTCCTAAATGCAAAAGTACCCAAAATAAAAACAACTAAAAGCCTTATTTACAGGACTAATACGAAACAAAACAAACAGGGGGGCCTAAGAGCAATTACCCCTTTATTAAATGTCGAGGGTCGGATGTGCGCCACGTGCTGGATCTGACGGTGGAGAGGGCGTGGCTCACATCAAAGGAAACCCTCGGCGCAATCGAGCGGCTGGAAAGCTCCCACGTGGATAATCGAACGGATGTGCTGTGATGTGGGTCTGCGAAGGGGCCTGGCTCGGATCGGACGGAGGAGGTGTAGCCACGTAGGTAATCGGACGGCTAGGAAACGTCGGGGCTAAACCTCGCTGGATCGGACGGTCTGGATCGACCCTCCTCACGATCGTGCGCTGCTGGCGCTCCTGGAATGGATGGCTCGGATAGACTCTGGAGCTGGAGGACGATCCAACAGTGTCTGGAGGTCGAGGAAGAACTTATAGCCGGCGACTTTTGCCGGCTCGCTGCGTGTGCTCCCGGCCTCCTCGCAGGGTTCTGAATATTGGAGGAGGATCGCCTTGGGCACCCACGTCGACTGGTACCCTCCGATGGCTCGATGGAGCTCTGGGGAGCTCAGGCGAGTCCGGCGGAGGTCGAGCTCGTGCACCTGGATGTTGAAGCCCTCAGATGGGCTTCATGGGACCTACAAAGGTGTGCAACAAATTCGCGGGTCGAGGGCAAAATGCCTAAACCCCGTTAACGGTGGTGGGGATGATCGGTGCGGCGGGGTGGTCAAGCTCCGGCGATGCGACGGCAGAGGAACTCGAAACCCCAGCTCCTGTGCGAGCTGGGTTGAATGGATGGGTGGAGAACATGCGTCGGGAGAAGGTGAACGTGGTGGAATGGTCCGATGAACGAATCGAAGGCGGAGGTGGCCGGAATCGAAGGTGAACGGCGACTGGGCGATTTGGGGCGAAATCAAAATCGAAGAAAAGGAAAGACAACTAAGGCTACGTGGGTGGATGAATCGACTGTGGAGGAGCTGGGCTTGCTCCTGGTCCTTGC
The DNA here is from genome assembly GCA_037367405.1 of Ottelia alismoides. Lineage (NCBI taxonomy): Eukaryota > Viridiplantae > Streptophyta > Magnoliopsida > Alismatales > Hydrocharitaceae > Ottelia > Ottelia alismoides. The sequence goes on along the minus strand of JAZKJV010009256.1, from coordinate 2,540,533 downwards.
CTCGAGGACCGTCGGCATCCGAGGCTCTGGCGCTACCTCCAGGCGGCGCACGGCTGCGCAAGCTCGCCGGATCGATGGTCTCCTTGCTCCCTCCTCGCTGCAACACCCTCTGGGGCGAGGTGTCACTCTCGCTAAGACGATGGAGGTCACTGGGTGGAAAGAAAATGATCCAAAGATGAGGAACAGGGAGGCGGAGCTCAAATTTTATATGGTGGAAGGTCCGAGAAGAAAGGATCGGGCCCGGATCGATGGAGCACGGACCCCTAGGCAAGATGTCGGGTGAGGTTCCCGGATGATTGGGGCGTAATTAGGACCCGAGGTTTGGCGAAATGGTGATCGGGTCAGGCAGGGATAATTGGGAGAAGATGGTTCTGCGAAACGTATCCGTGGGAAGTGGTCCACAGGGGGGAGTTGACCGGGGGGTCAACATCCCCGTGGACCAATGAGAGGGGGCCACGTCATAAATATTTGAAAATTAAAAATAAAATAGAAATGGCCGATTTATTAAAAACTCAAACCATGAAAAATGTTTATTTTATTTTTTCCTATTTTTTGGTGATTTTTAATTAAATTTTCAAAATAAAAATAAGGTATTTACATAATAGAGCTATATATAGGTATATACACAATATAGGTTTTTTATTTTTATTTTGTTATTTTTATACATTTTTATCCCCATTTTATATTTTATTTATAGTATAAAATTAGGAATAAAAAGATATTTTTATTTTATTTTTATTATTTATATACAAAGGTGAAATAAATAGATATATACATCTCTATACATGGTATATGTACAATGTTATTTTTTGTTTTTAATTTTGTTCTTTTTATTTTGTTTTTGTTGTTTTTATTTTATTTATTTACATCATAAAAGATAGAGTATATACAAATTGTTAGGAATTTTAATTTATTTATTTACAAGGTTAAATATATAGCTAGGTGAGGGTGTATGTACAGGGTGAACATATACAAGTGAGCTATTATTGTTTTCTTTTTAATTTTTTAATTTTTGTTTTGATTTTGTATTTATAAATATATACAAATATATACAAGAACCATTTTTATTCTATTTTTAGAGGAAAATATATTTATTGTATTTACAGGTATATCTACACACATGAGCCCCTATCTCTCTCTACTTTGGCTTTTATGCGGTCAGGCCCATGCTGAGCCCTCCCTTGGGATTAGGTTGCTCAATATTTATTCTAAATATTTCCTCTTTTTCTTTTTAATCTTTATTCTTTTATTTTTGCACAAAAACATGCTAATTATTACTTTTTACACAATGCATGATTTTGGTAATTATTTGTATTTACAAACATATACATGTATTTGCAAAGGTTTTTGTAGCTAAAATATAAGAATAAAGAGTGATGAATGAGTATTCATATCACAACAAATGGTTGTGCATCAGATGATTGTCCAGATATGACAATACTACCATTGTCATACACATATCTCACAATGAATGATCATGACCATTTTCTTTTTAACTTGTCGGAAAACAACATTAATTTAGCATCAAACAACCAAACTTTCTGATCAGGGGAGAAAGTCTTCCTTCTAATGTGTCTATCATGCCAACGCTTAACTTCTCCTTATACATGACTGAGTTATCATATGAAAAATCTCAGAATTCTAGCAATCTGTTCAGATCTAACTTCCTGCTCTGTCCTGCTTTTACAAAATCCAAATTGCATACACGAAGTGCCCATAATGATTTTTAGTTAATCCAACTAGCAAGTGGCAAGGCTTTCCATACACCAATCTGTAAGGAGACATACCTAATGGAGACTTGTGTGTCGCTCGATAACCCCATACAACTAAGTCAAGCATCTAGGACCAGTTCTTCCTATGTGGACTTACAAGTTTCTGCAATATCATCTTTATCTCCCTATTTGAAATCTCAGCCAAGCCGTTAGTCTGTGGGTGGTAAGGAGATGCAACTCTATGCTTAATGGTGTGCTCCTTCACAAGCTTCTTGACTTATCTGTTAATGAAATGACTTCCCTCATCTGAAATGAATATCTTGGGGATCCTGAACCTTTCAATAATGTGGTCCTTAAGAAATGAACAAACCATATGACTATCAGCGGCTCGGGTGGGGATAGCCACCACCCATCGACTAACATAATCCATGACAAGCAGGATGAACTGAAATCCTTGAGTGATAAGAAATGGTCCTATGAAGTCTATACCCCAAGCATCAATATTATCTAAAATCTGGATATATCTCAAGGGCATGGTATCTTTGCAACCAACAGTTCCTCCCATCTTCTGATAGTCAGTACAACCTCTAACATAATATGTACCATCCTTAAATAAAGTTTGCCACCATAAGCCGCTCCGTAAAACCTTTGTTGGCGTGCGCTTCCCCGAATGATGCCCACTAGACTCTAATTTGTGAAAATTCTCAAGTACACTAGTGTATTTCTCCTAATGATTGCACCTTCTCCCGATACAATCCGTACCCTCACGAAACGTGTAGGGATCCTCCCACTGGTTAACATGTATCTCTGACAGGAATCTGACTACCTTGTGCTTAGGCCAATCTTGTGAAAATTTCTTGGAGACAAGATAGTTCACAATATCAGCATACCATGAGAATGATTCCACAGACAAAATTGACTCATCTGGAAAGGTCTCTGATATGGAAAGAGTAGTATGCTCAAAAGTCTATGCATTTGTGATCTGGGAAAGATGATCTGCCACAACTTTCTTTACTCCAGGTTTATCTCGAATCTCTAAATCAAACTCATGGAGAAGAAGGATCCATTTGATAAGGCATGGTTTGGCATCCTTCTTTTCCTATAGGTACCTTATGGTAGTATGATCCGTGTATACAATAACATCTGAACCAAGGAGGTAAGATTTGAACTTCTCTAATGCAAACACCACTACTAACATCTCCTTCTCTATGATTGTGTAATTACGTTATGCTTCATCCAGAGACTTGCTAGCATAGTGTATAGCAAATGGTATCACATCCCTTCTCTGCCCTAAAACAGCTCCAACTGGAAGATCTGATGTGTTCGTCATGATCTCAAAGGGGAGAGACCAATCAGTTGGTTGTAGGACATGAGCACTAGTAACCATGTCTTTCATCTGATGAAATGCAGGGAGGACTTTCTCATCTACAATAAACTCACTCTCCTTGCACAGAAGCTCAGTCAAAGATTTGACGATCTTGCTGAAGTCCTTAATGAATCACCTATAAAATCCAACATGTCCAAGAAATGACCTTAACTTCTTCAAAATCCGCGGTGGCTCTAGTTTGGAGATCACATAAATCTTAGTAGGGTCAACCTTCATATCATGTTTGGAAATGTCGTGGCCCAATACAATCCCATTAGTCACCATAAAGTGACTCTTCTCTCACGAGATCACTAGGTTTACCTCACAACAATGTTGAAGTACTCGGTCTAAATGAGCAAGACATCGGTCAAAACTATCCTCATAGATCGAGAAATTGTCCATTAAGACCTATAGAAAACAACCCACCATGTCGGCAAAAAAGGCCAACATACACCTTTGGAATGTAGCAGGGGCATTACACAATCCAAAGGGCATCCTTCTAAAGGCATATATGCCAAACAGACAAGTAAAAGTAGTTATCTCCTGATCCACAGGAACGATAGCAACCTTGTTATACCTTGAGTACCCATCCAAGAAACAAAATAACGCCTTCCCCGCCAACCTCTCAATAATCCGATCAATAAAGGGCAGTGGAAAGTGATCTTTCTTTGTAGCTGAATTCAAGCACTAGTAATCTACCTAGACACGTCACGAAGTAGGTACACGGGTCGGCATCTCCTCACCATGGTCATTCTTTACGATAGTAATCCCAGATTTCTTGGAGACCTCATGTAAAGGACTAACCCACTTGGAATCTGAGATGGGAAAAATAAATCCAACATCATACCATTTCCTGATCTCTTTCATGACAACATCTCGGAGGTTTGGATTGAGATGGCGCAAGCACTCACGGGAGGGTTTGCTGGCATCCTTTAATTAAACATGATGCGAGCACAAAGCTAGACTAATCCCATGGGGACCCGAAATATTACATCCAATGGCCTTGTGGTTTCTCTCAAAAACCTATAGCACGTGAGGTTCTTGTTTGTTGGTCAATTGCAAACTGAGGATGACCAAAAACATTTGGGGGGACCTGCAAGTAAGGCATAATTCAACATTGAGGGTAAAGCCTTAAGCTCAAGTGGGGCTTGAATCGGCTCTATGATAACCTCTGCAACATTAATGGTAGAAGATATCTGATTTGTACTGTGTGTACTATCCACTTTGGCTACTATGGGCTCAACAAGTAAAATCTCAGAAAGATCTGCAACAAATGATCCCTGCTCAAAAAGGAATGGCTCATTAGGCTGTTCAGAATCCTCAACTACAATCTCAGACATCTCAATAGGAGGTATCTCATCGGTAATCTCAGATTAGGAATGTGTATCATGAATCTCAGAATGTACCGCCAATATCTCAGACTGGTAAGGTCCTTTTGGGAAAGAAACTCATGGGTATCTATGAAATCAGAAAATAGATTTGTCTCTTGAAACTCAGCAAGAAAATCACAGTCCTCAGGATCTGGTGTAATGTCTCTCTCTTGTCTACTGTTGCTGGTGGTGGGTATGGCCTATGATTGACGGAGGAGATCTGTCCACATGGTGGATCACTATCTTCAAATAGTTCTCACACTCTCGCGATCGAAGAACAGACACCCTCTTACTCTATCTCACTCCAGATGTCAATCTCAGCTGTGGAAGGGCTGCGAAATCGGATCAAATCGATGATGGGGGTCGTTTGGAAATATAAATGTGCATGGCTTCGGTGAATTTTGAAATTTGAATTACAAGGTGATATTTTAGGATCTAAAGAGCTGGCGATGGAGAGGGTTAATTGGGTTGATGTTTTGGAGAAGGAATCAGGGCCGATTAGTGAATGGAGGCACGCCAAAAATTGGGAGATGGAGGGCTGGCGATGGGAAATGCGGAGCAGCTAGCATGGATTGAGCAGTTGATCAGGTCAACAAACCTAGGACAATCAATCAGGACGCGTGCAGAACATGACAAAATAAGAAAACGATAAAAATCAATGGAATTATTAAATAAATTTTTTTAAAATAAAAAATGAATTTAAATAATTAAATAATGTGAAGATGAAATGTTAGGGATTAAATTTAGTTAATTTAGGTGATTTTTAATTAATTAAATAAGGTGTATACATAGGTGAAAATAAATACAATGTGTTCTTTATAGGCATGTATACATAGATATACAGTACTATGATTTTTAATAAATAACTATACAAGTATATACATAATTTAATAATTTAATAATATACAATGTTTTACAAGGGTTTTAATGGAATTTTTGTTAGATTTTTAGGGATTAATTTTTTAGGTTAAATAATTAGGTATACGTACAGTATATACATAAGGGATACATATACAATATTTACATGATTTTTGTTGATTTTTTATTTTGTGATTTTATTTGTATTTTATATAAGTCAAATATAATATTTACAATTAATTTAAAATACAATATACACAAAAATGTACAAGAAAATAAATAAAAAATATACACAACATACATAGATATAATTTACAATTACACCCCCAAATATCCACATTTCACAACTTAACTCTGATTTTTATGAAATCACCTCTATTTTAAAGATTATCTAATTTTGAGCACAATGAAAAGTGAGTTTGATGAATTTTGAGTTTTGGTGGAGAAGATATTGATCTTACAAGTTGTGCTTTGCGACTTTTTTGAGAGTGTTGTAATTTACACAATATAAAATGGTTACAATTAGTTTGTTATTTACAAAAGATGTTTACGTACAAATTTCAAGAATAAATCATTTTTATTTGAGTTGAATTTGGGTATGAATAAATTGTTGAAAAGAATGTGTATTATATTCATTAGTGTATAGATGATGAATATATGCAAGTGATAATTGATTTTCTGAAATTTTGGTACTCAGGATTTATCTCTCCCTACTTCATTCCTTGTCGATTAGGTCAAGTCTTGGCCTTCTCTCGGGATCAGAGTCAGCTTATATCTATTACATATATACAATCTTCATTTTCTTTATTTTTCCTTTATTTATTTATTTATTTCAGGTTAGATAGTGATAAATATACAATATTTACACAAGAATAAGAGTTAGTAAAAGAATAGATTTATTGGTATTTACAGGTATTTTGTAAGGGATTTTAAGCTAAAATAAATGAATAAAGATGATGAAATGCAAATTCATCACATTCGCAGCCACAATAAGTGTCCAGTGTGCCTTAACCTAGTCTAGTGGCATCGACGTCTAAATATGGGATGTTGTGGGTTGCAATAAAGTATCAAAAGAGGGATAATCTATTGTCTCAAGAAGAAAATCTCCTTATGTACATGATACACCTTTGTATACATTTAAAATAAGAAAAAAAATTATCTCATAAGCATGACATATGTTTCAAAGTCTTATACAAAGGAAGCCTACAACTGAAGACTTGGCTACACTGGTCAAGCTCCAAGGATATGTGGCTACACTAGCCACAGTCCACTACCATCTCTTCTTGAGCTGGTCGTACTTCAACTTAACAGGAAATACCCTGTTTCTTGAGGAAAGAGTAGATAGACCAAGGAATTAGAGTTACCTTGTTAGAGGAGGTTGTTGATTTATCATTTCTGAAATGGGGAGTTATATCTCACTTACACAGTACAAGTAAGATTCATAGTTGTAAGAGTTTGTGTATGTAGACTTGTTCTGACCTAACTATTGAGGCGACCTGAACATAGAGTTGTGGAACTTGAGGGATTGTCTTAATCATATTCCCAATAAGGTTTATCCAAACTAATAATTCAAAGGTCTAATTGAGTTCCATACTTTGATTTTATGAACAAAATTTCAATAATCAATATTGTTCTAAGTTCTTTAATTTTCCTTTATTACTTTTCTTTTTCTTGTAGTCACTTTTTTTCATATAAGTGTTTGCTAAGGGACTAGCTAAGGTAAAGCATAGGGGGTGACGAATACGCATTTCATCATCTTTATGTTAGCAATGTGAGCCTGAGGTGAACCATTCCTGCAATAAATGTTATTGTAATAAATAATTTACCAATAAAAGTTATTGATTATTTTTCATTCCCTTTCTCTTATTAAATGAATGAATGCATTATAAGGTCCCTCTGTACAATATGGGTTATGTACCATGGCCGACTTGATAATCATACAACTGTTGATTCATTAATCATAGAGGCTGATGCTTGGATGAATATCTAATGAGTTAGATAGAGGACTCATAAAGCATCATCAAATGATTATCAAGTGATGATCTCCAGCCTGAGTAGGAGATGGCAATCCTTTCTCATTATGCTGATATCTGATCGACCTCTTGATGCAGGTCCTCTGCATGGGAATAGTGATTCTGAGGTATCAGATTAGTTGAGTCAATGGGTTGACTTAATGAGATCGAGATAGCCAAAGACCTATGATGAATACTGTCACATCATTGGCAAACATCCTATGACCAGAGACAGATGTATTGCTATATGTCTGAGTGTGTACATTTGGTAGACCAATAGGTTGATGACCTAATCAAGGTCTATACACCGGTGAGCTGGTGTGCATGTAAGAGCATATGAGTAATACGATCTCTCAAAGGGATCATACAGGTTCACTTGTGAACCGGGTGACATGAGCTCACTCATGAGGTATTGCGACTGATCAAATTCCATGCATGGTCATCATGCTTTAGAAGCATGACATGAATTTGAAGGTAAGATCAATGCTTTGTGAAAGCATATGATCTGTACCAAATCCCAAGGACCAAGATTGAGAAATTTAGTGATCAAACCATGAAGATGACAGTGTAAAAGTGATCTATATCTTCAGGATGATTATGAGACTTCCAGTATGCAGGATGTATAGGTATTGGGAATACCTGAGGGTGATTTGATCATAAATGATTGTATAACCATGACGCTTCCATTATGAGGGAGTGATGAAACAGGTCTGGATTTTAGTGACTCCTCTCAGAGAAGTGACCTAATCTTAGTCCATGTACTGGACATTGATCTGAATGAGATTCAGATGCAATGATAAGATTAGGTTTACGGTCTTGATTTAATCAAGCATCTATGAGAGGTCCATGGGATCTGGATTTGAGATGTGATCTCAATATCCAAGTCACTATACATGGAACAATACAATCGACCTGTCCTTATCTCCAAGTATCTGAAGAGATATAGCATTGTTCTTGAGTGATTCAAGAATGATTTTATAAGATCTAAGCACTAAGAAATTGATAATTAAATGTGATTTAATTATCTTGATATGTGTGGAAATTATCCAATATAATTAAATGAGATTTAATTATTATGGATAAGAATAATGTGGATAGTAATATCCAATTATTCATAATATATTATAAATGTGATTTATAATGTATTAGAGAGAGATAATTATAATGTATATTTGTTGATTAATTATTAATGTGTATTGGATACACGCTATCTAATTAATTGAAAATGTAAATTATATTTTGTTTTGGGTTGTGAATGTGATTCATAATTTTCCAATGAAAAGATTGCAATATTTCTAAAATTAATTATGAATTATTTTTGGAGAATAAATCCCAACAAAATTTGGATTAAATAATGGAGAATTTTAAGGAGATATGCAATCTCATGAAATTTCATGAGATTTCTCCCACTTGGTAATTGGTGGACGGATACCAAGTCCTATATGGAATTGGTGGCCGTCCACCCTATTACATGGGGAATCAAGATCTCCATTGAAATCATCTCCTTATTTGATTGGTTTAATTTTAGGATTGATGTATATTTGATTTATCAAATATATTTGATCTAAATTAAATCATAAGTTGTTGGTTTTTACCAACAACAATCTTGACCATTGGATTGACATAAATCAATCTCATCCATTGATTTTATATGTCCCATGGATTGAGATCCATGGATCCTAAAATCCTATAAATAGAGAGGCATGCTATGCTCTCTTGTACATGCTATTGGTAGCACATCTCTCTCTCTTTTCTCCATACACGTCAACCCTCTCTCCCTCTACTTGGTGGCCGACCACCAAAACCCTAGGGGAGGTCTTCGTCGTCGTCTACGCCACCGCGTCACCGCTTCGACGTTCTTCGGTTCTCCGTCTTCTTGGAGTGCTATGCTCACGAAGGAGACGTTCGATCTTGTACGACGAGATCAGGAGTTCACTGTGCTTGGATCAACTCGTTGGATTGTGAGGACAACGCGACTCATCCCCGCGCTCGCAAGCTTCTTCTCCGACAATCGGACTTGAGACAGGAGGTCTCTTTTCGTTGAGACTCGATCAACCACTCTTCAAGAGGTATTGCATTATACTTGTTGTGGTTATAGATGAAACGATCCGAGAATCGTTCTTGGATCATGTGGTTTCATCGCATGAAAAAATTTAAATTTCGCTGCACCGAACAACTAGTACGACTAGTCGTTCTTCGTCGTATTCGATTCGACTCTCACGCTTCCGTGATGCGCTTGAGGATTTTTTTCCATGTCCTTCAAGTGGTATCAGAGCCAGGTTGAAGGTTTTGGATACGATCCGCAAACCTAGGACGACTTGGGTTCGTAGAGGTCGTGAAAGTTTTGGTCGCATTTGATTTTCACATTTCTGTTTAATGAATAAATTCGGCCCTGTTTAAATTGTTTAAACACGAATTAAACACTTGGATTTTGTTCCTCATTAAATAAGGAAACCATAGGATCTGAGTTTGCGTAATTTCGGTTCCGTTCGCTTGAGATATGGTTGTTTTAATGAACATGTATGCATTGTTGCGGGAACTGCAATTCTTAACATGATTAATGAGTTAATTACTGTTTAGACTTGCCTCGAAATGCATGATATATCACTTGGGTTCTGTCCTAAATCAAATTAGCAATCTATGAAAATTGATTTTGTCTAATTTGGATTTAATTGATTGAGATATGTTAATTTTAGTAAGTAGGGGTCACTGCTGAAATTACAGTCCTAATCAAGAACCATGTGATATGTCAATTAATGAAAGTAATTGTTAATTTCTAGAAATAATTATGAAAAATATTTGAGAAATATTGGAAGATGATTATTTCCTTAATTGACTTAGCCTCAACCAATAAATTGATTAGATTTGATCTATATCAAAATTGGAAACACAATCATCAAACTCCTTGCTTGAATAGAATTGGGAATTTGTCTAGCAAATTTCCTTATAATAAAAAATATTTTGATTATTACTATATGGTATAATTTTAGTTGAAGAACCGATGATCATCTCAAGTACAAATTGATCTATTTGGCATTATCCTTTCCCGAGGCAGATATGGTGTCTAGTCGGAGATCGCAGGGATAGCGGGTTACAACGTATGTGGTCCGTCCCACTCTCGTCGGTACTGGCCATGACAGGGGGTAGGGACTTGATAATGCTGAAGAAATCAAGTTGTATTTTCTAATTATTAAAATACAAATTAATACGTACTTTGAGAATAATACCATATATATTCAAGTAAAACAATCAAGTTTGATTGATTGAATTGGATTGATAATTAATTTAGTATGATTGAATTAATTAGGTCCAATTAAAATTACTCTATTATGAATAGAGTTGATAATTCACTTGGAAGAATTAACTATATGAATGTGATTCATGATAATTAATTAAATTTGAATAAGAGCTGGAGGATCACATAAGTGACATCCATGGTCTCCTGTCAAGGTGAAGGGTTTCCGTCGCCAGGGATTGTATATAGGAGACGCCTGTACGAAGTGACAGCTCCTATATGCAAGCGCATCTGGATTAGACTCTTTGCTTCTCGAAAGAGTAAGTCCGTATGCATAGTGAACCCAATATCGAATCATCATATTATTGGGGCGATATTGGATTGTGCATAGCGAGTTCTATTCCTGTTGACGGTTGATTCAATTAATGACGGGTCAACATCACCTTAGGGGTGGTGGACCCGGATATTAAAGACCGAATTGGGAAATGCAAGTTGGACTTGCAAGGCGGAATTTATTGGAATTGCAGATTCTCATATTATTGAGATGTAACAAAGATAAAGAGGAGATCCCAGTTCTTGCTTGAGATATAGCGGTAAGTATATCTCTTACTTTGAAAGTGATGAAGGGAATGCACTTTCAAAGTCGATAATGCAAGAATAATTCGATTTATAAACCTTAATCAAATATCATAAATTTGAATATACGATTATATGTTCTAATATAGTGCATTCTCAATTTCATAAAATGAAGTCCATGAACCCACTAAGCAGGCTTCTGGAGGTCAATCAGTTGACCGGACCGAATTACTCGGATTGGATTCGTAATTTGGATGTTGTGGCTGAGCGCATAAGTTATGTGCTCTCTGAAGACAAGCATGAAAACCCTAAATCAAAGGAAGAGAAAGCATACAATGACAAGTATGATGAAGATCATGTCTTGGCTAGATGCTACATCTTGGGTTCTCTCTCTAATGTTCTTCAGAAACAACATGTGGAGATGAGTACTTGCCAGGAGATAATGCAGAATCTGAAAGATATGTTATGGTGACATTAACCACACCCAGCGGTACAACGTCATGAAAGAACTCGTTCGCTACAAGATGCAAGAAGGGACTTCGGTCTGTAAACATGTACTCAAAATGTTTGGGTACTTATCGGAGCTGGAGACTCTAGGGGCAACCATGGATGCAGACATGCAATCTGATTTCATTCTGCTGTCGTTGCCCAAGTCTTCAATAACTTTGTGGTTTCATTCCACATGAATAAGCTGGAATTGACAAACGCTGGGCTTCTTGCTGCATTAAAGTCTGCAGAAGACGTGATGAAGAAAGATGGTCCCGCTGGCAGTGCAATGGTTGCACAGGTCAGATGGAAGCGTGGTCGGAAGCATGGTTCTCGGAAGGGCCCGGCCCAGAAGAGAAAGAAGAAGGGACAAAGTGTTGGCTCATCTTCCAATGCATCCACTCTAATGATGTCAAAGAAAGCCGACGCCTGTGACCACTGCAAGAAGCCGGGGTACTAGAGGCGTAATTGCCCGGATTAGCTGAAGTCAGTCGACAAAGGTAAATCTCCAACAGGTATGAAATCTATTTTTATCATTGAAACCATTTTTCTCGTTGGACGAGAAGGAAGTTGGGTTGTTGATTCTGGTGCTTCTATTCATGTATGCAATTTGTTGCATTTGTTTCAGGAAACTAGAAAACTTGAAGAAGGGGAGATAGTCATCCAGATGAGATCTGATGTAAGTGTTGCAGCAGTCACCGTCGGGACTTGTCGGCTATCATTATCTAGTGGTAGAGTCCTAGTACTTAAAGAGTATCTTTATATACGTGAAGTCAGAAGGAATTTAATATCTGTATCTAAGCTAGTTAGAAGTGGATATTCGTTCCTGTTCTGTAATAAATTAGTCATAAATCGTTATGATAAATATATTGCGGATGGCATTTTGACTTCTGGAGGACTCTATGAATTGTGCATTTATAAATGTGTTATGAATGTTACATCCACTAATAAAAACCCTAAAAGATCCAGGGAGGATGAAAATCTTTCGAATGAGATTTGGCATCAAAGGCTTGGTCATTTGTCTGTTGATAAGATCAATAGATTAATAAAGGATGGACCTTTAGATTTTCTACAGGTTCAATCTTTACCTACTTGCAAGAATTGCATTCAAGGAAAAATGACCAGGATGTCTTTACGTAATAAGGTTACAAGATGCGAAGGTATTATTGACCTAATACATACTGATGTATGCGGTCCCTTCAGTACCGCGACTCGAAATGGATATCGGTATTACTTGACGTTTATTGATGATCATTCGCGATACGGGTTTATCTTCCTATTACGTCATAAATCTGAAACCTTTGAAAAGTTCAAAGAATTCAAGGCTTTGGTTGAGAACCTAACTGATAGGAAGATTAAACGGATTCGATCTGATCGAGGTGGCGAGTACCTCTCAGATGAATTCAAGGAATATCTTAAAGAGAATGGAATTATATCCAATCTCACTCCTCCTGAAACTCCCCAACTTAATGGTGTTGCTGAAAGACGCAATATGAACATCATGGATATGGTTCGTTCAATGACGAGCAAAGCACATTACCACTTAGTTTCTGGGGATATGCAATAGAGACTGCAATATATATCCTGAATAAGATTCCTAGCAAATCTGTACCTAAGACTCCTCATGAGCTCTGGTATGGAAACAAACCTAGTGTTAATCACTTGAGGGTTTGGGGTTGCTTGGTCCATGCGAAGAACGTGGATGCAAGTAAGCTAGAATCTCGCTCTCATGAGTGTTACTTCATTGGATATGTTAGAGATGGTATTGGATACCAACTCTATGACCCTGAGACTCAAAAGGTTTTTGTTTCTAGAGATGTGAAATTTCTGGAGAATGATTTCCTTAAGGGTCAAGATAAATATGAAGTAAAAGAACTCATTGAATCCCCTGAAGATTCTGAGCTTCCTGAGCCAGAAACTGAAGAGATAAATAAAGATGAAACTCCCATACCTCTTCGAAGGAGTTCGAGGGTGGTTGCACCACCTGAAAGGTATGGATTCCATGTGTCAAGTGAAACTGACAATGATCCTACTTCATTTAATGAAGCACTCGCGGATCATGACATGGATAGATGGATGCTAGCAATGAAGTCAGAAATTGACTCCATGCATAAGAATGGTGTATGGACCCTAGAGGATCCACCTAAAGGGGTGAAACCCATTTGGTGTAAATGGATCTTCAAGAGAAAGAGGGGACTTGATGGGAAAGTAGAGACTTTCAAGGCACGGCTCGTAGCCCAGGGCTACACACAGAGAGAAGGCATCGATTACGATGAGACATTCTCTCATGTGGCTATGCTTAAATCCATCAGGACATTGCTAGCTATAGCTGCATATCTTGACTACGACATTTGGCAGATGGACGTCAAGACGGCTTTCCTCAATGGATACCTCGAGGAGGATATCTATATGGAGCAGCCCCAAGGCTTCATAACTGAGGATGGCAAAGTATGCAAGCTGAAGAAATACATCTATGGGCTCAAACAAGCTTCTCGTAGCTGGAACATCAGATTTAATGAAACCATAAAGAGTTATGATTTTGTGCAGAATCCTGATGAACCTTGTGTGTACAAGAAGTTTAGTGGGAGCGCCATTGTGTTCATCGTGCTTTATGTAGATGACATCCTTATCATTGGGAATGATACATGGATGATGACCAGTGTGAAAATTTGGATATCCCATACCTTTGAGATGAAAGATCTTGGAGAAGCCTCTTACATCTTGGGTCTGAAGTTGTTCAGAAATCGAGAAAATGGGATATTGGGATTGTCACAACATGGATACATTAAGAAGATTCTTGAACGATTCCATATGGATAGTTCTAAGAAAGGATTCCTACCCTTAGGACATGGTATCCACCTATCTAAAGGAATGGCTCCTCAAACTGTTGAGGAAAAGAAAACCATGGCTGGATGCCCTTATGCATCAGCTGTAGGAAGCTTAATGTATGCCATGATGTGTACTAGGTCAGATATCTGCCATGCAGTGGGAGTGGTAAGTCGTTACCAATCCTGTTATGGAGAGCAACACTAGAATGCAGTAAAGAACATATTTAAATATCTAAGACAGACGCAAGATTACATCTTGGTCTATGGAGATGGTGATCTCCAAGTCTTGGGATATACAGATTCTGACTTCCAATCGAATATTGATGATCGAAAGTCGACATTAGGGTTTGTATTCTTGTTGAATGGTGGTGGTGTAAGCAGGAGAAGAAAGAAGCACGACACTATAGCAGATTCAACAACAGAAGCCGAGTACATTACCGCATCGGATTCTGTAAAGGAGGCGGTGTGGTTGCGCAAGTTCGTGCTGGAGCTTGGAGCAGTTTCCACTGATACTCCCATTCCTCTGTGATAACACGGGAGCCATTGCCCAGGCGAAGGAACCCAGATGACATCAGAAGAGCAAGCACGTAGAAAGGAAATACCACATCATTCAGGAGATTCAAAAGCGTGGTGATATCATCATCACCAAGGTGGCCTCTGCCGACAACGTTGTTGATCCTCTTACCAAACCTCTAACACAAAAGGTTTTCGACCAGCATGTAATGAGTATGGGTTTAAGGATTGTTCCTGAATGGTTCTGAGGGCTAGTGGGAGATTGTTAGCAATGTGAGCCCGAGGTGAACCATTTTTGCAATAAATGTTATTGTAATAAATGATTTATTAATAAAAGTTATTGATTATGTTTCACTCCCTTTATGATATTGAATGAATAAATGCACTATAAGGTCCCTCTGTACAATATGGGTTATGTACCATGGCCGGCTTGATAATAATACAACTGTTGATTCATTAATCATAGAGGTTGATGCTTGGATGAATATATAAGGAGTTAGATAGAGGACTCATCAAGCATCATCAAATGATTGTCAAGTGATGATCTCCAACCTGAGTAGGAGATGGTAATCCTTGCTCAATAGGATGATATCTGATCGACCTCTTGATGCAGGTCCTCTGCATGGGAATAGTGATTCTGAGGTATCAGATTAGTTGAGTCAATGGGTTGACTTAACGAGATCGAGATAACCAAAGACCTATGATGAATACTGTCACATCATAGGCAAACATCCTCTGACTAGAGACAAATGTATTGCTATGTCTGAGTGTGTACATTTGGTAGACCAATAGGTTGATGACCTAACCAAGGTCTATACACCGGCGAGCTGGTCTGCATGTAAGGGCATATGAGTAATATGATCTCTTAAAGGGATCATACAGGTTCACTTGTGAACCGGGAGACATGAGCTCACTCATGAGGTATTGGGACTGATCAAATTCCATGCATGGTCATCATGCTTTAGAAGCATGACATGAATTTGAAGGTAAGATATATCCTTTGTGAAAGCATATGATTTGTACCAAATCCCAAGGACCAAGATTGAGAAACTTAGTGATCAAACCATGAAGATAATAGTGTAAAAGTGATCTATATCTTTAGGATGATCATGAGTCTTCTGGTATGCAGGACGTACAGGTATTGGGAATACCTGAGGGTGATTTGATCGTAAACGATTGTATAACCATGACGCTTCCATTCCGAGGGAGTGATGAAACAGGTCTGGATTTTAGTGACTCCTCTCAGTAGAGAAGTGACCTAATCTTAGTCCGTGTACTGGACATTGATCTGAATGAGATTCAGATGCAATGAGAAGATTAGATTTATGGTCTTGATTTAATCAAGCATCTATGAGAGGTCCATGGGATCTGGATTTGAGACGTGATCTTAATATCCAAGTCACTATACGTGGAACATTATAATCTCTCTGTCCTTATCTCCAAGTATCTGAGGAGAAATAGCATTGTTCTTGAATGGTTCAAGAATAATTCCATAAGATCTAAGCACTAAGAAATTGATGATTAAATGTGATTTAATTATCTTGATGTGTGTGGAAATTATACAATATAATTAAATGAGATATTATTATTATGGATAAAAATATTTTGGATATTAATATCCAATTATTCATAATATATTATAAATGTGATTTATAATGTATTAGAGAGAGCTAATTATAATTTATATTTGTTGATTAATTATTAATGTGTATTGGATACACACTATCTAATTAATTGAAAATGTAAATTATATTTTGTTTTGGGTTGTGAATGTGATTCACAATTTTCCAATAGCAAGATTGCAATATTCTCAAAAATAATTATGAATTATTTTTGGAGAATAAATCCCAACAAAAGTTGTTGGATTAAATAATGGAGAATTTCAAGGAGATATGCAATCTCATGAAATTTCATGAGATTGCCCCCACTTGGTAATTGGTGGACGGCTACCAAGTCCTATATGGAATTGGTGGTCGTCCACCCTATTACATGGGGAATCAAGATCTCCATTGAAATCATCTCCTTATTTGATTGGTTTAATTTTAAGATTGATGTATATTTAATTTATCAAATATATTTGATCTAAATTAAATCATAAGTTGTTGGTTTTTACCAACAACAATCTTTACCATTGGATTGACATAAATTAATCTCATCCATTGATTTTATATGTCCCATGGATTGAGATCCATGGATCCTAAAATCCTATAAATAGAGAGGCATGCTATGCTCTCTTGTACATGCTATTGGTAGCACATCTCTCTCTCTCTTTTCTCCGTACACATCAACCCTCTCTCCCTCTACTTGGTGGCCGACCACCAAAACCCTAGGGGAGGTCTTCGTCGTCGCCTATGCCACCGTGCCGCCGCTTCGAAGTTCTTCGGTTCTCCATCTTCTTGGAGTGCTACGCTCACGAAGGAGACGTTCGATCTCGTACGACGAGATTAGGAGTTCACCGTACTTGGATCAACTCGTTGGATTGCGAGGACAACGCGACTCATCCCCGCGCTCGCAAGCTTCTTCTCTGACGATCGGACTTGAGACAGGAGGTCTCTTTTCGTAGAGACTCGATCAACCACGCTTCAAGAGGTATTACATTATACTTGTTGTGGTTATAGATGAAACAATCCGAGAATTATTCTTGGATCATGTGGTTTCATCGCATGAAAATTTTTAAATTCTGTTGCACCGAACAACTAGTACGACTAGTCGTTCTTCGTCGTATTCGATACGACTCTCACGCTTCCGTGATGCGCTTGAGGATTTTTTCCATATCCTTCACTTTATTCATTTGTTTTAGCTCAAAATCCCTTATAAAACACTTGTAAATATCAATAAATCTCTTCTTTTACTAATCCTCATTCTTATGTAAATATTGTATATTTATCACTATTTTAACCTAAAATAAATAAATAAAGGAAAAATAAAGAAAACCAAAGACTGTATATATGTAATGTATACAGGCTGACTCTAACCGTGAGAGTAGGTCATGACATGACTTAATCGACCTGAAATAAAGTAGGGGAATATAAGGCCTAAATACCAAAAAATCAAGAAAACTAACCCCCACTTGTGTATATTTATCACTTATATCTCACTGCTTGTAATTTGCATTTTATACACTATTTAATTTATCACTAAACTCACTCCAAATAAAAATATTTTCTTCTTAAAACGTATACATAAAAATAAGTTGTAAATATTTAAAAATAATTGCAAGAAGAATCATTGTACATTTTGTAAATAACAACACTTTAAAAAATCCACCAAGCTCAACTTGAATTAAAAATCACCATAAATAAGCTAATGTAATTGCTAACCTTTTTTGTTTTCAATTTTTTTTATTTGAATTAATTTTCCATTTTATTTTGAATTAATTTTATTTCTTATTTATTTTTGTCATGTAGTGTATTTTGTCATGTAGCTAGGCATGCTCTAATTGGTTGAACCCGGGTCTGTTAACACAGATCAACTCCCCAATCCCCATCGTTCCTTGCATTTTTCGCTCGTTGGCGCCTCTTCTCCCAATTTTCCCGCAAATGAAGGTAATTAACTTCTCATGCCTTCTTCTCTGATTTGTTAGCCCTAACATCCCTCTCCATCGTTAGATCATCATCTCTATCGATCACGCCTTGGTTCACTAATACTTTGAATTTCAAACTTTGTCGGACCTTCACCCCTATTTAAACATCTAAACCTTCACCTTCTCTGGCTAATACGCTTTTGCGTGAATTTTACGCCCGAGATCGATCCTTGTGGAACGCCTAGGTGACAGCATGGCGATTTGCACGATTGGGAGTGTGTGAGACATGCTCGGAGGCGTGATCCAAGCACGTGGCCGAAGCTCTACTGCATTCCTCTTCTTCGAGCTTCCATCCTCGAATTGAGGTGATTAACTTCATCGTTCTAACCTTAGGTAATGTAGGTTAACTTATCTTGGATTTTTCATTTTGAAATTGCTTTGATTTACATTATTTAGCTCAGATCAGATCATCTCAAATCATCCTCTGATCCGACCGATCAGAGGTAATCCGACCATCCATTTTACCACTCGAACCTTTCTTCACGCTTGCCAATCATTCTCCATCCTTCTTTCATACCTGACCAACCTCGGATCACTGCAGAACTGGGGATCCAACTCCTCTCTGATCACCTACACCAAAGTTGACATCAATACCCCCATTTTCCTTATTTTTATACAATTAAAGATCATCTGAACATCCACTCTGAGCATTGATTTCCTTATAGGTCTTTGGAGCTCATCTGGAAGTGAGAAGCACGATTTCGAGGTCCACCTGGAGCTGCATATTTTCCGACCTCCAAATTGTGCAGACATCGTCGACTGTCGTGGAACCATCAGATTGACAGAGGATCGTCATATGCATGAGGATCAACTTTCATGCAGTGACTGGAGAAGAGATTGGCTGAGATCCAATCGATCGAAGCTCGACGAAGCATACCTTTTTCCGAGTTCTTCTAGCTCCATCAAGAGCTGCACGATCAAGAACTTCCACTCCATATTGAATCGTGACCGTCCAAAATGCCCCAATTCAACGTCGTGGACCAGGCTCTCCAGATCAAATCTGAGCCATCCAGGTGCTTCACTTTTCAACCATAAAATTATAAGCAAAGAAGCATTTGAGTTTTCCCTTCTACCACATGGATTTGTAGACAAGTTCCATTCAAGCCTAGCCCATTTTTATTTCCTAAATATGTCCCTTTAGGTACACGTGTCATTCTATGCTTCATTAAACTTTTGCATAATTTACCCAGCCCTTTATGTTATTTGCTTTTACGTCTCATTTGAACATAAATGCATGCATTGCATGTGACCTTATGAAAATTGCAATAAAAGTACAATATGTTTGTGTTATTATTTCATCCCTTGAACTTAAATAATTACGAAAAGGACTTGTCCAACACAACTCATGTATGCTGGCATGCGCCACTTTTGGGAAAATTGCAATTTTTGTCTGGCATTCTTTATTTATGTTATCTGTTTGGTCCGTAAGTAACTTTCTTTTCATTTATATCCCTATGAGTCTGCATTTTAATTTTATTATTAATTGCATTTAATAAATAGCATCTTCTAATCAAAAATCCGTAAAAATCATTTTAGGTTCCTACTAATTAGTTACATTGTTCCTAATTTCTATTTTGCATTTGATTTATTCTTGCTATTTTTAAAAAATCAACAACTATAAAAAATCTCCTGTTTACATTAAAAAATCAATAAAAAAATATAACAACTTTTTTGAAAAATTCTAAAAAAATAGTGTGAGCATGCTTTTATTTGTTTTATTTTCTAACCAAATTTCATTTGCTAATTCCTCTTTAAAACCAAAAAATAGAAAAACTCCAAAATTACTAAAAATTCATAGAAAATTATTGAAAATCCTAAAAAATCATAAAAATTATATTTAGAAAACTAGAAATTTCATCTTTCTATTTGTGCATATTTTACTATTTTTATTTTATTTTCTATTTTAAAACTCAAAAACATTCTCATTGTTTTCTGTTTATCACTTTTCCTATTTTTAGTTTATTTAAAAATCTTAAAAACTCTAAAAATATTCTAAAAATCAAAAAAAAATAGAAGGAAAATATAAAAAATCCAAAAAGAATTTTATTTGAGTTTTCCGTACATTTCCTCTTGATTTTAAAAATGCAAAAAGCTTGCATTATTTTCTTTTTCTCTTATTTCTTTTATTTGTTTTTGTTTTCTATTATTTTCAAAAATATAAAATGTTTTCAAAATTTAAAAATAACTAAAAATTGCATAATCAGAAAACCATAAAAAATATATAAATTAAAAATCCATAAAAAATTTAAAAAGACAAAATTCACAGAAACTGAGTAGTGTGTCGAGAATTCCTTCTTTTATTTCTTTTATTTTTTTTTGAATTAAATAAACCTCGAGATTTTTGTTTCCTCCCTGAGTTCGATCATATATGCCATACATGTAAATAAAATAGCAAAACTATTTTGCTTACATTTCTTCACTTTTGATTGAGAGCTCATCAATAGTTTTTGTAGAGGGATTTTTATGGTTGCAACAACGCTACATTAATTCTCTTAAATTAAAACCTTGAATTTCCATGTTCAACAGTCATAGAGACATTCTCTAAGACCAAGGGATCTCCCACTAAAAATATGTAGTCTATCTATCCTATGGAAATTGTTGCAACAATTGCATAAACATCCATGCGTATGACTATTAAACCTTATGATCAAATTTTCTAGTCTTCTAAAAAGACATATGCAACTAATTGCAAGTGTTATTAGAAGAATGAGATACAATTATTAGACTTTGTTCTTATCTAATAAGCAAGTCAATATCAATGATTATATGTAGATATATAATATGTTGACGCATTATTCAGATCCTTCTCTACGGATCTTAGAAGTCTAAATAGTCATACTATCAATACATCGACTTGTTGCAGTATTGGCATTCGTCCAACTCTTTGGATGTCATATATATGGAAGTCGCATAACTACAATCAACTGTTTGACTTTCCTTCTTACATGGGTCAAACAGATGCTTCCACTGTGCTTCCTTCATCTATAAACTACCATTCTTAAGACAAAGGATCTCTTATGTTGAACTCAAAAGATTTCAATAAAAGAGCAATTCAACATTTATATATGCTTCATTCAATTCATACAATATGAATATTATGAAGCTTCATGAAAGACTAGAGTATATATAATAAAATTATGACACTCATCATATTTGCATCCATCTAAACTCTAAAAGACTATGGTTCATGAAGGTACTCAAATATTTTTAGCACACCATCTCTTATCGAGCCACCATTCTGCATAATGCAGTGAACCATGTTATTCATGATTAAATGTTGAGAGCACATATGTATGCCAAAACATCTTCTTCGATTTTATTAGGATTTTCAATAATTACAATCATCATGGACATGATACTTCCAAATCACATTCGATGACATATCAAGACTATAAAGACATGCAAACCCAAGGTTGTTGTCCTATGTATATTTAATTATCATTCCTCATTATTATGAGGAAACTTACACTTTGCAACCACATATTATGTGTCCAACTGCGAGTATAATATTTTGACCATGGATCCAATCTATGATATTTATTAGTTATTATTGAGTAGAGTTTGGAGTGGGTTTAATGTAGGTTATCTGAAATACGAAATATTTACATAAACACATATTTTACTTTAATTAAGGATTTTATATCAAAGTTGTCTTGCCTTGTCAACTCTGAAAGTTCATTCCCTTATTCATTTTCAAAGTAAGATACATACTTACCATTATATCTCAAGCAAGATCTGGGTTTTTCTTACCTTTGTTACATCCCAATAATATGAGAAATTGTAACTCGGATAGAAAGAAGCGGAACTCATTCCGCCTTACAAGTCCAACTTGCATTTCTTAATTCGGTCTTTAACACTCGGGCCTAGAACCCCTAAGGCGATGTTGACCCATCATTAATTGAACCAACTATCAACATGATTAGAACTCGCTATGCACAATCTAATATTTCTCCAATTGCATGAGGATCCGATATTGGGGTCACTATGCATACTACCTTAGTCTTTCGAGAAGCAAAAAGCCCGATCCATGTGCGCTTCTATGCAGGAGCAGTCACTTCGGACAGGCATCTCCTCCATAGAATACATGGCAACGGAACCCTTCTTCTTGATTGGTGACATGGATGTCACTTTTGTGATCCTCCACATCATGTTCAAATTTCAATTAATTATCATGAATCATATTCACATAATTAATTCTTCCACGAAAAATACAACTCTATTCGTAACAGAGTATTTAATTGGATATAATTTATTTAATATATTAAATCAATTATTAATCTAATTCAATCAACCAACAAAACAATCTTAATTGTTACTTGAAAGATGGTATAATCTCAAAATAGTATTATTCAAATTTTAATATTTAAAAAAGTACATCATGATATTTTTAAGCATTATCCTTTCCTTACCCGTTGTCATGTCCAATATGTGGGATAGATTGCTCGTGGAGCAACCTGCTACCCTAACGATCCCCGATTAGACACGATATCTGCCTTAGGTCATGATAATATGATCCAATCATTTTGTATTTGAGATGATAGTTGGCCTTTCAACCAAATTTATACCATATATATTTATCGAACTTATTTTTATTAATATTATAAGGATATTTGTTAAAGACATCCCCAATCCTATTCTAGTACCAATATTTTGCAAGTAAAGATTGTTCTACAACTATTGTAGGATAAACCAGGGTTTTATGAAACATAAATTCAATAGGCTATGATGATTAATCAATTATTTACATAACTATTAGGCATCATAATTAATCAAGGAAAATTCATAATTTCCATGATTTCCATTGAATTATAAACATATTAGGTAAAGAGATTTGATGATCTAATCATCTCCCGATCCATCTCACTAAATATGGAATATCTAGGGCAAACGGAGTCGGAATGGCATGAAATAGATTCGAGCGGTTTTTTAATTTGATTATCTACTTAAATAAACTGTTTATTTCATATTTCATGATGGGAAAACAATAAGAAAAAATAATTTTCTTGCAGATCCTTGAATACATGTAAAAACAATTTCCATGGAGGGAACTCTTTGAATCATTTTCATGCACTTTTGGTACCAATATTAAACTAATATTATTGGGATATATTTAGAAAGTATAAATACATTTAATTATAAATAAACACTCCCAAACAGTACACAAACCGTATATTTTTATTTTAGCGAAAAACCAATTCAAATCTTACATCCAATGCAAAAACAATGGCTCCTGCGCATTTGAAAAATGAACCTTGTTCACCTAAGATCTTGGATCATATCCAAGATCTAACCTAGCTTGAGTACCACTTTAAGGTAATGTAAAAAACCTTATCTGCATCACGGAAGCTTGAAGATCGCATCATATGCGTTGGGGAGCTGACTAGTTGCACTAGTTGCTTGGGGCAGCAGACTTTTAAAAAATCATGTGATGAAACCACATTATCCAAGAACACTTCTTGAATTATTTCATCAAGATCACAAACAAGAATTGGGGTTACCTCTTGAAGAATGCTTGTGATCATATCTCTAAATGAAGAGACCGCATGTCTCAAGTCCTATCCAACGGAGGAAACGCTTGTGAGCGCATTGATGAAATGATGTTCCTCGCAATCCAAGTTGATGATCCAATTAGTGAATCTACTGATCTCTTCTCTCAATACCCGAAGTCTTCTTCACGAGTGAGGTTCATCGAAGGATACGGAGATCCACGAGCGGTCGAAGCGGCATCACAACGGCATGGCAACGATAGCGATCCTCTCTAGGGTTTAGAGTGGGCGTTCACTCTAAGGAGAGAGAGAGAGGGGATGTGGGTAGAGAATGAAAGAGAGGGAGAGAGAGAGAGCTTGCTATTATGTTGTATAAAATGAAGAGCTAGGGTTTCCTCTTCTTTTCTAATATTTTGGGAGTCCATGGATCTCAATCCATAGACAACACAAATCCCATGGTTGAGATTGATGTGTGTTTCTTTCAATTACCATGATTTTTATTGAAAAAATATTTGCAACATCTAATTTAAAGTAAATTGAATATATTGAATAATAATCAATATATTCCAATTTAAACAAATCATTCATCATTGGAGAAATAGGAAGGAGGCAAGCCTCCATCCATAAGGAGGTGGATGACCCTAATCCAAATAGGACTAAGGTGGTCGTCCACCCTAATTACTTAGATGGTGGCTCCTTCTCCTATTTCATGGAATCATGGATCCCATGAATTTCTCCATAATTTGCAACAACATTTATTGCAAATTTATACACACAAATAATTCATAATTATTTTGTGGACATTGCAACCATGCCATTGGAAAATGTGAATCATATTCACACACCCAAAATAAAATGTAAATTACATTTTCAATTAATTGTCCAATGTGAATCAAATTCACATCAACATTTAAATTGTAAATTTTTTCTACAAATAGCTCTTTCTTATATATTATAAATCACATTTATAATATATGATTAATATGGATAGTGCTATCCACATTATTCATATCGATGATAATTAAATCATATTTAATTATCTTGGATCATCATTCTCATGCATCTAAATAATATGAATCACATTCACATTACTCATGATAATTAAATCACATTTAATTATCAATTTCTCGATGCTTAGAACACATTTATCAATGGAATTATTCTTGAACTTATTCAAGAATAAAGCGCATTCTATGCGTATACTTGGAGATAAGAACATGGTGATTGTACGTTCCAAGTATAGTGAATTGGATATTGAGATCTCATCTCAAATCCAGATCTCGGAGACCTCTCATAGATGCTTGATTAAATCAAGGTTGTAGACCTAATCTTTTCATTGCATCTAAATCACATTCAGATCAATGCCCAACACTTGGAGTAAGTTTGGGTTACTTCTCTAGTGAGAGGAGTCACTAAAATCCAGACCTATTTCATCACTCCCTCAGAATGAAAGCGCCATTGTTATATAATAGTTTATGATCACATCACCCTCAAGTATTCCTAATACTTGTACATCCTGCATATTGGAAGACCTAGAATAAAACTGATGATATAGATCAATTTGACATTATCTTCTTCAGGGTTTTATCATTAAGATTCTCATTTAATCATTGTGATTTGGAATCGATCATATACTTTCCAACAGTATATATCATACCCAGTTATTGATCATATCTCTTCCAAAAGCATATATCAAACCTACAAATTCAGTCAAGCTTCCAAAGTGAGACGACTATGCACGGAATTTGATACCAATATCTCATGAGTGAACTCTTGTCTTTCAGTTCAGTAATGAACCTATACAATCCCATTGAGAGATCATATGACTCATATGCCCTTGTATACACACTAGCTCATCGGTATAGACCTTGGATAGGCTATCGGTCTGCCAAATGTCCATACTCAGCTATATAGTAACACATCTGTCTCTAGTCAGAGGATGTGTGCCTATATTGTGACAATATACGACATAGATCTTCGATAATCTCGATCTCATTCAGTCAACTCTTTGACCTAACTTATCTAACACTTTCGAATCTTTATTCCTATGCAGAGGACCTGCATCAAGAGATCGGTTAGATATCATCCTTTAGAGAAAGGATTGTCATCTCCTTCTCAAGCTGGAAATCCTCTCTTAATAATCACTTGACGGTTCTTGATGAATCTTCATTCTAACTCTTTAGATATCATGCAAGCACCAGCCTCTATGATTCAACATTTTAATCAACAGTTGTATGATCATTAAGATGGCCATGATACATAACTCCAATTATACTAAGGGAGCTATAACGCAAATTAGTTGCTCTTCGGTTCAAATCAGAGAATGATTTGTAAAACATTTGTTGCATAATGGCTCATCGCAGGCTCGCATGTCCAACAATTCCATCCACCACAACCTTAGGACTAGGGTTGATAGGTGAGAGAAAAGGAGGAAGGCAGGGAAGAAGCGCTAGTGTAGCACTACAAAGAAGAAGAGTAGAACAAAGATGGTGTGCTCCACTCATCGATGCCTTTGGGCAGTAGGCTAGTAAGTCTAGCTTGTTTTATGATTTCAAGCTCCTTCTAAGTTCCTTTCCATTTCCATGTTAGTATTATCATATGAAGTATAAATCTGAGCATAACCCTGCTTGTGTGCAAGTGGTTGTGGTTTCAGTGGACATGCTTCACTCTCCCATGTCACGAGAGTAAAGATTCTTCATTGCATGCTTATAGTGATACTATGAAATGTAGAAAATCTAAGTAACTCCCTATTTGGGTGCAAGCAACTGGTGTAAAGCATTAAAAATCAACCTTTTCGAATCCTAGTGTATATATGTATATTAGATTCGGTTGGATGAGATGAATCCAATGAACTTGTTTTACCTTAATCGGAGGTAGTTTTGAATGGTTACAAATTTTGAGAGCAAAGAGGCTGGCGTCGATTATGTTGTCATTAGCCTTAATCACCATCATTAGTACTAACAAATCTTGACTAAGAATACAAATATTCATTAAGATTACTGGTCATGGTTAAGGAAAGTTGATCGAGGATTAATATATATTAATCACATTTATGAATAACTAATCGTGATCAGTGCCTAATCATGATTAGCAGTAATGAAGAGTCATTAGAGAAACCATAGGTTTTGTGATAAGCTTAGACAAAACCATGGGAAAAACCATGGATTGTGAAATGGTACTAAGGGAAACCATGGTCTCTGGAAAAAACCATGGACGAAAACCATGGATTCTAAACCATGATTTTCAAGGGTTGGAAGCGTATAAATAACCCCACTCCTTCATTCTCTACGACATTTATTATATCCACCACCACTCCAGGGTTAGGCTGAGAAGCTGAGAGAAGGGGAGGAGGCAGGAAAGAAGCGCTGGTGAAGTGCTGGCGAGAAGAAGAGGAGAAGGAAGATGGTGCGCTTCTCTCTACGACGGCTTCAGGAAAGAGTTAAGTAGATCTTTTTATTTCCTTTTTTGATACATTTCATCAAAGAATTGTGTTTTATTTTGAGTTTTTGTAGATATAAGGGTAACTCTACCGATATTTTCCATTAAATTCCACCCGATGCAGGTGTTCTATCGAAAATTTACTTGAGATATCACCCGATATAGGGGGAAAATCCGCTGAATTTTTCCTTGAAATATCACCATATATAAGAGAAAACTCTGACAGAATTTTAAGAGATTCATGTTCTCCGCGTTCTTCATATTCTTCGTTTGTTTTTCACGTTCTTCATGTGTTCTTTGTGTTCCTGAAACCTAAATGAAATATAATCATTTCGGGAGCTAATAGGACCCTAGTTGAAGACGAATCAAGGTAGATTGATCCCATTTTAAAGTTACCACAATGAGGCAATGAAATCTTATTTCTTATTGTTGGGTTTTCAAGTTAAATTGGATAATATTATTTCTTATTATGTTCTTTATTTTGAAGAACATTCACATGCTTGTTCCTTTGTTTACTCTAAAATAATTGTTAAATAGAGTTGGTGAAATGAATCATCCTCGAAGTTGATGTGATAATTGTGCAGTATTATACTGATACTAGCTGAAATTTATATGGCATAAATGAGATCCGGTTAAAATATCTGTACTATCTTTTATGATATGGATGACTTGAAGTATATACAACTGGTCTGGCACGCGACATGTAGGTTTGTCAGAAGAACATCCGTATTGGCGGGTCATAACTAGCTGGTACATGGTTGCCCTTATATATTGATGGCGTGAAATAGATTATTTGCAACATGTGGTACTCGGTTGCCATTAGGCGGATTGACTGACTAAAGATGTAGTCGTGCCATGTGGAGGCACGAGTGGTTTAATAATTGTTGGGTCACGATAACATGTATTTAAACTATTGGTTAAAATGACTAAATGTTAGCTTATGGTTTTGAGCAGCTAGGTACTCGAGTATTGTGTACTTCCTTCTTTGACAAGTTGAGGGTTTGGAACCCTAATGAATAAAATCTATTAGGGTAGCATTGGAGGATTGTTGAGGTGATGTGCAACGGCATAAGCTCACCAGATCAATGCAATCTCCAATCTTGAAGTATCCACAGCTTCAGAGTCCATGAGAGGTGTGAAAAATCACCTAGACTAATCCCTTATGTGGAATAGAAGGAATATTACTTAATTTAATGAGAATAAATGAAGCTTTATGATATGATAAATTTTTCTAAATTACACTACTTGTTTAATTTTCTCTTCTTAGTTACTTATCATTCACTAATCTTTATCCTATGATTTCTGAAAACCCAACACGTATCGGTGAGTTATCGTAAGGACCTTAGCCAACCAACCAACAATAGTAGCTTCTAGTCTAAGGTAGTTAGTAGATTTTTAATCCTTTTCCTTTAGCTTTATGTACATGTATAAGGAAAATAGTGGGACATGTTTTCCATGTAAGACTTATTTTGTGAATGGAATAAAAACATGATATTCTCTCTATATAGCATTCTTTTGCAGTCTGTTTCTGAATGTTAGCTATTATTTTTAGATAAAGTTATTGCTGAGTAACCGGATCAGGTAAATGGGAGGATCCAACGACCCGGATTTGAAATCGTGACATATTGGTATCGGAGTTTGGTTACTCCAGTAGCTTATTTAGTAAATAATATCTATTAGTGGTATTTCAGAACAAAGGATATGTTGATATCATCCAATATTAATAATTGACTACAAAAATATTATCATTCACAAATTAGTTTCCCTAATGTGCATCATGCTAGATAGAAAAATAACTAATCGATTTCATTGATTCATCTAAGGATCATGGCAGATTAGGAATTGGCTAGGAAAATGGATGTGATGATGGAAATACTCTAGGAGGTGGTACAAAGGTAGCATGCATTAGAGCGAAGACTTAATGCCCAGGCTCAGAGACATCCAGACTTGTGGATGCTAGGGTTGAGGGTTCCATTCACTTGTCCAAGGAAGAATCTACTTACCATCCCTCCACTAAGTCTGCTCCTACCCTAACTGAAGGAGCGATGGAGAAAACCCTTTTTGGATTCCAAAATTTAATTGATTTGCACCATAAAAATAAGATTTCAACAAGAGTACAAAATCCTCATCTAATCATGGTACTAAGAGGACAAATAATTAAACTTCAAGAGATCTTATATAACTATGTGGTACATATTTCAGGACATCATTTACCCGCTTCTCTACTACTTATTGAAATGGATGATTTTGATCTCATCCTTGCGATGGACTGGTTAGAAAGTTATCATGCATGCATTGACTATTTCTAGAAGGTAGTACCCTTCCGCCTTCCTAACTCCATAGAAATCCAATTCAGTGGGAAGACTTCTAATGAGGAAGTGGCATATATCTCTACTCTGAAGGCATAATGATTGATGTTGCACGGGTGCTAAGGCTATTTAGCTACATATCTACCACCACATAAATAGAGAAAATGATAAAAAAATGTGTATAAAGTATGTGAATTCCCTAATATATTTTCGAATGAATTGTCTGGATTACCACTAGAATGAGAGATTGAATTTGAAATCTATCGTGTACCTAATACTTGTCCAATCTCTATTCTGCCAAATCGTATGGCACCAACAAAGTTACATGAATTAAAGGTGCAATTACATGAACTCCTAGATAAATGGTTCATTCGCCCTAGTACTTCACCATGAGGTGCACCTATACTTTTTGTGCGAAAGAAAGATGGTTCACTGCGACTATGTATTGACTATCGATAGTTAAATAAAAAGACAATAAAGAATTGCCATCCTTTGCCACATATAGATGACCTCTTCGATCAGTTTACAGGGTTCCATTATATACTCAAAGATTGATCTAAGATATGTATACCATCAGTTAAGAATTATCGACTCGTATATTCCTAAAACATCCTTTCGTACTAGATACGAACATTATAAGTTCCTAGTCATGCCTTTTGGACTGACAAATGCACCAGTAGCTTTTATGAATCTTATGGATAGAGTATTTAGTCGGTTCTTATATCACTTTGTGGTAGTGTTTATTGGTGATGTACTCATCTATTCTAAGAACAAGAAAATACATGAGAAACATCCCAGACAGGCACTAGAGACACTAAGGAAGACGAAGTTATATGCCAAGTATAGCAAGTGTGATTTTTGGTTAACTAGATTATTCTTTCTAGGCCATGTCATTTATGGGGAAGTTATCTTTGTTGATCCTACAAATATTAGTGTGATGATAAGTTGAGAACGTCCAACGACCATAATAGAAATACGATCTTTTTTGGAGCCAGTCAGTTATTATAGGAGGTTTGTGAAAATCTTTTCACGAATAACTTTACCTTTGACTACGTT
This sequence comes from Ottelia alismoides, assembly GCA_037367405.1. Taxonomy (NCBI): domain Eukaryota; kingdom Viridiplantae; phylum Streptophyta; class Magnoliopsida; order Alismatales; family Hydrocharitaceae; genus Ottelia; species Ottelia alismoides. Next base: position 2,509,705 of record JAZKJV010009256.1, on the reverse strand, counting down.
AACTGGGAAAGAGGTACCATTTGTATGGTATGATACTGGTAGAACCAACTTTCAGACACTGAAGGAACATTTAACCACAGCACCTATGATGAATCTGCATTTTATCATCTTTATTCATTTATTTTATCTTAAAATCCCTTATAAAACACATATATATAATACTAACTCCATATTATTAGTAACTTGCATCTGTGTGTAAATATAGTACATTTATCACTATTTTAACCATAAATAAATAAATAAAGGAAAAAAGATTGTACATATGTAATAGATACAGACTGACCCGAACCCCGAGAGAAGGTCAAGACTTGACCTGATCAACTAGGAATAAAGTAGGGGGAGATAGGGTCCTTAATCAGAATATCCAAAAAAACTATTTTGTAAATACTTCTCATTTATTCTATATATATTTGTATAAAACTCATACTATTTTATTTGTACATTAATTCACCTCAAACTAAATAATTTTCAAAACAAAAGTTGTAAACAAAAATGCTTTCTAAGTAATAAAAAATAATTGCAAAACAAAATCTTGTACAGAATAAAAGTAATCACATCTGGAAAAAGCCATAAAGTGACAATTGAAAGATCAATTCCTGCTCCATATGAAATCAAATTGAATCAAACTCACTCCCATTGTATTATGATTTAAATCATCTTTAAAATGGATGTGGTTTCATAATTTTTGGAATTACGGTTTGAAAGATTGATTTCTGGGATGGTTTGTGCAATTTTACCATTTATTTGTACATATTGTACTTATAAATAATTTTAAATATTTTCAAATAATTATTTAAAATAAATAAAGATAATAAAAATAAAAATAATTAAAATTTTTAAATTAAAAATAAATTAATTTCCTTATTTAACTATGTATATAATGTACCATATGTATATAGTATATGTATATAGTTAAATCCCTTAAATATCCCTAACAAAAAAATAAATAATAAAATTTATTATTTAATTTAATAAAGTGACAAAAATAAATAAAAAATAATTGTTATTTAAATAATTTTAATAATAATTTCCTTTCTTATCTTTATCTCATTTCAAATTTTTTTCTTATTTATTATTTTCATTCAAATTTTTGAAATTCAAACTCCATTCTTTTATCTATTAATATGGCTCCTCCTTCCTCATTTTGATTTGATCAATCTTTGGTGAGAGGAGCCTATTCTCCAAGAGTCTTCTTGTTGCAGAGAGGTGCTTAGCCTCTAAGCCGTCCAGTGAGAGCGAGTCGGCCTTCATCGAGGCCATTACGACATTTTCTGCTCCCACGGTGAGATTCATTTTTCTTCTATTATTTTTAACCTAGGTTAATCGTAGTTTAATCTGCGCTTTTAATATCGTTGTCACTTTTCAATTCTAGGTCGTAGTTTTTAATCGTAGTTCATAATCAACAATCAAAATTAATTCCGCATCCGATCTGATCACCACATTCATCTTCGTAATCCCTCCATTTTCATTTCTATCTCACGCAAACACTCAACTTCGGTTATGCACAGTGACCATAGACTTGGAATCATTTGTAATGATATAAGGTAAGTGTAGTAAGGCCATTCCCTAGCTTGAGATAGGATCTCAAGGATACATCTTAGATCTTAGTTATGAAGTTGTTCGGAAGCAAAGAAAAAAGGGTATTTGGACCATCACATTAGTGGTACACTATTGACACATTTTCAACGGGTTGTTAAATTATTGAATTATGAACAAGTTGTTGCAACCCAATCAAGCGTTAACAAACAAATTTTTTCTTTCTCACACCAATAATTAATTGCAATATAATGAGGCGAGAGATTTTTTTGCTACTTATTACCTATATAAACAATAGGATCGAACTCAGGGAGGCTAAAATCCTGAGGGTTATTCAAATAATTGACAAAAAAATCAATTAAGGGAAAAAGGAATCTCAAATGCAAACTGTGCTTGGTTTTTATAGGAGTTGTTTATCTTTTATTTTTTTATTTTTTTTGGATTTTCAAATTTTTAATGATTTTGATTTTTAGAATTTTTTAATTTTCAAAAATACGATTTTCAAAACAAATTCATGCATAAAAGAATAATTTTTTGGATTTTTTATATATAACAAAAATGCTAAAAATGTTCAAATAAAATATTTTTGTGTTTTTTATGATTTTTTACTATTTTTTAATTTTCAGAGATTTTTAGGTTTTTTAGGATTTTTAAAATTGATACAAATAATGGAAAATCCAAATAGTGAATAAACATGACTATTTCACAATTTTAAAATATTAAATAAAATAAAAAATTACGAAAATTATTTTTTGAAAAACTAGAGGAAATTATCTGTAAATAAAAACTTAAATCACAATTTTTTTATTTTTCTACATTTTTATGGCTTTTATAAGATTTTTAGTGCTTTTCAGATTTTTTGGATTTTGTAAATTTAATTGCTTGAAATTTGCACAGAAATTAAAACAAAGTAAAAGAGAATTAATCTAATTTTATGGAATTTTTGAAGCAATATTCGAGATTTTAAGATTTTTCAAAGTTCTAATATGGAAAAATGACATATTTTTTATTTTTTTAATAATAACAAATGATTATAAAATGCAATGAAATATTTATGCTAGAAAGATTCACATCAAGAGCATAGCATGATTTTTGGGGAATTTTTTGAGCAACAAAAATATTTATTTCAACAAGAAACACATGCAATTTAGAGTCTTGATAAATAGGGACTGAAACGCAAATTTTAAAGTTTTTTGCATAAATGAATAACATGAAGTAAATAAAGGAAAGGAAATGCATATTATCCATGGGGGCGTGCAATGCGCGTGACTGTTCTGGAGATGGGCTTCGTTGCAATATTCAGAACTGACTGGGGTTGAAATGCAATTTTACCTAATTTTTTTATTTCCCTCCCCTTAGGGCATGTTTGGTTGCAGGGTTGGGTAGGGTTGGCCCAACCCTAGTTACTATTCACAAGGGTACTTCCTCCTCACAGATTACTATTCACCCATCCCAACCCAGCCCAACCCAACCCTGCCCAACCCTGCAACCAAACAGGCCCTTAGGGTTCTTCCTTTATTGTTTGTTAGTTCTCAAAACAAGGGGCACAAGGGCACCGTCCCCTTTTCATTCTTTCTCAAGCTGTGAGCAGTGATGAGGATGATGACGGCAGCTGGGTGTTCTGCAGAAGATGAGAGTGTGCGGCACGCGGCGATGGACAACCTGGTGGTGTGATGCTATGGAACGACGGTGGCGTGCGCGACTCAACGGGATGGTGTCGTACAAGGGTTGATGTGGCAGTGGAAGATGATGGTAGCTGACTCTGGAGGTCGGCTATGGTGGTTCCTTTGTCGATGGAGATGCAATCAGAGGCTGGGCGTCGGTCAGGAGGTGGCGTACCTCGATGGAGGAGAGGCTAGGACATACGGCAGACTGAGGGGCAGGAGGTGACGGAGCTCCTGGCGTGGGCAGTCGGTCAACGGCTAGATAGTGTTCGCGCGGGGCTCCAGGCGGAGAGGAGCTGTGCGCACAAAGGTGGAAGGACATGCGACGGGCGCCTCCTGTGGGCTAGAGGGGCAGCGTCTGCCACAGCTACTCTTTTTTATTATTTTTTTTATATGTAGAAGATGTAAAAAATGTATATATATATATATATTATTGTTATTTTTTTATTTTAACCTGCAAAACAATGTAAAAACTATATTTTATTTAGTTATTTATTTATTTTGCATAAACAAATGAGGACATAAGCACGACTGCCCGGTCCCGATTATTATTAGAAAACTAAAATTGAGATGTGTGAGCAAGTGCAGCTCCGAGGAAAATGAAGGATGGAACCGGTCACTAACCACCGCGTGTGATCGGAGTTGATAAATTATGCGATATAGAATGGGAAGCGAAAGGATCAAGAAAATGAAGGTGAAAAATTAGATCGGACGAATCGAATAGTGGTGATGAATTTTAAGATCTAGAAAAAAAATGATGATGAAATAAAAATGTGAAAAATTAACTACGATTAACCTAGGTTAAAAATAAGAGAAGTAAAATGGGTCTCACCTTAAGAGTAGATGGAAACCATGATCGTCTCGATGAAGGCCGACTCGCTGTCATCGGATGGCTCGGAAGCTAGATAGCTCTCGGAGAATAAGCTCCTCTCACCAAAGATTGATATGTGCAAATGAGGGAGGAGGAGCCAATTAAATAGAGGATTCATTGAATTTAAATTCGAATTTAAGAATTGAATGGAGATAAAGAGATAAGAAAGAAATTGAAATGAGATAAAGATAAAAAAAATTAGTGTTAAAATTATTTACAAAAATTGTTTTTTTGTATTTTTGTCACTTTATTAAATTGAATAAAAAATATTATTTTTTTATTTTTCTGGTGGTTATGTAAGAATATCAACTATATACATATACTAATAAACATGGTACATTATATACATAGTTAAATAAGAAAATTAGTTTATTTAAATTTTTATTATATTTTTATTATATTTTTCTATTTTTTATTTTAAATATTTATTAAAAATATTTACAAGTACTTACAAATACAATATGCACAAATAAATGGTAAAATTGCACAAACCACCCTAGAAAATCGACTTTTCAACCATAACTCCAAAAATTATGAAACTACAATCATTTTAAAGATAATTTAATTTAGAATACAATGGAAGTGAGTTTGGTCAATTTGATTCATATGGAGTCATAATTGGTCTTTTAATTATCGCTTTATGGCTTTTTCCAGATGTGGTTACTTTTATATTGTACATGATTTTATTTTGCAATCATTTTTATTATTTAGGAAATATTTTTATTTACAACTTTTGTTTTGAAAATTAATTAATTTGAGGTCAATTTATATACAAATAAATCAATGTAAGTATACAAATATACACAGCACATTTTTTTAGATTTTCTGATTAAGGACCCTATCTCCCCCTACTTTATTCCTGGTCGATCAGACCAAGTCTTGACCTTCTCTCGGGGTTCGGTCAGCCTATATCTATTACATATATACAGTCCTTTCTTCTTTTGTTTAATCTTTTCTTTATTTTTCCGTTATTTATTTATTTATTGTAGGTTAAAATAGTAATAAGTGTACAATATTTACGTACAGAAGCAAGTTAGTAAGAATATGGAGTTAGTATTATATACACGTGTTTTATAAGGGATTTTAAGCTAAAATAAATGAATAATGATGATTAAATGCAGATTCATCATACACCTTGGACATTTCCATTTTCTGGAAAATTCTAAGAAAGGCTTCTTTTCCTTAAGATATGGCACTGACCTATCTAAAGGGATATCACCTCGAAGAGATAAGGATGTGAATACCAGGGATATATGCCCTAGTGCATTAGCTTTGAGAAGCTCAGTCTATGCTAGATATGTACAAAAGCCAGATGTCTGCCATGCAGTGGGAGTAGTAAACTATTATTAATCCTACTATGGAGAGAAAACAATTGATTGCAGTAATAACTATATCTTCAAAGATGACAAGACTTTAGAGATAGTGATATCTAAGTCTTATCATAAAGATCTTAAGATTTTACAGATAAAGATCTAAAAGATCTTAATTGCAGATACCTTAGGAAATAGAGATCTCCAGGAATGAGGGTATTCTGATAAGGATAATAGAAATACTAATTATAATAATTATTGAGCTATAGTGTTAAGGACACTATAACTGACAATATTGAGTATTGGTTGCATAAGATGCAACATTCGTATTGGATGCGAGCATAGTTACTAGGAGATATGCAAGTGTCGTAAAAGGACTTGGCGTAGTTTCTTCGGAGCAAAGTGACTGATCAGCTTACTTAGATATTTTTCTAAATAACATATGATTGCCACATGAGTGTGTGTTTAAAGATTAGCCCATTAATGGCTCTTTGGGCTAGTGGGAGACAGTTGGACATGCGAGCCCACGATGAGCCATTATGCAATAAATGTTATTGCAAATATCATTCCCTGATCTGATATAAAGAATAACTAATTCACATAATAAGTCCCTTAGTACAATTAGGGTTATGTACCATGGACATCTTAATGATCATACAATTGTTGATTCAATTGTTTAATCATAGAGGTTAGTGCTTGGATGAATATTTAAAGAGATAGATTAAGGACTCATCAAACACCATCAAATGATTATTAAGAGAAGATCTCCAGCCTTAGAAAGAGATGGCAATCCTTTCTCTAAAGGTTGATATCTGACCGATATCTCGATGCAGGTCCTCTGCATAGGAATATTGACTCATAGATGTCAGATTAGTTAGGTCAAAGAGTTGACTTAACAAGATAGAGATAACCAAAGACCTATATCTTATGTTATCATGATATAGGCACGCATTCTCTGACCAAAGACAGACGTGTTACTATATATCTGAGTATGTACATTTTGCAGACCAATAGGTCGATGACCTAACCAAGGTATATATACTGGCGTGCAAGTGTGCATGCAAAGGCATATGAGTAATACGATCTCTCAAAGGGATCATACATGTTCATTTTTTAACCAGAAGACATGTGCTCACTCATGAGATATTGTGAAGAATCAAATTTCGTGCACGGTCGTCTCGCTTTAGAAGCATGACTGAATTTGTAAGGTTTGATATATGCTTTTGGAAAGTATATGATCAACAGCTAGGTATGATATATGCTTTTGGAAAGTATGTGATATATATAGGCTCCCAATGATCGAATGAGAAACTTAATGATAAATCTCTGAAGTAAACAACGTAAAATTGATCTAATACTTCGGGTTTATTCCGGGTCTTCCAGTATGCAGGATGTACATGTATTAGGAATACTTGAGGGTGATGTGATTATAAACGATTGTATAACCATGACGCTTCCATTTCGAGTGAGTGATGAAACATGTCTTGATTTTAGTGACTCTTCTCAGTAGAGAAGTGATCTAATCTTGGTCCAAATGTTAGACATTGATCTGAATGTGATTCAGATACAATGAGAAAATTAGATTTACGGTCTTGATTTAGTCAAGCATCGACGAGAGGTTCGTAAGATCTGGATTTGAGATGTGATCTCAATATCCTAATCACTATACGTAGAACAATGAAATCACTTTGTCCTTATCTCCAAGTATTCGCAGAGAAAGCACATTATTCTTGAAGGGTTCAAGAATTATTCCATTGTTGATATTATGTATCTAAGCATTGAGATATTGATAATTAAATGTGATTTAGTTATCACAAATAACATGAATTTGATTCATATTATAAGAAGAGTCATCTAAGATGATTAGATGTGATTTATTGTCAAAGATGTGAATACTGTGAATGTGATTCATGTCATTTGGGCACATGAGAATAGAGATCTAAGATGATTAAATATGATTTAATTATCAAGGATATGATCAATGTGGATATCACTAACCACAATAATCATGTATATTATAAATATGATTTATAATATAGTGGAGAGATTTAATTATAAATAGAATTACAAATTATATGTTGTTATGAATGGGATTTACAATAAACAATTAATTGTAAGTCTAATTTACATATTATGATGGATATATGAATATGATTCATATATATCAAAGGCATGATTGATGTTTTCACAAATTTATTTTTGAATTTTTTGTGAAGATAAATGCAATAATAGTTGTTGCATTTTATCCTATATAATAAATATATATTAAAGAAGGCAAAACCATCAACAAGGTGGTCATCCACCTTGACCAAGTTAAGGGGGGCAACCACCCTCTTTTTAGGGTGGTGGTTGCCTCCCTTATTATTATTTATTATAATTGAAATTAAAATGAATTAATATGTACCTTAATAACGAATATAATTAATTTTTTGAATTAAATTTGTTGTTGCAAATTTATAGCAACAAATCATGGACATTGATTAATAACCTCTTAATCTAATCATTGGATTAAGACGGCACAAGGATTGAGATTCATACACATCCAAATAGTAGTTCGTCACTCTAAATCTCATTAATTAAGCTCAAATTCCTCAAAATCATTGGCATTTCTTCATTTATTTAGCATAATTAGCATTCATGCATGTTTTGATAAGAATTGTATTTTATCCATTATTTCTGTACAAAATAAGAAGCCAAAAACCTAGCCAAAATTGACCTGTAAATAGCCTAACTTCCCGAATTTTTAACTAATGCATGCTAATTCCGAATCCCAAAAACATCTCCACTATGTATATATCACTAACAAGAATAAAGGAAAAATACAAAAAAATCATTAACTCAAATAAGTGGACCAAAAACCCAAACCCTAGTTCTAGGATTTCCGAACTAAAACCATCATATCTCCACCATCTAGTGTCCGATTTGATCCTACTCACTTTTGAACTAATGTACATTCAATTACCTTCAAAACAGGACCACTCAAGTGAATCAGAGCTCATATGTGAAAGTTGGGTTTTGGGCCTCTTTTTTACAATTTGTATTTTAGCTGATTTTGACCTATTATTTTATGTACATATTTAACCTATTTTAGTTTATTTCTTTTTAATTTGTCTTCTTTGATAAAAGTTTTATTAAAATACGCAAAAATCCAAATCCAAATTGAGCTTGAAATCAAAGAAACAAATTGAGTCCGAGTCTTCACTAACTGACTGTACAAAATTGGTCTTTTTCATGTTTTGTTCTTTTTATTAACTAATAAAAATAAAAAAATAGATTAATGTATAAATATTTATCTTTGATTTTACCATATTTTTTTGGATTTTTATCTGGTTTAAAAACAACAAAAAAATATAAAACCAAAAATCAAGGTATTCTATGTACATGGGGTACCCCAAAATATCACTTTGTGCAAATGATCGATTTTGATTTTGATTTCTTCATGAAAGTTGTAGATATCATCAAGACGAGCAATTTTTGTTAAGAAACTTTTTTGATCCGAGGTCGTTTGCTATTTATTTAGGATTTTATAATGTTTTTATTTTCTGAATTTTATGGTGCTGACACGTGGCAGCTCCTGGAGCCACCACGTGTCAACTGTTTTTGGGATTTTTATTATTCATTTTTATAAAAAAAAAATAAAAAAAATAAAAAGACCCCACACGTGCGTCGCACGTGCCTCCTAGGCACGTGCCACGCAGTGCCCCGCCAGCCTCGCCTTCGGCCTCCACGTGGCCCCATCTGGGCCATCCGATCTTCGATCGATCGGACCGCCCAAGGACCTCCTCCTTCCTCCCCTACTTTCCCAAATCAGAACGCTGCCGCCTCGATTTATCCGTAGACAACCATCAAGAGAGGAGTGGCGGTGACAACACCACATCCTCGTCTTCCCCGACAAGATCCGAGTCCAGCAAGACTCGTTGCAGCCCACGACGACCTCTTACGTCAGCCGTCTCTGCTCTAGATCCGGCCTCCTACGTCACTCGTAGAGCCACCAACTTCAACTTCCACCTTCAACAACTTCACTACCGCCTTTGCGTCGACTTCTTCTCCGGTCGACTTCGCCGCCGACTCATTCAACGCCAAGGTTCCACCATAGCAAAGCATCTCCATCGGAGCTTCATCCAAGCCACCGCCCTCGATGCTCTGCGCCACCGGAGCACCTTCCTCTACCAAGGATTCATCGACGTCCTTGCCAGGAGCACGGTCATCGACGTGCCTTTGACCGACGACCGGTGCCCGCCACAGTCCACCAGCCACCGCCAGTTCTCACCCCCTCTGCTTTCCTTCATCGGTCGGGCACAGAGCCCGAGGCCCCCATCACGTGCTGTGTACGTGGAGCGGGGGAACGTCAGCAGACGCCGACTTCCAGGGGTTACGTGCCACGCACGTGACCAGCTGGGAAAATTACGAGCCACCCCTAGAGGTCCTCTGAGATGCACCTCAGTCCAGACGACCAGAGGGCACGTGCTGCGCACCTGCACCTCTGGCTATTTTGCGAAACCCCCAGATCCCTCGGTAATTGCATAATAGTCCTTCCTGCATTTGATTTATTTATATTTATTTAAATATTGTAGAAATACCCCTGTGTTCCCATGTGATTTCAGACTTCTATATTGCAATTTTTTTATTCAAAAATAGCATGATGTTTGTTAATTAATTCTCTACAACTTGATATATTGTGGATATTTTTATGACCAACGATTAATTAAGAATTATTTATTTTGTGGAAAATTATATATTTTACCCATTTTGTGCTCTGATTTTTATAATTGACTAACCGATGCTTTAAAAATTCTCGAAAAATAACAGATTGTAGAATTAATTGTGGTTAACGTTGTGCCCAAAAAGAATTGCATTTGCATGCATAGTTTGACATGTAAAAAATATTTTTCATATTTCAGTATTTCATTTTTAATAGATAGTGAATCTTGTATTTTCGAGGTTTAGGATTTTTCTGAGATCCATTACTTAGTGATAGATCTTAGATAATTTTATCCCTTGAAAATAAGTAGGTCTAATATTTATTATAATTAAATATTGAAATTCATTTTGTTTGCATTTAAAACTTCATAAAAAATTTTATCTTACATCCAAAAATTCCAAAAAAAATTATGTGCATTCATTTCTTCATAATTATCAGTTTGGCAGTTTCATATTTTTTGGACATTGTTTGATCGATAATTGCATTTTAGTCCCTAAAATAGGACAAAATTGCATTTTGCATCCTATATTGCATTAAAAATTACAAAAAAATGTATCGAAAACCGCACACGAACTTTGATAGACATAATTCTAGGTTGTTAGTTTACCTCCTTGTGTTCGACCTTGGGACTTGCCCAGGTAAAATAAACATAAAACCACTTGATTAAAAATTGACTAAATAATTGTGATTATTTTCTTGACCGATTTCAATTGCTGCCTACAACGAAACGATACATAATATTTTTTAAGCAAATGACAATTCACGATACGATTGACATTTTTAACCAGTGCAATATCAGAGTCGTTAGATGGAGTCGTTGTTAGGGAGGCAAATGACTTAGTTTTTTGTCTAAAAATTTTTGTTCGGTTTTCCGCATTCGGGTAGTCTGACCCCCGAATTTTTCACTGTAAATTCCATTTTTTTTCCTGCATTTATTTTCAACATTTATTTTTATTATTTTATTTTTGATTTATTTTTGAGTCACTCTCTTACATTCTCTCTTTCTTATTTTTGTTACGAGGTACCCGATGTACGTGGAGCGGTTTTTGAAAACTGAAGCATCTTCACCGACTTCCGAAAAGCCGCAATTAATTTAAGATTGAGTCGAGTCGTGAGAGAGCGTAGAGTCTAGGATTTTATTTTCTGCATTTTTTAAATTTCTGTAATTAATTTCTCATTTATAGCGGTGTCTGTTTGGACTCTCGCGTGTGTAAAAAGACCTTGAACTCTTTTTGTGGTGTATCGTGGCCTATTTCACTCTCCGGTGTGGGTGGGTCCCGACTTAAGTGGCGATTAGGATAGACCTACACATACGACTCTTAGAGCATTTTATATTTTTTATTGTGCTCTTAAGTTCTAAGGTCATGCTACACTTTAATTGAGATGTACATTAGATCGTTAAATTTAGCCAAAATTCAATTCAATTTCTTCCCGCTAATAGAACTTTCTGCTAGGTGTGATTTTTCATCAGCTTGCATCCATATAGATTAATTTTTAAATTATTGTATTGCATCACACATGGAGATTGCAAGGATTCACTGTAAGTCTCCTAACTGAGCATACATCATAGTTTTTCGCGTGCATCGGTTTTTCCCGAACTTCTCCCTCTTGTTTTGTCACATATTTTTAAAGGAAATTGGGACTGGACAGTAGACGTGCATTTGTGCTAATTTAATTCTTCAGTAAATTGGGACTGCTAAATATAACCGACTTCAAAGAACTCATAAAATCAAAAATTGTTGTGGGAGAGCAACCCATACCTTAGATGCTTTTATTTTCTGAGTGAGCGAGAGATGACACTTAAGGCTAGAGCCCAAACATGGATTTTCATATTGATTACTGATTCTACCAAAAATGATTAGCTACTTCTCAGTGAGGACCTAACGGGTAGCCGGTAAATGATCCAGATTTCCTTAGCAGAGTGGGTGGTTTAGAGGATATTGCGTAAGGCTCCATCCTCAAGTAACGGGTAGTTGTTCTACGGTCTGTACTTACTCACATACTAGTTGAAAGTAGGTGCAACTAGTCGTAAGAATTCAGGCCAATCATTACAAAAGTTTCGGCACCTAACAGCTCGCTAAATTCTTTCCAAGATTGTCTGATCAACAATTAAAATTGAAAATATAATAGTCGAACTCTTACGGCATCATTGTGTGAGTTGGTGAACTTGAGGTTTTATTTGTATTTGATTTGCGTACGTGAGCTGATTTCGAAAATTAAAAAGCCGTACAATTATGCCATCTCTCTCCTTTCTTGATTTGTCAACCAATAAACCTCATTTGAAAATCATGGAATTTTTGTTCAAGAACTCTCCTAATCCAGATCATGAAAATCAATTCGTCTCGAACAGACCCAAACCGTCATTCCTTTCAGCTCTTTCAAGAATGGTGGAACATTTTGTTAGACATGCGAGCCCACGATGAGCCATTATGCAATAAATGTTATTGCACGTATCATTCCCTGATCTGAAATGAAGAATAAATAATTTGCATAATAGGTCCCTCTGTACAATTAGGGTTATGTACCATGGCCATCTTGATAATCATGTAATTGTTGATTCATTAAATGAATCATAGAGGCCGGTGTTTGGTTGAATATCTAATGAGTTAGATAGAGGACTCATCAAGCATCGTCAAATGATTATTAAGAGATGATCTCCAGCCTAAGTAGGAGATGGCAATCCTTTCTCACATAGGCTGATATCTGATCAACCTCTTGATGCAAGTCCTCTACATGGGAATAGTGATTCGGAGGTTTCAGATTAGTTAGGTCAAAGGGTTGACTTAGCGAGATCGGGATAACCTAAGTCATATGTTGAATACTGTCACAGCATAGGCACACATCCTCTGACCAGAGACAGATGTGTTACTATATGTCTGAGTATGTACATTTGGCATACCATTAGGTTGATGACCTAACCAAGGTCTATACACCGACGAGCTGGTGTGCATATAAGGGCATATGAGTAATACGATCTCTCAAAGGGATCATACAGGTTCACTTATGAACCGGAAGACATGATCTCACTTATGAGGTATTGGGACCGATCAAATTCCATGCATGGTCGCCGTGCTTTAGAAGCATGACAAGAATTTGATGGTATGATATATGCTTTGGGAAAGCATATGATCGATACCAAATCCCAATGACCAAGATTGAGAAACTTGGTAATCAAACCCTGAAGAAGACAGTGTAAAATTGATCTTCATCTTCAGGTTGATCATTGGTCTTCCAGTATGCAGGATGTGCAGGTATTGGAAATACCTGAGGGTGATGTGATCATAAACGATTGTATAACCATGACGCTTCCAGTCCGAGGGAGTGATGAAACAGGTCTAGATTTTAGTGAATCCTCTCAGTAGAGAAGTAACTTCATCTTAGTCCAAGTGTTGGACATTGATCTGAATGTGATTCAGATGCAATGAGAAGATTAAGTATACGGACTTGATTTAATCAAGCATCTGTGGGAGGTCCGTTAGATCTGGATTTGAGATGAGATCTCAACATCCAAGTCACTATACGTGGAACAATACAATCGCCATGTCCTTATCTCCAAGTATCTGCGGAGAAAGCACATTATTCTTGAAGGAGTTCAAGAATAATTCCTATGATGAATTTTGTATCGAAGCAAGAAGGTCTTGATGATTAAATGAGACTTAATTATCAAGTATAATATGGATAAGATTCATATTGTGAGAATGATTGTCTAAGATAATTAAATAAGATTTAATTATCAAGTATAATATGAATAAGATTCATATTGTGAGAATGATTATCCAAGATAATTAAATGGGATTTAATTATCAAGGATAAGCAGATCATGGATAGTGTTATCCAGAATATCTATGTATATTATAAATGGGATTTATAATATATCAGAGAGAGAGAAACATTGTAAATAGCATTTGTTAATTATCAGCGTAGATTGGATTCACATTAGTTAATTAATTGGAAATGTAATTTACAAATTAGTTTTGGATGTGAATATGATTCGCATATTTCAATGGCATGATTGAAATATTCACGAATTAATTTGGAATTAATTTGGTGGATATTATTGCAATAAAAGTTATTGCAATTTATTAAGAAATAATAGGATAAAATAAAAAGGAGACAAAAACACCACCAAAAAGAGGTGGTGTCACCTATGACTTAGTCATAGATGATGCCCCTTATTTTTTAGGGTGGTTTATTTTCTCTCTTATTTTGTTATCTTGTTATCTCTTAATAATTACTTTATATTAATTAAATTGTATTGATAATAATTCAACGTATATTTAATTTAATATAAATTAATGTTGTTGGTTTTTAACCAACAACAATCATGGCTGTTGATTGGCACATGGATTATCATAGCCGTTGGATCCATGTATGCCATGGATTGAGATCCATTGGATCCCAAACTAATATATAAGGACGGAAACCCTAGACCTTTGTGATACACCAATAGATAGAGTACACGCCTACTCTACTCTCTCTCTCTCATTCTCGTCCTCTCTCTCCCTCTCTCTAAGGTGGTCATCCATCTATGTATTGAGAGAGAGAGAGCTTCTCGCCTTCGCCTTCGACTACTCGAGGATCTACATCTTCTTTGGGGCTGCTTGCTCTAGAGGAAGACGATGGATTTCGTTGGACGAAATCAGGAGATTCGAGGCTTGGATCTTCGTCAAGGATTGTGGGAGTCACGCATCTCATCATCGCGCCCGCAATTGCTATCTTCGTGGATTGGACTTGAGACAGGAGGATCTTTTGCTTCAGAGATCTCGTGATTGTAACCACGCTTCGAGAGGTATTTCTAATACTTTGTGGTTTGATGAAACGATCCAAGAAATGTTCTTGTGATCATGTGGTTTCATCATATGATTTAAAATTTTTAAATTCCGCTGTACCTTGCGACTAGTACGACTAGTTGCCCCAATCGCATAAGATGTGATCGTCACGGTTCCGTGATGCGCTTGAGGATTCTCAATATACTTAAAGTGGTATCAGAGCCTTAGGTCAAAAAGATTTTGGATATGATCTATGAACCTAGGATGACTTGGGTTTGAAAGGGTCGCGAAAGTTTTTATCGCATTTGAATTTTCGCACCTCTGTCTAATTGTTTTTTTGGCACTGTTTAAATTCTTCAAAAATGAAATATTCAATTGGATTTTTTTCCCCATTAAATAAGGAAACCATAGGATCTGAGTTTACTAAATTTGGATTTAATTTGCTCAAGATATGGCCTTTTGAATAAGCATGTATTCACTGTTTCGGGAACAGCGAATCTGAACATGATTAATTTGTTAATTACGATTTTGATGTGCCTCTAAATTATGAAATATCACTTAGGTTCTGATGTAAATCAAGTTGGCAATATTAGGAAACTGATTTTGCGAATTTTGGATTTAAATTGATCAAGATAAGTTAATTTTAGTGATTAGGGGTCACTGCTGGAAATTGACAAAACTTGATCATGAACCTAGTGATAGTCATTCAAACATGTTGTTAATTTTCTGAAAATGGTTATTGATAAATATTTGTGAAATTTTTAAAGATGATAATCAATTCCTTGAATGACATCCCACTAACTATAATGATAAGATAGTTGATCTTGATCATTGGTTAATTTGAAATCATGAACAAACATTGTTTGCATACAAAACCCTAGGTCATCCTACAATAGTTGTAGGACAACTTTTACATGCAAAACCCTCTTGCTTGAATAGGATTGGGGATTTGTTTAGCAAATCTCTTTATAATATAATCAAAATTATTTTGATGTATATTATATGATATAATTTCGATTGAAAGACCGATGAGCATTTCAAAGTACATGATGATCTATCTGGCATTATCCTTTCCTGAGGTGGATATGGTGTCTAGTCGGAGAGCATTGGGGTAGCGGGTTGTAACGTATGTGGTCCGTCCCACTCTTTCCGGTACTGGCCATGACAGTGGGTAGGGACTCGATAATGTCGGAGAAATCAAAGTGTATTTTTCTAATTATTAACATTCGAAATAATATGTACTTTGAGATTATACCGACTATTCAAGTAAAATTCAAAGTTTGTTGATTGAAAATTGGATTGATAATTAATTTAATATGATTAAATTAATTATATCCTATTAAAACACTCTATTATGAATAGATGTGTATTTCCCTTGGAAGAATTAATTATGTGAATATAATTCACGATAATTAATTATTTCAATTTGAATAAGAGGTGGAGGATCACATAAGTGACATCCATGGTCTCTCGTCAAGGCAAAGAATTCCGTCGCCAAAAGTTGTATATAGGAGACGCATGTCCGAAGTGACAGATCCTATATACAATTATTTGGATCGGGTTCTTTACTTCTCGAAAGAGTAAGGCCGTATACGTAGTGACCCCAATATCGGGTCCTCATATTATTGGGGTGATATTGGACTACGTATAGCGAGTATTAAGCATGTTGACGGTTGGTTCAATTAACAACGGGTCAACATCATCTTAGGGGTGGTGGAATCGGGTGTTAAAGACGGAATTGGGAAATGCAAGGTTGACTTGCAAGGCGGAATGTGTTCCCGCTTCTTTTTATCGGAGTCACAGGTTCTCATATTCTTGGGATGTGACGAAGATTGGAAAGGAGATCCCAGATCTTGCTAGAGATATAATGGTAAGAATATCTCTTACATTGAAAGTGATTAAGGGAATGAACTTTCATTGTTGACAAGGCAAGACAACTTTGATATAAAAATTCCTAAATCAAAGTAAAACGTGTATATATAATATATATATATACCCTTATGAAAATTTCTTATTTCAGATAATCCTTCATTAAACCCACTCAATGTTATATTCAATAATAACCAGTAAAATATCATGGATTGGACTCATGATCCAGATATTGTACTTACAATTGAACATATAATGTATATGGTTGCAATGTGTAAGTTTCCTCAACATAATGAGGAATGACAATTAAATAAGACAATAAGACATCACCTTAGGGTTTGTATGTCTCTATAGTCTTGATCTTTCATCGAGTGGACTTTGAAAGTGACATGTCGATGATGATCGTAATTGTCAAATAATCCTTATAAATCTAAGAAGATATTCTGGCATACATATGTGCTCTAGACATTTAATCATGAATGACATGGTTCTCTGCATTGTGCAGAATGATAACTCGAAAGAGATGATGTATTCAAAATGTCTGAATACCTACCTGAACCTAAGTCTATAAGAAATAAGATGTATGTAGATATGATGAGTGTCATTATTCTACTATCTATACTCAAGTCATTCACAAAGCTTCATAATAATCATTTTGTATGAATTTAATGAAGCATGTATAAATGTTGAAGTCCTCTTGTATTGAAATCTTTTGAATTCAACATAAGAGATTCTTTGTCTTGAACAATGGTTGTTTATAGATGAAGAGAGCACAGTGGAAGCATGGGTCGGACCCATGTGAGAAGGAAAGTCAAAGAGTTGATTGAACTTCTGTGACTTCCATATGACATCCAAAGAGTTGGATGAATGCCAATACTGCAATAAGATGATGTGTTGATAGTATGACTATCAAGTCTGTCTAAAATCCTTAGTGAAGGACTCAGATAGAGCATCAGAATAATCTACATATAATCATTGACTTTGACTTACTTATTTCATAAGATAAAGTCTGATAATTATATCCCAATCTTCTAATGACATTTGCAATTGGTTGCATATATATATATATATATTAGAAGATTAGAAATTTGATCTTAAGGTTTAATAGTCATCTACATGGATATTGATGTAGTTGTTGCAATAATCTCTGTTGGATAGATAGACTTCATATTCTCAGTGGGAGAGCTCTTAGTCTTGGAGAATGTCTCTATGACCTGGATATTAGAATACATTCATTGTTTGTTTTTAAAATGTTGGAAATAAACATGAATTCTGAGATAGAACTATCATAAATAGTTATGATGGATATATTTCAGATAGTAATCTAACATCTAGTGGACTCCACAAAATTAGAAAATTAATGAATGGTTCATTAAGATTTCTAATCTTTATAAGATCAGTAGGAGGATGAAGATCATTTGACAATGATTTGGCATCAAGTTTTGGATATATGTCTGTTGATGAGATCAATAGACTAGTAAGATATGAAACTTTAGAATGTCTAAAATTTCAAATCTTACATACTTGTGAATATTGTATTCGAAGAATGTCCAATACACCCTTCTCTTAGAAAAGGTGTAAGATGTCAAGGTATTCGGGGTCTCATACATATTGATGTATGTGGATCATCTATATCATGGTGAACATTATGGATATGTGAAATCTATTGATGATTATGTGTGATATGAAATTTCTTCTCTTGTCATTTTTAATAAGAGAAAAATCAAAATAAAGTTAGGAAAAATATGAAAGGAATATTTAAAACTTAATCTATTTTTTGGATTTTTAATAATTAAGAAAAATAAAAGAATAAAATAAAGGGCAAAAATAACAATATGTACAATATACAAAAGGGGTCCAAAACCCAAGTTTTGCATACGAGCTCCTATTTTAATGAAATTGATCTTGTTTTGAAGATCTTTGAATGTATATTACTTTAAAAGTGAGTAGACCTAAATCAGACACTGTACGAGAGAGATATGTGCATTTTAAGGCTCCTAGTTTCAAACTTGGATTGGGGTTTAGGGTTTAGGGTTTAGGGTTTAGGGTTTTGGGTCTTAGGGTCATAAAGCTGGTATCCAATACCATCCTTAACATACCCAATGAAGTAGCACTCACGAGTGTGAGATTCCAGCTTATGTGCTTCCAAGTTCTTCGCATGGACCAAACAACCCCAAACTCTCAAGTGTTTAACATAGGGTTTGGTTCTGTACCAAAGCTCATGAGGGGTTTTAGTTATGTACTTGCTAGGAATCTTGTTTAGGAATATATTGTAGTCTCTACTACATATCCTTAGAAACTTAGAGGTAAATGTGCTTTACTTGTCATTGAATGGAGCATGTCCATGATTGTCTTGTTGCATCTTTCAGCAACACCATTAAGTTGTTGGGTTCCAGGAGGAGTGATATTGGAGACAAATCCATTCTCTTTAAGGTATTCCTTGAATTCATCTGAGAGGTACTCACCACCTCAGTCAGATCGAATCCCTTTAATCTTCCTATCGGTTTGGTTCTCAACCAAAGCCTTGAACTCTTTGAACTTTTCAAAGGTTTCAGATTTATGACATAGTAGGAAAATAAACCTCGTATCGTGAGTGGTCATTAATAAACGTTAAATAATATCGATATCCATTTCGGGTCGCGGTACTAAAGGGACCACATATATCGGTATGTATTAGATCAAGAATACCATCTCATCTCGTAACCTTGTTATGGAAAGGCGTCCTAGCCATTTTACCTCGAATACAATGTTTGCAGGTAGGCAAAGATTGAACCTATAGAAAATCTAAGGGTCCATCTTCTATCAATCTATTGATCCTATTAACTGATAAATGAGCAAGCCTTTGATGACAAATCATATTTGAATGATATCCATCCTCCCTGGATCTTTTAGGGTTTTTATTAGTGGTAGTAACATTCATGACATTTTCATCAATGCACAATTCATAGAGTCCATCAAAAGTCAAAACACCACCTGCATTATGTTTATCATAACGAGTTATGACTACTTTATTATAGATTAGAAACGAATATCCATTTCTAACAATCTTAGATACATATATAAGTTTCCTCCTGACTTCCAGTACATAAAGACACTCTTTAAGTACTAGGACTCTTCCTCTAGGTAGTGACAGTCTGCAGGTCCCGACTGTGACTGATGCAACACTTACATCAGATCCCATCGGGATGACTATCTCCTCTTCATCAAGACTCATAGTTTCCTGAAATAGATGCAATAAATTGCATACATGAACAAAAGCACTAGAATCGATGATCGAACTACCTTATCGTCCAACAAGAAAAGTGGTTTCAATAATGAAAATAGATTTCATACATGTTGGGGTTTTACTTTTGTCAACCGACTTTAGGTAATCCAGGAAATTACTCCTCCAGTGCCCAGGCTTCTTGCAATGATGACATACATCGGTTTTCTTCGATGCTATCATAGCGGATGCATTAGAAGATGAGCCAGCAGCTTGACTCTTCTTCTTTCTCTTATGGGTTGGACTTTTCGAAGAACCATGCTTCCGAGCGCGCTTTCCTTTGACTTGTGCAACCATTACACTGCTAGAGGGGCTATCTTTCTTCATCATGTCTTCTGTGGACTTTAATGTAGCAAATAGCCCATCATTAGTATAATCAACTTTGCTCATGCGGTATGTGACCACAAAGCAGTTGAAAGGCTTAGGGAGTGACAACAGAATGAAGTTAGCTTGTATATCTGCGTCCATGCCATCTCATAGGGTTTCAAGCTTAGAAAGGTACCCAAACATTTTGTGCACATGTTCTCTGATAGAAGTCCCTTCCTACATCTTGCAGTGGCAAGTGTTCATGTCCATATGTTGCTTCTGAAGCACATTGACCAACGAACCCAGAATGTAGAATCTTGACAAAATGTGATCTTCATCATATTTTTCATTGACTTTAATTTCTTCCCGAGTCTGAAGGTATGTGTACTTGTCCTTGGATAGCACATAAGAGATGCACTCCGCGGATAGGACAAGATCCAAATTTCAGATCTAATCCAAGTAATTTGGTTCGATCAACTGATTGACCTCCAGAAGCCTACTAAGTGTGTTCATGGACTTCATTTTCTGAAATTAAGAATGCACTATATTAGAACATATAGATAATTATATATTCAATTGAAATTCTTTAATTAAAGAATTTTTAATCAAATAGTCTTGCCTTTTCAACTTTCGAAGTTCATATCCTTAAATACTTTCAAAGCAAGAGACATACTTACCGCTATATCTCTAGCAAGAACTGGGATCTCACGTTTAACTTTGTTACATCCCAATAATATGAGAACATGTAACTCATATAAAAAAAAGAAGGAACACAATTTGCCTTGTAAGTCCAACTTGCATTTCCCAATTCGGTCTTTAACACCCGAGCCCACCACCCCTAGGGTGATGTTGACATGTCGTTAATTGAACCAACCGTCAACATGATTAGAACTCGCTATACACAATCCAATATCGTCCAAATAATATGAGGACTCGATATTGGGGTCACTACGTATACGGTCTTACTCTTTCGAGAAGCAAACATCCTAATCCAGATGTGCTTGTTGTTGGACATGCGAGCCCACGGTGAGCCATTATGCAATAAATATTATTGCGAATATCATTCCTGATCTGAAATGAAGAATAACTAATTTGCGTAATAGGTCCCTTAGTACAATTAGGGTTATGTACCATGGCCATCTTGATGATCATACAGCTGTTGATTCAATTATTGAATCATAGAGGCTGGTGCTTGGATGAATATCTAAAGAGTTAGATTGAGGACTCATCAAGTACTGTCAAATGATTGTTAAGAGAGGATCTCCAGCCTGAGTAGGAGATGGCAATCCTTTCTCACTTGGTTGATATCTGACTGACCTCTTGATATAGGTCCTCTACATGGGAATAGAGATTCAGAGGTGTCATATTAGTTAGGTTAAAGAGTTGAGTTAATGAGATCGAGATAACCTAAGAACTATGTCATATGCTATCACGATATAGGCATGCATCCTCTGACCAGAGACAGATGTGTTGCAATATGTTTGAGTATGTACATTTGGCAGACCAATAGTTTGATGACCTTACCAAGGTCTATACACCAGCACGCTGGTGTGGATATAAGGGCATATGAGTAATACGACTCTCAAAGGGATCATACATGTTCATTACTGAACTGAAAGACATGAGCTCACTCATGAGATATTGGGAAGAATCAAATTCCGTGCACAGTCATCTTGCTTTGGAAGCTTGACTGAATTTGTAGGTTTGATATATACTTTTGGAAAAGTATATGATCAACATCTGGGTATGATATATGCTTTTGGAAAGCATATGATCGATACCGACTCCCAATGATCGAATGAGAAATTTGATGATAAATATTTGCAGTAGATAATGTAAAATTGATTTTATACTTTGGGTTTATTCTAGGTCTTCCAGTATGCAGGATGTACATGTATTGGGAATACCTACGGGTGATTGTGATCATAAACGATTGTATAACCATGAAACTTCCATTCTGAGGGAGTGATGAAACAGGTCTGGATTTTAGTGACTCCTCTCATAGAGAAGTAATCTGATCTTAGTCCAAATGTTGGACATTGATCTGAATGTGATTCAGATGTAATGAGAATATTAGATTTGCGATCTTGATTTATTCAAGTATCTATGGGAGGTCCACAAGATTTGGGTTTGAGATATGATCTCAATATCCAAGTCACTATACGTGGAATAATACAATCACCATATTCTTATCTCCAAGTATCCGCGGAGAAAGCACATTATCCTTGAATGAGTTTATGGATAATTTCATTGTTGATATATGTATCCGAGCATTGAGAAAATGGATAATTAAATGTGATTTAATTATCATGAATAATATGAATTTGATTCATATTATAAGGAGAGTTATCTAAGATAATAAAATGTGATTTAATTATCAAAGATGTGAATGTGATTCATGTAATTTGGGCACATGAGAAAAGAGATCCAAGACGATTAAATGTGATTTAAATATTGTGGATAAGAATAATGCGGATAGCACTATCCATATTATTCAGATATATTATAAATGTGATTTATAATATATTAAAGAGAGCATATTATGATTTATATTTGTTAATTAGTTATTGATATGAATTGGATTCATATTGGATGATTAATTGAAAATATAATTTACATTTTGTTTTGGGATGTGAATGAGATTCACATAATTTCAATAGCTTGATTGAAATTTTTTACAAGATAACTGTGAATTATTTTTTGTAAAAAATATTTACAACAAGAGTTGTTGTAAATCTTGGATATATCATGAGATAATGAGATCTCATGAGAAAATGAGATCTCACGAGATGATTAGTAGCCGTCCCCCCTTTTTAGGGGATGTGGTTAGTCTTCTCATTATCTCTTCTCTAGTCAAAGTGAATTGAATTGGGATTAATTATGTTGATTTATGAATAAGAATTAATTCAAATTAAATCATATGTTGTTGTGTTATTTACAACAACATCTTAGCCATTGAAAGAAACACAAATAAATCTCAACCATTGATTGTGTGTTGTCCATGGATTGGGATCCATGGACTCCTAAAACCCTATATAGGAAAAGAGACACCCTTGCTCTTCGAGAGACACGTTTACGACAACAACGAATGCTCTCTTCTTCTCTCTATATGTCATGTGCCTCTCTCCCTCTCTCTTACGATCGTCCACCATGAAGCCATTGTGAGAGTCGCCATCGCCGCAGCATCATCGTTATGCTGTCGGAGTACTTGATCGTGGATCTCTATCTCCTTCTATGTTCCTCGCTCGTGAAGAAGATGTCG
Organism: Ottelia alismoides; assembly: GCA_037367405.1. Classification (NCBI taxonomy): domain Eukaryota; kingdom Viridiplantae; phylum Streptophyta; class Magnoliopsida; order Alismatales; family Hydrocharitaceae; genus Ottelia; species Ottelia alismoides. The sequence goes on along the minus strand of JAZKJV010009256.1, from coordinate 2,486,154 downwards.
GATCTCGTATGACGAGATCAAGAGATTCGTCGCTTGGATCATCAACATGGATTACGTGAAGGACGCGTCTCATCAGCACGCTCGCAAGCGTCTCCTCCGTTGGATCGGACTTGAGACTACGCTTCAAGAGGAAAACCTTATACCTATTGAGATTCAGATGAAACAATCCGAGAAAGGTTCTTGGATCATGTGGTTTCATCACATTAAAATTTTTAATTTCCGCTGCATCGAGCGACTAGTGCGACTAGTCGCTCCCGATCGCATTCGATGCGATCCACACGCTTCTATGATGTGCTTGAGGATCTTCCGATATCCTTCAAGTGGTATCAGAGAAAGTTTATAAGGTTTTGGATACGATCCATTAACCTAAAGATTTGGCTCGTGAGGGTTCCTAAAAATTTTTATCGCATTTCAATTTTCACAGCCCTGTTTTGTGATATATTTAGGCCATGTTTAAAATATTTAAACACGAAATTTTAACATGGATAATGTTTCTCATTAATTAAGGAAACAGTAGGATTTGAGTTTGCGTGATTTGGAATCCGATAACTCAAGATATGATCATTTTAATGAACCTATATCCACTGTTTCGGGGATGGCGAATCATGACGTAATTAAAGTGTTGGTTACTGTTTTTACACTCCTATAAATGTGTAATTATCACTTTGGTTCTGTTTTACATCACGTTAGCAAAACTTTGGAAACTGATTTTTCTTAATTTAGATTTAAAATGAATGAGATATGCTAATTTTAGTAAGTGAGTGTCACTGCTGAAAATTGCAATCCTAATCATAAACCTTGTGACAGTCATTTAAGAAACTTGTGAAAATAATGGTTAATTTCCTATCATAATTATGGATAATATTTGGGAAATATTTGAATGACAACTGTTCCCTTAAATGGCATTGCCTCAACCAATAAATGATTAGATTTGATCTAGATCACCAATTGGTTACTTGATACACTTTCAACAAATATGTTATTTGACTAGTTTGGGAATTTGTCTAGCAAATTTCCTTATAATCAAAATGGTTTTAATTATTACTATATGGTATAACTTCAGTTGAAAAACCGGTTATCATCTCAAGTACAAAGTGATTGACTTGCCATTATCTTTTCCCGAGGCGGATATAGTGTCTAGTCGGGGAGCGTTGGGGTAGCAGGTTGCACCGTGTATGGTCTGTCTCACTCCCGTCGGTACTGGCCATGACAGCTGATAGGGAATGGATAATTCTTGAGAGATCATGATGTATTTCTCTAATTATTAAAATTCGAAATAATATGTATTTGAGATAATACCATATTTCAAGTAACAATTAAAATGTTTGTTGGATACTAATTGGATCATTAATTTAATATGATTAGATTAATTGAAATCCTATTAAAATTAAAACAATCTATTATGAATAAAGTTGTTATTTCCCTTGGAAGAATTAATCGTAATGAATATGATTCATAATGATTAATTAGAATTTGAATATGAGGTGGAGGATCACATAAGTGACATCCATGGTCTCCCGTCAAGGCGAAGGGTTCCGTCACCAGATATTATATGTAGGAGATGCATGTCCGAAGTGACAGCTCCTGCATACAATCTATTTGGATCGGGCTCTTCGCTTCTCGAAAGAGTAAGGACGTATGCGTAGTGACCCCAATATTGGGCCCTCATATTATTAGGGCGATATTGGATTGCACATAGCGAGTTGTATTCATGTTGATGGTCTGTTCAATTAATGACGGGTCAACATCACCTTAGGGATGGTGGGCCCGGGTGTTAAAGACCAAATTGGGAGATGCAAGTTGGACTTGTAAGGCGGAATGTGTTCTCGCTTCTTTTTATCCGAGTTACATGTTCTCATATTATTGGGATGTGACAAAGATAAGGAAGGAGATCCCAGATCTTGCTTGAGATATATTGGTAAGTATATCTCTTACATTGAAAGTGATTAAGGGAATGAACTTTCAATGTTGACAAGGCAAGACAACTTTGATATAAAATTCCTAAATCAAAGTAAAATATATATTTATATATTTATACAAATTTCTTATTTCATATAATCCTCATTAAACCCACTCAATACTATACTCAATAAGAACCAGTAAAATATCATGGATTGGATCCATGATCAAGATATTGTACTTGCAGTTGGACACATAATGTATGTGGTTGCAATATGCAAGTTTCCTCATAATAATGAGGAATGACAATTAAATAGATAGTAGGACTACAACCCTAGGGTTTATATGTCTCTATAATCTTGATCTCTCATTGAATGTACTTTGGAAGTGACATGTCGATGATGATCGTAATTGTCAAACAATCCTTATAAAATCTAATAATATGTTCTGGAATACATATGTGCTCTTGATGAATGACATGGTTCACTGCATTATGCAGAATGGCAGCTCTATAAGAGATGATGTATTCAAAATGTTTGAATACCCACCAGAACCTAAGTCTAAGAGTTAAGATGTATGTAGATATGATGAGTGTCATCATCCTACTATCTATACTCTAGTCATTCATGAAACTTCATAATGTTCATATTGTATGAATAAATGAAGCATATATAAAATACTCTTATATTGAAATCTTTTGAATTCAACATAAGAGATCCTTTGTCTTATGCAATGGTTGTTTAGAGATCAAAGGAGCATAATGGAAGCATGGGTCGGACCCAAGTTAGAAGAAAAGTCAAAGAGTTGATTGTAGTTCTATGGTTTCCACACATATGACATCCAAAGACTTGGATGAATGCCAATACTGCAATGAGCCGATGTGTTGATAGTATGATTATCAAGTCTATCGAGATCTTTAGAGAAGGACTCGGATAGTGCATCGAAATAATCTACATTTAATCATTGAAATTGACTTTCTTATTGGATAAGATTAAAAGTCTGACAATTGTATCTCATTTTTTTCTAGTAATACTTGCAATTGGTTGCATATGTTTTAGAAAATTCGAAAAAAATTGATCTTAAGGTTTAATAGTCATCCACATGGGTATTGATCTAATTGTTGCAACAACTTCTATTGGATAGATAGACTTCATATTTTTAGTGGGAGAGCCCTTAGTCTTAGAGAATGTCTCTACTACCTAGATATTAGAAAATACTCATAGTTTATTTCTAAATGTTGGAAATGGACATGAATTCTGGAATAGAACTATCGTAAAGAATTATAATGGATAAATTTCAGATAGTATTCTGATATCAGGAGGGCTCTACTAAATTAGAAAATTAATGAATGGTTCATTAACATTTCTAAATACTGAAAATTAAACCTTATAAGATCAATAGGAGGATTAAGATCATTTGACAATGATCTGGCTTCAAAACTTGGACATATGTCTGTTAATGAGATCAATAGACTTCTAAGAGATGAACTTTAGAATGTCTAAAATCTCAAATCTTACATACTTTTGAATATTGCATTCAAAGTAAAAATGTCCAATGTACCTTTCTTTGGGAATGGTATAAGATGCCAAGGTATTCAAGATCTCATACATATTGATATATTTGGATCATCTGTATCATAATAAACATCGATGATATGTGATAGCATTTAATGATTAATTGTGATATGAGATTTCTTCCCTTCACCTAAGAAAGCTTTGAAATGTTCAAAGATTTCATAATTTTTGGTTTAGAACCAAAGTTTGAAGGAAGATGAAATGAATTTGATCTAACCTAGGTAGCTTGTACCTATTAGATGAATTCAAAGGAATATCTTATGGAGATATGAATCCCATTCCTATCTCAATCCTCCTAACGCACCTAAACTCAATAGAGTTGTAGGGAGATACAATTAGATCATGTGTGACATGATTTTGTCAATGATGAATATTAGCATAATTATCTCTTAGTTTCCAAGATATATATGTAGTAGAGACTACAATATATATCCTTAATAAGGTTCCATGCTAGTAAGCTGGAATCTAGCACTAGAGAGTGCTACTTCATTAGGAAAATAAAGGATGGTATTGGATACCTACTTTATGACCTTGAGATTCTTAAAAGATCTCATCTCTAAGGATATGATTCTTAGAGGATGACTCTCTTGAGAATCAAGATGAAAATGAAGTAAAGGAGCTCATTTAATCTTAAGAAAATGAAGAGGCTCCTGAAATTGGAAACTAAAATGACAGTTAAGGATGAAAACAGTAATACCTCTTCAAATGAGTTTGAGGATGGATTCCATGTGTCAGAGAAATCTGATATTGATCGAACTTCATGTGATGAAGCTTCTAAAGATCACAACATGGAAAGATGGATGTTAGCAATTAAGTCTAAAGTAGACTTCATATACAAGTGTTGTATATGGTCCCTCGAGGATCCACCTATATGGGTAAGACCTGTTAAGGTGTAAATGGATCTTCAAGAGAAAAAGAGAACCTGATGAGACGGTACATACCTTCAAAGCACGGCTCGTAGCCATGAGCTACACACTGAGTAGAAGACATCGCTTGCGATGAGACTTGCTCTCCAGTGATCATGCTTAAACTCATCAGATTATTACTAACTATAGCTACACAACTTGACTTCGACATCTTCAAGATGGAAGTCAAGGTTGCATTCCTCTAAGAATATCTCTCTAAGGATATTCACATGAAGTAGCCCCAAGGCTTCATGGTTTAGGAAAGCAAGGTGTGCAAGCTAAAGGAACTCCATCTATGGACTCAAAATAAGCTTCTTATAGATGGAACATAAGATTTAATGAAATTATAAATGTTATGATTTCAGATAGATTCTTGATGTACCATGTGAAGCTTAGTGGGAGTGTCATTGTGTTCATCGTGCTGTATGTAGATGATATCCTTACCATTTGGAATGATAACAATAAGCGTTTTATAGACTGGCTATTCCATACCTTGAGATATGACCTCAAGAATACCTCTTAGATCTTAGTTCTAAAGAAGTTCAGAAGCAAAGACAAGAGGGTATTGGGACCATCACATTAGTAGTACACCTTGGACATGTTCCATATTCTAGAAAATTCCAAGAATGGCTTCCTTTCCTTAAGATATGGTACTAACCTATATAAAGGGATAGCACCTCAAAGAGTTGAGGAAGTGAATACTAGAACTGCTTGCCCTTGTGCATCAGTTACGAGAAGCCGAGTGTATGCTAAATGTGTACAAAAGCCAGATGTCTGCCATGTAGTGGGAGTAGTAAACTATTGCTAATCCTACTATGGAGATAAAATACTTAATTACAGTAATAAAACAATATCTTCAAAGATGACAAGATTTTTGAGATAGTGATCTCAAAGGCTTATCATCAAGAACTCAATACTTTATAGATAGTGATCTAAAAGGTCTTAACTGCAGATACCTTAAGAGATAGAGATCTCTAGGAATAAGGGTATTCTGATAAGGATAATTGAAATTACACACTGGTTATAATGATTGTTGAGTTGTAGTGTCAAAGACATTATGACTGCCTCAAGATTGAGTATTGGTTTCATAAGATGCAATATTCGCATTGGATGCGAGCAGTTACAGGGGATATTCAAGTGCCGTAAAAGGACTTGGCATAGTCTCTCGAGAACAGAGTGACTGATCAGCATACCTAGCTATTTTTCTAAATAGCCTATGATTGTCACATGAGTGTGGGTTTAGATGATTAGCCCATTAATGGCTCTTTGGGCTAGTGGGAGATTGTTGGACATTCGAGCCCACAACGAGCCATTATGCAATAAATGTTATTGCGAATATCATTCCTGATCTGAACTAAAGAATAACTAATTTTCATAATAGGTCCCTTAGTACAATTAGGGTTATGTACCATGGCCTTCTTGATGATCATACAGGTGTTGATTCAATTATTGAATCATAGAGGTTGGTGCTTGGATGAATATCTAAAGAGTTAGATTGAGGACTCATCAAGTATCGTCAAATGATTGTTAAGAGAGGATCTCCAGCATGAGTAGGAAATGGCAATCCTTTCTCACTTGGTTGATATATGTCCGACCTCTTGATGCAGTTCCTCTACATGGGAATAGAGATTTAGAGCTGTCAGATTAGTTAGGTCAAAGAGTTGACTTAACAAGATCGAGATAACCAAAGACCTATGTCGTATGCTGTCACGATATAGGCACGCATCCTTTGACTGGAGACAGATGTGTTGTTATATGTTAGAGTATGTGCATTTGGCAGACCAATAGGTTGATGACCTAACCAAGGTCTATACACCGGTGCACTGGTGTGCATATAAGGGCATATGAGTAATACGATCTCTCAAAGGGATCATACATGTTCATTACTGAACCAGAAGACATGAGATCACTCATGAGATATTGGGAAGAATCAAAATCCATGCACGATCATCTCGCTTTGGAAGCTTGATTGAATTTGTAGGTTTGATATATACTTTTGGAAAAGTATATGATCAACACCTGGGTATGATATATGCTTTGGAAAGCATATGATCGATATCGACTCCCAATGATCGAATGAGAAATTTGATGATAAAACTCTGAAGTAGGAAGTGTAAAATTGATCTTATACTTCGGGTTTTTTCTGGGTCTTCCATTATGCAGGATGTACATGTATTAGGAATACCTGAGGGTGATGTGATCATAAACGATTGTATAACCATGACGCTTCCATTTTGAGGGAGTGATGAAACATGTCTGGATTTTAGTGACTCCTCTCATAGAGAAGTAATCTTATCTTAGTCCAAATGTTGGACATTGATCTGAATGTGATTCAGATGTAATGAGAAGATTAGATTTGCGGTCTTTATTTAATCAAGCATCTATGGGAGGCTCGCAAGATCTGGATTTGAGATATGATATCAATATCCAAGTCATTATACGTAGAACAATATAATAGCCTTGTCCTTATCTCCAAGTATCTGCGGAGAAAGCGTATTATCCTTGAAAGAGTTCATGGATAATTTCATTGTTGATATATGTATCCGAGCATTGAGAAAAATGGATAATTAATTGTGATTTAATTATCATGAATAATATGAATTTGATTCATATTATAAGGAGAGTTATCTAAGAAAATTAAATGTGATTGAATTATCAAAGATGTGAATAATGTGGATGTGATTCATGTTATTTGGGCACATGAGAAAAGAGATCCAAGATGATTAAATGTAATTTAATTATCGTGGATAAGAATAATGCAGATAACACTATCTATATTATTCAGGTATATTATAAATATGATTTATAATATATTAAAGAGAGCATAATTATGATTTATAATTGATAATTAATTATTCATGTGAATTGGATTCATATTGGATGATTGATGAATCTGTGATTCATCACTTCAAAAGTCAAAAATAGAGCCTTGTTCCCGAGTAAATAGAGGCATATTTCCCTTTATAATGCATAAATAGCATTCATGCATACATACATAATACATACATTTTAGCAGTGCATTTGCATTTAAATAAGAAGCCAAAAATCCCTTGTAAAATATCCACTTACTAAAATAACCTCTTCCTTATAATATGTACTCCTTAGTTAATAATATAGGGAAGAAAGCCAAAAATCCCCCTTGTAAATTAGTCAATAAAGCCCTAGAACCCCTGGACAATAAAATACACATAGATCCCTCACACAAACTCCAAAATAGGTCTACTCACTCTTAGAATACTACACATTAAAAGACCTTTAAAATGAGACTAATTTCATCCAATTTGGAGCTCATAAGAGAAAGTTGGGTTTTTGGGCCACTTTGTACATTACATATATGTATAAATTGTATCTTTGTATTTTTTGTATCATACTTGACCTCATCTCCAACTTTGGTCAACATGAAACTTGTAGATCTCATCAAGATCTACAACTTTCATGTTTTGGGTTTTTCCAAATTCGGTCCCCTTCTCTTCCAACACTCAATTTTCTTTCCAACCAATCACAGCAGGCCACGTGGCGCCCTCTGGTTGCGCCACGTAGCCCTGCCCTTGCCTCATCCGCCCGCAGCCACAGCCGTTGGATTACCCTCTAGATCCAACGACCTAGCTGCCTCCACGCATGCCTCGAATGTCAACCATCCGATCATTCTAAGAACTCCATCAGCACCGCATGTTAGCACCCTCACCAGAGCTCGCCACGTGGCGGTGTGTACACCGCTAGATCGCATCCCTGATCTTTCATCACAGCCGCTTCTTCCTTTGGCGCCCCTCATCCCTTCGATCAACCTCAGCTTTCCATCACCACCCTCCGTTTGCGCCGCAAGCTGAGCATGCCACGTGGCGCTTTGAGAACCGCCTGATCACGCCCTCGATCCCTTCATCCAAACTGCTCGATCTTCTCTTTATTCCCACCGTCAGATCGCGCCCCAGCCTTTCATCTGCACCATTCATTTCCGCCTTATTCCCCTCGCACCATGTGGTGCAATCGCAACCCTTGATCAATTCGCTTGCGATCTAATCCTACCCGGCCATTATCACTTTGATCACCACCGTTGGATCACAAGATCCAACGGTGGAGACTTCGTCTCCTACCTCCGATCGCTCTCTCCCACGATCTCGACCTTGCGCAACACGCCGCCCCCTTTCTATTTTCGCCACCACACCTACCACCTTCTCCGACCACCAATCACGCCACGATCTTCACCACTCTCCCTTCATCCTCGCCAGCTCGCTCACTTTCCACGACTCCCACCGATGTAGCTCCACGATGGCCTCGAACTCCACCTTCCAGCGACTGAACCCATCGACTTCACCCTATAAATACCCCCTCTCCGGCCATCGTCGCACCCATCCGCCCCTCGTGAGAGACACCCCGAGCTCTGAGTTTCCACTTTGTGACAGAAATTGAGAGTTTCATTGAGCGAAGACGTCCGTCTTCTCCGGCGAGATCCTCGGCCTCCGCCGAGTCGCAACCCTCCTCCGCCGAGCCGCTGCTTGAGCTCAGGGAACCACCAGCCCTTCGAGCGACGACCTGGAACCTAAGAAAGAGTTCCAATCCCTAGGTGACGCTTCCATCCATCTCCGATCTTTGCTTCCTTTTTCTTCACGTTTTCTCGCATTTTATTTGCCGCCTCCGGTCATCTTCTCGCCTCCATTTCATTCCGCTGAGCTTCGCGTCGAAGCTCCCATCTTCGCGGTAGCTTTCACGACCTCCGACGACGCATATCACCGTACCTCGATCTCCAGCTCCGCCATTTGGCCGGAGCTCCTTCGTCAGACCACCTCCGTCCGCCTTAGGCCTCGCCAGTCAACCAACCACCTTCACGAGTGCACACACGAGCTTCAGCTCTGCCTCTAACATTTGCAGGTACCCCTCTGCTCATTGAACGGAGGTTGGCCGGAGCCGACTTCGAGCTTCATCGCCATCGACTTCAGAGAGCCCTCTGCCGCACCTGAGACCATCAGGATCTTCGCCGCCACACCACGAGTCTTCTGGGATATCTCCAACAAGTCGGAGAGCTTCATCGACACGAGGAAGGACGGGCGGAGCAAAGGCAGCTTCGTCGGAGCCCCGCCATCTCCTCCGCAGGCGGCGGAGGATCCTCGGAGGAGACGTACAGCTGCCGTTCGATCACGTCGATCGAACGGTCCTCAGCAAGCCACGTAGCCTCTCCGCCGAGCCTTACAGGAGTCGTTGGATCCACTTAGATCCAACAGCGCCTAGTGCGACACGCGTCCCCTCTCTGCAGCAGCTCTCAGCCGTTGATCTCTCATCTGATCCAGCGGTAGATCTTCAGCCACGTCGCATCTCCATCGAAGCCAGTAGCCGTTGGATCAGCATAGATCTAACGACCTGAGGTCACGCCACGCGTCTTCACCCCCATCCATCGGATCAAGCTCGATCCGAGGTTCCCCAGCTTGCCACGCGGCTTCGGCCTGAGCCTCTTCCCCGAGCCTAGGCTCGGATTGCCCGAGCCCCACTCCAGACCTCCAGAAGCCTTCGAGCCTAGCCCCGAGCCTCCGCAGCTATCCGACCCTAGGCCGACCACGTGAGGAGCACGTGCGGCTTGGGAAATTTACACAGAGGTCCCTGGAACTTTCAAATATTGTAAAAAGGTCCCTGTGAAGCTGACCCCACGTGAGGAGCACATGCCTGGTGGAGAAATTGCACTTGAGTCCCCCGCATAATAGGTAATTGCACTTAAGTCCCTGTCATCATATTTACTTTATGTATTTTTATTTTCCTGTATTGCATTTACACCCCTGTGTTTGCACGCATCCCTAGGTTGCATTTTACATCATTTTTCAATTCTAAAAGTTGCATTTTGTTGAGAAACTTGTCCTCTGTCTATTGGGCCACGTGTCATGTTTTTGTAATTTCAGTGGAATTTTATATGAATTAATTGGTTGATTTGTGGAATATTTTGCCCAGTGACACCTTTTAATTTTTAGTTAATTCTCTGTGATTCCAAAAATCCCCAAAAATTCACAGTAGCTTAAGGACAGTAACCTTAACATGCCGTAAATTTCATGTCATTTGCATACATATCGAGGCCTAAATAAATTGTTGAGTGATTTTCTCATTTTAATTCTAATAAATTCATTTCACATTGAAATTAAGATCTGTCAATTTTTCTGGATTCCTTATCATTAGTGTTATCTAGGATAATTTTATCTCTTGAAAAAATTGTGATTTGTTATTTATTAAAAATTAAATAGTGAAAATCACCCTGCCTGCATATTTAATTCACAGTAAATTCATTTAGAGTCTAAAAAATCCAAAAAAATTTAGGGTAGATCATTTTCATCATAATTAATCATCTGGCCAATTTTTAGAATTTTTGGACTTCATTTGATATCTTAATTGAATTAAACGTTAGATTGGCTTGCTGGTTGCATGTGTCTGCATAGAAATTAGAAAAAGAAAAAAAATAATTCCCCGAAAATCACACACTTGATCTTTGCTAAAATTCACCTAAGGAGACAGATGCCTCCCTGAGTTCGACCTTGGACTTCCACCAAGTAAAAAAAATCTCCCGCTTGAGATTAACTTGGCATTAATTAAGAGTGGTTTTTGACTAGCCTCTCGTATCCGACTGTAACGAACGATTAACATTAATTTGCTCGAATTAACTAAGGGTACGGGACGCTTATCAAAATGGCACCGTTGCCGGGGAGGCACGGCTTAGGTTAATTTTTAGTGATATTTTGAGTGTTTGATTTTTCATCCCCGGGTAGTCTGACCCCCGGTTTTCTTATAATTATTTTCTCTCTCTTTTATTTCTTTGCATCATTTTATTTTTGAGTCACTCTCTGACCTCACTCTTTTTCTGTGCGAGGAACGCGAGGAGTCTTGGACGCTTCGACAATCGAGCATTTTAATTGAGTGATTAGAGAGGCATTGTAATTTTTTTATTTATTTTATTTCTTTTTTGCATCATTTCTAGCGGTTCCCGTTTGGGATCTCGCGCGTGTAAGTATAGTGGAACTGTGTCCCGTGTGCTGTGTGGATGAATGTAACGTAGCTTGCACTAGCGGCTCCCCGAGCCAATCTAGGAACTGCTTGTGCTCGTAATCATTAGGACCACACAACTCACTTAAAAGACGCACTTAGACCGCAGTACTTACCCAAAATTAACATGTTCTTCACGCTAATAGAACTGCCTGTCTAGGAGCGGCTTTCCTCGCTTGCATTTGCATTTAGCATAAAAAAAGTTTTCAATTCTGTTTTGCATCCTGCATAAAAAGCGAAGGGATCACTGTAAGTATTCTCTACCCAGCATACGCATCATAGTTTCTCGTGCATCGGCTTTTCTCGATTTCCCCCTCTGTTTTTCACATTTAAGTTAAAAAGGAAATTGGGACTGTCCGATAGGCGTGCTGTGTGGTTGACTTAATCAGTGATAACCTAACTTAAAAATCGGGACTGCTAAACAGTTTTGACCCAAAAAAAGGAATAAAATTTGAAAATTGTTTGCGGGAGATTAATTCCCGACCTTGTTTTCAGGCTGAGTGAGGGTACTTGAGTGTGTGTGAACAGCTTAAGGCAGAGCCCAAATCCACGCCTTCCATATCACGTTCTAACTGATCCTAGCAAATATCACAAGTCGAATAATTTCAGATTCTTTGACTAGTACCAAGTAGCCTCCGCCTGTCTCAGGTAGATAGGGGCGAAATTGCGGTACTTTGCGACAAGCTGCCAGTAACCCCCCGGGGTGAAGTTCCGGCCTTGTCAGCCTCCGCCTGCTTGCAGGTAGATAGGAGTGTGGTCATTGAATCCATCGGCTTGGGATAGGAGCGAAGAAAGGAAGGAGCGGCGGTATCTTAGGCGACAGGTTAAACAGGGAAGACGCATCCGGCTCTGAGCCGACTTCCCTATAGGCCGCGTAATCCTTGCTATTGTTGATTGAAAATCACACTTAAAAACTACAAGATTAATTGGACTCGATTTCGAGTCCTTCAATGTGTTGAGTGTGAACCCAGTGTCTTGGATTGATTTTTGCTTGCTTCAGGTAGGAGTAAAATCCTATCTTCTTCTCGCTTCATCAAGATGAGTGATTGGGGAGATCTCGACGCATTATTCACTGATCTCTCTATGAGTCCCCCAAGTAACTCATCTCCATCGGTCCAAGCGCACCTTGGACCACCCAGGACTCATGACCCTCTTGAATCCTGGTTCACTCATGCTCAGGGTGGTTACTCTCAAACCAACCCTTTCATCTCCTCCGAGATTACCGAGGAAGACCATTGCCTCGGTAATCCCTTCCTTAATTTGCCCTCTAACACAGATCTTATTTCCCAATCCCCAGAATTAGAGGACAAGATGCCGCCAAGGATGCCACCAGATGAGGACCAAATACGACAGATTCTTGCTCGCCTTGCCGAAGCAGAACAGAAGAATGCAGATCTCACGGTGCGGATGGGACAAATTATAGTAGCTGGAGGAATCGACCGACCAATGGTCGATACCTACAACCCGGCGGAGAACGAGATTCAGAACTGGTTAGCACCCGCAGTTCCCGCCCAGGCATTTGAGCTGAAGCCCCACTTCCTTAGTCTGCTTCCGAAGTTCAACGGAAACCTCAATGAAGAACCATACACTTTCCTCCGTGACTTCGAACTGGTGTGCAACAATCTTAGCCATCCCAATGTTGGCCAAGATTATATCCGACTGAAGGCCACCCCTTTTGCCTTAGGAGATAAGGCTGCTCATTGGCTGAAGAACTTAGGGGTGGTATGTACTACCTGGATGCAGTTCAAGGACCTTTTCTTGAAAAAGTTCTACCCTCTCAGTAGGACTAACCAGATGAGAACGAAGATCACCAGCTTCGCTCAAGGACCTAGTGAACCTTTCCATGAAGCTTGGGACAGGTTCAATAATTTAGTATAGAAATGCCCATGCCACGGCATTTCGAAGGTGATCTTAGTCCAGACCTTGTTCTGTGGTCTAACCCCGGAGATGCAGGGGTTTGTCAGCGCCGCCTGTGGAGGAAGATATCTGAACAAAAATGAGCATGCCGTATGGAAGATCCTAGAGCAGATGGCAGAAACCGGCAGGTCACAGGCCACAAGGGCCTATCAGTTGTCTCCCTCAATCCTATCCAATGAGACAACTCGAAGGACTGTAGCAGATCTGACTGAGGACCTCATTCCCAGCATGGGGATGATTGCCGACAAGCTTACCATGGTCGAGCAGATCCACAAGAGAGTCGCGGAGATGGAGTCTCTTTCAAGCCTACCGAAGCAAGTGGAGGAACTTTCTGAGAAGGTAGCTAAGATCAAGCTACCTACCCCTTCTGCACCACCTGTACCTGTACATCGAGTCCATCTTGTACAGGAACATGCACCGGGGTCTCAGAATAGCTGGGACCAGACTTACACCCAGCAGAACCAGCATGCACCCCCACAAGTGGAGACGGGATACGAGGAACCTCCGCCAGTGTACGAGATCAACGGGCTTTGGTATAGCCGTGACCCGATTGTCAGGCAGATCGAAATGGGGAAGGATCAGCCACACCGCCCATCCCCAGTCTACCAAGAAACTAGGCCCATTCCCACACCGCGCTTTCAGTCCAGGCCGGAACAAGGGTACCAGCAGCAACAGCGCACCTATCAGCAGGGGCCAGCACCGTCCTACCAGCAGCAGCAATATCGGCATGGCCAGCAGGGCCAATACAGAACCGCATCTACACAGCAGCAAGCCCAGCCCACCGAATTGGAGTCTCTCACCTTGGCGATCCAGACACTGTCTGATAGGGTCCAGCAGATACAGAATGACTACCTGGACATGAGAACCGATATCAATCGGGTCTCTCGTGCCCAGGACCAACAGATGGCGCGAAAGACCCCAATTCCCGCACAGGTTTAGGCCAACCCGAACAGCTTACACTAGGGCCAGAACCGACCTCGAGATCAGGTATATTATTCAGATAATTATTTATCTGAACATGAGATCCTTTCGTACGATAATGTAAATCATATGTCCCTCAGGAGCGGAAGGACCGTGACCATACCTGATCGGGCACGGGCGCAGAAGGAAGGAGCCTCCGAGGCTCTACCTGAGGAGAACTCGGAGGAAGAAGAGGAGGAGCATCACCACCACCATCGTCGGCAGAAGAAGAGGACATCTGAGTCCTCAAAGCAGCATTCTCGCATTCGCATGGAGTCTGACGAAACCGATGAAGAGCCCGCACCTCCATCTGAGGAGGATCGTCCAGCAGTCGCGGAAGAAGCATCACTGGTCTCGCCTCAGCATTTTCTTTTCAGTCAGAGTCAGAGTCCTAGTTTATTTCAGAGTCAGAGTCATGTTAAGAACTCAGTTCCCGAAGTTAATGAGAATATTTCAGTTTCCAAACCTGAGTTGGAGTCAATAATCCCTTTCCCCCGAGCTCTCAAGGGTGGAAAGAAGAAAACCAAAAAAATCCAAAAAGATGACCCTGAGATGGCTGAATTCTGCAATAAACACATCAAGGTCACAATCCCCTTTGACAAGTTCGTGGAAATGACCCCTGCATTCCAAAAATACCATAAGGTGAGATGCACACCTACTAGGGTTAGCAGGAAGACCAAAAGCCATGTTGAAAAACACGTGTTATCAGTAGCCACGACTTGTGCAATAAAGAACTCGTTTCCTCGGAAACGAAGAGACATGGGTGCACATTATGTAGTGAGTCATGTTGATGACATCGCATTTGCACGCACTCTCCTAGACAATGGTTCCTCAATCAATCTGATGCCTACAACCCTCTATGAGCGGCTTAATCTCGGACCTCTTAGGAAATCTAGAGCTCTTCTACAGTTTGCTGACAAATCAACCAAGAGGTCCCACAGAGAAGTAAGGAACATTATGATTAAAGTCGAGGGGCAAGAATACATGGTGGACTTCACTGTCCTGGATATGGAAACCCCTCGTAATTGGAGAGATTCCCAGATTATTCTAGGTAGGCCCTTCCTCAGAACATCAGGGGCCTTATTTGATTATAAGAATGGGAAGATTCAATTCCAAACTCCAGGCGGAGATGAGGAACTTGAAATGAAGCAGACAAGATGGCAGAGACTGGATTCAGAATCCAGCACCGAGTACTCTTCTACCGGAACAGACTGCGAGCATGTAGACTTAGTTGGGCCATGGAGACAGAACCCAACCAACACCGATGTGTCCATCTCCTCCGAAGATGATCCAGTGCATGAGTCAGTCTGCGAGATCCTCAGGAACGAGTACAGCTCTGAGCCTGCATCGCCCTACATCTTCGATGACGTAGAGGCCCAGTTGGGCCTGTCAGTCCTTACATCTCTAGGATAATCGGAAGATGAGGATGACGAGTCGGACGAGGCGTTTGCCGATTGTATGGAGACCTTTGACGATCCGACTCCAGAGCCGAACTTGGTGGCAGCTATCAAAGAAAACGATCCAGCCACTTCTAACACTGAACCAGATCAGATTGAGCCAGATTTCTTAGACGATCGCACTATTCTTGAGCTCAAACCATTACCCACAACCTTAAAATATGCCTTCCTTGCTGGCCAAGACAAGAAATTTCCGGTCATCATCAGTTCGCAATTGACCGAGGAGCAGGAATCTCGCTTGCTAGAGATCCTGGAGAAAAACCGCAAGGCGATAGGCTGGAGCATTTCCGATCTCCACGGGATAAATCCCGCTCTATGTTCGCACCATATTTACTTGGAGAATGAAGCCAAACCCTCTCGTGAATTCCAACGCCGGTTGAATCCAAATTTACGAGAGGTTGTGAAGAAGGAGATATAAAAATGGTGCAACGCGGGTTTCATTTACCCAATCTTCGACTCTAAGTGGGTGGCCCCAATCCATGTTGTCCCAAAGAAGTCGGGAATTCAGACGACCACCAACGAGGACGTAGAGGAGATCGTGACAAGAGTACCCACGTCGTGACACGTCTGTGTGGATTACAGACGCCTGAATGCCGCGACGAAGAAGGATCATTTCCCCCTACCGTTCATTGATCAGATTCTAGAGAGACTAGCGGGGAAAGAGTTCTTCTGCTTCCTAGATGGGTTCTCGGGCTACAATCAAGTATCCATAGCTCCAGAGGACCAGGAAAAGACCACGTTTACATGCCCCTTCGGTACCTATGCTTTCAGGCGCATGCCTTTTGGGCTATGCAATGCTCCCGGTACTTTCCAAAGGTGCATGATTGCTGTATTCGCCGAAATGGTCGGCGAATTCCTGGAAGTCTTCATGGATGACTTCTCGGTCCACGGCGATTCTTTCGATTCCTGTCTTAGGAATCTGGACCGAGTCCTCAAAAGATGTTGTGAGGTTAATTTGGTGCTCTCCTGGGAGAAAAGTCACTTCATGGTGACGGAGGGCATAGTGTTGGGGCATGTCATCTCCAAGAGAGGAATGGAGGTTGACCCTGCCAAGGTGGACGTGATCAGACGACTCCAGCCACCAACCAACGTAAAGCAGTTGCGGTCGTTCCTCGGGCATGTTGGATTTTACCTGAGATTTATTAAGGATTTTTCTAAGATTGCCCGACCGCTAACTGAGCTTTTAGGCAAAGACATGGAGTTTGTTGTAGATCACAAATGTCTTGAGGCCTTTAAGCTTTTACAAGGAATGATTATGGACACACCCATCCTACAAGCCCCAGATTGGTCTCTACCTTTTGAGATCATGACGGACGCCTCTGATTATGCTGTTGGGGTTGTGTTGGGACAAAGAAGAGATGGCGTCCCGTTTGCAATTCACTATGCAAGCAAAGTGCTTGATTCTGCTCAGCGTAACTATACAGTTACGGAAAAGGAAATGCTTGCGGTAGTGTTTGCCTTGGACAAATTCAGATCTCACCTAATTGGATCCAAGGTAACTGTGTTGACTGACCACACGACACTACGGTATTTGATGGAGAAGAAGGACGCGAAAGCACGTCTTCTTCGATGGATTTTACTTATCCAGGAGTTTGATTTGGACATCCGTGATAAACCTGTAAAGAAGAATGTAGTGGCCGATCATCTTTCTCGTCTCGAAGATCTTAATACTTCCGAGGTTTCACCAATTCAATACTCCTTCCATGACGAGTCGATTTTTGTTATCGACTCACTCCCATGGTACGCCAATATCGTGAATTATCTTGTCTCCAAGAAAGTTCCCGAAGATTGGCCCAAGAGCCAAATCGACCGACTAAAGTCGGACGCTAGACACTACCATTGGGAGGATCCGATCCTTTTCTTTGAAGGATCGGATTGTGTCTGGAGACGGTGTATTCCTCAGGAGGAATACCAGAGTGTCCTTTCTTTATGCCACAATTTGGAGGCAGGAGGACACCACTCCGGGAAGAGGACCACATGGAAGGTACTTCAGTGTGGCTTCTACTGGCCGACTCTGTTTCGCGATGCCACCGCCTTCGCGAAGTTGTGCCCAGTTTGTCAGAGAATGGGAGGAACCGTTGGTTCCAAGGATGAGATGCCAATGCGGCCGGTCATCATTTGTGATGTCTTTGACGCCTGGGGCATCGATTTCATGGGCCCATTCCCTGTCAGCCACGGGTTCGAATATATCCTTCTTGCGGTAGACTATCTGTCCAGATGGGTGGAGGCTATCCCGACCCGAGCTGCAGACAGCAGGACTGTCTGTAAATTCATCAGAGAGCACATAATCTCTAGGTTCGGGATCCCCAAAATGATGATATCAGACGGGGGTAGCCACTTTGTGAATCGGGAGGTGAAGAAACTCCTGAAGGACTACGGCATCGAACACCGTGTCGCGAGTCCTTACCACCCACAAACCAATGGTATGACCAAGGTGTCAAATAGGGAGGTGAAAACCATATTGCAAAAGCTTGTCCGCCCGGACAGGAAGGACTGGTCTCAGATCTTAGATCAAGTCCTCTGGGCATATAGGATGGCTTACAAGACACCGTTAGGCACCTCCCCATTCTGAATGGTATTCGGAAAGCCGTGCCATTTGCCCGCAGAGTTAGTGCACAAATCAGAATGGGCAATCAAGAAGGTCAACTGGAACACACACTTGGGACAGAAGCAGAGAGATATGGATCTGAATGAGCTTGTGGAAGTCAGAAACCGTGCATATGACAACAGTTTGGTGTACAAGGACAAGGTGAAGCGTTGGCATGATAGCTATATCAGACGAAAGACCTTTGTTCCTGGACAGAAGGTATGGTTGTTCAATGCTAGGCTGAAGATTTTCCAAGGCAAGTTGAAGTCTAAGTGGACGGGCCCATTTGTCGTCCGTACGGTGCATGATAGTGGATGTGTCGAGATCTCAGATCTCGCAGATGACGCACCGACATTCCTAGTGAATGGACAGCTGTTGAAGCACTTCGTCGAATCCAATGAGAAGTTAGTCCATGTTGAGGAGATTGTATTCATGCGCGAGACAGATACAACAGATACACATCGAGCCGCGTATGAGACCGAGCAGCAGTGAACTCCAGCCATCAGCAGCATCTTGAAAGATTCACACCGACTCATTTGTGTATACCATCAGTCTTGTACATCCTGTCCTTTTTCCCCGCTACTCTAGTAACCCATCCCCACATCATCGAACCAATATCTTGTACTATACTTAGGATAACCAGATCCTAAGTATAGGGGGGAGGAGTCACCTGAGTCAGTTCATTGTACATTATCCAGATCACATTGGTCCTCATACTCATTTCCTACCTATACTTAGGCTGACCTAAGCCTAAGTATAGGGGGGACCGATGCCCACATTGTATACTCATTCACTTCTCATCTTTCCCTCGTCTGCCCCATTTCTGATCTTCTTCTACACTTAGGCTGCCAGAGCCTAAGTATAGGGGGGCGAGACGACTTCTATACTTTTGTAATTTTAGCTCTCCTACGCTTAGCCCGAGCTATGTCTTTTTAGTCGCTTTCGTGCTCTGAGGACATAGCACACGCTAAGTATAGGGGGCGTGTATATATTACATATATACTTTACCCATAGCTCGTACTTTCGTGTATTTTCATGTATTTTTGTATATATTTTACAACAATTACGGGTGGGTAAAAAGTGGAAAAAAAATTTTTATACTTGCAACTTTTGTAAAAATTGAAAAAAAATATACATTTGTAAAATCTGTATAATACTTATAAACTCTTGTAAATTGTTGTAACATAGGAGGTATACCAAAGTTTTGAAAAAAAACAACAAAAAAACAAAACAAAAAAATTGGCTTCTTATTTACTCTTGCATATCATCTCTCGGCATCTAAGAAAAGAAAAAGAGTCTTGCATTTTCATTCATCTTCATAGCATGACATCTACATCTCATCTGCATATCTTGCATATGCAAGGTGGAAAGCTAGTGGGTTCTGAACCAAGTTATGAGTAGATATTGAGGATGGACTTGATTTGACCTTAATCCACCTAATTTCAGAGGAACCTTATAGGAACTGGAGTTAAGATTTCTCAGGTCAAGTGACTTAATTCTTTGAGTCCGCAAGTCTATGTTCACATGTCATCTTGATTAGTCTAAGTAGAATATCTCGTGCATACGCATGATTCTTTTAGATAATGACCTAACTTGGACAAACACTATGCACATATCTCTTCATTGATGAGGTGGTGAGGAGGTAGAATCCTTTAGCTTGGAGTAGCACACGGGTGGAAACATCCGTCCTCCTCTAGGGAGGGTAGTGCATCTCAACCTAGTCTGGTGGTGTTGACATCTAAGGACGGGATGCTGTGGGTTGCAATAATACTTCAAAAGAGGGATAGTCTACTGACTCAAGAGGAAAAACTCCTGATGTACATGCTGCACATTGTGAAAAAAATGCAAAAACTCCAAAAAAATCAGACAGGTCCAAGAGAAAATAAAATACCTGTCGGAGTCTGTATACTAGCAAAGAAATGCAGCTGGATGACTTGGCTACACTGGTCAGGCATCCCGGGATAGGTAGCTACACTGGCTACCGTCCATTCTCTTCTCTACCCCCTCCTCTTGAGTTGGTCGCACTTGAACTTAGAAGGGAATACCCCGCTCTTCGAGGAAAGAGTTACTGGACCAGGTTATTGAGTTACCTTGTTAGAGGAGGCTGGTTCCGAGTCATTTCTGATGTGGAGAGCTATACCTCACTGACACAGTACAAGTAAGAATCATAGTCATCAGAAATTTGCGTTTGAGGATTTGTTCTGACCTGACTATTGAGAAGTCTTGAATAGAAGACTTGTGGAACTTGAAGTCTGTTAGGTCTTAAGTTCAGGTCCAAATAAGGTACCGCCACACAACTAATCCAAAGGTCGAGTCAAGCTCCATTTTTAACTTTTGTTCATGACCTTGGTATGGAACCCAAAATCATTTCACTCCTGCATTTCATTTAGTTGCTCGGGGACGAACAAGGTTTAAGTATAGGGGGTTGATGAATCTGTGATTCATCACTTCAAAAGTCAAAAATAGAGCCTTGTTCCCGAGTAAATAGAGGCATATTTCCCTTTATAATGCATAAATAGCATTCATGCATACATACATAATACATACATTTTAGCAGTGCATTTGCATTTAAATAAGAAGCCAAAAATCCCTTGTAAAATATCCACTTACTAAAATAACCTCTTCCTTATAATATGTACTCCTTAGTTAATAATATAGGGAAGAAAACCAAAAATCCCCCTTGTAAATTAGTCAATAAAGCCCTAGAACCCCTGGACAATAAAATACACATAGATCCCTCACACAAACTCCAAAATAGGTCTACTCACTCTTAGAATACTACACATTAAAAGACCTTTAAAATGAGACTAATTTCATCCAATTTGGAGCTCGTATGAGAAAGTTGGGTTTTTGGGCCACTTTGTACATTACATATATGTATAAATTATACCTTGGTATTTTTTGTATCATACTTGACCTCATCTCCGTCTTTGGTCAACATGAAACTTGTAGATCTCATCAAGATCTACAACTTTCATGTTTTGAGTTTTTCCAAATTCGGTCCCCTTCTCTTCCTACACTCAATTTTCTTTCCAACCAATCACAGCAGGCCACGTGGTGCCCTCTGGTTGCGCCACGTAGCCCGCTGCCCTTGCCTCATCCGCCCGCAGCCACAGCCATTGGATTACCCTCTAGATCCAACGGCCTAGCTGCCTCCACGCACGCCTCGATTGTCAACCATCCGATCATTCTAAGAACTCCATCAGCACCGCATGTTAGCGCCCTCACCAGAGCTCGCCACGTGGCGGCGTGTACACCGCTATATCGCATCCCTGATCTTCCATCACAGCCGCTTCTTCCTTTGGCGCCCCTCATCCCTTCGATCAACCTCAGCTTTCCATCACCGCCCTCCGTTTGCGCCGCAAGATGAGCACGCCACGTGGCGCTTTGAGAACCGCCTGATCACGCCCTCGATCCCTTCATCCAAACCGCTCGATCTTCTCTTTATTCCCACCGTCAGATCGCGCCCCAGCCTTTCATCTGCACCATTCATTTCCACCTTATTCCCCTCCCACCACGTGGTGCAATCTCAACCCTTGATCGATTCGCTTGCGATCTAATCCTACCCGGCCATTATCACTTCGATCACCACCGTTGGATCACAAGGTCCAACGGTGGAGACTTCGTCTCCAACTTCCGATCGCTCTCTCCCATGATCTCGACCTTGCGCAACACGCCACCCCCTTTCTATTTTCGCCACCACGCCTACCACCTTCTCCGACCACCAATCACGCCACGATCTTCACCACTCTCCCTTCATCCTCGCCAGCTCGCTCACTTTCCACGACTCCCACCGATGTAGCTCCACGATGGCCTCGAACTCCACCTTCCAGCGACTGAACCCATCGACTTCACCCTATAAATACCCCCTCTCCGGCCATCGTCGCACCCATCCGCCCCTCGTGAGGGACGCCCCGAGCTCTGAGCTTCCACTTTGTGACAGAAATTGAGAGTTTCATTGAGCGAAGACATCCATCTTCTCCGGCGAGATCCTCGGCCTCCGCCGAGTCGCAGCCCTCCTCCGCCGAGCCGCTGCTTGAGCTCAGGGAACCACCGGCCCTTCGAGCGACGACCTGGAACCTAAGAAAGAGTTCCAATCCCCAGGTGACGCTTCCATCCATCTCCGATCTTCGCTTCCTTTTTCTTCACGTTTTCTCGCATTTTATTTGCCGCCTCCGGTCATCTTCTCGCCTCCATTTCACTCCGCCGAGCTTCGCGTCGAAGCTCCCATCTTCACGGTAGCTTTCGCGACCTCCGACGACGCATATCACCGTACCTCGATCTCCAGCTCCGCCATTTGGCCGGAGCTCCTTCGTCAGACCACCTCCGTCCGCCTTAGGCCTCGCCAGTCAACCAACCACCTTCACGAGTGCACACACGAGCTTCGGCTCTGCCTCTAACACTTGCAGGTACCCCTCTGCTCATTGAACGGAGGTTGG
The DNA here is from genome assembly GCA_037367405.1 of Ottelia alismoides. Taxonomy (NCBI): domain Eukaryota; kingdom Viridiplantae; phylum Streptophyta; class Magnoliopsida; order Alismatales; family Hydrocharitaceae; genus Ottelia; species Ottelia alismoides. The sequence continues at coordinate 2,463,405 of JAZKJV010009256.1, read as the reverse complement.
CCGGAGCCGACTTCGAGCTTCATCTCCATCGACTTCAGAGAGCCCTCCGCCGCGCCTGAGACCATCAGGATCTTCGCCGCCACACCACGAGTCTTTTGGGATATCTCCAACAAGTCGGAGAGCTTCATCGACAGGAGGAAGGACGGGCGGAGCAAAGGCAGCTTCGCCGGAGCCCCGCCATCTCCTCCGCAGGCGGCGGAGGATCCTCGGAGGAGACGTACAGCTGCCGTTCGATCACGTCGATCGAACGGTCCTCAGCGAGCCACGTAGCCTCTCCGCCGAGCCTTACAGGAGTCGTTGGATCCACTTAGATCCAACGGCGCCTAGTGCGACACACGTCCCCTCTCCGCAGCAGCTCTCAGCCGTTGATCTCTCATCTGATCCAGCGACAGATCTTCAGCCACGTCGCATCTCCATCGAAGCCAGTAGTCGTTGGATCAGCATAGATCTAACGGCCTGAGGTCACGCCACGCGTCTTCACCCCCATCCATCGGATGAAGCTCGATCCGAGGGTCCCCAACTTGCCACGCGGCTTCGGCCCGAGCCTCTTCCCCGAGCCTAGGCTCGGATCGCCCGAGCCCCACTCCAGACCTCCAGAAGCCTTCGAGCCTAGCCCCGAGCCTCCGCAGCTATCCGACCCTAGGCCGACCACGTGAGGAGCATGTGCGGTTTGGGAAATTTACACAGAGGCCCCCGGAACTTTCAAATATTGCAAAAAGGTCCATGTGAAGCTGACCCCACGTGAGGAGCACGTACCTGGTGGAGAAATTGCACTTGAGTCCCCCGCATAATAGGTAATTGCACTTAAGTCCCTGTCAGCATATTTACTTTATGTATTTTTATTTTCCTGTATTGCATTTACACCCCTGTGTTTGCATGCATCCCTAGGTTGCATTTTACATCATTTTTCAATTCTAAAAGTGCATTTTGTTGAGAAACGTGTCCTCTGTCTATTGGGCCATGTGTCATGTTTTTGTAATTTCAGTGGAATTTCATATGAATTAATTGGTTGATTTGTGGAATATTTTGCCCAGTGACACCTTTTAATTTTTAGTTAATTCTCTGTGATTCCAAAAATCCCCAAAAATTCAAAGTAGCTTAAGGACAGTAACCTTAACATGCCATAAAAATTTCATGTCATTTGCATACATATCGAGGCCTAAATAAATTATTGAGTGATTTTCTCATTTTAATTCTAATAAATTCATTTCACATTGAAATTAAGATCTGTCAATTTTCCTGGATTCCTTATCATTAGTGCTATCTAGGATAATTTTATCTCTTGAAAAATTGTGATTTGTTATTTATTAAAAATTAAATAGTGAAAATCACCCTGCCTGCATATTTAATTCACAGTAAATTCATTTAGAGTCTAAAAAATCCAAAAAAATTTACGGTAGATCATTTTCATCATAATTAATCATCTGGCCAATTTTTAGAATTTTTGGACTTCATTTGATATCTTAATTGAATTAAACGTTAGATTGGCTTGCTGGTTGCATGTGTCTGCATAGAAATTAGAAAAAGAAAAAAAATAATTCCCCGAAAATCACACACTTGATCTTTGCTAAAATTCACCTAAGGAGACAGATGCCTCCCTGAGTTCGACCTTGGACTTCCACCAAGTAAAAAAAATCTCCCGCTTGAAATTAACTTGGCATTAATTAAGAGTGGTTTTTGACTAGCCTCTCGTATCCGACTGCAACGAACGATTAACATTAATTTGCTTGAATTAACAAAGGGTATGGGACGCTTATCAATGATTAATTGAATATATACATTTTATTTTGAGATCCAAAATGAGTAAATGTGATTTAATTATCGTGGATAAGAATAATGTGGATAGCACTATCCATATTATTCAGGTATATTATAAATGTGATTTATAATATATTAAAGAGAGCATATTATGATTTATATTTCTTAATTAATTATTGATGTGAATTGGATTCACATCAGATGATTAATTGAATATATATACATTTTGATGTGAATTGAATTGGATTCACATGTGATTAATTGAATATATTAAAGAGATCATATTATGATTAAAGATAGCATATTATGATTTATAAATATATACATTTTGTTTTAGGATGTGAATGAGATTCACATAATTTCAATGGATTGATTGAAATTTTTCATAAGATAATTGTGAATTATTTTTTGTGAAAAATATATACAACAAGAGTTGTTGTAAATCTTGGAGATATCATGAGATAATGAGATCTCATGAGAAAATGAGATCTCATGAGATGATTGGTAGCCATCCTCCCTTTTTAGGGGATGTGGTTAGTCTTCTCATTATCTCTTCTCTAGTCAAAGTGATTTAAATTGGGATTAATTATGTTGATTTATCAATATGAAGTAATTCAAATTAAATCAATTGTTGTTGTGTTTTTTACAACAACATCTTAGCCATTGAAAGAAACACAAATCAATCTTAACTATTTATTGTGGGTTGTCCATGGATTGGGATCCATGGACTCCTAAAACCCTATATAAGAAGAGGCACCCTTGCTCTTTGACAGACACGTTTACTACAACAACGAATGCTCTCTTCCTCTATCTCTCTCTCTACACATCATGTGCCTCTCTCCCTCTCTCTCTTATGGCCATCCACCATGAAGCCATTGAGAGAGTCGCCATCGCTGCAACATCGTCGTTATGCTACTGGAGTACTTGCTCGTGGATCTCCGTCTCCTTCGATGCACCTTGCTCGTGAAGAAGATGTCAGATCTCGTGTGACGAGATCAGGAGATTCGTCGCTTGGATCATCAACATAGATTGCGAGAAGGACGTGTCTCATTAACGCGCTCGCAAGCATCTCCTCTGTTGGATCGGACTTGAGACAAGAGGTCTATTCGTTTAGAGACTCGATCGCAACTACACTTCAAGAGGTAAACCTTATACCTATTGTGGTTTAGATGAAACGATCCGAGAAAGGTTCTTGGATCATGTGGTTTCATCACATTAGAATTTTTAATTTCCACTGCATCGAGCGACTAGTCGCTCCCGATCACATTCGATGCGATCCACACGCTTTCGTGATGCGTTTGAGGATCTTCCCATATTCTTCACTTATATGCATGAGCTATCACTTCGAACACGCGCCTCCTACGTACAATCCCTGGCGATGGAACCCTTTGCCTTGATGGGAGACCATGGATGTTAATTATGTGATTATCCACTTCATATTCAAATTCTAATTACTTATCATGAATCATATTCACATAATTAATTCTTCCAAGGGAAATACACCTCTACTCATAATAGAGTGTTTAAATTGGATACAATCAATTTAATCATATTGAATTAATTATCAATCCAATTCAATCAACCAACAAACTTGATTGTTACTTGAAGGATGGTATTATCACAAAAATGCATATTATTCGAATTTTAATAATTAGAAAATACATCATGGTCGCTACAAACATTATATCTTCCTTACCCATTGTCATGTCCAGTTCTGACAAAAGTGGGACATACTGCTCACGGAGCAACATGCTACCCCAACACTCCTCGATAAGACACCATATGCGCCTCAGGTCAGGATAATGCAATTTGATCATTTTGTATTTGAGTTGATAATCGGTATTTCAACTGAAGTTATACTATATAATGATAATAACCATTTTGATTAATATTATAATAAGATTTTCTAAACAAATCCCAATCCGATTCAAGTAACAAAATTTTGCCTGTAGTGATTGTCCGACAACTATTGTAGGATAAACTAGGGTTTTCATGAAACACTCATTCAACGATGATTGATGTTTAATCAATTATTTCCATAAATAAATATTAATAATAAATTAATCATGGTAATTTTTCAATTTTCTTGATTGACATTGAATGATAAACAAATTAAGGAAGAGATCTTGATGATCCAATCATCATCCGGCACATCTCCAATAAATATGGAATATCTAGGGCAAACGGAGTCGGAATCGCGCGAAATAAAATCATGAGGTTCTCTGGTTTGATCCTCTACTTAATTTAATTATTTATTTCATGATTAATGAGAGGAAAACAGTAATAAAATATAGTTTTATTATAGATCCCTGAATACATGCAAAACTATTTTCATAGCAGGAACTACTCGAATCAATTTCGTGCACTTTTAGAACTAATCAAACTTTATTGTTTTAAAACATATTTAGACATTCGAAATACATTTTATCAACCAAAAAACAAGTCCAAACAGTGCACAAATAGTAGGTTTTTTATTTCATGAAAAAATGATTCGATTCTTGCATCCAATGCAAAAAATAATGACTCCCGTGCACTCAAAACATGAACCATGATCGCCTTGGATTTTGGATCACATCCAAGACCTGACCAAGGCTCTGATACCACTTGAAGGATATGGAGAAATCCTTAAGTTCATCATGGAAGCATGAGGATCACATCATATACGATCGAGAGCGATTAGTCTCACTAGTTGCTCGATGTAACGGAATTTAAAATTTTTAATCGAGGAAAACAAATGATCCAAGAATACTTCTCTGATCGTTTCATCTAAACCACATAATATTTAAAGGAATACCTTTTATAATGTGGTTGTGATCGAGTCTCTAAACAAAGAGACCTCTTGTCTCAAGTCTGATTTGTTGGAAGAGATACTTGTGAGCGCGAAATGAATCATGTGCTTCTCGTAAACCAAGTATTTGATCCAAGCGAAGGACCTCCTATTCTCCTCTCACGAGATCAAACATCTTCTTCACAAGTGATGTGCACCAAAGAAGACAGAGATCCAAAAGTAGTCGAAGTGGCAGCAAAACGGCGATGCGATGACGGGGGCGACCTTCTCTATTGGGTTAGAGTGGATGACCACTCTTGTAAGAGAGAGTGAGTGTGAAGGATATGGGAAAAATACTTAAGCGCATCACGGAAGCATGAGGATCACATCGTATGCAATCAGGAGGGACTAGTCACACTAGTCTCTCGAGGCAGCGGAATTTAAAAAATTTCAACGATAAAACCACATGATACAAGAACACTTCTCAGAACATTATATCTAAACTACAAACAAGTATTAGGTTTATCTCTTGAAGCATGGTTGCAATCAAGTCTCTAAAGGAAGAGACCTCCTATCTCAAGTCCGATCTAATGGAGGAGACGCTTGCGAGCACGTTGATGAGGTGCATGCTCATCGCAGTCCATGTTGATAATCCAAGCGACGAATCTTGTGATCTCGTCACATGATATCCGACGTCTTCTTCATGAGCAAGGCGCACCAAAGGAGACGGAGATCCACGAGAAAACGATCCGGCAACACAACGACGATGCTGCACGATGAGGACTCTCTTGGGCTTCATGGTGGATGGCCACAATGAGATAGAAAGAGACTTGGCATGTAGAGGGATGGAGAGAGTTTAATTCCTCTTGGAATAATATGTATAGTCTAAAAGGCAAGGTCTACCTGACAAGTCCGGAATTGTGCTGTTTAAAATATGTGTTGTCGTGAATTGTCATTCGCTTAAAAATATTATGTATCGTTTCGTTGTAGGCGGCAATCGGAATCGGTCAAGAAAATAACCACAATTATTTAGTCAATTTTTAATAAAGTGATTTTATGTTTATTTTACTTGGGCAAGTCCCAAGGTCGAGCACAAGGAGGCAAAGGAACAACCTAGAATTATATCTATCAAAGTTCGTATGCGGTTTTCGATTTTTTTTTGTAATTTTTAATGCAATAAAGGATGTAAAATGCAATTTTGGCCTATTTTAGGGACTAAAATGCAATTATCGATCAAATAATGTCCGAAAAATATTAAACTTTGCCAAACTGATATTTATGAAGAAATGAATGCACAGTAATTTTTTATAATTTTGGATGCAAGATAAAATTTTTTATGAAATTTTAAATGCAACCAAAATGAATTTTGATATTTAATTATAATAAATATTAAACCTACTTATTTTCAAGGGATAAAATTATCTAAGATCTATTACTAAGTAATGAATCTCAGAAAAATCCTAAACCTTGAAAATACAAGATTCAATACCTATTAAAAATTAAATACTGAAATATACAAAATGATTTTTACAGTCAAACTATGCATGCAAATGCAATTCTTTTTGGTTACAACGTTAACCAAAATTAATTCTACAATCTCTGATTTTTCGAGAATTTATAGATATCGATTAATCAATTATAAAAATCAGAGCACAAAACGGGTAAAATATGAAATTTGCCACAAAATAAATAATTCTTAATTAGTCGTTGGTCATAAAAATGTCCACAATATGTCAAGATGTAGAGAATTAATTAACGAACATCATGCTATTTTTGAATAATAAAAAATGCAATATAGAAGTCTGAAATCACAGGGGAACACAAGGGTATTTCTACAATATTTAAATAATTATAAATAAAACAAATGCAGGAAGGACTATTATGCAATTACCGAGAGATCTGGGGGGGTTTCGCAAAATAGCCAGAGGTGCACATGCAAAGCATGTGCCCTCTGGTCGTCTGGACTGAGGTGCAACTCAGAGGACCTCCGGGGGGCGGCTCGCCCCCGCCCCACATGCGCGACATGTGGCCGGGGCCTCGGGCTCTATGCCCGACCGGCGAAGGAAGGAGGAGGGGGTGAGAACCGGCGGTGGCTGGTGGACTGTGGCGGGCACCGGTCGTCAGTCAAAGGAACGTCGATGATCGTACTCCTGACGAGGACATCGATGAAGCCTTGGTAGAGGAAGGTGCTCCGGTGGCGCGGAGCGTCTAGGGCGGTGGCGAGGATGAAGCTCTGGTGGAGATGCTTTGCTGTGGTGAAACCTTGGCGTCGAAGGAGTCGATCGGAGAAGAAGTTGATGCGAAGGCGGTGGGGAAGTTGCTGAAGGTAGAAGTTGAAGTCGATGGCTCTACAACTGACGTAGGAGGCCAGAGCTGGAGCAGAGATGGCTGACGCAGGAGGTCGTCGTGGGTTGCAACGAGCCTTGCTGGACTCGGATCTCGCTGGGGAAGACGAGGATGTGGCGATGTCACCGCCACTCCTCCCTTAATGGTTGTCGACAGATAAATAGGGGCGGTGGCGTTCTGATTTGGGAAAGTAGGGGAGGAAGGATGAGGTCTCGGGGCCGTCCGATCGGCCGAAGATCGGATGGCCAAGATGGGCCACGTGGCGGCCGAAGGCGAGGCTGGCGGGGCACGTGCGTGGCACGTGCCTGGGAGGCACATGCTACGCACGTGCGGGGTCTTTATTTTTTTATAAAAAATGAATAAAAAAATCCCAAAATGGCTGACACGTGGCGGCTCTAGGAGCTGCCACGTGCCAGCACCACAAAATTCAGAAAATAAAAACATTGTAAAATACTAAATAAATAACAAACGACCTCAGATCGAAAAAGTTTCTTTACGAAAATTGCTCGTCTCGATGAGATCTACAACTTTCATGAACAAATCAAAATAAAAATCGATCATTTGCACAAAGTGATATTTTGAGGTATCCCATGTATATAGAATACCTTGATTTTATGTTTTATAATTATTTTATCATTTTTAAACCAGATAAAAATCCGAAAAAATATGGTAAAATCAAAGATAAATATTTATACATTAGTCTATTATTTTGGATTTTTATTAATTAACAAAAAGAAGAAATAAAATAAAACATGAAAAAGACCAATTTTGTACATTCAGTTAGTGAAGACTCATACTCAATTTGTTTCTTTGATTTCAAGCTCAATTTGGATTTGGCTTTTTACGCATTTTAATAAAAATTTTATCAAAGAAGACAAATGAAAAAGAAATAAACTAAAATAGGTTAAATATGTACATAAAATAATAGATTAAAATCAGCTAAAATAGAAAATGTACAAAAGAGGCCCAAAACCCAACTTTCACATATGAGCTCTGATTCACTTGAACTTGATCATGTTTTGAAGGTAATTGAATGTACATTAGTTCAAAAGTGAGTATCAAATCGAACACTAGATGAGGGAGATATGAGGGTTTTAATCCGAAAATCCTAGAACTAGGGTTTGAGTTTTTGGTCCACTTATTTGAGTTAGTGATTTTTTTTGTATTTTTCATTTATTCTTGTTAGTGATATGTACACAGTGGATATGGTTTTGGGTCATTCGGAATTAGCATGAATTAATTAAAAATCTGAGAAATTACGCTATTTACAGGTCAATTTTGGCTGGGTTTTTGGCTTCTTATTTTATGCAGAAATAATGTGTAAAATGCAATTCTTATCAAAACATGCATGAATGATAATTATGCTAAATAAATGAAGAAATGCCAATGATTTTGAGGGAGTTTAGCTTAATTAATGAGATTTAGAGTGATGAATCTGAGATTCATCATCCCCCTATACTTAAACCATGCTCGTCCCTGAGCATCAAAAAGAAATGCCATGAGGTGAAATGGGATTGGGTTCCATACCAAGACCATGAGCTGAAGGTGAAAATGAAACTAGACTCGACCTTTGGATTAACAGTTTGGCGGAACTTCTGTGAGACTTAGAATTTTAAAATCAACATCCTTCAAGTTCTACACATCATTATCACAGTTTCGGCTCAGAAGTCATCTTAGATCAATCCTCTTCCCAAAGCATACCCTATGAACATTGAACAATCGACTCATGTGTGTGAAAGGTTTTAGCTCTTCCCATTCAGAATGCCAGACTACCATGCAAACCACCTCTCCAATAACTCATCCTCGGGGAGTCAGGTATTTCCTTCTAAAGTCTGTCGCATTGTGTTCATAATCGAATTGGGGGGAGAAGTTAGAAGAAGAAGAAAAGAACTGGAGGGTGGCCAGTGTAGTCACCTCTCCTTGTGAAGCTGGCCAGTGTAGCCGAGTTTCCACTAAGATCTGCAGGATTTCTTGAAACTTGGTCCTTTTTTGTCAGATATTTATTTGGTAGTGGCTTCTTTGTATTTGGATTTTTGGTGGCTCTGCTTGGATCTTGTTGTGCCCCTATGGATATAGAATCTTTTTGTTTCCGTACATTTTTTGGGGTCCTAGAAAAATTGTGCCCAGCCGTCCATCCCTTTTCTGAAGCTTTATTTCAACCCGTACTCCGGTCTTTAGATTTCCACGCTACAAGAAAAGAAACTCACACAGTCTTCCAACATCCCGTCTGAGTTAAGCTAAGTGCATAGTGCGAGAGTACAAATCAATTCCCTATTCCAGAGTTGTACCTAGAATGAAGATATCAGGTTAGACACTAAGAGTCAAACGTTGTTCATTGTCATGTGGAACTTAAAGAATTAAGTCAAAGACCTGAAACTTCTAAAATCCTATTTCTCGGTGAAGTTCCCCTGAAAAGTAGGTGGATTAAGGTCAAGTTCAGATCATTCTCGGTTTCTGCTCATAACTCGATTCAGAACCCAAAGACTTTTCACAGATGCCAATGAAATGCTGGATGAAGTGCAGGTGTGTGAAATGCAGACACATTTTTTTATTTTTTTTATGCAAGGAAATTTTGGTTTTTTTAATGAAAAATGATCAAGAAGCCGTTTTTTTCAAAAAGTTTGGGTTGGACACAATCAATGTTAGTAGCAAAACTCTTTTTCTTTTTTTTTTTTATTTTTTTCGTTTTGTTTTTTTTTTCAAAGTAATTACCCACTCCGTAAATACATATAGACTTACGCAAAAGTACTAGATATGGTAAAATATATACACAGTATATATACAGACCCCCTATACTTAGCGAGTGTTGTGTCCTCAGAGCACAAGAAGCGTAAAGAAGACATAGCTCGGGCTAAGCGTAAGAGAGTGAAAAAGAAGAAGATGGATCAGAATGCCCCCCTATACTTAGGCTATGAACAGTCTAAGTATGGAAGAAAAGTGAACAAAATTAGGTGGTCGGGATATGTGGATGAAGAGAGTATATACAGCTAGACGTCGATTCCCCCTATACTTAGGCTCTGGTCAGCCTAAGTATAGGAGAAGGGTGGAAATGAGGCGATCATGAGAAGGAGTGTAATGAGGGAAATGGTATATACAGATGGCATCGGTCCTCCCCTATACTTAGGCCTTGGCCTATGTAGAGGAAGAAGCTGTACAAGAAGACTGATGTGGTCGGGAGGGAGGGTGGTTAGCCGATGATTAAGGCGGTTTTCGACCGATCTTTTTGTGAGTCGGCTGTGGGAGATCGTAAAGACGAGAAGGAGATGAAACATATGATTCCCAACTATTATCAGAGTTATCCTCAAAAAAATCATGATGGATAGTAGATGAAGTGTATGAGTCAGATGAAAGGTATCCATCATCAGAGTTATCCTTAGAGGAATAGTATTTGAAAGTGGACACACTCTAGATATTCTTGTCTTTTTGTTTCTTCAGTTATTTTCTCAGAATTTGTTCCTTCTTGGGATCAAGCGGTTTGTCTTCGGATGAAAACTTTGAAGCACCAGTCTCAGTCAGCTCATAAAAAAATAATTCCGGTGTATTTGATGAGAGAAAGAGCATCAGCTTTTGACGAATAATAGTGAGGAACGGGAGTCATCCAACGGGAGTAGAATTTTGGATCCTTGCGAAGATATGGTTTTTGAACAACTGAACAGACTTTACTCATGTAGATTACCTTTTCCGGATCTGATGAGGGATCATCAGATGATTCCTCTTCTGGAAGGTCAAAGGTGACTTTCTTTTTCTTGTTTCGTGAAGTTGTCGGTCCACTTGAGTATCCAGATGAATAACCATTGGAATTCTTCTCCTTGGTCAATGTTCGTCCTACTTGTTTGTTCTTGGTCTTCTTAATGCTAATGCACTCTCGATCTGGGATGATTTGGTCAAGGTATTCAGAGTAGGTTGCCCCAGGGTGCGACCATGCATATGTCTCAGGATCATAATAGAAACATTTGTCTATTTTGAGATCTGCGAGAATTGAAATATTTGGGAGAGTCTCTGCATGTTTGTTCTCAATTAATATGATGTTGGACATTCCTGTGTCGAGTTGATGTGATCAAGGTAGTCAGAATAAGTCGACCTAGGGTGTGATCATGCATAAGTCTCCGGATCATATGATGCATATACTTGGTTCTCCATGGTGAGAGCAGCTGGGAATGGAGCAGTGGGGAGATTCTCTAAACCAATAGTCTCATCAACAACCGCTATCTGAGATGTAGCAATGGGGTTGGGCTCTTCTACCGCATCACTGTCGAGGACTTCATGGATTGCTTCAGAAAATCATGGTACTTCAAAGACTGGGTGAGATCGAAGTGCTTCCAGTGCTGTAAAATTGATTTCCCGAGTCTCACATTCAATAATTGCCTTAGCCAATGCTAATAATGGCTTTCCGAGAATAATTGGAGACTGGATGAATTCTCCTTAATGCTCATTATCAATGATCGTGAATTCTACTTTGAGTAGAGCACGTTGGAATGTAATGTTGACAGAAATAATTCCTCTCGGTTGCTTTATCGATCGGTCAGCCAATTGAACAATCTCTCGTATCTTCCTGATCGGTCTGAGTTTGAGTTCGTGAAATACAGAGGTCGGGAGAATATTGATCAGTGAATCGTCATCAACTCGAGCATGGGTGAAAATTGTGTCTTTGATTATACAGTCAAATTTGGGCAACCGCTTCACTATGCGGCTCTTGGTTTTTCTCCTCAACACCAAGGAGGAGGCCATTGATAAGATATGTCTTTCAGTCTTTGTTCTTATCCTGCCTGACTTTTTAATCATTAATTTATCCATTACAAATCCTTTAAGGTCGCGGAAGTATTTAATGACTTGTATAAAGGGAAGTTCAAACATCAATCTTTTTTCCAGTGCTTCCCGTACAGCAGGATCCAAATTCTTCAGATCTTATTCAGTCTCAATTTTTACGAAATTTTCTGGATTTTTTATTTTTTGGGTGTTTTTAATATTTCAATTTTTTTGGTATTTTTTGTGTGGTGTGGTGATGTGGTATCTTCTGTAGATGAGAAGGGGCTGTGATGTTCTGAATAGGTTTCAGAGGCATAGTCATTTCTAGGGAAATAATATGCAGAAGTTTCGCTGTCAGAATCGTCCCTTGGTTGTTGAATATCCTTGAAATTGTCAATCTGAGATCCAATCTTTTCCTCATTCATTTTTATGTCCGAGCTACTAGAGACTGAAATAAATCGGTCAACAAACTTTCTGAATCTATCCTCCATTAAATAAATTTCTTATTTATCCTCAAAATATCATCCTCCAAAATCTTTTCATGACCAGTCATGGAGCAGTCGGGGTGTGTTTTTGTATTTGAGATTCAATAATTTCCTCTTCCATTTTCCTGTATGTGCTAGGAGAAGAATCTCATGCAATATCCAATATATGATCATTATTTTCTGAAAATTTCTCCTAAAAAATTATGGAAGGAGGCTTCTCATGTGATCTAGTCCTGTGGAGTTGGTATGAATAGAGTTCAATCCTTTGATCATGATTGGTCGGATCTTGATATTGTGGTGTCAACATACATGGGTTATGTGTTTCTATGTTATCAGTCTAGTCCTCTATATGAGTCTCATGTTTGAAGATGGGGTTGTCATAGTCAATCCAAGATGGCGATTGATCATTTGTTTTCAAGGGTAGGGTAGATGGGAGACGTGAAGAATTGTTAAAGTCGATCATGTGGTTATGATCTCCCATGAATGGTGGATTGACATTTATCGAATATGAAGGATGAATTATATGATTGGAATAGAGAGGATTGACATATGAAGAAATAGAGACCTCAGTCGGTTGTTGGTTTGCATGATCCGAAAACAAATGATTGTCGTTCATGAAGTAGACCGGAATTGTGAAGAGTGTTGGATCATTTATTGATGGATGAGAGTCTCTTGTGGAAGTTGGAGTAGGTGTTGAAGTTTTGGGTCTAATCGATACGAATTCATTTTCATAGTATAGCTCTGATGGATTCTCGGATAAATGTGAATGATATTGAGAATCCTCAAGCGCATCACGGAAGCGTGACGATCGCATCTTATGCGATCGGGGCGACTAGTCACACTAGTCGCATGGTGCAGCGGAATATAAAAATTTTATATCATATGATGAAACCACATGATCACAAGAACATATCTTGGATCGTTTCATCAAACCACAAATTATTAGAAATGCTCTCGAAGCGTGGTTGCGATCCCGAGATCTCTAAAGCAAGAGATCCTCATGTCTCAAGTCTGATCCACGAAGACAACACTTGCGGGCACGATGATGAGATGCGTGACTCCCGCAATCCTTGACGAAGATCGAAGCCTCGAATCTCCTGATTTCGCCCAACAAAATCCGTCGTCTTCCTCTAGAGCAAGCAACCCCAAAGAAGACGGAGATCCTCGAGTAGTCGAAGGCGAAGGCGAGAAGCTCTCTCTCTCAATACATAGATGGACGACCACCTTAGAGAGAGGGAGAGAAAGGACGAGAATGTGAGAGAGAGAGAGAGAGAGAAAGTAGAGTAGGCGTGTACTCTATCTAGTCGTGTGTCACAAAGGTCTAGGGTTTCCCTCCTTATGTATTAGTTTGGGATCCAATGGATCTCAATCCATAGCATACATGGATCCAACGGCTATGATAATCCATGTGCCAATCAACAACCATGATTGTTGTTGGTTAAAATCCAACAACATTAATTTATATTAAATTAAATATACAATGAATTATTATCAACACAATTTAATTAACATAAATTAATTATTAAGAGATAACAAGATAACAAAATAAGAGAGACAACAAACCACCCTAAAAAATAGGGGGCGTAACCTATGACTAAGTCATAGGTGACGCCACCTCTTTTTGGTGGTATTTTTGTCTCATTTTTATTTTATCTTATTATTTCTTAATAAACTGCAATAACTTTTATTGCAATAATATCCACCAAATTAATTCCAAATTAATTCATGAATATTTCAATCATGCCATTGAAAAATATGTGAATCATATTCACATCCCAAACTAATTTGTAAATTACATTTCCAATTAATTAACTAATGTGAATCCAATCCACATTAATAATTAACAAATGCTATTTACAATGTTTCTCTCTGATATATTATAAATCCCATTTATAATATATATAGATATTCTGGATAGCATTATCCATGATCTGTTTATCCTTGATAATTAAATCCCATTTAATAATCTTGGATAATCATTCTCACAATATGAATCTTATTCATATTATACTTGATAATTAAATCTTATTTAATTATCTTGGACAATCATTCTCACAATATGAATCTTATTCATATTATACTTGATGATTAAATCTCATTTAATCATTAAGACCTTCTTGCTTGGATACAAAATTCATCATAGGAATTATTCTTGAACTCCTTCAAGAATAATGTGCCTTCTCCGCAGATACTTGGAGATAAGGACAGGACGATTGTATTGTTTCACGTATAGTGACTTGGATGTTGAGATCTCATCTCAAATCCAGATCTAACGGACCTCCCACAAATGCTTTATTAAATCAAGTTCGTATACTTAATCTTCCCATTGCATCTGAATCACATTCAGATCAATGTCCAACACTTGGACTAAGATCAAGTTACTTCTCTACTGAGAGGAGTCACTAAAATCCAGACATGTTTCATAACTCCCTCGGACTGGAAGTGTCATGGTTATACAATCGTTTATGATCACATCACCCTCAAGTATTACCAATACCTGCATGTCCTGCATACTGGAAGACCAATGATCAACATGAAGACGAAGATCAATTTTACACTGTCTTCTTCAGGGTTTGATCACCAAGTTTCTCAATCTTGGTCATTGGGATTTGGTATCGATCATATGCTTTCCCAAAGCATATATCATACCTTCAAATTCTTGTCATGCTTCTAAAGCATGACGACCATGCATGGAATTAGATCGGTCCCAATACCTCATGCGTGAGCTCATGTCTTCCGGTTCATAAGTGAACCTGTATGATCCCTTTGAGTGATCGTATTACTCATATGCCCTTATATGCACACCATCTCGCCGGTATATAGACCTTGGTTAGGTCATCAACCTAATGGTATGTCAAATGTACATACTCAGACATATAGTATCACATCTGTCTCTGATCAGAGGATGTGTGCCTATGTTGTGACAGTATTCAACATAGGACTTAGGTTATCCCAATCTCGCTAAGTCAACCCTTTGACCTAACTAATATGACACTTCCGAATCACTATTCCCATGCAGAGGACCTGTATCAAGAGGTCGGCCAGATATCAACCTATGTGAGAAAGGATTGCCATCTCCTACTCAGGCTGGAGATCATCTCTAAATAATTATTTGACGGTGCTTGATGAGTCCTCTATCTAACTCATTAGATATTCATCCAAACACCAGCCTCTATGATTCATTTAATGAATCAACAACTATATGATTATCAAGATGACCATGGTACATAACCCTAATTGTAGAGAGGGACCTTTTATGCAAATTATTTATTCTTCATTTCAGATCAGGGAATGATACGTGCAATAAAATTTATTGCATAATGGCTCGACGTGGGCTCGCATGTCTAACAATCTCCTACTAGCCCAAAGAGCCATTAATGAGCTAATCATTTAAACCCACACTCATGTGATAATCATAGGCTATTTAGAAAATAGCTAGGTAAGCTGATCAGCCACTCTGTTCTCGTGAGACTACGCCAAGTCCTTTTACGGCACTTGCATATCCCCAGTAATAGTGCTCGCATCTAATGCGAATATTGCATCTAATGCAACCAATACTCAATCTTGTCAGTCATAGTGTCCTTGACACTACAGCTCAAAAATTATTATTATAACCAGTATGTAATTTTTATTATCCTTATTAGAATACCCTTATCCCTGGAGATCTCTATCTCCTAAGGTATTCGCAGTTAAGACCTTTTAGATCTCCATCTAAAAGTCTTAATTTTTTGAAGATAAGACTTAGAGATTACTATCTCTAAAGCCTTGTCATCTTTCAAGATATTGTTATTACTGCAATTAAGTATTCTATCTCCATAGTAGGATTAGTAACAATTTACTACCCCCACTGCATGGCAGATATCTTGCTTTTGTACACATCTAGCATACTTTCAGCTTCTCGTAACTGATGCTCAAAAGGGAAACTAGTTTTAGCATTCACTTCCTCAACTCTTTGAGGTGCTATCCCTTTAGATAGGTCAATACCAAATCTTTAAGGTAAGAAAGCCTTTCTTGGAATTTCCAGAAAATGGAACATGTCCAAGGTGTACTACAAATGTGACAGTCCCAATACCCTCTTTTCTTTGCTTCTGAACACCTTCAGAACTAAGATCCAAGAGGCATCTTTTGAGATCATATCTCATGTTATGGAATAGCCAGATCATAAAACACTTATTATCATCCTTATATAATTCCAAATGATTAGGATATTATCTACATTTAGCACGATGAACACAATGGCACTCCCACTAAACTTCACATGGTTCATCAAGATTCTATTTGAAATCATAATATTTATAATTTCATCAAATCTTATGTTCTAACTACAAGAAGCTTATTTGAGTCCAAAGATGGAGTTCTTTAGCTAGCACATCTTGCATTCCTCAATCATGAAGCCCTGGGGCTACTTCATGTGAATATCCTCAGAGAGATATTCTTAGAGGAATGCAATCTTGACTTACATCTTGAAGATGCAATAGTCAAGTTGTGTAGCTAAGGCTAGCAATATCCTGATGATTTTAAGCATGGTCACCGAAGAGCAAGTTTCATTGCAAGCAATGTCTTCTCTTCCGGTGTGTAGCTTATGGCTATGAATCGTGCTTTGAAGGTCTCTACCTTCTCATCTGGTTCCCTCTTTGTCTTGAAGATTCATTTACACCTTAATGGGTCTAACCCTTATAGTTGGATCCTCGAGGGTCCATATACAACACTTGTATACGAAGTCTACTTTAGACTTTAGTTGCTAATTTCCATCTTTCCATGCCATGATCCTCAGGAGCTTCATCACATGAAGTCCTATCATTGTCAGACTTAACTGACACATGAAATGCATCCTCAAACTCATTTGAAGAAGTATTAGTGTTTCATCCTTAATTGCGGATTCTCAAGCGCTATTTAAAAGCAATAATCTTTAACTTTTATGCATGGTTTTGATAACAAGTATGCAATCGTGTTTTCTAGAGCTTTTACGTAGGAATTTCAAGTACCATACAGTTGATATAAAATCAGGGCTTTAGAACGTATTTCAGACGTCGTTTTAAGTGTTTTATCAAGATAACATGTTTTTAAGCATTTGGTTCTTTGTGAAACATGAATCATAAGATTCACTACTTAGTTTTGAGCTTTTTATAAAAGAAATATGTTTTGCACAGTTACTATGCAATATGAATCGGTTTTCAAGTTCTTAATAGTTTTCAGTTGTAAGAATATGCATGTTATGGTAGATTGTTTTATTATCATGAATTAGCTGTTATGAGCATGAATTAGCAAGAGTACGGATTGTTAGTGGCAAGAAAAGAATCAGAATCAAAAAGTAAGCACACAGTAGCTATTTTATACAATTCGTGAACTAGCCATTAGATATGGTGATGTCACTAGATATTACCCTGAAACAACCATTAGATATGGCAAACCATTAGATATGGTATCAGGAGGACTTTGGATCCGCATTCTGTATACATATAGGCTTTGGGCCGTATGCAGGGTGTTTTTGGTCTTTGGGACCGTCTGCGCTTATGACTTAGCTTTGTTTCAGTGTTCATGAGTCGATAACTTAGCCACAGTGGTGATTAGTGCAAACAGCTTGATAGTGATAATTATGTTTCATTTTATCTGTTTTTGAAGTGATTTCAGTGTTCAATTGCAAAACTAGCATGTTGTTGTTATATGATTATTATCATAAAGTCTATTTCAAGCTATTTCAAAGTATTCATCATAAATTTTAGTATGAGACGAGCAACTTTCGTGTTGACCACTTTTTGATTTAATCCCTTTTGTTATTTCTTTTTTATTTTTCTTTACATTGAATTTTTGAATTTTCTAGGAGCGACATGTGGCAGTTCCTGGAGCCGCCACATGTCACCCCATTATTTATTATTATTATTGGATTTATTTTATTATTTTCAGATTTTATTTATTTATTTTATTATTATTATTTATTTTAATTAATTAATTATTTTTATTTTTAATTTATTTTATTTTAATATTTTCTTTTACCTTTATTTTCTCTTTTATTTTAAGTAGCCTACTTATATTATTTTATTATTTTATTCATTTTATTCCCTTTTACTTCTTCTCCCTCTACTTGCCCTCTACTCCAAGTCACAACTTCCCATCTTTCCCTCATCTTCCACCACTCCTCCAACTTCCACCCCACTTCATTTCCAACTTCCTCCGCCTATTTATTCCACTCGCCCTCTTCATTTTTATTCATCCACCGTTCTTGAGAGAAAGAGAGCCCCAAGCCCCCTTTGATGCGACATTGGTGACAGCTTTAGCGCAATAGGTCGAGCGACGGCAAGGCTTAGATGAGATCCGTGGAGCACCGCCCACGTAGCAGCAACTTTTCCAAACTCGTTGCCAAGCTTCGAAGGCTGCCAACTCCTTGAAACGATGACGAGAGCCGCACATCGCAGCTCCACCTGGCAAAATCTCAGGTAAGTATTTTCTACCTTATCTTCTCATTTCATTTTTTATCTAACAAATTTTTTTCCTTATTGTTCATCACCAAAACATTTCACAAACACCACTAAAATCACCATCACACACTACACCTTTATTGTATTTTTATTTCCAAGAAAAAAATATAAAAAAATGCAAAAAAACATAAAAAATAAAACATTGCAGCCCGTCGCCATCTCTGCCCTTGGAGCTGTCGTTTGCCCGTGCTCCTCACATCCAGCCTCGAGGTGTCACGCCCCTAGGATCCGGGTACTCGGCAAACCAAATCCACGCACACACACTCCACATTCGAATACTCGACATTCGTAACAACAGGAGAAAAATAGCAACCTGCACATGAATTTAAAATTTTGCTTCTCATTCAACATGTTCACATTCCATATTCCATTCATTGCATATACCAATTCCATTACATTCCATTGATCATTTCCATGTCCACAAAAAAAATATGCACGTAAGCATAAAACAGATGATCACCCATACATTATACATGCCATGTCTCTCAACAAAAACCTACAAGTGAAGAAGGATAGTAAAATTACTACCAACAACTATACTGCAAAAAGTGTCGTGAAGTTGCACAAAAGTGATGGTGCCTCCAACTAGTCACTGCTGCGAACCTACGGATCCACACGTAGGTACGTTATGAGCAAAGTTGCCCAATACGATTTAAACAAAACTACACAAAAATAAGAAGAATATAATTTAAATGTGTGCAAAAGAACAACTGTGTAACTGGTCTCACAAAGAACTATATTTTTATTTTTATTTCTCTATTGTTGATCTGGATATGGATATGAGTAACCAAGCTTCGTGGATAGTCTGTGGTCTTGGTCTGGATAAGACCTCACACTATGACTCTAAGGTAGAAGAAAATACCTTAGGGTTGGGGTGCCTCCGTAGGCATGCGGTGGGGTACAATGCATCCTAACTAAGTTCCCAACACGTCCACTTAGCTCCACTTCACTATAGTACTTCTGATTCACAAAATATATTCCAACCCACGAATCTTCGCAACTAACCCAATCCTCCTTATGCACAGGAGATTCACATCCCATTCCCAACTTCATTAACCATATTTCCCGGAACTCCCCTCTTAGCGCTCCCACTCGGAATACCGACCAATGTGGCCTACATTGACCCGTACACGAGTGTTAACTCTAAGTGACAAGCGAAGCACCAGCCGACCAACCATGACTACTTGGCCCGCGCTCGAGCATCGGGCTAAAACACGCAAGTGCCGAGGCCAACACCGTCAGATCAGCACCTCGGTGTGCCAAGCAACATGTCCCCCAACCATCGCAGCTACAATAGCAGTTGGGATCGCGGTCATCTAGGCTTCTACCCGGGGCCTCAAGGATGCATGCCCCTCCCTTGATGGCAACTACTTCAACTACCCGACCCATATGGAACATCCCTTCGCTAAAGTGATAACCACCACAATATGATTTGTGTGGAACACATTCTGCATGACAAAAACATTTTGATTTTCAAGGAATGTGCAAGACCTGATCATCCATCCTTAACGAGTCCATAAGAGGTCTAGTGATTTAAAATATTTGGATGCTTACCCTTAAGACCAAGGCTCCAAACAAGCCAAATACATTCCCAAAAAAACAATTCTGGCTACGGAGAAACAATAATGGGGATCATATGTAACAATTATACTTGGATAGTAAGGATCATAATTATGATTGCTTGAACCATTAATAACTCATGTCCATTGATTTAAGAATGAGAACAAGTACCAATCAATTCAAGGTAACCATGCGTGAGAATAAGAGTGCATAGCATGTACAAGAGGATCTCCAAGATGACATGAAAACTGATTTTATAGAATATGATCTAGACTAGATTGGCTAGCATTTAAGTTAACAAGAATGCCCCTCAGTCTTTTCCTGCACCTCTGTCACATTATGGTCAAAAGATTGGAGCATTTCTAAATGATTTTCTTTGATGTTTGGAATTTTGCTTGGTTTGGGTATTCATGCGCAGGTGTGCAGTGTATATGTTGAAATAACATATGGCTAAGATTCTCTATGGATCTGACTTTGAATTAGGTGTCATCATGGTTCTTGATAACTTCATCCTGAATCAAGCTTCTATATTCACAGAAAGTAGGCTTAGTCATATTGCTAATACCTCCAAAAGATCTATTGAATCACCTGGCATGTCTACCCCCTTTTTTTATCCATGCTACGTCTCCAACTTAGTATACTCAAAGACTCCAACGTGGTAAGATTCTGGGTTCGAGCCCCCAAAAAAATCCATGACTTCCCTAATCTCCTCCAGTATTGGTCGAGTGACCAAAATGGAATAATCCCGCAAGAACATCGACCACTAGACGGCTTAGAAGGTGAACCACAGCCAGAAGATTAGATTATGTGACTGAACCTAAAGTCCACAGAAAACTACATTGACATATTTGGAAACATTTGACACAGATTCAGAATTTCAATGTAGAGCCAAATCGCATCACAACTTCAAAAGAATATAGAAATCAGAGTAAACCTTGTCGATTTATTGATCATTTCACCGGACACTTACTGCTACCATACTTCCAACAAAGTAGTGTCGTTACGAAGTCAACCATATAATCTACCAATGTTTCATACTCTCCTACTTTACTATTAAAAATTTCCCGGTTATTGTAAAACCTACTCAGGAAATGACCGACTTGCACCAAGCCAACCTTACATTGAACACATGCACACGCATGTACAAAAAAAATGTAAACTCGGAGAACTAAAGTTGGTGGAAATACTCCACATTGAACTGACAATTAAATCTGCTATATTTCTAAACCAAAAACGTCTTCTAGTGAATAGAAAATAAACTTTTATAAAAAAGGAAACGGCCTCATATGAAGCTCGTGAAAAGCCAACCAATATAATGGTGTTTATGCATCTGAGTGGGAGTCCACATACTCCACATCTGTTTGTGATCCGATAGCTCCACTGGATCTCGTGAAAGGATGACATATTAGAGTGCATTGGGGATCGAAGTTGGATAGGATGATTGTCATTCCCAATCATATTTTGCCTACATTATTGTTCATGTAACAGAACAGGTATACATCTTAAATCTAGAAATCTGAGGGTGATTCCTTCTTGAGCCCATAGTCATGTATAAATAGGTACACAGATCTAGTTGCAAAGGTGATATCCAAGTTACCCAAGATCTTGAACATATAAAATTCAATCTGAGTTATACACGTGATGACTCCAATGTGATTTTCACGGTTATTTCCAAGCAGTATACAGCTTGGCGTTTGCGCTTGTCAGATCACCAAGTTCAACAAATGATGAACCAAAGCTGGAATCACATATCCCTACCCAAGTGCATGAGTTCAAAGCCGTGTGGACACTCGCAGCAAGAGGAAGGAAACGTCGTACCTCAAGGAAACTCACACCTCAGTTTCTCCGTCGGTGAAGAACGACGCGATCAACGCTTCGTTTGCAATGAGAACCGCACACGGGGACGCCTTGGACCTTCTCTACGCGGGGGTGGTCTTGGATCATCGATCCGAGACGATTCGGCGAGCTCCGATGGAGCTCCGGCGAAGAAAAATGGGTGAGGGCGAAGTGCTGGTCGAAGGGGAATGATTTGGGGGCGTTTTGGGCGAGATGGGTTGGGTTTTATTGGGTTTAACCCGGATTCGGATCTGGGTCTGGATCCTTATATGGCCTGGACTCCCTCTCACTAAAATGACCGTAACTCGGGCTCCCGAGCTCGGATTTTCGCATTCTTGGACTCGTTGGAAAGCTATCGACGAGTCCTACGCAATGGACTACTCAAATAAATTTTTTAGACACTGCAATAAAAGCAGATTTGCAATTAAGCCCAGATCCCGCTGGGTTTGCATTTTAGTCCATGTTCGGTTTTCGGGTTTTTCACACGAGGGCCGCTGCATCGGCCACTGTCACCGCCGTGCGTGCACCACATGTCGTTGCCCGCCCTCCAGCCGGCCACAGCATGAAGCTCTTCACCTCCCGTCGACCTCGCCAGGCCGCACGGCGGCAGCGAGCATCGCTCGCTGCGGTGTGCCACCCCTCGCACCAGCCGCTTCTGCCATTCCAGAACTACCAAGAGCTGTCCACGCCGCAACCCTCCGTCGGATAGCCCCGTGCGCAGCTAGCTGCGGTGAGCCAGCCGCATGCCATCCCCTCGCATGCGCAACGCCCTCCAGGACGACCACCATCGCCGCTCGCTGGTGCGGCACACCGCCCTCTGCACGGCTAGCCTCCAGGCCGCCCTTGACGTGCCATCCCGGCCAGCTCCACGCTGCCCCGCCGAGCGCGCCACCACCCTCGAGCGCGGCGTGGTTCCCAGCTGCCCCGACCTCGTTGCCGTCAACTACGCACGTGTTGTCGCGCGACGCTACCCGCACTTCCTCCTACCCCGCGGTGGTCCGTCGTGCCTCCCACCAACTGCCGCATCGTGCGCCACCACCGCTCGCCCGCTGCCGCCGTGAATGCGTGCCTCCTCGGCGAGCGTGTCCACCAATCGTCGCCCACGTCCCTACGTTCCCTAGCATGGAAGAGGTGGGTTCCATTCTTGGAACCCACGGTTATCAAAGGTCCATTTTTTATTTTATTTTTTGTAAAAATTGCATTATCACCCCTGAATGTTTATATATTTGCAAATGTGTCCATGTGCATAGTTTCAGTTTGTTTGTTTCATTATTATATTGCGAATACACCCCTGACTTTGATTATTAATTTGGACAATCATCTCGTATCATTTTTTAATGAAAAATGGCATTTTGATGAACAACTAATTCTTTTTCTTGCGGTTATTTATTTGCATTTTTGTGAGCATCAGATCATTTATTAAAAATTAGAGATTGAAAATCAGTGATAATTTTCCCATTTAAGCTCTAAAATTCATAAGACATATTCCTTACTCCAAAAATTGTGAAACAATTCTAGATGATGCCTCTAAATGTTCTTTAATTACTTTCCAAGTTTCATCAAAATTGGAGTTGTCGTTTGCATAAAATAAATTCTAGAGTGATTTCTGTAATTGATTTTTAATAAAATCCACGAATAAGATTTTTTTAGAAATTTCAACTCCCCTGAATTTCTTATTAAATTATCTATTTGAGATAAATAGCTCTCTAGATAATTTGACTGCATGGATTAATTAGGAATTAAAGACTCACAGTCGCTCTGTTTTCAGTAAAAAATTCAAAAAAAATCATAAAGTGTCAGAAAATTATAAAAAAATTAGTATAGCTTAATTTCATCATTTTACTTCCAGTAAAATTTTCGTAATTTTTGCATATCATTTGCACGAAAAATTGCATAAAAACCCCAAAAAAGTTTGCATTTTTCATTTATGCATTTTAAATCCAAAAATTACAAAAAATCTATTTTCCATTAATCATGGAATTAGGTTCACAGGAAAAATATAACTTGGTCGATTTGGACTATTTTCATATTAAAATTAAAGTCGGCTAAGTTGTTTATTTTCTTAATAACCTAGTTCATTTGCATCATTACATTTGGCTTTTTATTGCATAAAAATACCAGGAAAAAAACTCACTTGGAAAACCGCAATCTAATCCCTCTAGCTTGATCCCGAGTTGTTCCTTTACCTCCTTTAGTCGACCCTAGGGCTTGCCCAGGTTAAACAAACATAAAATCGTGTGTTAATTCATTCAATGATTCATCGATTTGTGCAGTTATTTTTTATTGATCCAGATTTATCTGATTGCAACGAAATTCGTCAATAAGACAACATTAAAGAGGATAAGATCCAGGGTTCATCAAATGGCACCGTTGCCGGGGAGGCAAACGGCTTAGGATCACTTTAGAAAATTAGATTTACGTTTTCCACTCTCTCGGGTAGTCTGATCCCCAAACCACCTTGTAATTATTCTATTTTAACAATTATTTTTTCTTTTTATCTATTTATTTTTCTCTCTTTCTGACATTTTTATATCTTTTTGTGCGAGGGTTCGGTGGACTTGGAGTGGCTTTCTTGAAGTCGACGCATCTCAAAGTGCATCAGAGGCCGACGATTCGTGGATCAAGTCAGTTGTTGACACGCCAAAAAGACTTTTGTTAACTTGTAAAAAAAGTGTCTGCATTACCAGCGGTTCTCGTTTGGGATCTCGCGCATGTAAGTCATAATAAAACGTGTCCCTGTGTGTTGTGTGGTTGCTTTACGTAGAATAGGACATGCACTTGCGGCTCTTAGAGCTATTTTAGGAACTATTTGTGCTCGTAATATTCTAGGACCACACTTCGCACTTAAAAGATGCACTTAGACTACAGGACTTAGCCGAATTCAATTCGTTCTTCACTCGCTAATAGAACTGCCTGTCTAGGAGCGACTTTTCTTGATTGCATTCTTTTAGTGTAAAAATTTCAATTCAGTATTGCATCTTGCATTGTAGAGAGCTGGAGGAATTGTAAGTCTTCTTACTCAAGCATTCATCGTCGTTTTCTCGATTGCATCAGCTTTTTCCGATCCTCTCTTTCTTGATTTTCTAACCTAGGATAAAGGAATTGGGATTGGACGGTAGACATGATTGCTTGTGTGGATTAATATCAGTGACAACTAATCTCTAAAATCGGGACTGCTAATTGAATTGAACAAAAAAATGACTAAAATTAACCCTTATTTACGGGAGATTAACCCCGACTTTGTTTTCAGGCTGAGTGAGGGTACTAGAGTGTGTGAGCACCCTAGGGCAGAGCCAAAAATCCCTGCTTCCCATATCACATACCCCGATCTAAGAAAATATCAACGGATGAGCTTTGGGTTCAACTGACCAGTGCCAAGTAGCCTCCGCCTACTCCCGTAGGTAGATGAAGGTGAAATTGCGGTGCACCGTGACAAGTTGCTAGTAGCCTCCGCCTGCACTTGCAGGTAGATAAGGGTGAAGTTATAGCCTTGTCAGCCTCCGCCTACTCTATAGGTAGATAGGGGTAGGTCCTTGAACTTTCGGCTGGGGATAGGAGCGAAGAAAGGAAGGGTGTTGGTATCTAAGGCGACAGGTTAAACAGGGGAGACACATCCAGCTTTTTAGCTGACTCCCCTCTAGGCCACGTAACCTTTGCTATCTTGTCTGATAAACTCACATTTAAAATCAACCAGACCAATTGGACTCAATTTCAAGTCCTTCACCTTGTTGAGTGTGAACTCGGGGTTTTCTCTTACGTTTGTCTTTGTGTTTGTCTGTATGTGTTATCCTGTGTAATTGCACATTTTCTACCTCAATCTTCTTCATTTCCTCTTAAAGATGTCGGGATATTGGTCCCCATACCTTGAAACCTCTTGTCATTCCTCATCGACCATATACCGTTCATCTTCAACTTCTTCTTCTTTCATGTATCCTCTGCCATCCACGGGAGATCCTTACCTGTGGTCAGTTCCATCTCAACCCGATTATGAAGTCAGAACTTCGACTGACTTCTCCACTTCTTTGCATTTCTCATCTACTCCATATTTTAACATCCAGATCCACTTCTATCTTGGGCTGACTGTCTTTATTCTCGAGAGCTTGTAGGAATCAAAGAATTGAATGAAGAGCAAGCTACTACTGAGATAGATTATTGGAAAAACTATATGCCCCCACATACTTCATTCTCTCCTCAAGTAGGGACCAGACGACAATTTACATATACACATCCCGACTTGACCTCAGGGTATCACATGGTCGATCGAACAACCCGAAAGAAGAGGCATGCACATCATGATTTCCCAGACTTGATTGACTTTAGTGATCAAGCTTCCATTAACCAGCCTTCATTTGGAGAGCCTATACATTCACAAGATTGGACTCATGAGCTAGACCTATCAGTCTCTATTTCATCATATGAGGCTCCGACCAATATTTGCCATTTGGATGGTCCATACTCGACTCAGCATTACATGTCGGAGTCTAGGTATGTTGAGTATGAGACCCCAACATCTCAGCAGTCTCCTCCAATTGAGCAGAACTCTCCCATGATTTGTCATGAGAATTTTTTGGAGGATGACGTTTCTCGACTTATCGCAAAAAATGAAACATTAGGTAACAAGTTGAAAGATGTCATATAAATATTGCACTCAATTTCTGTCAGCTTGGGAATGAAAGTGGAAAAGGACATGAGTAGTTTGGAGGTTGAAAACAGAGTTAACATTAGGGAACCCACACATCATGTACAACTGGAGTCCATTCTATCTCCCTCTTCTACTAACCCATTGCCTTCCAATCCAGAGTCTGATCATTCATCCACCAAAAATGCCAAAAAAAATGAAAAACCAAAAATCACATAAAAATTGAAAATGAAAATGACCTAAAAAAATTGGATCCCGCCCTAAGGGAAGCACTCGATGAAGAATTGATTTTCAGACTTCCCTTGATTAAGGCCATAGATCACTTCCCCGACCTCTTGAGATTTGTAAAGAGTAAAATGATGCCCAAGAGGTCGGGCAATAAGAGGACAAGGACTGAAAGACACTTAGTGTCTATGGCCACTTCCTTGGTGATGGTGAGAAAGACCAAGAGCCGCAGAGTGAAACGGTTGCCCCGAGTTGAATGTGAAATCAAAGACACTATCTTTACCCATACGAGAGTCGATGATGACTCGCCGATAAATATCCTCCCAACCTATGTGTTTGACAAGCTCAAACTCAGGCTAATCAGAAAGTCAAGAGAGATTGTTCAATTGGTTGATCGATCTATCAAACGGTCGAGAGGAAATATTTTAGTCATCGTTACTTTCCAAGGTGCTCTACTCTAGGTGGACTTCACGATCATTGACATTGAGCACCAAGGAGAGTTTACCCAGTCTCCGATTATTCTCGGGAAGTCGTTCTTAGCCTTGGTTATGGCGACTATAGATTGCGAGACTCGTGAGATCGATTTTTCAGCATTGGGAGCGCTTCGACCTCACCCACTCTTTAATACACTTTACTCTAAGGTGGCCCACACATCCGCTGACAGTCGTAACCATCGAGAGGAAGATGAGTCCCACCTCTCTGCTACCCCTGAGAGACCGACTGTTCGGATGATCGTTGGTTCAGAGACTTCCCACACCTCTACTTCATCAACTGCTTGCACCACCATCGTGACAGCTTCTAAGGAGGACTCACGACCAGAAGCTATCATTGAGTCGGACCCGACCTTTGTGGATTGCCTTGATCATTTCGATGATCTGACACAAGAGCCCAATAATGCCAAGCCAACTGCGACTGTCACCTTCTTGAGACGCATGCTGACCCTTCAAGAATATTCTAATCTATATGGTGACTCGTCTGATGAGCAACCCATGGTAAGCACCGCACCACATCCCAGACCTTCAAAGGAAACACCAATATTAAAGTGATTCCATATAAAAACATGGTTGCTCCCTCCTCTAGTCGGCTATCTAGTGAGAGGAAGTCGAGAATTGATTCCTCGAGGTGTTCCCCCAAACCTCTCAAGGCGCGTCGCTCTCATCTCCCTCTTAGTGATTCAGGTTCTAGAAAACCGACCAAGAAAATTTCCTTCAACATTCCGAAGAAGGAATTTTCAAATCCTCATCGGGTCCGGATAAGGTGATTTATATGAGTGAGCTCAGTTCGGTTGTTCTCAAGCCTTATTTAAGCAAGCAGTCGTGTGTCGACCCTCGTTGGATGATCCCTTCACCTCACTACTATTCATCTGAGGACGATTCCGACACTTGTATATTACCCACCTCATCGGTCCCACAAGAAGGTTCATCACAAACCTTCTTGATCCCTGTATATTTACACTCATTCTTCTATATATTTTCCCTCCCTCCCTAGTGATTTGAATCACTCGCCCCGGCTCCATATCTTTTCATTTTATGGCTATACTTAGGATGATCAGATCCTAAGTATAGGGGGGAGAGTGACCCGAGTCTCTTCACCATTCGTTGTATATTCTCTAGATCTCATCAGTTCTCACACTCACTCTTGTCCTATACTTAGGCTGACCAAAGCCTAAGTATAGGGGGGACCGATGCCCACAGTGTATATACTCCTCCATTTCCCCTCTTAACCTTGCTCGCCCCATTTTTGATCTTCTTCTACATTTAGGCTGCCAGAGCCTAAGTATAGGGGGACGGAGCGACTTCTATCCATTTTGTTATTTTAGCTCTCCTACGCTTAGCACGAGCTATGTCTTTTTCATCGCTTTTCGTGCTCTGAGGACATAGCACACGCTAAGTATAGGGGGCGCGTATATATTACATATATACTTTACCCATAGCTTGTACTTTCGCATATTTTTGTATATATTTTGCAATAATTATGGGTGAGTAAAAATTGAATTTTTTTTACTTGTTGTATAATACTTGTAAAACTGTTGTAAACAAAAAATTTAAAATACATGTATACTTGTATATTGTATAACACTTGTAAAATTTGTATAACACTTATAAAACTCTTCAAAAGTTATTGTAACATAGGAGGTTTACCAAAGTTTTGAGAAAACAACAAAAAAACAAAAACAAAAACAAAACAAAATAGGCTTCTTATTTACTCTTGCACATCATCTCTGCGTCTAAAAAAGAGAGAGAGTCTTGCATTTCATTCATCTGCATAGCATGTCATCTATATCTCATCTGCATATCTTGCATATGCAAAGTGAAAAGCTAGTAGGTTCTGAACCAAGTTATGAGTAGATGTTGAGGAGGGACTTGATTTAACCTTAATCCACCTAATTTCAGAGGAACCTTATAGGAATTGGAGTTAAGATTTCTCAGGTCAAGTGACTTAATTCTTTGAGTCCGCAAGTCTATGTTCACATGTCATCTTGATTAGTCTAAGTAGAATATCTCGTGCACACGCATGATTCTTATATATAGTGACCTAACTTGGACAAGCACAATGCACGTAGCTCTTCATTGATGAGGTGGTGAGGAGGTAGAATCATTTAGCTTGGAGTAGCATACGGGTGGAAACATCCGTCCTCCTCTAAGGAGGGTAGTGCATCTCAACCTAGTCTGGTGATGTTGACATCTAAGGACGAGACGCTGTGGGTTGCAATAATGCTTCAAAAGAGGGATAGTCTATTGGCTCAAGAGGAAAAACTCCTAATGTACATGTTGCACCTTGTATATAGTTCGAAAAAAAAGAAAAAGGAAAAAAGAAAAAAATGCAAAAACTCCAAAAAAAATAAGACAAGTCCAAGTGAAAATAAAATACCTGTTGGGGTATGTATATTAGCAAAGAGTATGCAGCTGGATGACTTGGCTATACAGGTCAGGCATCCCGGGATAGGTAGCTACACTGGCTACCGTCCATTCTTTTCTCTACTCCCTCCTCTTGAGTTGGTCGCACTTGAACTTAGATGGGAATAACCCGGTCCTCGAGGAAAGAGTTATTGGACCAAGTAACTAGAGTTACCTTGTTAGAGGAGGTGCTTCTTAGCTATTTCTGATGTGGAGAGCTATTTTACACTTATACAGTACAAGTAAGAATCATATTCATCAGAAATTTACATTTGAGGATTTGTTCTGACCTGACTTTTGAGGCGTCTTGAATAGAAGACTTCTGGAACTTGAAGTCTGTTAGGTCTTAAGTTCAGATCCCAATAAGGTTCCGCCACACAATTAATCCAAAGGTCGAGTCAAGCTCCATTTTCAACTTCTGTTCATGACCTTGGTATGGAACCCAAAATCATTTCACTGTTGCATTTCATTTTAGTTGCTCGGGGACAAGCAAGGTTTAAGTATAGGGGGTTGATGAATCTGTGATTCATCACTCTAAAAGTTGAAAATAGAGCTTTGTTCCTGAGTAATTAGAGGCATATTTCCACTTATATTGCATAATTAGCATTTATGCAAGCATAAATAATATCTGCATTTTAGCATTCATATTTGCATTAAATAAGAAGCCAAATTCACTTGTAAATATTCACCTGTATATTCACCATATTTCACCTATTTGTATATATTTATACTAACTCTAAATCCAATAAAACCAACTCTATAGTGTATATATTACTAACACTAATAAAAGAAAAATATCAAAAATAATAATAACTTGTAAAATTGACCAATAAAACCCCAATCCAAGTTTGAAACTAGGAGCCTTAAAATGCACATATCTCTCTCATACCGTGTTTGATTTAGGTCTACTCACTTTTAAAGTAATATACATTCAAAGACCTTCAAAACAAGACTAATTTCATTAAAATCGGAGCTCGTATGCAAAACTTGGGTTTTGGACCCCTTTTGTATATTGTACATACTGACATTTTTGCCCTTTATTTTATCCTTTTATTTTCTTAATTATTAAAAATCCAAAAAAAAGATTAAATTGTAAATATTCCTTTCATATTTTTCCTAACTTTATTTTGATTTTTCTCTTCTTAAAAATGACAAAAAAATTACAAAAAATAAAATGCAGTATTTTATATCTATAAGGTATCACCCAAAAATGCATTTTTGTACAGATGCTTCCCTTTGATTTTCGGCCCTTCACGAAAGTTGTAGATCTCGTCGAGACGATCAACTTTTGTGTTGACATTTTTTGATTTAATCCCTTTCGTTATTTCTTTTTTATTTTTCTTTACATTTAATTTTTGAATTTTCTAGGAGCGACATGTGGCAGTTCCTAGAGCCGCCACATGTCACACCATTATTTATTATTATTATTATTATTTTCGGATTTATTTTTTTCAAATTTTATTTATTTATTTTATTATTTTTATTTAATTAATTAATTATTTATTTTTATTTTTAATTTAATTTATTTTTTTTTAATATTTTCTTTTACCTTTATTTTCTCTTTTATTTTAAGTATCCTACTTATATTATTTTATTATTTTATTCATTTTATTCCCTTTTACTTCTTCTCCCTCTACTTGCCCTCTACTCCAAGTCACAACTTCCCATCTTCCCCTCATCTTCCACTACTCCTCCAACTTTCACCCCACTTCATTTCCAACTTCCTCCGCCTATTTATTCCACTCGCCCTATTCATTTTTTCTTCATCCATCGTTCTTGACAGAAAGAGAGCCCCAAGCCCCCTTTGATGCGACATTGGTGACAGCTTTGGCGAAATAGGTCGAGCGACGACAAGGCTTAAGTGAGATCCGTGAAGCACCGCCCACATAGCAACAACTTTTCCAAACTCGCTGCCAAGCTTCAGAGGCTGCCAACTCCTTGAAGCGATGACGAGAGCTGCACATCGCAACTCCACCTGGCAAAATCTCAGGTAAGTATTTTCTATCTTATTTTCTCATTTCATTTTTTTATCTAACATTTTTCCCTTATTGTTCATCACCAAAACATTTCACAAGCACCACTACAATCACCATCACACATACTACACCTTTATTGCATTTTTATTTCCAAGAAAAAAATAAAAAAAATTGCAAAAAAACACAAAAAAATAAAACATTGCAACCCGTCTCCATCACCGCCCTTGGACCTGTCGTTTGGCCGTGCTCCTCGTGGCCAGCCTCGAGGCCGCTGCATCGGCCACTGTCACCGCCGTGCGTGCGCCGCACGCCGCTGCTCACCCTCCAGCCGGCCACAACGCGAAGCCCTTCATCTCACGCTGACCTCGTCAGGCCGCACGGCGGCAGCGAGCGCCGCTCGCTGCATTGCGCCACCCCTCACACCAGCCCCTTCCGCCATTCCGAAACTGCCAGGAGCAGTCCACACCGCAGCCCTCTGCCGGACAGCCCCGCGCGCCGCTAGCTGCGGTGAGCCAGACGGATGCTATCCCCTCGTATGTGCAACGCCCTCTAGGCCAACCGTCATCGCCGCCCGCTGGTGCGGCTAGCCTCCAGGCCACCCTCGACGTGCCACCCCTACCTGCTCCACGCCGCCCCACCGAGCGCACCACCGCTCTCGCGCGCGGTGTGGTTCCTAGCTGCCCCGACCTCACTGTCATCGACTGCGCACGCGCAGCCGCGCGACGTTACCCGTGGTTCCTCTTGCCCCGCGGTGGTCCGCTGTGCCTCCCACCAACTGCCACATCGTGCACCGCCACCGCTCGCCCGCTGCCGCCGCGCCTCCTTAGCGAGCGCGTCCACCAACCGCCGCCCACGTCCCTGCGTACCCTAGCGTAGTAGAAGAGGTGGGTTCCATTCTTGGAACCCACGGTTATCAAGGTCCATTTTTTATTTTATTTTTTTGTAAAAATTGCATTATCACCCCAGAATGTTTATATATTTGCAAATGTGTCCATATGCATAGTTTCAGTTTGTTTGTTTCATTTTTATATTACGAAGACACCCCTGTCTTTGATTATTAATTTGGACAATCATCTCACATCATTTTTTAATGAAAAATAGCACTTTGATGAACAACTAATTCTTTATCTTGTGGTTATTTATTTGCACTTTTGTGAGCATCGGATCATTTATTAAAAATCAGAGATTGAAAATCAATGATAATTTGCCCATTTAAGCTTTGAAATTCACATAGACATATTCCTTACTCCAAAAATTATAAAAAAATTCTAGATGATGCCTCTAAATGCTCTTTAATTAAGTTCCAAGTTTCATCGAAATTAGAGTTGTCGTTTGCATAAAATAAATTCTAGAGTGATTTATGTAATTGATTTTTAGTTAAATCCACGAATATGATTTTTGAGAAATTTCAACTCTCTTGGATTCCTTATTAAAATATCTATTTGAGATAAATAACTCTCTAGATAATTTGACTTCGTGGATTAATTAGGAATTAAAGACTCGCAATCGCTCTGTTTTCAGTAAAAAAATCATAAAAAATCATAAAGTATCTGAAAGTACTAAAAAATTTACTAAGCTTAATTTCATCATGTTTAACTTCCAGTAAGATTTTCATAATTTTTACATATCATTTGCACAAAAAATTGCATAAAAACCCCCAAAAAGTTTGCCTTTTTTCATTTGTGCATTTTAAATCCAAAAATTACAAAAAATCCATTTTGCATTAATCATTGAATTAGATTCACAGAAAAAATATAACTTGATCGATTTGGATGGCTTTCATATTAAAATTAAATTCGGCTAAGTTGTTGATTTTCTTAATAACCTAGTTCATTTGCATCATTACATTTGGCTTTTTATTGCATAAAAAATACCAAAAAAACTCACTTGGAAAATCGCAATCTAATCCCTCTAGCTTCATCCCGAGTTGTTCCTTTGCCTCCTTGAGTCGACCCTGGGGCTTGCCCAGGTTAAACAAACATAAAACCGTGCGTTAATTCATTCGACGATTCATTGATTTGTGTGGCGTTATTTGTGATTGATCCGGATTTATCTGACTGCAACGAAATTCGTCAATTAGACAACATTAAAGAGGATAAGATCCGGGGTTCATCATTGAGCCACATGAAAGGTACTGATTCCATGTGTCAGATGAAACTTACAATGATCCAACTTCATTTGATGAAGCACTCACAGATTATGACATGGATAGATGGATGCTAGAAATGAAGTCAGAGATTGACTCCATGCATAAAAATGGTGTATGGAACCTAAAGGATCCACCTAAAGGGGTAAAATCCATTGGGTGTAAATGTATCTTCAAAAGAAAGCGGGGACTTGATGGGAAAGTAGAGACTTTCAAGGCACAGCTCGTAGCCAAGGGCTACATAGAGAGAAGGCATCGACTACATTGATACATTCTCTTTTGTGGCTATGCTTAAGTCCATTATGGCACTACTAGCTATAGCTGCATCTCTTAACTACAACATCTGGCAGATGGACGTCAAGACGTCTTTCCTCAATGGATACCTCGAGGAGTACATTTATATGGAGCATCCTCGAGGCTTCATAACCAAGGAAAGAAAAGTATGCAAGATGAAGAAATCCATCTATGGTCTCAAACAAGCTTCTCGTAGTTGGAACATCAGATTTGATGAAACCATAAAGAGTTATGATTTTGTGCAGAATCCTGATGAACCGTGTATGTATAAGAAGCTTAGTGGGAATGCCATTGTGTTCATTGTACTTTACGCATATGACATCTTTTATCATTAGGAATGATACAATGATGATGGCCAGTTTTAAGCTTTGGCTGTTGAAAATGCGTTAATGCCATGTGTTAATCGTGTCACATTGTTGTAGTCGAGCAATCAGGATCGATCAAAAATTAACCACACGAATCGATGAATTAACGAATTAATTAATTTGTAATTTTATGTATTTTTAACCTGGGCAAGACCCAGGATCGACTCAAGGAGGCAAAGGAACAACGTCAGATCAAATTAGAGGAATTAGCTCAAGATTTTCCAAGCAGATTTTTTGTAATTTTTTATGCAAAAAAAATGCAGATGCAAAAATGCGGACGATCTAGGTTATTGAGAAAATATGCAACTTAGCTAAATTAATTTTAATTTTAAATTAAGTCAATCTAGTCACGTTATATTTTCCCTAAAAATCTAATTCAATGTTAAATGCAAAATGTATTTTTTTGGATTTTTTGATTTAAAATGCAACAATGAAAAATGTAAACTTTTTAGGGATTTAATGAAACTTTTCAACAAACAGGATGTAAAATTATTGAAAATTTTATTTAAAGTTAAAAATGATGAAATCAAGCTATAGTATTTTTTGAATTTTTTAAGAGTATATGATTTTTTATGAATTTGTTACAAGAAATAGGGTGACTATGAATTTTTAATTTATAATAAATCCACAAAATAGAATTATCCAGAGAGTGGTTTATCTAAAAAGATAATTTAATGAGAAATCCAGAAGTCTTGAAATTTCGCAAAAATAATGTCTATGGAGTTAACTAAAAATAAATTACAGAAATCACTCATCAATTTATTTTAGACAAAAGTCACATCCATTTTTGATGAAATTTGGATAGTAATTAAAGCACAACTACAAGCATCATCTTTGATTTTTTTATAATTTTTGGAGTAATAAATAAGTGTGTATGAATTTCAGAGCATAAATGGGCAAAATAACAGTGAATTTCAAACTTCGATTTTTATTAAATTATTCAATGACTCACAAAAATCCAAATAAATAAACAAGTGATAGATAATTAAATGGTATTCAATAAGCTATTTTTTATTATAAAAATAATGCAAAAATAATGTCCAAATAATACGTATATGCAGGGGTGTGATTGCAATACAGATAATTTGACATAACAAACAAATGTGTGCCTAAAAGCACTTTTGCATTTTTAAAATATGAAAGGATGCAATAAGTAATTTTCAAAAAAATAAAAATAAAAACAAAATGACCTTGGTTCGTGGGTTCCAAAAATAAAACCCACTCCTCTAGGGCAACACTCGAAGGTCGTGCGGTGTTGGGGGAGCAACGACATGAGGTGCTGTAGGAGCGGGGGTCGGCGGCAATGGGTGCACGCAGGAGAGACAACCATGGTCGGACGGTGCTACAGTCGAGGGTGTAGGAGGATGCGCACGGCAGCGCGGCTGAAGGGCGGCTCCAGGCGAGGCGCGTGGACAAGTGACATCCAGCTGCGCCTGGCGAAGGGTGCGATTGAGGAGCGGTACGGGCTACCGCAAGTTCGCAATGGTGGAGGAACGGAGGCCGCGCAGGCGGTGATGAGGAATGCTATAGGAAGGCAATGAGGAGTCCGCATAGGAGGCATGAGAAAATCCTCGTCCAGGCATCACACGTCCAGGTGCTGCGGGCGTGTCGAGGTTGCTCCAGGTACGAAGGAGGCACGAGCTCAGTGTAGATTCAACAGAGTGGTCTTCGTACAAGGCCGAGCATAGAGGGCATTGCGTGGAACGTCGATGGCGAGGAGATAGAAGCTACTAGTGTTGGTGAGGCACGTGTATGAGGCGAGAGCGAGCACGACCGATGGTGGTGCAGCTCGAGGGAAGGTACGGCCAGCCGCAGGTGGTTGTGACATGCTTGGGTGGGACCCGGCCGCGGGCGAGGCGACCAAGCGATAGGAGGTCGGTGGCTGAGGATCAGGCAATCTTGGAAGATGAATCAGAGGTGTGGTTTGATCGATATAGGGGGACAAGAGGAGAAACATGAGAATACAAGAAAAGCAGAGGATAAAGGAATAGCGAGGAGAAGGGTGAAAGAATATACCTTGTAGATGGAGTCGAACAACTAGGGATAAGCTCGCTGAGGGAGCTTCGATCGTCACCAAGAGTGCGACGATGCTCGAGCTCTAGCAGCTTCGTGAAGGAGCTGTAGAAAGATCAAGGCCCTTGGATCTCGCCGGCAAGGATGATGTTCTTCGATCGAAGGAGGAAGGCACGCCGTTGTCAACGGTGAAAGAGTTCCTGATATCCCTCTCCTTGCTTAGGAAGATGGCGGATGATGAGAAATGAAGAGGAGATGGGAATAAAAAGGAGGAGGGGTAAGTTAGAAAAGAGGTGGAGAAAGTGGAGTTGGTGGCTTGGGTGGGAAGAATGGAAGTTGGTGGCTTGGGTAGGAAGTAGGAGTAGAGAAGAAGTAAAAGGGGAAAAGTAAAATAAAATAAAAAAATAAAGGTTTATAAGTAGGATACTAAAAATAATGAAGAGAAAAGAAAAATAAAAGTAAAAAAATGATAAATAGAACAATTAATTAAATAAAATAAATAAATAAATAAAACTAAACTAAATAACAAAAATAAATAAATAAATAAAAATGAGGATGACATGTGGCGGCTCCAAGGGCTGCCACGTGTCGCCACCAGAAAATTCAAAAATTAAATGTAAATAAAAATATAAAACAAAATAACAAAATGGGTGAAATCAAAAAGTGGTAAGCATAAAAGTTTCTCATCTTGACGAGACTTACAACTTCCGTGAAGGACCTAAAATCAAAAGAAGACATGTACAAAGTATATTTTTGGGTGTTATCTTATATGTACAAAATATCGAATTTTAATCTTTTGCAATGTTTTTATCATTTTTAAATAATCGAAAAATAAAATACAGTTAGAGAAAATATGAAAGGAATATTTATAACTTAATCTATTTTTTTGGATTTTTAATAATTAAGAAAATAAAAATATGGAATGAAGGGTATTTTAGTCAATATCTACAATATGTAAAAGGGGCCCAAGTTTCACATACAAACTCTGATTTTTATGAAATTGGGGTCTTGTTTTGACAATCTTTGAATGTATATTATTTTAAAAGTGAGTAGACTTAAATTGGACACTGTATGAGAGAGATATGCGCATTTTAAGGTTCATAGTCTCAAACTTGAATTCAGGTTTTATTGGACAATTTTACAAGTTAGTATTTTTTTGATATTTTTCCTTTATTAATGTTAGTAACATATACACTAGAGAGTTGATTTTATTGGATTTGGAGTTAGTATAAAATAGATACAAATAAGTGAACATAGCTAATATACCGGTGAATATGTATAAGTGATTTTTGGCTCCTTATTTAATGCACATATGAATGCTAAAATGCCCATATTATTTACACATGCATGAATGTTATTTATGTAATATAAGTTGAGATGTGCATCTGATTACTCAGGAACAAAGCTCTATTTTCAACTTTTAGAGTGATGAATCACAGATTCATCAACCCCTATACTTAAACATTGCTCGTCCTTGAGCAACTAAAATGAAATGCAAAAGTGAAATGATTTTGGGTTCCATACCAAGGTCATGAACAAAAGGTGAAAATGGAGTTTGGCTCGACCTTTGGATTAATAGTGTGGTGGAACTTTGTTAGGAATTGAATTTAAGACCTAACAACCTTGATGTTCCACAAGTCTTCTATTCAAATCGCCTCAACAGTCAGGTCAGAACAAATCCTCATACACAAAATCTAATGACTATGGATCTTACTTGTACTATGTAAGTGAAATATATCTCTCCACATCAGAAATGGCAAAGAAACAACCTCCTCTAATAAGGTAACTCTAATTCCCCGATTTAGCAACTCTTTCCTCGAGGAAAAGGGGATTCCCTTCTAATTTCACGTGCGACCAGCTCAAGAAGATGGGGTGGAGAGAAGAATGGGATGTAGCCAGTATAGCTACCTATCCTAGGATGCTTGACCGGTGTAGCCAAGTCATCCAACTGCAAGCTTAAAAAACTGTGAAGCTCTTCTTTTTTTTCTATACTTGTATATACACTCCAGCAGGCATTTTACTTTTCAATCAGGCATGTCCACTTTTGGAGATTCTGCGTTTTTCTTCTTCTTCTTCTTCTTCTTTTTTCTTTTTTTGACATATATACAAGGTTCAACATGTACATAAGTAGTTTTTATTCTTGATCTAGTAGACTATCCCTCTTTTGAAGCATTATTGCAACCCATAACATCCTGTCGTTAGACGTTGATGCCGCTAGACTAGGTTGAGATGCACTACCCTCCCTAGAGGAGGACGGATGTTTCCATCCGTATACTACTCCAAGCCAAAGGATTCTACCTCCTCACCACTTCATCGGTGAAGAGCTACGTGCATGGTGATTGTTCAAGTTGGGTCACTGTCTAAAACAATAGTGCGTGTGTACAAAATATTCTATTTTGACCAATCAAGATGACATGTGAACATAGACTTGCGAACTCAAAGAATTAAGTCACTCGACTTGAAAAATCTTAACTCCAGTTGTTATAAGATTCCTATGAAATTAGGTATATTAAGGTCAAATCAAATCCATCCTCGACATCTATTCATAACTTGTTCAGAACCCACTAACTTTCCACTTTACAAATGCTAGATATGCATATGGCATGCAATGCAGATGAATGAAATGCAAGACTTATTATTTATTTTTTTAATGCAATGATGATATGCAAGAGTAAATAAGAAGCCTATTTTTTGTGTTTTTTTGTGTTTTTATTTTTTGTATACCTCCTTTTTTACAACAAATTTTACAAGAATTTTATAAGTATTATACAAATTATATAAGTGTTATACAATATACATATTATACAAGTATACATGTATTTTACAAAATGTTTTTTTTTCGATTTTTGCCAATCCTGTAATTATTGCATGATATATATAAAAATACATGAAAGTATAAGCTATGAGTAAAGTATATATGTAATATATATATATATGCCCCCCTATACTTAGCTTGTACTATGTTCTCAGAGCATGAGAAGCGAGGAAAAAGACATAGCTCGTGCTAAGCGTAGGAGAGATAAAATAACAAAAAGTATAGAAGTTGCTCCACCCCCCTATACTTAGGCTCTAACATCTTAAGTGTAGAAGAAGATCAAAAATGGGGCGGGTGAGGTTAAGAGGGGAAATGGATGAGTATATATACATGATGGGCATCAATACCCCCTATACTTAGGCTCTGGTCAGCCTAAGTCTAGGATAAGAGTGAGTGTGATAATCAAAGAGATCTGGAGAATGTACAAAGAATGATGAAGAGACTCGGGTTACTCTCCCCTAAATGATATGGAGACGGGGTGAGTGATTCGAATCATTGGGGAGGGAGGGAAACAAAATATATACAAGGAGTGAGAGTATACAAGGATCAAGAAAGTTTGTGGCGAACCTTCTTGTAGGAGTGAGGAGGTGGATAATATACATATGTGTCGCTGCTAGAATCATCCTTAGATGAATAATAGTGTGGTGTAGGGATCATCCAACGAGGGTCAACACACGGCTGCTTACTCAGATATGGCTTGAGAATAGCCAAACTGAGCTCAATCATATAAACCACCTTATCCGGACTCGATGAGGATTCCTCAGAAAATTCCTTCTCTGGAATGTTGAAGGAAACTTTCTTAGTCGATTTTCTAGAACCTGAATCATTGAGAGGGAGAGGAGAGTGGCGTGCCTTGAGAGGTTCTGGGGAACACCTCCAGGAATCAATTCTTGACATCCTCTTACTAGATAGCCGACTAGAGGAAGGAACAACCATGTTTTTGGGAGGGGTCCACTCAGTCATGGTTATCTGCTTTGAAGGTCCAGGATGTTGTGCAGTGCTGACCATGGGTTCCGCATCAAACAAGTCACCATATAGATTGTAATATTCCTGAAGGGTTGCCATTCGGAGTGATGCAAGCAATGGGAGTCAATGATGTGTGGGGAGTCTCTGATCCAATGGTTGGCTTGACATCCAGTATCTCAAGTGTAACAGAGAGGTGAGACTCATCTACCTCTTGATGGTCATGACTATCAACAGCTCCATTGGTTACCTTAAAGTAGAGTGTGTCAAAGAATGGATGCGGTTGAAATGCTCCCAATGTTGTAAAATCGATCTCTCCAGTCTCACAATCTATATTCGTCTCAGCCGAGGCTAAGAATGGCTTCCCAAGAATAATAGGAGATTGGGTAAACTCTGCTCGGTGCTCAATGTCAATGACCGTGAAGTCTACCTGGAGTAGAGCACCTTGGAAATTAATGATGACCGAAATGGTTCCTCTCCGTTATTTTATAATCGATCAACCAGCTGAACAATATCTCCCGACTTTCTGATTGGCCTGAGTTTGAGCTTGTCAATCACAGAGGTTGGGAGGATATTTATCGCTGAGTCGTCATCGATTCTAGCATGAGTGAAGGTAGTTTCTTTGATTTCACATTCAACCCTAGTCAACCGCTTTACTCGGTGGCTCTTGGTCTTTCTCCCCATCACCAAGGAGGTGGCCATAGACACTATGGGTCTTTTAGTCCTTGTCCTCTTATTGCCCAACCTCTTAGGCAACAATTTACTTCTCACAAATCATTTGAGGTCGAGGAAGTGATCTATGGACTTTATTAAGGGAAGGTTAAAAATCAATTCTTTATCGAGTGCTTCCCTTAGGGCAGGATCCACTTTTTTAGGTCTTTTTCATTTTCTATTTTTATGAATTTTTCTGATTTTTTAATATTTTTGTCCTTTTGGGATTTTAATTTTTTTGTTGTTTTGAACAGGTGAAGGGGGAGTGGAAGGATGTACAAACTCTAGATTGGACAGTGAGTGGTTAGTAGAAGAGGAAGGTAGAAAGGACACCAGTTGTACAGAGTGTGTGTTTCCTTGTATCCTTTAAGTTTTCAACATTGAATCCGCTTATTCTATTCTCCACTTTCATTCCTGAGCTGGAACGAATTGAAATGATTCAGTTGATGACATTTCTAAGTTTATCCTAATCAAATTCATATCTCTTCACAACCCTGGAAATGTTATCCTCCAAAGAGTTCTCATAGCAAATCATTGAAGTAGTTTGTCTACTCGGAGGATACTGTTGAGATTTTGAAGTCTCATGCTCGACATGCTTAGACTCTGGCATGTAATACCGGGTCGAATATGGACCATCCTAATGGCAGATATTGGTCGGAGCATCGACTAATGGAGTCAATGAACGGGAGGCTGGTACGTCTAGCTCATGAGTCCTAGCCCGTGCATGTATAGGCTCTCCGAATGTGTGATATGAAGGCTGGTCAATGTGGGCTTGAGAACTAGGTTCAATCAAGTCTAGATGATCCTATGGTGCAAGCCTCTCCATTCGGTCTTTTTGATCGATCAAGTTGTGTCCTAAGATCAAGTTAGGATGTGTATATATGGATTGTTGTTTGTGAAGGATATGTAATAATCTCAAGCACATCATGGAATTGTGAGGATCGTATAGTATAGAATCAAGAGCGACTAGTCGCACTAGTTGCTTGATGCAACAGAATTTAAAAAAATTTCATGAGATGAAACCACATGATCCAAGAACGCTTCTCGGATCGTTTCATCTAAACCACATAATATATAAAGGAATACCTCTTGTAGTGTGGTTATGATCAAGCCTATAAGAAAAGAGATCTCCTCTCTCAAGTCCGGTCTTTGGAGGAGACGCTTGCGACTGTGGGGATGAACCACATGCTTCTCGCAATCCAAGATGTTTATCCAAGCAAGAGAACTCTTGATCTCATCCCACGAGATAGTACGCCTTCTTTGCAAGCGTGACGCACCAAAGAAGACGGAGAACCAAGGGCAATCGAGGTGACAGCACAACGACAAAGCGACGACGGCAGCTTCTTCCCTCTAGGTTTAGGTGGACGGCCACCAAAGGTGAGAGAGGGAGAGAGGCCGTGAGAATGAGAGAGAGGAGAGAGCTTGTTGTAATTGTTGTTGTAACATAGAAGAGAAAGGGGTGCATGTTCTTATATAATACTTTGGGAGTCCATGGATCATAATCCTTGGACTACACAAAATCAATGGATGAGATTGGTTTGTGCTTCTTTTAATGGCCCCAGAATTTTGTTAGTAAAAACCAAGAACAATTAATTTAATTTATATTAAATATATATTGATAAATCACTATGATTTAATCCCAAAATTAAATCAATTAGACTTGGAGATAGTGGAAAGGAGGCTTCTCCCTTCTATATAGGAAGAGTGCACGACCACCCTTTCCTTGTAGGAATTGGTGGCAGGCCCCCTCTCCTATTAGGAAAGGGAGAATCTCAATGCAATCTCCAAGATTGCATGATTCCATGTATCTCCAATATTTACAACAATAATTGTTATAACTTATTCTACAAAAAATAATTCATGATTATTTTGTGAATATTGCAACCTTGTCATTGGGAAAATGTGAATCACATTCACAACCCAAAATAAAATGTGATTTACATTTTCAATTAATCATCCAATGTGAATCCAATTCACACCAATAATTAATTAACAAATATAAATCATAATAAGCTCTCCCTAATACATTACAAATCACGTTTATAATATATTATGAATAATTTGGATATTGCTATCCGCATTATTCTTATCTATAATAATTGAATCGCATTTAATTATATTGAATCATCATTCTCATGCATTCAAACAATGTAAATCAAATTCACATTATCCATGATAATTAAATCACAATTAGTTATCCATTTCTCAATGCTTGGATATAACACATTTGTCTTCGGTCAAAGGATGTGTGCCCATATCATGACAGTATATGATTTAGGACTTTGGTTATCTCGATCTCGTTAAGTAAACTCTTTGACCTAACTAATCTAACACCTCCGAAACTCTTTTCCTGTGCAGAGGACCTGCATCAAGAGGTCGGTCAGATATCATCCTAGTGAGAAAGGATTTCCATCTTCTACTCTGGCTAGAGATCATCTCTTAACAATCATTTGACAGTGCTTGATGAGTCATCTATCTAACTCCTTAGATATTCATCCAAACACCAGCATCTATGATTCTATCACTGAATCAACAATTGTATGATTATCAAGATGGCCATGGTACATAACCTTAATTGTACAGAAGGACCTTATAGTGCATTCATTCATTTAATCTCAGAAAGGTAGTGAAAAGAACCAATAACTTTTATTGATAAATTAGATATTACAATAACATTTATTGAAGGAATGCTTCGCCTCGGGCTTACATGGCTAACAATCTCCCACTAGTCGTTAGAACCATTCAGGTACAATCCTTAAACCCATACTCATTACATGCTGGTCAAAAACCTTCTGTGTCAAAGGTTTGGTAAGAGGATCGACAACGTAGTCGGCAGAGGCCATCTTGGTGATGACAATATCACCAAGCTTTTGAATCTCCCGAATGATGTGGTATTTCCTTTCCACGTGCTTGCTCTTTTGATGCCATCTGGGTTCCTTCGCATGGGCAATGGCTCCTGTGTTATCGTAGAGTAATTGGATGGGAGTATCAGAGGAAATTATGCCAAGTTCCCGGATGAAATTGTGCAACCACACTGCCTCCTTTGCAGCATCTGATGCGACAATGTATTCGACTTCTGTTGTTGAATCTGTTGTAGTGGCGTGCTTCTTGCTTCTCTAGCTCACAACACCATCATTCAACAAGAACATAAACCCTGATGTCAACTTTCAATCGTCTATATCCGATTGGAAATCTGAATCTGTATATACTAGACTTGGAGATCACCATCTCCATAGACCAAAATGTAATCTTGCGTCCGTCTTAGATATTTGAGAATGTTATTCACTGCATTCCAGTGTTGTTCTCCATAGCAGGATTGGAAACGACTTATCACTCTCACTGTATGGCAGATGTCTGGCTTAGTACACTGATGGATCGCGGAGTGCCCTTGTAAAAATGCGTGGATTATCGTTCGCTTAAATTAATATGTCATTTCGTTGTAGACGGGCAATCG
The DNA here is from genome assembly GCA_037367405.1 of Ottelia alismoides. Classification (NCBI taxonomy): domain Eukaryota; kingdom Viridiplantae; phylum Streptophyta; class Magnoliopsida; order Alismatales; family Hydrocharitaceae; genus Ottelia; species Ottelia alismoides. The sequence continues at coordinate 2,418,933 of JAZKJV010009256.1, read as the reverse complement.
GAATTAAGCAAGAAATAACCACACAAAATTTAGTCAATTTTAATCAATGTGGTTTTATGTTTATTTTAATTGGGCAAGTCCTAAGGTCGAACACAAGGAGTTAAAGGTACAACCTAAAATTTTATCTATCAAAGTTCGTGCACGATTTCGAGGCGGTCTTTTTTTGTAATTCTCTAATGCAATTAGGGATGAAAAATGCAACTTTGGCCTATTTTAGGGACTGAAATGTAAAGATTAATCAGACGATGTCCGAAAAATATGAAACTTGACCAAGATGACATTACGATGAAATGAATGCACTGTAATTTTTTTTGGAATTTTTAGATATAAGATGAATTTTTTATGAATTTTTGAATACAAATGATGCGAATTTCAATATTTAATTATAATAAATATTAAACCTATTTATTATCAAGAGATAAAATTATCCAAGATCTATCATTAAGTGAATCGATCTCAGAAAAATCTTAAACCTCGAAATTATGAGATTTAATACCTATTAAAAATCAAATATTAAAATATGCAAAATGATTTTTACAAGGCAAACCATGCACGAAAATGCAATTCTATTTGGGCACGATGTAATGAACTAATTCTACAATCTGTGAATTTTTGGCAATTTTTAGATCAACAGTTAATTAGTTATGAAATTTAGAGCACAAAATTGGCAAAATAGGCAATTTTCCACAAAACACTTAATTGTTAATTAACCACGGATCACAAAAATATCAAACATATGTCATAATGTGGAGAAATAGTTGTAGAACACAATGCCAATTTTCGATGATTAAAATAGTGCAATGTAGAGGTTCAAAATGATAAAGGAATACCGGGGTATTTCTGCAATATTTAAATAAATATAAAAAATGCAGTGGAAGGACTAGATTGTAATTACCTATACCCTTGGGGGTACACCTGCAAAAATTCCAGAAGGGCACGTGCCTCTGGCTGGCGGGGGGTGATTGCTATTTGTCTGTACTCCGAGGGCTTCTTCTGTAATTTTCATGCCCCCCACGTGAGTATCCATGCGGGGGTGTTCCTGTGATTTGAAGCCTTTGAAGGAGCACCGATGCAAAAAGTTCCCTCCCATCACGTGCCTTACACATGGGGAGGGCCTTGGGCCTCGCCTCCCGACGATGGAGTTTGGCGGAAGGGGCAGCTGGTGCGGTGGCAGTTGCCCTTCTGGCTGTGCCCGGCCATTGAGGGCAGAGCAGTCAGAGCAGGAGGCTCCTGGCGGGGCCTGTGACGGTGGCCGGTAAAGCACGTACGGTGGCGATGTTTCTTTTGCGGCAGCAAAGCGCAACTGGTAGAGCGGCCAGAAGGATGATGTCGGTGGCGATGAAGGCATGGAGGATGATGAAGTTGAAGCGGAGGGTTGATGATGGAGCATTGTCTGTGTAAGCATTGACTGTGGTAGAGGGGTATAGCTGAACGTTGGAGGAGATGGCGAGTTGTCGATGAATAAAGTCGTAGATGTTGTAGGCTCAACGGCAATAGCCAGAGTAAGGCAGGAAATCTTGTAGCGGTGCTACGACGGTCCTTGGACAGACTGGATCTTGCCGAGGAAGAACGGGGTCCGTGCTGTCACCACCGGACCCAGAACTTTGATGTGCAGACGGTGGATGAAGAGTTCGGGGTCGGGACGGTGGTCGATTTATAGGGTCGAAAGGAGGATCACTGGAGATGGCAGGAGATCAGAGAGGAGCCGTGATTTGATTTGGTCACGGTGACAATCGGGGGAAGAACTAGTGATGAGGAAGCAAAGGGATTCGACGAGGATTCAGGGGGGAAGGTGATCGCAGAGGATTAGAGGTGGCAGCCAGCGAGATTGAGGGGATTTGATGGAGATCGGAGGAGGGCCAGCGAGGAATTCACGGGCTGAAATCGCGGGGAGGAGGCGGAGCTACGAATTGGGAAAGGTGGGGAGGAGGGAGACGATGTTGGGGCTGTCACGTGCTCCGCACGTGCGGCCTTTTATTTTTTATTTTTTATATAAAAATGAAATATAAATAAATACAAAAATGGGTGACACATTGCGGCTCCAGGAGCTACCACGTGTCAGCCCCACAAAAATCAGAAAATAAATGGAAAGATATATACTTAAAATAGTAAATAACCTCTGATCGGAAAAGTTTCTTCACAAAAGTTGTTCGTCTCGATGAGATCTACAACTTTCATGAAGAACCCGAAACTAAAATTGATCAATTGCACAAAGTGATATTTTTGGGGTATCCCATGTACATAGAATACCTTGATTTTTGGGTTTTATATATTTTTGTCATTTTTAAATCAGATAAAAATCCTAAAAAATAATTATAAAATCAAAGACAAATATTTACACATTAACCTATTTTTTTATTTTTATTGAGTAAGAAAAAAAGGAATAAAATAAAAGGCGAAAAAGACATTTTTTGTACAGACAATTAGTAAGGACTCGGACTCAGTTAGTTTCTTTGATTTCAAGCTCAGTTTGAATTTGAATTTCAGTGCATTTTAACAAAACTTTCATTAATGAAAATAAATAAAAAAGGAATAAAATAAAATTAGTTAATTATATACATAAAATAATAGGTCAAAACCGTTAAAATAAAAAATGTACAAAAGATGCCCAAAACCCAACTTTCACATATGAGCTCCGATTCACTTGAACTTAGTCTTGTTTTAAAGGTAATTGAATGTACATTAGTTCAAAAGTGAGTAGGATCAAATCAGACACTGAATGAGGAAGATGTGAAGTTTTTAGTCCGGAAATCCTAGAATTAGGGTTTGAGTTTTTAGTCCACTTATTTGGGTTAGTGATTTTTTTATATTTTTATTTATTCTTGTTAGTGATATGTAGATAGTGGGGGTAGTTTTAGGACATTTGGGGTTAGCATGAATTAATTAAAAATCAGAGAAGTTAGGCCAATTTACAGGTCAATTTGGCTGGAATTTTTGGCTTCTTATTTTGTAACAAAATAAGTGATAAAATGCAATTCTTATCAAAACATGCATGAATGATAATTATGCAGAATAAATGAAGAAATGCTGGTTATTCTTAGGTATTAGAGCTTAATTAATGACTTTTAGAGTGATGAATCTAAGATTCATCATCCCCCTATACTTAAACCATGCGCGTCCCTGGGCATCAAAAAAATGCCATAAAGTGAAATGAGATTGGGTTCCATACCAAGACCATGAGCGGAAGGTGAAAATGAAACTAGACTTGACCTTTGGATTATTAGTTTGGCGGAACTTCTGTGAGCGTAGAATTTTAAAATTAATAGCCTTCAAGTTCTACACATCATTGTCACAGTTTCGGCTCAGAAGTCATCTTAGATCAATCCTCTTCCCAAAGCATACCCTATGAACACTGAACAATCGACTCATGTGTGTGAAAAGTTTTAGCTCTTCCCATCCAGAATGCAGAACTACCATGCAAACCTCCTCTCCAGTAACTCGTCCTCGGGGAGTCAAGTATTTCCTTCTAAGGTCTGCCGCGATGTGTTCATAATCGAAATGGGGGAGAAGTTAGAAGAAGGAGAAAAGAACTGGAGGGTGGACAGTGTAGTCACCTCTCCTTGTGAAGCTGGCCAGTGTAGTCGAGTCTCCCCAAGATCAGCAGGTTTTCTTGAAGCTTGGACCTTTTTGGTCAGATATTTATTTGGTAGTGGCTTCTTTGTATTTGGATTTTTGGTGGTTCTGCTTGAATCTTATTATGCCCCTAAGGATATAGAATCTTTTTTTCCGTACATGTTCCGGGGTCTTAGAGAAAATTGTTCCCAGCCGTCCATCCTTTTTCCGAAGATTTATTTCAACCCATACTCTGGTCTTTAGATTTTCACGCTACCAGAAAAGAAACTCACATAATCTTCCAACATCCGTCTGAGTTGAGCTAAGTGCATAGTGCGAGAGTACAAATTAATTCCTTATTCTAGAGTTGTACCCAGAATGAAGAGACCAGGTTAGACACTAAGAGCCAAGCGCTACACATTGTCATGTTGAACTCGAAGAATTACATCATAGACCCGAAGTTTCTAAAATCCTATTTCTTGGTGAAGTTCCTCTGAAAATTGGGTGGATTAAGGTTAAGTCCAGACCACTCTTGGTTTCTGCTCATAACTCGGTTCAAAACCCAACGACTTTTCACAGATGCAAATGAATGAAATGTTGGATGAAGTGCATGAGTGTAAAATGCAGACAGAAGTTTTTTTGAATAGTTCTTTTTTTTCTTTTTTTTGAATTTTCAATAATTATGTAAAGATGAATAAGAAGCCATTTTTCCAAAAATTTTAGTTGGACACAGTCAGTGTTAGTAGCAAAACTCTTTTTTTTCTTTTTGTTTGTTTTGTTTTTTTCAAGTTAGTTACCCACCCAGTAAATACATATAGACTTACGTGAAAGTACGAGATATGGGTAAAATATATACATAGTATGTATACAGACCCCCCTATACTTAGCGAGCATTGTGTCCTCAGAGCACAAGAAGCGTAAAGAAGATGTAGCTCGGGCTAAGCGTAAGAGAGTGAAAAAGAAAAAGATAGATACATCGGTCGGCCACCCTATACTTAGGTTGTGAACAATCTAAGTATAGAAGAAGAGCGACAATGAAGCGATCGAGATATGTGAATGAGGAGTGTATATACATATGAGCATAGGTTCCCCCAATACTTAGGCTCTGATCAGCCTAAGTAAGGAAGAAGGGTGGAAATGAGGCGATCGTGAGAAGGAGTTTGACGAGGGAAATGATATATACAAATGGCATCGGTCCCCCCTATACTTAGGCCTTGGCCTAAGTAGAGGAACAAAATGTACAAGGAGACCGATGTGGTCAGGAGGGAGGATGGGTAGCCAATGATTAAGGCAGTTTTCGGTCGATCTTTTTGTGAGTCTGCGGTGGGAGATCGTAATGATGAGAAGGAGATGAAGCATATGATTCCCAACTATTATCAATGCTATCCACAGAGAAATTATGTTGGATAGTAGATTAAGCGTATGAGTTAGATGAAAGGTAACCATTATCAGAGTTATCCTCAGAGGAAGTGTATTTGAAAGTGGACACTCTCTAGATATTCTTGTCTTTTTGTTTCTTCAATTGTTTTCTCAAAATTCGTTCTTCTTGGGATCAAGCGATTTGTCCTCGGATGAATACTCTAAAGCACCAATCTCAATCAGCTCATAAGAAATAATTCCAGTGTATTTGATGAGAGCAGGAGCATCGGCTTTGGATGAATAATAGTGAGTAACAGGAGTCGTCCAACGGGAATCGAAGTTTGGATCCTTGCGAAGATATGGTTTTAGAATAACCGAACAAACTTCACTCATGTAGATTACCTTTTCCGGACCTGATAAGGGATCATCATATGATTCCTTTTCTGGAAGGTCAAAGGTGACATTCTTTTTTGATGAAGGAGTAGTCATTTTGTTTCATGAAGGTGTAGGTCCACTTGAGTCTCCAGATGAATTACCATTTGAATTCTTCTCCTTGGTTGGTGTTCGTCCTACGTGTTTGTTCGTAGTCTTCTTAATGTTGGTGCACTCTTGAGTTGAAATGATTTGGTCAAGGTATTCAGAGTAGGTTGACCCAGGGTGCGACCATGCATATGTCTCAGGATCATATAAGAAACATTCTTCTATTGTGAGATCCGTAGGAATTGAAATAGTGGGGAGAGTCTCTGCATGTTCGTTCTCAATTGATTTGATGTTGGAGCATTCCTGTGTCAAGTTGATTTGATCGAGGTAGTCAAATAGGTTGACACAGGGTGCAAGCATGCATAAGTCTAAGGATCGTATGACTCATATATTTGATTTTCCATAGTGAGAGCAGCTATGAATGGAGCAGGAGGGAGAGTTCCTAAACCAATAATCTCATCAACAACCGCTATCTCAGATATAGCAATAGGGTAGGGATCTTCTAACGTTTGATGGTTACGGATGTCGAGATCTTCATGGGTGTCCCCAGAAAATCGTGGTTCCTCAAAGACTAGTTGAGATCGAAGTGCTCCCAATGCTGTAAAACTGATTTCTTGAGTCTCACACTCAATAATTGCTTTAGCCAATGCTAAGAATGGCTTTCCGAGACTAATTGGAGACTGGGTGAATTCTCCTTGATGCTCAATATCAATGATCATGAAGTCCACTTTGAGCGGAGCACTGTGGAATGTAATGATGACATAAATGGTTTCTCTCGGTCATTTTATCGATCGATCAGCTAGTTGGATGATCTCTCGTATCTTCCTGATAGGTCCGAGTTTGAGCTCGTGAAATACAGAGGTAGGGAGGATATTAATTGGTGAGTTTTCATCAATTCGAGCAGGGGTAAAAATTGTGTCTTTGATTTCACAGTCAAATCTTGGCAACCGCTTCACTATGCGGCTCCTGGTTTTTCTCCTCAACAATAAGGAGGAGGCCATTGACAAGATATGTCTTTCAGTTTTTGTTCTTATCTTCCCTGACTTTTTCATCATCAAGTTGTCTATTACAAATCCTTTAAGGTCGGGGAAGTGTTCAATGGCCTGTATGAAGGGAAGTACAAAATTCAATCTTTTCTCTAGTGCTTCCCGTACAGTAGGATCCAAATTCTTCAAATCTTCTTCAGTTTCAATTTTTTGTAATTTTCTGGATTTTTGATTTTTTTGGTTGTTTTTTAATATTTCAATTTTTTGGTGTTTTCTGTGTGGTGTGTAGATGTGGTTTTTTCCGTAGATGATAAGGGGTTTTAATATGTCGAGTGAGAATCCAAGTCAGAATCAGATTTAACCCTAGGGGAGTAGTAGGAAGATGTGTCGTTGTCATGGAATTCCTTAGGGTGATCATAGTATATGGGTTTCTGAATATCCTCAAAATTTTCAACAGGAGATCCAATCTTTTCATCATCCATTTTTATATCTGAGTTACCATAGAATGAGATTATTCGATCGGTAAGCTTTCTAAATTTCTCCTCCATTAATTCATACCTCTTATTTATCCTCGAAACATCATCCTCAAAAAACTTTTCATGATCAATCATGGGAGAAGTCGGTGTATGTTCTTGTTTTTTAATTTGAGATTCAGTAATTTCATCTTCCATGTTCTTGTATGAGCTGAGAGGAGATTCTCTTTGATTATCCAATATATGATCGTTAGTTTCTGAAAATTTCTCCTCAAAAATTATGGAAGGAGGCTGCTCAAAGGAAGAATTTTGCAGGAATTTGTAGATCTCATACTCAGCATGTCGTGACTCAGGTATGCAATGCTGGTTTGAGTAGAGTCTATTTCCATGGTCATGATTTATTGAATCCCCGAATAATGGAGTCATACAGGGTGCATATGTATCAATATCATCTATTTTGTCCTCTGTATGTATAGACTGATCGAAGGAGTGGTATTCGGGTCAATCAATAGGGATTTGATCGTAACGGTTAATCCAACCTTGTTGATCATTCGGTGTGATCCTCTCCATCCAGTGTGATCAGGTCTGGTCTCTTGGACAGTCATGAGTCTCAAAAGTGACGTGTTCTTGAAATGGTTCTTGGGTTGTAGAAAGAAATTTGTCATACGTCGGTTCATCCCAAGATGGCAGTTGATCATATGCGGTCACAAGTGGTGGAGTGGTAGAAGATGATGCTGTGGTAACTTTAATAGGATGATTCGAGTAGAATGTCTTGGAATTTATCGAAGGGGCAGGATTCATCGGAGAGAGAAAGTCTCATGCAAAAGTTGGAGGATTCTAGAAAGTAGAATGTTTAGACGATTTGGGCCTGACCGAAACAAATTCATATTCATAATATAGGTCAGATGGGTACTCGGTGCATTGTCATGTTTTTGTCAAAGGAGGTTGATGATGAATAGACATGGTTGATCTCGATGCAAGTGCACAGGATATTCACAATAAGTTTAAATTAAGAAGATTGATGGCACAAATGTGTGGCTTTTGGTCTTCGAAAGTGGTTTACGCACACCAATGCAAACACAAATCAAACCCCAGGTTCACCAACTTACATAATGAAGCCGCAAGAGTTCGGCAATTTATCTTTTCAATTTTAAGTTGGTGATAAATCAATCTTGGAAAGAATTTAGCGAGGTGTTAGGTGCTGAAGATTTTCTTAAAGACTGTCCTGAATTCTTATGACTAGTTGCACCTACTTTCAGCCAATATGGGTGTAAGTACGGACCGTAAAACGGCTACCCGTGTTACTTAAGGACGGAGCCTTACACAATGTCCTTTAAACCACCCACTCTGCTACGGAAATCCGGACCGTTTAGCAGCTACCTGTAGATCCTCATTGAGAAGTAGCCAGTCGTTTTTAGAATCAGTAGTCTGAACGAAAATTTCGGAGTTGGGCTCTAACCTTAAGTGTCGTCTGTCGCTCACTCAAAAAAATAAATGCATCAAAGGATGGGGTTGCTCTCCTGCAAAAATTTTGATTTTATGGGTTAATTAAAATCAGTTATATTTTGCAATCCTAATTTTAATTATGAGATTATTGAAAAATTAAGTGAGCACAAATACACGTCTACCGTCCAGTCCCAATTTCCTTTAAACTTATGTGACAAAATGAGAGGGAGAAATTTGGGAAAAGCTGATGCACGTGAAAACAATGATGTATGCTCAGTTAGAAGACTTACAGTGATTCCTCGCAATCTCCATGTGGGATGCTATACAAGAATTGAAAATTTAGTCTATATGAATGCAAGACGATGAAAAACCGCACCTAGCAGAAAGTTCTATTAGCGGGGAAGAATTGAGTTGAATTTGACTAAATTGAATGATCTACTGTGCATCTCAATTAAAGTGAAGTGTGGCTCTAGGTTCTACGAGCACAATCAAAAATTAAAAGCTCAAGTAGCCGTATGTGCATGTCTATCCTAAGTGCCACTCAAGTCGAGACCCACCCTCATCGGAGAGTGAAATAGGCAACGATACACAACACAAAAATAGTTCAAGGTCTTTTTATACACGCGAGAGTCCAAACAGACATCGCTAGAAAAATGTAATTAATTACATAAAATAAAATTGTAGAAAATAAAATCGTAGACTCTACGCTCTCTCACAACTCGACTCGATCTTAATGTTAATGCGGCTTTTCGGAAGTCGGTGAAGATGAGTCGGTTCTTGAAAAACTGCTCCACATATGCTAGGTACCTCGCAAAAAGAGAGAGAGTGTGTGTGTAAGAAAGTGACACAAAAAAATAAATGAAAAAGAAAAATAAAAAAATAAATGCTGAAAATAAAAGAAAAATAAATGCAGGAAAAAAATGGAATTTACAGTGAAAAATCGAGGGTCAGACTACCTGAATGCGGAAAACCGAATAAAAAGATTTTTAGATAAAAAACTAAGACGTTTTCTTCCCCGACAACGGTGCACCTGACGGGTCCGAGATAGCCGATGTTAAAATATATCGTGGATTATCGTTCGCTTAAACTAATATGTCGTTTTGTTGTAGGTGGGCAATCAGAATCAGTCAAAAAATAACCATGCAAAATTTAGTCGATTTTAATCAATGCGCTTTTATGTTTATTTTACTTAAGCAAGTCTCAAGGTCGAACACAAGGAGGCAAAGGAACAACCTAGAATTTTGTCTATCAAAGTTCATGCATGGTTTCGAGGCGGTCTTTTTTTTGTAATTTTCTAATGCAATTAGGGATGCAAAATGCAACTTTGGCCTGTTTTAGGGACTAAAATGTAAAAATCAATCAAATGATGTCCGAAAAATATGAAACTTGGCCAAGATGACATTACGATGAAATGAATGCACTGTAATTGTTTTGGAATTTTTGGATGCAAGATGAATTTTTAATGAATTTTTGAATGCAAATGATGAGAATTTCAATATTTAATTGTAATAAATATTAAACCAATTTATTTTCAAGAGATAAAATTATCCAAGATCTATCACTTGGTGATCGATCTCAGAAAAATCTTAAACCTCGAAATTATGAGATTTATGACCTATTAAAAATCAAATATTGAAATATACAAAATAATTTTTACAAGGCAAACCATGCAAGAAAATGCAATTCTTTTTTGACATGATGTAATGAACAACTAATTCTACAATCCTTAATTTTGGCAATTTTTAGATCAACGGTTAATTAGTTATGAATTTCAGAGCACAAAATGGGCAAAATAGGAAATTTTCCATAAAATACTTAATTGTTAATTAACCACGGATCACAAAAATATCAAACATATGTCATAATATAGAGAAATAGCTGCAGAACATAATTTTTGATGAATAAAATAGTGCAATGTAGAGGTTAAAATGATAAAGGAATACAGGGGTATTTCTGCAATATTTAAATAAATATAAAAAATGTAGGGGAAGGACTAGATTGTAATTACCTATACCCTTGGGGGTACAACTACAAAAATCCTTGAAGGGCACGTGCTATGCACGTGCCTCTGGCTGGCGGGGGGTGACTACTATTTGTTTGTACTCCGGGGGCTTCTTCTGTAATTTTCACACCCTCCACGTTAGCATCACATGCGGGGGTGTTCCTGTGATTTGAAGCCTTTGCAGGAGCACCGATGCAAAAAGTTCCCTCCCGTCACGTGCCTCGCACATGGGGAGGGCCTTAGGCCTCGCCGCCCAATGATGGAGTTTGGCGGAAGGGGCGGCTGGTGCGGTGGCGGTTGCCCTTCTGGCTGTGCCCAGCCATTGAGGGTGAAGCAGTTGGAGCAGGAGGCTCCTGGCAGGGCTTGTAACGGTGGCCAACAAAGCACGTGCGGTGGCGATGTCTCTTTTGCGGCGGCAAAGCATAACTGGTGGAGCGGCCAGAAGGATGATGTTGGTGGCGATGAAGGCGCAGAGGATGATGAAGTCGAAGCGGAGGGTTGATGTTGGAGCGTTGTCATTGTAAGCGTTGACTGCGGTAGAGGGGTATAGCTGAACGTTGGCGGAGATGGCGAGTTGTCGATGAAGAAAGTCGTAGATGTTGTAGGCTCAACGGCAATAGACGGAGCAAGGCATCAAAGCCTATAGCACCGCTGCGACGGTCTTTGGAGTGACCGGATCTCACCGAGGAAGAACGGGGTATGTGTTGTCACCACCGGACCCAGAGCTTTGATGTGCAGACGGCGGATGAAGAGTTCGAGGTCAGGGCGGTGGTCTATTTATAAGGTCGAAGGGAGGATCACAAGAGATGGCAGGAGATCAGAGAGGAGTCGTGATTTGATTTGATCACGGTGACAATCAAGGGAAGATCTGGTGATGAGGAAGCAAAGGGATTCAACGAGGATTCAGGGGGAAGGAGATCACAGAGGATTAGAGGCAGTGGCCGGCCAGATTGAGGGGATTTGATGGAGATCGGAGGAGGGTCAACGAGGGATTCGCGAGCGGAAATCGCGGGGTGGAGGCAGAGCTGTGAATTGGGAAAGGTGGGGAGGAGGGAGACGATGCTGGGGTCGTCCGATCGGCCGAGATCGGACGAACCAGCTGTATCCACATGGCAGCAAGAGTGGTTTTGGCGAAGCACGTGCAGTGCACGTGCGCGTGAGGCACGTGGCGACTCCAGGAGCTACCACGTGTCAGCCCCACAAAAATCAGAAAATAAATGGAAAGATAAATACTTAAAAATAGTAAATAACCTCAGATCAAAAAAAAAGTTTCTTCACGAAAGTTGCTCGTCTCGATGAGATCTACAACTTTCATGAAGACACCGAAACTAAAATAGATCAATTGCACAAAGAGATATTTTTGGGGTATCCCATGTACATAGAATACCTTGATTTTTGGGTTTTATAATTTTTTGTCATTTTTAAACCAGATAAAATCCAAAAAAAATATGATAAAATCAAATATAGATATTTACATATTAATCTTTTTTTATTTTTATTGAGTAAGAAAAAGAAGAAATAAAATAAAAGATGAAAAAGACATTTTTTGTGCAGACAGTTAGTGACGACTCGGACTCAGTTAGTTTCTTTGATTTCAAGCTCGGTTTGGATTTGAATTTAAGTGCATTTTAATAAAACTTTCATCAAAGAAAATAAATGAAAAAGAAATAAAATAAAATGAGTTAATTATGTACATAAAATAAGGGATATTTACACCCATAACCCTGAGTAACTTCGTAATTACCCCGAATACCCTCTATAATCACGAATTACACCCAAGATCTTAAATAACCACTCCATTTTACACCCATAACCTTCCGTTAGTTTAGTTCATTAACTCAACCAGATAGCTGAGTTAATATAACCCAATTCGTGATCTAACGGCTGAGATTAATAAAAAAAGAAAAGAAGGAAGGAAGAGGTGGGTTCCATCCTGAAGCTTGTTGCAACCTGTGGGATCTATCAGGGAGGGCGGCGGGTAACGAACGGAGGTGCGCGCAGGATGGAGATTCGCAGGAAGGAGGTGGGCCGTAGCATGGACCTAGGGGGAGAGCACGACCTGGATGGGGGGGGCTGCCCTGAGGGGTGGGGGGAACCTGCAGCTGTAGCTTCTCCGGACCACAAGGGATCCCACGATTCTCAGCTCAGAGCGCACGAGAGCAGCGAGCAGAGATGTTCTACGGCAACAACCTGGGCTCAGGCGAAGGCGTGCAGGACGGGGGAGGGAGGTTGCAGGCGTAGGCGCGCGGGGCGGGGGAGGGAGGTTGCAGGCGTAGGTGCGGGGGGGTAAGGGGTGGGCAGGTGGAGGCGCGAGCGAGGCGAGCTTTCAGGCGGACACGTGCGGGGGGAGGGGGGGCTACCAGGTGCGCGTCGGGGGGGGGGGGTGGGGGGGGGGTGCAGGCGAAGGCGCGAGCGGGGAGAGCTTTCAGGCGGACGCGCGCGGGGAGAGGGGGGCTACCAGGCACGGGGGGGGAGGGGGGGGATGCGAGGGGGCAGGCTTTCAGACGGACGCACGCGGGGGGAGGGGGATGCGGGGGTTGGTGCAAGACCTGGACTGGGCTTGCAGGCGGAGGCGCGAGCGGGGAGGGGAGGGGGCCTCCGACCTGAGCCAAGCTTGCGGGCTGGGAGGAGGAAGGGAGGCGACCGGCGGGGGGAGGTGTGCCAGGTGGCAGACGGGTGGAGGTAGGGTGGCCGGCAGGAGGTGTTGTTTGGAGGACGAAAGGGGGGAGGGAGGAGGAAGGGGATAATGGCATTATTTGTAAATAAGTGAAAGTTAAGGGGTATAGAATATAAAATACATAACAGATACCGTCATAATTAACGGGAAATCGGATTGAGATTAATACAGGGTTATGAGTGTAAGAGTTAAGCATTACTCAAGGTCTTGTATGTAATTCGTGATTATAGAGGGTATCCGGGGTAATTACGAAGTTACTCAGGGTTATAGGTGTAAATATCCCATAAAATAATAGGTCAAAAACCGTTAAAATACAAAATGTACAAAAGATGCCCAAAACCCAACTTTCGCATATAAGCTCCGATTCACTTGAACTTGATTTTGTTTTGAAGGTAATTGAATATACAATAGTTCAAAAAAGAGAAGGATCAAATCAAACACTGAATGAGGAAGATATGAAGTTTTTAGTCCGGAAATCCTAGAACTAGGGTTTGGGTTTTTGGTCCACTTATTTGGGTCAATAATTTTTATTGTATTTTTTATTTATTATTGTTAGTGATATGTACACAGTGGGTAATTTTAGGACATTTGGAGTTAGCATGAATTAATTAAAAATCCGAGAAGTCAGGCCAATTTACAGGTCAATTTGGCTGGAATTTTTGGCTTCTTATTTTGTACAAAAATAAATGATAAAATGCAATTCTTATCAAAACATGCATGAATGATAATTATGCAGAATAAATGAAGAAAAGCGGATGATTCTTAGGGATTAGAGCTTAATTAATGACTTTTAGAGTGATGAATCTGAGATTCATCATCCCCCTATACTTAAACCATGCTCGTCCCTGAGCATCAAAAGAAATGCCATGAGGTGAAATGAGATTGGGTTCCATACCAAGACCATGAACTGAAGGTGAAAATGAAACTAGACTTGACCTTTGGATGATTAGTTTGGCGGAACTTCTGTGAGACATAGAATTTTAAAATCAATAGCCTTCAAGTTCTACACATCATTGTCACAGTTTCAGCTCAGAAGTCATCTTAGATCAATCCTCTTCCCAAAGCATACCCTATGAACATTGAACAATCAACTCATGTGTGTGAAAGGTTTTAGCTCTTCCCATCCAGAATGCCGGACTACCATGCAAACCTCCTCTCCAGTAACTTGTCCTCGGGGAGTCAGGTATTTCCTTCTAAGGTCTATCGCGTTGTGTTCACCATCGAAATGGGGGAGAAGTTAGAAGAAGGAGAAAAGAACTGGAGGGTGGCCAGTGTAGTCACCTCTATTTGTGAAGCTAGCCAGTGTAGCCGAGTCTCCTCCAAGATATGCAGGATTTCTTGAAACTTGATCCTTTTTTGTCAGATATTTATTTGGTAGTGGCTTCTTTGTATTTGGATTTTTGGTGGCTCTGCTTGGATCTTGTTGTGCCCCTATGGATATAGAATCTTTTTTTCCGTACATGTTCTGGGGTCTTAGAGAAAATTGTGCCTAGCCATCCATCCCTTTTCCAAAGCTTTATTTCAACCCGTTAGATTTCCACGCTACCAGAAAAGAAACTCACACCATCTTCCAACATCCCGTCTGAGTTGATCTAAGTGCATAGTGCGAGAGTACAAATTAATTCCTTATTCCAGAGTTGTAACCAGAATGAAGAGATTAGGTTAGACGCTAAGAGTCAAATGCTGCACATTGTCATGTTGAACTCGAAGAATTAAGTTATAGACCTGAAGTTTCTAAAATCCTATTTCTCGGTGAAGTTCCTCTGAAAATTAGGTGGATTAAGGTCAAGTCCGGACCACTCTTGATTTCTGCTCATAACTCGATTCAGAACCCAATGACTTTTCACAGATGTAAAAGAATGAAATGCTGGATGAAGTGCAGGAGTGTGAAATGCAGACAGAAGTTTTTTTTAATAGTTCTTTTTTTTTTCTTTTTCTTGAATTTTAATAATTTATGCAAAGATGAATAAGAAGCCTTTTTTCAAAAATTTTGGTTGGACACAATCAGTGTTAGTAGCAAAACTTTTTTTCCTTTTGATTGTTTTGTTTTTTTCAAGTTAGTTACCCACCCCATAAATACATATAGACTTATGTGAAAGTACGAGATATGGGTAAAATATATACGTAGTATATATATAGCCCCCCTATATTTAGCGAGTGTTGTGTACTCAGAGCACAAGAAGCATAAAGAAGATGTAGCTCGGGCTAAGCGTCAGAGAGTGAAAAAGAAAAAGATAGATACATCAGTCTGCCCCCCTATACATAGGCTGTGAACAGTCTAAGTATAGAAGAAGAGTGGCAATGAAGCGATCAGGATATGTGAATGAGGAGAGTATATACAGATGAGCATCAGTTCCCCCTATACTTAGGCTCTAGTTAGCCTAAGGAAGAAGGGTGGAAATGAGGTGATCGTGAGAAGGAGTTTGATGAGGAAAATGATATATAGATGGCATCGGTCCCCCAAGGCCTAAGTAGAGGAAGAAAATGTACAAGGAGACCGGAGGGTTGGTAGCGGATGATTAAGGCAGTTTTCGGCCGATCTTTTTGTGAGCCATTGGTGGGAGATCGTAATGATGAGAATGAGATGATGCATATGATTCCCAACTATTATCAGTGTTATCCACGGAGAAATCATGTTGGATAGTAGATGAAGCGTATGAGTTATATGAAAGGTAACCATCATCAGAGTTGTCCTCAGAGGAATAGTATTTGAAAGTGGACACACTCCAGATATTCTTGTCTTTTTGTTTCTTCAATTATTTTCTCAGAATTCATTCCTTCTTGGGATCAAGCGATTTGTCCTCGAATGAATACTCTGAAGCACCGGTCTCAGTCAGCTCATAAGAAATAATTCCAGTGTATTTGATAAGAGCAAGAGCATCAACTTTGGATGAATAATAGTAAGTAACAGGAGTCGTCCAACGGGAATCGAAGTTTGGATCCTTGCGAAGATATGGTTTTAGAGCAGCCGAACAAACTTCACTCATGTAGATTACCTTTTCCGAACCTGATGAAGGATCATCTGATGATTCCTCTTATGAAAGGTCAAAGGTGACTTTCTTTTTTGATGAAGGAGTAGTCATTTTGTTTCGTGAAGGTGTAGGTCCACTTGAGTCTCCAGATGAATAGCCATTAGAATTCTTCTCCTTGGTCGGTGTTCGTCCTGCGTGTTTGTTCTTAGTCTTCTTAATGTTGGTGCACTCTTGAGTTGGAATGATTTGGTCAAGGTATTGAAAGTAGGTTGACCCAGGGTGTGACCATGCATATGTCTCAGGATCATATAAAAAGCATTCTTCTATTGTGAGATCCGCAGGAATTGAAATAGTGGGGAGAGTCTTTGCATGTTTGTTCTCAATTGTTTTGATGTTGGAGCATTCCTGTGTCGAGTTGATTTGATCGAGGTGGTCAGAATAGGTTGACCCATGGTGCGACCATGCATAAGTCTCAGGATTGTATGACTCATATATTTGATTTTCCATGGTGAGAGCAGCTGGGAATGGAGCAGGAGGGAGAGTTTCTAAACCAATATTATCATCAACAACCGCTATCTCAGATGTAGCAACGGGGTAGGGCTCTTCTACCGCTTGATGGTTACGGCTGTCGAGATCTTCATGGGTCACCTCAGAAAACCGTGGTTCCTCAAAGACTTGTTGAGATCGAAGTGCTCCCAATGCTGTAAAATTGATTTCCCAAGTCTCACACTCAATAATTGCTTTAGCCAATGCCAAGAATGGCTTTCCGAGAATAATTGGAGAATGGTTAATTCTCCTTGATACTTAATATCAATGATCGTGAAGTCCACTTTGAGCGGAGCACCTTGGAATGTAATGATGACATAAATGGTTTCTCTTGATCGTTTTATTGATCGATCAGCCAGGTGAACGATCTCTCGTATCTTCCTGATAGGTCCAAGTTTGAGCTCATGAAATACAGAGGTCAGGAGGATATTAATTGGTGAGTTGCCATCAATTCGAGCATGGGTAAAAATTGTGCCTTTGATTCCACAGTGAACTCTGGGCAACCGCTTCACTATGAAGCTCTTGGTTTTTCTCCTCAACACCAAGGAGGAGGCCATTGACAAGATATGTCTTTCAGTTTTTGTTCTTATCTTTCCTGACTTTTTCATCATCAATTTGTCCATTACAAATCCTTTAAGGTCGGGGAAGTGTTCAGTGTCCTGTATAAAGGGAAGTTCAAAAATCAATGTTTTCTCAAGTGCTTCCCGTACAGTAGGATCCAATCTATTCAGATCTTCTTAGTTTCAATTTTTATGTAATATTCTGGATTATCGATTTTTTGGTTGTTTTTTAATATTTCAATTTTTTTGATGTTTTCTGTGTGGTGTGTAGATGTGGTTTTTTCCGTACATGATGAGGGGTTTTAATATGTCGAGTGAGAATCCAAGTCAGAATCAGATTTAACCCTAGGGGAGTAGTAGGAAGATGTGTCGCTGTCATGGTCTTCCCTAGGGTGATCATAGTATCTGTGTTTCAGAATATTCTCAAAATTTTCAACAGGAGATCCAATCTTTTCATCATCCATTTTTATATCCGAGCTACAATAGAATGAGATTATTCAATAGGTGAGCTTTCTAAATTCTCCTCCATTAATTCATACCTCTTATTTATCCTCGAAACATCATCCTCAAAAATCTTTTCATGATCAATCATGGGAGCAATCAGTGTATGTTCTCATTTTTGAATTTGAGATTCAGTAATTCCATCTTCCATGTTTCTGTATGAGCTGAGAGGAGATTCTCTTTGATTATCCAATATATTATCGTTATTTTCTAAAAATTTCTGCTCAAAAATTATGGAAGGAGGTTGCTCAAAGGAAGGATTTTGCATGAATTTGTAGATCTCATACTCAGTATGACGTGACTCATGTATGGAATGCTGTTTGGAGTAGAGTCTACTTCCATGGTCATGATTTATTGAATCCCCAAATAATGGAGTCATACATGGTGCATATGTATCGATATCATCCGTTTTGTCCTCTGTATGTATAGGTTGATCGAAGGTGTGGTATTCGGTTTGGTCAATACGGATTTGATCGTCACGGTTAATCCAACCTAGTTGATCATTAGGTGCGAGCCTCTCCATCCAGTGTGATCAGGTCTGGTCTCTTGGCCAGTCATGAGTCTCAAAAGTGACTTGTTCTTGTAATAGTTCTTGGGCTGTAGAAAGAATTTTTTCATACGTCGATTCATCCCAAGATGGTAGTTGATCATATGCGGTCACAAGTGGTGGAGTGGTAGAAAATGATGTTGTGGTAACTTTAATAGGATGATTCGAGTAGAATGTCTTCGAATTTATCGAAGGGGCAGGATTCATGCGAGAGAGTAAGTCTCATGCAAAAGTTGGAGGATTCTGGAAAGTAGAAGGTTTAGACGATTTGGGCCTGACCGAAACAAATTCATTTTATAATATAGGTCAAATGGGTACTCGGACCATTGTCGTGTTTTTGTCAAAGGAGGTTGATGATGAATAGACATGGTTGATCTCAGTGCAAGTGCACAGGATATTCACAAGAAGTTTTAACTGAGAAGATTGATGGCACAAATGCGTGGCTTTTGGTCTTCGAAAGTGGTTTACGCACTCCAATGCAAACACAAATCAAACCCCAGGTTCACCAACTTACATAATGAAGCCGTAAGAGTTCGACAATTTATCTTTTCAAATTTAAGTTGGTGATAAATCAATCTTGGAAAGAATTTAGCGAGATGTTAGGTGTCGAAGATTTTCTTAAAGATTGTCCTAAATTCTTACGACTAGTTGCATCTACTTTCAGCCAGTATGGGTGTAAGTACGAACTGTAAAACGGCTACCTGTGTTACTTAAGGACGGAGCCTCACACAGTGTCCTTTAAACCACCCACTCTGATAAGGAAATCCGGACTGTTTACCGGCTACCCATAGATCCTCACTGAGAAGTAGCTAATCATTTTTAGAATTAGTAGTCTGAACGAAAATTTCGAAGTTGGGCTCTAACCTTAAGTGTCGTATGTCGCTCACTCGGAAAAATAAATGCATCTAAGGACGGGGTTGCTCTCCCGCAAAAATTCTTGATTTTATGGGTTAACAAAAATTGGCTATATTTAGTCGTCCCAATTTTAATTAGGAGATCATTGACAAATTAAGTGATCACAAATACACGTCTACCGTCTAGTCCCAATTTTCTTTAAAATTATGTGACAAAATGGGAGGGAGAAATTTGGGAAAAGCTGATGCACGTGAAAACAATGATGTATGCTCAAGTAGAAGACTTACAGTGATTCCTCGCAATCTCCATGTGGGATGCAATACAAGAATTGAAAATTTAGTCTATATAAATGCAAGCCGATGAAAAATTGCACCTAGCAGAAAGTTCTATTAGCGGAGAAGAATTGAGTTGAATTTGACTAAATTGAACGATCTATTGTGTGTCTCAATTAAAGTGAAGTGTGTCTCTAGGTTCTACGAG
The DNA here is from genome assembly GCA_037367405.1 of Ottelia alismoides. NCBI lineage: Eukaryota > Viridiplantae > Streptophyta > Magnoliopsida > Alismatales > Hydrocharitaceae > Ottelia > Ottelia alismoides. The sequence goes on along the minus strand of JAZKJV010009256.1, from coordinate 2,399,497 downwards.
CACAATAAAAAATTACAAGCTCAATTAGACGTATGTGCATGTCTATCCTAAGCGCCACTCAAGTCGGGCCCCACCCTCACCGGAGAGGGAAACAGGCCACGACACACCACAAAAATAGTTCAAGGTCTTTTTCTACATGCGAGAGTCCAAACAGACACTGCTAGAAATATGCAATTAATTATAGAAAATAAAATTGCAGAAAATAAAATCCTAGACTCTACACTCTCTCACGACTCGACTCGATCTTAATTTTAATGCGGCTTTTCGGAAGTTGGTGAAGATGCGTCGATTCTTGAAAAACTGCTCCACATATGCCGGGTACCTCGAAAAAAAAAGAAAGAGTGTAAGAAAGTGACACAAAAAATAAATCAAAAAGAAAATACGAAAATAAATGCTGAAAATAAAAGAAAAATAAATGCAGGAAAAATAGAATTTACAGTGAAAAAATCATGGGTCAGACTACCCGAATGCGGAAAACCGAATGAAAAGATTTTTAGACAAAAAACTAAGCCATTTGCTTCCTCGAAAACGGCGCCATCTGACGGGTCTGAGATAGCCAATGTTAAAATATATCATTGATTATCGTTCGCTTAAATTAATATGGTGTTTCTTTGTAGGCGGGCAATCGGAATCATTCAAGAAATAACCACACAAAATTTAGTCGATTTTAATTAATGCAGTTTTATGTTTATTTTACTTGGACAAGTCCCAAGGTCGAACACAAGGAGGAAAAGGAACAACCTAAAATTTTGTCCATCAAAGTCCGTGCACGATTTTCAAGGCGGTCTTTTTTTGTAATTTTTTAATACGATTAGGGATGTAAAATACAACTTTGAGCTATTTTAGGACTAAAATGTAAATGTCAATCAAACGATGTCCGAAAATATGAAACTTCGCCAAGATGACAATTACGAGGAAATGAATGCACTTTAATTTTTTGGAATTTTTTGATGTAAGATGATTTTTCTATGAATTGTTTAATGCAGTTGATGCAAATTTCAATATTTAATTATAATAAATACTAAACCAATTTATTTTTAAGAGATAAAATTATCCAAGATCTATCACTAGGTGATCGATCTCGGAAAAATCTTAAATCAAAATTATGAGATTTAATACCTATTAAAAATCAAATATTGAAATATGTAAAATGATGTTTACAAGGCAAACCATGCATGCAAATGCAATTCTTTTTTAGCATGATGTAATGAACAACTAATTCTACAATCCGCGAATTTTTGGCAATTTTTAGATCAACGGTTAATTAGTTATGAATTTCAGAGCACAAAATGGGCAAAATAGGCAATTTTCCATAAAACACTTAATTGTGAATTAACCACGGATCACAAAAATATCAAACATATGTCATAATGTAGAGAATTAGTTGTAGAACACATTGCCATTTTTTATGAATAAAATAGTGCAATGTAGGGGTTCAAAATGATAAAGATTACAGGGCTATTTCGGCAATATAGAAATAAATACAAAAATGAAGTGGAAGGACTAGATTGTAATTACTTATACCCTTGGGGTAAACCTGTAAAAATCACAAAAGGTCACGTGCCTCTGGCTGACGACAGGTGATTGCTATTTGTCTGTACTCCAGGGGCTTCTTCTGTAATTTTCACGCCCCCCACGTGAGTATCACGTACGAGGGTGTTCCTGTGATTGGAAGCCTTTGTAGGGGCACCGTTGCAAATGTTCCCTCCCGTCACATGCCTCGCACGTGGGGAGGACCTCGAGCCTCGCTGCCCGACAGTGGAGTTTGGCGGAAGGGGCGGCTGGTGTAGTGGCGGTTGCCCTTCTAGCTGTGCCCGACCGTTGAGGGTGGAGCGGTGGAGCAGGAGGCTCCTGGTGGGGTTGTGGTGGTGGCTGGCAAAGCACATGCGGTGGCGATGTCTCTTCTGTGGCGACGAAGCGCAGTTGGTGGAGAGGCCATAAGGATGATGTCGGTGGCGAAGAAGGCGCGGAGGATGATGAAGTCGAAGCGGAGGGTTGATGCTAGAGCGTTGTCGGTGTAAGTGTTGACTGCGGTAGAGGGGTATAGTAGAACGTTGGCGGAGATGGCGAGTTGTCGATGAAGAAAGTCGTAGATGTTGTAGGCTCAACGACAATAGCCGGAGCAAGGCAGCAAAGACTGTAGCAGCTCTGCGACGGTCCTTGGAGAGATTAGATCTTGCCAAGGAAGAATGGGGTCCGGGCTGTCACCACCGGACCCGGAGCTTTGATGTGCAAACGACAAATGAAGAGTTCGAGGTCGGGGCAGTGGTCGATTTATTGGGTCGAAGGGAGGATCACCGAAGATGGTAGGAGATCAGAGAGGAGTCGTGATTTGATTTGGTTGCGGCGACAATCAAGGGAAGATCTGGTGATGAGGAAGCGAAGAGATTCGACGAGGATTCAGGGGGAAGGAGATCGCAGAGGATTAGAGGTGGCGGTCGGCCAGATTGAGGGGATTTGATGGAGATAAGAGGAGGGTCGGCGAGGGATTCACGGGTGGAAATCGCAGGGAGGAGGCAGAGCTGCGAATTGGGAAAGATAGGGAGGAGGGAGACGATGCTGGAGCCGTCCGATTGGTCGAGATCAGACGGCCCAGTTGCCTCCACGTAGCAGCAAGAGAGGTTTTGGCGAAGCACGTGCAGGGCACGTGCGCGTGAGGTACGTGCTTCGCACATGCGGCCTTTTAATTTTTTTATTTTTTTATAAAAATGAAATAAAAAATAAAACCAAAATGGGTGACATGTGGCGGCTCCAGGAGCTGCCACATTTCAGCCCCACAAAAATCAAAAAATAAATGGAAAGATATATATTAAAAAATAGTAAATGACCTCAGATCGAAAAAGTTTCTTTACAAAAGTTGCTCGTCTCGATGAGATCTACAACTTTCATGAAGACACCGAAATCAAAATCTATCAATTGCATATAGTGATAGTTTTGAGGTATCCCATGTACATAAAATACCTTGATTTTTGGGTTTTATAATTTTTTATCATTTTTAAACCAGAAGAAAATCCGAAAAAAATACGATAAAATCAAAGATAGATATTTACACATTAATGTATTTTTTTGAATTTTTATTGAGTAAGAAAGAGAAGAAATAAAATAAAAGATGAAAATGACCATTTTTATATAGACAGTTAGTGAGGACTCGGACTCAGTTGGCTTCTTTGATTTCAAGCTTAGTTTGGATTTGAATTTCTATGCATTTTAATAAAACTTTCATCAAAAAACAAATGAAAAAGAAATAAAATTAAATGAGTTAATTATGTACATAAAATAATAGGTCAAAAACTGCTAAAATACAAAATATACAAAAGAGGCCCAAAAACCAACTTTCACATATGACCTCCGATTCACTTGAGCTTGGTCTTGTTTTGAAGGTAATTAAATGTACATTAGTTCAAAAATGAGTAGGATCAAATCAGACACTGAATGAGGAGATATGAAGTTTTTAGTCCGAAAATCCTAGAACTAAGGTTTGGGTTTTTGGTCCACTTATTTGGGTTAGTGATTTTTTTGTATTTTTTATTTATTCTTGTTAGTTATATGTACACAATGGGGGTTGTTTTAGGACATTTGGAGTTAGCATGAATTAGTTAAAATCAGAGAAGTTAGGCCAATTTACAGGTCAATTTGGCTGGAATTTTTGGCTTCTTATTTTGTACAAAAATAAGTGATAAAATGCAATTCTTATCAAAACTTGCATGAATGATAATTATGCAGAATAAATGAAGAAATGCTGATGATTCTTAGGTATAGAGCTTAATTAATGACTTTTAGAGTGATGAATCTAAGATTCATCATATACATCATGGCGTACATTATGCTTCCTACGGCTGATGCATATGGGCATCCAGCCATGGCTTTCTTTTCCTCAACATTTTAAGGAGCCATCCCTTTAGACAAGTGGATACCATGTCTTAAGGGGAGGAAACCTTTCTTGGAACTATCCATACGGAATCGTTCAAGAATCTTCTTAATGTACCCATGTTGTGATAATCCCAACATCCTATTTTCTCGATTTCTGTACAACTTCAGACCCAAGATGTAGGATGCTTCTCCAAGATCTTTCATCTCGAAGGTGTGGGACAACCAAATCTTAACACTAGTCATCATTCATGTATCATTCCCAATGATAAGGATGTCATATACGCAAAGCACGATGAACACAATGGTGCTCCCACTAAGCTTCTTGTACACACATGGTTCATCAGGATTCTACACAAAATCATAACTCTTTATGGTTTCGTCAAATCTGATGTTCCAGCTACGAGAAGCTTGTTTGAGCCCATAAATGGATTTCTTCAGCTTGCATACTTTACCTTCCTCAATTATGATGCCCCGAGGTCTGCTCCATATAGATATCCTCCTCTATGTATCCATTGAGGAAAGTCGTCTTGATGTCCATCTGCCAGATGTCGTAGTCAAGATATGCAACTATAGCTAGCATGATGGACATAAGAATAGCCATAGGAGAGAACGTCTCATCTTAGTCGATGCCTTATCTTTGTGTGTAGGCTTTGTCTACGAGACGTGCCTTGGAAGTCTCTACTTTCCCATCAAGATCCCTCTTTCTCTTGAAGATCCATTTATACCCAATGAGTTTACCCCCTTTAGGTGGATCCTCTAGGGTCCATACACCATTATTATTCATGGAGTCAATCTATGACTTCATTGCTAGCATCCATCTATCCACGTCATGATCTGCGAGTGCTTCATCAAATGAAGCAGGATCATTGTCAGTTTCTCCTGACACATGGAATCCATACCTTTCAGGTTGTGCAACCACCCTCGAACTTCTTGAAAGAGGTATGGGTGTTTCATCATCATTTATCTCTTCAGTTTCTGCTTCAGGAAGTTTAGAATCCTCATGGGATTCAATGAGTTCCTCCACTTCATTTTTGTCTTGACCCTTAAGGAAGTCATTCTCCAGAAATTTTATATCTCTAGAGATGAAAACCTTTTGAGTCTCAGGGTCATAAAGTTGGTATCCAATATCATCTTTAATATACCCAATGAAGTAACACTCACGAGAGCGAGATTCTAGCTTACTTGCATCCACGTTCTTCGCATGGACCAAGCAACCCCAAACCCTCAAGTGATTAACACTAGGTTTAGTTCCATACCAGAGCTCATGAGGAGTGTTACATATAGACTTGCTAGGAATCTTGTTCAAGATATATATTGCAATCTCCACTGTGTATCCCTAGAAACTAAGTGGTAAATGTGCTTCACTCATCATTGAATGGACCATATCCATGATAGTTCTGTTGTGTCTTTCAGCAACACCATTAAGTTGGGGGTTCCAAGAGGAGTGAGATTGGAGATATTTCCATTCTCTTTAAGGTATTCCTTGAATTCATCTGAGAGGTATACACCACCTAGGTCAGATCGAACCTGTTTAATCTTCCTATCGGTTTGGTTCGCAACCAAAGCCTTGAACTCTTTGAACTTTTCAAAAGTTTTAGATTTATGATGTAATAGGAAGATAAACTCGTATCGCGAATGGTCATCAATAAACATCAAGTAATATCTATATCCATTTTGAGTCGCGGTACTGAAGGGACCACATACATCATTATGTATAACGTTAAGAATACCTTCGCATCAAGTTACCTTGTTATGAAAAGGCGTCCTAGTCATTTTACCTCGAATACAATGTTCGCAAGTAGCCAAGGATTGAACCTCTAGAAAGTCTAAGAGTCCATCCTTTATCAATATATTGATCTTATCACAGATAAATGACCAAGCCTGTGATGCCATATCATGTTTGAATGATTTCCATCCTCCCTGGATCTTTTAGGGTTTTTATTAGTGGTAGTAACATTCATGACATGTTCATCAATGCACAATTCTTTATTGCTGCTAAGGCGATATGCGAAAGTTTGGCTGTCCGGTACGTTGACGATGGAGATAGCTAACGATGTCCTCCATCAGCCCACTGCTAAGGCGATGTGGGACATCCTTGCTGCTACGTATTCGCAGGTGCGAAACGAGACAAAGATATTGCAGCTTCAACATGACATTTTTACGATGAAGCACCGGCAGACCTCTCCATTCCCTGTACACATCCCTGAGAGGGATGTTCGAGAAGCTATACAGTACCATTCCTCTGACAGCTACTCCGGAGCAGCAGAAGACGTTTCGGAACGCCACCATGGTGGGTGTTCTACTCGCAGCTCTCGATCCTGAGTATGATGCTGCAAGGTCACAGATTCTAGCAGATGCAGTAATTCCTCCAGTGGAGGATGTCTACAGAAGGCTCAGTCGCATTCCAGTTTCCTCCAGCTCCTCTACTCCACCTCCATCTGCGATGGCAGCTTCGCGTGGGAGAGGTGGACCGCCTTCTGGACGTGGTCGTGGACGTGGCCGTGGACCTCAAGGTAGAGGTCGCTTCAGTCAGATGTGCTCGTATTGTCACAGAACCGGACACTCATAGGAGACATGCTATTCAAAGCATGGGTTTCCAGCATCGGCACGGGTTGCAGAGCATTCACAGTCTTCATTACCGTCTGCTGCAGATCATAGATTCGACGAGCTTGTGGCCCGTCTCCGCGACATTATGCCACATTCTTCTGGTGATTCTTCTAGTGGCTCTTCAGACATTGCTGCCACAACCTCTGCCAGTTCTTCCGCTGCAGCCAGTAGCTCAAGTAGTTCATCATCACACATACATTCGCATGATATATCTGATTGGGTTATAGATTCCGGAGCTACACATCATCTTTGTCGAGATAGGGGATGATTACAGGCCTACAGGGATATTCCACCTGGCCGCTCCGTACAGATAGCAGATGGTACCCACTCACCACTTGTTGGACAGGGGGAGGTTTTCTTATCCCCCACTATGCAGCTACAGAATGTGTTACATGCTCCTGCGTTCTCACTGAATTTGTTGTCTATCAGTCAAATTACAAAGGATTTGAATTGTCGTGCTATTTTTGACCCGTCGTCTCTCATTTTTCAGGACATACTCACGGGCAAGGTGATTGGCTGTGGCTCTGAGCAGAATGGTTTATATCGGCTGGTTCGGGAGTCCTATGCTGGCATCTCTTCTCACTCTGCTGGACCAGTCTCTCCTTACATCTGGCATCTTCGATTTGGTCACCTTCCGATCCAGAAAATGCGCCATCTTCTGCCCCAGATCTATCCAAGTTCGTCGTTTCGCTGTGAAACATGTCAGTTGGGAAAGCATCATAGGTCGAGCTTCCCAGGTCGTCAGAGTCGGAGCAGTAGCTCCTCTTTTGAGTTATTACATATAGATATTTGGGGTCCGAGTCGTGTTCCCGATCACCAGGGGCACAGGTTTTATCTAGTTGTCGTGGATGATTTTTCTCGTGTCTCTTGGGTATTTCTTTTGAAGAATAAATCTGAAGCAGGAGATGTTATCAAAAATTTGGTTAATGAAGTGCAGAATGTTTTTTCTTCCTCAGTCAAGTATGTTTGAACTGACAATGCCCTGGAATTTTGTACACGCACTCTTTCTCTTTTTCTTTCATCGAAGGGTATTATTCACCAAACCACCTGTGCATATACATCCCAACAAAACGGTGTGGCGGAAAGAAAGCATCGTCACTTATTGGACATTACTCGTACCCTGTTGATTCAAAGTTGTGCTCCTATTTCCTACTGGGGGGATGCTGTCCTTACTGCATGCTACCTCGTCAACAGAATGCCGTCCTCTGTCCTTGGAGAGAAGATACCTATCTCTCTTATTTTTCCAGACAAGGAGCTCTTCTCTCTGCCGCCACGTGCGCTGTAGCATTTGTCCATCGTCTTTCTCCTGGCCTTGACAAACTCTCTCCCAGAGCTGTCAAGTGCGTCTTTGTTGGTTACTCCAGAACCCAGAAGGGATACCGGTGTTATGATCCTACAACCAATAGGTACTTTGTTAGTGCGGATGTCACCTTATTCGAGTCAGTCATGTATTTCTCGCCAGCTGGAGACAGAATGGTACCATCCACCATCACTGATGATATTTTTGTTCCACCACCACCTACTCCGAGGTCACCTGAGTCGCCTCCTGTGTCAGCTCCTTTGCCAGCACCACCACCACCACCACCACCACCACCACCTCCACCCATTCCACAACAAATCATATCGCCGTTTCCTAACCATTATACGCGTCGGCCATGTCCTGCTCAGACGACAGATCAGCCAATCACTACACCTCAGGTATGTTCAGATGATGTTACTACTGACAGGTCAGGTCCGGTACATATGCAGGATGACTCATTACAGGTGGACCCAGATGGTGATCTTGATGTTCCGATTGCTATTCGGAAACAGAGACGGCAGTGTGCTTCCTATCCATTTGCTTCACAGGTGTCATTCCACCGACTCACAGGTGATTTCCAGAAGTTTGCCACAACTTTGTCTTCTGTGGACATATCACGGACATACCAGGAAGCCTTGAAGAGTGTGTGCTGGAGATTAGCTATGGAAGAAGAAATGGGGGCCTTGCAGTACCGTGGCACATGGTCTTTGGTTCCTGCACCTCCTGATGCATCAGTTGTGAGCTGTAAATGAGTCTTCACAGTCAAATATCATGCAGATGGCACATTGGATAGGTACAAAGCACGCTTGGTCGCCCGTGGATTTACACAAACATATGGCGTTGACTACATGGATACTTTTCTCCAGTGGCGAGACACACGACTCTCCGTATTCTTCTGTTTGTTGCAGTGGTTCGTGATTGGAGCATCTCACAGCTAGATGTCAAGAATGCCTTTCTGTACGAGGATTTACAGGAGGAAGTCTACATGCAGCAGCCACCTGGGTTTACTGCTGAGGGGGAGAAGCATATGGTCTGTAGACTTCACAAGGCGATATATGGCCTTAAACAGAGTCCACGAGCGTGGTTCCAGAAGCTGTCCAATTTAATTGAGCACCAAGAGGTCCAATGCTGATCACTCATTGTTTATCCAGAAGTCCTCGGCAGGTACGGTTGTCATAATGGTCTATGTGGATGATATTCTTGTTACAGGAGACGATGTTCAGGGCATAGCAAGGGCGAAGGCATTCCTAGGTCGTCAGTTTGTTACAAAGGATCTTGGAACCCTAAGATACTTTCTAGGGTTGGAATTTGCAAGGAATGCACATGGTTTGGTGATGACACAACGGAAGTACATTACAGACTTTCTGGTTGAGACTGGTATGGATGGGTGCAAACCATCAAGCATCCCCATGGACCCCAGCATGAAGTTATATGATAATGATACTGATGAAGTGGATAAGAGGAGATACATAGAGATGGTGGGAAAACTCCTCTACATTACTATAACCCGTCCAGACATTGCATTTGCAGTTAGCCGGGTGAGTCAATTTATGGAGCAGCCAAGACAGGTTCACATGGATGCTATACACATGATACTGACGTATCTGAAGTCTTCTCCAGGCTTAGGGCTACTATTCAGAAAGGGCGCAGACTTATCCATCTCAGCATGTGCAGACGCAGATTATGCTGGATGTCCTAAGGATAGAAAATCAACCTCAGGGTTTGCAGTTTTTGTTGGAGGCTCTCTGGTGTCTTGGAAAAGCAAGAAACAAACGGTGGTGGCAAGATCCAGTGCGGAATCTGAGTACAGGGCAATGGCCCAAGCCAGCACGGAAATGATGTGGGTTCGCTCCGTATTAGAAGATTTACATATAGCTGTACCTCTACCTATGAAGCTTCAGTGTGACAATCAGGCAACATTGTTCATTGCCAACAATCCAGCTTTTCATGAGAGGACCAAGCATATTGAAGTGGACTGTCATTACACCAGGGACCTAATCCAGAGAGGACTGATATCCACGACCCATGTTAGCTCAGGAGATCAAACTGCTGATGTGTTCACCAAACCATTGCTCAGAGGACCTTTTCAGAGATGTTCATCCAAGCTGAGCTTGATCGACATCTATGCTCCACCTTGAGGGGGAGTGTAGAGATAGTTTCTAGTATTAATAATTGTTTTCTTATCTTTTTGCTATTTCTCTCTTTTAGGTAGACGTCCATGTAATTTATCCTCAAGGCCTCTCCTTATATAAGAGAGCCTAGGGTTATTCTATGAAGTATAACAATGACTCCTTTCTTCTAACAATAATGAACCACGTTTTGAGACCTCTTATTGGTAAGTTTGTGGTTTATTTTAATGACATCCTAATCTACGTCGGCAACCAAAATGATCACTTGAGCCATCCGGGTCAGGTGTTCACCTACCTCAGAGAACATAAAGCTCGTTGTTAACTTCAAGAAGTGTGCTTTCCTTATTGAATCAGTTAACTTCTTGGATTACATTGTCTCCGTTAACGGTATCAAGGTTGACCCGATTAAAATTGAAGCCATTTGAAGTTGGCCAACCCAGAAGACCCTTACGGAAATTCACAGCTTTCTAGGCTTGGCTTCCTTCTATTGACGTTTTGTTAATAACTTTAGTAGCCAAGCTTGTGCAATTTCAGATTGCTTATGTGGGGGCAAATTTTCATGGACAGCGGAAGCGAAAAAGGATATTCAAAAGCTCAAAGAACATCTGACTTAGGCCCCTATGCTGGTTCTATCAGATTTCAACTAGCTGTTCCAAGTTAATTGCGATGCCTCACACATTGGTATTGGCGCCATCCTTAGATAGGAAGGACGACCGGTTGCTTATTTCAGTGAGAAACCGAATGATGCACCATCACACTACCCCCACACATGATTTTAAATCTTATACCATTGTTCAAGCTCTCAAGCATTGAGACAACTACCTTATCCAATGAGAATTCATCCTCAATTTTGACCACGAGGCCTTGCACTACTAAAAAAAACTTCCAACAAAAGGCACACAAAGTAGGAGAGTTTCTTGCAAGAGTACACATTCCATTTGAAAGACAAAGCCAGCAATAAGTATTGAGTGGAATGTTCTAAGTTGTCGAGCCCAGCTGCTTTCAGCAGTCTCAGTGGGGACCATACGGTTTGAGCATATCAAGGAGTTATATCAAATTGACGAGGACTTCAAAACCGTACCTTGACTGCTTGAATCATTTGACATATGTTACATATTCGTACCTCCTCCAAGATAGTTAGCTCATCCATGGGTCACAACTGTGCATTCCAGCCACGTCCTTACGGGAAAGTCTAATTTTGGAATTGCATGGAGGAGGTCTCAGTGGATATTTTGGGATTCACAAGACCTTACTCCTCCTTTAAGAGAGATTCTCTTGACCATGGATGAAGAAGGACACGATCCAAGCAATTCAATGTTGCCAGACTTGCCAACATTTCAAGGGTTCAAATCAAAATACCGGCTTGTACACTCCTCTGCCCATTCTTGCATGCCCATGGAAAGACATCTCTATGGATTTTATTATCGGGCTCCCTCAAACTACTAGGAAGGTAGATTTTGCGTTTCTCGTAGTCGATCGGTTCTCTAAGATGGCATATTTTATCCCATATAGAAAATCATCTGATGCTCTCATATAGCTGATCAATTCTTTAAAGCTATCCGTATGCATGGCAATACTGTATTCATTTATGTCTGATAGGGGCACTAGGTTCTTAGGTCATTTTTGGAGGACTTTATGGTCTAACTTGGGCACTCGTCTACAATATAGCATTGCATATCATCCCCAAATCGATGGCCAAACAGAAGTAGTAAACATATCTTTGGGAAACTTGCTTTGATGTCTTGTAGGAGAAAGACCCACTCAGTCGGGCTTGATCCTTCCTCATGCCGAATTTTCCTACAACATCTCATCTTGTCGGTTTACCAGAAAATCTCCTTTTGTATGCGTCCACGGTTTCCCCATTCCTCACGTCCTTGATAGAGTTCTTTTGGTTCAACCTGGGCGGACAAGTACTACTGCCTACGAGTTGGCTGATCATATTCATCGTCTCAACCAAGAAATCCATATTAAACTTCAAAATACCTCCACCAAATATCACACCCAAGCCAATACCCACAAGAGAGAAGTTTAGTTCAAAGAAGGGGATTTAGTTATGACCCATTTTCAGAGAGTGCTTCAGTGAGAGAACCCACCGCAAACTAAGCGTGGAGAAATTTGGCCCTTTCAAACTCTCTAGAAAGATTGGTCCGAATGCCTATTTATTGGTCTGCCGCCATTTTTTTTCTGATTTATTGGGGAAGAGTCGAAGAAATAGATTCATAATTCCATTACAATATTCTGATAAAGAGCGAGAGAAAGAATTAATAACTTGTTTTGGTATTTCGATTGAAATACCCAGAAATGGTATTTTACATAGAAATTTCAATTCAGTACTTTGCTTATATTTAACATATCTGATTTGTATCCATATTTCTAGAAAGATGCAGCTAGTCCAGAGAATACACTAATGAGTCCATCAACAACCACTGCAACTGCCCCATCTCTAAATGGCATTGATGATATCTTGGAGATCTGTGACTTGGCAACACACCGCGGAATTACTTGATGTTTCCTAGTCGGATGGATGGGGCACCGCTTGGAAGATAGTTCGTGGATTGAAGAGCATGAGTTAGAGAAGCTTTGTCCTGATCATTTGCAGAAGTACTACAATGCAATCTTGCCGGAGAAAGATTCTCTCCAAACAGGGGGAATTGATGCAGTTCACGCTCGTTTGAGGGGCCAATCGGAATTTTGCCATGAAAGATAGAATCACATGGATCCTCTTGCAATTTATCTTTATCTATTATGTAATTTTCTTTTTTTAGTCCAAGATCTAGGATTTTGGGTATTGCTCCACATTGATATAAAAGGAGGCTTAAGAGGAAAGAGGCAACAACTTGGAAGACAAAAAACCCACCCATATGAGCCCGACCCTCTTCCCTTCTAATTCTCCGCCTCCCTCTTCCCCAATACCCCCTTCCCCTATTATCTTCTTCCTCTCCTTCTAATCCTCCCTAACCCTCTTTTACCTTTCTTTTTCTCCTACCCTCCCCTACCGCCGCTAGCCACTCCTCTCCCACCTCCACCGAGCGAGTAGCCTCAGCTGCCAGGCCTTCCATCTCGGCCATCTGCTAACAGATTGCTGCCGCCAACTCTTCCACTGTCAACCCCGGCCACAGCAAACGACCCCCACCCCACCTACTCTTGTCGTTGCCACTCTTCCACTGCCACCAACCTCCCTACGCCTCCCTTCATCTGTCGCGAATTCTCTCCTACGTTGCTGCCATTCAGGACAGGAGTTCTAGGTTCGTTCCTGTTTCGGAGGTCATTTTATTTAGTTTGGTATCGGTTTTGAGTCCAATATGTAGAATCCGTTACTATTTAAATTTTGCAATTTCCTTATTTCAGTATATTCAGTTCTATTTATTCAAGTATTCTTTGAAGTATTATTCTAGCATTCTCTGAAATATTTTGTTAGAAAAGTTGTCTAGCAACAATCCTTGAAGCATGGTCTGAACTCTTTATTTCCCATACAACCGACTGTTGGTATAATCTTGTCTGTTCGCAGTTGCGGGCATCCTGTTAGTTTATTTTGGTACATCTATGCATAGAGTGATTAAGCCCAACAAGAACCGAATATTATTACTGTTTGACCATTGCGGGGGTCTTTTTGGCACCTTGACTTAACGTTAATTGCTGGAAAGCCTATTAAATCCTTATTTATGCAGTAAAACTTTGCATCCCTGTTTTTGCATATATAATCAGGATAGTTGGGCATTAAGGTTGCATCAAGTGGTATCACTGAATCGTTCTTATGATTCGATGATCCGATCGCATATTGGCATATGCAATTCGATTTGAGCTGCTTTGGTCATGGCTCTCATTCACGACAAAAGTTCAAGAATCACCTTCTATCAAGCATTAATGTACAAATATGGTTAGATTTGTGGATAGACAACAACATACTCATCCTTACAGAAGATACAACAATGCAAGTATTGGATGACGAATCTGCAGTTAAAATTCCCATGCAAGAAAACAAGGACACAACCCCCATCTACGATGAGGATCCAATGGAAGAGTTCAAAGTACTCGATTTATTCACATGTGATGCTATTGTCTAGGAAACCCCTGCATCATCACTGCCACCATCGATGGCACCAAGCTTGGTCGCATCACCTCCACTGACCACGCGATCCCTTCCCATGCGCTAGAACTGCACCTCCTTCTCGATGTTACTGCCGGATCAACGCTATGAACCCTGCCACCTCCTGTACAGCTCGCTCGGCCACTGGTGCCTTGCGCGCGGCTCACATAGTCTCTGCCACCTTGGGTGTGCAGCCCGCGCAACCACCTACGTGCTGTAAGGGCGCTTCCATCATCGCATGGAATGCTCCAAGCAAGAACATTGCAACCACCGTATGTATTACGTGTGCGGTAACCATCACCACCGCTGTGGGGCCCATGCCTCCATCGCTACTTCCTTTCTCACAAGCCTCGTCACTGGAAGTGACACCGATTGGTCACGAGGCCCCATGGAGGCTTCCTCATGCATCGACTCCGTCACCTGGTCCCACACGCAGGGGATGGGGGTGCTCAATACCACCATCATCGCCACCAGTGGCATCCCTCCTACAAAACTCGACGCTGCTGCAAGGTCCTCATTTTCTCCCCAACGAGTTGCCGTCGTCGCCTAAATGTTGGAAACATAAAACCCTAACAACTGTTGGGGTAGCTTCTCAAAGAGAAATCGTATCCCCTCAATTTGGGGACGAGAGGCTGGTTTGGGGACTTTGCAAAAAGACACCTCCACCCAAAACCTTTTATCTAAAGGTTAAAGGGCGTGGGGACTTAAGAGGGGATTATTGTAGTTGAAGGGATAGGAAATTTGCAGTTGCACTCCCACCCCTGGAGCAAGAATATTAAAAAGTTGGTGCTGAGAACAGGAGATTGGAGCAGCCACCTTCTCGAGCTAGGATTAGGAATGTGGGAATTACCTATATAAGGATCCTATGGTCTAGTACATTACCCACATCTCTCATCATAGACTTGTATTGTACCATTCATTCTCTATGGCTCCGTCAAATTCCTTGGTATCTGAGATGAAGTAGCTCCATCTATTCTTCATGCATCACATCAGGGGGGCGACATCCGCGTAGATGCCACCTTTTGCACCACATATGTTCTTCCAACATGAGAATGACGGCTCCAACCATCGCTCTAAGGAGCCTTGGATCCCACTGTATGCTTTGCATCTATTCTTTCAACATGTAATTAGTAAAGCTGGCATGAAATCATCACGTTTCAAGCCTAAAGATCAAACACCTTATCGGGAGATGAATTTTTCAAGTGGTGGAGAATTGATGCAATATTTCCCAAAATGAAGGGTTGAATTGGAATGAACCCATCACGGATTTGGATATTTTTTAAAATTAAGGTTTTTGTCTTAAATTAGTTAATTGGTTAATTTTATTTACGTTAAATCAATTGAGATTGGTTGTAATGTCGACATTTTTCTGGTAGATAATTTTAGTTAAAGTCAAATTAGGGAGTTAATTAGAGTTGGCTTGAGTCAATTAAGATTTTATTATATTGCAATTTTATTCCATTACCGGTTTTGTAATTGGATCCCCTCATTATATAAAGGGGGTCATATCTCATCGCAAGTTAGATTATGTTATAAATTAAAAAAATGAGCATTTTGGTTTGGAGAGAGCCTCCACCACTATCCTCCCCAAATTTTAGGGTTTCTCCTCTCATCATGTTCCTCCCTCAACCACGCGAAGCGCGTTGCGATCTTCTTCTCTTCTTGTCCCTTCTCAAATTTTCTATCTTCATCTTTTTGGAGCACATTGTTGTGGTGGAGGATGGGTTTGCACGGAGTTGGCAAGGATAAGACAATCAACATAGATGTTACATCGGTGACGCTAGTTGAGTGCATGCTCGGGTCTATGTGGGCGAAGGGTGGAGGCAGAAGCCCTAGCTTCGTGTTGAGGGCTTGGAGAAGATCAAGAGATCAACATTGTTGCCGGGAGGGATGGTGGGGGAGGGTACCATGGTACCTTAAGCACCAATGCGTCATTCTATGATGTGGGACCGAGGGCCCTAGTTAGGCATTCTTTGATACCATCTTGACTATAAGAATGAAAAATTAGAATAAAATTCAATAAAAGACACATGATTCTCTTATATATAGATAAAGGTAAGGGTAAATAGGATTGGGAATTACAAAATCCCAAAGCTATCCCTACAAGGGCCACATACTTTAGCAATAAGTCTAAAAACATACGACTTGTTTGTCTCCTGCGAATATGACTCTTTCAGGTTGTTCCAGAATACATATGTTATCTCTTAATGGACGTTTGCAATTTGAGGATTGACCCTGCTCAATGGCTTGACTTATACTATGTCATTGTTCTTGTTTTACGTTGTGTACTTGCCTATCTTGTTCTCCGCTTTTATAGCTCGAGGAGTTGTTCCTTCCTTAGATCCGACATTAGGAATATTTATTAGGGATTTTTACATGACAACCTCTATAAACTTTGTAAATTAGCAGCTTGCCTCTGTATACTTTATATTTATCCCACAATCCATATGAACTCGCTAACTCTTGTACTACAACCCTGTGGTTAACTCCCATCCTTTTGATCGCTAAAATTAATCAAAATCCGTTAAAAATGTCGAATTTATCTTAATTTTAATCAAAATCCGCTAAAATTACGAGATAATTGTAGCCATGTGAGCCCGAGGCAAATCATTTCTACAGTAAATGTTATTGTAGTATTTGATATATCAATAAAAGTTGTTGATTTGTTTTCATTCTCTGTCTGAGATTAAATGAACGAATGCACTATAAGGCCCCTTAGTACAATTAGGGTTATGTACCATGGCCATCTTAATTTGGATGAATATCTAAAGAGTTAGATTGATGACTTAGCAAGCGCCGTCAAATGATTATTAAGAGATGATCTCCAGCCTGAGAATGAGATGAAAATCCTTTTCTATAGGATGATATCTGACCGTCCTCTTGATGCAGGTCCTCTAATAGAGACTCGGAGGTGTCAGGTAAGTTAGGTCAAAGAGTTGACTTAATGAGATCGAGATAATCAAGACCCGACCGAAGACAGATGTATTATTATATGTCTGAGTATGTACATTTGGCAGACCGATATGTTGATGGCCTAATCAAGGTCTATACACCGGCGAGCTGGTGTGCATACAAGGGCATATCATATTGGTTCACTTGTGAACTGGAAGACATGAGCTCACTCACGAGGTATTGGGTTCCATGTATGGTCGTCTTGCTTTGGAAGCATGACAATAATATGTAGGTATGATATATGCTTTTGGAAAGCATATAATCGATACCAACTCCCAATGACCGAATGAGAAACTTAGTGATAAAACCCTGAAGAAGACATTGTAGAATTGATCTGAATCTTCGGGTTTATTCTAGGCCTTCCAGTATGCAGGATGTATGAGTATTTGGAATGCTCGAGGGTGATGTGATCATAAACGATTGTATAACCATGACGCTTCCATTCTGATGGAGTGATGAAATAAGTTTGGATTTTAGTGACTCCTCTTAGTAGAGAAGTGATCTAATCTTAGTCCAAATGTTAGACATTGATCTGAATGTGATTCAGATGCAATGCGAAGATTAGATTTATGGCTTTGATTTAATCAAGCATCTATGAGAGGTCCTCGAGATCTGGATTATTCTTGAAAGAGTTCAGGAATAAATCCATTGATGAAATGAATATCTGAACATTGAGAATTTGATAATTAAAGGTGATTTAATTATCATGAATAATGTGAATGTGAATCATATTATTTAGATGCATGAGAATGATGATCCAATATAATTAAATGTGATTTAATTATCATGGATATGGATAATGTGGATAATACTATCCATGTTAGTTATATATATTATAAGTTTGATTTATAATATATTAAAGAGATGTATTTATAAATGGTATTTACAAATTAAATGTTGATGTGAATTGGATTCACGTTGGACAATTAATTGACAATGTAATTTCCATTTTTATTTTGGGTTGTGAATATGATTCATCAATTTTCAATGGCATGATTGAAATTGTCACAAAATAATTTGGAATTATCTTTGTGAAATAATACACGATAAAGTTGTATATATTGAAGGATTATATGAGGAGTGCACCTTCCATCTAAAGAGGGTGGATGACCACACTTGATTTAGGACTCAAGGTGGTCGTCCCCCCTTAATTGGAAGGGACATTTCCTCCTTCCTAATCCTTTATGGTATATTGATTTGATTGAACTAATTTATATTGATGATTTATTCAATATTTATTAAATTAAATTAAATTAATTGTTGTATTTTTACAACAAAATCATGGCCATTGAAAGAAATACAAATCAAACTTAACCATTGGATTTGTGTTGTCCATGGATTGTGATCCATGGACTCCCTAAATATTATAAAGGAAGAGGCAATTCTAGCTTTTCTTTTTACAACATAGAATTCACAAGCTCTCTCTCTCTCTCTTTCTCATCATCAAACACCCCCCTCTCTCTATAATGGTCGTCCACTTAGTGACCTATAGAGGATCACCGCCATCGCTATGTCGTGTTGCCGCTTCGACCGCTCCTGTATCTTCGTCTTCCTCAGTGCTTACGGTACACGAAGAAGACTTCGGATTTCATGTGACGAAATCAAGAGATCCGTCGTTTGGATCAACATCTTGGATTGCGAGGACACGTTTCATCAACACGCTCGCAAGCTTCTCCTCCGTCAGGGTCATACTTGAGACATGCAGTCTCTTGCATTAGATACTTCGATCGCAACCACGCTTTAAGGGGTATTCTGATATCTACTTTGTGGTTTAGATGGAACGATTTGAGAAGTGTTCTTGGATCACGTTGTTTCATCATTTTAAAATTGTTAAATTCCGCTCCGAGCTACTAGTATGACTAGTCGCTCCCGACCACATATGATGCGATCCACACACTTCCGTGATGCGCTTAAGGTTTTCTCCGTAATCTTCAATAATACCTCCCTTCTTTTCCCTCCACTCCTCCCGCGTTCGTTAAATGAGACACGAAGGAGGTCACACAGCAGTGGGCAACTGCTATGTTAGAGGGTTTGGGTTCCAACGTCGTATGCTTGGAGAGCGACAGAGGTGACAATTGCTGTAGTCAAGTCGAGATGGTCCTGGAGCTCGGAGATCTCCAAGCAGTGGAATCGTCATTGGCGGCATGGCTGGTGATGCCTTCGTGATGAGGAAAAATTGGTGATGCCGATGTTTATAGTCTAGGATTGGTGTTTTCCCGTAGGCCGGATCTCCCTCACATCCTGATGGTTGGTGAGCTTTATAGAGGGGATTTCACACAAAAGACGACTCCTGATAGTTGCAACTCTGGAGGTCGGAGGCGGTATCCATCTCCATCGCCTGAAATCAAAAGGAGGGGAGGATGTAATTGACTAATTGGTTGATCCAGGTGTCATACTAAATGATATTAATAGTAATACTAAATTAGTGGCCGAAACTAGTGGTTGATCCATGAATCAATAACTTCAGATAACTAGTGGTCGAAACCACCCTCATCTCCACTACGTCCTTCAGGTCGCAGTTGTGCTCCCCACAACCATCATCTCCCTCTTGCAATACTGCTCTATTCCTACGTCTTGGCCAATGCAACCATTGCCCTCACTGCAACAAGTCATCGTTGCCCTCCTCTAGAGTGTTGTACCCATATGGTTGCTAAGGAGTTGACGGATCTCGAGGTGCTCAATGCCTCCCCTCCCCACAACCCGCTCTTGTTCCTCGCGCTACACTGCCTCCTTCTGCGAGCACCATCACCGTGTGCCTTAAGAACAACCACTTGGAGAAGAAGGGTTATGAGAGATGGAAGGGGGAGGGGAGATGGAAGATCCACCTCATGATTTTCCTATGGTTAGGTTAACTCAAGATTAACCCAAGCTATTGACTCAAATAAAGTTAAAATTGATGGTAGGATCTGTGGTGTAAGATGGAGCATGTTTGCAGGGGTCGTTGGATAAATATACATAGACTAACATGTAATTTGCAAAGATATAGGGTTTGTAGTTTAAAAATCCCTATTTGCTAATATCGATCATAGGTGGCTTGTCTAACTTAACTTTTTAACCATAAAACGGATTCCTCGTATTCTGTGTCCATTGCTTGTGATTTCACTCAGATCCTGAGCATGGCAAACTCCCATACATCTTTTGGAAATATTACACACCAAGCATGGATAAAATAGGGTTGTGTCATGGGTCGATCATCCCATTCCAATGAAACCCCGTTTGACGGGTACCTTGATTAGTTGAAAAGGTCACGGGCTTTCATGGATACCCATGGAACATAATGTATGTGTACTTCCATCTATTATGTTTAACCCAACAAATTATGCATTTTTTTGTGCAACATGCATATTCCAAATATCATTTGATTCAACCCATTTTAATAGAATGGGTACTTGGATAGGTACACATGAGTATCCAAAGCATTTGAATGGATCATTTGTACCTTGATTATTTAAATATACTTGTATATATATTTATATTTGAAAGGGACATTGCTTGAAAATTGAGCAGAAAGGCATGACACCTGAGTGATATGGATGCTGCAAATGGATACGAATATATCTCTATCCATTTTAGCATGTTATTCGTTTTATACAAATTATGATGTATCCGTTTTACAATGGATATGAAAATCATATCACTTTGATATTTACAAATAGAGGTTAATGGGGCTGCCCCTTGGGGCAGCCAACATGGCTGCCCCCGTGCCATTTGCGGCATTTTTTTATTTTTTTTCAAAAAATATCGCTATGTATATTCATCCCTATATCCCTCCTATATGCCATTCGAATTTCGTCAGAAACAGAGACTCCTACGACCTCCATCTAGACGGTCATTTTTTAACGGTAACATGATTTTTTAAATCGACACCATCTCGATGGAGGCCGTAGGAGTCTATGTTTCTGACGAAATTCGAATAGTATATAGGAGGGATATAGGGATGGATATACATGGTTTTATTTTTCAAAAAAAAAAAATAAAAAAACACGCCGAAATAGGGGGCGGGGCAGCCCCATAAATCCTTACAAATATTGGTCCCCATAATCATATATCTCTTTTCATATATTAATATAATTGTACATTTATTTCTGACTATATGCAAAATAATTCTATATCTTCTTTCACCATATTTAACGTAGTTATTATGAAATAAATACATGTAGTATATCTATGCCATATGTAATCCATCCAATGCATACATATTTAAGCTCTAATCTATAGAGTATTTCTAATAACAACTATATCCATTTCATATACGTTTTACATATGTATTCATTTTTTAAGGGGTTTTTATCACTTGTGCCCCTCCGAGATATCGCAATTCCAGTTATGCCCCTATCTTTTTGGTAATATCAATTGTGCCCCTCACTTCTTGCTATTTATCACTTGTGCCCCTCGGGTTAGTGACCGTCCATCCACAGTGTAAACGAACGTTAACTTTGAGGACATAAGCGGAATTAATTTTAAAAAAAGGTTATATGGTCATTATACACCCTCTTCCTCATCCTCTTCTTCTTCCTCCTCTTCCCCCATCCTCTTCCTCTTCCTCCAACCTCCTCCTCCTCTCTCTCCGCCCCCGCCCCTTCCCCGCGCCGCCCAGCTCCGCCCCGAGCTCCCCGCACCTCCTCCCAGCTCCTCTTCCTCCCCTTCTTTTCCTTCTCTCTAGCCTTCTCCTCCGTCGTCGCCTCCCCTCGCCCCCAGCTCTGTCGTCGCCTCCCCTCACCTCAGTTCCTCCGTCAGCCCCCAGCTCCCCCTGTCCACGCACCTCCAATTCCGCCCCGAGCTCCCCACCCTTACTCCCACCACCCCCTGCCACCTCCCCTCGCCCGGCTTCTCCTCCCCAGCCCTCTCCCGCACCTCCTCCCGAGCCCCAGCCCTTCCTTCCGCCACCTCCTCCCCAACCCGACCCCCGCCCGGCTCCTCCCCCCCAGCCCTCTCCCACATCTCCTCCCGAGCCCCAGCCACCTCCTCCCCAACCCGACCCCCACCCGGCTCTTCCTCCCCAGCCCTCTCCCGAACCTCCTCCCGAGCCCCAGCCCCTCCTTCCGCCACCTCCTCCCCCACCCGACCCTCGCCCGGCTCCGCCTCCCCAACCCTCTCCCACACCTCGAAGGCCGTGGTGAGCTCGGACTCAGGCAAGGATGGTTCCAAGCAACCGAGGTCTAGTGCCTCCTCCCAGATCTGCCCCTGATTTTGTTTTGACCATAATACCCTTCTTAACCACACCATGGTTTGAATAAACCATGGTTATTTTAATTTTTTGACGGCCAATCTGACGGAAGGGCACAACTGATGACGGATAAAGAAGTGAGGGGTACAATTGATATTACCAAAAAGATAGGGGCATAACTGATATTGCGATATCTCGGAGGGGCACAAGTGATAAAAACCCTTTTTTAAAGATACAATATAGTTTTCATATCCGTCGATTTTTGTATCTACATCTATATTTAAATTTAAAAACGAATAAAGATATGATAGCACCCATCCGTATTTGTATTCAACCATTTGCATCCTCATTACATAACAACCGCCTAGTTGGAGGGGCAAGAAGAAGGGGCATCGCAAGGTTATGCCATGGGTCGAGCTTCCTGGTTGACCCATACGTACCCATTCATGATAGGGTCGAAACCCCACATGCTAGGGGTCAAATGTTGTTAGGTATCCATCCCAGAATGTTTTGCTGAATATCCATGAGTTTAGGGCTCCGACCCGTGTGGATTTGGGCAGATATCCATATAACCTACTAACCGCGCACATCCCTACCTAGAATATGGCATGTAATGCGGTGCATTGGAGGGTGTAGCGGTGTGCATGCGCCATGTGAGGCGGCTCAACGACACATAAGAGCAACTTGGCAAGGCACGGAGTTGCACGACAGTATGTGGGTAGCACGACAGGGCATTTGGTGGCATGGTAGCTGCACATGAGCTGTGCAAGTGGTGCACTCGGTGACTGTGCATGGGTGGGATGGCGAGGGGTAATGAAAGCACGATCCGGGACAATGTTTTCTGTAGCGGAGGAGCGGTGATGGGGCCACTTCGAGGTTAAAGGGTTTCGACATTTCTCTTAACATGGAATAGGTCAAGAAGTTGTGAAGCTTTGGTAAGGTCTGCCGCTCGGATACCATGTGACAAGAAATGAAATGTTATATTTAGAGGAGCACTCTAGTCCTCTTTATATAGGGAGGATAGGATTAGAGTGCACATCTTAGAATGGAAAATGCGTAAATACTCCCGAAGAGGTATGTCTCAAATTCCAACGAGAACAAGTGATTCGTGTCTTCATGGCAATGTGTTCATCTCCCTACTCCATCTAATATCTAGGCTTTAGTGATTGCTGCTTCCCCTTCAACATCCTGAGGGTAAACTGGTTACCTATGATCCACGGATGTTTGGGCTTGGGTTAGGGTTATCCGCGGATGTACCTTACATTCCTTGGTTGGATGGAATTAATGGATGGATCCCAATATTGCTTTGTTATAATATTTTTAACCACCTTCAATCCAAAAAATCAACCTAAAAAACACATTCTAATATAACATACAAACTTGATCACATCACTTTTACAATTTCAACCCTCTTAAACATCCAAGCACATACTATTTACAAAATCTTGTGAAAAGAGGTTACTCCAACAGTCCAACCCAACCCTACCTTGTTACCTAACGGGCAGTAAGAACTTTTGTTGCGCTTCTCTGGGAAGATATCTTGTAACTATTGTATTAATACTTGTGGATTACTGAAAGCATTTCTGGAAAGAAATTTTCAGCAGAGAATATGATCTTTTACGAAATATCCATCTTCTTTCCCCCTTTTTTGTCTGAATTCTTTTAAATGCATTTTTTAAAATAAATTTGCAGCAGAGAGTACGATCCTTTACTAGATATCCACATAGATCAATTTTTTCATTTAGCATAATAAAATTCTAACTTACAAATCCATTCGTTTTAAATCATTTCAATTGCCTTTTCTTGAATTTTTTGGCGTGCATTTATTATGCTGCTTTTATTGTGACCATTTTCAATGTGTTAAATGGATGGTTTGGTAATATTGCACTGCACTAGTGACTAGCCTACAATAAACTTAAATTTACCCACTAAAGGGAAAAAGTTGCTTAACACGTCACACATTGGTTATGTTATCTTATTCATCATCATTTTCCTGGAAAAAGTTGGGTCAAATGAATTTAATTACTCCAGCGATTGCCTCGTGCTTATTACATAACATTTGTGTTCTACTTCACCCAAAAAGATCATATAATTTTCCTTGAGAGAAGACGACATCCTATGGCTGATAGAGAACTGCAGACTACATGCTAAAGCTGAAAGAACTGCAATCACAATATCTGAGTTACATGAACTTCACTTGCTTGTCATGTTTGCACTCCCATTATTGTATCTTGAAAGAACTTTTATATGATCTGGTTGGTCGATTCTACATCATACCAGATGTTAAGATCCTGCGAGTGATGTGCTTGAGTTTCTCCTATGGAGCTTTTTCTCATGGTTTGTCATTTTTGAAGAGCTTTTAATGTATCTGTTTATTCGGTGAACGTTTGCAGTATATTTGTAATTGATTTGGGCTCTGCTCATGGTACATTTGTTGCAAACGAGCGGCTTACAAAAGATTCCCCGGTCGAGCTAGAGGTTGGTCAGTCACTGCGATTTGCTGCTTCTACCAGAATATATATTTTGAGGAAGAACATGGCTGCTCTTTTCCCTGCACCATCACTTCCTCCAGAAATTAAAATGCTATCTCCACTGGATCCTTCGAACGAGGAAGCTGTTTTGGCATACAATACCACATTGAACCGTTATGGGATTAGCATATCAGATCTGTCATCTAATTTAGGGGGAATGTCGACTGTTAACGCTGGTGATGTCCCATCGGAGAGACCTCCTAAAAAAGTACGAAAAGCAAGAGTGGCTTTTAGAGATCAGGTGGGTGGAGACTTGGTTCAAGTGGTGGGGATATCAGATGGTGCGGATGTTGACACAGAGCCTGGACCTATCGGTGTCAAGGAAGGCAGTCTTGTTGGAAAATATGAATCTCTTGTGCAAATTACGGTGATACCCAAAGGGAAGGAACTGAATCCTCGAAAGGAGGATGGAGTCTCTCCTAAAGGGGTAACTGATAAGTTACAGCAGGTACTTAACAAAGTTAAAAATGCCCCCAAAACTGGTATATATGTTGACGTCTATGGTGATTCTGTCCTCATGAAGGTGGGTTCATCATGGGCTTATAAATCTGCTGCTGTTGGTGACGAAAAAGCTGGTGGTACAAGTGCAGCCAGCGAAGCACGGTCACACAATGCTTTGTCTGCCAGGAATGCTAAAGAAAGTTCAGCCTATGACAGTGATGATTTGTTCGGTGATGACGATTGACATTAGCAAGAAGTATGCTCCACATCGTAGTTCTCTGTTTTCAACTCCTACTTCTTATTGAGATTACAGATTGCTTACGCAAGTAGAGGTGCTCTTATCTTTTGTATACCGGGAGCAATTTTGTTGTAATTTATGGTTTTGCTCTTCATTATCAGATGGGAAGGTGATTATTGAAACTGAATCCTGGTAATCTACAGTTGCTTGTTCTTCTTGTGCTTCAAATGCACATAAAATCACATTCTTTCTTGTGTTCTAGCGGGCGTCAGCTTGAGGGCCATGATTCCATGGTTTTAAGCGGCAATTAACCTTTTGGCCCACGGGGTGCTCTATATGCAAGCTTAAAGTAGAATAGCAAGAAGTGTGTGCAGTTACGAAGCTCAATTCATCTTACTTCTCTTAGTATTATGTGCGGTTACAAAGCTCACTTCATCTTACTTCTCTTAGTATTATGATCACAATTTCTTGATAACGGAGACATCTGCCCGGTTTCAAGTACTTGATGACGTGCCTTTTTCTATCATTCTTCTTTCCGGGGGAGTCTTCAGGGGAAAAGTAGTTTTACAAAATTGCTCCTATCTAAAACCCTTGTTGTTTTGGATCATTAGCTTAGGTTTCATCGGTTGAAGTTACACAGCAGAGACCTGCTGGGAGTAACCCCACAGCATAAGTTCCAGTTTTAATGTCGCAAAACGTGGTTTTCGACGGGCAATGTTGCAGTGAGATCAAGGTCAAGTGTCCCAAGAGAGGTTTTTAAAACATGAGATGCACTGATGCAATTTTCCATTTTTGAGGTGGAGCCTAAAACCTCGTTTTTTCACCATCGTAATATGAAACTTAGCCAATAAATATTGCATACCATTAAGAGAATTATATTATAACATCAATTTTTATCTATTTAAAATAATTAAAGGATTTTTAGCTTAATCTTCAATGTCGAAGATGAATGAAACATAAACCCTTGTTAGTAAAATGCACATGACAATATAGTTATCACAAAATGTTATATGACTTGAATTCTAATTCATGTACAACAAAAGAGATGAAACGACATTATGGGCATGCTCTAATAAATCTTCACTTGTTGCATCCAACGGCTCCTCCATCTGCATTAAGATCATCATATTACAACTTTAAAGTTAATTCATCGGGTTCCTCATCGTTGACTTTATAGACATCGTGAATCTCTTATGAATATCAATAAATATTTTACCTAAAAGTTATAATATTAATGCTAATTTCTTATAGAATTTAATTTAACTTTTACATTGCATAGTTAGCATTATCTTTTGTTTTGTTCCTTTTCTTCTACACCATCCTCCTCGAAGGGGAGTGTTTAGATCACACTCTTGCTACGCTTTGTGTCCACAGCATTGAAGTTCTGAAATCATTCACTATCAGCAACCACACCACCTAAGTAGGGATGCACTAAAAGCATAATGGGTTTGATCAAATTGAGTCATACTCATCTTTATATGAGCTTGTGAGGTGGGATCATAATGGGTTTGAGTTCAAGTCAGATGATGGACTCATTGTCCTTGTCGAGTTCGAATTTAGCATTGTTCAACTTGTTAATTTTGTACATTGATAACTCAATTCATCTAAAATGTGTGTGCATGTGTGTGCGTACATGCACACACACACACACTCAAATAGAGATTAAACAAAACGCAGTTTAGAAATTTGTCCAGAATACACAACCTCACGACCCACTCTCCAATTTCTCTTGCATGGCCCACAATCTCCAATTTCTCCCATCTCATTCGATGAAAGAAATAGATATGAAACCCTACTTCCTGACTTCCAACTTCAAGCTCCAACTCTTACTCACTTGACCACTCCTCCGTATATGCCTCATCGTCGTCAAACTCCTTCCCACCTCCCCCCTAAATGAGTTCTCCTCCCCGTCATAGCATTGCTGCACAACTATGGATGCATACAATCAGATAAATATATGGACATAGGTATTACTTTACTCTTATCCATTTCTAAATACGAATACAGATGCAGATACAAATATTGATGGATATGACAACTATGTTACTATATCCATAATAAACATATACCGATGAAATATGATACGTGTTGGATACCGATCATATTAAAAATACTCTAAAAGTTAGCTTAAATATACATGTATTATATGTATTATACATGATACAAATATATTAAATATATTTATTTCATAACAATTATATCCAATACAATGAAAGAATGTATACAATTATGTTACATATGATTAAAAATAAATCTAGAAACATATTTATATTTGAAAAGTGATATATGGATATAGATATTTGGGGTATAAAAGTGATATCCATATCCCCATCCATTTTAAAATAGACATTGATGCCCAAATTATATAAAAAAGAAATGGTGGTGGATAGGATACTTATATGTCCTACTCTGTATGCATCCCTATGCACAGCCTATGTGACACTCCTTCCTCACTCTCCCATAAGCTCCCCTTCTTCTCCATCATGGTTCTATTGATCACTACGAGAAGGAGTAGAACATGCGATGGTCGCAATCCATCCCATACGTGTAGAATATTGTCCCCTCTGATCAAAGGAGATGATAGTTGGCCCATCCTCTCTGGCAACGTCTCATTTTTTCGAAGGGGACGATGTCAACGAATTTTCATTGGAGGGGACGATCATGACCATCCCCTTTGATCGGACGGATTAATGAGGATGAGTGTGGCTGTTTCTTTGGTCGGACCAAAGGGAATGGTCACGGTTGTCCTCCTTGTTTAGACCAAAGGGGATAATCACAATCGTCCCATCTGATATGCTTGTTATAAAAAAATATATCTGCTTTTGTGAATATCCAGTTATACCTATTAATATCTTAACAAACTTTCAACAACTTAACATCCTATTATACCTATAAACATCTAAATAGTCAACCACAATAAGAAACTACTATGATCTAACAAGTAAATTAAAAAATTAAGTCAACTGCAAAAGAAAAGTTTTCAAACATATTATATGTTCAAACTTTTATAAAAACAAACACCAATCTAACATATGTTAGCCATGTGAGCTAGGGGAAAATCATTTCTACAATAAATGTTATTGTAATCTTTTACATATATCAATAAAGATTATTGGTTTATTTTACTCTTTATCTAAGATTGAACTATTAGGCCTCTCTGTACAATTGGGTTATGTACCATGGCCATCTTAATAATCATACAACTATTGATGTAAATGTTGAATCATAGAGGCTGGTGCTTGACAATATCTAAAGAGTTAGATTGACGGCTCATCAAGTACCGTCAAATGATTATTAGGAAATGATCTCCAACCAGAGAAGAAGATGACAATTCTTCTATAAAGGCTGATATTTACGACCTCTTGATGCATGCCCTCTGTATAGGAATAGAGATCCAGAGGTTTTAGATATGTTGGGGCAAAGAGTTGACTTAATGAGATTGGGATAACCAAGACCTATCTCGTATACTGTCACGATATAGGCACTCATCCTCTGACCGGAGACATGTGTTACTATATGTCTAAGTATGTACATTTGGCAAACTAATAGTTGATGACCTAGACAAGGTCTCTAGACCAGTGAGCTAGAATGCATACGAGGGCATATGAATAATACGATATCTCAAAGGGGCCATACAGGTTCATTACTAAACCACAAGATATGAACTCACTCATAATTGGGATAAATTTCTGTGCATGATCGTCTCACTTTGGGAGCTTGACATAATTTATCAGTAGAATATATGCTTTTGGAAAGCATATGATCTATACAACTCTCAATGATCAAATGAGAAACTTAATGATAAAATCCTGAAGAAGACAGTTCAAATATGATCTAATGCTTTGAGTTTAATATAGGTCTTCAAGTATGCAGGATGTACGGGTATTAGGAATACTCGAGGGTGTTGTGATCGTAGACAATTGTATAACCGTGACACTTACATTCTGAGGGAGTGATGAAACAAATTTGTATTTTAGTAACTCCTCTCAATAGATTAGTAATCTAATCTTAGTCCAAATATTGTATATTGATATGAATGCGACTCATATATAATAAGAAGATTAGATTCACAATTTGATTTAATCAAACATCTTTGAGAGGTTTCTGAGATCTAGATTTGAGATATGATCTCAATCCAAGTCATTATACAATGAAGTTACGATCGCCCTGTCCTTATCTCCAAGTATTCGTAGAGAAAGCACATTATTCTTGAAAGAGTTCAAGAATAATTCAATTGTTGATAATATATCTAAGAAATGAGAAATATAATAATTCAATTGTTGATAATATATCTGAGAAATGAGAAAAAGATAATTAAATGTGATTTATTTATCATGAATAATGTGAATATAATTCATATTATTTAAGACACATGAGAAGAGTTATGTAATATTTAAATATGATTTAATTATCAAAGATGTGATTAAAATAGATATCACTATCCATAATAATAAAAAATATTATAAATGTAATTTATAATATATTAGAGAGAGTTAATTGTAATTAGGATTTACGTATTCAATGTTGATGTGAATTGGATTCATATTGTACAATTAATTGTAAATGTAATTTACATTTTATTGGGTGTTTGAATTTGATTCATAATTGTTAATGGGTTTATTTGTAATTGTCATAGATAATTTACAATAATTATTTGGAGATATTTTGTTTACAAAAGATTCCATGAAATATGATCTTATGTAATAATATAATATTAGGATTGGAGAGAGATTTTTTCTCTCCAATCCATGGTGGTCGTCTGCCTTCATTAAAATGGAAGGAGGCTTTCTCCTTTCTCTTTTAATGGAAGGTGGATAGGTAGTTCTATTTCATTCATGAGAATCTTAATTTAATTGAAACTAAATATGTTAATAATATTTACAATTTATTTATTTTCTTTTAAATTAAATTAATTTTTGTCGCAAATTTTCGCAACAAAATCTCAACCATTGATTTGTATTCAGAGTGCATCTCCACCATCCAATTTAGTATAAAGAAGGGGTAACCCTATCCTTTCACATTACAACAATTGTAAGAGCAATTACTCTCTCTACACATCCCATTTCTGCCCATCTCAATATTGTAGCCGTCCACCATATTTCTCGAGAGAGAGAGAGTCATCGTCACCGCGTCATTGTTGTGTTGCCATATCGGTTGCTCGTGGATCTTCACCTTCTTCGGTGCATCTTTCTCGTGAGGAAGGACATAGATTTTGTGCGATGAAATTAGGGGACTCCATGCTCGTATTTTCAACTTGAATTGAGAAAAGTCCGCATCTCATCAACTTGCTCGCAAGTGCCTTCTTCGTCGAGACGAACCTGAGAAGGGAGGTCTCTTCGTTTCGAGACATGTTTGCAAAAACGCTCCAAGAGGTAATCCTAATTACTCTTTTTTGATCTCAATGAAATGATTTGATAAGTGTTCTCAAATCATGTGGTATCTTTGAAGGATATGGAATAATCCTCAAGCGCATCACGGAAGCGTGAGGATCATATCGTATACGATCAAGAACGACTACTCACACTAGTTGTTTGATGTGCAGAATTTAAAAAATTTCATGCGATTAAACCACATGATCCAAGAATGCTTCTCGGATCATTTCATCTCGAACCACATAATAGATAAAAGGAATACCTCTTGAAGCGTGGTTACGATCTAGCCTCTAAGAGAAGGGACCTCCAATCTCAAATCCGATCTTTGGAGGAGATGCTTGCGAGCGCGGGGACGAACCGCGTGCTTCTCGCAGTCCAAGATGTCGATCCAAGCAAGAGAACTCCTGATCTCGTCCTACGAGATCGTACATCTTCTTTGAGAGTGTGGCGCACCAAAGAAGATGGAGAACTATGGGTAGTCGTGGCGATGGCACAACGATGAAGCGACGACGACGGCTTCTTCCCTCTAGGATTTAGGTGGACGGCCACCAAAAGAGAGAGAGGGACAGAGGACGTGAGAATGAGAAAGAGAGAGGAGAGAGCTTATTGTTGTAAACTTGTTGTAATCTAGAAGAACAAGGGGTGCCTCTTCTTATATAGTACTTTGGGAGTCCATGAATCACAATCCATGGACTACACAAAATCAATGGATGATATTGATTTGTGCTTCTTTCAATGGCCAAGATTTTGTTAGTAAAAACCAACAATAATTAATTTAATTTAGAGTAAATATATATTGATAAATCAATATGATTTACTCCCAAAATTAAATCAATTAAACTTGGAGATAATGGAAAGGAGGCTCCTCCCTTCCATATAGGAAGAGTGGACGACCACCCTTTCCTTGTAGGAATTGGTGGCAGTCCCCCTCTCCTATTAGGAAAGGGGGAATCTCAATGCAATCTCCAAGATTGCATGATTCCATGTATCTCCAATATTTACAATACCAATTGTTGTAAATTATTCTACAAAAATAATTCGTAATTATTTTATGAATATTGCAATCTTGCCATTGGAAAAATGTGAATCACATTCACAACCCAAAATAAATTGTGATTTAAGTTTTCAATTAATCATCCAATGTGAATCCAATTCACATGAATAATTAATCAACAGATATAATTCATAATAAGCTCTCTCTAATACATTATAAATCACATTTATAATATATTATGAATAATTTGGATATTGCTATCCACATTATTCTTATCCATAATAATTAAATCACATTTAATTATATTGGATCGTCATTCTCATGCATTCAAATAGTGTGAATCAAATTCACATTATCCATGATAATTAAATCACATTTAATTATCCATTTCTCAATGCTTGGATATAATTCAACTATGGAATTATTCCTGAACCCTTTCAAGAATAATGCACTTTCTTCGTAGATACTTGGAGACAAGGACATGATGATGGCATGTTCCATGTATAGTGACTTGGATATTAAGATTACATCTCAAATCCAGATCTCACGTACCTCTCATAGATGCTTGATTAAATCAAGATCGTAAATCTAATCTTTTCATTGCATCTGAATCTCATTCAGATCAATGTCTAACATTTGGACCAAGATCAGATTACTTCTCTACTTAGAGAAGTCACTAAAATCCAAACATGTTTCATCACTCCCTCAGAATGGAAGCGTCATGGTTATACAATTGTTTATGATCACATCACCCTCAAGTATACGTAATGCCTGTACATCCTGCTTACTGGAAGACCTATGATAAACCCGAAGATAAAGATTAATTAACACTGTCATCTTTAGGGTTTCATCATCAAGTTTCTCAATCTTGGTCATTGGGAGTTGGTATCGATCATATGCTTTCACAAAGCATATATCATACCTTGAAATTCTTGTCATGCTTCTAAAGCACGAAGACCATGCATGGAGTTTGATCGGTCCCAATACCTCATGAGTGAGCTCATGTCTTCCGGTTTACAAATGAATCGATCTCGTTAAGTCAACTCTTTGACCTAACTAATCTGACACCTCAAAACTCTTTTCCTATGCAGAGGACCTGCATTAAGAGGTCAGTCAGATATCAACCTAATGAGAAAGGATTGTCATCTCCTACTCAGGCTGGAGATCATCTCTTAACAATCATTTGAAGGTGCTTGATGAGTCCTCTATCTAACTCCTTAGATATTCATCCAAACAACAGCCTCTATGATTCTATTAGAGTCAACAACTGTATGATTATTAAGATGACCATGGTACATAAACCTAATTGTACAGAGGGACCTTATAATGCATTCATTCATTTAATCTCAGAAATGGAGTGAAAAAGAATCAATAACTTTTATTGATAAATCAATATTACAATAACATTTATTGTAGGAATGGTTCGCCACGGGATCACATGGCTAACAATCTCCCACTAGCCCTTAGAACCATTTGGGTACAATCCTTAAACCTAAACTCATTACATGCTGGTAGAAAACCTTCTGTGTCAAAGGTTTTATAAGAGGATCCGCAACGTTGTTGGCAGAGGCCACCTTGGTGATGACGATATCACCACGCTTTTCTATCTCCCGAATGATGTGGTATTTCCTTTCCACGTACTCACTCTTTTGATGTCATCTGGGTTCCTTCGCCTGGGAAATAGCTCATGTGTTATCGCAGAGTAATGGGATGGGAGTATCAGAGTAAACTACACCAAGTTCCAGGATGAACTTGCACAACCACACCGCCTCCTTTGCAACATCCGATGCTGTAATGTATTCGGCTTCTGTTGTTGAATCTGCTGTTGTGTCCTGCTTCTTGCTTCTCTAGCTCACATCACCACCGTTCAATAGGAACACAAACCTTGATGTCGACTTTCGATCATCTATATCCGATTGGAAATCTGAATTTATATATCCTAAGACTTGGAGATCATCATCTCCATAGACCAAGATGCAATCTTGCATCTGTCTTAGATATTTGAAAATGTTCTTTACTGCATTCCAGTGTTGTTCTCCATAGCAGGATTGCTAACGACTTACCACTCCCACTGCATGACAGATATCTAGCCTAGTACACATCATGGCGTACATTAAGCTTCCTACAGATGATGCATATGGGCATCCAACCATGGCTTTCTTTTCCTCAATAATTTGAGGAGTGACAGATCTGAAATTGCCGATGTTAAAATGTGACGATGGATTGGATTATCGTTCGCTAAATTATGAATGTCATTTCGTTGTAGGCGGATGATGAATCCACATTTCATCATCTTTATTCTATCATTTTGGCCTCAAAAACCCTGGCAAATGCGTGTAAATACCCTTAATTCCAGCATCTTAGCATTCATGCATGTGCATGTAAATATTGTATAAAAGACTGTTTTTAATGCCAAAATTATAGAATAAATAAAAGAAAAGAAAAAGAATAAAATATTGTAAATATTTTATGACCCGAAACCCCGCGACCTAGGAATCTCGATGAATAGGTCGACATGGAATAAAGTAGGGGGAGATAAGGGTCAGAATCCAATAAATATACCTTTGATTTTTTATACATTTTGGGACCTATTTTTGGTTCCACTTTTTATACCTCTAATAAAGAAATATTGTACATGAAAGTTGTAGATAATTAAATAAATAAAAATACAAAATTGTTTCACTCAAAAATATTATACCGATAAGAAGTTATGATCTGAATAAGATTCCAGATTCCCAACTTCCTAGACCCGTATCTCCCAAATAAAAACTCAAAATGCATCAAATTGTATATAATTTAAAATAAGCTATTTAATGGCGGTGGTTTCGCATTTGGCGGAGCTACGGTTTGAAAGTTGAGTTTTGGATCCATATTGTATACTTGTACAGATTAAAATATTCATTTTAGTTATTATTCATTATTTTTATAATTTTATATTTTTATAATTTTATATTTTTATAATTTTGTAAATATTGTTTATAATATATTTGTACATTAAAATCAGAATAAAAACCTGAAGAAAATACAAAATAAAATATTTGTATAT
The DNA here is from genome assembly GCA_037367405.1 of Ottelia alismoides. NCBI lineage: Eukaryota > Viridiplantae > Streptophyta > Magnoliopsida > Alismatales > Hydrocharitaceae > Ottelia > Ottelia alismoides. The sequence continues at coordinate 2,364,763 of JAZKJV010009256.1, read as the reverse complement.
AACATACATAGGTATAATACCTATACCTACACCTGTATACTTCATTCTTATATTTTGTTGAGTGTACAAAATATATCAGAAAAATAAAATAAAAATATATTTAAGTATATAAAAATATTTTATAAATTTATAAAATAATAAACAAAAATAAATAAATTAAATTTACAAAATAAAAATAAAATATTAAAATGCATAGATATATATACCTATATGGACCTAAAATGGTAACTTATAAATTTACACATCATAAAAATAATTAAAAATCATGTTAAAATACCTTATAAAATAATAAACATTTTTTATTTAATAATAAAAAAATAATAAATTTGTTTTCTATTTTTAAATGATTTTTCAAATCTTTTTCATGAGGTTTTTCCTGGTTGGTCCACGTGGACCAACCAGGTGGTCTGGACCGTTGACCGAAGGTCAACAGTCCGACCTTCTTTCTGTGACCCTGTCAGAACTTCGTTTCCACCACTTTTTCTCGATTTTTTCGAGGATCCTCCTTACATCTTCTCGGCTATCACCCTTCACGACTTTTGTTCCTCGTTCAATGGTCACCCACGCCCAGGTGAAACCTCGATCAATGGATCGACGTGAGAACCGTTGTGCCTCATTCTTCCCCACCTATCCATCAACCCCTTATATTGTGCCTCATCTTTCCATTCAAATTTCGAGTCCCTTTGATCCACCTTTCTTCGTCTCTCTCGAGCTCCACAGGTTCCTGGAGGTGACAACTCCAGTCTTGTGTCGTCAGCCAAGGCGAAGGAGGTCAGAGGCATCTCCACCACCTCCGACAAGCTCGCCGTCGAGGTATACCCCCCTCTGGTTCCGGCCATCGAGGCAGCTATCTCTTTTCCTTTATTTTCTTCGCATCTTGTTCGCCGTAGCCATAGGATCATTACCCCCCACGAATCTTCGAGTTTCGACCATTGAATTTCCCTCGCGTACCCCTCGTCAGAGCGCTCCTCTGGCCACCATCGTGCGCCACCCTTCTCCGCTTCGCTTTCACCACTGTGGGGTCCAGGCACTTTGCCCTGGACCCTCTCACGTCTTTTTGCATGTCCACGCGTTTTGAAGATCACCTGGGGCTAGTTTTGCTCGCTCGCCGGAGATACTCGGAGCCCGTAGCTCCGCCGCCTTCTAGCGAGCGCCTCGGCCGTCGCCGAGGAGTTTTGAAGCCCCCAGGAGCTAGAGGAGGACCGTAGGAGGTTGCAGGCCACTTTTGAATCCCAAGGAACACCAGAGGTCGCTGATCGAGGGCGGGGAAGCTCGCTTCGCCGGCGACGCTTCCCTATTCTTGCTCCTTGCCTCTCCGCCGTTAGATCTCAGGTGCCCTCCAGATTGCAAAAGAGCCGCCCGATCTCTCCAAGCATACACCGTTTGATCACCAAGGGGAGATCTAATTTGAAGCGTTGGATCGCGAAGCGTCATCGCCGCATGAGGGCATGACGCGTGGCAAATGGAGCGCCCTCATCCTTTCGATCCACGCATGATCTGGGTATTTGGCATCTCCACCCAGACACATTTTGTATTTCTATTTAGTCCATAAACTAGCAGCTAAAGATTAAATATTTGTGTAATATTTGCATTTGAACCCTCCGTCTTTTCATAATTGCACTCAAGTCCTATCCACGTCACCTCACGTGCCTGTGCGCGTGAGGGGACTGAGTATTTTGCAAGGACCCCCTCGTGAGTTTGGTTATTTCATCTGAGTCCAAGAACTTTGATACCACGTGTAATATTTTTGGGTTATTTACATGAAAGCCCTTGGGCGTTTTTTATATTGCATTTCAGTCCTCCCCAGGCGCGTGCCTCGCACGTGCGTGGGTGGGTATTTTGCAGGCATGCCCTAGCAGCTTCTGTAATTTGGATTACGTCCTGGAAATATATTTATTAGTTATAATTTTTTGTAGAGAAATTGCACTGTGGCCCTTGAATGTTTGCCTATATACAAATCTACCCCTTCTAGCTGTGTAGTTTTTATTTGATGTTTGTATTTATTCCATGCATCTATAAATTGCTAAAAATCACCAAAAAATTAGGTTAAGCTCCTGTTGCATTGTAGATTCACATGATATTTTTGTTTCGCATTTTTATTGCATTTTCATATTTATTAAAAATAAAAAACAAGTATTTTTTCTACTATTTGCATTAGAAAATACCTAAAAATAATAAAAACTCTTTTAAAAATTCCAAAAAATTACCTTTAGTCTATTTTCATGTCTTTTAACTCTTATCCAAAAATCATTAAAAATTTCAAAACAAAAACCCTAAAAATTTAAAAAACTCCAAATTCTTTATAAAAATCTAAAAAATTCAAGAAAAATCCTAAAAATGCAAGCTCAGTTTTTGTATTTCTCTGATTTATTCTCTTTGATTTAAAATTAATTTGAGGAATTGTGGATACTGTTTGATATTTTTAATCCTCATTTTAATTTTAGCCAGTAGCATAGTTCACTGTTTTCTAGTATTTTGACTTTTAAAAATACCAAGAAAATTCAGAAAAATCTCTAAAAACCACAAAAACATTATAAAATTATAAAAAGACCAAAAACATTTTATTTTCTGAATTTTAGTTATTATTCCTTATTTTTATAAAAACTCTATTATCCTCTTTTCTTATATTGAGTATATATTCTATTTATAAAAACATAAAAATATATATATAATATAAAAAGAAAATACAAAATCTGTAAATTAAAAATCAAAATATAAAAATATAAAATCCAAAAAAATTAAATAAAAAAATATAAAATTAAAAACCCACAAAAAATTGCATACTTGTAGACACTTAATCACATTCAATTTTTTGCACATTTTTGTCCGATCTATCTTGTTTGCTCCCTGTGTTTGACCTCTACACACTTGCACACTATATACATTTTTATAGAGTTATAATAAATTTTGACTCCACATTTGCTTTTCATTGTCTGATTTGATATTGTGGGTTGATTGTTGATTTTAGTCGGGATTTATTGAGGGTCGCCGCCGTGACTTTTGTCTCCGCCTTGTGTGAGGCATTTAGACCCTAGTGAAAATCGGCTAAATCTGCGGGCAACCGGAATCAGTCAAAAAATAACCACATAAAATTTAGTTAATTTTAATCAATGTGGTTTTATGTTTATTTTTCTTGGGCAAGTCCTAAGGTCGAACACAAGGAGGCAAAGGAACAACATAGAATTTTGTCTATCAAAATTCGTGCGCAGTTTTCGAGGCGGTCTTTTTTTGTAATTTTTTAATGCAATTAGGGATGCAATATGTAACTTTGGCTTATTTTAGGGACTAAAATGTAAGATCAATCAAACGATATTTGAAAAATATGAAACTTGGCCACAATGATAATTACGATGAAATGAATGCATTATAATTTTTTTGGAATTTTTGGATGCAAGATGGATTTTTTTATGAATTTTTGAATGCAAATGATGCAAATTTCAATATTTAATTATAATAAATATTAAACGTATTTATTTTCAAGATACAAAATTATCCAAGATCTATAACTAGGTGATCGATCTCAGAAAATCCCAAAACTCAAAAATATGAGATTTAATACCTATTAAAAATTAAATAGTGAAATATGCAAAATGATTTTTACAAGGCAAACCATGCATGCAAATGCATTTCTTTTTGGGCACAAAGTAACATACACTTAATTCTACAATCTTGTAATTTTCGGCAATTTTTAGATAATGGTTAATTATTTATGAATTTCAGAGCTCAAACTGGGTAAAATATTCAATTTTCCATAAAAAAATTAATTAATAATTAACCACAAGTCACAAAAATGTCAGACATGTACCATACTGTAGAGAATTAATTGACGAACATCATGCTATTTTTATGAAGATGAAATGATGCAAAAATATTACTCAAAATAATAGAGGAAGTTAGGGGTATGAATGCAAATTACAATAAATATTTAATAAAGTTAGTGCAGAACATGGGTATGCATGTAATTACCTAAACTCCTAAGGGTATGTCTGCAAAATGTCCAGAGGGTCACGCCCATAGCACGTGACCTCTGGTCTTGGGAACTGCTATGCAAATATGCAGAACTCCGGGGGTCTTCTGCAATTTCTCCCAACGGTCACGTACAGAGCACTTGACCCTAGGGTAGAGATGGAAATAACGGACTTTCCCGGGACTCTGTTGCAAATATGTGAACCACCAGGGGGCTTGTTTGTAAATTACCCACGCGGCCCCGGGCGCACATGCCTCGCACGTGGGGAGGCCTCGGGCCTCGCCGCCCGGTGGTGGAGTTTGATGGAAGGGGCGGCTGGTGCGATGGCAGTTGCCCTTCTGGCTGTTCCTGGCCGTCGAGCAGGAGGCTCCTGGCGGGGCTAGTGATGGTGGCCGGCGAAGGGCGTTGTTTGAAGGCAGTTGTGGAGCTGGGGATCTCTGGTGGCTGTGCCCCGGTGGAGATATCGAAGACGAAGGCGGGTTGCGGAGGAGCGATGACCTGTAGCAGCGGCGGTGAAGGTTTGATGATCAGGGTCTGCAGATGCTCGGAAGATGCTATGTAGTCGATGAAGAGGTCGCTGGTGTCGAAGACGAAGGCGTAGCCGGGATCGCTGGAGGTTGAGTAAATGCGGTGGTTGTCGATGGAGATGGAAGCGGTGGCTCGACGACAAGGAGCCGGAGCAAAGTAGCATGCTAGAAGCGGAGCTACGACGAGCTTCGAAGCTCAGATCTCGCCGATGTAGGAGAGGCGAGATGTCATCACCGCAATCTCTGGTGAACGGCGGATGGGTTCTTGAGGAGGCGGCGATGCTTTTTATAGGAGAGGGCATCACCGGAGATAGAAGGGGGTCTGATTGGGGTTCGATGGATTCGAAGACGAGATGCGATTGGAATTGGTGATGGCGACGCTCGAGATCTGACGAGATCGACCAAGAATCGCGGAAAGAGCGACCGATATTGCGGTGGAGAAATCATCGACGGAGGGAGGTTGAAATTGGGAAATTGCTGCCTGGAGGAAGACGATGGTCCAGGGGCCGTCCGATCGGTCGAGATCGGACGTCCCTTGAAGAGACATGTGGCATCAAATGGGGAGGATAGAGGTGCACGTGCAGGTCACGTGCGGTAGAGGCACGTGACCCGCACGTGCGACGTTTATCTTTATTTATTTATTTATAAAAACAAAATAAAATAAATCCAAAAATGTGTGACACATGGCGACTCCAGGAGCTGCCATGTGTTAGCCCCCCAAAATTCAAAAAAATAATACAAATAAAAATAGAAAATAAATAGCAAATAATCTCGGATCGAAAATTTTTCTTCACAAAAGTTGATCATCTCAATGAGATCTACAACTTTCATGAAGCCATCAAAACCAAAATCGATCAATTGCACAAAGTGATATTTTTGGTGCCTCCCATGTACATAGCATACATTGATTTTTTAGTTTTGTAATTTTTTTGTCATTTTTAAACCAGATAAAAATCCGAAAAAATATGATAAAATCAAAGATAAATATTTACACATTAATCTAATTTTTTGGATGTTTATTGAGTGAGAAAAAGAAGAAATAAAATAAAAGACGAAAAAGATAACTTTTGTACAGACAGTTAGTGAAGACTCGGACTCAGTTAGTTTCTTTGATTTCAAACTCAGTTTGGATTTGGATTTTTACACAATTTAATAAAACTTTCATCAAAGAAGATAAATGAAAAAGAAATAAAATAAAATAGATTAATTATGTACATAAAATAATAGGTCAAAAACCACTAAAATACAAAACGTACTAAAGAAGCCCAAAACCCAACTTTCACATATGAGTTCCGATTCACTTGAACTTGGTCGTGTTTTGATGGTAATCGAATGTACATTAGGTTCTAAAGTGAGTAGGATCAAAACAGAAACTGGATGAGGAGTATATGAGGGTTTTAGTTCGGAAATCCTAGAATTAGGATTTGGGTTTTCGGTCAACTTATTTGGGATATTGATTTTTTTTGTATTTTTTATTTATTCTTGTTAGTGATATGTACATAGTGGAGGTGGTTTGGGTCAATTGAAGTTAGCATGAATGAGTTAAAAATCAGGGAAGTTAGGCTATTTACAGGTCAATTTTTGATGGGATTTTTGGCTTCTTATTTTGTGTAAAAAATAAGGGATAAAATGCAATTCTTATCAAAACACGCATGAATGCTAATTATGCTGAATAAATGAAGAAATGTCAATGATTTTGAGGGATTTGAGCTTAATTAATGATATTTAGAGTGATGAATCTGAGATTCATCATCCCCCTATACTTAAACCATGCTCGTCCCTGAGCATCAAAAGAAATGCCATGAGGTGAAATGAGATTGGGTTCCATACCAAGACCATGAGCTGAAGATGAAAATGAAACTAGACTCGAGGAACTTCTGTGAAACTTAGAATTTTAAAATCAACAACCTTCAAGTTCTACACATCATTGTCACAGTTTCGGCTCAGAAGTCATCTTAGATCGATCCTTCTCCCAAAGCATACCCTATGAACATTGAACAACCGACTCTTGTGTGTGAAAGGTTTTAGCTCTTCCCATCCAGAATGCCAGACTACCATGCAAACCTCCTCTCCAGTAACTCATTCTCGGGGAGTCAGGTATTTCCTTCTAAAGTCTGTCGCGCTGTGTTCACAATCAAAATGGGGGAGAAGTTAGAAGAAGGAGCTTAGAACTGGAAAGTGGCCAATGTAGTTACCTCTCCTTGTGAAGCTGGCCAGTGTAGCCGAGTCTTCACCAAGATCTGTAGGTTTTCTTTGAAGCTTGGACCTTTTTGGTCAAATATTTATTTGGTAGAATGCTTCTTTGTATTTGGATTTTTGGTGGTTCTGCTTGGATCTTGTTGTGCCCCTACGGATATAGAATCTTTTCGTTTCTGTACATGTTTTGGGGTCTTAGAAAAAAATGTGCTCAGCTGTCCATACCTTTTCCGAAGCTTTATTTCAACCCGTACTCCGGTTTTTAGATGTCCATGCTACCAAAAAAGAAACTCACACAGTATTCCAACATCCCGTCTGAGTTGAGCTAAGTGCATAGTGCGAGAGTACAAATTAATTACTTATTCTATAGTTGTACCCAGAATGAAGAGGCCAGGTTATACACTAAGAGTCAAATGCTGCACATTGTCATGTTGAACTTAAAGAATTAAGTCAAAGACCTGAAGCTTCTAAAATCCTATTTCTCGGTGAAGTTCCTCTGAAAATTAGGTGGATTAAGGTCAAGTCCAGACTACTCTCGGTTTCTACTCATAACTCGGTTCAGAACCCAACGGCTTTTCACAAATGAAATGCTGGATGAAGTGTAGGTGTGTAAAATGCAGATAATTGTTTTTTTTTGACATTTGTGATTTTTTGATTTTTTTAATTTTTTATGCAATGGATTTTTTTGCAAAAATAAATAAAAAGCAATTTTTTCAAAAATTTTGGTTTGGACACAACCAGTGTTAGTAGCAAAACTTTATCAATTTTTTTGTTTTGTTTTTCTTCAAGTTAGTTACCCACCTTGTAAATACATATAGACTTACGCGAAAGTACGAGATATGGGTAAAATATAAACACAGTATATATACAAACCCCCCTATACTTAGAAAATGCTGTGTCCTCAGAGCATAAGATGCATAAAGAAGACATAGCTTGGGCTAAGCGTAAGAGAGTGAAAAAGAAAAAGATAGATACATCGGTCCGCCCCCTATACTTAGACTGTGAACAATCTAATTATATAAGAAGAGTGAAAAAATAACATGGTCCGGATATGTGGAAGAGTGTATATACAAATGGGCATCGATTCCCCCTATACTTAGGCTCTGGCTAGCCTAAGTAAGGAAGAAGGGTGGAAATGAGGCGATCGTGAGATGGGGAGAATGATATGTACATATGGCATCGATCCCCCCATACTTAGGCCTTGGCCTAAGTAGAGGAAGAAGATGTATAAGGAGGACGATGTGGTCGGGAGGGAGGGTGGGTAGCCGATGATTAAGGTGGTTTTCGACCGATCTTTTTGTGAGCCTGTGGTGGGGGATCGTAATGATGAGAAGGAGATGAAGCATATGATTCCCAACTATCATTAGTGTTATCTTCGGAGAAATCATGTTGGATAGTGGATGAAGCATTTGAGTCAGATGAAAGGTATCCATCATCAGAGTAATCCTCATAGGAATAGTATTTGAAAGTGGACATAGTCCAATATTCTTGTCTTTTTGTTTCTTCAATTATTTTCTCAGAATCCATTCCTTCTTAGGATCAAGCAATTTGTCCTCGGATGAATACTCTGAAGCACCAGTCTCAGTTAGCTCATAAGAAATAATTCTAGTGTAATTGATGAGAGCAAAAGCATCGGCTTTGGATGAATAATAGTGAGGAACGAGAGTCATCCAATGGGAATTGAAGTTTGGATCCTTGCAAAGATATAGTTTTAGAACAACCGAACAGACTTCGCTCATGTAGATTACCTTTTCCGGACCTGATGAGGGATCATCATATGATGCCTCTTCTGGAAGGTCAAAGGTGACTTTATTTTTTGATGAAGGAGTAGTCATTTTCTTTCGTGAAGGTATTGGTCCACTTGAGTCTCCAGATGAATAACCATTAGAATTCTTCTCCTTGGTCGGTGTTTGTCCTGCGTGTTTGTTCTTAGTCTTCCTACTGTTGGTGCATTCCTAAGTTGGAATGATTTGGTTAAGGTATTCAGAGTAGGTTGACCCAGGGTGCGACCATGCATATGTCTCATGATCATATACAAAACATTCTTTTATTGTGAGATCCGCATGAATTGAAATACTAGGGAGAGTCTCTGCATGTTCGTTCTCAATTGATTTGATGTTGGAGCATTCCTGTGTCGAGCTTATGTGATCAAGGTAGTCAGAATAGGTTGACCCACGGTGCGACCATGCATAAGTCTCTGGATCATATGATTCATATATTTGATTTTCCATGGTGAGAGCAACTGTGAATGGAGCAGGGGGGAGAGTCTCTAAACCAATAGTCTCATCAATAACTGCTATCTCAGAAGTAGCAACGTGGTAGGGCTCTTCTATCGCTTCATGGTTACGGCTGTCGAGGACTTCGTGGGTTGCCTCAGAAAATCATGGTTCCTCAAGGACTGGGTGAGAGGGAAGTGCTTCCAATGCTGTAAAATTGATTTCTCGAGTCTCATACTCAATAATTGCCTTAGCCAATGCTAAGAATGGCTTTCCGAGAATAATCGGAGACAGGGTAAATTCTCCTTGATGCTCAATATCAGTGATCGTGAAGTCTATTTTGAGCGGAGCACCTTGGAATGTAATGATGACAGAAATGATTCCTCTCGGACACTTTATCGATTGGCCAGCCAATTGAATGATCTTTCGTATCTTCCTGATAGGTCTGAGTTTGAGTTCATGAAATACAAAGGTCGGAAGGATATTGATCGGTGAATCATCATCAATTCAAGCATGGGTAAAAATTCTATCTTTGATTTCATAGTCAAATCTGGGCAACCGCTTCACTATGCGGCTCTTGGTTTTTCTCCTTAACACTAAGGAGGAGGCCATTGACAAGATATCTTTTTCAATCTTTGTTCTTATCATGTCCGACTTTTTCATCATTAATTTATCCATTACAAATCATTTAAGGTCGGGGAAGTGTTCAATGGCATGTATAAAGGGAAGTTCAAAAATCAATCTTTTCTCCAGTGCTTCCCGTAAAGTAGGATCCAAATTCTTCAGATCTTCTCCAATCTCAATTTTTATGAATTTTTCCGAATTTTTGATTTTTGGGTGTTTTTGAATATTTCAATTTTTTGGTTTTTTCTGTGCGGTGTGTTGATGTGGTGTGTTCCTCAGATGAGCAGGGGCTTTGATGTTCCGAGTAAGAGTCAGAGGTATAATCATTCCTAGGGGAGTAATATGCAGAAGTGTCGTTATCAGAGTCATCCCTAGGGTGAAGATATTCTCTAGGTTTCTGAATATCCTTAGAATTTTTAACATGAGATCCAATTGTTTCCTCATTTATTTTCATGTCCGAGGTCCCTGAAAGTGAAATTAATTGGTCGGCAAACTTTCGAAATCTATCCTCCATTAAATCAAATCTCTTATTTATCCTCGAAATATCATCCTCAAAAATCTGTTCATGATTAATCATGGGAGCAGTTGGTGTGTGTTTTTGCATTTGAGATTTAATAATTTCATCTTCCATTTTCATGTATGTGCTGGGAGAAGAGTCTTTTGGAATGTCCAATATATGATCATTATTTTCTGAAAATTTCTCCTCAAACATTATGGAAGGAGGCTGCTTAGAGGAAGGATTTTGCGGGAATTTGTAGGTCCCATACTCAACATGCAGTGACTCAGGCATGCAATGCAGGTTTGAGTAGAGTCTAGTTCCATGGTCATGATTAATCGTATCCTCAAATAATGGAGTCATACAAGGTGCATATGTGTCGATATCATCGGTCTGGTCCTCTGTATGTATAGGCTTATCAAAGGAGCGGTATTCAGGTTGGTCAATAGAGATTTGATCGTCATGGTCAATCCAACATTGATGATCGTTAAGTACGGGTCTCTCCATCTGGGTTTGGTTTCTCGGCCAGTCATGAGCCTCAAAAGTGATTTGATCTTACAATGGTCCATTAACGAGAAACCGAGAATAAGACGGTTCGGTCCAAGATGGTAAGTGGTCATGTGTGGTTGGATGATTCGAGTAGAATGACTCGGGATTCAATGAGGGGACCGAATTCATCCGAGAGTCAGAATCTCTCTCAAATGTTGGAGGATTATTGAAAGAAGAGGGTTTGGTCGATTTTGGCCTAACCGAGACAAATTCATTTTCATAATATAGATCAGATGGGTACTCGGACCATTGCCCAGTTTTTGTCAAAGGAGGTTGATGATGAATCGTCATGGTTGATCTCGATGCAAGTGCATATGATATTGAAAAGAAATTTTTATCAAGGAGATTGATGATACAATTGTACGGCTTTTGATCTTCGAAATTGGTTCACGCACACAAATCGAACACAAATCAAACCCCAAGTTCACTAACTCACACAATGAAGCTGCAAGAGTTGGGCTTTTATCTTTTCAATTTTAATTGGTGATAAGACAGTCTTGGAAAATAATTTAGCGAGTTATTAGGTTCCGAAGATTTCCTTAAAAACTGTCCCAAATTCCTACGACTAGTTGCGCCTACTTTCAGCTAGTATAGGTGTAAGTACAAACCATAAAACGGCTACCCGTGTTACTTGAGGACGGAGCCTTACGTAGTGTCCTCTAAACCACCCACTCTGCTAAGGAAATCCAGACTGTTTACTGGCTACCCGTAGATCCTCACTAAGAAGTAGCTAATCATTTTTAGAATTAATAGTCTGAATGAAAATTTCGGAGTTGGGCTCTAACCTTATGTGTCGTCTCTCGCTCACTCAGAAAAATAAATGCATCCAAGGTCGGGGTCGCTCTCCCGCAAAAATTCCCGATTTTATGCGTTATTTAAAATCGACTATATTTAGTAGTCTCAATTTTAATTAGGTGATCACTGAAAATTTAAGGTGAGATGAAAGCAGTCTACCATCCAGCCCCAATTTCCTTTAAAATTATGTGATAATACAGGAGGGAGAAATTTGAGAAAAGCCGATGCACGCAAAAAACGATGATGTATGCCCAGTTAGAAGACTTATAGTGATTCCTCACAATCTTCATGTGGGATGCAATATAAGAATTGAAATATTATTCTAAATGAATGCAAGCCGATGAAAACCGCACCTAGTAGAAAGTTCTATTAGCGGTAAAGAATTGAATTTGACTAAATCGAATGATCTATTGTGCGTCTAAATTAAAGTGTAGTGTGGCCCTAGGTCCTATAAGCACAATAAAAAAATTAAATGCTCTAAGAGACGTATGTGCAGGTCTATCCTAAGTGCCACTCAAGTCGGGCCCCACCCTCACCTGAGAGTGAAACATGCCACGACACACCACATAAAAAGTTCAAGGTCTTTTTACACACACAAGAGTCCAAACGGACACCACTATAAATGAGCAATTAATTATAGAAATTTAAAATTGCAGAAAATAATTTCCTAGACTCTACGCTCTCTCACGACTCGACTCGATGTTAAATTAATTGCGACTTTTCAGAAGTCGGTGAAGATGCTTTGGTTTCCAAAAACCGTTCTACGTACGTCAGGTACCTCGCAAGAAAAATAAGAGAGAGAATGTAAGAGAGTGACTAAAAAATAAATCAAAAATAAAATAAGAAAAATAAATGCTAAAAACAAAATATAATAAATGCATGAAAAAAATAGAATTTACAGTGAAAAATTCGGAGGTCAGACTACCCGAATGCGAAAAACCGAGTAAAAATATTTTAGACAAAAAGCTAAGCCGTTTGCCTCCCCGGCAATGGCGCCATCTGACGGATCATAAATTACATGTGTTAAAATATATGTCGTACTGGATTGGATTATCGTTCGCTAAATTATGAATGTCGTTTCGTTGTAGGCGGGCAATCAGAATCAATCAAGAAATAATCAGACAAAATTTAGTCAATTTTAATTAATGCTTTTTTATGTTTATTTTACTTGGACAAGTCCCAAGGTCAAATACAAGGAGGCAAAGGAACAACCTAGAATATTGTTTATCAAAGTTCGTGCATGGTTTCGAGGCGGCCTTTTTTTGTATTTTTTAATGCAATTAGGAATGCAATATGCAACTTTGGCCTATTTTAGGGACTAAAATTTAAATATCAATCAAACGATGTCTGAAAAATATGAAACTTGGCCACAATGATAATTATGATGAAATGAATCCGCTATAAATTTTTTGGAATTTTTGGATGCAAGATGAACTTTTTATGAGTTTTTGAATGCAAATGATGCGAATTCAATATTTAATTATAATAAATATTAAACCTATTTATTTTCAAGAGACAAAATTATCCAAGATCTATCACTAGGTGATCGGATCTCAGAAAAATCCTAAACCTCGAAAATATGAGATTTAATTCCTATTAAAAATTAGGGACTTTTACCCGGCAGACCCTATAAACATTGTCAATCACCTCCACGACCTTTGAAACAACCTAATTCCCCTCTCGACCCCGTAAACTTGCCAACTCTTACCCTATGAACCCTCCGGGTAATATGTTTTAAGCCCGTGGGGGTTCTTGGGGTAATTTATAGGGTCGATGGAGTAATTACGTTGTGCAAAAAGGCGTAGAAGCATTTTAAAACGTTTATAAGGTCTACTGGGTAAAAATCCTTAAAACTTAAATATTAAAATATGCAAAATGATTTTTACAAGGCAAACCATGCATGCAAATGCATTCTTTTTGGGCACAAAGTAACATACATTTAATTCTACAATCTTGTGAATTTTCGGCAATTTTTAGACAACGGTTATTTATTTATGAATTTTAGATCTCAAACTGAGTAAAATATGCAATTTTCTATAAAACAATTAATTAATAATTAACAATAAGTCACAAAAATGTCAGACATGTGCCATAATGTAGAGAATTAATTGACGAACATCGTGCTATATTTATGAAGATGAAATGATGTGAAAATACTGCTCAAAATAATAGAGGAAGTCAGGGGTATGAATGCAAATTACAATAAATAATTAATAAAGATAGTGCGGAACAGGGGTATGAATGTAATTACCTAAACCCCTAAGGTATGTCTGCAAAATGTCCAGAGGGTCACGTGCATAGCACGTGACCTCTGGTCTGGGGAGATGCTATGAAAATATACGGAACTCAGGGGTCTTCTGCAATTTCTCTTAGCGGTCACGTGCGGAGCACGTGACCCTTGGGGATAGATAGAAATAACAGACTTTCCCAGGTATCTATTGCAAATATGTGAACAACCGAGGGCTTCTTTGTAAATTACCCATGCGGTCATGCACCCAGCACGTGACCTGTGGGGTTGGATGACGTTTCCTCGGGCGCACGTGCCTCGCACGTGGGGGGGGGCCTCGGGCCTCACCGCCCGGCAGTGGAGTTTGACGGAAGGGGCGACTGGTGTAGTGGCGGTTGCCCTTCTGTCGGAGGGCGGAGCTGTCAGAGCAGCCGGCTCCTGGCGGGGCTTGTGCCCAGCCGTCGAGGGCGGAGCTATCGGAGCAGGATGCTCCTGGCGGGGCTTGTGACGGTGGCCTGTGGAGGGCGTTATTTGAAGGCGGCTGTGGAACTGAGGACCTCTGGTGGCTGTGCCATGGTAGAGATATCGAAGTCGAAGGCGTGTCACGGAGGAGCGACAATGGCCTTTAGCAGCGGCGGCGAAGGTTTGATGATCAGGGTCTGCAGACGCTCGGAAGATGCTCTGTAGTTGATGAAGAGGTCGTTGGTGTAGAAGACGAAGGCGTAGCCGGGACCGCTGGAGGTTGAGTAGATGCAGTGGTTGTCGATGGAGATGGAAGCGGTGTCTCGATGACAAGGAGCCAAAGCAAAGTAGCAGGACAGAAGCGGCGGTATGACGAGCTTCAAAGCCGGATCTCGCCGATGTAGGAGAGGCGGGCTGCCACCACCGCAATCTCTGGTGAACGGCGGATGGGTTCTTGAGGGAGGCGATGATGCTTTTTATAGGAGAGGGCATCACCGAATATGGAAGGGGGTCTGATTGGGGTTCGATGGATTCGAAGACGAGATGTGTTTGGAATCGGTGATGGCGACGCTCGAGATTTGACGAGATCAGCAAAGAATCGCGGAAAGAGCAGCGGAGATTGCGGTGGAGAAATCATCGATGGAGGGAGGTCGAAATTGGGAAAGTGCTGCCTGGAGGAAGAGGACGGTCCAGGGGCCGTCCGATCGGCCAAGATCGGACGTCCTTGGAAGCGACATGTGGCATCAAATGGGGAGGATAGTGATGCACGCGCAGGTCACGCGCGGCAGAGGCACGTGACCCGCACGTGCGACGTTTAATTTTTTTATTTTTATTTTATAAAAAATGAAATAAAATAAATCCAAAAATGGGTGATACATGGCGGCTCCATCTACTGCCACGTGTCAGCCCCACAAAATTCGAAAAATAAGTACAAAGAAAAATAGAAACAAATAGAAAATGACATCGGATCAAAAAAATTTCTTCATGAAAGTTGATCGTCTCGATGAGATCCACAACTTTCATGAAGAAATCAAAACCAAAATCAATCAATTGCACAAAGTGATATTTTTGGGGTATCCCATGTACATAACATACCTTGATTTTTGGGTTTTGTGTTTTTTTGTCATTTGATACCAGATAAAAATCCAGAAAATATAATAAAATCAAAGATAAATATTTACACATTAATATATATTTTTTTGGATTTTTATTGAGTGAGAAATAGAAGAAATAAAATAAAAGATGAAAAAGACAACTTTTGTACAGACAGTTAGTGAAGACTCAGATTCAGTTTGTTTCTTTGATTTCAAACTCAATTTGGATTTGGATTTTTACACATTTTAATAAAACTTTCATCAAATAAGACAAATGAAAAAGGAAAAAAATAAAATAGATTATTTATGTACATAAAATAATAGGTCAAAAACCGCTAAAATACAAAATGTACAAAAGAGGCCCAAAACCCAACTTTCACATATGAGCTCCGATTCACTTGACTTGGTCTTGTTTTGAAGCTAATTGAATGCACATTAGTTCAAAAGTGAGTAGGATCAAAACAGACACTAGATGAGGAAGATATGAGGGTTTTATTCCGGAAATCCTAGAACTAGGGTTTGGGTTTTCGGTCCACTTATTTGGGTTAGTGATTTTTTTGTATTTTTTATTTATTCTTGTTAGTGATATGTACACAATGGAGTGGTTTTGGGTCAATTAGAGTTAGCATGAATGAGTTAAAAATAGGGGAATTTAGGCTATTTACAGGTCAATTTTGGCTGGGATTTTTGGCTTCATATTTTGTGCAAAAAATAAGGGATAAAATGCAATTCTTATCAAAACATGCATGAATTCTAATTATGCTGAATAAATGAAGAAATGCCAATGATTTTGAGGGATTTGAGCTTAATTAATGATATTTAGAGTGATGAATCTGAGATTCATCAAGGAGCCATCCCTTTAGACAGATGGATACCATGTCTTAAAGGGAGGAAATCTTTCTTGGAACTATCCACATGGAATCGTTCAAGAATCTTCTTAATGTACCCATGTTGTGATAATCGCAATATCCTCGTTTCTCGGTTTTTGAACAGATTCAAACCTAAGATGTAGGATGCTTCTCCAAGATCTTTCATCTCGAAGGCGTGGGGCAACCAAATCTTAACACTAGTCATCATCTCTATATAATTCCCAATGATAAGGATGTCATCTATGTAAAGTACGATGAACACAATGGCACTCCCACTAAGCTTCTTGTACACACATGATTCATCAGGATTCTGCACAAAATCATAACTCTTTATGGTTTCGTCAAATCTGATGTTCCGACTACGAGAAGCTTGTTTGAGCCCATAGATGGATTTCTTCAGCTTGCATACTTTACCTTCCTCAATTATGAAGCCCTGGAGCTACTCCATATAGATATCCTCCTCGAGGTATCCATTGAGGAAAGACGTCTTGATGTCCATTTGCCAGATGTTGTAGTCAAGAGATACAACTATAGCTAGTAGTGTCCTGATGGACTTAAGCATAGCCACAAGAGAGAACGTCTCATAGTAGTCGATGCCTTCTCTCTTGTGTAGCCTTTGGCTACGAGTCATGCCTTGAAAATCTATACTTTTCCATCAGGTCCCCTCTTTCTCTTGAAAATCCATTTACACCGAATGGATTTTACTCTTTTAGGTGGATCCTCAAGGGTCCATACACCATTCTTATGCATGGAGTCAATTTCTGACTTCATTGCTAGCATCCATCTACCCATGTCATGATCCGCGAGTGCTTCATCAAATGAAGCAGGATCATTGTCAGTTTCACTTGACACATGGAATCCATACCTTTCAGGTGGTGCAACCATCCTCAAACTTCTTCGAAGAGGTATGGGTGCTTCATCTTCATTTATCTCTTCAATTTCAGGGTCAGGAAGCTCAGAATCCTCAGGGGATTCAATGAGTTCATTTACTTCATTTTTGTCTTGACCCTTAAGGAAGTCATTCTCCAGAAATTTTACATCTCTAGAAATGAAAACCTTCTGAGTCTCAAGGTCATAAAGCTGGTATCCAATGCCATCTTTAACATACCTAATAAAGTAACACTCACGAGAGCGAGATTCTAACTTACTTGCATCCGTGTTCTTCGCATGGACCAAGCAACCCAAAACCCTAAAGTGATTAACACTAGGTTTGGTTCCATACCAGAGCTCAAGAGGCTTATTAGGTATAGATTTGCTAGGAATCTTGTTCAAGATATATATTGTAGTCTCTACTGCATATCTCCAGAAACTAAGTGCTAAATGTGCTTTGCTCATCATCGAACATACCATGTCCATGATGGTTTTGTTGCATCTTTTAGCAACACCATTAAGTTGGAGGGTTCCAGGAGGAGTGAGATTGGAGACAATTCCATTCTCTTTAAAGTATTCCTTGAATTCATCTGAGAGATATTCTCCACCTCGATCAGACTGAATCTGTTTAATCTTCCTATCGGTTTGGTTCTCAACCAAAGCCTTGAATTCTTTGAACTTTTCAAAGGTTTCAGAATTATGAAATAGTAGGAAGATAAACCTGTATTGCGAATGGTCATCAATAAATGTCAAATAATATCGATATCCATTTCGAGTCGCGGTACTGAAGGGACCACATACATCATTATGTATTAGGTCAAGAATACCTTCGCATCGTGTAAGCTTGTCACGAAAAGGCATCCTAGTCATTTTACCTCGAATACAATGTTCGTAGGTAGACAAAGATTGAACCTGTAGAAATCTAAGGGTCCATCCTTTATCAATCTATTGATCCTATCAACAGATAAATGGCCAAGCCTCTAATGCCAAATCATATTCGAATGATTTACATTCTTCCTTGATCTTTTAGGGTTTTTCTTATTATTAGTGGTAGTAACATTCATGACATGTTCATCAACGCCCAATTCATAGAGTCCTCCAGAAGTCAAAACACCATCCACAATATGTTTATCGTGATAACTTATGACTAATTTATTACAGAAAAGGAATGAATATCCACTTCTAAGAAGACTAGATACAAATATTAAATTCCTTATGAATTCAGGTATATAAAAACACTCTTTAAGTACTAGAACTCTTCCACTAGATAACGATAGTCGGCAGGTCCTGACCGCGATTGTTGCAACACTTGCATCAGATCCTATATGGATGACTATCTCCCCTTCTTCGAGATTCTTAGTTTCTTAAAATAGAAGCAACAAATTGCATACATGAACAGAAGCACCAGAATCAATAACCCAACTTCCTTCTCGTCCAACGAGAAAATTGGTTTCAATGATGAAAGTAGATTTCATACCTGCAGGAGCTTTACCTTTGTCGGCAAACTTCAAGTATTCCGAACAATTGCATTTCCAGTGCCCCGGTTTCTTGCAGTGGTGACAAACGTCGGTTTTTCTTCGACTCTATCATCGTGGATACATTGGAAGATGAGCCAACGCCTTGACTCTTCTTCTTTCTCTTCTGGGCCGATCTCTTCTGAGAACCTTGCTTCCGATCGTGCTTTACTTTGACTTGTGCAACCATTGCACTGCCAGAGGGGCCATCCTTCCTCATTATGTCTTCAGCAGACTTTAATGCAACCAATAGCCCAGCGTTAGTAAAATCAACTTTGCTCATGTGGAAAGTGACAACAAAGTTGTTGAAAGACTTAGGGAGCGACAACAGAATGAAGTCATCTTGCATGTCTGCGTTCATGTCAGCTCTTAGGTTTTCCAATTCAGAAAGGTACCCAAACATTTTGAGTACATGCTCTCTGACAGAGGTCCCCTCCTGCATCTTGCAGCGAATAAGATCTCTCATTATATTATAACGCTGTGTGCGGTTTATATCACTAAACATTTCCCTCAGATTCATCATAATATCATGACAAGTGGCCATTTCTACATGTTGCTTCTACATCACATTGGACAATGAACCTAGAATGTAACATCTCGTTAGATTATGATCTTCCTCATATTTTTCATTATATTTGATTTCCTCTGGAGTCTTTGGGTCTAAGTATAATTTCTTTGACATCACATAAGATATGTGCTCAACCAAAAGAAAAAGATCCAAATTTCTGATCCAATCCGAATAATTTGGTCCGGTCAATTGATTGACCTCCAGAAGGCTACTAAGTGCGTTCATGGACTTCATTTTTCTGAAATTAAGAGTGCGGTATATTAGAACATATAAATAATTATATATTCAATTACAAATCTTTGATTAAGGAATTTTTAACTAAATTAGTCTTGCTTTGTCAACTTTGAAAGTTCATTCCCTTAATCACTTTCAAAGCAAGAGATACACTTACCCTATATCTCTAGCAAGAACTAGGATCTCCTCTTTATCTTTGTCACATCCCGATTATATGCGAAACTGCAACTCCGATAGAGAGAAGCGGGAACACATTCTGCCTTGCAAGTCCAACTTGCATCTCCCAATTTGGTCTTTAACACCCGGGCCCACCACCCCTAAGGTGATGTTGACCCGTTATTAATTGAACCAACCATCAACAGGAATACAACTTGCTATGCACAATCCAATATGGCCCCCAATAATATGAGGATCCCATATTGGGTTCACTACGGATACGCCCTTACTCTTTCGAGAAGCAAAGAGCCCGATCCAAATGTCTTGTATGCAGGATCTGTCACTTCAGACAGACGTCTCCTACATATAATCTCTGACGACGTAACCCTTTGCCTTAACGGGAGATCATGGATGTCACTTGAGTGATCCTCTACATCATATTCAAATTATAATTAATTATCATGAATTACATTCATATAATTAGTTCTTCCAAGGAAAATACACATCTATTCAGTATAGAGTGTTTTTAACTGGATATAATTAATTTAATCACATTAAATTAATTATCAATCCAATTCAATCAACAAACTAGATTGTTACATGAAAAATATGGTATTATCTCAAAGTACGTATTATTTCGAATTTTAATAATTAGAAAATACACCGTGATCTCTCCTGCATTATCCCATCCCTACCCACTGTCACGATTAGTACCGATGGGAGTGGGACAAACCGCACACGGTGCAGCCTGCTACCCCAACGCCTCGACTGGACACCATATCCACCTCGGGAAAGGATAATGCCAAATTAATCATTGTGTACTTGAGATGATCATCGATTTTTTAACCGAAGTTATACCATATAGTAATAATAAACATAATTTTGATTATAAGTTAATTTGTTAAACGAATTCCCAACACTATTCAAGTGAGTTTGTTTGTTGCGAAAGATGATTGTGTAACCAATTGTGATCTAGATCATATCTAATCAATTATTGGTTAAGACAATGTCATTTAAGGAAATAATTATCAATCAAATATTTCTCAAATATTTATGTATAATTATTCCAGGAAATTAACCATTAATTTCATTAATTGACAATAACATGATTCTTGATTAGGAATGTAATTTCCAGCAGTGACACCCACTTACTAAAATTAACATATCTCAATCAAATTAAATCTAAATTACGTAAAATAAGTTTCCAAAGTTTTCTAATTTGATTTATGACAGAGTCCAAGTGATTTGCATATATTTCTAGGTGTTTCAAAACAGTAATTAACTCCTTAATTACGTCAAGATTCCTAGTCTCCGAAATAGTGGATACATGTTCATTAAAATGATCATAACTTGAGCAAACAGAATCCAATTTACGCAAACTCAAATCCCACAGTTTCCTTATTTAATGGGGAACAAATATAAGTGATTATTTTGTATTTAAACATTTTAAACAGGACCGAAATTAGCCACTAAACAGAGGTGCGATAATTGAAATGCGACAAAAAACTTTCGCAAACCCTAACGAACCCAAGTCTTCCTAGATTCATGGATTGTATCCTAAACCTTCGATCTAAGGCTCTGAACCACTTGAAAGATATGGAATAATCCTCAAAGGCATCACATAAGTGTGAGAATCATATCGTATACGATCAAGAATGACTAGTTGCACTAGTTGTTCGATGCAAAGGAATTTAAAAAAATTTCATGCGATGAAACCACATGATCCAAGAATGCTTCTTGGATCAATTCATCTTGAACCACATAATAGATAAAAGTAGTACCTCTTGAAATGTGGTTGCGATCTAGCCTCTAAGAGAAGAGACCTGTCTCAAGTCCAATCTTTGGAGGAGAGGCCCGCGAGCGCGGGGATGAACCACGTGCTTCTCGTAATCCAAGATGTCGATCCAAGCAAGAGAACTCTTGATCTCATCCTGTGAGATCGTACATCTTCTTTGTGAGGGTGGAGCATCAAATAAGATGGAGAACCAAGGGTGAAGGATATGGTTAGATCCTCAAGCGCATCACGGAAGCGTGAGCGTCGTATCGAATACGACGAGGAGCGACTAGTCGTGCTAGTTGCTCGATGCAGCGGAATTTTAAAAATTTTATTACGACGAAACCACATGATCCAAGAACACTTCTCGGATCGTTTCGTCTAAACCACAAACAAGTAATAGGATTACCTCTTGAAGCGTGGTTGCGATCGAGTCTCTAAACGAAGAGACCTCCTGTCTCAAGTCCGATCCGACGGAGGAGACGCTTGCGAGCGCGGGGATGAACCGCGTGCTTCTCGCAATCCATGTTGATGATCCAAGCGCCGGATCTCCTGATCTCGCCACACGAGATCCGACGTCTTCTTCACGAGCGAGGCGCACCGAAGGAGACGGAGATCCACGAGCAGAAGACGGGTAGCATAACGACGATGCCGCGGCGATGGAGAACCTCTTCATGGCATCCATGGTGGACGGCCATGAGAGGGAGAGAGAGGGCTGATGTCTCTTGAGAGAAAGAGAGAGAGAGAGATAAATGCTTCTCAAGCATTGTGTATAAAGAGAGAGCCAAGAATGCCTCTCTATTTATAGGGTTTTGGGATCCATGGATCTCAATCCATGTGTCATATAAAATCAATGGATGAGATTGATTTATGACAATCCAATGGTCAAGATTGTTGTTGGTAAAAGCCAACAACTTGTGATTTAATTTCGATTAAATATATTTGATAAATCAAATAAATATAATACCAAATTAAACCACACATAGAGAGAGAAAAAATAAGGGAGATACACCTTCCTCTTTGGAAGGGGGGGACGGCCACCAATTCCCTCAAGGAATTGGTGCCGCCCCCTCCTTTCCAAAAGGGGAGGGCAATCTCCTTGATTTTCTCTCCATCCAATTTCCAACAACAATTTGTTGGTATTTTAATTCACCAAAATAGTTCTCAATTAATTTTGGGAATATTGCAATCTTGACATTGAATTATTGTGAATCAAATTCACAACCCAAAACAAAATGT
The DNA here is from genome assembly GCA_037367405.1 of Ottelia alismoides. NCBI lineage: Eukaryota > Viridiplantae > Streptophyta > Magnoliopsida > Alismatales > Hydrocharitaceae > Ottelia > Ottelia alismoides. The sequence goes on along the minus strand of JAZKJV010009256.1, from coordinate 2,342,386 downwards.
AATTTACATTTTCAATTAATTAAACAATGTGTATCCAATACACATTAATAATTAATCTACTAATATAAATTACATTTAACTCTCTCTAATACATTATAAATCACATTTATAGAATATTATGAATGATTAGATATTACTATCCACATTACTCTTATCCTTGATAATTAAATCATATTTAATCATCTTGGATCTCTTTATCTCATGTGTTCAAATAATATGAATCACATTCACATTATTCACATCTTTGATAATCAAATCACATTTAATTATCTAAGACAACTCTCCTTATAATATGAATCAAATTCATATTATTCATGATAATTAAATCACATTTAATTATCCATTTTCTCAATGCTCGGATACATATATCAACAATAGAATTATCCATGAACTCTTTCAAGGATAATGCGCTTTCTCCGCGAATACTTGGAGACAAGGACAAGGCGATTGTATTGTTCCACGTATAGTGACATGGATATTGAGATTATATCTCATATCCAGATCGCGGGCCTCCCATAGATGCTCGATTAAATCAAGACCGCAAATCTAATCTTCTCATTGCATCTGAATCACATTCAGATCAATGTCCAACATTTGGACTAAGATTAGATTACTTCTCTACTGAGAGGAGTCACTAAAATCCAGACCCGTTTCATCACTCCCTAGGAATGGAAGCGTCATGGTTATACAATCGTTTATGATCACATCACCCTCAGGTATTCCTAATACCTGTACATCTTGCATACTGGAAGACTCAGATTAAACCCGAAGTATTAGATCAACTTTATACTGTCTACTTCAGAGTTTTATCAGTAAGTTTCTCATTCGATCATTGGGAGTCGGTATTGATCATATACTTCCCAAAAGCATATATCATACCTAGGTCTTGATCATATACTTTCCAAAAGTATATATCAAACCAACAAATGCAGTCAAGCTTCCAAAGCGAGACGACCGTGCGCACAGAATTTGATTCTTCCCAATATCTCATGAGTGAGCTCATGTCTTCCGGTTCAGTAGTGAACCTGTATGATCCCTTTGAGAGATCGTATTACTCATATGCCCTTATATGCACACCAGCGCGCCGGTGTATAGACCTTGATTAGGCCATCAACCTATTGGTCTGCCAAATGTACATACTCAGACATATAGTAACACATCTGTCTCCGGTCAGAGGATGTGTGCCTATATCATGACAGCATATGATATAGGACTTTGGTTATCTCGATCTCGTTAAGTCAACTCTTTGACCCAACTCATCCGACACCTCCGAATCTCTATTCCTATGCAGAGGACTTGCATCAAGAGGTCGGTCAGATATCAACCTAAATGAGATAGGATTGCCATCTCCTACTCAGGTTGGAGATCATCTCTTAATAATCATTTGACGGTGCTTGATGAGTCCTCAATCTAACTCATTAGATATTCATCTAAGCACCAGCCTCTATGATTCAATAATTGAATCAACAGCTGTATGATTATTAAGATGGCCATGGTACATAACCCTAATTGCACTAAGGGACCTATTATGCAAATTATGTATTCTTCATTTCAGATCAAGGAGTGAATTGCAACAACATTTATTGCATAATGGCTCGCCGTGGGCTCGCATTTCCAACAATCTCCCAGTAGCCCAAAGAGCCATTAATGGGCTAATCATTTAAACCCACACTCATGTGACAATCATAGGCTATTTAGAAAATAGCTAGGTAAGCTGATCAGTCGCTCCGTTCCCAAGAGACTACGCCAAGTCCTTTACGGCAATTGCATATCTCCTAGTAACAGTGCTCGCATCCAATGCGAATGTTGCATCTCATGCAACCGATACTCAATTTTGTTGGTTATAGTGTCCTTGACACTACATCTTATTAATTATCATAACCAGTATTCCCATAATACTTATTAGAATACCTTCATTCCTGGAGATCTCTATCTCCTAAGGTAACTGCAGTCAAGACCCTTATAGATCACTATCTACAAGATCTTAAACTTTTGAAGATAAGACTTTGAGATCACTATCTCCAAGTTTTATCATCTTTGAAGATATTATTATTACTGCAATTAAGTGTTTTATCTCCATAGCAGGATTAGTAACAGTTTACTACTCCCGCTGCATGGTAGACATCTGGTTCTTGTACACATCTAGAATACATTCAGCTTCTCATAACTGATGCACAAGTGCAAGCAGTTCTAGCATTCACTTCCTCAACTCTTTGAGGTGTTATCCCTCTAGACAGGTCACTACCACATCTTAAGGGAAGGAAGCTTTTCTTGGAATTGTCCACAAAATGGAATAAGTCCAAGGTGTACTACTAATGCGACAGTCCCAATACCCTCTTCTCTTTGCTTCTGAACGACTTCAGAATTAAGATCTAAGAGGTATCCTTGAAATCGTATCTCAAGGTATGGAACAACCAAATTTTAAAACACTTATCATTTATTCTTATATGATTAGAATAATATCTACATTAAGCACGATGAACACAATGGCACTCCCACTAAGCTTCACATGGTTCATCAAGATTTTATCTGAAATCATAACATTTATAATTTCATTAAATCTTATGTTCCAACTACAAGAAACTTATTTGAGTCCAAAGATGGAGTTCTTCAGCTAGCACACCTTGCTTTCCTCAACCATGAAGCCCTGGGGCTACTTCATATGAATATCCTCAGAGAGGCATTCATAGAGGAATGCAATCTTGAATCACACCATGAAGATGTCATAGAAAAGTTATGTAGCTATAGTTAGCAATATTCTGATGGGTTAAAGCAAGGTCACTGGAGAGCAAGTCTTATCGCAAGCGATGCCTTCTCTTCGGTGTGTAGCTCATGGCTACGAACCGTGCTTTGAAGGTCTATACCTTCTCATCAGGTTCCCTCTTTCTCTTGAAGATCCATTTACACCTTAATGGGTCTGACCCATATAGGTGGATCCTCGAGGGTCCATATACGACACTTGTATATGAAGTCTGCATTAGACTTTTATTGCTAACATCCATCCTTCCATGTCATGATCCTCAGGAGCTTCATCACATGAAATCCGATCATTGTCAGATTTAACTGACACATGGAATCCATCCTCAAACTTATTTGAAGAGGTATTAATGTTTCATCTTTAATTATCTATTTTAGTTTCCGATTTCAAGAGCCTCATTATCTTTTCAAGATTAAATGAGTTCCTTTACTTCATTTTCATCTTGATTCTCAAGAGAGTCATCCTATAAGAATCATATTCTCAAAGATGAGATTTTTTAAGAATCTCAAGGTCATAAAGTAGGTATCCAATACCATCCTTTATTTTCCTAATGAAGTAGCACTCTCTAGTGCTAGATTCCAGCTTACTTGCATGGAACCTTATTAAGTATATAATGCAGTCTCTACTACATATATCTTGGAAACTTAAGAGATAATTATGCTAGGATTAATCATTGATTAAATCATGTCACACATGATCAATTGTATCTCCCTACAACTCCTTTGAGTTAAGGTTCATTAGGAGGATTGAGATAGGAATGATATTCATATCTCCATAAGGTATTTCTTGAATTCATCTAATAGGTACGGGCTACCTTGGTTAGATCAAATTCATTTCATCTTCCTTCAAACTTTGGTTCTAAACCAAAATTGCGAAATCTTTGAACATTTCAAAGGTTTCTTAGGTGAAGAGAAGAGATCTCATATCATACATAATCATTAACAGATATCACATATCCATAATGTTTACTATGATATAGATGATCTGCATACATCAATATGTATGAGATCCTTAATACCTAGGCATCTTACACCTTTCCCAAGGAAGGATGTATTAGACATTTTACTTTGAATACAATATTCACAAGTATGTGAGATTTGAATCTTTAGACAACCAGTCCATTGATTTCATCAACAGACATATGTCCAAAATTTGATGCCAGATCATTGTCAAATGATCTTTATCCTCCTATTGATCTTTTAAAGGTTTAATTTTCAGTATTAGAAATCTTAATGAACCATTCAATAATTTTCTAATTTAATAGAGTCCACTGGATTTTAGATTACTATCTGAAATATTTCCATCATAACTCTTTATGATAGATTTATTACATAATTCATGTTTATATCCAACAATTAGAAATAAACAATGAGTGTATTCTAATATCTAGGTCATAGAGACATTCTCTAAGACTAAGGGCTCCCATTGAAAATATGAAGTCTATTGATCTCATGGAAACTGTTGCAACACTTGCATCACTTTCAACATGGATGATCAATAAACCTTAAGATCAAATTTCTAATATTCTAATACATATGCAACCAATTGCAAGTGTTATTTGAAGATTGAGATACAATTATTAGACTTTACCTTATCAAATAAGTAAGTCAATTTCAATGATTATATGTAGATTATACTGATGCTCCATCCGAGTCCTTTTCTGAGGATTCTAGATAGACTTGATAGTCATACTATCAACACATCAACATATTGCAGCATTGGCATTCATCCAACTCTTTGGATGTCATATGGAAGTTACAGAAGTACAGTCAACTATTTGATTATACTTCTTGCTTGAGTCCAACCCATGCTTCCACTGCGCTCCCTTTATCTATAAATAACCATTGCTTAAGAATAAGGATCTCTTATGTTAAAATCAAAAAATTTCAATATAAGAGTATTTCAACATTTATACAAGCTTCACCCAATTCATACAATATGAATATTATGAAGCTTCATGAATGACTAGAGTATAGACAGTAGAATGATGACACTCATTATCTACATCCATCTAAACTCTTAAAGTATAGGTTCAGGTAGGTACTCAAACAATTTGAATACATCATCTCTTATAGAGCTACCATTCTACATGATGCAGAGAACCATGTCATTTATGATTAAATGTCAAGAGCACATATGTATGCCAAAATATCTTTATTGATTTTATAAGGATTATTCGATAATTACGATCATTATCGACATGTCACTTCAAAAGTACATTCGATGAGATCAAGACTTATAGAGACATACAAACCCTAGGGTTTTAGTCCTATTGTCTTATTTAATTATCACTTCTCATTATTATGAGGAAACTTGCACATTGCAACCACATACATTATGTGTCCAATCGCAAGTACAATATCTGGATTAAGGGTCTAATCCATGATATTCTACTGGTTATTAATGAGTATATAACATTGAGTGGGTTTAATGAAGGATTATCTGAAATAAGTAATTTGCATAGGGGTATATATTTATATATATACATGTTTTACTTTGAATTAGGAATTTTATATCAAAGTTGTCTTGCCATGTCAACAATGAAAGTTCATTCCCTTAATCACTTTCAATGTAAGAGATATACTTACCATTATATCTCAAGCAAGATCTGGGATCTCCTTCCTTATCTTTGTTGCATCCCAATAATATGAGAACCTACAACTCGGATAAAAAGAAGCGGGAACACATTCCGCCATGCAAGTCCAACTTGCATCTCCCAATTCGGTCTTTAATACCCGGGCCCACCACCCCTAAGGTGATGTTGACCCGTCATTAATTGAACCAACCGTCAACAGGAATACAACTCGCTATGCGCAATCCAATATCGCCCCAATAATATGAGGACCTGATATTGGGGTCACTATGCATACGTCCTTACTCTTTCTAGAAGCGATGAGCCCGATCCAAATGGATCATATGCAGGAGCTGTCACTTCGGACAGGCGTCTCCTACATATAATATCTGGCGACGAAACTCTTCGCCTTGACGGGAGACCATGGATGTCACTTATGTGATCCTCCATATCTTATTCAAATTAAATTAATTTCTATGAATCACATTCATATAATTAATTCTTCCAAAGGAATTATCAACTCTAATCATATTAGAGTATTCTTAATTGGATATAATTAACTTAATCATATTAAATTAATTATCAATCCAATTTAATCAATCAAACTTAATTTTATGCTTGAATATATATATGGTATTATTCTCAAAGTACGTATTAATTCGTATTTTAATAATTAGAAAAATACATCATAATCCCTCGGACATTATCCCGGCCCTACCCGCTGTCATGGCCAGTACCGACGAGAGTGGGGAGGACCACATACGTTGCAACCCGCTGACCCAGCGATCCCCGATTAGACACCATATCCGCCTCGGGAAAGGATAATGCCAAATTGATTATTTTGTACTTGAGATGATCATCGGTTCTTCAACCGAAATTATACCATATAGTAATCAAAACAATTTTGATTTTAAGGAAATTTGCTAGGCAAATTCCCAAGTCCTATTCAAGCAAGAAGTTTGATGATTGTAATTCCAATTATGGTTTAGATCAAATCTAATCAACTAATTGGTTGGGGCCAAGTCAATTAAGGAAATAATCATTTTCTAATATTTCACAAATATTTTTCATAATTATTTCTCGAAATTAACAATTAATTTCATTAATTGACAATCACATGGTTCTTGATTAGGAAAGCAATTTCAGCAGTGACCCCTACTTACTAAAATTGGCATATCTCAATCATATTAAATCCAAATTAAGCAAAGTCAATTTCTAAAGTTTTCTAATTTGATTTAGGACAGAACCTAAGTGATGTTTCACGTATTTCGAGGCAAGTCTAAACAGTAATTAACATTTTAATCACGTTCAGATTCACAGTTCCCGCAACAGTGCATACATGTTCATTAAAACGACCATATCTCGAGCATACGAAATCCGTTTTACGCAAACTCAGATCCTATGGTTTCCTTATTTAATGGGGAACAAAATCCAAGTGCTATATTCGTGTTTAAACAATTTAAACTTGGCCGAAAAATTACACTAAACAGATCTGCGAAATCAAATGCGAAGAAAACTTTCGCGACCTTAACGAACCCAAGTCGTCCTCGGTTAGCGAATCATATTCGAAACCGTCAACCTGACTCTGATACCACTTGAAGGATATGGTTAGATCCTCAAGCGCATCACGGAAGCGTGAGCGTCGTATCGAATACGACGAGGAGCGACTAGTCGCGCTAGTTGCTCGATGCAGCGGAATTTAAAAAATTTTATTACGACGAAACCACATGATCCAAGAACACTTCTCGGATCGTTTCGTCTAAACCACAAAAAAGTAATAGGATTACCTCTTGAAGCGTGGTTGCGATCGAGTCTCTAAACGAAGAGACCTCCTGTCTCAAGTCCGATACGACGGAGGAGACGCTTGCGAGCGCGGGGATGAACCGCGTGCTTCTCGCAATCCATGTTGATGATCCAAGCGACGGATCTCCTGATCTCGACACACGAGATCCGACGTCTTCTTCACGAGCGAGGCGCACCGAAGGAGACGGAGATCCACGAGCAGAAGAACGGGCAACATAACGACGATGCCGCGGCGATGGAGAACCTCTTCATGGCATCCATGGTGGACGGCCATGAGAGGGAGAGAGAGGGCTGACGTCTCTTGAGAGAAAGAGAGAGAGAGAGAAATGCTTCTCAAGCATTGTGTGTAAAGAGAGAGCCAAGAATGCCTCTCTATTTATAGGGTTTTGGGATCCATGGATCTCAATCCATGTGTCATATAAAATCAATGGATGAGATTGATTTATGACAATCCAATGGTCAAGATTGTTGTTGGTAAAAGCCAACAACTTGTGATTTAATTTTGATTAAATATATTTGATAAATCAAATAAATATAATACCAAATTAAACCACACAAATAGAGAGAGAAAAAATAAGGGAGATACACCTTCCTCTTTGGAAGGGGGGGACGACCACCAATTCCCTCAAGGAATTGGTGCCGCCCCCTCCTTTCCAAAAGGGGAGGGCAATCTCCTTGATTTTCTCTCCATCCAATTTCCAACAACAATTTGTTGGTATTTTAATTCACCAAAATAGTTCTCAATTAATTTTGGGAATATTGCAATCTTGACATTGAATTATTGTGAATCAAATTCACAACCCAAAACAAAATGTAATTTACATTTTCAATTAATTAAACAATGTGTATCCAATACACATTAATAATTAATCTACTAATATAAATTACATTTAACTCTCTCTAATACATTATAAATCACATTTATAATATATTATGAATGATTGGATATTACTATCCACATTATTCTTATCCTTGATAATTAAATCATATTTAATCATCTTGGATCTCTTTATCTCATGTGTTCAAATAATATGAATCACATTCACATTATTCACATCTTTGATAATCAAATCACATTTAATTATCTAAGACAACTCTCCTTATAATATGAATCAAATTCATATTATTCATGATAATTAAATCACATTTAATTATCCATTTTCTCAATGCTCGGATACATATATCAACAATAGAATTATCCATGAACTCTTTCAAGGATAATGTGCTTTCTCCGCGAATACATGGAGATAAGGACAGGGCGATTGTATTGTTCCACGTATAGTGACATGGATATTGAGATTATATCTCATATCCAGATCGCGGGCCTCCCATAGATGCCTGATTAAATCAAGACCGCAAATCTAATCTTCTCATTGCATCTGAATCACATTCAGATCAACGTCCAACATTTGGACTAAGATTAGATTACTTCTCTACTGAGAGGAGTCACTAAAATCCAGACCCGTTTCATCACTCCCTAGGAATGGAAGCGTCATGGTTATACAATCGTTTATGATCACATCACCCTCAGGTATTCCTAATACCTGTACATCCTGCATACTGGAAGACTCAGATTAAACCCGAAGTATTAGATCAACTTTATACTGTCTACTTCAGGGTTTTATCAGTAAGTTTCTCATTCGATCATTGGGAGTCAGTATTGATCATATACTTTCCAAAAGCATATATCATACCTAGGTCTTGATCATATACTTTCCAAAAGTATATATCAAACCAACAAATTCAGTCAAGCTTCCAAAGCGAGACGACCGTGCGCACGGAATTTGATTCTTCCCAATATCTCATGAGTGAGCTCATGTCTTCCGGTTCAGTAGTGAACCTGTATGATCCCTTTGAGAGATCGTATTACTCATATGCCCTTATATGCACACCAGCGCGCCGGTGTATAGACCTTGATTAGGCCATCAACCTATTGGTCTGCCAAATGTACATACTCAGACATATAGTAACACATCTGTCTCCGGTCAGAGGATGTGTGCCTATATCGTGACAGCATATGATATAGGACTTTGGTTATCTCGATCTCGTTAAGTCAACTCTTTGACCCAACTCATCCGACACCTCCGAATCTCTATTCCTATGCAGAGGACCTGCATCAAGAGGTCGGTCAGATATCAACCTAAATGAAATAGGATTGCCATCTCCTACTCAGGCTGGAGATCATCTCTTAATAATCATTTGACGGTGCTTGATGAGTCCTCAATCTAACTCATTAGATATTCATCTAAGCACCAGCCTCTATGATTCAATAATTGAATCAACAGCTGTATGATTATTAAGATGGCCATGGTACATAACCCTAATTGCACTAAGGGACCTATTATGCAAATTATGTATTCTTCATTTCAGATCAAGGAGTGAATTGCAGCAACATTTATTGCATAATGGCTCGCCGCGGGCTCGCATTTCCAACAAAGGGCAGTCGAGGCGATGGCACAACGATGAAGTGACGACGACGGCTTCTTCCCTCTAGGGTTTAGGTGGACGACAACCAAAGGAGAGAGAGGGACAGAGGGCATGAGAATGAGAGAGAGAGAGGAGAGAGCTTATTGTTGTAAACTTTTTGTAGCCTAGAAGAGCAAGGGGTGCCTCTTCTTATATAGTGCTTTGGGAGTCCATAAATTACAATCCATGGACTACACGAAATCAATGGATGAGATTGATTTGTGCTTCTTTCAATGGCCAAGATTTTGTTGGTAAAAACCAACAACAATTAATTTAATTTAGATTAAATATATATTGATAAATAAATATGATTTAATCCCAAAATTAAATCAATTAAACTTGAAGATAATGGAAAGGATGCTCCCCCTTCCATATAGGAAGAGTGGACGACCACCCTTTCCTTGTAGGAATTGGTGGCCATCCCCCTCTCCAATTAGGAAAGGGGTAATCTCAATGCAATCTCCAAGATTGCATGATTCCATGTATCTCCAATAATTATAACAACAATTGTTATAAATTATTCTAAAACAATAATTCATAAATATTTTATGAATATTGCAATCTTGCCATTGGAAAAATGTGTATCACATTCATAACCCAAAATAAAATGTGACTTACATTTTCAATTAATCATCCAATGTGAATCCAATTCACATCAATCATTAATCAAAAAATATAAATCATAATAAGCTCTCTCTAATACGTTAAAATCACATTTATAATATATTATGAATAATTTGGATATTGCTATCCACATTATTCTTATCCATAATAATTAAATCACATTTAATTATATTTGATCATCATTCTCATGCATTCAAACAAAGTGAATCAAATTCAAATTATTCATAATAATTAAATCATATTTAATTATCCATTTCTCAATGCTTGGATATAACTCAATTATGGAATTTTTCTTGAACCCTTTGAAGAATAATGCGCTTTCTCCGCAGATACTTGGAGATAAGGACATAACGATTGTATGTTCCACGTATAGTGACTTGGATATTGAGATTACATCTCAAATCCAGATCTCACGTAACTCTAATAGATGGTTGATTAAATCAAGTCCGTAAATCTAATCTTCCCATTGCATCTGAATCTCATTCAAATCAATTTACAACACTTGGACCAAGATCAGATTACTTCTCTACTAAGAGGAGTCACTAAAATCCAAACCTGTTTCATCACTCCCTCGGAATGGAAGCGCCATGGTTAGATAATCGTTTATGATCACATCGTCCTCAGGTATTCCTAATACTTGGACATCCTGCATACTGGAAGATCTATGATAAACTCAAAGATAAAGATCAATTTAACATTGTTATCTTTAGGGTTTCATAATAAAGTTTCTCAATCTTGGTCATTGGGAGTTGGTATCGATCATATGCTTTCACAAAGCATATATCATACCTACAAATTCTTGTCATGCTTCCAAAACACGACGACCATGCATGGAATTTGATCGGTCCTAATACCTCATGAGTGAGCTCATGTCTTCCAGTTCACAAGTGAACCAGTATAATCCCTTTGAGAGATCGTATTACTCATATGCCCTTATATGCACACCAGCTCGCCGATGTATAGACCTTGATTAGGTCATCAACCTATTGGTCTGCCAAATGTACATACTTCGACATATAGCAACACATCTGTCTCCGGTCAGAGGATGTGTGCCCATATCATGACAATATATGATATAGGACTTTGGTTATCTTGATCTAGTTAAGTCAACTCTTTGTCCTAACTAATCCGACACCTCCGAAACTCTTTTCCCATGCAGAGGACCTGCATCAAGAGGTCGGTCTGATATCAGCCTAATGAGAAAGGACTACCATCTCCTACTCAGGCTGGAGATCATCTCTTAACAATCATTTGAAGGTGCTTGATGAGTCCTCTATCTAACTCCTTAGATATTCATCCAAACACCAACCTCTATGATTCTATTACTTAATCAACAACTGCATGATTATTAAGATGGCCATGGTACATAACCCTAATTGTATAGAGGGACCTTATAGTGCATTCATTCATTTAATCTCAGAATGGGAGTAAAAAAGAATCAATAACTTTTATCGATAAATCAAACATTACAATAACATTTATTGTAGGAATGGTTCTCCTCGGGCTCATATGGGTAACAATCTTCTATTTAAAAATTTTAAATTTCGCTGCTCTTCGCAACTAGTATGACAAGTTGACGTAGATCGTATTCGATGCGATCTACACGCTTTTATGATGTGCTAAGGCCTAAACCATAGCCATTAAGTGGTATCAGAATCTTGATCAATGCTCTTGGATGTGATTCAACACCCTAGGTGAACAAGGTTTTGTGTATTGGATGTGTGGGGACTCGTTGTTTTGCATTTGATGCATGTTTCGAATTATTTTTATGCTAAGATGAAAAACTCCTATTTATGCACTTTTTGGGCTTTTTTTGGATAATAAAATGTATCTAGAATGCCTAAATATGTTCCTAAAATAGTAGCCAATTGTTGGCACCAAAGGTGCATAAATTAAAATTCAAAAAGTTTTCGCAATGACATTGTTTTGCATGTATTCACTGATTTATAACAAATTAATTTTGGGTTACGATTTTCGCATCATGACATATTATATAAATACTTTAATTAAGTAGAGAATCAAACCAACAAATCACATAATTTTATTTCATGCGATTCCAACTCCATTTTCCCTAGATATTGCATATTTAGTGGAGATGGGTTGTATCGTCAAGATTACTTTCTTAATCTGTTTATCATTCAATGTCAATCAATGAAATTATGAATTTTCCATGATTAATTAATACTTAATATTTATTTTCGAAATATTTGATTAAACATCAATCACAATTGAATGAATGTTTCATGACAAAATCCTAGTTTAAAGTACAATAATTGTAGGTCAATTTTTACATGAAAAATATGATTGCTTGAAATGACTGGAAATTTAGGATCTCAAAACTATTTTATGAGAGATTACTATATAGTATAATGTTGATCATCAAAGGGAAGATCGATAAAAACACAATGACATTGATCTAACGATTATTGTTCTTGAGTCGTTATGGTGACAGTGTATAGGCCGTGGACATACTAATGGGTTACTTAATTGGTACCCTCTGCAACATTTGAAGTGGAAACACTCCCTATTAGCATTGTATGTCCGACCTGGCTTGATCCATCCCAATGATAGGGTGATACGAGTAAATCAAATTGTACTCTAATTACTAAAACTCAAGAATAATACGTACTTGTGTGAACATAATATTATATGGTAATATCAAGCAAGCCCTAATTATTTTTTGGTTGATTAATTGGATTGATAATTGATTTAATATGATTAAATTAAATTAGATCCAATTAACACTCAATTATGAATAAAAATTTAATTCCCTTGGACAAATTTAATTATGTGAATATGATTCATAATAATTAATTAATATTTAATGGGATATTGAGGATCATATAAATGACATCCATGATCTCCCATCAAGGCGAAGGGTTCCGTAGTCATAGATTATATGCTGGAGATGCCTGTTCGAAGTGACAACTCCTACATATAAGAACACATGGATCATGCTCTTTGCTTCTCGAAAGAGTAAGGGCGTATGTGTAGTGACCCTAATTTGGTCCTCATATTATTGTGGCAATATTGATTTGCACATAGCGAGTTCTATTCTTGTTGACAGTTTACTCAATTAGCGACATGTCAACATCACCTTAGGGGTGGTGGGCCCGAGTGTTAAAGAACAAATTGGAAAATACAAGTTGGACCTGCAAGGCGGAATGAGTTCCCACTTTCTCTTATCTGAGTTGCAATTTCTCATATTATTGGGATGCAATAAATTTTAAAAGAAGATCTCAGATCTTGCTAGAGATATAATGGTAAGTATATCTCTTGCTTTGAAAGTGAATAAAAGAATGAACTTTCAGAGTTTAAAAGGCAAGACTAATTTGATTAAAAATCCTTAATTAACGAATTTAAATTTGAATTTATAATTCATTATATGTTCTAATATAGCGCATTCTTAATCTCAGATGAAATCCATGAACCCACTTAGTAGGCTTGTGGAAGTCAACCAGTTGATCAAATCAAACTATTTGGATTGGATCCAAAAGGTGGAGCTTGTTCTGTCTGCCGACCACATTTGATATGTGATCACAAAGGAGAAGCATAAAAACCCTCAAACATTAGAAGAACTAAAGTTCATCGAAAAATATAATGAAGATCATGCATTGGCAAGGTGTTATATATTGGGATATCTGTCTAATGTGCTACATAAACAACACAGAGATATGGAAGGTTGCAAAGATATAATGTTGAATCTTAAAGAGATGTTCGATGATGTAAATCACACTCAGCGCTACAACATTATGAAAGGAATTATTCACTGTAAGATGCAAGAAGGGACTTCGGTTCAAGAACATGTCGTCGAAATATTTGGTTACCTTTCTGAGCTAGACACTCTCGGGGCATAAATGGATTCAGAAATATAAATCAACTTCATTCTATTATCTATGCCCAAGTCTTTCACCAACTTTGTGGTATCGTACCACATGAACAAGTTGGAATCAACTAACACTGAACTCATAGCTTCATTAAAGTCTATAGAGGATGTAATGAAGAAAGAGAATCCCACTGGCAATGCAATAGTTTCACATGCTAAAGGAAAGCACGATCGGAAGCATGGGGCTTGGAAAGGTCCAACCCAGAAAAAGAAGAAGAGGAGTCAAGCTGTTGTCTCATCTTCTCATGTTACAACACTGGAAGCATCGAAGAAGGCTGATGTGTGTCATCACTACAAATGGTCATGGCACTAGAAGCGTATCTGCTCAGAGTACCTTAAAATCGTTGAAAAAGGTAAAGCCCCAACATGTATGAAATCTACCTTCAACATTGAAACCAATTTTCTCGTAGGACGAGAAGGTAGTTGGATCGTTGATTATGGTTCTTTTATTCATGTATGCAATTTGTTGCATCTGTTTTAGGAAACTAGGAATCTTGATGAAGGGGAGTTAGACATCCAGATAGGATATGATGCAATTGTTGCAGTAGTCGCCATCGGAACCTGCAGATTATCATTATCTAGTGGAAGAGTCCTTGTACTTGAAGAATGTTTCTATGTTCTAGGTGTTAGAAGGAGCCTATTATCTGTATCTAAACTAGTTAGAAATGGATATTCATTCTTATTCATTGAAAAAATTATCATAGGCCATTATGATACATATATTACTGATGGAATTCTAACTTCTGGTGGACTCTATGGATTGTGCATTAATGAATCTATCATGAATGTATAACTGACTGATCCGAAAAACCCTCTTTAATTTGTATGAATTAACGTGTTAATAAAAGACGTCGTTTGTTGCAGGCGGGTAATCAGAATCAATCAAGAAATAACCACTTAATAAATTGATCAAATTTAATCGGAATGATTTATGTTTATTTAGCCTGGGCAAGTCTCAGGGTCGAACTCGAGGAGGCAATGGAACAAGATAGATTAATGTGTATCAAAGTTCATGCACGATTTTTGAGGTAGATTTTTTTGGTATTTTAATGCAATTTTTGAATGCAAATGTGAGCCAATTTTAATGTCTAGAAAATTTATTTCAATCAAATGATGTCCAAAAACTACAAAACTTGACTGAGATGTGAATAACGATGAAATAATTGCACTTTATTATTTTTGGAATTTTCGATGATAAATTAATATTTAATGATTTAATTAATGTAAACAAAGTAAATCTCAATAATTAATTATAATAAATATTAAACCTACTTATTTCTAGGGATTAAAAATTATCCGAGATATATCACAATGTGATCTATCTCAGGAAAATACTAGAACCTAAAAAATGAGAAAATTTGTATTTATTAAAAATCAATTATTGAAATACACAAAATAACTTTTAACCGAGCAAATGATGCATTCAAATGCAATTCTTTTGGGCACAATGTGAAATAAAATTAATTATATGATCAGTGAAATTTGGACAATTTTCTGGGCATTGGCTAATTTTATATGAATTTCTAAGCACAGAATGGGTAAAATATGCAATTTTCCACAGGAGTTATAATTATTAATTAATCATAAAGCATAAAAATATAAAGAACATGCCAAAATATACAGGATCAGAACAAGATACCAATTTTTAAATAAGAAAATGCTGCGAAAATATATCAAATAATAGAGAGAATCCATGGTGTAGATGTAAAATAAAATAATAGAAGAAGCCAAAAAGGGTGCACAAGGGCACTGGCATAATTATTGAACTCTGAAGGACTCTTTGAGTAAATGCCCAACGGGCCACGTGCACCTCACGTGATCCCCAGCGGTGAGGGTCTTCTAGTACTTAGCGATTCTTATGACACCTTCTTTGTAAATAACCCACCCCTCTCGTAAGGGTAGTCTCGATCTTCGTTCCTGGGCGAGAGAGCGGAGGAACGGAATGACTGATGGTGCTCCCAACTTTGATGGACTTCGAAGACAGGAGCGGGATGTGTCGAAGACGAAGGTCCTCTGTTGGAGCTCGTCATTAAGAGCAGGGCAAAGATGAAGACCACACCGCGGAGCGTGCCGATGCGAGGCGGAGCTGCAATCTTGAGGTTGATTGCGCTGATGCTCGAGGTTGTGGAAGATGAAGATGCGGTCCTACGACTGGAAGTAGCTGGCCAGGAGGGACCCCCTTGTTGGTGATGCGGCCGACGAAGCTTAAAGTTGGAGAAGGTAGAGGCTTCCCCTTGCTGAAAAAGACTAGCCGGAAGGCGGAGTTGGAAGGTGGCTCAGAGATAGAGGAACATGTGAAACGTGCAGAGGAAGATGAATGTAGAATGGGTTCCTGACTGTGATGGCATAAAGCACATAGGTGGAGTGGTGTTGGGAATAATCGAAGCACGCATATCAGGTGGCAGTGGTACAATGGATAGAGGAACAAATGAGAATGAAAAGGTGCGGTGAGGTAGGAAATGGGAGGTAGATATCGGCTCTACGACTAAGAATCATCGGAGCAAGGCAGCTACGAGGCTATGGAGGCTACACGCTGCGATGACCGTGGCCGGCTGGACCTCGCTCTAACTAACAAATACGGTGGGTGGATGCTATCACCATTAACCCGACCTAGAAAGCTCCAAGAACTGGGTGAATCGACGGATGCTTTGAACTGGGGCGATAGCTAGGTTCTTATAGCGATGGAGGGTGTAGTTGGAATAAGGAAAAGGGGAGAAGATGAGGATGACGATGTTGTGATTGGAAGCTAGGGGATAATTAACGACATACACGATGGAGATATGATTGGATCCAAAGGAGGCAAGGCATCAGTTATAGGCGGTGGGCGATGACCGCTAATCGGGAAAGGTGATGCGATGTTATGGAGATATGAAGGGGAAGAGATTGGGAACGATGAAATCGAGGAGGGGATGTCGTGATTGGAAGGAGATGGGGATCTAACAAGATATGGGCGGCGGTGAAGAGATCGGAGCAACTGATTAGGATAGTAGGGGAGTAGAAGATGAGAGGTCTGGGATCGTCCGATCGGTCGAGATCGGATGGACCAGATGATGCCACGTGTCATATTGTATATATATATATATATTATTTTTTAATAAAATGAAATATAAATGAGCTCAAAAATGGGTGACACATGGCAACTCCTATATATATATATATATATATATATATCTAGGAGTTGCCACGTGTCACACCCACAAAAATGGAAAACAAAATAAAAAGATAAGTAAAAAAGAAATAGTAAACTACCTCGGATCGAAAATCTTCTTCACAAAAGTTGCTCGTATCGATGAGATCTTCAACTTTCATGAAAGGATCAACACCAAAATAGGTTATTTGCATAAAGTGATATTTTTTGGTGGTACGCCATGTAAATATAACACTTAATTTTTATGTTTTTGTATTTTTTATTATTTTTAAATAATAAAAAAATCAGGAAAAATATGATGAAATAAAAGACAAATATTTACATACTACTCTATTTTTTAGATTTTTATTAATCAGGAAAATAGAGAAATAAAATAACGCACGATAAAAACGACTTTGTACAAACTGTTAGTGAACACCTAGACTCTGTCAATTTCTTTGATTTTGGTTTATTTTAGGTTTGGATTTTTGTGCATTTTTGTAAAACTTTTACTAAAGAAAATAAATTAAAGAGAAATAAAATAAAAAGAGTTAAACATATACATAAAATAATAGGTCGAAATCGGGTAAAACACACAGTGTACAAAAGAGGCGCAAACAACTTTTACATAGGAGCTCTGATTCACTTGAACTTGGTCTTATTTTAAAGGTAATTGAATGTACATTAGTTCGAAAGTGAGTAGGATTAAATCAGACACTTTACGGGGAAGATATCAACATTTTAGTCTGATTATACTGAAATTAGGGGTTGGCTTTATGGACTAGTTATTTCTATTAGTGATTTTTTTGTATTTTTTCCTTTACTCTAGTTAATGATATGGACACAATGGAGTGGTTTCTAGTGATTTGGAGCTAACATAAATTAATTAAAAATCAAGGAATTTAGTTTTTTTAGGTCAATTGGATTGAGATTTTTGGCTTCTTATTTTATGCAAGTATGCATGATAAAATGTAATTATTAATTACATATGAATGAATGCTAATTATGAAAGATAATTAATAAAAATCAGATGAATTTTGGGGAACTGAGCTTAATAAATCTCTTTTAGAGTGATGAATCATAGATTCATCAATCACCCACCAATAAGAACTCTAAATAACCATGGAGGACATAAATCATTCGAACACGATTTGTCATCAAAGGCTTGGTTATTTATCTATCGATAGGAATACTAGATTAATAAAGGATGGACCCATAGATTTTCTAAAGGTCCAAGCTTTACCTACTTGTGAACATTGCATTCGAGGTTAAATGACTAGAGCACCTTTTCGTAACAAAGTTACACGGTGAGATGGTATTCTTGACCTAATACATACCGATGTATGTGGTCTGTTCAGTACCGCAACCAGAACTGGATATTGATATTAGTTAGGGATAAATTACACCCATAAC
Source organism: Ottelia alismoides (assembly GCA_037367405.1). Lineage (NCBI taxonomy): Eukaryota > Viridiplantae > Streptophyta > Magnoliopsida > Alismatales > Hydrocharitaceae > Ottelia > Ottelia alismoides. Next base: position 2,323,737 of record JAZKJV010009256.1, on the reverse strand, counting down.
CCTGAGTAATTTTGCAATAACATTCATAACCCTGCATAATCATGAATTATGCTCAGGACCCTGAATAAGTCTACCGTCTTACACCTGTAACCTTCCGTTACTTTACTTTGTTAACTCAACCAAATGATTGGGTTAATCTAACCAAGCAATGATCTAATGGCTGGATATAATCTATATAAAAAATAAATATATTACTTCTTTCTCTTGAGACAACCCCAACGCTCTCATGATGTTGAAGAAGGGCTCTCTACCAGGAGGGCCGGGAACTGGAAGGTGGGTGGCCAGCTCTCCGCCTGGGCTTGGTTGGTGTTGGGGGGGGGGGGGACGACGTCGACCTGGGTTGCCCAAGGAGCCGAGGGTGGGAGCAGCTGCCCAGGGAGCCTGGGGTTGGGGGGTGTTGTGTGCCCAGGAGGAGGTGGGGCGGAGGAGGGTAGGATAGGCTGGCGACGATGGGCGAGGCGCCATTACCCGGGTTTGGTTGGTGTTCGCGCGGGGGAGGGGGGGGGGTTGTTGGCTGGACTGGAAGGTGGGTGGTCGGCTCTCTGGCCGGGCTTTATTGGTGTTGTGGGGGGGGGGGGGGAGGTGGGGCAGAGGAGGGTAGGATAGGCTGGAGACGGTGGGCGAGGCGCCATTACCCGGGTTTGGTTGGTGTTCGCACGGGGGGAGGGGGGTTGTTGGCTGGACTGAAAGGTGGGTGGTCGGCTCTCTGGCCGGGCTTGGTTGGTGTTCGGGGGGGGGGGGGGGGGGGCGCTGCACTGCAAGGTGGGTGGCTGGGGAACGTCGACCTGGCCTGCCCAGGGAGCCGAGGGTGGGGGTGGGGGCAGCTGCCCAAGATGAGGTGAGGCGGGGGAGGGGGATGGGTATGGCAGGGCTTGCTTGGGGATGGGGGTGGCGGGGGGCAATTCTGGGCTCGACTATGGCAGCGGGGGGCGACCACGGGCTTCAAGAGAAGCTCGGCGGGCATGGTCTTCAGGAGAGCGGAAGTTCACGCGGATCAACCTGGTGCAGGGAGGAAGCTCGGCGCACACACAGATTGGGGGGTTGCAGTCGGAGCTCACCGCGCGGGAGCAGGTGATGAGCCGCAGGGAGGAAGCTCACGGCGGAGGAGAAACTCAGCCCGCGTGTGAGGGGGGAGGGAGAAGGATGGCATGGTTTGTAAATAAGAATGGATATAAGGGATATTTTTGTATTTTTTAACGGAATCCGTCAAGCATAACGCTCATCCCAAACGGAACATGACACAGGGGTATGTCATGTAAGAGTTAAGCATTACTCAGGGTTTCTCATGTAATTCACGATTATGCATGGTTATGAATGTTATTTCGAAATTACTCAGGGTTATGGGTGTAATTATCCCTATTAGTTAATGTTTATTAATGACCATTCGTAATACGATTTTGTCTTCCTATTACAACATACATCTGAAACCTTTGGGAAGTTCAAAGAATTCCTGATTTTGGTTGAGAACCAAACCGACAAGAAGATTAAATAGATTCAATCCGATCTAGGTGGCAAGTACCTATCAGATGAATTCACGGAATACCTCAAAGAGAGAGGAATTGTCTCCAATCTCACTCCTCCTGAAACTCCCCAACTTAATGGTGTTGCTGAAAGACGCAACATGATCATCATGAATATGATCCATTCAATAATGCACATTTACCACTTAATTTTTGGGGGATTTCCGTAGAAAAATGCAATATATATCCTAAATAAGATTCCTAGCAAATCTATACCCAAAACCTCTCATGAGCTTTGGTATGGTACCACCCAAATGTTAATCTTTTAAAATTTGAGGTTGCTTGGTCCATGCAAAGAACGTGGATGCAAGCAAGCAAGAATCTCACACTAGAGAGTGCTACTTGGATCCTCCGAGGTCTTGAATACAAACTAAGAAGGAATCTCGCACTATATAAAGCAAGGTATTGGATACCAACTTTACGACCTTGAAACTCGGAAGGTCTTCGTCTCTAGAGATGTAAAATTTATGGAGGATGATTTCCTTAAGAGTCAAGACAAAAATGAAGTAAGAGAACTCATTGAATTCTCTAAGGATGTTGAGCTTCATGAACCAGAAACTGAAGAAGTAAATGAAGATAGAACACCCGTACCTCTTCGAAGGAGTTCGAGTGTGGTTGCATCACCTGAAAGGTTTAGATTCCGTGTGTTAGGTGATACTGTTGAGCGAGATCTTCGATGAGCGATTATTATTGCTATAATGTTGTCGTTGCGATCCCCAAAATTCCCGGCTCAAATAAACAATTTTTTTGTTTTTTTCTCAAGCTAAATTATTTACAAAAGAAATGTGTGTAGCAAGAGAATTTCGCTATTTATTTTACCTGTATGGCAATAGGATCGAACTCAGTGAGTCTACAATTCCCGAGGGTTATTCAAATAATTGAAAAAAAATCAATTAAAGGAAAAAGAAATGTCAATGCTAACTACCTTGGTTTTTGTGAAATTTTTATCTTTTATTTTTTATTTCTATTTTATATATAATGATTTTCAAAATTTTAATGATTTTAAATTCGTAATTTTTTAATTTTCAAAAACATGATTTTCAAAACAAATTCATGCACAAAGGAAAATCACTTTTTTGTTTTTTTAAAAATAATAAAAATGCTCAAAAATATCCAAATAAAATATTTTGTGTTTTAAATAGATTTTTACTATTTTTGTAATTTTTCATAGATTTTTAGATTTTTTTAGGATTCTTAAAAATGAATAAAAATAAGAAAATATGCAAACATTGAGCACATATGACTATTTTGCAATTTAAAAATATGAAAAGAAATCAAAATTGCAGCAATTATTTTTCTTAAAAACTAGAGGAATTCATCTACAAACAGGAACTCAAATCACATTTTTTTATGATTTTTTCCTATAATTTTATATGTTTTTTTAAGATTTTTAGTATTTTACATTTTTGGGTTTTATAAATAATTAATGCACAAAATTTGGATAGGAAATTAAGCACATAAAAATAAAACTACTCTATTTTTTTAGAATTTTCGAAGCAATATTCGAATTTGTATGATTTTTCAAATTTCAAACAAGGAAAGATGCTGAGTTTTTGATTTTTTAATAACAACAAATAAAATTAAAATGCAATGAAATTTGTTTACAACGAGGATGAATACAACATGATTATACACAATTTTTTGTAGAATTTTCAGAGCAATAAAAATATTTATTTCAATGAAAAGAAACATGCAAAATAGAGTAATGAAAAGGACTGAAATACAAATGTTATTGTTTTTGAATTGAAATGTAACAGAAATAAAGTACGGGATAGAAATCGTAAATTACCCAAGAAACACGTGCACTGCACGTGACAAGCTGGAAACGAGGGCTTTATTGCTGATCTGGAAACTTTGGGGGTGTTAATGTAATTTCTCCCAATACTTATTTAATATTCTCCTTAGGGTTTACACCGTCCTTCTTCGTTCCAAACCAAAGGAGCACATGGGACAGCCACCTCCGCTCTCTTCCTCCCCACGCAGGGGCGGCAAACGTCGACGACAGGTTGCGAACGATAATGCGGTTATCGGAAGGCTGATCTGTAGATGGAGAAGGGATGCGCTCTAGATGGCGGAGATGCATGGCAGATGGAGCAATGGCGGGCTGTAGGCAGAGCGGCGATATGGTGATGAAGAATGACGGCGACGCAGCTCCTGCAACTTGCGTCGGTGGTTGGGGAGTGCGATGGCGATGGACGGGTTCGATGGGTTTGAGGGCTGTCCAAACAGTGACTGGCAGCACGAGGAGGCACGATCGTGGAGGTAGAAGGCAGAGAGCGACACACGCCCTCTGTTTGCGAGCAATTATAGGAAAGGGCGAAGCAGGAGGTGGCACGACGATTGATGGTCAACTCGCGTAGGAGGTGGGCACGGTGGTGCTCTATGGCGGAGGGTGATAAGGCTAAAAATCGGTTTCGCGGCTTTCACTTTTTATTTAAAGAAGAGGATGAAGTGTCGGTTGTAGCAGAAAGCTGCGAAACAAATTCGGTTCTTAAACCTATCAAACAAATTTACGGTTTTCTGTCGGAAAACCGTTCACTAATATTTAACCAGGCAAGTGTTCCTGGGTCGAACTCAAGGAGGCAGAATATATTCCCTAATTTTTCTTCTTCGTAATTTTATTTTAATTCTTCTCTAAGTCAGAGTGCCTTTTTAGTGGTTTTTATTTTTGTAATTTTTATTTGATTTTATTCTTTTCAAATTTTTATTTAATTTTCAAAAAGGGATATTTCGCAAAAGATTTATTTATTATATAGTAGGTGGATAGAGTATAGGTGATACTATATAGTATAGGTGAACGAGGTTCGAGCCGCGTACTCGAACTGCACAAGAAAACAAATCAAAACGAGGCGGTTTTCGAGAAAGTCAAATCACGTTAAAAACTCGTCAAAAAGCTGCGAAAACTTTATACTATGTAGTTGGGGTAGTTGTGTAACTACCCTCCAAGAATCGTCGAAAGCTGAGGTCAAATGGACAAGATATAGCCCCTACAGCCCAGGGGCATAAGCGTAAAAAATACTAATTAAAAGGTTCTCAAAAAGGTCCAAAAAGGACTGTTCTGTAAGAAAACTAACAAATTATTACGTTTAGGTCCCTGAGGAGGGACCTAAATGTAATTTCACAAAACTTGGGCGGCGGGTTTGAATTCTGGAAACCCAGCTGGGTGTATGTTGTAAAATTCACACCGGTTCAGATTCCACGGCCAAGATTAGAACACCCGCGCGCGATCTGACGGCTCTGGCACTGACACGTGTCGCCAAACTATGCGCTGGCTGTTCTTGAGCAGTTGGAGCGGCTGGCGGTCGAGCTCTCTTCTCCGATTTCTTCTGGTCGATCCCCGACGGCGATGGCTCTCCGGCGGGGCCAGAGGGGTGGCTCCTCCACCCCTCGAGCTCGCCCGCAGTGGGGATGGCGAAGGCGGTGCTCCGAGCGGCGGCGGAAGCTCGAAGAAGAAGGGGTCGCAGCACGGTTGGCTTGATGGCTGACCTGGAGGTCCGACTTCGAGATCGATTATGATTGAGTTTGATCACTTTCCAGATCCGTATAACTGCTCCCCGATGATCGTGAACCTGCAGTTAATCAAATGCTATGCTCGATTCTCATGGAATCGGCCGAGATATTAAGAAATTAAGCTTCAAAGTGTGAAGAAAATGCATAAACTTCCAGCCAAGTATCCAAATACGAAGAAGAAGATGGTTTGCGAATCGATTGGAATCGAATGGATCGTGAATCGAATGAATCTTTAATCTTGCGTGAAAGATGGGTGATTATTCTACCTAAAGAGGCGATTAGCCACGCTAATCGTGGCTCGGATATCGAGAAACAAAATTGCGAAATGTGAAGGAAGTGACCTGGGGTCTGGAGGTGTATGACCTCCGGATGGTTGCTCGACGAGCGATCTTCTCGGAGCTGCACGCAGCACGAGGCGGCGATTCAAGGCGGCGCTCCGCCTTGGAACGATCCTCCGTCGACTCCTCTTCCTCGCGGGCTACGCCTTGGTGCTGTCACCACCGGGATTCGCCGGAATAGGGCTTGGAAGTGAGGGGGTCGGTAGTCTGGAGCTTGAGCTTCAGGCAGTTGGCAGAAGTTGTTGTTAATGGCCGACCTTGGGGGCTTTAAATAGGAAGTTTGCTTGGGCCCCAAGGTGAATCGAAGGGTCGGCGATGAAGGGGGTAGTTAGGTGAATAGGATCGAAGGCTTAGATTGGCTGGAGAGGTTAGGAGCTGCTCAGAATAAATGGAGGAAGTTGGCTGCTTCAGCAGTCCGGCTGAACAGAATCTTGAAGAAGAGAAGCCAGGTGCTGACAAGTGTCAGCACCTGGTTGGCCCAAATATGTTTAATGCTTCTAAAATCATTATTAAATAGCCTTTAATGTTATTTTAAATAGGTATAAATACAAGAAATGTAGATAAATTAATTATCTAATTTATGAAATAAATAATTTTTATAAATAATATGTATTATTTAAAATATAAATATTATATTAATAAATATGTATTAATAAATAGGTTTTGAATTTTTAATTTAATAAATAATTAAGTAAAAATTAATTTTATATTTTATTAATTATTAGGGCATTAAATAAGACTTATACAAATTTTTATAGATTTTTATGAATTAATTTAAATATTTTAATAAATAGAGGAAGTGTCTTTATAGGTCAAATATACCTATATTTTGGTTTGTTTGATTTTATAAAAATAATAAATAGTCTCCAAAAATTATGAAATAATTTATGGTGAAACTAGAGGATCATGAAATAATTTAGAAATTATAAAATTAAGAAAATAATAAATAAGGTGTGTTACATAAAATAAATAGCCCAGAAACCCCTTTGTCTTTTGGTCCCAAAACCGACTTTTTGCAAACGGACTCCGAATTCAGTGAAACCACCTTCATTAGTTAGATAATATTATTTTATGACCTTTAAAGGTGAGTAGAGTGAAATTGGAGTTCGTATGAGGAAGTTATGATGTTCGGAAGTTGAGATTTTGACAAGTTGTAAGCTGGATTTCTTGGCATATTTACAGGGTAATATTTTTAACTTATTTTTATATTTTTATTTACATTTTTATGAATAATTAGGAGAAAGATTTGATGAAAAATAAGTTAAGATGAAATAATTAAAATTCTCTGAAGTTTTGTATTTATTTAATAAATAGTGGAAGGTGTATATACATGAGATAGATTATTTTTATTGGTTTTCTTTCCTTATCTCCCCCTACTTTTTGGTTTGTCGACCAATTCATGCTGACTTGGTCTCGGGGGTTAGGCTATAAATATATCTTACAGTTATATTTATAGTTTAAGTCATGTTACATATATATACATATATTCCACATGCCTTTTTCTTTCTTTTCTGGTTCTTTATTTATTTACATGAATTTAGTGGTTAAAAGTGAATATTTACAAATGAATGGGGTTTTGTTAAAGTATGAGAATTAGTGAGTATTTACATGTATTTGTTAAGGGTTTTAAGACAAAATGCGACAGAAAAGTTAATGAATCATGGATTCATCAACCCCCTATACTTAAACTTTGCTAGTCCCTTAGCAAACACTTATTTTGAAAAAGTAAGTGAAAAAGAAAGAAAGTTAGAATGAATTTGTTTTCCTAAACCAATTCATGAGAACAGACAAAGGACAGAGCTTGATCGGGCCTGAAACAAGCATTTTGTCGGAACCTTAACTAGGATTAGGATTTCATCCTCAACAGTCTTCAAGTTCCATAATCCTTACTCGAGATCACTTCATCGGCTAGTTCAGACTCACTTATTCATATCGCAAAATCTATCATCCTTGAAGTCAACTTGTACAGTGTGTGAATTGATTTAGCTCTTCCTGCTTAGAGAACCGAAGAAACCGTCAATCCCGGCTATACACTCCTATGGCTTCCTCATCTCGCTACTCTTTCCTCGGGGAGGGAGGTATTCCCTTCTGAGTTCAGTTCTGCTATGTCCACAATCGAATATAGGGAGAAGTTAGAAGAATGAGAAAAGAAGTGGAGTGCGACCAGTGTAGACGCATCTCCTTGTGAAGCCCAACCGGTGTAGCTGAGTCTCCACTAAGATGTGCAGGCATATTTGGTGGAAGCTTTGACCAGTTTGGTCTATTTGGTGGCTTCTGCTTTGCTTTGACTTTGTAATTTGCTTGCACTGCATTCATCTTTTGTGCCTCGACGGTTATAGAATCTTTTTAATCCGTCCATTTGTTTGAGGTCTTAGAAAAATTGTGTCAGCAGATCCTTCCCTCATCCGAAGCAACTATCGCAACCCCAATCTCTCCCGTCTTTAGACGTCAATGCCGCAAAGATAAGGATAAGAATGCACTACCAAGGTGTACTGTCCTTCGGAACTCCATGCGAGTTGAGCTAAGTGCAGAGTGCATGTGTTCAAGATTGGTTCACTGGTGAAGAGTTGTACGGATGACTCCAAGTGGTCTACTTAAGCTCAGATGACTTGATTTCCCGAATATGGTCTTACAGAACCCAAAGATTTCAGTCACCAAACCTGAAGAGTCTAAATTCCAGTTCCTAATCAGACTCCTTACAATGAAAGTTAAAGGCCGTAATCAAGCTCCATCCTTCAGACTAGACTCAGTCCTTAGTTCCGGAAATCAAACTTATTCTGAAAAATGCGAATGCAAATGCAACCATGTTTTTGTGAAGTCTATTTTCTTGATTTTACTCATTTTTATGAATTTTAAGGATTTTGTAATTTTTACAAATTTTAGGACTTTGTATTTTTTATGGATTTTATTATTTTTATAAACAAGATTTTATTCACAATTTTTACAAGATAAATTTTATTTAAGTTAAATGTCTAATGTATTTTACAAATTTTATCTACAGAGTATTGTACAAGGGTTGAATGGCTTTTATACAAATTTTAATAAATAGGGTTTTAAATAAGTATTATACATATTTTAAGTACAAAATTTAAATACAAGTTTTAATTACAAGTTTTAAGCATATTTTACTTATTTACCAAAATTTTATAAATAAGAGAGTGTATTTTAAATTAACCCGTACCCACTTTTTATGGATTTTATAGGTATAGAAAATACATAAAGTACGAGTTATGACCGAAAGTATATATACAATATATACGCACCCCCCTATACTTAGCTTGAGCTATGTCCTCATAGCGTCAAAAGAGAAAAAGGAGGGCATAACTCGTGCTAAGTAAAAGTGGGTGAAAAAGGGATATCGATGTCAAGTCAGTCAACCTCCCTATACTTACGATCTGGTCATCGTAAGTATTATGAGAGAGCAAAAATGGGATGACTGAATGAAAAGGATAAATAACGAAGAAATCAAAAGGAAGGGATACGAAATCATCGAAATCACTCGGTCCCCCCTATACTTAGGATAAGGCATCCTAAGTATAAAAAGAATGTAGCCAAAAATTGGGGATCAGTGATTCGTGAAAAAGAATGGCTATATAAAAGAATTAGTACAAAAAATAAAACGTAAATCAACGGGCAATCGGTCCCCCCTATACTTAGGATCTGGTATCCTAAGCATAGAAGACGAACAAAAAATGGGGACGATTGTGGTCTATGAAGAATATACAAGTGTTGTAAATCTCCCGAATGGCTCAAAAGGATTTGTACAGGAAGAAGTAAAAGAATGATTATGATTCCTGTACAAAATAGATCACTTCAGTTCGGGCCAGATGATCAGTGGTCTCTACAAAATGCTTCAGCATCTGCCCGTTGACCACGAACGGTTATCTGATTGCTCAACCAGGATCATACTGAATTGTCTGCTTCTTGTGTGCGTATTGATCTTTGGCTGCAAAAGTAGAGCCTTCTCTGTAAGTGAACTCTATACATGGCATAGCTCTCTTTTCTGAAATATGCGTCGCTGGAGTCGGACTACAGAAGGTGTCTATATGTGTCAGCATTACACCATCCGACTCTCTACGCTGAATGGACTGTATGATCTGTGCAATGTATTCGATGGACTCTTGTGCTGTAATATGTGTTCTTTCAATCTGTGGCACAGAGATATCTACTGCAGGTGACTGCTCATCTGAATCTGATATGAAATCTGTCTCTGTATGTGAACAATCATCTGAAGAACTAGGTACCAAGTGATCTACCCTATCCTCTTGTAGAATATCTTGGGTATCAAAATAAACACTCTCAAGATCAGGAGACTGTGTCTCATCTATGTTCTGGCAATCTTCCGCAAGACTGGTGTCCTCTGAAGTAAATGACAATACTGATCTAGGACTGCTACATTCTCTCTCCATCTCAATGTGTATCTCTCCGTTGTCTGTGCGGAATGATACTCTCCCAGCATCATAGTCAAAGAGTGCTCTTGCTGTCTGCAAAAAGGGTCTCCCGAGAATGATTGGAGCAAGTTGTAACTGAGTAGGGCATGTCATGTCTAGGACTGTAAAGTCCACGGGAAACTGCGAACCCTGAACAGTCATGATAATGTTCCTTAACACACCTCTAGGTCTCTTTATAGATCGATCTGCAAACTGAAGAATCGCTCGTGATTTATAAAGAGGACCTAGCTTGAGCTTATCAAGCAAAGAGGACGGAAGTAAATTGATCGAGGAACCATTATCTAAGAGAGTTCGATGGAATGTAGTGTCTTCAATCTGACAATTGACATAGTGAGCTCCCAAATCTTTCTTCTTCTTCGGTACCTTGTTCTGAATTGCACACGAAGTTGCCCTGGTTAAAATATGCTTCTCAACTCTTGATCTCTTTTTCCTACGAGTAGTACATCTGTTTTTCAATTGACTCTTAAGCGTAGGAAATTGATCTAAGGCATCATGGAGCGGGATCTTCAGAAAGATATGATCTTTGAGCAACTTTTCAATTTGTGGAGATTCGGGATTATTTTTGGTCTTTTTCTTTCCTTTTCCAAACAAAGCATCGGGAAAAGGAATAAAGTCAGGAGTCAGAAAATCAGAACTTTTATTGAAATCATTGGAATCAGCTTGTACATCGAGAGTCTCAGAATTATTTACAAAACTCTCTAAGACAGGGGAAGAAATGTTTTTCTCTAGGGATTCTGCCTAATCTGGCGTGATATCGTCATCTGAGTCGCCAGTATCCATATCTGAACTGTTGGCATTGCTCCCGTCTCTTGATTGTACGTCCTCATCCTCTTGCGGTTCCTCCTCCTCGGCATTCGGATCATGCTCGTGCTCCTCTGGTTCCTTCTCCTCTCCAGTAGGTGTTTGCGGTGATCTACCGCTCCTGAGACGAATGAAGTTAGACAAAAATTCAGGAAACGAGATCTTACCTGTAGTATCTACCTGATCTGGATGCCTCCTCTTGTTGTTCGGATTCATCTGAGGATGGGCTGGGAGAGTGGTCTTCGGCACGGTTAACTCGTCCAGACGACGGTTAACCTGCTCCATTTATGTCTTATGTGCAATTTGGAGCGTGCTGAGCATGTCCATGATCTGGTTGAGCGCCTGGGCCTGTGAAGACATCTCTGGTTTGGTATGGTGGCCCTGGCTTGCTCCTCTCTCCTGCTTTGGCGTGAAGTGCTGAGAAGTGGATGGCTGGGAGTAGCGCTGTGGTGTAGAGGAAGATTGCTGCGGCTGTTGAAAAGAATAGTTCGGTGAAAACTGAGCAGGGTGCTGATAAGTAGGTTGCGGTCTCTGATGGTAGACGTTCGGATGAGACTGCGGCGGCGTGAAATTCTGGCGGTGCTGGAATTGCGGACGTCCATGCTGCGGATGACCGTACGGCTGCTGCTGCTGATGATTCGGTATACTCGGCTGCTGAACTGGAGTATACCAAATCCCATTGATCTCGAAAGTGGCTTGCGGCTCCACCTCCATCGCTGCAGTGCTGATGACCTGGCCAGCATTGGCATGAGACTGATCCTCATGCCAATCAATCTGCGGAATCTCGGGCTCGCTCTGAACATATTGTATCTGACGGGTGGGTGGAGCGGGTGCGATCCTCCGTGCTGGCTGTGAAGAAGTCTGACTCTGCTAGTACTGAAGTTGAAGATCAGAGACCTTCTTCGAAAGATCACTCAGCTGCTGAGGTAGAGATGAGAGTTTCTCCAACTCTCGCAGCGGCTGTAGGTCTTGGACCTGCTTGTGAATCACGTCCACCAACGTTAATTTCTCACCAATGAAGCTCATGTTGGTGTTGGATTCAGAGTCTGCTATATTCGCCACCTTGTGATGCTCTCGGTGATGTGGTGGCTGCGGGGCTTTCTGATATGCCCGAGTAGAGTCTACAACTCTCGAGTTCTCGGCCATCCCTTCGAAGATAGCCCAGACTGACTCGGCATCCTTGTTCAAGTAACTGCCGCCACATGCGGCACTAACTAGCCCCTGAATTTCCGGCTGGAGTCCTCCGAAAAAATTCTGTACTAGCACCTTCATTGGTATCTCATGATGAGGACATCTCTCTGTCAGGTCCTTGAATCGATCCCATGCCTCATGGAATGATTCGTTCGATAATTGCGTGAAGTTAGAGATCTGACTCCTCATCATGTTCGTCCTTCCTAGAGGGAAATACTTGCGCAGGAAGGTGGACTTCAGGTCGTCCCAAGTAGAGATTTCTCTCCCTAGATGGCTTAGCCAATAAAGAGCTTTATCAGCTAAGGCAAAAGGAAAAGCCTTTAGGCGTACGGCTTCCTGTGTCACTCCTGGATAGCAGGCCGTTCCGCAGATCATCTCAAACTGCTGTAAAAACGTGAACGGCTCCTCTGCGGCATTCCCATAGTACTTGGGAAGCAAAGAGATGAAGGACGGTCGGAGTTCGTATGGCCCTTGATTCGGCGGTAGCCGAATCCAATGATGGAGCGTTCGAGCGCCCGGGTCATACTCGTCCCGTAAAGTAGCGGGAACCGCAGGCGGTAACTGGTTCCCGGCCCCTGCTCTGAGTGCGGCTAATTCAGCCTGCAACTCGGTCTGAACTCTAAACTGTTCTCGAATCTGTAGATTCATCTGCTGAAGTGTGTCGAGAATACCTGTCGTGACATCTCCGTTCAGATCTGCTCTTCCCTCCGGATGATCCTCAGCTGCTGGCCTCTCATCTGCTGCCGATGCTTTCCCACGAGCCATCTGATCGTCTGGAAAATGAAAACTCTCGTAAGAACTCATCGAGAAATACTCAGGAGATTTGGATTTTGTATTGAGGCTAAGGTCTGCCTCAATGATCTGGCCAGGAGGCGAGGGAGTCTGGGTCTGACTCGCCTCGAGATCGGATGGGACCAGCTCGGGAAGAGGGTCATCCCGAGCCTGTGAAGACATACGCTCGACGGTGGACGGTTGAAAGCTCACAGAGTCTGAGCCGAAAAGCCGTCGAGACGTCATCTTCGATGTTAAGAGAAGATTGGGAGAGCACGTGTACGATTCAAGAGAAGAAGGAATGCGAAAGCCGCGGAAAACTCACGCCCCGCAAACAAACACAAAGCACACCCCATTTTCACCAACTCAACCCTGATGAAGACTGTAAGAATTCGGTCTTTTTATCTTTTCTGTTTTAGGGTTGTTTTAGCAAACGTTGCGATTACGCGGGCTGAGCAAGCCAATAGGAGCCCGATAGTTTCTCCAAGACACTGGCCCGAATCCTTACGCGAGACCACTCGCACTCAGCCAGTATGGGAGTAAGTACGGACCGTTTCCGGCTACCCGTGTTACTTGAGGACGGAGCCTTGCGCAGTGTCCTCTAAACCTCCCACTCTGCTAAGTAAACCCGGACCGTTTCCGGCTACCCGAGCTTACCCACTGAGGAACAGCGATCAGGTGTATGGATCCAGTAGTATCCCGCAAGAAATACGGGGTTTTGTCTCTATCCTTAAGTGTCGGCTCTCAACTCGCGCACTCTGAGAAATGTGCGGGGGTTACTCTCCCCAAATCAATTGAATCGATTTTACGGTTTATGATCAGATATTTTTAGCAGTCTCAATTTTTAATTTTGCAATTTTTATGTATTTTCAAACAACGTCTATTTTTTTTCTTTTTTTTGTTAAAACCCTAGAGCAAGCACCTAGATTGCAAGTCCTAAAACTAGCTACGAGGCACAAGCAGATAGAGCGAAAAACCTAAACAAGCATCTAGAAAACCGCGGAAAACCGATAAGCGATAAAAGCCGCGGTGGGTGCCCTGATTCACAAGATACACGGTATCCGATGAATCAAGCCCCTAAAAAAAATGAAAATTTTATTAAGCTAAGTACAACTCTCTCCCTTTCTCTCTCAAATAAAAGGATACTAAATCTCTGCTCCTCTGCAGTTGACTCGTGAAGAAGGATCCGACCTCTGCCCTTTCAACTGACTCGGCTTCCGAGGAAACCGATTGATCCTGCAGGCCCTGCAAAGATGATTAGCACAAAATAATATCGAGAAAGCCGAGAAAGCCGTAAAGAAAACAAGAAAGGAAAACAAAACACGAAAAAGCCGTATGAAAAACCGTACGAAAAACAAAGAGAAGAAAAATAATAAAATCACGAAAAACGAAAAATCAAGGGAATCTAACGCCTCCCCGGCAACGGCGCCATTTTGATAAGGCTAAAAATCGGTTTCGCGGCTTTCACTTTTTATTTAAAGAAGAGGATGAAGTGTCGGTTGTAGCAGAAAGCCGCGAAACAAATTCGGTTCTTAAACCTATCAAACAAATTTACGGTTTTCTGTCGGAAAACCGTTCACTAATATTTAACCAGGCAAGTGTTCCTGGGTCGAACTCAAGGAGGCAGAATATATTCCCTAATTTTTCTTCTTCGTAATTTTATTTTAATTCTTCTCTAAGTCAGAGTGCCTTTTTAGTGGTTTTTATTTTTGTAATTTTTATTTGATTTTATTCTTTTCAAATTTTAATTTAATTTTCAAAAAGGGATATTTTGCAAAAGATTTATTTATTATATAGTAGGTGGATAGAGTATAGGTGATACTATATAGTATAGGTGAACGAGGTTCGAGCCGCGTACTCGAACTGCACAAGAAAACAAATCAAAACGAGGCGGTTTTCGAGAAAGTCAAATCACGTTAAAAACTCGTCAAAAAGCCGCGAAAACTTTATAGTATGTAGTTGGGGTAGTTGTGTAACTACCCTCCAAGAATCGTCGAAATCTGAGGTCAAATGGACAAGATATAGCCCCTACAGCCCAGGGGCATAAGCGTAAAAAATACTAATTAAAAGGTTCTCAAAAAGGTCCAAAAAGGACTGTTCTGTAAGAAAACTAACAAATTATTACGTTTAGGTCCATGAGGAGGGACCTAAATGTAATTTCACAAAACTTGGGCGGCGGGTTTGAATTCTGGAAACCCAGCTGGGTGTATGTTGTAAAATTCACACCGGTTCAGATTCCACGGCCAAGATTAGAACACCCGCGCGCGATCTGACGGCTCTGGCACTGACACGTGTCGCCAAACTGTGCGCTGGCTGTTCTTGAGCAGTTGGAGTGGCTGGCGGTCGAGCTCTCTTCTCCGATTTCTTCTGGTCGATCCCCGACGGCGATGGCTCTCCGGCGGGGCCAGAGGGGTGGCTCCTCCACCCCTCGAGCTCGCCCGCAGTGGGGATGGCGAAGGCGGTGCTCCGAGCGGCGGCGGAAGCTCGAAGAAGAAGGGGTCGCAGCACGGTTGGCTTGATGGCTGACCTGGAGGTCCGACTTCGAGATCGATTATGATTGAGTTTGATCACTTTCCAGATCCGTATAACTGCTCCCCGATGATCGTGAACCTGCAGTTAATCAAATGCTATGCTCGATTCTCATGGAATCGGCCGAGATATTAAGAAATTAAGCTTCAAAGTGTGAAGAAAATGCATAAACTTCCAGCCAAGTATCCAAATACGAAGAAGAAGATGGTTTGCGAATCGATTGGAATCGAATGGATCGTGAATCGAATGAATCTTTAATCTTGCGTGAAAGATGGGTGATTATTCTACCTAAAGAGGCGATTAGCCACGCTAATCGTGGCTCGGATATCGAGAAACAAAATTGCGAAATGTGAAGGAAGTGACCTGGGGTCTGGAGGTGTATGACCTCCGGATGGTTGCTCGACGAGCGATCTTCTCGGAGCTGCACGCAGCACGAGGCGGCGATTCAAGGCGGCGCTCCGCCTTGGAACGATCCTCCGTCGACTCCTCTTCCTCGCGGGCTACGCCTTGGTGCTGTCACCACCGGGGATTCGCCGGAACAGGGCTTGGAAGTGAGGGGGTCGGTAGTCTGGAGCTTGAGCTTCAGGCAGTTGGAAGAAGTTGTTGTTAATGGCCGACCTTGGGGGCTTTAAATAGGAAGTTTGCTTGGGCCCCAAGGTGAATCGAAGGGTCGGCGATGAAGGGGGTAGTTAGGTGAATAGGATCGAAGGCTTAGATTGGCTGGAGAGGTTAGGAGCTGCTCAGAATAAATGGAGGAAGTTTGCTGCTTCAGCAGTCCGGCTGAACAGAATCTTGAAGAAGAGAAGCCAGGTGCTGACAAGTGTCAGCACCTGGTTGGCCCAAATATGTTTAATGCTTCTAAAATCATTATTAAATAGCCTTTAATGTTATTTTAAATAGGTATAAATACAAGAAATGTAGATAAATTAATTATCTAATTTATGAAATAAATAATTTTTATAAATAATATGTATTATTTAAAATATAAATATTATATTAATAAATATGTATTAATAAATAGGTTTTGAATTTTTAATTTAATAAATAATTAAGTAAAAATTAATTTTATATTTTATTAATTATTAGGGCATTAAATAAGACTTATACAAATTTTTATAGATTTTTATGAATTAATTTAAATATTTTAATAAATAGAGGAAGTGTCTTTATAGGTCAAATATACCTATATTTTGGTTTGTTTGATTTTATAAAAATAATAAATAGTCTCCAAAAATTATGAAATAATTTATGGTGAAACTAGAGGATCATGAAATAATTTAGAAATTATAAAATTAAGAAAATAATAAATAAGGTGTGTTACATAAAATAAATAGCCCAGAAACCCCTTTGTCTTTTGGTCCCAAAACCGACTTTTTGCAAACGAACTCCGAATTCAGTGAAACCACCTTCATTAGTTAGATAATATTATTTTATGACCTTTAAAGGTAAGTAGAGTGAAATTGGAGTTCGTATGAGGAAGTTATGATGTTCGGAAGTTGAGATTTTGACAAGTTGTAAGCTGGATTTCTTAGCATATTTACAGGGTAATATTTTTAACTTATTTTTATATTTTTATTTACATTTTTATGAATAATTAGGAGAAAGATTTGATGAAAAATAAGTTAAGATGAAATAATTAAAATTCTCTGAAGTTTTGTATTTATTTAATAAATAGTGGAAGGTGTATATACATGAGATAGATTATTTTTATTGGTTTTCTTTCCTTATCTCCCCCTACTTTTTGGTTTGTCGACCAATTCATGCTGACTTGGTCTCGGGGGTTAGGCTATAAATATATCTTACAGTTATATTTATAGTTTAAGTCATGTTACATATATATACATATATTCCACATGCCTTTTTCTTTCTTTTCTGGTTCTTTATTTATTTACATGAATTTAGTGGTTAAAAGTGAATATTTACAAATGAATGGGGTTTTGTTAAAGTATGAGAATTAGTGAGTATTTACATGTATTTGTTAAGGGTTTTAAGACAAAATGCGACAGAAAAGTTAATGAATCATGGATTCATCAGAGGGTGACACAAGCCCTCGCGCGGGTGCAAGCAAAGGGGCTTATGCGGGCGGCCATGGGGCGACACATGCCCTCGTGCGGCCAGTTGGAGCGACGACGGCGACAATATGTGGAGGAGCATGCGGATGGTGGCAGCCTCGCACAGGCGCGCAGGTGACAGAGGGGTTGGCCGGTGGGGAGCAGCAGCTGCAGCTGCTGCTCCAAACTTTTATTTGTTCTATATTTTTTAAATGTGAAAATAGAAACTGGAAATTTTTTTATCCTTTTTTTCTGTAATTTATTTATTTGTTATTATCCTACAACACAAACATTAGCAATAAATAATATATATTTTTTCTTTTTTTTTAAATTCCTGCAAACACAACCGTTAGAGAGAAAAAAATTATTATATTTTTTATTCTTTTAGCAACCAGAGAGATTCGAGTACGATGTCTCGGTCTCTACTACTATCAAAAAAATAAAATCGTGATACGTGAGCAGGTGCGGTTCAGAGGAAAATGGCAGATGGAACCGGGTCTCCGACCACCATGCGTGGTCGGAGGTAAGATATCGTAGAGATAGAATGTGAAGCGAAGGGATAAAGAAAATGAGATGAAATATCGGATTGGATTCAGATCAAATCGTGATGCGTGATTAAAAAAATAATTTAATGAGATCTAGAAATATAAAAATTGACAACGAATTAAAAGTGCAAAATAAAACTATGATTAACCTAGGTTAAAAAAACAAGAGAAAAAATGTTGATCTCACCGTGGGAGCGGATGGAAACCGTGATCACCTCAACGAAGGCCGACTCGTTGTCACCGGACGGCTCAGAGGCTAGGCACCCTTCTGCGACAAGATGGCTCTCGAAGAATAGACTCCTCTCACCAAAAATTTATCAAGTGAGAATGAGGGAGGAGGAGCCAATTAAATAGAAAAAATAATTGAATTTGAATTTGAATTTAAAAATTGAATGGAGATAAAGGGATAAGAAAGAATTTGAAATGAAAAAAAGATGTAAAAGGAAATTAGTGTTAAAATTATTAACAAAAAATATTATTTTTTCAGCACTTTATTAAATTAATTAATAAATGTTATTTTTTTTATTTTTTTGTGGTGGTTATTTTAAAATATCAGCTATATACATATATTATATACATATGGTACATTATATATATAGTTAAATAAGGAAATTAGTATTTTTGTTTAAAATTTTTTATTTTTTTATTTTTTTTATAATTATTAAGAATATTTACAAGTATTTACAAATACAATATGTACAAATAAATGGTAAAATTGCATAAACCACCACAGAAAATCATCTTTCAAACCGTAAATCCAAAAATGATGAAACTACAACCATTTTAAAGATAATTTAATTTAGAATACAATGGAACTGAGTTTGGTCCAATTTGAGTTCATATGGAGCCAGAATTGGTCTTTCAAATATCGCTTTATGGATTTTTCCGGATGCGTTACTTTTATTTTGTACACGATTTTTTTGCAAACATTTTTATTATTTAGTAAACATTTTTATTTACAACTTTTGTTTTGAAAATTATTTAATTTGAGGTAAATTTATGGAAAAATAAAATAGTGTAAGCATACAAATATACACAGAAAAATAATTACAACACATTTTTTTGGATTTTCCGATTGAGGACCCTATCTCTCCTACTATATTTCTGGTCGATATGGTCAAGTTTTGACCTTCTGTTAGGGTTTGGGTCAGTCTGTATCTATTACATATATACAATCTTTTCTTCTTTTCTTTATTTTCCTTTATTTATTTATTTATTTATTTTAGGTTAAAATAGTAATAAGTGTACAATATTTACACATATACAAATTAGTAAGAATATGGAGTTAGTATTATACACATGTGTTTTATAACAGATTTTAAGCTAAAATAAATGAATAAAGATCATGAAATGCAGTTTCATCATCCCCCTATGCTTTACCTTTACTAGTTCCTTAGCAAACAGTTATTTGAAAGAATAAGTGAATAAACGAAAAGAAAGAAAAAAAATAAAGAAATTAGGACAATATTGAGTATTAAAATTATCTTTATAAAATTGTAGTATGGAGCTCTGTGAGACCTTTGGATTATTAGTGTGGCGGAACCTTGATGGGAAATGGATTTAAAACTAACAACCTCTAAGTTCCACAAGACTCCTATTCAGGTCTCCTCAATAGTTAGGTTAGAACAAGTCTACATACACAAATTCTTATGACTATGAATCTTTACTTGTACGATGTAAGTGAAATATAGCTCCTCATCTCAAAAGTAGCAAAAGCAGCCTCCCTGAACAATGTAACTCTAGTTCCCCAGTCTAGCAACTCTTTCCTTGAGGAGCGGGGATATTCCCTTCTAAGTTCAAGTACAACCAACTCAAGAAGAGGGGATGGAGAAAAGAATGGACAATAACTAATGTAGCTATCTATCCTTGGATGCATGACCAGTGTAGTCAAGTCATCCAACTGCAAGCTTACAAAAATTTGACTTTGAAGCTCTTATTATATATATATATATATATTATCTTTGTATATACACTCCATCAGTCATTTTACTTTTCAATCAGGCCTACCCACTTTTGGAGATTCTGCATTTTTCTCTTTTTTTTTGAAAATATATACAAGGTGCAACATGTACATAAGGAGTTTTTCCTCTTGAGCTAGTAGACTATCCCTTTTTTGAAGCATTATTGCAACCCCACATAACCCTGTCTTTAGACCTCAACGCTACTAGATCAGGTTGAGATGCACAACCCTCCCTAGAGGAAGACGAGAGCTTCCTCCTAGATGTACTACCCTCGTATGTTACTTCAAGCCAAAAGATTCTGCCTCCTCACTACCTCCTCCATGAAGAGCTTCGGAATGCTTGTCCAAGATAAGCCACAGTCTGAAAGAATCATATGTGTGTTGTTAATATTCTACTTAGACTAATCAAGATGACATGCTAACATAGTCTTATGGACTTAAAGAATTAAGTCGTTAGGACTTGAAAAGTCTTAACTCCATTTCTTATAAGGTTCCTATGAAATTAAGTGGATTAAGGTCCAACTAAGCTCCATTCTTCAATTTTTTTTCAGACTCAGTTTAAATGGCAATACTATCCTGAAAAATACACATGTAAATCAAGAAGATATGTACAACACAAAAAGAAAGCAACGTCTTCTCTTCTTTTTGAAACAATTTTCTAATTTTGAACTTTTTATAGATTTTTGAAAGAAAGAGAGGAAAAGATGCACAAGTGAAAAGAGATTTTTATGCAAATTTTTATATACTTTTGATTTTGTAGTTTTTAGGGGTTTTAAAGGAAAAGGCTTAGTAAAATATATACAAATATATAAAAGGGTTTTTTTGTTTTTGGTTTGTTTTGTTTATTTTGTTTATTTTTTATTTTTGTTGTTTGTTGTTGTTTTTTTTGTTTTTTTGAAAGGTGACCCAAGTCTATACAGACACGTGAATTTTACGAATTTATAAACATATCCCAAAAATAATCATATTAAAAGTACGATTTATGTCTAAAGTATATATACAATATATACGATACCCCCTCATACTTAGCTTGAACTATGTCCTCATAGTGATCAGAGAGCGGCAAACGAAGACATAACTCGTGCTAAGTACAGAAAAGTAGAAAGACTCCTATGCTACAACGACTCAAAGAAAAGATGAAAAGAATAGAAGTCGGTGATCCCCCTATACTTAGGATCAAATAATCCTAAGTATAGAAGACTGTACAAAAGGGGAAAACTGATGAAGAGAATGTATAGACTCAACGACTCGACTTGCCTCCCCATACTTAGGGTAGAATAGACCTACGTATAGAATATAGCCAAGTTGGGGGACAATCAAGAGATCAGAAGAATAAAACACAAAAGAGACGATGAGAACAACATCATCCCCTATACATAGGGTAGAGTATCCCTCAGTATAGGCAACAACAGGAGTGATGAACATGCCAAATATAACAACACAAATCATTCACCCCCTATACTTAGGATAGAGCACATCCTAAGTATAGCATATATACACACCGAAAGGAGTGAACGCTAAAATGGGAGAAGAAAGAATAAAACGAAAGGATATACAAGAGGTTGTCAGCTCATGTATCAGACGCAGAAGATGGAATCAAAAGATCATCGTCTGATACCACAGACACATAATCAACGACGGATAGGAATGTATCATGATCTAGATATGACTTCAGCAACTGTCCATTCACAACAAATGGTTGTGCGTCACATGACAATCTAGATATGACAATACTCCCATTTTCACGCATAACTCTCATGCTGAACGATCCTGACCATTTGCTTTTTAATTTTCCAACAACTTCAACTTAACATCAAATAACCAAACTTTCTGATCAGGAGAGAAAGTCTTCCTTCGAATGTGTTTATCATGCCAACGCTTGACTTTCTCCTTATACATGAGTGAGTTATCATATGCAAACTCTCGGAATTCTAGTAATCTATTCAAATCCAACTTCCTATTCTTTCTTGCATTCTCATAATCAAGATTGCATACACGGAGTGCCCATAAAGATTTGTGAATTAATTCCACTGGCAGGTGGCAAGGCTTTCCATACACTAATCTGTAGGGAGACATACCCAAAGGAGACTTGTACGCCATCCGATAAGCCCATAGAACCGATTCAAGCATCTGGGACCAGTTCTTCCTATCCGGATGTAAAGTTTTTGCAATATCATATTGATCTCTCTATTTGAAATTTCTGCCAAGCCATTAGTTTGAGGGTGGTAAGGAGACACAACTCTGTGCTCAATGGCGTACTCCTTCACAAGCTTCTTTACTTCTCTATTAATAAAATAGCTTCCCACATCTGAAATCAGTATTTTGGGAATCCCGAACCACATAATAATGTGGTGCCTGAGAAAGGAGCATACTATATGACTATCTACGGCTCGGGTGGGGATAGCCTCCACCCATCGACTAACATAATCCACAACGAGCAGGATGTACTAAAATCCCTGACTGATAGGAAATGGGCCCATGAAGTCTATGCCCCAAGCATCAAAAACATCAGAAATCTATATGTATCTTAGGGGCATGGTATCATTGGAACCAACAGTTCCTCCCATTTTCTTACAGTCAGTACAACCTTGAACATACTCTGTAGCATCCTTAAACAATGTGGGCCACCATAGGCCACTCTGTAAAACCTCTGCTACCATGCATTTCTTCGAATGATGCCCATCAGATTCTAGTTTGTGATAGTGCTCAAGTACACTGGTGTGTTCCACCTGAGGAATGCACCTTCTTCAGATACAATCTGCACCCTCACTAAATAGGTATGGATCCTCCAACTGGTAATAATGAATCTCTGACAGAATCAGCCTACCTTGTACTTCAGCCAATCTTGTGGAACTTTCTTGGAGACAAGATAGTTCACAATATCAACATACCATGGGAGTGAGTCCACATATAAAATGGCCTTATCTGGAAAGGTTTCAGAAATAGGGATCATGTTCTGCTCAGAGGTCTCTGCATTCGTGATACGGTGATCTGCCACAACATTTTTCACTCCAGGTTTATCTCGAATCTTTAAATCAAATTCCTGGATAAGAAGGATCCATATGATAAGGCGTGATTTGTCATCCTTCTTTTCCTGCAAGTATCGTATGGTAGTGTGATTCGTGTATACAATAACGTGTGAACCGATGAGGTAAGATTTGAACTTCTATAGCCCAAACACAACTGCTAACATCTCCTTCTCTATAACTTTATAATTTCACTGTGCTTCATCCGGAGTCTTGCTAACATAGTGTATAACAAATGGTATCCCATCCCTTCTCTGTCCTAAAACAGCTCCAACTGCGAAATCGGAGGCATCCGTTATGATCTCGAAAGGAAGAGACCAATCATGTGGCTATAAGACATGAGCACTAGTAACCATATCTTTCATCTGATTGAATGCAAGGAGGACTTTCTCATCGACAACAAACTCACTCTCCTTACATAGAAGACTAGTCAAAGGTCTGTCGATCTTGCTGAAGTCCTTTATGAATCGCCTATAGAATCCTACATGTCCCAGAAATGACCTCAACTGCTTCAAATTTTACGGTGGCTCTAACTTGGAAATCACATCAATCTTAGCCAGATCAACTCCATACCATGTTTGTAGATGACATGGCCGAATACAATCCCATTAGACACCATAAAGTGACTCTTCTCCCACGAGAGCACTAGGTTTACCTCACAACAATGTTGAAGAACTTGGTTTAAATGAGCAAGAAATGTGTCAAAACTATCCCTGTAGACCGAGAAATTGTCTATGAATACCTCAAGGAAACTACCCACCATGTCGGCAAAAACGACCAACATACACCTTTGGAATGTAGCAGGGGCGTTACACAATCCAAAGGGCATCCGTCTAACGGCGTATGTGCCAATGGACAAGTGAATGTAGTTTTCTCTCGATCCTCGGGAGCAATTGCAACTTGGTTGCATCCCGAGTACCCATCCAAGAAGCAAAAGAGCTCTTTCCCTACCAATCTCTCAATAATCTGATCAATAAAGGGCAACAGAAATTGATCATTCTTGGTAGCTGAGTTCAGGCATCAGTAATCTATACAGACACGCCGTGAAGTAGGTACCCGGGTCGGAATATCCTCACCATGATCATTCTTTACGATCGTAATCCTGGATTTCTTCAGGACCACATGTAAAGGGCTGACCCACTTGAAATCCAAAATGGGATATATAAATCCAGCATCACACCATTTTCTGACCTCCTTCATGACAACCTCCCTTAGATTTGGATTTATACGGTGCTGACATTCACGGGAGGGTTTATAGTCATCCTCTAGGTAGATATGATGCGAGCACAAAGGTGGGTTAATCCCACGGAGATAAGAGGTATTCCAACCTATGGCCGTATGGTTTCTCTCAAGAACCTCTAGCACACGAGATTCTTGTTCAGTGGTCAACTGCGAGCTGAGGATGTCCAGAAACATGGGAGGGGGGGGGGAGAGCCCGCAAGGAAGGCATATTTCAATGTTGATGGTAAAATGTTATGCTCAGGCGGGGTCCGAATCGGCTCTAAAATAACCTCTGCTACTATATTGGTAGACGGTATGTGATCTGTATTCCGTGGACTCTCCACCTTGGCTACTAACAGTTCAACAAATAGAATATCTGATAGATCTGCAATGAATGATCTCTGCTTAGAAAGGAGGAACTCATCAGGGTGTTCAACAATCTTATCAATTAATATCTCAGGTATCTCAGCAATAATCTCAGAAAGATGTATCTCATCTGTGCATAACTCAAAAATTCAACAAATGGCTCACATATCTGTACTTCAGAACTCTAAAAAAGAGGCATATCATTAGTAATCTCAGAAAGGTATGTCAATGGATTATCAGAAGGTGCCTCTAAAAACTCCGATTGATCCTCATAAATCATCTCAAACTGCCCATCGGCAACTAGCTCAATTGGACCACCAAGGGAACTGATGTCGACTGTCCTTTCCATAGAGTCCTTTTGGGAAAGAAACTCCTGGGTATCTATAAAAACAGTGAAAATATCTGTCTCTTGGAATTCAACAAGAAAATCACAATCATCTGGATATGATATAATTTTCTCTGTATCATCTGCTAATGGTGGCGGTGATGGTCTAGGATCAGAGATCGTCTCAATTTTCACCTTGTCACTGCGAGAGTGAAAGATGATCTCTCCATTATCATAATCAAATCCTGCTTCAGCCGTTCGGAGGAATGGTCGATCGAGTATGATCAGGGTATGGAGTAATGGTGCAGGTGTGTCCATATCCATGACAACAAAATCAATAGGGAGTTTCATTCCCTGCACCGTTATAATAACACCCTCTAAAATGCCTGTTGGCGTCTTAATTGATCTATCAGCAAACTGAAGGATCATTCTGGTTGTTTTAAGAGTCCCTTACTGGAATTCATTTAGTAAAGAGGAAGGCATGAGATTAATGGAGGAACCACTATTGAGAGGAGTACGATCAAATTCTTGATTATAAATATGGTAACGGATGTGAGGTGCTCCCTTGTCTTTCTTTTTAGGCGGGAGG
This sequence comes from Ottelia alismoides, assembly GCA_037367405.1. Classification (NCBI taxonomy): domain Eukaryota; kingdom Viridiplantae; phylum Streptophyta; class Magnoliopsida; order Alismatales; family Hydrocharitaceae; genus Ottelia; species Ottelia alismoides. The sequence goes on along the minus strand of JAZKJV010009256.1, from coordinate 2,298,543 downwards.
TTACTGGTGGCATGAACTGTGGCCATGTTCAAGATATGTTTCTCTGTTTTCTTTCATCTGTTCTGCCTTGGTTGACACTTTTGTGTACATGCCTCTTTCATTCCCTCTTTTACTGTAGGCATGTATTCCATGGCCTCAAGGAGTGGCATCTTTTTCTGTAAGATCTCAACCACTCCAGGACCAAATAGGGCTATTTTTAATTTTTTATTTTTTAGATTTAAGAGCAGAAGGAAATAGCACGGAATCAGAATAAACATTCAAACGTTCATTTCCATTTTTCAAAGTAGAATCCTTATAGACAAAAGGACAACCGGAATCAGTCTATATAGTGTTGTCCAAATTAGGTGAAGGAAAAAAAGAATCTAAAACATAACTGGATGTTGTTGCTGGTGAAGAGGAAGAATCCATAACTGGTAAATTCTTCCTTGCTGATGGTGATCTACTTCTTCCTAGTGAAGGTGTCGGTGAAACTCCGGACTTGGGTGCTGCTACACTGGGCCTCTCAACTGCTTGTCAAGGAGATGATGTGGAAGATGATGCTCTCTTAGCGGTTCGATCTCCCAGCCCCAACTGGTGCATAGACGGCTGCAATCTCCTACCGCTCCTGAGATGAATGGTGTCAGATAAATATGTAAAATCAAGGGACATACTTGTCTCGAGGGTGGGTGGGCTATTAACTACCTGCTCCTTTCGTCTGAAGTTGTTGGGTTGGCTTCGACCTGTGCTGGAATCAGTATCTTGGTGGTGGTCAGGTCGTCGATCCGCTGAGTCAGTTCGTTCATGTTCTTTGTGAGCAATGCAAGTTGGTCCAGTGCTGGGTTGACTGAAGGGGCCTCAGGGTGCTCATTAACTGGATGTCATTGAGACTGATAGTACGAAGGCTGTTGGTAACCATACGGATTCTGATTATGAGGAGGAGGATATTGTCCATAATATGCAGCCTCTCACTGGTTAGGATGAGGAAAATACATAGACTACTGATGTGGTTGGCCTTGTCTCCAGTTTTGGAACCGTGGTGGAGACTGATAGTGAGGCTGGAACTGCTGGTGCTAGTACTGCTGCTGTCTGCCTCCCTGAAACTGGTGGGCGGGTCTCTGACCCTGTTGTGAACCCAACTGACCTTGGCATGACAGATGGGGCTGGTTTCACTCACAGTCGGACCATATACCGTTCACCTCCTGAATGACAGGTGGAGGTGGAGAATGCTACTCAGGAATGTAGGCTACTTCATGTTGGTATGGAACTGTCTGATGTGAATGCTGCTGAACCTGATCAGGTGTGTGCACGTAGTAGACATGCTGAACTATGGATGGTCCTCCGCTACTCTGTTGGGTGGAAGAAGGCTGCTCCCTAGTCGAGGTATCAGCTTCTGCAACTCACACTCGATGTGCTTTGCTATCTCATCCAACTTATTCAGGTTCTTTGTCCTCTGCTCGATCATTTAAAGCTTCTCAAGATCCTTAGATCATTTCTCAATAATTTCCACTTTGGATAGGTGGTTTCCAATGATGGTTAGGTCCAAGATGTCCACCCTATCCACTTCATGTGAAGCCGTCATATTGACAGCTGATAGCACGGAAGTATCATGCGAGGGTCGCCATTAATAATATGAAAGGTGTCGCTGAGGCGACCGCTCACAAAAATACCCGTGTTGATCAGCAATTAACCCACAATCCAAAGAATACAACAATCACGCTCAAAAATAAATATGAATTAACCTTTATTTACTCTACCATAAAATGTACAGTGACAAGTATGTAGAGGTCGAACCACAGAGAGCAATACAAAATGTCATAGCCTACATGTAAATCACAGTCATCCTTGTGTGGGTTTTTTATTTTATATTATTATTATTAATTATTTTTTTATAATGTAATTAGGTATATATATAATATAAATAAAAATACATGTATACCCATAGAGGGTTAGTATATAGCTTATAATACTTACAATATATATAGGTATATATAAATGTAATAAAATAAATATGTATATATATATTTTTTTCTTTTTTTTCTTTTTTTTTATATATATTAAGACTAATGGGAATACATATAAATACTTACATATATATATATATATATAATATTTTTTTCTTTTTTTTTGCTATATAGATATATATACATAAAGGGGGTATTATAATATTTATAGAAATACTCAAAAATAGTCAAAAATTCAGGAAAAGGGTCTTTTTGGAATTTTCATGGTTTTTTACTGTTTTTATGATTTTTGGGTATTTTTGCAAATATTTTTAGTATTTTTAACTAGCTAAATAATAGCAAACAATGGACTAGGTACTGGCCGTCACCAAAATAGATATTAAAAATAGCTAACAGCCTCAAAATTTTCCATACTATTTTTCTAATAAAGGTAATAAAATATAGCATAAATAGGGCCTGAGTTTATATTTTTCTGATTTTTCTTTGGTTTTTAATATTTTTTTGAAGTTTTTGGGTATTTTTGAATTTTTAAGGTTTTCCTTTTGAGATTTTTAGGGATTTTTGGATTGACATTAACATAGGTCAAAATACACCATAGGTAATTTTTTTGGAATTTTTAGAGGCATTTTCATATTTGTTTGGGGTTTTATAAGTTAGACAGGGAATAAAAGACATGTTTTTGATTTTTAATAAATGCAAAAATGCAACAATATGGAAAACTAAAAATATAGCGTGCAAGGGTACACTAACAGGAGCTTAAGTCTATTTTTGCAAGATTTTTCGATTTAATATGGAGCACAAAATAAATAGACAAAGCATTCAAAAATTAAATGGCCTGGCAGGGGTCTTTTTGCAAATAAAATAGTTCACAGGGGCATACATCCAGAAATCACAATAAAAATACACTTTAACTTTTATTTTCAGGACCATTTAATAAATACAGAAACCCGGCGGGGTTAGATGCAAAATTTCACGCGCCTCACGTGGTTGCTGCACGTGAGGCGCGGAATGACCAAAATGCAAATCTTAAAACATCGGGGGCTCTTCTGCAAAATTTACATTTTATTTACAACTGAGACTTTTATTTTTGGCATTAAATAATAAATACAAAAAGTAGAGGGGCTTGGTATGAAATTTACCCCTAAACAAAGTTTTCATCCTGCGGCGCTGGAGGCGCCACTTATCCACGTGGCAGCCATCGGACGGCGGGTGTCGGTTCGGCGATGAAGGGCCTGGATTAGAACCTCCTGGCTGATCTGACGGTGGACATACGTCTTCATCGAACGGTCGGCGTTCAATCTGGGCTGCCCCTCTCGATCAAACGGTGCTGAAGGCATCTGGAAGAACGGGGAAGAAGCTCGCCCCCGGCGAGCTTCGATCGGGTAGCTCGGGCTCCTCCGGGCACCTCCCGCGCATTTGAAGCTCTCTGATCGTAGCTGGGAGGCTTCCGCGTCGTCTGACGGTGGTCTCATGGCTCTTGGGGGTCCGAGTCGATAGAGCGAGGCCAGAGAAGAAGAGGACCCCAGAGACCTCTTCCTGGGTCAATGCAAGCCCAAAAGGGCTCGATTCTTCGATATCCCTGCACAGGAAGAACCGCGGGAGAGAGAGCTTTCTCCTCGACCCGGGGTTTGGAAGCTGCAACGCAAAAATGAGGTGGACGGAGGGGCTCCGGCGAACGACGGAGGAGGAGCCCCGATTCGCCAAGACCTAGGGTCTTGGGTTGAACAAATGTGGGCGTTCGATGGAGAAGGCGACGAGGAATGAGTTGAGGTGCATATAGCGGGCGGAAACAGTGAGATTCACGGTGAGGAAGTCGCCGGAGCCAAGCTCCGGCGAACTTCGAATTTCGATTTTAAAGCTACGGTGATTAACTAACAACTAATCTAATGACTGGAATGAAAAGCTAACATCTAAGACTAACTAGAAATGCATAAAAGATCAGCTCTTATACCTGGGGGCCTCCAGGGAGCAGGGCGGACGCTGGAGCTCCGCCACGTCAAAATCTCCTTCCTCCGGCCGAGTCAAGATGCTGGGCTACTCCCCCTGTCACGAGGAACAATCCAGGAGCAAGAACTAGGCTTTAGGTTGGAATAAAAGTGGCCAAATTCGAGGAAGGAAGCGGAGTTTGTTATTTATAAACATTGGCAAGGGGCCTTATTACCCGGCGATTATTAACTGATCCAATGAACATCTCGTTGATCTATGATTTTGGCGGGCATCATGGAAGATTAGGGAACAATTCTTGTGAAGGAAGCGTTGTCGATTGATGGATGGTGTGCCCGAGAAAAAGGCATGAAATCAGGGGAATGGACAGTTCAGAGACGCCAGGCGAGGGATGGGACAGTTGACCTGGGAGTCAACGAAGGCCGGCGCCTCATTGGGCCACGTCAGCCGCTACGAGACAAAATGGAAAATCTGAACGAAGATTGATTTATTTGACGCCCTAAATGATTTTATTAATTTTTTCTTATAAAATAAAAAATGTGTATTATTTCAGCTAGTATTTATTTATGATTTTTATTGAATTTTTCGAGGTGTTTTATTATAGTTTTATTTGAATAGTATGTATATGTATGTATTTACATGTATTTTATTTTTAATTTGTTTATTTTCTTTTATTATTTTATTGGCTTATTTTATAAATTATAATTTATTTTTGTGAGTATAAAGATATTTTTGTTTGATTTTTATGAGTTTATGTATATTTTTAAATAAATAGGTATAGATGTATGTAGGTATACTTATAGGTGTTTTATCTATGTATTTTATACACTTAATTTATTTATATAATTTCTTGATTTTTATTTTGGTTTTGTATTTTTAGTGAGTTATGTATAATGTATACATTATTATAAAAATATAGAAGAGCAAAAGAATCAAGGATTAAAACCCTTTTTATTTATAGATAGGTACATATCATAGGTATTTTGTCTATGAATTTGTAGACTTATTTTATTTTACAAATTAATTTTGATTTTCTTTAACTTCTCTCATGTGTATGCATTAAGTACATTATTTACAAAATTCTAATAATATGAATTTATACAAATAATGAATATTGAATAGAATGAATATTTTAATCAGTCCTATATACAAGGAGGGCCAAAAACCTAACTTCTGCATATGGACTCCAAAAATTATGAAACCAATTTTATAAAATAGTTTATGGAATGCTATATACAATTAAAGGTGAGTTTGGGTGATTTGGAGTTTTTATTTGCAAGATATGAGTCTGTGAAGTTTAGATTTTGGCTTTTTATTCTGTGTATAAAATGTACACTGGGGATTATTTTTGTACAAACTCAATTTTGCATTTTTATTCATATTATTATCTACAACTTTCATGTACAAAGTTTCTTTATTTGATGAATAAATAATTATGTACAAAATAAGTATCAAAAATGCATAAGTAAATGCATGAATAAATGAGGTATTTATTGTACACTGGCCCTTATCTCCCCCTACTTTATTCCTTGTCGACCAATACCATGCTGGCCTTGGTCTCGGGGTTTGGGTCATAAAATATTTACAATATTTTATTCCTTTTTCTTTTCTCCTCTTTATTCTATAATTTTGGCAGTAAAACCTTATTTAATGTAAAATAAATACAATGAATAATGAATGCTATTATGTACAATTTGATGCTATTTACATGCATTTGCTGGGGTTTTTGAGGCCAAAATGATAGAATAAAGGTGATGAAATGGAGATTCATCACCCCCCTATACTTGCCTTTGCTAGTCCCTAGCAAACACTTATGCAATAAGTACAAAAAGAATAAAGAAAAGAAAAAGGAGGATAAAAGAAAGATAGAGTGAATAAGGGTGTTTTCAGTGCAATGCATGTCCTTACAAAATCTGAATTTGGAGCTCCTGTCAGACCTTGGGTGTGAATGTGTGTGGAACCTAGTCGGGAACCAGCTCTAAAATACAACAGCCTTCGATAGTCACAGAACTCGGTTCAACCCACCTCAATAGCCAGGTCAGAACTAGTCTACATCATACGCAAACCCTTATAACTATGAAGCTGACTTGTACGGTGTAAGTGATAGTGGCTCTCCCCATCTGGAATGATAAAGGAGCTGACTTCTCCAGAATGACAACCCAATGATTCCCCAATCCAACAGCTCTTTCCTCGAGGAGCAGGGTATTCCCTTCTAAGTTCAAGTGGCAACCAGCTCAAGAGGAGGGGGTGAAGAGAAGAATGGACGGTAGCCAGTGTAGCTACCTATCCCGAGATGCAAGACCAGTGTAGTCAAGTCATCCAGCTGCAGGCTCACATATTTGTCTTTGGAACTCAAGCTTGCTTATTGACTTTGTACATACTTTGCAGGCATTTTATTTTTGTACAAGCCTGACTATTTTCTTTTTTTTTTCAACATACTATTCACAGCAGCATTTACATAAAGAGTTTTTCCTCTTGAGCCAGTAGACTATCCCTCTTTTGAAGCTTTATCGCAACCCACAATCTCCTGTCTTTAGACCTCATGGCTATTGGACCAGGTTGGGATGCACTTCCCTCCCTAGACGAGGACGAATGTTTCCACCCGTGTGCATCTCAGACTGGCAAATCCAACCCCTTCACCACTCCAACTGAGTTGAGCTAAGTGAAAAGTGCAAGTGTCCAAGTTAGGTCACGGTCGGCAAGAGTCGTACGTGTGTCTTGAAAAGTTCTAGTTAGTCCACTGAGGTGACTTGAACCCAGCCCTGATTTCTCAAAGAATTAAGTCTGTATAGACCTGAAGTACATTAAACCTAGTTCCCATAAGGTTCCAGTGCAGTTAGGTGCGGTAAGGTCCAACCAAGCTCCAATTTGAGACTTTATTAGACTGATTCAATCATCAAGCTCACTCAAAAAGAATATGAATGGTATGCTTATGCTATGCACAATGAATGATGCAAATTTTTCACAAAAAGTTTGGAAAGAATCAAAGAATGTTTCTACACAAAGAATTTTTGCAAATAAACTAAGAACTGGACATACACAAAAAGTATATATAATTATTTACACGGGCGTGCTGCTTTATTCACAAAATGTATGAGTTTCTAAAAATTTTACATGTTTGAATGGAGTAGTTTATTTAAAACTGTACAGAAAGAATTGTATGTGTCTTATTTATGATTTACAAGAGTTTGTAAGAGTGTTCTTATTAGGTTTTGAAAATACTTTTGCAAACTATAGTACACAATAATTTTCGCAATCATTTACACACATTTGAAATCTATTTTTGGAAAGATTTGTCACACTATATATGTATAATTTTCACTATAGTTTTGACAAGCATTTTTCAAAATATTTGCACATAGGTTTTTCAAATCCTTTCTTTCACATAAAGAAAAATTTTGCAATCAAAATGTTTTCACACCTTTGAAATCATTTCACATCAATTTTTTTTCAAAACTGGTCACACTATTTTTCAAATCATACTGTATAGGTATCTGATTTATTAATCAGTATGTACAAAAGAAGAAAACCAATATTTGATGTATAATATGGTTTTGGTTCTTTTAGGCTTTGTTTGGGCTTATTTATTATTTACAAATGAGAGATTTTTGTGCGGACTCCTCAGACTTACTTGAGAATCATTTTCACAAGGATTTTGAAAACTATAGTCCAAAATAATTTTGCAAACATGTTCACGCATTTGAAAATCCTTTTACAAAGGTTTTACACAACATAGATAGATTTTTCAAAACAATTTTGTCAATCAAAATTTTCACAATCATTTGCACACTGATTTTCATGCTTTTTGGTTTCACTCAAAGAAAATAAATTTTACACACAAAACTAATTTTTCAAACTTTGAATACTTGTACACACTATTTACAAACAATTTTCACAAGATTTTTCAAAAGAGAATGTTTTGTACAAAACACTTTTCTGACTCAATAATCAGTACAATTACAAAGAGTCTGAGGAACTCACAATCATCTTTCATTATTATAGAGATACTTTTTACATTTTATTTTATGATGAGGTGGTCTTTTATTTTTCAGTATGAGTTATGGCTTTTAGTATATACATGGTATATACGACCCCCCTATACTTAGCTTTAGCTATGTCCTCATAGATCGAAAGTAAAAGCAAAGACATAACTCGTACTGAGTATAGATAGATCTAAAGAATAAATATGAAAGAAATGAATGAATGAGACGTTGACCGTCCCCCCTATACTTAGGATCAAATAATCCTAAGTATAGCAGATTGTCCAAAAAACAGGGAGGGTCAAGGGTGGAAATACACAGATCGTACTCAGATTGTCTCCCCCTATACTTAGGGTAAGATACTCCTAAGTATAGACAAGAAGAGGAGACAATGGAGAGGATCGGAATGAAATGAAAAACTCGAGGTGCACATCCCCCCTATACTTAGGACCAAGTACGCCCTAAATATAGAACACTGTCAACAAGGGCGACACCTTTTGTTACGAACAAAAAAATAGAAAATGAAAAGAAGAAAAGAAGAAAAGAGGAAAATTAGATAAACAGTTGTTGAATGGCATAGTCTGAATCTTTCGATGCCGCAGGTGCTGTGAAGGTGTCATCATGGTGCATTAGCTGAATAGAGTCAAAAACGACCAAGAATGCATCTGGTTTGAGATAAGGCTTCAGTAGTTGGCCGTTGACGACGAAGGGCTGTGCGTCAGGAGACAAATATGATATCGCGATACTGCCATTGTCACGCACCTCACAAACTCGGAATGGCCCTGTCCACTTACTCTTTAATTTGCCGGGAAATATCTGTAACTTTGCATCAAACATCCACACTTTCTGTCCAACGTCGAAGGTCTTTTGTCTGATGTGCCGGTCATGCCAGCGTTTCACCTTCTCATTGTACATCAAGGTGTTATCGTATGCGCAGTCTCGGAATTCCAAGAGCCTGTTCAGATCGTCTTTTCTCTTCTGACCACTTCTTCGTGAGTCCAAGTTACAATTGCTGATTGCCCAAAGAGATTTATGAATTAATTCCACGGGCAGATGGCATGGTTTCCCATATACAAGACGGTAGGGCGACATGCCCAAGGGAGACTTGTAGGCCGTTCGGTACGCCCATAGAGCTGAGTCCAAGAGTTGAGACCGGTCTTTTCTGTTCGGCCTAACAAGTTTCTGCAATATGGTCTTGATTTCTCTGTTTGATAACTCTGCCATGCCATTGGTCTGCGGATGATAAGGAGATGTGACACGGTGATCGATGCCGTATTCCTTCGTTAATTTCTTGACCTCTTTGTTGATGAAATGGCTACCCCCGTCTGAGATGAGAATCTTTGGTATCCCAAACCGCGAAATGATGTTCTTCTTCAGAAACTGGCAAACTGTTTTGCTGTCGGCGGCTCGGGCGGGAATAGCTTCAACCCAACGACTTACGTAATCGACGGCAAGAAGGATGTGCTCAAAACCTTGACTGTTAGGGAAAGGTCCCATGAAGTCAATGCCCCATGCATCGAAAACGTCAGCTATCTGAATAATTTTCAGAGGCATTGAATCTTTGGCAGTGAGTGTACCTTTCAGTCGCTGACAGTTAATACATCTTTTAACAAACTCTGCTGCATCCTTGAACAATGTGGGCCACCAGAAGTCACACTGCAATACTTTTGCTGCCGTACGATCTCCAGAATGGTGCCCACCAGATTCGAGCGAATGACAATGCTCGAGGACACTAGATTGCTCCGTCTGAGGGATGCACCTGCGCCAAATACAATATGCTCTTTCTCTGAATAAAAGAGGATCCTCCCACTGGTAGAAGCGGATGGTCGACATGAATTTGTTCTTCTGATTCTTCGTCCAATCCGAAGGTATTACCCCATAGGCGAGGTAATTGACAATGTCAGCACACTAAGGGAGAGAATCCACTGCTAAGATAGCTTCGTCAGGGAAGGTTTCTATGATAGGTGCATTGCTCAGAGGAGACTCATGCTGCTCTATTCTGGATAGATGGTCTACTACCACATTCTGAACTCCAGGTTTGTCTTTGATTTCTAGATCGAATTCCTGGAGGAGAAGGATCCAACGAATCAGTCTTGGCTTGGCATCCTTCTTCTGCTGTAGGTACCGGATAGTAGAGTGGTCTGTGAAAATGGTGACCTTCGACCCCAACAAATAGGATCTGAACTTCTCTAAGGCGAAAACCACAACCAGCAGTTCTTTCTCTGTCACTGTATAATTTCTTTGAGCTTCATCTAATGTTCTGCTGGCATAGTGAATGGCATAGGGCGCCTTGTCTTTCCTCTGTCCAAGAACAGCTCCGACTGCAAAATCTGACGCATCGGTCATTATCTCAAATGGAAGAGTCCAGTCGGGAGGCTGTAAGATTGGAGCCTGAGTGATAAGCTCCTTCAATTGATTGAAAGCAAGGAGAACCGGCTGATCAACAATGAACTCAGTCTCCTTGCACAAGAGTTCTGTCAGAGGTCGGGCAATGCGGCTGAAGTCCTTGATAAATCGTCTGTAAATCCCACATGTCCCAGGAATGACCTCACATTCTTTACTGACTGAGGTGGCTGAAGGTTTCAAATGACATCCACCTTGGCTGGGTCGACTTCCATGCCACGTTTGGAAACGACATGGCCCAACACAATACCTTCTGTGACCATAAAGTGGCTCTTTTCCCATGAGAGCACTAGATTGACTTCACGGCATTTCTGAAGCACTCTGTCTAGGTGCTCAAGACAAGCATCGAAACTATCACCGTAGACAGAGAAATCGTCCATGAACACCTCAAGAAAACTGCCTACCATCTCGGCGAAGACTGCTAGCATGCATCTTTGGAAGGTTGCAGGTGCATTGCATAATCCAAAGGGCATCCTCTTGAAGGCGTAGGTGCCGAATGGGCAAGTGAAGGTAGTCTTCTCTTGATCCTCAGGAGCGATCGCCACTTGGTTGTACCCGGAGTACCCATCCAGGAAGCAGAAGAACTCCTTGCCTGCTAATCTCTCCAGAACTTGATCAATGAATGGCAAGGGGAAGTGGTCCTTCTTGGTTGCTGCATTAAGACGGCGGTAGTCAACACACACCCGCTAGGATGTCGGTACCCGAGTTGAAATTTCCTCTCCTTTATCATTTGTAACCACGGTAAGCCCAGATTTCTTCGGAACTACATGCAGTGGGCTTACCCATTTTGAATCGGAGATGGGATAGATGAAGCCTGCGTCACACCATTTCGTGATTTCTTTCATAACGACGTCCCGAAGGTTAGGGTTCAGCCTTCTCTGAAATTCACGGGGCGGCTTGGCATCTTCTTCTAGATAGATATGGTGTGAACACAGAGCTGGATTCATCCCTCGGAGGTCTGATATGCTCCAACCAAGTGCCTTGCAGTTCTTTTCTAGAACCTCGAGAAGTCGAGATTCTTGATCCGGATTCAGCCTGCTACTGATGATGATCGGATACATGTGTTCTTCACCCGTAAGGAAAGCATACTTCAGGCCTGCACGAAGTGGCTTGAGTTCTGATTTTGATCTGTCCACTTTCTCTGTCACTTCAGATAATGTCCACTTTATCTGTCACTTCAGATACCATGCTGGTCGTGGAATGCACTTTGAGGCTGCTACCATCCTCATCATTCTGTTGAGATCCCGAAAATGCACCGAACGGTTCTGCACTAAGCTGATCATGTTCGGTCTGGAGTGAATGCTCAAGAAGATGCGCCTGCATCTGAGAATCTGTCTCCCAAGAATCATCGGAGCATATGCTGACTGCGCTTTCCAAGTCCCCTTCAAGAGTGAGGATTTCTCGGGTCCATGGATCGTCCAGTGATAACTTTGAATCTCTGATCTCTGCGATAAAATCACAGTCTGCTTCTGATGCTGCCTGACTTTCATCAGTCGTGGCATTCTGCTCTTTGTTCATGTTTATCGTGATTTGCTGGGTGTTCGAGCTGAAAGTGATCTTCCCAGACCCGTAATCAACCACGGCACCGGAAGTACAGAGGAATGGTCTGCCAAGGATGATAGGGGTCTGGAGCAGGGGTGCAGGTGAGTCCATATCAAGGACTACAAAGTCAGCTGGGAATTTCATCTCCTGCACGGTAACTATCACGTCCTCCAACAGACCTCGGGGCCGCTTGACGGATCGGTCAGCGAACTGAAGGATCATGCGTGTCTGCTTGAGCGGTCCCAGCCCGAATTCTTGCATTATAGACGACGGCAGAAGGTTGATGGAAGAACCACTGTCAAGAAGAGTACGCTCGAAAACCTGGTCAAAAATCACACAACTGATGAGAGGTGCTCCTGTATCATGCTTTTTCTGGGGGAGGTTGCTGATAGCTGCAACTGTGGCCATGGAGAGAACGTGCTTTTCTACTTCTCTGCGTCTGTTGTCTTGCACTGGGCGACGCCTGTTAGTACATGCCTCTTTCCGTCCTTTCTTTACAGCTGGCATGTATTCCACGGCCTTTAACAAGGGAATCTCAACAGTCAATTTATCCAAAATCTCCACAACACCTGGATCTGACAATGCCTTTTTTCGTTTTGCAATTTTTTTGGATTTTTGTATTGCATGCGGAAAAGGAATATTCACATTACTGGCAGGAAAATTAGAGTTCTTATTTACATCAAAATCATCGCCCACAGAATGTTGTACTTCCGGACTACAAAAAGGAGTACAAGCTGAATCTAAACATGCTGGTGCTGCTAGGCGGTCAAAAAGAGTAGCGTCAGCTCCATCGGCTGGCGATGGATCGGCTGCTGCTAGCGGCTCCTCCAAGGCTGGCGTGGCTTTACTGCTGCTACAAGCGTCTTTTTGGTGTTTTTGCTTTTGCTGATTTTTTTGTATTTTTAGCTGAGGTTGATGCTGGCAAGGCACGACGACTGGACTGGCTTCTCCTTCCTCTTCCTCCTCACCCGCCCCTGGAGCTGGCACGGCTGATGCGGAAGATGATGATCCACCTGTTTCTTTATTCACCCCACTGGTAGTAGCAGACGGAGGCAAGGCCCTACCGCTCCTGAGAGTAACAGCATTAGAATAAACAATAATATCATTTTCAGACACAGAATGGACATCACATTCTACCTGCTCTTTCTTCTTGAAATTGTTGGGGTTGGCTTCGACCTGCGCCGGAATAGTGGTTCGGGTGGCGGTCAAGTCGTCAAGCCGTTTTGTCATCTCCTCCAGCCCTTTAACAAGCTGGGATAGACACTCCATGGTGGGACTAGCAGGGGACATATCAGAAGACTCAGCGTGCAAACCACGCTGCTGTTGGGTAGATGGGTGGGGAGGCTGTTGTTGGTCGTGCGGTGGTGCAGGAAGTTGAAGCTGTGGATATGACGGAGGATGATACTGCTAATATTGCGGAGAGGGGGCAGCCGCGTACTGGTGATACGGCTGCGAGTGGCGGTACTGCGGCTGCTGTTGATACGGAAAGTTCTGCCTCCATTGTTGTGCAAACTGGGGAGGCTGCTGGTACTGCTGGTGCTGCTGGGAGGATTGACCAAAACGACCACCCTGAGGTTGGTGGTACTGCCGGTTGGCAAATTGCTGACCCTGGGGTTGTCCCTGAGGACGGGTCGGTTGTGCATCATTACTCCATACCCCATTAACTTCTTGGATAAGGGGCGGTGGTGGGAAGACTGGATCAGGAATAGAAAGGAACTCTGGCTAGTAGACAACCATCTGCTGCTGCGGCAGGCCCTGGTCGGGTGCCTGCACGTAGTACACGTGCTGGACTGCCGGTGGCTGCTGGCTCGGTTGAGGCTGATGCTGCGGTTGCGGCTCGTCCTTCTTCTCAGCGGGAGCGTCTGATGGTGTAGCCGACTGGACAGAGTTGATCGTACCGACCAACAGCTCGAGGTTCTTGTTGATCTGATCTAGCTTATCCAGGTTCTGGGTCCTCTTCTCGATCACAGCGAGTTTCTCGAGGTCCTGTGATCGCTTCTCAATGATATCTACCTTAGAGAGATGGCCCTCGATGATGCTGAGGTTGGAGCTCTCATCTCTCTCTGCTTCCTTGGATGCAGCCATGTGAACTTGTTTCTGGAGGATTTGGGGCTACTTCTGGTATGCCTTGGATGAAGAGAGGGCGGCCTCTCCTTCGGCCATTTCTTCAAAAATCTGCCAGACAACATCTTCATCCTTGTTGAAATGGGAGCCCCCACATGCTGCGTCCACGAGCCTTTGGCTTTCAATGTTTAGTCCCCCAAAGAAATGCTGGACCAAGCTGGTCTTCGGGATATCATGATGGGGACACTTCTCCTGCAGATTAGTGAATCTCTCCCAAGCCTCGTGTACTGACTCATGTGCTCCTTGGGAGAAATTACTAATACGTGCTCGCATCTGGTTGAGCCGACCGAGAGGGTAGTATTTGTGCAGGAAGGCAGACTTCAACTCCTCCCAGGTCGTCACGACCTTTCCCATATGATTGACCCAATAGAGGGCCTTGTCCTGTAGACTGAAGGGGAAAGCCGTCATCTTGACAATGTCCAGGGGGACATTCGGATAGTGGGTGGTGCGGCAAATGCGGGAGAATTGCTGCAGATGAATGTACGGCTCTTCGTTCGTGTTTCCATGAAAGGCAGGGAGAAGGGCTATGAACTGAGGCTTCAGGTCAAAGTGAGCGTGTACCGGTGGAATGAGAATCCACTCGGTCATCTGGCTGTCTCCCAGATTGTATGTTTCTTTTAGTGTCGGCTTCGGTTATGGTAATTCAAAGTCATCATCAGGAGGATCATCACCTCCTCCACCTCCACCTCCTCCTCCCCGGCCTCCTCTGCCTCTGCCTCCTCCTCCATCGTCGCGGTTCATCATATCATTCAACATGTCCTGGAATGCGGTTTGTGTGAGGGCCGGCTCGGTCAGCTGCTGCTGTATGGCTTGGATAGATGCCAACAACTGTGCATTAACTTGATTTTGATCTGGCACCTGTCCCTCTGGTACGGGTGGCTGCTGACCCTTGCCCTTTCCTCCTGGAGCCATATCAGGGTCTGAGTCGAACGAGATGAACTCCAGAGTAGTCTCCAGGGCTCGCACTGGCTTCTATCTGCAGAATGAGATAGTCCGAATCAGATCACTTGCAATTAACTTTCAGCTGCCGTGATTAAGCTGGAATTCAGGTCAATCCCAGCATGTTGTGAATGGGAAAGGGATGTAGACTGTAATCGACTCCCATCCACAATGGCGGAAGCGGGACAAAAGTGATCCCAGTTTATTGGGTGGCCAAGAGAAAGGTAGAAAACGAGGAGTCCGGAGATCGATCCGCAAAGTCCGGATCGGTTTCTCGGGAATCGCCTCGAAATTATTGGCGGAGTTGAGTCTATGGAATCGATGTAGGTGTCGGCATGGTCCCGACGAATCCATCCATGGATCAACTTCGCGAAGCAAGAGAATGTCGGATTGTTGGAAGAATGATACGATGGTCAACGAGGAATAAAAGGAGTGTAAAACAGTAGAAAGGCTCGGTTGAGCGGGGTGGTCAAAGGGAGAAACAACAAAATGTGCGCAAATACGCAGGACTTGATCTTTGAACCTTAATCTAGATTCATACAAACGCAATACAAAAATCGGGTTCACCAACTCACGCCATGTGAAGCCGTGAAAGTTCGGCTATTTATTATCTTTTCATTTTAGAGTTGTGATTTTCAGGCATATCTTATAACAAGTCCTTAGTACGCTACACTATAGGAGAGAGAGTACTGTCGGAAGAGTATCCCGTACTTGTCCTCCTCTTGTGTAACCTGTAGTCTGTACTTTTTGGAGTCCTTGTAACCCTTCATGGATCCCTACTCAGCCAAAGAAAAGAGAGAGGAAGCTGATAGGCGAAACCAATACTTCAGTTCTCGCTCGCAACGGAATCATCCGTGAGCATGCAAGAACCTACTCGGACGCAGGACGATGAGACAGACATCCCCGTGAAGGCGTGGCCTATGCTCAATACTTCGGACAGGGTCGATGCTCTCACAATAGAGAGTCACCATTGGTGACCAAGTCCTACTCGCCTACGTACGATAGAAGCGCCATTACTTCGGAAATCCAGGCGATACACAAGACAGTTGCAGACTGGGTTTTGGGCTTTAATCCTTAGGGGTCGCACTCGCTCAAGGGAGTAGGGTTTTGGTCCCCCTCCAAGGTACCTGAAAACAATGAGGGCTTTATGAACCCGGTACAATGATAGTCCATTACGAATTTTAATTAAGGTCAAAGTTTATTTAGCAGTCCCCTTGTTTTAAGTTTTTGGGTTTTCACTTTTTTTGGATCTGTTTCATACCAGCGCCTAACGTTTTTGTAGATTTTCATTTAAGTCCTAGGTGCTCAAAATCAGAGGGAGATAGCGGAAAAGCCGTGCAAGTGGTTCCATGATGGAAATTTCACCATTGAACCGAATGATGCATGCTGAGTTAGAAGACTTACAGTGCATCCTAGCTCTCTCCATGCGGTATGCAAAACAGAATTTTTAAACCTATCTACATGTCGATATGCAAGGTACAAAATCGTCCTAAACATAAGCTGCTATTAGCGTGAAGAACCATAAGCCGTTAATTCATCTCTAGCCCAAGAGAGTCCGGTCTTGGCTCACCCCTCCTCTGCTCAACAAATTGAGGGTAGGAGAAAGCGCTTTACAGGGTTCTCTATGGCACAGAGGGCTAAGAGACAAATTAACAACTTGTTTAAGTTTGACTAGATCCAAGCGAAGTAAACTATAGGAACATGCATTCTTATTAATGTTTGGACCTAGCTACCGAGTCAAGCAACCTATATCTAGGGGCTCCAAGCACATAAAACAAAATAAAAGAAAGGCGGAAAGCTCAAAACTCCGGGAAACACAATGAAAGAAGGCGATGAAAACTCGAAAAAACCGCGATGAGGCCCCCAGGTGAACAATCACCTGGGCACTGGACCTCATTGTGAAGAGTAGAGTCCTGTTTATATACATGCCAAAATAATCTCTCTCTCACCATAAATTACAAAATAAATAATCCTAAATATCTAGCTCTAACTAATGCACATCTCCTTGCTTCTTTGGTGCTCTCTCCAGAAGGTCATGAGAAGAAGACCATCCTCCTCCAAGCTTGGCTGCATTGGCCTCCTAAGAAGCCATCCTCGCGTGGCAGTCCCTCGCATCAAAGTCACAAAAAGAATGCATTAGTAAAGCTCAATCAATTAAATAGAGCAGAGAAAATAATCACAATGAATGAAGAAATGAAGCATGGTGATTAATAGCAATAGAAATAGCTGCTCACAAAAATGCATGATGAATCAAGAATTTTTTTTATACAAGAATGACAAAATAATTAGGCTATGCTCATTGCTCCCCGGCAACGGCGCCATCTGATAGCACGGAAGTATCATGAGAGGGTCGCCATTAATAATATGAAAGGTGTCGCTGATGAACCTCAGTTTCATCATCTTTATTTCTCATAATTAACCCCCTTGCTTAAAAGTTTGTCAATAAATCCCTGTTAATGTCTTATAATTAATAGAGTCCTAAATAAATTAAAAACCACAAAAAAATGACAAAACAAAAATTCGTGGTGTTTTTAGACTTAAAAATACCCTCAAAAATATTTCGGGCCCTTGTTTTATTTCTTTTCCAGTTTTGGTCAACATGAAACTTGTAGATCTCGTCAAGATCTACAACTTTCATGTTTTGAGTTTTCTCAAAATCGGCCATTTAAGCCCCCAAAAATCCAAAATACTTTCGCAATAATCTGATTGGGCCACGTGGCCCGATCTGAGTGCGCCACGTGGCCCCCTTCCCTTGTCTTTTTCCGCCACCACCCCTGGCCGTTGGATCTCGCTTCAGATCCAACGACCCCGCTGTGTCCATGTATCTGCCTTCTCCCAGCCATCAGATCTGCCCCGCATTCCATCTTCACCATCCATTCGCGCCGCTCCCTTGGCATGACACGTGGCTGCTCTGCCGCCCTTTGATCACTTCACCCCGGACTTGATCTGAGCCACTCAACCTGCTATCCATTCCTAACCGTTCGATCAGACCTGCACCTCATCTACACCGCACGTAAGCGCTCTCACCAGAGCGTGCCACGTGTCACCACCGATACCCTCTGATCGCTCCGTCCCTGATCAGATCCACACCGCTCCTTCGCGCATTACTCTCCACCGTTGAATCTGGGGATCCAACGGTCATGAGACCGTTGTCAACCTCCAGAACATCTTCTCTCTCCCACGATCCACCTCGCGCAACCCGCTCCCCCTTCCATTTTTCTCGTCTTCACCTCCCACCATCTCCACTCGCCAATTGCCCCACGCCCTTCCTCCATCACCCACGACCCTCGCGCACTCCTCCATTAACCACCAACCTCTCTCCACGCTCCCCATTTCCTCCTCGAAACCCACGTCTCAACCACAGCTTCCGCCGAGCTCCCCCTTCAAATACACCGGTTCCACGCCCCTTTGCCGGTGTCCGCCTTTACACGGGGGTTCGCCCAGCCCTCCGCCACCTCCCAGTGACAGGGGGAGGTGGCCGGATAGAGCGAAGACGACGACGCCCCCTGGTGAGACCCTCCGCCTTCAACGGTGGAGCTGCGGCGCCCTATCGCCGCCCGAGCTCGCTGGGACGGCCGCCCAGCACGTGCGAAGACCCCGAGCTCCTCTCCGAGCTCAAGCCCAGGCCACTTCCTCCGCCCGATCTCCGGTAAGTTCTCTCTTCCTCCTTTGACTTTTTCTCCTTTTTCTCTGCTTTAATTAGGCCCCTCCGGTCAACTTCGCCCTCCATTCACATCTTCAAAAGCTCGGCCACACTCCCCCCTTCATCGCGCATCGCTCCGACCATGCCCCCCTTCTTCCATACCCCCCATCGCCTCCGACCACCTCCTCCGCTCTAGCGGCGGAGGAGCACCGAGCTCCTCGCTTCCTTCATCCCTACGAGCTCCCACATCACCTCACGCACACACAGTTACGCTTTGGCTATGGGCACTAACCTTGCAGGTGACCTGTATGTCAAATGGCCGGAGCCTCGCCGGGCCCATCTTCGCAACTGGCGTTCTCGACATTGGAGCCCCGACGACCCGAGCTGAGCTACCAGAAGCCTCGCCCGAGCTCCAAGCTTCGTCGACCGACCTTCAGAAGCCTCGGGCGAGCACCACCGGGGCCAGGACAGAGCGGTGGAGGAGGGGGTCCTTTGCCGGAGCCCAGAATGCGCCGCCAGCCTTCGGCCGAGGGAGAAGAGCAGCCACCGTTGGATGGTCCACCCCCGGTGACCATCCAACGGTCCAGATGGAACCGCGTCATCGCCTTCAGCAGCCCTTGGATCATCACGATCCAAGGGCCGACATTCAGCCACGTGTCTTTATCCAGAGCTCCCCCGAGCCTAGCGACCTAGCCCCAGGCTTGGACGCTCCCGAGCCTCCACCGAGCCTGCACCGAGCTTCGAATCTTCCGAGCCTGGCCGAAGCTGCCTCGAACCTCTGCCGAGCCTGCCCTTCGTCCGAGCCTAGACAGCACGTGCGTCACACGTGCTACTCTGGGTAAATTGCAGAGACGCCCATATCTTCTCCAGAATTGCAGAATGGTCGTGCGTCACGTGCAGATCACACGCACGGTGGGTAATTTGCAATTATGCCCTCGCGGGTTTTAATAATTGCAAAAATGCCCCTGTGCGTGTGGGTCATTTACAGGGAAGGTCCCGAACTTTATTTTATTACATTTTCGTCCCTCCCAGGGACCTGTCTGCTAGTTTATTTCAAGTTTTCTTTCATTTATGCCCTTGTCTTCCATATTGCATATCTTGAGCACCGAACCTCTGTTTTAGTTGATTTCAGTTTCGTTTGAGAGCTTGTTCGATGTACTTTCTTATGGCATGGTTAATCTTTCATCTTAGAGACTTGATTTTTAATGAAATATTATGGTTCTTATTATGTACTCATGCCTGGCTCACTTTGTCGATTAGCTCTGACACTTCAAATAAATCTGAATTTGACTCTCATTAACCTGCTCATTATATTTATTCTGATTTTGGGGCATATTTTAATTGCATTACATGGCATTTATGTGCATTATAAAAATTGATAAAAAAAATGCATGTTTATTTTTAATGCATTGTCGTGTGTTGTGTCTCTGCATGTTTTGACCTATATGCTTTAATTCAATCCCTTAATTAAATAGACTCAAATCCGATTAATACGAGAGAGGCTCGTGTCCCTGAGTTCGACCTTGGTTTCTTACCAAGTAAAATAAATCACGATCACCTCATTTCGATTCATTATTGCATATCTTTAAATGACTTGATCTCTTTGACGACCAGAATCGGCCCGACTGCTCCGACATTTCCAAGTGCTAATTTAGCATTATTAAAGGGCCGATTTTGCGGTTCGTCAAATGGCGCCATTGCCGGGGACACGGCTCATTTCTTTTATTTTTTTGGATTTTTGTGTGTTTAATTTAGTGTTCCTTTTTATAGGTCAATTAACCGCATATTTTGCATATAAAATTTTTTTTCTTATTTGATATCTAACTATCATTTCTGTGGCAGGGCCCTTGATGGATCAAGGAGGCGAGGAGCAGGACGTTCCCCGCTGCGAGGAGCCGCAGGAGCATGCTTGGAGCAAAGTAGGAAGAAAAGAAAAAAAATGTGTCGCATTTTTTGTTGCATTTTATTTTTAATAATTCGTCTTTTACAGCGGTCTTCGATCGAAGACTCGCGTGTGTAATCGAACGACCGTGGTTGTGTGGGGATCGTCCCCACTTGAGTGTCGACCTAGGATAGGCACGCGGCCCTCCGAGCTCTTTTTAATTTTTCCATAGTTTCTACGTGCTTGATCGTAGGTAGGACACACTAATTTCTAGACGCACATAATCTCGCATCACTTAGATAAAATTAATGAAGATTAATCACCGCTAATAGATGCATGATTAGGTGCGGCTTTTTCGACTTGCATACATGTTGGATTTGAGTTTTCAAAACGGCCCCAGTTTTTTCGTGGATTTTATCGTCAAATCACTGCATGATTTCTCGCTTAGCCTACATCGCGTTTTTCTTCATCGAATACATGTTTTTCACGGCTTTCATTGATCACCTAGGATTAATGGAAAACGGAATAAACGGTAGACGATGATTTTCTGATTGATGTGCTAACCTTAATTCAGTGATAATTAAAATAAAATTGGGACTGATAATTGCAAGTCAACCTAAAATGGAGTAAAATTCGGTTTTGGGAGAGCAACACCCGCGCATACGCCTTGATTTTCAATTCACCTTTGCTTCGCGTAATTATCTAACGTTTTATCACCAATAAAATCGACAAGATAATCAAACCAACCTTGGTTGGTTTCATGTGTGAGTTGGTGAAACTAAGGGTTTGCTTGCTTGAATTGAGCCTTTGTTGCGACACACACCCTGGAACCTTAGTTCCTCCATTTCATCTCTTAAGATTCAACCGCTCACTTGTAAATTCATCCCTCTTCTTCATTCACCTTGGGTCCCTTCCAACATCAATTCCCATCTTTATACTTAGGCTAATCTCAACCTAAGTATAGGGGGGACCCGAGTCCCCGTGATTTTCTCTACTCTTCCTTTCTTGCCTTTATACTTAGGTTATTTCTAACCTAAGTATAGGGGGAGCCCCTCTTAGCTCCCGTATATTCTTCTATATTTAAATGGACCTATGTACTTGTAACATCTAGTGCTATGAGGACATAGCAAAGTTTAAGTATAGGGGGGTATACCGTATATACCGTATATTTACTTTAGCTATAATCTGAAAAATTTGAAAAATTTAAAACTTTTTGGCTAAGGTAAAATTCTGTGGATAAGAGAACTCAAATGATTTCGCGGCTTTTCGATATTATGTTACGCTACTTTTATAAAATATTTTCGAAAATGATTTTTGAAAATGTTTTGAAAATTTTTTTTTATTTTGTGTAACATGGTTTTGAAAAAAAATTGCCATCTCTTTTTCAAGGAAAGTTGAGTCTAACTTGTGTTTTAACTCTCTTATTAAAATCCATAAAAATCAGAAAACTCCTAAAAATCCTTTAAGAGTCATTAGTGACTACTAAACCCAATTAAGTCAGCCGCATTTAGTGAGGGTTCGCCTTAGCAGATTGGATGGTTTAGAGGACATCGCGCAAGGCCCCGTCCTCAAGCAACGGGCTTCGGCCTGTACTTACATCCATACTGGCTGAATTGCGGATACTCAATTGAGCTTAGAAAGTTCTAATATCTCTTGAAGTTAAAAAAAATTTCTTGTTTTTGAAATGAAGAAGTTGGATTAGTCCTCTACACTTTCACTTTCACCCAGGATCTGAATTGGTCAAGAAGACTTAGCTTTTTGAGGTCTTTGAGATTTTAGGTTAACCAGCTTTAGCCATCAGGGTCTTAGACTTAATCATCCACATTCTCCTAAGTTTCTAGATTTTGCATGCTATATTCCATGCTTAGTCTCAGACAGAAAGAAATATGATCAGCACATCACATACACGACTGCGGTTTTTGATGAGATGAGTTGATTTTTCACCTGAGGGATTGGGATGAGGAAGTCGAGTTTGGATTTGATCTAATGATGCTCGAGGATGGGATAAAATCTTTGGAGGCTTCATGAAACCTGAGTGTCAGCAATATTAGCCAGTATGAGAACTTGATTCTTATACTAATCTCTTGATATTGACCTAAGTGCCTGGGTGTGAAAAATAAATAAAAAAGGTTGATCAGTGTGCACCAACTCTTGGTAAAAGCAGTGGAGCTAGCCACCAATTATACAAGTCAATGAAAATCAAGAAAAGCTCTCATTCCACAAAGTTACATATCAAAGAGCTTCCACAAAGGCGAGCGCTCCAACCATTTCAAAGTGTCCACTTGGACCACCGCTATTAGGACCAGGAGTCGGGCTTGCACAAAAAAGGGCTCTGCATCGTAAATGCTACAAGTCTGGGTGTCGAAGGTACGATAGGTACTCAAAAGAGAACACACCCCGGTGTACTCCCAGGAAAACAAGTGCAGACGGCTCCAACTTCTCTTGACGGACGCACTGATCAACACCAAAAAAATGTGTTGCGTAAAAGGCACTAGAGAGAATCCTTGTTCAATGAGAGGGAAGAGAAGAATAGACACAATCCATGCCCTCCATTTCTGGCCTGCCATCTACATTTTCTAAGTCTGACAAACTAAAGAGACGGTAGACTGAATGCAAGATTTGATTTATTCCCTAGTGCTGAGGATTAGGTCCTTAGGAGATTTTCTCGAACCAAGATTTGGGCGACGAATTGACTCTACTCTCAGAATTGCAGTCAACACTAAACCTCATATCCTTTAGCTTATACGTACATCAGAGAGAGTCTAGAGAAGTAGAGGAATTGGAAGCCTCTTGATTAAGGCTGGGTTGAACTCTAGAATTTTGGATCTCTAAAGTCGAGTCGACTTGATCAGATTGGATCCTGTATTCACATGCACAAGGGGGTTAATCCAACTTAGTCATTTTTTTGATGCTCGAGGACGAGCATAGTTTAAGTATAGGGGGGTGATGAACCTCAGTTTCATCATCTTTATTTCCCATAATTAACCCCCTTGCTTAAAAGTTTGTCAATAAATCCCTGTTAATGTCTTATAATTAACAGAGTCCTAAATAAATTAAAAACCACAAAAAAATGACAAAACAAAAATTCGTGGTGTTTTTAGACTTAAAAATACCCTCAAAAATATTTCGGGCCCTTGTTTGATTTCTTTTCCAGTTTTGGTCAACATGAAACTTGTAGATCTCATCAAGATCTACAACTTTCATGTTTTGAGTTTTCTCAAAATCGGCCATTTAAGCCCCCAAAAATCCAAAATACTTTCGCAATAATCTGATTGGGCCACGTGGCCCGATCTGAGTGCGCCACGTGGCCCCCTTCCTTGTCTTTTTCCGCCACCACCCCTGGCCGTTGGATCTCTGCTTCAGATCCAACGACCCCGCTGTGTCGACGTATCTGCCTTCTCCCAGCCATCAGATCTGCCCCGCATTCCATCTTCACCATCCATTCGCGCCGCTCCCTTGGCATGACACGTGGCTGCTCTGCCGCCCTTTGATCACTTCACCCCGGACTTGATCTGAGCCACTCAACCTGCTATCCATTCCTAACCGTTTGATCAGACCCGCACCTCATCTACACCGCACGTAAGCGCTCTCACCAGAGCGTGCCACGTGTCGCCACCGATACCCTCTGATCGCTCCGTCCCTATCAGATCCACACCGCTCCTTCACGCATTACTCTCCACCGTTGGATCCCCAGATCCAACGGTCATGAGACCGTCGTCAACCTCCAGAACATCTTCTCTCTCCACGATCCACCTCGCGCAACCCGCTCCCCCTTCCATTTTTCTCGTCTTCACCTCCCACCATCTCCACTCGCCAATTGCCCCACTGCCCTTCCTCCATCACCCCGACCCTCGCGCACTCCTCCATTAACCACCAACCTCTCTCCACGCTCCCCATTTCCTCCTCGAAACCCACGTCTCAACCACAGCTTCCGCCGAGCTCCCCCTTCAAATACACCGGTTCCACGCCCCTTTGCCGGTGTCCGCCTTTACACGGGGGTTCGCCCAGCCCTCCGCCACCTCCCCAGTGACAGGGGAGGTGGCCGGATAGAGCGAAGACGCGACGCCCCCTGGTGAGACCCTCCGCCTTCAACGGTGGAGCTGCGGCGCCCTATCGCCGCCCGAGCTCGCTGGGACGGCCGCCCAGCACGTGCGAAGACCCCCGAGCTCCTCTCCGAGCTCAAGCCCAGGCCACTTCCTCCGCCCGATCTCCGATAAGTTCTCTCTTCCTCCTTTGACTTTTCTCCTTTTTCTCTGCTTTAATTAGGCCCCTCCGGTCAACTTCGCCCTCCATTCACATCTTCAAAAGCTCGGCCACACTCCCCCCTTCATCGCGCATCGCTCCGACCATGCCCCCCTTCTTCCATACCCCCCATCGCCTCCGACCACCTCCTCCGCTCTAGCGGGGGGAGGAGCACCGAGCTCCTCGCTTCCTTCATCCCTACGAGCTCCCACATCACCTCACGCACACACAGTTACGCTTCGGCTATGGGCACTAACCTTGCAGGTGACCTGTATGTCAAATGGCCGGAGCCTCGCCGGGCCCATCTTCGCAACTGGCGTTCTCGACATTGGAGCCCCGACGACCCGAGCTGAGCTACCAGAAGCCTCGCCCGAGCTCCAAGCTTCGTCGACCGACCTTCAGAAGCCTCGGGCGAGCACCACCGGGGCCAGGACAGAGCGGTGGAGGAGGGGGTCCTTTGCCGGAGCCCAGAATGCGCCGCCAGCCTTCGGCCGAGGGAGAAGAGCAGCCATCGTTGGATGGTCCACCCCCGGTGACCATCCAACGGTCCAGATGGAACCGCGTCATCGCCTTCAGCAGCCCTTGGATCATCACGATCCAAGGGCCGACATTCAGCCACGTGTCTTCATCCAGAGCTCCCCCGAGCCTAGCGACCTAGCCCCAGGCTTGGACGCTCCCGAGCCTCCACCGAGCCTGCACCGAGCTTCGAATCTTCCGAGCCTGGCCGAAGCTGCCTCGAACCTCTGCCGAGCCTGCCCTTCGTCCGAGCCTAGACAGCACGTGCGTCGCACGTGCTACTCTGGGTAAATTGCAGAGACGCCCATATCTTCTCCAGAATTACAGAATGGTCGTGCGTCACGTGCAGATCACACGCACGGTGGGTAATTTGCAATTATGCCCTCGCGGGTTTTAATAATTGCAAAAATGCCCCTGTGCGTGTGGGTCATTTACAAGGAAGGTCCCGAACTTTATTTATATTACATTTTCGTCCCTCCCAGGGACCTGTCTGCTAGTTTATTTCAAGTTTTCTTTCATTTATGCCCTTGTCTTCCATATTGCATATCTTGAGCACCGAACCTCTGTTTTAGTTGATTTCAGTTTCGTTTGAGAGCTTGTTCGATGTACTTTCTTATGGCATGGTTAATCCTTTCATCTTAGAGACTTGATTTTTAATGAAATATTATGGTTCTTATTATGTACTCATGCCTGGCTCACTTTGTCGATTAGCTCTGACACTTCAAATAAATCTGAATTTGACTCTCATTAACCTGCTCATTATATTTATTCTGATTTTGGGGCATATTTTAATTGCATTACATGGCATTTATGTGCATTATAAAAATTGATAAAAAAAATGCATGTTTATTTTTAATGCATTGTCGTGTGTTGTGTCTCTGCATGTTTTGACCTATATGCTTTAATTCAATCCCTTAATTAAATAGACTCAAATCCGATTAATACAAGAGAGGCTCGTGTCCCTGAGTTCGACCTTGGTTTCTTACAAGTAAAATTAAGTCACGATCACCTCATTTCGATTCATTATTGCATATCTTTAAATGACTTGATCTCTTTGACGACCAGAATCGGCCCGACTGCTCCGACATTTCCAAGTGCTAATTTAGCATTATTAAAGGGCCGATTTTGCGGTTCGTCAGTCGCTGAGGCGACCGCTCACAAAAATACCGGGTTGATCAGCAATTAACCCACAATCCAAAGAATACAACAATCACGCTCAAAAATAAATGTGAATTAACCTGTATTTACTATACCATAAAATGTACAGTGACAAGTATGTAGAGGTCGAACCACAGAGAGCAATACAAAATGTCATAGCCTATATGTAAATCACAATCATCCTTGTGTGGGTTTTTGATTTTATATTATTATTATTAATTATTATTTTTATAATGTAATTAGGTATATATATAATATAAATAAAAATACATGTATACCCATAGAGGGTTAGTATATAACTTATAATACTTACAATATATATAGGTATATATAAATGTATAAAATAAATATGTATATATATATATATATATTTTCTTTTTTTTCTTTTTTATATATATTAAGACTAATGGGAATACATATAAATACTTACATATATATATATATATATATATATTTTTTTCTTTTTTTTGCTATATAGATATATATACATAAAGGGGGTATTATAATATTTATAGAAATACTCAAAATAGTCAAAAATTCAGGAAAAGGGTCTTTTTGGAATTTTCATGGTTTTTTACTGTTTTTATGATTTTTGGGTATTTTTGCAAATATTTTTAGTATTTTTAACTAGCTAAATAATAGCAAACAGTGGACTAGGTACTGGCCGTCACCAAAATAGATATTAAAAATAGCTAACAGCCTCAAAAATTGTCCATACTATTTTTCTAATAAAGGTAATAAAATATAGCATAAATAGGGCCTGAGTTTATATTTTTCTGATTTTTCTTTGGTTTTTAATATTTTTTTTGAAGTTTTTGGGTATTTTTGAATTTTTAAGGTTTTCCTTTTGAGATTTTTAGGGATTTTTGGATTGACATTAACATAGGTCAAAATACACTATAGGTAATTTTTTTGGAATTTTTAGAGGCATTTTCATATTTGTTTGGGGTTTTATAAGTTAGACAGGGAATAAAAGACATGTTTTTGATTTTTAATAAATGCAAAAATGCAACAATATGGAAAACTAAAAATATAGCGTGCAAGGGTACACTAACAGGAGCTTAAGTCTATTTTTGCAAGATTTTCGATTTAATATGGAGCACAAAATAAATAGACAAAGCATTCAAAAATTAATTGGCCTGGCAAGGGGTCTTTTTGCAAATAAAATAGTTCACAGGGGCATACATCCAGAAATCACAATAAAAATACACTTTAACTTTTATTTTCAGGACCATTTTAATAAATACAGAAACCCGGCGGGGTTAGATGCAAAATTTCACGCGCCTCACGTGGTTGCTGCACGTGAGGCGCGGAATGACCAAAATGCAAATCTTAAAACATCGGGGGCTCTTCTGCAAAATTTACATTTTATTTACAACTGAGACTTTTATTTTTGGCATTAAATAATAAATACAAAAAGTAGAGGGGCTTGATATGAAATTTACCCCTAAACAAAGTTTTCATCCTGCGGCGCTGGAGGCACCACTTATCCACGTGGCAGCCATCGGACGGCGGGTGTCGGTTCGACGATGAAGGGCCTGGATTAGAACCTCCTGGCTGATCTGACGGTGGACATACGTCTTCATCGAACGGTCGACGTTCAATCTGGGCCGCCCCTCTCGATCCAACGGTGCTGAAGGCATCTAGAAGAACGGGGAAGAAGCTCGCCCCCGGCGAGCTTCGATCGGGTAGCTCGGGCTCCTCCGGGCACCTCCCGTGCATCTGAAGCTCTCTGATCGTAGCTGGGAGCTTCCACGTCGTCTGACGGTGGTCTCATGGCTCCTGGGGGTCCGAGTCGATGGAGCGAGGTCGGAGAAGAAGAGGACCCCCAGGGACCTCTTCCTGGGTCAATGCAAGCCCAAAAGGGCTCGATTCTTCGATATCCCTGCACAGGAAGAACCGCGGGCGAGAGAGCTTTCTCCTCGACCCGGGGTTTGGAAGCTGCAACGCAAAAATGAGGTGGACGGAGGGGCTCCGGCAACGGCGGAGGAGGAGCCCCGATTCGCCAAGACCTAGGGTCTTGGGTTGAACAAATGTGGGCGTTCGATGGAGAAGGCGACGAGGAATGAGTTGAGGTGCATATAGCGGGCGGAAACAGTGAGATTCACGGTGAGGAAGTCGCCGGAGCCTAAGCTCTGGCGAACTTTGAATTTCGATTTTAAAGTCTACGGTGATTAACTAACAACTAATCTAATGACTGGAATGAAAAGCTAACATCTAAGACTAACTAGAAATGCATAAAAGATCAGCTCTTATACCTGGGGGCCTCTAAGGGAGCAGGGCGGACGCCGGAGCTCCGTCGCGTCAAAATCTCCTTCCTCCGGCCGAGTCAAGATGCTGGGCTACTCCCCTTGTCACGAGGAACAATCCTGGAGCAAGAACTAGGCTTTAGGTTGGAATAAAAGTGGCCAAATTCGAGGAAGGAAGCGGAGCTTGTTATTTATAAACATTGGCAAAGGGCCTTATTACCCGACGATTATTAACTGATCCAATGAACATCTCGTTGATCTATGATTTTGGCGGGCATCATGGAAGATTAGGGAACAATTCTTGTGAAGGAAGCGTTGTCGATTGATGGATGGTGTGCCCGGGAAAAAGGCATGAAATCAGGGGAATGGACAGTTCAGAGACGCCAGGCGAGGGATTGGACAGTTGACCTGGGAATCAACGAAGGCCGGCGCCTCATTGGGCCACGTCAGCCGCTACGAGACAAAATGGAAAATCTGAAGGAAGATTGATTTATTTGACGCCCTAAATGATTTTTTTAATTTTTTCTTATAAAATAAAAAATATGTATTATTTCATCTAGTATTTATTTATGATTTTTATTGAATTTTTCGAGGTGTTTTATTTATAATTTTATTTGAATAGTATGTATATGTATGTATTTACATGTATTTTCATGTATTTTATTTTTAATTTGTTTATTTTCTTTTATTATTTTATTGGCTTATTTTATAAATTATAATTTATTTTTGTGAGTATAAAGATATTTTTGTTTGATTTTTATGAGTTTATGTATATTTTTAAATAAATAGGTATAGATGTATGTAGGTATACTTATAGGTGTTTTATTATGTATTTTATACACTTAATTTATTTAATATATTTTCTTGATTTTTATTTTCGTTTTGTATTTTTAATGAGTTATGTATAATGTATACATTATTATAAAAATATAGAAGAGCAAAAGAATCAAGGATTAAAACCCTTTTTATTTATAGATATGTACATATCATAGGTATTTTGTCTATGAATTTGCAGACCTATTTTATTTACAAATTAATTTTGATTTTCTTTAACTTCTCTCATGTGTATGCATTAAGTACATTATTTACAAAATTCTAAAAATATGAATTTATACAAATAATGAATATTGAATAAAATGAATATTTTAATCAGTCCTATATACAAGGAGGGCCAAAAACCTAACTTCTGCATATGGACTCCAAAAATTATGAAACCAATTTTATAAAATAGTTTATGGAATGCTATATACAATTAAAGGTGAGTTTTGGGTGATTTGGAGTTTTTATTTGCAAGATATGGGTTTGTGAAGTTGAGATTTTGGCTTTTTATTCTGTGTATAAAATGTACACTGGGGATTATTTTTGTACAAACTCAATTTTGCATTTTTATTCATATTATTATCTACAACTTTCATGTACAAAGTTTCTTTATTTGATGAATAAATAATTATGTACAAAATAAGTATAAAAAATGCATAAGTAAATGCATGAATAAATGAGGTATTTATTGTACACTGGCCCTTATCTCCCCCTACTTTATTCCTTGTCGACCAATACCATGCTGGCCTTGGTCTCGGGGTTTGGGTCATAAAATATTTACAATATTTTATTCCTTTTTCTTTTCTCCTCTTTATTCTATAATTTTGGCAGTAAAACCTTATTTAATGTAAAATAAATACAATGAATAATGAATGCTATTATGTACAATTTGATGCTATTTACATGCATTTTCTGGGGTTTTTGAGGCCAAAATGATAGAATAAAGGTGATGAAATGGAGATTCATCAACAACCTTGTGGAGTACTGCAGGGGAGTTGACGGGGTGCTTCTAAAAAGCAAGTGAAGAAGAAAGAGCTGCTGAACTATTCGCCATCTCCTCAAAAATTTGAAAATTAGCCCGCTCTGTTAACTGGGCTTGAATTGACTGAATGGAGGCTAACATGGTCCTGTTGATCTTGCTCTGCTCCGACATGGTTCCCTTTCCCTTTGGTGGCATCAAGTGTTCGGTGTCTGACTCTAAAAATGTGCATGACACTTGATTAGTTCTCAGAAATGATGGAGTCTCAAATACTAATTCGATATTAAAGCCAATCTCAAATAGTGGGTTGATGGATGTTGTGAAGGGTGAAGTGGAGAAAGAGGAATAGTCGAGAAGTGAGTCTCCCTGAATAGAAGATGAACGGTTCAGAGTGTATAATGAGTTTGCAAAGTTCGAACGAGAAATACTCCGGTTTGGCATCTTCGAAATCAATAGGCAGGATGCGAGAGCACGAAGGCCAATGCAAGAGTGAAGATGAGTCAAGGTGCAAATTGCATGGAAGGATCTTTAACTACCAATGAAACACAATACAAACCCCCAGTTCACCAACTCAACACAATGTGAAGAAAGTGAAGGTTCGGTCAATTATCTTGTCAATTTTTAGAGTTTGATGAGAATACAATTTATCAGAGCAGTTTAAGCGACCTGTAAGAACCCAATGCTCCCAGGAGATTGTTCCAATCTCACAACTAGTTTTTCCCCAGCCAGTATTGGTGTGGACGTATACTGGCTACCCGATCTTCCCACTCTACTAAGGAAGTTCTAGACCGATTACCGGCTACGTGGTAAAGTCCTCACCATAGAAGAACTAATCGTAAGATAGTAGCCTGAAGAGAGTTCAGGCATGGTTCTATCCTAGTGTATGGGTCAATCTCTCGCTGCAGATAAATCAAACAAGGTGAGGGTTACTCTCCCCAAAACAATGATTTTTCCTTACATTTATTTTAGGGTCGAGTTTTCTTTAGCAATCCTAAATTTAGACAGTTGTCACTTGGTTTGAATATTTTCAATGAATCACCTATCGAGTGTCCAATTTCCTTTTTAACTTATGTGAGTGAAAACAAGGAAGGAGATCGGAAATGCCTATGCGCGATTAAACACAATGATGCATGCAGGGGTTAGAGATGCGTACCTTATCGCCATCACTCTACATGCAAGGTGATCCATGCAGAATTTAATTACTGAAAAATAAATTAACCTATATTGAAATTGCAAGTGAACTATCCTAACAATAGCTTCTATTAATGGTCAAGAACCAATTAAATTTGACTAAGTCCAATTACGCTCTATTCATAGGTACTTAAATTATTTTTTAAGGTGTTTGGACCTAACTAATTACTTGATTCAAGCAAATTAATTAAAGTAATCAATAGGTAGCTCACAAAATCCATGTAAAAAAAGAAAAATAAGGCGCTGAAAACAAAACGTGAGGTCCCCCAAGTGCACTAGCACTTGACGAAACAGACCCCGCAACAAATGAATGTCCTTTTTACGAGAGTTCAAATGCTTGAAATAAAGATAAAAGAAAGTCTAAAATATTTTTTTTCAAATGCTTGGTCTCCTTCAAATCTTCTTCTCCTCCTCCCATGCTATCCTGCGGCTCGGTGAAAAATCAAGCCTCCTTCGCTTCGCTTGCGTGCTTTGGCTCTCCTAGGACCGCTTCCTTCGCTTCGCGGATCCTTGCAAGAAAAGAAAAGAGAGAATGTGTAAGAAACACAATGATCAAATATGAGCAAGAAGAAAAAAAGCAGTGAATATGGATAATGGAGTAAATGTGGCAAAATATAAATAGATATTTACAACCAAGAATAGCAGGTCAAAAGAGAAACCTAACTACCCTCGCCGTGCCTCCTCGGCAACGATACCATTTTTTTGAGCGAGATCTTCGAGGAGTGATTATTATTGACATAAAGTTTTTGTTGCGATCCCCAAAATTCTCGGCTCAAACAAACAAATTTTTTTCTTCTCAAGCTAAATTATTTACAAAAGAAATGGGTGTAGCAAGAGAATTTTGCTATTTATTTTACCTGTATAGCAACATGATCAAACTCAGATAGGCTACAATTCCCAAGGGTTATTCAAATAATCAAAAAACAATCAATTAAAGAAAAAAGGAATCTCAATGCTAACTACCTTGGTTTTTGTGATTTTTTTATCTTTTTTATTTTTAAAATTTTTTTATTTCTATTTTTTTATTTTTTATGATTTTCAAATTTTTAATGATTTTAATTTTTGTATTTTTTTAAGTTTCAAGATATGATTTTCAAAACAAATTCATGCACAAAAGAAATGCATTTTTTTATTTTTCAAATATAACAAAAATGCTCAAAAATATCTAAATAAAATCTTTTTGTATTTTAAATGAATTTTCACTATTTTTGTTTGTTTCAGAGTTTTTTTAGATTTTTTAGGATTCTTAAAATGAATAAAAACTGGAGAAAATACAAATAGTGAGCATACATGACTATTTCATAATTTAAAAATATGAAATGAAATAAAAAATTGTAGCAATTATTTTTCTTAAAAACCAGAGGAATTTATCCAAATAGGAACTCAAATCACATTTTTTTTATTTTTCTAAAATTCTATATGATTTTTTAAAGATTTTTAGTATTTTGCTATTTTTTAGGGTTTATAAATAATTAATGCATGAAATTTGGGTAGGAAATTAAACACGTAAAAACAAAACTACTCTATTTTTTAGATTTTTTGATGCAATATTCGAATTTTTATTATTTTTAAATTTTAAACAGGGAAAAATGCTGATTTTTTGATTTTTTGTAAGAGCAAATAAAAATAAAATGAAATAAAATTTATTCACAATGAAGAGGAAGACAACGAGAATATGCATTAATTTTTGTCGAATTTTCAGAGCAATAAAACCATTTATATCAATGAAAAGAAACATGCAAAATAGAGTCCGGAAAAGGACTGAAATGCAAATGTTATTGTTTGAATTGAAATGTAACAGAAATGAAATACGGGATGGAAATCGTAAATTACCCAAGAAACACGTGCACTGCACGTGACAAGCTAGAAGCGGGGGCTTTATTGCAGATCTGAAAACTTTGGGGGGCGTTAATGTAATTTCTCAAAATATTTTTTAATATCTCCCTTAGGGTTTACATTGTCCTTCTTCATTTTAAACCAAAGGAGCATAGGGGCCCGTTACTTACCCTCTCTTCCTCTCCACGCAGGGGTGGCGGACGTCGGCGTCGGGTTGCGAACGACGGTGCAGTTGTCGGATGGCTGATCTGGTAATGGAGAAGGGTTGCGCTCTGGATAGAGGAGATGCGCATCAGATGGAGCGATGGAGGGCCTGAAGGATATGGTAAGATCCTTAAGCGCATCACGGAAGCGTGAGAATCGCATCGTGTGTGATCGGGAGCGACTAGTCGTACTAGTTGCTTGAGGCAACAAAATTTGAGGAAATTGAAGCTCCATCTTCCATCCTCGCTGGATTTATTCCCACCTTACCATTCACGAGGTTTCAGACCTCCTTTTTGGGCCGAGATGTCCCTCTCGAGCCACCGAATCTTTTACGTAGGTCCAGCCACCCAGAGCACCACCTGGAGACTCGATTTGAGGCATTTTGCACCTCCCAGGTCACCTAAAGACCCCGCTGCTCGCCAGGTCTCCATCAATGAAATCTGGATTCTGGAGGTCTTTACAGATGCAAATTGATCCAAGGAACCTGTAGAGCCTTTTGGTGTGTAGATTGGTGTCCAGAGTCACACAGAATCAGAGAACGAAGATCAACCACTTGGATGTTCTTCGTGTTCTTGCTGATGCTCCAGACATCGTCGGATCAGGAGACCTCTCCAGTTCTAATATCAACCCTTGGATCAAGATGAAGCGACATGCAACCTCAGCTGTCCGATGCACTTTAGTGAAGATCCCCAACCGTCGGATGGTGCACAATAAGGGGCAATTTGCACCGTACTCCCTCTATTTTCTTTATTTCTTTTTAATACTTAAATATTTGTCTGGAGTGTAAATAGGTTTGTTAAAATTGCATATAGCCCCCTTGCTTTCATGTATATGCCCACGTGTCCACGCCAGCGCAACTCACGTGGCTTGCCTCGTGAGTCGGGCATTTTGCATACATAACCCCCTGATTTTGTATATTTATTTTTAATATAAAAAATGGAATATCTAGTGTTAAAGTTTTGGCAAAATTGTATATGGGTCCTGGAACTTTTGTATATTCCCATAAAGGCCCTTCCAAGGTATTTTTAATTTAAGAAATTTGTGAAAAATTGCATGTATGAAGGTGGTTTTTTTAAGATGGTTCTAAAATGCATGAATACTTTGTTCTAATTACAAATAGGTTGCTGCCAACACATTGATTGTCATTATGTATTTATTTTTTTAAAAATGCCTATTATTTGTATTAAATTTTAGAAAAATATACGTAAATGCCTAGGATGACATATTTTTATACGTTGATTTTTAATTTGCATTTTAGGCATTTATCTATTTATTTAAATTCAAATAGTGGGCATTATTTCTCTATTTAGCTTTAAAAATACAAAAAAATATTAAAATTCCTTGAATATTACAAACAATCATAACATATTTATTATGACCTATATTAACTTAAGATAAAAAATCAGTAAAAATAAAAAAAGAAAATAATAAAAAATTAAAAGCTCCAAAATCTAGTAAAAATTGGAACAATCATAAAAAAATCCAAAAATATTTATTTTTGTCTCTGAATTTTCTTTATATTATTATCTATCTATTAAAATTGATTTGGAGATTTTTGGCCATCATTTGTTATTTTTTATCTTCAAATCAATCCAGCCTATTGATTTAATCCTTTTTTTGAGGTGTTTTTTATTTTAAACATACCTAAAAATATGCAAACATTTCATAAAAATACAAAAAATGAGAAAATAAATACAAAAAGCCTAACAAATATTTTCCTTGTATTTTTGGACTATGTATAGATGTATGCACTATATACTATCTATAAGTATATAAATATATGTATATATTATCTATATACTTATATTATGTGCTAAAATATTCTATATAAATATATTCTTGTTTTATTTTAAAAATGTAAAAGAAACTAAAAATGGTCAAAATTAATACACACACACATATACATAAATATATATGCCATGTTTGCATGTGATTGTCTTTCATATCCCTACCTATACATACATACATTAATATAATCTATTTTTATTATTAAATTACCTATATATATATACTATTAATTTAAAAATATTTAAAAATAAAAATCCACATAAAAATACTTAAAGACAGGTATGTACATATGGGTTAGCAATAATCATAGGCTACCTCGCTTGCTCTCTCTGTTTCGACCTCTAGATGCTTCCATGCTATACATTTTTGTTTGTCGAGTATAATAAATTATGCTCACATTTTTGCCCCATTCATTGCTATTTTTATATTGTGGGTACTTGTTGATTGCACATGGGTTCTCTTTGTGGGTCTCCTCAGTGACACTTTATCTTCGCACTCCGTGAGGATGCATTTTTAGACCCACATAGTAGAAAATAATGCACATTAAATGGCACCGTTGCCGGGGAGCAACGTGCGTAGCCTATTTTGTATATATATATCTGTCTTTTATTTATTTATTCATTTATTCATTCATTTCCTTGTACAAATTTTCTTCTTTTTTCTTACTTGTATATACATCATTTCTTCATTTATTTAAGTATATTATTTGATTAATTGTGCTAATACACACATTTGTTGTGTTTGTTGCAAGGTCCCTCTACGCAAGGATGACCTCTTAGGAGGACGATGCAACCGAGCAAGGTGGAGACTGATCCTTCTATCATTACCAGTTGGAGAGGTAGCAAGCATAGTAAGGAGACCACTTAGCCTAGATTTTTAGTTTAGATTTCTCTTTTATTTTGGTGAGAGAGAGTAATTTATTTATTCATTATTATTTGTAGTAATTATGGACTTTGACACTACTCATCTCTATGAGGTCCATTGCCCCGATGATTATTCACTTGGGGGCCTCGTTTTGGTTTTCTCACATTTTCATCACTTTATTTTATTTGTTTCTCAATGTTTTGAGTTTTTTGCCTTTTTTTAATTTATTTTATGTGCATGGAGCCCCTAGACTTTAGGTTACTTGTATCGGTAATTAGGTCTAAATACTAGTAAGAATTATATGCCTATAGTCTCCTACGTTTGGATCTAGTAAAACTAATAATTTTTAATTAGTTGTACTTGAGACCGTGTGCCAAGAGAGGTCGCATACAGTACATGTAGGACCCTTTGTGGTGGGCACCGAGTGGCATCAAGGATCGGACTTTTAGTCTCATTTATAAATAATTAAATTGTGGTTCTTCAAGGCTAATAGCAGATACTGTTTAGGGCGATTTTGTCGATTGCACACCACCATGTACATAGATTTAAAATTTTCAATTTTGTATACCACATGGAGAGAGCTGGGAAGAACTGTAAGTCCTCTAACTCTGCATGCATCATTTGATTCGATGATGAGATTTCCATCATCGAATCAACTTGCATGGATTTTTCGCTATCTCCCTCTTATTTTGAGCACTTAGGACTTAAATGACAATATACAAAATCATTAAGATCTTATATGCAAAATATCCAAAAAAAGTGAAACCAAAAATCTAAAATAAGGGGACTGCTAAATAAACTTTGACTTTAATTGGAATATGTAATGGACTTCATTGCCTTGGGTTCATATAGCCCTCATTGTTTTCAAGTACCTTAGGAGGGGACCAAAACCCCTCCCACGAGCGAGGCACAACCCACTAAGGATTAAAGCCTAAAACCCAGTCTGTAATTGCCTTGTGTATCGCCCAAAATTCTGAAGTTTTGACGCTTCTATCGTACGTGATCGAGTAGGGACCTGTCATCGATGATGTTCCCGCCTTGTGTGGAACATCGACTTGATCCGAAATACTGAGCTTAGGCCACAACCTCATGGGTGTGTCTGTCTCATTGGTTTGCATCCGATTAGGTCCTTGCACGCTCACGGGTGATTTCTGTTGCAAGTGAGGTCCAAAGTAGTGGTTTCACCTATCGGCTTCCTCCCTCTTATTCTTTGGCTGAGTAGGTATCCAGGAAGGGTTACAAGGACCCCAAAAAGTGCATACTACATGTTACAAAGGAGGAGGACAAGTACGTGATACTTTTCCAGTAGTACTCTCTCTCTTATAGGGTTGGCGTGCTAAGGAATTGTTATAAGATATGTCTGAAATAACAACTCTAAAAATGAAAAGACAAAAATAGATGGTCCTTTATGGATTCACATTGTGTTGAGTTGGTGAACCTAATTTTGTATTGTGTTTGTATGGATCTAGATTAAGGTTCAAAGATCAAGTCCCGTGGACATGCACAAAGTTTATCATATGTGTCTTCTCTTTGCTCCCCTGCTCGTTTCGAGCATTTCTATTGTTTTATACTCCTTTTTATTCCTCATTTACCATCATATCCTTCTTTCTCCATCGATCCTCTCATGCTTCACGTTTTCGATCCATGGATGGTTTAGTCAGAACTCTATCAACACCTACACCGATTCCATGGACTCAACATCATAAAAAATTTGAGACGATTCTCGAGAATCAGGTTCAGACCTTGCGAACTGATCTCTAGACTCCTCATTTTCTTTCCACTTTCCTTTATCTACTAATAAATCGGGACCACTCTTGTCCCACTTCCGCCTATTGCGAATGGATGTCGATTTCATTCTACATCTTTTTCTCCATCACGACCATCTGGGATTGAACCTAATATCAGATTCATCACAACAACTAGTATTCAGTTTCAAGTGGTCTGATTAGGATTCTCTTACATTGCAGATAGAAGCCAGCTCCAGTCATGGATCCCAATACAAAGTTCATCTCCTCAGATTTAGATCGAGAAATGGCTCCTCAAGGAAAGGGAAAAGGGCAGTAGATGCCCTAGATAGAGCAGGGGCACGTGCCAGATCAAAATCAGGTGAATGCTTAGTTGTTGGCTTCCATCCAAGAAATCCAGCAGCAGCTGACAGAACACACACTTGTGTAGACTGCCTTTCAAGATACATGAATGACATGAGGAATAGACCAACAGGAGGAGGAGGAGGTGGTGAAAGATCCCATGATGAACTGGAAGAAGAAGAAGAGCCAAGGAATGGGAACCAAAAACCAACGCTAAAGGAGACATACAATCCTGGAGACAACCAGATGACCAAGTGGATTCACATCCCTCCAGTCCATGCTCACTTCAAGGTAAAGTCCCAGTTCCTTATGCTTCTACCCTCATTTCACGGGAATACCAATGAGGAGCCCTACATTCACCTATAGTAGTTCTCTCGCATCTGTTGAACCACCCACTACCGTAAAATTTCGTTAGGTGTAGTCAAGATGACCGCGTTCCCCTTCAGCTTACAAGACACAGGCTTGTACTGGGTAAATCATATGGGAAAGATTGTGATGACCTGGGAGGAACTTAAATCTGTGTTCCTTCACAAGTATTACCCTCTAAATCGGCTCAACCATATGCGAGCCAGGATCAACAACTTCACTCAGGCTACTCATGAGTCAATTCATGAAGTGTGTGAGTGATTTACTGAGCTGTAGGAGAAGTTCCCCCACCACGAGATACCAAAGATCAGTTTGGTCCAACACTTCTTTAGGGGCCAAAGATTAGTTGACACTGCCCGTTGGGGATCCCACTTTAAAAAGGTGAAGATGCAGTATGACAGATCTTTGAAGAAATGGTCGAGGGAGAGGCCACCCTCTTTTCATCACTTGCTTATCAGAGAAAACCTCAAGTCCTCCACAAGCCAGTCCACATGGTAGTGTCCTGTGAGGCAGAGAAACATGAAAGCTCCAACCTCAACATCATTGGATACCATCTCTCTAAGGTTGACATTATCGATAAGTAATCACAGGATCTAGAGAAGCTTGCTATGATCGAACAAAAGACATAGAACTTGGATCAGTTGGACCAAACCATCAAGAGGTTAGAGTTGCTGGTGAGAACCATCAGTTCATGCCAGTCAGTAACACAATTGCCAGAGATTCCTACTGAGAAGAAGGATGAACCATCACCTCCATAGCAACCTCAGCCGAGTCATCAACAACCGACGATCTAGCATGTGTACTACGTGCAAGCACCCAAGCAGGCCCCGCCACAAAAGCAAATGGTGGTCTACTAGCCAGACTACCCACCATATTCTGATCCAGCATTCCCACCACCACTCCTGATACAAGAAGTCAATGGTGTCTGGAGCAATGATGCACAATTGGCCCATCCTACTGGATAACCATAGGGCCAGCCACCAGCCAACCGGCCTTACCACCAACCTCGAGGTGTTCGCTTTGTACAGTCCTCCCAGCCACAGCCTCAATATCAACATAACCAGTTTCTATAGTATCACAATAGTTGGAGACAATATTAACAATACTCGTAGCCGAAGCATCGTCTACACTAGCATTACCACTAGTACGCGGTTGCATTTCTACATCAATATCCTCCTCCTCCATACCAACAATATCATCTTCCTTCTCCTCAGCAACGCTATCAATAGTCCCGGCCTCAGCCTCCTCACCAGCAGTCACAACATGGTCAGCACGATTGATGAATCCGCGATTCATCATCTTAATATCTTGATCTTAGCAAAATCCCCAAGTAAAATTCCAAATAAATGTCCATAAAATAAATAAATTAACAAAATAACTCTTGTAAATAAAACACACTAATTATTGTATATTAGATTGTACAAAATGAATTACACATAAAAAGCCACAAAAATAAAGGAGTTTTATACATGTAAATAGCCTAAAACTTCATTTATTTTTAATAATTTCATTTCAACTCCTTTTTGCCTAATTCTTTCTCTAACTTGTTTATAAAAATGTATATAAAAATACAAAAATACAAAACAAATTTCATCTCAAATAAATGCTCCTAGATCCCAAAGAGAAAAAGCTGTAAAGTCCAACTTCCAAGCTAAATTCCCGCTCCGTATGAACTCCAAATTCACCAAACTCACTTTTAAAGTACAAGTTAGAAAATTATCTATCCAACGGAAGTGGTTTCATTAAAATTGGAGCTCGTTTGCAAAAGTTGGGTTTTGGGACCTAGATGTACATTGTATACCATGTATATATTCATTCTTTCTTTAATTTTTATTGTATCTTTCTTAATTACTAAAAATACAAAAAAATCATACTTGTGTTGTATTTTAATTATACTATTTATTGTATTTTTTTGTTGTATATATCTCTTATTAAAAAGACAAAAAAAAATACATATTAGAAAAGTAAAAAAATGTGTGTACATGTTGTTTGTCTTCCCTTGTAAATTCTCCACTATTTCTCTTCTCTTTTTATTTTATTGTAATTAAAGTAGCCAACTTTATTTTATTTATTTATTTATTTTATTTTACATTCTCTACAATAACCACCAATTCAACTCCATTATTCCACCATTTTTTCCCAACTTCCCATTCAACTCCACCACTTTAATAACCTCTCATTCCATCATCTTTATATACACGTCATTCTCCTCATTTTTGCCTTTGATCCATCTTTATGTGAGGAGAGCCTAGTTCCCTGAGTTGAATCAGTGACAGCGACGCAACAACGGTCGAGCGACGACGGCCCTCTCTCCGGTGAGATCCGTTGGCTTTTTGGCCAACATCGCAGCCGCAACTGCACGCTGCTCGAGCTCATCGCACGCCGGCGATTTGAGCGAAGACCGTGCTCTCGTGAGCACTCCATAGGCGACCGTATCATTGTAGGTATATTTCGTTTAACTTTGATCATCTTGTTATTTTTGCATTTTTTTAACATATCATATCGCCATCATTACGTCTTCATTTGTTCCACATCATCCATTTCATCACCTTCATAACCTTCATCATAGCATTTTTTTCCACATTATTTACCCCCTGTTTTAACAAAATTAAAAAAAATAAAAAAATTTAAAACAAAATGTCTCTATCTTTTTATTACAGCAGTAAAAAGAATAAAAAAAAATAAAAAGTTAAAAAAATAAAAAAAGGAAGAGGAGGAGCCGCAGGCCACGCCCACCGCCCCTCCCCTTTCCTCCAAGCCATCGCCACCAGTGCCGTGCCCCCGCGCCTCACCGCCAGCTGCGCGCGCCGCGCCGACTGCCGCCCTACCTCCGCCGGGGTTGCACGCAGCGCAGCAGCCCAGCGCCGGTCCCTACCCACCCGCGCGCACCCCCGCGCCATCTCCGCCCCCCTCGTCGCCACCGGTGCCACGCGGCCCTGCCACTCCGCCCAGTGGCGCACCCTCCTCCTCCACCGCCGCCGCGGTCACGATCGGCGCCGCCTCCGCCGATCCAAGCTTCTTCCTTGTTGGGTTCCATCATGCTCCAGAGGAGGAAGAAGGTGCCTTTCCTTATTTTATGTAAAAATTGCACATATATTTTATTACTTTTTTTGTA
The DNA here is from genome assembly GCA_037367405.1 of Ottelia alismoides. Lineage (NCBI taxonomy): Eukaryota > Viridiplantae > Streptophyta > Magnoliopsida > Alismatales > Hydrocharitaceae > Ottelia > Ottelia alismoides. The sequence goes on along the minus strand of JAZKJV010009256.1, from coordinate 2,256,732 downwards.
ATTACAATTAGATCCATGTACATAAGTTGCTTTGTATTCCTAGTTTCTGTAATTGCAAGAACACCCCTGTGTTTGCACTTTAATTTGGACCTCATTTATGCATCTTTTTATTCAATGAAAAATGGTTTTATGTTGAGCAACTAATTCTCTACATTTTGAATATTTATCTATATTTTTGTGAGATATTGCGAATTAATTAAAATTGTGCAACTGAACTTTTGCATATTTTACCCAATTTAGACTCTTAAATTCATATCTAACTCACGGTTGTTCTAAAATTTCCACAAAAATTATATGTGATGCCTTGATATGTGATTACTTTACTATCCAAATTTCATCTAAAATGGAGTTGTCTTGTGCCTGAAATAAATTATAGAGTGAAATTTAGTGTTTGATTTTTAATTAAATCTACATAAATCATTTTTGCGAAATTTCAACTTTCCTGGATTCTACTTAAAAATATCTTTTTGGGATAATTCACATTCTGCTTAATTTGACAATGTGGATTTATTAGAAATTATTTACTCACTGTCACTCTATTTTCACTAAAAAATCTATAAAAAAATCACAACTTATCAAAAAATTACAAAAAAATAACTGTAGCTTCCTTGCATCATGTTTTAGTTCCAGTAAATTTTTCATAATTTTTGCTTACTGTTTGTGTGATAAATTACAAAAAAAACCATAAAAAGTGTGTATTTTTCATTGTTGCATTTTAACCCCTAAAATTCTAAAAAAATATGTTTTGTGTTCATCACTGGATTAGTATTATAGGAAAAATATAATTTGGCTGAATTGGATTAATTTGACATTAAAATTAATTTGGCTAAGTTGTGTGATTTCTTAGTACTTAATTCACCCGCATCTTGCATTGGCATTGGTTTTTGCATAAAAAATTTAAAAAAACCTCATTGGATATCTAGGCCTTAAATTTCAAATTAAACCCAAGTTGTTCCTTTGCCTCCCTGTGTTCGACCCCGGACTTGCCCGGGATATAAATTAAAGCCGAGACACTCTTCACGGAGATCTTCTCTCGGTTCTGACCGAATCGCTAAGTACACGTATTACAACGAACACGAATTAATCATCGTATTTAGCGACTTGTCAACGATGAACCTTCCGAAGTGGTTCCCATGAACCTGAGCTTCGATTGCTTGGCCCAACTCATAAATGGTCTCTCAAAGATGACGAGTAATATGGATGACCTGACGACCACCAAAACTCCTATCCCAACCCAGGTAGAAGCTAATCCCGATACTTTCAAGAGAAAAGAGCACGTAGAATGTGACGTCTTATTTATGCGAGTAGAGTCAGATGATTGTTATTTTGCTTTATCTAATGTTGTTACTCTTAGGAGTGATAGGACCTTGCCTCCGTCTATCGCAATCAAAGGGAAGAATAAAGCTTCTTTAGGTGAATCATCATTTTTTGCATCAATAGTGCCCCAACTGTTAGTTGCCACCATCTCCCTCAACAAAAAGACAAAAATCAGAAAAATTGAAAAGACTAAAAAGAATATCACAATCGATGTGATGCCACGCCATCCATGGAGGTGCCAGCACCAACAACCAATCCAGTGCCAGCCGACGGAGCGGAGACTTCCATTTTTGCACATCCACCAGCAACAACATTAACAATTCCAGAATGTACACCTTTTTGCAGTCCAAATGTACAGAATATTATATACAAGAATTATATTATAAATAAGAATAATACTTATGATTTCACTTTTGTAAATATTCCTTTTCCTGATGTAATACAAAAATCCATCACAAAAATGAAAAGTGCATTGTCTGATCCATGAGTTGTGGATATTCGAAAAAAAAATCACTGTAGAGTTACCATTAATGCAAGCCATGGAATACACACCCGATGTGAAGAAGGGCTTGAAGGAAGCATGCACAAAAAAGTGTTGGTCGATCCGCAACAATAAACTACATCAAGTTGAGAAGCATGTCCTTACCATGGCTACAGTTGCAACCATCAACAACCTCCCTCAATAGAAGCAAGGCAAAGGAGCACCTTTGATCATATGCTAGATTTTTGAACAAGTATTTGAGCAAAAATTGCTTAACAACGACTATTCCATCAACCCCCTACCCTCATCATTACCGCAACAACTCAGGTTGAGTCCACTCCAGCAAACACGCATGATCCTTTAGTTCGCTGATTGATCGATCTAGCGACCCCGAGGTCTGTTGGAAGACGTTGTCGTAAAGGTGCAGGACATGCATTTTCCTGTTGATTTTGTAGTCCTTGATATGGACTCTCCTGCACCCTTACTTCAGACCCCAATTATCCTTGAGTGGCCATTCTTGCGAACTGCAGAGGTCGTGGTTGACTATGGATTTGGGAAGATCACGTTCAACTCGAGAGGCAACAGAGTTACCATAAACATGGTCAGTGAGCCAAAAGTTGTATCTGATGAAAGTCATGAAGCACCACCTGAAGTAGACTATGACTTTATTACAGAATTAGAGATATAGAACTTTCTTTGATTGACACATGGACCCTAGAAATCCTCTCTCCTAAGGAGGACTAGGAAAGCACCATCGATACGAGCTTCGGTATCACTTGGGAGATAAAATCCAATTGGCTGATGCACCTATTTGATTCAAAAAATTCATGTCAATGCAAACATGATGAATTCATTGTAGATATGTTCGACACATTATCTATTGAACAACAAGCCATTGAGGTGAGAAACACCTCCAAAGTCATGGCTGATCATCCACCTACTAGCACCGTTTCTAAAGTGACCGAGAAGCAGGCTAGATCAGAACCAAAATTAAAGCCACTTCCAACAAGCTTCAAGTACACCTTCCTTGCAGGTGCAGAGAATATGTACATCATCAGTAGCAGGCTGACTTAGATCAGGAATCTCGACTTCTTGAGGTTCTAGAGAAAAACTGCAAGGCACTTGGTTGGCACTGCTGAATCCACGATTCATTAACATTCTGTTTACATTTTGTCTATAACCCTTAACAATACATGTAAATATCCATTAAATTCCACTTTTTAACAAAGCTATAGTCATGAATAAAAATGCACTTTTATGCATTAAAATCATGTAAATAAATAAAATAATAAAAAATAAAGAAAATAAAAATAGAGGCAAATTGTAGATATGTATATCTATACAACATGACTTGTAAAAATAAATATAGCTGAAAGATATATTTATAATCTAATCCCCAAGACCAAGTCAACATTGATTGGTCGACAAATAGATAAGTAAGTGGAGATAAGGAAGAAAACAAATAAAATAATTAATTCCACACTTTATACATTCTTCATTAATTATCCAATAAATATCAAAACTTCAAAGAATTTTAATTAATTTATATTAATATATTTTTCAACCAAATGTTTCTCCTAGTTATTTCTAAAAATGTATAGAAAAATATAGAAAATAAGTTAAAAATATAACCTTGTATATATACCAAGAAATCCAACCAGCAAATTATCAAAATCCCAACTTCCGAACATCATAACTTTCTCATATGAACTTCAATTTCACTCTACTCACCTTTAGAGTTCATAAAATAATATTATCTAATTAATGAAGGTGATTTCACTAAAATCGGAGTCTGTTTGCAAAAGGTCGATTTTGGTACCTAACCACAATTTGGTTTCTGGGCTATCTATTTTATTTAGAACATATTATTTATTATTTTAATAATTTTATAATTTTTAATTATTTTGTTGATCTTATTTTTTATTCCTAAATTATTTCATATTTTTTTGAGCTTAATTATTATTTTAAATAAATCAAAAATCCTAATTTATAGGTATAAATGAAATGTGTAACTTATACTTCTATTTATTAATCTACTTAAATTAATTTATTAAAAATCTACAAAATTTGTACATATTCTATTTATAATCTTATTAATTTATAAAATATAGAAATAATATACTATTTATTAAGTATTAAATTAAAAACCCAAAACCTATTTATTAAGTATTATTTATACTTATTTATTAATCTAAAATCTATACTTTACAAAATAATTATTATTTATTAAAACTAATTATACTATAATTTAGATAATTTAATTATCTATATTTTTCATTTAATACTGATTTAAAATAATACTACTTACTATTTAATCTTTATTTAATAATGTATTGAATTTAACCTGGCCAACCAAGTGCTGACACGTGTTAGCACCAGGGAGCTTCTTCTCCAACAAAAAGCAATTGCTTCTGTTATCAATGACCGACCTTCACTAATTGTTTCCCGTTACCTCGACGTTCCTAACCCCGATCTACTTTGTTGATTTTATGCTTCCAAAAACCTAGAACCATGCCTGCCATCGATCCTATAACTAACCCCTTGCGAACGACTATAAAAGCTTCTCCAAATCTCCATTTCCGGCCAATGAATTTTAAGCTCCAGCTTCCAGACCACGTGGCCGAATACCCCACCTTCATCGTCGTGCTTCGCCTCACTTCGGCCTTCACAGGGCTCGAGGAAAGCTTAACGTGGATGAGGGGACGTCAAAGGAGAGTTCCAAGGCGATCGTCCACCTTGCATCGCCACCGTTGCGCCACGTTCAGCTCCGGTTTGCCACACCGTCGAGGCATAACCATGAGGTTATACACCTCCAGTTCACATGTAACACATGCACTTTTGCAATTTTAATTTCTTGTTATGCGTACCGAATTAGCGTAGCTAATTACATCATTAGGATCCTCAACTATCGTAATTAGATGCACACCATTCCAATCCTTCAAATCCGAACCCAAATCACCTCGAATCGTTTCCCATTTTTCGCATTTTCTTTGTTTGACAATTTCTAGAAAACAAATTTTAGATATGCAAATTCTTTAAATTGTTGGCCGATTCCTTGCGAATCGAGCAAGAAAATATTTATTTAAAGGTTACTATTACATCTGGAGTGAACAATACCATTAGGAGCTTCCAAGATCTAAGAAAAATCAGATCAAATAGCTTCTTCATCATCTTCCAGGTCAACCGGAATGGCCATTTTCACCGGCGAATCACAACCGCCTTCGACCACCTTAGGAGCTTTTCACCTACTGGTGAGCTCGGAGGGAGAAGGAGTCTCCCTCCTGGCCCTACAGGAGGCCCAAGATCACCGTCATGCATCGTGGATAATTCAAAGAACTAGCCATCGCCGCCAGCCGTGTAGAGGAGGTGAAGAAAACTAAGAACACGGGAGAGCACAGGTGCTCGACATGTGTCCAAAGATGACGACCTAGATCGCAGGATTCCATCTATTCAAGGTCATTGAAACTGAAATGGTAGACGAATTTGCATATTAAGCCCAAGTGAAGATTCAAGTTTTCAAAAAGCTCTGAACTTTCCAGAATTGCATTTAGGTTCCCGCATAGGGACCTAAATGCAATAAAAGTTCTTTTCTTTTCAAATCATTCCCTGACCAGGGACCTAACTGTAACATGACAAAATATTTTTCTTTCACTTCTACCTCTAGGTTGTAGGGGAACTTTGGACCTTATTTTTGTTTCTCCCTGAATTTTTAGGGTAGTTACGCAACTACCCTAACTACATTTCTAGGTATTTTTCACGATTTTTCATCGCTTAGTTTCTTTGATTTGATTTTTGTAAAATTGTATTAGTTTTGATTGATTTCTTGAACTTGTTGAAAAACCAATAATAAAGTGAATTTTTCAAGATTTATCTCTTGTATCAAAAAACCGACGTTTTAATATCCTGCATCCTCGAGTTCAACCCAGACACACTTACTTGGATAAATAATATAGTGTAGATGAAATAGGAGAGTGAGAAGCCACTTCTTCTCATTTTCTCTATCTCTCTCCTATTTCATTGATTTTAATTTGATTAATCGAGGTTTTGGACCCTGAGCGGCTTCCTCTACATCGACTACTTCCTTGATCAATTATCCGCTCGCCAAAACCCCGGTTTATCAGGCACATATCAGACCTCCACATGATAAATCCTACTCTATTCTCACCCACATTTACTTGGAAGAAGATGCCAAGCCATCCTGAGAGTTTCAAAGAAGACTGAACCCAAATTTGTAGGATGTAGTAATGAATGAAATCACGATATTGTGTGACACATGCTTCATTTATCCCATCTCCGATTCAAAATGGGTAAGCTCCTTGCATGTTGTTCCTAAGAAATCATAGCTTACCATGGTTACTAATGAGAGACGAGAGGAGATTTCTACTCGGGTACCGACATCTTGGCAGCTATGTGTTGACTACCACCGCCTCAATGCCACAACAAAGAAGGACCACTTCCCCTTGCCATTAATCGATTAAGTTTTGGAGAGATTAGTGGGCAAGGAGTTCTTCTACTTTCAAGATGGGTACTTCGGGTACAATCAAGTGGCAATCACCCTAGAGGACTAAGAGAAGACTACCTTCACTTTCTCGTTTTACATCTACGCTTTCAGGAGAATGCCCTCTGGTCCGAGCAATTCCCCTGTGATATTCCAGAGATGCATGCTTGTAGTTTTTGCCGAAATGGTTGTGTCACGACCCCAATTCTGGGCCGTCGGATCCTCCCATAATCGGATCTGGTTACTCAATAATAATTTATCCAGCAATCACAACTAACATTCAGAAACAGACTGCAAATAAAAATACTCAAAAAGAAGTATTTAATACCTTTCTATTCACAAAATAAAGTGTACATGATCCATTGTCCGACTACAACCCTTTACATGTACATCATATGGAAGGAAATACACGGAAATATTACTAACCACCTTAGAGAGTAATGCTACTGTGGCTGACTAGATGACTAAAGTCCTTGCGATGGCTCATCGACACCTGTTGGATTTTCCAATAAATCATAGGATAACAATTAGCGAGTGCTAAGTAACAAAGAAGAGAAAAGTAAACAAATTGTGTAATTTTGCAAAACTTGTTGTCATTAAAAGTTACAATCCTTTCATTAATTTAAGTCATATTCCTTTATATTCCACATCAGGGATTAGTCCAGGGTAACCTCATGCTAACATTTAATCACATAACCTAGCTACTTTAAATTCATGTTAACGTGATCCAGCCGCCATTGAACCACCCGTGCCTCCACATGGCACGACCATATCTTCCGTCGTTCAACCCGAATATATTGGTACCTGGTACCACGTGTTGCAAATCATTCATTTCGTGCGCTTATCAAAATAAGGCAACCATGTACCACCTAGGTAGGGTCACACCAATACGGGTTCCTTCTGACAAACCTACAGGTTGCATACACGACCTGTAGCTCTACTCCCAGTCATTTCTTAATGTAACACATGACCTTTTTCACGATCCAAACCAACAAATATCAATTCCCATGATGTAATTCCTCAATTTAGCCTTATATTTGCATAACCATAAAATACTGAGTATAGACTTACATATATATATATATATTAATTCATATATTTATATACTCATAATTATGCTCATTTTAACCTCCAAACCCTAACTTTCCAAGCCACTGCATCAATTCGATGCTTAGACCTTATTTTAGTTGAAATCATAAAGCAACTTTTCACATTTTCTCAAAAATAGCCAAATTAGGGTTCTTCATAGCAAAGAACATAAAATCAGAAATTTCAACGATCTCATATGAAAACCCAACAACAAAAGGAAGGATTTCATTACCTAATTGAGCTCTCTCTTATATACAGTTCTTTATCATGATTCTCTTTCAAAAGGATGATATGGCTCCTGAAACGATCGAATTTCATTTTCATATCGAAAATGCTAAAAACGTGCCAAGAACGCGAAGAACAAACGAAGAACACGAAGAACACACGAAGAACACGAAGAACGTGAAGAACATGTTTTCTCTTGAAATTTTGGCAGAGCTTCCCCTTATACGGGGTGATATTTCTAAGAAAATTTCGGCAGAGTTTCCCCTTATATCAGGATATATTTCTAAGAAAATTTTGACATAGTTTCCCTTAATATGAGGACATAGTTCTAAGAAAATTTCGGCAGAGTTTCCCCTTATAAAATCATCGAAAGGAAAACAACAGGGAAACTGAACATGAATCGAAAACCTAACTCGCAAAGCAAACTAAGTAAGAGAGGATCGTACCTTCCTCCTTCTCGTTCTCCCAGCAGCGCTTCGCTAGCGCTCCTTCCGCGCCTCCTACTCCTCCTCCCGACCTCTCGACCCTAGACCTTTGGGTAGTGGTGGTAGTGGAAATTGTAGAGAATGAATGGGCAGTGGGGCTATTTATAGTCTCCAGAAAAACACTAACCACGATTTGAAAACCATAGTCTAGACCTCAACCGCGGTTAGCGGCCCATGGTTTTGGCCAAAACATATATGAAACTTAGGGCTTATGTTAGAACATTCTTGAGGATTCTAGATTCGCTAATGATGCTTAATTAACACTAATCGTGATTAACTTTCATCAATCGTGATTTAACTTTCGCGGCTTATGCTTTTCTTTTGCTGACTATTGATTAGTGTTTGCTAATGATCATTAGTGGTTTTCAATCCATCATTAGTTTCTTTAATTATGCTTAATTAGTCTTAATGACAATTATCATGGGTTAATGACTTCTTAACTCTCCTTACTTCTCTTTCTTTCAAAAATCATAACAAATTGAAACGAAGTCCGATTCACACGAAACAAATTCCGTTGGTTTTCTCTTGACGAGCCAGATCTTATGATATAGGATCCGAGAGATCCAAGTTCATGTATTTAAAATTATAACAACCTTAAAGGAAGTCTCGTTCTTGAGACTAGAGATACAATCATAACAACCTTAAAGAGGATTGAGACTATAACAACCTTAAAGAGAATGAACGTCATTTCATTTATAATGAACATATATAGAATACATAGTTTTATCATTCAAACAAGTACATGTACTTTTCTTTCATTTCTACCTCAGATTCCCATGTTGCTTCTTCAAATTCTTGGTTGCACCATAACACTTTAACTAGAGGTATCTCTTTGTTTCTCAACTTCTTAATATCCCTGTCTAGTATTTGCACATGTATTTCTTGGTATGTCAAGTCTATTTCAACATGTAGATCATCATAGCTTATCTTATGCTCATGATCCTTGATATACTTTCTCAGATTTGATACATGAAAAACATCATGTATTGCCGAAAGATGTGGAGGAAGTGCAAGTCTATATGCTACTTTTCCAATCCGTTGAATAATTTCAAAGGGACCCACAAACCTGGATGCTAACTTCCCACGCAAGCCAAACCTCTGAACACCCTTCATAGGTAATACTTTGATAAATACAAAATCACCTACCTCAAATTCAAGGTCTCTTTGCCTAGTATCACTATAGCTTTTCTGGCGACTCTGGGCAGTTATTAGTCTTTTTCGAGAAGCTCTGCAGCTTTCTGTGTCTCCTGGAGTCTATCTGAATCGTAAAGGTTCTTTATCCCGACCTCTTGCCAACACAAAGGAGTAGTACACCTACGTCTATATAGTGCTTCAAATGGTGCCATGCCAATACTTGCATGGTAACTATTGTTGTAGGTGAATTTTGCAAGAGGCAAATGTTTAATCTATGATCCCTTCCATTCTAAGGCACACACTCGTAGCATATACTCTAGTGTCTGAATCGTACGTTCTGACTGACCCTCTGTTTGTAGATGATATGCTGTGCTCAAGCATAACTGTGTACCTAAGGCTTTCATGAAGTTCTCCCAATAGTGTGAGGTGAATCGTGAATCTTGATCGGAAACTACTTCTTTTGGGATACCATGGAGGCGGATCACATGTGTAATATATAACTCAGCAAGTTGGCCTGGAGTGAAAGATAGGCTTATTGGAATAAAGTGTGCCACCTTGGTCAGGCGATCTATTATAACCCATATACTATCTTTACCACCAGTCGTCTAAGGTAAGCCAGTAACAAAGTCCATGAAAATGCTTTCCCATTTTCACTCAGGTATAGGGAGGGGTTGTAGCAATCTTGGTGGCTTTTGATGTGAAGCTTTTACCTGTTGGCAAGTAAAACATGAATTTACGAACTCAGCAACATCCTTCTTCATTCCTGGCCACCAAAAAATTGAACGAAGATCCTTATACATATTCGTAATTCCTGGATGAATAGATAATCTAGAGCAATGCGCTTCACGTAAGATATCTTTCCTTAGTTCAAGTGTGCTTGGTACACAAATTCTATGATTGTTATATAGTGACCCATCTTGTATTTGGAATCCCTCTATCTCATTCTTCTCAAGTTGTTGTCTCAAGTCTTTAAGGATTGGATCATCCTCCTATCCTTTCTTTATTCTATCCCAGTTCTCTGGTTTGTATCCATTCACTTAATGTTGATAGTAAACCCCAGAAGTGGATAACACTTACTAACCCAGGTGAATAAGTTCTTCTGCTAAGGGCATACGCTACGATGTTCCCCTTACCAGGGTGGTAGGAAATAGTGCAATCAAAATCTTTCAGCAACTCTAGCCACCGTCTCTGTCTCATATTGAGCTCCTTTTAATCAAACAGATATTTCAAGATTTTATGATCAGTGAAGATTTGAAAAGTAATACCATATAGGTAGTGTCTCCATATATTTAAAGCGAAAACTACGGCAGCTAATTCAAGGTCATGTGTTGGGTAGTTCTTCTCATATGTCTTGAGCTGTCGTGATGCATACGCAACAACCTTACCATGTTGCATAAGAACCGCCCCAAGTCCTTCTTTAGATGCATCAGTGTACGCTATAAACCCTTCACTCCCAGAGGGTAGAGTAAGGATGGGTGCATATGTTAGGCATTCTTTCAGTGTTTGGAAACTATTTTCGCATGCATCAGACCATATGAATGGAACTTCCTTTGGAGTCAGCCTAGTCATTGGCAATGCTATTCGTGAAAAGTCCTTCACAAATCTTCTATAATATCCAGCTAATCCCAGAAAACATCGTATTTCTGTGACAGTCTTCAGGCGTTCCCAATTCATCACCGCACTAACCATTTTAGGATCAACTGGCATACCTTCCCCAGAAATAACATGGCCTAAGAAAGATACTTCAGATAGCCAGAAGTCACGTTTGCTATTTAGCATATAGTTTGCTCTTCCTTAGAGTTTCAAGTGCCTACCTGAGATGGTGTTCATACAGATACTTATCCTTGGAGTAAATAAGCACATCATCAATAAAGACTACTACAAAGTGATCTAAGAACCCCTTGAATACTCTATTCATGAGATCCATGAAGGCTGCTGGGGCATTTGTCAGTCCAAAAGGCATTACTAAGAATTCATAATGCTCGTATCTAGTTCGAAAAGCTGTGTTGGGAATATCTGTGTCTTTAATTTTCAACTGATGGTATCCAAATCTTAAATCAATCTTGGAATACACAGTTGAACCATATAACTGATCAAAGAAACCATCTATTCTTGGTAGAGGATACTTGTTCTTCACGGTCTTCTTGTTTAGTTTTCTATAGTCAATGCACAACCACATTGACCCATCCTTTTTCCTGACAAATAAGATAGGTGGGATGAATGAATCCTTTATCTAACAGTTCTTGCAACTGTACCTTTAACTCTCGTAAATCATCTGGTGACATCCTATATGGAGGGATAGAGATAGGCCGAGTATCAGGTATGAGAGAGATTTCAAATTCAATCTCTCGCTCAGGTGGTAATCCGGGTAGTTCCTCTGAAAATACATCAGGAAATTCGCACACTATAGGTATATCTTCCATCATTCTGTCTGACCCTGATGTAGTGGTTACATAAACTAAATAGCCCTGGCACCCTTTCTCTAACAATTGTTGTGCCTTCAAATTAGAGATATATTCGACATTATCCTTGGATGTCTTTCCAATGAACTGGAACACTATCGAGTTAGGGAGATGAAATGTTACTGTCTTCTGAAAACAGTCAAGACATGCATGATGCCTTTCTAGACAATCCATCCCTAGGATAAGATCAAAGTCCTCCATTTTGATTAGTAGTAGTGAAACAAGTAACTGATGTCCCACTATCAGTACTATACAATTATCCAAGATTTCTCGGATTATAAATACTTGTCCTCCTGGTCCCTTTATCAGATAGGACTGTTGTACTTCTACTGGTATCTTACCCAAAGTGGGTACTAATCATCGAGCAATAAATGAATGTGAAGCACCAGAATCAAATAAGGCATTTACTAAAAAGCCATGAATAGTAACGGTACCTCGTATGACCTGCCTGAATTGTAGGCTTGTTATTCAGTGATTGCATTGAGCTGGTTATTAGGAATAGGCAAGCTAGAACCCGCAACACTTTGTGGTGGTTGTTGTGTAGGAGACGCTCCTTGTGAGCCACGACCTCTACCCTATTTTCCTCCACGCATTGCTCCATTGCTCGAGGTGGATGCTATACTGTTAATTGGGGTTGGTTTAAACCCTGAACCTCCCAACTTCAGACAATATTTCTTGATGTGTCCTTCCTAATGATAGTAAAAACACACACATGCTCCTGTTTGAGCTGAAGACCCAGCCTCAAAGGTACTAGCTCCTACTGCTGAGTCATGAGGATATAGTGGTGTCTAGAGAAACCCCTTCTTCCGGATGATTCCTGGCCCAAAGTCTGTGGCGAGCTTATATAGACTCAACTGGATGATAATGACTATCTCTTCAGTTATAATTCACCTTACGTTTGGATGGTCCACCAGTAAAGTGGAAGCTTCTTCTTTGGCGATTTTCATCCCTTTCCATCTCAATACAAGAGGCGATGTCCATGGCTTCATCTACAGTGGTGGCTCTAAAATCTACAAGCTTCTCTCTCAAATCTCCCTGAAGACCGCCAACAAATTTGGTAAGACACTCTTGTGGTGAAGCTTCTAAAGCTGGGGAGTAACATAGCAGCTCCATAAAGTGAATATGGTAATCTTGTACATTATTGGATACTTGGGTTAAAGAAGCCAACTCCCTCCTCTTCAATTCTTTCCAATGGGAGGGACAGAAGTGATCTCAGAACCTTTCTTCAAAAACATCCCATGGAACATGATCTAGTAATTTATTGGAAATGGCTCTCCACCATCGTCTTGCATAGTCTGCTAAGGAGTAATCAACGAAGTTCACCTAAGTATCTGCTAGTGTGTGTATTATTCTCAACATCCTGTTGGTGTCATCAAGCCACAGTTCTGCCTCAACAGGTGTCTCTATGCCTTTAAATCGAGGAATCTTTCCCTTTCTCTAGTAATGTTTGGCGTCTAAGAAGGGACTTCTCCATTGCAACTTCAGCTGGGGTAGGAGCAGACTCAATTGAAGGATGGTAACTAGATTCTTCCTCAGATTGATGGACAGAACCTTCAATCCTAGCATCCACATGTCTGGATGCCTCAGGTCTCTTAGCTTGTGCATTGAGCCTCTCCTCTAACGCTTGCTTCTTTTGCCCCATTTCTTGCAGCATTATCATCATAGCATCTAATTGCCTAGACACATCTTGGTCTTCCATGATCCAGGGATAAGTCAAGGCCAAAGGTTAGGTCCTATATGTCTTAGCATGATGTACATAAGGGAAAATGACTTGTGAATGGTACTGCCAATTATTAAGATCAAAGGATCTTAATACAACCTTAGTTTCTGAGTACCGCTCATAGTTGTCAATTACTAAATAAATTACTGGAGTAATCGAGCTCTGATACCAAACTGTCACGACCCCAATTCTGGGCCATCGGATCCTCCAATAATCGGATCTGGTTACTCAACAATAATTTATCCAGCAATCACAACTAACATTCAGAAATATACTGCAAATAAAAATACTAAAAAATAAGTATTTAATACCTTTCCATTCACAAAATAAGGTTTACATGATCCATTGTCCGACTACAACCCTTTACATGTACATCAGTTGGAAGGAAATACACAGAAATATTACTAACCACCTTAGAGAGTAAAGCTACTATGGTTGACTGGATGGATAAAGTCCTTGCGATGGCTCACCGAAACCTGTTGGGTTTTCCAATAAATCAAAGGATAACAATTCGAGAGTGGTAAGTAACAAAGAAGAGAAAAGTAAACAAATTGTGTAATTTTGCAAAAGTTCTTGTCATTAAAATTTACAATCTTTTCATTAATTTAAGTCCTATTCCTTTCTATTCCACATCAGGGATTAGTCCAGGGGAACCCCACCATTCTTCAACTCCGAAGTTGTGGATACTTCAGGACTGGAGATTGCGTTGATCTGGTGAGCTTATTCTTCTGCATGTCGCCTCAACCAATCCTCCAATACTACCCTGACAATTTTCCTTTTCTTTCATTAATCAGGGTTTCAAACCCTCAGCTGTAACACAAAGGAGCACACCGTCCTCGAGGATCTGGTTGCTTAACTCTTAGGCTAACAATTAATTACATAACCTAGCGTCTTTAAATTCATGTTATCGTGACCCAGCCGCCATTGAACCACCCGTGCCTCCACATGGCACGACCACATCTTCCATCGTTCAACCCGAATATACTGGCACCTGGTACCATGCGTTGCAAATGATTCATTTCGTGCACACTTATCAAAACAAGGCAACCATGTACCACCTAGGTAGGGACACACCAATACGGGTTCCTTCCGACAAACCTACAGGTTGCATGCCCGACCTGTAGTTATACTCCCAATCATTTCTTAACGTAACACATGATCTTTTTCACGATACAAACCAACAAATATCAATTCCCATGATGTAATTCTTCAATTCAGCCTTAAATTTGCATAACCATAAAATACTGAGTATAGACTTACACATATATTAATTCATATATTTATATACACAAAATTATTCTCATTTTAACTTCCAAACCCTAACTTTCCAAGCCACTGGATCTATTCGATGCTTAGAACTTATTTTAGTTGAAATCACAAAGCAACTTTTCATATTTTCTCAAAAATAACCAAATTAGGGTTCTTCGTAGCAAAGAACATAAAATCAGAAATTTCAACGATCTCATATGAAAACCCAACATCAAAAGGAAGGTTTTCATTACCTAATCGAGCTCTCTCTCTTACATATAGTTCTTTATTGTGATTCTCTTTCAAAAGGATGATTTATGGATCCTGAAACGATTGAAATTCATTTTCATATCAAAAACGCTAAGAACGCGCCAAGAATGAATGAAGAACATGAAGAACACAAAGAACACTTGAAGAACGCGAAGAACATGAAGAATATATTTTCTCTTGAAATTTCGGCAGAGCTTCCCCTTATACGGGGTGATATTTCTAAGAAAATTTCGGCAGAGTTTCCCCTTATAAAATCATCGAAAGGAAAACAATAGGGAAATTGAACATGAATCGAAAACCCAACTCACGACGCAAACTAAGTAAGAGAGGACCGTTCCTTCCTTCTCGTTCACCCGGCAGCGCTTCGCTAGCGCTCCTTCCTCGCCTCCTACTCCTCCTCCCGACCTCTCGACCCTAGCCATTGGGGGGATTGGTGGTAGTGGAAATCGTAGAGAATGAATGGGTGGGGGGGGCTATTTGTAGGCTCCAGAAAACCGCTAACCATGGTTAGAAAACCGTGGTTTAGACCTTAACCGTGATTAGCAGCCCATGGTTTTGGCCAAAATTTATCCAAAACTTAGGGCTTAAGTTAGAACATTCCAGAGGATTCTAGATTCGCTAATGACACTTAATTAACACTAATCGTCATTAATTTCATTAATTGTGATTTAACTTTCACGGCTTACGCTTATCTTTTGCTAACTATTGATTAGTGTTTGCTAATGATCATTAGTGGTTTTTAATCCGTCATTAGTTTCTTTAATCATGCTTAATTAGTCTTAATGACAATCATTATGGGTTAATGATGTATTAATCCTCATTATTTCTCTTTCTTCCGAAAATCATAACAAATCAAAATGAAGTCTGATTCAAACGCAACAAATTCCGTTGGTTTTCTCTTGACGAGCCAGATCTTATGATATAGGATCCAAGAGATGCCAATTTAATGGCTTTACAGGTTGGCAGTTTTCTTGAGATGTTCGTGGATGACCTCTCAGTCTATGGTGACAGTTTCGATGCCTCTCTTGAACACCTGGACGGAGTACTTCATAAATTCCGTGAAGTCGATCTTGTGCTATCTTGGGAAAAGAGCCACTTCATGGTCACAAAAGGAACTGTACTGGGTCACGTTGTTTCCAAGCGTGGCATGGAAGTCAACCCGGCAAAGGTAGATGTTATCAACAATCTTTTGCCACCTCATAATGTTAAACATGTGAGGTCATTCCTGGGGTATGTGGGTTTCTATAGGAGATTCATCAGATATTTCAGTTGCATTCCTGACCACTCACAAAATTGTTGTGCAAGGAGATCGAGTTTAATGTTGATCATTATGTTCTCCTTTCATTTAATCAACTAAAGGAGCTCATCACTCAAACCCCAATCCTACAACCACTAGATTGGTCTCTACCCTTTGAGATCATGACATATGAGTCAGACTTTGCAGTTGGGGATATTCTAGGACAAAGGAAAGACAAGGCACCCTATGCTATTCACTATGCCAGCAAAATGCTAGTGAAGCTTAGAGAAGATATACCGTCTTAGAGAAAGAATTGCTGGCTGTGGTATTCTCTCTTGAGAAGTTCAGATCCTATCTTCTTTGATCTAAAGTCACCGTCTATATTGACCACTATGTTATCTGGTAACTACAATAGAAGAAGGATGTCAAGTCTAGACTGATCAGGTGGATACTTCTCCTCCAGGAGTTCGATTTAGAGATCAAAGACAAGCTTGGGGTTCAGAATGTGGTAGCAGATCACCTCTCTAGAATTGAACAACAAGAGCCTCCATTGAGCAGTGCACCCATCATAGACATCTTTCCTGACGAGTCTATTCTGGCTGTAGATTCACTCCCTTGGTATGCTGATATTGTGAACTACCTCATTTTCAATGTAGTCCCACAAGATTGGACGAAAATCAAGAAGGACAAAATTTTGTCCACTATCCATTTCTACCAATGGGAAGACCCACAACTATTCAGGGAAGGAGCATATTGCATTTAGCAACGGTGCATCCCTCAGGAGGAGCATCATAGTGTCCTCGAGCATTGCTATTTGCTTGAATCTGGTGGACATCACTCTGGAGATACAACGACATTGAAATACTGTAGTGTGGCCTCTGGTGCCAACACTATTTAAGGATGCTGCAACATTTGTGTAGCACTGTACTAAATATAGAGATTGGGAGGTACCCTTACAGGTAAAGATTCCATGCCCCTGACGCTCATTCAGATTTTAGATGTATTCAATGCTTGGGGAATCGATTTCATGGATCCTTTCCCAACAGTCAGGGATACAAGCAAATCCTTCTTGACATTGACTACGTGAGACGCTGGGTTGAAGCTATCCTCACCCGATCTGCTGACAGACGCGCTATTTGCCGATTTTTGAGAGAGAACATCATCTCGCGGTTCAGGATTCTAAAGATTTTGATATCGGTGGTAGCCACTTCATTAACAGAGAGGTTAAGAAATTAACGAAGGAGTATGACATCAGACATCAAGTCACGTCTCCTTATCATCCCCAGAACAATGGCATGGCAGAATTATCAAAAAGAGAAATTAAAACCATCCTACAAAAGCTTGTGAAGCCGGAAAGAAAGAATTGGTCCCAATTCTTGGACTTCGTCCTTTGGGCATACAGAATTTCTTACAATCTCCCTTGGGCATGTCACCCTACCGTCTTGTGTATGGAAAGCCATGACATCTGCCCCTGGAACTGATCCACAAATCATTTTGGGCAATCAATATATGCAACTTAGACCCATGAAAAGGTAATCAGAAAAGAAATTAGGATCTGAACAAGCTATTAGATTTCTGAGACTATGCGCATGATAACACATTGATGTACAAGGAGAAGGTTAAACGCTTGCATGACTAGCACATCTGATGAAAGAAATTTGAGATTGGACAGAAAGTGTGGATGCTTGACACAAAGCTGAATATATTCCTGAGCAAAAGAGTAAATGGATATGGCCATTCACAGTGCAAGAAGTGCATGACAACATAAGCATTATGATATCAGATTTGTCGCCTAACGCACAACCATTAATTGTCAACAGTCAGCTACTGAAGCCGTACCTTGAGCATGACACTTTCTTGGCTGCTGTCGATTCAATCCAAGTGATATGCAATGAAGAAGCATCCACAACCTCAATAGCATCAAAAGATTCAGATAATGTTCCTAAAAACTCTTCCTTTAGTTTTCTTCTTTTCTATTTTCAGTTATATGTTCTATTTTCTGATTTGTTTTCCTCACTCATTGCTTCTAGACTTAGGATATGCTTCATCCTAAGTATAGGGAGGATGAGTGACTTCATATGTTCATTCTTTGCCCCATCACCCGTCTCCTCTTATTTGATACTCCTGTCTATACTTAGGGATATTTTACCTTAAGTATAGGGGGGAACATGACAAATTGTTGACGTTGTTCATTCCCACCCTCGACCCTCCCTGCTTGTAGATATAGTCTACTATACCTAAGATTATTTGATCCTAAGTATGGGGGGACGGTCGACTTTGCATTCATTTTTTCTTTATTTTTTAGCCGTTGTAGTGTAGTCTTCTCTATAATCAGTATGAGTTCTATCATTTCTTTTGTCTTCAATCTATGAGGACAGAACTCAATCTAAGTATAGGCTGGCTGTATATACATTGTATGTACTTTAGCCATAACTAGTACTTTCTTAAAAGTATGGCTAAAATACAATTAATAAAGTGTAAGGAGAATACTTGTATAAAATTCATTAAAATTCTTTGTGGAAACTGGTTAATAAATCGGGTAAAAATGTATTGCAAAATTTTTGAAAAATGGTTTGGAAAAATTATTTGAAAAATCTTTTGAAAACTGTTTGGAAAATATCTTGTAAAATATTTTAAACTTTGTAAAAATATTTTGTTTGTAAAATTTCTTTTATCTGTTTGAAATAAAATGTTTTAATCTATTTGCAAATGGTTTGGAAAATGATTGCAAAAATAGTTCGAAAAATCTATACAACTATTTGAAAAATCTTTGCAAAATGATTTTCAAATTTTGAAAAATGTTTGTAAAAATTATTTACCAAATTAGTTTGCAAAAATAAATTTTGAAAATGTCAAAAATCTTTTCAAATTATTTTGAGAACTATGTTCATAATTCGAACAAATAGAGATTCTTTACAAACTTTGTATATACAGTCATGTAAATTCTAATAACCCAACCCTTGTAAATAGAAAGATGCACACCCATGTAAATATCTGCACATAATCCTTTTTATTCCAAACACCTTTTATTTTTGAAAAATCCCTAGAAATTTGTAAAATCCAAAATCCCAAAAACATTTGCAAAAACTTTTCAAAAATCCTTTAAAGTTCAAAACTTGAAAATTGCATTACAAAAATATTTTTTTGCATTGTACATAGCATTCACATTTTTCGAAATGATATAGACAATTGAACAAGTCCAAATAAAGTCTGAAAATTGGAGCTTGGAATAGACCTTAATACAATTAATTTTAGAGGAACTCATTGAGGATTGGAGGTGGTGATATTTCAGGTCACCTTAACTTAATTATAAAGGTTCCATAAGACTATGTTCCTGAGTCAATTCAACGTACACAAATAGAACCCTTCGTATCATCCGTAAAACTCTTGAGACTGTGACTTGACTAAAAACCCCACACCTAGCAGTTAGCTCAACTCGGATAGACTATTGAAAAATCTTGGAGTTTAAGTCAGGAAGATGCAAGATCGCTTCATCAAGGGTGGCTCAGGAACCATTCTTGAGGATTGCAGTCACCGGTATTCTAACCCACTTCTTTTGGTAACAATGATATCTAAAGACTGGCGATTGATTGAGACAATGCTTCGGAGGAGGAATGGTCTACTGGCAAAACTTTTTCCAAGATCCCAAAAAATGAGTGGAACAAAAGATGCTATATCCACCGGGGCACAAACAAGAATGCAAAAGCTGTACTAATTAAAAGGAAAATTTCCAAGGAAGCTTATACCAATAATTCCACAAAAGTTTGAGCTTCAGAAAAAGTATGCTTCTTGGTGAAGAATTAGTTACACTGACCGACTTCACAAGGGAATGAAGACTACGCTGGTCCATTCCGACTTCTTTTTCCTATCTTCTAACTTCACCCCTATTCGATTGTAAAGACTGAGAGCACCTGACCTTAAAAGGGAATATCTATCTGCGTGAGGATGAGTTACCAGAAGAACATACACCTTGATGGTTCAATGGTTTTGTCTGGGAAGAGTTGAACAAATTCACACATATGGTTCTATCATTTCAAGGTAGCAAGAGTATGCGACTGAGAGGATGGTTTTGACCTAGTTGTGAATTGGAGTGGATGGTAGGAGTATGGAACCTAATGGCTGATATGTCACACTTCCTAACTTCCATGTGGTTCCAAACACACCATTAATCCAAAGGCCTTCTTTGAGCTCCAAACATTGACTTTATTAAGACTAGTTTAAAAGTCGACAATTATTCCAAGTTATTTCTTTTTCTTTTCTTTATTTTTATTTTTGCACTCATTGCATAAGTGTTTTCTAGGGACTATCAAAGGCAAGTATAGTAGGATCACTTTGGCCTTTAAACCCTAGATAAATGCATGTAAATATCATTATTCTATACAATTTAGCATTCACTATTTACTGTATAAATATTATATGAATTACTTTGTTTAAAGCCAAAATAAAAGAAAAAGAAAGGAAATGCCCACGGTATTTTATGACCCTAAACCCTAAGACGAAGTCAAGAATTGATGTAATCGACAAGGAATAAAGTAGGGGGAGATAAGGGCCAAAAAGACAATAAAAATCCCATTCCTTTATTCATAAATAATTTATTTTTAGGACCCATTTTATTATCTATTATTTATTCATCAAATCAATAAACTATATACATGAAAGATATAGATAAAAATGTATAAAAAATACAAAATTGAGTTTACACAAAAATAATACACAATGTACATTTTATCCTTAGAATAAAAAGCCAAAATCCAAACTTCCAGACCCATATTTCTCAATAAAAAATCAAAATGCCTTAAAATCATCTTTAATTGTTTATAACTTTTAATTAGCTACTTAATGAAGGTGGTTTCACTTACTTTGGAGTTAAGGTATGAAAGTTAGTTTTTAGACCCCTAATGTATAATATACATGAATAAAATGTTCATTTTATTTATTCTTCATTATTTTTATATATCTATATTTTTATAATTGTGTAAATAGTTTATAATACATGTACATATTTTTAATAGAATAAAACTATAAGGAAAGAAACTAAAATAAAATAACCTATAGAAACACATAGATGAATATATTATACTTATACCTATACAATATATACCTCTATTTATTTAAATGTATAAAATACATCAGAAAAATGCTATAAAAATATATTTGTGCATGTAAAAATAAGTTGTAAATACATAAAATATGAAACTAAAATAATAAAATACAAAATATAAAATAAAATTAAAATGTCAAAACATAGGTCAATATACCTATAAATACACTTGTAAAAAGTAACTTGTAACAAATTGGCTCATAAAAATAAATAAAAATATATTAAAATACTACATAAAATAATAAATATTATTTATTTATAAACAAACATTAATAAAAGCATTTACTATTTTTAATTAATTATTTTCAAATAAAGGTAGCTTTTTTGTCATGTAGCGTCCTATGTGGACCAATAAGGAGGCGAGGATTGTTGACCTCGGTCAACTGCCCTTCCCCGCCTCTTACTCATGTCAGAGCCTCGAGCACCCCATCTTCTCTGTCTTCGACGAATGCTCTGATCGACGAAATGCCTCGAGACTTTCATCAAAAGTGTTCACATCGTGATGGTGATCCATGCCTACTCATTAGATTCCTCTGATCTTTATCGAGCTTCTCAATAATCTCGATCAAATCACCCAAAACCATGTCCATAAATAAAACCCAAATTCATTCCTTCATTCCTTGATCCCTCTCAGAGCTATGTAGTGTGCCCAGCCATGTGTGTGAGAGTTTGCCAGTGACAAAGATTCTTTCCCCAATGTTTGGAGCACTGCAGGAGGAGTACCGAGGGTCCACGTCTGAGCTCCAACCCATCCTGCTCCCCGATCCACCATCGGGTTAGAGCTGCACAATTTATATTCCTTACATAGACTTTCTTTCCTTCATTTCTTTTTCACATTTGATTTAGTCTTTAGATCATCGGAGTAGCTATAATTCCATTAATAAGTTCGCCGGAGTCATTAGGGCTACAACCATTTCACTGTGATTCAACCCGTCCCGACCGCACCTGATCACCTCATTTTCTTTCTCTAATGCTGCTCCATTGATCCATCTCATTTTCCTGCTTGAATCGAGCTACGATTCAAGGAAATTGAAGCTTCATCTTCCATCCTCGTCGGAGTTGCACCCACCTCGCCGTCCACAAGGTTTCAAACCTCCTTTTTGGGCTGAGAGGACCCTATCGAACCACCAAATCGTTTGCATAGGTTCAACCACCTAGAGAACCACCTGGAGCCTCTATTCAAGGCATTTTGCACCTCCCAGGTCGCCTGAAGCCCTCACTGCTCGCCAGGTCTCCACTGATTAGATCTGGATCTTCTGAGGTCCCTAGGGATGTGGAATGATCGAAGGAACCTATAGAGCCTTTTGGTTTGTAGATTGGTGCCCAGAGTCGTATGAAATCGGAGATCGAAGCTCAGCCACTTGATTGTTCTTCGTGTTCTTGCTGATGCTCCAGATGTCGTCGGATCAGGAGGCCTCTCCAATTGTAATCTCAGCCCCTGGATCAAAATGAAGCGACATGAAACCTCTACCGTTCGATGTGCTTTACTGAAGATCCCCAACTATCACATGGCATAAAAAAGGGGTAATTTGTATCGTACCCCCTCTGTTTTCTTTATTTCTTTCTAGTAATTTCTAGTACTTAAATATTTGTCTAGAGTGTAAATAAGTTTGTAAAAAAATGCATATAGTCCCCTTTGCTTTCTTGTATTTGCCTATGTATCCATGCTAGATCAACTTACGTGGCTTTCCACGTGAGGTAGATATTTTGTAGGCATAACCCCTTGATTTTGATATTTATTTTTAGTACATAAAATTGTATATTCAGTGTTAAAGTTTGGAAAAAATGTATATGTGACCAAGAACTTTTTTATATTTGCATAAAGGCCCTTCTAAAGATTTTTTAATTTAAGAATTTTGTGGAAAATTGCATGTATGCCCCTTGGGTTCTAAGATGGTTTTGGAATGCATGTATACATTATTTATTGCAAATAGGTCCCTTCCAGCACATTGAATGTCATTACTTGTTCATTTTCATTAAAAATGCCTACTGTTTGTATAAGTTTTTGAAAAATACGTTGTAAATGTCTGAGATGACATATTTTCATGCTTTGATTTTTAATTTTAATTTTGTAGGCATTTATCTATTTTTTAAATTCAAAATAGTGAGCATCAACTCCAAGCTTAGCTTTAAAAATTCCAAAAAATATTAAAATGCCTTTTAAAATTACAAAAATCATATGTTGTTTATTATGACCTATATTAACAAAAATTTCTAAAAATAGAAAAAGTAAAATAGAAAAAAAAATTAAAAGCTCCAATATTAAGTAAAAAATAGGAAAAAATCATCAAAAATTCCAGAAATATTTATTTTCATCTCTATTTTTCTTTATTTTGTTATTTATCTATTAAAATAGATTTATAGAATTTTTGGACGTCATTTGTTATTTTCTATCTTCAAGTCAATTCGACCTATTTATTTAATCACTAATTTGGGGGTGTTTTTGAATTTAAAAATACCTAGATATGCAAAAATTCCAAAAAATCAAAAAAAATATGAGAAAATCTAAAAATCTAATTTTTTCCATGTATTATTTGACTTTGCATAATGTATATACTATATACTATCTATATCTATATATTTTATCTATATACTTATATTACGTGCTAAAATATTCTGTATAAATATATTCTTGTTTTATTTTCAAAAAATAAAAAGAAATTAAAAATTAACAAAATTAATATATATATATATACACACACATATACATAAATATATATGCCTTGTATGTTTGTGGGTGTTTTTTATATCCCTACCTATTACCTTTATATATTATTAATTAAAAAAATATTTAAAAATAAAAAACCCATATAAAAAGACTTAAAGTCAAATATGTACATATGGGTTAGCAATAATCATAGGCTACCTATCTTGCTCTCTGTTGTTCGACCTCTACATGTTTACGTGATATACATTTTGTTTGTAGAGTATCATAAATTGTACCTCACATTTTTGGCCATTATTTCTTATTTTTTATATTGTGGGTACTCTTTGATTGCACATGGGTTCTCTTTGTGGGTTGCCTAAGCAACACCTCTCTTCCCACTCCGTGAGGATACATTTTTAGACCCGCATAGTAGAAAAACAATGCGTATCAGTAGGTCCTATGAATAATAGAGATTCAGAGGTGTTAGATAAGTTAGGTCAAAGAGTTGACTTAACGAGATCGATATAACGAAGACCTATGTCATATACTGTTACGATATAGGAACACACCCTTTGATCGGAGATAGATGTGTTACTATATGTCTGAGTATGTATATTTGTCATATCAATAGGTTGATGACCTAGATAAGGTCTATACACTGGAGAGCTGATGTGCATACAATGGTATATGAGTAATATGATCTCTCAAAGGGATCATACATGTTCATTACTAAATCGGAAGATATGAGCTCACTCATGAGATATTGGGATAAATTTCTGTGCATGGTCATCTCTCTTTGGAAGCTTGAAAGAATTTATTGATATGATATATGCTTTTGGAAAGCATACGATCGATATCAACTCCCAATGATCAATTGAGAAACTTAATGATAAAACCATGAAGAAGACAATTCAAATACAATCTAAAGCTTTGGGTTTAATCTAGGTATTCCAGTATGCAAGATGTACATGTATTAGGAATACTCAAGGGTGATGTAATCATATACGATTGTATAACCATGACACTTCCATTCTGAGGGAGTGATGAAACAAGTTTGGATTTTAGTGACTCCTCTCAATAGATTAGTAATCTGATCTTAGTCCAAATGTTGGATATAGATCTGAATGTGTTTCATATACAATAAGAAGATTGGATTCATAGTTGATTTAATCAAACATATTTGAGAGTTTCTTGGGAAACTAGATTCGAGATATGATCTCAATCCAAATCACTATGCATGGAATTTACAATCACCTGTCCTTTTTTCAAGGTATCCGCAGAGAAAGCACATTATTCTTGAAAGAGTTCAAGGATAATTCAATTGTTGATAATATATCTGAGCAATGAGAAATAAATAATGTGAATATGATTCATATTATTTATGACACATGGAGAAGAGTTATCTAAGATAATTAAATATGATTTAATTATTCAAAATGTGATTAAAATGGATATCAATATCCATAATAATAAATATTATAAATGTGATTTATAATATATTAGAGAGAGATTTATTGTAAATAGGATTTACAAATTAAATGTTGATGAGAATTGGATTCACATTGTTCAATTAATGTTAAATGTAATTTTCATTTTATTGGGTGGTTGAATTGATTCATAATTGTCAGCGGTTTTATTTGCAATTATCACAAATAATTTGCGATAATTAATTTGTGATATTTTGTTGATAAAACTTTTTCATGAAATATGATATAATGTAATAAGATTACATTAAGAATGGAGAGAGATTTTCTCTCTCCAATCCATGACGGCCGTCCACCTTGATTAAAAGGGAAGGAGCCTTTCTCCTTCCCCTTTTATCGGAAGGTGGAAGGCTAGTCCTATTTCATTCATGAGAATCTTAATTGAAACTAAATATGTTAAGATTATTTACAACAATATTTATTTTCTTCTAATAAATTAATTTTCTTTGCAATTTTTTGTAATAAAATCTCAACCATTGGTTTGAATTAGGATTGCACCTCCACCATCTAATTTAGTATAAAAGGAGGGGTGACCTTAGACTTTTACATTATAAAAATTGCAAGAGAAATTTACTCTCTCACTCTACACGTCCCATCTCTCTCTATCTAAATATTATGGCCATCTAACATATTCCCTGAGAGAGAGTCGCCATCACTGTGACACTATTGTATTGCCAGATCATCTGCTCCTATATATTCGCCTTTTTCGTGCATCTTGCTCATGAGGAAGGACTTGATTTCAATGGATGAAATCTGGGTCTCCATGCTCAGATTTTCAATTTGGATTGAGAGAAGCCGCATCTTATCAACGCACTCACAAGTGCCTTTTTCGTCAAGACGGACTTGAGACAAGAGCTCTCTTAATTTAGAGATACAATTGTAAACACGCTCCAAGAGGTAATCCTACTTACTCGTTCGTGATCTCTATGAAATGATTTGAGAAGTCTTCTTGAATCATGTAGTTTCATCTATTTAAAATGTTAAATTCTGATGCTCTCATGATCCATACTCAATAACGGCTCTCGCAGAGGCCAGGAAAGGCCGTCCCAGGATGATTGGAGGGTGCTCCATGGGGTTGGAAGTCTCCATGGGCAATACGATAAAATCAGAAGTGAAGTTCATGCCCAGATAAGAATGACAATGTTTTCTAGATACCCTTCGGCCTCTTGATAGATCCATCAACAATTGAACAATCATCCTGGTTTTCTTGAGAGGCCCAAGATGAAGAGACTGTACATAGAGAAGGGTATTATATTGATTGGTGCACCTCCGTCAAGGAGAGTGTTATCACAAGATAGTCAGAGATGGAGCAACTCGCCATGTTGGTAAGGATTTTTCATTGGTTTCATAGGGAGTCCAGAGTAGAGTACCATTCTCTGTGCCAGATGGGAGAGACCCAGTTCTCTGATGAGGAGACTTCTTTCAGACTCCATTCTCTAGCGACCGTGACTCCCGACGAGGATTGCACTTCCACGGCCTTTCCAGTTCGACCCTTTACAGAGATGGAGCAGTTGTCTACATGTTGTGGCAGGCCAGAGTACTCCGACGAGGAGACTCATTTCTAGTTGCAGTGACTCTGACAGGCGCAGTTCAGAGCATATGCTCTCCGATGAGGAGATTCAGCAGACTCACACTCCAGCATGTTCGTCCTCCTCTCCTACACGGCATGAGAAGCAACGTCCTCGACAGCAGCAGTTGTGCGCGTTGAGTTGATTATTGTCCGTAGTGTTCTGTAGCATGAGTTGAGTTTCTTTCTTTTATTCAAGCTGAGCATTACATGCTCCAGCTTGAGGGGGAAGAGTTGGAGTCTTCATTGTATGCGTCATCTATGAGGGAGATGTGTAAATGAATCTCTCTAGGATCTATTTACCCCATCCATTTGTTTAGTCCCACATCTACCAGTGGTAGGACTTGAAGACTCTGTGGAGGCTATATAAGAGCCCCAGACCCTCCTGTATCCATTGAGAAAAAGGAATAGAATATCCACCCCTTTGAGGGCTTCTCCTGTGGTTTCATCCCGCTCTTTAGGGAGTAGGGTCCACGTAAATCCTGATGTTCTTATTGTTATTTATATTTATTTATAATTCCGCTTCCACTTTCTATTTTCTAACAAAGATATTAGGAATATCTCTTGAAGCATGGTTGCGATCGAAGTCTCTAAAGGAAGAGATCACAAGTCGCAAGTCCTACCCGACGGAGGAGACGCTTGGGAGCATGTTGATGAGACACGGGCTTCTCACAATCTAAGATGAAGATCCAAGCAACAGATTTCCTGATTTCCTCACACGAAATCCAACATCTTCTACACGAGCAAGGAGCACCAAAGAAGATGGAAGATCCACGGGTGATTGAAGTAGTGGCACGACAGCGTACTGACGACGATGACTCACTCTAGTACAAGAGGTGGACGACCATACTTGAGAGAAAAAGAGAGAGATGGGGCATGATAATGAGAGAGTGAGAGAGAGGCTTGCAAAGTGTTGTAAAAGAAGAGCTCGGGTTGCCTCTTCTTTTATAATATTTTTGGAGTCCATGGATTACAATCCACAAGTTTGCAAAAGTCGGTAGTCGGTATTCTATCGGTCGGGTCACTGACTATCACTAATTCGACAGTCAAACGATTAATCGACTTTGAATTTTTAACAAGGCCATAAATGCCATATTTCGGTTTCGTTCGATCAGCAATGAAAGAGGAAATTCGATGTAATTTTAATGGGAATTTTGGTGAAATGGTCAGAATTGAGGAAATTACTTGAAAACTCATTTTTTTCAAAAAGTAAGATTTTCTAATACTCTTTAACTCGATAAATGATATAAAAATTCACAACTTTTTACTAATAGTAAGATATTAGCCGGATGTATTCACATTAAATTTCCATTCAATCGCTCCTACAATAAAAAAGCAGCTATTGCTAAGAATCAGAACCAGATTTGGAATCAAAATTAAATGCCATTAGTTTCACCTATTGAATTTGAAGAGAATGGTGACAAGTGCAATAGTAACAGAGAAAAACATAGGCCAACAAATAGTACTAGCAAGAAATGATATTTTATGTTAAAGTCTGAAATGATAGCTTAGAACTTGTATCTAACCAAATACTTTATATGTAGAAAAATATCTAATTTTAGGAATAAAATAAGACATACATACACACAAACACAAATATTTTTAAGACGTATGTCTAATAGACGCACTGTATAGCTTTTGATCGTAAAATCTATGTTATACAAGACACAAAAAATACGCTAATACCAAGAAACTATGTAGCATTCACAAGCACAATCTATATCCGACCTGATAGTAGGTAAATACTTACAATCACAATATTTTGAAAGTTGATTGCTAACAAAATAAAACTCGTACAACCACACATACTCCTTGTAGTAGCCAAAAGCTGCAATAAAGCAATGCCTTAAATTTTGATTTCGATTTTGTTTCGCCATATGTCCAGAAAGAGAACTTTAGGAGAACTTTGGTGAAATCGTCGGAAATCTTGAAAATGACTATAAA
Organism: Ottelia alismoides; assembly: GCA_037367405.1. Classification (NCBI taxonomy): domain Eukaryota; kingdom Viridiplantae; phylum Streptophyta; class Magnoliopsida; order Alismatales; family Hydrocharitaceae; genus Ottelia; species Ottelia alismoides. The sequence continues at coordinate 2,227,823 of JAZKJV010009256.1, read as the reverse complement.
CTTGAATTTTTTCAAAAGATAAGGTTTTTAATATTCCTAAGTTAATAAATAAAATAGTAATGCATAAATATTTTTAAAATAAAATTGTAAATATAAGTTCTGAAGTAATATTATCATCATAATCATCGGACATGTTGATATTTAGAACAACGCGTTGCTTAGAGTCATAAACATATGCGAAACTAGAAGCAAAAGTCATGATAATCAAATCGTCAATAAGAATGAGATGACACATATAATAACTACTAATCAAAACATATATATAAAAATAAGGAAAGAACAAAAAAATAAAGCTCTTCGATTAAAACATGTATATAACTCTTAAATCTTGTGTCTAATTAATTTGGTTGGGATTTAGATCTAAAATTTAGAAATTAACTAAAGAAACTTCTTCAAACAATATAAATCACACTAACAACTAAACACATCAAAGAATAGATAAGTGAAAATTCATTAATGTATGTAGATTTCGATGAAAGCAATGGGTATATTCACTTATTTTTGTTGTTTTGCCGAAATGACATCAATTTTGATGAAATTTCATTGACATTTCATTTAAAACCTAGAAAAAGAAATAAGGTAGCATTTCGATTTCAGTGACGCAAAGAAATGGAAATTTCAGAGAAAGTTGGTAGAATTTTGTTGAAATTTTAGGTCCTTATTTTTAAATATATAAATCTTGTTATACATATATTCTTATAAATTTGCATTGATTCATATATTATGTATGTGTTGGAAAAAATAAGAGACTTGTTTATTCCATATGCCCTGGTCTCTCTTATATAGGAGAGTAGCCTATGGGTAAATTACATCAAGAGTTCAGAAGAAAAGAAAAATATGAAAATGTACAAAATAATATAACATATATCTCTACACTACCCCTCAAGATGGAGCATAGATGTCGATCATGCTCAGCTTGGACGAGCACTTTTGGAATGGCCCTCTAAGTAATGCCTTGTTAAAAATATCGGTAATTTGGTCCCCTGAGCTAACATGAGATGTAGAAATAAACCCCTTCTGAATCATATCTTGTATAATGTGACAATCTACCTCAATGTACTTGGTTCATTCATGAAATGCTGGATTATTTGCAATAAATATAGCAGCTTGATTGTCACTTTCTAGAGCCATAGGAAGTGGTACTTCTATATGTAGATCCGAAAGAATAGCTTTAACCCACATCATTTCTGTACTGACCTAGGCCATAGCCCTATATTCAGAATCAGCACTGGATCTGGATACAACAGTTTGATTCTTGCTTCTCCATGAGACAAGAGAGTTTCCAACATACACAACAAATCCAGTGGTGGACTTCCTATCCTTGGGGCATCCTACCTAATCTGCATCTGCACATGTTGAAATAGTAATCTCCTTGTCTTTCTTAAATAACAGACCTGCACCTGGAGATGATCTAAGATACCCGAGTATCATATGTATAGCGTCCATATGTACCTGACGTGGTTTCTCCAAGAACTGGCTCACCCGACTAACAACAAAATAGATATCGGGTCTTGTAATAGTAACATAAAGAAATTTGCCCACCAGTTCTCTGTATCTTCTCTTATCCACCTCATCAGTGTCGTCACCATATAATTCATGCTAGGATCCATGGGTGTAGTGGCCGGTCGGCATCCAAGCATTCCTGTTTCACTCAACATGTCAGTGACATATTTCCGCTGGGTCATTACCAGTCCATGAGGATTTCTGGCGAACTCTAGCCCCATAAAATATCTAAGGACTCCAAGATCCTTGGCGACAAATTCACGACCCAGCATTTCTTTCACCTCTGAATTCCTTGTCCATCGTCACCTGTAATCAAGATATCATCTGCATAAACCATAATTGCAATAATACCTCTGGATGTCTTCTGTATGAACATGGAATGATCTGCATTGGAACGTCTGTACCCCTATTTTTTAAACAGGTCTGAGAGCTTCTGGAACCAAGCTCTAGGGATCTGCTTAAGGCCATAGATGGCCTTATGAAGTCTACACACCTTAGAACACTCCCCCTCAACAGCAAAACTAGGTGGTTGTTGCATGTAGACTTCCTCCTGCAAGTCACCATATAAAATGCATTCTTAACATCTAATTGGAATAGTGGCCAATCACGAGTAACTGCAAGAGAAAGAAGGATCTGTATGGTGGAATGGCGAGCAACCGGAGAAAATGTATCAAGGTAATCCATCCCATATGTCTTTGTAAATCCACGAGCAACTAGGCGTGCCTTGTATCTGTCAATGTTGCCATCTGCATTCTGCTTAACTGTAAAGACCCACTTGCAGCTCACTGTAGATAGATCGGTAGATGCAGGGACAAGGCTTCAAGTACCTCTCAACTGAAGAGCAGCCATCTCTTCTTCCATGGATAAACACCATCTACTTTCCTTCAATGCATCTTGGTAATTCCGTGGAATATCCACCGCCGATAGTGCAATGACAAAGCTCCTGAATTCCCCAGATAAACGATCAAAAGAAACAGTGGATTCTATAAGATATGACGCGCAGCTGCGCTTCTGTTTCTGAAGTGCAATTGGAATATCCAAATCACCTACATCCTCATTTAGCCTCTGTAACACATCCTGCTCAGGTAAATCATTAGATCCATCAATATTGATTATATTCTCAGAACATACCTCAGGAGAGCTAGATGATGAGCGGTGACCATGAGCATAAGCAGGCCGACGGGTATAGTGGAGTGGCAATGGGGGAACAGGAATGGTAACAAGAGGTGTAGGAGATATAGGTAGTGGTGGAGGTGGTGATGGTGGTGGAATGCATATGGCTTCATCAGTGCCAGAGGATACCAACTGATTACCTGCATAAGAGAAGTACATAACAGACTCGAAAAAGGTAACATCAGCACTAACAAAATATTTCCTGCGCAATGGATCATAACACCTGTACCCCTTTTGTATTTTGGAGTACTCGACGAAAACACACTTGACAGCCCTAGGAGAGAGCTTGTCAATACCAGGAGACAACTGGTGGACAAAGCCCACCGAGCCAAACACATGTAGAGTGAGGGAGAACAATTCTCTTTCAGGAAAAACAAGGGAGAAAGGAATCTTCTCACCTAAGACAGACGACAACATGCGATTAATGAGATAACATGCCGTTAGGATAGCATCACCCCGGAAAGAATGAGGGGTATGACTCTGTATGAGAAGCGACCTGGTGACATCAAGTAAATGACGATGTTTCCTTTCTGCAACTCCATTTTGTTGGGAAGTATTGGCATGGGATGTTTGGTGGATAATCCCTTGTGTTGAAAAATAATTGGAGAGAGTATGAGTACAAAATTCCAAGGCATTATCACTTCTCACAGTCTTTACATATGCAGAAAAAACATTACGAACTTCATTGATGCAATTTATGATAATATTCCAGCTTCAGATTTATTCTTTAACAAAAACACCTAAGACACATGAGAGAAATCATCCACAGTAACCATATAAAACGTGTGTCCCTGATGATCAGGGACATAACTAGGACCCTAGATATCAACATGAAAAAACTCAAACTTGGAGCTACTACTCCGACTCTGACAACTGGGAAAGGAAGACCCATGATGCTTTCCCAACTGAAAAGCTTCATATTGGATGGACGTGTGATGTGAAACTTGGGGTAACACATGGCACAATTTCTGAAGCACTAGATGACCAAAGCGTAAGTGCCACAGGAAAGGGGAGACAAATCCAGCAGGAAGAGAGGAGGCTCCGGCATATGGGATCCGACTGAGACGATATAGGCCTCCCTGCTCATGGCCACTCCCAATCACGTTGCCCGTAAGAATGTCCTGAAAAATGAGAGAAGATGGATAAAAAATTGCTCGATAATGTAAATACTTTGTAAGTTGGCTAATGGACAACAAATTCATTGAAAAATCAGGTGCGTGTAGCACGTTCTTGAGGTTCATAGAGGATGTCAGGCTAATTTCCCCCTGACCAGTAATCAGGGAATGGGTCCCATTAGCAATAACCACAGTACGACATGGAGGAACCTGTCAGTAGGCTGTAAGTAGACTTTGATCACCACACAGATGATGTGTGGCACCACAGTCCATAATCTATTCTAAAGTATTTGATCCACTACTGTTAGTGAATGCATAAGTGCTACCTGAGGTACTGGTGGATGCAGAAGCAGCAATGTCAGAGTGACTTTCAGAAGTAGGCGTTGATGCAACGGGACCGGATGGAGGAATAATGCCCCTAAGATGGGCTACAAGATCATCAAAGCGCTGATCCAAAGAAGAAGCAGATGGAGGTTTAATCTATTCAGCTAATTGTGCAGAAGTAGGAAATCCACTTGAATAGCATGTGTCTTCGGTATGCCCATAACGGTGGCAAAAGGTGCATGATGGACGAACACGACCCCCTCTGCCTCGAGGTCCACGTCCATAGAACTGATGATGACTCCCACGACCTCGATTCGCTACCATGGTAATGGCGGTCTGATTTGCAGTAGATGAAGGAACAGTAATTTGAAGGAACAGTAATATGACTCAGTCCGTGAAAGGCTTCCTCCATCGGAGGAATGGTGGAATCTGCTAAGATCAGGGAGCGGCTGCCTCATACTCTAGATCTAGAGCTGCCAGAAATACACCAACCATAGTGGCATTCCGGTAGGTCTTCTATTGCTCAGGATTGGTTGTGAGAGGCATGAAGATGTAAAGCTTCTCAAACATTCCACGTAAAGACGTGTATAATGAGTGTAGAGGCCGTCTATTCTACTTGATGGTAAAGATGTCATGCTGGAGTTGCAGAATCTTCGTCTCATTCTTTGCCTATGAATAGGTAGCAGCTAGAATATCCCATATTGCTTTTCCAGTGGGCTGATGGAGAATGTCATTGGCAATCTCAATTGCTAATGTTCATGATAGCCAAACCTTGGCATATGCATCATTTGCCTCCCATGAGGCATTGACCCCAGTCTTCTCAGCAGGCTCATCCTCAGTAAGAATGTGTTTCTTACTGGTCAACTTCATCATACTCATGAACTGCATTGTCCATAGTTCATAGTTGGACCGGTGCATCTTCACAATAGGTGCAAGACCTCTAAAGGAGCATGTAGATGGGATATTTTCCTTGCTTTCTGACATGATAATAATAAAAGACTAGGGACGTAAACTGAAGATACGATTGTCTACACTGACGTTTACGGGTTCGATTGCATGTGTAGACTTCAAGCAACCAAGCCCATTAACATGAAGATGCGGGTGGAGGTCTCCTTGCTGATGAAGATACCCTAGGGTTGGCCAAACCCTAGCGCGATGCTATGTGCGCTAGACGAGATGCACGCACAGTTACAACCTAGGTGAGATGCACTAGGCATGCTATGAGAGGCTGAGTGACATGAAACCAAGGTACACGGAGAGGCGGAGGAGCGGCGGGGAGTACGTGGTGCATGAAGAGAGGCAACGCGTGTGGCCTCGACGACTCGCGGTGCCTGGGAGACATGCACAGGACTCACGATGCCTAGACGTGTAGGAGGCGCGTAGGAGGGCCTAGGAGATGTGCAGGGCCGTGCGAGGAGCGATGCGTAGGGCCGCGCGAGGAGGGCCTAGGCGCGTAGGGCCGCGTGGGAAGGAAGCCGTGGTGGCCTAGGCGCACGAGGAAGGATGAAGCCAAGGCGGCAGCGTGCGAAGGGCTTGGAGGTGGGGGCTAGGGTTAGGGTTTGGTTTGAGAACTCCGATCTAGGATCATCACTCTGATACCATGTTGGGAAAAATAAGAGACTTGTTTATTCCATATGCCCCATGCTCTCTTATATAGGATAGTAACCTATGGGTAAATTACATCAAGAGCTCAGAAGAAAAGAAAAATATAAACGATACAAAATAACATAACATATATCTCTATAGTATACTATAATAATGGAATAAAAGAAATAATTGAATTTAGATAAAACTCTAAGCATATTAGAATAAGTTTTCTTCTAAAAAAGAGAAAAATAAAAAATAAGGTATCTCCAAGCAAAAATTGGTCGACTAGCGGGCATAGTCGGAACTAGTCAGTATTTGGTCGGCCACCCCACTGACTAGACTAGTCGGACCTACTAGTCGAGCTAGTCGGGTGTCTTTTACAATATTAACAATCCATGTACAACACAAAATAAATGGTTGAGATTGATTTGTGTTTCTATTCAATGGACATGATCTTGTTCAAAAAATTACAACAAAAATTAACTTAAATTAAATTAAATACATATTGAATTGTCATAAATAAAATTTAATTTAATAAAATCAATATACACAAGAGGATTGAGAATGAGACTGCTTTCTAAAAATAGGGGGACGACTACTCTTGATTAAGTCAAGGGTGGTCGTCCACCCTCCATTTATGCAAGGGGACTCATCCTCTTATTATGTGGAATTTTTATAACTCACATAATCCTCTTATTACTTGCAATAACTTTTATAGCAAATATATTCCCAAAATTAATTCCAAACTAATTTGAGAATATTTCAATCATGCCATTGAATTAATGTAAATCATATTCACACATCCAAAATAAAATGTAATTTATATTTTCAATTTATCGTCCAATGTGAATCCAATTTGCATCAACATTTAATTTTTAAATACCAGTTACAATTAGCTCTCTACAATATAATATAAATCACATTTATAATATATATGAATAACATGGGTAGTGTTATCCATATTATTCATGTCCTTGATAATTAAATCATATTTAATTATCTTAGATCTCCATTCTCATGAGTGTAAATAATATGAATCACATTCATATTATTTCTGATAATTAAATCTCATTTAATTATCAATTTCCTAATGCTCAGACACACAATTCATCAAAGGCATTATTCTTGAAATCTTTCAAGAACAATTCGCTTTCTCTGCGGATACTTTGTCGATAAGGACAAGGCGATTGTATGTTCCATGTATAATGACTTGGATATTGAGATCAGATCTCAAATCCAAATCTCAGGGACCTTTTATAGCTGTTTGATTAAATCAAATCCGCAAAACCAATCTTCTCATTATATCTGAATTGTGTTCAGATCAATATTCAATCCTTGTACTAAGATTAGATTACTTCTCTGATAAGAGTAGTCACTAAAATCCGAACGTATATCATCACTCTATCGGAAAGGAAGCTTCATAGTTATACAATTGTTTATGATCACATCACCCTTGAGTATTCCAAGTACTTGTATATCCAGCATACCGGAATACCTTCAATAAACCTGAAGTTTTAGATCTATTTTAGATTGTCCTCTTCAGTATTTTATCATTAAGATTCTCACTCGGTCATTACGAGTTGATATCGATCATATGCTTTCCAAAAGCATATATAATACCTTCAAATTCTTATCATGCTTTCAAAGCAAGATGACCATGCATGGAATTAGATAGGTCCCAATAACTCATGAGTGAGTTCATGTCTTCTGGTTCAGTAGCGAACCTATATGATCCCTTTGAGAGATCGTATTACTCATATGCCATCATATGCACACCAGCTTGCCAGTGTATAGACCTTGATTCGATCATCAACCTATCGGTCTGTTAAATGTACATATTCAGACATATAACAATACATAAGTCTCCGGTCAGAGGATGCATGCCTATATTATGACATCATACAACATAGGTCTTGGTTATATCGATCTCGTTAAGTCAACTCTTTCACCTAACTTATCTGACACCTCTGAATCTCTATTCCTATGCAGATGACCTGCATCAAGAGGTCGGTCAGATATCATCATTTAGAGAAGGATTGTTATCTCCATCTCAGATAGTAGATCATCTCTCTCTCTTTAGATATCATATAGGCACCAGCCTCTATGATTCAACAATTGAATCAACAGTTGTATGATTATCAAGATGGAAAGGGACCTGTAATGCAAATTAGTTATTCTTCATTTCAGAGCAGGGAATGATTTGCAATAACATTTACTGCATAATGGCTCGTCGTGGGCTTGCATGCAACAATCTCCCACTAGTCCAAAGAGTCATTAGTGGGCTAATCTTTAAACACACACTCATATGCTAATCATAAGCTATTTAGAAAAATATCTCGGTAAGCTGACCAATCTCCCTGTTCTGAGAGACTACACCAAGTCCTTTTAATGTACTTGCATATCTCCTAGTAACAGTGCTCGCATCCAATGCAAATGTTGTATCTTATGCAACCAATACTCAATCTTGTTAAAGCAGTTCTAGTGTCTTTGCCACTACAACTCAATAATTCATATGCTAATCTTTAAACCCACACTCATATGCTAATCATAAGCTATTTAGAAAAAAATATCTCGGTAAGCTGACCAGTCTCTCTGTTCCGAGAGACTACGCCAAGTTCTTTTACGGTACTTGCATATCTCCTAGTAATAGTGCTTGCATCTAATACGAATGTTGTATCTTATGCAACCAATACTCAATCTTGTTAAAGCAGTTCTAGTGTCTTTGACACTACAATTCAATAATTCTTATAACTGCTAAGAAAGTTTTATTATCCTTATCAGAATACCCTTATACGTGGAGATCTCTATCTCCTTAGACGAAGACACAATCTTAAGTCTTGTAAGGTATCTGTAGGTAACATCTTGTAGATCACTATCTATAAAGTCTTAAGTTCTTAGAGATAAGACTTTGAGATCACTATCTCTAAAGTCTTGTCCTCTTTTGAAGATATTGTTATTACTGCAATTTAATGTTTTATCTTTGTAGTAGGAACGGTAACATTTTATCACTCCCACTGCATGCCATACATATTGCTTTTTGTACACATCTAGCATACACCGACCTTCCCATAGCTGATGCACTAGTGCATGTAGCTTTGAAATTTTCATCATCAAACATTTTGAGATGTTATCCTTTCAAATAGGTTAGTATCATATCTTAAGGAAAGAAGCCTTCCTTGGATTTTCCAAAATGGAATATGTCCAAGATGTACTACTAATGTGACAATATCAATGCTCTCTTCTCATTGCTTCTGAACAACTTCAGAACTAAGATCTAAGAGGTATCCTTGAGAACTTTCATCTCAAGATACGGAACAACCAGATTATAAAACTCCTATTATCATCCTTATATCATTCCAAATGATTATGATTCTTATATACATTTAGCATGGTGGACACAATGGCACTTCCACTAAGCTTCACACGGTTCATCAAGATTCTATCTGAAATCATAACCTTTATAATTTCATCAAATATGATGTTCAAACTAAAAGAAGCTTATATTTGAGTCCATAGATTGAGTTTCTTATCTTGCACACCTTGTATTCTTCAACAATGAAGACATGGAGCTATTTCATATGAATATCCTCCTTGAGGTATTAATTAAAAATTGCCATTTGACTTCCATCTTACAGATGTCATAGTCAAGTTGTGTAGCTACAGTTAGCACTATTCCGATGAGTTTATGTATGGTCACTAGAAAGCAAGTCTCATCGCAAGCGATGTCTTCTTTCTGTGTGTAGCTCTTGGCTACGAGCCGTGCTTCGAAGGTCTCTACCTCATGGAAGGCCATTTCACGATATATCGGTATCGAGAAATCGAGGGTACCGATATCAGTTTGTATATCCTTTTACAAGGATATCGCCGATATTGTACGGATATCGACGATATATCGGGTGTCGACGATATATCACCGACATAAGGCATCTTCTAGCATGGAAATGCAAGCAAACCGGCCCCATTTCAGCCTATATCATTCTCATTTCAGCAATATCACCCATTTCACATGCTGCAAGCTTGCAAGGAGTTCTTCAAGAGCTTGGCTTCCTTCCTTTGAGGTAACATGTAAAATTACAGATCTATTCCAATTTCTTATATGAAATTGTGAAATTATTTAGGGTTTTTATTCATAGTTGTTAGGTGATGCATATTCTTTTTTTGGTAAGATTTGAAAAAATTAGTGAGATATTGGGTGAAGTAATTTGGGGTTTTTGAGTTACATTTAGAGATTAAGTTATTTTATGGATGAATGGAGTTGGAGCTCTTGTTTTAGACATAGAAATTCAAGATTTTATGGTGATTTTTGTGAAAAAAGTAATAATTAATTAAATCCGTTAATTGAAAATTAGATATACAATCTTGTGAGATTTTTGATGAAGTAATTTGGGTTTTTGAGTTACATATAGAGATAAAATTAAGTTATGGATGAATGGAGTTGGAGCTCTCTTTTAGACATAGAAATTCAAGATTTTTTTGATGATTTTTGTTTAAAAAAGATAGTAATTAATTAAATCCATGAATTGAAAATTATATCTACAATTTAGTGAGATTTTTGGTGAACTAATTTAGGGTTTTTGAGTTATGTTGCGATATTAAGTTCTGTTATGGATGGTCGAAGTTAGATCTCTTGTTTTTGACATAGGAAACATGATTTTATGGTGAGTTATGTTAACAATAGAGTAGTAATTATTTAATTCCCTGAATTAAAAATTAGATCAAAAATTTAATGAGACTTTTGGTGAACTAATGTTGGGTTTTTGGAGTTATGTTGCAGAAGTTAAATTATGGATGAGTGAAGTTTGATCTCTTGTTTTAGACATAGGAAACATGATTTTATGGTGATTTATTTTGACAACAAAGTAGTAATTAATTAAATTTATGAATTAAAACTAAACAAATAATTGATTATTCTACTCATATTTCTCATGAATGTTTGTTGTGTTTTTTTTGCAGATTTTAGACTTCAGTAAATCAACAACATGGCACACTCCAGTTCAGAATCTGATGGTTCTGGTAATGAGTTGGACAGTGGAGAGTTTGGTTGGAGGTATGCCACCGCTCCAGATGGCAACAAATCAAAACAATAGTGCAACTTATGTGGGAAGAAGTTGTATGGAGGGGTATTACAAGACTGAAGCATCATCTTGTTGGCTACAACAAAAATGTTGCCAAGTGCACTTATTGTCCAAGAGATGTGAGGGAGTTGGTGAAGACCAACATCGAGGGGAAGAAGGACAAGGATGCGGAGAGGTCTAAAAGGGATGAACAGCTCAAGGAATTCATGTTCGAGAAGGAGTTTATTGTCCTCTTCGATTCAGACGATGATGACTTTGTCTACCCCGCTGACATTTAAATAGCATCGGAGAGGAGGGCATACATGAGAGATACAAAAGAGTCTATGAGGAGTGAGTTCGAGAGGAGGGAACTTGGTGGTGCACGTGACGGCTTCCATGGTACTGGTGGTAGTGGGAGTGGTTCTGGAGGCACACCAGTACCACCACCTACCAAAAAAAAACATAAGAGGAAGGCATTGGAACCCTTCTTGACGAGGAGCGAGTCCATGCAACACATGTCAAGCAAGTAACCGATACAGAAGACGGTGAAAGGGATGTCCATCAATGCATAGGAAAGGGTATACAAGGCCATCGACAAGCTCTTCTTTAGAGAGAGCATTCCTGCCCACGTTGCTAGTAGACCTTTTCTGCAGCACACCATTGATGAGATCGTCGCAGTAGGAATGGGAGTGAAGGTTCCTACATCAAAGGAGCTAATGAACAAGTATCTTGGGCAGGAGAAGGAGGAGATGAATGAGTACACCTCCGAGTTGAGGAGGAGAAGACCATAGCACATGTGACGTTAATGTGCAATGGCTGGACGAGCTACACGAGGAAGCATATCATCAACATCCTCGTTTACTGCAATAGAAAGACCATTTTTTTGAAGTCAATCGATGCATCTGAACATGTGAAGGACCACAAGTACCTGTTGAAGTTGATGAAGGACGTCATCAAGGATGTCGGGAAAGAGAACATTGTCTAGATTGTTACGGACAATGGTAGCAACTTCAAGAAACCATGTGAAACAATAATGTAGCCTACCAGCTACGACATTTTTTGGACATTGTGTGCTGCACATTGTACAGATTAATTCTAAAGGACTTCAGCAAGAGGAAGCTCGTCATAAAGGTGGTGGAGTAAGCATGGGCGATCACCACCTTCAATTACAACCATTCTAAAGTGCTGATTTTGATGGAGGCGGACATGCAATGGTGAAGTGATGAGGCATGGCATCACACGCTTTGAAACCAATTTTATAGCATTGCAAAGTCTCAAACAACACGAGACATGGTTGAATATCATGTATTGCGAAGATGAATAGTTCGAGATACCTGAAGCTAGGACTGAAGGATTGAAAGTGAAGTCAATCATCAACGATCTCCACTTCTAGGATGATGTGACTCGGGTCCTGAAGGTAATGGATACGACTGTTTCTGCATTACAGATCGTCGACGATGACAAGAAGCCCACCATGAGAGTGATCTACAAGGCAATGTGTTGTATGAGAGAGAAGGTCAGAGAAACAGTTGGGAGAGGATTCAAAGCATGGTTGGACATAATAGACGAATGGTGGTCCAAGATGCTCTCACATCCACTTCACAAGGTTGGTATGTATCATCTAATAAATCTTTTTATCCAATTTTATGGATTAAAATTTCAGAACATGTGTGATTGTGTCCAACTATTTACTTCAATCCCACGCACCAGTACAAGAACGATCTTGGTACAAATGCTGACCTTCTAGAAGCTATACAAGTTGTGGTGGAGAAACTCGTCAAGGACAAGAAGACACATACCTCGTGCATTAATGAGGTAATTTTGATTCATGCATTAATCAATAACAAATATTCACTAGGAACAATATGTGACATTTTGTGACCTTAAACAATGTACATGTCAAGTACTTTAGAAATGTTGTGGGCTCTTTCGTTAGAATTATCGCGGTTAATGGGCGGGGCAGTACTCTTCCAGTCAAGGACTAAGACAAAGAAGTCACAAGATGAGAGATCATTTGGCATCTTCCCTGAATATTTTCATGCTGCTCCTGTACCTCCTCCTCAAGCATATGCTCCTCCATCATATGAATATGGTTATAGTGGGTATGGGGGATATAAGAGTTATAGAGGTGAGAACTACGAAGGTAGCCAACCTGATCTGAGCTAGGGTAGCTTCTTTGGTGGTGATAGTTTTGGTTCCTTCCCCGAGTACGCGTTCATGCCTCCTCCTCCACAAAGATCTTGTCCTGCTACGTCATCATCATCCGGAGGATCTCAAGCTAGTACTTTGCAACCTCGTCATACATCTCCTGATACCTAATCTAGTGTTGCTTATCCTCGTCTCGGGATACTCCTAGGGATCGATGACCATCAATACAGGCAATATGTCATGGATTACAAGGCCATGTACTCATACATGACATGGAAAAACTACTGCGAGTTCTTTGAGTTCGCGATCCGCTATGAGAGACAACATGGTAGGGGGACCGATTCAGATCCTCCGCAGAACTCTTGGTTCTAGGTAATCTCTTGTACAATATTACATTAATTTGTATTTTCTTCATTTATTTTGTGAATCGATAAATCATTATTTTCTTCATTCACTATGTACTGGATATGATAGATATGAACCATGCACGATATAAGGATAAGGATCATAGATGATCTATATGTGCTATCTAAATGTATATTTGCAAGTTATTTAGTGTTCTAAGAACTTGGATGAACAACAATTCCAATATCTATAGGTCAACAATTAACAGTCCAGTGATATGTTCGATATGACCAATATGTGTGATATAGGTGATATAAATGACCGATATGTGTATAAGTGTGTATTTTTAGGTTATTTGTTCTTTTAATTTTTTGATGATCTTAGTTATGAAAAAATGGCAAAAAAGGCCTTTTGAGCCATTTTCCAACATTTCCATCGATATCGTCGATATATCCCCGATATATCTTTTTCCGAACAGATCGATACGATATCCGATACCGATTTGGCCTTCCTTGCTCTGCCTTCTCATTAGGTGCCCACTTTATCTTGAAGATCCATTTACACCCAATGTGTTTGACCCTATAGGTGAATCCTCAAGGTCCATACACAACACTTGTGTATGAAGCTTACTTTAGACTTTATTACTAACATCCATCTTTCCATCTCATGATCTACAGATGCTTCAACATATGAAGTTCGATCATTCTCAAATTTTTCTGACACATGGAATCTATACGCTCTAGATGGTCTTACCATTCTCAAAATGATTTGAGAGGTATGAATGTTACATCATTAATTGTCCCTTTAGTTTCCGATTCTAGGAGCATAATTATCTTTTTAGGATTCAAGGAGTCCCATTACTTCATTAGTATCTTGATTCTCAAGAAAGTCATCTTCTTATAATCATATTCTTAAAGATGAAATCTTTTTAAGATTCTTAAGGTCATAAAGTAGGTATCCAATACCATCCTTTATTTTCCTAATGAAGAAGTACTTTCTAGTGCTAGATTCCAGCATTCTTGCATCCACGATATGATAAGAGACCAAGCAACCCTAAATAAAAAATCCGATCAAAATAAATTCGAGCAGTTTGCTGGTTTGATTATCTACTTAATCCAAGTATTTATTTCATGTTTCATAACGGAAAAACAATAAGCAAAAAATAATTCCTTACAAATCAGTGAATACATGCAAAGACAATTTCGTAGTAGGAACTCATCTTTGAATTTTATTCATGCACTTTTGAGGCCAACAATTGGCTTATGTTTTGGTGACATATTTAGACTTTCTAAATGTATTTTAGTAACAAAAAAAAACACACAAACAATGCACAAACAAGGTGATTTTAAATTTCAGGAAAAACCAATTCGAAACTTGCATCTCATGCAAAACAATGAGTGCCCGTGCATCCGAAATTCAAAACCTTTTTCACCTATGATTTTTGATCATATCCAAGACCTAAACCTGGTACTGATACCACTTGATTGTTATGGGAGAAGCCTTAAGCGCATCACTGAGGCATGATGATCACATCCAATGCGATCAAGAGCAACTAGTCATACTAGTTGCCCCGAGCAGTGGAATTTAAAATATGTAAAGAGATGTAACCACATGATTCAAGAACACTTCTAGAATCGTTTCATCAAACCACAAAAAAGATATAGGAATACCTCTTGAAACGTGGTTGCGATCGAAGACTCTAAAGGAAGAGACCACCTGTCTCAAGACCGACCCGACGGAGGAAACGCTTGCGATCACGTTGATGAGACGCACACTTCTCACAATCCAAGATGAAGATCCAAGAAGCAGATATCCTAATTTCGTTATACGAAATCCGGCGTCTTCTTAACAAGTAAGGAGCACCGAAGAAGATGGAGATCGACGAGCGATCGAAGCGGCACCACGGCGATGTAGTGATGACGACACCTCTCTTTAGTACAATGGGGTGGGCAACCATACTTGAGAGAGAGAGAGAGATGGGGTGTGAAAATGAGAGAAAGGAGATGCTTGCAAAGGGTTGTAAAAGAAGAGCTAGGGTTTCCTCTTCTTTCATAGTATTTAAGGAGTCCATGGATCACAATCCATGTACAACACAAAATCAGTGGGTTGAGATTGATTTGTGTTTCTATTCAATGGTCATGATCTTGTTTAAAAAAATGCAAGAACAATTAACCTAAATTAAATTAAATACATATTGAATTATTGTAATACCCCGTAATTTTCGGATTTTTCTGAAGCTTTAAAACCTACTCAATATTATACTCAAAACAAGCGTCTCGTCGCAAGCTTTCCAACGAGCCTAAAAACGCAAAATTCCGAGTCCGGATGTGGGAGATATGTCTGTTTTAGTGAAGAGGGGTCATGGTTTTTGAGGGAATTAAGGGTTACGAGTTTTGGTTAATTAATTTCGAATTAGGGTTGTTTTAGGGTTTCTAAAACTAAGATTTTAATCCCCAACTATAAAAAGACCCACACCCTTCCTCTCCCCTCATTCCTACTCCTTTTCCAAACCCCAATCCATCCTTCCTTCCTCCCCAAGTCATTCCCTTATCCATTTTCCATCTCCTTCTTCAGAGAATCAAGGAGAGAACGATCAAAAGCTCTCGAAGCCACGTAGCTTCGCGACAAGAAGAAGACGAGGAGGGCCATCTCAAGGGAAAGTCAATCCTCTCATCGGATTCGTGATCGGGCGATCGAGCACGTGGATCAAAGACGTGCACGAGTATAGGTAACGGATCTTATCTCTCTTTCCTTGATTTTGGTGATTGTATTTGTGGATCGAATACTTATTTTCGATCCTAACCCTGGGAACTCCTTTTGCTGTTGGTCCTCCTAGAATCAAGTAGTATTCACCGTAGTTGTTTACATCATTAATACACAAATTTTTGGATTGAGGATTACATAAATTTGTTTCTTTATAGATTTGTGTCCAGATTGAGTATTTCAAATCAAAAGAAAGTGGTGGTGTTTGATTATGTTACTGTTCAAAAGAATCGGTGGTGTTTGATTACGTTACAGAAATCACAAGAAAAATAAATATATATGAAAAAGAAACTGTTCAATACACGACCAAGCAATTAAGTTCACAATATATGAACGAGAAACTGTTCAATACACGAACTACAGAAATCAAAAGGATGAAGATACAGTTATTCATGTGATCTTCGAATTTTCCTTGCATTAATTTGAGCGTCGAGTCCCATGGACTACGCTTGTAATATACAGAATGTATATATCTTTCTCTTGAGATTTAGGGCGTGTAATCAATTTAGAATTACTACTCATCTAATGTCAATGCTGACCCTTCTGCTATATGAAGGATAGAATATTATATCTTCAGATTCGGGTGTTGCACATATGCGTGCTTCACGATACCTGCAAGTTAGATGTGGAAATAATGGCGACGATTTTAAATGCCTGCACCCGTAATTATGAAAACACCCCACAACATACCCGATTTAGGCGGTATTATTAACTAAAGTAGGTCAAGTTATGCGTGATTATAACCGTTCTTAAATTAATAGCTAATGTCTTCTTTATCATGTATTATATATTACGGTCGTTTATCCTAATTGTTACTTTAAGTTATAATCCAACGCCTGATGGTTCAGTTTTTGAATTTTGATTATATATAGATTTTTATCTGGTGACTATTATGGATATAGTCCTATTTTAATTTCTATCAGCCATTGTCATATCCCCATGTCCTAAGTAACACCAAACTAGATGTCATGTTTTTCGTAATAATTAGGTATGTCCCCTAATCAAGCTTATGTCAACAACCTTTAGTCTAGAGATGTTTCGCATGTAAGAGTTTGGAGCGGAATGCATGTATTTGCGGAATCTTTTTTTAATGGATATACTATATCAAGATACTGTACAACATGATCTCGATATTCGTAGATCTTCTTCAACTGACATGAGTTAAAATGCCTTAGTCTCTCTTGTGATAACCTTGGCATAGGGGGAATCTGAAGCTTGAAGTGTTGTTCAGAATACACACGTGAATATGCTTATGTATTGCTGGAGGAAACTGACTTCTAATTCAGGGGTCCTTAATATGCTCGACGCGATAAACTGATTCATAGAAATCGGTATAGTGCCTCAGGTTTATTGAAAAAAAAAAGAAAACCTTGTAATATTACATGCATGAGAAAAATTAGTAAATACTACAAGGTGGGTGCACACCCTTGTAGTCCGGCTGAACCGACAGTGAGTCACCCCACTCGAGGGGCATCATAGAGTGGGGTGGTGGTAGGTACTCTGGTGGAATTGAGGTGGATGCACGCGTGCATCGCACATACGGATCCGTTTTGTTGCACTTTTTAAGGAGCGAGCATGACTCCTTCGGCAGACTCGATTGACAGGGTTGAGACTCATCGAACATATATGCCCGTCTCGAGTGTCAGAGTACTATCAACTAGACTAGCTGAAGGATCGCATTTGTACACAGGTTTTGGGTTGTACTTTAAATGAAGTGTTGCAGACTTCATTTCTAGTGTAATCTTTCTCCTTTGACGGGCGAATCCGGGATAAGTAAATGAAAATATGAATATAGATATGTCAAAGAATTGGTTTGATTGTGTACGTATTAAAGGCCTAGAATATAAGTGATTGTATAATGCTAGATGCTTTTAGAATGTTCTCTTCTAAACTTGTTAAGTTACTGCATTTGCATTGCCTACCTATACTCTCTTGTTTTATATTTTATTTTATCCTTACTGAGTCAATCGACTCATGAGTTACATTCTTTGGAAATCCAACAGGAAGTTTAGAGCAGGAGACAGAGGCTCATATCTTTGGTGGTGCATCTGCAGGACGTGGTTAAGGTTGAGGACTAGCTTCTTAGTAGTTGTTGCTATCTTTCATTTCCAAGTATTTATGATGTAATAAAGAGACTCTGAGGATTTATTGCTATTCCTATGTGGACTTTTGTTATCAATGAAAACTTAGATTTTCTTTCCTATGTTTTTTTTTGTATAAATGGTATATCATGCAGGTTATTTATGACTGTTGTTGGGTAATAATGTGAATGGGTGTTGAGATGTGCTCCCGTCGAGGTGGGGCGATACATTTGGTATCAGAGCCCAATTACCCCATCAGTCATAGACAACTGTATGGTACGAGAAATACCATTGTACATTAGACAAGTAGTCTTCTGACTACTGTAAAAAAAATGATCAAGGTTGACAAATGACCTCTTCTCTTGAATCTAATCACAATCCCCTTTTTATTTCTACTCATGCATATCATGCCGCCTCGTAGGGATCAGACTGCGCAGCAATTGGCTGCGATGATGGCGATGCTGCAGGATGTGCAGTAGAGACAGCTTATGCTCGAGGAGCGATTGTCGAGATCAACGTCCGAAGGGGGGTCTGGAATGGGTGGGGGAGACGGTGATCCACCAGCACCGCCACCTCCTCCTCCTCCTCCTCCTCCTCCCCCCTCGCCGCTGCCACCGCGACAAGAGGACATATTTTCAAAATATCGCAAGGAGAAGGTTCCGGAGTTTCTGGGCAATACAAGCCCAGATGTGGTAGAGAGGTGGTTGAAGCGTGTGGAAAAGGTATTTCGCACCATACATGTACCGGATGAGGAGAAGGTTACCCTTGCCACTTACTCCTTAGCATGCTATGCTGAGGAATGGTGGAGTTCTATGGAGCCGCAGATTACAACGCCAGTTACTTGGGAGAAATTTACTAAGGCTTTCCGGGAGCATTTCTATCCGGAATACTGGCTAGAGCAGCGCCGCGTGGAGTTCACACTACTCGAGCAAGGGAACAAGACTGTGACTGCTTATCTAAACAGGTTCACGGAGTTGCTGAAGTATGCTGCTAGCACTGTGCCGACTGAGGCTGACAAAGCATTCAAGTTCTTTCGGGGTCTCCGTAAGGAAATTCGCGAGAGACTAGTACCCCTTAGATTGGTTACTATGAAGGAAGTGGTTGATGCTGCATCACGAGTAGAAGAGGACTTGCGTGAAGGCAGGTCAGTACAAACAAGGCAAGGAGGATCGAGCTATTATGGGAAGACTACTCGTAATGACCGTTCGACAGCACGAAGAGGACAACGTACCCACCCCTACCAGCATGGCATGTCTACCAGGTCCGCACATGGAGGAGCTCCTACCTTGGGGCAAGCACTTTCCGAGCCATCACGACCAGCAAATCCTATGGTGAACAGCATAACCGATGCACGTGTTTGCTACCGATGCAACCAAGAGGGGCACATCAGGTCCAACTGTCCGTTGGGAGCTTCACAGATGCGAGGTACTGTACGAGGGGGACGTCCGCAGCACCAGGGACGTGGTTCTACCTCTCGTGGTGGCAGGGGACATCCCAACCAGACTCGGGGTACGACAGGTTCCAGTGGGCCACGAAGAGAAGGACAACTCCATGCCATCACCGATGGGCAAGCACATGCTTCGGGATCAGTAGTACGAGGTATGATTTCAGTAGGAGACTTTACAGCTCATGCTCTTTTTGATTCGGGCACATCTCATTCTTCGTGTCATGGAGTTTTGCGGATACCTTAGGCCGAGAGCCTACTGTGGTTTCAGACCCTTATCTTATTAACGGACCTGGAGGTCAGGTGTTTGTTGTACATCGGGTGTTTCCCGATTGCCCGGTCTATATTGGAGGTTATATGCTTGAGGCCTACTTGCTGCTTATTCAGATGGAGGATTTTGATGTTATTCTCGGCATGGACTGGCTTGAGAATCACCACGCATGTTTAGACTGTTTCCAAAAACAGGTTATTTTCAGGATTCCTGAGCTACAAGAATTCATATTTGATGGAAGCATCTCATCGAGAGGGGTACCCTGCATCTCAGCATTGCAAGCTCATCGCCTGCTATCTCAAGGGTGTGAAGGATTTATTGCTCACGTCATTGGGAATCAAACTCCCATGGAAGGAATAGAGGATGTTGAAATAGTAAAGAACTTTCCGGATGTATTTCCTGCAGATTTGCCGGGGCTTCCCCCACCTCGTGAGGTGGAGTTTGAGATTTCTATCATTTCAGGAACTCAACCAGTATCCATGACACCATACAGGATGGCACCAGCTGAGCTGAAGGAACTCAAGGTGCAGTTACAAGAACTGCTGGAGAAGGGTTTCATACGCCCTAGTACATCTCCATGGGGAGCACCTGTCCTTTTTATTAAGAAGAAGGATGGATCTATGCGCATGTGTATAGATTATCGGCAGTTGAATAAAGTAACAATCAAGAATCGTTACCCTTTGCCGCGCATTGACGATCTCTTTGATCAGCTACAAGGGTCATCCATCTTCTCCAAGATTGATCTGCGGTTTGGTTATCACCAACTACGTATTCAGGATGTGGACATACCAAAGTCTGCCTTCAGAACCAGATATGGTCACTATTAGTTCTTGGTGATGCCCTTTGGCTTAACAAATGCCCCAGCAGCATTCATGGACATGATGAATCGGGTGTTTCAGCCTTTCCTCGACAGCTTTGTTGTAGTTTTCATTGACAATGTCCTCATATACTCTCGAGATGAGAAGGAACATCGCACTCACTTACAGACAGTGTTGGAGACCTTACGGAGGCACAAGCTACATGCAAAGTTTAGTAAGTGTGAGTTTTGGCTTCAAGAAGTATCATTCTTAGGCCATGTTATCTCAGGTGCAGGAGTGTCAGTGGATCCGGCAAAAATCGAAGCAGTCCTTAGTTGGGAACGACCGAAGAATGTGTCTGAGATCCGAAGCTTTCTTGGCTTAGCCGGTTATTACAGGCGGTTTGTGAAGGGATTTTCTCAGATTGCCCTTCCCCTCACCCAGCTAACCAAGAAAGAGATGCCAAGTCAGAAGAATGTGAGAATAGCTTCCAGACTCTGAAGGAAAGGCTCACTACAACTCCCATCTTGACAATTCCGTCGGGCCCAGACGGATTCACGGGTTACACCGATGCATCAAAGGAGGGTCTAGGTGCGGTTTTGATGCAACATGGTAAGGTTGTTGCATATGGATCTAGACAGTTGAAGCCCCATGAGAAAAATTACCCAACTCATGATATGGAACTGGCAGCAGTTATCTTTGCTCTTAAAATGTGGAGACATTATCTTTATGGTGTTGCTTTCGAAATCTTCACAGATCACAAGAGTCTCAAGCATCTTTTTGATCAGAAGGAGCTCAATATGAGGCAAAGGAGATGGCTGGAGATGTTAAAGGATTACGAGTGCACCATCTCTTATCATCCTTGTAAGGCGAACATGGTTGCTGATGCCCTTAGTCGTAGGCCTCATTCAAGTGAATCTCATCCTCAGCTTAAAGCATGGGATCTTCTTGCAGCTTTCAGTGATTGGCATCCATTTCAGAGTAGTCGAGAGACTGTCATAGTTCCATCTCCTTCTCGTCCAGAGTTAGTTGAGCGAATCATCCAAGGGCAACAGGAAGACCTGAGTATGCAGGGACTCAAGGAGAAGGCTATCACAAGAACCTTAGTTGGCTTTTCTTATCAAGATGGTGTGCTACGAAATCGGAATCGATTGTGTGTTCCAGCAGATGTACAATTGAGGGAAGAGATCATGCGTGAGGCACATAGTTCACGTTTGTCGATACATCCTGGTGGCACAAAGATGTATAAGGATTTGAAAAAGAATTTTTGGTGGAAGCAAATGAGAAGGGATGTGGCCAAGTTTGTGACAAAATGCCTGATGTGTCAGCAAATTAAGGCTGAGCATAAGAGGCCACCTGGACTTTTGCAATCCTTTCCTATTCCTGAGTGGAAGTGGGAGGGTATATCTATGGATTTTGTGACGGGTCTTCCTAAGACCACTAGTAGTCATGATGTCATCTGGGTCGTGCTTGATAGGCTTACTAAGTCAGCACATTTCATACCTGTGAGTATGGCATGCACTCCCTTACAGCTTGCAGTGGTCTTAATTAAGGAGATTGTCATACTTCATGGGCTGCCTAAGCATATTGTATCTGATCGTGATCCAAGGTTCACCTCTCACTACTGGAGGGAATTCATGAGTTCTTTAGAAGTACAACTATGCCTCAGTTCTGCTTACCACCCTCAGACCGACGGACAATCTGAGAGGACAATTCAGACACTGGAGGATCTTCTTCGAGCATGTGTGCTGGAGTGGAAAGGGTCGTGGAAAGACCATTTGCCGTTAGCAGAGTTTACGTATAATAACAGTTACCATGCCAGCATAGGTATGGCTCCTTTTGAAGCATTGTATGGAAGACGATGCTCTACACCTCTGAGTTGGCAGGAGATTGGACATAACCTTCTACATAAGGTAGAGTATTTGTAGGAGACCGCTAAGGCAATCAAGATAGCTCGGAAGAAATTGCTTACTGCACAGAGTAGGTAAAAGAGCTATAGCGATAGACGACGCACTGATCTTAGTTTTGAGGTTGGAGATTTTGTCTTCTTGAGAGTTTCTCCCATGAAGGGAGTTCAGCGGTTTGGAGTGAAGGGAAAATTAGCACCACGGTTTGTCGGACCGTTCGAGATTCTCGACAAGATTGGTAAAGTTGCGTACAGAATTGCTCTTCCTCCTCACCTTGCTGGTGTGCATGATATTTTTTATATCTCCAACTTGAGAAAATATGTGCATGATCCATTGCATGTGATTAGTTATGATGATCTTCATGTGGATACTAATCTGAGTTATCCGGAGGAACCAGTTCGGATCATCGATCGTTCAGTGAAGAAGTTAAGGCACAAGGAGATACCCTTGGTGAAGATCCTTTGGCAACGACACAACTCCGAGGAGGCCACCTGGGAACCTGAGGCGGATATGCGACGGGACTACCCATACCTTTTTGAAGGTAATTTATAAGCTACTTTCATCCTTTTTAAGGTTGTTATCTTTTACTCGATAGGATCCAACCTTTTAAGGTTGTTATATTACACCTTGTACATCCTAAGTCTCGGAGACGAGACTGTTTTTAAGGTTGTTATGATGTAACACCCCGTAATTTTCGGATTTTTCTGAAGCTTTAAAATCAATTCAATATTATACTCAAAAGAAGCGTCTCGTCGCAAGCTTTCCAACGAGCCCAAAAACGCGAAATTCCGAGTCCGGATGTGGGAGATATATCTGTTTTAGTGAAGAGGGGTCATGGTTTTTGAGGGAATTAAGGGTTACGGGTTTTGGTTAATTAATTTCGAATTAGGGTTGTTTTAGGGTTTCTAAAACTAAGATTTTAATCCCCAACTATAAAAAGACCCACACCCTTCCTCTCCCCTCATTCCTACTCCTTTTCCAAACCCCAATCCATCCTTCCTTCCTCCCCAAGTCATTCCCTTATCCATTTTCCATCTCCTTCTTCAGAGAATCAAGGAGAGAACGGTGCCACCACCATTATCAAAAGCTCTCGAAGCCACGTAGCTTCGCGACAAGAAGAAGACGAGGAGGGCCATCGCAAGGGAAAGTCAATCCTCTCATCGGATTCGTGATCGGGCGATCGAGCACGTGGATCAAAGACGTGCACGAGTATAGGTAACGGATCTTCATCTCTCTTTCCATGATTTTGGTGATTGTATTTGTGGATCGAATACTTATTTTCGATCCTAACCCTGGGAACTCCTTTTGCTGTTGGTCCTCCTAGAATCAAGTAGTATTCACCGTAGTTGTTTACATCATTAATACACAAATTTTTGGATTGAGGATTACATAAATTTGTTTCTTTATAGATTTGTGTCCAGATTGAGTATTTCAAATCAAAAGAAAGTGGTGGTGTTTGATTATGTTACTTTTCAAAAGAATCGGTGGTGTTTGATTACGTTACAGAAATCACAAGAAAAATAAATATATATGAAAAAGAAACTGTTCAATACACGACCAAGCAATTAAGTTCACAATATATGAACAAGAAACTGTTCAATACACGAACTACATAAATCAAAAGGATGAAGATACAGTTATTCATGTGATCTTCGAATTTTCCTTGCATTAATTTGAGCGTCGAGTCCTATGGACTACGCTTGTAATATACAGAATGTATATATCTTTCTCTTGAGATTTAGGGCGTGTAATCAATTTAGAATTACTACTCATCTAATGTCAATGCTGACCCTTCTGCTATATGAAGGATAGAATATTATATCTTCAGATTCGGGTGTTGCACATATGCGTGCTTCACGATACCTGCAGGTTAGATGTGGAAATAATAGCGACGATTTTAAATGCCTGCACCCGTAATTATGAAAACACCCCACAACGTACCCGATTTAGGCGGTATTATTAACTAAAGTAGGTCAAGTTATGCGTGATTATAACCGTTCTTAAATTAATAGCTAATGTCTTCTTTATCATGTATTATATATTACGGTCGTTTATCCTAATTGTTACTTTAAGTTATAATCCAACGCCTGATGGTTCAGTTTTTGAATTTTGATTATATATAGATTTTTATCTGGTGACTATTATGGATATAGTCCTATTTTAATTTCTATCAGCCATTGTCATATCCCCATGTCCTAAGTAACACCAAACTAGATGTCATGTTTTTCGTAATAATTAGGTATGTCCCCTAATCAAGCTTATGTCAACAACCTTTAGTCTAGAGATGTTTCGCATGTAAGAGTTTGGAGCGGAATGCATGTATTTGCGGAATCTTTTTTTAATGGATATACTATATCAAGATACTGTACAACATGATCTCGATATTCGTAGATCTTCTTCAACTGACATGAGTTAAAATGACTTAGTCTCTCTTGTGATAACCTTGGCATAGGGGGAATCTGAAGCTTGAAGTGTTGTTCAGAATACACACGTGAATATGCTTATGTATTGCTGGAGGAAACTGACTTCTAATTCAGGGGTCCTTAATATGCTCGACGCGATAAACTGATTCATAGAAATCGGTATAGTGCCTCAGGTTTATTGAAAAAAAAAGAAAACCTTGTAATATTACATGCATGAGAAAAATTAGTAAATACTACAAGGTGGGTGCACACCCTTGTAGTCCGGCTGAACCGACAGTGAGTCACCCCACTCGAGGGGCATCATAGAGTGGGGTGGTGGTAGGTACTCTGGTGGAATTGAGGTGGATGCACGCGTGCATCGCACATACGGATCCGTTTTGTTGCACTTTTTAAGGAGCGAGCATGACTCCTCCGGCAGACTCGATTGACAGGGTTGAGACTCATCGAACATATATGCCCGTCTCGAGTGTCAGAGTACTATCAACTAGACTAGCTGAAGGATCGCATTTGTACACAGGTTTTGGGTTGTACTTTAAATGAAGTGTTGCAGACTTCATTTCTAGTGTAATCTTTCTCCTTTGACGGGCGAATCCGGGATAAGTAAATGAAAATATGAATATAGATATGTCAAAGAATTGGTTTGATTGTGTACGTATTAAAGGCCTAGAATATAAGTGATTGTATAATGCTAGATGCTTTTAGAATGTTCTCTTCTAAACTTGTTAAGTTACTGCATTTGCATTGCCTACCTATACTCTCTTGTTTTATATTTTATTTTATCCTTACTGAGTCAATCGACTCATGAGTTACATTCTTTGGAAATCCAACAGGAAGTTTAGAGCAGGAGACAGAGGCTCATATCTTTGGTGGTGCATCTGCAGGACGTGGTTAAGGTTGAGGACTAGCTTCTTAGTAGTTGTTGCTATCTTTCATTTCCAAGTATTTATGATGTAATAAAGAGACTCTGAGGATTTATTGCTATTCCTATGTGGACTTTTGTTATCAATGAAAACTTAGATTTTCTTTCCTATGTTTTTTTGTATAAATGGTATATCATGCAGGTTGTTTATGACTGTTGTTGGGTAATAATGTGAATGGGTGTTGAGATGCACTCCCGTCAAGGTGGGGCGTTACAATTATCATCAATATAATCTAATTCAATTAAATCAATATACAAAAGAGAATGAGAATGAGTCTCCTTTCTAAAAATAGGAGGGACGACCACTCATGATTAAGTCAAGGGTGGTCGTCCACCCTCTATTTATGTAAGGTGACTCATCCTCTTATTATGTGGACTTTTTATATCTCACATAATCCTCTAATTACTTGCAACAACTTTTATTGCAAATATATTCACAAAATTAATTCCAAATTAATTTATGAATATTTCAATCATGTCATTGAAATAATATGAATCATATTCATACATCCAAAATAAAATGTAATTTGTATTTCCAATTAATTGTTCAATGTAAATCCAATTCACATCAACATTTAATTAGTAAATACCAATTACAATTAGCTAATTACAATATTTTATAAATCATATTTATAATATATATGAATAACATCTTCATTGCTATCCATATTATTCACGTCCATGATAATTAAATCATATTTAATTATCTTGGATATACATTCTCATGAGTCTAAATATGAATCACATTCATATTTTTTTCTGATAATTAAATCTCATTTAATTATCAAATTTCTAATGCTTAGATACACAATTCATCAAAGGAATTATTCTTGAACTCTTTCAAGAATAATACACTTTCTCTGCAGATGCTTGGAGATAAGGATATGATGATTGTATGTCCCACGTATACTGACTTGGATATTGAGATCATATCTCAAATCCAAATCTCGGGGACCTCTCATATATGTTTGATTAAATCAAAACCGAAAATCCAATCTTTTCAGTGCATCTAAATCATATTCAGATCTATGTCCAATCTTTGGACTAAGATTAGATTACTTCTCAGATGAGAGGAGACACTAAAATCCAAACATGTTTCATCACTCCCTCGGAATGGAAGCATCGTGGTTATACAATCGTTTTTTTATCAAATCGCCCTCGAGTATTCCTAATACCCGTACATCATGCATACTGAAAGACCTAGCATAAACCCAAAGTTTTAGATCTATTTTAAATTCTCCATTTCATGATTTTATCATTAAGTTTATCACTCGGTCATTGGGAGTTGATATCAATCATATGCTTTCCAAAAGAATATATCATACCTTCAAATTCTTGTAATGCTTTGAAAGTAAGATGACCATGCATGGAATTTGACCGATACTAATACCACATGAGCGAGCTCATGTCTTTTTATTCAGTAGTGAACCTGTATGATCCCTTTGGGAGATCATATTACTCATATTCCCTCATATGCATACTAACTCGTCAGTGTATATACCGTGATTAGATCATCAACCTATCAGTCTGCTAAATGTAAATATTCAGACATATATCAATATATCTATCACCAGTCAGAGGATGCATGCCTATAACATGACAACATATGACACAGGTCTTGGTTATCTAGATCTCGTTAAGTCAACTCTTTAACCTACCTTATCTAACAACTTAGAATCTCTATTCCTATGCAAAGGACTTTCATCAAGAGGTCGGTAAGATATTAACCTTTAGAAAATGATTTCCATCTCCTTCACAGGTTGTAGATTATCTATTAATAATCATTTAACGATGCTTGATGAGTTCTCAATATACTTTTTTAGATATCATCCAAACACCAGCCTCTATAATTCAACTATTGAAAACAAATGTATGATTATCAAGATAGATACGGTACATAACCGTAAATATACTGTTGAGGAGAGAAAATGATGAGATATATATTCCATAGAGATAGGTCTTTGATATAGAGAGAAAACCCTAGAGAGCTTAAAGGGTTACAGAACCCGAAGGGTCACAGGGGTTTACGGAACCTGAAGGGTCACATGCATAAATGTAAATATAAAACTCTAACACTCCCCCTCAAGCTGGAGCTGAGAAAGCTGCAACTTGTAACAAAAAGAAAAAGTATATACCACAGCTTCACATGATGCATCATAAGAACATATGTCCGTTGCTGGTAGAAGACCTCGCTCGTGGATGGGTCTGCAGCTTTCAGGTCACCGGAACGTATCTCTGTCATGCCTATAAAGTCGTTGCGATATCAGGTCACTAGAACGTATCTCTGTCATGCATGTAGATCACCGGAACATATCTCTATCGTGCCTGGAGAAGAATCATTGCAGAAGAAGTCTAGCGCAGAGTAGTAGTGGGGTCGTAGAAGAAGTACACACCCTGATGAAGAAGTTGATGCTCGGTGAAGACAGATGATCTAAGTAGTAGTATGGAGTGTCGGTCTGTCAGTCATGGTAGGGAAGCAGACGTCCTGAAGAATCATCTCTGACTCCCCCTTTCTCCCATACTTGATAGAATAGGGAGTTTAGAACATCAAGTTGGATGAAACAAAAAGTTGGGAGAAACAAGTCGTAGTGAAGCAAGGACTGTTGGAGGGGGCCTCCAGGGGGTGCCGACGACGCAGGATGTGCGGCTGGAGTTGTTGGAGCCTCATGCGGTGCTTTTGGTGACGTTGGAGGTAATAGCTGGTGCTGCTGGGGACTCAGACTACCTTGTGCTGGACCATCGAATCCACGAGCGATGCAGGAGGTCCAGCCCTCTCTCCTTGTTGGTGGAGAGAGAATCGTGGCAGCGGTGGATTTATGGTATTAAGCTCCGATCTAGGACCGTCGCTCTGATACCATGTTGAGGAGAGAAAACGATGAGATATTTATTCCATAGAGATCGAGTCTCTTATATAGAGAGAAAACCCTAAAGAGCACAAAGGGTTACGGAACTCGAAGGGTCACAGGGGTATACGAAACCCGAAGGTCACAGGCATAAATGTATATCTAATAACTCTAAAATATACTAAGGGACTTATAATGCAAATTTTCTTCATTTCATATCAGGGAGTGATTTGCAATAAATTAACTGCATAATGGCTCGTCGTGGGCTTGTATGTCCAACAATCTCCTACTAGCCTAAAGAGCCATAATGGCTCATCCTAGTAACGATGCTCGCATCCAATGCGAATGTTGCATCTCATGCCACCAATGTTCAATCTTGTTAAAGCATTTCTAGTATATGACCAATAAGAAAGTTCTATTATCCATATCAGAATATCCTCATACCTGGAGATCTTGATGTCCTTAGACTAAGACACGGTCTTAAGTCTTGTAAGGTATCTGTAGGTAAGACTTTGTAGATCACTATCTATAAAGTCTTAATTTCTTAAAGATAAGACTTTGAGATCACTATCTTTAAGTCTTGTCCTCTTTAGAAGATATTATTATTACTGTAATTTAATGTTCTATCTTTGTAGTAGGAACGATAACATTTTATCACACCCACTGTATGGCAGACATCTGGCTTTTTGTACACATGTAGCATGCACTGAGCTTCCCATAGCTGATGCATTAGTGCATGTAGCTTTGATATTTACATCATCAAACAATTTGGGATGTTATCCCTTCAAATAGGTTAGTATCATATCTTAAGGAAAGAAGCCTTCCTTGGATTTTCCAAAATGGAATATGTCCAAGATGTACTACTAATGTGACAATACCAGTGCTCTCTTCTCTTTGCTTCTGAACAACTTCAGATTAAGATCTAAGAGGTATCGTTGAGATCTCTCATCTCAAGATACTGAACAACTAGATTATAAAACACTTAGTATCATCCTTATATCATTCAAAATGATTAGACATTTAGCACGATGAACACAATGGCACTCCCACTAAGCTTCACACGATTCATCAAGATTCTATCTGAAATCATAACCTTTATAATTATCAAATATGATGTTCCAACTACAAGAAGCCTATATTCGACTCCATAGATGGAGTTTCTTATCTTGTAAACCTTGTATTCTTCAACAATGAAGCCATGGGGCTACTTCATATGAATATTCTCTTTGAGGTATTCATTGAGCAATGCAATCTTGACTTCCATCTTACAGATGTCATAGTCAAGTCATATAGCTACAATTAGCAATAATATGATGAATTTAAGCATGGTCACTAGAAAGCAAGTCTCATCGCAAGCAATGTCTTCTTTCTGTGTGTAGCTCTTGTCTACGAGCTGTGCTTTGAAGGTCTCGACCTTCTCATTAGGTTCCCTCTTTATCTTTAAGATCCATTTACAACCAATGGGTTTGATCCATATAGGAGGATACTCGACACTTGTGTATGAAGTTTACTTTAGACTTTATTGCTAACATACTTCTTTCCATGTCATGATCTACATATTCTTCATATGAAGTTCGATCATTGTCAGATTTCTCTGATACATGGAATCCATACCCTCTAGGTAGTCTTACTACCCTCAAACTGATTTGAAGAGGTATGAATGTTTCATCTTTAATTTCCCTTTTAGTTTCTGAATCTAGGAGACATCATCTTCTTAGGATTCAATGAGTCACATTACTTCATTCGTATCTTGATTCTCAAGAAAGTCATCCTCTTAGAATCATATTCTTAGAGATGAAATCTTTTAAGATTCTCGAGTCACAAAGTAGGTATCCAAAACCATCCTTTATTTTCCTAATGAATTAGCACTCTCTAGTGCTAGATTCCATCATTCTTGCATCCATGATATGGTTATGGACCGAGAAACCATAAATTCTCAAGTCTCCAACACTAAGCTAGGTTCAAAACCATAGCTTATGAGGGTATTGGGGTTCAGATTTGCACGGAATAATTTTAAGGATATATATTGTAGTCTCTATAACTTATATACCTAGAAATTAAGAGGTATTATGCTAAGAGTCATCATTGATCAAATCATGTCACATATTGGAGGAAATGAGATAATTGTTTATTCCAAAGAACCCTAAGCTCTCTTATATAAAGAAGGCCTATGGGTATATTACATAAGATGAACGAAAGAAATAAAATATAATAGGAGAGTACATAAAGTCTGGAAATATCTCTACATTCCCCCTCAAGATGGAGCATATATGTCAATCATGCTCATCTTGGAAGAACACTTCTGGAATGGCCCTCTGAGTAATGGTTTGGTAAAGATGTCTGCAATCTGCTCTCCTGAACTGACATGAGAGGAAGAAATCAAGCCATTTTGAATCATACTTCTAGTGTAGTGGCAATCTACCTCAATATGCTTTGTCCTTTCATGAAATGGAGGATTGTTAGCAATGAATAGTGCTGCTTCTTGTCACACTGTAGCTGCATGGGTAGAGGTACATCTATATGTAGATCTTCTAAGACAGCTTGAAACCACATCTCTATGTACTTGCTTGTGCCATGGTCCTGTATTCAGATTCAGCACTTGATCTAGCCACCATTGTTCGTTTCTTGATTTTCCAATAAACCAAAGAACTGCCAACAAATACTGCAAAACATGAAGTAGACTTCCGATCTTAGGGCATCCTGCATAATCCGCATCAGCACATGCAGAAACTGAGATATTTGTTTCTTTTCTGAACAATAGTCATGTACCTGGAGACAACTTTAGGTATCTTAGTATCATGTATATAGCATCCATGTGTACATTTCTAGGCTGCTCCATGAATTGACTTACCCGACTCACGACAAACGTGATGTTAGGTTTGGGGATAGTAATATAGAGAAGTTTTCCCACCATCTTTCTATATCTTCTCCTTTCAACCTCATCTGTATTATCATCATATAACTTCATTCGATGATCCATGGGAGTAGTCGAGGGTCGACAACCAATCATGTATGTCTCAACAAGCATGTCTATAATATACTTCCTTTGGGTCATCACAAGACCCTGTGCATTCCTAGCAGATTCCAACACCAGGAAATATTGTAGGGTGACAAGATCCTTAGTAACAAAATGATGGTGTAGAGATTTATGTTATGTTATGTTATTATGTAACGTTTCATATTTTCTATTTTTCTTCTAGACTCTTATGTAATTTACCCATGGGTTCTCTCTATATAATGGAGCATAGGTTCTATGGAATAAACAGTTTACTCATTTCCCACCAACATGGTATCAGAGCCAAAACCCTAACCCTAATCCTCATCTTGCCGCCGCCCCTCTCTCCATCTCTCTCTCTCGGCGGTGCCACCCACTCATCCCGTCACCGCCCCTCTTCCCCGCCGCCCCCTTCCACATCTCCGTCAAGTCCGCAGGCCCCTTCTAGCCCCCTGTGCTCCTTCCAGCCGGCCCCTTCTAGCGCGCAAGCACCCTTCCGCCGCTCCTCCCTTCCGTCAGCCCCTTCCAGGCCCCCGACGATACCTTTCAGCCCCCCCACCCCCACCCCCGTAGTCGGCCACTATCTCATCATGATTTGAGTGCATAAAAGTCTACTTATGCACCCAAATCCTATCAAGTTTATGTAGACACCGGTTTCTTGTCTACAATCACTAGTTTTCGTCTACGGCAAGATTTCAGAAAGTAAAGTCGATATGCCCTCCATAGGCACATTCAAAGGTCCAGCACCGATAGTCAATATAGATGGGACAAACTATGAGCTCTGGGCGATGCAGTTCATGAGTCTCATGATGTCGAACGGTAAGAAGCATATACCTATCGAGGGTGAGCCGATAGAGAAAATTGGGATCTATGCCTCCTGGGAGGCCGATGATTCTTATGCCAAGGTTTGGCTACAAGGAACACTGTCGATGGAGATTGCCAATGATGTCCTCCATCAACCCACCTCCAAGGCAATGTGGGATATTCTGGCTGCCACATATTCACAGGTGCGGAATTGAGACCAAGATGTCACAGCTCCAGCATGATATTTTTACAAATGAAGCGGAATGGGCGGCTGCTTCACTCTTTGTACACGTCCTTACGGGGGATGTTTGAGAAACTATATAGCACTATACCACTCACGGCGACTCCAGAGTAGCAGAAGATCTTCCAGAATGCTACCAACGTGGGCGTACTACTAGCAGCACTTAATCTTGAGTATGATGCAGCCCGCTCTCAGTTACTTGTCAATGCTACTATTCCTCCTATGGAGGAAATTTAAAGGAGGCTCAGTCGTATCTATGTTTCTTCCAGCACATCTACTCTAACCCTGTCGGTGATGGCGGTATTGCGAGGGAGGGGTGGTCAGTCTTCCTTTCGTGGACGTGGACCTCGTGGCTGAGGAGGTCGTTTTCGCCAACCGTGTTCTTTCTATCATCGCACATGTCACTCTGAGGATACATGCTACCCTAAGCATGGGTTTCCAGCATCGGCACGTGTAGCCGAGCATGTTACATCTCAGTCGGCATCCACTACAGATCACCGGTTCGAAGAGCTTGTGGCATGTCTGCGTGATATTATGCCTCAATCATCTACTGATTCTCCATGCGGATCTTCAAATGTTGCTACTACATCATCTGCCAGTACTTCTGTCGCTGCCAGTACCTCAGGTAGTGCTACATCCTTTACATCTTATCATAATCTCTCAAATTGGATTATGGATTCTGGCGCCACCCATCTCCTCTGCCGTGACAGAGATAGACTTGAGTCATACAAGGACATCCCACCTGGACGCTCAGTGTTCATAGCTGATTGGACTCATTCCCCCATCGATGGATGGGGGGGACCACCTTGTCACCTTCTATGCATTTACAAAATGTTCTACGTGCTCCTGAGTTTTCCATGAATTTATTATCCATTAGTCAGATTACGAAGGATTTGCACTGTCGTGCTATATTTGACCCATCGTCACTCATTTTTCAGGACATACTAACGGGCAGGGTGATTGGTCGTGGCTCTGAGCAGAATGGTCTCTATCGTCTGGTCTGTAATTCATATGCTTGTGTCTCTTCCCATTCAGCCGGATCAGTCTCTCCATACACCTGGCATCTTCGCTTTGGTCACCTCCCGCTCAAGAAGGTGCGACATCTCTTGCCTCAGATCTCTCTGAGTTCGTCGTTTCGTTGTGAAGCTTGTCAGTTGGGAAAGCATCATCGTTCTAGCTTCCCTAGTCGTCAGAGTCGGAGCAGTAGCTCCCCATTTGAGTTGTTTCATATTGATATTTGGGGTCCGAGTCGTGTACCTGATCATCAGGGACACATG
The DNA here is from genome assembly GCA_037367405.1 of Ottelia alismoides. Lineage (NCBI taxonomy): Eukaryota > Viridiplantae > Streptophyta > Magnoliopsida > Alismatales > Hydrocharitaceae > Ottelia > Ottelia alismoides. Next base: position 2,193,809 of record JAZKJV010009256.1, on the reverse strand, counting down.
TTCTATCTAGTTGTAGTTGATGACTTTTCTTGTGTATCTTGGGTTTTTCTTTTAAAGAATAAATCTAAAGCAGGGGATGTTATTAAAAATCTTATAAGTGAAGTGTAGAATGTTTTTTCTTGTATTGTAAAATATGTTCGTACAGATAATGCATTGGAATTCTGCACTCGTTCTCTCTCCCATTTTCTTTCATCCAAAGGTATTATTCACCAAACACCTATGCTTACACATCTCAACAGAATGGAGTAGCAGAGAAAAAACATCGTCACCTTCTTGATATCACTCAAAATCTGCTAATCTAGAGTTGTGAGCCTATCACCTTTTGGGGGGACGATGTCCTTACAGCCTGCTACCTAGTCAATCGCATGTCGTCCACTATTCTTGGTGAGAAAATTTCTCTTTTCGTTATTTTCCATGATAAGGAATTATTTTCACTTACTCCTCGTGTCTTTGGTATTGTTGCCGTTGTTCACCACTTGTCTCATGGACTTGACAAATTCTCTCCTAGAGCTGTCAAGTGTGTCTTTGTAGGTTACTCTCGGACTCAGAAGGATTGTCACTGCTATGACCCCATAAACAAGAAATATTTTGTCAGTGTTGACGTTACATTTTTTGAGTCTATTATGTACTTCTCCCCTACAGGTGATGGATTGTTCTCTTCCACATCTAATGATGATGTCTATGTTCCTCCTCCTCCTAGTCCGAATCCACCTGCGTCCAATCCAGTTCCAGTTGTCCCACCACCACCACCACCACCTCCACAACCACCTATCCTACCATTACCTAAATTCTATACACGTCGGTCAGGTCCTTCTCAGACTACACATCAGGCATCCATCATACCTCAGGTATGTTCAGATGCTATTACTAATGATGGGTTAGATAATGTGCATGTGCAGGATTCTTCGTTACATGAGGAGGATACACCATTGAGTACAATGGACAGTAACCTTGATGTCCCTATTGCTATTCGGAGGTAGAAACGGACTTGTGCATCTTATTCATTTGCTTCCCAGGTTTCCTTTCACCGTCTCATAGGTGACTTTCAGAGGTTTGTTGCGACATTGTCTTCCGTGGAGATACCACGAACTTATCAAGAGTCTATGAAAATTGATTGCTAGAGATTGGCTATGGAAGAAGAAATGCATGCTTTGGAGTCCCGTGGTACATGGAGCCTGGTTACCGCTCCATCAGGTGCATCTATTATTAGCTGCAAATGGGTGTTCACAATTAAATACCATGCAGATGGCAACCTTTATCGGTACAAGGCAAGACTTGTTGCGAGAGGTTTCACACAAAACTATGGTGTGGACTGTTTGGATACATTCTCTCCAGTGGCTCGACACTCTACTCTTTGCAATCTTCTATCGGTTGTTGTGGTACGTGACTGGTCCATATTTCAACTTGATGTCAAGAATGCATTCTTATATGGAGATCTACGGGAGGAAGTATACATGCAGCAGCCACCGGGGTTCACTATTGAGGGGGAGAATCATATGGTGTGTAGACTTCACAAGGCAATATATGGTCTTAAATAGAGTCCAAGGGCGTGGTTCCAGAATCTTTCCCACCTAATTGAACGACAGGTTCAAAATATCAAATGCGGATCACTCGTTGTTCATACAGAAGACTTCTAGAGGTACGGTTGTCATCATGGTATATGTTGATGATATTTTGATTACAGGAGATGACGTTCATGGAGTAGAGATGGAAAAAGCATTCTTAGGCCATCAGTTTGTCACGAAGAATCTTGGTACCCTAAGATATTTTTTGGGGTTGGAATTTGCCAGGAATACACAGGGTCTGGTGATGACCCAAAGGAAATATATTACAGATTTTCTGGTTGAAACATGCATGGTTGGATGTAGAACTTCGAGCACTCCTATGGATCCAAGTATTAAACTGTATGATAATGATACTGAAGAATTGGACATGAGAATATATAGAGAGATGGTGGGTAAGCTTCTTTATATCACTATAACTCGACCCGATATTGCTTTTGCAGTAAGTCAGGTGAGTCAATTTATAGAGCAACCAAGACAAGTTCATATAGATGCCATATACACGATACTGAGGCATCTAAAGTCTTCTCCAGGCCCAGGGTTGTTGTTTAGAAAGAACACAGATTTATCTATTTCAGCTTATGCAGAAACAGATTATGCAGGGTGTCCTAAGGATTGTAAGTCTACTTCAAGCTTTGCCATTTTTTGGGGGGAGCTCTCTGGTTTCTTGGAAAAGCAAGAAACAAACTGTTGTGGCAAGGTCTAGCGTTGAATCTGAATATAGGGCCATGACGCAAGCAAGCACGAAAATGATGTGAGTTCGAGCCGTATTAGAAGACTTACATATAGATGTACCTTTACCCATGCAGCTTTAGTGTGATAATCAAGTAGCTTTGTTTATTGCCAACAATCTAGCATTTCACGAAAGAACAAAGCATATCGAAGTAGACTACCACTACACTAGAGATATTATGATCCAGACGAAATTGATTTCTACTTCACACTTTAGTTCAGAGGATTAGACTACCGACATATTTACCAAGCCATTGCTCAAAGGACCCTTTCAGAGATGTTCTTCCAAGCTGAGCATGATTGACATCTATGCTCCATCTTGAGGGGGAGTGTAGAGATTTATGTTATGTTATGTTATTATGTACCGTTTCATATTTTCTATTTTTCTTCTGGACTCTTATGTAATTTACCCATGGGTTCTCTCTATATAAGGGGGACTAGGGTTCTATGGAATAAAAAATTTACTCATTTTCCACCAACAGATGTCCTAGAAATGCCTTTGCCATCTTTATTCCCTACATATCATCTCCCATAACAAGTATATCATCAACATAAACCATGATAACAACAATACCTATGGGAGTCTTCTGAACAAACAAAGAATGATATGCATTTGATCTTTTGAACCCTTACTTCTGAATTAGGTCAGAAAGCTTCTGAAACCATGCTCGTGGGCTTTGTTTAAGGCCATATATTGACTTGTAAAGTCTACACACCATCTGACTCTCCCCCTCAGCAGCAAACCCCGGAGTCTACTGCATGTAGACTTCTTCCTGCAGATCCCCATACAAAAATGCATTTTTAACGTCAAGCCGAAATAAGGGCCAATCACGTGCCACAACGACTGAAAGGAGGACATGTAGAGTCGAGTGACACACAATTGGAGAAAATGTGTCCATATAGTCCACGTTGTAGGTTTGAGTAAACCCACGTGCCGCTAGCCTTGCTTTGTAATGATCAAGGCTACCATCTGCATAATATGTGACAGTAAATACCCATTTACAACGGATAACAAAGGCTCCTCGAGGAGCAGGAACCAAGCTCCATGTCCCCCGTGACCTCAAGGCAACCATTCCTTCCTCCATGGCAGAACGCCAACAGCTCTCCTTCAGTGCGTCCTGGTAATTCCATGGTATTACCACGGTAGATAAGGCTATAGAAAACCGCTGAAAATCTCCAGTGAGGTGATGGAAAGAAACATGTGAAGCAAGTGGATTGGATGCACATGAACGCTTCTGCTTCCGTAAGGCAATAGGTACATTCAAATGATCAACAATCGTACTCATTGGTATGCTATCCTCCTGTAAAGATCCCTGCACAGGCACATCGTCAGACCCATCGTTTATAATGTTACCTAGACAATCATGAGGCGTGGTGGATGATTGATGAGTTCCGTGAGTAGGGACATGACGTCGGGTATATAATCATGGTAAAGGTGGCACAAGTGGATGTGGATGTGGTGGTGGAACAACTGGAACTGGTACGGGAATGGACGGACGCATAGGAGGAGGTGGCACATAAATCTCATCATCAGTAGTGGAGGAAGTCAACCTATCACTTGCAGGGGAATAATACATCACATACTCGAAGAATGTGACATCAGCACTGGCATAATATTTTTTGTTCAAAGGATCATAGCATCGATAACCCTTCTACGTATGAGAATATGAAACAAAGACACATTTGACAGTCCTAGGTGATAGCCTGTCAAGTCCTGTATAGAGCTGATGGACAAAAGCAACCGAACCAAAGACATGAGGAGTAAACGACAATAATTCCTTATCAGGGAAGACAAGCGAAAGAGGAACTTTCTCACCTAAGACAGAGGATGGCATACGATTCACTAGATAACATGTCATAAGCACATCATCACCCCAGTAGGAAATGGGAGCACAACTCTGAATAAGAAGAGTCCAAGTGATATCAAGGAGTTGGCGATGCTTTCTTTCTACAACGCCATTTTGTTGGGACATGTAAGCACAGGTTGTTTAATGGATAATGCCTCTAGACAGGAAAAAATGAGAAAGAGCACGAGTACAAAATTCTAAAGCATTATCCGTACGTACAATTTTCAAAGTAGACAAAAAACAACATGCACTTCATTTATAAGATTTTTGATAACACCTCTGCCTCAGATTTATTCTTCAACAAAAACACCCAAGACAAACGAGAGAAATCATCAACTACAACTACATAAAACCTGTGTCTCTGGTGATCAGGGACACGACTCGGACCCCAAATGTCAATATGAAATAATTCAAAAGGGGAGCTACTGCTTCGAGACTAACAACTAGGGAAAGTAGATCTATGATGCTTTCCCAACTGACATGCTTCACACTGGACGAAAGAACCAGGTGGAATCTGGGGTAGGATATGACACATCTTTTGGATAGGGAGATGGCCAAATCTTAGATGCCATCTGAATGGAGAAACTGAACCACTTAACTGAGACGAGAAACCAGCATAGGGTGTTAGGACCAAATGATAGAGACCATCCTGCTCACAGCCAATCACCTTGCCTGTAAGAATGTCCTGAAAAACAAGAGACGATGGGTCAAAAATAGCTCGACAGTGCAAATCCTTCATAATCTGACTGATAGATAATAAATTCATTGAAAAATCTGGAGCATGCAAGACATTCTGGAGATGCATAGTGGGTGTCAGACTGATCTCCCCCTGTTCAACAATAGGCAAATGGGTCCCATCTGCTATGACTACAGATCACCCCGATTGAACCTCTTTGTAGGATGTAAGCTTATCTTTGTCTCGATAAAGATGATGTGTTGGGTCGGAATCCATAATCCATTCTGAAACATCATATCCATGACATGAAGGGCATAAGCACTCTCAGAGGTGCTAGCGGTGGCCGATGTACTAGCAGAGGCTGAAGCAGCTACATCTGAGGAGCCTCTCGCAGTAGAGGCAGGAGTCATGTTATCTTACAACATGGCAATAAGATCCTCAAATCGCTGTTCTGAAGTAGATGGCTGTGAAGATGCAATGTGCTCGGCTACCCGCGCTGATGCCGGAAACTCATGCTTGAAATAGCATGTCTCCTTTGTATGTCCTGGGTGATGACAGAATGTGCAGGGCTGACGAATGCGGCCACCTCGACCACGAGGTCCACAGCCACGAAAGGAAGAAGAGGCTCCTCTGCCTCTGGAAGCTGCCATCCCCAAAGGAGGTTGAGTAGTAGCAGAAGACGGGACTATATTTCTACTAAGCCTGCGGTACACTTCCTCCACTGGAGGAATAGTAACATCTGCAAGAATCTGCGAGCGAGCAACATCATATTCAGGGTCAAGCGCTGCTAGTAAGACCCCCACCATGGTAGCATTCTGAAATGTCTTCTGCTGCTTGGGAGTTGTCGTAAGAGGAATGATACTGTAGAGCTTCTCAAACATCCCTCGTAAGGATGTATATAGAGAATGCAGAGGCCGACCATTCTGCTTCACAGTAAGTATATCATGTTGGAGTTGAAGATTCTTGGTCTCAATTCACGATTGCGATTATGTCAGTGCAAGAATGTCCCACATTTCATTAGCAACGGGCTGATGGAGCACATCATTAGCAATCTCCATCGACAGGGAGCCTGAAAGCCAAACCTTGGCATACGAATCATTAACCTCCCATGAGGCATAAACCCCAATTTTCGTTGTAGGCTCATCTTCGGTAAGAATGTGCTTCTTACCATTTGACTTCATGAGACTCATGAACTGCATAGTCCAGAGCTCATACTTCGTCCACCCATCTTGACAATGGGCGTTGGACTTTAAACGCGCCTATGGAGGGCATACTGACCTTGTTTTCTGACATGGTTGCCGAAGACAAAGAACTAGGGGTTGTAGACTAAGAATCGAATGTCTGCATAAACATCCAAGGATTTGAGTGCATATATAGACTTATGCACTCAAATCCATATAGGTGTGACGGTGACGGCGAGAAGGTGGAGGGAGGGGGCGACAACGCCGATGATGGAGAGGTGCCAGCGATGGAGAGAGGAGAAGGGGAGGCCGGCGGCGCTGGAAGTGGGGAGAGGAGAAGGGGAGGCCGGCGATGGAGTGGCAGCTAGGGTTTTGGGAGGGGCGTCTAGGGTTTGGGTGGTGGCTCCGATATCATGTTGGAGGAAATGAGATAATTGTTTATTCCAAAGAACCTTGAGCTCTCTTATATAGAGAAGGCCTATTGGTAAATTACATAAGACGGACGAAAGAAACAAAATATAACAGAAGAGTATATAAAGTCTGGAAATATCTCTACACATATAATACATATTCATCTCCGTACCTCTCTATTGAGTTGAGGTGTATTAGGATGAGTGTGATAGGAATGTTATTCCTTTCTCTGTAAGGTATTCCTTGAATTCATTTGATAGGTACTTGCTACCTTGGTTAGATCAAATTCATTTTCATTTTCCTCCTAATTTTGATTCTCAACCAAAATTGTGAAATCTTTCAACATTTCAAAGGTTTCTAATGTGAAAGGAAGAAATCTTATACCATAAATAATCATCAATAGATATCACATATCGTTAATATTTATTATGATATAGATGGTCCACATACATCAATATGAATGAGGCCTTGAATACCTCGACATCTTACACAATTCCCAGAGAAAGGTGCATCAGACATTTTAACTCTGAACACAATATTCACAAGTATGTATAATTTTCAGAAAAACTAAAGTTTCATCTATTACTAATCTATTGATCTTATCAATAGACATGTGTCCAAGGCTTGATGCCAGATCAATGACAAATGATCTTCATCTTCCTATTGATCTTTTAAGAATTAATTTCCTGTTAGAAATGTTAATGAACATTCCTTAATTTTCTAATTTATTAGAATCTTGTAGATGTTACATCAATATCTAAAATATATCCATCATAACTCATTATGATAGGTATAATCCAGAATGTATGTTTATTTCCAACATACTTAAAAATAAATAATGAACGTAATCTAATATCTTGGTCATATTCTCTAAGACTATGGGCTCTCCCACTGAAAATATGAAGTACATCTATCCAATAGAGATTATTGCAACAATTGCATCAACTCCTAAATGGGTGACTATTAAACCTTAAGATCAAATTTTCTAATATTCTAAAACATATGCAACCAATTGCAAGTGATAATTAAGGAATGAGATACAATTATCAGACTTTAAACTTATCTAATAAGTTGATTTCAATGATTATATGTAGATATATATTATTTCGATGCACTATCTGAGTCCTCGAAGGATCTTAGATAGTCTAGATAGTTATACTATCAATAAATTGACTTGTTGCGGTATTAACATTCATCCAACTCTCTGGATGTCATATGTATGGAAGTCAAAGAAGTATAGTCAACTCTTTGACTCTGCTTACTTGTGCCCAATCCATGCTTCTACTGCTTTTCCTTCACACTTAAAGAACCATTGCTTAAGGCAAATGATCTCTTAAATTGAGCACATCCTCAAGGGACTTCAATATAAGAGTATTTCAACATTTATTCTTGGTTCGTCTTATTCATACAATATGTATAATATGATGCATCGTGATAAACTTGAGTAGATATAGCAGAATGATGGCATTCATCATTTCCACGCTCATCTTAACTCAAAACAAGACTTAGGTTCAGGCATGTACTCAAATATTTTGAGTACATCATATCTTATCTAGCCACCATTCTGCATGATGCGGCGAACCATGTCATTCATGATTAAATGTCGAGAGCACAAATGTTTGCCAGAACATCTTCTTCATTTTTTTGAGAATAATCTTGACAATTACGATCATAACAGACATGTTACTTCCAAAGCACATTTGATGGGAGATCAAGACTTTAGAGACACACAAATCATAAGTTGTTGTCCTATTGTCTATTTAATTATCAATATGCATAATCATGAGGAAACTTGCACATTGCAACTACACACATTACGTGTCCAACTGTAAATACTACATCTTGATCATGGACCAATCCATGATGCTTTACTAGTTATTATTAAGTATAATGTTAGAGTGGGTTTAATGTAGGTTATCTAAAATAAGAAATATTTGCATAAATATATATTTTTTAATTTTATAAAAGATTTTATATCAAGGTTGTCTTACCTTTTTAGCTCTGAATGTTCATTCCCTTAATCACTTTTAATAAAGAGACATACTTACGATTATATCTCTAGCAAGATCTGGGATCTCGTTCTTATCTTTGTTACATACCAATAATATGAGAAACCGTAACTTGGATAAAAAGAAGCAGGAACACATTCCACCTCGCAAGTCTAACTTGCATTTCCCAATTCCATGTTTAACACCTGAGCCTGCTACACCTAAGGTGATGTTGACCCTTTATTAATTGAATCAACCATCAACAGGAATAGAACTCGCTATGCACAATCCAATATCGCACCAATAATAGGAGGAACTGATATTGAGGTTAAAGGATATGGTTAGATCCTTAAGCGCATCACGGAAGCGTGAGGATCGCATCATATGCGATCGGGAGAGACTAGTCATACTAGTTGCTCGATGAAGCAGAAATTAAAATATTTCATGTGAAGAAACCACATGATCCAGGAACACTTCTTGGATCATTTCATCTAAACCACAAACAAGTATAAGGATTACCTCTTAAAGCGTGGTTGTGATCGAGTCTCTAAACGAAGAGACCTCCTGTCTCAAGTTCGATCCGACAGAGGAGATGCTTGCGAGCGTGTTGATGAAACACGTGATCCTCACAATCCATGTTGATGATCTAAGCGGAGAATCTCCTTATCTCGACGTACGAGATCCAACAACTTCTTCACGAGCGAGGCGCACCAAAGGAGACGAAGATTCACGAGCAATCAAGCCGGCAGCATAACGACGATGCTGCGATGATGGAGACTCTCTCTAGGGCATCCATGGTGGACGACCATGAGAGAGGAAGAGAGAGGGCATGTATAGAGAATGAGAGAGAGAAAGAGCCTTGTGTTTCTCATTAGCATTTGAAGAGCAAGGGGTGCCCTTCTATTTATAATATTTTGAGATCCATGGATCTGAATCCATGGGCAACACCAATCCAATGGCTCTCATTGATTTGTATTTCCTTTAATGGCTAAGATTTGTGTTGGTAAAAACCAACAATAATTAATTTAATTTGGATTAAACATATTTTGATAAATCAACACAATTTAATCACAAAATTAAATCAACAATACATGGAGATAATGGAAGAGAGAGTGCCTCCTTACATGTGGAGAGGGGGGACGACACCTTTCCTAATATGAGTGGTGTCGTCCACCCTCCTCCTTTAGGAAGGTGGCATTTTCATCTTCCACGTAATCTCCAAGACTTGCACCAATTTTTCTTGCAAACTATTCTACAAAAATAATTAATAATTGATTTGTGAATATTGCAATCTTGCCATTGAAAATTTGTGAATCACATTCACAACCCAAAATAAAGTGTAAATTACATTTTCAATTTAATGTCCAATGTGAATCCAATTCACATAAACATTTAACTAACAAATGTAAATTACAAATAACTCTCTATTATATATTATAAATCACATTTATAATATATATGATTAATATGGATAGTGCTATCCACATTATTCATATCCATGATAATTAAATCATATTTAATCATCTTGGATCTCTATTCTCATGTGCCCAAACAATGTGAATCACATTCACATTATGTACATCTTTGATAATCAAATCACATTTAATTATCTTAGATAACTCTCCCTATAATATGAATAAAATTCATATTATTCATGATAATTAAATCACATTTGTTTATCCATTTTCTCAATGCTCGGATACTTATATCAACAGTGAAATTATCCTGAACTCTTTAAAGGATAATGCGCTTTCTCTGCGGATACCTGGAGATAAAGATAGGGCAATTGTTTTGTTCCACGTATAGTGATGTCGATATTGAGATCACATCTCAAATCCAGATCTTGAGCCTCCCATAGATGCTTGATTAAATCAAGACCGCAAATCTAAACTTCTCATTGCATTTGAATCACATTCAGATCAATATCCAATATTTGACTAAGACCAAATCACTTCTCTACTGAGAGGAGTCACTAAAATCCAGATCCATTTCATCACTCCCTAGGAATGGAAGCATCATGGTTATACAACCGTTTATGATCACATCACCCTCAGGTATTCCTAATACATATACATCCTACATACTGGAAGACCAAGATTAATCCTGAAGTATAAGATCAATTTTACACTATCTACTTTAGGGATTTATCATTAAGTTTCTTATTTGATCATTGGGAGTTGGTATTAATCATATACTTTCCAAAAGCATATATCACACCTAGGTGTTGATCATATACTTTCCAAAAGTATATATCAATCCTTATAAATTCAGTCAAGCTTCCAAAGCGAGACGACCGCGCACGGAATTTGATTCTTCCCAATATCTCATGAGTAAGCTCATGTCTTCTGGTTCAGTAATGAACTTGTATGATCCCTTTGAGAGATCGTACTACTCATATGCACTTGCATGCACACTAGCGCACCGATGTATAGACCATGATTAGGTCATCAACCTATTGGTCTGTCAAATGTACATACTCAGATATATAGTAACACATCTGTCTCCAGTCAGAGGATGCGTGCCTATATCGTGACAACATACGACATAGAACTTTGATTATCTCGATCTCATTAAGTCAACTCTTTGACCTAACTAATCTGACACCTCCGAATATCTATTCCCATGCAGAGGACATATATCAAGAGGTAAGTCAGATATCAACCAAATAAGAAAGGATTGTCATCTCCTATTCAGGCTGGAGATCATCTCTTAATAATCATTTGACGGCACTTGATGAGTTATCAATCTAACTCTTTAGATATTCGTCCAAGCACCAGCCCCTATGATTCAGTAATTGAATCAATAGCTGCATCATAACTAAGATGTCCATGGTACATAACCCTAATTGTACTAAGGGACCTATTATGCAAATTATTTATTCTTCATTTCAGATCAGGGAATGATATTCGCAATAACATTTATTACGTAATGGCTCGTCGTGGGCTCGCATGTCCAACAATCTCCCAGTAGCCCAAAGAGCCATTAATGGGCTAATCATTTAAACCCACATTCATATGACAATCATCGGCTATTTAGAAAATAGCTAGGTAAGCTGATCAGTCACTCTATTCCCAAGAGACTATGCCAAGTCCTTTTACAACACTTGCATATCTCCTAGTGACAGTGTTCGCATCCAATGCGAATGTTGCATCTCATGCAACCAATACTCAACCATGTCAGTCATAATGACCTTGACACTACACATCAATAATTATTATAACCAGTATGTAATTTCTATTATCCTTATCGAAATACCCTTATTCATGGAGATCTCTATCTCCTAAGGTATTCGTAGTTAATACCTTTTAGATCTCTATCTATAAAGTCTTAATTTCTTGAAGATAAGACTTACAGATCACTATCTCTAAAGTCTTGGCATCTTTGAAGATATTGTTATTACTGCAATCAAGTGTTCATCTCCATGGAAGGATTGGTAACATCTTACTACTCCCACTGCATGGCAGACATCTGGCTTTTGTACACATCTTGCATGCACTTGCTTCTCGTAACTGATGCACAAAGGGTAAGCAGTTCTAGTATTCACTTCATCAACTCTTTGAGGTGCTATCCCTTTATATAGGTCAGTACCACATCTTAAGGGAAAGAATCCTTTCTTGGAATTTTACAGAAAATGGAATATGTCCAAGGTGTACCACTAATGCGATGGTCCCAATACCATCTTCCTTTGCTTCCAAACAACTTCAGAACTAAGATCTAAAAGATATTCTTGAGATCACATCTCAAGGTATGGAACAACCAGATTATGAAACACTTATTATTACCTTCCTTATATCATTCCAAATGATTAGGATATTATCTACATTTAGTACGATGAACACAATGGCACTCCCACTAACCTTCACATGGTTCATCAAGATTCTATCTGAAATCATAACATTTATAATTTCATCAAATCTTATGTTCCAAATACAAGAAGCTTATTTGAGTCCAAAGATGGAATTCCTTAGCTTGCACATCTTTCTTTCCTCAACCATGAAGCCCTGGGGTTACTTCATGTGAATATCCTCAGAGAGGTATTCACAGAGGAATGCAATCTTGACTTACATCTTGAAGATGTCATAATCAAGTTGTGTAGCTATAGTTAGCAATATTCTGATGGGTTCAAGCATGGTCATTGAAGAGCATGTCTCATCGCAAGCAATGTCTTCTCATCGGTGTGCAGCTCATGGCTAGGAACCGTGCTTTGAAGGTCTCTACCTTATCTTCAGATTTCCTCTTTCTAATGAAGATCCATTTACACCTTAATAAGTCTTACCCATATAGGTAGATCCTCGAGGGTCCATATACAACAGTTGTATATGAAGTCTACTCTAGACTTTATTGCTAACATCCATCCTTACATGCTATGATCTTCAGAAGCTTCATCACATGAAGTCAGATAATTGTCAGATTCAACTGATACACGGAATCCATCTTCAAACTTATTTAAAGAGGTATTAGTGTTTCATCTTTAATTATCCTTTTAGTTTCCTATTTTAGGATCCTCGTTATCGATTAAATGAGTTCCTTCACTTCATTTCCATCTTGATTCTCAAGAGAATCATCCTCTAAGAATCATATTCTCAGATATGAGATCTTTTAAGAATCTCAAGGTCACAAAGTAGGTATCCAATACTGTCCTTTATTTTCCTAATTAAGTAGCACTCTCTGGTGCTAGATTCCAACTTACTAGCAAGGAATCATATTAAGGATACATATTGTAGTCTCTACTACATATATACCTTGGAAACTAAGAGGTAATTTTGCTAACATTCATCATTTAACAAATCATGTCATACATGATCCAATTTGCATCTCCCTACAACTCTATTGAGTTAATATGTATCAGGAGGATTGAGGTAGGAATGATATTGCTTTCTTTATAAGGTATTCCTTGAATTCATCTGATAGGTACTGACTACCTAGGTTAGATCAACTTCATTTCTTCTTCCTTCAAGATTTGATTCTAAACCAAAATTGTGAAATACTTGAACATTTCAAAGGTTTCTAAGGTGAAGGGAAGAAATCATATATCACAAATATTCATCGAATGATATCACATATCATCAATGTTTATCATGATATAGATGATCCACATACATCAATATGTATGAGATATAGAATACCTTGACATCTTACACCATTCCAAAGAAGGGTGTATTGGACATTTTTACTTTTGAATACAATATTCACAGTATGTAAGATTTGAACCTTTAGACAATCTAAAGTTTCATCTCTTACTAGTGTATTGATCACATCAACATACAAATGTCCAAGGCATGATGCCAGATCATTGTCAAATGGTCTTCATCCTCCTATGATCTTTTAAAGGTTTAATTTTCATTATTAGAAATGTTAATGAACCATTCATTAATTTTCTAATTTAGTAGAGTTCACTAGATTTTAGATTACTATCTGAAATATCTCCATCATAACTCTTTATGATTGGTCTATTACGGAATTCATGTTTATTTCCAACATTTAGAAATAAACAATGAGTGTATTTTAATATCTAGGTCATAGAGACATTCTCTAAGACTAAGGGCTCTCCTACTGAACTTATGAAGTCTATCTGTCCAATAGAAATTGTTGTAACAATTGCATCAATATACATGTGGATGACTATTAAACCTTAAGATCAAAATTTCTAGTTTTCCAAAAAAACATATGCAACTAATTGAAAATGTCATTAGAAGAATGAGATACAATTATTAGACTTTGATCTTATCAAATTAGAAAGTCAATTTCAATGATTATATGTAGATGCAAATTATTCCGATGCACCATCTGGATCCTTCTCTAAGGATCCCAGATAGACAAGATAGTCACACTATTAATACATCAGCTTATTGTAGTATTGGCATTCATCCAACCATTTGGATTTCATATGGAAGTCACAGAAGTACAACCAACTCTTTTGACTTTCCTTCTTACTGGTCAAACCCATGCTTCCACTACGATCCCTTTATCTATAAACAACCATTGCTTAGACGAAGGATCTCTTATGCTAAATTCAAAAGATTTCAATATAAGAGTATTTCAACATTTATACATGCTTCATTCAATTCATACAATATGAATATTGTGAAGCTTCATGAATGACCACAGTATAGACATTTGAATGATGACACTCATCGTATCGACATCCATCTAAACTCTTAAAACATTGGTTTAGGTAGGTACTCAAATATTTTGAGTACATCATCTCCTATAAAGCCACCATTCTGCATGATGCAGAGAACCATGTCATTCATGATTAAATGTCGAGAGCACATATGTATGCCAGAATATCTCTTAGATTTTTATAAGGATTATTTGACAATTACGATCATCATTGACATGTCACTTCCAAAGTACATTCAATGAGAGATCAAGATTATAAAGACATACAAACCCTAGGGTTCTAATCCTATTATCTATTTAATTATCATTCCTCATTATTATGAGGAAGACTTGCACATTGCACCTCATACATTATGTGTCCAATTGCAAGTACAATATCTTGATCATGGATCCAATCCATGACATCTTACTGGTTATTATTGAGTATAGTATTGAGTGGGTTTAATAGAGGATTATCTGAAATATGAAATTTGCATAAACATATATAAATATATATTATACTTTGATTTAGGAATTTTATATCAAAGATGTCTTGCCTTGTCTACATTGAAAGTTCATTCCCTTAATAACTTTCAATGTAAGAGATATACTTACCATCATATCACAGCAAGATCTGGGATCTCCTTCCTTATCTTTGTCACATCCCAATAATATGAGAACCTGTAACTCGGATAAAAAGAAGTGGGAAAATATTCCGCCTTGAAATTCCAACTTGCATTCCCAATTCGGTTTTTAACACCCGGGCCCACCACCCCTAAGGTGATGTTGACCCATCATTAATTGAACCAACCGTCAACAGGAATACAACTCGCTATGCGCAATCCAATATCGCCCCAATAATATGAGGACCTGATATTGGGGTCACTACGCATACATCCTTACTCTTTCGAGAAGCGAAGAGCGCAATACAAATGGATTGTATGCAGGAGCTATCACTTTGGACATGCATCTCCTACATACAATATTTGCCGACGGAACCCTTCGCCTTGACGGAAGATCATGGATGTTGCTTATGTGATCCTCCATATCATATTGAATTTCTAATTAATCATCATGAATCATATTCATTATGATTAATTCTTCCAAGGGAAATGACATTTCTATTAGAATTAGAGTGTTTAATTTTAATTAGATTCCAATTAATCTATTCATATTAAATTAATGATCCAATTAATATCCAATAAACAATCTTTATTGTTACTTGAATTACTGTATTATCTCAAGTACGTATTATTCTGAATTTTAATAATTAGAAAAATACACCGTAGTCTCTCTTGCATTATCGAGTCCCTACCCGTTGTCATGGCCAGTACCGACGGGAGTGGGATAGACCACACATGGTGCAACCTGCTACCCCAACGCTCCCCGACTAAACACCATATCCACCTCGGGAAAAGATAATGCCAAATTGATCATTGTGTACTTAAGATTATAATCGGTCTTTCAACCGAAGTTATACCATATATAATAATAATCAAAACATTTTTGATTAACATTATAAGGAGATTTTCTAAACAAGCCCCCAATCCTTTTCAAGTAACTTTGTTTGTTGGAATGTAGATCATGTAGATCATGTAACCAATTTGTGATCTCGATCATATCTAATCAATTATTGGTTAAGGCAATATAATTTAAGGAAATAATTATCATCAAATATTTAAGAAATATTTATCCATAATTATTACAGTAAATTAAACCATTTAATTTCACTAATTGATTAAATGACAATCACAAGGTTCTTGATTAGGAAAGTACTTTCCAGCAGTGATCCTCACTTACTAAAATTAGCATATCTCAATCAATTTAAATCCAAATTAAGCAAAGTAAGTTTTAGAAGTTTGCTAATTTGATTTACAACATAACCTAAGTGATTTTCACGCATTTCAAGTCGTTTCTAAATAGTAATTAACTCCTTAATTACGTTAAGATTCACAGTCCCCGAAACAATGGATACATGTTCACTAATTTGATCATAACTTGAGCAAACGGATTCAAAATGGCACAAACTCAGATCCTACGGTT
Organism: Ottelia alismoides; assembly: GCA_037367405.1. Taxonomy (NCBI): domain Eukaryota; kingdom Viridiplantae; phylum Streptophyta; class Magnoliopsida; order Alismatales; family Hydrocharitaceae; genus Ottelia; species Ottelia alismoides. Next base: position 2,177,267 of record JAZKJV010009256.1, on the reverse strand, counting down.
TCCTTATTTAATGGAGAACAAAACCCAATATTTTAATGTTTAAACAATTGAATCAGGGTCGAAAATAATCACAAAACAGAGATGCAAAAAAGAAATGCGATAAAACTTTCGCAACCCTAACGAATCCAAGTCGGCTTAGGTTTATGGATCGTATCCGAAATCTTCGACCTAAGGCTCTGATACCACTTGAAGGATATGGTTAGATCCTTAAGAGCATCATGGAAGCGTGAGGATCGTGTCATATGCGATCGGGAGCGACTAGTCATACTAGTTGCTCGATGCAACAGAAATTAAAATTTTTCATGTGATGAAACCACATGATCCAAGAACACTTCTCGGATCGTTTCGCCAAAACCACAAACAAGTAATAGGATTACCTATTAAATCGTGGTTGCGATCGAGTCTATAAATGAAGAAACCTCCTGTCTCATGTTCGACCCGATGGAGGAGACGCTTGTGAGCGTGTTGATGAAACACGTGATCCTCACAATCCATGTTGATGATCCAAGCGGCGATTCTCCCGATCTCGACACACGAGATCAAATGTCTTCTTTGCGAGTAAGGCACACCAAAGAAGACGGAGATTCACGAGCAATCGAACCAGCAACATAACAACGATGGTGCGGCGATGGAGACTCTCTCTAGGGCATCCATGGTGGATGACCATGAGAGAGGAAGAGAGAGGACGTGTATAGAGAATGAGAGAGAGAGAGAGAGCCTAGTGTTTCTAATTAGCATTTGAAGAGCAGGGGGTTCCCTTCTATTTATAATATTTTGGGATCCATGGATCTCAATCCATGGGCAACACAAATCCAATGGCTCTCATTGATTTGTGTTTCTTTTAATGGTTAAGATTTGTGTTGGTAAAAACCAACAAAAATTAATTTAATTTGGATTCAATATATGTTGATAAATCAACACAATTTAATCAAAAAATTAAATCAACAATACATGGAGATAATGGAAGAGAGAGTGCCTCCTTCCATGTGGAGATGTGGGACGGCCACCAATTCCTAATAGGAGTGGTGGTCATCCACACTCCTCCTTTAGGAAGGTGGCATTTTCATCTACCATGTAATCTCCAAGACTTGAACAACTTTTGCTGCAAATTATTCTACAAAAATAATTCATAATTATTTTGTCAATATTGCAATCTTGCCATTGGAAATTTGTGAATCACATTCAAACCCAAAATAAAATGTAAATTACATTTTCAATTTAATGTCCAATGTGAATCCAATTCATATCAACATTTAAATAACAAATGTAAATTACAAATAGCTCTCTATTATATATTATAAATAACATTTATAATATATATGATCAATATGGATAGTGCTATCTACATTATCCATATCCATGATAACTAAATCATATTTAATCATCTTGGATCTCTATTCTCATGTGCCCAAACAATGTGAATCACATTCACATTATTTACATCTTTGACAATCAAATCACATTTAATTATCTTAGATAACTCTCCATATAATATGAATAAAGTTTATATTATTCATGATAATTAAATCACATTTAATTATCTATTTCTCAATACTCGGATACTTATATCAACAATGAAATTATCCCGAACTCTTTCATGGATAATGCGCTTTCTCCCTGAATACATGGAGATAAGGATAGGACGATTGTTTTGTTCCACGTATAGTGACTTGGATATTGAGATCACACCTCAAATGCAGATCTCGGTCCTCCCATAGTTGCTTTATTAAATCAAGACCACAAACTTGATCTTCTCATTGCATCTGAATCACATTCAAATCAATGTCCAATATTTGGACTAAGATCCGATTACTTCTCTACTCAGAGGAGTCACTAAAATCCAGACCCGTTTCATTACTCCCTAGGAATGGAAGCATCATGGTTATACAACTGTTTATGATCACATCACCCTTAAGTATTCCTAATACCTTTACATCCTACATACTGAAGACCCAGAATAATCCCAAAGTATAAGATCAATTTTACACTGTCTACTTCAGGGATTTATCATTAAGTTTCTCATTCGATCATTGGGAGTTGGTATCGATCATATACTTTCCAAAAGCATATATCATACCTAGGTATTGATCATATATTTTCTAAAAGTATATATCAATCCTTACAAATTCAGTCAAGCTTCCAAAGCGAGATGACCGCACGCAGAATTTGATTCTTCCCAATATCTCATGAGTGAGCTCATGTCTTCCGATTTAGTAATGAACCTGTATGATCCCTTTGAGAGATTGTATTACTCATATGCCCTTGCATGCACATCAGCGCATCGGTTTATAGACCTTGATTAGGTCATCAACATATTGGTCTGCCAAATGTACATACTCAGACATATAGTAACACATCTATCTCCGGTCAGAGGATGCGTGCCTACATTGTGACAACATACGATATAGGACTTTGGTTATCTCGATCTCTTTAAGTCAACTCTTTGACCTAACTAATCTAATACCTCCAAATCTCTATTCCCATGCAGAGGACCTACATCAAGAGGTCGGTTTGATATCAGCCAAGGGAGAAATGATTGCCATCTCCTACTCAGGCTGGAGATCATCTGTTAATAATCATTTGACGGTACTTGATGAGTCCTCAATCTAACTCTTTAGATATTCATCCAAGCACCAGCCTCTATGATTCAGTAATTAGATCAACAACTGTATGATCACTAAGATGGCCATGGTACATAACCCTAATAATACTAAGGGACCTATTATGCAAATTAGTTATTCTTCATTTCATATCAGGGAATTATATTCGCAATAACATTTATTGCGTAATGGCTCGTCGTGGGCTCGCAAGTCCAACAGAGGTCCCTACGCATACGACCTTATTCTTTCAAGAAGCAAAAAACCCGATCCTGTGTACTTATATGTAGGAGTTGTCACTTCAGAGATGGGTCTCCAACAAACAATCCATGGTGACAGAACCCTTCACCTTGACGGGAAACCATGGATATCATTTGTACGATCCTCCATATCCCATTCAAATTTTAATTAACCAATATGAATCATATTCATTACGACTAATTCTTCCAAGGTAATTATAACTCTATTCATAATAGAGTGTTTATTTTTATTACACCTAATTAATTTAATCATATTAAATTGATTATCAATCAAATTCAATCAACCAACAAACATTTAGGGTTTGCTAGATATTACTATATAGTATACACCCTCACAAGTACGTATTAATAATTAGAGTACAACTTGACTTACTCATATTATTCTGTCCTTAAAAATGGATCCGGCCAGTACACTCGAGTTATGATGAGAGGGAGCATTTCCTTGACATGCAAGGTGATAATTAGTAAACCAAGCCTGCATATTCGGACTAGACACCTTCACCATTCCGATTGAGAACAACACAAAATAATTCCAATGTACTAGCGGTTTTAACGATCAACTTTGATGATCGGCATTATACTATATAGTAATAACTCAAGAATCATAAGCATCTTGAAATATTTTTGAGATCCTAAATTTCTAAGCATATCAAGTAACCATGTTTTGCATGTAAAGGTTGTCCTACCACTATTGTAGGATAAACTAGGATTTTCATTAAACATAAATTAAATGACCATCGATGTTTAATCAATTATTTTCATAAATATTAAGCATAATTTTTAATCAAGGTAAATTCACAATTTCAATGATTTTCATTTAATATTAATAAATTACGCAAGAGGTTTTGATTATCTAGCCATCATCCGACACATCTCCAATAAATATAGAATATTTAGGGCAAATAGAGTCTGAATCACGCAAAACAAATTCAAACGATTTGTTGATTTGATTCTCCACTTAATCCAAGTGATTATTTCACGTTTCATGACGAAAAAGCAGTAAGAAAAAAAATAATTTCTTACAGATCCATGAATACATGCAAAACAATTTCGTAGCGGGAACTCTTCAAATTTTATTCATATACTTCTGGTGCCAACAATTGGCTATTATTTTCGAGACATATTTAGACTTTTTAAATACATTTTAATAACCAAAAATTGCGTCCAAATAGTAGGTATTTATTTTAGGAAAAAAACCAATTAGAAAGTTGCATCTCATGCAAAACAATGAGTCCCCGCGCATCAGAAAATCAAAACCTTGTTCATCTAAGGTTTTGAATCATATCCAAGACCTGAACCTGGCTCTAATACCACTTGATTGCTATGGGAGAAGCCTTAAACACATAATGGAGTCGTGATGATCGCATCCAATGCAATCGAGAGCGACTATTAGTCATAAAAGTTGCTCAGTGCAATGGAATTTAAACTATTTAAATATATGAAACCACATGATTCGAGAACACTTCTCGAATTGTTTCATCAAACCACAAACAAGATATAGGAATACCTCTTGAAGCGTGATCACGATTGAAGTCCTTAAAGAAAGAGACTGCCTATCTCAAGTCCGACCCGACGGAGGAGACACTAGCGAGCACGTTGATGAGATGTGGCCTTCTCACAATCCAAGATGAAGATCCAAGCAACGAATCTCCTTATTTCGTCACAAGAAATCCAATGTCTTCTCATGAGAAAGGAGCATCGAAGATGGAGATCCACGAGCGACTGAAGCATCGACAAGACGGCGTAGCGACGATGGCAACTCTCTCTAGTACATGGGGTGGACAGCCACACTTGAGAAAGAGAGAGAGATGGGCGTGAGAATGGGAGAGATGGAGGCCCTCAAAGTGTTGTAAAAGAGTTATGGTTATCTCTTCTTTTATAGTATTTTGGGAGTCCATGGACCACAATCCATTTACAATACAAAATCAATGGTTGAGATTGATTTGTGTTTCTGTTCAATGGACATGATCTGGTTGTAAAAAAATACAACAACATTTATCTTATATTGAATTAAATACATGTTGAATTATTGTCAATATAATTTAATTCAATTAAATCAATATACATAAGAGGATTGAGAATGAGTCTCCATTCTAAAAATAAGGGACGACTAGTCTTGATTAAGTCAAGGATGGTCGTCCACCCTCCATTTATGGAAGGTGACTCATCCTCTTATTATGTGGAGTTTTTATATCTCACATAATCCTCTAATTATTTGTAACAAATTTTATTGCAAATATATTCACAAAATTAATTCCAAATTAATTTGTGAATATTTTAATTATGTCATTGAAATAATGTGAATAATATTCAAACATCCAAAATAAAATGTAATTTGTATTTTCAATTAAATGTCCATGGTGAATCCAATTCACATCAAAATTTAATTTGTAAATACCAATTACAATTAGCTCTTTGCAAAATATTATAAATCATATTTATAATATATATGAATAACACGGGCAGTGCTATCCACATTATTCACGTCCTTGATAATTATATCATATTTAATTATCTTCGATCTCCATTCTCATAAGTATAAATAATATGAATTACATCCATATTATTTATGATAATTAAATATAATTTCATTATCAATATCCCAATACTGAAATACACAATTCATCAAAGGAATTACTCTTGAACTCTTTTAAGAACAATGCGCTTTCTCCGTAGATACATGAAGATAAGGACAGGGCGATTGTATGTTCCACGTATAGTGACTTAAATATTGAGATCATATCTCAAATCCAAATCCCGGGGACCTCTCATAGATGTCTGATTAAATCAATACCATAAATCCAATTTTCTCATTGCATCTGAATCGTATTCAGATCAATGTCCAACCTTTGGACTAAGATTAGATTACTTCTCTGATAAGAGGAGTCACTAAAATCCAAACATGTTTCATCACTCCCTCAAAATGGAAGCGTCATAGTTATACAATCATTTATGATCACATCACCCTCGAGTATTCCTAATACCCGTACATTATGTATACTAGAAGACCTAGAATAAACCCAAAGTTTTTGATCTCTTTTAGATTGTCTTCTAAAGGATTTTATCATTAAGTTTCTCATTTGGTCATTGGGAGTTGGTATCGATCATATGCTTTCCAAAAGCATATATCATACCTTCACATTCTTGTCATGCTTCCAAAGCAAGACGACCATGCATGGAATTTGATCTGTCTCAATACCTCATGAGTGAGCTCATGTCTTCTGGTTTAGTAGTGAACATGTATGATCCCTTTGAGATAACGTATTACTCATATGCCCTCATATGCACACCAGCTCGTCGGTGTATAGACCTTGATTAGATCATCAACCTATCGGTCTGCTAAATGTACATATTCAGACGTATAGCAATACATTTGTCTCCAATCAGAGGATGCATGCCTATATCGTGACAACATACGACATAACTCTTGGTTATCTCGATCTCATTAAGTCAACTCTTTGACTTAACTTATCTGACACCTCCGAATCTCTCTTCCTATGCCGGGGACCTACATCAAGAGGTTAGTCAGATATCAGCCTTTAGAGAATGATTGCCATCTCCTTCTCAAGCTGTAGATCATCTCTTAACAATCATTTAACGGTGCTTGATGAGTCCTCAATCTAACTCTTTAGATATCATCCAAGCTCCAACCTCTATGATTCAACTATTGAATTAATAGTTGTGTGATTATCAAGATGGCCATGGTACATAACCCTAATTATACTAAGGAACCTATAATGCAAATTAGTTATTCTTCCTTTCAGATCTGGAAATGATTTGCAATAACATTTACTACGTAATGGCTCATTGTTGGAACAATTATTAGTTAAGGTCCTTGTCGTTAATGAGCATCATGCAATGCAATAAGGAGTGTATTCTATCTTATCTAGACCCTACTGACAAGATACGAGCGAATGCTTCATGGAAACAAGATGACGCATATGCATGTGTTTGGTTTATTGGTACTCTTATCATGGAAAAAGACAATGACATTCTTCATCAGCTTATTGGCAAGGCAATGTGGGACATCCTCAACCATATATTCTTAGGTGAAGAATGAGACAAAGATCATGCAGCTTCAGTATAATATTTTCATAACCAAGCATGACAGTCATCAACCTCAAGCATTCTACTTATTTCTCAGGGGCATGTTAGATAAGTTTCACAGCTTCATTCCCCTGAACGCTTCCAAACAGTAGCAGAAGGCATACATGAATGTCACTATGGTCGAAGCTTTCCTGGTGGCACTTTGACTCATAGTACGATACCGAACACACCCAGCTTCTTACTGGTGCTTCCATACCTCCCATGAAAGAGATCTACATCAGACTTAGCAAGCTCACGATGCCTCATGCAGCCACAACTCAGACCTCCAATGTGATGGCTGCATCTCGCAGTACAAGAGCTCAGTTCAGAGGACGTGGTGTACATGGCAAAGGAGTTGGATGCTTGCATCATCCGTGCATCTATTGTTATTGTTCTGGCAACTCTGAGGACACCTGCTACCAGATGCATGGTTACCTTGTGTCTGCCCATGTTGATGAATAGCTTGAGCCTCCTTCCCTTTATGTTGATCAAAAGTTTGATGACCTTGTCTCTTATTTAAGGGAGATTATGACTCCTCCTACCAACTTTATTATTGCTCTTTCTAGCCCTTCTAACATCGTTGTCTCTATCTCTGTCAATACCTTAAGTATAGCTTATGCCTTAATTACTTGTCACATGGTAGACATTCAAACTGGATCATGGAGTTCATTGCATCCTACTACCTCTATGGAGACACAATACAATTCACTTCCTATAGATCATACATCCAGGCAAATCTGTTGTCATTGCATATGAGATACATTCCCCTATTACAAGATAAGGGAGATTCATTTGATGCCATCTATGCATCTGCAGAATGTGCTAAAAGCACTTGACTTTTCTATGAACTTGTTAATATTAGTCTAATTACTAACAATTTGCATTATCATATCATATTTGATCCCTCTTCTCTTGTGTTTCAGGATATACTCACATGCAGGGTGATTCGATGTGGTCATCAGCAAGGGGGTCTTTACATACTGGTCCAATATCCTTATCCTAATGCATCTTCCATTCGCACTAGGTTAGCCTCTCTGTACATGTGGCATATTCGGTTCGATGACCTTCCTCTACAAAAGATATATAGAGTCCTCTTGAATATCACATCTCGATCTACTTTTCAGTGCGAGGCTTGCCATCTTGGGAAGCATCAACGCTACAGTTTCTTGATCGTCAGAATCATAGTAGTTCTTTATTTGAGTTAATTCATTTGATATTTGGGATCCCAATCGTGTTCATAACCACCAAGGGCACATGTTCTATCTAGTTCTTGTCGATTATTATTCTAGACTTTCTTAGATTTTTCTTATGTAAAACAAGTCTGGGGATGGCTCTGTCAGTCAAACTTTTATTAATGAAATAAAGAACATTTTTCTGCTACTCTTAAGTATGACCACTCTGACAATACCTTGGAGTTTGTACCATCCAACTCTCTCAGTTCTTCAAGTCCCTTGGCATCATACATCAGACCTCTTGTGATTACATTTCTCAATAGAATGACGTCGTTGAGCGAAACGCTATCATCTTGTTGATATTTACTAGGACTCTTCTTATACAAAGTCACACTCCCTACTCTTTCTGGGGTAATGCCATCCTCACTGCTTGCTACCTACTCAATTGTATGCCATCTTCCGTGTTACGAGAATAGGTTTCTTTTTTGTGTTTCCTGATAAGGATCCTCTTTTCTATAACACTTCATGTCTTTGGCTCTGTGATTTTGTTTATCACTGGACTCTTAATTGTGACAAGGTCACAAGCTCTCCTCCAGAACTGTCAATTATTTTTTATGGCTACTCCCAAACCCAGAAAGGGTACCAGTGCTTTCATCCTATCATATGGAAGTACTGTGTTAGTGATGACATCACTTTCTTTTAGTATGGCATGTACTTTTCTCCTACTAGTGACAAGATGACCCCGTATAAGTTTGGCAAGGAAGTATACTTTATACCTCCTTTGCCACCATCACCACAACCACCTCTACTTGTGGTTCCTTCACATCAGTGAGGTTAAGGTATTCCTTGGACAACAATTTATTACCAAGGACCTTGGCAAACTACGATCCTTCCTTGGACATCTCCTTTGTAGTAAGCAACGTTAGGCAGTTTATGGAGCATCCACGACATGCTCACATGGATTATGTTCACATGATCCAAAGGTATCTAAAGTCTTCTCCATGTAGAAGGTTGTTCTTTGGCAGACAGACTTCTCTTTCCATTACCACTTGTGTAGTTGTTGACTATGTAAGATGTCCTAAAGATAAGAAGTCTACCTCTGGTTTAGCGATTTTCATGGGGATTCTTTGGTATCATAAAAAAGCAAGAAGCGGACTATGGTTGCTAGATCTAGTGACGAGTCTGAATACAATGCTATGGCACAGGAGAGAGAAATGAGAAGATGTCGATCATATCTACTGTGACAGAGTTAGTTGTTGACGCTCTTCTTCTCATGTAGATGCTTTGTGACAACCAGGCTACTCTTTCATTTTCAACAATCCTGATTTCCATTAGAGGACCAAACACATTGAGGTAGTTTGTCATTACACGTGAGATATAATACGTAAGAATTTTATCTCTACTTCCCACGTCAGATCAAGAAAACATATAGTAGATGTGTTCACCATGGCCCTAACTAGGGGATCGTTCTAAAGGTATTGTTCCAAGATGACCATAATTGACATCTATGATCCATCTTAAGAGGTATTATTGAGGGTTATTATGTATTTGCTTATTTATTTCATATCTATTATGTAATTTTCCCTCTAGGGTTTCTCCTCTCTATATAAGAGAGCCATATGGCCCTAATAATAAATAGTTCGTTATTTTCTTTCCATACATGTGCCACTAAAAATTGTGTTAGATAGAAAAATCTGAAGATCAAGAACTACCTCATACAAAGGCTTTGTCAATGGCTAGGAGGGGGACACAATATGTATACTAAATTTTGAATGTGTTCATCAAATTTAGGAATATGTTATATCCTGAGGTAGTGGTATAAGAGACATCAGAAGTATCATCTCAATGAATATTCTCAATAGTCAGTAGAACCATTCGAGGCATAGCTTCTTTGGCATAGAAGGTCAAATCTACATTGATATAATGACATCAATTGCTAGATCAAAATAGTGATATCCTTTCTGATTTCTCGAGAAGATAAATTTTTATATGTTTAGATTCAACTTGAATATATGAATCTTTTGCATAATCAATGAAGTACGAGTAAGAAATGGGTCGTCAAGTTCGTGAGCAAGGACCATCAGGTATTGAACGACTGGAGGGGGAGGTGTTGGCAGAGGATGAAGAGGAGGTTGCTAACAATGGGGTTGGAAGGGAGTATGTGTCGCATGACGTCGATGTACCGGAGGCAGAGGACGTACCTGATACATCATGATCCTTTTTGGTTCATCATAGATATCGAAGTCAACATAAGTTTTCTAGGTGTTGTTGTTGTGGAGAAGAGGGGAATTTCTCTCGAACGGGTATGCATAAGGTGCTTATGTTCAAGTGCAACCCCCCGGAGATCGTCATCGTGAGTGCCGAAAGAAAGGTGTATGGCATCCAAAGAAGGGTAAGACGTGGTGTTGTTGATAGAGGAGCAGTCGATGCAAGAGGAAGGCTATTTTTGGAGTAGCTGGTTATGGTCACAACTATCATGGTGTTACCATTGTGCACGAAAGTGATGGTGGCCAGAGGTGTTGAGATCAAGGGGTAGTTACGGGTGGGATCTGAAGCATCGAGAGGGGGATTTTAATGTAGGATTTGGCGAGGTGGGGATTCATGGGCCCCTGACCTTTCCTTTTCTAATGCTTTTGTTAGAAAATAGGGAGCGTAATCAGATATAAAAATAAAGAAATTTAAGAACACATGGGATTTTACGTGGAACCCTACTCCCTAAGGAGTAGGCTGAAACCACGGGAGAAGCCCATAAAGGGGCAGATATTGCATTCATTTTTCTCATCTGACTACAGGAGTGTGGGGCTCTATATATAGCACCCACAGAGTCTCCACATCTCCAAATCGATAGATGTGGGATTAAAGATTGGATGGGGTAAATGGATCCTGGAGGTATCCATTTACCCATCTACAATATAATAGGCGTACAACCAAATACTCCAACACTCCCCCTCAAGCTAGAGCATGCAATGCTCAGCTTGGACAAACAGAAAGAAACACAACTCACGCTATATGACACTACAGACAATATCAACTCAACACGCACAACTGTCGGTTGTTGTCGAGGACGTTGCTTCTCATGACGAGCATGTGCGTCTTGAACTGCAGACTCGGAAACTGACGTCGAGTCTGAACAATTGTAGAGTCTAGACAACTTTTTGGCCATGTAATCTGAACTGGAGAATCTGGATCTGAATCATCTGATCGAACTCTACACAATACTCCCCCTTTCTCCCATACTGGTCGGAATGATAATCGTCGACCAAGTTGGGAGAAGACAATAAAATGGGGGTAAACAAAACCAAATAAACTGACTTCAAAAAAATCGACTTTAAATCATTTTTTTTCTCGGCTATTTTATCAAATTTTTTTATAGCTGTAACACCTTTTTTTAAATCAATTTTTTAAGCCGTTTCATTTTTATGGCTTTTCCAATATTTTTTTCTCTCTTTTTGAAATTGCGCACTACTTATTATTGTACGTGCCTTTTTATTTTTTTAAAATATGTTTTGTTGAAATACCACATGGCCCAAAGGGCCCAAAAGAAACCCCCCCCCCCAATTTTTTTAATCACCGCCCAAAGGGCCCTAAGATACAACAAAACTATTGCCTTTTTTTTAACAAATAAAGTATCGACCTTTTTTTAATACTTTGGCTCCAGCTAGATCGAATTACCACACCTTTTCCAATTTAGGGGTTCCCACAATTGGGAACCCTTTCCTCTCGAAGGCGACCAGCCCCGATTAGGGCTCGCCATCACCTGTGCGCGCCACCACCGACCCTGATTAGGGCTCTCCATTGCGTACTGCCACTAGCCCTGATTAGGGCTCGCCATCACCTGATGCGACCTCAAGAGGAGGACGTGCCAGCATGCTACGCTTGCTTTCGTTGTGCCAGGAGCGGCAATGGAGCTCCGCCTGAGGTGGCGGCACCTCTATCTTGAGATCACGCGGGTCTGGAGGACATAGAGGTTGTCCTTTTGTGCTGCCTGCGTGAGGATGAGGTGCCAATAATGCTGCCAGAGATGCGTCTAGGGAAGGAGATGGTGAGATCCCCCATGACCTGTACTAGCACGAGTCATGCGCTCCTGTGCGCGCTAGAAAGATGAAGATGCAACACATCTGGAGCGTGATGAATCTGTGATTCATCACTCTAAAAGTTGAAAATAGAGTCTTGTTCCCGAGTAGATAGATGCATATTTCCCTTTATAATGCATAAATAGCATTCATACATGCATTCATAAAATATGCATTTTAGCATTCACATTTTGCATTAAATAAGAAGCCAAAATCACTTGTAGAATATCCACTCATAAAAATAACATCTTCCTTATGTACAACTTAGTTAATAATATAAGGTAGAAAATCAGGAATCTCCTTTGTAAAATATCCAATAAAGACCTAGAATCCATGATTCTTAGAAAGCCCATAATTCCTTCATGCCACCTCCAAAATAGGTCTACTCACTTTCATATTAATACACATTAAAAGACCTTTAAAATGAGACTAATTTCATCCAATTTGGAGCTCGTATGAAGAAGTTGGGTTTTTGGGCCTCTTTGTATACTATATATGTGTATATTTGTATATTTGTATTTTTAATCATATTTGACCTCATCTCCATCTTTGGTCAACATGAAACTTGGAGACCTCATCAAGATCTACAACTTTCATGTTTTGAGTTTTTCCAAATTCAGCCTCCTTCTCTTTATACACTTATTTCTTCTCGCAGCCAATCACAGCTGGCCACGTGGCACCCTCTGATTGCGCCACGCGGCCCGCTCCCCTTGCCTTAGCCGCCCCTGCTCTCAGCCGTTGGATATTCTTCTTGATTCAACGACCATCTGTTCTCCACATGCGCCCTTATTCTTAACCGTCTGATCATCAACCCTCCTTGATCTCAGTCATCCGCCTCCGCCTGCCTATGCGCCTGACACATGGCGCACGTTGCGCCCTTCGATCACGGACGCTGACCCTTCATCCTAACCGCTTATCCCGCCTTGCACCTTAGCCCTTCGATCGAAGCCCTAATCGCATCTCCACCGTTCGCCAGTGCCGCTCCCCTATCGCACCACGTGGCGCCATCACGTCCCTCATACCGCCTCGCTCCAGAGCGAATCCTACCCGCTCCTTGACGCTTCGACCTGGGCCGTTGGATCACAAGATCCAACGACCACGACCTCGTCTTCCACCTCCGGCGCACCCCTCTCCAACGATCTCAGCCTTGCGCGAGGGGCTTGCCCATTTCTATTCTTGGCCGCACTCCAGCCACCCTCGCCGACCGCCACAACCTCCACGATCATCCCCACTCTCCCCTCATCCTCGCCATCTCCCTCACTCGCCACCACTCCCACCATAGACGCTCCACGACCTCCATGAACTTCACCTCGTCACCAGCCAAGCCAACACCCTCTTCCTATAAATCCTCGCCCTCCGGCCACTGTCACGCCTATCCGCCAATACGTGAGGAACCCTAGAGCTCAGAGCGTGTGATTGGTGACAGCAATTGACCTTCTCTTTGAGCGACGCCAGCTTTCATCTCCGGCGAGATCCACGGCACCACCGCCGTGCTGCAGCCCCTCCTCCGCGAAGCTGCTTGAGCTCAGGGCCCTACCAACCCTTCGAGAGACGACCTGGAACTTGAGACCGAGCTCCAATCCCCAGGTAACCCCCTCCATCCTTCTTTGATCTTCTTCTGAATTTTCTTTGGGTTTTCTCCAATTTAATTCGCCTTCCACCGTGACCTTCTCGCTCCACTTTCACTCGTCGCGCTCCGCAACAGAGCTCTGACCTTCGTGCTCCATTTATCGCCCGCCGACAACGCACTTCACCTTCCATCGACTCCAGCTCCGCCACTTGGGAGGAGCACCATCGCCGGAACACCTTCGCATCGCCTTAGGCCTCGTCGTCCACCCTTCACATCTCCACGAACAACCTCGTGCTTCGGCTATACTTCTAACCCGTGCAGGTGCCATCTCGTTCATTGGTCGGTAGCTCACCGGAGCCCCCATCGAGCTGCATCGCCACTGTGCCCCGCAGTTCCTCCTCCGCTCCTGAGACCTCCTGAACCTTCGCCACACCGCCGCGAACCTTCCGAGCTACTTCAGAGTCGCCATCGACCTTCATAGATGCCAGGACGACGAGGCAGAGCAGACCCCCCTTCGCTGGAGCCCCGCCAGCTCCTCCGCAGGTGGCGGAGGACCGTCGAAGACGAAGCTCCAGCCACCGTTCGATCATCTTGATCAAACGGTCAGCTTCACGCCACGTCGCACCATCATAGGAGCCGTAGGATCGTCCTTGATCCCACGCTCAGGAGTACGCCACGTCGCCCACGACCGGAGCAGTCCAAGGGCGTTGGATCTTCTTCGATCCAACGGTCTTGATCAACCACATCGCCTACGTCAGACAGCCGTTGGATCGATCATCTAGATCCAGCGGTCCGTAGCCATCCACGTCGACATCAGCCGGAGGTAACAGTGACCGTCGATCTTCGCCAAGATCGCACGGTCGTGATCGCGCCACATCTTCCCTGATCCGAGCCTCTTCCCCGACCTCTAGGCTCGGATCCCCGAAGCTTCGCCAAGCCTTCCACTAGACCTCCAGAGCACCCGAGCCACGACCCGAGCCGCCGACGCCATCCGAGCCTAGGTCGCCCCACGTGAGGAGCATGCGCGGCCTGGGTAAATTACACGGAGGCCCTGGGAAGTTTCTAAAATTGCAAATCGGTCCCCGTGAAGCACCCCTACGTGAGGAGCGCGTGTGCCAGTGGAGAAATTGCATTCCACCCCCTACATTCTAGGTAATTGCATATAAGTTCCTGTCAGCATATTTATTTTTATGTAATTTTTATTTTCTATATTGCAGTTACACCCCTGTCTTTGCACGCATATCTAGGTGTCTATTTTTCGTTATTTTTGAATTCCAAAAATTGCATGTTATAGTGTAACTTGTCCTTTATCTTATGTGACACTTGGCACATTTTTGTGGTATCCGTAGAATTTTAAATTAATTAATTGGTTTATTTATGTGATATTTTGCCTAATTGGACCTTTTAATTAATAGTTAATTATCTGTAATTCCAAAAATTCCTAAAAAATCACAGTAGCTCTAGGATGATTAATTTAACATTGTATAAAAAATTCATCTCATTTGCATGCATTTCGAGGCCTAAAAAAATTAATTAGTGATTTCCTTAGTTTAATTTTAATAGGATCATTTCACATTAAAATTAAGATCTGATAATTTTCCTAGATTCCTCATCATTAGATCTATCTAGGATAATTTTATCTCACCAAAATTTTTGTGATTTGATATTTATTAAAATTAAATTAGTCAAAATCACCCTGCATTCATTTTTAATTCATAAGTAATTCATTCAGTGTCGAAAAATTCCAAAACAATTAGGGTAGCTTATTTCACCATATTTCATCATCTGGCCAATTTTTATAATTTTTGGACTTCATTTGAACATATTTCTGATTTAAATTTAAATTGGCTTGATTGTTGCATGTGTCCTGCATAAAAAAATAGAAAAAGACCAAAAAAAATATTCCCCGAAAATCTGACACTTGGACTTTGCTAAAATTCACCTAAGGAGACAGTTGCCTCCCTGAGTTCGACCTTGGACTTCACCAAGTAAAAAAATTTGCCGCTTGAAATTGACTTGATTAAATTAAAAGTGGTTTTTGATATTCCCTCTCGTTATCCGACTGCAACGAACATTGACAATTAATTTGGACATTAATCTGCCTGAATTAACTATGGTAGAGGGAGGCGATATCAAAATGGCGCCGTTGTCGGGGAGGCACAGCTTAGGTTAATTTGTAGTGATTTTTAAGTGTTTGATTTTCTTTCCCCGGGTAGTCTGACCCTCGATTTTCTTGTGAATATTTTCTCTCTTTTATTTCTTTGCATTATTTTTCTGTGTCACTCTCTGACCTCAATTTGTTTCTGTGCAAGGAACGCGAGGAGTCGAAGACGCTTCGAGGATTCAGCATTGTAATGTGTTGAATGAATAGAAAAAAAATGTACTTTTCTTTTATCTCTTTTTTCGCATTATTTCCAGCGGTTCCCATTTGGGTTCTCGCGCGTGTAAATATAGTGGAATCGTGTCCCTGTGTGCTGTGTGGTTTGAATGGTAAATTAGGCTTGCACTAGCGGCTTCTTGAGCCAATCTAGGGTTTGCTTGTGCTCGTAATTTTTAGGACCACACAACCACTTAATTAGACCACAGATCTAGTCAAATCAACCTGTGCTTCACTCTCTAATAGAACTGCTTGTCTAGGAGCGGATTTTATCGCTTGCATATGCATGTAGTGTAAAAGATCTCAATTCTGTTCTGCATCTTGCATAAAAGCGAAGGATCCACTGTAAGTATTCTCTACTCAGCATACACATCATTGTTTTTCTTGCATCGGCTTTTCTCGATTTCCCTCTCTGTTTTTCAAACTTAAATTAAACAGAAATTGGGACTGGACGTTAGACGTGTTGTATGGATTGGACTAAACCAGTGATAACTTAACTTAAAATCGGGACTGCTAACATTATTGACAAAGAAAATCAATAAAATTGGAAAAGCTGCTTGCGGGAGAGTAACCCCGACCTTGTTTTTAGGCTGAGTGAGGGTATTTGAGTGTGTGTGAACACCTTAAGGTAGAGCTCAAATCTCCTCCTTCCATATCACGTTCCGACTAATCCTAGCAAATATCACAAGTTGAATTTATTAAGGTTCACTGACTAGTACCAAGTAGCCTCCGCCTGTATCAGGTAGATAGGGGCGAAATTGCGGTACTTTGCAACAAGTTGCCAGTAACCCCCCGGGGTGAAGTTCCGGCCTTGTCAGCCTCCGCTTGCTTGCAGGTAGATAGGGGCAGGTCTTTGAATCGATCAACATGGGATAGAAGCGAAGAAAGGAAGGACCGACGGTATCTTAGGCGACAGGTTAAACAGGGAAGACACATCCGGCTCTGAGCCGACTTCCCTATAGGACGCAAAACCTTTGCTATCTTGTCTGATAAACTCACACTTAAAATCAACCAGATTAATCGGACTCGGTTTCGGGTCCTTCACCATGTTGAGTGTGAACTCGAGGTTTGCTCTTGCGTTTGTCTTTGTATCTGTCAGTGTGTGTTATCCTGTGTAATTGCATGTTTTCTACATCAATCTTCTTCCTTTCCTCTTCAAGATGTCGGGTATTGGTCCCCATACCCTGTGACCTCTGGTCAATCCTCCTCGACCATATATTGTTCATCTTTGCCTTCTCCTTCTTCCATGTAACTTCCGCCATCCACGGGAGACCCTTACCCGTGGCCGATTCCACCTCAACCTAATTACGAAGTCAGAACTTTGATTGACTTCTCCACTTCTTCGCATTTCTCATCTACTCCATATTCTAACACTCCGGATCCACTTCCATCTTGGGCTGACTGTACTTACTCTCGAGAGCTTGCAGGAATCAAAGAATCAAATGAAGAGCAAGCCACTGTTGAGATAAATGATTGGCAAAATTATATGCCACCGCATACTTCATTCTCACCTCAAGTAGGGACCAGACAAGAATTCACACATACACATCCCAACATGACCTTAGGGCATAACATGGTCGATCGAACATACCAAATGAATGAAGGATATGGTTAGATCCTCAAGCGCATCACGGAAGCGTGAGCGTCGTATCGAATACGACGAAGAGCGACTAGTCGCACTAGTTGCTCGATGCAGCGGAATTTAAAAAATTTTCTTACGACGAAACCACATGATCCAAGAACACTTCTCGGATCGTTTCGTCTAAACCACAAACAAGTAATTAGGATTACCTCTTGAAGCGTGATTGCGATCAAGTCTCTAAACGAAGAGACCTCCTGTCTCAAGTCCGATCCGACGGAGGAGACGCTTGCGAGCGCGGGGATGAACCGCGTGCTTCTCGCAATCCAAGTTGATGATCCAAGCGGCGGATCTCCTGATCTCGACACACGAGATCCAACATCTTCTTCACGAGCGAGGCGCACCGAAGGAGACGGAGATCCACGAGCAGAAGAATGGGCAGCATAACGACGATGCCGCGGCGATGGAGAACCTCTCCATGGCATCCATGGTGGACGGCTATGAGAGGGAGAGAGAGGGTTGACCTCTAAAGAGAAAGAGAGAGGGAGAGAGAGATGCTTCTCAAGCATTATGTGTAAAGAGAGAGCATGGGTATGCCTCTCTATTTATAGGGTTTTGGGATCCATGGATCTCAATCCATGTGTCATATAAAATCAATGGTTGAGATTGATTTATGACAATCCAATGGTCAAGGTTGTTGTTGGTAAAAGCCAACAACTTGTGATTTAATTTTGATAAAATATATTTGATAAATCAAATAAATATTAATACCAAATTAAATCAATCAAATAAGGAGAGAAAATACAAAGGAGATCAATCTTCCCCTTTAGAGGGCAATCTCATGGATTCCCATGAGATTGCATATCTCCTTGATTTTCTCTCTACTTATTTTCCAACAACTATTTGTTGGGATTTTTATTCACCAAAATAATTCTCAATTAAATTTGGGAATATTGCAATCTTGACATTGGAATATTGTGAATCATATTCACAACCCAAAACAAAATGTAATTTACATTTTCAATTAATTAGACAATGTGTATCCAATACACATTAATAATTAATCTACTAATATAAATTATATTTAACTCTCTCTAATACATTATAAATCACATTTATAATATATTATGAATAATTGGATATTACTATCCACATTATTCTTATCCATAATAATTAAATCATATTTAATTATATTGGATAACTTATTCTCATGTACTCAAATAATATGAATCACATTCACATTATCTACATCTTTGATAATCAAATCACATTTAATTATCTAAGATAACTCTTCTTATAATATGAATCAAATTCATATTATTCATGATAATTAAATCACATTTAATTATCCATTTTCTCAATGCTCGGATACATATATCAACAATAGAATTATCCATGAACTCTTTCAAGGATAATGCGCTTTCTCCGCGAATACTTGGAGATAAGGACAAGGCGATTGTATTGTTCCACGTATAGTGACATGGATATTGAGATCACATCTCAAATCCAGATCTCGGGCCTCCCATAGATGCTTGATTAAATCAAGACCGTAAATCTAATCTTCTCATTGAATCTGAATCACATTCAGATCAATGTCCAACATTTGGACTAAGATCAGATTACTTCTCTACTGAGAGGAGTCACTAAAATCCAGACCCGTTTCATCACTCCCTAGGAATGGAAGCGTCATGGTTATACAATCGTTTATGATCACATCACCCTCAGGTATTCCTAATACCTGTACATCCTGCATACTTGAAGACTCAGATTAAACCCGAAGTATTAGATCAACTTTATACTGTCTACTTCAGGGTTTTATCAGTAAGTTTCTCATTCGATCATTGGGAGTCGGTATTGATCATATACTTTCCAAAAGCATATATCATACCTAGGTCTTGATCATATACTTTCCAAAAGTATATATCAAACCAACAAATTCAGTCAAGCTTCCAAAGCGAGACGACCGTGCGCACGGAATTTGATTCTTCCCAATATCTCATGAGTGAGCTCATGTCTTCCGGTTCAGTAGTGAACCTGTATGATCCCTTTGAGAGATCGTATTACTCATATGCCCTTATATGCACACCAGCGCGCCGGTGTATAGACCTTGATTAGGTCATCAACCTATTGGTCTGCCAAATGTACATACTCAGACATATAGTAACACATCTGTCTCCGGTCAGAGGATGTGTGCCTATATCATGACAGCATATGATATAGGACTTTGGTTATCTCGATCTCGTTAAGTCAACCCTTTGACCTAACTAATCTGACACCTCCGAATCTCTATTCTTATGCAGAGGACCTGCATCAAGAAGTCGGTCAGATATCAGCCTAACTGAGAAAGGATTGCCATCTCCTACTCAGGCTGGAGATCATCTCTTAATAATCATTTGACGGTGCTTGATGAGTCCTCAATCTAACTCATTAGATATTCATCTAAGCACCAGCCTCTATGATTCAATAATTGAATCAACAGCTGTATGATCATTAAGATGGCCATGGTACATAACCCTAATTGTACTAAGGGACCTATTATGCAAACTATGTACTCTTTATTTCAGATTAAGGAGTGAATTGCAATAACATTTATTGCATAATGGCTCGCCGTGGGCTCGCATGTCCAACAATGAAGAGGTTTGCACATCATGATTTCCCAGACTTGATTGACTTTAGTGATCAAGATTCCATTAACCAGCCTTCATTCGGAGAGCCTATACATTTACAAGATTGGACTCATGAGCTAGACTTATCAGTCCCCGTTTCATCGTATGAGGCTCCGACCAATATTTACCATCTATATGGTCCATACTCGACCCAACATTACATGCCAGAGTCTAGGTATGTTGAGTATGAGACCCCAATATCTCAGCAGTATCCTCCAATTGAGCAGAACTCTCCCATGATTTGTCATGAGAATTTTTTGGAGGATGACATCTCTAGACTTATTAAGAAAAATGAATCATTTGGTAATGAGTTGAGAGATGTCATGGAAATATTGAACTCAATATCTGCCAGCCTAGGTATGAAAGTGGAGAAGGAAGTAGGTAGATCCGATGTTGAAAACCGAGCAAGCATCAGGGAACCCACACCATTTGTACAGCTGGAGTCCATTCTATCTCCCTCTTCTACTAACCACTTACCCTCCAATCTAAAATCTGATCATTCATTAATCAAAAATACCAAAAAATTTGAAAAACCAAAAAAATCACATAAAAATTGAAAATGAAAAAGACCTAAAAAAATTCGATCCTGCCATAAGGGAAGCACTCGATGAAGAATAGATTTTCAAACTTCTCTTAATAAAGGCCATAGATCACTTTCCCGACCTCAAACGATTTGTGAGAAGTAAAGTGATGCTCAAGAGGTCGGGCAATAAGAGGACAAGGACTGAAAGACATATAGTGTCTATGGCCACCTCCTTGGTGATGGGGAGAAAGATCAAAAGCCGCAGAGTGAAGCGGTTGCCCCGAGTTGAATGTGAAATCAAAGACACCATCTTTACCCATGCAAGAATCGATGATGACTCACCGATAAACATCCTCCTGACCTCTGTGTTTGACAAGCTCAAACTCAGGCCAATCTGAAAGTCAAGAGAGATCGTTCAACTGGCTGATCGATCTATTAAACGGTAGAGAGGAAACATTTCAGTCATCGTTACTTTCCAAGGTGCTCTACTCCAGGTGGACTTCACGATCATTGACATCGAGCACTGAGGAGAGTTTTTCCAGTCTTCGATTATTCTCGAGAAGCCGTTCATAGCCTTGGCTAAGGTGACTATAGATTGTGAGACTCGGGAAATCGATTTTTCAGCATTGGGAGCTCTTCGACCTCACCTGATCTTTGATACACTTTACTCCAAGGTGACCCGCACATCCGCTGACAGTCATGACCATCGAGAGGTAGATGAGTCCCGCCTCTCTGATACACCTAAGAGACCGACTGTTCGGACGACCGTTGGATCAGAGACTCCCCACACCTCCACTTCATCAACTGCTTGCACCACCACCATGACAGCTTCTAAAGAGGACTCATGATCAGAAGCTACCATTGAGTCAGACATGATTTTTACTGATTGTCTTGACCATTTTGATGATCCGACACAAGAGCCCAATAATGTCAAGCCAACTGAGATCACTTGCATCTTCTCGAGACGCGTGCTGACCCTTCAGGAATATACTAATCTATATGGTGACTCGTCTGATGAGGAACCCATGGTCAGGACCACACCACATCCTGGACCTTCAAAGGAAACAACCAAGAATAAATTGACTCCACATAAAAACACGGTTGCTCCCTCTTCTAGTCGCCTATATAGTGAAAGGAAGTCGAGAATTGATTCCTCGAGATGTTCCCCTGAACCTCTCCAGGCACATCGTTCTCATCTCCCTCTCAATGATTCAGGTTCTAGAAAACCGACTAAGAAAATTTCCTTCAACATTCTGGAGAAGGAATTATCAGAGGAATCCTCATCGGGTCAAGATAAGGTGATTTATATGAGTGAACTCAGTTCGGCTGTTCTCAAGCCTTATCTAAGCAAGCAGTCGTGTGTCGACCCTCGTTGGACGATCCCTACACCTCACTATTATTCATCTGAGGACGATTCCGACAGTGACACATATGTATATTATCCACCTCCTCGCGTCCGCAAGAAGGTTCGTCACAAACCTTATTAATCCTTGTATATTCTCACTCTTTCTTGTATATACTTCCTCTCCCTCCCTCCCCAGTGATTCGAATCACTCGCCCTGGTTCCATATCATTTCATGACTATACTTAGGATAACCAGATCCTAAGTATAGGGGGGGAGTGACCCGATCTATTCATTGTACATCCTCCAGATTACATCAATCCTCATACTCATTCCTGTCCTATACTTAGGCTGACCAGAGACTAAGTATAGGGGGGACCGATACCCGTCGTGTATATACTCCTCCATTTCCCCTCTTAACCTCACCCGCCCCATTTTTGATCTTCTTCTACACTTATGCTGTCAGAGCCTAAGTATAGGGGGGCAGAGCGACTTCTATACATTTTTGTTATTTTAGCTCTCCTATGCTTAGCATGAGCTATGTCTTTTTCCTCGCTTTTCGTGCTCTGAGGACATAGCACACGCTAAGTATAGGGGGGCATGTATATATTGCATATATACTTTACCCATAGCTCGTACTTTCACGTATTTTCACGTACTTTTTGTATATGTTTTGCAATAATTACGGGTGGGTAAAAATTGAAAAAAAAAATGTAAACCTTTAGTGAAAATTGAAAATTGATTAAAATACATGTATACTTGTATATTGTACAACACTTGTAAAATTTGTATAACACTTGTATAATCTAATAAACTCTTGTAAATTGTTGTAACGTAGGAGGTATACCAAGTTTTTGAAAAAAAACAAAAAAGGCTTCTTATTTACTCTTGCATATCATCCTTGCATTCAAAAAAAAAGAAAGAAAGAGTCTTGCATTTCATCTACATAGCATATCATCTACATCTCATCTGCATATCTTGCATATGCAAGGTGAAAAGCTAGTGGGTTCTGAACCAAGTTATGAGTAGATATTGAGGATGGACTTGATTTGACCTTAATCCACCTAATTTCAGAGGAACCTTATAAGAACTGGAGTTAGGATTTCTCAGGTCAAGTGACTTAATTCTTTGAGTCTGCAAGTCTATGTTCACATGTCATCTTGATTAGTCTAAGTAGAATATCTCGTGCACACACATGATTCTTTTAGATAATGACCTAACTTGGACAAGCACCATGCACGTAGCTCTTCATTGATGAGGTGGTGAGGAGGTAGAATCCTTTAGCTTGGAGTAGCACACGGGTGGAAACATCCGTCCCCCTCTAGGGAGGGTAGTGCATCTCAACCTAGTCTGGTGGTGTTGACATCTAAGGACGGGACGCTGTGGGTTGCAATAATGCTTCAAAAGAGGGATAGTCTACTGGCTCAAGAGGTAAAACTCCTGATGTACATGCTGCACCTTGTATATAGTTCCAAAAAAAAGAGAAAAAAAAAGAAGAAGAAAATGCAAAAAAAACTCTCCAAAAAAATCAGACAGGTCCAAGTGAAAATAAAATACCTGTCGGAGTATGTATATTAGCAAAGAAATGCAGTCGGATGACTTGGCTACATTGGTCAGGCATTCCAGGATAGGTAGCTACACTGGCTACCATCCATTCGTTCTCTACCCCCTCCTCTTGAGTTGGTCGCACTTGAACTTAGAAGGGAATACCCCGCTCCTCGAGGAAAGAGTAACTGGACCGGGTTATTGAGTTACCTTGTTAGAGGAGGCTGGTTCTGAGTCATTTCTGATGTGAAGAGTTATATTTCACTTACACAGTACAAGTAAGAATCATAGTCATAAGAAATTTGCGTTTGAGGATTTGTTCTGACCTGACTATTGAGGCATCTTGAATCGAAGACTTGTGGAACTTGAAGTCTGCTAGGTCTTAAGTTCAGGTCCCAATAAGGTTCCGCCACACAATTAATCCAAAGGTTGAGTCAAGCTCCATTTTCAACTTTTGTTCATGACCTTGGTATGGAACCCAAAATCATTTCACTCTTGCATTTCATTTAGTTGCTCGGGGACGAGCAAGGTATAAGTATAGGGGGTTGATGAATCTGTGATTCATCACTCTAAAAGTTGAAAATAGAGTCTTGTTCCCGAGTAGATAGATGCATATTTCCCTTTATAATGCATAAATAGCATTCATACATTCATTCATAAAATATGCATTTTAGCATTCACATTTTGCATTAAATAAGAAGCCAATATCACTTGTAAAATATCCACTCATAAAAATTACATCTTCCTTATGTACACCTTAGTTAATAATATAAGGTAGAAAATCAGGAATCTCCTTTGTAAAATATCCAATAAAGACCTAGAATCCATGATTCTTAGAAAGCCCATAATTCCTTCATGCCACCTTCAAAATAGGTCTACTCACTTTCAGATTAATACACATTAAAAGACCTTTAAAATGAGACTAATTTCATCCAATTTGGAGCTCGTATGAAGAAGTTGGGTTTTTGGGCCTCTTTGTATACTATATATGTGTATATTTGTATATTTGTATTTTTGAATCATATTTGACCTCATCTCCGTCTTTGGTCAACATAAAACTTGGAGACCTCATCAAGATCTACAACTTTCATGTTTTGAGTTTTTCCAAATTCGGCCTCCTCCTCTTTCTACACTTATTTCTTCTCGCAGCCAATCACAGCTGGCCACGTGGCGCCCTCTGATTGCGCCACGCGGCCCGCTCCCCTTGCCTTAGCCGCCCCTGCTCTCAGCCGTTGGATATTCTTCTTGATCCAACGACCATCTGTTCTCCACATGCGCCCTTATTCTTAACCGTCTGATCATCAACCCTCCCATATCTCAGCCACCCGCCTCCGCCTGCCTATGTGCCTGACACGTGGCGCACGTTGCGCCCTTCCATCACGCACACTGACCCTTCACTCTAACCGCTTATCCCTCCTTGCACCTCAGCCCTTTGATCGAAGCCCTAATCACATCTCCACCGTTCGCTAGCGCCGCTCCCCTATCGCACCACGTGGCGCCATCACGTCCCTCAGATCGCCTTGCCCCAGAGCTAATCCTACCCGCTCCTTGACGCTTCGACCTGGGCCGTTTGATCACAAGATCCAACGGCCACGACCTCGTCTTCCACCTCGGGCGCCCCCCTCTCCCACGATCTCAGCGTTGTGCGAGGGCTTGCCCCTTTCTATTCTTGGCCGCACTCCAGCCACCCTCGCCGATCGCCACAACCTCCACGATCATCCCCACTCTCCCCTCATCCTCGCCAGCTCCCTCACTCGCCACCACTCCCACCATAGACGCTCCACGACCTCCATGAACTTCACCTCGTCACCAGCCAAGCCAACACCCTCTTCCTATAAATCCTCGCCCTCCGGCCACTGTCACGCCTATCCGCCAATACGTGAGGAACCCTAGAGCTCAGAGCGTGCGATTGGTGACAACAATTGACCTTCTCTTCGAGCGACGATAGCTTTCTTCTCCGGCGAGATCCACGGAGCCATCGCCGTGCTGCAGCCCCTCCTCAGCGAAGCTGCTTGAGCTCAGGGCCCTACCAACCCTTCGAGCGACGACCTGGAACTCGAGACCGAGCTCCAATCCCCAGGTAACCCCCTCCATCCTTCTTTGATCTTCTTCTGATTTTTCTTTGGTTTTTCTCCAGTTTAATTCGCCTTCCACCGTGACCTTCTCACTCCACTTTCAGCTCGCCGAGCTCCACGACAGAGCTCTGACCTCCGTGCTCCATTTATCGCCCTCCGACAACACACTTCACCTTCCATCGACGCCAGCTCCGCCACCTGGGCGGAGCACCATCGCCGGAACACCTTCGCATCGCCTTAGGCCTCGCCGTCCACCCTTCACATCTCCACGCACAGCCTCGTGTTTCGGCTATAATTCTAACCCGTGCAGGTGCCATCTCATTCATTGGTCGGAAGCTCACCGGAGCCCCCATCGAGCTGCATCGCCACCGTGCCCCGCAGTTCCTCCTCCGCTCCTGAGACCTCCTGAATCTTCGTCGCACCGCCGTGAACCTTCCGAGCTACTTTAGAGTCACCATCGACCTTCATAGATGCCAGGACGACGAGGCAGAGCATACCCCCCTTCGCCGGAGCCCCGCCAACTCCTCCGCAGGTGGCGAAGGACCGTCGAAGATGAAGCTCCAGCCACTGTTCGATCATCTTGATCGAACGGTCAGCTTCAAACCATGTCGCACCATCACAGGAGCCGTAGGATCGTCCTTGATCCCATACTCAGGAGTACGCCACGTCGCCCATGACCGGAGCAGTCCAAGGGCGTTGGATCTTCTTCGATCCAACGATCTTGATCAGCCACATCGCCCATGTCAGACAGTCGTTAGATCGATCATCTAGATCCAACGGTCCATAGCCATCCACGTCAACATCAGCCGGAGCCAACAATGACTGTCGATCTTCGCCAAGATCGCATGGTCGTGATCGCGCCACGTCTTCCCCGATCCGAGCCTCTTCCCCGACCTCTAGGCTCGGATCCCTGAAGCTTCGCCAAGCCTTCCTCCAGACCTCCAGAGCGCCCGAGCCACAACCCGAGCCGCCGACGCCACCCGAGCCTATGTCGCCCCACGTGAGGAGCACGTACGGCCAGGGTAAATTACACGGAGGCCTTGGGAAGTTTCTAAAATTGCAAATCGGTCCCTGTGAAGCACCCCCACGTGAGGAGCACGTGTGCCAGTGGAGAAATTGCATTCCACCCCCTGCATTCTAGGTAATTGCATATAAGTCCCTGTCATCATATTTATTTTAATGTAATTTTTATTTTCTGTATTGTAGTTACACCCATGTCTTTGCACGCATATCTAGGTGTCTATTTTTCATTATTTTTGAATTCCAAAACTTGCATGTTATAGTGTAACTTGTCCTTTATCTTATGTGACACTTGGCACATTTTTGTGGTATCAGTAGAATTTTAAATTAATTAATTGGTTTATTTCTATGATATTTTACCCAATTGGACCTTTTAATTAATAGTTAATTCTCTGTAACTCCAAAAATTCCTAAAAAATCTTAGTAGCTCTAGAATGATTAACTTAAGATTGCATAAAAATTTCATCTCATTTGCACGCATTTTGAGGCCTAAATAAATTAATTAGTGATCTTCTTAGTTTAATTTTAATAGGATCATTTCACATTAAAATTAAGATCTGATAATTTTCCTAGATTCCTTATCATTAGATCTATCTAGGATAATTTTATTTCCACAAAATTTTGTGATTTGATATTTATTAAAATTAAATTAGTCAAAATCACCCTGCATTCATTTTTAATTCATAATTAATTCATTCAGTGTCAAAAAACTCCAAAAAAAATAAGGTAGCTTAATTTCACCATATTTCATCATCTGGACAATTTTTATAATTTTTGGACTTCATTTGAACATATTTCTGATTTAACTTTAAATTAGCTTGATTGTTGCATGTGTCCTGCATAGAAAAATAGAAAAAGATCAAAAAAAATATTCCCCGAAAATCTGACACTTGGACTTTGCAAAAATTCACCTAAGGAGACAGATGCCTCCCTGAGTTCGACCTTGGACTTCACCAAGTAAAAAAATTTGCCGCTTGAAATTTACTTGATTAAATTAAAAGTGGTTTTTGATATTCCCTCTCGTTATCCGACTGCAACGAACATTGACAATTAATTTGGACATTAATCTGCCTGAATTAACTAAGGTAGCGGGAGGTGATATCAGAGCGCAACCTAGATAATGCCGATAACACTGTGCTGCTGGAGCTGCTTGGTGGTTGCCGCGATGTGTAGCTGAATGTTTGGGGTCTCCTGGAGAACGCTGCTGCCGGCGCGAGATAGGAGTGTGGTATGCCTAGGGAGATGTGGAGAGCATGCTTCAATAAAGCATACAAGTGACGCCTGCGCATGCAGGATCACACCGCGTGCTTGAGGATCTGGAGATGGATTGGAGGAGCTTCGCCTCCGCCTGGGCTATTACTCGCCTTGGGGAAGGTGCTTCCCCATCGGTGCCTTTGGCCGGTGAATAATAAGCCTTGTGTGTGATGTTGGAGCACCTTGCAACACCAAATCTTCATATCGAGGAATTTTGATCAAACATGATCATGAAGTAGAACTCTAGAAATTAGGGTTTCAATATAACCCTAAAACTTACTTGAACAAAATAATGATCTACAAGAACACAAATCGTATCTCGAATAAAATAATGAACTAGCATAAAAACCTCGAGAATCGAACCCGCTCTGATACCATGTTAGAAAATAGGAAGTGGAAGCAGAATCAGAAATAAAGATAAAGAAGTTTAAAAACACAAGGGATTTTATGTGGAACCCTACTCCCTATGGAGCAGGATGAAACCACGAGAGAAGTCCTAAAAGGGGTGGATATTGCATTCCTTTTTCTCATCAGACTACATGGGTGTGGGGCTCTATACATAAGCACCCACGGAGTCTCCACATCTCCAAACTGGTAGATGTGGGACTAAAGACTGGATGCCTACCGCTGGCGTGGAAAAGCTGAGAGGCCGCCGGCGTGGCGGAGTGGGTCGGTGGCGGAGAAGAGGGGGGTGGGGCGGCGGCGTTTGCTGCTTCACCCGCCTGTGCGGTTGTTTTTTTTAATTTTTTTTGATTTTTTTTAAAAATTTTTTAGCTATTATAAAAACTCTTTTTTTTATTTTAATATTTTTTATTTTTTTAAACAGGGAACAAATAGAAGAAAAAGAAAGATGGTGTGGTGATGAAAGGGATATGATGAGGATGGTGGTAATATGATGAAAGTGGTGATGATGAAATGATGTGATATAAAAAAAACAAGGAAATAAAATATTAGATAATATAAAGTAGCAAGAGAAACGATATGGAATACTTACCTGATGTTCGTCGGGTTTGCGGAGCAGCTACGCTGGACTCCTGTCGTCGCCTCGATCCGATTGGCGAAATCAAAATTGGAGAAGCTACGCGAGCTCGATGGGGAACTCGTGATGTGGAACGGAGTTCCGCGGATCTCGCCTGAAGGAGGTCGTCGCTTGAGGAAGACGCTTCGTCGCTGTCACCGATACCACATTCCAAACTCTCTCCTTTTTCTATAAGAATGGCGGATGCGAAAAAATGAGGATGTACAAATGAATATAAAGAGAAGAGAAAGAGAGGTTAGAATGGTGGTGGTGTTGAATGGGAAGTTGTATTATTGGTGGAGTTGAATGGGAGGTTGGTGGAAGAATATGGAGTGGAATGGGAGTTATTAAAAGTGGTGGAGTTGAATAGAAGTTGGTGGTAGAGAAGTTATTGTAGAGAATGTGATTAAATAAAGGAAAATAAAATGAAATAAAGTAGGCTACTTTAAATACAACAAAAATATAAAGAAGTAAAAATAGTGGAGAATTTACAAAGGAATATAAAACACCATGTACACATTTTTTTACTTTTCTAATATGTATTTTTTTGTCTTTTTAATAAGAGATATTTACAACGGAAAAAATGCAATAAAATACTACAATTAAAATACAACACAAGTATGATTTTTTTGCATTTTTAGTAATTAAGAAAAGTAAAATAAAAAATGCAGAAAGTATGAATATATACATAATGTACAATGTACATCTAGGTCATAAAAACCAACTTTTGCAAATGAGCTCTGATTTTAATGAAACTACTTCCGTTGGATAGATAATTTTCTATCTTGAACTTTAAAGTGGGTTTGATGAATTTGGAGTTCATATGGAGCGGGAATTTAGCTTGGAAGTTGGACTTTACGGCTTTTTCTCTTTGGGATCTAGGAGCATTTATTTGAGGTAAAATTTGCTTTGTATTGTTGTATTTTTATTTACATTTTTATGAACAAGATAGAGAAAGAATAAGCCAAAAAGGAGTTGAAATAAAATTATTAAAAATCCATGAAGTTTTGGGCTATTTACAGGTGAAAAACTCCTTTAATTTGCGGCTTTTTAGTGTTAATTTATTTTATACAATATAATATACAATAATTAATGAATTTTATTTACAAGAGTTATTTTGTTAATTTATTGATTTTATGGACATTTATTTGGGATTTTACTCGGGGATTTTGCTAAGATCAAGATATTGCGATGATGAATCGCGGATTCATCAATGTAGTAGATGGATCCTGGACGTATCCATTTACCCATCTACAACAAAATAGGCGCACAACCGAATACTCCAACATCTTTAAAAGAAAGGCATGTAGTCGATCCTTTTTGGTGGGTACATGTTTAGTTTATCAACTTTGGGGTCCAAACCTTTTTCGAACTTGGGTAGTGGATCTAGTTCCTCACGTACAAGTAGGTTTATGGTAGATCCGGATGCAGGTGGGATCCATAACTCCTCTGGCTTCCGCTTTGTGGCTTTAGGGCACTCATATGTCGGAGGAGGCCCTCCCCTTGGTACTAGAATCTCAGGCGGCTAGTTTTATTGATAATGGTTGGTCCTTTGTGTCTACAAGTATTCCGAATGTGGGGAGTGGTTGTATGAGAAGGTGGAAGTTTGAGCAGAAGGCTGGAGTTGGATGGTATGGCACTGTTGGTTCATAAGCTACCATAAGTGGCTGCTTCATATTTGGTGGTGGTTTTCTCGTGGAAATGACAGTGACTTCTTGAGTCCATCTAGGCGATGCAGATGTACAGGAGCGTGGTGGAGGGTTAGGTAGGTAAGCATGTGGGACAATCTCTACTGTCAGGGCCAACATCATCAGAGATTGGAGTTGGCCATAGTGTGGTTTTGGCAATGGTCAAGTAGCATAAAGGGTTTATGGGGGTGAACTTGATGAATCATGTGGAGATGATTGCACTCACAAGAAAAGTCTTAGATGTAAATAGACTTCCGTAATCAAGTTAGGCGAGTGGAGGAAGCATCCATCGGTGCCTCATGAAGATCTTTTTGTAGAATGCCAGGGGTTTGGCAGGCAAAGAAGCATGGAGCGGTTTTCTCGCTCATGGAGACCTGGAGGAAGGATGTGGTGTTTCTGCATGTATGGTGGTCAGTTTCTAAAGTCAATATTTTTAATTTTAGAGCAGTTAATTCGTTAGGGGCTTCTAGTGGGATCTTACCGGGCTGGTGGCAACAATCTGCTGGAGGCGACATAGGTGGTGGAGACCAGGTTCTTTATGTAATGTTGCTTTGCAAGGCGGATGGCATCAACATCTCGTTTTTTGACTCTATAACGTTACTGGTGCGTATTCTAGCTTAGCCATGTGGGAAGAGTTGCAGAATGTTCACAGGAGGTGTTCATGAACTCCCACAGTTGATAGACGATGACTTCAATGTCGCTCTTCCGGAGGTGAACCAAACATGTTGATGGGGGACTCTCCTGGTTAATAAAAGGGAACCCTAGGTTCCCAGACTTTGCTCAATTTGTTGGGGACGTAACTATGGAAGTTATGGATAAATCCACTCAAAGAATACTTGGTGGAACTCATCATCTTGCTCTCGCATTGATCACTTCCTCAATTCGATGGAGCTTCTGGAGGTCTTCTCTTTGGATTCGGTGTTGTCATTGGCTGGCTCTCACTTTGATCATACTCAACTCTGTTGGGAGTCAAGGGAGGATAGTTGTTCGAGCAATTTATTTCGATTCGAGCTCTTATCAATGTTAGAGGATGGGTTTAAGGAGCATGCACCAGAATTTGGCATAATGTTTCTTCCACAGAGTTTGCTTCGCATACCATGGCGAGTTGTCCCTTCGACGGCTAATGGTAGGAGGAGGTGTAATTTTTTCATTCCATTGAAGTGGGCAATGTGTAGTAGAGGGTAAGAGGGTTAGTGGGGCAGCGATGGTTGGCCATTTTCGAGAAAAGGGTCAGAGGGTTTGCTTATGTTGGACATTTTCGGGAAATGGTTTCGAAGGTTCGCTTTGGTGAGAGGTGTTTGGGAAGGGAGGTTCCTAGATTGTCGTCTGATCAAGCACCCAAGTTAGTTCAGCCATTCCCCCCACCCCTCGCCCGAGGTTCATATGGTGGTCTTTGATCTCAAAGGTGGTAAGTTTTTAAGTACATATGACTTCCATATCTTTTCTTTTGAGACTTTTGGAATCTAGCAGAGGTCAAGGGGCTTGTTGTTGGGGAGGAGTTGCGCTCGATGAACTGTATTTTCCATAAGATAAATCATTCCTTGATCTTTCTTTTGATCAAGAAAGAGATTGCTTGTTGTATGGAGGGTTTTCATCCTATTGTCTTCTTAAATGTTATCTATCTCATTGTGTCTGTGGTTCTGGCCAATAGGTTACTGTTGGAGTATGTGTCATTGTAGTGATGGGTAATTGGATCCCTCCAGGGTCCAATTACCACATCCACATGTTTAGTCTCACATCTACCGTTAGTGGAACTCAGGGTAGTTAGTAGGGCTATATAAAAAGCCTCAGACCCATTGTATCAGATGAGAGAGAAAAGAGAATAGAAAACACAAGCCCTTTGAGGCGTTCTCCTGTGGTTTCATCCAGCTCCTCATGGAGTAGGGTTCCATGTAAAATCCTAATGTTCTTCATGTTTATTCCTTTTCTATGATGTTACGCTTCCGCATTGTCGATTTTTAATATGGTAGAGCAGGTTTGATTCTTGAGGATTTATTTTATGTACATTCGTTCCTTTTTCAGGATTTGATTAACAGAGCGTATGTGATCCTTGATTATTCTTGAAAGATTATTCTGAAGACTTTATCATGTCCATATTCGATGATCTGTTCATGTTCTAGAAATCCTGAGGTTTGTGAACTCTAATTCTATTGCAGTATGCCAGGGTTTGTTCTAAAAGCCGAACGATGACAATATCCTAAGTCCTTGTTCAGTGAAAAATTCCCAAGCATACAAATCTTGTGCACAAATCCTCCAGATTTGATGTGCGCAATTTCAGCAAGAACTACATAAGATCGAGACCTATATCGTACTCCTGGAATTCAGATGTTCATCACTGTTCGAGGAAAAAAACTAAGGTTCTGTGCACACGCAACCCTGGATCGCATATCCAACGTAGGGTGGAGCATGGGCCAAGCTCGGATCGAGCGCAACCTAGCCCGACACAGGCCCATCTATGGAATCAGGCGAACGGGTCGGGCCAGGCTCGTTAATTTCTCATCATTTGGGCCCAAGCAAAGACCTACCTGACTCATGATGGGTCGGACCTGGGTCAGGTCGGCCCATGATTCCTACATAAAAGAGGGGGTTGTGCGATTGCCACGTGCATCGTTGGAGGGGAGGGGATCGTCAGACTGGGAGTGGAGAGCGGTGGCGATGGCTTACGTTGGATGGGGAGGGACTCAGAGAGGGAGGGAGAGGGAGGATGTGGCACCGTGGCAGTGGTCGGTTTTAGGTGGGAATAGAGGGAGGGAGCGGGAGGAGGTGGCTCGGTGGGGATGGATTACGTTGGGTGGTGAAGGAGGGAGTGAGAGGTGGACCGTTGGAGGTGGTGCGGCCGCATGGTGGTCCATCGATGGAGGAGGGGACCCTGGGGAGGGACTGAGGGAGGGGGTCGTCCGAGCGGCCGAGCCTCTTGCGGCAGTATGGAAAGGGAGAATAAAAAAATTATTTATTCATCGTAACCCTAGAGCTCTCTTATATAGGAGAAAAGCTCCATAGGAAAATTACGTAACGTCGACAGAAGAAATATGAAATATGAAATAAAGACAGAGAGATACAAGTATCTCAACACTCCCCCTCAAGCTAGAGCATATATGTCGATCACGCTCTGCTTGGAACAACAACGATGAAAAGGACCTCTAATAAGGGCTTTGGTAAATATATCTGCAGTTTGATCACCTGAAGCAACATGAAAAGTGGAAATGAATCACTTCTGAATTAGATCTCGAGTACAATGACAATCTAACTCATTGTGCTTGGTTCTTTCATGTAAGGCTGGATTGTTGGCTATAAACAGAAAAGATTGATTATCGCATTGGAGATCCATAGGAAGAGACACCTCAATAATTAGGTCAGTTAGGGAGGATTTGACCCACATCATTTATGTGCTCCTTTGGGCCATGGCTCTATATTCTGATTCAGCGCTAGATCTAGCCGCGATTGTATGTTTCTCACTTTTCGATTAAACCTGCGAACTACCTACAAACACAGTGAAGCTTGATGTGGATTTCCTATCCTTGGGGCACCCAGCATAATCGGCATCAGCACATCCTGTAACTGTGAGAGATGTGTCTCTTCTAAACAGAAGTCCTACTCCTGGGGAAGACCTTGGATATCTCATAATCATTCTAACTACATCCATATTATGGACTTGGCTGAGATGTTCCATAAACCGACCGACTCTAGTAAATGCAAATGATATGTCAGGCTTGGTGATCGTGACATATAATAGCTTCCCACTAGCTCACTATATAGTCTCTCGTCAACTTCCTCAAAGTTATCATCATAGATCTTAGCATAGGGATCCATTGGAGTAGTGGCGAGTCTACATCCTATCATGCTCGTCTCAATTAGGAGATCAGTGGCGTACTTCCTTTGCGTCATTACCATGTCGCTTTGATTTCTTGTAACTTCTAGACCAAGAAAGTAGCAAACATTGTCAAGGTCCATGGTCACAAATAGTTGTCCAAGGAAATCATTAGCTGCCTGGAAACCCTGCTCATCATCACATGTAACAATGATGTCATCTACATAGACCAAAGTAGCAACAGTAACTCTCTGGGATCTCTTAGCAAAAAGAGAGTGATCTGCAATAGCTATGATAAATCCCAATAGTTCAATCAACTCTGAGAACTTCTGAAACCAAGCCATAGAACTCTACTTAAGACCATAAATGACCTTGTGAAGTATGTACCATATGAGGCTCCCCCTCAACAGCAAACCCTGGAGGTTGTTGTATGTAGACTCCTTCCTGCAAGTCACCTACAAGAAGGCATTCTTGAAATCTAACTGGAATAGAGGCCAGTACCTTACCATAACAACAAAAATGAGAATCCTTAATGTGGAATGGTGTTCAACTAGAGAAAATATCTCCTGATAATCAACCCCATAAGTTTGGGTGAATCCAGAGCAATAAATATGGCCTTGTACTTGTCCACGGTATTATATGCACGATGTTTCACCATGAACACCCACTTGCTACCAACAACAGAAGCACCAGGGGGATCATGTACAATACTCCAAGTACCATGAGTATGTAACACAACAATTTCCTCCTCCATAGCCAGATGCCACTGACTAACCTATATGCCTCCAAATATGACCACGGTATCTCCACATCAGACAAGCCCACAATAAACCTCTGAAACTATGTTGAGAGATATGCAAGAAAAACACAGAAAGCAAGAGGATTAGCGAGTGCTAAGTAACGAAGAAGAGAAAAGTCAACAAGTAGTATAATTTAGCAAAACTTATTATACAAGAAAATTTCATTTCTTCTAATTAGTTTAAGTCCTATTCCTTCTATTCCATGTCATGGATTAGTCTAGGGAATTTACCTCACCATTAATGGACTATGAAGCTGTGAACACTTCGAGATTGGAGATTGTGTTGATCTGGTGAGCTATGTCGTCGCATATCACCTCAATTAATCCTTCAGTACTATCCTAATAGTTTCCTTTTCTTTTATTATCCAGGGTTTCAAACCCTCAGCCTAACAAATAAAAGAAACATACTATCCTCGAGGACCTGGTGGCTTAAAACCACATGCTAACCTTTAATCACATATACCAACAACTTTTAATACATGTTATCGTGACCTATTCACAATCCAACCACCCATGTCTCCACATGGCACGACCACATCTTCAGTCAGTCAACCCGCCTAATGGCAGCCGAGTACCATGCATTGTAAATCATTCATTCATTTTCTGCATACTTATCATAACAGGGAATCATGTACCACCTAGGTATGGCATGCCAATACGGATGTTCTTCTGACAAACCTACAGGTTGCATGCCTTACAAGTAGTATTTACTCCAAGTCATTCTTAGCGTAACACATGAACCTTTTCAAGATCTATTTAAATACACATCAATTACCATGATGTAATTCCTCCATTAAGCCTTTGATTTGCATATTCTTCAACATTGAGTATATACATACATATATATTAATTTTTATATATATATACTCATATTTATACTATTTTTAACTCCCAAACCTTAACTTTCCAAGCCACTGGCTCAATTCAATGCTTAGTCATTATTTCATTGGGACTCACAACACAACTTTTCACATTTTCTCAAAATAGCCAAATTATAGTTCTTCGTAGTAAGGAGCATAAAATCAGGAATGCCAACGATCTTGTATGAAAACCCAACAGCAAAAGGTAGGTTCATTACCTAATTGAGCTATCTCTCGCGTTTGTAGTGGTTTATCGTGATTCAATTTCAGAAAGGGTGATCTACGACCCCTGAGATGATCAACTGCCTGATTGGTCTCTTCCATTCGAGATCACGGATGCTTCTGATTTTTCCATAGGGGTTGTGCTAGGACAAAGGAGGGGTGGATTGCCTTATGCCATTCAGTAGCTAGTCGTAGTTCGGATGTCTCCCGTCGGAACTATATTGTCACAGAGAAGGAGATGCTAGCCGTAGTCTTTGCTTTAGATAAGTTCAGATCTTATATTCTTGGATCCAGAGTGACGATTTTTACTGATCAAACAACCATTCGGTACCTTATGGCAAAGAAGGATGCCAAAGGTAGATTGACCAGATGGATCCTTCTACTCCAGGAGTTTGTTATTGAGATTAAGGATAAGCCTGGAGTCAAGAATGTGGTGGTGGATCACCTCTCCTGATTAGCAAAACCTTGGGGAATCAGAGCAGATGGCACCTATTACAGAGACCTTCCTAGATGAGGCGATCCTTGCTATCGCCTTGCTTCCATGGTACACCAACGTTGTGAACTAGCTTGTCACCAAGAAAGTTCCACAAGGTTGGCCCAGACAACGACTTGAGACTTTCCTTGCGAAGGCCAAGTCGTACCATTGGGAGGATTCCATTCCTTATCAAGAAGGAGGGGATAACATCTGGCATCGGTGCATTCCTCAGGAGGAGCACCATAGCATCCTTACATACTGCCACAAGCTTGAGGCAGAAAGTGCTTCAATCTGGCCTATGGTATCCTACCCTCTTCAAGGATTCTGATGAATTCGTGAGGAGGTGTATTGACTGTCAGAGGATGGGCACTTGTGGATAGCGCGATATGATGCCGATGCAACCCATTCACTTCTGTAAGGTTTTTGATGCACAGGGCATCGATTTCATGGGTCCATTCCCTATGAGTCAGGGATTTGAGCACATTCTGTTGGTTGTAGATTATGTGAGTCATTGGGTTGAGGCCATCCCCTACCAAACTGCAGATGCTAAGGTTGTTTGTCGATTTTTTGAAAAAAAAAATCATTTCACGGTTCAGGGTTCCTAGAGTGTTTATATTAGATGAGGGGACTCACTTTATCAACGACAAGGTAAGGGCCCTTGCTAAAGATTTCAGCATTGACCATCGGGTTTCCACTCCATACCATCCTCAGACCAATGTTCTTGTTGAAGTATTGAATAGGGAGATCAAGATTATTTTGCAAAAGTTCATCCACCCAGACCAAAAGGATTGGTCATAGTTTTTGGCCTCGGTCTTGTGGGCATATCGGACTTCCTTCAAGACACCTCTGGGTACGTCTCTCTTTCATCTCATTTATGGCAAGCCATGCCATTTACTTGTGGAGATCAAGCACAAGTCACTATGTGCCGTCACCGAGATATTATTGGATTCAGAGAGCATAGGAGATTAGAGGAAAGCAGAGTTGGCAGCCCTGAAGGAGCTTAGAGATACAGTCTTCTCGAGTAGCCTACAGTATAAGGAGAGAGTGAAGATATGGCATGATTCTCATAACAGCCATAAGCAGTTTGAGCCAAACCAGAGAGTATGGTTATTCGATGCCAGGATGAGATTATTTCCAGGGAAGTTGTAGAGAAAATGGAAGGGACCATACTTGGTCCAAAAGGTGCACGACAATGGAAGCATTGATATATCCGAGTTGTCATCTGAATCCAACTTTCGAGTTAACGGTCAACGACCGAAGACATATCTAGATCATGATCTGTTAATCGTTGATGATGCCCCTATTCATTTTGCATGAGATGTGGTCTTTGACTCACATCGTTTGCATCCCATGCCTGATTGTCACTCCCCCCAACAGCTATATGGATCCAGTTGTCCATTTCGCACATTCTTTGGTCTAACATCCCATCTTCATCTTCTAATTATACTGTACTTAAGGTGCACTTTACCTTAAGTATAGGGGGTGTCAGACTTGTGATTATTTGTTTGTTTCTTTTTACCTCTGTTTTGCTGCCTATACTTAGGGATATTTTACCCTAAGTATAGGGGAGGTAGACTCTATACATTCTAACCCTCGGTTTTCACCTTGTGTACAAACTTCTATACTTAGGATCACTTGATCCTAAGTATAGGGGGATCACTGACCTCCATTCATTACATTCTTTTATTCATCGTTGTAGTATAGCCTTCTGTTCACTTCCCAATATTCAGCACGAGTTATGCCTTCCTTTCATCGCTCTTTGATCACTCTAAGGACATCGTTCAAGCTAAGTATAGGGGGGTGTCGTATATATTGTATATACTTTAGCCATAACTTGTACTTTTTGTGAGTGTGTTAATAGATAAAATGGCTAAAAATCACAAAAAAATAAAATTTTGCTTGCATTCTTTCTTGAGCATACATGTTATTTATTTTTGTGAAAACTTTTGTACAAGTGTCTGTAAAAATATTTTATGTGTAAAATTTTTGTAAATATTTTTGTATAAAAATTATGTATATAGTACAAAATGTTTGAAAAAATAAACTTTGCAAAAATCTTTTTTGTAAACATTTTGCAAAAATGTGCATTTCTTCCTTGCATTCAAACATTTTTCATAAAATTTTACAAAATTGCACAAAAAAGTTTTGCACATATTTGTTTGTATCTTCTTCTAAATCATGGTTGACATTTAAACTAGTCTGGAATTAAATTGGAAATGTAGCTTGGTTAAGACCTTAATCCACCTAACTTCAGAGGAACCTTATAGGATTTAAGGTTAAGACTTTTCAGGTCCATTAGTGACTTAATTCTTTGAGTCCACTAGGCTATGTTCACATGTCATCTTGATGAGCCTAAGTAGAACACTTAACAACACGCGCATGACTCTCAGAGACAATGGCTTAACTTGAACCTACACCTTACACGTAGCTCAACATGGTTGAGGTGATGAGGAGGCAGAATTCTTTGGCTTGGAGTAGCATACGAGGGTAGTACTTCTAGGCGGAACCTCTCACCTTCCTTTAGGGAGGGATGTGCATCTCAACTTGGTCTAGTATCATTGAGGTCTAAAGACATGAGTTGTGGATTGTAATAATGCTTCAAAAGAGGGATAGTCTACTGGTTCAAGAAGAAAAACTCCCTATGTATATGTTGCACCATGTAGATATGTTGTACATATGCACATGCAAAAAAATGCAAAAATCAAGAAAAACTCCAAAAAGTGGACAAGCCTGATTAAAAATAAAATGTCTGTCGAAGTGTATATAGTGAATAAAGCAAAGCTTATGTATCCCAACTTCTCATCTCATGAAGCTTGCAGCGGGAGACTTAGCTACACTGGTTAGGCTCCCAGGGATATGTGACCACAATGGTCACAGTCCATTCTCTTCTTTCCCCTCTTTTTGAGTTGGTTGAACTTGAACATAGAAGGGAATACCCCGCTCCTCGAGGAAAGAGCTGTTGGACTAGGGAATTAGAGTTACCTTGTTGAGAGAGGTTGTTGCTTTGTCATTTCTGAGGTGGGGGGCTACATATCAGTTATACCGTATAAGGAAAGATGCATAGTCATTAGAGTTTGCATATGTAGACTTGTTCTGACCTGATTTATTAAGGAGTCTTGACCATAGAATGATGGAACTTAGAGGTTGTTGAGTCTTATACCTATTTCCCAATAAGGTTCCGATAAACTAATAATCCAAAGGTATGACTGAGCTCCATACTTCATTTTAATGAAGATAAGTTGAATAATCGACCTTGATTCTTTTTCTTTCTCTTTTCACTTCTTTGCCAGATAAGTGTTTGCTAAGGGATTAGCAAAGGTAAAGTATAGGGGGTGATGAATCCATGATACTCACTCTTTATTCTTTTATTTTAGCTCTTTTTCTTGGGAAAGCATCATGTAAATTCCTGTAAATACAATAATTTAGCAATATGCATGCCTGAGTTAATATTGCATATTTAGTGTGCATTTTTGGTAAAAATAAATGAATATAGGAAAAGAAAAAGAATGATGTATTTAGAATAAATACAGAGTAACCCAAACCCCAAGAGAAGGTCAAGCCTTGACATGACGCAAAATAAAATAGGTAGAGTGAGATAGGGCTCACTATGTAGTGTATATATTACATGTACTTGTATATATCAGTGATGTAAATATTTTGACAAAATAAAATTAAATTATTATTTCTACTCCCTCATGAATATTTTAAAAATGACATAAAATCAAAATAATAACCAAAAAAACTAATTAAAAATAAAATCATCCATGCATTGTATAAAATACACTTGTATATATCACATTCCTATTTATTATATATTTAAATAATTTGTAAAAATAAAATGAAAATTAATTTACACTCCTAAAAACATTTTGTAAATAAATAAAATATAAAATAAGGATATTTGGGTGAAAATAATAAAAAATACTTTACATAATAGGTATATTATATCTGTATATAATATTATATTTTGTACATACATTTATCTATTTTTCATAAAATTAATTAAAAATCATAGAAAAATTGTTTGAAAATTATTAAACATTTTTTATGTTATACACTTTTTATTTTAAATTCATTTGCTATTTTTTTACATAATTTTTACATATTTTGTACAGTCGATTTTTCTTATTGGTCTAGGGGCGTTTGTTGACTCCAGTCAACGCCCTCTCCTAGCTCGGGTTGGGTTGAAGCCTCTTCACCAGAGCTTCTTCTCTGATTTTTCCTACCCAATTCCGAGCTACTCTTCCCTCGAGATCCGAACCCGAGATTCCTCGTATATCTGAGATTCTCGTGGGTCCCTTAGATGATCTGAATCTCCTTAGGGTTTCGTACTCCATTCCGATCTTTCTGGACCCCCGAGCTGCCTATAAAACCTTTTCTTCCACCTCCTAGCGACGCAGCTCATCGCTCGCACTCCATTCTTTCCCTATCCACCTTCAGTGAAGTGACAACCACTCAAGGCATCGCTTAGGATCCTTAGGGAGTAGCTTGGAGGCTTGTAGCTCAACATGGCTAGAGTCCTCCGCCGC
This sequence comes from Ottelia alismoides, assembly GCA_037367405.1. NCBI lineage: Eukaryota > Viridiplantae > Streptophyta > Magnoliopsida > Alismatales > Hydrocharitaceae > Ottelia > Ottelia alismoides. Next base: position 2,135,729 of record JAZKJV010009256.1, on the reverse strand, counting down.
GTGCAGCCTCTCTTGCCTGATGCAGCACATCGAGGCCATCACGTAGATGACCACCTTCTCCTGAAGTACAGGAATGTGCTCCAACCTTCCGGTATCTACTTTAGCCTTCGAAGTTCACCATTCATTCAAATCTTCCTATCTTGCTCCGTTGCTCGCATTTGAGCTCCAACCATCTGGCTAGAGCTCCACCTCCCAACCTTATCTGCACAGATCGACTTCTCGACACATGCCTCATCTTCCCTCACAGTCTGATCATCCTAACGCTCATCCATCCAGGTGAGATTAGGCTCGGGTTTTCCTCCTCCATCCTCGCTTGAATCCCAAAGCTCCGCTCCCCCTTGATTCCCCTATTTTGTGCCCAATAAACATTGGTGGAGCTTCACCTCTGAGCAGCGTTCCTTTTGTAGGTATTGGTTTGCGCAGGAGACCCCATTCAGCATGTTGATGGCTCAGGGGAGCTGCTTAAAGTCCCCCTTCACCGCCACATTCATCCGACCTTTACCATCTTCATCGGACCCCTCCACCGGACGTGGGAACCTCTCACGACATTGCTGAACCTTCCGGATCTTCCATTGGGCCGGTGAATCATCACCCCTGCTCGATCAAAGTTTGTCTTGGAGGAGTTCTTGCAGTCCTCCTACCCACCGTTGGATCAACTCTCACCTACCACATTCCATCTCAATCGTCGACAGCAGCAGCCTTTCGACCATTGGATCTGATCTGCTGGCGCATCTGACACGTGCGTAGCCGACATTCCCTATCCATCAGATCTGCACCACCCGGGTGATTAGGGTTGTACGCCAGTGTCCCCTTCGAGCGTGCACCACGTGTCATGCGAAGGGTATATTTCTCTTCTACCCTCACACTTTTATTCTTTGATGTTTAGTCTAGTAAATAAAAGTTGTAGTACGAACATTTTACAGTTTGGACCTCGTATTTTCTGAGATTTGCACTTTAGTCCTCCCTCTTCGAACTCATACGCGTCTACACATGGTATTTGCGTTATTTGCATTACATGTCACGAATTTTGTTATTGTTATGTAATGAATGTTTATTTATAGTATCTGCATTTATACCCCTGTGAGACTGGTTCAAGTGATACACGCATGTTTGCTTGGACTTTTTGCAACTTAGGCCCTAAGCTTTCCATCTATTTTATTGTTTGGCCTGGTACTTTATTTTAATTACGCGTAGGTCTCTGTGTGTTGTCTATCTCTTATTTAATTTAATAAATATCAAATTAAGCCCAAAAATTCCCTAAAAATTACTGTTCACTCCTGTTGACATGTAGTATTTAGGGCAATATTTGTGGATTAATTTTGTCACATTTTATTTTTGAAAAATCAAAAACCTCTAAAAAGTGTTCTGTCTATTTTTGAAAATCCACAAAAAGTTGGTCCTAAGAATTCTACAAAAATTCATGTTGTTGTGTTTTGATGTGCTTTATCTTCAATAGATTTTTACTTGAAAACTCCTTAGGAAAACCCTAAAAATTGCAAAAGACATAAAAACTTATGAATATTGTATAAAGTTCAAGAAAAATAAAAAAATTCCCATTTCAATTTCTATTTGTAGGTTTTTCTTTATTTTTATCATAAAATTGCTCCCCGTAACTTTAGGGCATTTTAAGTAATTTTATTTGTAATTTAGTCATGGTTGTGCATTGTTTGTGGTTTTATCCATTGTTTGATTTTTATAAAATTACAAAAACATTTTTAAAACTCTAGAAAATTACTAAAAACATTCAAAACCCTAAAACCCAAAAATATTTTTATCTTAATTTTCTGGGCATTTTTAGATTTAATTAAAAATACAAAAAGATTGTTGAGTACCTTGTTTCTTATTTTATTGATTTCATTCCCTTATTCAAAATTTTAAAAAATGCAAATTAAAAACCACCAAAAATATGTTTCCATTTCTGAGATTTGACTACTTCGTAGGTTTTCACATGCTCCTTGTGTTCGACCCTGGTTGCTATACCAGGTAAAATAAATAGCAAAACCGCTTACATTAGGGCTTCATTGTTTTATTTGATTAGGTGGTTTTATTCTTCTTGATTGATATAGCTCGGTGATTAGGGTCGCAACGACCCTTGATTATTTGTTTACTTAACCTTAGTTGCCTAGCTGGTCATCAAGTAGCTAGACTGGGGAATTAGGGTTACCTTGCTAGGAGAAGTATGGTATTTACCATTTATGATGTGGAGAGATATGATTCACATACATAGTACAAGTATATTCATAGTCATCAGAATTTGAATATGCGGACTTTTTCTGACCTGACTATTGAGGCGACCTGAATTGGAGTCTTGTGGAGCTTGAAGGATGTTAGGTTTTTATTCCAATTCCCAATAAGGTTCTCCAAACTAATAATCCAAAGGTCTGATCGAGATCCATACTTTGATTCTGTGAATAATAGTTCAAAAATGAAAATTGTTCTAAGTTATTTATTGTTTATTTCATTTCATTTTAGTCACTTATTCATCAAACAAGTGTTTACTAAGGGACTAACAAAGGTAAAGTATAAAGGGATGATGAATTTGCATTTGTACATCTTTATTCATTTATTTTAGTTTAAAATCCCTTCATTAACACTTGTAGATATTAATAAGTCCTTTTTTTTTAATTCTCCATTCTTTTGTATATATTGTATATTTATCATTGTTTTAACCTATTATAAATAAATAAGGAAATAATATAAAAATAAAGAAAATGAAGAATGTATATTGCAATATATACAGGATGACTCTAACCCTCGTGAAGGTATAGACTTGACCTGATAAACAAGGAGTAAAGTAGGGGAGATAAGGCCTAATGTAGAAAAATAAAGATAATCAATCTCCATTCATCATTATTCATCTTATAAATATTGCCCATGCAACATTATTTTCTATATATATTTATAACTATATTTTATTTAACACAAAATTCATCTCAAATAAAAAAGTTTTCTTCTTGGAACTTGTACATAAAAAAAAGTTGTAAATATAAAAAGTAATTGCAAGAAGATTCATTATACATAGTGAGAATAATAACACTTTGAAAAGATGCAAAGCTCAAATTTTTGAACCCATATCTTCTCCATAAAAACTCAAAATAACGAAAACACACTTTTATTGTACTTTAAATTAAATAAGATTTAAAATGAAAGTGGTTTCACTAAAACCGGAGTTAAGATGTAAAAAGTGGCTTTTGGAGTGTATTGTACAGTGTGCTTGTATTGTATATGATGCTAATATTATCTTTTATTTATTTTATGTATATTTTCGTACATGTTGTATTTTAAAATATTTGTATCTATTGTATTTTATTCAAATAAATTGTAAATAAAAATTATAAAAGCAAAAATACACATAAATAAAATAGTGTAAATATTGTACATGTACAACTATATATATATTCTAAATGCTTCTATTTATTTAACCTAATAAATTATTTCATAAAAATGAAATAAAAATATCGTTAAAATGCTTGAAAATATTGCAAATAAATAAAATATAAAATATGTATATATTTGTAAAAAAAATATTAAAAATCTTGGTGTTGTATATATATAGGTATATATACCTATAAATAAAGGTTAATATTTTTTATATAATTATTTATTTAAATTCATTTTTCATTTTATTTATAATTTATTTACCTTTTAATCTTATTTTGTCTTATTCGCCTTTTGTCTTATTTGCACCTTCACCTGATCGGAGGATCCGAGTATGTTGACCTAGGTCAGCCTTCCCTCCTCCTTGGTCCACTTGAATAACCTGATCGTTATGGCTGCTTCTTGCAATTCTTCCAGCCGATATGATCACATTTCACACCCGATTCCTTCTTCAAACTTGTCGCTCGAATAAAAATGTGTCACATCGAGTCTCTATCCGTGTTCTTTTCCATTTTTCAATTTTCATCTAGCTCTGCCTCGATAAATAGGCCCATCGTGAGGGTTTTTGCCCGAGGTTGAGCTTGGGAGGAGAGGGTCATGATAGGATTCGTTTTCCCGTATCTCAGAGTACGAGGATCACCAGAATTCGAGATTCATACGTCGTTGGAGTCCACTGGAGGACATCTCAGTCTCTATGTTTTATGTTGTGTATCGTGGCGAAGATCTAGTTCCATACACCTTATTTAGTGTTGGTAATTTCCCGTAGATTCTGCATTTTCAATTTTGTGATTATTTCTGGTCATAGTGTTAAATCCATTCATCATTCATCGAGCTCCTATTTGCTTGATCGGAGCTCCCCATTCATTCATCTTCATCTCTGACCCCTCGACAGCGTTCACTCCAACACCTTCTTCACTACCTACAACATCTGACCCCAAATCCAATCGGATCTGAGATTCTGACTCCAATTCCAACATTACCCTGTTGATGTCATTCCATTCATCCTATTTTATCTGCTTTACACCTAATAATTTGGTCGGAGCAACCGAATCTGAGCAATAAACACACCTGCAGGTTTTGGGAGCTGTTCGGAGCTTAGTATTCAGATCTGGAAGCTCATTTTCAGTTGCAGCCATCCAGCCGTCCAGAACAGAGATCAATCACCTTCACGTCTCGTCGAGTCCATCGATGGAGGAGCACAACATGAATGTGCACAACCCTTCAGGAGGCGGATCTAGTGGAGATTGGTCATGTTCAGGTCGATAAAAGATTGAATCATTGAAACTTCATACTTGTTCTTCTAACTAGATCCAGAGCGGTTGGATTAAGAACTTCGCACCCAGATTGCATCACCACCGTTCATTCAACCCCAAATTTTAGATGCTGATTCAGATCCCCTAGGATCTCAATCCAACTCTTCATTCTGCAGGTGCTTTGCACCTGCTCGGTGAATAACTTGCACTTTAGCCCCTGTTGTTATATCATTTGTAAATAAATCCTCATTGGGACGTGTATCAGTTTACAGTGGTTTGAACATTTTGCAGTGTTACCGCTTTTGTTTATTTTAATTGTTATTAAGTCCATTGTGTATTGTCAATGTGTGTCACACGTGATTTTGGGGAGTTATTGCTATAATACCCCTCACACTATTTCATTTTGCCCTAAAAAATTAAATAATCATCATTCAATCAATGTTAGCGTAACTCACATGCGTTGGAACATGACTTTTAGGTGAAAATGCATTATTTCCCCTACATTATTTTGTTTTGTTCTCTATTTAGTACGTTAAATAAGTATTTATGTAATTTGTTCCCTATGAAGAAGGCATTTTAAGTACTTGTTAATCAATATTAATAAACCATAAAAAATCAGAAAACTTCCCATTGAGATCTCATATTATCCTTAATTTCAGTTTTTAATTTTAAATTGGTATATTGTTTTTAATAATTCAAAAACATTTAATTTTATCATGTTTAAAGTATTAATTCAATAAAAAATACAAGAATATTTTGAAAAATACCACAAAAGATCCTGGTTGTTTATCTTGTATTGTCTTAATTATTTTATATATTTCATTTGCAAATTCTTAAAAAAAGCAAAAACATCGCAAAACACTGAAAACACTAACAAAATCACATAAAATCATAGAAAATTCCAACATTTGCATAAAATAACTCTCTAGAGAACATGAAAAATAGTCTTTTTGTTTATGCCAATGTTCTATATCTTTGAGTTCATTTTACATTTTAAAAATCTAAAAGTATTTGCATTATTTTATATTTTCTATATTTCTTATTTTTGATTGATTTGAAAAATCTAAAAATATTCAAAACTTCATAAAAAGATAAAAAATTAACATAAACTCAAAAATATTTTTATTTGATTTTTCCGCTTAGTTTTACCCTATTTTAAAAATGCAAAAAAAAATTTCTTAACATTGAATTTATTCCTATTATTTTTTATCTTAAAAAATAAAAATATAAAAGTTTGCAAAAAAACATTAAAAATTACAAAATTAGATAACATAAAAATATAATAAATAAAAATTCTATAAAAAAATAAAAAGTAACAAATTCATAAAAATGATCAAGAGTAGGTCAATAAAAAAAAATCATTTTTGTTTCATTTTTTAGTGGGTCCATTTAACTAAATGATTTGTGATTGGATTAAATCACAACTCATTTTCAATCCAATTTTCAATCCCATTTCCAATTTTAGTATCTAAATGTTAGAAATAGAAATGGTCGTGGAAATGGGCGTATACAAGCAACTTGAGCTAATTTATTAGCTTCAAATGGATTGTACTATATTAGAAATGGTTAAGGAAGTTGGATTCAGTTCACCAACACTTTGTCCAGCTCATGGAGGGTGTGTTGCGTTTCATTGAGCTTACTAAGAGTGTAAAGCGTTACAGCTTGAGCTCAACATTCGTAGGTGATAGATTTTTGAAAAAATGATATGAACTCTAAGATTGAATAGTTATCCACATTTCATGATACTATACATGGATAGTATGATCTCCTTGGTAGTATCTCTAAATATCTGCATATTTATCTCATGAGTCCTAATTTGTTTAGGACTCTTACCTATAATGGCAATATTGTAATAATTATAATTATTACATATTATTGACAACGAAAATTTTATGAATATGATTCACAATTATAACTAATTGATTAATGTGAATAGTGATTCACAATAATTAATATTTATATGGTTGTGATTCATATAAATATTTATGATTTACATAATTTCCCAAGGCATGAGATTGGGTGAATCTAATTCTCATTAATTTTGTAGATGTAAATTGATTTACATTTAATATTGGGATCATGAATATGATTCATAAACATTGAGGATTAATTTAATAATTAAAGAAGGAAAGGTTTTTGCCTCGACATTAGAGGTGGATACCAATCTCAAGTCAGAGATACACTTTTGGTCGGTACACTGTTGTGATCAAGCAGTTAACGACAGTATTTTCTGTCTTGAAGGAAGTGCCCAACTCTTATGAAGGTGCATACATCTTTTCTCTTGTCTCTACTTCCAACGATACTTATAATTTCTTTCCTCAAAAGATACTAATGCTAGTTGCGAGTGATTACAAAAAGAAAGTTTTTTGCCTCGGCATTAGAGGTGGATACCGACTCAGATCAGAGGTACACATTTGGCCAGTACACTGTTGCGATCAGGTGGATAACGACAGTATTTTCTGCCTCGATGAAGTTTCTAGCTCTGATGAAGGCACTTTCACCTTGCTGATTGTTCCTACTCCCAACGTCACTTATTAGTTGTGGAGAAATACCAATAGCGAACGTCCTTCATCTCCCAGAGGAGACTATGGAATTCATGGTTGATGTATACTTTTGGCCGGCACACTATTGTGTTCAGGTGGTTAACGACATTACATCCTCCTTGAAGGAAGTTATCAACGCTGATGGAGCTGGATACGTTTTGATATTGGTCTTCTCTCGCACAACATCACTCCGACATCTACAATGGCTTGTTGCGTTGCTTTCAAATGGAGAGGCCCATCCATCCATCTTAGAGGTGGATACCAAATTCATGGTAGAAGTACACTTTTGGCCGGTACACTGTTACAATCAGGCGATTAACGACAGTACTATCTTCTATGGAGGAAGTTTCTGTTTCGAAGAAGGTGGTTGAGACTTTCTGATTGTCTCCTCACGTCAACTTTCTTCAGTGGGAAAGATCCAGTTCTGGTTTGATTTTTTTCCTCCCAAAATAGCTGTATTTTATTGTTTGCCCACTATTATGGTTATTATTCTCCTATTTGTGGACACCTACTTTCTTGCAAATTGGAAGTGAAAGCAAGTTTCTCATCTTTGGAGGAGCGCCTGCACTATGAAGTGAAAGCGAAAGCAAGTTCTTCGGCATTTGAGGAGTGCCTTCATCATGTAGGAAAATTTGTAGAGGTTGGGATTCTTCTAAGGAGAGAAGCAGGTAGAAGAATTGCATCCTCATATTTTGGGCACTCATCTCTTATTTGCAGCAGGCCGACGAGGAATTTTCTATATTTTTCAGGCCATCCTACTCATTCCGTTTTAGGCCATGTTGGCCACCAGGTCATGTTGACCATTCCCTTTTCATGTTTATCTTATGGGTCATGTTGACCATCTCTCTTTTAGCATGACAAGTTTATTGTCAGGCTAGCCACTTCACAGGCTTGAAGGACTTGACCTTTTAAGCTTCATGTAATAACTTTTTATTAATAAAAGGGGGTTACTCGGGCCCCAAAATTACCGAGTTTTGCAAAAAAAATAATAATTTATCCAATATTGATAATATGATTATCAAGTGAACTAATTAATTAATTAATTAATTAATTAAAAAAATTTGCAACAACCACTTCCATTTATGGAAGTGGTGGGTGTGTATCCTAAGTATACATGGTCCACTATGTTGAGTTCTTATTAAATTAGGGATCTAAAGTTGATGCTTATTTTATTTTAATTAATTAATATGGATTGGAGATAATAAGGAGATGATACTTATTGAGTTAAGACTTTCATTTATCCTTTGGTTTGAAATCCAAGGCCTACCATGGTACACGTTGGACGTGTACAACAAGTAAAAAGGGAGGGCTATGCTCTCTCTTTTTTATAACTATTGTAAGAGCAAAAATACTCTTCTAAATTTCGTGCCCCTTTGACAAGAAATGAGAGAGAGAGAGAGTCTTGAGAGTCTATAACTCTCTTCTTGTTGTCCTAGTCAATGTCCGTGTTCGTGGGAAGCAACTCGACTCATCTACGCACCCACGAGAGACAAGTTTGCATACTGAACTTAAATTCCGGAGGTTTCTTTTGTAGCAACTCATGCATCAAAGGTAGTCCTGATTTACATCTCTTATTTATCATGAATATTAGAAATCATAAAGGAAATCATTTCCTTATATATTTGATTTCTAGATGCACAAATTGTTGTGCTACATTCTCTAGTTCATACAATGAACTAACATTATTCTGGTAAATTGTTTGCTAAATATTATGTATGTTGCATGATGCATAGTAAATAATTTTCAATTTACTTCATTTAATTCATATCAGATCCATATTTTGTAGTATTTGGATTGTGTCCAAGTTCGGTGAACAATCGGCTAGGTCATCCGGATTATTGGGTACATTGTCTTGCGACAGTTTTAACGATTTGAATGACTCGACGACTTTTGAAGTTGATATTGCTCTCTCGTATTTGTAAATGTAATTTCGTGATATATATATGAGGTTTAGAAGGTATGGAATCATACACAAAAGATGCACCAATTGTTGGTGACATTTGGGAGAAGATTCTGATGTTAAAGCAATCACGGACTCCGATTTTGTGAAAAGGTCAAATCATTAATTTATGAATTTTAGATATTGTTTTTGGGTCATATAACATTATAAAATACTGATTACTAAGTCATAAATTAATTCCCCAATAAGTGCAAAAAAGTTTCGCACTGTTCCGACCGTACAGCCTCAAGAAATTGAATTTCTCCATAGGCAGAGTTGAAGAGGACTAGATCATCTTATTGATTTGTTTCTCATATTTTGGGACTCAAAATTGATGGAAATATATGTGATATATTCACATAAGGAGTTGTACCTGACATTTTAGAAATATCAGGGGTCACAATGAATTTTAAGTCCAAGTTATATGATTCTTCCTAATTTGAAGTGTGATGGTCGCAACTTGCAAAACTAAAATCTGAAATCATTATTTATTATTTTGGAAATATGCAATAAAATAGAATGTATTTTCATATTATATTTTTCCTGATTAATTATGCACTTGAATTTTTACAATACAATTAGAAATTGTGGAATTATTTTGATTAATTTCACGAATTATCTACATTGTTGCACTAGACATCTTTCACAATTGAAATTGTTTTGATTCAAAGAGTTTTGTTGATTGTTGCATGGACCATTTCGAATTAAAAAAGGGAGTTTTTGAATTCAAGAAGTGTCTGGATTTTTGCACTAGACCTGTTGCAAAATTAAAAAGAGTTTAAAATTTCTAAAATATCTGAGAGTCACTATATAGTATCACACATGATCGAAAGATGAAGAAAACCTCCTTAGTACAATATGTACCTCTTGTGTGGTCTTGAGTTATTTCAGAGAAGGTGTCTAGGCTGTGGAAATTCTAATGAGTTACTTTATTGGCACCCTTTGTTGCATCTGCAGTGGAAGCACTCCATGTTAAAAATGTTTATCCGACCTGGCTGCGATGAAAGGTGGTATGATGAGTCATGGAGTACTTTAACACTAAAATTAGAACCTTAAATTGTATTGAGTGAGGGTGTAATACTATATGGTAACATCAAGTGCATAAAAGATCAAATCCAAGTTGGCAATGCAAAAGTGTCATTATTTTAATGGGATTAAAACTAAGACAATAAACATGTGTCTCGACTCTATCCCTTATATTAATCGTGATAATATGATTCAATTTGATTAATAATTAATTTAAACATTATATGGACTATGTCGCATGATGACATCCATGGTCTCTCGTCATTGCGAAGAACTTCATCCTCATGGGTTGTTTTTTGGAGACGCTCATGCGTAGTCATGACTCCAGAATACAAATAGACATGGAATCGGTATCTTCTATTCTCAAAAGAGGTGGGTTGTATGTGTAGTGACCTTAATGTTTCTCTCCATATTATTGAGGCGACATTGGATTGCGGATAGCGTATACTGATATTCGCTTATTGACGGTTTGTTTAATCGACAACATGCTAACTCCATATATGTAGGGGGTACAGTGTTGAAAACCGAATTGAGAATACAAGTTGGACTTGTAAGGTGGAAGGACTTCCTGCTTCTTCCATCATATTTTCATTATCTAATATTATTGGGATTCAATGAAAATGGAAAGGAGACTCTGATCTCGTAATGAGGCCTTTGGTTAGCCTGCCTCATGCTTGGAAGCATATAAGGGAAAGCATTTCAAAGTACAAAAATAAGAGAACTCTTGTTTTAAATAAAATTAATTTCCTTAATCAATATTTAAAATTGTATTCTATTTTTCTTTTATTTTAGATGGAAATTTCTCAATCCACTTAACAAACAGCTTGATTTCAATCAGTTAACCGCCCCAACTTTTCGGATTGGATCCGGAATGTGGAGCTAGTGCTTGCGATTGAGTGCATCAGTATCTGCTCTCTATCAATAAGTACAAGGGCCCTTAGTCTGAAGAAACTTGTGACTTCAATAAGAAGTGGGACGAGGATGACACGTTGGGTGGTTGCTTCATTCTTGGTTCCTTCTCTAATGTGCTTCAGAAACAACGTATAGATTTGGAATCGGCTAAGGACATCTTGGCGAATCTGAAGGAGAGTTTGGCAATGTGAACCGCACTCAATGGTATAATGTTATGAAAGAGATGCTTCACTGCAAGATGCAAGAAGGCACTTCGATCAGGGAACATGTACTCAAAATGTTTGGGTATATCCATGAGCTGGAGACTTTAGGTGTGCGATGGATGCAGATATGCTATCTAATTTCATATCCGTGTCCTCTTCCTAAATCCTTCAATAACTACAATGTTTCTTACCATATAATAAGTTGAGACATAGAAATGTTGAGTTACTTGATTCATTGAGATCCATTGAGGAAATCATGAAGAAAGAGGATCCTTATGGTAGTCAAGGAAATTCTGGGATTTAATTATGAAGAAATATTTGCAATGTTGTTGCGACCCTAAAATCCTTCAACAAAAATTTATTTGATTCTCAAGCTAAAATAATATGAATAAAATGTACCAAGAGAACTTTGCTATTTATTGACCTATATAGCATACATGATCGAACTAAGGGAGGCACGAAAAAACCAAAGAAAAGAATGTGGGGAATTCTATGCACATTACATTTGTTTTTGTATTTTAGACTTTTATTAAATTTTTTGATAATTTAGTTTTATCCTTCTATTTGGATGACTGATTTTATATTTTTTATGATTTTTTAGTTCTATGATGTTTTATAATTTTTGAAAATAAGAGAAAATAAAAATAAGAGAAAGAAATAAGAGAAAAGAAGAAGAATGGCAAATTTCGATTTATAAACATGATAAAAATTTAAAGAATATTGAATAAAGTTAATTTATGTTTTTGAATTTTCTTACCAATGTGTTTATAAATTTTCCAGAATTTTTTCTAATTTTTTACAGGTTTCAAATAAATGAAAAATAGGGAAAAATAAATAGAACATAATGTTGATGTTTTTGGATTTTAAAAATATAAAATGAAGTTAAAAAATGATGAAAAATACACAAATAGAAAGATAAAATTCTCATTTCAAGAAAGCTATTTTGTTTTTCTAGAATTTTCTATTATTTTTTACGATTTTTTATGTTTTTGAATGTTTTCTTATTTTTTTTGATTTTTTATGAATATTTAGAGAATGAGATTTTGTCAGAAAATAAAATAAATAAAAATAAACAAACATGATTTTTTGGAATTTTTGGAAAAACGTTTATATAATTTATCTATATATGTTGTTTTTGAATTATTCATATTATTTGGCATAAAAGTTCCTATTGTTTTGGTACATTTTTATGTTCCTATTTATGAATTGCTCATGCATTTGGTACATTTTATTCATATTATTTTAGCTTGAGCAATTCATAAAACGTTATGAATTCATGCAAATAGGACATAAAATGTTCCTATTTATGAGCAATTCATAAAACGTTTATCCCTCAATAAAATGTTATGCAAATAGGAACTTTTATGTTGTTTTTGAATTTTTAAAAATAAGAAAAATGGTGACAATACCAAATGAAAATTAGTGAAGAAATATCTAATTTGCATGAGCTTAAAATGAATTTTGGAAATTTTTGTTATTAGTTTTTTAAAATGAATCATGCAAAATAAATTCAAATACACAGGGTTATAAGTTTAAAACAAATCATAAGCTTAAAATGAAGAAATATTATAAGCTTAAAACGAATCATGCAAAATAAATTCAAATGCACAGGGTTATAGATGTAATGAAAAGTAATTTATAGAGTAAACGATGAACAAATAAAGAAAGTGTAGGGCCAAATGTGCAATTTGTCTAGAAACACACATGCGGATGCACTTGAGTTGCGCTGGATTGGACCTACTTGCAATTAATTTAATTCAAGGGGCTAAATAATGATAACAAACATGTAATTTTTTATAGCAATTTATCCACAAAATATTACATGCATCACACATGCTCGGTTCAAATAGGATTGAAATGAGAATAAAATAAATGACAGGGGATAAAATGTAAATGTTCAAACGCCAAAAAGAATAAACGCGTCCCTTTGGACTTATTTGCAAAATAAAAACAATGTAGGGTTGATGGTACAATTTTACCCTTAATAAAGGTGGTGAAATTAACGATAGAGATGGCTTTGATTCTGATCGGACGGCTAATGTGAAGGCGCATGTGAGTGGTCTCGATATGATCTAAGCTTTGATCCACGACTCAAAATTGGGTGTAACTGAACGGTGGAGATTCAATCTGGAGCTTCAATCTACAAGATGAATTGGGGCTTTTTGGACGGTCAAGATTGAAACTAGGGCTCTTGTTCTTGATCGTGTAGCTCTGGATGGCCCTAGAAGATCTGATATCAATGGCTACTGTGATCTTTGATTCGCTAGATCTTGGACGACCGCGACTCAATTCACCTTCCACAAGGTGCTATGGTCTCTCGCTACGTCTCAGTGTCAATCAGCTACGGTGATTAAGATCGAATCTTGCCAATATGTAGTCTGGAACTTTGCAGGGTAGCAAGTCGAACTGGAGCGCCAAGTGTTGCTTTCTTATTCCTATCGCGATCTTGCCACTTGCAAAGATGTCCTGCTCGGAGAGGAACTCTTCGGCCTATTGTCTTACACAACCAATGAAAATTGGTGAGGGAATGAAGACCTCCAGTGAGGGTGGTCGGAGAAGAGGTCACTAATTAGATTCAGTGAGAATATGGGGAATTAGATTGTGGACAGAGATAGACAAGTGGTGTGGAAATGTAAAGGTTGAGTCGGAGATGAGTGAAGGTGATCGGAACGCTCCGATCTTGCAGATCGGAGCTTGGTTGAAGATGAGGTCTGATCTACCTAACTAATGGAAATAAAATAAAATAAAATATAAAATGAAAGGTCAACTACCTACGGTTATCCTTTTGTGATTGTTGCAGGTGATAAATCACCTCGATTTACTACGACAGGTAAAGAAGTGGAACGCGGCGATGGTGCTCCGGCAGCATACTAGATCACATATTCCAGTGCTCTCACACACTCCCAGCCTTGGGCGAAGCTTGCTATCACCTTGCTTCAACTCCGGCAACAGGCTTCGGGTAGAAAAAACGGATCCTTTGCGCGAAGGAAGATCGGGATATGTATATATAGACATAGGACTCCGACAAGTTTTCAAATCCGAAATGGGAGCGTAACAAGGTGAAATCTAAGGAAATGATGTGCTGGCGATGGAGATGGTCGTTAGGGTTAGAAATTTGGAGAAAGAATCATCATACGTTAGCGGATGATGCGAACGGGAAAATTGGGAGAAGGAGTGGCTGGAGGCACGAAAATGGCGAAACGACCATTTAATGGAGACTTGACCCGAGTCAACAGACAGAGGTCCAGCCAATCAACAGGCATGTTGCTACAAGATAAAATAGAGAATATGCTAAAAAGGGAAAATGTGAAATTAATTAAAATAAAATTGAAAATTAATCTAAAAAAAATAATATAAAGGAAAATGTTAATAATTTAATTAACGTATTTTTGGTGATTTGTAATTAACTTATTTTGGTGATTTTTAATTAATTAAATAAGGTATAAACATGTGTAAAATAATTAAAATGTGTTATATAGAGGTATACATGCCTATGTGCACAAGATTTTGATTTTTTAAATAATTATTTTTACAAATATACAAATAAATTTATAAATTATAAATGTATAATATTTTACAAAGATTCTAGTGATATTTTTATTTGATTTTTCTGAGGTGAATTATTAAGTTAAATAAATAGTAATAATTTACATATACATAGTGGTAAATATACAGTATACATTATTTTATTTTTGTTGATTTTTGATTTTGTATATTTTATTTGTATTTTAATTAGATAAAATACAATATTTCAAAATATTATAAAATAGAATATGTACAAATATATACACGAAGATGAATAACTTGCTAATGTATACCACATATATAGGTATAATATACAATAGCACACCAAATAGCCACATTTCACATCTTAACTCCGATTTTTATGAAATCCCTTCCATTTTCAAGATTTTTTATTTTGGAGTACAATAAAAGTGATTTGGTTTATTTTGAGTCTTGGTGGAAAGATATTGATCTGAGAATTTTAAGTTTGTGGCTTTTTTTCAGAGTGTGTTTATTTACACAATGTATTGTGATTTTTCTTACAATTATTTTTATTACTTACAACATATTTTTATGTGTAAGTTTCAAGAATAAATCATTTTTATTTGAGGTAAATTTTTTATGAATAAAATAGTGAAAGGAAAATGTATTATATAAAGTAATGTACAAGTAATGCATATACATAGGTTAGGATTAGTTTTTCTGGATTTTCTTGTATTTAGCCCTTATATCTACATACTTTATTCCTTATCAATTAAGTCAAGTCTTGACCTACTCTCAGGGTTTGAGTCCGCATGTATATATTACATATATACAGTCTTTGATTTTCTATATTTTTCATGTGTTTCTTTCTTTATTTATGCTATGTTAAAATAGTGATAGATATACAATATTTACACAAGAATTAGGGTTAGCAAAGAATAGATTTATTGATATACAAGTGTTTTATAAGGGATTTTAAGCTAAAATAAATGAATAAGGATTATGAAATGCAGATTCATCATCCCCTATGCTTTACCTTTTCTTGTCCCTTAGCAAGCACTTATTCGAAGATTAAGTGATAAAAAGAAAAGAATAAAGGAAAAATAAAGAACTTAGAATGATATTGATTATTAATCTGACCTTCATAGATTCAAAGTATGGAGCTCACTCAGACCTTTGGATTATTAGTTTGGGTGGAACCTTAGTGGGAAACGGACTTTGCACCCTATAGCCTCTAGAAACCACACAACTCTTGCTCAAGTCTCCTCAATCGTCAGGTCTGAATTAAATCAACTCATACGCAAACCCTTATGACTATGAATCTTTCTTGTATAGTGGTAAGGGATGTGTAGTTATCCTCAGCAGAAAGTATAAAACTCAATCTTCTCCAACATAGTGACCCTATCTTTCCTCGAGAAACAGGGTATTCCCTTCTAAGTTCAAGTGCAACCATCTCAAGAAGAGGAGGTGAAGTGATCAATAGATGGTAGCCAGTGTAGCTAGTTAACCTAGGATTGCTTGCTAGTGTAGCCAAGTCATCCAGCTACACTCTCAAAAATATTTGTCTTTTGTAGCTCATGCTTGCTTACGGAATATACATATATATATATACTACTTCAGTAGGCATTTATTTTCATTTAGTTTTTCCCACTTTTTTTTGGAGGTTTTGATTTTGCATTTTGTATACAAAGTGTAGCATATACATAAGGAGTTTTTTTTCTTGAACCAACAGATTATCCATCTTTTGAAGCTTTATTGCAACCCACCACATTCTATCATTAGACCTCATCACAATTGGGCCAGGTTGGGGTACAATGGCCACAAATGTGGACTTCTGATGTTTCCATTGGCTTGTGTCTCATGCAGAAAATTCCAACCCTCCTACTACTTCATCTGAGGTGAGCAAAGTGTAAGTGCAGGTGTGCAAGCTAGGTCATTATCGATAAGAATCATGTGTGTGATCCAAAGTATCCTACTTAGGCAGTCAAGATGACACCGAACTAAGTCGTGCGGTTCTCAAGAATTAAGTATATAGACCTGAAGAATCTCAATTCCATTCCTACAAGGTTCCTCTGTATTAAGTGGATTAAGGTCCAACCAGGCTCCATTCTTCGATTTTATTCCAGACAAGTTTGAATGCCTAGACCATTCTTAAAAATGCACATGCAAATGCAAGAAATGTATACAAAACATTTTTTATAGAAAAGAAGATAAAAGAAACAACACTTTTTTTGAATTTTTTTCAAAGAATTTGTATTTTTTATGGATTTTAAACAATTATTTAAGAAAGAAATGTGTTAGTAAATTGAATGTATTTACAAGGAATATATACAAGGACACGTGCAAGGATTATACAGATTTTTATACAAGATTTTATAAGAGGATTTTATTCACAAGTTTTGGATACAAGTTTTATAAAAGGATTTTATATACAATAAAAGAATTTTATTTATAGGAGGACAAGTGCTTAAGGTTTTTATACAGACGTTGATTTTACAAATATATATACATCTCATAATCTATTCCACGTGTAAAAATAATATAACAAAAGTGTTACAAACCTTTTCAAAAAATTTATAAAAAAATTTACAAAAATTTTTCAAAATATTTTAAAATATTTTTCAAAAGTTTTATAAATAATTCTGCAAACTATTTTACAAATATTTTACAAATCATTTTACAAACAAATTTAGAAACTTGTTTTTTGCAACATTTTTGCTTTCAAGAAATTTTACTAACATTTGTACAATATCCATAATTTTGATACAGAAAATAATTTACAAATATTTTACAAACATAACATTTTTACAATCAAATTTTTCAAAGATTTGTACAAATATAATTTTATAAAAAAAGTTAAAGTAAGTTTACACACACTTTACAAATAGATTTACAAAAGTTGTAACAAAACCATTTTTGCAAATGATTTTAAGAAAGATTTTTGCAAATCATTTTTCAAAACATTTTTTAAGTAATAGCCATATTATTAAAAAAATGTGAATTATGGATAAAGTATATATACGAAATCCCTATACTTAGCTCGAACTATGTCCTCATAGTGACCAAAGAGCGTACAAAGGAAGACATAACTCGTGCTAAATATAGAAAAGTGAAAAGAATCCTATTCATCAATGACTCAAAAAATAAACAAAAAGAATAGAAGTCGGTGATTCCCCCCCCCCCAATACATAGATGAAATAATCCTAATTACAAAATACTATACAAATAGGGAAAAACAAGGAAAAGAATGAATAAACTCGAGTTGTCCTCCCCTGTACCTAGAGTAATAGTTCCCTATGTATAGAAAAAGAATAAAAAGAAGTTGAAGGACATGCGAGAGAACAAAAGAAAATAAAAACACGAAAGAGACAGAACGAACAACATCACTCAACCTATACTTCAAGTAAATGACCCTAAGTATAGGCAACAACATGAGTTATAATATAGTATGAAAATGGAAAAAAAACTTAAAAATCGTTCACCTCGCTTATACTTACATAGAGTGCATCCTAAGTATAGCACATACACACAAATAAAAGAGGTGAATGATAAAAATGGAAGAAGAAAGAATAAAATGAAAGGATATATACAAGAGAAAATCGGCTCATTTATCAGAGACAGAAGATGTCAAAAAGTCATCAAAGAATAAAACAAAGGATATATACAAGTGAAAATCAGCTCATGTATCAGACACAAAAATGTCAAAAAGTCACCATCCAATACCACATATACGGAATCAACCACGAACACAAATGTATCATGATCTAGATATGGCTTTAACAACTGTCTTTTCACAAAAAACGTTTGTGTTAGATGACAACATAGATATCACAATAATACAATTATCACGCACAACTCTCACAGCGAACGATCCTGACCATTTGATTTTTAATTTCCCAGGAAAAAGCTCAATTTCGCATCAAACAACCAAACTTTCTGATCAGGGGTGAAAATCTTCCTTTTAATATTTCTATCAAGCCAACGTTCCACTTTCTCTTTATACATGAGTGAGTTGTCATATGCAAAATCTCAGAATTCCAATAATCTATTCAGATCCAACTTCCTATTCTGTCCTACTTTCACGTAGTCCAAATTGTCAATTGTCAAGTGGCAAGGCTTTCCATAAAAAATCTATAGGGAGACATTCCCAATGGAGACTTGTACATCATCCAATAACCCCATAGAAATGAGTCAACCATCTAGGACCAATTCTTCCGATCGGTACATACAAGCTTCTACAATATCGTCTTTATCTCCTTATTTGAAATCTCAACCAAGTCGTTAGTCTGTAGGTGGTAAGGAGACGCAACTCTATGATCGATGGCGGACTCATTCACAAGTTTCTTGACCTCTAAATCTATGAAATTGTTTCCCCCATATGAAATGAGTATCTTGGGAATCTTGAGCCACACAATAATGTGGTCCTTGAGAAAAGAACAAGCTATAAGGCTATCAACAACTTAGGTGGGCATGGCCTCCACCCAATGACTAACATAATCCATGGCAAGCAGGATATACCAAAATCCTTGACCGACAGGAAGTGGGCCCATGAAGTCTATGACCCAAGCATCAAAAACATTTGAAATCTGCATATATCTCAGGGGCATTGTATCTTTGGAACCAATGGTTCTGCCCATTTTCTAACAATCAGTACAACCTCGAACATAATTTGTAGCATCCTTAAATAAAGTTCGCCACCATATCCCTCTCTATAAAATTTGTGTTGTCATGCGCTACCCCGAATGATGCCCACCAGACTCTAATTTGTGACAACGCTCAAGTACGTTGGTGTATTCCACCTGAGGAATGCACCTTCTCCAGATACAATCTACACCCTCACAAAATAGGTATAGATCCTCCCAATGGTAAAAAATGTATCTCTGGCAGGAATCTGTCTACCTTGTGCTTTGACCAATATTGTCGAACTTTCTTGGAGACAAGATAGTTCACAACATTAGCATACCATGGGAGTGAGTCCACATACAAAATGGCCTCATCTGGAGATGTCTCTGATATGGGAAGTATTGATTGCTCAAAAGTCTCTACATTTGTGACCCGGGAAAGGTGATCTGTCACAACATTCTTTACTCTAGGTTTATCTCGAATCTCTAAATCAAAGTCCTGGAAAAGAAGGATCCATTTTATAAGGCATGGTTCAGCATCCTTCTTGGCCTTTAGGTATGGCAGTGTGATCCATGTATACAATGTCATGTGAACCAAGGAGGTAAGATATGAACTTCTCTAATGCAAACACTACTGGAGACATCTCTTTCTCTGTGACATTGTAATTACGTTGTGCCTCATCCAGATTCTTGCTAGCATAGGGATATCAAATGGTATCCCATCCTTTCTCTACCCTAAAATAGCTCCAATTGCAAAATTTGGCATGTCGGTCATGATCTCCAAGGGGAGATACCAATGAGGTGGTTGTAGGACATGAGCACTAGTAACCATGTCTTTCATCTGATGAAATGTAAAGTGAACTTTCTCATCAAAATAAACTCACTCTCCTTGCATAGAAGCTCAGTCAACTGTCTGACGATCTTGCTCAAGTCATTAATGAATCGCCTGTAAAATCCAACATTTCCCAGAAATGACCTCAACTGCTTCAAATTCTGTGGTGGCACTAGCTTGGAGACCACATCAATCTTAGTTGGGTCGACCTCCATACCATGTTTGGAGATGATGTGTCCCAATAAAATCCCATTAGTCACCATGAAGTCGAAGGATATGGGAAGATTCTTAAGCGCATCACGGAAGTGTGAGGATCACATCATATGCGATTGGAGCGACTAGTCGCACTAGTGCTCGAGGCAGCGGAATTTTAAAAAAATATGCGATGAAATCACATGATCCAATACCACTTCTAGGATCATTTCATCTAAATAACAAACAAGTATTAGGTCTACCTTTTGATGCGTGGTTGCGATCGAGTTTCTAAATGAAGAGACCTCCTATCTCAAGTCTGATCAGATGGAGGAGATGCTTGCGAGCGCCTTGATGAAACACGTGCTTCTCACAATACATGTTAATGATCCAAGCGATGAATCTCCCGATCTCATTACACGAGATCTGATGTCTTCTTCACGAGCGATACGTACCGAAGGAGAAGGAGATCGGTGAGCAAACAATCTGGCAGCATAATGACGACGCTGTGGTAAAGGCGACTCTCATTAGGGATCTATGGTGGACGGCCACAATGAGATAGAGAGAGGATATGTAGAGAATGAGAGAGAGAGAGAGCGTGTGTTGTTGTAGTAGTAGTAAACGTGAGTGCAAGGGATGCCTCTTCTTATATAGGTTTTTGGGAGTCCATGGATCATAATACAAGGACTAACACAAAATAAATGGATGACATTGATTTGTGCTTCTTTCAATGGCCAAGATTTTGTTGTAAAACACAATAATTAATTCAATTTTGATTAAATATATATTGATAAATCAATATATATTAATCCTAAATTAAACCAATCATACATGGAGATACATGGAAGCAAGATTGCCTCCTTCCATTAAGAGGGGTGGACGGCCACCCATTCCTAATGGGATTTGCTGGTCGTCCACCCTCCCTAGTAGGAAGGTGCAATCTCCATGTAATCACAAGATCACATTGTTCCATGAAAATCTCCATTTTTTACAACAACACTTGTTGTAAATTATTCTACAAAAATAATTCATAGTTATTTTGTGCATATTGCAATCTTGCCATTAGAAGATTATGAATCACATTCACACCCCAAAAATAAAATGTAAATTACATTTTCAATTAATTGTCCAATGTGAATCAAATTCAAATCAACATTAAATTGTAAATGTTATTTACAAGTAGCTCTCTTATATATTATAAATCACATTTAATTATCTATTTTCTCAATGCTCGGATACATATATCAACAATGAAATTATCCATGAACTCTTTCAAGGATAATGCACTTTCTCCACGGATACTTGGAGATAAGGAAAGGGTGATTGTATTGTTCCACGTATAGTGACTTGGATATTGAAATCACATCTCAAATCCAGATCCTAAATACCTCTCATAGATGCTTGATTAAATCAAGACCGCAAATCTAAACTTCTCATTATATCTGACATTCAGATCAATGTACAACATTTGGATCAAGATGAGATCACTTCTCTACTAGGAGGAGTCGCTAAAATCCAGACCCGTTTCATCACTCCCTAGGAATGGAAGCGTCATGGTTATACAATCGTTTTTTTATCACATCACCCTCAGGTATTCCCAATACTCGTACATCCTGCATACTGGAAGACCTAGATTAAAACCCGAAGTATTAGATCGATTTTACACTATCTACTTCAGGGATTTATCATTAAGTTTCTCATTTGACTATTGGGAGTTGGTATCGATCATATAACCCAGGTGTTGATCATATACTTTTCAAAAGCATATATCAAACCTTACAAATTCAGTCAAGCTTCCAAAGTGAGATGACCGTGCACAGAATTTGATTCTATCGAATATCTCATGAGTGAGTTCATATCTTCTGGTTCAGTAAATGAACCTGTATGATCCCTTCAAAAGATCGTATTACTCATATGCCTTTATATACACACCATCGCGCCGATGTATAGACCTTGATCATGTCATCAACCTATTAGTCTGCCAAATGTACATATTCTACATATAGTAACATATTTGTGTCCAGTCAAAGGATATATGCCTATATCATGACAACATACGACATAGGTCTTTGGTTATCTCGATATCATTACATCAACTCTTTTGATCTAACTTATCTAACACCCCTGAATATCTATTCCTATGCAGATGACATACATCAAGAGGTCGGTTAGATATCATCCTTCAGAGAAAGGATCATCATCTCCTTATCAGGGTGGAGATCATCGCTTAATAATCATTTGACTGTGCTTGATGAGCCCTCAATCTAACTCTTTAGATATTCATCCGAGCACCTGCCTATATGATTCAACAATCGAATCAACAACTTTATGATCATTAAGATGGCCACGGTACATTACCCTAATTATACTAATGGACCTATTATGCAAATTAATTATTCTTCATTTCAGATCAGGGAATGATATTTGCAATAACATTGATTGTAATGGCTCGTCGTGGGCTCGCATGTTGAACAATATTCCACTAGCTCAAAGAGCCATTAACGGGATAATCTTTAAACCCACACTTATGTGACAATCATAAGCTATTAAGAAAAATAGCCAGGTAAGCTGATCAATCAGTATATTCTCGTGAGACTGTACCAAGTCCTTTTACAGCACTAGCATATATCCTAGTAACATTGCTCGCATCCAATGTGAATGTTGCATCTTATGCAACCTATACTTAATATTGAGGCAATTATAGTGTTCTTGACGCTACAACTTTATAATCATTATAACCAGTATGTAATTTCTATTATCCATATCAGAGTACCCTTATTCCTAGATATCTCTATCTCCTAAGGTATCTGTAGTTAATGTTAGCAATGTGAGCCCGAGGCGAACCATTCCTACAATAAATGTTATTGTAATAAATGATTTATCAATAAAGGTTATTGATTATGATTCACTCCCTTTCTGATATTGAATGAATGAATGCACTATAAGGTCCCTCTGTACAATAAGGGTTATGTACCATGGCCAACTTGAAAATCATACAGCTGTTGATTCATTAATTGAATCATAGAGGCTGATACTTGGATGAATATCTAAGGTGTTAGATAGAGGACTCATCAAGCATCATCAAATGATTGTCAAGTGATGATCTCCAGCCTAAGTAGGAAATGGCAATCCTTTTCTCATTAGGCTGATATCTGATCGACCTCTTAATGCAGGTCCTCTGCATGGGAATAGTGATTCTGAGGTATCAGATTAGTTGAGTCAATGGGTTGACTCAACGAGATCGAGATAACCAAAGACCTATGATGAATACTGTCACATCGTAGGCAAACATCCTCTGACCAGAGACAGAAGCATTGTTATATGTCTTAGTGTGTACATTTGGCAGACCATTAGGTTGATGACCTAACCAAGCTCTATACACCGGCGAGCTGGTGTGCATGTAAGGGCATATGAGTAATACGATCTCTCAAAGGGATCATACAAGTTCACTTGTGAACCAGGAGACATGAGCTCACTCGTGAGGTATTGGGACTGATCAAATTCCATGCATGGTCGTCATGCTTTGGAAGCATGACATGAATTTGAAGGTAAGATATATGCTTTATGAAAGCATATGATCTGTACCAAATCCCAAGGACCAAGATTGAGAAACTTAGTGATCAAACCATTAAGATGATAGTGTAAAAGTGATCTATATCTTCAAGATGATCATTAGTCTTCCAGTATGCAGGATGTACAGGTATTGGGAATACCTGAGGGTGATTTGATCATAAACGATTGTATAACCATGACGCTTACATTCCGAGGGAGTGATGAAATAGGTCTGGATTTTAGTAACTCCTCTCAGTAGAGAAGTAACCTAATCTTAGTCCATGTATTGGACATTGATTTGAATGAGATTCAGATGCAATGAGAAGATTAGGTTTACGGCCTTGATTTAATCAAGCATCTATGAAAGGTCCATGGGATCTGGATTTGAGAAGTGATCTCAATATCCAAGTCATTATACGTGGAACAATACAATCGCCATGTCCTTATCTCCAAGTATCTGAGGAGAAATCGCATTATTCTTGAAGGGTTCAAGAATAGTTCCATAAGATCTAAGCATTAAGAAGTTGATATAAAATGTGATTTAATTATCAGAATGTATGTGGAATTATCCAATATAATTAAATGTGATTTAATTATTATGGATAAGAATAATGTGGATAGTAATATCCAATTATTCATAATATATTATAAATGTGATTTATAATGTATTAGAGAGAGCTAATTATAATTTATATTTGTTGATTAATTATTAATGTGTATTGGATACACATTGTTTAATTAATTGAAAATATAAATTATATTTTGGTTTGGGTTGTGAATGTGATTCACAATTTTCCAATGGCAAGATTGCAATATTCTCAAACATAATTATGAATTATTTTGGAGAATAAATCACAACAAAAGTTGTTGAGATTAAATAAAGGAGAAATACATGGAGATATGCAATCTCATGAAATCTCATGAGATTGCCTCCACATGGAAACATGTGGACGGCTACCAAGTCCTACTTGGAATTGGTGGCCGTCCACCATGTTGACATGGGAGATGCAAACCCCATGTCATTGCTTCCTTATTTGATTGATTTAATTTTAGGATTGATGTATATTTGATTTGTCAAATATATTTGATCTAAATTAAATCATAAATTGTTGGTTTTTACCAACAATAATCTTGACCATTGGATTGACATAAATCAATCTCATCTATTGATTTTATATGTCCCATGGATTGAGATCCATGGATCCTAAAACCCTATAAATAGGGAGGCATATCATGCTCTCTTGTACATACTTTTCGAAGCACATCTCTCTCTCTCTTTCTCTCCACACACGCCAACTCTCTCTCCCTCTACTTGGTGGCCATCCACCAAAACCCTAGAGGAGATCATCGTCGTCACCTACGCCACCACGCTGCTGCTTCGACGTTCTTCGGTTCTCCGTCTTCTTGGAGTGCTGCACTCACGAAGGAGATGTTCGATCTCGTACAATGAGATCAGGAGATCACCGTGCTTGGATCAACTCGTTCGATTGCGAGGACAGCGCGACTCATCCCCGCGCTCGCAAGCTACTTCTCCGACGATCGGACTTGAGACCGGAGGTATCTTTTCGTAGAGACTTAATCAACCACACTTCAAGAGGTATTGCATTATACTTGTTTTGGTTATAGATGAAACGATCCGAGAATCGTTCTTTGATCATGTGGTTTCATCGCATGAAAATTTTTAAATTCCGCTGCACCGAACAACTAGTGCGACTAGTCGTTCATCGTCGTGTTCGATACGACGCTCATGCTTCCGTGATGCGCTTGAATATTATTCTATATCCTTCAAGTGGTATCAGAGCATTAGATCGAAGGTTTTGGATACAATCCGCAAACCTAGGACGACTTGGGTTCGTAGAGGTCGCGAAAGTTTTTGTCGCATTTGATTTTCGCGCTTCTGTTTAGTGAAAAAATTTGGCCCTGTTTAAATTGTTTTAACACAAATTAGTCTTAGATTTTGTTCCCCATTAAATAAGGAAATCATAGGATCTGAGTTTACGTAACTTGGATTCCGTTTTCTCCATATATGGTTGTTTTAATGAACATGTATGCATTGTTGCGGGCACTACAAATCTTAACATGATTAATGAGTTAATTACTGTTATGATTTACCTCTAAATGCGTGAAATATCACTTAGGTTCTGTCCTAAATCAAATTAGAAATCTTTGAAAAATGATTTTGTCTAATTTGGATTTAAATTGATTGAGATATGTTAATTTTAGTAAGTAGGGGTCACTACTGAAATTACAGTCCTAAATAAGAACAATGTGATTGTCAATTAATGAAATTAATCATTAATTTAAAGAAATAATTATATAAAATATTTTAGAAATATTGGAAGATGATTATTTTCTTAATTGACTTGGCCTCAACCAATAAATTGATTAGATTTGATCTAGATCATAATTGGAAACACAATCATCAAACTCCTTGCTTGAATAGGATTGGAAATTTGTCTAGCAAATTTCCTTATAATCAAAAATGTTTTGATTATTACTATATCGTATAATTTTGGTTGAAGAACCGATGATCGTCTCAAGTACAAATTGATCTATTTGGCATTATCCTTTCCCGAGACGGATATGGTGTCTAGTCGGAGATCGTTGGGGTAGTGGGCTGCAACGTATGTGGTCCGTCCCACTCTCGCCGGTACTGGCCATGACAGCGGGTAGGGACTTGATAATGTCAAAGAAATCAAGATGTATTTTCTAATTATTAAAATTCGAATTGATACGTACTTTGAGAATAATACCATATATATATTCAAGTAAAACAATCAAGTTTGATTGATTGAATTGGAATGATAATTAATATAATATGATTGAATTAATTATGTCCAATTAAAATACTCTATTATGAATAGAGTTGTTGATTCCCTTGGAAGAATTAATTATATGAATGTGATTCATGATAATTAATTAAAAATTTGAATAAGAGGTGGAGGATCACATAAGTGACATCCATGGTCTCACGTCAAGGCGAAGGGTTTCTGTCGCCGGGGATTGTTTATAGGAGACGCATGTACGAAGTGACAGCTCCCATATGTAAGCGCATCTGGATCGGGCTCTTTGCTTCTCGAAAGAGCAAGGTCGTATGCGTAGTGACCCCAATATCGGATCCTCATATTATTTGGGCGATATTGGATTGCGCATAGAGAGTCTATTCCTGTTGACGGTTGGTTCAATTAATGATGGGTCAACATCACCTTAGGGGTGGTGGGACAGGATATTAAAGACCAAATTGGGAAGTGCAAGTTGGACTTGTAAGGCAGAATGTGTTCCCGCTTCTCTTTATTGGAGTTGCAGATTCTCATATTATTGGGATGTAACAAAGATAAAGAGGATATCCCAGTTCTTGCTTGAGATGTAGCGGTAAGTATATATCTTACTTTGAAAGTGATTAAGGGAATGAACTTTCAAAGTTGACAATGCAAGAACAATTTGATTTAAAAACCTTAATCAAATATCATAAATTTGATTATATGATTATATGTTCTAATATAGTGCATTCTTAATTTCATAAAATGAAGTCCATGAACCCACTAAGTAGGCTTCTGGAGGTCAACCAGTTGACCGGATCGAATTACTCGGATTGGATCCGTAATTTGGAGCTTGTTCTCTCGACTGAGTGCATAAGTTATGTGCTCTCAGAAGACAAGCAAGAAAACCCTAAATCAAAGGAAGAGAAAGCAATACAATGACAAGTATGATGAAGATCATGTCTTGGCTAGATGCTACATCTTGGGTTCTCTCTCCAATGTTCTTCAGAAACAACATGTGGAGATGAGTACTTACCAGGAGATAATGCAGAATCTGAAAGATATGCTTGGTGACAGTAACTGCACCCAACGCTACAACGTTATGAAAGAACTCATTCGCTACAAGATGCAGGAAGGAACTTCGGTCCGTGAACATGTACTCAAAGTGTTTGGATACTTGTCGGAGCTGGAGACTCTTGGGACAACCATGGATGCAGACATGCAATCTGATTTCATTCTGTTGTCGTTGCCCAAGTCTTTCAATAACTTTGTGGTTTCATTATACATGAACAAGATGGAATTGACAAACGTTGGGCTTCTTGTTGCATTAAAGTCTGCAGAAGACGTAATGAAGAAAGATGGTCCCGCTGGCAGTGCAATGGTTGCACAGATCAGAGGGAAGCACGGTCGGAAGCAAGGTTCTCGGAAGGGCCCGGGCCAGAAGAGAAAGAAGAAGGGACAAGGTGTTGACTCGTCTTCCAATGCATCCACTCTAATGGCATCGAAAAAAACCGACGTCTGTCACCACTGTAAGAAGCTGGGGCACTGGAGGCGTAATTGCCCGGATTACCTAAAGTTAGTCGACAAAGGTAAAGCCCCAGCAGGTATGTGATGAATCCATGATTCATTAACTTTTCTGTCGCTTTTTGTCTTAAAACCCTTAACAAATACATGTAAATACTCACTAATTCTCATATTTTAACAAAACTCCATTCATGTGTAAATATTCACTTTTAACCACTAAATTCATGTAAATAAATAAAGAACCAGAAAAAGAAAAGGCATATGGAATATATGTATATATATGTAATATGACTTAAACTATAAATATAACTGAAAGATATATTTATAGCCTAACCCCCGAGACCAAGTCAGCATGGATTGGTCGACAAACCAAAAAGTAGGGGGAGATAAGGAAAGAAAACCAATAAAAATAATCTATCTCATGTATATACATTCTTCACTATTTAGAAATAAATACAAAACTTCAAGGAATTTTTAACTATTTCATCTTAACTTATTTTTCATCAAATCTTTCTCCTAATTATTCATAAAAATGTAAATAAAAATATAAAAATAAGTTAAAAATATTACCCTGTAAATATGCCAAGAAATCCCGATTACAAATTATCAAAATCTCAACTTCCGAACATCATAACTTCCTCATACGAACTCCAATTTCACTCTACTCACCTTTAAAGTTCATAAAATAATATTATCTAACTAATAAAGGTGGTTTCACTGAATTCGGGGTCCGTTTGCAAAAAGTCGGTTTTGGGACCAAAAGACAAAGGGGTTTCTGGGCTATTTATTTTATGTAACACACCTTATTTATTATTTTCTTAATTTTATAATTTTTAAATTATTTCATGATCCTCTAGTTTCACCATAAATTATTTCATAATTTTTGGAGACTATTTATTATTTTTATAAAATCAAATACCTCAAAATATAGGTATATTTGACTTATAAAGACACTTCCTCTATTTATTAAAATATGTAAATTAATTCATAAAAATCCATAAAAATTTGTATAAGTCTTATTTAATGCCCTAATAATTAATAAAATATAAAATTAATTTTTACTTAATTATTTATTAAATAAAAAATACAAAACCTATTTATTAATACATATTTATTAATAAAATATTTATATTTTAAATAATAATTATTATTTATTAAAAATACTTATACCATAATTTAGAAAATTAATTTATCTAACTTTCTTGTATTTATACCTATTTAATATAACATCATTTACTAATTTATAATTAATTTATAAGTATTTATAGCATCTGGGCCAACCAGGTGCTGACACGTGTCAGCACCTGGAGCCTTCTTCCCCAAGAAGGTCTGCCGACCTTCTGTTCCAACTGCTCACTTTCCCCCATTTTTCCCGCTCATTCCTTGAAGCTTCTGACCGATCTCAACCCTCCAACTCCTAATCCTAACAACCCTCTACCTCGCCAACCCTCCGATTCTACTTGGAGCCCACGCATCTTCCCTATAAAAGGCCTCCAAGACCCGCCATTACAACCATCTTCTTCCACCTTCAGCTACCAAGCTCCAGGCTGTTCGACTACCTAACTTTCCCCCACGATTTCAACCAACTCCGGAGGTGACAGCTCCAAGGGGAGGGCTCGCGAGGAAGAGGAGTCGAAGGAGAAGGGATCCAAGGTGTACAACCACCTTGAATCGCAGCCACGCGCCGAGTAGAGCTCCGGCGAGGTCGCCCGTCGAGCAGCTATCTCCAGGTCATATACTTGGATTCCATAGACCATTTCCTTCATTTCTTTCTCGATCGATGTGCCATGATTAGCATGGCCAATCACTCGTTTAGATAGCTTAATTACCCTTCTTTCACGCACAGTAGATAGATCCCCTCGATTCGATATTCATTCGCTTCAAATCAATTCGCTAAATCATCGTCTTCACGTTCTGGAGTTTTTCGCTGGAGTTTATACGCATTTTTCCTTAACTTTAAAGCTTTATATCTTAACATAATTGGCCGATTCAAATCGAATCGAGCATATCCCTATATTCCTTGCAGATTCAGGTATCTCGCGCGGCAATTGCATCGGACTTTGGACCTACGACATCGCCGTTCTTCGTCTTTGAAGATCGAGCTCCAGATCAGTCCGCAGGCCACCATTGTTCAACCGTCACCTTCTTCGAGCCAGCACCGCCGCTCGGAGCGGCGCCACCGTCATCTCCACCGCGGGCGAGCTCGAGGGGTGGAGGAGCCACCCCTCTGGCCCCGCAGGCGAGGCCAAGTCGTCGGGGATCCGCCGCAATAAACCGGAGAAGGAAGCGCCGTCAGCCAGAGCTTCAACTGATCAAGAACAGCCAAAGCACAGTTGGCCGACACGTGTCAAAGCCAGGACCGCCAGATCGCGCTTTGAAGGATTTAATCTTGGCCGTCCACAGCGAATCGGTAGGAAAATTGCACACTAAACCCAGCCTAGTTCCAGATATTTCATCCCGCCTTCCAGAGTTTGTAAAATTACAATTAGGTCCCTCCGCAGGGACCTAAGTGTAAGAGTTGTTAGTTTTTCTTACAGAACAATCCTTTTTGGACCCATTTGAGAACAAATTTTAATTAGTTTCTTTACACTTATGCCCCTGGGCTGTAGGGGCCATATCTTGTCTGTTTGACCTCGGATTTCGACGATTCTTGGAGGGTAGTTACACAACTACCCTAGCTACATAGTATAAAGTTTTCGCGGCTTTTCGACAAGTTTTCAATGTGTTTTGATTTTCTCGAAAACCGCATCGTTTTGTTTCGTTTTCTTGTGCAGTTCGAGTACGCGGCTCGAACATCGTTCACCTCTATTATATTGTATCACCTATATTCTATCCACCTACTATATAATAAATAAATCTTTTGCAAAATATTCCTTTTTGAAAATTAAATAAAAATTTGAAAAGAATAAAAGCTAATAAAAATTACAAAAATAAAAACCACTATAAAGGCATTCTGACTTAGAGAAGAATTAGAATAAAATTACGGAGAAGAAAAATTAGGGAATATATTCTGCCTCCTTGAGTTCGACCCAGGAACACTTGCCTGGTTAAATATTAGTGAAACGGTTTTCCAACAAGAAACCGTAAATTTGTTTGATAGGTTTAAGAACCGAATTTGTTTCGCGGCTTTCTGCTACAACTGACACTTCTTTAAATAAAAAGTGAAAGCCGCGAAATCGATTTTTAGCCTTATCAAAATGGCGCCGTTGCCGGGGAGGCGTTAGATTCCTTTGATTTTTCGTTTTTCGCGATTTTATTATTTTTCTTCTCTTTGTTTTTCGTACAGTTTTTCGTACGGCTTTTTCGTATTTTGTTTTCCTTTCTTGTTTTCTTTACGGCTTTCTCGGCTTTCTCGATCAGATCTTTTGTGCTAATCATCTTTGCAGGGCCTGCAGGATCAACCGGTTTCTTCGGAAGTCGAGTCAGTTGAAAGGGCAGAGGTCGGCTCCTTCTTCACGAGTCGACTGCAGAGGGCAGAGAATTAGTATCCTTTTATTTGAGTGAGAAAGGGAGAGAGTTGTACTAGCTTAATAGAATTTTCATTTTTTTAGGGGCTTGATTCATCGGATACCGTGTATCTGGTGAATCAAGGCACCCACCGCGGCTTTTATCACTTATCGGTTTTCCGCGGTTTTTTAGATGCTTGCTTAGGTTTTTCGCTCTATCTGCTTGTGCCTCGTAGCTAGTTTTAGGACTTGCAACCTAGGTGCTTGCTCTAGGGTTTTAACAAAAAGACAAAAATAGACGTTGTTTGAAAATACATAAAAATTGCAAAATTAAAAATTGGGACTGCTAAAAATATCTGATCAAAAACCGTAAAATCGATTCAATTGATTTGGGGAGAGTAACCCCCGCACATTTCTCAGAGTGCGCGAGTTGAGAGCCGACACTTAAGAATAGAGACAAAACCCCGTATTTCTTGCGGGATACTACTGGGTCCATACACCTGATCACTGTTCCTCAGTGGGTAAGCTCGGGTAGCCGGAAACGGTCCGGGTTTACTTAGCAGAGTGGGAGGTTTAGAGGACACTGCGCAAGGCTCCGTCCTCAAGTAACACGGGTAGCCGGAAACGGTCCGTACTTACTCCCATACTGGCTGAGTGCGAGTGGTCTCGCGTAAGGATTCGGGCCAGTGTCTTGGAGAAACTATCGGGCTCCTATTGGCTTTCTCAGCCCGCGTAACCGCAACGATTGCTAAAACAACCCTAAAACCGAAAAGATAAAAGACCGAACTCTTACGGTCTTCATCAGGGTTGAGTTGGTGAAAACGGGGTTTGCTTTGTGTTTGTTTGCGGGGCGTGAGTTTTCCGCGGCTTTCGCATTCCTTCTTCTCTTGAATCGTACACGTGCTCTCCCAATCTTCTCTTGACATCGAAGATGACGTCTCGACGGCTTTTCGGCTCAGACTCTGTGAGCTCTCAACCGTCCACCGTCGAGCGTATGTCTTCACAGGCTCGGGATGACCCTCTTCCCGAGCTGGTCCCATCCGATCTCGAGGCGAGTCAGACCCAGACTCCCTCGCCTCTAGGCCAGATCATTGAGGCAGACCTTCGCCTCAATACAGAATCCAAATCTCCTGAGTATTTCTCGATGAGTTCTTACGAGAGTTTCCATTTTACAGACGATCAGATGGCTCGTGGGAAAGCACCGGCAGCAGATGAGAGGCCAGCAGCTGAGGATCATCCGGAGGGAAGAGCAAATCTGAACGGAGATGTCACGACAGGTATTCTCGACACACTTCAGCAGATGAACCTACAGATTCGAGAACAGTTTAGAGTTCAGACCGAGTTGCAGGCTGAATTAGCCGCACTCAGAGCAGGGGCCGGGAACCAGTTACCGCCTGCGGTTCCCGCTACTTTACGGGACGAGTATGACCCGGGCGCTCGAACGCTCCATCATTGGATTCGGCTACCGCCGAATCAAGGGCCATACGAACTCCGACCGTCCTTCATTTCTTTGCTTCCCAAGTACTATGGGAATGCCGCAGAGGAGCCGTTCACGTTTTTACAGCAGTTTGAGATGATATGCGGAACGGCCTGCTATCCAGGAGTGACACAGGAAGCCGTGCGCCTAAAGGCTTTTCCTTTTGCCTTAGCCGATAAAGCCCTTTATTGGCTAAGCCATCTAGGGAGAGAAATCTCCACTTGGGACGACCTGAAGTCCACCTTCCTGCGCAAGTATTTCCCTCTAGGAAGGACGAACATGATGAGGAGTCAGATCTCCAACTTCACGCAATTATCAAACGAATCATTCCATGAGGCATGGGATCGATTCAAGGACCTGACAGAGAGATGTCCTCATCATGAGATACCAATGAAGGTGCTAGTACAGAATTTTTTCGGAGGACTCCAGCCGGAAATCCAGGGGCTAGTTAGTGCCGCATGTGGCGGCAGTTACTTGAACAAAGATGTCGAGTCAGTTTGGACCATCTTCGAAGGGATGGCCGAGAACTCAAGAGTTGTAGACTCTACTCGGGCATATCAGAAAGCCCCGCAGCCACCACATCACCGAGAGCATCACAAGGTGGCGAATATAGAAGACTCTGAATCCAACACCAACATGAGCTTCATTGGTGAGAAATTTACGTTAGTGGATGTGATTCACAAGCAAGTACAGGACCTGCAGCCGCTACGAGAGTTGGAGAAACTCTCATCTCTACCTCAGCAGCTGAGTGATCTTTCGAAGAAGGTCTCTGATCTTCAACTTCAGTACCAGCAGAATCAGACTTCTTCACAGCCCGCACGGAGGATCGCACCCGCTCCACCCACCCGTCAGATACAATATGTTCAGAGCGATCCCGAGATTCCGCAGATTGATTGGCATGAGGATCAGTCTCATGCCAATGCTGGCCAGGTCATCAGCACTGCAGAGATGGAGGTGGAGTCGCAAGCCACTTTCGAGATCAATGGGATTTGGTATA
Organism: Ottelia alismoides; assembly: GCA_037367405.1. Classification (NCBI taxonomy): domain Eukaryota; kingdom Viridiplantae; phylum Streptophyta; class Magnoliopsida; order Alismatales; family Hydrocharitaceae; genus Ottelia; species Ottelia alismoides. The sequence continues at coordinate 2,101,588 of JAZKJV010009256.1, read as the reverse complement.
CTCCAAATGTCTACCATCAGCAACCAAGTATACCGAATCATCAGCAGCAGCAGCCGTACGGTCATCCGCAGCATGGACGTCCGCAATTCCAGCACCGCCAGAATTTCACGCCGCCGCAGTCTCATCCGAACGTCTACCATCAGAGACCGCAGCCTACTTATCAGCACCCTGCTCAATTTTCACCAAATTATCCTTTTCAGCATCCGCAACAATTTTCTTCTACACCACAGCGCTACTCCCAGCCGTCCACCTCTCAGCACTTCACGCCGAAGCAGGAGAGAGGAGCAAGCCAGGGCCACCATACCGAACCAGAGATGTCTTCACAGGCCCAGGCGCTCAATCAGATCATGGATATGCTCAGCACGCTCCAGATCGCGCACAAGACAGAGATGGAGCAGGTTAACCGTCGTCTGGACGAGTTAACCGTGCCGAAGACCACTCTCCCAGCCCAGCCTCAGATGAATCCGAACAACAAGAGGAGGCATCCAGATCAGGTAGATACTACAGGTAAGATCTCGTTTCCTGAATTTTTGTCTAACTTCATTCGTCTCAGGAGCGGTAGATCACCACAAACACCTTCTGGAGAGGAGAGGGAACCAGAGGAGCACGAGCATGATCCGAATGCCGAGGAGAAGGAACCGCAAGAGGATGAGGACGTACAATCAAGAGACGGGAGCAATGCCAACAGTTCAGATATGGATACTGGCGACTCAGATGACGATATCACGCCAGATCAGGCAGAATCCCCAGAGAAAAACATTTCTTCCCCTGTCTTAGAGAGTTTTGTAAATAATTCTGAGACTCTCGATGTACAAGCTGATTCCAATGATTTCAATAAAAGTTCTGATTTTCTGACTCTTGACTTTATTCCTTTTCCCGATGCTTTGTTTGGAAAAGGAAAGAAAAAGACCAAAAATAATCCTGAATCTCCACAATTTGAAAAGTTGCTCAAAGATCATATCTTTATGAAGATCCCGCTCCATGATGCCTTAGATCAATTTCCTACGCTTAAAAATCAATTGAAAAACAGATGCACCACGCGTAGGAAAAAGAGATCCCGAACAGAAAAGCATGTTTTGACTAAGGCTACATCCTGTGCGATACAGAATAAGCTTCCAAAGAAGAAGAAAGACTCAGGTGCACATTATGTCAGATGCGAGATCGCAAAAGCCGAATTCGATCGCACTCTATTAGATAACGGTTCCTCGATCAATCTGATACCCGCTTCCTTACTCGAGAAGCTCGAGTTAGGTCCTCTTTACAAATCCCGCGCAATCCTTCAGTTTGCTGATAGATCCGTAAAGAGACCTAAGGGTATACTTAGGAACGTTATAGTAACCGTGCAGGGTCTGCAATTCCCCGTAGATTTTACGGTTCTAGAAATGAATTGCCCTGCACAGTTGCACCTTACCCCGATCATTCTCGGAAGGCCTTTTCTGGAGACCGCAAAGGCTGTCTTCGATTATGATACAGGGAAGGTATCTTTTCGCGCCGAGAGCGAAAAGGTACATATAGAGATGGCGAGAGATTCAAACACTTCCAGTGATGCATCTTCAGATTTTCTGAGTTCTTTAGCCTCCTGTGATTACATGGATGAGGTTCGCATTGACGACCTCGAAAGATACCAAGTAGAGACCCAAGAATGTTTGACAGAGGATGGGTCTGAGACTTTAGGAGGAAGTTCTTCCGATGGAACTTTATATTTTAGTCTGGATGATGATGAGCAAAGGGATCAGACTTTTGAGGATATTAATGCAGATCTTTCAGATTCAGAGAGTATACACAATTCCTCCATCTCAGATGAATCAGAATTTTATCTAGTTGACTTATTCTCTTCTGATCATTCTGAGGAGTCGGATGATGTCTCGAACATCTTCTGTAGTCCGACTTTAGAGCACATTGAGATGGTGAATAATCAGAATGCAGACACATCACCTAACGACACAGATCCCCATACAGATATAGATGATGTTGCAGCAGATCCAGATACTACCTTGCCAGAACTCAAGACTTTGCCACCAAACATGAAATATGCCTTCCTTGCGGGTCCACATCAGCAGTTTCCGGTCATTATCAGCTCAACTTTGACCGATGATCAAGAATCTCGTCTAATGGAGATTCTGGAAAGAAACCGCAAGGCTATTGGGTGGACTGTATCCGATCTCCGCGGGATTAATCCTGCTTTGTGTTCACATCATATCTATCTCGATCATGACAGCAAACCCTCCAGAGAGTTTCAGCGTAGGCTGAATCCAGTTTTACGAGAAGTTGTCAAGAAAGAGATCACGAAATGGTGTGACGCAGGGTTCATTTATCCTATCTCCAACTCCGAATGGGTTAGCCCATTACATGTTGTCCCGAAGAAGTCGGGAATTCAGATGGTGAAAAATGAGAGTGGAGAGGAGATTCCAAAGAGAGTAACCACCTCGTGGCGAGTATGTGTTGATTACAGGAAACTTAACACCGCGACGAAGAAGGACCACTTCCCTTTGCCTTTCATAGACCAGGTCATCGAACGGTTGGCAGGGAACGAGTACTTCTGTTTCCTTGACGGTTACTCCGGATACAACCAGGTATCAATTGCTCCAGAAGACCAGGAGAAAACCACTTTTACTTGTCCGTTTGGCACGTATGCCTTTAGACGGATGCCCTTTGGATTGTGCAACGCTCCCGCAACTTTCCAGAGGTGCATGCTTGCTATTTTTGCGGACATGGTCGGTGATTTTCTAGAGGTTTTTATGGATGACTTTTCGGTCTATGGTGAGTCCTTTGACGATTGTTTAGCGCACCTAGACCAAGTTCTGAAGAAGTGTTGTGAGGTAGATCTCGTTCTGTCATGGGAAAAGAGCCATTTTATGGTTACTCACGGGATCGTGTTGGGGCACGTCATCTCCCAGCGAGGCATGGAGGTTGACCCTGCCAAGGTGGATGTCATTAAGAAACTCGAACCACTATCCAACATCAAACAGTTACGGTCATTTCTAGGGCACGTCGGCTTTTATCGACGGTTTATTCAAGACTTCTCCAAGATTGCCCGACCGTTAACTGAATTGTTAGGCAAAGACATCGAGTTCATTTTAAATGATAAATGTCTTCATGCCTTCCTCACACTTAAAGAAAAGATAATCAGTGCTCCTGTCCTACAGCCGCCTGATTGGTCTCTACCCTTCGAGATCATGACGGATGCATCAGATTTTGCGGTCGGGGCTGTATTAGGACAGAGGAGGAATGGACTTCCCATCGCTATTCACTATGCCAGCAAGACTTTAGATGATGCTCAGAAGAATTACACAGTAACAGAAAAGGAGATGTTGGCGGTAGTGTTTGCACTAGACAAATTTCGATCTTATCTTCTTGGCTCCAAGATCACAGTTTATACAGACCACTCAGCTATCAAGTTTTTGATGGAAAAGAAGGATGCTAAGGCACGCCTTCTTAGATGGATTCTTTTACTTCAGGAATTTGATTTGGATATTAAGGATAAACCTGGAGTAAAGAATGTGGTAGCTGATCACCTCTCCCGATTACAGTCAAATCAGCCTTCAGATGAGTACACGCCAGAGATCGCAGAAAGATTTCCAGACGAGAGTATCTTTGCGGTGACAGAACTTCCGTGGTATGCAGATATAGTGAACTTTCTGGTCACACAGAAAAGTCCTCAAGGTTGGCCGAAGAACAGAGTTGAGAAACTCGTTTCTGAGTCACGATATTACCATTGGGAGGATCCGATTCTTTTTCGCGAAGGACCGGATTGCGTTTACAGGCGATGTATTCCTCAGGAGGAATATAATAGTGTCCTCACTTTGTGTCATTCTCTAGAATCAGGAGGACATCATTCAGGGAAGAGGACAGCGCAGAAGGTACTACAGAGCGGATTATGGTGGCCGACTCTTACCAGAGATGCTTGCACATTCGTGAAGAGTTGTCCAGAATGTCAGAGAGCTGTAGGGACAATCAGTGCCAGAGATGCGATGCCGATGCGACCCGTCATTATTTGCGAGATCTTTGACGCATGGGGCATAGATTTTATGGGACCGTTCCCTTCTAGCAGCGGCTTTGAGTACATCCTTCTCGCTGTAGACTATGTTAGCAGATGGGTGGAGGCTATACCCGCAAGAACCGCAGACAGTAAGACCGTTTGCAAGTTCCTAAGGGAACACATCATTTCGCGGTTTGGAATCCCTCGTATTCTTATCTCTGATGGGGGTAGCCATTTCATTAATAAGGAGGTGAAAAAGCTAGTGAAACAGTATAGCATCGATCACAGAGTAGCTTCTCCTTACCACCCGCAGACGAATGGCATGGCCGAAGTTTCAAATAGGGAGGTAAAATCAATTCTCCAGAAGTTAGTACGACCAGATAGGAAGAATTGGTCATTTCTTCTAGACCAAGTTCTTTGGGCTTATCGTACTGCATATAAGACTCCCTTAGGTACTTCACCATTCAGGCTAGTTTATGGAAAGCCGTGCCACTTGCCCGTAGAAATCATGCACAAATCTGAGTGGGCAATCCGAGAAATTTTGATGGATATGCAGAAAGCAGGAGCCAAAAGGAAGATAGATTTGAATGAGCTGGTAGAAATCCGCAACCAAGCATACGAGAACACACTGATCTATAAGGACAAAGTGAAGAAATGGCATGACAAACACATCCGACACAAGAGCTTTGTCCCTGGGCAGAAAGTCTGGTTGTTCAATGCGAGGTTGAGAATTTTTCCCGGCAAATTGAAGAGCAAGTGGGAAGGACCGTACATAGTCAGAACGGTGCACGACAATGGTAGTATTGCGATATCAGATGTGTCACCTGGTGCAGAACCGTTCGTGGTTAACGGGCAGATGCTGAAGCACTTCGTAGAGACCACTGATCATCTGGCCCGAACTGAAGTGATCTATTTTGTACAGGAGTCATGATCATTCTTTTACTCCTTCCTGTACAAATCCTTTTGAGCCATTCGGGAGATTCACAACACTTGTATATTCTTCATAGATCACAATCGTCCCCATTTTTGCTCATCTTCTATGCTTAGGATACCAGATCCTAAGTATAGGGGGGACCGATTGTCCGCTGATTCACGTTTTATTTTTGTACTAATTCGTTTGTATAGTCATTCTTTTTCACGAATCACTGATCCCCAATTTTTGGCTACATTCTTTTTATACTTAGGATGCCTTATCCTAAGTATAGGGGGGACCGAGTGATTTCGATGATTTCGTATTCCTTCCTTTTGATTTATTCGTTATTTATCCTTTTCATTCAGTCATCCCGTTTTTGCTCTCTCATAATACTTACGATGACCAGATCGTAAGTATAGGGGGGGTTGACTGACTTGACATCGATATTCCTTTTCACTCACTTTTACTTAGCACGAGTTATGCCCTCCTTTTTCTCTTTTGACGCTATGAGGACATAGCTCAAGCTAAGTATAGGGGGGTGCGTATATATTGTATATATACTTTCGGTCATAACTCGTACTTTCTGTATTTTCTATATCTATAAAATCCATAAAAAGTGGGTACGGGTTAATTTAAAATCCACTCTCTTATTTATAAAATCCTAAGTAAAATATGCTTAAAACTTGTAATTAAAATTTGTACTTAAAATTTGTATAATACTTATTTAAAATCCTATTTATTAAAATTTGTATAAAAGCCATTCAACCCTTGTAAAATACTTTGTAGATAAAATTTGTAAAATACATTAGACATTTAACTTAAATAAAATTTATCTTGTAAAATTTGTAAATAAAACCCTGTTTATAAAAATCATAAAATCCATAAAAAATACAAAGTCCTAAAATTTGTAAAAAAATACAAAATCCTTAAAATCTATAAAAATGAGTAAAATCCAGAAAATAGACTTCACAAAAACATGGTTGCATTTGCATTCGCATTTTTCAGAATAAGTTTGATTTCCGGGACTAAGGACTGAGTCTAGTCTAAAGGATGGAGCTTGATTACGGCTTTTAACTTTCATTGTAAGGAGTCTGATTAGGAACTGGAATTTAGACTCTTCAGGTCTGGTGACTTAAATCTTTGGGTTCCGTAAGACCATATTCAGGAAATCAAGTCATCTGAGCTTAAGTAGACCACTTGGAGTCATCCGTACAACTCTTCACCAGTGAACCAACTTTGAACACATGCACTCTGCACTTAGCTCAACTCGCATGGAGTTTCGAAGGACAGTACATCTTGGTAGTACATTTCTATCCTTATCTTTGCGGCATTGACATCTAAAGACGGGAGAGATTGGGGTTGCGATAGTTGCTTCGGATGAGGGAAGGATCTGCTGACACAATTTTTCTAAGACCTCAAAAAATGGACGGACTAAAAAGATTCTATAACCGTCGAGGCACAAAAGATGAATGCAGTGCAAGCAAATTACAAAGTCAAAGCAAAGCAGAAGCCACCAAATAGACCAAACTGGTCAAAGCTTCCACCAAATATGCCTGCACATCTTAGTGGAGACTCAGCTACACCGGTTGGGCTTCACAAGGAGATGCGTCTACACTGGTCGCACTCCACTTCTTTTCTCATTCTTCTAACTTCTCCCTATATTCGATTGTGGACATAACAGAACTGAACTCAGAAGGGAATACCTCCCTCCCCGAGGAAAGAGTAGCGAGATGAGGAAGCCATAGGAGTGTATAGCCGGGATTGACGGTTTCTTCGGTTCTCTAAGCAGGAAGAGCTAAATCAATTCACACACTGTGCAAGTTGACTTCAAGGATGATAGAGTTTGCGATATGAATAAGTGAGTATGAACTAGCCGAGGAAGTGATCTTGAGTAAGGATTATGGAACTTGAAGACTGTTGAGGATGAAATCCTAATCCTAGTTAAGGTTCCGACAAAATGCTTGTTTCAGGCCCGATCGAGCTCTGTCCTTTGTCTGTTCTCATGAATTGGTTTAGGAAAACAAATTTATTCTAACTTTCTTTCTTTTTCACTTACTTTTTCAAAATAAGTGTTTGCTAAGGGACTAGCAAAGTTTAAGTATAGGGGGTTGATGAATCCATGATTCATTAACTTTTCTGTCGCATTTTGTCTTAAAACCCTTAACAAATACATGTAAATACTCACTAATTCTCATATTTTAACAAAACTCCATTCATGTGTAAATATTCACTTTTAACCACTAAATTCATGTAAATAAATAAAGAACCAGAAAAAGAAAAGGCATATGGAATATATGTATATATATGTAATATGACTTAAACTATAAATATAACTGAAAGATATATTTATAGCCTAACCCCCGAGACCAAGTCAGCATGGATTGGTCGACAAACCAAAAAGTAGGGGGAGATAAGGAAAGAAAACCAATAAAAATAATCTATCTCATGTATATACATTCTTCACTATTTATAAATAAATACAAAACTTCAAGGAATTTTTAACTATTTCATCTTAACTTATTTTTCATCAAATCTTTCTCCTAATTATTCATAAAAATGTAAATAAAAATATAAAAATAAGTTAAAATTATTACCCTGTAAATATGCCAAGAAATCCCGATTACAAATTATCAAAATCTCAACTTCCGAACATCATAACTTCCTCATACGAACTCCAATTTCACTCTACTCACCTTTAAAGTTCATAAAATAATATTATCTAACTAATAAAGGTGGTTTCACTGAATTCGGAGTCCGTTTGCAAAAAGTCGGTTTTGGGACCAAAAGACAAAGGGGTTTCTGGGCTATTTATTTTATGTAACACACCTTATTTATTATTTTCTTAATTTTATAATTTTTAAATTATTTCATGATACTCTAGTTTCACCATAAATTATTTCATAATTTTTGGAGACTATTTATTATTTTTATAAAATCAAATACCTCAAAATATAGGTATATTTGACTTATAAAGACACTTCCTCTATTTATTAAAATATGTAAATTAATTCATAAAAATCCATAAAAATTTGTATAAGTCTTATTTAATGCCCTAATAATTAATAAAATATAAAATTAATTTTTACTTAATTATTTATTAAATAAAAAATACAAAACCTATTTATTAATACATATTTATTAATAAAATATTTATATTTTAAATAATAATTATTATTTATTAAAAATACTTATACCATAATTTAGAAAATTAATTTATCTAACTTTCTTGTATTTATACCTATTTAATATAACATCATTTACTAATTTATAATTAATTTATAAGTATTTATAGCATCTGGGCCAACCAGGTGCTGACACGTGTCAGCACCTGGAGCCTTCTTCCCCAAGAAGGTCTGCCGACCTTCTGTTCCAACTGCTCACTTTCCCCCATTTTTCCCGCTCATTCCTTGAAGCTTCTGACCGATCTCAACCCTCCAACTCCTAATCCTAACAACCCTCTACCTCGCCAACCCTCCGATTCTACTTGGAGCCCACGCATCTTCCCTATAAAAGGCCTCCAAGACCCGCCATTACAACCATCTTCTTCCACCTTCAGCTACCAAGCTCCAGGCTGTTCGACTACCTAACTTTCCCCCACGATTTCAACCAACTCCGGAGGTGACAGCTCCAAGGGGAGGGCTCGCGAGGAAGAGGAGTCGAAGGAGAAGGGATCCAAGGTGTACAACCACCTTGAATCGCAGCCACGCGCCGCGTAGAGCTCCGGCGAGGTCGCCCTTCGAGCAGCTATCTCCAGGTCATATACTTGGATTCCATAGACCATTTCCTTCATTTCTTTCTCGATCGATGTGCCATGATTAGCATGGATAATCACTCGTTTAGATAGCTTAATTACCCTTCTTTCACGCACAGTAGATAGATCCCCTCGATTCGATATTCATTCGCATCAAATCAATTCGCTAAATCATCGTCTTCACGTTCTGGAGTTTTTCGCTGGAGTTTATACGCATTTTTCCTTAACTTTAAAGCTTTATATCTTAACATAATTGGCCAATTCAAATCGAATCGAGCATATCCCTATATTCCTTGCAGATTCAGGTATCTCGCGCGGCAATTGCATCGAACTTTGGACCTACGACATCGCCGTTCTTCGTCTTTGAAGATCGAGCTCCAGATCAGTCCGCAGGCCACCATTGTTCAACCGTCACCTTCTTCGAGCCAGCACCGCCGCTCGGAGCGGCGCCACCGTCATCTCCACCGCGGGCGAGCTCGAGGGGGGGAGGAGCCACCCCTCTGGCCCCGCAGGCGAGGCCAAGTCGTCGGGGATCCGCCGCAATAAACCGGAGAAGGAAGCGTCGTCAGCCAGAGCTTCAACTGATCAAGAACAGCCAAAGCACAGTTGGCCGACACGTGTCAAAGCCAGGACCGCCAGATCGCGCTTTGAAGGATTTAATCTTGGCCGTCCACAGCGAATCGGTAGGAAAATTGCACACTAAACCCAGCCTAGTTCCAGATATTTCATCCCGCCTTCCAGAGTTTGTAGAATTACAATTAGGTCCCTCCGCAGGGACCTAAGTGTAAGAGTTGTTAGTTTTTCTTACAGAACAATCCTTTTTGGACCCATTTGAGAACAAATTTTAATTAGTTTCTTTACGCTTATGCCCCTGGGCTGTAGGGGCCATATCTTGTCTGTTTGACCTCGGATTTCGACGATTCTTGGAGGGTAGTTACACAACTACCCTAGCTACATAGTATAAAGTTTTCGCGGCTTTTCGACAAGTTTTCAACGTGTTTTGATTTTCTCGAAAACCGCATCGTTTTGTTTCGTTTTCTTGTGCAGTTCGAGTACGCGGCTCGAACATCGTTCACCTCTATTATATTGTATCACCTATATTCTATCCACCTACTATATAATAAATAAATCTTTTGCAAAATATTCCTTTTTGAAAATTAAATAAAAATTTGAAAAGAATAAAAGCTAATAAAAATTACAAAAATAAAAACCACTAAAAAGGCATTCTGACTTAGAGAAGAATTAGAATAAAATTACGGAGAAGAAAAATTAGGGAATATATTCTGCCTCCTTGAGTTCGACCCAGGAACACTTGCCTGGTTAAATATTAGTGAAACGGTTTTCCAACAAGAAACCGTAAATTTGTTTGATAGGTTTAAGAACCGAATTTGTTTCGCGGCTTTCTGCTACAACCGACACTTCTTTAAATAAAAAGTGAAAGCCACGAAATCGATTTTTAGCCTTATCAGTATGAAATCTAATTTTATCATTGAAACCAGTTTTCTCGTTGGACGAGAAGGAAGTTGGGTTGTTGATTCTGGTGCTTCTGTTCATGTATGCAATTTTTTGCATTTGTTTCGGGAAACTAGAAAACTTGAAGAAGGGGGGATAGTCATCCAGATGGGATCTGATGCAAGTGTTGCAGCAGTTGCCGTCGGGACATGTCTACTATCATTATCTAGTGGAAGAGCCCTATTACTTAAAGAGTGTCTCTATGTACCTGAAGTCAGAAGGAATTTAATATATGTATCTAAGCTAGTTAGAAGTGGATATTTGTTCCTATTCTGTAACTAATTAGTCATAAATTGTTATAATAAATATAGTGTGGAGGGCATTTTGACTTTTGGAGGACTCTATGAATTGTGCATTGATAAATGTGTTATGAATGTTACGTCCACTAATAAAAACCCTAAAAGATCCAGGGAGCATGAAAATCTTTCGAATGAGATTTGGCATCAAAGGCTTGGTCATTTATCTGTTGATAAGATCAATGGATTAATAAAGGATGGACCTTTAGATTTTCTACAGGTTCAATCTTTACCTACTTGCAAGAATTGCATTCAAGGTAAAATGACTAGGATGCCTTTCCATAACAAGGTTACAAGATGCGAAGGTATTATTGACCTAATACATACTGATGTATGCGGTCCCTTCAGTACCGCGATTCGAAATGGATATCGATATTACGTGACGTTTATTGATGACCATTCGCGATACGGGTTTGTCTTCCTACTACATCATAAATCTGAAACCTCTGAAAAGTTCAACGAATTCAAGGCTTTGGTTGAGAACCAAACCGATAGGAAGATTAAACAGATTCAATCTGATCAAGGTGGTGAGTGCCTCTCAGATGAATTCAAGGAATATCTTAAAGAGAATGGAATTGTCTCCAACCTCACTCCTCCTGGAACTCCCCAACTTAATGGTGTTGTTGAAATATGCAATAGGACCATCATGGATATGGTTCATTCAATGATGAGCAATGCACATTTACCACTTAGTTTCTGGGGATATGGAGTAGAGACTGCAATATATATCCTAAATAAGATTCCTAGCAAATCTGTACCTAAGACTCCTCATGAGCTCTGGTATGGAACCAAACCTAGTGTTAATCACTTGAGGGTTTGGGGTTGCTTGGTCCATGTGAAGAACGTGGACGCAAGTAAGCTAGAATCTCGCTCTCGTGAGTGTTACTTCATTGGGTATGTTAGAGATGGTATTGGATACCAACTCTATGACCCTGAGACCCAAAAGGTTTTTGTTTCTAGAGATGTGAAATTTCTGGAGAATGATTTCCTTAAAGGTCAAGATAAATATGAAGTAAAGGAACTCATTGAATCCCCTGAGGATTCTGAGCTTCCTGAACCAGAAACTGAAGAAGTAAATAAAGATGAAATACCCATACCTCTTCGAAGGAGTTCGATGTTGGTTGCACCACCTGAAAGGTATGGATTCCATGTGTCAAGTGAAACTGACAATGATCCTACTTCATTTGATGAAGCACTCGCGGATCATGACATGAATAGATGGATGCTAGGAATGAAGTCAGAAATTGACTCCATGCATAAGAATGGTGTATGGACCCTAGAGGATCCACCTAAAGGGGGGTAAAACCCATTGGGTGCAATGGATCTTCAAGAGAAAGAGGGGACCTGATGGGAAAGTAGAGACTTTCAAGGCATGGCTTGTAGCCAAGGGCTACATACAGAGAGAAGGCATCGACTACAATGAGACATTCTCTCATGTGGCTATGCTTAAATCCATCAGGACACTGCTAGCTATAGATGCATATCTTGACTACAACATCTGGCAGATGGACGTCAAGACGGCTTTCCTCAATGGATACCTCGAGGAGGATATCTATATGGAGCAGCCCCAGGGCTTCATAACTGAGGATGGAAAAGTATGCAAGCTGAAGAAATCCATCTATGGGCTCAAGCAAGCTTCTCGTAGCTGGAACATCAGATTTGACGAAACCATAAAGAGTTATGATTTTGTGCAGAATCCTGATGAACCTTGTGTGTACAAGAAGCTTAGTGGGAGCGCCATTGTGTTCATCGTGCTTTACGTAGGTGACATCCTTATCATTGGGAATGATACATGGATGATGACCAGTGTGAAGAGTTGGCTATCCCATACCTTTGAGATGAAAAATCTTGGAGAAGCCTCTTACATCTTGGGTCTGAAGTTGTTCAGAAACTGAGAGAAGAGGATATTGGATTGTCACAACATGGATACATTAAGAAGATTCTTAAACGATTCCATATGGATAGTTCCAAGAGAGGATTCCTACCCTTAAGACATGGTATCCACCTGTCTAAAAGAATGGCTCCTCAAACTGTTGAGGAAAAGAAAGCCATGGCTGGATGCCCTTATGCATCAGCTGTAGGAAGCTTAATGTATGCCATGATGTGTACTAGGCCAGATATCTGCCATGCAGTGGGAGTGGTAAGTCGTTACCAATCCTGCTATGGAGAACAACACTGGAATGCAGTAAAGAACATATTCAAATATCTGAGACGGATGCTAGATTACATCTTGGTCTATGGAGATGGTGATCTCCAAGTCTTGGGATATACAGATTCTGACTTCCAATCAGATATTGATGATCGAAAGTCGACATCAGGGTTTGTATTCCTTTTGAATGGTAGTGCTGTGAGCTGCAGAAGCAAGAAGCAGGACACTACAGCAGATTCAACAACAGAAGCTGAATACATTGCCGCATCGGATGCTACAAAGGAGGCGGTGTGGTTATGCAAGTTCATCTTGGAGCTTGGCGTCGTTTCCTCTGATACTCCCATCCCGCTACTCTGTGATAACACGGGAGACATTACCCAGGCGAAGGAACCCAGATGGCATCAGAAGAACAAGCACGTGGAAAGGAAATACCACATCATTCGGGAGATTCAAAAGCGTGGTGACATCATCATCACAAAGGTGGCCTCTGCCGACAATGTTGCTGATCCTCTCACCAAATCTCTGACACAGAAGGTTTTCGACCAGCATGTAATGAGTATGGGTTTAAGGATTCTTCCGAAATTGTTCTAAGGGCTAGTGGGAGATTGTTAGTAATGTGATCTGAGGCGAACCATTCCTGCAATAAATGTTATTGTAATAAATGATTTATGAATAAAAGTTATTGATTATGTTTCACTTCCATTCTGATATTGAATGAATGAATGCACTATAAGTTCCCTCTGTACAATAAGGGTTATGTACCATGGCCAACTTGATAATCATACAGTTGTTGATTCATTAATTGAATCATAGAGGCTGATGCTTGGATGAATATCTAAGGAGTTAGATAGAGGACTTACAAGCATCATCAAATGATTGTCAAGTGATGATCTCCATCCTGAGTAGGAGATGGCAATCTTTTTCTCATCAGGTTGATATCTGATCGACCTCTTGATGCAGGTCCTCTGCATGGGAATAGTGATTTGGAGGTATCAGATTTGTTGAGTCAATGGGTTGACTCAACGAGATTGAGATAACCAAAGACCTATGATGAATACTGTCACATCATAGGCAAACATCCTCTGACCACAGACAGATGTATTGTTATATGTCTGAGTGTGTACATTTGGCAGACCATTAGGTTGATGACCTAACCAAGGTCTATACACCGGTGAGCTGGTGTGCATGTAAGGGCATATGAGTAATACGATCTCTCAAAGGGATTATACAAGTTCACTTGTGAACCAGGAGACATGAGCTCACTCATGAGGTATTGGGACTGATCAAATTCCATGCATGGTCGTCATGCTTTGGAAGCATGACATGAATTTGAAGGTAAGATATTTGCTTTATGAAAGCATATGATCTGTACCAAATCCCAAGGACCAAGATTGAGAAACTTAATGATCAAACCATGAAGATGACAATGTAAAAGTGATCTATATCTTCAAGTTGATCATAAGTCTTCCAGTATGCAGGATGTACAGGTATTGGGAATACCTGAGGGTGATTTGATCATAAACGATTGTATAACCATGACGCTTCCATTCCGAGTGAGTGATGAAATAGGTCTGGATTTTAGTGACTCCTCTCAGTAGAGAAGTAACCTAATCTTAGTCCATGTATTGGACATTGATCTGAATGAGATTCAGATGCAATGAGAAGATTAGGTTTACGACCTTGATTTAATCAAGCATCTATGAAAGGTCCATGGGATCTGGATTTGAGATGTGATCTCAATATCCAAGTCACTATACGTGGAACAATACAATCGCCCTGTCCTTATCTCTAAGTATCTGAGGAGAAATCGCATTATTCTTGAAGGGTTCAAGAATAGTTCCATAAGATCTAAGCATTAAGAAGTTGATAATTAAATGTGATTTTAATTATCAGAATGTATGTGGAATTATCCAATATAATTAAATGTGATTTAATTATTATAGATAAGAATAATGTGGATAGTAATATCCAATTATTCATAATATATTATAAATGTGATTTATAATGTATTAGAGAAAGCTAATTATAATTTATATTTGTTGATTAATTATTAATGTGTATTGCATACACATTGTTTAATTAATTGAAAATGTAAATTATATTTTATTTTGGGTTGTGAATGTGATTCACAATTTTCCAATGGCAAGATTGCAATATTCTCAAAATTAATTATGAATTATTTTGGAGAATAAATCACAACAAAAGTTGTTGAGGTTAAATAAAGGAGAAATACATGGAGATATGCAATCTCATGAAATCTCATGAGATTGCCTCCACATGGAAACATGTGGATGGCTACCAAGTCCTACTTGGAATTAGTGGTCGTCCACCATGTTTACATGGGAGATGCAATCTCCATGTCATTGCTTCCTTATTTGATTGATTTAATTTTAGGATTGATGTATATTTGATTTGTCAAATATATTTGATCTAAATTAAATCATAAGTTGTTGGTTTTTACCAACAACAATCTTGACCATTGGATTGACATAAATCAATCTCATCCATTGATTTTATATGTCCCATGGATTGAGATCCATGGATCCTAATACCCTATAAATAGAGAAGCATACCATGCTCTCTTGTACATGCTTTTGGAAGCACATCTCTCTCTCTCTTTCTCTCCACGCACGCCAACTCTCTCTCTCCCTCTACTTGGAGGTCGTCCACCAAAACCCTAGAGGAGATCATCGTCGTCGTCTACGCCACCGCGCCGCCGATTCGGCGTTCTTCGGTTCTCCATCTTCTTAGAGTGCTGCACTCACGAAGGAGACGTTCGATCTCGTATGATGAGATCAAGAGATCACCGTGCTTGGATCAACTCGTTGGACTGTGAGGACAACGTGACTCATCCCAGCGAGGACAACCCAACGATCGGACTTGAGATAGGAGGTCTCTTTTTGTAGAGACTTGATCAACCACGCTTCAAGAGGTATTGCATTATACTTGTTGTGATTATAGATGAAACGATCCGAGAATCGTTCTTGGATCTTGTAGTTTCATCGCATGAAAATTTCTAAATTCCGCTGCACCGAACAACTAGTGCGACTAGTCATTCGTCGTCATGTTTCATATGACGCTCACACTTCTGTGATGCGCTTGAGGATTATTCCATAACCTTCAGTTAGGACCTTTTAGATCATTATCTATAAAGTCTTAAGTTCTTGAAGATAGGACTTTGAGATCACTATCTCTAATGTCTTGTCATCTTTGAAGATATTGTTATTACTGCAATCACAGTATTTTATTACCATAGTTGGAGTAGTAAAAGTACTGCAATTAAAGTGTTTTATCACCATAGTTGGATTAGTAGAAGTTTACTACTCCCACTACAAGGTACACATCTGGCGTACACATCTAGCATACACCTGGCTTCTCATAATTGATGCAAAAGGGCAAGCAGTTTTAGCATTCACTTCCTCAAATCCTTGAGGTGTTATCCCTTTAGACAGGTCAGTACCATATCTTAAAGAAAAAGAAGCCTTTCTTGGAGTTTTCCAGAAAATGGAATGCGTCCAAGGTGTACCACTAATGTGACGGTCCCAATATCCTCTTTCCTTTGCTTCTACACAACTTCAGAATTAAGATCTAAGAGGTATCCTTGAGATCATATCTCAAGGTATATAACAACCAGATTATAAAATACTTATTATCATACTTATATCATTCCAAATGATTAGGATATCATTTACTTTTAGCACGATGAACACAATGTCACTCCCACTAAGCTTCACACAGTTCATCATGATTCTATTTGAAATCATAACATTTATGATTTCATCAAATCCAATCTTCCAATTAGATTACGCTTATTTTGAGTCCATAGATGTAATTTCTTAGCTTGTGCACCTTGATTTACTTAACTATGAAGCCCTGAGGCTACTTCATATGAATAACCTCGGAGAAGTATTCATAGAGGAATGCAATATTGAGTTCCATCTTGAAGATGTCAAAGTCAAATTGTGTAGTTATAGTTAGCAATATTTTGATGGGTTAAGCATAGTCACTGGAGATCAAGTCTCGTTGCAAGTGATGCCTTCTCTTGGGTGTGTATCTTGTAGGTACGAACCGTGCTTTGAAGGTCTCTACCTTCTCATCAGGTTCCCTCTTCCTATTGAAGATCCATTTACATCTAACGGGTCCTACCCTCATAGGTGGATTATCGAGGGTCAATATACAACACTTGTATATGAAGTCTACTTTAGACTTTATTGCTAACATCCATCTTTCCATGTCATGATCCTTGGAAGCTTCATCATATGAAGTCGGATCATTATCAGATTTAACTGACACATGGAATCCATCCTCAAACTCATTTGAAGAGGTATGAGTGTTTCATCTTTAATTATCCTTTTAGTTTCCGATTTTAGGAGCCTCGTGATCTTTTCAAGATTAAATGAGTTCCTTCACTTCATTTTCATCTTGATTCTCAAAAGATTCATCATTTAAGAATCACATTCTCATATATGAAATCTTTTAAAAATATCAAGGTCATAAAGTAGGTATCCAATACATCATTTATTTTCCTAATGAAGTAGCACTCTCTGGTGCTAGATTCCAGCTTACTTGCATCCATAATAAAGTTATGGACCAAGCAATCCTAAATCCTCAAGTGTCTAACACTAGACTAGGTTCCAAACTGTAGCTTATAAGGGTTTTTGGCTTTAGATCTGCATGGAATCTTATTAATGATATATAATATAGTTTCTACTACGTATATATAACTGGAAACTAAGAGATAATTATGCTAAGATAATCATTGATCAAATCATGTTACACATGATAAAGATGTATCTCCCTACAACTCTATAGAGTTAAGGTGCATTAGGAGGATTGAGATAGGAATGATATTCCTTTTTCCATAAGGTATTCCTTGAATTCATCTAATAGGTACTTGCTACCTAGGTTAGATTAAATTCATTTTCATCTTCTTTCAATCTTTGGTTCTAATCAAAAAATTAAATCTTTGAACATTTCAAAGGTTTCTAAGGTGAAGGAAAGAAATCTCATATCATAAATAATCATCAAATGATAATCCATATCATTAATGTTCATTATGATATAAACGATCCACATACATCAATATGTATGAAATCTTGAATACCTTAGTATCTAACATCATTCCCAAAGAAGTGTGTATTGGACATTTTTACTTTTGAATACAGTATTCACAAGTATGTAAACTTTGAAATTTCAGACAATCTAAAGTTTCATCTCTTACTAGTCTATTGATCTCATCAATCGACATATGTCCAAGACAAGAGGCCAGATACTTGTCAAATGATCTTTATCCTCTTGTTGATCTTTAAAGGTTTAATTTTCAGTATTAGAAATGTTAATGAACCATTCATTAATTTTCTAATTTATTAGAGTCCACTAGATGTTAGATTACTATCGAAAATATATACATCATAACTCTTTATGATAGGTTTATTCCAAAATTCATGTTTATTTCCAACATTTAAAAATAAAAAATGAGTGTATTCTAATATTTAGGTCATAGAGACATTCTCTAAGACTAAGGACTCTCTCACTGAAATTATGAAGTCTATCTCATCAATATCCATGTGGATGACTATTAAATCTTAAGATCAAATTTTCTAGTCTTCTAATACATATGCAACTAATTGCAAGTGTTATTGGAAGAATGAGATACAATTACCAGACTTTTAATATTGTCCAATAAGTAAATAAATTTCAATGATGACATGTAGATATAGATTATTCTGATGCATTATCTGGGTCCTTCTCCAAGGTTCCAAGATAGACTTGATAGTCATACTATCAACACATCAGCTTGTTGCAGTATCCGCAGTCATCCAACTCTTTGGATATCATATGGAAGTCATAGAAGTACAATTAACTCTTTGGCTTTCCTTCTTACATGGGTCTAACCCGTGCTTCCATTGCGCTCCATTCATTTATAAACAACCATTGCTTAAGACAAAGGATCTCTTATGTTGAATTCAATGGATTTCAATATAAAAGTATTTCAACATTTATACATGCTTCAATCAATTCATACAATATGAATATTCTGAAGCTTCATGAATGACTTGGGTATAGACAGTTGAATGATGATACTCATCGTATCTACATACATCTTAACTCTTAAAGACTTAGGTTCAGGTAGGTACTCAAACATTTTGAATACATCATCACTTATAGAACTACCATTCTGCATGATGCAGTGAACCATGTCATTCATGATTAAATGTCGAGAGCACATATGTATGCCAGAACATCTTCCTAGATTTTATAAGGATAATTACAATCATCATCGATATGTCACTTCCAAAGTACATTCGATGAGAGATCAAGACTATAGAGACATACAAACCCTAGGGTTGCAGTCTTATTGTCTATTAATTGTCATTCCTCATTATTGTGAGGAAACTTGCACACTGCAACCGTATATGGTATGTGTCCAACTGCAAATAAAATATATTGATCATGGATCCAATCCATGATATTTTATTGGTCGTTATTGAATATAGTATTGAGTGTGTTTAACGAGGGTTATCCGAAATAAGAAATTTTGCATAAATACTTATTAGTTTGATTTAGGAATTTTATATCAAAGTTGTCTTGCCTTGTCAACACTGAAAGTTCATTCCCTTAATCACTTTCAATGTAAGAGATATACTTATCATTATATCTCAACAAGATCTGAGATCTCCTTCTTATCTTTGTCACATCCCAATAATATGAGAACCTGTAACTCGGATAAAAAGAAGCGGGAACACATTCCGCCTTGCAAATCCAACTTGCATTCCCAATTCGATCTATAACACACGAGACCACCACCCTAAGGTGGTGTTGACCCGTCGTTAATTGAACCAACCGTCAGCAGGATTAGTACTCGCTATGCACAATCCAATATTGCCCCAATAATGTGAGGATCCATTATTGAGGTCACTATGCATACGGCCTTACTCTTTCGAGAAGCAAAGAGCATGATACAGATGCGCTTTTATGTAGCAATTGTTACTTCGGACTGGCATCTCCTACATACAATCCCTAGCAACATAACCCTTCACCTTGACAGGAGATCATGGGTGTCACTTATGTGATCCTCCATATCATGTTAAAATTCTAACTAATCATTAATCATATTCATTACGATTAATTCTTCCAAGGGAAATAACAACTTAATTCAAAATAGAGTGCTCAATATTAATTAGAAATAATTGATTTAATCACATTAAAATAATTATCAGTCCAATCAATCAACCAACAAATAAATTTTAAGTATTACTTGAAAGGATGGTATTATCTCAAATATATGCATTATTCGAATTTTAATAATTGGAAAAATACATCATGATCTCTCAAGCATTATCCCTTCTCTACCCACTATCATTGCCAGTACCGATGCGAGTAGACAGACCACTCACAGAGCAACCTGCTACCCCAACGCTCCCCAACTAGACACCATATCTGCCTCGGATTAGGATAATGCATATTGATCACTTCATACTTGAGATGATGATCGGTTTTTCAACCGAAGTTATACCATATAATAATAATCAAAACTATTTTGATTTATATTATAAGGAAATTTGCTAAACAAATTCCCAATCATATTTAAGCAAGTTTGTTTGTTCGAAAGAAGATCATGTAACTAATTGTGATTTAGATCATATCTAATCGATTATTGGTTAAGGCAATGTCATTTAAGGAAATAATCATTACCAAATATTTCACAAAATATTCATCAATAATTATTCTAGGAAATTAACCATTAATTTCACTAATTGATTAAATGACAATCACATGGTTCTTGATTAGGAGTGTAATTTCCAGTAGTGACCATCACTTACTTAAATTAGCATTTCTCAATCAATATAAATCCAAATCATGCAAAATAAGTTTCCATAGTTTTATAATTTGATTTATAACATAAATCAAGTAATTTTCAGGCATTTATAGACGTTTCAAAACCGTAATTAACTCCTTAATCACATCAAGATTTGCCATCCGGAAACAATTGATACATGTTCATTAAAATCATCATAACTTGAGCAATCGGATTCCAAATTAGTCAAACTCAAATCCCACCATTTTCTTATTCAATGTGGAACATAATACAAGTTATAATTTTGTATTTAAACAATTTAAATAGTACGGAAAATCGCACAAAATAGGGATGCATGAACAAAATGAGATAAAATTTCGCAAACCCTAATGAGCCCAAGTCGTCTTACATTTATGACCGTATCCGAAACCTCCAACATGGCTCTCATACCATGTCGAGGATATGGAAAGTTCCTTAAGTGCATCACGGAAGAATGAGGATCTCATTGTATGCGATCGGGAGCAACTAGTCACACTAGTCGCTTGAGGCAGCAAAATTTAAACAAAAAATAATGTGATGAAACAACATGATCCAAGAACACTTCTCGGATCGTTTCATCTAATCCATAAACAAGTATTAGGTTTACTTCTTGAAGCATGGTTGCGATCGAGTCTCTAAACGAAGAGACCTCCTGTCTCAAGTCCGGTTAGACGGAGGAGACGCTTGCGAGCACGTTGATGAAACATGTGCTTCTCACAATCCATGTTGATGATCCAAGCAACGAATCTCCATATATTGTTACATGAGATCTGATGTCTTCTTCACAAGCGAGGCTCGCCAAACGAGACGGAGATCCACGAGCAAACAATCCGGCAGCATAACGACGACGTTGCGGCAATGGCGACTCTCTCTAGGGCTCCATGGTGGACGACCACAATGAGAGAGAGAGGATGTTTAGAGAATGAAAGAGAGAGCATATGCCGTTGCTGTTGTTGTATTAATCCTGAAGAGCATGGGGTGCCTCTTCTTATAAAGGGTTTTGGGAGTCCATGGATTACAATCCATGGACTACACAAAATCGATGGATGAGATTGATTTGTGCTTTTTTCAATGGTCAAGATTTTGTTGTAAACTCACAACTACAATTAATTTAATTTTGATTAAATATATATTGATAAATAAATATAAAAGAATCATAAATTAAGTCAATCAAACATGGAGATACATGGAATCAAGATTGCCTCCATCCATTACGAGGGGGGGCAACCACCCTTTTCTAATGGGATTTGGTGGCCATTGATAACCAAGGTCTTGTAAGCGATAAAAACGTTAATGTTGGTGTATAGAAAAATCGCTCGAGACAAAACCCTAATTAATCAAATAAAAATCAATAAAATAAGACAGAGAGAGAGAAAGAGGTAAATATGTTATTTTTCTTTCCTATTTTATCTTAAATTATTTATTTATCCAGGTAAGTTTCCCTGGGTCGAACTCAAGGATGTAGAATATCGATACTTCTGTTTTTAAGCAAAATAGGTTATTTTCGTTATTTTTATATCTCCTAAAAAAAGACAAGAAAAACACTCAAACATATGCGATTTAAAAAAAACCAATACAAGAAATACACGCGATGAAAAATCCCAACAAAAATAATAAAACCTCGCTAGGGTAGTTATGTAGCTACCCTAGAAAAATCAATGAAAAATGAGATCAAACAAAAGTTCAAAATATCTACACTATCTAGGGGTAGAAATGTAAAAAAATAAAAGAAAAAGCTTGCAGTTAAATCCCTGAGAGGGACTAGAAAGTATTGAAAACAAATGTTATTACATTTAGGTCCCTGTAATTTCTGGAAACTTGAGTAGCACTGATGGATTATGAAATCTCCTCTGGGATCTATTGCAATTCTACCATTGTTTCGCCGACCAACGAACTGGATTAGAAAACGAGTGCGAATCTGATTCGTTCGATGGAGACACGTGTCACCAGACTGCTATCCGTGTTCTTCAAGATTGTTCTTCCCCAGATGAAGGGTGACTGCAGCGCGAGAGGTTGAGTTGAGCTCCTCGGAGGTGGGGCCGGAGAGGGTGCTCCTCACCCTCTCGATCGCTCCCACTGCAAGAGAAAGTCGAGGAAGGATGCAGTGAAGCAGCTTCAAGCTCGGAAGTTAGGGTTCCAGTTCCTTATAGACAAAGATGATAAATGCCTAAAATCTTGCTCTGTCGTTTTAACTTCATGCAGGAAATAGAGCTTTTTAACTTCACACAGGAAATAGAGCTCCTGATGACAAAGATGAAGGCTCTAGATGCAAAGAACACCTTCAGATGAATATGTACTTGCTCGATTCGAATGAATTGGCCCATAGTTCTTTGCAGTTCAAAATGGTTTTCAGAACAAAGGATGTATCAGATAAAAGATTGAAACAAATATGAGATGGGTAGAATAAGGATCTTTAATGGATGACTAAGGAAGTGATTGATAAGCTCTAAACCTGTGATTGTACTATCTAATTGGGCATCGAAATCGATGCAAAATGGAAATGGGGTGAATGAGGCTACATGTGGTTGAAGGATGTAGGAACCTTCTAATCTTTGCTTGACGGTGCCGCAAACCGGAGCTCGATGTGGCGGTTCCGGCCATGATGCAAGGTAGCCAAGCCTTGGAACTTCTCCACCGAAGATTATTCTTCCACGCGGGGTGGTCTTCTGTCCCTGTCACGGCTGGGATGAGGCGGAGCGTGGAGGAGAAGTGGGATCGACGGCCAAGATGTTCTGGAACAGGAGACTATTAGGAGAGTTAGTTTGCAAATGGCGAACTTTAGGTCAATTTATAGGATGATTAGATTGAGGTTAGATGGAGAGATCGGATGGTTTAGATTGCATTTAGGATGAATAACGACGTGGGTAGAAATTGGAGAAAAGAGTGCATTGGAACAGATCCAACGGCCTGGTTCTTAAAGAGGATGAACCAGGTGGTGACACGTGTTAGCACCTGGTTGGCCAGATGTGATAAATATATTATAAATTAGATATTAAATAATAATTAATGTTATTTTAAATAGGTATAAAATGAATATTATAAATAATTAATTTATCTAAATTATGGAATAATTGGTTTTTATAAATAATTATGAAATATAAATATTGTATTAATAAAATGTATAAATAATTATTGATACATATGTATTTGATTTTTTTAATTTAATAAATTAATAAATAATACCATATTTTTATATTTTCTTAATTATTAGAATAACAAATTTATATATATGTGAATTTTTGTGGATTTTAATCCGGTATAAGTTACCCACTTCAATTTTATCTATAAAATAGGGTTTTTGATTTATTTAAAATAATAAATAATGTCAGAAAATTATGAAATAAATCATGGTTAAAATACAAGATCACGAAAATAATTAAATATTTTAAAATCATTAAAACTATAATATGTTCTAGATAAAATAATTAGCCTAGAAACCTAGTTGTCACTAGGTCCCAAAATTGGTTATTTGCAAACGGACTCCGATTTTAGTGAAATCACCTCTATTAATTAGAGAATATTATTTTATGAACTTTAATGCGTAGAGTGAAATTGGAGTTTGTATGAGAAAGTTATAATGTTCGGAAGTTGAGAAATTGACCATTTGAAAGTTGGATTTTTGGCATATGTACGAGATAATATTTTAATTTATTTCTATATTTTTTATGCATTTTAAGAAATAATTAGGAAAGGAGTTCGGTGAAAAATATGTTCATATGCATTAATTAGAAATCAATGAAGATTTGTTAATTATTTGATAAATAATGAAGAGCGTATAAAGTGAATAATTATTTTTTATTTTTTTCTTTCCTTATCCCCCCCTACTTATTTATTTTTCGACCATATCATGCTGACTTGGTCTTGGGGGTTAGGTTATAAATATATCTTGCAGCTGTATTTATATCATATAAGTCGTATTGTACATATATGCATATCTACAATCTAGCTTCTTTTTGTTTTCTTTATTTTTATTCTTTATTTGTTTACATGTTTTGGATGCATAAAAGTGCATTTTTATTCATGAATATGGTTTTGATAAAAGATGGAAATTAATGAATATTTACATGTATTTGTTAAGGGTTTTAAGACAAAATACAGAAAGAAGTTAACAAATCATGGATTCAACAACCCCCTATACTTAAACTTTGTTAGTCCCTTAGCAAACGCTTATTTGAAAAATAAGGAAAAAAGAAAGAAAGTTATAATGAATTTATTTTCCTAAATCAATTTATGAGAACAGACAAAGGACGGAGCTCGATCGGACCTAAAATAAGAATTTTGTCGAAGCCTCAACTAGGATTAGGATTTTAGTCTCAATAACCCTCAAGTTCTACAAAAACTTATTTAGGTTCACATTAACAGCCATCTTAGATCCACATATTCATATCGCTAATTCTGTCAAACTTGAATTCAATTTGTACTGTCTGTGAATTGTGTTAGCTCTTCCTGCTTAAAGAAGCGAAGAAACTGCCCATCCCAATAATACACTCCCACTGGGCCCTCATCTAGCTACTCTTTCCTCGAGGAGGGGGGTATTCCCTTCTAAGGTCAGGTCATGTTGTGTCCACAATCGAATATAGAGAGAAAGTAGAAGGATGAGAAAAGAACTAGAGTACGACCAGTGTAGATGCATCTCCTTGTGAAGCCTAGCCAGTGTAGCTAAGTCTCCACTATTATGTGCAGGCTTTTTGGTGGAATCTTGGACCATTGTGTTCAAATTTGTATTTGGTGGTTTCTTCTTTGAATTAGCCTTGTAATGTTGCTTGCACTGCATCAATCTTTTTATGCCTCAACGGATATAGCATATTTTCAATCTGTCCATTTTTGAGGTCTTGGAAAAATTGTGCCAACAGATCCTTCCCTCATCCGAAGCATTATTTCAACCCCAATCTCTCCCATCTTTAAGCGTTCGCGCCACTAGACAAGGATGAGAATGCACCACTAAAATGGAATGCCCTTCGCAACCCTATGAAAGTCGAGCTAAGTACAAAGTGCATCTGTCCAAAATTAGTTCACTGATGAAGAGTTGAACGGATGACACCAAGTATTCTACTTAGGCACTTTTAAGTTGACTTCCCAAACATGGTCTCATGGAACCCAAATATTTAAGTCAAAGACCTGAAGAGTCTAAATTCCAGTTCCTAACTAGGCTCCTTACAATGAAAGTTAAAGGCCATAATCAAGCTCAATCCTTTAGACTATTTCCAATCATTAGTTTTAGAAATCAAACTTATTCTAAAAATGCTAATGCAAATGCAACCATGTTTTTGTGAAGTATATTTTCTGAATTTCACTTATTTTATGGATTTTAAGGATTTTGTAATTTTTATGGATTTAGACTTTGTATTTTTTATGGAATTTTCAATTTTTTATAAACAAGTCTTTGTACAAGAATTTTACAATATAAATTACAAATATTTTATTTGGATTAAATAACTAATGTCTTTTACATATTTCATATAGAAAGAAAAGGATTACATGAATTATACATATATTTTAATAAATAGAATTTTAAATAAGTATTATACATATTTTAAATACATATTTTACATAAAAGTTTTATAAGATTTTTAGACCTATTTTACTTATTTACAAGATTTTTATAAATGATAAATAAAAAGATAAGTGGATTTTAAATTAACCCTCACCCACTTTTTATGGGTTTTATAGATGTTGAAAATACATAAAAGTACGAGTTATGGAAGCAGGTATATATACAATATATACGCACCCCCTATACCTAGCTTGTGCTCTGCCCTCATAGCGTCAAAAGAGACAAAGGAGGACATAAATCGTTCTAAGTAAAAGTGGGTGAAAAAGAATAAAAGAATAGAAGTCAGTTAATAGTGAAAGACAAAAATGAGATGACTGAGTAAAAGGAATATACAAATGAAGGAACAAAAGAAAGAAAGAAAAACAAAATGAACAAAATCACTCGATCCCTCCTATACTTAGGATAAGGCATCCTAAGTATAGAAAAGAAGTGGGCAAAATTAGGGACCAGTGATTAGTGTAAAAGAAAGGAAAAACAAGAGAAAAGTAAAAATAACAAAAATCAAAAGGCAAAAATCGACGAGAAATCGGTCCCCCCATACTTAGGATGTGATATCCTAAGCATATAAGATGAAAAAAATGGGGACGATTGTGGACTACGAAGAATATACAGGTGGTGTACTCCCAAAAAACTGAAAGGCTCATAGGTCTCTGTACAAGATGAAATGAAGTGGAAGAGTAGTCATATATAATATACAAAGTTGATCATCTTAACTGGGGTCGTACTGAATCATCTGTTGTGCATGCCCGTACTGATCCCTGAATAAACAAGTAGAGCAACCTCTGTAAGTGAACTTTGTATGTGGCATAGATATCTCTACTGAAATACGTGTCTCTGATGTCGGACTACAGAAGGTGTCTATATGTGTAACCATAACACCATCTGACTCTCTACGCTGAATAGACTGTATGATATGTGAAATATAATCAACTAACTCTCGTGTTGGAATATATGTACTCTCAATCTGCAGCACTGAGATGTCTATTGCAACTGACTACTCATCTGGATCTGATGTGAACTTTGTATCTATATGTGAATAGTCCTTTGAAGAACTAGGTACCATGTCATCTATCCCATCCTTGTGTAGGATATCATGGGTATCAAACTAAACGCTCTCGAGATCAAGAGACTTTGCCTCATCTATGTGCTGACAATCCTTTGTAAAACTGGTGTCCTCTGAAGTAAATAGCAATACTGATTTGGGACTGCTACATTTTCTTGCCATCTCAATGTTTATCTCTCCACTGTCTATGTGGAATGATACTCTCCCAACATCATAATCAAAGAGTGCTCTCGTTGTCTGCAAGAAGGGTCTCCCGAGAATGATTGGAGCAAGGTGTAACTGCATAGGGCACGCCATATCTAGGACAGTAAGTCCACTGGGAACTACAATCCCTGAACAGTCACGATAATGTTCCTCAACACACCTCAAGGTCTCTTTACAGATCGATCTGCAAATTGAAGTTTCACTCGTGATTTGTAAAGAGGACCTAGCTTGAGCTTATCAAGTAAATAAGATGGAAATAAATTAATCGAGGAACCATTATCTACGAGAGTACGATGAAATGTAGCATCTGCGATCTGGCATGTGACATCGTGAGCTCCAGAATCTCTTTTCTTCTTAGGTACCTTATTCTGAATAGCACATGAAGTTGTCTTGGTCAATACATGTTTCTCAACTCATGATCTCTTTTTCCTACTTGTTGTGCATTTGTTCCTCAACTGATTCTTGAGTGTAGGAAAATGATCTAAGGCATTGTGAAGTGGAATCTTCAGAATAATATGATATTTCATAAAACGATCAGTTTCTGGAGTGACAACATTCTTTTTGTATTTTTTTCCTTCCTTTTCCATACAAAGCATCGGGAAAAGGAACAATCTCAGGAACAAAAAATTCTTTTTATTCAAAGTGGAATCAGCACGTACATCGAGAGTCTTAGAAGTATGTACAAAACTCTCTAGAATGGGGGAAGAAAAAAACTGTATAGGGAGTGTCTGCATGGTCTGGCATGGTATCATCGTCTGACTCACCTATGTCCATGTCTATTATCTCAGCATCACTCCCCTCTCTCTCATCATTAGTCTAGACATCACGCTGATCCTCATCATCAAGGTGGTCCTCCTCCTTAGCATCAAGATGTGTAACATGGATCATCTCTCGCTCCTCATCATGTGCCCTCTCCTCCTCTCGATCAAGTTCTCGTGGTGATCTACCGCTCCTAAGATGAATGAAGTTAGATAAAAAATCGGGAAAAGAGATCATACCTAAAGTGGTGTCTACCTAATCTGAGTGCCTCCTCTTGGTATTCTGATTCATCTGAGGCTGGGTTGGGAGAGTGGTCTTGGGTGTGGTTAAGTCATCCAGACGATGGTTAACCCGCTTCATCTCTGTCCCATGTGACGTATGGAGCATGCTCAACATGTTCATGATCTCATTCAGTTCCAGGGCCTATGAAGACATCTCAGACTCGGTGTGGTATCCCTGGCTGTCTACTCTCTTCTGCCTAGAAGTGTGCTGCTATGGAGTGTACAGCTGAGGAGATCTATGTGATGTTTAAGAAGACTACTGTTGTCGGTAATGATGTGGCTGTGAATGTGTAGCAGGGTCTGAAAAGAATGTGGTATCTGATATTGATGCTGGTGAGACTTTTGCTACGTTAGTGCTGGCGGTGTTGGGAATGTGGACATCCATGCTGCAGATGACTATACTGTTGTTGTTGATGTTGGTGTATGCTCTGAGGAGTAAAGTGTGGTGAAGGCTGAATCGGAGCATACCATACCTCGTTGATCTCAAGAATGGTCTGAGAATCAACATTAACATCTTCAGGACTAGTGATATGGCTCGAATCAACATGGGACAGATCCTCATGCCAATCAATCTGCAGAGTCTCAGCAGGATGAACCGGCTTGCTCTGAACAAACTGTATCTGACAGGTTGGAGGAGCGGGTAAAGATCTCCTAACAGGCTGAGAAGTGGAAGAAGGGGTGCGCGACTGCTAGTACTGAAGTTGCAAACCAATTAACTTCTTTGTTAGATCGCTCAACTACTGAGAAGTGATGAGAGTTTCTCCAACTCTCGTAGCGGCTACAAATCCTAAACTTACTTATGAATCACATCGACTAATGTCAGCTTCTCACTAATGAATCCCATGTCAGACTTTGACTCAAACTCTAAAACATGCGCCACATTCTGATGCTCTCTACGGTGTGGTGGTTGTTGGCCCTTCTGGAATGTCCGAGTGGAATCAATGACGCATGAATTCTCCGCCATCCCCTCAAAGATGGACCAGACTAACTCAGCATCCCTATTCAGATAACTGCCGCCACATGCGGTGCTCACTAGGCCCTGTACATCTGACTATAGTCCTCCAAAGTAATTCTATACAAGAACTTTCAAAGGTATCTCATGTTGTGGGCATCTCTCTGTAAGATCCTTGAATTGATCCCATGCCTCATGGAATGATTCATGCGGTAGCTGTGTAAAGTTGGAGATCTCGCTCCTCATCATGTTTTTCCATCCTAGAGTCAAATATTTAAGCAAGAAAGTGGACTTTATATCGTCACATGTAGAAATCTCCCTCCCCAGATCAGTAAACCAATAAAGTGCCCTATCAGCTAAGGCAAAGGGGAAGACCTTCAGCCGAGCAACCTCCTACGTAACTCCCGAAAAGCTAGTCGTACCACAAATCATCTTGAATTGCTGTAAAAAGGTAAACTGCTCCTCTGTGGCATTCCCATAATACTTGGGAAGCAAAGAAATAAAGGACAATCTCAGCTCCTATGACCCTTGAGTCGGTGGTAATCGAATCCAATGGTGTGAAGTCCTGGCTCATGGGTCATATTTATCTCTCAATGTTGTGGGAACCACGACAGGGGGTTGTGGGTTCCCAGCTCCTGCTCTCAGTGTAGCTCTCTCAGCTCTCATATCATCTTGGACTCTACACTGATATCTGATCTGTAGGCTCATCTATTGTAATGTGTCTAAAATCCCCTTAGTAATACCTGAGGCTGGATCAGATCTCTCATCTATGTGTCTCTCCCCAGTCGGTCTTCCCTCAGCTGGTTTGTACTCAACTGGTCCCTTCCCTCTAGCCATAATTTTCGAATCCTCTGGGGAAAAGGTCTCATAAGAACTCAGTGAAAATGTGTAGGAGAAAAGACAAAAAATTGAGGCATGGGTCTGCCTCAACAGAAGGGATGGGACTCTCCTCGTGACTAGATGGGATCAACTCGGGAAGAGGGTCGTCCCGAATTTGTGAAGACATACGACGGATGGTGGATCGTAGAAAGCTCATGGAGTTTGAGCACAAAATCCATCTGGTCATCATCTTCAATGTCAAAAGAATATCGGGAGAGAGCACGAAGTCATGTTAAAAACACGAGTGTGAAGAAGTATGAGACGCGATATAATGCCCACCTCGTATACAAACACAATGCAACCCCAAGTTCACCAACTTCACACAATGATGATCGTAAAAGTTCGGTCTTTTATCTTTTCGATTTTAAAGTTAGGTGAAAAAGTAGTTATTTAACAAGCTCACAAGTGTAGTCTCCTCAGGTAGTTCATGTTTAATCCGACGGTGTGCACCGACTTAAACAAGACTATTTCTACTAACATTTGAGGCAAGTGCTTGCAGCAAGTAGCAGGACCCGAGACTGAGTCCAGACGCTTAGGGCACAAGTCTAGGGATTTGGGCTCTATTCTTGAAGTATACGTGCCTCGCTTTGTCTGGAGAGTACTTATAAACAATGAGGGGATTTCTCTCCCAATACAATTTTTTGAGTCCGGAATTTTTTTTTATTTTGGTCAAGTTTTGCTTAATTTTTTTATTTTTATGATTGTCATTTTTGGATACTTTCAACTATATCTAGCGGGAGGTCGGTTCTTTTTAAATTTTTAAAAATGTGGCTCACGGAGAGAGAATCATGGAATGCGACGTAAAATCATGATGCATGCAGAGATAGAGATCATACCTGAT
Source organism: Ottelia alismoides (assembly GCA_037367405.1). NCBI lineage: Eukaryota > Viridiplantae > Streptophyta > Magnoliopsida > Alismatales > Hydrocharitaceae > Ottelia > Ottelia alismoides. The sequence continues at coordinate 2,070,618 of JAZKJV010009256.1, read as the reverse complement.
GCCAGTAGTCCACATGCAAGTGATCTACGTAGAATTTAAAAATCCTAGGCTAATGCATGAAAAGTCGAGAAAAATCGAGTCCTAAACCAAAAGCTCTAGCATAAGAATGAATTACTGTTCAAAACTGTGAATTACGCCTAAGCATAGATTAGGGATATGGGTTTTACTTTACTCATCTAATCAATCAAACAGGCACCCCTAGGATCCATGAAATCATGTGAAACAAATAAAAATCAGTAAAAACCAAAAACCTTCGGTGAGGTCCCCCAAGTGCACCGGCACCTAGAGAAACAGACCCCGAAGAAAGTGTTCAAGTCTAGGTACAAGTCTGGATGTCCTTAGTGGACCCCTTCTACATAAAACCAAAATGGGAAAGCATCCCATCCTCTCTCACAAAATATAAAAAATGTCTAAGTACAAAAATCGGCTAACTAGTTTCGCTCCTCTGCAACCTACTCATAGAGAAGGAGTCGATCTCTGCACTTTCAACTGGTTCAGCTTCTGAAGAAGCTGGCTGATCCTGTAGGCCCGGCAAAACTTGTTAGCCAACACACACAAAAACTGTAAAATCAAAGAAAACATGAAAATCATAAAAAACGAAGAAAACCGAAGAGAGTTGTAAAAAACCGTAAAACAATTTGAAAGCAAACCAAAGAAAATCAGAGAAAAATCGCAAAAATCAATAAGATAGAAAAATCACAAAAAAATAAAAAACTGAAATATTGCTAATGCCTCCTCGGCAACGATGCTATCTTGATAACTGGAGTTTTGCAAGCGATAAAAATGTCTATGACGGTGTAGAGAAAAATCGCTCGAGACAAAACCCTAATTAATCAAACAAAAATCAATAAAATAGGAGAGAGAGAGAGAGAGAAAAAGGTTGATAAGAGATTTTTCTCTCCTATTTTATCTTAAACTGTTTATTTATCCAGGTAAGTTTCCCTCGGTCGAACTCAAGGAGGCAAAATATCGATACTTCGATTTTGGAGCAAAAGAGGTTATTTTCGTAATTTTTATATCTTCTTAAAATAGGCAATAAAAACACTCAAACAGATATGAGTTTAGAAAAACCAAAACAATAAAAATATGTGATGAAAAATTACAACAAAAATAACAAAACCTCGCTAGGGTAGTTGTATAGCTACCCTAGAAAAATCAATGAAAAATGAGATCAAACAAGGGTCCAAAATGTCTACACTATCCAAGGGTAGAAATGCTTAGTCCCTGACAGGGACTAGAAAGTAATGAAAATAAATGTTATGCGGGGACCTAAATGTAATATCTGGAAACTTGAGTAGCACAGATGAATTATGAAATCTCCTCTGGGCTCTATTGCAATTCTTCCACCATTTCACCTATAAACGGAATGGATTAGAAAATGAGTGCGAATCTGATCCATTCGATGGAGACACATGTCACCAGACTTTTATCCATGTTTTTCAAGATTTTTCTTCCCCAAATGAAGGGTGACTACAATGCGGGAGGTTGGGTCCAGCTCCTCTACGATTTGTTGGTCATAGGTGGGGCCGGAGAGGGTGCTCCTCACCCTTTCGAGCGCTCCCACTGAGAGAGAGAGAGAGTCGAGGAAGGAAGCAGTTGTCATGACCCTAATTCCCAGGCTGTCGGATCCTCCTATATCCGGATCAGGTTACTCAGCAATAATTTATTCAGCAATCACAACTAACATTCAGAAACAGACTGCAAATAAAATACTACGAAAAAAAATATTTTTCCATTCACAAAACAAAGTTCACATGATACATTATCTCATTATAACTGTTTACATGCAAATCAGTCGGAAGGAAATACACAGAAAGAATACTGGCTATCTTACAAAGGGAAGCTACTGTGGCTGGCTAGATGTTTACTATGTAAGCTGGGTGGATTACTAAAGTCCTTGCTATGGCTCACCAACATCTGTTGGGTTTTTCATAAATCATAGGATAACAATTAGCGAGTGCTGAGAAAAGTAAACAAATTGTGTAATTTTTTTTCAAAACTTGTTATCACAAAAGGTTTCTTTCCTTCTCGTTAAGTCATATTCCTTTCTCTTCCACGTCAGGGATTAGTCAAGGGGAACCCCACCATTCTTGGACTCCAAAGCTGTGGACACTTCGGGATTGGAGATTGTGTTGATCTTGGTAAGCTTATGTCATCGCACGTCGCCTCAACCAATCCTCCAATACTACCCTGACAATTTACTTTTCTTTTATTAATTAGGGTCTCAAACCCTCAGCTTGGAAAACAAATGAGCACACCGTCCTCGAGGACTCGGTTGCTTAAAACCTCAGGCTAACATTTAATCATATAACCTAGTGGCTTTAAATACATGTTGTCGTAACCCAGCCACTATTGAACCACTCGTGCCTCCACATGGCACGACCACATCTTCCGTCGTTCAACCCGAATATATTGGCTCCCGATACCACGCTTTGCAAATCATTCATTTCATGCGCACTTATCATAACAGGGCAACCGTGTACCACCTAGGTAGGGAAACGTCAATACGGGTTCCTTCCGACAAACCTATAGGTTGCATGCCCGACCTGTAGTTCTACTCCCAGTCATCCTTAACGTGACTCGCAACCCTTTTCAGGATCCAACTCAAAACACATCAACTTCGCATGATTTAATTCCTTCGTTAAGACTTAGATTAGCATAACCATAAATATTGAGTATAGACTTACATATATATTAATTAATATATATATATATATATATATTGCTCTTTTTAACTTCCAGACTCTACCTTTCCAACCCATTGCACACATTTGATGCTTAGACCTTATTTTAGCTGAAATCACAAAGCAACTTTTCACACTTTCTCAAAAATAGACAAATTAGGGTTCTTCGTATTAAGGAGCATAAATACAGAAATCTCAACGATCTTATATGAAAACCCAACAACAAAAAGGAAGGATTTTGTTACCTAATTGAGCTCTCTCTCGCGTATGCAGTGCTTTATCGTGTTTCATTTTCAGAAAGGATTATTCAAGGCTCCTGAAACGATCTAATTTCATTTTCATATCAAAAATGCTAAGAACATGTCAAGAACGCGAAGAATGAACGAAGAACGCGAAGAACACGAAGAACGCCAAGAACATATTTTCTCTTAAAATTTCGGTAGAGTTTTCCCTTATATCGGGACATATTTCAAAATAAACATGAAAAGAGTTTCCTCTATAAAATTAATCGAGAGGAAAACAACAACGAAACTGAAAGAATATAATTAAACTGTAAGCGATGGAGAATCGGTAGACACCACGCGTCTTAGGTGAGTGAATGTGTGATGAATCACAGGGTTCATTGACGTACACAGCCGCCCACACCTAAGTAGGGTATTACACAGATTTCTCCATAAAAATAGCTATAAAAGTGGAAAAGAAAGAACAAAAAGCAATGGAGAATCGGTAGACACCACGCGTCTTAGGTTAGTGAATGTGTCACGAATCACAGGGTTCACTGACGTGCACAGCCGCCTGCACCTAAGTAGGGTGTTACATAGATTTCTCCTCGAACCACAACAAGATACAAATCGGAAAGAAAGATAAATCAAGAACAAAACTTGGAAGAAAAGAGGATGAATTGAAAGCCTAGCTTACGAAGCAAACTAAGAGAGTATCATACCTTCCTCTTCCTTGTTCTCCTGGCAGCGCTTCGCTAGCGCTCTTTCCCCGCCTCCCACTCTTGCCGACCTCTCAACCCTAGCACTTGGGTGGTGGTGGTAGTGGAAATCATAGAGAATGAATGGGTAGGGGGTATTTATAGGCTCCAGAAAACCACTAACCATGGTTAGAAAACCATGGTTTAGCCCTTAACTGCGGTTAACGGCCCATGGTTTTGGCCAAAACCTATCCGAAACTTAGGGCTGAAGTTAGAACATTCTAGAGGATTCTAGATTTGCTAATGATACTTAATTAACACTAATCGTGATTAACTTTCACTAATCGCGATTTAACTTTCACAGCTTACGCTTATCTTTTGCTAACTATTGATTAGTGTTTTCTAATGATCATTAGCAGTTTCCAATTCATCATTAATTTCTTTAATTATGCTTAATTAGTCTTAATAACAGTCATTATGGGTTAATGACATCTTAACCCTCCCTACTTTTCTTTCTTCTGAAAATCATAACAAATCGAAACGAAGTCCGATTCACATGAAACAAATTCCGTTGATTTTCTCTTGACGAGTCGGATCTTATGATATAGGATCCGAGAGATGCCAAGTTCATGTCTTTACAATTATAACAACCTTAAAGGAAGTCTTATCCTCGAGACTAGAGATACAGGCATAACAACCTTAAAGAGGATTGAGACTATAACAACCTTAAAGAGAATGAACGTCCTTTCATTTATAATGAACATATACCGAATACATAGTTTTATCATTCAAACAAGTATAGGTACTTTCCTTTCATTTCTACCTCAGATTCCCATGTTGCTTCTTCAAACTCTTGGTTGTGTCATAACACTTTAACTCGAGGTACCTCTTTATTTCTCAACTTCTTGATATCCCTATCAAATATTTGCATATGTATCTCTTGGTATGTCAAGACTGGCTCAACATGTAAATCATCATAACTTATCTTATTCCTAGAATTCCTAACGTGCTTTCTCGGATTTGATACATGAAAAACATCGAGTATTACCGAAAGATGTGGAGGAAGCACAAGTCTATAGGCAACTTTTCCAATCCGTTGAATAATTTCAAAGGGACCCACGAACCTGGGTGCTAGATTCCCATGCAAGCTAAACCTCTGAACACCCTCCATAGGTGATACTTTGAGAAATACAAAGTCACCTACCTCAAATTCAAGGTCTCTTCGCATGGTATCACTATAGCTTTTCTGGCGACTCTGGGCAGTTATTAGTCTTTTTTGAGCAAGCTCTACAGCTTCCCGTGTCTCCTGGATTCTATCTGAATCATAAAGGTTCTTTATTCCGACCTCTTGCCAACACAAAGGACTAGTACACCTACATCCATAAAGTGCTTCAAATGGTGCCATGCCAATACTTGTATGGTAATTGTTGTTGTATGTGAATTCTGCAAGAGGCAAATGTTTCAACCATGATCCTTTCCATTCTAAGGCACATGCTTGTAACATATCCTCTAAAGTCTGAATAGTACGTTCTGATTGACCATCTGTTTGTGGATGATATGATGTGCTCAAGCATAGTTGTGTGTCTAAGGCTTTCATGAAGTTCTCCCAATAGTATGAGGTGAATCGTGAATCTCGATCGGAAACTACTTCCTTTGGGATACCATGGAGGCGTATTACATGTGTAATATATAACTCAACAAGCTGGTCTGGAGTGAAAGATAGGCTTATTGGAATAAAGTGTGCCACCTTGGTTAGACGATCTATTATAACCCAGATACTATCCTTACCACCAGTCGTCTGAGGTAAGCCAGTAACGAAGTTCATGGAAATGCTTTCCCATTTCCACTCAGGTATGGGGAGGGGTTGTAACAATCCTGGTGGCTTTTGGTGTGAAGCTTTTACCTGTTGGAAAATGAAACATGAATTCACAAACTCAACAACATCTTTCTTCATTCCCGGCCACCAAAAGTATGAATGAAGATCCTTATACATCTTCGTAATTCCTAGATGAATAGATAATCTAGAATAATGAGCTTCACGTAAGATGTTTTTCCTCAGTTTAGGTATGTCTGGTACATGATGAATCTCCATTTCATCACCTTTATTCTATCATTTTGGCCTCAAAAACCCCAGCAAATGCATGTAAATAGCATCAAATTGTACATAATAGCATTCATGATTCATTGTATTAATTACACATTAAATAAGGTTCTTAATGCCAAAATTATAGAATAAAGAGAAGAAAAGAAAAAGGAATAAAATATTGAAGATATTTTATGACCCAAACCCCGAGACCAAGGCCAGCATGGTATTGGTCAACAAGGAATAAAGTAGGGGGAGATAAGGGCCAGTGTACAATACATACCTCATTTATTCATGCATTTATTTATGCATTTTTGACACCTATTTTGTACATACTTATTTGTTCATCAAATAAAGAAACTTCGTACATGAAAGTTGTAGATAATAATGTAAATAAAATTACAAAATTGAGTTTGTGTAAAAATAATACTCAGTGTACATTTTATACACAGAATAAAAAGCCAAAATCTCAACTTCACAGACCCATATCTTGCAAATAAAAACTCCAAATCACCCAAACTCACCTTTGATTGTATATATCATTCCAAGAACTATTTTATAAAATTGGTTTCATAATTTTTGGAGCCCATATGCAGAAGTTAGGTTTTTGGCCCCTCTTTGTATGTAGGATTGATTAAAATATTCTTTTTATTCAATATTCATTATTTTTATAAATTCATATTTTTTAGAATTCTGTAAATGATGTATATAATGCATACACACATTAAAAGTAAAGAAAAACCAAAAAGAATTTCAAAAATAAAATAAGTCTATAAAATTTATAGACAAAATACCTATACTATATATCTTTATATAAATAAAAAGGATTTTAATCCTTGGTTCTTTATATTCTTTTATATTTTTATAATAATACATTATACATAACTCGTTAAAAATGTAAATCCAAAATAAAAATTAAGAAAATACATTAAATAAATTAAGAATACAAAACACATAAGTAAAATACCTAGGATACCTACATATACCTATACCTATTTATTTAAAAAATATAAATAAACTCCTAAAAATTAAATAAAAATACCTTTATACTCACAAAAATAAATTATAAATTTATAAAATAAGTCAATAAAATAATAAAAGAAAATAAACAAATTAAAAATAAAATACCCAAAAATACAAGTAAATACATACATATACACATTATTAAATTAAAACCATAATAAAACACTTTGAAAAATTCAATAAAAATCATAAATAAATACTAGATGAAATAATACACATTTTTTATTTTATAAGAAAAAATTAATAAAATCGTTTAAGGTGTCAAATAAATCAATCTCTAATCAGGTCTCCTATTTTGGCGGCTAGCGGCCGACGTGGACCAATCGCAAGCCGGCCTTCGTTGACCCCCTGGTCAACTGTCCCATCCAAGCCACTGCGCCTCTGGACTGTCCATTCCCCCGATTTCATGCATTTTTTCCGAGCACACCATCCATCAATCGAAGATGCTTCCTTCACAAGAATTGCTCTCTAATCTTCCATGATGCCCGCCAAAATCTTAGATCAATTAGATACTCATTGGATCAGTCAATAATCGCCGGTGAATAAGGCTACTCGCCAATGTCTATAAATAACTAGCTCCGCCTCCTTCCTCGAATTTGGCCATTTTCATTCCGATCTCAAGCCTTGATTCTAGTCCTAGGACATTCCTCGTGATAGGGGGGGTGTGCTGGTGCCTCGAATCGGCCGGAGGGAGGAGAGTTTTGTCGCGGCGGAGCTCCGGCGTCCGCCCTGCTCCTTGGAGGCCCCCAGGTATAAGAGCTGTCTCTTTCTTTGCTTTTTAGTTAGTTTGTAATATTAGCTTTCCATTCCAGTCATTAGATTAGGTTTTAGTTAATTCCCTTAGCTTAAAAATCAAAATTCGAAGTTCGCCGGAGCTCCGCTCCGGCGACTTCTTCACCAAAAACCCCACTGTTTCTGCCCGCCATTTGCATCCCATCTCGTTCCTCGTCGCATTCTCCATCGAACGCACAACTCAGATCAACCCAGGACCTTCGGTCTTGGCGAATCGGGGCTCCACCTCCACCGTTCGCCGAAGCCCCTCCGCCCACCTTCATTTTGCGTTGCAGCTTCAAAACCCCGGGTAGAGGAGATAGCTCTCTCGCCCGCGGTTCTTCCTATGCAGGTACATCGAGGAATAGAGCCCATCTGGGCTTGCATTGAACCAGGAAGAGGTTCCTGGGGGTCCTCAGCTTCATCGACCTCGACCCAGCGACTCGGACCTCCAGGAGCCATGAGATCACCATCAGTCGATGCGGGACGCCTTCAGCTACGTGTAGACCACCTCAGACGCACCGGGGAGCCCTGGAGGAGCCCCAGCTTCTCGATTGAAGCTCGCCAGGCGCGAGCTTCTCCCCTGTTCTTCCAGGGAGCTTCAGCACTGTCGGATCAGGAGGCGAGGCCCAGTTTGATCAGGAGCCGTCCGATGAAGCCACGTGCCAACCGTCAGATCAGCCTGAATCGTCTAATCCAGGCCCTTCATCGTCGAACCTGTATCCACCGTCGGATGCTTGACGAGTGGATAAGTGGTGCACCCTGCGCCGTTGGATGTCACGGCTTATTTGGGGTAAATTTCATATCTAGCCCCTCATTTTTTTGTATTTATAGTTTAATCCAAAAAACAAGAAGTCACGTTGTAAATAAAGTGTATAAGTTGCAGAAAGACCCCCAATGTTTGTATATTTATATTTTAGTCCCTCCGCGCCTCACGTGTAGCACCCACGTGAGGCGCGTGAAATTTGCATTTAAACCCCGTCGGGTTTCTATAATTATAAAATGGTCCTGAAAATAAAAGTTAACGTGTATTTTTGTTGTGATTTTTGCATTTATGCCCCTGTCAATTATTTTATTTGCAAAAATACCCCTGCTAGGCCATTTATTTTTTGAATGCTTTGTCTATTTATTTTGTGCTTCATATTTCTTCGAAAAATCTTGCAAAAATAGACTTAAGCTCATGTTTGGTTCTGCTTGAACGCTATATTTTTAATGTTTCATTTTGTTGCATGTTTGCATTTATTAAAAATCAAAAACATGTCTTTTATTCATTATCTAACTTATAAAATCCCAAAAAAATATGAAAATGCCTCGAAAAATTCCAAAAAAATTCCCTATGGTGCATTTTGACCTATTTTAGTGTCAGTCCAAAAATCCCTAAAAATCTCAAAAGGAAAACCTTAAAAATTTGAAAATGCCCAAAAACTTCAAAAAAATATAAAAAATCAAAGAAAATCAGAAAAATGTAAACTCAGTCCCTATTTATGCTATATTTTATTATCTTTATTAGAAAAATAGTGTGGAAAGTTTTTGAGGGTGATTGCTATTTTTAATGTCTATTTTTATGACAGCCAGACCCTATTCCACTGTTTGCTCCTCTTTTGCTATTTAAAAATACTAAAAGTGGTTTCAAAAATGCCCAAAATTCACAAAAACAGCAAAAAATCAGGAAAATCCCAAAAAGACTTTATCCTTGAATTTTTGACTATTTTTGAGTATTTTTATAAATATTATAGTACCCATTTATGTATATATATATATTTCCTAAAAAAAGAGAAAAAATATACATATATATATATAATTACTTATATGTAGTTATATATCTATTTATTAACCTTAATAAAAATAAAATAATAATAATAATAAATAATAATAATGAAATTAAAAACCCACTTCACACAAGGATGACTCTGTAGCTCATGTAGGCTATGGTATTTTGTATTGCTCTCTGTGGTTCGACCTCTACATGCTTGTTCCCTATACATTTTATGGTAGAGTAAATAAAGATTAATTCACATTTCTTTTTGAGCTTAATTGTTTTATTCGTTTGTTGTGGGTTAATTGCTGATTAACACCGATCTTCTATGAGTGGTCGCCTCAGCGACACTTGATACATTTATTATGGTGACCCTCGTGGAAAACCCCTGTCATCAGATGGCGCCATTGCCGGGGAGCAATGAGCATAGCCTAATTTATTCTATCATTCTTGTAAAAGAAAATTTTTTTGATTTATCATTCATTTTTGTGAGCAGCTATTTTTATTGCTAGTAATCACCATGCTTCATTTATTTATTTATTGTGATTATTTCATCTGCTCCATTTGATTGATGAGCTCTACTAATGCATTCTTTTGTGACTTTGATTCGAGGGCCGCCACGCGAGGATGGCTTCTTAGGGAAGCCAATGCAGCCAAGCTTGGAGGAGGATGGTCTTCTTCTCATGACCATCTGGAGAGAGCACCAGGAAGCAAAAAGAAGATGGGCATTAGTCAGAGCTAGAACACTTAGGATTATTTATTTTTGTAATTTATGGTGAGAGAGAGACACTTTTGGCATGTAATTAAACAGGACTCTACTCTTCACAATGAGCTCCAGTGCCCGGGTGATTGTTCACCTGGGGGCCTTATTGCGGCTTTTCGAGTTTTTATCACCTTCTTTTATTTTGTTTTCCAAAGTTTTGAGATTTCCGCCTTTCTTTTACTTTGTTTTATGTGCTTGGAGCCCCTAGATATAGGTTGCTTGACTCGGTAGCTAGGAACATTAATAAGAATGCATGTTCCTATAGTCTACTTCGCTTGGATCTAGTCAAACTTAAACAAGCCATTCATTTATCTCTTAGACCTTGTGCCACAGCGAGCCCTCTAAAGTGCTTTCTCCTAAGCTCAAGTGTGTTGAGTACAGAGGAGGGGTGAGCCAAGACCGGACCCTTTGGGCTAGAGATGAATGAGCGACTTATGGCTCTTCACGTTAATAGCAGCTTATGTTTAGGGTGATTTTGTGCCTTGCATGCCGACATGTAGATAGGTTTAAAAATTCTGTTTTGCATACCATGGAGAGAGCTGGGATGCACTGTAAGTCTTCTAACTCAGCATGCATCATTCGGTTCAATGGTGAGATTTCCATCATGGAACCACTTGCACGGCTTTTCCGCTATCTCCCTCTGATTTTGAGCACCTAGGATTTAAATGAAAATCTACAAAAACGTTAGGCGCTGGTATGAAATAGACTCAAAAAAAGTGAAAACCCAAAAAAAAATAAAACAAGGGGACTGCTAAATAAACTTTGACCTTAATTAAAATCTGTAATGGACTATCATTGTACCGGGTTCATAAAGCCCTCATTGTTTTCAGGTACCTTGGAGGGGGACCAAAACCCTACTCCCTTGAGCGAGTGCGACCCCTAAGGATTAAAGCCAAAAACCCAGTCTGCAACTGCCTTGTGTATCGCCTGGATTTCCGAAGCATTGGCGCTTCTATCATACGTAGGCGAGTAGGCCTTGGTCACCAATAGTGACTCTCTGTTGTGAGAGCATCGACCCTGTCCGAAGTATTGAGCATAGGCCACGCCTTCACGGGGGTGTCTGTCTCATTGTCCTGCGTCCGAGTAGGTTCTTGCACGCTCACGGGTGATTCCGTTGCGAGCGAGAACCGAAGTATTGGTTTCGCCTATCAGCTTCCTCTCTCTTTTCTTTGGCTGAGTAGGGATCCAGGAAGGGTTACAAGGACTCCAAAAAGTACAGACTACAGGTTACACAGGAGGAGGACAAGTACGGGATACTCTTCCGACAGTACTCTCGCTCCTATAGGGTAGCGTACTAAGGACTTGTTATAAGATATGCCTGAAAATCACAACTCTAAAAATGAAAAGATAATAAATAGCCGAGCTTTTACAGCTTCACATGGCATGAGTTGGTGAACCCGATTTTGTATTGTGTTTGTATGGATCTAGATTAAGGTTCAAAGATCAAGTCCCGTGCATTTGCGCACCTTTTGTTTCTCCCTTTGACCACCCCGCTCACCCGAGCCTCTCTACTGTTTTACACTCCTTTTATTCCTCGTTGACCATCGTATCTTTCATCCAACATCCGATCTTCTCTTGTACTCCGTGAAGTTGATCCATGGATGGTTTCCGTCGGGACCATGCCGACACCCACATCGATTCCATGGACTCAATTCCGCCAATAAATTCGAGGCGATTCCCGAGAACCCGATCCGGATTTTGCGGATCGATCTCCAGACTCCTCGTTTTCTACCTTTCTCTTGGCCACCCAATAAACTGGGATCACTTTTGTCCCACTTCCGTCGTTGTGAATGGGAGTCGATTACAGTCTACATCCTTTTCCATTCACAACATGCTGGGGTTGACCTAAATTCCAGCTTAATCACGGCAGCTGAAAGTTCATTGCAAGTGATCTGATTCGGACCATCTCATTATGCAGATAGAAGACAGTGCGAGCTCTGGAGACTACTCCGGAGTTCATTTCGTCCGATTCAGACCCTGACATGGCTCCAGGAGGAAAGGGCAAGGGTCAGCAACCACCCATAACAGAGGGACAGATGCCAGATCAGAACCAAGTCAATGCACAACTCCTGGTGTCTATCCAGGCTATCCAGCAGCAGCTGACCGAGCAGGCCCTCACACAGACCGCATTCCAGGATATGTTGAACGATATGATGAACCGTGATGATGGAGGAGGAGGCAGAGGCAGAGGAGGCAGGGGAGGAGGAGGTGGAGGTGGAGGAGGTGGTGGTGACAACAATGATGATCCAGAATTCCCACCACAGCCAAAGCCGACACTCAAATAAACATATAATCCGGGAGACAGCCAAATGACCGAGTAGATTCTCATTCCACCGGTACACGCTCACTTTGAGCTGAAGCCCCAGTTCATAGCCCTTCTCCCTGCCTTTCATGGAAAACAAGCGAGGAGCCGTACATTCACCTGCAGCAATTCTCCCGCATTTGCCGTACTACACACTATCCCAATGTCCCTCTGGACATTGTAAAGATGATGGCTTTCCCCTTCAGCCTACAGGACAAGGCCCTCCATTGGGTCAATCATTTGGGAAAGGTCGTGACGACCTGGGAGGAGTTGAAGTCCGCCTTCCTGCACAAGTATTACCCTCTTGGTCGGCTCAACCAGATACGAGCCCGTATCAGTAATTTCACCCAAGGGCCCCACGAGTCTATACATGAAGCTTGAGAGAGATTTACTGACCTGTAGGAGAAGTGTCCCCATCATGATATCCCGAAGACCAGCTTGGTCCAGCATTTCTTTGGGGGACTGAACATTGAAAGCCAACGGCTTGTGGACGTAGCATGTGGGGGTTCCCATTTCAATAAGGATGAAGATGTAGTCTGGCAGATTTTTGAAGAAATGGTCGAAGGAGAGGCCGCCCTCTCTTCATCCAAGGCGTATCAGAAGCAGCCCCAGATCCTCCAGAAGCAAGTGCACATGGCTGCATCCAAGGAAGCAGAGAGAGATGAGAGCTCCAACCTCAGCATCATCGGGGGCCATCTCTCTAAGGTAGACATCATTGAGAAGTGATCACAGGACCTCGAGAAACTCGCTGTGATCGAGAAGAGGACCCAGAACCTGGACAAGCTATATCAGATCAACAAGTACCTTGAACTGTTGGTCGGCACTATCAACTCTGTCCAGTCGGCGACACCATCTGAAGCTCCCGCTGAGAAGAAGGACGAGCAGCAACCGCAGCATCAACCTCAGCCGAGCCAGCAACCACCGGCAGTCCAGCACGTGTACTACGTACAGGCACCCGACCAGGGCCCGCCGCAGCAGCAGATGGTAGTATACCAACCGGAGTTCCTTTCTGTACCTGATCCAGTCTTCCCTCCACCACCCCTGATTCAAGAAGTGAATGGGGTATGGACTCATGATGCACAGCCGACCCGTCCTCAGGGACAACCCCAGGGTCAGCAATTTGCCAATCGGCAGTACCACCAACCTCAGGGTGGTCGTTTTGGTCAATCCTCCCAGCAGCCTCCCCAGTTTGCACAGCAGTGGAGGCAGAATTTTCCTTACCAACAGCAGCCGCAGTACCGCCACCCACAGCCATACCACCAGTACGCGGCTGCCCCCTCTCCACAATATCAGCAGTATCCTCCTCCATCCTACCAACAACTTCAACTTCCTGCACCACCTCAGAACCACCAGCAACAGCCTCCCCACCCATCTACCCAACAGCAGCGTGGTGTGCACGCTGAACCTTCTGAAGTGTCCCCTATGAATCCCGCCATGGATTGCCTGGCCCAGCTTGTTAAAGGGCTAGCGGATATGACAAAGAGGCTTGACGATCTGACCGCCACCAGAACTACCCGGCGCAGGTCGAAGCCAACCCCAATACTTTCAAGAAGAAAGAGCAGGTAGAATGTGAAGTCCAGTCTGTGTCTGATAATGATATTATTGTTTATTCTAATGATGTTACTCTCAGGAGCGGTAGGGCCTTGCCTCTGCCTGCTACTACCAGATGTGGGGTGAATAAAGAAACAAGTGGATCGTCATCTTCCGCATCAGTCGTGCCAGCTCTAGGGGCGGGTGAGGAGGAAGAAGAAGGAGAAGCCAGTCCAGCCGTCGTGCCATGTCAGCTGCAACCTCAGCCAAAAATACAAAAAAAATCAGCGAAAACAAAAACAACAAAAAGAAGCTTGTAGCCGAAGCGAAGCCGCGCCAGCCTTGGAGGAGCCGCCAGCAGCAGCCGATCCCTCGCCAGCCGATGGAGCAGACGCTACCCTTTTTGATCACCATGCAGCACCATCATGTTCAGATCCAGCTTGTACTCCTTTTTGTAGTTCGGATGTACAACATTCTGTGGACGATGATTTTGATGTAAATAAGAACTCTCATTTTCCTTCCAGTGGTGTAAATATTCCTTTTCCACAAGCAATACAAAAATCCAAAAAAAATGCAAAACGAAAAAAAGCATTGTCTGATCCAGGTGTTGTGGGCATTTTGGATAAATTGACTGTTGAGATTCCCTTGTTGAAGGCCGTGGAATACATGCCAGCTGTGAAGAAAGGACTGAAAGAGGCATGTACTAACAGGCGTCGCCCAGCGCAAGAAAACAGACGCCCGCAAGTCGAGAGGCATGCCCTCACCTTAGCCACAGTAGCAGCCATCAGCAATCTCCCCCAGAAAAAGCAAGATACAGGAGCACCTCTGATCAGTTGTGAGATTTTTGACCAGGTCTTCAAGCGCACTCTCTTGGATAGTGGATCTTCCATCAACCTTCTACCTCGTCCATAATGCAAGAATTCGGGCTGGGACCTCTCAAGCAGACACGCATGATCCTTCAGTTCGTTGACCGATCCGTCAAGCGGCCCCGAGGTCTGTTGGAAGACGTGGTATTTAAGGTGCAGGAAATGAAATTCCCAGCTGACTTTGTAGTCCTTGATATGGACTCGCCTGCACCCCTGCTCCAGACCCCTATCATCCTTGGCAGACCATTCCTTTGTACTTCAGGTGTCGTGGTTGATTACGGGTCTGGGAGAATCACTTTCAGCTCGAACACCCAGCAAATCACGATAAACATGAACAAAGAGCCGAACGCCACAACTGATGAGATCCAGGCAGCATCAGAAGCAGACTGTGATTTCATTACGGAGATCAGAGATTCAGAGTTATCATTGGACGATTCATGGACCCAAGAAATCCTCACTCTTGAGGAGGACTTGGAAAGCGCAGTCAGCATATGCTCCGATGACTCATGGGAGACAGATTCTCAGATGCAGGCGCATCTTCTTGAGCATTCACTCCAGACCGAACATGATCAGCTTAGCGCAGAACCGTTCGGTACATCATCGGGATCTCAACAGGATGATGAGGATGGAAGCACCTTAACAAAAGTACATCCCACCACCAGCACAGTATCAGAAGTGACAGATAAAGTGGACAGATCAAAGCCAGAACTCAAGCCACTTCCTGCAGGCCTGAAGTATGCTTTCCTTACGGGTGAAGAACACATGTATCCGGTCATCATCAGCAGCAGGCTGAATCCGGATCAGGAATCTCGACTTCTCGAGGTTCTAGAGAAGAACCGCAAGGCACTTGGTTGGAGCATATCAGATCTCCGAGGGATAAATCCAGCCTTGTGTTCACACCATATCTATCTAGAAGAAGATGCCAAGCCGTCCCGCGAATTTCAGAGAAGGCTGAACCCTAACCTTCGGGACGTCGTTATGAAAGAAATCATGAAATGGTGTGATGCAGGCTTCATCTATCCCATCTCCGACTCTAAATGGGTAAGCCCACTGCATGTAGTTCCCAAGAAATCTGGGCTTACCGTGGTTACAAATGATAAAGGAGAGGAAATTTCTACTCGGTACCAACCTCCTGGCGGGTGTGTGTTGACTATCGCCGTCTTAATGCAGCAACCAAGAAGGACCACTTTCCCTTGCCATTCATTGATCAAGTTTTGGAAAGATTATCAGGCAAGGAGTTCTTCTGCTTTCTGGATGGGTACTCCGGGTACAACCAAGTGGCGATTGCTCCTGAAGATCAAGAGAAGACTACCTTCACTTGCCCGTTCGGCACCTATGCCTTCAAGAGAATGCCCTTTGGATTATGCAATGCACCTGCAACCTTCCAAAGATGCATGCTAGCAGTCTTCGCCGAGATGGTAGGCAGTTTTCTCGAGGTGTTCATGGACGATTTCTCTGTCTATGGTGATAGCTTCGATTCTTGTCTTGAGCACTTAGACAGAGTGCTTCAGAAGTGTCGGGAAGTCAATCTAGTGCTTTCATGGGAAAAGAGCCACTTTATGGTCACTGAAGGTATTGTGCTGGGCCATGTCGTTTCCAAACGTGGCATGGAAGTCGACCCGGCGAAGGTGGATGTCATTTCAAATCTTCAGCCACCTCAGTCAGTGAAGAATGTGAGGTCATTCCTGGGGCATGTGGGATTCAATAGGCGATTCATCAAGGATTTCAGCCGCATTGCCCGACCTCTGACAGAACTTTTGTGCAAGGAAACCGAGTTCATTGTTGATCAGCCAGTTCTCCTTGCTTTCAATCAGTTGAAGGAGCTTATCACTCAGGCTCCAATCTTACAGCCTCTCGACTGGACTCTTCCCTTTGAGATAATGACCGATGCGTCAGATTTTGCGGTCGGAGCTGTTCTTGGGCAGAGAAAAGACAAGGCGCCCTATGCCATTCACTATGCCAGCAGAACATTAGATGAAGCACAAAGGAATTATACAGTGACAGAGAAAGAATTGATGGCTGTGGTTTTCGCCTTAGAGAAGTTCAGATCCTATTTGTTGGGATCAAAAGTCACAATTTTCACGGACCACTCTGATATCTGGTACCTACAACAGAAGAAGGATGCCAAGCCAAGACTGATTCGTTGGATCCTTCTCCTCCAGGAATTCGATCTGGAAATCAAGGACAAGCCTGGAGTTCAGAATGTGGTAGCAGATCACCTCTCCAGAATTGAACAGCATGAGCCTCCTCTGAGCAATGCACCTATCACAGAAACCTTCCCTGACGAAGCCATCTTAGTTGTGGATTCTCTTCCTTGGTATGCTGATATAGTCAATTACCTCGCTTCTGGGGTAATACCTTCGGATTGGACGAAGAACCAAAAGAACAAATTCATGTCGACCATCCGCTTCTACCAATGGGAAGATCCTCTTTTATTCAGAGAAGGAGCAGATTGTATTTGGCGCAGGTGCATCCCTCAGACGGAGCAATCTAGTGTCCTCGAGCATTGTCATTCACTCGAATCTGGTGGACATCACTCTAGAGATCGTACGGCAGCAAAAGTATTGCAGTGTGACTTCTGGTGGCCCACATTATTCAAGGATGCAGCGAAATTCGTTAAAAGATGTATTGACTGTCAGCGACTGAAAGGAACACTAACTGCCAAAGATTCAATGCCCCTGAAAATCATTCAGATAGCAGACGTTTTCGATGCATGGGGCATTGACTTCATGGGACCTTTCCCTAACAGTCAAGGTTTTGAGCACATCCTTCTTGCCGTCGATTACGTGAGTCGTTGGGTTGAAGCTATTCCCGCCCGAGCCGCCGACAGCAAAACAGTTTGCCAGTTTCTAAAGAAGAATATCATTTAGCGGTTTGGGATACCAAAGATTCTCATCTCAGATGGGGGTAGTCACTTTATCAACAAAGAGGTCAAAAAATTAAAGAAGGAGTACGACATCGATCACCGTGTCGCGTCTCCTTATCATCCGCATACCAATGGCATGGCGGAGTTATCCAACAGAGAAATCAAGACTATAATGCAGAAACTTGTTAGGACAAATAGAAAAGACTAGTCTCAACTCTTGGACTCAGCTCTATGGGCTTACCGAATAGCCTACAAGTCTCCCTTGGGCATGTTGTCCTATCGTCTTGTATATGGGAGACCATGCCATCTGCCCGTGGAATCGATACACAAATCTCTTTGGGCAATCAACAGTTGTAATTTGGACTCACGCAGAAGTGGTCAGAAGAGAAAAGACGATCTGAATAGGCTCTTGGAATTCCGGGACTATGCATACGATAACACCTTGATGTACAAGGAGAAGGTGAAACGCTGGCATGACCGGCACATCAGACGGAAGACCTTCGACGTTGGATAGAAAGTATGGCTATTTGATGCAAAGTTGCGGATATTCCTAGGTAAATTAAAGAGTAAGTGGATAGGGCCATTTCGAGTATGTGAAGTGCGTGACAATGGAAGCATCGCTATATCAGAATTATCCCCTGACGCACAGCCCTTCGTCGTCAACGGCCAACTACTGAAGCCTTACCTCGAACCAGATGCATTCTTGGCCGTTGTAGACTCTATTCAGTTGGTGCACCATGATGACATCTTCACAGCACCTGCGGCATCGAAAGATTCAGACGATGTACTCCAGCCTCTGTTTATCTGATTTTCTTCTTTTCTTCTTTTCTTCTTTTCCTTTTCTATTTTCTTTTCTATCTAAAAGGTGCCGCCCTTGTAGACAGTTTTCTATACTTAGGACGTACTTGGTCCTAAGTATAGGGGGGATGTGCACCCTGAGTTTTTCATTTCATTCTGATCCTCTCCATTGTCTCCTCTTTTGTCTATACTTAGGAGTATCTTACCCTAAGTATAGGGGGAGACAATCTGAGTACGATCTGTGTATTCCCACCCTTGACCCTCCCTGCTTTTTGTACAGTCTGCTATACTTAGGATTATTTGATCCTAAGTATAGGGGGGATGGTCAACTTCTCATTAATTCATTTCATTCATATTTATTCTTTAGATCTGTCTATACTCAGTACGAGTTATGTCTTTGCTTTTCCTTTCGATCTATGAGGACATAGCTCAAGCTAAGTATAGGGGGGTCGTATATACCATGTATATACTATAAGCCATAACTCATACTGAAAAATAAAAGATCACCTCAATATAAAATACAGTGTAAAAAGTTGCTTTATAATAATGAAAGATGATTGTGAGTTCCTCAGACTCCTTGTATGTGTACTGATTACTGAGTCGGAAAAGTGTTTTGTGCAAAACATTCTCTTTTGAAAAATCTTGTGAAAGATGTTTGAAAAATAGTGTGTACAAGTATTCAACCTTTGAAAAATTAGTTTTGTGTGTAAAATTTATTTTCTTTGAGTGAAAGCAAAATGTGTGAAAACTAGTGTGCAAATGATTGTGAAAATTTGATTGTAAAAATTGTTTTGAAAAATCTATGATGTGTAAAACCTTTGTAAAATCATTTTCAAATACGTGTACATGTTTGCAAAATTATTTTGGACTAGAGCTTTCAAAACCCCTGTGAAAAATGATTCTTGAATAAGTCTGAGGAGTCCGCACAAAATCTCTCATCTGTAAATAATGAATAAGCCCAAACAAAGCCTATAAGAAATAAAACCATATTGTACATCAAATACAAATATTTCTTCTTTTGTATCTACTGATTAATAAATCAGATACCTATACAGTATGATTTGAAAAATATTGTGACCAGTTTTGAAAAATTTGATGTGAAATGATTTCAAATGTGTGAAAATGTTTTGATTGAAAAACTTTTTCTTTGTGTGGAAGAAAAGATTTGAAAAACCTATGTGCAAATATTTTGAAAAATGCTTGTCAAAACTATTGTGAAAATTATACACATATAGTGTGACAAATCTTTGCAAAAATAGTTTTCAAATGTGTATAGATGATTGCAAAAATTATTGTGTACTATAGTTTGCAAAATTATTTTCAAAAACTAATAAGAACACCATTACAAATACTTGTAAATCCTGAATAAGACACATACAAGTCTTGCAATAAAATTCTAAATAAACCACTTCATTCAAACTTGTAAAGTTTTTAGAAATTCAAACATTTTGTAAATAAAGCGGCACGCCCATGTAAATAATTGTATATACTTTTCGTATACGTCCAGTTCTTAGTATTTGGAAAAATTCTTTGTGTAAAAATATTCTTTGATTCTTTCAAACTCTTTGTGAAAAAAAATTGCATCATTCATTGTGCATAGCATAAGCATACCATTCATATTCTTTTTGAGTGAGCTTGATGATTGAATCAGTCTAATAAAGTCTCAAATTGGAGCTCGGTTGGACCTTACCGCACCTAACTGCACTGGAACCTTATGGGAACTAGGTTTAAGATACTTCAGGTCTACTCAGACTTAATTCTTTGAGAAATCAGAGCTGAGTTCAAGTCACCTCAGTGGACTAACTAGAACTTTTTGAGACACACGTATGACTCTTGCCGACCATGACCTAACTTGGACACTTGCACCTTTCACTTGGCTCAACTCAGTTGGAGTGGTGAGGGGGTTGGATTTCCAGTCTGAGACGCACACGGGTGGAAACATTCGTCCTCGTCTAGGGAGGGAGATGCACCCCAACCTGGTCTAATAGCCATGAGGTCTAAAGACGGGAGATTGTGGGTTGCGATAAAGCTTCAAAAGAGGGATAGTCTACTGGCTCAAGAGGAAAAACTCCTTATGTAAATGCTGCTGTGAACAGTATGTTGAAAAAAAAATGGTCAGGCCTGTACAAAAATAAAAATTCCTGCAAAGTATGTACAAAGTCAATAAGCAAGCTTGAGTTCCAAAGACAAATATGTGAGCCTGCAGCTGGATGACTTGACTACACTGGTCTTGCATCCCGGGATAGGTAGCTACACTGGCTACCATCCATTCTTCTCTTCACCCCCTCCTCTTGAGCTGGTTGCCACTTGAACTTAGAAGGGAGTACCCTGTTCCTCGAGGAAAGAGCTGTTGGATTGGGGAATCATTGGGTTGTCAGTCTGGAGAAGTCAGTTTTTTTATCATTTTAGTTGGGGAGAGCCACTATCACTTACACCGTACAAGTCAGCTTCATAGTTATAAGGGTTTGCGTATGATGTAGACTAGTTCTGACCCGACTATTGAGGTGGGTTGAACCGAGTTCTGTGACTATCGAAGGCTGTTGTATCTAGAGCTGGTTCCCGACTAGGTTCCACACACATTCACACTTAAGGTCTGACAGGAGCTCCAAATTCAGATTTTGTAAAGACATGCATTGCACTGAAAGCACCCCTATTCACTCTATCTTTCTTTCATTCTCCTTTTTCTTTTCTTTATTCTTTTTATACTTATTTCATAAGTGTTTGCTAGGGACTAGCAAAGGCAAGTATAGGGGGGTGATGAATCTCCATTTCATCACCTTTATTCTATCATTTTGGCCTCAAAAACCCCAGCAAATGCATGTAAATAGCATCAAAGTGTACATAATAGCATTCATGATTCATTGTATTAATTACACATTAAATAAGGTTCTTAATGCCAAAATTATAGAATAAAGAGAAGAAAAGAAAAAGGAATAAAATATTGAAGATATTTTATGACCCAAACCCCGAGACCAAGGCCAGCATGGTATTGGTCGACAAGGAATAAAGTAGGGGGAGATAAGGGCCAGTGTACAATACATACCTCATTTATTCATGCATTTATTTATGCATTTTTGACACCTATTTTGTACATACTTATTTATTCATCAAATAAAGAAACTTCGTACATGAAAGTTGTAGATAATAATGTAAATAAAATTACAAAATTGAGTTTGTGTAAAAATAATACTCAGTGTACATTTTATACACAGAATAAAAAGCCAAAATCTCAACTTCACAGACCCATATCTTTCAAATATACACTCCAAATCACCCAAACTCACCTTTGATTGTATATAGCATTCCAAGAACTATTTTATAAAATTGGTTTCATAATTTTTGGAGCCCATATGCAGAAGTTAGGTTTTTGGCCCCTCTTTGTATATAGGATTGATTAAAATATTCTTTTTATTCAATTTTCATTATTTTTATAAATTCATATTTTTAGAATTCTGTAAATGATGTATATAATGCATACACACATTAAAAGTAAAGAAAAACCAAAAAGAATTTCAAAAATAAAATAAGTCTACAAAATTTATAGACAAAATACATATACTATATATCTTTATATAAATAAAAAGGATTTTAATCCTTGGTTCTTTATATTCTTTTATATTTTTATAATAATACATTATACATAACTCATTAGAAATGTAAATCCAAAATAAAAATTAAGAAAATACATTAAATAAATTAAGAATACAAAACACATAGGTTTACCTATAAGGATACCTACATATACCTATACCTATTTATTTAAAAAATGTAAATAAACTCCTAAAAATTAAATAAAAATACCTTTATACTCACAAAAATAAATTATAAATTTATAAAATAAGTCAATAAAATAATAAAAGAAAATAAACAAATTAAAAATAAAATCCCTAAAAATACATGTAAATATATACATATACACATTATTAAATTAAAACCATAATAAAACACTTCGAAAAATTCAATAAAAATCATAAATAAATACTAGATGAAATAATACACATTTTTTATTTTATAAGAAAAAATTAATAAAATCGTTTAAGGTGTCAAATAAATCAATCTCTAATCAGGTTTCCTATTTTGGCGGCTAGCGGCCGACGTGGACCAATCGCAAGCCGGCCTTCGTTGGCCCCCTGGTCAACTGTCCCATCCAAGCCACTACGCCTCTGGACTGTCCATTCCCCCGATTTCATGCATTTTTCCCGGGCACACCATCCATCAATCGAAGATGCTTCCTTCACAAGAATTGCACTCTAATCTTCCATGATGCCCACCAAAATCTTAGATCAATTAGATACTCATTGGATCAGTCAATAATCGCCGGTCAATAAGGCTACTCGCCAATGTCTATAAATAACTAGCTCCGCCTCCTTCCTCGAATTTGGCCATTTTCATTCCGATCTCAAGCCTTGATTCTAGTCCTAGGACATTCCTCGTGACAGGGGGGCGTGATGGTGCCTCGAATCGGCCGGAGGGAGGAGAGTTTTGTCGCGGCGGAGCTCCGGCGTCCGCCCTGCTCCCTGGAGGCCCCCGGGTATAAGATCTGTCTCTTTCTTTGCTTTTTAGTTAGTTTTTAATATTAGCTTTCCATTCCAGTCATTAGATTAGGTTTTAGTTAATTCCCTTAGCTTAAAAATCAAAATTCGAAGTTCGCCGGAGCTCTGCTCCGGCGACTTCTTCACCATAAACCCCACTGTTTCCGCCCGCCATTCGCATCCCATCTTGTTCCTCGTCGCATTCTCCATCGAACGCACACCTCAGATCAACCCAGGACCTTCGGTCTTGGCGAATCGGGGCTCCACCTCCGCCGTTCACCAGAGCCCCTCCGTCCACCTTCATTTTGCATTGCAGCTTCAAAACCCCGGGTCGAGGAGATAGCTCTCTCGCCCGCGGTTCTTCCTATGCAGGTACATCGAGGAATAGAGCCCATCTGGGCTAGCATTGAACCAGGAAGAGGTTCCTGGGGGTCCAAGGCTTCATCGACCTCGACCCAGCGACTCCGACCTCCAGGAGCCATGAGATTACCATCAGTCGCTGCGGGACGCCTTCAGCTACGTGTAGACCACCTCAGACGCACCGGGGAGCCCTGGAGGAGCCCGAGCTTCTCGATCGAAGCTCGCCAGGCGCGAGCTTCTCCCCTGTTCTTCCAGGGAGCTTCAGCACCGTCGGATCAGGAGGCGAGGCCCAGTTTGATCAGGAGCCGTCCGATGAAGCCACGTGCCAACCGTCAGATCAGCCCGGATCGTCTAATCCAGGCCCTTCATCGTCGAACCGGTATCCACCATCAGATGTTTGACGCGTGGATAAGTGGCGCACCCTGCGCCATTGGATGTCACGCCTTATTTGGGGTAAATTTCATATCTAGCCCCTCGTTTTTTTGTATTTATAGTTTAATCCAAAAAACAAGAAGTCACGTTGTAAATAAAGTGTATAAGTTGCAGAAAGACCCCCAATGTTTGTATATTTATATTTTAGTCCCTCTGCGCCTCACGTGCAGCACCCACGTGAGGCGCGTGAAATTTGCATTTAAACCCCGCCGGGTTTCTATAATTATAAAATGGTCCTGAAAATAAAGTTAACGTGTATTTTTATTGTGATTTTTGCATGTATGCCCCTGTCAATTATTTTATTTGCAAAAATACCCCTGCCAGGCCATTTATTTTTTGAATGCTTTGTCTATTTATTTTGTGCTTCATATTTCTTCGAAAAATCTTGCAAAAATAGACTTAAGCTCCTGTTTGGTTGTGCTTGAACGCTATATTTTTAGTTTTTCATTGTGTTGCATGCTTGCATTTATTAAAAATCAAAAACATGTCTTTTATTCACTGTATAACTTAAAAAATCCCAAAAAAATATGAAAATGCCTCGAAAAATTCCAAAAAATTCCATATGGTGCATTTTGACTATTTTAGTGTCAGTCCAAAAATCCCTAAAAATCTCAGAAGGAAAAACTTAAAAATTCGAAAATGCCCAAAAACTCCAAAAAAATATAAAAATTCAAAGAAAAATCAGAAAAATATAAACTCAGTCCCTATTTATGCTATATTTTATTATCTTTATTAGAAAAATAGTGTGGAAAGTTTTTGAGGGTGATTGCTATTTTTAATGTCTATTTTTATGACAGCCAGACCCTATTCCACTGTTTGCTCCTCTTTTGCTATTTAAAAATACTAAAAATGGTTTCAAAAATGCCCAAAATTCACAAAAACAGCAAAAAATCAGGAAAATCCCAAAAGACTTTATCCCTGAATTTTTTACTATTTTTGAGTATTTTTATAAATATTATAGTACCCATTTATGTATATATATATATCCTAAAAAAAGAGAAAAAATATACATATATATAATTACTTATATGTAGTTATATATCTATTTATTAACCTTAATAAAAAATAAAATAATAATAATAAATAATAATAATAATGAAATTAAAAACCCACTTCACGCAAGGATGACTCTGTAGCTCATGTAGGCTATGATATTTTGTATTGCTCTCTGTGGTTCGACCTCTACATGCTTGTTCCCTATACATTTTATGGTAGAGTAAATAAAGATTGATTCACATTTCTTTTTGAGCTTAATTGTTTATTCGTTTATTGTGGGTTAATTGTTGATTAACACCGATCTTCTATGAGTGGTCGCCTCAGCGACACTTGATACATTTATTATGGTGACCCTCGTGGAAAACCCCTGTTATCAGTACACAATCTCTGTGATGGTCATATAATAACCCATCTTGTATATGGAATCCCTCTATCTCATTCTTCTCAAGTTGTTGTCTCATGTCTTAAAGGACTGGATCATCCTCCTATCCTTTCTTTATTTTATCCCAGATCTCTGGTTTGTATCGGTGAGGAATAGTTATATTATCAGCACTACTATAAAATGGTTTCCATTCACTTAACGTTGATAGTAAACCCCAGAAGTGGATAGCACTCACTAACCCAAGTGAATAAGTTCTTCTGCTACGGGCATATGCTACGACGTTCCCCTTACTAGGGTGGTAGGAGATAGTGCAATCATAATCTTTCAACAACTCTAGCCACCGTCTCTGTCTCATATTGAGCTCCTTTTGATCAAACAGATATTTCAAGCTTTTATGATCGGTGAAGATTTCAAAAGTAATACCATACAGGTAGTATCTCCATATCTTTAACGCAAAAACTACGGTGGCTAATTCAAGATCAAGTGTTGGGTAGTTCTTCTCGTGCGTCCTGAGTTGTCGTGATGCATACGCAACTACCTTACCATGTTGCATAAGAACCATCCCAAGTCCTTCTTTAGATATGTCAGTGTGCACTATAAACCCTTCACTCTCGGAGGGTAGAGTAAGGATGGGTGCAGATGTTAGGCATTCTTTCAGTGTTTGGAAACTGGCATTGCATGCATCTGACCATATGAATGGACTTCCTTCTGGATCAACCTAGTCATTGGTAATGCTATTCGTGAAAAGTCCTTCACAAATCTTCTATAATATCTGGCTAATCCCATAAAAGATCGTATTTCTATGACAGTCTTCGGACATTCCCAACTCATCACCGCACTAACCTTTGTAGGATCAACTGATATACCTTCACCAGAAATAACATGGCCTAAGAAAGATACTTCAGATGGCCAGAAGTCACATTTGCTATATTTAGCATACAGTTTGTTCTTCCTTAGAGTTTCAAGTGCCTACATGAGATGGTGTTCATGCAGATACTTATCCTTGGAGTAAATAAGCACATCATCAATAAAGACTACTACAAAGTGATCTAAGGACTCCTTAAATACTCTATTCATAAGATCCATGAAGGCTACTGGGGCATTTGTCAGTCCAAAAGGCATAACTAAGAATTCATAATGTCCGTATCTAGTTCGAAAAGCTGTCTTGGGAATATCTGTATCTTTAATTTTCAACTGATGGTATCCAAATCTTAAATCAATATTGGAATACACAGTTGAACCATGTAACTGATCAAAGATATTATCTATTCTTGGCAAAGGATACTTGTTTTTAACGGTATTCTTGTTTAGTTGTTTATAGTCAATGCACAACCGCACTGACCCATCCTTTTTCCTAACAAATAAGACAGGTGTACCCCATGGTGAAGTATTACAACGAATGAATTCTTTATCTAACAGTTCTTGCAACTGTACCTTTAACTCTCATAACTCAGCTGGTGCCATCCTATACGGAGGGATAGAGATAGGCTGAGAATCGGGTATGAGAGAGATTTCAAATTCAATCTCTCACTCAGGTGGTAATCCAAGTAGTTTCTCTGGAAATGCATCAAGAAATTCTCACACTATAGGTATATCTTCCATCATTCTGTCTGACCCTGATGTAGTGGTTACATAAGCTAAATAACATTGGCACCCTTTCTCTAACAATTGTTGTGCCTTCAAAGTAGAGATATATTCGACATTATCATTGGATGTCTTTCCAATGAACTGGAACTCTATCGAGTTAGGAAGGTGAAACGTTGCTGTCTTCTGAAAATAGTCAATACATGTATGATGCCTTTCAAGCCAATCCATCCCTAGGATAAGATCAAAGTCCTCCATTTCTATTAGTCGTAGTGAAACAAGTAATTGATGTCTCGCTATCAGTACTATACAATTATCTAGGATTTCTCAGATTATGAATACTTGTCCTCCTAGTCCCTTAATCAGATAGAATTGATGTATTTCTACTGTTATCTTACCCAAAGTGGGTAATAACCGTCGAGCAAGAAATGAATGTGAAGCACTAGAATCAAATAAGACATGTACTGAAAAGCCATGAATAGTAATGGTACCTCGTACGATTGTGCCTAAGTTGTGGGCTTGTTCCTCAGTAATTGCATTGAGCTGGCCATTAGGAATAGGCAAGCTAGAACCCGCAACACTTTGTGGTGGTTGCTGTGTAGGAGATGCTCCTTGTGAGCCACGACCTCTACCATGTCTTCCTCCGCGTGTTGCTTCATTATTCGAGGTGGATGTTATATTGTTAATTGGGTTTATTTAAACCCTGAACCTCTCAATTTTGGACAATCTTTCATGATGTGGCCTTCTTGATGACAGTAAAAACACACACATGCTCATGTTTGAGCTGAAGACCCAGCCACAGAGGTGGTAGCTCCTGCTGCTGAGTCGCGAGGATATAGTGGAGGTCTAGAGAAACCTCTTATTGCAGATAATTCATGACCCAAAGTCTGTGGCAAGATTATATTAGACATGACTGGATGATAACGATTGTCTCTTCGGTTATAATTTGTCTTACATTTGGATGGTCCACCAGTCAAGTGAAAGCTTCTTCTTTGGCGGTTTTCATCCCTCTCCATCTCAATACGAGATGCGACGTCCATATCTTCATCTACAGTGGTTGCTCTAAAACCTGCAAGCTTCTCTCTTAAATCTCCCTGAAGACCACTAACAAATTTGATAAGACACTCTTGTGGTGAAGCTTCTAAAGTTGGGGAGTAACGTAGTAGCTCCGTAAAGTGAATATGGTAATCTCATACATTCTTGGATCCTTGGGTCAAAGAAGCTAACTCCCTCCTCTTCAATTCTTCCCAATGAGAGGGACAGAAGTGAGCTCAAAACCTTTCTTCAAAAACATCCCATAGAACATGATCTACTAATTTCTTGGAAATGGCTATCCACCATTATCTTGCATACCTGCTAAGGATGAATCAGCAAAGTACACCCAAGTATCTGCTGGTGCGTGTATTATTCTCTCAACATCCTGCTGACGTCATCAAGCCATAGTTCTGCCTCAGCAGGTGTCTCTATGCCTTCAAATTGAGGAATCTTTCCCTTTCTATAATTTTCTAGTAATGTTTGGTGTCTAAGAAGGGCCTTCTTCATATCCTTCGATTGGGATAGGAGAAGACACAGTTGAAGGATGGTAACTAGATTCTTCCTCAAAAAGATGGACAGAACCTTCAATCCTAGCATCTGCAGGCTTAGATGCCTCAGGTCTCTCAGCTTGTGTATTGAGTCTCTCCTCCAATGCTTGTTGCCTTTGCCCCATGTCTTGGAGCATTGTCATCATAGCTGCTAATTGTCTAGACATGTCTTGGTCTGCCATGATCCTGGGATAAGTCATAGCCAAAGGTTAGATCATATATGTCTTAGCATGATGTACATAAGGGACAATGACTTGTGAATGGTATTGAAGTCAATTATTAAGATCAAATGATCTTAATACAACCTTAGTTTCTGAATACCGCTCATAGTTTTCAATTACTAAATAAATTACTGGAGTAACCGGGCTCTGATACCAATCTATCGCGACCCTGATTCCAGGGTCGTCAGATCCTCCCATATCCGGATCTGGTTACTCAGCAATAATTTATTCAGCAATCACAACTAACATTCAAAAACAGACTGCAAAAAAATACTAAGAAAAAAATATTTTTCGATTCACAAAACAAAGTTCACATGATACATTATCTCATTATAACTGTTTACATGTACATCAGTCGGAAGAAAATACACAGAAAGAATACTAACTATCTTACAAAGGGAAGCTACTGTGGTTGGTTGGATGTCTACTATGTAAGCTGGTTGGATTACTAAAGTCCTTGCGATGGCTAATCGACACCTGTTGGGTTTTCCATAAATCATAGGATAACATTTAGCAAGTGATAAGTAACGAAGAAGAGAAAAGTAAACAAATTGTGTACTTTTTTTTCCAAAACTTGTTATGACAAAAGGTTTCTTTCCTTCTTGTTAAGTCCTATTCCTTACTATTCCACGTCAGGGATTAGTCCAGGGGAACCCCACCATTCTTGGACTCCAAAGCTGTGGACACTTAGGGATTGGAGATTGTGTTGATCTTAGTAAGCTTATGTCGTTGCAAGTCGCCTCAACCAATCCTCCAATACTACCCAAACAATTTCCTTTTCTTTTATTAATCAGGGTCTCAAATCCTCAGCTAGAAAACAAATGAGCACACCGTCCTCGAGGACTCGGTTGCTTAAAACCTCAGGCTAACATTTAATCATATAACCTAGCAGCTTTAAATACATGTTGTCGTGACCCAGCCACTATTGAACCACCCGTGCCTCCACATGGTATGACCACATCTTCCGTCGTTCAACCCGAATATATTGGTTGTTGGTACCACGTATTGCAAATCATTCATTTCGTGTGCACTTATCATAACAGGGCAACCGTGTACCACCTAGGTAGGGAAACTCCAATACGGGTTCCTTCCGACAAACCTATAGGTTGTATGGCCGACCTGTAGTTCTACTCCCAATCATCCTTAATGTGACTCGCAAATGTAATTCCTCTGTTAAGCCTTAGATTATCATAACCATAAATACTGAGTATAGACTTACATATATATTTATTAATATATTCATAACTAATATTTATGCTCTTTTTAACTTCCAGACTATACCTTTCCAACACATTGCAACCATTCGATGCTTAGACCTTATTTTAGCTGAAATCACAAAGCAACTTTTCACACTTTCTCAAAAATAGACAAATTAGGGTTCTTCGTATTAAGGAGCTTAAATACAGAACTCTCAATGATCTTATATGAAAACCCAACAGCAAAAAGGAAGGATTTCGTTACCTAATTGAGCTCTCTCTCGCGTATGCAGTGCTTTATCGTGTTTCATTTTCAGAAAGGATGATTCAAGTCTCCTGAAATGATCGAATGTCATTTTCATATCAAAAACACTAAGAATGTGTCAAGAACACGAAGAACGAACGAAGAATACGAAGAACGCAAAGAACACGAAGAACACGAAGAATTCCAAGAACATATTTTCTCGTGAAATTTCGGCAGAGTTTCCCCTTATATCAGGACATATTTCAAAATAAACACGAAAAGAGTTTCCTCAATAAAATCAATCGAGAGGAAAACAACAACGAAACTGAAGGAATATAATTAAACTGCAAGCGATGGAAAATCGGTAGACACCACGCATCTTAGGTGAGTGAATGTGTGATGAATCACAGGGTTCACTGACGTACACAGCCACCCACAATTAAATAGGGTATTACATAGATTTCTCTATAAAAATAACTATAAAAGTGGAAAAGAAACAACAATAAGCAATGGAGAATCGGTAGACGCCACGCGTCTTAGGAGAGTGAATGTGTGATGAATCACAGGGTTCACTGACGTGCACAGTCATCCGCACCTAAGTAGGGTGTTACACAGATTTCTCCTCGAACCACAACAGGATACAAATGGGAAAGAAAGACAAATCAAGAACAACTGGAAGAAAAGAGGTTGAATTGAAAGCCTAGCTTACGAAGAAAACTAAGAGAGTATCATACCTTCCTCCTCCTCGTTCTCCCGGCAGCGCTTCGCTAGCGCTCTTTCCCCGCCTCCCACTCCTCCTGCCGACCTCTCAACCTAGCCCTTGGGTGGTGGTGGTGGTAGTGGAAATCGTAGAGAATGAATGGGTAGGGGGATATTTATAGGCTCCAGAAAACCACTAACCATGGTTAGAAAACCATGGTTTAGCCCTTAACCGCGGTTAGAGGCCCATGGTTTTGGCCCATGGTTTTAGACAAAACCTATCCGAAACTTAGGGCTTAAGTTAGAACATTCTAGAGGATTCTAGATTCGCAAATGACACTTAATTAACACTAATCACGATTAACTTTCACTAATCACGATTTAACTTCGCGGCTTACGCTTATCTTTTGCTAATAATTGATTAGTGATTGCTAATGATCATTAGCAGTTTTCAATTCGTCATTAATTTCTTTAATTATACTTAATTAGTCTTAATGACAGTCGTTATGGGTTAATGGCATCTTAACCCTCCTTACTTTTCTTTCTTTTGAAAATCATAACAAATCGAAACGAAGTCCGATTCACACAAAACAAATTCCGTTGATTTTCTCTTGACGAGTCGGATCTTATGATATAGGATCCGAGAGATGCCAAGTTCATGTCTTTACAATTATAACAACCTTAAAGGAAGTCTTGTCCTCGAAACTAGAGATACAGTCATAACAACCTTAAAGAGGATTGGCACTATAATAACCTTAAAGAGAATGAACGTCCTTTCATTTATAATGAACATATACCGAATACATAGTTTTATCATTCAAACAAGTATAGGTACTTTCCTTTCATTTCTACCTCAGATTCCCATGTTGCATCTTCAAACTCTTGGTTGTGCCATAACACTTTAACTCGAGGAACCTCTTTGTTTCTCAACTTCTTTATATCCCTGTCAAGTATTTGCACATGTATCTCTTCGTATGTCAAGTCTGGTTCAACATGTAAATCATCATAACTTATCTTATGCTATGAATTCCTAGCGTACTTTCTCAGATTTGATACATGAAAAACATCATGTATTGCCGAAAGATGTGGAGGAAGAGCAAGTCTATAGGCAACTTTTCCAATCCGTTGAATAATTTCAAAGGGACCCATGAACCGGGGTGCTAACCTCCCACGCAAGCCAAACCTCTGAACACCCTCCATAGGTGATACTTTGAGAAATACAAAGTCACCTACCTCAAATTTAAGGTCTCTTCGCCTGGTATCACTATAGCTTTTCTGGCGACTCTGGGCAGTTATTAGTCTTTTTCGAGCAAGCTCTACAGCTTCCCGTGTCTCCTGGAGTCTATCTGAATCATAAAGGTTCTTTATTCCGACCTCTTGTCAACACAAAGGAGTAGTACACCTACGTCCATAAAGTGCTTCAAATGGTGCCATGCCAATACTTGTATGGTAACTGTTGTTGTATGTGAATTCTGCAAGAGGCAAATGTTTCAACCATGATCCTTTCCATTTTAAGGCACATGCTCGTAACATATCCTCTAAATTCTGAGTAGTACGTTCTGATTGACCACCTGTTTGTGGATGATATGTTGTGCTCAAGCATAGTTGTGTGCCTAAGGCTTTCATGAAGTTCTCCCAATAGTGTGAGGTGAATCGTGAATCTCGATCGGAAACTACTTCCTTTGGGATACCATGGAGGTGGATCACATGTGTAATATATAACTCAACAAGCTGGTCTGGAGTGAAAGATAGGCTTATTGGAATAAAGTGTGCCACCTTGGTCAGACGATATATTATAACCCAGATACTATCCTTACCACCAGTCGTCTGAGGTAAGCCAGTAACAACGTCCATGGAAATGCTTTCCCATTTCCACTCAGGTATGGGGAGGGGTTGTAACAATCCTGATGGCTTTTGGTGTGATGCTTTTACCTGTTGGCAAGTGAAACATGAATTCACAAACTCAACAACATCTTTCTTCATTCTTGGCTACCAAAAGTATGAATGAAGATCCTTATACATCTTCATAAATCCTGGATGAATAGATAGTCTAGAACAATGAGCTTCACGTAAGATGTCTTTCCTCAGTTCAGGTATGTCTGGTACACAATCTCTATGATGGTTATATAGTAACCCATCTTGTATATGGAATCCCTCTATCTCATTCTTCTCAAGTTGTTGTCTCAAAGGACTGGATCATCCTCCTATCCTTTCTTTATTTTATCCCAGATCTCTGGTTTGTATCAGTGAGGAATAGTTATAGTATCAGCACTACTATAAAATGGTTTCCATTCACTTAATGTTGATAGTAAACCCCAGAAGTGGATAGCACTCACTAAACAAAGTGAATAAGTTCTTCTGCTAAGGGCATCTGCTACGACGTTCCCCTTATCAGGGTGGTAGGAGATAGTGCATTCATAATATTTCAACAACTCTAGCCACCATCTTTGTCTCATATTGATCTCCTTTTGATCAAACAGATATTTCAAGCTTTTATGATCGGTGAAGATTTCAAAAGTAATACCACACAGGTAGTGCCTCCATATCTTTAAAGAAAAAACTACAACGGCTAATTCAAGATCATGTGTTGGGTAGTTCTTCTCATGTGTCATGAGTTGTCACGATGCATACGCAACTACCTTACCATGTTGCATAAGAACTACCTAAGTCCTTCTTTAGATGCGTCGGTGTACACTGTAAACCCTTCACTCCCCGAGGGTAGAGTAAGGATGGGTGCAGATGTTAGGCAGTCTTTCAGTGTTTGGAAACTAACTTTGCATGTGTCTGACCACATGAATGGAACTTCCTTCTGGATCAACCTAGTCATTCGCAATGATATTCGTGAAAAGTCCTTCACAAATCTTCTATAATATCCAGCTAATCCCAAAAAAGATTGTATTTCTATGACAGTCTTCGGGCGTTCCCAACTCATCACCACACTAACCTTCTTAGGATCAACTGATATACCTTCACTAGAAATAACATGGCCTAAGAAAGATACTTCAGATAGCCAGAAGTCACATTTGCTATATTTAGCATACAGTTTGTTCTTCTTTAGAGTTTCAAGTGCCTGTCTGAGATGGTGTTCATGTAGATACTTATCCTTGGAGTAAATAATCACATCATCAATAAATACTACTACAAAGTGATCTAACAACTCTTTGAATACTCTATTCATGAGATCCATGTTGTTGGGGCATTTGTCAGTTCAAAAGGCATAACTAAGAATTCATAATGCATGTATCTAGTTCGAAAAGTTGTCTTGAGAATATCTGTATCTTTAATTTTCAACTGATGGTATCCAGATCTTAAATCAATCTTGGAATACACAGTTGAACCCTGTGACTGATCAAAGAGATCATCTATTCTTGGAAGAGGATACTTGTTCTTTACGGTCTTCTTGTTTAGTTGTTTATAGGAAATGCACAACCGCATTGACCCATCCTTTTTCCTAACAAATAAGACAGGTGCACCCCATGGTGAAGTACTAGGATGAATGAATCATTTATCTAACAGATTTTGCAACTGTACCTTTAACTCTCGTAACTCAGCTGGTGCCATCCTATACGGAGGGATAGAGATAGGCTGAGTATCGGGTATGAGAGAGATTTCAAATTCAATCTCTCATTCAGGTGGTAATCCAGGTACTTCCTCTGGAAATACATCAGGAAATTCTCACACTATAGGTATATCTTCCATCATTCTGTCTGACCCTGATGTAGTGGTTACATAAGCCAAATAACCTTGGCACCCTTTCTCTAACAATTGTTGTGCCTTCAAAGTAGAGATATAGTCGACATTATCATTGGATGTCTTTCCAATGAACTGGAACTCTATCAAGTTAGGAAGGTGAAACGTTACTGTCTTCTGAAAATAGTCAAGACATGCATGATGCCTTTTTAGCCAATCCATACCTAGGATAAGATCAAAGTCCTCCATTTCTATTAGTAGTAGTGAAACAAGTAACTGATGTCCCATTATCAGTACTATACAATTATCTAGAATTTCTCGGATTATGAATACTTGCCCTCCAGGTCCCTTAATCAGATAGGACTGTCGTACTTCTACTGGTATCTTACCCAAAGTGGGTACTAACCGTTGAGCAATAAATGAATGTGAAGCACTAGAATCAAATAAGGCATGTACTGAAAAGCCATGAATAGTAACGGTACCTCGTACGACCGTGCCTGAGTTGTATGCTTGTTCCTCAGTAATTGCATTGAGCTGGCCATTAGGAATAGGCAAGCTAGAACCTGCAACATTTTGTGGTGGTTGCTGTGTAGGAGATGCTCCTTGTGAGCCACGACCTCTACCATGTCTTCCTCTGTGTGTTGCTTCGTTGCTAGAGGTGGATGTTATATTATTAGTTGGGGTTGGTTTAAACCCTGAACCTCTCTACTTCGGACAATCTTTCTTGATGTGGCCTTTCTGATGATAGTAAAAACACATATGTGCGCCTATTTGAGCTGAAGACCCAGCCACAGATGTGCTAGCCCTTTCTGCTGAGTCGCGAGGATATAGTAGAGGTCTAGAGAAACCTCTTCTTGGAGATAATTCCTGACCCAAAGTCTGTGGCGAGCTTATATTAGACCCGACTGGATCATAACGATTGTCTCTTTGGTTATAATTCGCCTTACGTTTAGATGGTCCACCAGTCAAGTGAAAGCTTCTTCTTTGGCGGTTTTCATCCCTCTCCATCTCAATACGAGATGCGATGTCCATGGATTCATCTACAGTGGTGACTCTAAAACCTGCAAGCTTCTCTCTTAAATCTGCATGAAGACCGCTAACAAATTTGGCAAGACACTCTTGTGGTGAAGCTTCTAAAGCTGGGGAGTAACGTAGCAGCTCCGTAAAGTGAATATGGTAATCTCATACATTTTTGGATCCTTGGGTCAAAGAAGCTAACTCCCTCCTCTTCAATTCTTCCCAATGAGAGGGACATAAGTGAGCTCAGAACCTTTCTTCAAAAACATCCCATGGAAGCGGATATACTAATTTCTTGGAAATGTCTCTCCACCATCGTCTTGCATACCTGCTTAGGATGAATCAGCAAAGTGCACCCAAGTATCTACGGGTGCGTGTATTATTCTCAACATCCTGCTGACGTCATCAAGCCATAGTTCTGCCTCAACAGGTGTCTCTATGCCTTTAAATCAAGGAATCTTTCCCTTTCTGTAATTGTCTAGTAATGTTTGGTGCCTAAGAAGGGCCTTCTCCATTGCTCCTTCGACCGGGGTAGGAGCAGACTCAGTTGAAGGATGGTAACTAGATTCTTCCTCAGAAAGATGGACAGAATCTTCAATCCTAGCATCTACAGGCTTAGATGCCTCAGGTCTCTCAGCTTGTGCATTGAGTCTCTCCTCCAATGCTTGTTGCCTTGGAGCATTGTCATCATAGCTGCTAATTTTCTAGACGCGTCTTGGTCTGCCATGATCCTGGAATAAGTCAAGGCCAAAGGTTAGATCCTATATGTCTTAGCATGATGTACATAAGGGACAATGACTTGTGAATGGTACTGCAGTCAATTATTAAGATCAAAGGATCTTAATACAAGCTTAGTTTCTGAATACCGCTCATAGTTTTCAATTACTAAATAAATTACTGGAGTAACCGGTCTCTGATAACAATCTGTCGCGACCCTGATTCCTAGACCGTCGGATCCTCCCATCTTCGGATCTGGTTACTCAGCAATAATTTATTCAGCAATCACAACTAACATTCAGAAACAGACTGCAAGTAAAATACTCAGAAAAAAATATTTTTCCATTCACAACACAAAATTCACATGAACATTATCTCATTATAACTGTTTACATGTACATCAGCCGGAAGAAAATATACAGAAAGAATACTAACTATCTTACAAAGGGAAGCTACTGTGGCTGGCTGGATGTCTACTATGTAAGCTGGTTGGATTACTAAAGTCCTTGCGATGGCTAACCGACTCCTGTTGGGTTTTCCATAAATCATAGGATAACAATTAGCGAGTGCTAAGTAACAAAGAAGAGAAAAGTAAACAAATTGTTTAATTTTTTTTCAAAACTTGTTATCACAAAAGGTTTCTTTCCTTCTCGTTAATTCCTATTTCCTTTCTATTCCACGTCAAGGATTAGTCCAGGGGAACCCCACCGTTCTTGGACTCCAAAGCTGTGGACACTTCGGGATTGGAGATTGTGTTGATCTTAGTAAGCTTATGTCGATGCACGTCGCCTCAACCAATCCTCCAATACTACCTGGACAATCTCCTTTTCTTTTATTAATCAGGGTCTCAAACCCTCAGCCTGGAAAACAAATGAGCACACTGTCCTTGAGGACTCAGTTGCTTAAAACCTCAGGCTAACATTTAATCATATAACCTAGCGGCTTTAAATACATGTTGTCGTGACCCAGCCGATATTGAACCACCCGTGCCTCCACATGGTACGAGCACATCTTCCGTCGTTCAACCCGAATATATTGGCTCATGGTACCATGCGTTGCAAATCATTCATTTCATACGCACTTATCATAATAGGGCAATCGTGTACCACCTAGGTAGGGAAACGCCAATACGGGTTCCTTCCGACAAACCTACAAGTTGCATGCATGACCTGTAGTTCTACTCCCAGTCATCCTTAACGTGACCCGCGACCCTTTTCAGGTTCCAACTCAAAACACATCAATTCCCATGATGTAATTCCTCCGTTAAGCCTTAGATTAGCATAATCATAAATACTGAGTATGGACTTACATATATATTAATTAATATATTCATATACTAATATTTATGCTCTTTTTAACTTCCAGACTCTACCTTTCCAACCCATTGCACCCATTCGATGCTTAGACCTTATTTTAGTTGAAATCACAAAGCAACTTTTCGCACTTTCTCAAAAATAGACAAATTATGGTTCTTCGTATTAAGGAGCATAAATACAGAAATCTCAACGATCTTATATGAAAACCCAACAGCAAAAAGGAAGGATTTTGTTACCTAATTGAGCTCTCTCTCACGTATGTAGTGCTTTATCGTGTTTCGTTTTCAGAAAGGATGATTCAAGGCTCCTGAAATAATCGAATTTCATTTTCGTATCAAAAACACTAAGAACGTGTCAAGAACATGAAGAATAAACGAAGAACACGAAGAACGCAAAGAACACGAAGAACACGAAAAAGGCCAAGAACATATTTTCTCTTGAACTTTCAGCAGAGTTTCCCCTTATATCAGGACATATTTCAAAATAAACACGAAAAGAGTCTCCTCCATAAAATCGATCGAGAGGAAAACAACAACGAAACTGAAAGAATATAATTAAACTACAAGCGAAAGAGAATCGGTAGACACCACACATCTTAGGTGAGTGAATGTGTGATGAATCACAGGGTTCACTGACGTACACCGCCGCCCGCACCTAAGTAGGGTATTACACAGATTTCTCCATAAAAATAACTATAAAATCGGAAAGAAAGAACAATAAGCAATGGAGAATCAGTAGACACCACGTGTCTTAGGTGAGTGAATGTGTGACGAATCAAAGGGTTCACTGACGTGCATAGCCTCCCGCACCTATGTAAGGTGTTACACAGATTTCTCCTCGAACCACAACAGGATACAAATCGGAAAGAAAGATAAATCAAGAAAAAAACTTGGAAGAAAAGTGGGTGAATTGAAAGCCAAGCTTACGAAGCAAAATAAGAGAGTATCATACCTTCCTCCTCCTCGTTCTCCCAACTGCGCTTCGCTAGCGCTCTTTCCCCACCTCCCACTCCTCCTGTCGACCTCTCAACCCTAGCCCTTGGGTGGTGGTGGTGGCGGAAATCATAGAGAATGAATGGGTAGGTGTATTTAAAGGCTCCAGAAAACCACTAACCATGTTTAGAAAACCATGGTTTAGCCCTTAACCGCGGTTAGCGACCCATGGTTTTGGCCCATGGTTTTGGCCAAAACCTATCTGAAACTTAGGGCTTAAGTTAGAACATTCTACAGGATTCTAGATTTGCTAATGACCTAATGACACTTAATTAACACTAATCGTGATTAACTTTCACTAATCGTGATTTAACTTTCGTTGCTTACGCTTATCTTTTACTAACTATTGATTAATGTTTGCTAATGATCATTAGCAGTTTTCAATTAATCATTAGTTTCTTTAATTATGCTTAATTTGTCTTAATGACAGTCATTATGGGTTAATGACTTCTTAACCCTCCTTACTTTTATTTCTTCCCAAAATCATAACAAATCAAAACGAAGTCTGATTCACACGAAACAAATTCCGTTGGTTTTCTCTTGACGAGTCGGATCTTATGATATACGATCCGAGAGATGCCAAGTTCATGTCATTACAGCAGTGAAGCGGCTTCAAGCTTAGTAGCTAGGTATCGGTTCCTTGTAGACGAACATGACAAATGCCTAAGATCATGCTCTATCATTTTATCTTCACACAAGAAATAGAGCTCCTGATGACAAAGATGAATGAACCA
This sequence comes from Ottelia alismoides, assembly GCA_037367405.1. Lineage (NCBI taxonomy): Eukaryota > Viridiplantae > Streptophyta > Magnoliopsida > Alismatales > Hydrocharitaceae > Ottelia > Ottelia alismoides. The sequence goes on along the minus strand of JAZKJV010009256.1, from coordinate 2,031,562 downwards.
GATGCAAAGAACACCTGCAAATGAATATGTACTTGCTCAATTCGAATGAATCGACTATGAATTAATTGGTTCTTTATTGTTCAAAATGGTTTCTAGAATAAAGGATGTATCAGATAAAAGATTAAAATGAATTTGAGATTGATTGACTAAGGATCTTTGATGGATGATTAAGTGATTAATAAGATCTAAAACTGTGATTATACTATCTAATTGGGCATCAAAATCGATGCAAAATGGAAATGGGGTGAATGAGGTTATCTGTGCTTGAAGGATGTCGGATCCTTCTAATCTTTGCTTGACTGTGCGGCAAACTGAAGCTCGACGTGGTGATTCCGGCCATGATGCAAGGCAGCCAAGCCTTGGAACTTCTCCTCCGAAGATCCTTATTCCACGTGGGGAGGTCCTCTGGCCTAGTCACAACCAAGATGAGGCGATGCGAGGTGGAGAAGTTGGGTTGACAGCCAAGTTGTTGTTGATAGGATATCTTCGAGGATCGGTTATTAATGATACGAAGTCATCATTGTCCCCAAAAAATCATGGATAAAACAAACAATTTTTTTCTTCTTTCTCAAGCTGAAATAATTATAGAAAATAATGTGGAGCAAGAGAAATGTTTTAGCTACTTATTTACATGTATAGTGGACAGGATCGAACTCAGGGAGGCTACAATTCCTGAGTGTTATTCAAATAATCGACGAAAAATCAATTAAGAGAAAAGCAGGAATCTCAAAGGCAAACTATCCTTGATTTTTGTGGAATTTTTCTCTTTTAATTTTTTTATTATTTTTTATTTCTATTTTTTATTTTCTGATTTTCAAATTTTTAGTGATTTTAATTTTGCAATTTTTTTAAAAAATTTCAAATAAGGAACAGTAAGCACAAGATAAGAAATACGTACATCAAACTCTTTTCGTATTTGTCAATTATTTCAAAAATATCACAAAAATCCAAAGAAAATATTTTTGAGTTTTAAAGACTTTGAAATGTTTTTGGAAATTTTTGTAGAATTTTCATATGTTTTTGAATTTTTCCAAAAATCAAGTAGTGGCAAAAATGATAAACAGTGCACAGCCTGGAGAAATTTGCAATTTAAAAATATTTTAAGTGCCCAGAACTCCTAGCAACTATTTTTAAAAAGAAATATAGGCAAATATCTACAAGAAGGAACTGAAATCATGATTTTTGGATTTTTGTAGAAATTTTTATGATTTTTCTAAGATTGTTGGTATTTTTTAATTTTTTGGGTTTTCAAAAGAAATAATGCACGAAAATTGGATAGAAATTAAAATGCATCAAAATAAAACTAAATTATTTTTTTGGAATTTTTAAGCAAAATTTGAATTTTTATGATTTTTCAAAGTTGAAACAGAGAAAAATGACATGATTTATTTTTTAATTATAATAAATGGAAATAAAATGCAATGAAATTTATATACAATGAAGAGGAACATAGCAGGAATATATACAAATTTTTGTAGAATTTATTATATAAGAAAAAAATATTTATTTCAATGATAAACTCATGAAATGAAGTTCCAGGGGAAAGTGGTAATTTACCCAGGAGAGGCGTGTGATGCACGTGATAGGGCTCTAGCAGGGGCTTCCTTGTAAATATGAAAACCTATGAGGGGTTGTCTCATATTTTCCTAAATATATATTTTTTAATCCTCGTAGGGTTTCTTTGTTCTCAAGCTTCGTTCTTTCACCGAAGATGGGGGAGGCGTCGCCTTCCTCGTTTTCTCCCAACGCAGGGTGACTGGCGGTGCTGACTATGACTCCACCGCTCGGTGGCGTCGAGGATCAGTTTTAGATGCACGCAGCTCGTATGGGTGGCAATGCGTTGTTGTAGAGATCTGAGTCCAATGGGCGGTTGGGCTGTTGATGAAGTATCTGGCGATGGAGGATGCTGGCGGGTCGGTGAGGCGACGGTTCTCGAAAATGGAGAGGGGCTTCCAAGGGTGGAGGCGCAGCAGCTCGCACGGTTGTGCCACGTGGGTGGCGCGGTGAAGGTCTCTGCTCCAGGCGGAAAGCAAAGCCATGAAGCTGGAGTGTGGGGCTGGCACCACTGGGCTTCACGTGGAGGAAGGTTACGGGCTGCTCCAGGAGGTGCGATGGCAGGCCGACCTCCAAGCGGCTGAGCTGAGGTGATGGCATGGCCGGCGGGCGTTGTGCATGGTTGGTGGTGGTGTTGGCGGAGGAAGGCGGATAGCGGATGGTGCGGGAGGCGCTCGGAGCTCGGTAGCGCTGGGCGGCCGTGGAGTTGCGAGGGGTTGTACCGATGACGCGGCAGGTACGCCAACGCCTGGAGAGGGCATGCCCACGATGACTTTTTTTATTTTTTTTATTATTTTGTAAAAACAAAAATCAAATAATAATAAAAAAACTTTTTTCTTTTACAACTTTTTAGAAATAGAACTGTAAATAATTATTTTTCAAAAAAATTATTATTTTTATTTTTTTTAAATTTTTTATTTTGTCCTTGCAAAACAAATGTTAGGAAGAAAAATGGTATATTTTTTTGTTTTTTTATAATTTTTTTTATAAACAAATAGGATGCAAGCATGATGACTCGATCCCAAAATCAAAATGGAAGACGTGAACGAGTGCGGTTCTGAGGGGAATGGCGGATGGAACCGAGTCTCCTACCACCGTGCGTGGTCAGAGGTGAGAGGTCGTGCGAGGTAGAAAAGAACGCGTAGAGATCGAGAACGTGAAATGAAAAATCAAGTCGGTGGAAGATCAAATCGTGATGGATTCTAAGATCTAGATAAAAAAAATGACGACGAAATAAAGTGGCGAAAAATAAAACTAAGATTAATATAGATGAAAAATAAGAAAAAGAATGGATCTCACCTTAGGAGGGGAAAAGACCTTGATCACCTCGCAAAGGCCGACTCGCTATCATCGGACGACTTGGAGGCTAGGCAGCCTTCTGCGACAAGAAGACTCTCGGAGAACGGGCTCCTCTCACAATGATTGATCCCATTGAAATGGAGAAGGAGCCATATAAATAAAAAAGATAAGAATTGAAATTTGAATTTTTAGATGAAGATAAAAGATAAGAGAGAAAAAATGAAATGAGATAAAGTAAAAAAGATTAGTGTTAAAATTATTTACAAAAACTAACTAATATTTTTGTATTTTCATCACTTTATTAATTAGAAAATTAAATGTAAGTTTTTTTGTAGTAGTTATTTAAGAAAATTAACTATACACATAAACTATATACATATAGTACATTATTTACATAGTTAAATAAGGAAATTAGTTGTTTTTTGTTTTTACAATTTTTATTTTTTTTTATTTTTATTTTAAATAATTAGTAAAATATTTACAAAATACAATATATACAAATGCATGGGAAAATTGCACAAACCACCCTAGAAAATGGACTTTTCACCCGTAACTCCAAAAATTATAAAATCATAGCCATTATAAAGATGATTCAATTTAGAATACAATGGAAGTGAGTTTGGTTCAATTTGAGTTCATATGAAGCCGAAATATGTCTTTCAATTATTGCTTAGTAGCTTTTTTCCAAGTGTGGTTGCTTTTATTCTGTACATGATTTGATTGCGCAGTCATTTTTATTAATTAGAAAACATTTTTACTTACAACTTTTGTTTTGAAAATTATTTGATTTGAGGTCAATTTATGTATAATTAAAATAGTGCAGTATACAAATATACACAGCACACATTTTTTCTGGATTTTTTGATTAAGGACCCTATCTCCCCCTACATTATTCCTGGTCGATCAAGTCAAGTCTTGACCATCTCTCAGGGGTTCGAGTCAACCTATATCTATTACGTATATACAGTCTTCTTTCTTCTCTCTTTTTTTCCTTTTCTTTATTTTTCCTTTCTTTATTTATTTATTTGTTTTAGGTTAAAATGGTAATAAGTGTACAATATTTACATACAGATGCAAGATAGTAAGAATATAGAGTTAGTAACATATACAGGTGTTTTATAAGGGATTTTAAGCTAAAATAAATGAATAAAGATGATGAAATGCATATTCATCTTCCCCATATGCTTTACCTTTGCTAGTCCCTTAGCAAACTCTTATTTGAAAAAATAAGTGAACAAAAAGAAAAAGAAAAAGAAAGGAAAAATAAAAAAAATTAGGACAATATTGAGTATTAAATTTATCTTCATAAAATTGTAGTATGGAGCTCTGTTGGACCTTTGGATTATTAGTGCGGCGGAACCTTAATGGGAAATGGATTTAAAACCTAACGGCATATTCAGGTCTCCTCAACAGTTAGGTCAGAACAAGTCTACATACATAAATTCTTATGACTATGAATCTTTACTTGTACGGTGTATGTGAAATATATAGCTCCCCATCTCAAAAGTAGCAAAGAAACAGCCTCCCTCAACAAGGTAACTCTAGTTACCCGGTCTAGCAACTCTTTCCTCGAGGAGCAGGGATATTCCCTTCTAAGTTCAAGTACAACCAGCTCAAGAAGAGGAGATGGAGAAAAGAATGGACGGTTTCCAGCGTAGCTACCTATCCTTGGATGCATGACCAGTGTAGCCAAGTCATCCAGTTGCAAGCTTACAAATATTTGACTTTGAAGCCCTTATGAATTTCCTTTTTTTATCCTTGTATATACACTCTGGAAGAATTTTTCCATCAAGCATGTCCACTTTTGGAGATTCTGCATTTTTTCCTTTTTTTTGAAAATATATACAAGATGCAACATGTACATAAGGAGTTTTTCCTCTTGAGCTTGTAGACTATCCCTCTTTTGAAGCATTATTGCAATCCCACAGCATCCTGTCTTAGACCTCAACATCTCTAGATGAGGTTAAGACACACTTCCCTCCCTAGAGGAAGACGAGAGGTTTCGCCTAGATGTACTACCCTCGTATGCTATTCCAAGTCAAAAGATTCTGCCACCTAACTACCTCCTCCATGAAGAGCTATGTGTAGAGTGCTTATCCAAGATAACCCACGGTCTGAAAGAATCATGTGTGTGTTGTTAAATATTCTACTTAGATTAATCAAGATGACATGTGAACATAGTCTTATGGACTCAGAGAATTAAGTCACTAGGACCTGAAAAGTTTTAACTCCAGTTCTTGTAAGGTTCCTCTGAAATTAAGTGGATTAAGGCCCAACTAAGCTCCATTTTTCAATTTTATTCCAAATTCGTTTAAATGTCAATACTATCCTGAAAAATGTACATGCAAATTCAAGAAATATGTACAATGCAAAAAGGAAGCAATTTTTTTTGAAACAATTTTCTAATTTTGAACTTTTTATGGGTTTTGGAAAAGAAAGGGAAAATGATGCACAAGCAAAAAGAGTTTTTTTATGCAACTTTTTATAGATTTTTGGTTTTGTAGGTTTTTTTTCAAAAAGGAAAAAAAAGGTTAGTAAAATATATACAAGTATATACAAGAATTTTTTGGGGTTTTTTTGTTGTTTTTTTTGTTCTTTTTTTGTTTTGTTTTTTTGTTTTGTTCTTTTTTTGTATTCAAGGTTATCAAAGTATATATACACATGCATGGATTTTACAAATTTATATACATATCTCCCCAAATAAACATATTCAAAAGTACGAGTTATGTATAAAGTATATATGCAATATATACGACACCCCCCTATACTTAGCTCGAACTATGTCCTTATAGTGATCAGAGAGCGATAAAGGAAGACATTACTCATGCTAAGTATAGAAAAGTGAAAAGACTCCTATGATACAATGACTCAAAGAGAAAATTAAAAGAATATAGGTCGGTGATCACCCCTATATTTAGGATCAAGTAATCCTATGTATGTAATATTGTACAAAAGGGGAAAACCGATGTAGAGAATGTATAGACTCAAAAACAAAAAAAGTGATATGAACAACATCACCCCCCCCAATGCTTAGGGTAGAGTATCCCTAAGTATAGACAACAACAAGAGTGATGAATAGGATGAATATGAACAACACAAATCGTTCACCCCCACTGTACTTAGGATAAAGGACATCCTAAGTATAGAATATATACACACACACGAAAAAGGGGTGAATGATAAAACGGAAGAAGATAGAGTTAATGAAAGAATATACAAAAGAAGTGGATGTACAAAGGTCAAGAAGGTCGAAAATGAACCTTCTTGCGGGACCGCTGAGGTATGGATTTGACAAGGTGTAGGTCGATATTGGGGTTATCATTTGATATGAACTGATCAGGATCGATCAAGAATGTATCCTTAGTAGCCTAGAGTGTGCAGGCAAGAATCGGTTAGTGGAAGTAGTGTGGTCATGTCCTGCCTGTGAATTCTCACAAATATCAAAGTAAAAAGGCTCGAAATCATTATCAGAAAAAGTAAGATCAATTCCAGCCTAGCGAGCCTCTACTGGATCATCATCTTTATCAAAAGGCCCAAATTCCTTTATAAAAGCAATCAAATCAAATTTGGCATTATCAGTCTCGTCGAAATTAGGGTGAAGAGGAATGGACTCATCAGTGAAAGTAGTCAAATCATGTCTGTCCTATCTAGTCTCAGAATCTGCCTTCCGCTCTAGGGTGTCTATCATGTAAATTCCGCGGATGACATCAATGCATCTCCACATACCAAAAGGAGGAACTCCAAGGTCAATGCTTTCCAAGTTTTCTTCCTTGAAGAGGAATTCTTGGGTTTCATTACCATCCAACATACAACAAGAATCTATGATATTATCCAACATATAACAAATGTTAGGAAGAAAAATGGTATATTTTTTGTTTTTTATAAAATTTTTTTATTTATAAACAAATAGGATGCAAGTATGATGACTCGATCCCAAAATCAAAACAGAAGGCATGAACAAGTGTGGTTCCGAGGGGAATGGCGGATGGAACCGAGTCTCCTACTACCATGCGTGGTCGGAGGTGAGAGATCGTGCAAGGTAGAAAAGACACGTAGAGATCGAGAACGTGAAATGAAAAATCAAGTCGGAGGCAGATCAAATCGTGATGGATTCTAAGATCTAGATAAAAAATGACAACGAAATAAAGAGGCAAAAAATAAAACTAAGACTAATCTAGATGAAAAATAAGAAAAAGAATGGATCTCACCTTAGGAGCGGAAAAGACCTTGATCACCTCGACGAAGGCCGACTCGCTGTTACCAGACGACTTGGAGGCTAGGTACCCTTCTGCGATAAGAAGACTTTCGGAGATCGGGCTCCTCTCACCAAAGATTGATCCCATTGAAATGAAGGAGAAGGAGCCATATAAATAGAAAAATACAAATTGAAATTTGAATTTTTGAATTTTTAGATGAAGATAAGAGATAAGAGAGAAAAAAATTGAAATGAGATAAAATAAAAAGATTAATGTTAAAATTATTTGCAAAAATTAACTAATTTTTTTGTATTTTCATCACTTTATTAATTTGAAAATTAAATGTCAATTTTTTGTGGTAGTTATTTAAGAAAATTAACTATATACATAAACTATATACATATAGTACATTATTTACATAGTTAAATAAGGAAATTAGTTATTTTTTGTTTTTAATATTTTTATTTTTATTTTTATTTTAAATAATTAGTAAAAATATTTACAAATATTTAGAAAATACAATATGTACAAATAAATGGGAAAATTGCACAAAGCACCCTTGAAAATTGACTTTTCACCTAACTCCAAAAATTATGAAATCATAGCCATTTTAAAGATAATTTAATTTAGAATACAATGGAAATGAGTTTTTTCAATTTCAGTTCATAAGGAGCCGGAATTGGTCTTTCAATTATTGCATAGTGGCTTTTTCCAAGTGTGGTTGCTTTTATTCTATACATGATTTGATTGTGCAGTCATTTTTATTAATTAGGAAACATTTTTATTTACAACTTTTGTTTTGAAAATTATTTGATTTGAGGTCAATTTATGTATAATTAAAATAGTGTAGTATACAAATATACACAGCATACAATTTTTTTGGATTTTCTGATTAAGGACCCTATCTCCCCCTACATTATTCCTGATCGATCAGGTTAAGTCTTGACCTTCTCTCGGGGGTTTGGGTCAGCCTGTATCTATTACATATATACAGTCTTCTTTCTTCTCTTTTTTTCTTTTCTTTACTTTTCCTTTCTTTATTTATTTATTTTTTGAGGTTAAAATGGTAATAATTGTACAATATTTACACACAGATGCAAGTTAGTAAGAATATAGAGTTAGTATTATATACAGGTGTTTTATAAGGGATTTTAAGCTAAAATAAATGAATAAAGATGATGAAATGCATATTCATCATCCCCCTATGCTTTATCTTTGCTAGTCCCTTAGCAAACTCTTATTTGAAAGAATAAGTGAACAAAAAGAAAAAGAAAAAGAAAGGAAAAATAAAGAAATTAGGACAGTATTGAGTATTAAACTTATCTTTATAAAATTGTAGTATGAAGCTTTGTCGGACCTTTATATTACTAGTGCGGCGGAACCTTAATGGGAAATGGATTTAAAACCTAACGGTCTCTAAGTTCCATAAGACTCCTATTCAGGTCTCCTCAACAGTCATGTCAGAAAAAGTCTACATACATAAATTCTTAGGACTATGAATCTTTACTTGTACGGTGTATATGAAATACATAGCTCCCCATCTCAAAAATAGCAAAGAAACAGACTCCCTTAATATGGTAACTCTAGTTACCCGGTCTAGCAACTCTTTCCTCGAGGAGCGGGGATATTCCTTCTAAGGTCAAGTACAACCAGCTCAAGAAGAGGAGATGGAGAAAAGAATGGACGGTTTCCAGTGTAGCTACCTATCCTTGGATGCATGACCAGTGTAGCCAAGTCATTCAGTTGCAAGCTTACAAATATTTGACTTTGAAGCTATTAATTTCCTTTTTTATCATCGTATATACGCTCCGGCAGGCATTTTACTTTTCAATCAGGCATGTCCACTTTTGGAGATTCTGCATTTTTTCCTTTTTTTAAAATATATACAAGATGCAACATGTACATAAGGAGTTTTTCCTCTTGATCTAGTAGACTATCCCTCTTTTGAAGCATTATTGCAACCTCATAGCATCCTGTCTTTAGACCTCAACATATCTAGATGAGGTTGAGACACACTTCCCTCCCTAGAGGAAGACGAGAGGTTCCGCCTAGATGTACTACCCTCGTATGCTACTCCAAGTCAAAAGATTCTACCACCTAACTCCCTCCTCCATGAAGAGCTACATGTAGAGTGCTTATCCAAGATAACCCACGGTCTGAAAGAATCATACGTTTGTTGTTAAATATTCTAGTTAGACTAATCAAGATGACATGTGAACATAGTCTTATGGACTCAAAGAATTAAGTCACTAGAGCCTGAAAAGTCTTTACTCCAGTTCTTATGAGGTTCCTTTGAAATTAAGTGGATTAAGGCCCAACTAAGCTCCATTCTTCAATTCTATTCCAGACTTCATTTAAATGTCAGTACTATCCTGAAAAATGCACTTGCAAATGCAAGAAATATGTATAATGCAAAAAGGAAGCAAATTTTTTTGAAACAATTTTCTAATTTTGAACTTTTTATGGGTTTTTGGAAAAGAAAGGGAAAATGATGCACAAGCAAAAAGAGTTTTTTATGCAACTTTTTATAGATTTTTGGTTTTGTAGTTTTTTTTTCAAAAAGGAAAAAAAGGTTAGTAAAATATATACAAGTATATACAAGAATAGTTTTTTGGTTTTTTTGTTTTTTTTTAGTTTTTTGTTGTTTTGTTTTTTTGTTTTGTTGTTTTTTTTGTTTTCTAGGTGATCAAAGTATATATACACACGCGTGGATTTTACGAATTTATGTAAATATCTCCCCAAATAAACATATTTAAAAGTACGAATTATGTCTAAAGTATATATGCAATATATACGACACCCCCCTATACTTAGCTCGAACTATGTCCTTATAGTGATCAGAGAGCGATAAAGGAAGACATATCTCGTGCTAAGTATAGAAAAGTGAAAATACTCCTATGCTACAACGACTCAAAGAGAAAATTAAAAGAATATAGGTCGGTGATCACCCCTATATTTAGGATCAAGTAATCCTGAGTATATAAGATTGTACAAAAGGGGGAAACCGATGCAGAGAATGTACAGACTCAAAAACAATATCACCCCCCCCCATACTTAGGGTAGAGTATCCCAAAGTATAGGCAACAACAAGAGTGATGAATAGGATGAATATGAACAACACAAATCATTCACCCCCACTGTACTTAGGATAAAGCACATCCTAAGTATAGCATACACACACGGAAAAGGGGTGAATGATAAAATGGAAGAAGATAGAGTGAAACGAAAGGATATACAAGAGAAGTGGGTGTACAAAGGTCAAGAAGGTCGAAAACGAACCTTCTTGCGGGACCGCTGAGGTATGGATTTGACAAGGTGTAGGTCGATATTGGGGTTATCATTTGATATGAACTGATCATGATCGATCAAGAATGTATCCTCAGTAGTCTCATAGTATGCAGGCAAGAATCTGTTAGTAGAAGTAGTGTGGTCATGTCATGCATGTGACGTCTCGCAAATATCAAAGTAAAAAGGCTCAAAATCATTATCAAAAAAAGTAAGATCAATTCCAGCCTAGCGAGCCTCTACTGGATCATCATCTTTATTAAAAGGCTCAAATTCCTTTATAAAAGCAATCAAATCAAATTTGGCCTTATCAGTCTCATTAAATCAGGGTGAAGAGGAACGGACTCATCAGTGAAAGTAGTCAAATCATGCCCATCCTATCTAGTCTCAGAGTCTGCCTTCCGCTCTAGGGTGTCTATCGTGTAAATTCTGTGGATGTCATCGATGCATCTCCACATAATAGAAGGAGGAACTCCAAGGTCAATGCTTTCCAAGTTTTCCTCCTTGAAGAGGAATTCTTGGGTTTCATTATCATCCAACATACAACAAGAATCTATGATATTATCATCAAGGTCAAAGTCCTTGGGGTCGACTAACATGGATACACTCTTATGGGAAGCAGGTCTCAGATGAGTAGTAGGTGTAGTGATCAACACATCGCTCCCTACATCAGAATGGAAGCGAAACTCTCCTGATCCATTATTAATAACGGCTCCCGCAGAGGTGAGTAAAGGCCATCCCAGGATGATTGGAGGGTGTTCCACAGGGGTGGAGGTCTCCATGGGCAATACAACAAAATAAGTAGTCAATTTCATGCCCTGAATAAGAATGACAGCGTTTTCTAGAATACCCTTCGGCCTCTTGATAGATCCGTCACCAAATTGAACTATCATCCCGATTTTCTTGAGAGGCCCAAGATGAAGAGACTGTTCCATAAAGAAGGGTATTATATTGATTGACGAACCATCATCAAGGAGAGTGTTATCACAAGAATAGTCAGATACGGAGCAACTCATAAGAGGTGTGGCAATGTTCCCTTTCTTAAAATATGGACGGTGAGAGATGGCATAAGTAGTGGCCATGGTCAAGATGTGACGCTCAAGTCTGCTCCTCCACTTTCTCTTCTTGTGTTGAGGAGCAGATAAATGGGTTCTGGCCTGGTGAAGTGGGGATTTAATGATCTCGTGAATGGCAGCCATCACTTCAGGTTAGTCAACATTGTTTTGAATTTTTGGACCTCCTCCATACAAGGGAGGAGATCGGAATCAGCATTTACATGAGTATTGCCAAGAGCAGTCTGTATAATGGAATCCTTGGGGTCAAGGTTGGGACAAGTGGTGGATGACTGTGTGGAAAATTGGTTTGGCATGGGTGTCCTCTCCTCATAAAATGAATCAACAATGTGTCTCCACAAGAAAAATTGAAATGAAATAGTGATTATGAACAATGGAGTGAATTTGGAATAAAATACACAAATATATACAACCAAGAATAGTAGGTCAAAAGAGAAACCTAACTATCTTCACCGTGTCTCCCCAGCAACGATGCCATTTTGTTGACAGGAAATCCTCGAGGATCGGTTATTAACGATATGAGGTCGTCGTTATCCCTAAAAAATCTCGGATAAAACAAACAAATTTTTTCTTCTTTCTCAAGCTGAAATAATTATAGAAAATAATGTGGAGAAAGAGAAATGTTTTTGCTACTTATTTACCTTTATAGCCGACAAGATCGAACTCAGGGAGGCTAAAATTCCCGAGGGTTATTCAAATAATCGATAAAAAATCAATTAAGAGAAAAGCAGGAATCTCAAAGGTAAACTATCCTTGGTTTTTTGTGGAATTTTTCTCTTTTTATTTTTTAAATTATTTTTATTTCTAATTTTTATTTTCTAATTTTTCAAATTTTTAGTGATTTTAATTTTGCATTTTTTTTAAATTTTCAAATAATAAACCATATGCACAAGATAAGAAATGCGCACACCAAACTCTTTTTGCATTTTCAATTATATCAAAAATATACAGAAAAATCCAAAGAAAATATTTTTGGGTTTTAAAGACTTTGAAATGTTTTGGGAATTTTTGTAGAATTTTCAGATGTTTTTGTATTTTTCTAAAAAAATCAAACAATTGCAAAAATGATAAACAATGCACATCCTGGAGTAATGTGCAACTTAAAAATATTTTAATTGTCCAAAAATCCTGACAACTATTTTTATGAGGAAATATAGGCAAATATCTACAAAGAGGAACAAAAATCATGATTTTTGGATTTTTTTGTAGAATTTTTTATGGTTTTTCTAAGATTTTTGGTATTTTTCATTTTTTGGGGTTTTCAAAAGAATTAATGCACGAAAAGTGGAAAAAATTAAAATGCACCAAAATAAAACTAATCTAATTGTTTTGGAATTTTTTAAGCTATATTTGAATTTTTATGATTTTTAAAAGTTCAAACAGAGAAAAACAACATGTTTTTTATTTTTTAATAATAATAAATGGAAATAAAATGCAATGAAATTTATATAAAATGAAGAGGAACACAGCAGGAATATATACAATTTTTTGTAGAATTTATTGGGCGAGAAAAATATTTATTTCAATGATAAACCCATGCAAATCAAGTTTGGAATAAACAGAACTGAAATGTGAATACTTAATGTTTTTACATAAAATAAATAAAAGAAATAAAGTTGCAGGGGAAAGTGATAATTTACCCATGAGAGGCGTGTGATACACATGATAAGGCTCTGGTAGGGGCTTCTTTGTAAGTATGAAAACCTGCAGGGGGTTGTCTGATATTTTCCTAAATATATTTTTTAATCCCCGTAGGGTTTTTCATTCTTAAGCTTCATTCTTTCACCAAAGATAGGGGATGTGCCACCTTCCTCAATTTCTCCCAACGCAGGGCAGCTGGCGGTGCTGGCTACGGCTCCTCCATGCAGTGGCGTCGACGATCAGTTCTGGATGTGGGTGGCTCGTGCGGGTGGCGACGCATTACTACAGAGATCTGAGGCCAGCAGACGGTCGGGTCGCTGATGAAGTATCTGGCGATGGAGGATGGTGGTGCGCCGGTGAGGCAGAGGTTCTCGAAAACGGAGAGGGGCTTCCAAGCACGGAGGCGCGGCAGCTCGTATGGTTGTGTCGCGTCGGTGGCGCGGTGAAGGTCTCTGCTCCAGGCGGAGGGCAGAGTTGCGAAGATGGAGTGCGGGGCTGGCTATGCTGGGTTTCACGCGGAGGAAGGTTGCGGGTTGCTCCAGGAGGTGCGATGGAGAACCGGCCTCCAGGCGGCTGAGCTGAGGCGATGATGCAGCCGGCGAGCACCGCATGTGGTTGGTGGTGGCACTGGCGAAGGAAGGCTGGAGAGCGGATTGTGCGAGAGGTGCTCGTAGCTCGGTGGCGTTGGGCGGCTGTGGAGTAGCGAGGGGCGGTACCGGTGATGCGACAGGTGCGCCAAAGCTTGGAGAGGGCGTGCCCACGGTGACTTTTTTATTTTTTTTTATTTTTTGGGTTATTTAGTAAAAACAGAAATGAAATAATAATAATAATAATAAACTTTTTTCCTTTTTAATTTTTTTAGAAACAGAATAATAAATAACTAATTTTTAATTTTTTAGTTTTTTTATTTTTTTATTTATTTCCCTGTAAAATAAATGTTAGGAAGAAAAATAATATATTTTTTTATTTTTTTATTTATAAACAAATAGGATGCAAGCATGATGACTCGATCCCAAAATCAAAACGGAAGACGTAAACGAGTGCGGTTCCGAGGGGAATGGCAGATGGAACCGAGTCTCCTACCACTGTACGTGGTCTGAGGTGAGAGATCGAGCGAGGTAGAAAAGAACGCATAGAGATCGAGAATGTGAAATGAAAAATCAAGACCGTGGCAAATCAAATCGTGATGGATTCTAAGATCTAGATAAAAAAATGACGACAAAATAAAGAGGCGAAAAATGAAACTAAGATTAATCTAGATGAAAAATAAGAAAAAGAATGGATCTCACCTTTGGAGCGGAAAAGACCTTGATCACCTCAATGAAGGTCGACTTGCTGTCACCGGATGGCTCATAGGCTAGGTACCCTTCTGCGACTTGAAGACTCTCGGAGATCGTTCTTCTCTCACCAAGGATTGATCCCATTGAAATGAAGGAGAAGGAGCCATATAAATAGAAAAGATAAGAATTGAAATTTGAATATTTGAATTTTTGGATGAAGATAAAAGATAAGAGAGAGAAAAATTGAAATGAGATAAAGTAAAAAGATTAGTGTTAAATATTTACAAAAATTAACTATTTTTTTTGTATTTTCGTCACTTTATTATTTTGAAAATTAAATGTTATTTTTTATTTTTTGTGGTAGTTATTTAAGAAAATTTACTATATACATAAACAATATACATATAGTACATTATTTACATAGTTAAATAAGGAAATTAGTTATTTTTTGTTTTTAAAATCTTTATTTTTTATTTTTATTTTAAATAATTAGTAAAAATATTTACAAATATTACAAAATACAATATGTGCAAATACATGGAAAAATTGCACAAACCACCCCAGAAAACTGACTTATCACCCCTAACTCAAAAAATTATGAATCATAGCCATTTTAAAGACAATTTAATTTATAATATAATGGAAGTAAGTTTGGTTCAATTTGAGTTCATATTGAGCCGGAATTGGTTTTTCAATTATTGCTCAGTGGCTTTTCCCAAGTGTGGTTGCTTTTATTTTGTACATGATTTGTTTGTGCAATCATTTTTATTAATTAGAAAACATTTTATTTACGACTTTTGTTTTGAAAATTATTTGATTTGAGGTTAATTTATGTACAAATAAAATAGTGTATTATACAAATATACACAGCACACAATTTTGTTGGATTTTCTGATTAAGGACCCTATCTCCCCCTACATTATTCCTGCTCGATCAGGTTAAGTCTTGATCTTCTCTCGGGGGTTCGGGTCAGCCTATATCTATTACATATATACAATATTCTTTCTTCTCTTTTTTGTATTTTTCCTTTCTTTCTTTTTTTAATAAGTGTACAATATTTACACACAGATGCAAGTTAGTAAGAATATGGAGTTAGTATTACATACATGTGTTTTATAAGGGATTTTAAGCTAAAATAATTTAATAAAGATGATAAAATGTAGATTCATCGGTTGTTCTGGAACAGGAGACTGTTAGGAGAGTTGGTTCACAAATGGCGAACTTTAGGTCGATTTATAGGACGATTAGGTGGAGTTGGGTAGTAATTCAATGGTAGGCGTGTTAGATGGAGGTTAGATGGAGATATTGGATGGTTTAAATTTCATTTAGGATGAATAAGTATGTGGGCAGAAGTTGGAGAAAAGAGTGCGTTGGAACAGATCCAACGACCTGGTTCTTGAAGAGGATGAACAAGGTGCTAACACATGTCAACACCTGGTTGGCCAGATGCGATAAATATATTATAAATTAGATAGTAAAAATGATTAACATTATTTTGAATGAGTATAAAAATGAAAAACAAAAATAATTAATTTATCTAAATTATTGAATAATTAATTTTCATAAATAATAAATAAATTATGAAATATAGATATTGTATTAATAAAAAAGGTATAAATAATACTTGATAAATATGTATTTGATTTTTTAACTTAATTAATAAATAAATAATGCCTTATTTTTATATTTTCTTGATTATTAGAATAATAAATTGGATATATGTGAATTTCTATGGATTTTAATAAATACGGGTATAAGTTACACACTTCAATTTTATCTATAAAAAGAGTTTTTAATTTATTTAAAATAATAAATAATGTCAAAAAATTTTGAAATAAATGATTATTAAAATACAAGATCATGAAAATAATTAAAAATTATAAAATCATTACAACTATAACTAATATGTTCTAGATAAAATAAATGGCCTAGAAACCTAGTTGTCATTAGGTCCCAAAATTGACTATTTGCAAACAGAATCCGATTTTAGTGAAATCACCTCTATTAATTATATAATATTATTTTATGATCTTTAAAGGTGAGTAGAGTGAAATTGGAGTTCGTATGAGAAAGTTATGATGTTCGAAAGTTGAGAAATTGACAATTTGAAAGTTGGATTTCTTGGCATATGTACAAGATAATTTTTTTAACTTACTTTCATATTTTTCTATACATTTTCACAAATAATTAGGAAAAGAGTTTGGTGAAAAATATATTCATATGCATTAATTATAAATCAATGAAGATTCGTTAATTATTTAATCAATAATGAAGAGTGTATAGAGTGAATAATTATTTTTTTTTATTTTCTTTCCTTGTCTCCCCCTACTTATTTATTTGTCGACCAATCCATGCTGACTTGGTCTTGAGGGTTAGGTTCTAAATATTTCTTGCAGCTATAGTTATGTTATATAAGTCATATTGTACATATATACTTATCTACAATCTACCTTCTTTTTGTTTTTATGTTTATTCTTTTATTTGTTTACATGTTTTGGGTGCATAAAAGTGCATTTTATTCATGAATAGGGTTTTGATAAAAGATGGAAATTATAAAATATTTACATGTATTTGTCAAGGGTTTTAAGACAAAATGTAGAAAGAATGTTAATGAATCATGGATTCATCAGTCATCCATCCTCCCTAGTAGGAAGGTGCAATCTCCATGTATTCTAATGAGATTGCATTATTCCATGGAAATCTCCTATATTTACAACAACACTTGTTGTAAATTAGTCTACAAAAATAATTTATAATTATTTTGTAAATATTCCAATCTTGTCATTGGAAGATTATGAATCACATTCACATCCCAAAAATAAAATGTAAATTAAATTTTCAATTTATTGTCCAATGTGAATCCAATTCACATAACATTTAAATTGTAAATGTTACTTACAAACAACTCTCGCTTATATATTATAAATCACATTTATAATATATATGATTAATATGGATAGTGTTATCCACATTATTCATATCCATGATAAGTAAATCACACTCAATCATCATGGATCTCTATTCTCATGTGCCCAAATAATGTGAATCACATTCAAATTATTCACATCTTTGATAATTAAATCGCATTTGATTATCTCATATAATTTTTCCTTATAATATGAATCAAATTCATATTGTTTATGATTAATAAATCACATTTAAATATCCATTTTCTCAATGCTCGGATACCTATATCAGCAATGAAATTATCCATGAACTCTTTCGAGGATAATGCCCTTTCTCTGCAGGTACTTGGAGATAAGGACAGGACGATTATATTGTTCCACGTATAGTGACTTGAATATTGAGATCACATCTCAAATCCAGATCCTACGGACCTCTCATAGATACTTGATTAAATCAAGACCACAAATCTAATCTTCTCATTGTATCTGAATCACATTCAGATCATGCCTCACATTTAGATCAAGATCGGATCACTTCTCTACTGGGAGGAGTCACTAAAATCTAGACACATTTCATCTCTCCATAGGAATGGAAGCGGCATGGTTATACAATCGTTTATGATCACATCACCCTCAAGTATTGCCAATACCTGTACATCCTACATACTAGAAGACGTAGATAAAAACCCAAATATTAGATCAATTTTACACTGTCTACTTCAAGGATTTATCATTAAGTTTCTCATTTGACTATTGGGAGATGGTATCGATCATATACTTTCCAAAAGCATATATCATACCAAGGTGTTGATCATATACTTTCCAAAAGCATATATCAAACCTTACGAATTCAGTCAAGATTCCAAAGAGAGACAGTCGTGCATGAAATTTGATTCTTCCCAATATCTCATGAGTGAACTCGTGTCTTCCGGTTCAGGTAATGAACATGTATGATCCCTTTGAGAGATTATATTACTCATATGCCCTTGTATGCACACCAGCACGCAAGTTTATAGACCTTGATTAGGTGATCAACGTATTGGTCTACCAAATGTACATACTCAGACATATAGTAACACATCTATCGCCATTCAGAGGATGCATGCCTATATTGTAACAACATATGACAAAGTTCTTTGGTTATCTCGATCTCGTTAAGTTAACTCTTTTGACCTAACTTATCTAACACCTCTGAATCTCTATTCCTATGTAGAGGACCTACATCAAGAGGTCGGTTAGATATCAGGCTCTATAGAAAGGATTTCCATCTCCTTCTCAGGCTGGAGATCATCTCTTAATAATCATTTGACGGTGCTTGATGAGTCCTCAATCTTACTCTTTTGATATTCATCCAAGCACCTGCCTTTATGATTCAACAATCGAATCAAACAATTGTATGATCATTAAGATAGCCATGGTATATTACCCTAATTTTACAAAGTGACATGTTATGCAAATTAATTATTCTTCATTTTATATCAGGGAATGATATTTGCAACAACATTTATTACATAATGGCTCGTCGTGGGCTCGCATGTCCAACGTAAGTTCTCCCATGAGGGTACTAAGTTCACCTCGCAACAATGCTGAAGTACTTGCTCTAAATGAGAAAGTATCAAAGCTATCCCCGTAGATCGAGAAATCATCCATGATGACCTCCAGAACACTTTCCACCACGTCGGCAAAAATGGCCAACATACACCTTTGGAATGTAGCAGGGGCGTTGCACAATCCAAAGGGCTTCCGTGTAAAGGCCTAGGTGCCAAACGGACAAGTAAATGTTTCTTTCTCCTAATCCTTCAGAGTGATTGCAACCTGGTTATATCCCGAGTACTAATCCAAGAAACAAAAGAACTCCTTCTCTGTCAACCTCACAATAATCAGATCAATAAAGGGTAGTAGAAAGTGATCTTTCTTTGTAGCCGAATTCAAATGTAGGTAATCTACACAGACACACCATGAAGTAGGTACACGGGTCGGAATCTCCTCACCACGGTCATTCTTTATGATAGTAATCCTAGATTTCTTCAAGACCACATGTAAAGTCTGACCCACTTGGAATACAAGATGGGATAAGTAAAGCCAGCATCACACCATTTCCTGATCTCTTTCATGACAACATCTCGGACGTTCGGATTAAGATGGCACTGACATGCACGGGAGGGTTTGCTGTCATCCTCTAAGTAGATATGATGCGAACATAAAGATGAACTAATCACACATAGATCTGAAATATCTCGCCCAATGGCCTTACGATTTCTCTCTAGAATCTTTAGCATGTAAGATTCATGTTTGTCGGTCAACTGCGAACTAAGTATGACCAGAAACATTTGGGGGGATCTGCAAGGAAGGCATACTTCAACCTTTAGGGTAAAGACTTAAGCTCAGGTGGTGGTTGAATCAGATCAGTGGCAACCTCTATAACTACACCTGCAGAAGGTATCTGATCAATACTGTGTGTACTATCCACCGAGGCCTCTATAGGGTCAGTAAGTAAAATTTCAGAAAGGTAGGTAATGAATGATTTCTACTCAGAAAGATATGGCTCATCAGGATGTTCAAAATTCTCAACAAGTATCTCATAAATCTCAATAGGAGGTATCACATAAGTATTCTCAGAAATAGAATATGTCTCATCAATCTTAGAATGTACCTCCAATATCTCAAAATGATCCTCAGAATACATCTTTAATTGTCCATCCACAAATGACTCGGAATGATCAACAAGGGAACTCAAGGTGATTGTGCTTTCAAGAAGGTTCTTCAGAGAAAAGAATGCCTAGGTGTCCATGAAATTAGATAATAGATCTATATCTCAAAATTCAACAAGACAATCATAGTCTTCTAAATCTAGTGTAACTGTCTCTTTCTCATCTGCTGCTGCTGGTGGTGGTGATGGTCTTGGATCTGGGATTGTATCTATCTTCACCTTATCACTGTTAGAGTGAAAGATGATCTCTCCAGTACCATACTTAACTACCGCTTCGGTCATTCGAAGGAATGGATGACAAGTATGATTGGGGTATAGAGTAATAGTGTAGAGGTATCCATATCCATAACAACAAAATCAAGTGGGAATCTCATTCCTTGCACCATTACAATAACGTCCTATACAATTCATCTTTGGCCTCTTGATCGATCTATCAGCAAAATGAAAGATCATCCTGGTGGATCTAAGAGGTCCCAACCTAAATTCAGTGAAAAGTGAGGATGGCATGAAATTAATGGGCGAAACTCTATCGAAAAGAGTACGATCATTTTCTTGATCAAAGATGTGCCAACGGATGTGAGGTGCTCCCTTATCTTTCTTTTTGGGCAGGAGGTTGCTAATTCATGAACTATGACCATGCTTAAGATGTCCTTCTCTATTATCTTTCGTATGTTCTGCTTTGGTTGATGCTTTTGTGTACGTGTTTCTTTCATTCTCTTTTTGACTGCAGGCAAGTACTCCATGGCCTTATGGAGTGGCTTCTCTAAAAAGATATTAGGAAGGATCTCTACCACTCCAAGATTAGATATTGATGTTTTTATTTTTGGATTTTTATGGTTTTATTTAAAGTTGAAGGAAATGGAACAGAATTAGAAGAAATATCATGCTACTCATTTCTCTTATTTAAAATAGAGTCATTATATACATATGGAAAACTAGATTCAGTCTGTACAATGTCATCCACTATAGGAATAGAAAGAACAAAAGGAAAAACATGATGGGTTGCATGGTCTGTTGGTGTAGAAGAAGAATCCACGACTAGTGGGTTCTCCTTCAAAACTGACTCGACACTGATTTATTTATTCTCATTTTGGATTTTTTTGAATAATTCTGTGGAAGAAGGTGGTTGTGATGGTGAAGAAGAAGAAGATGGTGAAACTCCAAGATCTGGTTCTACTACACTGGATCGTTGGTAAAGAAGATGATGAAGTTGATGAAGCTCTCTCAACGGCTCTCTCCAATCTCAACTAATGTGTAGGAGGCTACAATCTCCTACTGCTATTGAGATAAATGGTGTCAGATAAACATGTAAAATCGAGGGTCATACTTGTCTCGGATGTGGATGGATCATGGGCTACCTGCTCCTTATGTATGAAATTGTTGGGATTGGCCTGACTTAGGTTGGGATCAATATCTTTGTGGTGCCCAAGTCATCAAACCTCTGAGTCAGATCATTCATATTCTTCATCAGTAAAGAAAGCTGATATAGAGCAGGATTCAATGAAGGTGCCTCAGGATGCTCAATGACTAGTTTTCGCTGAGACTATTAGTGTGGAGGTTGTTGGCATCCAGAATACTACTAGTGATAATGAGGAGATGGAGGATGTGAAAAATGTCCGCGAAATACAGACTTCTGCTAATTGTAAGGCTATTAAGGATATGCATGATGTGTCTGCTACTATACATATCTCCTATTCTGGAAGTGTAGTGGAGACGAGAAGTGAGGTTGTAACTGTTGGTGTTGCAGGTGTGGTCTCCTTCCTTGAAAATGGTGGGTGGGTCTCTGACTCAGCTGGGAACCCATCTAACCTTGCCCTGACGGACGTGTCTGGTTACACTCTTTGTCGAACCAAATATCGTTCACCTCCTGAATGAGTGGAGGTGGAGAGTGCTGCTCAGGTATATATGGAAGCTCCTGTTGGTACGATACAATGTGATGTGATCGTTGCTAGACCCGGTCAAGGGTCTGCACATAGTAAACGTTATGAACTATATATGGTTCTCTGGTACTGCTGAAGTGGAAGAAGTTTGCTCACGAGTAGATGTATCAGTTGATGCACTCGCACTTTGACATGCACCAATCGTACTGATAAGAAGCACATAATGCTTTATGATTTCATCCAGCTAATCTAGGTTCTTTGTCCTCTGTTCGATCACCTATAGCTTGTTAAGCTCCTTTGATTATTTGTCAATTAATGGTCAGATCAACATTGTCCACCCTATCCACATCATGTGATGTTGTCATGTTGACAGCCTTGTGGGGTACTACAAGTGAGGGTACAAGAAGCTTCTGAAAAGCAAGCGAAAAAGAAAGAGCTGCAGATCTCTCATCCATCTCCTCAAAAATCTGATAAAGGACATCCTTATCCTTGTTGAAATGGGACCCCCCATAAGCGACATCTACTATCTTCTGGTTCTCAATGCTCAAACCCCCAAACAAGTTCTGCACAAGGGTCATCTTTGGACTATCTTGATGGGGGCACATCTCCGTTAAATCCTTGAATAATTCCTATTCCTCGTGAATCGGCTCATGGGACATTTGTCAGAAGTTGGAAATCAAAGATCACATTTGGTTGAGACATCCTAGTGGATAATATTTGATTAGAAAATCTGATCTCAACTCTTCCCAAGTTGTGACAACCCTTCCTAAATGGTTAATCCAATATAGATGCCTTGTCCACGAGACTGAACGGGAAGGTTGTCATCTTCACTAACTCTAATGGAATATTTAGGTACATTCAGGTAGTGTATTGTGCCACAAATGCCATCAAATTACTGGAGGTGTACATAAGGTTCTTCATCGATATGTATGTGGAATATTAGGAAGAATAGTAAAACTGTGGGCTTAAGCCGAAAAAGCCCATGAATAGTAGGGATCCTAATCCATGTGTTGGTATGTCCTGCCTCTGGATTATAGGCATCCTTCAGTGTAAGCTTAGTCATTGGTTCAATGAGTGGATCTTCTCCTCGCCTATTCCCACCTCCTTGCTCCTCCGCTCTCCTTTCTTGTCTATCATTCCTCAGCTCTAAGATCATATCTCTCATTCTGTCTTGGATGTCAGCTTGTTCAGTTAACTATGCTTGAATGGCCTTCATGGAAGCTAACATCGTATTGTTGATCTTGCTCTGCTCTTTCATGAACCTTTTCCCTTTGGTGGCATCAAGTGATCTGATTCTACCTTTGAAAAGGTCTAGGGCACTACATTAGTCCTCAAAAATGGTGGAGTCTCATAATTTAGTTTTAGATTAGAGTCAATCTCAAACAATGAATTGGATGAGTAGACGGGTGATGTGAAAGAAGAGGAATATTCAAAATGTGAGTCTTCCCGAATAGAAGATGATCGAAATAGAGTGTGAAATGAGCTCACAGTGTCTGAACATGAAATACTTTAATCCAACAACTTCAATGTCAATAGGATGCGATAACACAAAGTTCAACATAAGAAGAAAAAGAGGAAAAGATGAAAAGGGTGCGGAAGGATCTTTACACTAACAAACAAATACGATACAAACCTATGATTCACCAACTGGACACAAATGGAGACCATAAGAGTTTGGTCTTTTATCTTTCCATTTTAAGTTTAATGAATCTACAAGAAATTACTTACTACCAAGCACACAAGGTGGGTCACCGCTATCTCCCATCGTGCATACTCATACCTCCCCAATTAATGGTACCATCTTCTTAGGCTACGGGGTTCAATATCAGACCCAAAGGGAGATAATAGGATTAGCACACCAAAACAATTCTATGGTTGGAGGCAAGTGCTTGCATCTCAGACTTGCATCAAAGAGTAATGCACATGAGCATAGGGCACAAGTCCAGCGATCTGGGCTCTATCTGTACGGCTGCATCCTCACCCACTCTGTCTGGAGGTAAGCACCTGCAAACAATGAGGGGGTTACTCTCCCTAAAACAACGTTTTTTCTATACGTTTCTTTTAGGGTCGAGTTTTCTTTAATAGTCCTAGTTTTATACAGTTATCATTTTTTTGAGTTTTATTCAAGTAGACGATCTAACGAATTTTCCAATTCTTTTTTGGTTTATGTAAGTGAAAATGGGGAAGGATAATAGAAAAGTCGAGTCGTGATGAAATCAATGATGCATGCAACAAAAGACATGCGTACCTTTTGCCAGAACTCTACATGCAAAGTCATCCCCGTGTAAAATAAAGACAAAATAAAACTAACCTAAATGATGCATGAGAATCGTCCTAGTAGTAACTTCTTTTAGCGGGCAAGAATAAATTAATTTAACTAAGTCCAATCCTACGATCTAGCCTATAGGAATAGATTTTTTAGGGGCTTTGGACCTAATCGATCACCTGGCTAAAGCAAGATAATAAAACCACTTCTGAGGGCTCAAGCACACGAAAATCACGGGAAAACAAATAAAAATAAAGTCGATGAAAACAAAAATCTAGTGAGGTCCTCCACGTGCACAGACACTTGGTTAAACAAACCCCGCACATACAACCTATGTAATGGCCCTTTAGAAAATAGAAAAAGAGGCAAGTGTCAAATAAATATTTTTAATTTTTTATGAGAATAATAATGGAATAGAATGGTAAATAAAATAAAAAATATATATGTGCAAAGTGCTCCAAATTTTTTGCTTCTTCCAAATCTTGTGTTCCTCCTCTTATGCTCTCCAACAACTCGGTGAAGAAATGAGTTGTGTCCGCTTTGCTTGGGTGCGTCGGCGCTCCTAAGAATGCCACCGTCACTCATCGTGCCCTCGCAAGAAAGAGGAGACAAAATAATATGTAAGAAACACATTATGTATAAAAATAATAGAGCAAGAATAAAAGAAAATAAATAGAAAATATATACAAGAAAAATATAAAGAATACAAACAAGTATCTACCACCAAGAATAGCATGCTAAAAGGAAAACCTAGCTACACTCATCGTGCCTCCCCGGCAATGGTGCCATATGTTGATCAGGGAAATTCTTGGTTTTAATTATGGAGAAATATTTGCAAAGTCAATGCAACCCTAAGAATCCCTCAACAAGAATTTATTTGATTCTCAAGCAAAAATAAAATGAAGAAAATTTAGCAAGAGAACTTTGCTATTTAACCATATAGAATACATGATCGAACTCAGGGAGGCCACAAAAATCTCTAGGGCTATTCAATTCAATGAAAAATAAAAGAAAAGAAATAGGGAATTCTATGCTACTGTTCTTAGTTTTTATGTTGTAGTTTTTTTTAGTTTTTTTTTCATATTTTAATTTTACTTTTTATTTGGATTTCTGATTTTATTTTTTATGATTTTTATGTTTTACAAATGTTTTATAATTTTTGAAAATAAGAGAAAAAAAGAAAAATAAATAAGAGAAAAGAAGAAAAATGCATCTTTTTAGATTTTTAAAGCATAACAAAAATATACAGAAAATTAAAATAAAATGATTTTTTGGGTTTTTTGAATTTTTCTAATGTTTTTGTAGTTTTTCCAAAATTCTCTGAGTTTTTTAAAAATAAATGAAAGATAGGACAAACAATAAACAAAACACAATATTTATGTTTTTTGCATTTTAAAAACATAAAATGAAGTTAAAAACGATGAAAAATACACAAGCAGAAAGATAATTTTTTTTAAATTCATAAAAGCTATTTTATGGTTTATTCAGAATTTATTATGATTTCCTATTATTTTTTGTTTTTGAATGTTTTCTTATTACTTTCTTGATTTTTATGCAAAATTAGAGAATAAAATTTGGTCACAAAATAAAATTAATCAAAATACAATATTTACAAATATTCTAAAATACAATATGTAGAAATATATATAGGAAAATGAATAAATGGATAATATACATCATATATATATATATATGTATAATATACAATAACACCCCAAATTTCCACATTTCACACCTTAACTCCGATTTTTATGAAAGCACTTCCATTTTAAAGATTTTCTACTTTCGAGTAAAATGAAAGTGAGTTTGGTTGATAATGAGTCTTGGTGAAAAGATGTTGATCTGAGAATTTTAGCTTTGCGGTTTTTTTTCATATTGTGTATATTGATTTTTCTTGTAATTATTTTTATTACTTACAAAATATTTTTATGTACAAGTTTCAAGAAGAATCACTTTTATTTGAGTTAAATTTTTATGAATAAATTAGTGAAAGGAAAATGTATTTTATAACAAGTAATAAATATACATAGGTGAGGATTGATTTTTCTGGAGTTTCTTGTATTTAGGCCTTATCTCCCCCTACTTTTTTCGTGGTCGATTAGGTCAAGTCTTGACCTACTCACGAGGTCTTAGTCTGCATGTATCTATTACATATATACAGTCTTTGATTTTCTTTATTTTTTGTTTGTTTATTTATTTATTTATTTTAGGTTAAAATATTGATAAATATACAATATTTACATAAGAATTTGAGTTAGTAAAAGAATAGGATGATATTTACAAATGTTTTAGAAGGGACTTTAAGCTAAAATGAATAAAGATGATGTAATGCTGATTCATCAAGCAATGCAATGGTTGTACAGGTCAAAGGAAAGCACGATGGGAAGCAAGGATCCAAGAAGGGTCCAACTCAAAAGAAGAATAAGAAGAACCAAGCCATTAGAACCTCTTCAAAAGCTTCTAAACATCTGACATCCAAGAAAATGAATGTATGACATCACTGCAAAAGGCTAGGACACTGGAAGCGCAATTGTTGATGAATCTGCGATTTGTCATCTTTATTCATTTATTTTAGCTTAAAATACCTTATAAAACACATGCATATAACGCTAACTCCATATTCTTACTAACTTGCATCTGTGTGTAAATATTGTACATTTCTTGCTAATTTTAACCTAAAATAAATAAATAAAGAAAAAAAGGAAAAATAAAAAAATAAAATAAAAAAATAATAAAGAAAAGAAAATAAAAAAAGGAAGACTGTATATAGGCTGACTCGAGCCCCGAGAGAAAGTCAAGACTTGACCTGATCGACCAGAAATAAAGTAGGGGGAGATAGGGTCCTTAATCAGAAAATCCAAAAAAATGTATTCTCACTTATTTTGTATATATCTGTATAAACTGACACTAATTTATTTGTACCTTAATTGACTTCAAATCAAATAACATTCAAAACCAAAGTTGTAAATAAAAATGTGTTCTAAGTACTAAAATTGATTGCACAATTAAATCATGTACAGAATAAAAGTAGCCACACTTGGAAAAAAACCACTAAGCACTAATTAAAAGACCAATTTCGGCTCCATATGAGCTCAAGTTGAATCAATCTCACTTCCATTGAACTCAAAATTAAATTATCTTTAAAATGGTTGTATTTTCATATTTTTTGGAGTTACGGTTGAAAAGTCGGTTTTCTGGGGTGGTTTGTGCAATTTTCCAATGTATTTTGTGCATATTGTATTTGTATATACTGTAAATTAATCCCACTGATTTTTTTAAAATAAAAAAAATAAATTCCTAAAACACAAAAAAAGGCTAATTTCGTCATTTATCCTTGTATATAGTGTCACATATGTATATTAGTATATGTATATAGTTGCTATTTTTAATTAACCTTCATAAAAAATAAAAAAAATAACATTTTTTAATTCAAATTAATAAAGTGATGAAAATTCAAAAAAATAGATAATTTTGTAATTAGTTTTATCTCTCTTTTATTTTCATTTCAAATTTCATCTCCCTTCCACCAAAAAAATTCAAAAATTCATTTTAATTTTCATCTCCCTTATCTCTTTATTTAAAAATTCAAAAATTCAAATTTCATCTCTCTTTTATTTATATGGCTCCTTCTCCCTCATTCCAACTTGGTCAATCTTTAGAGAGAGGAGCCCGATCTCCGAGAGAAATTTCGTCGAGAATTGTGCCTAGCCTCTGAGCCGTCCGGTGACAGTGAGTCGGCCTTATCGAGGCGATCACAGTCTTTTCTCCACTCCTAAGGTGAGATCCAAATTTTTCTTCGCATTTTTATCTTAGTTTAATCGTGTTTTATTTTTCGCATTTTCGACTCGTCATTTTTTTTTCTCTAGATCTAAAAAAATTCGTCATGGTTTTTATCTGCCACCGACTCGATTTTTCATCTCATCTTCTCGATCTCTCCGCCTTCAAATTCTATCTCCCACGATCTCTCAACTCCGGCCACGTACGGTGGCCGGAGATCGGATCCGACTCTTTCATTTCCTACTGATCCCCGTTCATTTTCCGAATGTAAATAAATAAAAATTTTATAAAAAAAATTATTTCTATTCTGCTAACTTTTGTTTTGCATGATAAAAAAATTTGTTTCTTTTTTATCTCTAACTTCTGTTTTGCAGGAATATTAAAAAAAGAAAACAAAAAAATTCATTTCCTATTTTCTTTTCTTATTTTCGGATTTACAAAAAATAAAAATTAAAAAAAAGTTTTTTATTCATTTTTGTTTCCTGTTTACATCATAACAAAATAAAATAACAAAAAAAATATAAAAAAACAAAAAAAGCAAGGAAGGGGACGGCTTTCCAGCGGTGCCACCCCTCCCCACTGTCATCTTCCCCGCGCGCGGCCGCGCCCTCTCCTCCAAATCACCGCCGCGCGAGGGCGGCGTACTCCGCCACCTCCGCGCAAAACGCCGCGTCTGCCAGCCGCCACCGCCGCGAGGCGGCCCCCCCTCTGCGTCGTTCCCGCGAGCGTCACCCGCGTGCAAACCATCCATGCCGCCGCGCGAGCCCGCCTCCAACGCCGATCATCCGCCGATCCCCGCTCCAGTTCGCCCTCCTCCGCACGGCCGCCCCACTGCACGAGCTGTGCCGCCAGCCTCACCGACGCTCTCTGCCCAGACCTCGAGCAGCCGCCTCGCCTTGTCGCCAACCAGTCCGCGATGGCGCTGCCCCACGCAGCCGCGCGGCCGCCATCTGCTCCTCGTGGTCGCGTCGCCATCTCGTTGAGGAAGAAGAAAGAAGGCGGCGGCCGACCTCCTTCCCTCCATGTCTTGCTCTGAAAAGAAAAGAAAGATAACACAGGAACCCTAGGCTTCTTGTGGGATTAAAATAATTGGATAAATTACAGTTCAGCCCCTGGAACCTCCAAAATTTCCGAAAATTACGAATAAGCCTCTGCCAGAGCCTGAAGCATATGACTTGCACATAATATGTGGGAAAATTGCATCTACAGCCTTTGAAAGTTTCAAATATTACAGAGACATCCCCGCCTTCAAATCGGATCACATGATTATGGGTAATTTACAAGATTCACTCTGAAATTTATTTTCGTTTTATTATCAGTGCAAAACTTTTTTAAATTACATTCTAGTCCCTGAACTGCAGAACAAAATTTTGTGTGCTCTTTTTCATTAAAATAAATGTTATTCATGATCCAAAAATTTTGCAAAAATTGTGCTATGCTCTTGATGTGACTATCTTCTTAGCATAAATTTTTCATTCCATTTTGCCTTCATTTATTATTATTAAAAAATCAAAAGCAGTGTTATTTTGTCTTCCTGAAATTCAAAAATTCATAAAAATTCAAATATTGTTCCAAAAATTCCAAAAATATTAGAGTAGTTGTATTTCATTGCCTTTTAATTTCTAACCATTTTTCACGCATTGATCATTTATAAAACCCAAAAAAAATAAAAACATCAAAAATCTTATTAAAAATCATAAAAAATTTTCTACAAAAATCGAAAAATTGTGATTTCAGTTCCTGTTTGTAGATATTCGCTTCTAGTTTGTTTTAAAAATAATTGCCAGGAGTTTTGGGCATTTAAAAGATTTTTAAATTGCAAATTACTCCAGGATGTGCACATTTTCTTATTTTCTCCTTGTTTGATTTTTAGAAAAATATAAAAACATACAAAAAATCTACAAAAATTCTTAAAAATATTTTAAAACTTTTAAAACCTAAAAATATTTTCTTTGGATTTTTCTGAGCATTTTTGACTAATTGAAAAAAAAAGTTGGTGTGCTTATTCTTGATCTTGTTTTTATTGTTTGTTATTTTTGAAAATAAAAAAATTACAAAATCAAAATCATTAAAGATTTAAAAATCAGAAAATACAAAAAAAAATCAGAAATAAAAAAAATAAAAATATTCACAAAATTCACAAAAACCAAGGATAGTTGTCCTTTGAGATTCATGCTTTCTTTTAATTAGTTTCTAATTAATTGAATAACCCTCGGGAATTGTAGCCTCCCTGAGTTCGACCATGTCCGCTATACATGTTAATAAGTAGCAAAAATTAAAAGAAATAATTTTTTGTTGACAGGGGATTTTGGGGATCATAGCAACGACTTGACACATATTTTTTATCATCAATTTTTCCAAACCCAACTAATCCGGCTCAACAAAATTTTGTCGTTGCCGGAAGTTGAAAAGAAAAAAAATCAAAAGTCCCTCGAATTCCTGCTCAACAAAATGGCGTCGTTGCCGGGGAGCACGGCGAGGGTAGTTAGGTTTCTCTTTTGACCTGCTATTCTTAGTTGTAAATATATGTTTACATTTTTACCATTCATTCCATTGTTCATATCACTGCATTCATTTCTTTTAATTTTTTCTATCATCTTTGATAATTGTATTTCTTACACATTTTCTTCCATTTTTCTTGTGAGGGCCCGTGGAGCGAAGGAGGCGATCCTATGAGAGCCAAAGCACCCAAGAGACGTGGAGGCGGCTTGATTCTTCACCAAGCCGCAAGATAGCGTGAGAAGAAGAGAAGAAGAAGAAAAAGAGAGAATTTTTTTTTAAAGAGAGAGAGAGAGAGAGAGTTTCTTTTCTATTTGAACTTTGTAACAGGACATTCATTTGTTGCGGGGTCTGTTTCACCAAGTGTCGGTGCACTTGGGGGACCTCACCGGTTTTGTTTTCATCGCCTTTATTTTTCTTTATTTTTCATGGATTTCGCGAGCTACCTATTGATTGCTTTAATTAATTTGCTTGAGCCAGGTAATTAATTAGGTCCAAACACCCTAAACAAGAATTTCTATGCCTATAGAGTAGAGCGTAATTTGGACTTAATCAAATTAACTTGTTCTTGCCTGTTAATAGAAGTTATCATCTAGGACGGTTCACTAGCATTGCATATAGGATAGTTTGTTTAAATTCTGCGCAGATCACTTGCATGTAGAGTGTTGCGACAAGGTACGCATCTCTAACCCTGCATGCATCATTGTTTTTAATCGTGCATTGGCATTTCTGATCTCCTTCCTTGTTTTCACTCACAATTTAAAAAGGAAATTGGACACTCGGTAGACGATTCATTGAATATATTTTAACCAAGTGATAACTGCTAAAACCGGGACTACTAGAGAAAACTCAACCCTAAAAAAACACAAGGAAAAATCATTGTTTTGGGGAGAGTAACCCCCTCATTGTATTCGTTTTAACTTGCTCACGTACACACTAAGGATAGTGCCCAAATCCCATAATTCATCCTAAGTGTTTGTACAACTTTTGTGATTATCACCTAACTCTAAAACAGATAAGATTAAGAGACCGAATCTTCACGGTCTTCACATTGCGTGAGTTGGCGAATTGGGGGTTTGTATTGTGTTTGATTGCTTATGTGCATACCAGATCCTTCTGTGCATTTGTGCCTTTTTCTCCATATCTTTTGGCTTGACCCTCGTGCTCTCTCATCTTTTTGTTTCGAAGATGGTCGACTGGAGTTATTTTAATCCGATCTTCGCAGATACCTCGTACTCTCCAGATGATCCACCTTCCCTTTTCCAGGAGGATCTTCCTCCTGATGTTTATGCATATCCGCCTAACCCATTATTTCAGGAGTCAGAGGACTTTGATTTTCACCCACCCTCATTCAACCCACGCGGTCCTGAGATTTTGGAGTCACCTTTCATGATTTCTACACTTGAGACATTGAACCAGATGGTGGAGCATATGAATTCGAGGATTAACAATCTCTTTAACATAAATACGAGCCAGAACGCTGCTCCATTATTTGAGGATATGGATTCACTTGAGGATAATCATGAGAGCTTGCAATCACCCAAAATACAAAAAATGAGAAAATTTTGAAAAGCCAAAAAGATTCTGGGAGACACATTATTGATTCAATTTGTGAGGAGAGGACCCAAATGACCGATCATTTACCCATACAGCCATGTCCCAACCTTGACCCCGAGGATGCTACTGTACAGACTGCTCTTGGCAATCCTCGTGTAAATGCTGATTCTGACCTCCTCCCTTGTATGGATGAGGTCCCAAAATTCAAAAAAATGTTGACTAAACCCGAAGTGGTGGCCACCCTTCATGAGATCATTAAAGCCCCACTTCAACAGGCCATGACAGATATATCTACTCCTCAACACAAGAAGAGAAAGCGAAGGAGAAGATCTGAGCATCATATTTTGACCATGGCCACTGCCTACGCCATCTCTCACCGTCTGTATTTTAAGAAAGGGAACACGGCCACACCTCTTGTGAGTTGCTCCATATCTCATTCTTGTAATAACACTCTCCTTGATGGCGGTTAGTCAATCAATGTAATACCTTCTCTATGGTACAGTCTCTTCATCTTGGGCCTCTCAAGAAAACCAGGATGATAGTTCAATTTGCTGATGGATCTATCGCCGAAGGGTATTCTAGAAAACGCTGTTATTTCTATTCAGTGCCTGAATTTTACTTCGGATTTTGTTGTAATGCCCATGGAGACATCCACCCCTGTGGAGCACCCTCCAATCATCCTGGGACGGCCTTTCCTCGCCTCTGCGGGAGCCGTTATTGACTATGGTTCAGGAGAGATTCGCTTCTGTTCTGATGTAGGGAGCGATGTGTTAATCACTACACCCACTACCGTCCAGAGACCCACATCCCATGAGAGCCCGCTTGTGTTAGACAACCCCAAGGACTTTGATCATGATGATACTATCAGAGATTTTTGTTATATGATGGATGATACTGAGACCCGAGAATTCCTCTTCAAGGAGGAGGACTCGGAAAGCATAGACCTTGGAGTTCCTCCTTCTGGAATGTGGAGATGTATTGATGACATCCGTGGAATTTACACGATAGACACCTTAGAGCGGAAGGCAGAATCTGAGACTAAACAGGACGGACATACTTTGACTACTTCCACTGATGAGTCCGTTCCTATTCACCCTGATTCAGATGAGACCGATCAGGCCAAATTTGATTTGATTGCTTTTATAAAAGAATTTGGGCCTTTTGATAAAGATGATGATCCAATAGAGGCTCGTCAGGCTGAAAATGATCATACTTTTTCAGATAATGATTTCGAGCCATTTTACTTTGATGTTTGCGAGACTTCCCAGGCCGGACATGACCATACTACTTCCAATAATCGGTTTAGGCCTGCACAATTTGAAACCGTTGATGATACATTCTTGGTCGATTCTACTCAGTTCATATCTAATGATAACCCCAATATCGACCTACACCTTGTCAAATCCATACCTCAACGGTCCCGCAAGAAGGTTCGCTTTCGACCTTCTTGACCTTTGTACATCCACTCCTCTTGTATATCCTTTCGTTTCACTCTTTCTTCTTCCGTTTTATCATTCACCCCTTTTCCGTGTGTGTGTGTGTATATATGGTATACTTAGGATGTGCTTTATCCTAAGTATAGGGGGGGTGAACGATCTATGTTATTCATATTCATCATGTTCATCACTCTTGTTGTTGCCTATACTTAGGGATACTCTACCCTAAGTATAGGGGGGTGATGTTGTACATATCATGTCTTTTTATTTTTGAGTCTGTACATTCTCGTCATCGGTTTTCCCCTTTTGTACACTCCACTATACTTAGGATTACTTGATCCTAAGTATAGGGGGAATCACCATCTTCTCTTCTTGTTATCTTTTCTTTTCACTTTTCTATACTTAGCACGAGTTATGTCTTCCTTTTTTCGCTCTCTGATCACTATGAGGACATAGTTTAAGCTAAGTATAGGGGGTGTCGTATATATTGTATATATACTTTAGACATAACTCGTACTTTTAAATACGTTTATTTGGAGGGTTATGTGTATATTTTTGTAAAATACACGTGTGTAAAAAAACAAAAAAAACTAAAACTAAAAAAACAAAAAAACCAAAAACAAACAAAGCAAAAACAAACAAAAAATAAAAAACAAACAAAAAATCAAAAACAAAAGCACAAAAGAAAATAATAAAAAAACCAAAAAAATAAAAAAACAAACAAAAAAAACAAAAAAAAGAAAAAAATCTTGTATATACTTGTATATATTTTACTAACCATTTTCCTTTAAAAAAACTACAAAATCAAAAGTCTATAAAAATTTGCAAAATTCAAAGAAAAAAACCTTTCTTTCACATCTGCATTTTTTTCCTCCAAAAAAATCCATAAAAAAAATCAAAATTAGA
The DNA here is from genome assembly GCA_037367405.1 of Ottelia alismoides. NCBI lineage: Eukaryota > Viridiplantae > Streptophyta > Magnoliopsida > Alismatales > Hydrocharitaceae > Ottelia > Ottelia alismoides. The sequence goes on along the minus strand of JAZKJV010009256.1, from coordinate 1,997,297 downwards.
AAATTGTAAAAAAAAATTCTTTTCACATGTGCATCATTCCGTTTCCAAAAAAACCCTCTCTGCATTGTTCATATTTTGCATTTGCATGTGTATTTTTCGGGGATAGTATTGACATTTAAACTATGTCTGGAATAAAATTGAAGAATGGAGCTTAGTTGGACCTTAATCCACCTAATTTTCAGAGGAACTTCACCGAGAAATAGGATTTTAGAAGCTTCAGGTCTTTGACTTAATTCTTGGAGTTCCACATGACAATGTGCAGCATTTGACTCTTAGTGTCTAACCTGGTCTCTTCATTCTAGGTATATCTCTGGAATAGGGAATCAATTTGTACTCTCACACTATGCACTTAGCTCAACTCAGACGGGATGTTGGAAGACTGTGTGAGTTTCGTTTCTGGTAGCGTGGAAATCTAAAGACCGGAGTACGGGTTGAAATAAAGCTTCGAAAAAGGGATGGACGGTTGGGCAAAAAATTTTCTAAGACCCCAAAAAATGTACGGAAATAAAAGATTCTATATCCGTAGGGGCACAACAAGATCCAAGCAGAACCACCAAAAATCCAAATACAAAGAAGCCACTACCAAATAAATATCTTACCAAAAAGGTCCAAGCTTCAAGAAAACCTGCAGATCTTGGTGGAGACTCGGCTACACTGGCCAGCTTCACAAGGAGAGGTGACTACACTGGCCACCCTCCAGTTCTTTTCTCCTTCTTCTAACTTCTCCCCCTATTCGATTGTGAACACAGCGCGACAGACCTTAGAAGGAAATACCTGACTCCCTGAGGACGAGTTACTGGAGATGAGATTTGCATGGTAGTCCGGCATTCTGGATGGGAAGAGCTAAAACATTTCACACACATGAGTCGATTGTTCAATGTTCATAGGGTGTGCTTTGGGAAGAGGATTGATCTAAGATGACTTCTGAGCCGAAACTGTGACAATGATGTGTAGAACTTGAAGGCTGTTGATTTTAAAATTATAAGTCTCACAGAAGTTTCGACACACTAATAATCTAAAGATCCGACAGAGCTCCAAACTACAGTTTTATGAAGATAAGTTTAATACTCAATGTTGTCCTACTTTCTTTATTTTCCCTTTCTTTTTCTTTTTATGTTTCTTCACTTATTCTTTCAAATAAATGTTTGCTAAGGGACTAGCAAAGGTAAAGCATAGGGGGATGATGAATCTGCGATTCGTCATCTTTATTCATTTATTTTAGCTTAAAATCCCTTATAAAACACCTGCATATAACGCTAACTCCATATTCTTACTAACTTGCATCTGTGTGTAAATATTGTACATTTCTTGCTAATTTTAACCTAAAATAAATAAAGAAAGAAAAAAAAGGAAAAATAAAGAAAAGAAAATAAAAAATAATAAAGAAAATAAAATAAAAAAGGAAGAATGTATACAGGCCGACCCGAACCCCGAGAGAAGGTCAAGACTTGACCTAATCGACCAGGAATAAAGTAGGGGGAGATAGGGTCCTTAATCAGAAAATCCAAAAAAATGTATTCTCACTTATTTTTTATATATCTGTATAAACTGACACTAATTTATTTGTACCTTAATTGACTTCAAATCAAATAACATTCAAAACCAAAGTTGTAAATAAAAATGTGTTCTAAGTACTAAAATTGATTGCACAATTAAATCATGTACAGAATAAAAGTAGCCACACTTGGAAAAAAAACCACTAAGCACTAATTGAAAGACCAATTCCGGTCCATATGAGCTCAAATTGAATCAATCTCACTTCCATTGAACTCGAAATTAAATTATCTTTAAAATGGCTGTATTTTCATAATTTTTGGAGTTACGGTTGAAAAGTCAGTTTTCTGGGGTGGTTTGTGCAATTTTTCCATATATTTTGTGCATATTATATTTGTATATATTGTAAATTAATCCCACTGATTTTTTTAAAAATAAAAAAAATAAATTCCTAAAACACAAAAAAGGCTAATTTCGTCATTTATCCTTGTATATAGTGTCACATATGTATATAGTATATGTATATAGTTGCTATTTTTAATTAACCTTCATAAAAAATAAAAAAAATAACATTTTTTAATTCAAATTAATAAAGTGACGAAAATTCAAAAAAATTAGATAATTTTGTAATTAGTTTTATCTCTCTTTTATTTTCATTTCAAATTTCATCTCCCTTCCACCAAAAAAATTCAAAAATTCATTTTAATTTTCATCTCCCTTATCTCTTTATTTAAAAATTCAAAAATTCAAATTTCATCTCTCTTTTATTTATATGGCTCCTTCTCCCTCATTCCAACTTGATCAATCTATAGATAGAGGAGCCCGATCTCCGAGAGAAATTTCGTCAAGAATTGTGCCTAGCCTCCGAGCCGTCCGGTGACAGCGAGTCGGCCTTATCGAGGCGATCACGGTCTATTCTCCACTCCTAAGGTGAGATCCGAATTTTTCTTCACATTTTTATCTTAGTTTAATCGTGTTTTATTTTTCGTATTTTCGTTTCATCATTTTTTTCTATAGATCTAAAAAAATTCGTCACGATTTTTATCCGCCACCGACTCGATTTTTCATCTCATCTTCTCGATCTCTCTGCCTTCAAATTCTATCTCCACGATCTCTCAACTCCGGCCACGTACGGTGGCCGGAGATCGGATCCGACTCTTTCATTTCCTACGGATCCCCGTTCATTTTCCAAATGTAAATAAATAAAAATTTTATTTAAAAAAATTATTTCTATTTTGCTAACTTTTGTTTTGCAGGATAAAAAAATGTTTCTTTTATAAAATTTTTATTTATTTACATTCGGAAAATGAACGGGGATCTGTAGGAAATGAAAGAGTCGGATCCGATCTCCGGCCACCGTACGTGTCCAGAGTTGAGAGATCGTGGGAGATAGAATTTGAAGGCGGAGAGATCGAGAAGATGAGATGAAAAATCGAGTCGGTGGCGGATAAAAATCGTGACGCATTTTTTTAGATCTAGAGAAAAAAATGACTAGACAAAAATGCGAAAAATAAAACACGATTAAACTAAGATAAAAATGTGAAGAAAAATTTGGATCTCACCTTAGGAGTGGAGAATAGACCGTGATCGCCTCGACAAGGCCGACTCGCTGTTACCGGACGGCTCGGAGGCTAGGCACAATTCTCGACGAAATTTCTCTCGGAGATCGGGCTCCTCTCTCTAAAGATTGATCAAGTTGGAATGAGGGAGAAGGAGCCATATAAATAAAAGAGAGATGAAATTTGAATTTTTGAATTTTTAAATAAAGAGATAAGGGAGATGAAAATTAAAATGAATTAAAATGAATTTTTGAATTTTTTTGGTGGAAGGGAGATGAAATTTGAAATGAAAAAAAAGAGAGATAAAACTAATTACAAAATTATCTAATTTTTTTGAATTTTCGTCACTATATTAATTTGAATTAAAAATGTTATTTTTTTATTTTTTATGAAGGTTAATTAAACATAACAACTATATGCATATACTATATACATATGTGACACTATATACAAGGATAAATGACAAAATTAGCCTTTTTATTGTTTTAGGAATTTATTTTTTTTATTTTAAAAAAAATCAGTGGGATTAATTTACAATATATACAAATACAACATGCACAAAATACATGGGAAAATTGCAAAACCACCCCAGAAAACCGACTTTTCAACCGTAACTCCAAAAATTATGAAAATATAGCCATTTTAAAGATAATTTAATTTCGAGTTCAATGGAAGTGAGATTGATTCAATTTGAGCTCATATGGAGCTGGAATTGGTCTTTCAATTAGTGCTTAGTGGTTTTTTCCAAGTGTGGCTACTTTTAATTTGTACATGATTTAATTGTGCAATCAATTTTAATACTTAGAACACATTTTTATTTACAACTTTGGTTTTGAATGTTATTTTATTTGAAGTCAATTAAGGTACAAATAAATTAGTGTCAGTTTATACAGATATATACAAAATAAGTGAGAATACATTTTTTTGGATTTTCTGATTAAGGACCCTATCTCCCCTACTTTATTCCTTGTCGATCAGGTCAAGTCTTGACCTTCTCTTGGGGTTCGGGTCAGCATGTATACAATTTTCCTTTTTATTTTCTTTTCTTTATTATTTTTTTATTTTCTTTTCTTTATTTTTCCTTTTTTTTCTTTTTTATTTATTTTAGGTTAAAATTAGCAAGAAATGTACAATATTTATACACAGATGCAAGTTAGTAAGAATATGGAGTTAGCATTATATGCAGGTGTTTTATAAGGGATTTTAAGCTAAAATAAATGAATAAAGATGACGAATCGCAGATTCATCATCCCCCTATGCTTTACCTTTGCTAGTCCCTTAGCAAACACTTATTTGAAAGAATAAGTGAAGAAAAAGAAAAAGAAAACGAAAGGGAAAGGGAAAATAAAGAAAGTAGGACAACATTGAGTATTAAACTTATCTTCATAAAATTATAGTTTGGAGCTCTGTCGGATCTTTAGATTATTAGTGTGTCGGAACTTCTGTGAGACTTAGAATTTTAAAATCAACAGCCTTCAAGTTCTACACATCATTGTCACAGTTTCGGCTCAGAAGTCATCTTAGATCAATCCTCTTCCCAAAGCACACCCTATGAACATTGAACAATCGACTCATGTGTGTGAAAGGTTTTACTCTTCCCATCCAGAATGCCGGACTACCATGCAAATCTCATCTCCAGTAACTCGTCCTCGGGGAGTCAGGTATTTCCTTCTAAGGTCTGTCACGCTGTGTTCACAATCGAATAGGGAGAGAAGTTAGAAGAAGGAGAAAAGAACTAGAGTGTGGCCAGTGTAGTCTCCTCTCCTTGTGAAGTTGGCCAGTGTAGCCGAATCTCCACCAAGATCTGTAGGTTTTCTTGAAGCTTGGACCTTTTTGGTCAGATATTTATTTGGTAGTGGCTTCTTTGTATTTGGATTTTTGGTGGTTCTGCTTGGATCATGTTGTACCCCTACGGATATAGAATCTTTTATTTCCGTACATTTTTTGGGGTCTTAGAAAAAATTTTGTCCAGTCGTCCATCCCTTTTTCGAAGCTTTATTTCAACCCGTACTCCGTCTTTAGATTTCCACGCTACCAGAAAAGAAACTCACACAGTCTTCCAACATCCCGTCTGAGTTGAGCTAAGTGCATAGTGCGAGAGTACAAATTGATTCCCTATTCCAGAGATATACCCAGAATGAAGAGACCAGGTTGGACACTAAGAGTCAAATGTTGCACATTGTCATGTGGAACTCCAAGAATTAAGTCAAAGACCTGAAGCTTCTAAAATCCTATTTCTCGGTGAAGTTCCTCTGAAAATTAGGTGGATTAAGGTCCAACTAAGCTCCATTCTTCAATTTTATTCCAGACATAGTTTAAATGTCAATACTATCCCCGAAAAATGCACATGCAAATGCAAAATATGAACAATGCAGAGAGGGTTTTTTTTTTGGAAAAGGAATGATGCACATGTGAAAAGAATTTTTTTACAATTTTCTAATTTTGAATTTTTTATGGATTTTTTTTGGAGGAAAAAAATGTAGATGTGAAAGAAAGGTTTTTTTTTTCTTTGAATTTTGCAAATTTTTATAGACTTTTGATTTTGTAGTTTTTTAAAGGAAAATGGTTAGTAAAATATATACAAGTATATACAAGATTTTTTCCTTTTTTTGTTTTTTTGTTTGTTTTTTTTTATTTTTTTGATTTTTTTTATTATTTTCTTTTGTGCTTTTGTTTTTTATTTTTTTTGTTTGTTTTTTATTTTTTTTATTTGTTTTTGTTTTGTTTTTTTTTGTTTTTTTTAGTTTTAGTTTTTTTGTTTTTTTACACATGTGGATTTTACAAAAATATACACATAACCCTCCAAATAAACGTATTTAAAAGTACGAGTTATGTCTAAAGTATATATACAATATATACGACAATTGTCCAGAGTATCTGAAGACCTTGTGCTTCCCTAGCAAGTAACTCATCTACTTTCATCATTGAAATCAACTAACTTGTAGGATAAGAAGATAGTTGGATTGTTGATTCTAGTGCTTTTGTTCATGTATGTAATTTATTGCATATGTTTCAAGAAACTTAGAAGTTCTGATGATGGGGAGATAATCATTGAGATGGGATAGGATGCAACCGTTGCAGTAGTTACCATCGAGATATGCTGACTATCATTATCTAGTGGAAGAGTCCTAATTATTAGAGAATGTCTCTATGTTCCTGATTTTAGAATGAACCTTTTATCTGAATCTGAATTAGTTGGACATGGATATTCATTCCTATTCTGTAATAAACTTATCATAAGTCGTTTTGGTAAATTTGTGGCAGATGATTTATTAACAGCATGTGGACTCTTTGAATTGAACATGCATGATTCTGTTATGAATGTCAATACCACTGATAACATTAATGTTAATAATAATATTAAAACCCTAAATGATCAAGAGAGGATGAAGATCATTTAATTACGATATGACATCAAAGACTTGGACATTTATTTGTTGATAGGATCAATAGACTAGTAAAAGACGAACCTTTGGATATCCTGGAAGTATGCAATTTACTAACTTGCAAACATTGTATTCATGGAAAATTGTCCAAGGAATCCTTCTCTAAGAATGGTAAATGATGCGAAGGTATATTGGACCTAATACATACCAATGTTTGCGGTCCCTTTCGTACCATGACTTGAAATGGACATCAGTATTACGTGACTTCTATTGATAATCATTCTCGGTATGGTTTTATCTTCTTACTACATCACAAACATGAAAGCTATTAAAAAAGTTCAAAGAAATCATGGCTTTAGTTGAGAACCAAATAAGAAAGAAGATAAAAGGGATTCGAGCTGACGAAGTGGCGAATACCTCTCAAATGAATTCAAATAATATCTTAAGGAGAGATAATTTATTTCCAATCTCACTCCTCCAGGTACTACTCAACTCAATGGAGTTGCAGAGAGATGCAATAGAACCATGTTGGACATGGTGAGATCAATGATGAGTAAAGCAAACATACCTCTCAATTTCTGGGAACATGCAATAGAGACTGCATCTTATGTCTTAAAAAAGATTCCATCTAAATATGTACCCAAAACCCCTCAAGAGCTTTGGTATGGCTCCGAGCCAAGTATACAACACTTGACGATTTGGGATGGTCTGGTTCATGCTAAAAACTTGGATGCAAGCAAGCTGGAATCCCACACTAGAGAGTGCTACTTCATTGGATACGTAAAGAATGGTATTGGATACCAACTTTATGATCTTGAGACTTAAAAGGCATTTTTTTCTAGAGACATCAAATTTCTGCAAGATGAATTCCTTAAAAATCAAGAAAATAATGACGTTAAGGAACTAATCGAATCTAGCAAGACAAATGAAGTTCGTACACCATAAACTGAAGAGATAGTCGAAATTGTCATGATCATACCTCCAAGAAGGAGTTATACGGTTGTAAGACAACATGAAGGGTACATATTCAATTTATCAAAAGAGTCTGATGATGATCCAACTTAATTTGATGAGGTCTTGTGTGATCGCAACATGGATAGATGGATGTAAGCAATGAAGTTCGAGATAGACTCCAACCACAAGAATAGTGTATGGAACCTCAATGATCCACCTAAAGGGGTTAAATCCATTGGGTGCAAATGGATATTCAAAAGAAAAAGGGGACCCTATGGGAAGGTAGAGACCTTCAATGCATGGCTCTTAGCCAAGGGTTACACATAGAGAGAAGGCATCGGTTACGATGACACGTTCTCTCTTGTGACCATGCTCAAATCCATCAGGGCATTGCTAGATATAGTTGCACACCTGGACTATTACATCTGGCAGATGTATGTCAAGACCGCTTTCCTTAATGGATACCTTGATGAGGATATCTATATGAAGCAGCATAGGGATTCATAGATGAGGAAGTAAAAGTATGCAAACTGAAGAAATCCATCTATGGGCTCAAATAGGCTTCTCGTAGTTGTAACATCTGATTCAATGAAACCAAAAAGATTTATGATTTCTTGCAGACTCTGGATGAACCATATGTGTACAAGAAGCTTAGTATGAGTGCCATCGTGTTCATTGTGCTTTATGTAGATGACATCCTTATCATTGGGAATGATACATGGTTGATGACTAGTGTTAAGATATGGTTGTCCAATACCATTGAGATAAAAGATCTCGAAGAATACTCTTATATCTTGGGACTGAAACTGTTCAGAAACAGACAAAAGAGAATATTGGGACTATCGAAAAAATGATGCATCAAGAAGATCTTGGAAAGATTCAGTACGGATAATTCCAAGAAAGGCTTCCTTCCCTTAAGACATGGTATTTACATATCTAAAGGGACGACTCCTCAAACTTTTGAGGAAAAATAAAGCCATGGCAAGATGCCCTTACGCATCGGTTGTAGGAAGCTTGTTGTATGCCATGATGTGTGCTACACTAGATATCTACCATGTAGTGGGAGTGGTAAGTCATTACCAACACTTTTATTGAGAGAAACATTGGACAACCATTAAGAGAACCTTCAAGTACCTAAGAAGAACTCAAGACTACATCTTAGTTTATGGAGATAATGATCTTCACATCTTAAAGGTACACTTATTCAGATTTCCAATCAGATATTGATAATAGGAAGTCAAATTAAGGGTTCTTAATTTTGTTAGACGGTAGCGCTCTACGAGTTAAGTGTAGCAAGTTGTAAGACATTATGTCTATTTCGACAAAGTAAAGTATTGGTCGCATAAGATGCGAAAACTACATTGGATGTAGTTAATGTTCACTTGGGGTATGCAAGTTTGTAATAGAATTTGGCATAGTCTCCTGTGATAGAGTGACTAATCAACTTACCTGGCTATTTGACAAATAGTTGATGATTAGTACGATTAATATGTGGTTGAGATTTATACATGAATGGGAGACTATTAGACTTGTAATATGGGAGACTGTTAGACTTGCAAGCCCTCGACGACCCACTAAATGCAAAAAAAGTTATTGTTTTTATCATATCTGTCTCAAATAAAATGAATAATTGAATGAATGCACTTTTTTGTTAAGGTCCCTTTGTACAATTAAGGTTATGTACCATGGCCATATTGAATACCTCGTAGTTGGGAGGACACAACTGACTTCAAACATGTGATAGTCAATATAGATCTCCAGTTTGAGATAGAGATTGCAATCTTTCTCTAAATATGGATTTCCAACTGACTTCTAGATACAAGTCTTCTGCATAAGAATGGAGATTCAGAAGTGTTGAAATAAACAAGTCACAAAGTTAACTTGATGAGGTTGAGATAAACTAAGACTAGAATTGTAATTGTCACGATCATGCACACTTCCTTTGACTTGAGATAGGTATGCATCCAAATCCATGAATATGCACAATTGACAGACCAATAGGTTGATGACCTAGTCAAGGTCCATATACTGGTGCGTTCGTGTGCATATGAAGTTGTATGAGATGTATGATCTCTCAAAGGAATCATACATGTTCATAGTTGATGAACTAGGAAACAGAGCTCACTCATGATATATTTTGAGGATAAAATGAATTCCATGAATGGCCATCTTGTCTATGAAATAAGACACGAATTCGAGATATTAGTATATGCTTTTGGAAAGTATATGATTAATATTGTCACCCAATTATCAAATGAGAAACCTATTGATACATTCCAAAGAAGATAGTAAAAATAGGCTTTGAACTTCGGATTTATTAAAGTCTTCTAGTGTGAAGGATGGATGAGTATTTGGAATACTCAGGGTTACTTTTGTTGTTGTAATAGATCATCTACCATGACATTGTCATACTGAAGAAGTGATGAAACATGATGGATTTTAGTTGCTCCATTTGACTAGATGTTTTTTTATTGGATTAAATCATAATTAATTGAATCCAATTTCATATTCCAATTCCAATTTCAATATATAAATGTTGTGTTAAACATGCGAGCCCACGATGAGCCATTACGCAATAAATATTATTGCAAATATCATTCCCAGATCTGAAATGAAGAATAACTAATTTATGTAATAGGTCCTTTAGTACCATTAGGGTTACGTACCATGGCCATCTTGATGATCATACAGATGTTGATTCAATTGTTGAATTATAGAGGTTGGTGCTTGGATGAGTATCTAAAAAGTTAGATTGAGGACTCATCAAGCACCTTCAAATGATTATTAAGAGAGGATCTCAAGCCAGAGTAGGAGATGTCATCCTTTCTCTAATGGGTCGCTATCTGACTGACCTCTTGATGCAGGTCCTCTATATAGGGATATAGATCCAGAGGTGTTAAATAAGCTATATCAAAGAGTTGACTTGGTTAGATCGAGATAACCAAGACCCATTTCGTATGTTATCACGAGATAGGCACATATCCTTAGACCGGAGACATATGTGTTACTATATATTTGAGTATGTACATTTGGCAGACCGATAGGTTGATGATATAATCAGGGTTTATACACCAACTCAATGGTGTGTATACAAGGGCATATGAGTAATACGATATCTCAAAGGGATCTTACAGGTTCATTTACTGATCCAGAAGATATGAGCTCACTCATGAGTTATTGGGATCAAATTCTATGCACGGCGTCTCTCTTTGGAAGCTTGACTGAATTTGTAGGTTCAATATATACTTTCGGAAAGTATATTATCAATACCTAGGTATGATATATGCTTTGGGAAAGTATATTATTGATACTGACTCCCAATGATCAAATGATAAACTTAATGATAAAACCTTGAAGGAGATAGTCTAAATAAGATCTGAAACTTCGGGTTTATTCCAGGTCTTCCACTATGCAGGATGTACAAGTATTAAGAATACCTTAGGGTGATGTGATCATAAACATATTATATAGCCATGATGCTTGCATTCCGAGGAGTGATGAAACATATATGGATTTTAGTGACTCCACTCACTAGAGAAGAAATCTAATCTTGATCCAAATGTTGGGCATTGATCTGAATGTGATTTAGATATAATAAGAAGATTAGATCTATGGATTTTATTTAATCAAACATTTATGGGCAGTCCCCGAGATCTGTATTTGAGATAGGATCTCAACATCCAAGTCACTATATGTGGAACATACAATCGCCTTGTCCTTATCTCCAAGTATCCGCAGAGAAAGTGCATTATCCTTGAATGAGTTCAAGGATAATTTCATTGGTGATATGAATTTGAGCATTGAGCAAAATTGATAATTAAATGTGATTTAATTATAATGAATAATATGAATTTGATTCATATTATTTGTCCATATAAGGAGAGTTATCTAAGATAATTAAATGTTAATTAATTATCAAAGATGTGAATAATGTGAATGTGATTCATATTATTTGGGCAAATGAGAATAGAGATTAGGATAATTAAATATGATTTAATTATCATGGACATGAATAATGTGGATAACATTATCCATATTATTCATATATATTATAAATGTGATTTATAATATATAAGAGAGAGATATTTGTAAATAACATTTACATCTTAAATGTTGCTATGAATTGGATTCATATTGGATAAATTATTGAAAATGTAACTTATATTTTATTTTGGGTTGTGAATTTGATTCACAATTTTTCCATGGCATGATTGCAATGTTCACAAAATAATTATGAATTATTTTTTGTGGAATTATATACAACAAATTTGTTGTAAAATTTTGATATATTCATGGGATTCAAAATACCATGATAGCGGAAAGAGGAAGCCACCCTTCCATATGGAGAGGGCGGACGGCCACAATTCCTTATGGAAATTGGTGGTCACCCACTCTCCATATGAAAGGAGGTTTGCCTCCTTCCTATTTCTCCAAGGAAGATTGATTTAATGAAAATTAGTTTATACTGATTATTATTCAATATATTTATTTAATTAAATTAGTTGTTGTGTTTTTACAACAAAATCATGGTCATTGAAAGAAACGCAAATCAATCTCAAACATTGATTTTGTGTTGTCCATGGATTGGGATCCATAGACTCTCAAAATATTATATAAGAAGAGTCAAGCCTAGCTCTTTAAGGTGAACATAATAAGATGCTCTCCTCTCTCTCTCTCTCTACATGCCAAGCCTCTCTCTCATTCTATAGTGGTCGTCCACTCTAAACCCTAAAAAGGGTCGCCGTCGTTGCCACGCCATTGTGATGCCGCTTCGACCACTCATGGATATCTGTCTTCTTTGGTTAAACTCGCTCATGAAGAATATGTCGAATCTCTTTAGATAAGATCAGGAGATTCGATGCTTGGATCATCAACTTGGATTGCGAGTAGCACGCGTTTCATCAACGCGCTCGCAAGCGTCCCCTCCATTGGATCGGACTTGATATAGGAGCTCTCTTCGTTTAGAGACTCGACCGCAACCATGCTTCAAGAGGTAACCATAATATCTTGTTTGTGGTTCATATGAAACGATCCGAGAAGTGTTATGGGATCATGGGGTTTCATCGTTTAAATTTTTTTAAATTCTGCTGCCCCGAGCAACTAGTGTGACTAGTCGCTCCTGATCGCATATGATGCGATCTCCACACTTTTATGATGCACTTAAGAATTTTCCCATATCTTTCATGTGGTATCAGAGCCATAGATCGGAGGTTTCAGATATGATCCATAAATCTAAGATGACACGGGCATTTTTGGTTGTGTGAATTTTCAACGCATTTTGTTCACGCAATCCTGTTTTGTGTGATGTATTCACCATGTTTAAGTGCCTTAAAATGTAATTTTATCACTTGTATTATGTTCCATATTAAATTAGAAAACCGTATGACTTGAGTTTGCATGATTTAGAATATGTTTGCTCAAGTTATAATTATTTTAGTGGACATGTATCCACTACTGCGGGAATGGTTTTTTAGAACGTAATCAAGAGATAACCCCGATTTTAAAATACCTAGAAATGTGTGTCTGACACTTGGATTTTATTACAAATAAAATTGGAAAATTAAAGAAAATTAGTTTGCTTGATTTGGTTTTCATTTGCTCAAGATTTGTTAGTTTTAGTAAACATGCGTCACTGCTAGAAACTTAACAAATTTGAACAAGAATCATGTGATTGTCATTCAATTAATTCATGGACATTAACGGTTAATCTTCAGTATAATTTAATGGTTAATCTTCAGGATAATTCATGTGGTTGTCCACTCTCCTTATGGAAGGAGGCTTGCCTCCTTCCTATTTCTCCAAGGAAGATTGATTTAATAAAAATTAATTTATGTTGATTATTAATTAATTTATATAATTTAATTAATTATTGTTATCTTTTTACGACAAAATCATGACCACTGAAAGAAACACAAATCAATCTCACCCATTTATTTTGTATTGTCCATGGATTGGGATCCATCGACTCCCAAAATATTAAATAAGAATATGCAACCCTAACTCTTCAAGGTGAACACAATAATATGCTCTCTATCTCTCTCTCTCTACACGTCAAGCCTTGCTCTCTTTCTCATTCTAGAGTAGCATCCCCTCAAAACGCTACACGTTGTTATGTCGTCGCATTGAGCGTTCGTGGATCTCTGTCTCCTTCGATGCACCTCGATCATGAAGAAGACGTCGGATCTCGTGAGACGAGATTAGGAGATTAGTCACTTGGATCATCAACTTGGATAGCGAGGAGCATGCGTTCCGTTAACGCGTTCACAAGCATGCCCTCCGTTGGATAGGACTTGAGACAGGAGAGGTCTTCGTTTAGAGACGATCGCAACCACGCTTCAAGAGGTAACCCTAATGCCTTGTTTGTGGTTTAAATGAAATGATCCAGGATAATCAGGTTTCAACTATTTAAATTTTTTTAATTCTGTTGCCCGAGCAACTAGTGCGACTAGTTACTCCCGATCGCACATGATGCGATCTCCACGCTTCCATGATGCGCTTAAGGATTTTACCATATCCTTCATGTTGGAAAAAGAAATGGTTATGGAATTGGAAGCATACAAGCTCCTTGAGCTCAGTTTAGCTCGAAAATGGTTTGGATTATGATTAGAAATTGTCAAGGAAGCTAGATTCTGCTCACCGACACTTTGTCTAGCTCATGGATAGTGTGATGCATTTCGTCGAGCCCTCCAAGTCTATAAAGTGCTATAGCTTGAGCTCAATATTTGTAGGTGACAGATTTTTGCAAAAATGGTATAAACCCTGAAATTGGATAGTTATCCCCATTTCAAGTCACTATACATGGATAGTATTATCTCACCGACATTATCTCTAAGTATCTGCGTATTTATCTCATGAGTCCTAATTGGATTCGGAATCCTAACTGTTAGTGGCAATATAGTAATAATTATAATTATTATATATTATTGATAAGGGCAATTTTGTGAATATGATTCACAAGTACAACTCATTTATTAATGTAAATAGTGATTCACAATAAATAATATTTATATGGATGTGATTCATATAAATATTTATAATTTATATAATTTATCCAAGGCATGAGATTATGGGAATTTGATTCACGTTAACTTTGTAGATGTAAATTGGATTTGAATATGCTCATAAAATTAGAGGATTAATTTCATAATTTATCCAATGTTGATAATATGATTACATAGTGGATTAATTAATTAATTAATTTCCAACAACAACTTCCATTTATGGAAATTAGTGAGCGTGTATACTAAGTATACATGGTCCACAATGTTGTTTAGTTCTTGATAAATTGGGACTCTAAAGTTGTTGCTTATTTTAATTTAATTGATTAATATTGGTTGGAGATAATAAGGAGATGATCCTTGTTGAATTAGGACTTGCTCTTAGCCCTTGATGTAAAATCCAAGGGCTACCATGCTACATGTTGGACATTTACAACTAGTATAAAAGGAGGCTATGCTCTCACTTTTTTACAACAATTCTAAGAGAAAAAAATCCTCTTTTAATTTCCATGCCCCTTTGAGAGAGAGAGAGAGAGAGAGTCTACAACTCTCACAACTCTCTTCATGTTACCCTAGTCGACATTCGGATTTGTGGGAAGTAATGTGACTTATCTACGTGTCCACGAGAGACAAGTCTACAGATAGGACTTCAATTCGGGAGCTTACTTTCATATAAACTCATGAATCAAAGGTAATATTAATGTACCTTTCTTATTTATCATGAACAGTAGAAACCATAAAGGAAATTATTTCCTTATATATTTTATTTCTAGATGCATAAATTGTTGTGCAACATTTTCTAGTGAAAGGAAATCCACCAACGACACCATTTGATGATTTGTTTACACCTCTTTTAAAAATATTTAATTGTATTATAGGGTGGTAGAAAATGAGCTATCAAAAATCACGCTTTTTGAATGTGTAGAATATTTTGAATTGGTAAGTGTACCAAGGTTAAACACAAGGAATGGTAATTTATAGTTGTGTGGTTTCAAAATAATTTAAATAACTAATCACTTAAATAATAATTTCTTTTTTCAGAAAATAAAACATAATATAAAGAGTCAAAATACATAAAGAAAATTCAATAAAACATAGAGAAAGAAATAAGGAAAATGATCTGTGAATATAACTCTTTCATCCTTAAGATAATCAATAAGATCTTTGATAATCCACAAATCCAAGTAGAATTGATTGACAAAATTCTAATATTATGACCTTAAAATCCAAGTTAAATCAATCAATTGTTCTTTCAGATCACCCACAGATATCCCTAACCTTGTGCCTTTAATTCTTTGTAACATTTAATTTCTCAAGAAATAATCTTTTAATCGTAAATATCAAAGAGATAATGAATATGATTTAAGCCCCTAATTCCCTACAGAAATAGATCAATAATCTCCAAATGATGCGGCCAAATTAAATCAAATCAATCCTGCATAGATCAAAAGAATCCTCAAATAATATTTCAATTTAATTAAGCTTTGATCTATCCACGAAATGTCTTAAAAAAACAAGCTTCAAAATGGCATATCATACGCATAGATTTGATTAAAAATAAAATAGATATTCAATGTTGATGTTCAGGGACCAGAATGTAAGATAAATAAAGTTATTCAGGAAATTTAGTCCTAAGAGGGGATTATCTACAAGCAAATATCAAAATCCGTCACAGCCTTCCTATGCAATTTTCCCCTAGGTAGGGGTGTTTCTGTGATTTCAAGAAGGTACTGAGGCCTCGGGCACAAAATCCTTCATCCCCCATACGTGGCAAGTAGGGACGTTGTGGGTCGATTGTTGCTTCTATCTCTGCACCTCCATGTGGTCAGACTTGTGAGATCTGGGTCCACCAAAGTTTGGAGGCTCGGGTGGTCTAGATCTGACGATTGCGGAGCGTATGTCGGAGGGTCGAATGGTTAGAGGAAGTGTCATCAAGAGACATGGGATCATAATGATCCCTTGCCACATGTAGTGTATAGTAGGCGCCCCCTTCCTCGAGCAGGGTAGAAGGGTGGCGGAGCAATGGCAGTGCTATGGAGGATCTCAACTGCTCCTTCTGCCGTCGACAGAGCTTTTGTGGTCGGAGGGGCTAGATGCGAAGGAAGTTAGAAGAGATGGGTTGGTGGTTGGAGATCTTCGAGGTAGAGATGGACTTGGCAATGAGATTCTTCTCATCTTTGATGAAAGTCTGAAGAAAAGGAAGATGGGGCTCAAAAGTAGGAGCTCCTCCCCCTCAATGTTGATTCAAATTGAGGCAAAATGATGAGGTTGTTGAATCTCTTGGATCTGTAAGTGAAGCGAGGGAGAAGAAGCTGAGCTCCCCTGTACATCTGATGGCGATGAATTCATGCTTTAGAAAGATCTCTAGAGGCTTAACCTATAAATGGTTAATGGGTTGAGAAAAGTACAGAGAGTGGGGCTCCTTGTGATGGAGGGGATCTGGAGCTAAGCTCCGGTCTGTGCAAGGTCGTAATGGGAGGATCTGGAGGAGATCGAAGGGAATAGAAGAGGGAGGAGGGTGTGGGTGATTGGTTGGATCGAATTGGTGTTTTGTGATCTGATGGGTCGAATTCGAAGAAGAATCCGGGAAAAGATTGAGTACCTAGAGCAACAATGAATCATGAAGGGTGGAGTGGAGGAAATTGCCTAGGGAGGAGGATCTCAAGGCTCATGCTTGGTCTTTGATCTAGGTCTCCAGCGAAGGAGGGACCAAGCTCCCACAGGTCAATGTAGTTGCTACACGACAAAGGAGAGGGTCATAGATCGCACTTGGACCTACCCTCATCATCACCTAGCAAGGAGACCCTTTCTGATGTCACTGGGGAGGATGCAAGGCTGGGAGAGAAGGTCACTATAATGGTGGATGATCTACAACGCAGGTGGTGGCAAATGATTTATAGGGCTTGATTGGAGGTGGTAATGATCATTGGAGGATGATTTGATGGTCGGGTGAAGGTTGCTAATGTGTAGGCTTTACAAGCATGGCAACGTCACGACTATTAATTGATAGGAGCGGATGGAATCCGAGGTAGAAGGAGAGGGGTTCGCGAGCAGAGGCATAACATCCGAGTTGAGGGGTAGTTGACTCATGTCATTGATAGGCGAGTACTCATTGGTTGGTGATGCTGACGTGAGGGAAGAGAGAGAGAAGGCGAGACACTAAGTGGGCAAGAGAGCTAGACCAATCAAAGGGCACGGAGACTACTAACCGTTGACCAATAGATAAAAATGAAAGAAAATAAGAAAATAAATAAAAGAAAAATTCAAATGAAAAAGTAATCATCATGAAAGGTATTGTTCTCATTGAGATCTACAGCTTTCATAAAGAGCCAAAAAGCAAATAAATTCATATGTATAAAATACATTTTTGTATAGGCATTAACCGGCAATTAACCCCTATATTTTAAGGTTTGTATTTTTTCTTGTATTTTTAACTAGATTTAAATTAGTGGATTAATAAATATACAATATTAATCTATTTTTTATGGAATTTTTAAAAGTTAGAAAAATGTAAAACAAAGACAACCAGTTAATATATGCATAATATATACATATTCAAATCTTCTCGTTTTCTTCGCATTTTGTGATTTTATGGGTTTTGTTTCTTTATGCCAAGTTAAATAATGAATTAATGGACATAAATTAAAAATAATAACGTTAAAATTCTTAGTATTTGTGCACATAATAATAGGTTCAAGTTAGGCAAAAACATGGTTATTTATTTATAGAATTTAACCCTAATTTCTTGCATTGTTAATGAATGTTAATTACTCACTTCAGGGGTTTTAATTAGTGATTTATTAAGGAGATTTCACTAAAGACTTCATATAGAGTAGATGAATCATGAATTCATCAATGGTCCATGTGTGCATTTTATAAAGTAATAGGAACTATTACTTTATACACACAAAAGAATAAGAAGTCGAATCAGTAAAATTGACCTTAGAGAAGGTGACATGGATTTAATCCAATACAAACTAAAATAATAATCTCTTTTAGACAAGTAGAAAAACTTGATAAGCTTCTATATTTTCTTATATTCCATTAAATTAAGTACTATACTAGACTAGTACCATACTACATTGTATTGCTTTTGTACTCCGGTGCCCATGGAATGGGAAGCTTGTCTCAATGGGTATAATATCTTTGGGACATTTTATGGTGATTGGGTAGATGGAGTAGGTGTCGCAAGGGATTGGTCATGCACCCTTGGGGTCCCGGGTAGAAGCCTAGATGGTCACAATCCCAATCGCTACTATGTAGTTGCGACGGTTGGAAGATAAGTTTCTTGACACACCGATGTGCAAATCCAACGGTGCTCAGCATCAATACTTGTGTGCCTTTAGCCCGATGCTTCAAGAGCGTGCCAAGTAGTCATGGTTGGTGATACATCGCTTCAATTTTTCACTAGGAGTTAACACTTGTGTACTGGCTGGTGTTGGCCACATTGTTTAGTATTCCGGGTGGGAGAATTAAGAGGGGAGTTTCTAGGAAATATGGTTAAATGAAGACGGGAATGAGATACAAGTCTCCTATGTGTAAGGAAGATTGAGTTAGTCGTGGTGATTCGGACTATGGTAAGAATGATCTTGGTAATCTAAGCCATGACTCATTCCTTACGCCACCATGGACTCTTACACGTGGTTAGTGGACTTGGACAGTTCGCAATGATATACAAGTTGGAATCTAAATTGGGAATCAAAGCTACAGTTTGTTAAGTAGAAGCTAGTGGACATGTTGGGAACTTAGTTAGGATGCATTGTATCCCACCGCATGCTTACGAAGGTAGCCCAACCCTAAGGTCTCTTATTTCTGTAGCGTCGTAGTGTGAGGTCTACCTGGACCAAGATGCAGGCTATCCACGAAGCTCGGGTTAGTCAGATCTAATGAAAATGATTAGAGTTGTACTTTCTTATGAGGATAGTTTTACGTAGTGGTTTCTTTTACACACTTCTTTAGTACCTTGTTTGTTATAAATTTTATATCGTACTGACCAACTTTTCTCATAACGTATTTCTGTGTGGATCCACAAGTTTTTTTGTTGAAGCCGCAACATTGAGCAGTTTGGAGTTATTACTTTTGTGCAACTACACAGTTTTCTTATGGTACAGTACTTGTTGTAGCTTTTAATGCTTTACTTTACTTGTAGTTTTGTTGAGAGACATGAGATGTACAATGTATATTTGGATACACTTTTTGATGCATGCTTGTAATAATTTTTGTGGATGTGCATTGTATTGGAATGAATGGCAGACATGTTATGAATAAAAAAAGGAATTTTAGTTTCAGTGTTTTTTTGCTATTTTCTCGTGCTTACAATTATATTTCGTGATTCAAAGATGGAAATGTATGTCCGTGGAATCGGTTTGCCGAATACCCGGATCCTAGGGGGACAGTCGTCTCATTGCCAAGGTGTGATGAAATTAACAAAAATGTTTATTAGTGTATGTCGATCTTGGTAAATGAAGTGGAACTAACCAAACAAAAAAAGAGATATTGTCATAAAAGCTCATACGCTACAAAGTCATATATAAAGAGCTTACACCAAAGGCAAGCACTCCTAACTTTTCAAAATGTCCACATGGACCAAAATCTTAAGATTTTATGAGTCGGGATAGCACCATAAAGGGACTCCGCATCGTATAATGATACAAGTCTGGGTGTCGAAGGTATAATGGATACTAAAAAGAGACACTCCTTGGTGAATTCCCAGAAAAAACAAGTGCAAACTACTCAGCATTCTCTTTATTGACACAATTATCAATCCCAAAAATATATGTGTTGTATTTATAAGGTACTTGAGAGTATCCTTATTACAATGAGAGAAAAAGAAGAAAACACACAATCCGTTTTCCCTCCATAAATTGTCCTTCCATCTACCTTTTAAGATTGACAACTAAAGAGACGGTGGATTGAATGTACGAATAGATTTATTCCATGTTGTTGAGGATTGGGTCCATAGGGAAGTCTCTTGGACCGGAACCTTGGGTGACATTTCCACTCTACTCTTGTAATTGTAGTCAACACTAAATGTCATACCCTTATTTTATATGTATACACAGAGAGTTTGATGATTGGGGATGTCTTTTGACTAAGGTTGGCTACAACTTAGAGTTTTAAGGTCATTAAATCGAGAGTTCTGAATGAATCAAGTTGTGTACATTCACATGCACAATCAGGGATTTTACCAACTTATTCGTTCTTTATTTGCTCAAGTATGAACAAGATTTAAGTGGGGTGGTGACAAATCCATGATTTATCATCATATTTATTATTTATTATCCCTTTAACTTACACAATTCAATAAAATTCATTGACAATTAAGTCAATTTAACAAATTAACCATTGTATATAACTAACACTAACTAATTATAAATAAATAAACCTATTATTGTGCCTTTATTTTATGTGTTCTCTTAAAATTAAAATTTTCATAAAAATTATGTTAACATTGTATATATTTGTTTTGATGTTATATATAAATCAAAAATATAAAAAACATCAGAAGGAATTAAAATAAGTATTTTTTACTTAAAAATATTTGCAAAAATATATCTATGTAAAAATGATGTATTTTCACTTTGGGTTCTACATCAAACTTGTAGATCTTGGAAAGATCTACAACTTTCATGTCGAACACTTTTTGATTTTACACATGTATATATTTTATTTCTATTTACTAACTATTTTTTATTTTCTTTTTTTCCTACTGGGCCATGTGGCTTTACCTCAGTCGCCTAAGTGGCCCGGCTCTTCAATCATACTCGCCTCCTCTCACATCTGTTGGATCCTTTGTGGTGATCCCATCAGAGCCACTCATCTCTGCAACACCCCATCCTTTTGATTTCTTCAATCGAATGTGATCCAAGTCATAAGTCCGCACTGCCCCCCCCCCCCAGCCCTTGGATGATCTTTATCCAACGGTTGAGACCTCTTCTTCTTCCCCTAAACGCACATCTTCTGCACGACACGCCTCTATAACCACTGGTCTTCTACCTTTTACCCTATCCTCTCCAGTCTCCAACGCCAACTAACAACCCCACATCCAGGCCCTAACACCCATATCTTCGTCAGTTACCTAAACTTCACTCCCATTCAACCTACAGTCAAAGCAAAGTGGTCAAACCTAGATGACAACCACATGGAAATCGTACCTCCATCTCTTCAGATACATCTTCACCGCTATCCACCTGCACATGAGTAACTTCCTAGCTCCTCTCTTCTCTCCATGTTAGGGAGGTGGAGATTCGAGGACGTCCAAATGGAGCTTTGCTCTATTTTCTACCCATGTCCAATGGGGCATGAACATGGTCTTAGCCGGTCGCGAAGCTTTCCGATGTTGTTGTCTACGTATGAAGATATGACTAGAGGAAATCTGAACCTCACCCCCAAGTCGTTGCCTCCATCCAGTGACCTTATGAAAACCTGGGAAACACATGCCTAGATGAGTGAGTTTTCTTTATTTTTTGCATCTTTGCACATTTGCATTAACTTCAATCATAACCTCTTTTGACCTTTACCAGATATCGATGATCCTTGTAGAAGACTCCCCTCATCCTTTCCCTTTTCTAGGACTTCCCTCCACTCCATCCCTTTCATCTCCAGCCACCGTAAATGAACCCAATTGGGGTCCCCCTTTTCACGCAGGCATACACCCCATTTCACCTCACCAACACATACACGCTTTAGTTGTGGTCTACTAACCCCTATATGTTTTCAATGGTCAAGAATTTGAGGAGCTTCAGTCATCCGTTTCTTCTCCAACATCCAGCTATCGACTAGACTTTCTCGAGGTTCTCAAAATCTCTCCTCCCTTCTAGGAGCTTCGTGAGATGAAGGTGAAGCTTCTACGACCTTTAACCAGCAAATAGGAGCCCAGTGGAGTACTCTAGCATTCGTTGGAGCCCTAATTGCATCGCCATCTCATGGAGGAAGAAGGAGCAACTGCGAAGCACAACTGTCTTTCAATCAGATCCTTGGATCTAATCTGATGACCACGATGGAACCCCAAACCAACACTTCAAATTTATTTCCTCGAGAGACGTCAAGCCCGACCTGAAGCACTAGCGCACTCCACGTGGACCGAGCCATGCACCTTACCCCAAGCCTGAAGCCTTGTGTGCCCCAAACGTAGGTCTTTGGGATATTTGCACCTCCACCCCAGTGATTCTTCAATATTTAAAAAGGGTCCTTCTAGACACGTGCATCACGTGTCGTGCGTGGTTAATTTGTGGAGATGTCCCGTTGATTTATTATAATTACAAATATGTTTCTGTATCCTTAGAGAATATTATTCTAGTACTTGGAGAATATTTTATTTGTATTCCAGGACAGAATTGGACGTGTTTGAGAGTATTTTATATGTGTTTTCTTTCCAGTTATGCCCCTTTATGTATTTTGTTATAATTGAACACCTTTTATTCAAATTGCTTTAATTATATGTCATCTTAAAGCTCTAATCTTGATCTTTGATTTCATATATGTATTTATATTATTTGAACATAGATTTGTTAACTAATTGAGACATATAATGTCTTTAAGTTGACTAACTGGACATGCTTTACATATGGTTTTGATATGTGATTTGATTCCTTTAAAAGTGTGTTTGAATTTATAATTAAATTAATCTAGAAGCTTGTTTATGTACATATATATGTTTTGTATGTAATAATACATTCTGTTACATTTTGTCTTTATTTGACTTGCATAAAAAAGAAATGAAATTGCATTTTGTTTTTTATATCTTATGTATTGTTTTATTTTGTTCATTTTGACCTAGATAATGTCAAAATCACTTAACCAAGATATTTAATACTTGATTAATTACAAGGCGAGCTCGTGATCCTAAGTCCGACCTTGGATTTACCCAAGTTAAAAACATTCAACTGAGACACTCCTCGTAGAGATCTTTGCTTGGTTATGATTGTTTCGCATCCAACCATACTACAACTCGGCCTAATTAATTTAGTTGTTTTGCAAACTATCAATACTAAGATCTAATCTCATATCAAGATATATAAGATCTCTCAGAGATGTCTAATCAAGTCAAACAGCATATCCATTCTTCTCATTGCATCCAAATCTTATTCAGATCAATGTCCAATATTTGAAATAATATTGGATAACTAGTCTATTGTCTGGAGTTACTAAAATCCAAACCCATTTCATCACTCCCTTGGAATGGAAGTGTCATGATTATACAATCATTTAAGATCGCATCAGCCTCGAGTATTCCCAATACCCGTACTTCTTGCGTACATCAAGACCTAGAACAAGCATGAAGTTATTGATTATGTTTGTACTATCTTCTTCAGGGTTTTATTTGAGGAAACTACACCAAGCTTTGGGATGAACTTGCACAACCAAACAACCTTTTTCATAGCATCCTATGCGGCGATGTCTTCATCTTCTATTGTTGTATTAGCCATGGTGTCTTGCTTTCTACTTCTCTAGCTCACAGTGTCACCGTCTAATAAGAGTACGAACCTTGAAGTTGACTTGCGATCATCAATGTTAGATTGGAAGTCTGAATCTGTGTATCCTAAGACTTGGAGATTATAATCTCTATATACCAAGATTTAATCTTGTGTCCTTATATACTTGAAGATTTTCTTTATTGCATTATAGTAGTGTTTTCCATAGCAGGATTGGTAACGACTTACCACTCTGACTGCATGGTAGATATCTGCTCTTGTGCACATGAAGGCGTATATTAGACTTCTCACATCTGATGCGTAAGAACGTCCGACCATGGTCTTTTATCCTCAACACTCTGAGGATCCACCACTTTAGATAGGCATATACCATGTCTTAAGGGAAGGAAGCCTTCTTGAAAATTTCCATATGGAATCGTTACAATATTTTCTTAATGTACCATTTTGAGACAATAACAAAATCCTCTTTTATTTGTTTCTAAACAGCTTCAAACACAAGATATACGAGGTTTCTCTAAGATCTTTCATCTCAACGGTGTGGGACAACAAGACCTTAACACTAGACATTATTTGTGTATGATTCTCAATGATAAGGGTGTCATCTACATAAAGACGATGAACAAAATGATTCTCTCACTAAGCTTCTTGTACACACATGATTCATTAGGATTCTAAACGAAATCACAATCATTTATGGTTCCATTAAATCTGATGTTCCAACTATCAGAAGCTTGTTTGAACCTATAGATGGATTTCTTTAGCTTTCACACCTCACCTTATCTATGAAGCCCTGGGGTGCTCCATATAGATATATTTCTTGAGGTATCCATTGAGGAATGTGGTCTTGACGTCCATCAGCTAGATGTCGTAGTGAAGATGTGCAACTATATATAGAAATTTATTTGATGGACTTAAGCATATCCACATAAGAGAATGTCCCATCACAGGTGATGCATTCTCTCTGTGTATGGCCCTAATCTATGAGTCGTGCCCTAAAGGTCTCTACCTTCCAATCATGTCCCCTCTTTCTCTTGAAGATCCATTTACACCCAATGGGTTTTTCCCCTTTAGGTTGATCATCTAGTGTCTATACACCATTCTTGTGCATGGAGTCCATTTCAAACTTCATTGCTAGCATCCATCTATCTATGTCATGATCCATGAGTGCTTCATCAAATAAAGGTGAATCATTTTCAGACTCTTCTGACACATGGAATCCATACCTTTCAGGCTGTAGAACCACCTTAAACTCCTTTGAAGAGGTATTGGTGTTTCATCTTCAAATACTTCTTCACTTCATGGCTCAGGAATCGCAGTGTCCTCAGAGGATTCTGTGAATTCTTTTACTTCATTCTTGTCTTGACTTTTAAGGAAATCATCCTCTAAGAGTTTCACATCCTTAGAGATGAATACCTTTTAAGTCTTAGGATCGTAGAGTTGGTATCCAATACCATCCTTGACATAACCAATGATGTAGCACTCTCTAGTATGAGATCCCAACTTGCATCCACATTTTTAGCATGAATTAATCAACCCCAAATCCTCGTGTCTAACACTGGGCTTGGTTATGAACCAAAGCTCATGAGGGGTTTTTGGTATAAATTTGCTAGGAATCTTATTAATGATATATATCATTAGTATCTACTACATATCCCCAGAAACTAAGAGGTAAATATGCTTTACACATCATTGATCAAAATATATTCATGATGGTGTTGTAACATCTTTCCACAACACCATTTAGTTGGGGAGTTTTAGGAGGAGTGAGATTAGATATAATTCCTTTCTCTTTAGGGTATTTCTTGAATTCGTCTGAGAGGTACTTTCCACCTCGGTCATATCAAATCTGTTTAATCTTCTTATCGATTTAGTTCTCAGCTGATGTCATGAATTATTTGAACGTTTCAAATGTTTTATATTTATGAAATAATAGGAAAATAAACTCGTGTTGCAAATAGTCATAAGTAAACGTCAAATAATGTCGATATCCATTTCGAGTCATTGTACTGAAGGGACCACATACATTTGTATATAGTAGGTCAAGTATAACCTCGCATCGTGTACCCTTTTTTGAAAAGGGTGCTCTGGTCATTTTACCTCGAATGCAATGTTCACAAGTAGGTAAACTTTGGACCTCCAGAAAATCTAATAGTCCATCTTTCACCAATATATTGATCCTATCAATTGATAAATGACCAAGTTTTTAATGCAAAATTATGGTTAAATGATTTCCATCCCCTCTAGATCTTTTAGGATTTTTACTTCTGGTAGTAATGTTCATGATAGATCCATCAATGCGTAATTCAAAGAGTCGACCGGGAGTTAGAAACCTTTTGCAATATGTTTACCCTAACAATAACCATCTGCAATATATTTACCCTAACTACTTACGATAAGTTTCTTACAGAACAAGATCATATATTCATATCTTCCTAATTTAGATACAGATAATAAGTCTCTTCAAATGTCCAGAACATAGAGACACTCTCTAAGTAATAAGACTCTCCTACTAGATAATGATATAAATTAAAATTATCTTACTTTTTAATACTTTGAAAGTCCATTCCCATTTCAAACTTTCAAAGCAAGAGATATACTTATTACTGTATCTTTTACATGATCTGGAATCTCCTTTCCACCTTTTTACACCCACTTAATATGAGAAAATGAAACTTAGGTGAAGTTAACTCATTCCACCTTGCAAGTCCAACTTACATTTCCCAGTTAGGTCTTTCACACATAAGCCCACCACTCCTAAGGTGATGTTGACTCGTTGTCAATAGAACAAACCACCAACAAGAATATCATTTTGTGCAATCCAATACCACCTCAATTATATGAGGAACAATATTGGGATCACTATGCATACGACCTATATCTTTCAAGAAGCAAAGAGTATGATCCATGTACTCTTGAACGTCGGAACTATGACTTCACATAGGCATCTCTGTCATACAATTCATGGCAATGAACCCCTCTCATTGACAGGAGACCATGGATGTCATCTTAAGATTTTCCATATCCCATTCAAATTTTGACTAATCATTTGAATAAAATTCTTATGATTAATCCATCCAAGAGAATTTAAGTCCTATTGATAATAAACTAATTATTTTAATTAATTGAATTAATTTAATCATATTAAATTAATCATCAATCAATGCAACCAACGAATAATTCATTGGCTTGATATTACTATATAGTATACACCCTCTCTTAGTACATTTTTATTATTCTAATTAGTTTTTAAAGTATCCAGAGACTTCTAATGTTATCCTTCCTTCAAACAGATCCAACTAGGTCATACGAATTATGCTAAAAGGAGTGTTTCCACTACAAATACGGCTTAGAGTGTAAATTAGCTAACCCATTAGTGTATCCAGGCCTAGACACCATCATTGTTCCAATTCGAGACAGCACAATTGGTACAAATGTACTAAGAGGTTTTATCAATCTTGTGCCATGTATGATACAATATAATAATCACTGAAGAATTTAGATATCTTAAAATATTTTTAATTCCCTAAGTTTCTAGTCATATCAAGCAAACAAGTTGATTTTGCATATAAAAGTTGAAATATAACTATTGTAGTTTGAAACTAGGGTTTGTCATGAAGCTCTAATTCAATTAAAGTTGATGGCTATCAAATATTTTTCTAAATGTATGAATCATCATATGATCAGGGTAAATTCATAAATTTCCAAGATTAATATTGAATGATAAATACATTGAATTAATATTACAAGATGATCCAATCATCTCCTGACCCATCTCCACTAAATATCACATATCTAGGGCAAACATGAGTCAGAATCACATGAAATTTAAATTCGAGTGGTTTGCTGGTTTAATTCTCAACACATTTAATGTATTTATAACATGTTTCATAATATGAAAAGTATAGAAATTATCCATTAGTTATAGATACGAGTTTTCATGCTAAAATAACAAAATTGCAGGAACATTTCGAATATAAAATGATGCCCATTAATTGAAAACCTTTGGTGGATATTTTGGGGACATGTCTAAACAATCTAAACACATTTTATAATCCTAAAAATATCTTTTAATCATGGAAAAATAGTAATTATGTCATACAAGCAAAAAATGATTCGAAAATTCACATTTATGTGTAAAACAACAAGTCCCTGTGAATCTGATATCCAAACCTTATTCCCTTAGGGTTTGGATCACATTCAATACCTTCAACATGCCTCTGGTACCACTTGAAGGCAAGGGATTAGACCTCATGCATCATGAAAGCGTGAAGATTATATCATATACAATCTTGGTCAACTAGTCATACTAGTCCTAAGGGGTAGCAAAAATTAAAAATTGTTTAATGAAACCACATGACATGGGAATGATTCCCAAGCCAATTCATCAAGATTACATGGGAGTAATAAAATTAATTCTTGAAGCATGATTGCGATATGCAAGTCTCTAAGCAAAGAGATCTTTTGTCTCAAGTCCGATCCGATGTAGAAAGCACTTGTGGGAGTGTTGATGAGATGTGTGCTTTCCACAATCCGAATTGACGATCCCAACAACCACCTGATTTCATTTCATGAAATCCCCTATCTCCTTCATCAGCTTGAGGTGTCAAAGAAGACAGAGATGCATGAGCAATAAGTTTAACAACACGATGGCAACATGACGATGATGGAGTTCTCAACAAATAGCTTAGGTGGATGACCACCAAGAGTTGAGAGAGAGAGCACACATATAGAGAGAGAGTTGGTGCAACTTTTGCATCAACTTAATTGTGTAAATAAAATGGCTAGGGTTGGCCTTTCTTTTATACAAAATTGGATGGTTAGGATGCACTCTTAATGCAATTCTAATTGAATCAATGGCCATAAATTTTTTGCCATAATTTGCAATATTATAATTAATTTTAAAAGAAAAAAGTTGAAGGCATTCTTCAACAAATTTAATTCGATTTTACTCATTCTCTTGAATAAAGAGAAAGAAGATAGCCATCTTACAAGAACGAGGAAAGGATATAGCATCCTTCCTCACTAGGAGGGTGGACATCCACCGTGAATTAAAGAGAGATTTTTCTCTTTCCAATCTCATTTTAATGTAATATTATTACATTTAATCTTTATTCATAGAATTATTTATCAATAAAATATCACCAAATAATTTAGAAATTATTTGTGACAATTGAAAACAAACCATTGATTAATTATGAATCATATTCATCCATACAAAACTAAATTTAAATTACATTCACATTTAATTGCTCAATATGAATCCAATTCACATTATTATTTAAATTGCAAATCCTATTTACAATTAATTCTCTCTATGATATTATGGTTCACATCTACAATATACATGATTGTTGCGGATAGTGATATCCACATTAATCTTATCTATGATAACTAAATCCAATTTAATTATCTCACATGCATCTCTAAGATTTTCTAAATAATATGAATCATGTTCACATTATTAATGATAATTAAATCCAATTTAATCATCAATTTTTAAATGCTCATATATTGGCGACAATGAAATTATTCTTGAACTCTTTCAAGAACAATGTGCTTTCTATGCGGTTATACTTGGAGATAATGACAGTGTGACTGTATATTGTATGTGTAGTGTGTTGGGTATTGGGATCTAATATCATATCCAGATTTAGAAGACCTCTCAAAGATGTCTAATCAAGTCAGAGAGAAAGTCTAATCTTCTCATTACATTCAAATCATATTTAGATCAATGTCCAACATTTGGACTAAGATTGGATAACTAGTCTACTGAGTGGAGTCACCAAAGTTCAAACATGATTCATCACTCCCAAGGAATGGAAGTGTCCTAGTTTTACAATCGTTTAAGATCACATTGAGTATTCTGAATACCCATACATCCTGCATACTGGAAGATCTAAAATGAAACTGAAGTTTTGATCATGTTTAAACGATCTTCTTCATGGTTTCATAATCAAGTTTCCCATTCGAACATTGGGAGTTGGTATAGATCATATGATTTACAAAGCATGTATCATATAACAAATCCTTACATTCTTCCAAGCAAGATGACCATCGATGGAATTTGGTTGGTCCCAATATCTGATGAGTGAGCTCTTCTTTTTCGGTTTAGTAGTGAACCTGCACGACATCTTTGAGAGATTGTATTGCTCGTATGACCCCGCATGCACACCAGCTCGTCGGTATATAGACCTTGATTAGATTATTAACCTAATTGTCTGCCTAATGTACACACTTATGCATATACTAATGCATATGTCTTAGGTTAGAGGATGTGTGCCTGCATCGTGACAATATACAATATAAGTCTTGGTATATCAATCTCTTTAAGTCAACTCTTTGACTTAACTTATCTGATGCCTCTGAATCTCTATTCCTATGCAGAGGACCTGCTTCAAGAGTTCAGTCAGATATCAGCCTCTGAAGTAAGGGTAGCCATCTCCTTCTCAGTTTGAAGATCTTTTCTCAGCAATCATTTGATCGTGCCACGAAGTCCTCAATCTAACTCTTTAGATATTATCTTGGCACCAATCTTTATGATCTAACCATTGGATCAATAACTGTATGATAATCAAGATGGCCATGGTACATAACCCTAATTATACGAAGGGACTTTATAAGTGCATGAATTCATTAGTCTTAGATAGGGAGTGAAAATCATTAACTTTTATTGATATATAAAAAGACTATAATAACATTTATTATAGAAATGGTTTGCCTTGGGCTCAGATGTCAAACAGGGGTGGCACATTACGATGCACGGGGAAGCCAAATGTCTCCATCAGAAAAATCCAGAAATTAAGGTAGAAGGGAAAAATCGAAATAAGTGAATTGTACATGTTCTACAAGAAAGTTGTTCAACTAAGTGAAATGTACAACTTTCATGAAGGAAAAAATACACAAAATCTCAATTGTATAAATATTTATTTTTGTGTTGATATTCAATATATATTGAATATCAACTTTTGTGGTTTTTATATGTTTTGTATTTTTAATATAGGCTCTCTATATAGAAGACTCAAAGATAATATACATTTTTATGTGATTTTTCTTGGGTTGAAAATAGAGAGAAAAAGGTGAAATATTATACAATACGTAAGTAAAAATATGGTTTATTTAATATACAATGATTACTACAACACATCATTTATGTATTTATGTAACTAACTGGGTTTATTGGTTGAATTGTCTTGGGAAATGAGTTATGATCTAGGAATAGGGTGGATGAATTGTGGATCCATCAAAGACTTCCCTAACAGAGCTCTACATCACTCTTCAAGTACATCAATTCCAAATCCACCTTTTCACCTTCCTTGTTGGGCACCTCAAAGTAAAATTCCATGTTCGTAGGAAGTTTTCTAAATACTTTGCATTTCAAGTGCTAGCAAAGTGTTTGTATACTGATACTTGTTGGACATGCGAGCCCACGACGTGTTATTATGCAGTAAATATTATTGCATATCATTCTCTGATCTGAAATGAAGAATAATTAATTTACATTATAAGTTCCTTTGTACAACTAGGATTATGTACCATGTCCAACTTAATGATCACTCGGATGTTGGTTCAATGATTGAATTGTCGAGGTTTATGCTTGGATTATATCTAAAGAGTTGGATTGAAGACTCATTGATGAATATGAGGTTCATCACTCTAAAAGTTGGAAATAGAGCTTCGTTCCTGAGTAATTAACTGCATTTCATTAGTTATTCTACATTATTATCATTCATGCATTTGTAGTTAATATCCGTATTTTAACATGCATAATTGCACGAATAAGAAACCCAAATTCCCATGTAAATATCACATGTATATTACTAGATTTTCTCCTTTTTATTTATTTTTCACTAACTAATTTTAATATATCATAGATCAATTATTTTTAGGATCTATTCATTTTCTTAGATACATCTCACATAGAGTTATATAGGATAATTTTATTTCCGAGAAGTAAATTGGTTTTATATTTATTAAAATTAATTTTTGAAAAATCTCCTTGCATGTATCATTAATTCATAAAAAATCATATGTTGTCAAAAAATTCCAAAAAATTACAGTGCATACATTTCATCATATTTCACATTCTGACCATGTTTTAGGATTTTTGGATATCATTTGATCAAAAATTACATTTTATCCTCTAAACATGCTTGAATTTTCATGCCATTTTTTTATTTGCAAAAAAAAATAAAAAAAAAATGACTCTCTGAAACATAGGTTCTAGATCGCCTATAAACCAACCTAAGGAGACAGTTGCCTCCCTGAGTTCGAACTTGATCCTTCTGAAGAAAATAAAATTTTGACCACGTGCTTTAATTGAATAATTAATTAAGTAGTATTTTGTTTAATCCTAAGTGCCTGAATACTACAATGGAAACAACGAACTAATCAGGGTAATTAGAGTTTCTTCACCCATAAAGCACCATCAAATGATTGTTAAGAGATGATCTCCATCCTTAGAAGGATATGGCAATACTTCTCTAAAGGTTGATATCTAACCGACCTCTTGATGTAGGTCCTCTACATAGGAATAGAGATTCGGAGGTGCCCGATAAGTTAGGTCAAGGAGTTGACTTAACGAGATCTAGATGACCAAGACATGTGCCGTATGCTATCATGATATAGGCATGCATCCTCTGACTAGAGACATATATATTACTATAATCTGAATATGTACATTTGGCAGACTAATAGGTTGATGATCTAATCAAGGTCTATACACTAGGAAGCCGCTATGCATATGAGGGCATACAAGTAATAAAATTTCTCAAAGGGATCATACATGTCCCTACTGGATCGGAAGACATGAGCTCACTCATGAGGTATTATGACCAATCAAATTCCATGCATGGTCACCTTGCTTTGGAAACCTGACAAGAATTTGTAGGTATGATATATTCTTTTAGAAAGAATATGATCGATACCAACACAAAATGTCCGAATGAGAATTTAGTGATAAAACCCTGAAGAAGATAGACTAAAAGAGATCTAAAACTTCGGGTTTATTCTAAGTCTTCCAGTATGCAGGATGTACGGGTATTAAGAATACTAGAGGGTGATTTGATCATAAATGATTGTATTACCATGACGCTTCCATTCCAAGGGAGTGATGAAATATGTTTGGATTTTAGTAACTCCACTCAGTAGAGAAGTAGTCTAATCTAAGACCAAATGTTGGGCATCGATCTGAATATGATTTAGATGTGATGAGAAGATTATATTTACGATTTTGATTTCAAACATCTATGAGACGTCCCCCAGATATGGATTTGACATATGATCTCAATATCTAGGTGGCTATACGTTGAATGCACAATCAGCTTATCCTTATCTCCAAGTATCCGCAGAGAAAGTGTAATATTCTTAAAACAGTCCAAGAATAATTCCACTGATGAATTACGTATCTGAGCATTGAGAAATTTTGATAATTAAATGTGATTTAGTTATCATAAAATATGAATATGATTAACATTACTTTGGCACATGAGAAGAGTCATCTTTGATAATTAAATGTGATTTAATCACCAACGATATGATTAATGAGGATACCACTATCCATAACAATCATGGATATTATAAATATGATTTATAATATGTTGGAGAGTTTTAATTATAAATGGAATTTACAAATTAAATGTTGTTGTGAATTGGATTCACATTAGACAATTAATTGTAAATTAAATTTACATATTATGTTGGATGTATGAATATGATTCATATTACTCAATGGCATGATTGAAATTTTCACAAAAATATATTTGGAACTTATTTTTTGTGAATATTGAGGCAATAATCGTTATTGCATATTAATAAATATAGATAAAGAAAGATTTGATCTCCTTAGTGGTGGTCATCCACCTTGACTTATTCAAGAGGGGGGACAACCACACTATTTTTAGTAAGGGACTACATTTCCAACATTATCTATGTATATTAAGGAATTTTAAAATGAATTAATTACTATTTTGAAAGGGACATAGTTAATTTGTTTTAAGCTAATATTGCATTTTGGAGCAACAAATCATGATCATTGATTAATAACTCTTTTAAGCTACACTGTAGATTAAAAGAGCACATGGATTGAGATCCATGTGCATCCAACTAGTATAAAAGGGAGGGTAGACCTTGACTTTCTACTACATCATTCCAAGAGCAACAAGTCTCTCCATCTCTCTCTCGTATATCCTTCCCCCCTTCTTTCTCTTTCAATATTGTGGTCGTCCACATATTGACATAGAGAAATTTAAAGTCATCACAATGTCTGTTGCCGGATTGACTACTTGTGGATCTCCATCTTCTTTGGTGCTCCCCGCTCATGAAGAAGATGTTGGATTTCACATGATGAATTCAGGACATCTGTTGATTGGATCTTCATCTTGGATTGTGAGAAGCATGTATCACATCAACGTGCTTGCAAGCGTCTCCTCTGTTGGATCATACTCGAGACATGTGGTTTCTTCCTTTAGAGACGCGATTACACCCACACTTCAAGAGGTATTCCTATATCTTGTTTTTGGTTTGATGAGATGATTTGAGAAGTGTTCTCGAATCATGTGATTTCATCTCTTTATCTTTTTAAAATTCTGTTGCCCCGAGCAACTACGGTGACTAGTCGCTTCCAATCGCATTGGATGTGATCATCACACTTCTATGATGCACTTAAGGCTTTTCCCATAGCATTCAAGTTGAGTCAAAGTCAGGTTGAGGTTTTGTATGTTTTCCAAAACCATAGATGAACAAGGTTTAGAATTTCGGATGCGCAGGGACTTATTGTTTTGTCGAAGATACAAGTTTCAAATTATTTTTCTCACTAAAATAAAAATGTCATGTTTGTGCAATGTTTGGGCATTTTTTTGTTATTAAAATGTATTTAGAAAGTATAAGATTTCCCAAAAATAGTAGCCAAATGTTGTCACCAAAAGTGCATGAATAAAAATTCGATGAGTTCTCGCTACGAAATTGTTTTTGCATGTATTCACAGATCTGTAAGAAAATAATTTTTACTTGCTATTTTTCTGTCATGAAGAATGGAATAAATACTTGGATTAAGTATAAAATCAAACCAGCAAACCGTTCGAATTTATTTCACGCAATTGCGACTTCGTTTGCCTTAGATATTGCATATTTAGTAGAGATGGATTGGATCATCAAATGTTCTTTCTTAATGTGTTTATCATTCAATAAAATCAGTGAAATTATGAATTTGCTCTCTTAAAATTGATGCTTAATATTTATGAAAGTGATTGATTAAACATCTATGCCCATGATGAATCCATGATTCATTAACTTTTCTGTCGCATTTTGTCTTAAAACCCTTAACAAATACATGTAAATACTCATTAATTCTCATACTTTAACAAAACCCCATTCATTTGTAAATATTCACTTTTAACCACTAAATTCATGTAAAGAATCAGAAAAAGAAAGAAAAAGGCATATGAAATATATGTATATATATGTAATATGACTTAAACTATAAATATAACTGTAAGATATATTTATAGCCTAACCCTGAGACCAAGTCAGCATGGATTGGTCGACAAACCAATAAGTAGGGGGAGATAAGGAAAGAAAACCAATAAAAATAATCTATCACATGTATATACATTCTTCACTATTTATAAATAAATACAAAACTTCAGAGAATTTTAATTATTTCATCTTAACTTATTCTTCACCAAATCTTTCTCCTAAGTATTCATAAAAATGTAAATAAAAATATAAAAATAAGTTAAAAATATTACCCTGTAAATATGCCAAGAAATCCAGCTTACAACTTGTCAAAATCTCAACTTCCGAACATCATAACTTCCTCATACGAACTCCAATTTCACTTTACTCACCTTTAAAGTTCATAAAATAATATTATCTAATTAATAAAGGTGGTTTCACTGAATTCGGAGTCCGTTTGCAAAAAGTCGGTTTTGGGACCAAAAGACAAAGGGGTTTCTGGGCTATTTACTTTATGTAACACACCTTATTTATTATTTTCTTAATTTTATAATTTTTAAATTATTTTATGATCCTCTAGTTTCACCATAAATTATTTCATAATTTTTGGAGACTATTTATTATTTTTATAAAATCAAATACCCTAAAATATAGGTATATTTGACCTATAAAGACACTTCCTCTATTTATTAAAATATGTAAATTAATTCATAAAAATTTATAAAAATTTGTATAAGTCTTATTTAATGCCCTAATAATTAATAAAATATAAAATTAATTTTTACTTAATTATTTATTAAATTAAAAATTCAAAACCTATTTATTAATACATATTTATTAATAAAATATTTATATTTTAAATAATACTTATTATTTATTAAAAGTAATTATACCATAATTTAGAGAATTAATTTATTTAACTTTCTTGTATTTATACCTATTTAAAATAACGTCATTTACTAATTTATATTTAATTTATAAGTAATTATAAACTCTGGACCAACCAGGTGCTGACACGTGTCAGCACCTGGAGCTTCTTCTCCAAGAAGCTGTTGAGCCCAGCTGCACCAACCTCCCACCTTTCCCCATTTTTCCCGCTCACATCTCGAACCTTCTGACCCATCCCGACCCTCCATCTTTTCCTCCTAACAACCACCAAGCCCGCCAGCCATTGATCTTGGCTTGGAGCCCAAGCATCGCCCCTATAAAAGCTCCCCAAGACCCGCCATTACAACTAACTTCTTCCAACTGCCTGAAGCTCAAGCTCCAGACTACCGACCCCCTCACTTCCAAGCCTTGTTCCGGCGAATCCCCGGCGGTGACAGCACCAAGGCGTAGCCCGCGAGGAAGAGGAGTCGACGGAGGATCGTTCCAAGGCGGAGCGCCGCCTTGAATCGCCGCCTCGTGCCGCGTGCAGCTCCGAGAAGATCGCTCGTCGAGCAACCATCCGGAGGTCATACACCTCCAGTCCCCAGGTCACTTCCTTCACATTTCACAATTTTGTTTCTCGATATCCGAGCCACGATTAGCGTGGCTAATCGCCTCTTTAGGTAGAATAATCACCCATCTTTCACGCAAGATTAAAGATTCATTCGATTCACGATCCATTCGATTCCAATCGATTCGCAAACCATCTTCTTCTTCGTATTTGGATATTTGGCTGGAAGTTTATGCATTTTCTTCACACTTTGAAGCTTAATTTATTAATATCTCGGCCGATTCCATGAGAATCGAGCATAGCATTTGATTAACTGCAGGTTCACGAATCATCGGGGAGCAGTTATACGGATCTGGAAAGCGATCAAACTCAATCATAATCGATCTCGAAGTCGGACCTCCAGATCAGCCATCAAGCCAACCGTGCTGCGACCCCTTCTTCTTCGAGCTTCCGCCGCTGCTCGGAGCACCGCCTCCACCATCCCCACTGCGGGCGAGCTCGAGGGGTGGAGGAGCCACCCCTCTGGCCCCGCCGGAGAGCCATCGCCGTCGGGGATCGACCAGAAGAAATCAGAGAAGAGAGCTCGACCGCCAGCCGCTCCAACTGCTCAAGAACAGCCAGCGCACAGTTTGGCGACACGTGTCAGTGCCAGAGCCGTCAGATCGCGCGCGGGCATTCTAATCTTGGCCGTGGAATCTGAACCGGTGTGAATTTTACAACATACACCCAGCTGAGTTTCCAGAATTCAAACCCGCCGCCCAAGTTTTGTGAAATTACATTTAGGTCCCTCCTCAGGGACCTAAACGTAATAATTTGTTAGTTTTCTTACAGAACAGTCCTTTTTGGACCTTTTTGAGAACCTTTTAATTAGTATTTTTTACGCTTATGCCCCTGGGCTGTAGGGGCTATATCTTGTCCATTTGACCTCAGATTTCGACGATTCTTGGAGGGTAGTTACACAACTACCCCAGCTACATAGTATAAAGTTTTCGCGGCTTTTCGACGAGTTTTTAACGTGATTTGACTTTCTCGAAAACCGCCTCGTTTTGATTTGTTTTCTTGTGCAGTTCGAGTACGCGGCTCGAACCTCGTTCACCTATACTATATAGTATCACCTATACTCTATCCACCTACTATATAATAAATAAATCTTTTGCAAAATATCCCTTTTTGAAAATTAAATAAAAATTTGAAAAGAATAAAATCAAATAAAAATTACAAAAATAAAAACCACTAAAAAGGCACTCTGACTTAGAGAAGAATTAAAATAAAATTACGAAGAAGAAAAATTAGGGAATATATTCTGCCTCCTTGAGTTCGACCCAGGAACACTTGCCTGGTTAAATATTAGTGAACGGTTTTCCGACAGAAAACCGTAAATTTGTTTGATAGGTTTAAGAACCGAATTTGTTTCGCGGCTTTCTGCTACAACCGACACTTCATCCTCTTCTTTAAATAAAAAGTGAAAGCCGCGAAACCGATTTTTAGCCTTATCAAAATGGCGCCGTTGCCGGGGAGGCGTTAGATTCCCTTGATTTTTCGTTTTTCGTGATTTTATTATTTTTCTTCTCTTTGTTTTTCGTACGGTTTTTCGTACGGCTTTTTCGTGTTTTGTTTTCCTTTCTTGTTTTCTTTACGGCTTTCTCGGCTTTCTCGATATTCTTTTGTGCTAATCATCTTTGCAGGGCCTGCAGGATCAACCGGTTTCCTCGGAAACCGAGTCAGTTGAAAGGGCAGAGGTCGGCTCCTTCTTCACGAGTCGACTGCAGAGGAGTAGAGATTTAGTATCCTTTTATTTGAGAGAGAAAGGGAGAGAGTTGTATTTAGCTTAATAAAATTTTTTTTAGGGGCTTGATTCATCGGATACCGTGTATCTGGTGAATCAAGGCACCCACCGCGGCTTTTATCGCTTATCGGTTTTCCGCGGCTTTCTAGATGCTTGCTTAGGTTTTTCGCTCTATCTGCTTGTGCCTCGTAGCTAGTTTTAGGACTTGCATCCTAGGTGCTTGTTGTAGGGTTTTAACAAAAAGACAAAAAAATAGACGTTGTTTGAAAATCCATAAAAATTGCAAAATTTAAAATTGGGACTGCTAAAAATATCTGACCAAAAATCATAAAATCGATTCAATTGATTTGGAGAGAGTAACCCCCGCACATTTCTCAGAGTGCGCGAGTTGAGAGCCGACACTTAAGGATAGAGACAAAACCCCGTATTTCTTGCGGGATACTACTGGGCCCATACACCTGATCATTGTTCCTCAGTGGGTAAGCTCGGGTAGCCGGAAACGGTCCGGGTTTACTTAGCAGAGTGGGAGGTTTAGAGGACAGTGCGCAAGGCTCCGTCCTCAAGTAACACGGGTAGCCGGAAACGGTCCGTACTTACTCCCATACTGGCTGAGTGCGAGTGGTCTCGCGTAAGGATTTGGGCCAGTGTCTTGGAGAAACTATCGGGCTCCTATTGGCTTGCTCAGCCCGCGTAACCGCAACGATTGATAATCACAACCCTAAAACCGAAAAGATAAAAAGACCGAACTCTTACGGTCTTCATCAGGGTTGAGTTGGTGAAAACGGGGTTTGCTTTGTGTTTGTTTGCGGGGCGTGAGTTTTCCGCGGCTTTCGCATTTCTTCTTCTCTTGAATCGTACACGTGCTCTCCCAATCTTCTCTTGACATCGAAGATGACGTCTCGACGGCTTTTCGGCTCAGACTCTGTGAGCTTTCAACCGTCCACCATCGAGCGTATGTCTTCACAGGCTCGGGATGACCCTCTTCCCGAGCTGGTCCCATCCGATATCAAGGCGAGTCAGACCCAGACTCCCTCGCCTCTAGGCCAGATCATTGAGGCAGACCTTCGCCTCAATAAAGAATCCAAATCTCCTGAGTATTTCTCGATGAGTTCTTACGAGAGTTTTCATTTTCCAGACGATCAGATGGCTCGTGGGAAAGCATCGGCAGCAGATGAGAGGCCAGCAGCTGAGGATCATCCGGAGGGAAGAGCAGATCTGAACGGAGATGTCACGACAGGTATTCTCGACACACTTCAGCAGATGAATCTACAGATTCGAGAACAGTTTAGAGTTCAGACCGAGCTGCAGGCTGAATTAGCCGCAATCAAAGCAGGGGCCGGGAACCAGTTACCGCCTGCGGTTCCCGCTACTTTACGGGACGAGTATGACCCGGGCGCTCGAACGCTCCATCATTGGATTCGGCTACCGCCGAATCAAGGGCCATACGAACTCCGACCGTCCTTCATTTCTTTGCTTCCCAAGTACTATGGGAATGCCACAGAGGAGCCGTTCACGTTTTTACAGCAGTTCGAGATGATATGCGGAACGGCCTGCTATCCAGGAGTGACACAGGAAGCCGTGCGCTTAAAGGCTTTTCCTTTTGCCTTAGCCGATAAAGCCCTTTATTGGCTAAGCCATCTAGGGAGAGAAATATCCACTTGGGACGACCTGAAGTCCACCTTCCTGCGCAAGTATTTCCCTCTAGGAAGGACGAACATGATGAGGAGTCAGATCTCCAACTTCACGCAATTATCGAACGAATCATTCCATGAGGCATGGGATCGATTCAAGGACTTGACAGAGAGATGTCCTCATCATGAGATACCAATGAAGGTGCTAGTACAGAATTTTTTCGGAGGACTCCAGCCGGAAATTCAGGGGCTAGTTAGTGCCGCATGTGGCGGCAGTTACTTAAACAAGGATGCCGAGTCAGTCTGGGCCATCTTCGAAGGGATGGCCGAGAACTCGAGAGTTGTAGACTCTACTCGGGCATATCAGAAAGCCCCGCAGCCATCACATCACCGAGAGCATCACAAGGTGGCGAATATAGCAGACTCTGAATCCAACACCAACATGAGCTTCATTGGTGAGAAATTAACATTGGTGGATGTGATTCATAAGCAAGTCCAGGACCTGCAGCCGCTGCGAGAGTTGGAGAAACTCTCATCTCTACCTCAGCAGCTGAGTGATCTTTCGAAGGTCTCTGATCTTCAACTTCAGTACCAGCAGAGTCAGACTTCTTCACAGCCAGCACGGAGGATCGCACCCGCTCCACCCACCCGTCAGATACAATATGTTCAGAGCGAGCCCGAGATTCCGCAGATTGATTGGCATGAGGATCAGTCTCATGCCAATGCCGGCCAGGTCATCAGCACTGCAGCAATGGAGGTGGAGCCGCAAGCCACTTTCGAGATCAATGGGATTTGGTATACTCCAGTTCAGCAGCCGAGTATACCGAATCATCAGCAGCAGCAGCCATACGGTCATCCGCAGCATGGACGTCCGCAATTCCAGCACCGCCAGAATTTCACGCCGCCGCAGTCTCATCCGAACGTCTACCATCAGAGACCGCAACCTACTTATCAACATCCTGCTCAGTTTTCACCGAATTATCCTTTTCAGCAGCCGCAACAATCTTCCTCTACACCACAGCGCTACTCCCAGCCGTCCACCTCTCAGCACTTCATGCCAAAGCAGGAGAGAGGAGCAAGCCAGGGCCACCATACCGAACCAGAGATGTCTTCACAGGTCCAGGCGCTCAACCAGATCATGGACATGCTTAGTACGCTCCAGATCGCACACAAGACAGAAATGGAGCAGGTTAACCGTCGTCTGGACGAGTTAACCGTGCCGAAGACCACTCTCCCAGCCCAGCCTCAGATGAATCCGAACAACAAGAGGAGGCATCCAGATCAGGTAGATACTACAGGTAAGATCTCGTGACCTGAATTTTTGTCTAACTTCATTCGTCTCAGGAGCGGTAGATCACCGCAAACACCTACTGGAGAGGAGAGAGAACCAAAGGAGCATGAGCATGACCCAAATGCCGAGGAGGAGAAACCGCAAGAGGATGAGGATGTAGAATCGAGAGACGGGAGCAATGCCAACAGTTCAGATATGGATACTGGCGACTCAGATGACGATATCACGCCAGATCAGGCAGAATCCCCAGAGAAAAACATTTCTTCACCTGTCTTAGAGAGTTTTGTAAATAATTCTGAGACTCTCGATGTACAAGCTGATTCCAATGATTTCAATAAAAGTTCTGATTTTCTGACTCCTGACTTTATTCCTTTTCCCGATGCTTTGTTTGGAAAAGGAAAGAAAAAGACCAAAAATAATCCTGAATCTCCACAATTTGAAAAGTTGCTCAAAGATCATATCTTTCTGAAGATCCTGCTGCATGATGCCTTAGATCAATTTCCTACGCTTAAGAATCAATTGAAAAACAGATGTACTACGCGTAGGAAAAAGAGATCCCGAACAGAAAAACATGTTTTGACTAAGGCCACATCCTGTGCGATACAGAATAAGCTTCCAAAGAAGAAGAAAGACTCAGGTGCACATTATGTCAGATGCGAGATCGCAAAAGCCGAATTCGATCGCACTCTATTAGATAATGGTTCCTCGATCAATCTGATACCCGCTTCCTTACTCGAGAAGCTCGAGTTAGGGCCTCTTTACAAATCCCGCGCGATCCTTCAGTTTGCTGATAGATCCGTAAAGAGACCTAAGGGTATACTTAGGAACGTTATCGTAACCGTGCAGGGTCTGCAATTCCCCGTAGATTTTACGGTTCTAGAAATGAATTGCCC
Organism: Ottelia alismoides; assembly: GCA_037367405.1. Taxonomy (NCBI): domain Eukaryota; kingdom Viridiplantae; phylum Streptophyta; class Magnoliopsida; order Alismatales; family Hydrocharitaceae; genus Ottelia; species Ottelia alismoides. The sequence goes on along the minus strand of JAZKJV010009256.1, from coordinate 1,954,982 downwards.
TGCACAGTTGCACCTTGCCCCGATCATTCTCGGGAGGCCTTTTCTACAGACCGCAAAGGCTCTCTTCGATTATGATACAGGGAAGGTATCTTTTCGCGCCGAGGGTGAAAAGGTACATATAGAGATGGCGAGAGAATCAAACACTTCCAGTGATGCATCTTCAGATTTTCTGAGTTCTTTAGCCTCCTGCGATTACATGGATGAGGTTCGCCTTGACAACCTCAAAAGATACCAGATAGAGACCCAAGAATGTTTGACAGAGGACGGGTCTGAAGGAGGTAGCTCTTCCGATGGGACTTTATATTTTAGTCTGGATGATGATGAGCAAAGGGATCAGACTTTTGAGGATATTAATGCAGATCTTTCAGAATCAGAGAGTATACATAATTCCTCCATTTCAGATGAATCAGAATTCTATCTAGTTGACTTATTCTCTTCTGATCATTCTGAGGAGTCGGATGATGTCTCGAACATCTTCTGTAGTCCGACTTTAGAGCACATTGAGATGGTGAATAATCAGAATGCAGACACATCACCTACCGACACAAATCCCCATACAGATATAGATGATGTTGCAGCAGATCCAGATACTACCTTGCCAGAACTCAAGACTTTGCCACCAAACATGAAATATGCCTTCCTTGCGGGTCCACATCAGCAGTTTCCGGTCATTATCAGCTCAACTTTGACCGATGATCAAGAATCTCGTCTGATGGAGATTCTAGAAAGAAACCGCAAGGCTATTGGGTGGACTGTATCCGATCTCCGCGGGATTAATCCTGCTTTGTGTTCACATCACATCTATCTCGATCATGACAGCAAACCCTCCAGAGAGTTTCAGCGTAGGCTGAATCCGGTTTTACGAGAAGTTGTCAAGAAAGAGATCACAAAATGGTGTGACGCAGGGTTCATTTATCCTATCTCCAACTCCGAATGGGTTAGCCCATTACATGTTGTCCCGAAGAAGTCGGGAATTCAGATGGTGAAAAATGAGAGTGGAGAGGAGATTCCAAAGAGAGTAACCACGTCGTGGCGAGTATGTGTTGATTACAGGAAACTTAACACCGCGACGAAGAAGGACCATTTTCCTTTGCCTTTCATAGACCAGGTTATCGAACGGTTGGCAGGGAAGGGGTACTTCTGTTTTCTTGACGGTTACTCCGGATACAATCAGGTATCAATTGCTCCTGAAGACCAGGAGAAAACCACCTTCACTTGTCCGTTTGGCACGTATGCCTTTAGACGGATGCCCTTTGGATTGTGCAACGCTCCCGCGACCTTCCAGAGGTGCATGCTTGCTATTTTTGCGGACATGGTCGGTGATTTTCTAGAGGTTTTTATGGATGATTTTTCGGTCTATGGTGAGTCCTTTAACGATTGTTTAGCGCACCTAGACCAGGTTCTGAAGAAGTGTTGTGAGGTAGATCTCGTTCTGTCATGGGAAAAGAGCCATTTTATGGTTACTCACGGGATCGTGTTGGGGCACGTCATCTCCCAGCGAGGCATGGAGGTTGACCCTGCCAAGGTGGACGTCATTAAGAAACTCGAGCCACCATCCAACATCAAACAGTTACGGTCATTTCTCGGGCACGTCGGCTTTTATCGACGGTTTATTCAAGACTTCTCCAAGATTGCCCGACCGTTAACTGAGTTATTAGGCAAAGACATCGAGTTCGTTTTAAATGACAAATGTCTTCATGCCTTTCTCACACTAAAGGAAAAGATAATCAGTGCTCCTGTCCTACAGCCGCCTGATTGGTCTCTACCCTTCGAGATCATGACGGATGCATCAGATTTTGCGGTCGGGGCTGTATTAGGGCAGAGGAGGAATGGACTTCCCATCGCTATTCACTATGCCAGCAAGACTTTAGATGATGCACAGAGAAACTACACAGTCACAGAGAAAGAGATGTTGGCAGTAGTGTTTGCACTAGACAAATTTCGATCTTACTTGGCTCCAAGATCACAGTTTATACAGATCACTCAGCTATCAAATTTTTGATGGAAAAGAAGGATGCCAAGGCACGCCTTCTTAGATGGATTCTTTTACTCCAAGAATTCGATTTGGATATCAAGGATAAACCTGGAGTAAAGAATGTGGTAGCTGATCACCTCTCCCGATTACGGTCAAATCAGCCTTCAGATGAGTACACGCCAGAGATCGCAGAGAGATTTTCAGACGAGAGCATCTTTGCGGTTACAGAACTACCGTGGTATGCAGATATAGTGAACTTTCTGGTCACACAGAAAAGTCCTCAAGGATGGCCGAAGAACAGAGTTGAGAAACTCGTTTCTGAGTCACGATACTACCATTGGGAGGATCTGATTCTTTTTCGCGAAGGACCGGATTGCGTTTACAGGCGATGTATTCCTCAGGAGGAATATAATAGTGTCCTCACTTTGTGTCATTCTCTAGAATCAGGAGGACATCATTCAGGGAAGAGGACAGCGCAGAAGGTACTGCAGAGCGGATTATGGTGGCCGACTCTTACCAGAGATGCTTGCACATTCGTGAAGAGTTGTCCAGAATGTCAGAGAGCTGTAGGGACAATCAGTGCCAGAGATGCAATGCTGATGCGACCCGTCATTATTTGCGAGATTTTTGACGCATGGGGCATAGATTTTATGGGACCGTTCCCTTCTAGCAGCGGCTTTGAGTACATCCTTCTCGCTGTAGATTATGTTAGCAGATGGGTGGAGGCTATACCCGCACGAACCGCAGACAGTAAGACCGTTTGCAAGTTCCTAAAGGAACACATCATTTCGCGGTTCGGAATCCCTCGTATTCTTATATCTGATGGGGGTAGCCATTTCATTAATAAGGAGGTGAAAAATCTAGTGAAACAGTATAGCATCGATCACAGAATAGCCTCTCCTTACCACCCACAGACGAATGGCATGGCCGAAGTTTCAAATAGGGAGGTAAAATCAATTCTTCAGAAGTTAGTACGACCGGATAGGAAGAACTGGTCACTTCTTCTAGACCAAGTTCTTTGGGCTTATCGTACTGCATATAAGACTCCCTTAGGTACTTCACCATTCAGGCTAGTTTATGGAAAGCCGTGCCACTTGCCCGTAGAGATCATGCACAAATCTGAGTGGGCAATTCGAGAAATTTTGATGGATATGCAGAAAGCAGGAGCCAAGAGGAAGATAGATCTGAATGAGCTGGTAGAAATCCGCAATCAAGCATATGAGAACACACTGATCTATAAGGACAAAGTGAAGAAATGGCATGACAGACACATCCGACACAAGAGCTTTGTCCCTGGGCAGAAAGTCTGGTTGTTCAATGCAAGGTTGAGAATTTTTCCCGGCAAATTAAAGAGCAAATGGGAAGGACCATACATAGTCAGAACGGTGCACGACAATGGCAGTATTGCGATATCAGATGTGTCACCTGGTGCAGAACCGTTCGTGGTTAACGGGCAGATGCTGAAGCATTTTGTAGAGACCACTGATCATCTGGCCCGAACTGAAGTGATCTATTTTGTACAGGAATCATATTCATTCTTTTACTTCTTCCTGTACAATTCCTTTTGAGCCATTCGGGAGATTCACCACACTTGTATATTCTTCATAGACCACAATCGTCCCCATTTTTTGTTCGTCTTCTATGCTTAGGATACTAGATCCTAAGTATAGGAGGGACCAATTGCCCGCTGACTTACGTTTTATTTTTGTACTAATTCTTTGGTATAGCCAGTCTTTTTCACGAATCATTGATCCCCAATTTTTGGCTACATTCTTTTTATACTTAGGATTCTTTATCCTAAGTATAGGGGGGACCGAGTGATTTCGATGATTTCGTATTCCTTCCTTTTGATTTCTTCGTTATTTATCCTTTTCATTCAGTCATCCTGTTTTTGCTCTCTCATAATACTTACGATGACCAGATCGTAAGTATAGGGGGGGTTGACTGACTTGACATCGATACCCCTTTTTTCACCCACTTTTACTTAGCACGAGTTATGCCCTCCTTTTTCTCTTTTGACGCTATGAGGACATAGCTCAAGCTAAGTATAGGGGGTGCGTATATATTGTATATATACTTTCGGTCATAACTCGTACTTTATGTATTTTCTATATCTATAAAATCCATAAAAAGTGGGTACGGGTTAATTTAAAAGCCATTCTCTTATTTATAAAATCTTGGTAAATAAGTAAAATATGCTTAAAACTTGTAATTAACAACTTGTAATTAAAAATTTGTACTTAAAATCTGTATAATACTTAGTTAAAATCCTATTTATTAAAATTTGTATAAAAGCCATTCAACCCTTGTAAAATACTCTGTAGATAAAATTTGTAAAATACATTAGACATTTAACTTAAATAAAATTTATCTTGTAAAAATTGTGAATAAAATCTTGTTTATAAAAATCATAAAATCCATAAAAAATACAAAGTCCTAAAATTTGTAAAAATTACAAAATCCTTAAAATTCATAAAAATGAGTAAAATCAAGAAAATAGACTTCACAAAAACATGGTTGCATTTGCATTCGCATTTTTCAGAATAAGTTTGATTTCCAGAACTAAGGACTGAGTCTAGTCTGAAGGATGGAGCTTGATTACGGCCTTTAACTTTCATTGTAAGGAGTCTGATTAGGAACTGGAATTTAGACTCTTCAGGTTTGGTGACTGAAATCTTTGGGTTCCGTAAGACCATATTCGAGAAATCAAGTCATCTGAGCTTAAGTAGACCACTTGGAGTCATCCGTACAACTCTTCACCAGTGAACCAATTTTGAACACATGCACTCTGCACTTAGCTCAACTCGCATGGAGTTCCGAAGGACAGTACACCTTGGTAGTGCATTCTTATCCTTATCTTTGCGGCATTGACGTCTAAAGACGGGAGAGATTGGGGTTGCGATAGTTGCTTCGGATGAGGGAAGGATCTGCTGACACAATTTTTCTAAGACCTCAAAAAATGGAAGGATTAAAAAGATTCTATAACCGTCGAGGCACAAAAGATGAATGCAGTGCAAGCAAATTACAAAGTCAAAGCAAAGCAGAAGCCACCAAATAGACCAAACTGGTCAAAGCTTCCACCAAATATGCCTGCACATCTTAGTGGAGACTCAGCTACACCGGTTGGGCTTCACAAGGAGATGCGTCTACACTGGTCGCACTCCACTTCTTTTCTCATTCTTCTAACTTCTCCCTATATTCGATTGTGGACATAGCAGAACTGAACTCAGAAGGGAATACCTCCCTCCCCGAGGAAAGAGTAGCGAGATGAGGAAGCCATAGGAGTGTATAGCCGGGATTGACGGTTTCTTTGGTTCTCTAAGCAGGAAGAGCTAAATCAATTCACACACTGTACAAGTTGACTTCAAGGATGATAGAGTTTGCGATATGAATAAGTGAGTCTGAACTAGCCGATGAAGTGATCTCGAGTAAGGATTATGGAACTTGAAGACTGTTGAGGATGAAATCCTAATCCTAGTTAAGGTTCCGACAAAATGCTTGTTTCAGGCCCGATCAAGCTCTGTCCTTTGTCTGTTCTCATGAATTGGTTTAGGAAAACAAATTCATTCTAACTTTCTTTCTTTTTCACTTACTTTTTCAAAATAAGTGTTTGCTAAGGGACTAGCAAAGTTTAAGTATAGGGGGTTGATGAATCCATGATTCATTAACTTTTCTGTCGCATTTTGTCTTAAAACCCTTAACAAATACATGTAAATACTCATTAATTCTCATACTTTAACAAAACCCCATTCATTTGTAAATATTCACTTTTAACCACTAAATTCATGTAAAGAATCAGAAAAAGAAAGAAAAAGGCATATGAAATATATGTATATATATATGTAATATGACTTAAACTATAAATATAACTGTAAGATATATTTATAGCCTAACCCTGAGACCAAGTCAGCATGGATTGGTCGACAAACCAATAAGTAGGGGGAGATAAGGAAAGAAAACCAATAAAAATAATCTATCACATGTATATACATTCTTCACTATTTATAAATAAATACAAAACTTCAGAGAATTTTAATTATTTCATCTTAACTTATTCTTCACCAAATCTTTCTCCTAAGTATTCATAAAAATGTAAATAAAAATATAAAAATAAGTTAAAAATATTACCCTGTAAATATGCCAAGAAATCCAGCTTACAACTTGTCAAAATCTCAACTTCCGAACATCATAACTTCCTCATACGAACTCCAATTTCACTTTACTCACCTTTAAAGTTCATAAAATAATATTATCTAATTAATAAAGGTGGTTTCACTGAATTCGGAGTCCGTTTGCAAAAAGTCGGTTTTGGGACCAAAAGACAAAGGGGTTTCTGGGCTATTTATTTTATGTAACACACCTTATTTATTATTTTCTTAATTTTATAATTTTTAAATTATTTTATGATCCTCTAGTTTCACCATAAATTATTTCATAATTTTTGGATACTATTTATTATTTTTATAAAATCAAATACCCTAAAATATAGGTATATTTGACCTATAAAGACACTTCCTCTATTTATTAAAATATGTAAATTAATTCATAAAAATTTATAAAAATTTGTATAAGTCTTATTTAATGCCCTAATAATTAATAAAATATAAAATTAATTTTTACTTAATTATTTATTAAATTAAAAATTCAAAACCTATTTATTAATACATATTTATTAATAAAATATTTATATTTTAAATAATACTTATTATTTATTAAAAGTAATTATACCATAATTTAGAGAATTAATTTATTTAACTTTCTTGTATTTATACCTATTTAAAATAACGTCATTTACTAATTTATATTTAATTTATAAGTAATTATAAACTCTGGACCAACCAGGTGCTAACACGTGTCAGCACCTGGAGCTTCTTCTCCAAGAAGCTGTTGAGCCCAGCTGCACCAACCTCCCACCTTTCCCCATTTTTCCCGCTCACATCTCAAACCTTCTGACCCATCCCGACCCTCCATCTCTTCCTCCTAACAACCACCAAGCCCGCCAACCATTGATCTTGGCTTGGAGCCCAAGCATCGCCCCTATAAAAGCTCCCCAAGACCCGCCATTACAACTAACTTCTTCCAACTGCCTGAAGCTCAAGCTCCAGACTACCGACCCCCTCACTTCCAAGCCCTGTTCCGGCGAATCCCCGGCGGTGACAGCACCAAGGCGTAGCCCGCGAGGAAGAGGAGTCGACGGAGGATCGTTCCAAGGCGGAGCGCCGCCTTGAATCGCCGCCTCGTGCCGCGTGCAGCTCCGAGAAGATCGCTCGTCGAGCAACCATCCGGAGGTCATACACCTCCAGTCCCCAGGTCACTTCCTTCACATTTCGCAATTTTGGTTCTCGATATCCGAGCCACGATTAGCGTGGCTAATCGCCTCTTTAGGTAGAATAATCACCCATCTTTCACGCAAGATTAAAGATTCATTCGATTCACGATCCATTCGATTCCAATCGATTCGCAAACCATCTTCTTCTTCGTATTTGGATATTTGGCTGGAAGTTAATGCATTTTCTTCACACTTTGAAGCTTAATTTCTTAATATCTCGGCCGATTCCATGAGAATCGAGCATAGCATTTGATTAACTGCAGGTTCACGAATCATTGGGGAGCAGTTATACGGATCTGGAAAGCGATCAAACTCAATCATAATCGATCTCGAAGTCGGACCTCCAGATCAGCCATCAAGCCAACCGTGCTGCGACCCCTTCTTCTTCGAGCTTCCGCCGCTGCTCGGAGCACCGCCTCCGCCATCCCCACTGCGGGCGAGCTCGAGGGGTGGAGGAGCCACCCCTCTGGCCCCGCCGGAGAGCCATCGCCGTCGGGGATCGACCAGAAGAAATCGGAGAAGAGAGCTCGACCGCCAGCCGCTCCAACTGCTCAAGAACAGCCAACGCACAGTTTGGCGACACGTGTCAGTGCCAGAGCCGTCAGATCGCGCGCGGGCGTTCTAATCTTGGCCGTGGAATCTGAACCGGTGTGAATTTTACAACATACACCCAGCTGAGTTTCCAGAATTCAAACCCGCCGCCCAAGTTTTGTGAAATTACATTTAGGTCCCTCCTCAGGGACCTAAACGTAATAATTTGTTAGTTTTCTTACAGAACAGTCCTTTTTGGACCTTTTTGAGAACCTTTTAATTAGTATTTTTTACGCTTATGCCCCTGGGCTGTAGGGGCTATATCTTGTCCATTTGACCTCAGATTTCGACGATTCTTGGAGGGTAGTTACACAACTACCCCAACTACATAGTATAAAGTTTTCGCGGCTTTTCGACGATTTTTTAACGTGATTTGACTTTCTCGAAAACCGCCTCGTTTTGATTTGTTTTCATGTGCAGTTCGAGTACGCGGCTCGAACCTCGTTCACCTATACTATATAGTATCACCTATACTCTATCCACCTACTATATAATAAATAAATCTTTTGCAAAATATCCCTTTTTGAAAATTAAATAAAAATTTGAAAAGAATAAAATCAAATAAAAATTACAAAAATAAAAACCACTAAAAAGGCACTCTGACTTAGAGAAGAATTCAAATAAAATTACGAAGAAGAAAAATTAGGGAATATATTCTGCCTCCTTGAGTTCGACCCAGGAACACTTGCCTGGTTAAATATTAGTGAACGGTTTTCCGACAGAAAACCGTAAATTTGTTTGATAGGTTTAAGAACCGAATTTGTTTCGCGGCTTTCTGCTACAACCGACACTTCATCCTCTTCTTTAAATAAAAAGTGAAAGCCGCGAAACCGATTTTTAGCCTTATCAAAATGGCGCCGTTGCCGGGGAGGCGTTAGATTCCCTTGATTTTTCGTTTTTCGTGATTTTATTATTTTTCTTCTCTTTGTTTTTCGTACGGTTTTTCGTACGGCTTTTTCGTGTTTTGTTTTCCTTTCTTGTTTTCTTTACGACTTTCTCGGCTTTCTCGATATTCTTTTGTGCTAATCATCTTTGCATGGCCTGCAGGATCAACCGGTTTCCTCGGAAACCGAGTCAGTTGAAAGGGCAGAGGTCGGCTCCTTCTTCACGAGTCGACTGCAGAGGAGTAGAGATTTAGTATCCTTTTATTTGAGAGAGAAAGGGAGAGAGTTGTATTTAGCTTAATAAAATTTTTTTTAGGGGCTTGATTCATCGGATACCGTGTATCTGGTGAATCAAGGCACCCACCGCAGCTTTTATCGCTTATCGGTTTTCCGCGGCTTTCTGGATGCTTGCTTAGGTTTTTCGCTCTATCTGCTTGTACCTCGTAGCTAGTTTTAGGACTTGCATCCTAGGTGCTTGCTGTAGGGTTTTAACAAAAAGACAAAAAAATAGACGTTGTTTGAAAATCCATAAAAATTGCAAAATTTAAAATTGGGACTGCTAAAAATATCTGACCAAAAATCATAAAATCGATTCAATTGATTTGGGGAGAGTAACCCCCGCACATTTCTCAGAGTGCGCGAGTTGAGAGCCGACACTTAAGGATAGAGACAAAACCCCGTATTTCTTGCGGGATACTACTGGGCCCATACACCTGATCACTGTTCCTCAGTGGGTAAGCTCGGGTAGCCGGAAACGGTCCGGGTTTACTTAGCAGAGTGGGAGGTTTAGAGGACAGTGCGCAAGGCTCCGTCCTCAAGTAACACGGGTAGCCGGAAACGGTCCGTACTTACTCCCATACTGGCTGAGATCGAGTGGTCTCGTGTAAGGATTCGGGCCAGTGTCTTGGAGAAACTATCGGGCTCCTATTGGCTTGCTCAGCCCGCGTAACCGCAACGATTGATAATCACAACCCTAAAACCGAAAAGATAAAAAGACCGAACTCTTACGGTCTTCATCAGGGTTGAGTTGGTGAAAACGGGGTTTGCTTTGTGTTTGTTTGCGGGGCGTGAGTTTTCTGCGGCTTTCGCATTTCTTCTTCTCTTGAATCGTACACGTGCTCTCCCAATCTTCTCTTGACATCGAAGATGACGTCTCGACGGCTTTTCGGCTCAGACTCTGTGAGCTTTCAACCGTCCACCGTCGAGCGTATGTCTTCACAGGCTCGGGATGACCCTCTTCCCGAGCTGGTCCCATCCGATATCAAGGCGAGTCAGACCCAGACTCCCTCGCCTCTAGGCCAGATCATTGAGGCAGACCTTCGCCTCAATAAAGAATCCAAATCTCCTGAGTATTTCTCGATGAGTTCTTATGAGAGTTTTCATTTTCCAGACGATCAGATGGCTCGTGGGAAAGCATCGGCAGCAGATGAGAGGCTAGCAGCTGAGGATCATCCGGAGGGAAGAGCAGATCTGAACGGAGATGTCACGACAGGTATTCTCGACATACTTCAGCAGATGAATCTACAGATTCGAGAACAGTTTAGAGTTCAGACCGAGCTGCAGGCTGAATTAGCCGCAATCAGAGCAGGGGCCGGGAACCAGTTACCGCCTGCGGTTCCCGCTACTTTACGGGACGAGTATGACCCGGGCGCTCGAACGCTCCATCATTGGATTCGGCTACCGCCGAATCAAGGGCCATACGAACTCCGACCGTCCTTCATTTCTTTGCTTCCCAAGTACTATGGGAATGCCGCAGAGGAGCCGTTCACGTTTTTACAGCAGTTCGAGATGATATGCGGAACGGCCTGCTATCCAGGAGTGACACAGGAAGCCGTGCGCTTAAAGGCTTTTCCTTTTGCCTTAGCCGATAAAGCCCTTTATTGGCTAAGCCATCTAGGGAGAGAAATCTCCACTTGGGACGACCTGAAGTCCACCTTCCTGCGCAAGTATTTCCCTCTAGGAAGGACGAACATGATGAGGAGTCAGATCTCCAACTTCACGCAATTATCGAACGAATCATTCCATGAGGCATGGGATCGATTCAAGGACTTGACAGAGAGATGTCCTCATCATGAGATACCAATGAAGGTGCTAGTACAGAATTTTTTCAGAGGACTCCAGCCGGAAATTCAGGGGCTAGTTAGTGCCGCATGTGGCGGCAGTTACTTAAACAAGGATGCCGAGTCAGTCTGGGCCATCTTCGAAGGGATGGCCGAGAACTCGAGAGTTGTAGACTCTACTCGGGCATATCAGAAAGCCCCGCAGCCATCACATCACCGAGAGCATCACAAGGTGGCGAATATAGCAGACTCTGAATCCAACACCAACATGAGCTTCATTGGTGAGAAATTAACATTGGTGGATGTGATTCATAAGCAAGTCCAGGACCTGCAGCCGCTGCGAGAGTTGGAGAAACTCTCATCTCTACCTCAGCAGCTGAGTGATCTTTCGAAGAAGGTCTCTGATCTTCAACTTCAGTACCAGCAGAGTCAGACTTCTTCACAGCCAGCACGGAGGATCGCACCCGCTCCACCCACCCGTCAGATACAATATGTTTAGAGCGAGCCCGAGATTCCGCAGATTGATTGGCATGAGGATCAGTCTCATGCCAATGCCAGCCAGGTCATCAGCACTGCAGCAATGGAGGTGGAGCCGCAAGCCACTTTCGAGATCAATGGGATTTGGTATACTCCAGTTCAGCAGCCGAGTATACCGAATCATCAGCAGCAGCAGCCATACGGTCATCCCCAGCATGGACGTCCGCAATTCCAGCACCGCCAGAATTTCACGCCGCCGCAGTCTCATCCGAACGTCTACCATCAGAGACCGCAACCTACTTATCAACACCCTGCTCAGTTTTCACCGAATTATCCTTTTCAGCAGCCGCAACAATCTTCCTCTACACCACAGCGCTACTCCCAGCCGTCCACCTCTCAGCACTTCACGCCAAAGCAGGAGAGAGGAGCAAGCCAGGGCCACCATACCGAACCAGAGATGTCTTCACAGGTCCAGGCGCTCAACCAGATCATGGACATGCTTAGTACGCTCCAGATCGCACACAAGACAAAAATGGAGCAGGTTAACCGTCGTCTGGACGAGTTAACCGTGCCGAAGACCACTCTCCCAGCCCAGCCTCAGATGAATCCGAACAACAAGAGGAGGCATCCAGATCAGGTAGATACTACAGGTAAGATCTCGTGACCTAAATTTTTGTCTAACTTCATTCGTCTCAGGAGCGGTAGATCACCGCAAACACCTACTGGAGAGGAGAGAGAACCAAAGGAGCATGAGCATGACCCAAATGCCGAGGAGGAGAAACCGCAAGAGGATGAGGATGTAGAATCGAGAGACGGGAGCAATGCCAACAGTTCAGATATGGATACTGGCGACTCAGATGACGATATCACGCCAGATCAGGCAGAATCCCCAGAGAAAAACATTTCTTCACCTGTCTTAGAGAGTTTTGTAAATAATTCTGAGACTCTCGATGTACAAGCTGATTCCAATGATTTCAATAAAAGTTCTGATTTTCTGACTCCTGACTTTATTCCTTTTCCCGATGCTTTGTTTGGAAAAGGAAAGAAAAAGACCAAAAATAATCCTGAATCTCCACAATTTAAAAAGTTGCTCAAAGATCATATCTTTCTGAAGATCCCGCTGCATGATGCCTTAGATCAATTTCCTACGCTTAAGAATCAATTGAAAAACAGATGTACTACGCGTAGGAAAAAGAGATCCCGAACAGAAAAACATGTTTTGACTAAGGCCACATCCTGTGCGATACAGAATAAGCTTCCAAAGAAGAAGAAAGACTCAGGTGCACATTATGTCAGATGCGAGATCGCAAAAGCCGAATTCGATCGCACTCTATTAGATAATGGTTCCTCGATCAATCTGATACCCGCTTCCTTACTCGAGAAGCTCGAGTTAGGGCCTCTTTACAAATCCCGCGCGATCCTTTAGTTTGCTGATAGATCCGTAAAGAGACCTAAGGGTATACTTAGGAACGTTATCGTAACCGTGCAGGGTCTGCAATTCCCCGTAGATTTTACGGTTCTAGAAATGAATTGCCCTGCACAGTTGCACCTTGCCCCGATCATTCTCGGGAGGCCTTTTCTACAGACCGCAAAGGCTCTCTTCGATTATGATACAGGGAAGGTATCTTTTCGCGCCGAGGGTGAAAAGGTACATATAGAGATGGCGAGAGAATCAAACACTTCCAGTGATGCATCTTCAGATTTTCTGAGTTCTTTAGCCTCCTGCGATTACATGGATGAGGTTCGCCTTGACAACCTCAAAAGATACCAGATAGAGACCCAAGAATGTTTGACAGAGGACGGGTCTGAAGGAGGTAGCTCTTCCGATGGGACTTTATATTTTAGTCTGGATGATGATGAGCAAAGGGATCATACTTTTGAGGATATTAATGCAGATCTTTCAGAATCAGAGAGTATACATAATTCCTCCATTTCAGATGAATCAGAATTCTATCTAGTTGACTTATTCTCTTCTGATCATTCTGAGGAGTCGGATGATGTCTCGAACATCTTCTGTAGTCCGACTTTAGAGCACATTGAGATGGTGAATAATCAGAATGCAGACACATCACCTACCGACACAAATCCCCATACAGATATAGATGATGTTGCAGCAGATCCAGATACTACCTTGCCAGAACTCAAGACTTTGCCACCAAACATGAAATATGCCTTCCTTGCGGGTCCACATCAGCAGTTTCCGGTCATTATCAGCTCAACTTTGACCGATGATCAAGAATCTCGTCTGATGGAGATTCTAGAAAGAAACCGCAAGGCTATTGGGTGGACTGTATCCGATCTCCGCGGGATTAATCCTGCTTTGTGTTCACATCACATCTATCTCGATCATGACAGCAAACCCTCCAGAGAGTTTCAGCGTAGGCTGAATCCGGTTTTACGAGAAGTTGTCAAGAAAGAGATCACAAAATGGTGTGACGCAGGGTTCATTTATCCTATCTCCAACTCCGAATGGGTTAGCCCATTACATGTTGTCCCGAAGAAGTCGGGAATTCAGATGGTGAAAAATGAGAGTGGAGAGGAGATTCCAAAGAGAGTAACCACGTCGTGGCGAGTATGTGTTGATTACAGGAAACTTAACACCGCGACGAAGAAGGACCATTTTCCTTTGCCTTTCATAGACCAGGTTATCGAACGGTTGGCAGGGAAGGGGTACTTCTGTTTTCTTGACGGTTACTCCGGATACAATCAGGTATCAATTGCTCCTGAAGACCAGGAGAAAACCACCTTCACTTGTCCGTTTGGCACGTATGCCTTTAGACGGATGCCCTTTGGATTGTGCAACGCTCCCGCGACCTTCTAGAGGTGCATGCTTGCTATTTTTGCGGACATGGTCGGTGATTTTCTAGAGGTTTTTATGGATGATTTTTCGGTCTATGGTGAGTCCTTTAACGATTGTTTAGCGCACCTAGACCAGGTTCTGAAGAAGTGTTGTGAGGTAGATCTCATTCTGTCATGGGAAAAGAGCCATTTTATGGTTACTCACGGGATCGTGTTGGGGCACGTCATCTCCCAGCGAGGCATGGAGGTTGACCCTGCCAAGGTGGACGTCATTAAGAAACTCGAGCCACCATCCAACATCAAACAGTTACGGTCATTTCTGGGGCACGTCGGCTTTTATCGACGGTTTATTCAAGACTTCTCTAAGATTGCCCGACCGTTAACTGAGTTATTAGGCAAAGACATCGAGTTCGTTTTAAATGACAAATGTCTTCATGCCTTTCTCACACTAAAGGAAAAGATAATCAGTGCTCCTGTCCTACAGCCGCCTGATTGGTCTCTACCCTTCGAGATCATGACGGATGCATCAGATTTTGCGGTCGGGGCTGTATTAGGGCAGAGGAGGAATGGACTTCCCATCGCTATTCACTATGCCAGCAAGACTTTAGATGATGCACAGAGAAACTACACAGTCACAGAGAAAGAGATGTTGGCAGTAGTGTTTGCACTAGACAAATTTCGATCTTACTTACTTGGCTCCAAGATCACAGTTTATACAGATCACTCAGCTATCAAATTTTTGATGGAAAAGAAGGATGCCAAGGCACGCCTTCTTAGATGGATTCTTTTACTCCAAGAATTCGATTTGGATATCAAGGATAAACCTGGAGTAAAGAATGTGGTAGCTGATCACCTCTCCCGATTACAGTCAAATCAGCCTTCAGATGAGTACACGCCAGAGATCGCAGAGAGATTTCCAGACGAGAGCATCTTTGCGGTTACAGAACTACCGTGGTATGCAGATATAGTGAACTTTCTGGTCACACAGAAAAGTCCTCAAGGATGGCCGAAGAACAGAGTTGAGAAACTCGTTTCTGAGTCACGATACTACCATTGGGAGGATCCGATTCTTTTTCGCGAAGGACCGGATTGCGTTTACAGGCGATGTATTCCTCAGGAGGAATATAATAGTGTCCTCACTTTGTGTCATTCTCTATAATCAGGAGGACATCATTCAGGGAAGAGGACAGCGCAGAAGGTACTGCAGAGCGGATTATGGTGGCCGACTCTTACCAGAGATGCTTGCACATTCGTGAAGAGTTGTCCAGAATGTCAGAGAGCTGTAGGGACAATCAGTGCCAGAGATGCAATGCCGATGCGACCCGTCATTATTTGCGAGATTTTTGACGCATGGGGCATAGATTTTATGGGACCGTTCCCTTCTAGCAGCGGCTTTGAGTACATCCTTCTCGCTGTAGATTATGTTAGCAGATGGGTGGAGGCTATACCCGCACGAACCGCAGACAGTAAGACCGTTTGCAAGTTCCTAAAGGAACACATCATTTCGCGGTTCGAAATCCCTCGTATTCTTATATCTGATGGGGGTAGCCATTTCATTAATAAGGAGGTGAAAAAGCTAGTGAAACAGTATAGCATCGATCACAGAATAGCCTCTCCTTACCACCCACAGACGAATGGCATGGCCGAAGTTTCAAATAGGGAGGTAAAATCAATTCTTCAGAAGTTAGTACGACCGGATAGGAAGAACTGGTCACTTCTTCTAGACCAAGTTCTTTGGGCTTATCGTACTGCATATAAGACTCCCTTAGGTACTTCACCATTCAGGCTAGTTTATGGAAAGCTGTGCCACTTGCCCGTAGAGATCATGCACAAATATGAGTGGGCAATTCGAGAAATTTTGATGGATATGCAGAAAGCAGGAGCCAAGAGGAAGATAGATCTGAATGAGCTGGTAGAAATCCGCAATCAAGCATATGAGAACACACTGATCTATAAGGACAAAGTGAAGAAATGGCATGACAGACACATCCGACACAAGAGCTTTGTCCCTGGGCAGAAAGTCTGGTTGTTTAATGCAAGGTTGAGAATTTTTCCCGGCAAATTAAAGAGCAAATGGGAAGGACCATACATAGTCAGAACGGTGCACGACAATGGCAGTATTGCGATATCAGATGTGTCACCTGGTGCAGAACCGTTCGTGGTTAACGGGCAGATGCTGAAGCATTTTGTAGAGACCACTGATCATCTGGCCCGAACTGAAGTGATCTATTTTGTACAGGAATCATAATCATTCTTTTACTTCTTCCTGTACAATTCCTTTTGAGCCATTCGGGAGATTCACCACACTTGTATATTCTTCATAGACCACAATCATCCCCATTTTTTGTTCGTCTTCTATGCTTAGGATACTAGATCCTAAGTATAGAAGGGACCGATTGCCCGCTGACTTACGTTTTATTTTTGTACTAATTCTTTGGTATAGCCAGTCTTTTTCACGAATCACTGATCCCCAATTTTTGGCTACATTCTTTTTATACTTAGGATTCCTTATCCTAAGTATAGGGGGGACCGAGTGATTTCGATGATTTCGTATTCCTTCCTTTTGATTTCTTCGTTATTTATCCTTTTCATTCAGTCATCCTGTTTTTGCTCTCTCATAATACTTACGATGACCAGATCGTAAGTATAGGGGGGGTTGACTGACTTGACATCGATACCCCTTTTTTCACCCACTTTTACTTAGCACGAGTTATGCCCTCCTTTTTCTCTTTTGACGCTATGAGGACATAGCTCAAGCTAAGTATAGGGGGTGCGTATATATTGTATATATACTTTCGGTCATAACTCGTACTTTATGTATTTTCTATATCTATAAAATCCATAAAAAGTGGGTACGGGTTAATTTAAAAGCCATTCTCTTATTTATAAAATCTTGGTAAATAAGTAAAATATGCTTAAAACTTGTAATTAAAAACTTGTAATTAAAAATTTGTACTTAAAATCTGTATAATACTTAGTTAAAATCCTATTTATTAAAATTTGTATAAAAGCCATTCAACCCTTATAAAATACTCTGTAGATAAAATTTGTAAAATACATTAGACATTTAACTTAAATAAAATTTATCTTGTAAAAATTGTGAATAAAATCTTGTTTATAAAAATCATAAAATCCATAAAAAATACAAAGTCCTAAAATTTGTAAAAATTACAAAATCCTTAAAATTCATAAAAATGAGTAAAATCAAGAAAATAGACTTCACAAAAACATGGTTGCATTTGCATTCGCATTTTTCAGAATAAGTTTGATTTCCGGAACTAAGGACTGAGTCTAGTCTGAAGGATGGAGCTTGATTACGGCCTTTAACTTTCATTGTAAGGAGTCTGATTAGGAACTGGAATTTAGACTCTTCAGGTTTGGTGACTGAAATCTTTGGGTTCCGTAAGACCATATTCGGGAAATCAAGTCATCTGAGCTTAAGTAGACCACTTGGAGTCATCCGTACAACTCTTCACCAGTGAACCAATTTTGAACACATGCACTCTGCACTTAGCTCAACTCGCATGGAGTTCCGAAGGACAGTACACCTTGGTAGTGCATTCTTATCCTTATCTTTGCGGCATTGACGTCTAAAGATGGGAGAGATTGGGGTTGCGATAGTTGCTTCGGATGAGGGAAGGATCTGCTGACACAATTTTTCTAAGACCTCAAAAAATGGAAGGATTAAAAAGATTCTATAACCGTCGAGGCACAAAAGATGAATGCAGTGCAAGCAAATTACAAAGTCAAAGCAAAGCAGAAGCCACCAAATAGACCAAACTGGTCAAAGCTTCCACCAAATATGCCTGCACATCTTAGTGGAGACTCAGCTACACCGGTTGGGCTTCACAAGGAGATGCGTCTACACTGGTCGCACTCCACTTCTTTTCTCATTCTTCTAACTTCTCGCTATATTCGATTGTGGACATAGCAGAACTGAACTCAGAAGGGAATACCTCCCTCCCCGAGGAAAGAGTAGCGAGATGAGGAAGCCATAGGAGTGTATAGCCGGGATTGACGGTTTCTTTGGTTCTCTAAGCAGGAAGAGCTAAATCAATTCACACACTGTACAAGTTGACTTCAAGGATGATAGAGTTTGCGATATGAATAAGTGAGTCTGAACTAGCCGATGAAGTGATCTCGAGTAAGGATTATGGAACTTGAAGACTGTTGAGGATGAAATCCTAATCCTAGTTAAGGTTCCGACAAAATGCTTGTTTCAGGCCCGATCAAGCTCTGTCCTTTGTCTGTTCTCATGAATTGGTTTAGGAAAACAAATTCATTCTAACTTTCTTTCTTTTTCACTTACTTTTTCAAAATAAGTGTTTGCTAAGGGACTAACAAAGTTTAAGTATAGGGGGTTGATGAATCCATGATTCATTAACTTTTCTGTCGCATTTTGTCTTAAAACCCTTAACAAATACATGTAAATACTCATTAATTCCCATACTTTAACAAAACCCCATTCATTTGTAAATATTCACTTTTAACCACTAAATTCATGTAAAGAATCAGAAAAAGAAAGAAAAAGGCATATGAAATATATGTATATATATATATATGTAATATGACTTAAACTATAAATATAACTGTAAGATATATTTATAGCCTAACCCTGAGACCAAGTCAGCATGGATTGGTCGACAAACCAATAAGTAGGGGGAGATAAGGAAAGAAAACCAATAAAAATAATCTATCACATGTATATACATTCTTCACTATTTATAAATAAATACAAAACTTCAGAGAATTTTAATTATTTCATCTTAACTTATTCTTCACCAAATCTTTCTCCTAAGTATTCATAAAAATGTAAATAAAAATATAAAAATAAGTTAAAAATATTACCCTGTAAATATGCCAAGAAATCCAGCTTACAACTTGTCAAAATCTCAACTTCCGAACATCATAACTTCCTCATACGAACTCCAATTTCACTTTACTCACCTTTAAAGTTCATAAAATAATATTATCTAATTAATAAAGGTGGTTTCACTGAATTCGGAGTCCGTTTGCAAAAAGTCGGTTTTGGGACCAAAAGACAAAGGGGTTTCTGGGCTATTTATTTTATGTAACACACCTTATTTATTATTTTCTTAATTTTATAATTTTTAAATTATTTTATGATCCTCTAGTTTCACCATAAATTATTTCATAATTTTTGGAGACTATTTATTATTTTTATAAAATCAAATACCCTAAAATATAGGTATATTTGACCTATAAAGACACTTCCTCTATTTATTAAAATATGTAAATTAATTCATAAAAATTTATAAAAATTTGTATAAGTTTTATTTAATGCCCTAATAATTAATAAAATATAAAATTAATTTTTACTTAATTATTTATTAAATTAAAAATTCAAAACCTATTTATTAATACATATTTATTAATAAAATATTTATATTTTAAATAATACTTATTATTTATTAAAAGTAATTATACCATAATTTAGAGAATTAATTTATTTAACTTTCTTGTATTTATACCTATTTAAAATAACGTCATTTACTAATTTATATTTAATTTATAAGTAATTATAAACTCTGGACCAACCAGGTGCTGACACGTGTCAGCACCTGGAGCTTCTTCTCCAAGAAGCTGTTGAGCCCAGCTGCACCAACCTCCCACCTTTCCCCATTTTTCCCGCTCACATCTCGAACCTTCTGACCCATCCCGACCCTCCATCTCTTCCTCCTAACAACCACCAAGCCCGCCAGCCATTGATCTTGGCTTGGAGCCCAAGCATCGCCCCTATAAAAGCTCCCCAAGACCCGCCATTACAACTAACTTCTTCCAACTGCCTGAAGCTCAAGCTCCAGACTACCGACCCCCTCACTTCCAAGCCCTGTTCCGGCGAATCCCCGGCGGTGACAGCACCAAGGCGTAGCCCGCGAGGAAGAGGAGTCGACGGAGGATCGTTCCAAGGCGGAGCGCCGCCTTGAATCGCCGCCTCGTGCCGCGTGCAGCTCCAAGAAGATCGCTCGTCGAGCAACCATCTGGAGGACATACACCTCCAGTCCCCAGGTCACTTCCTTCACATTTCGCAATTTTGTTTCTCGATATCCGAGCCACGATTAGCGTGGCTAATCGCCTCTTTAGGTAGAATAATCACCCATCTTTCACGCAAGATTAAAGATTCATTCGATTCACGATCCATTCGATTCCAATCGATTCGCAAACCATCTTCTTCTTCGTATTTGGATATTTGGCTGGAAGTTTATGCATTTTCTTCACACTTTGAAGCTTAATTTCTTAATATCTCGGCCGATTCCATGAGAATCGAGCATAGCATTTGATTAACTGCAGGTTCACGAATCATCTGGGAGCAGTTATACGGATCTGGAAAGCGATCAAACTCAATCATAATCGATCTCGAAGTCGGACCTCCAGATCAGCCATCAAGCCAACCGTGCTGCGACCCCTTCTTCTTCGAGCTTCCGCCGCTGCTCGGAGCACCGCCTCCGCCATCCCCACTGCGGGCGAGCTCGAGGGGTGGAGGAGCCACCCCTCTGGCCCCGCCGGAGAGCCATCGCCGTCGGGGATCGACCAGAAGAAATCGGAGAAGAGAGCTCGACCGCCAGCCGCTCCAACTGCTCAAGAACAGCCAGCGCACAGTTTGGTGACACGTGTCAGTGCCAGAGCCGTCAGATCGCGCGCGGGCGTTCTAATCTTGGCCGTGGAATCTGAACCGGTGTGAATTTTACAACATACACCCAGCTGAGTTTCCAGAATTCAAACCCGCCGCCCAAGTTTTGTGAAATTACATTTAGGTCCCTCCTCAGGGACCTAAACGTAATAATTTGTTAGTTTTCTTACAGAACGGTCCTTTTTGGACCTTTTTGAGAACCTTTTAATTAGTATTTTTTACACTTATGCCCCTGGGCTGTAGGGGCTATATCTTGTCCATTTGACCTCAGATTTCGACGATTCTTGGAGGGTAGTTACACAACTACCCCAACTACATAGTATAAAGTTTTCGCGGCTTTTCGACGAGTTTTTAACGTGATTTGACTTTCTCGAAAACCGCCTTGTTTTGATTTGTTTTCTTGTGCAGTTCGAGTACGCGGCTCGAACCTCGTTCACCTATACTATATAGTATCACCTATACTCTATCCACCTACTATATAATAAATAAATCTTTTGCAAAATATCCCTTTTTGAAAATTAAATAAAAATTTGAAAAGAATAAAATCAAATAAAAATTACAAAAATAAAAACCACTAAAAAGGCACTCTGACTTAGAGAAGAATTAAAATAAAATTACGAAGAAGAAAAATTAGGGAATATATTCTGCCTCCTTGAGTTCGACCCAGGAACACTTGCCTGGTTAAATATTAGTGAACGGTTTTCCGACAGAAAACCGTAAATTTGTTTGATAGGTTTAAGAACCGAATTTGTTTCGCGGCTTTCTGCTACAACCGACACTTCATCCTCTTCTTTAAATAAAAAGTGAAAGCCGCGAAACTGATTTTTAGCCTTATCAAAATGGCGCCGTTGCCGGGGAGGCGTTAGATTCCCTTGATTTTTCGTTTTTCGTGATTTTATTATTTTTCTTCTCTTTGTTTTTCGTACGGTTTTTCGTACGGCTTTTTCGTGTTTTGTTTTCCTTTCTTATTTTCTTTACGGCTTTCTCGGCTTTCTCGATATTCTTTTGTGCTAATCATCTTTGCAGGGCCTGCAGGATCAACCGGTTTCCTCGGAAACCGAGTCAGTTGAAAGGGCAGAGGTCGGCTCCTTCTTCACGAGTCGACTGCAGAGGAGTAGAGATTTAGTATCCTTTTATTTGAGAGAGAAAGGGAGAGAGTTGTATTTAGCTTAATAAAATTTTTTTTTAGGGGCTTGATTCATCGGATACCGTGTATCTGGTGAATCAAGGCACCCACCGCGGCTTTTATCGCTTATCGGTTTTCCGCGGCTTTCTAGATGCTTGCTTAGGTTTTTCGCTCTATCTGCTTGTGCCTCGTAGCTAGTTTTAGGACTTGCATCCTAGGTGCTTGCTGTAGGGTTTTAACAAAAAGACAAAAAAAATAGACGTTGTTTGAAAATCCATAAAAATTGCAAAATTTAAAATTGGGACTGCTAAAAATATCTGACCAAAAATCGTAAAATCGATTCAATTGATTTGGGGAGAGTAACCCCCGCACATTTCTCAGAGTGTGCGAGTTGAGAGCCGACACTTAAGGATAGAGACAAAACCCCGTATTTCTTGCGGGATACTACTGGGTCCATACACCTGATCACTGTTCCTCAGTGGGTAAGCTCGGGTAGCCGGAAACGGTCCGGGTTTACTTAGCAGAGTGGGAGGTTTAGAGGACACTGCGCAAGGCTCCGTCCTCAAGTAACACGGGTAGCCGGAAACGGTCCGTACTTACTCCCATACTGGCTGAGTGCAAGTGGTCTCGCGTAAGGATTCGGGCCAGTGTCTTGGAGAAACTATCGGGCTCCTATTGGCTTGCTCAGCCCGCGTAACCGCAACGATTGATAATCACAACCCTAAAACCGAAAAGATAAAAAGACCGAACTCTTACGGTCTTCATCAGGGTTGAGTTGGTGAAAACGGGGTTTGCTTTGTGTTTGTTTGCGGGGCGTGAGTTTTCCGCGGCTTTCGCATTTCTTCTTCTCTTGAATCGTACACGTGCTCTCCCAATCTTCTCTTGACATCGAAGATGACGTCTCGACGGCTTTTCGGCTCAGACTCTGTGAGCTTTCAACCGTCCACCGTCGAGCGTATGTCTTCACAGGCTCGGGATGACCCTCTTCCCGAGCTGGTCCCATCCGATATCAAGGCGAGTCAGACCCAGACTCCCTCGCCTCTAGGCCAGATCATTGAGGCAGACCTTCGCCTCAATAAAGAATCCAAATCTCCTGAGTATTTCTCGATGAGTTCTTACGAGAGTTTTCATTTTCCAGACGATCAGATGGCTCGTGGGAAAGCATCGGCAGCAGATGAGAGGCCAGCAGCTGAGGATCATCCGGAGGGAAGAGCAGATCTGAACGGAGATGTCACGACAGGTATTCTCGACACACTTCAGCAGATGAATCTACAGATTCGAGAACAGTTTAGAGTTCAGACCGAGCTGCAGGCCGAATTAGCCGCAATCAGAGCAGGGGCCGGGAACCAGTTACCGCCTGCGGTTCCCGCTACTTTACGGGACGAGTATGACCCGGGCGCTCGAATGCTCCATCATTGGATTCGGCTACCGCCGAATCAAGGGCCATACGAACTCCGACCGTCCTTCATTTCTTTGCTTCCCAAGTACTATGGGAATGCCGCAGAGGAGCCGTTCACGTTTTTACAGCAGTTCGAGATGATATGCGGAACGGCCTGCTATCCAGGAGTGACACAGGAAGCCGTGCGCTTAAAGGCTTTTCCTTTTGCCTTAGCCGATAAAGCCCTTTATTGGCTAAGCCATCTAGGGAGAGAAATCTCCACTTGGGACGACCTGAAGTCCACCTTCCTGCGCAAGTATTTCCCTCTAGGAAGGACGAACATGATGAGGAGTCAGATCTCCAACTTCACGCAATTATCGAACGAATCATTCCATGAGGCATGGGATCGATTCAAGGACTTGACAGAGAGATGTCCTCATCATGAGATACCAATGAAGGTGCTAGTACAGAATTTTTTCGGAGGACTCCAGCCGGAAATTCAGGGGCTAGTTAGTGCCGCATGTGGCGGCAGTTACTTAAACAAGGATGCCGAGTCAGTCTGGGCCATCTTCGAAGGGATGGCCGAGAACTCGAGAGTTGTAGACTCTACTCGGGCATATCAGAAAGCCCCGCAGCCATCACATCACCGAGAGCATCACAAGGTGGCGAATATAGCAGACTCTGAATCCAACACCAACATGAGCTTCATTGGTGAGAAATTAACATTGGTGGATGTGATTCATAAGCAAGTCCAGGACCTGCAGCCGCTGCGAGAGTTGGAGAAACTCTCATCTCTACCTCAGCAGCTGAGTGATCTTTCGAAGAAGGTCTCTGATCTTCAACTTCAGTACCAGCAGAGTCAGACTTCTTCACAGCCAGCACGGAGGATCGCACCCGCTCCACCCACCCGTCAGATACAATATGTTCAGAGCGAGCCCGAGATTCCGCAGATTGATTGGCATGAGGATCAGTCTCATGCCAATGCCGGCCAGGTCATCAGCACTGCAGCAATGGAGGTGGAGCCGCAAGCCACTTTCGAGATCAATGGGATTTGGTATACTCCAGTTCAGCAGCCGAGTATACCGAATCATCAGCAGCAGCAGCCATACGGTCATCCGCAGCATGGACGTCCGCAATTCCAGCACCGCCAGAATTTCACGCCGCCGCAGTCTCATCCGAACGTCTACCATCAGAGACCGCAACCTACTTATCAACACCCTGCTCAGTTTTCACCGAATTATCCTTTTCAGCAGCCGCAACAATCTTCCTCTACACCACAGCGCTACTCCCAGCCGTCCACCTCTCAGCACTTCACGCCAAAGCAGGAGAGAGGAGCAAGCCAGGGCCACCATACCGAACCAGAGATGTCTTCACAGGCCCAGGCGCTCAACCAGATCATGGACATGCTTAGTACGCTCCAGATCGCACACAAGACAGAAATGGAGCAGGTTAACCGTCGTCTGGACGAGTTAACCGTGCCGAAGACCACTCTCCCAGCCCAGCCTCAGATGAATCCGAACAACAAGAGGAGGCATCCAGATCAGGTAGATACTACAGGTAAGATCTCGTGACCTGAATTTTTGTCTAACTTCATTCGTCTCAGGAGCGGTAGATCACCGCAAACACCTACTGGAGAGGAGAGAGAACCAAAGGAGCATGAGCATGACCCAAATGCCGAGGAGGAGAAACCGCAAGAGGATGAGGATGTAGAATCGAGAGACGGGAGCAATGCCAACAGTTCAGATATGGATACTGGCGACTCAGATGACGATATCACGCCAGATCAGGCAGAATCCCCAGAGAAAAACATTTCTTCACCTGTCTTAGAGAGTTTTGTAAATAATTCTGAGACTCTCGATGTACAAGCTGATTCCAATGATTTCAATAAAAGTTCTGATTTTCTGACTCCTGACTTTATTCCTTTTCCCGATGCTTTGTTTGGAAAAGGAAAGAAAAAGACCAAAAATAATCCTGAATCTCCACAATTTGAAAAGTTGCTCAAAGATCATATCTTTCTGAAGATCCCGCTGCATGATGCCTTAGATCAATTTCCTACGCTTAAGAATCAATTGAAAAACAGATGTACTACGCGTAGGAAAAAGAGATCCCGAACAGAAAAACATGTTTTGACTAAGGCCACATCCTGTGCGATACAGAATAAGCTTCCAAAGAAGAAGAAAGACTCAGGTGCACATTATGTCAGATGCGAGATTGCAAAAGCCGAATTCGATCGCACTCTATTAGATAATGGTTCCTCGATCAATCTGATACCCGCTTCCTTACTCGAGAAGCTCGAGTTAGGGCCTCTTTACAAATCCCGCGCGATCCTTCAGTTTGCTGATAGATCCGTAAAGAGACCTAAGGGTATACTTAGGAACGTTATCGTAACCGTGCAGGGTCTGCAATTCCCCGTAGATTTTACGGTTCTAGAAATGAATTGCCCTGCACAGTTGCACCTTGCCCCGATCATTCTCGGGAGGCCTTTTCTACAGACCGCAAAGGCTCTCTTCGATTATGATACAGGGAAGGTATCTTTTCGCGCCGAGGGTGAAAAGGTACATATAGAGATGGCAAGAGAATCAAACACTTCCAGTGATGCATCTTCAGATTTTCTGAGTTCTTTAGCCTCCTGCGATTACATGGATGAGGTTCGCCTTGACAACCTCAAAAGATACCAGATAGAGACCCAAGAATGTTTGACAGAGGACGGGTCTGAAGGAGGTAGCTCTTCCGATGGGACTTTATATTTTAGTCTGGATGATGATGAGCAAAGGGATCAGACTTTTGAGGATATTAATGCAGATCTTTCAGAATCAGAGAGTATACATAATTCCTCCATTTCAGATGAATCAGAATTCTATCTAGTTGACTTATTCTCTTCTGATCATTCTGAGGAGTCGGATGATGTCTCGAACATCTTCTGTAGTCCGACTTTAGAGCACATTGAGATGGTGAATAATCAGAATGCAGACACATCACCTACCGACACAAATCCCCATACAGATATAGATGATGTTGCAGCAGATCCAGATACTACCTTGCCAGAACTCAAGACTTTGCCACCAAACATGAAATATGCCTTCCTTGCGGGTCCACATCAGCAGTTTCCGGTCATTATCAGCTCAACTTTGACCGATGATCAAGAATCTCGTCTGATGGAGATTCTAGTAAGAAACCGCAAGGCTATTGGGTGGACTGTATCCGATCTCCGCGGGATTAATCCTGCTTTGTGTTCACATCACATCTATCTCGATCATGACAGCAAACCCTCCAGAGAGTTTCAGCGTAGGCCGAATCCGGTTTTACGAGAAGTTGTCAAGAAAGAGATCACAAAATGGTGTGACGCAGGGTTCATTTATCCTATCTCCAACTCCGAATGGGTTAGCCCATTACATGTTGTCCCGAAGAAGTCGGGAATTCAGATGGTGAAAAATGAGAGTGGAGAGGAGATTCCAAAGAGAGTAACCACGTCGTGGCGAGTATGTGTTGATTACAGGAAACTTAACACCGCGACGAAGAAGGACCATTTTCCTTTGCCTTTCATAGACCAGGTTATCGAACGGTTGGCAGGGAAGGGGTACTTCTGTTTTCTTGACGGTTACTCCGGATACAATCAGGTATCAATTGCTCCTGAAGACCAGGAGAAAACCACCTTCACTTGTCCGTTTGGCACGTATGCCTTTAGACGGATGCCCTTTGGATTGTGCAACGCTCCCGCGACCTTCCAGAGGTGCATGCTTGCTATTTTTGCGGACATGGTCGGTGATTTTCTAGAGGTTTTTATGGATGATTTTTCGGTCTATGGTGAGTCCTTTAACGATTGTTTAGCGCACCTAGACCAGGTTCTGAAGAAGTGTTGTGAGGTAGATCTCGTTCTGTCATGGGAAAAGAGCCATTTTATGGTTACTCACGGGATCGTGTTGGGGCACGTCATCTCCCAGCGAGGCATGGAGGTTGACCCTGCCAAGGTGGACGTCATTAAGAAACTCGAGCCACCATCCAACATCAAACAGTTACGGTCATTTCTGGGGCACGTCGGCTTTTATCGACGGTTTATTCAAGACTTCTCCAAGATTGCCCGACCGTTAACTGAGTTATTAGGCAAAGACATCGAGTTCGTTTTAAATGACAAATGTCTTCATGCCTTTCTCACACTAAAGGAAAAGATAATCAGTGCTCCTGTCCTACAGCCGCCTGATTGGTCTCTACCCTTCGAGATCATGACGGATGCATCAGATTTTGCGGTCGGGGCTGTATTAGGGCAGAGGAGGAATGGACTTCCCATCGCTATTCACTATGCCAGCAAGACTTTAGATGATGCACAGAGAAACTACACAGTCACAGAGAAAGAGATGTTGGCAGTAGTGTTTGCTCTAGACAAATTTCGATCTTACTTACTTGGCTCCAAGATCACAGTTTATACAGATCACTCAGCTATCAGATTTTTGATGGAAAAGAAGGATGCCAAGGCACGCCTTCTTAGATGGATTCTTTTACTCCAAGAATTCGATTTGGATATCAAGGATAAACCTGGAGTAAAGAATGTGGTAGCAGATCACCTCTCCCGATTACAGTCAAATCAGCCTTCAGATGAGTACACGCCAGAGATCGCAGAGAGATTTCCAGACGAGAGCATCTTTGCGGTTACAGAACTGCCGTGGTATGCAGATATAGTGAACTTTCTGGTCACACAGAAAAGTCCTCAAGGATGGCCGAAGAACAGAGTTGAGAAACTCGTTTCTGAGTCACGATACTACCATTGGGAGGATCCGATTCTTTTTCGTGAAGGACCGGATTGCGTTTACAGGCGATGTATTCCTCAGGAGGAATATAATAGTGTCCTCACTTTGTGTCATTCTCTAGAATCAGGAGGACATCATTCAGGGAAGAGGACAGCGCAGAAGGTACTGCAGAGCGGATTATGGTGGCCGACTCTTACCAGAGATGCTTGCACATTCGTGAAGAGTTGTCCAGAATGTCAGAGAGCTGTAGGGACAATCAGTGCCAGAGATGCAATGCCGATGCGACCCGTCATTATTTGCGAGATTTTTGACGCATGGGGCATAGATTTTATGGGATCGTTCCCTTCTAGCAGCGGCTTTGAGTACATCCTTCTCGCTGTAGATCATGTTAACAGATGGGTGGAGGCTATACCCGCACGAACCGCAGACAGTAAGACCGTTTGCAAGTTCCTAAAGGAACACATCATTTCACGGTTCGGAATCCCTCGTATTCTTATATCTGATGGGGGGTAGCCATTTCATAAATAAGGAGGTGAAAAAGCTAGTGAAACAGTATAGCATCGATCACAGAATAGCCTCTCCTTACCACCCACAGACGAATGGCATGGCCGAAGTTTCAAATAGGGAGGTAAAATCAATTCTTCAGAAGTTAGTACGACCGGATAAGAAGAACTGGTCACTTCTTCTAGACCAAGTTCTTTGGGCTTATCGTACTGCATATAAGACTCCCTTAGGTACTTCACCATTCAGGCTAGTTTATGGAAAGCCGTGCCACTTGCCCGTAGAGATCATGCACAAATCTGAGTGGGCAATTCGAGAAATTTTGATGGATATGCAGAAAGCAGGAGCCAAGAGGAAGATAGATCTGAATGAGCTGGTAGAAATCCGCAATCAAGCATATGAGAACACACTGATCTATAAGGACAAAGTGAAGAAATGGCATGACAGACACATCCGACACAAGAGCTTTGTCCCTGGGCAGAAAGTCTGGTTGTTCAATGCAAGGTTGAGAATTTTTCCCGGCAAATTAAAGAGCAAATGGGAAGGACCATACATAGTCAGAACGGTGCACGACAATGGCAGTATTGCGATATCAGATGTGTCACCTGGTGCAGAACCGTTCGTGGTTAACGGGCAGATGCTGAAGCATTTTGTAGAGACCACTGATCATCTGGCCCGAACTGAAGTGATATATTTTGTACAGGAATCATAATCATTCTTTTACTTCTTCCTGTACAATTCCTTTTGAGCCATTCGGGAGATTCACCACACTTGTATATTCTTCATAGACCACAATCGTCCCCATTTTTTGTTCGTCTTCTATGCTTAGGATACTAGATCCTAAGTATAGGAGGGACCGATTGCCCGCTGACTTACGTTTTATTTTTGTACTAATTCTTTGGTATAGCCAGTCTTTTTCACGAATCACTGATCCCCAATTTTTGGCTACATTCTTTTTATACTTAGGATTCCTTATCCTAAGTATAGGGGGGACCGAGTGATTTCGATGATTTCGTATTCCTTCCTTTTGATTTCTTCGTTATTTATCCTTTTCATTCAGTCATCCCGTTTTTGCTCTCTCATAATACTTACGATGACCATATCGTAAGTATAGGGGGGGTTGACTGACTTGACATCGATACCCCTTTTTTCACCCACTTTTACTTAGCACGAGTTATGCCCTCCTTTTTCTCTTTTGACACTATGAGGACATAGCTCAAGCTAAGTATAGGGGGTGCGTATATATTGTATATATACTTTCGGTCATAACTCGTACTTTATGTATTTTCTATATCTATAAAATCCATAAAAAGTGGGTACGGGTTAATTTAAAAGCCATTCTCTTATTTATAAAATCTTGGTAAATAAGTAAAATATGCTTAAAACTTGTAATTAAAAACTTGTAATTAAAAATTTGTACTTAAAATCTGTATAATACTTAGTTAAAATCCTATTTATTAAAATTTGTATAAAAGCCATTCAACCCTTGTAAAATACTCTGTAGATAAAATTGGTAAAATACATTAGACATTTAACTTAAATAAAATTTATCTTGTAAAAATTGTGAATAAAATCTTGTTTATAAAAATCATAAAATCCATAAAAAATACAAAGTCCTAAAATTTGTAAAAATTACAAAATCCTTAAAATTCATAAAAATGAGTAAAATCAAGAAAATAGACTTCACAAAAACATGGTTGCATTTGCATTCGCATTTTTCAGAATAAGTTTGATTTCCGGAACTAAGGACTGAGTCTAGTCTGAAGGATGGAGCTTGATTACGGCCTTTAACTTTCATTGTAAGGAGTCTGATTAGGAACTGGAATTTAGACTCTTCAGGTTTGGTGACTGAAATCTTTGGGTTCCGTAAGACCATATTCGGGAAATCAAGTCATCTGAGCTTAAGTAGACCACTTGGAGTCATCCGTACAACTCTTCACCAGTGAACCAATCTTGAACACATGCACTCTGCACTTAGCTCAACTCGCATGGAGTTCCGAAGGACAGTACACCTTGGTAGTGCATTCTTATCCTTATCTTTGCGGCATTGACGTCTAAAGACGGGAGAGATTGGGGTTGCGATAGTTGCTTCGGATGAGGGAAGGATCTGCTGACACAATTTTTCTAAGACCTCAAAAAATGGACGGATTAAAAAGATTCTATAACTGTCGAGGCACAAAAGATGAATGCAGTGCAAGCAAATTACAAAGTCAAAGCAAAGCAGAAGCCACCAAATAGACCAAACTGGTCAAAGCTTCCACCAAATATGCCTGCACATCTTAGTGGAGACTCAGCTACACCGGTTGGGCTTCACAAGGAGATGCGTCTACACTGGTCGCACTCCACTTCTTTTCTCATTCTTCTAACTTCTCCCTATATTCGATTGTGGACATAGCAGAACTGAACTCAGAAGGGAATACCTCCCTCCCCGAGGAAAGAGTAGCGAGATGAGGAAGCCATAGGAGTGTATAGCCGGGATTGACGGTTTCTTTGGTTCTCTAAGCAGGAAGAGCTAAATCAATTCACACACTGTACAAGTTGACTTCAAGGATGATAGAGTTTGCGATATGAATAAGTGAGTCTGAACTAGCCGATGAAGTGATCTCGAGTAAGGATTATGGAACTTGAAGACTGTTGAGGATGAAATCCTAATCCTAGTTAAGGTTCCGACAAAATGCTTGTTTCAGGCCCGATCAAGCTCTGTCCTTTGTTTGTTCTCATGAATTGGTTTAGGAAAACAAATTCATTCTAACTTTCTTTCTTTTTCACTTACTTTTTCAAAATAAGTGTTTGCTAAGGGACTAGCAAAGTTTAAGTATAGGGGGTTGATGAATCCATGATTCATTAACTTTTCTGTTGCATTTTGTCTTAAAACCCTTAATAAATACATGTAAATACTCATTAATTCTCATACTTTAACAAAACCCCATTCATTTGTAAATATTCACTTTTAACCACTAAATTCATGTAAAGAATCAGAAAAAGAAAGAAAAAGGCATATGAAATATATGTATATATATGTAATATGACTTAAACTATAAATATAACTGTAAGATATATTTATAGCCTAACCCCGAGACCAAGTCAGCATGGATTGGTCGACAAACCAATAAGTAGGGGGAGATAAGGAAAGAAAACCAATAAAAATAATCTATCACATGTATATACATTCTTCACTATTTATAAATAAATACAAAACTTCAGAGAATTTTAATTATTTCATCTTAACTTATTCTTCACCAAATCTTTCTCCTAAGTATTCATAAAAATGTAAATAAAAATATAAAAATAAGTTAAAAATATTACCCTGTAAATATGCCAAGAAATCCAGCTTACAACTTGTCAAAATCTCAACTTCCGAACATCATAACTTCCTCATACGAACTCCAATTTCACTTTACTCACCTTTAAAGTTCATAAAATAATATTATCTAATTAATAAAGGTGGTTTCACTGAATTCGAAGTCCGTTTGCAAAAAGTCGGTTTTGGGACCAAAAGACAGAGGGGTTTCTGGGCTATTTATTTTATGTAACACATCTTATTTATTATTTTCTTAATTTTATAATTTTTAAATTATTTTATGATCCTCTAGTTTCACCATAAATTATTTCATAATTTTTGGAGACTATTTATTATTTTTATAAAATCAAATACCCTAAAATATAGGTATATTTGACCTATAAAGACACTTCCTCTATTTATTAAAATATGTAAATTAATTCATAAAAATTTATAAAAATTTGTATAAGTCTTATTTAATGCTCTAATAATTAATAAAATATAAAATTAATTTTTACTTAATTATTTATTAAATTAAAAATTCAAAACCTATTTATTAATAAAATATTTATATTTTAAATAATACTTATTATTTATTAAAAGTAATTATACCATAATTTAGAGAATTAATTTATTTAACTTTCTTGTATTTATACCTATTTAAAATAACGTCATTTACTAATTTATATTTAATTTATAAGTAATTATAAACTCTGGACCAACCAGGTGCTGACATGTGTCAGCACCTGGAGCTTCTTCTCCAAGAAGCTGTTGAGCCCAGCTGCACCAACCTCCCACCTTTCCCCATTTTTCCCGCTCACATCTCAAACCTTCTGACCCATCCCGACCCTCCATCTCTTCCTCCTAACAACCACCAAGCCCGCCAGCCATTGATCTTGGCTTGGAGCCCAAGCATCGCCCCTATAAAAGCTCCCCAAGACCCGCCATTACAACTAACTTCTTCCAACTGCCTGAAGCTCAAGCTCCAGACTACCGACCCCCTCACTTCCAAGCCCTGTTCCGGCGAATCCCCGGTGGTGACAGCACCAAGGCGTAGCCCGCGAGGAAGAGGAGTCGACGGAGGATCGTTCCAAGGCGGAGCGCCGCCTTGAATCGCCGCCTCGTGCCGCGTGCAGCTCCGAGAAGATCGCTCGTCGAGCAACCATCCGGAGGTCATACACCTCCAGTCCCCAGGTCACTTCCTTCACATTTCGCAATTTTGTTTCTCGATATCCGAGCCACGATTAGCGTGGCTAATCGCCTCTTTAGGTAGAATAATCACCCATCTTTCACGCAAGATTAAAGATTCATTCGATTCACGATCCATTCGATTCCAATCGATTCGCAAACCATCTTCTTCTTCGTATTTGGATATTTGGCTGGAAGTTTATGCATTTTCTTCACACTTTGAAGCTTAATTTCTTAATATCTCGGCCGATTCCATGAGAATCGAGCATAGCATTTGATTAACTGCAGGTTCACGATCATCGGGGAGCAGTTATACGGATCTGGAAAGCGATCAAACTCAATCATAATCGATCTCGAAGTCGGACCTCCAGATCAGCCATCAAGCCAACCGTGCTGCGACCCCTTCTTCTTCGAGCTTCCGCCGCTGCTCGGAGCACCGCCTCCGCCATCCCCACTGCGGGCGAGCTCGAGGGGTGGAGGAGCCACCCCTCTGGCCCCGCCGGAGAGCCATCGCCGTCGGGGATCGACCAGAAGAAATCGGAGAAGAGAGCTCGACCGCCAGCCGCTCCAACTGCTCAAGAACAGCCAGCGCACAGTTTGGCGACACATGTCAGTGCCAGAGCCGTCAGATCGCGCGTGGGCGTTCTAATCTTGGCCGTGGAATCTGAACCGGTGTGAATTTTACAACATACACCCAGCTGAGTTTCCAGAATTCAAACCCGCCGCCCAAGTTTTGTGAAATTACATTTAGGTCCCTCCTCAGGGACCTAAACGTAATAATTTGTTAGTTTTCTTACAGAACAGTCCTTTTTGGACCTTTTTGAGAACCTTTTAATTAGTATTTTTTACGCTTATGCCCCTGGGCTGTAGGGGCTATATCTTGTCCATTTGACCTCAGATTTCGATGATTCTTGGAGGGTAGTTACACAACTACCCCAACTACATAGTATAAAGTTTTCGCGGCTTTT
Organism: Ottelia alismoides; assembly: GCA_037367405.1. Taxonomy (NCBI): domain Eukaryota; kingdom Viridiplantae; phylum Streptophyta; class Magnoliopsida; order Alismatales; family Hydrocharitaceae; genus Ottelia; species Ottelia alismoides. The sequence goes on along the minus strand of JAZKJV010009256.1, from coordinate 1,921,032 downwards.
CGACGAGTTTTTAACATGATTTGACTTTCTCGAAAACCACCTCGTTTTGATTTGTTTTCTTGTGCAGTTCGAGTACGCGGCTCGAACCTCGTTCACCTATACTATATAGTATCACCTATACTCTATCCACCTACTATATAATAAATAAATCTTTTGCAAAATATCCCTTTTTGAAAATTAAATAAAAATTTTAAAAGAATAAAATCAAATAAAAATTACAAAAATAAAAACCACTAAAAAGGCACTCTGACTTAGAGAAGAATTAAAATAAAATTACGAAGAAGAAAAATTAGGGAATATATTCTGCCTCCTTGATTCGACCCAGGAACACTTGCCTGGTTAAATATTAGTGAACGGTTTTCCGACAGAAAACCGTAAATTTGTTTGATAGGTTTAAGAACCGAATTTGTTTCGCGGCTTTCTGCTACAACCGACACTTCATCCTCTTCTTTAAATAAAAAGTGAAAGCCGCGAAACCGATTTTTAGGCCTTATCAGCCCATTGAATGTATGTTTCATGAAAATCCTAGTTTATCCTACAATAGTTGTAGGACAACTTTTAAATGCAAAACATGGTTGCTTGATATGCTTAGAAATATATGATCTCTAAAAATTTTTAAGATGCCTAAGATTTATGAGTTATTACTATATAGTATAATGCCACTCATCAAAGTTGATAGACAGAACCACAAGTATATTGGCATTATTTTGTGTTTTTTCAATAGGAATGGTAAAGGTGTCTAGTCTGAGTATGCTGGCTTGGTTTACTAATTAGCGCCTTGCATGTCAAGGAAACGCTCCCCCCCAACATAACTCGAGTGTACTAGCCTGATCCATTTTTTTGAGGAAAGAATCATATGAGTAAGTCATGTTGTACTCTAATTATTAAAATGCAAAATAATACGTACTTGTGATGATGTATACTATATAGTAATATCAAGAAAACCATAAATGTTTGTTGGTTTATTGAATTGGAATGATAATTAATTTAATATGATTATATTAATAAGATGCAATTAAAATAAACACTATTATGAATAGAGTTGTATACCCACTTCATGGTACGTCTGCTTAGATTACTGACGCCTGAACTCAAAGACCAAGAAACATCACTTTCCATTGCCCTTTATCAGATTATTGAGAGCTTGGAAGGGAAGGAGTTCTTTCATTTCTTGGATGGGTACTCAGGATATAATCAAGTTTCAATCTCTCTTGGGGATCTAGAGAAGACTACTTTTACATGTCCATTGACACCTATGCCTTTAGACGGATGTCCTTTAAATTGTGTAATACCCCCGCTACAATCCATGGGTGTATGTTGGTCCTTTTTGCCAGCATGGTAGGTAGTTTTCTAGAGGTCTTTGTGGAGGTTTACTATGGAGATAGTTTTGACACATGTCTTACTTATTTCGACCGAGTACTTTAGATATGTTGTGAGTTGAACTTAGTGCTCTCATGGGAGAAGAGTCACTTTATGGTGACTAATGGGATTGTATTGGGCCACGTCATCTCCAAACATGATATGGAGGTTGACCCGACTAAGATTGTTCTGATCTCCAAGTTGGAATCACCGCAATATTTGAAGCAATTGAGGTCATTCCTTGGACACGTTGGATTTTATAGGCGATTCATTAAGGACTTCATCAAGATCTCCAAGGCCTATGACTAATCTTCTGTGTAGGGAGAGTGAGTTTATTATTAATGAGAAAGTCCTCCTTGCATTTCATCAGATCATGGACATGGTTACTAGTGCTCCTATCCTACCGCCACCTAATTGGTCTCTCCCTTTTGAGATCATGATGGATGTGTTAGACTATGCAGTTGGAGTGGTTTTAGGGTAGAGAAGGGTTGGGACACAATTTTCCATACACTATGCTAGCAAGACTCTGTATGAGGTGCAACATAATTATACAATTACAGAGAAGAAGATGTTAGAAGTAATGTTTGCTTTAGAGAAGTTCCGCTCGTACCTACTTGGATGCAGAGTTATTATTTGCAATGATCACACTACCATACGGTACATATAGGCTAAGAATGATGCCAAACCACACCTTATCAGATGGATTCTTCTTCTCTAGGAGTTTGATTTATAGTTTCAAGACAAACTTGGAGTGAAAGAAGTTGTGGTAGATCACCTTTCTCGAATTACAGATGTGGAGTCCCTTGAGCATCTATATATTAGAGACCTTTCTAGATGAGGTTATCTTGTCTATTGCCTAACTCCCATAATACATTGATATTGTGAACTATCTTGTCTCTAAGAAAGTTCCACAAGATTGGCTCAAGCTCCAGGTAGACAGATTTATGTCAGATATTCATTTTTACCAGTGGGAGGATTTATACGTATTTCGTGAGGGTGTGGATTGTATCTAGAGGAGGTGCATTCCTCAAGAAGAATACACCAGTGTGCTTGAGAATTATCACAGATTAGAGGCTGGTGGGCATCATTCGAGGAAGCGAACAACAACAAAGGTTTTTCAATGTGGTCAATGGTGTCCAACTCTATTTAAGGATTCTGCGGATTATGTGAGACATTGTACTGATTTCCAGTGAATGGGAGGAACCATGAGGTCCAAAGATACCCTACCCATGAGATATATCTATATTTTAGATGTTTTTTATTCTTGGGACATATACTTCATGGGACCATTCCCTATCGGTCATGGATTTCAGTACATCTTGCTTGTTGTTGATTATTTTAGTCGTTTGGCGGAGGCTATCTAGACCCAAGTCGCGGATAGTCATATGGTTTGTTCCTTTCTTAAGGACAACACTATTGCACGGTTCAGGATGCTGAAGATACTCATTTCAGATGGGGGACCCATTTCATTAATAGAGAGGTCAGAAAACTAGTTAAGGAGTATACCATTGAGCACCACGTCAAGTCTCTTTACCACCCATAGACTAACAACTTTGTTGAGTGATTGATCGAGAAAATCCGAGGAACTATCTTGTGGTCCAAACAAGGAGGTACCAATAATCGCTGTGAAAACATTCTCGAAGAATAAAAGATCAAATCAACAATTAAACCCATAACAAATAAATAAATCAAAAAAATTAAAGTATGGATCAAAATTTATTATAACCCTACAATTTATGTGTATAGTGGACAAGTGATGAATCTTCATTTCATCACCTTTATTTTATCATTTTGGCCTTAAAACCCCTAGCTAATGCATGTAAATATCATTATTTTGTACATATTAGCATTCATCATTTATTGCATTTATTGTGAAAATATTACCATTTTTAATGCCAAAATTATAGAATAAAGAGAAAAAACAAGAATAAAATATCAAGGATATTTTATAACCCTAAACCCCGAGACCAAGTCAAGAATTGAGTTGGTTGATAAGGAATAAAGTAGGGGGAGATAAGGGCCAAAAATACAATAAAAACCACATTTATTTATTTACTCAATAAAGCATTTTGACACCTTTGTTATTCTTTATTATTTATGCATCAAATAAAGAAACTCTGAACATGAAAATTGTAGATAAATGTAAATAAAAATACAAAATTGAGTTTGCACAAAAATAACACACAGTGTACATTTTATACACAAAATAAAAGCCAAATCCCAACTTCACAGACCCATATCTTCCTAATAAAAACTCAAAATGTATCAAAGATTCAAAATCACTCTAATTGTATATAGTTTTTCATAAGCTATTTAATGGGGGTGGTTTCATAATTTTTGGAGTTAAGATGTGAAAGTTAGGTTTTGGACCCTCATTGTACAATAGACTCGAATAAAATATTCAATTTATTCATTCTTCATTATTTTTAGAATTTTATATTTTTATAATTTTGTAAATGTTATTTATAACCTATGTGCATATTAAAACCAAAATAATATCACAAAGAAAATACAAAAGAAAATAAGTCTATATAGAACATAAGCAAGATACATATGCTTCTACTTGTATATAAATAAAAGGAAAAATCATTCTTGTATTATTTATTCTTTTATTTTTTGCACTCTTGTAAATATTATTTGTATTCTATAAAAATGTAACGATAATAATAAAAACCCAATAAAATACATTAAAATAAAATAATGTATATAAATCATAAATGAAATACCTATAAGTATATCTATATAATATATATACCCTTATTTACTTAATTTACAAATAACATCATAAAAATATAATAAAAATATATTTATACACATAAAAATAAGTTATATATATAAAATAAGAGAACAAAAAATAAAATAAAATATACAAAATGAAAATAAAATAGACAAAATATAGATAAATATACCTATAAATAGAACCCTAAAATTTAACTATTAATAAATAACATCAAAATTAATAAAAATCATAATAAAATACTAAATAAAAATAATAAACATTATTTATTTATATTCAAAAATTAATAAAATCAAACACTATTTCAAAATAAATATTTTTGATTTTTTGGACAGTTTTGTCCTGTAGGGACCTAACGTAGATCAATCACGTCAGGTCGCTTATTGACCTCTAGTCAACTCGTCCTCTAAACGTGCAGACTCGTCAGAACTATCAAATCCCCTATTTTCATGCATTTTCTCGCTTGATCCCTCGATCAAACGTCCCCGATCCCTTCATGGGATTTCCTCATTCTGCTTCCAGGATCCACGTCGGCTCCTTTATTTGCTTGTACATACATCTGATTCATTCCAAAAGGCCGGTCAATAAGGGTGCCCCATCATGTAGTTAAATAACTCCACCTTCTTCCTCTTCAATTTTTGGTTATCATACGAGTCCTAGAGCCCCTAATCTCGGCCAAAGAGCATATCCTTGTGACAGAGGGAGTCCCTTGAGGTTGGAAGGCTCGTAGAGGAGGAAGGTGTGCCCAAGGCAGTCGTCTCCGGCGATGCCTCTGCTCCCTGGTCTCCGACCTGGTAAGAGTTGTGCCATTTACTTTATTTAGCTTAGAATTAGTCGTAGTTTGATTTAACACATGTTATTCCATGTTTTATCTAGTTAATTACCCGAGATTAACTGGTTACCCTCGCCAGAGCTATCGAGCTCCAGCAACTGTTTCACCGTGCCACATTGTTCCCCTAACCTCGTCGACCTTCCCATTTCATTCCTCATTGATTCTCCACCTCGATTCACCAGTCATTCACCCCAAATCAACTCCTGATCGGGTCTGTCATGCTCCTTCCACCACCTTCACCATAGTACATTGCCATTTGCCCCATCTCCGACCTATTCTATGCTTAATCGGGTCGAGGCAGTTTGCCCTTGATCCATGTTCTTTTCTGTGCAGATTGCGCGCTCAATGGAGCCAACGTGGGCTCAAATTGGTCAGACCTGAAGCTCTTCAGGTGGCCCTTCGTCTCCAAGCATCTAGGGGCCTATCAATGGCCTCCGGATCTTTTTGATTCCCCTGGGACATTCGCCAGACCTGTGGGGATGTAAAGAACCAGCCAGTGACGCTCGAGGAGGTCGGAGGAGCTAGCAATGATCGATCAAAACTCGCCCAGGGTGAGTTGCTTCCCTATTCTTCCACCTACCTAGAGATCCGTCCAATAATCAACCGTTCTCCAGATGTTACAACAAACATCGGATCGAGTCGAGCAGCAGCCATTCGATCGAGCCACGCAATCTAATTCTAGACGTCCACCGTGAACCGTCATCATGTGATGGGAAAGCGACGCGTGGCAAATGAAAAAGATCCTGTCGTTGGCCCATGCATCTTTGGGGGTAAATTTCATATTTTTTTCCCGCATTTTTCTATATTTATTATTTAGTTCTGTAAATAAAATATAACGTGTAAAAAAATTGGACATTTTGCAATGAGACCCATATACTTCTTTTATTTGCCTTTGGGTCCAGTCCAACTCAGCTCACGTGTCGTCCCACGTGAGCTGGGCAAATTGTGGGATACCCCTGCTACTTTGAGTAATTATTTTAGTCCAATAAATTTCTATTTACATTGTATATTTTTGGTAAAATTGCATCTGAGCCCCGTAATTTATTTTATTTGCAATTATGCCCTTGTTAAGACATGTATTTTTGTACATTTCATCTATTTATTATAAATAGCTAATGTGCTCCTAAATATTCAAAAATAGGGATAAAAGCATCTTGACATGTACTTTCACGTATCATGTTTATTTCGCATTTTTGGGCATTTTAACCAATTATTAAAAATCAAAAGGAGCTCATTTTGGTGTTGTCTAACTCATAAAATACCAAAAAAATATAAAAATGTCCAAAAAAATTATATATTATCTATTTTACTCTATTTTAACTCCAGACTAAAAATCACAAAAAATGGAAAAAGAAAAGGCTTACAAATTGAAAACCCCCAAAATCCTTCATAAAAATCTAAACAATCATTAAAAAAATCCAAAATTTTATTTTCCTACTTTATAATTTTTTTATATAAATATTATATATTAAAATTGATTAGGATAATTTTGACCTTATTTACTATTTTTAAAATTAAAATCAATTTTGTGTATTTATTTAATCCTTATTTAGGATATTTTTTACTTTAAAAATACATAAAAGCATAATTCCATAAAAATGTCAAAAACATTAAAAAAATTAAACCCCGAAACAATTTATTTGTTACATTTTGTTTATATTCATTTTTATTTATAAGTACATTACTTTATATTGTATATATAGCCTTATATATTCTATATATATTAAAGAAAAGGAAATATAAAAATCTGAAAATATAAAAGAAAAAATTAAAATTAAAAATACAAAAATATAAAACAATAATAAAATATAAAAAATATAAAATCCAAAAACCCACAAAAGCAATAAAAATGGATAAGAGATGAAAGAAAAATTTTTGTGTGCATTATTTTTACCCCCTTCTACCGTTTGCTCCCTGAGTTCGACCTCTACACATGCTTACACATATACACTTTTGTTGTAGAGTTATAATAAATTTTAACTGCATATTTTTTATATTTATTGCTTGATTGATTCAAGGTTCTCGTCGGTCACCTCGACGATTATGCTCCCGCCTTGTATAGAACACACGATCTATGAGGATTTTTGGGTCATCAAATGGCGTCATTGCTGGGGAGCAACGTTGCATAGTTTGGGATTCTTTAGTTGTCCTATCTCTCTTGTTCATTTATTTATTTTTATATTTATTTATTTTTATCATTTATTAATTTTCATTATTATTTGATATTAATTGTGACTGTTCTTACACTCCTTTGTGTTTTACTATGTTGCGAGGGACCGCTTTGTGAGGGGGGACTTCTTAGGAGGACCTACACACTTGAGCAAGGCGGAGCCGGCTTTCTGACTTAACCGATAGGAGAGAGCATCAAAGGACGACATGGAGGAATTTTTGAAGACAAATCCTCACAGATTTCTTTTTATTAAATTTTATTTTATTTTATCTTGTAATTTATGTGAGAGAGTGGATGTTAATTTGTAATAATTCGAGCTCTTCAGACACGGCAACTTCGCGAGGTCTGTTGCCCAAGGGATTGTTCCCTTGGGGCCCTTGCCAGCTTTTTCTCGTGTTTTCCCGCTTTCTTTTTATTTGTTTCTTGATTTTTATTTTATTTATTTTTGTGTGAATGAGCCCTAGTTTTGGATTTTCTTGCTCTATATATTAAGGTCCAAAGACCTCATAAATTTGCATTACCTATAGCTTCGCTCCTGGACTTAGTCAAATCATAATTGTTATTTATTGGGATTTAAGATCGAGCGACGAGAGAAGTGCTAGTGCTTGAAGGATCCGTCATGGCGGACACCAATGCACTTCAGAGATCGGAATTTTGGATCTCATTTCTAGATAACTAGCATATTGTTCTTCACGATAATAGTATATTCTCATCTAGGGTGATTTCATCGGCTGCATTTGCATATAGTATAGGTTTCAATTCTGTTATACATCCCGCATGAAGAGAGATGGGAAGCACTGTAAGTCTTTTGATTTTGCATGCATCATCGATTTCTGATTTGCACGGCTTTTCCGACCTTCTCCCTTTGATTTTGCTCACATAGGATGCTAAATAGAATTGAAAATATCGTGAGGCACGTGCATTGAAAAATGACAAAAAAAGTGATAATCTAAATAAAATCGGGACTGCTAACTCTATTGGACCTTAAAATTAAAATTTAATGGATTCATTGCTTTGGGGAGAGAAACCCCCACCTTGTCTGAGCATTTTATTCCTACATACACACTAAGGATTAGTGCCCAAATACCATGCCTATCTTCAGTTTGTACAACTTTGTTGAAATCACCTAACTTTAAAAATGAAAAGATAAAAGACCAACATATCGGTCTTCACTGTGTTGAGTAGGTGAACTGGGGGTTTGCTTTGTACACTGATTGTGATTTTGAGTCCATCTGCATCTTCGTCCCTCTTTGAGTTTTCGATCCCACCAATGTGAGTCATTATTTTTTTATCATTGATTTCCTCTACCTCTCTTGTATATATATTTCTCATTTGCATCCGAGTCGTGATATTGGGTCTTGAACTTCAACGTCTTTATTGGATTTTACGGTTTTTTCTCTTTGCCCATATCACCCATATCTGGTCCGGTTCAAGGAGACACTCATCTTGAACCATAATTTTGTCTCTGTCTACTTTGATCCCGCCCACCCTCCTCGTTCCCTCCATATCATTCATTCTTTGTCAGATTTTGTGGTTTTTGATCTCGTGCACTGGATTAAGGATGTGAGTTATTTTGACGACTTGATGATGAATTCATGAGGTATGATTCGACAATCTTTTTATGTGGTTTCTCCCATCTTGACTTAGAGGTTTAATTAACTATCTTGATGTGTACTTCAGCGCGACGGTGTCCAGGAACCCACATGACTTCACTCATCTCTTTGATTGATCCATCATCCATATCATGATTCTTTCATCCACTCGTAGCATGTAGAGCAATCTTGCTTACATCTTGATCCATCTCAGCTAATTTGATTGACTTGAGGAACCGCATTGTGACTGAAGAGATTGACTTTCTCATTCCTCCCATGATCTTATGCCTTCCGACTAAGGATTGAATGATTGATGATTTTGAGGACCTGAGATTTAATGCCAGCATTCCCATGATTTGATTGACCTAGTTTTCATTACTCATCAAGGACCATCTGTGGGAGAATGCAACATAGTCTTTACAATCAGTTTCACTCCTTACTTGTGTGTCCATCTTATTGGAGCAAGAAACTGAGTCGTCGGATATATGATATCAGTCTCGATGTCTAATTGTGTGTCCGATCTGTCGGAGCATGAGACCTATTTTATCCGAACTTCTTTCAGTCTTCTCTCCTTGACGGTACTCGCAAGGATGAGTCACACTCTTCTGATTATTCTCTGCTCAGATCATAGTTCTCCCCGAGGGTTATCTGCGGGAGATTATGGCACTTTCTCGATCTGTCAGCCTCCTTTGCTAGGTAGCCGATCTGTCGTCTACCGAGACTAATCTGTCTGACTCCTTTGAGTCCCCTCACCTTGAGGACCCTCGTAAGGTTGAGGTATGCTCTGATATTCAATACTTAGTTTGCATTACTCCCCGGGGACTATCTGTGGGAGGATGCAACACATTCTTTACGCTTGATTCCTCTTGTTGATTATGTATGTGGCATGGTGGAAGACGGAATCGATTCGTTTGTTGTATGCTTGCGGTCCCCACTGCCTTGTGTATACAATCTGTTGGATCATGGGACTGATTTATCTTGACTCTTCCGAGTCCGCTCTCCTTGACAGTCCTCGCAAGGATGAGCAGTCTTACTCTGATTATTCTGTGATTAGTTGGGAGTATGCTCCTCGTGGGTTGTCTGCGGGACACTGCCACATTTTCTCAATCTGTATATCTCTTCTACTAGTAGTCGATTTGTCGCCTACTGAGATCGCTTTTGATGATCCGTCTGATGGATTTTACTCCTTTGTGTGCGCTCACCTTAACGACCCTCGTAAGGGTAAGTCCTGCTCTAATTATTCATTGCCTAGTATATATCACTCCCCAAGGGTTATCTGTGGAAGGATACATTATTTTGTAGGTACTTGATTTCACTTATGGTGTCTCCTATCTGGTGGAGCACGAAGCCGAGTCGTCTGACATGTGTACTCAGTCTCCTCTATGGTTGTGTCTCCGATCTATTGGAGCACAGAGTTGAGTCTTCTGATTATTTTTAGGATCATTGACTCATTTAAGTTTGCTCACCTTGAGGACCCTCGCAAGGTAGACCCATGTCTTGTGGTGTTCGGTGTGTTCTTGAGACTTTATGATCTTATGACCACCAAATATCATGTTGTAGAGAGAGTCACTTGTTCCTCACTTCTTATACATTTCTGAGACCATGATTGACGAGGAGGATTTTGCACTTCCTCCAGGCCTTACGGTATCGACGTTGATCTATCATTCCTTCTTTATAAGTCGACGATCTACTCAATGCTACCGGTCCCTGGTCTAGTTTTATATATATTTTCCCCGGTAGTTGACATCCACTTGATTGCATACTCTAGTGACTTTTTGGTTTCTGATTGAGTCACCGTTCTCACGGGGAGACGATGACAAGAGTATGGTATTCGTGTATAAGATGTCGTCCTGTACTTCACCAGACTATACTTGTTGTATATATGTGTTTTATCGTACATTCCTTTTTTCTCCCATATATCATGTGTACCCCAGATCTTTCGCCACATCCGTATGTCTATAGTTCGGACGTACCTTGTCCTAAGTATAGGGAGTACACCTCGTCTTGTTCTTTCTCCGTTCTGTTTCATCACTCCAGAAGTTGCTTATACAAAGGGGTCTTTTACCCTAAGTATAGGGGGAGTGACTCGTACATTCCCTACGATCTCTTCATCTATCTTCATATATCTTTTCTTCGTTTCTTCTTTTCATTTTCATTTTTCTGCTAGAGAGGTGTCGCCCCCTTTTGCTAGTTTTATGTACTTAGGACGTACTTTGTCCTAAGTATAAGGGGGTGCACCATGAGATTCTTTCATTATTTGATACTCTCCATTGTCTCCTATCTTGTTGATACTTAGTATTATTTGATCCTAAGTATAGGGGGACGGTCAACTTATTATCCATTTGATTCTTCATTCTTTCATCCTTGTAGTATAGGCTTTCCAATCCTTAGTACGAGTTGTGTCTTCTCTTTTTCTTTTCGATATATGAGGACATAGCTCAAGCTAAATATAGGGGAGTCGTATATACTCTGTATATACTTAAGCCATAACTCGTACTTTCATATTATTAATAATAAATATGGCTAAAATATTAAATATACAATTCATTATATCAGTTAATAACCAATATATGTTATTCCTCAAATTCTTTTCTGTATATACTGATTAATAAATTAGGTTAAAATAGCTTTGCAAAATGATTTGAAAAATGATTTGACCCATTTGGAAAACTTTTTGTGAAATGTTTTCAACCTTCCTAAAATTATTTTGATTTGTAAAAATTCTTTTTTTGTGTGAAATAAAAGCTGTGAAAACCTATTTGCAAATGATTTTGAAAATGATTGTAAAACTTTTTTGAAAAATTTATATATATACTGTTTGAAAAATCTTTGCAAAATGGCTTTCAAATGTTTGTAAATATTTGAAAAAATATTGTACTATAGTTTTCAAAATTGTTTTCAAATAAATTTGAGGAATATATGCATCACAAAATACACACATACAAAATAAAATTCTTTACCAATAGTATATATATACCTAAATAAATAAATAAATTTTCAACCTATAAATTCCTTAAACTCTTAACTCTTGTAAATAATTAAAAAGAAGCACGCCCGTGTAAATAGCTATACATATTTTACATTTTTGTGCTAAAAAGTCTTTTTGTTTTTCAAAATTATTTGCAAAAATTCTTTGAAAAATTGCATCATTTTTTCTGCATGGTACATAGCATTTGCATAGCATTCGCGTTCTTTTGGATTGAGCTTGATGATTGAACTAGTCCAAATAAAGTCAAAGATTGGAGCTTGGTTGGACCTTACTACACCTAACTTCACTGGAACCTTATGGGAACTAGATTTAAGGTACTATTCAGACTTAATTCTTTGAGACTCAGGGCTGGGTTCAAGTCACCTCAACTGACTAACTAGAACTTTTTGAGACATCCGCATGACTCTTGTCACCCGCGACCTAACTTGGACACGTCCACCTTTCACTTGGCTCAACTCAGTTGGAGTGGTGAGGGGAATGGATTTTCTGGTTTGAGACGCACACGAGTGGAAACATTCATCCTCGTCTAGGGAGGGAAGTGCACCCCAACCCATCAAGTTGCCATGAACTTTAAAGACAAGAGAGTGTGGGTTGCAATAATGCTTCAAAAGAGGGATAGGCTTTTGGTATAAGAGGAAAAACTACTTATGTAAATGATGTTGTAAATAGTATTTCAAACAAAAACTCCGAAAAAGTGGATATGCCTGACTGAAAATAAAATGCATGTTGGAGTATGTATATATGTTGCATAGTCAATAAGCAAGTTTGAGCATCAAAGTTATACCATGTGAGCCTACAGCTGGATGACTTGACTACACTGGTCATGCATCCCAGGATAGGTAGCTACACTGGCGACCGTCCATTCTTCTGTCCACTCCATCCTCTTGAGTCGGACGCTGCTTGAACTTAGAAGGGAATACCTCGCTCCTCGAGGAAAGAGTCGCTAGATTGGAGAATCATTGGGTTGTCATTCTGGATAAGCCAGTTCTTTTGTCATTTCAGTTGGGAAGAGCCACCATCACTTACACTATACAAGTCAGCATCATGGTCATAAGGGTTTGCGTATGATCAAGTCTAGTTCTGACATGGCTATTGAGGTGGTCCGAACCGAGTTCTATGACTCTCGAAGGCGATTGTGTTTTAAATTTGGTTCCTGACCAGGTTCCACACACATTCTCACATCAAGATCAACCTGAGTTCCAAACTTTGATTTTGTAAAGATAAGTTTAATAATTGAAATCAATTCTATTTGTTCTTTCTTTTTCTTTTCTTCTTTATTCTTTTATACTTATTACATAAGTGTTTGTTAGGGACTAGCAAAGGCAAGTATAGGGGTTGATGGATCTCCATTTCATCACCATTATTCTATCATTTTGGCCTTAAAATCCCTATCTAATGCATGTAAATAGCATTATTTTGTACATATTAGCATTCATCATTTATTGCATTTATTGTGAAAATATTACTATTTTTAATGCCAAAATTATAGAATAAAGAGAAGAAATGAAAAAAATAACAAGGATATTATATGACCCTCAACCCTGAGACCAAGTCAAGAATTGAGTTGGTCGACAAAGAATAAAGTAGGGGAGAAAAGGGCCAAAAATACAATAAAAACCACATTTATTTATTTATTCAATAAAATATTTTTTACACCTAATTCTTTATTAGTTATGCATCAAACAAAAGAACTCTAATCGTGAAAGTTGTAGATAATAATATAAATAAAAATACAAAATTGAGTTTGCACAAAAATAACACACAATGTACATTTTATATACAAAATAAAAAGCAAAAATCACAACTTCACAGGCCCATATCTTCCAAATAAAAACTCAAAATGTATCAAAATCACCTCTAATTATATAACTTTTCATAAGCTATTTAATTGAGGTGGTTTCATAATTTTTGTAGTTAAGATGTGAAAGTTAGGTTTTGGAACCTCGTTGTAGAATAGACCTGAATAAAATATTCAATTTATTTATTCTTCATTATTTTTAGAATGTTATATTTTTATAATTTTGTAAATATTATATATAACTTATGTGCATATTAAAACCAAAATAAAATCACAAAGAAAACACAAAAGAAAATAAGTCTATATAAAACATAGGCAAGATACCTATACTAATACATGTATATAAATAAAAGGGAAAATCATTCTTTTATTATTTATTCTTTATATTTTTATACTCTTGTAAATATTATTTGTATTCTAAAAAAATATAAAGAGAAAATAAAATTCCAATAAAATAGATTAAAATAAAATAATGTATATAGATCATAGATGAAATACCTATAAGTATACCTATATAATATATACCCTTATTTATTTAAGTGTACAAATAACATCACAAACTATAATAAAAATATATTTTTACACATAAAAATAAGTTATAAATATATAAAATAATAGAACAAAATAATAAAATATACAAAATAAATATAGAATGGCCAAAATATAGATAAATATACATATAAATATAACCCTAAAATTTAACTACTAATAAATAACATAAAAAATAAATAAATAATAAAATAAAATATTAAATAAAATAATAAACAATTATTATTTTATACTCAAAAATTAATAAAATCAAATACTATTTTAAAATAATTATTTTCAAATTTTTGGACAGTTTGTCCTCTAGTGACCTGACGTGGACCAATCACGTCAAGTTGCCTGTTGACCTCTGGTCAACTCGTCCTCTAGACGTGCACACTCGTCAGAACTATCAAATCCCCCATTTTCATGCATTTTTCCCGCTTAATCACTCGAACAAATGTCCCCAATCCCTTCATGGAATTTTATCATTCTGCTTCCAGGATTCACGTCGACTCCTTGATTTGCTTGTATATGCATCCAACTCGTTCGAAAAGGCCGGTCAATAAGGGTGCCCCATAATGTAGTTAAATAATTCCACCTTCTTCCTCTTCAATTTTTGGTCATCATCCGAGTCCTAGAGCCCCTAATATTGGCCAAACAGCGTATCCTCGTGACAGGGGGAGTACCATGAGGTTAGAAGGCTCGCGGAGGAGGAAGGTGCACCCAAGGCGGTCGTCTAAAGCGACGCCTATGCTCCCTAGTCTCTGAATTGCGCCATTTACTTTTAGCTAGTTAATTATCCTAGATAAACTTGTAACCCTCGCTGGAGCAATCGAGCTTCAGCGACAGTTTCACCGTCCCATATTGTTCCCTCGACCTCGCCGGCCATCCCATTCCGTTCCTTATCGCTTCTCTACCTCACTTCAGCAGTCATTCTCCCCAGATCAACTCTTAATTGGGTCTGTCGTGCTCCTTCCACCACTTTCGCCAAAGCACATCGCCATTTACCCCATCTTCGACCTATTCCATGCCTAACCGGGTCGAGGCAGTTTACCCTCAACCTGTGTTCTTTTCTGTGCAGGTTGCGCGCTCAACGGAGCCCTCCTGGGTTCAAATTGGTCAGAACTAAATCTCTCCAAGTAGCCCTTCTTCTCCTAGCATCCAGGGGCCTATCGATGGCCTCCAGATCTTTTTGATGTCCCTGAGACATTCAGCGGACCTGTGGGGACGTGAAGAACCAACCGGTGGCGCTCGAGGAGGTCGGAGGAGCCAGCAATGATCGATGGAAACTCACCTAAGGCGAGTTGCTTCCCTGTTCTTCCACCTGTCTCAATAACCGTCCGATCATCAACCGTTCTCCAGATGCTACATCGGACGTCGGATCGAGTCAAGCCGCAGCCGTTCGATCACACCATGTGTTCTAATCCAAGACATCCACCGTGAACTGTCATCGTGCGACGGGAGAGCGACGCGTGGCAAGTGAAAAGATCCAGCCGTTGGCTCGCGCCTCTTTAGGCGTAAATTTCATATTTTTCCTCATATTCTTGTATATTTATCATTTAGTTCTGTAAATAAAATATAACATGTAAATAAACTGGACATTTTGCAAAGAGTCCCATGTACTTCTTTTATTTGCATTTGGGCCCAGTCTAGCTTAGCTCACATGTCATCCCACTAAGCTGGGCAAATTATAGAAACATCGCTATGACTTTGTGTATTTATTTTCAGTCCAATAAATTTTATTTATGTTGTATATTTTTGGCAAAATTGCATATAAGCCTCTGTAATTTATTTTATTTGCAATTATGCCCTAGCTAGGACATGTATTTTTTAGCATTTCATCTATTTATTATAAATAGCTAATATGCTCCTAAAAATTCCAAAAAAAATAGGGATAGATGCCTCTTTCCATGTACTTTAAGCCCCATATTTATTTCTCATTTTTAGGCATTTTAACCAATTATTAAAAATCAAAAGGGGCTCATTTTGATATTGTCTAACTCATAAAATACCAAAAAAATATAAAAACATCCTTAAAATTCCAAAAATAGATATATTATCTATTTTTTCTATTTTAACTCTAGACCAAAAATCACTAAAAATGGAGAAAGAAAAGGCTTAAAAATTGAAAAACCCCAAAATTCTTGATAAAAATCTAAAAAATATTAAAATTCTAAAATTTATTTTCATTTTTTATTATTTTCTTTATATAAATATTTATATATTAAAATTGATTTGGATAATTTTAAACCTTATTTACTATTTTTAAAATTCAAATCAATTTCAGGTATTTAATTAATCCCTTATTTGGGATATTTTTGGCTTTAAAAATACATAAAAATTAGCAAAATTTCCAAAAAAATCTCAAAAACATTAAAAATTATAAAAACCAGAAACAATTTTTTGCTGCATTTTGTTTATATTTATTGTTATTTATAAATACATTACTCTATATTGTATATATAGCCTTATATATTCTATATATATATATAAAAGAAAAAGAAATATAAAAACTGAAAATATAAAAAGAAAATATAAAATATAAATTTAAAATAAAATACATAATAAAAAACAAAAAATATAATATATAAAATCCAAAAACCCACAAAAACAATAAAAATGGATAAGAGATGAAAGACAATTTTTTGTGCACATTATTTTTGCCCCCTTCTACCGTTTGTTCCCTAAGTTCAACCTCTACGCATGCTTACACCTATAAATTTTTGTTGTATTATAATAATTTTTAACTCCGCATTTTTTATATTTATTACTTGATTCATATTGTGGGTTAATTGTTCCAAGGTTCTCGTCAGTCACCTCGACGACTATGCTCCTGCCTTGTGTGGAACACACGATCGATGAGGATTTTTTATCATCAATAAGCAGGTAGGTTGTCAAACTCAAGGAACGATTCTGTGTAGCAGAAAAATTATTTATAAATAAATAATGAATAAATAATATTGGTATATTTGTACAATATTCACTCTATTAATAAATTATTTTTTGTGGATTATAATTAATTATATTTTTTATTTTATAATTTTAAAAATTTAAAATTTAATTTTTATATTTCTAATATATTTTTCCGATTTTTAGCTTCTTTTCTTTTTAATATATAATAAAGGTATAGATAATAATATATAATGTAATATGTATAATCTAGATAATATATAATACAATATATATAATAAGCCCACAAAAATCATTAAAATACCTTAAAAATAGCCTTTTCTATTTTTCAAAAGAGATTTAAAATATTTAGAATATATTTACAAAACTTACTAATAATATTAAATATATATATAACTACATATAAGGGTATAGTACAATATAGGGTATTATAATTATAAATATGGATATATATATAATCACAATTTATAAAATACAATATTTATGTCTTTTTTTATATTTTTCTTCTACTTTTTGTGATTTTTTAGGTACTTTGGCTAATTTTTAGGCATTTTAAAGTCCAAAATATACAAAATCATGGACTTAATAAAAGGACTAAATTGTTTTGAGATTTAAAAATAGCAAAAAATGTCAAAATTTCTACAATTCAAATTTAGTACATAGTATATAATATATATCATACATAAACTAATATTTTAAGGGTTTTCAAAAATATTATGTAATTGTTTTAAGGTTAGTGAGGGGTTTTTATTTTTAGGTATTTCTTTTGCTATTTTTTTTATTTTGGTCTAGAGTTATAAAATCATATACTGAATAGTAGGAAAATTATTTGGAATTGTTAAAGAGTCTTTTTTCTATTTTTTTAGAATTTTCTAAGGCAAACAGGGACTAAAACAAGCTCTCTTTTTTAGTAAATGGAAAATGCATGTGAAATGCAAAATAAATATAAGGTGTGGAAGAGCAATTAATCAAGCACATAATCCTATTTTTTATAATTTTTAGAGCACGGGAAGTATTTTTAGAAAATATAAATCAACCTAGCAAGGGCATTTATGCAAATAAAATGAAAGTAAAGAGTCCATGTGCAAAAACCCTAGAAGTTTAAATGTGAACTTGATTTTCATATATAAAAATGAAATATTCAAAGTCGGAGGGGAACAAACATAATTTCCCCAACTCATGTGGGAGGCCACGTAAGCTCAGCTGGAATTGGACTAACTTGCAATTTACAAAAATTACAGGTGCTTTGTTGTAAATTTTCTAAATACTTTTACACGTAATAAAATATTTACAAGATAGATTACGAAATACAAAAATCTGGAGGGGGTTTTATGCAAATTACCCATTAAATGCCCTATATTCGGTTGTCTTGATCTTGTCACGTGGATGATCACATAGTTGGAGGTATCCAACGTTTTGTCGAGCTACAACATATGAGATTAATTATGGTGATCGATGTGGATAAAACGGTTTTTGAGTGATCACGAAGAACACCCAAGAATAAGAAGCTTGACCTCCTTGGATCGAGGAATCTCGGTGGCTCTGTCCTCCTTTCCATGCAATTATGGTGGCTATAACCCATTGCTGCTACTCCACGTGTGTAGGTGGGCTACAGCGAAGCCAAGAGGATGTTGAGGCAGATCTGGGGAGCCATCCTGCTCCAAGTGACCTAGAACTCGTCCAGGACTAATCTTTGGCTCCAGAAGGGTCCTTTGGACCTGGACCTGCTCCAAAAATATAGGAAGCCTGAGGGCTACTCTCCCGACCACTCCTTGAAGCTAATAGCAATGCGGGAGGCAAAGATGTGAAGAGCTCTAGCGAGGTGGTCGGACATGAGCTTAGATCCTATATCCACGAAGGATCTGGGTTGGCTAGATGAAGGAAAAGGTGGAGAACATGGAAGGGAAAAAATGGGAATGGATATCGGGCGAAGGGACGGTCGATAGACAGTGAATTCAGACATGGAGCTCAAGCTCCATGTTAATTAGGGATCTCAGATTATGACGAACCTACTAAATAAAACATGAAATTGAAGATAAAAATGAAACATAGGGCCTAAGGTTACCTAGAATAGACGGGAAAGGGGACTCAACTAGGCCAGAGACCTGGGAAACAGAACCTGTCGGAGGTGGCTCCAGCGGTGGTTTGGATCTGCCCTTCAAATCGCACCTCCTCGAGGTAAATTGATGGAAAATCACTCATATCACCAGTGTCTCTCCTATGATTTGATCTAAGGAGCTAAGAGTAGCTCAAATGGGGATCAAATTTCAAAATGATGAAGAGGATGCAATTTTATAGAAAGTGAAGTTTGAGGTGATGTTGCATGCAAAGGAGCGAGGGTAGGGGAAGGAGATGCATTGGCGAGGGTGGTTGCAGTATAGGGTATGGATGGGTGGAAGGATCGAGGTGCAGGAGTTGTGGGAGATGGCGTGGAAAAGTGGAGATGAAAGCATGCACGTGAGGTCTGACAAGGAGGTGGGGGCGGGCTAGTATAGTTGACTCAGATTAGTACAAGAAAAGTCCTAGTTGGTCCACGCAGACTGATGGATCGCGAATTGCCTATATTAAGAAGCATGGATTATTTTTCGTTTAAATAATGTGTTTCGTTGTAGGCGGGCAATCGGAATCGGTCAAAAAATAACCATAGTTATTTAGTCAATTTTTAATCGTATGGTTTTATGTTCATTTTACTTGGACAAGTCCCAAGGTCGAACACAAGGAGGCAAAGGAACAACCTAGAATTTTTGTTTATCAAAGTTCGTGCACGATTTTCGAGGCGTTCTTTTTTGTAATTTTTAAAATGCAATTAGGGATGCACAATGCAACGTTAGCCTATTTTAGGGACTAAAATGTAAAGAGCAATCAAACGATGTCTGAAAAATATGAAACTTGGCCACAATGATGATTACGATGAAATGAATGCACATATTTTTTGGAAATTTTGGATGCAAGATGAATTTTTTTATGAATTTTTAAATACAAACAAGGTGAATTTCAATATTTAATTATATTAAATATTAAACCTAATTATTTTCAAGGGATAAAATTATCCAAGATCTATCACTAGGTGATGGATCTCAGAAAAATCCTAAACCTCGAAATTATGAGATTTAGTACCTATTAGAAATCAAATATTTAAATATACAAAATGATTTTTATAGGACAAATGATGCATGCAAATGCAATTTTTTTGGGCACAACATTAAACACAATTAATTCTACAATTCATGATTTTTCAGTAATTTTTAGAGCAACGGTTAATCAATTATAAATTTCAGAGCTCAAAATGGACAAAGTATTCAATTTTCTACAAAATAAATAATTATTAATTTACCATAAGTCACAAAAATATCATACATATGCCATAATATAGAGGATTAGTTGACGAACATCATGTCATTTTTATGAAGATGAAATAATGTGAAAATGTTGCTCAAAATAATAGAGGAAGTTAGGGGTTTTAATGCAAATTATAATAAATAATTGATATAGATAATGCAAAACAGGGGTATTTATGAAATTACCTAAACCCATAAGGGTATGCTTGCAAAGTGTCCAGAGGGTCATATAGCACGTGACCTATGGTCTGGGGGTGCTATTGTGCAAATATGGGAAAACGTCGGGGGCTTCTTGCAAATTACCCATGCGGTCGCGTGCCCAACACGTGACATGTGGGTGGCTGACGTCACTCCCCCGATGCACGTGTCGCGCATGTGCGTGGGGGCCTCGGGCCTCCCGCCCGGTGGCGTGACTGGTGAGAGCGGTGGTGAGGCGGCGGTCGCTCCGGGTGTGGCGGAGGTGATAGGTGTTGACACTCCAGCGGTGGCGACTTGATTGGAGATGGCGATAAGATTTGGGGGATGCGACAGATTATAGATCGGTGGTGATATTTGGGGGCGTCATCGCCTGCTTTGAAAAAGGGAAGGAAGACGACACACAACGGCCGTCCGATCAGTCGAGATTGGATAGTCGCGATCTTGCCACGTGGCATCAAGAGGAGTCCAGGCGGAACACGTGTGCGACACGTGCGTGGGAAGAAGAGAAGAGCCGAAGCACCCAAGCGACGTGGAGGCGGCTTGATTCTTCACCAAGCTGCAGGATAGCGTGAGAAGAAGAGAAGAAGAAGAAAAAAAGAGAGAGATTTTAAAAGAGAGAGAGAGAGAGAGTTTCTTTTCCATTTGAACTTTGTAAAAGGACATTCATTTGTTGCGGGGTCTGTTTTGCCAAGTGCCGATGCACTTGGGGGACCTCACCGGTTTTGTTTTCATCGCCTTTATTTTTCTTTGTTTTACGCGGATTTCGTGAGCTACCTCTTGATTGCTTTAATTAATGCTTGAGCCAGGTAATTAATTAGGTCCAAACACCCTAAACAAGATATTTCTGTGCCTATAGAGTAGAGCGTAATTTGGACTTAGTCAAATTAACTTGTTCTTGCCCATTAATAGAAGTTATCATCTAGGACGGTCCACTTGCATTTGCATATAGGTTAGTTTATTTTCTGTATTTAAATTATGCGCGGATCACTTGCATGTAGAGTGATGGCGACAAGGTACGCATCTCTAACCCCTGCACCCATCATTGTTTTTAATCGTGCATTGGCATTTCCGATCTCCTTCCTTGTTTTCACTCACATAAATTAAAAAGGAAATTGGACACTCGGTAGGCGATTCATTGAAAATATTTTTAACCAAGTGATAATTGCTAAAAATCGGGACTGCTAAAGAAAACTCGACCCTAAAATATACAAGGAAAAATATTGTTTTGGGGAGAGTAACCCCCTCATTGTTTGGTTTGCTTGAGCGAGAGAGCGACCCGCACACTAGCATAGAGACACGCCCGAACTTTTTTCAGACTACTATCTTGGGTTAGTCGTTCTCCAGTGAGGATCTCTCCGGTAGCCGGTAAAGCGGTCCGTGACGTCCTTAACAGATTGAATTGATCGGGTAGCCGGTAAACGGTCCGCAATTCATACTGGTTGGGAAAGATCTAATTTGAGATTAGGCCAGTCTCCTGAGAGCATTGGGTTCTTAACAACTCGCTTTAAACGCTCTGATAGATTGTATTGTCACCAAACTCTAAAATTGACAAGATAATTGACCGAACCTTCACGGTCTTCACATTGAGTTGAGTTGGTGAAATTGGGGATTTGTATTGTGTTTGCTTGCTAGCAGTAAAGATCCTTCTGCGCAATTTGTGCCTTCATTCACTTTCACTCTTGTATTGACCCTCGTGTACTCGCATCCTGCCTATTGATTTCGAAGACGTCGGACTGGAGTATTTCACGTTCGGACTCTGCAAAATCATTCTACACTCTGAGCCGTTCACCTTCTATTCGGGGAGACTCACTTCACGAATATTCCTCTTCTCCCACTTCACCGTTCACAACATCCATCAATCTACTTTTTGAGATTGGCTTTAATCTCGAAATAATATCTGAGACTCCATCAATTCTGAGTACTAATCGAGTATCATGCACATTTTCAGAGTCAGACATTGAACACTTAATGCCACCGAAGGGAAAGGGAACCATGTCGGATCAGAGCGAGATCAACAGCACCATGTTAGCCTCCATTCAAACGATTCAAGCCCAGATAGCAGAGCAGACTAACTTTCAGAACGCATTGAGAGACATGATTCTCGAGCTGAAACAGGAAAGAGAAGATAGGAGAGAGGGGGATAACAGAAACCCTGGAGGTGGGAATGGAGAAGAACCTCATACAGAGCCTAAGTCGACACTAAAAGATGCTTATAATCCAGGGGCAGGACAGACAAATTCGTGGATACAAATCCCTGCGGTTCATGGGCATTTTGAGCTTAAGCCTACTATTTTGCCTCTTCTCCCAATATTCCATGGAAATATTAATGAAGAACCTTATATACAACTCCAGCAGTTCGATCGCATTTGTGGAATAGTGCACTACCTGAATGTCCCATTAGAGGTAGTACAGATGACCGCCTTTCCATCCAGTCTGATGGGCAAAGCATTGTATTGGCTAAATCACTTGGGTAAGGTTGTCACCACTTGGGAAGAGTTGAGGTCCGCATTTCTGAACAAGTATTACCCACTCGAACGACTCAACCAAATGCGATCCTTAATTGCTAATTTCTCCCAAATGCCCCAAGAGCCTATTCACGAGGCATGGAAACGATTCAAAGATCTGACGGAGAAATGCCCCCATCATGATATTCCAAAAACGAGCCTGGTACAAAATTTCTTTGGGGGATTAAGTGTTGAGAATCAGAAGCTGGTAGATGCCGCTTGTGGGGGAAGTCACTTCAATAAGGACGAGGATGTCCTGTACCAAATTTTTGAGGAGATGGCAGAAAGTTCAGCAGCTCTTTCTTCTTCACGTGCTTTTCAGAAGCAACCCGTCACCACCCCCGCAGTACCCCACAAGGATGTCAACATGACGCCAACAAAAGAAGTGGATAAGGTGGATAGCACTGACCTGGCCATCATTGGAAACCACCTATCCAAAGTGGACATTATTGAAAAGCGATCCCAGGAACTTGATAAGCTTCATGTGATCGAGCAGAGAACAAAGAATCTACATAAGCTGGATGAGATAACAAAGCATCTGGAACTTCTTGTCAATTCAATCAGCGTAGTCCACAGTACGAATGCAGCGGCCAACACCTCTACTAGGGAGCAGACTTCTTCCACCAAGCAGAGTAGCGGAGGACCATCCACAGTTTAGCATGTCTACTATGTGCAGACACCTGATCAGGTTCAGCAACATTCACATCAGATAGTTCTGTATCAACAAGAAGTTTCCTACATTCCTGAGCAGCAGTCTCCACCTCCACCTTTTATCCAGGAGGTGAATGGCATCTAGTTTGACCGTGAGCGAAACCAGCCCCGTCCGTCAGGGCAAGGCCAGTTGGGTTCACAGCAGGGTCAGAGACCTACCCACCAATTTCAGGGAGGCAGACAGCAGCAGTACCAGCACCAGCAGTTCCAGCCTCAGCATCAGTCTCCACCTCAGTTCCGAAACTGGAGATAAGGCCAGCCTCAGCAGCAGCCTATGTATTTCCCTCACCCTAACCAGCAGCAGGCTACATATTATGGACAGTATTCCCCCCTCCTCCTCCTCCTTATTATCAGAATCTATATGGGTACCAGCAGCCTCCGTACTATCAGCCTCAGCGACAGCCAGTCAATGAGCAACTTGAGGCTCCTTCAGCCAATCCAGCACTGGACCAGCTTACACTGCTTATGAAAAACATGAATGAACTGACTCAGCGGATTGACGACCTGACCACCACCAAGACACTGATTCCAGCACAGGTTGAAGCCAACCCCAACAACTTCAGATGCAAGGAACAGGTAGCCAATGGCCCACCCACCCCTGAGACAGGTATGTCCCTTGATTTTACATGTTTATCTGACGCCATTCATCTCAGGAGCGGTAGGAGTTTGCAGCCGCCTACGCAGCAGTTGGGGTTGGGAGATCGATCCACTGAGAGAGCATCATCTTCTACATCATCTCCTTCACCAGCAGTAGAGAGGCCCAGTATAGCAGCACCCACATCTGGAGTTTCACCGCCTTCACCACCACCGTCACCAAGCAGATGCAGATCACCTTCAGCAAGGGAGAATATACCAGTTGCAGATTCTTCCTCTTCACCAGCAGCAGCATCCCGTTCTGTTTTAGATTCTGTTTTTCCTTCACCTAGATTGGGCAACACTATACAGACTGATTCTAGTTGTCCTCTTGTACATGATGATTCCACTTTGAATAAAGGAAATGAACGTTTGCATGTTTATTCTAATTATGTGCCATTTCCTTCTGCTCTCAAAGCTAAAAAAATTCAAAAACTAAAAACAGCACTATCTGATCTCGTAGTGGTTGAGATCTTACAGAACATCTTTTTAAAGATGCCACTCCTTAAGGCCATGGAATACATGCCTGTAGTAAAAAAGGGAATGAAAGAGGCATGTACCCAAAAGCGTCAACCAAGGAAGAACAGACGAAAGGAAACAGAGAAACACATCCTGACCATGGCCACAGTTCATGCCATCAGTAACCTTCCGCCTAAAAAGAAAGACAAGGGAGCACCTCACATCCGTTACCATATCTTTGATCAAGAATTTGATCGTACTCTTCTCGATAGCGGTTCCTCCATTAATCTCATGCCTTCCTCTTTATTAACTGAATTCCATTTAGGACCTCTTAAAACAACCAGAATGATCCTTCAGTTTGCTGATAGATCGATTAAGAGGCCAAGAGGTATTTTAGAGGACGTTATTGTAACGGTGCAGGGAATGAAATTCCCTGTTGATTTTGTTGTCATGGATATGGACACACCTGCACCGTTACTCCATACCCCGATCATACTAGGTCGACCGTTCCTCCGAACGGCCGAAGCAACAGTTGATTATGGTACTGGAGAGATCATCTTTCACTCTCGTAGTGACAAGGTGAAAATTGAGACGATCTCTGATCCTAGACCATCACCTTCACCAGCAGCAGATGATACAGAGAAAGTGATATCAGAGACAGATGACTGTGATTTTCTTGCTGAATTCAGAGAGACAGATCTTTTCACGGACTTTATAGATACCCAGGAGTTCCTTTCCCAAAAGGACTCTCTGGAAAGCACAGTCGACATGAGTTCCCTTGGTGGTCCAGTTGAGACAGTTACCGATGAGCAGTTTGAGCAAAGTTCTGAGATCCAGATATCTGAGCCATATGTTGAACTTACTGATTTATGCACAGATGAGAGACATCTTTCTGAGATTATTGCTGAGATATCTGAGCCATTCATTGATAAGAGTATTGAACATCCTGATGAACCATTCCTTGCTGAGCAGAGATCATTCCTTACAGAGTTATCAGATATTCTACTTGCCGAGTTGTCAATAGCCAAGGTGGATAGTCTACAGAGCACAGATCACATACCGTCTACCAGTACTGAAGCAGAGGTTATCGCATAGCCGATTTAGACCCCACCCGAGCTCAAGGTTTTACCATCAACGTTGAAATATGCCTTCCTTGCGGGTCCCCCCCAAATGTTTCCGGTCATCCTTAGCTCGCAGTTGACCGCTGAACAAGAATCTCGTGTGTTAGAGGTTCTTGAGAGAAACCGCAAGGCCATAAGATGGAATATCTCGGATCTCCGTGGGATCAATCCAGCGTTGTGCTCGCATCATATCTGCCTAGAGGATGATTGTAAACCCTCCCGTGAATGTCAACGCCGTCTAAATCCAAACCTAAGGGAGGTTGTCATGAAGGAGATTAAGAAATGGTGTGATGCTGGCTTTATATATCCCATTTCGGATTCCAAATGGGTTAGCCCTTTACATGTGGTCCCAAAGAAATCTGGGATTACGATCGTAAAGAATGACCGCGGTGAGGAGATTCCGACCCGAGTACCTACTTCATGGCGTGTCTGTGTAGATTACTGACGCCTGAACTCAGCTACCAAGAAGGATCACTTTCCACTGCCCTTTATTGATCAGATTATTGAGAGGTTGGCAGGGAAAGAGTTCTTTTGCCTCTTGGATGGGTACTTGGGATACAACCAAGTTGCTATCGCTCCTGAGGATCAAGAGAAAACTAGTTTCACTTGTTCGTTTGGCACTTACGCCTTTAGACGGATGCCCTTTGGATTGTGTAATGCCCCCGCTACATTTCAAAGGTGTATGTTGGCCGTTTTTGCCGACATGGTGGGTAATTTTCTTGAAGTCTTCATGGACGATTTCTCGGTCTACGGGGATAGTTTTGACACATGTCTTGCTCATTTAGACCGAGTTCTTCAACGTTGATGCGAGGTAAACCTAGTGCTCTCGTGGGAGAAGAGTCACTTTATGGTGACTAATGGGATTGTATTGGGTCATGTCATCTCCAAACATGGTATGGAGGTTGACCCGGCTAAGATTGAGGTGATTTCCAAGTTAGAGCCACCACAGAATTTGAAGCAGCTGAGATCATTTTTGGGACACGTAGGATTCTATAGGCGATTCATAAATGACTTCAGCAAAATCGCCAGACCTTTGACTGAGCTTCTGTGTAAGGAGACTGATTTTGTTGTCGATGAGAAAGTTCTCCTTGCATTCAATCAAATGAAAGAAATGGTCACTAGTGCTCCTGTCTTACAACCACCTGATTGGTCTCTTCCTTTTGAGATCATGACGGATGCATCAGACTTCGCAGTTGGAGCGGGTTTAGGACAGAGAAGGGATGGGATACAATTTGCTATACACTATGCTAGCAAGACTCTAGATGAAGCACAATGAAATTATACAGTTAAAGAGAAGGAGATGTTAGCAGTTGTGTTTGGGCTAGAAAAGTTCAGATCATACCTCATCGGTTCACACGTTATTGTGTACACGGATCACACAGCCATACGATACTTACAGGCAAAGAAGGATGCCAAACCACACCTTATCAGATGGATCCTTCTTCTCCAGGAATTTGACTTAGAGATTAGAGATAAACCTGGAGTGAAAAATGTTGTGGCAGATCACCTTTCCCGTATCACAGACACAGAGACCTCTGAGCAGAACATGATTCCTATTTCCGAAACCTTTCCAGATGAGATCATTTTATCTGTGGACTCACTCCCATGGTATGCTGATATTATGAACTATCTTGTCTCCAAGAAAGTTCCACAAGATTGGTCGAAGTACAAGGTAGACAAATTTTTGTCAGAGATTCATTATTACCAGTGGGAGGATCCGTACCTATTTCGAGAGGGCGCGGATAGTATCTGGAGAAGGTGCATTCCTCAGGAGGAACACACCAGTGTACTTGAGCACTGTCACAAACTAGAATCTGGTGGGCATCATTCGGGGAAACGCACGGCAGCAAAGGTTTTACAGAGTGGCCTATGGTGGCCCACATTGTTTAAGGATGCTATAGAGTATGTTCGAGGTTGTACAGATTATCAGAAAATGGGAGGAACTGTTGGTTCCAAAGATACCATGCCCCTAAGATATATACAGATTTCTGATGTTTTTGATGCTTAGGGCATAGACTTCATGGGCCCATTTCCTGTCAGTCAGGGATTTCAGTACATCATGCTCGCCGTGGATTATGTTAGTCGATGGGTGGAAGCTATCACCACCCGAGCCGCAGATAGTCGTACAGTGTGTTCCTTTCTCAAGGACCATGTTATTGCGCGGTTCGGTATACCCAAAATACTGATTTCAGATGGGGGAAGCCATTTTATTAATAGAGAAGTAAAGAAGCTTGTGAAGGAGTACGCCATTGAGTACAGAGTTGCTTCTCCTTACCACCCTCAGACTAATGGCTTGGCAGAAATTTCAAATAGGGAAATCAAGACGATATTGCAGAAACTTGTACGTCCAGATAGGAAGAACTGGTCCTAGATGCTTGATTCAGTTCTATGGGCTTATCGGACAGCGTAAAAATCTCCTTTGGGTATGTCTCCCTACATATTGGTATATGGAAAGCCTTGTCACCTGCCAGTAGAATTAATTCACAAATCTTCATGGGCACTCCGTGTATGCAATTTAGATAATGAGAAGGGAGGAAAGAACAGGAAGTTGGATTTGAACAAATTACTGGAACTCCGAGACTTTGCATATGACAACTCAATCATGTATAAGGAGAAAGTCAAGCGCTGGCATGATAAAAACATTCGAAGAAAGACTTTCTTACCTGATCAGAAAGTTTGGTTATTCGATGCTAAGTTGAAATTGTTTCCAGGAAAATTGAAAAGCAAGTGGTCGGGAGTGTTCATCGTGAGAGTTGTGCGTGACAATGGGAGTATTGTCATATCTGGATTGTCATTTGATGCACAACCATTTGTTGTGAACGGACAGTTGCTGGAGCCATATCTAGATCATGATACATTCATGTCCGTTGTCGATTTGATAACTGTGGTATCAGATGATGATCTTTTGATTCCATCTTCTGCGTCTGATACATGATCATCCACTCCTCTTGTATATCCTTTTGTTTTACTCCGTCTTCTTCCGTTTTATCATTCACCCCTTTTCCGTGTGTGTATATATGCTATACTTAGGATGTGCTTTATCCTAAGTATAAGGGGGGTGAATGATTTGTGTTGTTCATTTTCGTCCTGTTCATCACTCTTGTCGTTGCCTATACTTAGGGATACTCTACCCTAAGTATAGGGGGTGATGTTGTTCATATCGTGTCTTTTTATTTTTGAGTCTGTACATTCTCATCATTGGTTTTCCCCTTTTGTACACTCCACTATACTTAGGATTACTTGATCCTAAGTATAGAGGGGGATCACATTCTTCTCTACTTTTTATCTTTTCTTTTCACTTTTCTATACTTAGCACGAGTTATGTATTCCTTTTTCGCTCTCTGATCACTGATAACACGCATAAACCACGAGGGTCACCATGAATAAATAATACAAAGGTGTCGCTGAGGCGACCGCTCGCAGAATACGGGTTGATCAGCAATTAACCCACAATCCAAAGAATACAACAATCTAACTCAAAAATAAATGTGAATTAATCTTTATTTACTCTACCATAAAATGTACAGTGACAAGCATGTAGAGGTCGAACCACAGAGAGCAATCCAAAATGCAATAGCCTACATGTATCTCAAAGTCATCCTTGTGTGGGTTTTTAATTTTATTTTTTTTTATTTTTATTTATTTATTTTTTTTAATATAATAATTAAGTAATACATAGATAAATATATATATAATATAAATAAATATATTAATTATATATACCCATAGAGAGTTAGTAGATAGCATATAATACATACAATATACATATATGTGTATATAAATATAATAAAATATATGTATTCTTTTTCTCCTCTTTTTTTTATATTAGGGTTACTAAATAGATATAAGAAGACATATCAATAATTAGATATATATATATATTTCTTTTTCTTTTTTTTTAGGAAATATTGATATATATACACAAAGGGGTATTATAATATTTACAAAAATACTCAAAAATAATCAAAAATGCAAGAAAGGAGTCTTTTTGGGTTTTTCATCATTTTTTTACTATTTTTGTGATTTTTGGGCATTTTTTAGAATACTTTTAGCATTTTTAAATAGCTAAATAAAAGCAAACAGTGGAATAGGGTCTGGCTGTAATGAAAATACACATTAAAAATAGCTACAAGCCTAAAAAAATTTCCATACTATTTTTCTATTAAAGATAATAAAATATAGCATAAATAGGTCCTGAGTTTATATTTTTCTTATTTTTCCTTGATTTTTAATACTTTTTTGAAGTTTTTGGGGTATTTTTGAATTTTTAAGGTTTTCCTTTTGCGATTTTTAGGGATTTTTGGACTGACACTAAAATAGCTCAAAATACACCATAGGGAATTTTTTTGGAATTTTTCAAGGCATTTTGATATTTTTTTGGGATTTTATAATCTAGACAGTAAATAAAAGGCATGTTTTTGATTTTTAATAAATGCAAAAATGCAACAAAATGGAAAGCTAAAAATATGGCGTGCAAGGGTACACTAATAGGAGCTTAAGTCTATTTTTACAAAATTTTTCGATTTAATATGGCGCACAAAATAAATAGACAAAGCATTCAAAACTTAATTGGCCTGGCAGGGATATTTTTGCAAATAAATAGTTCACAGGGGCATACATGCAAAAGTTACAATAAAAATACACTTTAACTTTTAGTTTCAGGACCATTTAATAATTACAGGGACCCGGCGGGGCTTAAATGCAAAATTTCATTCGCCTCACGTGGTTGCTGCACGTGAGGCACGGAAGGACTAAAGTGCAAATCTTAAAACATCGGGGGTCCTTCTGCAAAATATACATTTTATTTACAACTGAGACTTTTATTTTTGGCATTAAATAATAAATACAAAAAGTGGAGGGGCTGGATGTGAAATTTACCCCTAAACAAGGCGTGGCATCCAACGGCGCAGCTCTCTTCACTTGCCACGCGTCGCCACCTCCTCGCCCGATAACGCTTCGCCGATGGGAGGCTGAGATTAGATCAGCCAGGCCGATCTGACGGTTGATGCGATGCTCCATCTGACGGTGCTGATGCGATATGGGCTGGGACCGCGATCGGACGGAGAAGACGAAGGCAAGAAGAACATGGAAGAACTCCCTCTTCCCCGACCTTTGATCCGGTGCTGCTCGCTCGTCTGGCGCTCCCTCGGGCATCTGATGGTCCAAATAGCTTCCTGGCAGGGCTCTCTAGCTGCTGGAGGTGTCTGATCGAACGGAGGGGCCCTGAAGCGGCGCCACGAGCTCGATGAAGAAGCGGAGCTCCAGGTACCTCCGCTCGCTTGGGATTCGTCTCCTGGCGTGCTTTAGTACGCCTAACCTGCACAGAAAGGAAGAGGGGCTCGAGGCGATGCTCCTCGACCCGGGGTTTGGAAGCTGCAACGCAAAAATGAAGGTGGGCGGAGGGGCTCCGGCGAACGGCAGAGGAGGAGCCCCGCTTCGCCAGGACCTAGGGTCTTGGATTGAACAAATGAGTGCAATAGATGGAGAATGCGCTGAGGTTCGAGATGGGGTGAACGAGGCGGTCAGAGACAGTCGGAACAATCAGTGGAGAAGTCGCCGGAGCTGAGCTCCGGCGAACTTCGAATTTCGATTTTTAAGCTACAGGCATTAATTAAAACCTACTCTAATGACTGGAATGAAAAACTAACATCGAAGACTAACTAAAAATGCATAAAAGGTCAGCTCTTATACCTGGGGGCCTCCAGGGAGCAGGGCGGACGCTGGAGCTCCGCCACGACAAAAATCTCCTTCCTCCGGCCAAATCAAGGTGCTGGAGCACTCCCCCTGTCACGAGGAACAGTCCAGGAGCAAGATCTAGGCTTTAGGTTGGAATAAAAGTGGCCAAATCTGAGGAAGGAGGCGGAGCTTGTTATTTATAAACATTGGCAAGAGGCCTTATTACCCGGCGATTATTGACTGATCCAATGAACATCTCGTTGATCTATGATTTTGGCGGGCATCATGGAAGATTAGGGAACAATTCTTGTGAAGGAAGCATTATCGATTGATGGATGGTGTGCCCGGGAAAAAGGCATGAAATTGGGGGAATGGACAGTTCAGAGGCGCCAGGCGAGGAATGGGACAGTTGACCAGGGAGTCAACGAAGGCCGGCGCCTCATTGGGCCACGTCAGCCGCTACGAGACAAAATAGAAGACCTGATGGAAGATTGATTTATTTGACGCCCTAAATGATTTTATTAATTTTTTCTTATAAAATAAAAAATGTGTACTATTTCATTTAGTATTTATTTATGATTTTTATTGAATTTTTCGAGGTGTTTTATTATAGTTTTATTTGAATAATATGTATATGTATGTATTTACAGGTATTTTTATGTATTTTATTTTTAATTTGTTTATTTTCTTTTATTATTTTATTGGCTTATTTTCTAAATTTATAATTTATTTTTGTGAGTATAAAGGTATTTTTGTTTGATTTTTATGAGTTTATTTATATTTTTAAATAAATAGGTATAGGTGTATGTAGGTATACTTATGGGTGTTTTATCTATGTATTTTATACACTTAATTTATTTATTGTATTTTCTTGATTTTTATTTTGGATTTACATTTTTAATAAGTTATGTATAATGTATACATTATTATAAAAATATAGAAGAATAAAAGAATCAAGGAATAAAATCCTTTTTATTTATGTATAGGTATATAGCATAGGTATTTTGTCTATGAATTTGTAGACTTATTTTATTTTACAAATTATTTTTGGTTTTCTTTAACTTCTAATATGTGTATGAATTATATACATTATTTACAAAATTCTAAAGTATGAATTTATACAAATAATGAATATTGAATAAAATGCATATTTTAATCAGTCCTATATACAAGGAGGGCCAAAAACCTAACTTCTGCATATGGACTCCAAAAATTATGAAACCAATTTTATAAAATAGTTTATGGAATGCTATATACAATTAAAGGTGAGTTTGGGTGATTTGGAGTTTTTATTTGCAAGATATGGGTCTGTGAAGTTGAGATTTTGGCTTTTTATTTTGTGTATAAAATGTACACTGGGTATCATTGTTGCACAAACTTAATTTTGTATTTTTATTTACATTATTATCTACAACTTTCATGTACAAAGTTCCTTTATTTGATGAAGAAATAATTATGTACAAAATAGGTGCCAAAATGCATAAATGAATGAATTAATAAATGAGGTATTTATTGTACACTGGCCCTTATCTCCCCCTACTTTATTCCTTGTCGACCAATACCATGTTGGCCTTGGTCTCGGGGTTTGGGTCATAAAATATTTGCAATATTTTATTCCTTTGTCTTTTCTCCTCTTTATTCTATAATTTTGGCATTAAAACCTTATTTAATGTGGAATTAATACAATGAATCATGAATGTTATTATGTACAATTTGATGCTATTTACATGCATTTGCTGGGGTTTTTGAGGCCAAAATGATAAAAATAAAGGTGATGAAATGGAGATTCATCACCCCCCTATACTTGACTTTGCTAGTCCCTAGCAAACACTTATGCAATAAGTACAAAAAGAATAAAGAAAAGAAAAAGGAGAATAAAATAAAGATAGAGTGAATAAGGATGCTTTCAGTGCAATGCATGTCCTTACAAAATCTGAATTTGGAGCTCCTGTCAGACCTTGGGTGTGAATGTGTGTGGAACCTAGTCGGGAACCAGCTCTAAAGTACAACAGCCTTCGATAGTCACAGAACTCGGTTCAATCCACCTCAATAGCCGGATCAGAACTAGTCTGCATCATACGCAAACTCTTATAACTATGAAGCTGACTTGTACGGTGTAAGTGATAGTGGCTCTCCCCAACTGAAATGATAAAGGAACTGACTTCTCCAGAATGACAACCCAATGATTCCCCAATCCAACAACTCTTTCCTCAAGGAGCAGGGTATTCCCTTCTAAGTTCAAGTGGCAACCAGCTCAAGAGGAGGGGGTGAAAAGAAGAATGGACGGTAGCCAGTGTAGCTACCTATCCCGGGATGCAAGACCAGTGTAGTTAAGTCATCCAGTTGCAGGCTCACATATTTATCTTTGGAACTCAAGCTTGCTTATTGACTTTGTACATACTTTGCAGGCATTTTATTTTTGTACAGGCCTGACCATTTTTTTTTCAATCATACTTTTCACAGCAGCATTTACATAAGGAGTTTTTTCCTCTTGAGCCAGTAGACTATCCCTCTTTTGAAGCTTTATTGCAACCCACAATCTCCTGTCTTTAGATCTAATGGCTACTGGATCAGGTTGGGGTGCACTTCCCTCCCTAGACGAGGACGAATGTTTCCACCCGTGTGCGTCTCAGACTGGCAAATCCAACCCCCTCACCACTCCAACTGAGTTGAGCCAAGTGAAAGGTGCAAGTGTCCAAGTTAGGTCACGGTCGGTAAGAGTCATACGTGTGTCTCGAAAAGTTCTAGTTAGTCCACTGAGGTGACTTGAATCCAGCCCTGATTTCTCAAAGAATTAAGTCTGTGTAGACCTGGGGTACCTTAAACCTAGTTCCCATAAGGTTCCAGTGCAGTTAGGTGCAGTAAGGTCCAACCGAGCTCCAATTTGAGACTTTATTAGACTGATTCAATCATCAAGCTTCACTCAAAAGAATATGAATGGTATGCTTATGCTATGCACAATGAATGATGCAATTTTTCAAAAATTTTGAAAGAATCAAAGAATGTTTTTACACAAAGAATTTTTGCACAGGAAATACGAACTGAAAACATACAAAAAGTATATACACTTATTTACACGGGCGTGCCGCTTTATTTACAAAGTTTAGGAATTTCTAAAAACTTTACAGGTTTGAATGAAGTAGTTCATTTGGGTATGTACAGAAAGAATCGTATGTGCCTTGTTTCTGATTTACAAGTATCGGCAATGGTGTTCTTATTAGTTTTTGAAAATAATTTTGCAAACTATAGTACACGATAATTTTTGCAATCATTTACACACATTTGAAAACTATTTTTGCAAAGATTTTTCACACTATATATATATACAATTTTCACAATAATTTTGACAAGCATTTTTCAAAATATTTGCACATAGGTTTTTGAAATCCTTTCTTTCACCCAAAGAAAAAGTTTTTCAATCAACACAGTTTCACATATTTGAAATCATTTCACATCAAATTTTTCAAAACTGGTCACACTATTTTTCAAATCATACTGTATAGGTATCTGATTTATTAATCAGTATATACAAAAGAAGAAATTTGTATTTGATGTATAATATGGCTTTAGTTCTTATAGTCTTTGTTTGGGCTTATTTATTATTTACAAATGAGAGATTTTTGTGCGGACTCCTCAGACTGATTCGAGAATCATTTTCACAAGGATTTTGAAAACTATAGTCCAAGATAATTTTGCAAACCTGTTCACGCATTTGAAAATCCTTTTACAAATGTTTTACACATCATAGATAGATTTTTCAAAACAATTTTGTCAATCTAATTTTCACAATCATTTGCACACTAGTTTTCACACATTTTGCTTTCACTCAAAGGAAATAAATTTTTCACACAAAACTAATTTTTCAAACGTTGACTACTTGTACACACTATTTTTCAAACATTTTTCACAAGATTTTTCAGAAGAGAATGTTTCGCACAAAACACTTCTCTGACTCAGTAGTCAGTACACGTATAAAGAGTCTGAGGAACTCACAATCATCTTTAATTATTATAAAGCTACTTTTTACATTTTGTTTTATGTTGAGGTGGTCTTTTATTTTTTCAGTATGAGTTATGGCTTTTAGTATATACAGGGTATATACGACCCCCCTATACTTAGCTTGAGCTATGTCCTCATAGATCGAAAGGAAAAGCAAAGACATAACTCGTACTGAGTATAGACAGATCTAAAGAATAAATATTCATGAAATGAATGAATGAGAAGTTGACCGTCCCCCCTATACTTAGGATCAAATAATCCTAAGTATAGCAGACTATACAAAAAGCAGGGAGGGTCAAGGGTGGGAATACACAGATCGTACTCATATTGTCTCCCCCTATACTTAGGGTAAGATACTCCTAAGTATAGACAAGAAGAGGAGACAATGGAGAGGATCGGAATGAAATGAAAAACTCTAGGTGCACATCCCCCTTATACTTAGGACCAAGTACGTCCTAAGTATAGAAGACTGTCTACAAGGGCGGCACCGTTCAGATAGAAAAAGAAAATAGGAAAGGAAAAGAAGAAAAGAAGAAAACCAGAGAAATAGTGGTTGGAGTACATCGTCTGAATCTTTCGATGCTGCAGGTGCTGTGGAGATATCATCGTGGTGCACTAGCTGGATAGAGTCTACAACGGCCAAGAATGCATCTGGTTCAAGGTAAGGCTTCAGTAGTTGGCCGTTGACGACGAAGGGCTGTGCGTCAGGGGACAATTCTGATATAGCGATGCTTCCATTGTCACGCACTTCACATACTCGGAATGGCCCTGTCCACTTACTCTTCAATTTACCTGGGAATATCCGCAACTTTGCATCAAATAACCACACTTTCCGTCCAACATCGAAGGTCTTTCGTCTGATGTGCCGGTCATGCCAGTGTTTAACCTTCTCCTTGTACATCAAGGTGTTATCGTATGCACAGTCTCGGAATTCCAAGAGCTTGTTCAGATCATCTTTTCTCTTCTGACCACTTCTGCGCGAGTCCAAATTATAATTGTTGATTGCCCAAAGAGATTTGTGTATTAATTCCACGGGCAGATGGCATGGTTTCCCATATACAAGACGGTAGGGCGACATGCCCAAGGGAGACTTGTAGGCGGTTCGGTAAGCCCATAGAGCTGAGTCCGAGAGTTGAGACCAGTCTTTTCTGTTTGGCCTCACAAGTTTCTGCAATATGGTCTTGATTTCTCTGTTTGATAGCTCCGCCATGCCATTGGTCTGCGGATGATAAGGAGAGACGACACGATGATCAATGCTGTACTCCTTCGTTAATTTCTTGACCTCTTTGTTGATGAAGTGACTACCCCCGTCGGAGATGAGAATCTTTGGTATCCCAAACCGCGAAATGATGTTCTTCTTCAGAAACTGGCAAACTGTTTTGCTGTCGGCGGCTCGGGCGGGAATAGCTTCAACCCAACGACTCACATAATCGACGGCAAGAAGGATGTGCTCAAAACCTTGACTGTTAGGGAAAGGTCCCATGAAGTCAATGCCCCATGCATCGAAAACGTCTGCTATCTGAATGATTTTCAGAGGCATTGAATCTTTGGCAGTGAGTGTACCTTTCAGTCGCTGATAGTCAATACATCTTTTAACAAACTCTGCTGCATCCTTGAATAATGTGGGCCACCAGAAGCCACATTGCAATACTTTCGCTGCCGTACGATCTCCAGAATGGTGTCCGCCAGATTTGAGCGAATGACAATGGTCGAGGACACTTGATTGCTCCGTCTGAGGGATGCACCTGCGCCAAATACAATCTGCTCCTTCTCTAAATAAAAGAGGATCTTCCCACCGGTAAAAGCGGATGGTCGACATAAATTTATTCTTTTGGTTCTCCGACCAATCCGAAGGTATTACCCCAGAGGCGAGGTAATTGACTATATCAGCGTACCAAGGGAGAGAATCCACATCTAAGATGGCTTCGTCAGGGAAGGTTTCTGTGATAGGTGCATTGCTTAGAGGAGGCTCATGTTGCTCTATTCTGGAGAGATGATCTGCTACCACATTCTAAACTCCAGGCTTGTCCTTGATTTCCAGATCGAATTCCTGGAGGAGAAGGATCCAACGAATAAGTCTTGGCTTGGCATCCTTCTTCTGCTGTAGGTACCGGATAGCAGAGTGGTCC
The DNA here is from genome assembly GCA_037367405.1 of Ottelia alismoides. Classification (NCBI taxonomy): domain Eukaryota; kingdom Viridiplantae; phylum Streptophyta; class Magnoliopsida; order Alismatales; family Hydrocharitaceae; genus Ottelia; species Ottelia alismoides. Next base: position 1,883,349 of record JAZKJV010009256.1, on the reverse strand, counting down.
GTGAAAATTGTGACTTTTAATCCCAACAAATAGGATCTGTAACTTCTCTAAGGCGAAAACCACAGCCAGCAATTCTTTCTCTGTCACTGTATAATTCCTTTATGCTTCATCTAATGTTTTGCCGGCATAGTGAATGGCATAGGGCGCCTTATCTTTTCTCTGCCCAAGGACAGCTCCGACTGCAAAATCTGACGCATCGGTCATTATCTCGAATGGAAGAGTCCAGTCGGGAGGCTGTAATATTGGAGCCTGAGTGATAAGCTCCTTCAATTGATTGAAAGCAAGGAGAACCGGCTAATCAACAATGAATTCAGTCTCCTTGCACAAGAGTTCTGTCAGAGGTCGGGCAATGCGGCTGAAATCCTTGATGAATCGTCTGTAAAATCCCACATGCCCCAGGAATGACCTCACGTTCTTCACTGACTGAGGTGGCTGAAGATTTGAAATGACATCCACCTTTGCTGGGTCGACTTCCATGCCACGTTTGGAAACGACGTGGCCCAGCACAATGCCTTCTGTGACCATAAAGTGGCTCTTTTCCCATGAGAGCACTAGATTGACTTCATGGCACTTCTGAAGCACTCTGTCTAGGTGCTCAAGACAAGAATCGAAACTATCACCACAGAACAGAGAAATCATCCATGAACACCTCGAGAAAACTGCCTACCATCTCGGCGAAGACTGCTAGCATGCATCTTTGGAAGGTTACGGGTGCATTGCATAATCCAAAGGGCATCCTCTTGAAGGCGTAGGTGTCGAACAGGCAAGTGAAGGTAGTCTTCTCTTGATCTTCAGGGGCGATCGCCACTTGGTTGTACCCGGAGTACCCATCGAGAAAGCAGAAGAACTCCTTGCCTGCTAATCTCTCCAAAACTTGATCAATGAATGGCAAGGGAAAGTGGTCCTTCTTGGTTGGTGCATTGAGTCGGCGGTAGTCAACACACACCCGCCAGGATGTCGGTACCCGAGTTGAAGTTTCCTCTCCTTTATCATTTGTAACCACGGTAAGCCCAGATTTCTTTGGAACTACATGCAGCGGGCTTACCCATTTTGAATCGGAGATGGGATAGATGAAGCCTGCGTCACACCATTTCGTGATTTCTTTCATGACTACATCCCGAAGGTTAGGGTTCAGCCTTCTTTGGAATTCGCGGGACGGCTAAGCATCTTCCTCTAGATAGATATGATGTGAACACAGAGCTGGATTGATCCCTCAGAGATCTGATACGCTCCAACCAAGTGCCTTGCGGTTCTTTTCTAGAACCTCGAGAAGTCGAGATTCCTGCTCCGGATTCAGCCTGCTGCTGATGATGACCGGATACATTTGCTCTTTTCCCGCAAGGAAAGCATACTTCAGGCCTGCAGGAAGTGGCTTGAGTTCTGGCTTTGATATGTCCACTTTATCTGTCACTTCAGATACCATGCTGGTGGTGGAATGCACTTTGAGGCTGCTACCATCCTCATCATCCTGTTGAGATCCCGGAGATGTACCGAACGGTTCTGCGCTAAGCTGATCATGTTCGGTCTGGAGTGAATGCTCAAGAAGATGCGCCTGCATCTGAGAATCTGTCTCCCAAGAATCATCGGAGCATACGCTGACTGCGCTTTCCAAGTCCTCCTCAAGAGTGAGGATTTCTTGGGTCCATGGATCGTCCAATGATAACCCTGAATCTCTGATCTCTGCGATGAAATCACAGTCTGCTTCTGATGTTGCCTGGCTCTCATCAGTCGTGGCATTCTGTTCTTTGTTCATGTTTATCGTGATTTGCTGGGTGTTCGAGCTGAAAGTGATCTTTCTAGACCGGTAATCAACCACGGCACCTGAAGTGCGGAGGAATGGTCTGCCAAGGATGATAGGGGTCTGGAGCAGGGGTGCAGGTGAGTCCATATCAAGGACTACAAAGTCAGCTGGGAATTTCATCTCTTGCACGGTAACTATCACGTCTTCCAACAGACCTCGAGGCCGCTTGACGAATCGATCAACGAACTGAAGGATCATGCGTGTCTGCTTGAGCGGTCCCAGCCCGAATTCTTGCATTATGGACGAGGGCAGAAGGTTGATGGAAGAACCACTGTCAAGAAGAGTACGCTCGAAGACCTGGTCAAAAATCACACAACTGATCAGAGGTTCTCCTGTATCCTGCTTTTTCTGGGGGAGGTTGCTGATAGCTGCAACTGTGGCCATGGAGAGAACGTGTTTTTCTACTTCTCGGTGTCTGTTGTCTTGCGCTGGGCGACGCCTGTTAGTACATGCCTCTTTCATTCCTTTCTTAACAGCTGGCATGTATTCCACGGCCTTCAACAAGGGAATCTCAACAGTCAATTTATCCAAAATATCCACAACACCTGGATCAGACAATGCCTTTTTCCGTTTTGCAATTTTTTTGGATTTTTGTATTGCATGCGGAAAAGGAATATTTACACCACTAGAAGGAAAATGAGAGTTCTTATTTACATCAAAATCATTGCCCACAGTATGTTGTACATCCGGACTACAAAAAGGAGTACAAGTTGGATCTGAAAATGCTGGTGCTGCGGGGCAATCAAAAAGGGTAGCGTCGGCTCCATCGGCTGGCGAGGGATCGGCTGCTGTTGGCGGCTCCTCCAAGGCTGGCGCGGCTTCGCTTCTGCTACAAGCTTCTTTTTGGTGTTTTTGCTTTTGCTGATTTTTTTGTGTTTTTGGCTGGAGTTGCTGCTGACAAGGCACGACGGCTGGACTGGCTTCTCCTTCTTCTTCCTCCTCACCCGCCCCTGAAGCTGGCACGGCTGATGCGGAAGATGACGATCCACCTGTTTCTTTATTCACCCCACTGGTAGTAGCAGGCGGAGGCAAAGCCCTACCGCTCCTGAGAGTAACAGCATTAGAATAAACAGTAATATCGTTACCAGACACGGACAGGACATCACATTCTACCTGCTCTTTCTTCTTGAAGTTGTTGGGGTTGGCTTCGACCTGGGTCGGAATAGTGGTTCGGGTGGCGATCAGGTCATCAAGCCGTTTTGTCATCTCCGCCAGCCCTTTAACAAGCTGGGATAGACACTCCATGGTGGGACTAGCAGGGGACATATCAGAAGATTCAGCGTGCAGACCACGATGCTGTTGGGTGGATGGGTGGGGAGGATGTTGCTGGTGGTGTTGCTGTGGTGGTGCAGGAAGTTGAAGCTGTTGGTACGACGGAGGAGGATACTGCTGATATTGTGGAGAGGGGGCAGCCGCGTACTGGTGATACGGCTGTGGGTGGCGGTATTGTGGCTGCTGCTGATACGGAAAATTCTGCCTCCACTGATGTGTAAACTGGGGAGGCTGCTGGTGTTGCTGGTGAGGCTGAGAGGTTTGACCAAAACGACCACCCTGAGGTTGGTGGTACTGCCTGTTGGCAAATTGCTGACCCTGGGGTTGTCCCTGAGGGCGGGTCGGCAGTGCATCATTACTCCATACCCCATTGACTTCTTGGATCAGGGGTGGTGGTGGGAAGACTGGATCAGGAATAGAAAGGAACTCTGGCTGGTATACGACCATCTGCTGCTGCGGCGGGCCCTGGTCGGGCGCCTGCACGTAGTACACGTGTTGGACTACCGGTGGCTGCTGGCTCGGCTGAGGCTGATGCTGCAGTTGCTGCTCGTCCTTCTTCTCAGCGGGAGCGTCTGATGGTGTAGCCGACTGGACAGAATTGATCGTGTTGACCAACAGTTCGAGGTACTTGTTGATCTGATCTAGCTTATCCAGGTTCTGGGTCCTCTTCTCGATCACAGCGAGTTTCTCGAGGTCCTGTGATCGCTTCTCAATGCTATCTACTTTAGAGAGATGGCCCCCGATGATGTTGAGGTTGGAGCTCTCATCTCTCTCTGCTTCCTTGGATGCAGCCATGTGAACTTGTTTCTGGAGGATCTGGGGCTGCTTCTGGTATGCCTTGGATGAAGAGAGGGCGGCCTCTCCTTCGGCCATTTCTTCAAAAATATGCCAGACAACATCTTCATCCTTGTTGAAATGGGAGACCCCACATGCTGCGTCCACGAGCCTTTGGCTTTCAATGTTCAATCCCCCAAAGAAATGCTGGACCAAACTGGTCTTAGGAATCTCATGGTGGGGACACTTCTCCTGCAGGTCAGTAAATCTCTCCCACGCCTCGTGTACTGACTCATGTGCTCCTTGGGAGAAATTACTGATACGGGCTCGCATCTGGTTGAGCCGACCGAGAGGGTAGTATTTGTGCAGGAAGGCGGACTTCAACTCCTCCCAGGTCGTCACGACCTTTCCCAAATGATTGACCTAATAGAGTGCCTTGTCCTGTAGACTGAAGGGGAAAGCCATCATCTTTACAATGTCCAGAGGGACATTGGGATAGTGTGTGGTACGGCAAATGCGGGAGAATTACTGCAGGTGAATGTACAGCTCTTCGTTTGTGTTTCCATGAAAGGCGGGGAGAAGGGCTATGAATTGGGGCTTCAGCTCGAAGTGAGCGTGTACCGGTGGAATGAGGATCCACTTGGTCATCTGGCTGTCTCCCGGATTATACGTTTCTTTGAGTGTCGGCTTCGGTGGTGGTAATTCAAGGTCATCATCAGGAGGATCATCACCTCCTCCACCTCCACCTCCTCCTCCCCTGCCTCCTCTGCGTCTGCCTCCTCCTCCATCGTCACGGTTCATCATGTCATTCAACATACCCTGGAATGCGGTCTGTGTAAGGGCCTGCTCGGTCAACTGCTGCTGAATAGCCTGGATAGACGCCAGTAGTTGTGCATTAACTTGGTTCTGATATGGCATCTGCCCCTCTGGGATGGGTGGCTGCTGACCCTTTCCCTTTCCTCCTGGAGCCATGTCAGGGTCTGAGTCGGACGAGATGAACTCTGAAGTAGTCTCCAGGGCTCGCACTGGCTTCTATCTGCATAATGAGATAGTCCGAATTAGATCACTTGCAATGAACTTTAGCTGCCGTGATTAAGCTGGAATTCAGGTCAACCCTAGCATGTTGTGAACGGAAAAAGGATGTAGACTGTAATCGACTCCCATTCACAACGACGGACGTGGGACAAAAGTGATCCCAGTTTATTGGGTGGCCAAGAGAAAGGTAGAAAATGAGGAGTCTGGAGACCGATCCGCAAAGTCCGGATCGGGTTCTCGGGAATCGCCTCGAACTTATTGGCGGAGTTGAGTCCATGGAATCGATGTAGGTGTCGGCATGGTCCCGACGAAAGCCATCCATGGATCAACTTCGTGAAGCACAAGAGGATGTTGGATGTTGGAAGAATGATACGATGGTCAACGAGAAATAAAAGGAGTGTAAAACAGTAGAAAGGCTCGGTTGAGCGGGGTGGTCAAAGGGAGAAACAACAAAAATGTGCGCAAATGCGCGGGACTCGATCTTTGAACCTTAATCTAGATCCATACAAACACAATACAAAATCGGGTTCACCAACTCGCGCCATGTGAAGCCGTGAAAGCTCGCCTATTTATTATCTTTTCATTTTTAGAGTTGTGATTTTCAGGCATATCTTATAACAAGTCCTTAGTACGCTACCCTATAGGAGAGAGAGTACTGCCGGAAGAGTATCCCGTACTTGTCCTCGTCCTGTGTAACCTGTAGTCTGTACTTTTTGGAGTCCTTGTAACCCTTCCTGGATCCCTACTCATCCAAAGAAAAGAGAGAGGAAGCCGATAGGCGAAACCAATACTTCAGTTCTCGCTTGCAACGGAATCACCCGTGAGCGTGCAAGAACCTACTCGGATGCAGGACAATGAGACAGACGCCCCCGTGAAGGCGTGGCCTATGCTCAATACTTCGGACAGGGTCGATGCTCTCACAACAGAGAGTCACCATTGGCGACCAAGTCCTACTCGCCTACGTACGATAGAAGCGCCATTACTTCGGAAATCCAGGCGATACACAAGGCAGTTGCAGACTGGGTTTTGGGATTTAATCCTTAGGGGTCGCACTCGCTCAAGGGAGTAGGGTTTTGGTCCCCCTCCAAGGTACCTGAAAACAATGAGGGCTTTATGAACCCGGTACAATGATAGTCCATTACAAATTTTAATTAAGGTCAAAGTTTATTTAGCAGTCCCCTTGTTTTATTTTTTTGGTTTTCACTTTTTTTGGATCTGTTTCGTACCAGCGCCTAACGTTTTTGTAGATTTTCATTTAAGTCCTAGGTGCTCAAAATCAGAGGGAGATAGCGGAAAAGCCGTGCAAGTAGTTCCATGATGGAAATCTCACCATTGAACCGAATGATGCATGCTGAGTTAGAAGACTTACAGTGCATCCCAGCTCTCTCCATGTGGTATGCAAAATAGAATTTTTAAACCTATCTACATGTCAGTATGCAAGGCGCAAAAATCGTCCTAAACATAAGCTGCTATTAGCGTGAAGAACCATAAGTCGCTCATTTATCTCTAGCCCGAAAGGGTCCGGTCTTGGCTCACCCCTCCTCTGTACTCAACACACTTGAGCTTAGGAGAAAGCGCTTTACAGGGCTCGCTGCGGCACAAGGGCTAAGGGATAAATGAGCGGCTTATTTAAGTTTGACTAGATCCAAGCGAAGTAGACTATAGGAACATGCATTCTTATTAATGTTTGGACCTAGCTACCGAGTCAAGCAACCTATATCTAGGGGCTCCAAGCACACAAAACAAAGTAAAAGAAAAGCGGAAAACTCAAAACTTCGGAAAACAAAATAAAAGAAGGCGATGAAAACTCGAAAAAGCCGCGATGAGGCCCCCAGGTGAACAATCACCCGGGCACTGGACCTCATTGTGAAGAGTAGAGTCCTGTTTAATTACATGCCAAAAATGTCTCTCTCTCACCATAAATTACAAAATAAATAATCCTAAGTGTCTAACTCTAACTAATGCCCATCTCTTTGCTTCCTTGGTGCTCTCTCCAGATGGTCATGAGAAGAAGACCATCCTCCTCCAAGCTTGGCTGCATTGGCCTCCTAAGAAGCCATCCTCGCATGGCAGGCCCTCGCATCAAAGTCACAAAAAGAATGCATTAATAAAGCTCAATCAATAAAATAGAGCAGATAAAATAATCACAAGACATAAATCAATTAAGCATGGTGATCAATAACAATAAAAATAGCTGCTCACAAAAATGAACGACAAATCAAGAATCTTTTTATACAAAAATGACAAAATAAATTAGGCTATGCTCATTGCTCCCCGGCAACGGCGCCATCTGATAACACGCATAAACCACGAGGGTCACCATGAATAAATAATACAAAGGTGTCGTTGAGGCGACCGCTCGCAGAATACGGGTTGATCAGCAATTAACCCACAATCCAAATAATACAACAATCTAACTCAAAAATAAATGTGAATTAATTTTTATTTACTCTACCATAAAATGTACAGTGACAAGCATGTAGAGGTCGAACCACAGAGAGCAATCCAAAATGCAATAGCCTAAATGTATCTCAGAGTCATCCTTGTGTGGGTTTTTAATTTTATTTTTTTTATTTTTATTTATTTATTTTTTTAATATAATAATTAAGTAATACATAGATAAATATATATATATAATATAAATAAATATATTAATTATATATACCCATAGAGAGTTAGTAGATAGCTTATAATACATACAATATACATATAGGTGTATATAAATATAATAAAATATATGTATTCTTTTTCTCCTCTTTTTTTTATATTAGGGTTACTAAATAGATATAAGAAGACATATCAATAATTAGATATATATATATATATTTCTTTTTCTTTTTTTTAGGAAATATTGATATATATACACAAAGGGGCATTATAATATTTAAAAAATACTCAAAAATAATCAAAAATGCAGGAAAGGAGTCTTTTTGTGTTTTTCATCATTTTTTACTGTATTTGTGATTTTTGGGCATTTTTGAGAATATTTTTAGCATTTTTAAATAGCTAAATAAAAGCAAACAGTGGAATAGGGTCTGGCTGTAATGAAAATACACATTAAAAATAGCTACAAGCCTCAAAAATTTTCCATACTATTTTTCTATTAAAGATAATAAAATATAGCATAAATAGGGCCTGAGTTTATATTTTTCTGATTTTTCCTTGATTTTTAATACTTTTTTGAAGTTTTTGGGGTATTTTTGAATTTTTAAGGTTTTCCTTTTGCGATTTTTAGGGATTTTTGGATTGACACTAAAATAGCTCAAAATACACCATAGGGATTTTTTTTGGAATTTTTCAAGGCATTTTGATATTTTTTTGGGATTTTATAATCTAGACAGTTAATAAAAGGCATGTTTTTGATTTTTAATAAATACAAAAATGCAACAAAATGGAAAACTAAAAATATGGCGTGCAAGGGTACACTAACAGGAGCTTAAGTCTATTTTTACAAAATTTTTCGATTTAATACGGTGCACAAAATAAATAGACAAAGCATTCAAAACTTAATTGGCCTGGCAGGGATATTTTTGCAAATAAATAGTTCACAGGGGCATACATGCAAAAATTACAACAAAAAATACACTTTAACTTTTAGTTTCAGGACCATTTAATAATTACAGGGACCCGGCGGGGCTTAAATGCTCATTCGCCTTACGTGGTTGCTGCACGTGAGGCACGGAAGGAATAAAGTGCAAATCTTAAAACATCGGGGGTCCTTCTGTAAAATATACATTTTATTTACAACTGAGACTTTTATTTTGTCATTAAATAATAAATACAAAAAGTGGAGGGGCTGGATGTGAAATTTACCCCTAAACAAGGCGTGGCATCCAACGGCACAGCTCTCTTCACTTGCCACGCGTCACCACCTCCTCGCCCGATGACGCTTCGCCGATGGGAGGCTGAGATTAGATCAGCCAGGCCGATCTGACGGTTGATGCGATGCTCCATCTGACGGTGCTGATGCGATCTGGGATGGGACCACGATCGGACGGAGAAGACGAAGGCACGAAGAACAGGGAAGAACTCCCTCTTCCCCGACCTTCGATCCGGTGCTGCTCGCTCGTTCGGCGCTCCCTCGGGCATCTGATGGTCCAAATAGCTTCCTGGTAGGGCTCTCTAGCTGCTGGAGGTGTCTGATCGAACGGAGGGGCCCTGGAGCGGCGCCACGAGCTCGATGAAGAAGCGGAGCTCCAGGTACCTCCGCTCGCTTGGGATTCGTCTACTGGCGTGCTTTAGTACGCCTAACCTGCATAGAAAGGAAGAGGGGCTCGAGGCGATGCTCCTCGACCCGGGGTTTGGAAGCTGCAATGCAAAAATGAAGGTGGGCGGAGGGGCTCCGGTGAACGGCGGAGGAGGAGCCCCGATTCGCCAGGACCTAGGGTCCTGGGTTGAACAAATGAGTGCAATAGATGGAGAATGCGCTGAGGTTCGAGATGGGGTGAACGAGGCGGTCGGAGACAGTCGGAACAATCAGTGGAGAAGTTGCCGGAGCTGAGCTCCGGCGAACTTCGAATTTCGATTTTTAAGCTACAGGCATTAATTAAAACCTACTCTAATGACTGGAATGAAAAACTAACATCGAAGACTAAGTAAAAATGCATAAAAGGTCAGCTCTTATACCTGGGGGCCTCCAGGGAGCAGGGCTGACGCCGGAGCTCCGCCACGACAAAAATCTCCTTCCTCCGGCCAAATCAAGGTGCTGGAGCACTCCCCCTGTCACGAGGAACAGTCCAGGAGCAAGATATAGGCTTTAGGTTGGAATAAAAGTGGCCAAATCTGAGGAAGGAGGCGGATCTTGTTATTTATAAACATTGGCAAGAGGCCTTATTACCCGGCGATTGTTGACTGATCCAATGAACATCTCGTTGATCTATGATTTTGGCGGGCATCATGGAAGATTAGGGAACAATTCTTGTGAAGGAAGCATTATCGATTGATGGATGGTGTGCCCGGGAAAAAGGCATGAAATCGGGGGAATGGACAGTTCAGAGGTGCCAGGCGAGGGATGGGACAGTTGACCAGGGAGTCAACGAAGGCCGGCGCCTCATTGGGCCACGTCAGCCGCTACGAGACAAAATAGAAGACCTGATGGAAGATTGATTTATTTGACGCCCTAAATGATTTTATTAATTTTTTTCTTATAAAATAAAAAATGTGTATTATTTCATCTAGTATTTATTTATGATTTTTTTGAATTTTTCGAGGTGTTTTATTATAGTTTTATTTGAATAATATGTATATGTATGTATTTACATGTATTTTTATGTATTTTATTTTTAATTTGTTTATTTTCTATTATTATTTTATTGGCTTATTTTCTAAATTTATAATTTATTTTTGTGAGTATAAAGGTATTTTTGTTTGATTTTTATGAGTTTATTTATATTTTTAAATAAATAGGTATAGGTGTATGTAGGTATACTTATAGGTGTTTTATCTATGTATTTTATACACTTAATTTATTTATTGTATTTTCTTGATTTTTATTTTGGATTTACATTTTTAATAAGTTATTTATAATGTATACATTATTATAAAAATATAGAAGAATAAAAGAATCAAGGAATAAAATCCTTTTTATTTATGTATAGGTATATAGCATAGGTATTTTGTCTATGAATTTGTAGACTTATTTTATTTTACAAATTATTTTTGGTTTTCTTTAACTTCTAATATGTGTATGCATTATATATATTATTTACAAAATTCTAAAAATATGAATTTATACAAATAATGAATATTGAATAAAATGCATATTTTAATCAGTCCTATATACAAGGAGGGCCAAAAACCTAACTTCTGCATATGGACTCCAAAAATTATGAAACCAATTTTATAAAATAGTTTATGGAATGCTATATACAATTAAAGGTGAGTTTGGGTGATTTGGAGTTTTTATTTGCAAGATATGGGTCTGTGAAGTTGAGATTTTGGCTTTTTATTTTGTGTATAAAATGTACACTGGGTATCATTGTTGCACAAACTTAATTTTGTATTTTTATTTAATTATTATCTACAACTTTCATGTACAAAGTTCCTTTATTTGATGAAGAAATAATTATGTACAAAATAGGTGCCAAAAATGCATAAATGAATGAATTAATAAATGAGGTATTTATTGTACACTGGCCCTTATCTCCCCATACTTTATTCCTTGTCGACCAATACCATGCTGGCCTTGGTCTCGGGGTTTGGGTCATAAAATATTTGCAATATTTTATTCCGTTGTCTTTTCTCCTCTTTATTCTATAATTTTGGCATTAAAACCTTATTTAATGTGGAATTAATACAATGAATCATGAATGCTATTATGTACAATTTGATGCTATTTACATGCATTTGCTGGGGTTTTTGAGGCCAAAATGATAGAATAAAGGTGATGAAATGGAGATTCATCAATCACTATGAGGATATAGTTCGAGCTAAGTATAGGGGGGTGTCGTATATATCGTATATATACTTTAGACATAACTCGTACTTTTAAATTCATTTATTTAGGGGGTTATGTGTATAGTTTGTAAAATCTTGCGCGTAAAAAAATCAAAATAAAAAAAACAAAACAAAAAAACACACAAAAAAAACCAAAAAAACAAAAAAAACAAAAACAACAAAAAAACAAATCAAAAAAATCTTGTATATACGTGTATATATTTTACTAACCCTTTTCTTAAAAAAACTACAAAACCAAAAGTCTATAAAAATTTGCAAAAAAAAACTTTTCTTTCACATCTGCATTTTTCCTTCAAAAAATCCATAAAAAGTTTAAAATTAGAACATTATTTTTAAAAAAAATGTGTTCTTTTCACATGTGCATCATTCCTTTTCCAAAAAAACACTCTCTGCATTGTTCATATTTTGCATTTGCATGTGCATTTTTCAGGATAGTATTGACATTTAAACTATGTCTGGAATAAAATTGAAGAATGGAGCTTAGTTGGACCTTAATCCACCTAATTCTCAAAGGAACTTCACCGAGAAATAGGATTTTAGAAGCTTCAGTTCCTTGACTTAATTCTTTGAGTTACACATGACAATGTGCAGCGTTTGACTCTTAGTGTCTAACCTGATCTCTTCATTCTGGGTATATCTCTGGAATAGGGAATCAATTTGTACTCTCGTACTATGCACTTAGCTCAACTCAGACGGGATGTTAGAAGACTGTGTGAGTTTCTATTCTGGTAGCGTGGAAATCTAAAGATCGGAGTACGGGTTGAAATAAAGCTTCGGAAAAGGGATGGACGGCTGGGCACAATTTTTTCTAAGATCCCAAAAAATGTACGGAAACAAAAGATTCTATATCCGTAGGGGCACAACAAGATCCAAGCAGAACCACCAAAAACTTCAAATACAAAGAAGCCACTACCAAATAAATATCTGACCAAAAAGGTCCAAGCTTCAAGAAACCTGCAGATCTTGGTGGAGACTCAGCTACACTGGCCAGCTCCACAAGGAGAGGTGACTACACTGGCCGCCCTCCAGTTCTTTTCTCCTTCTTCTATCTTCTCTCCCAATTCAATTGTGAACACAGTGCGACAGACCTTAGAAGGAAATACATGACTCCCCGAGGACGAGTTATTGGAGAGGAGATTTGCATGGTAGTCCGGCATTCTGGATGGGAAGAGCTAAAACCTTTCACACACATGAGTCGACTGTTCAATGTTCATAGAGTGTACTTTGGGAAGAGGATTGATCTAAGATGACTTCTGAGCCAAAACTGTGACAATGATGTGTAGAACTTGAAGGCTGTTGATTTTAAAATTCTAAGTCTCACAGAAGTTCCGACACACTAATAATCCAAAGGTCCGACAGAGCTCCAAACTACAATTTTATGAAGATAAGTTTAATACTCGATGTTGTCCTACTTTCTTTATTTTCCCTTTCTTTTTCTTTTTCTTTTTCTTCACTTATTCATTCAAATAAGTGTTTGCTAAGGGACTAGCAAAGGTAAAGCAGAGGGGGATGATGAATCTGTGATTTGTCATCTTTATTCATTTATTTTAGCTTAAAATCCCTTATAAAACACCTGCATATAACGCTAACTTTATATTCTTACTAACTTGCATCTGTGTAAATATTGAACATTTCTGACTAATTTTAACCTAAAATAAATAAAGAAAGAAAGAAAGGAAAAATAAAGAAAATAAAAGAATAAATAAAAGAAAATAAAAAAAGGAAGACTGTATAGAGGCTGACCTGAACCCCGAGAGAAGGTCAAGACTTGACCTGATCGACCAGGAATAAAGTAGGGGGAGATAGGGTCTTTAACTAGAAAATCCAAAAAAAATATGTGTTCTCCCTTATTTTGTATATATCTGTATAAAACCGACACTAATTTATTTGTGCCTTAATTAACCTCAAATCAAATAACATTCAAAACCAAAGTTGTAAATAAAAATGTGATCTAATTGTGTTCTCCCTTATTTTCTTTTATTTATTTTTTTATTTTCTTTATTTTTCCTTTCTTTCTTTATTTATTTTTTTAGGTTAAAATTAGTCAGAAATGTACAATATTTACACAGATGCAAGCTAGTAAGAATATAAAGTTAGCGTTATATGCAGGTGTTTTATAAGGGATTTTAAGCTAAAATAAATGAATAAAGATGACAAATCGCAGATTCATCAACGGCACGTGCTCAGCATGTGCAGGCCTTTCAATTTTTTAAAAAATTTTTAATTTTTTTATAAAAATGAAATAATAAGTCCTTCAAATATGGATGACATGTGGCGGCTCCAGAAGCGGCCACGTGTCAGCTCCACAAAAATAAGAAAATAAATACAAAGAAAAATACTTAAAAAATAGTAAATGGCCTCGGATTAAAAAAGTTTCTTCACAAAAGTTGCTCGTCTCAATGAGATCTACAATTTTTATGAAGATATCAAAATCAAAATCGATCATTTGCACAAAGTGATATTTTTTGGGGTATCCCATGTACATGGAATACCTTGATTTTGAGTTTTATATTTTTTATCATTTTTAAATCAAATAAAAAAATCCGAAAATAATATTAATAAAATCAAAGATAAATATTTACACATTAATCTAATTTCTTTGGATTTTTATTAATTAATAAAAAGAAGAAATAAAATAAAAGATGAAAAAGATCAATTTTGTACAGACAGTTAGTGAAGAGTCGGACTTAATTTGTTTCTTTGATTTCAAGCTCATTTTGGATTTGGACTTTTACGCGTTTTAATAAAACTTTCAAAAAAGAAGACAGATGAAAAAGAAACAAAATGAAATAGGTTAATTATGTACATAAAATAATAGGTCAAAAATCGCTAAAATACAAAATGTACAAAAGAGGTCCAAAACCCAACTTTCACATACGAGCTCCGATTAACTTGAACTTGGTCTTGTTTTGAAGGTATTTGAATGTACATTAGTTCAAAAGTGAGTAAGATCAAAACGAACATTGGATGGGGAAGATATGAGGGTTTTGATCCGGAAATCCTAGAACTAGGGTTTGGGTTTTTGGTCCACTTATTTGGGTTAGTGATTTTTTTTGTATTTTTCATTAGTGATATGTACACAGTGGAAGAGGATTTGGGTCATTCGGAGTTAGAATTAATTAGTTAAAAATTAGGGAAGTTAGGCTATTTACAGGTCAATTTTGGTCGGGATTTTTGGCTTCTTATTTTGTGTAGAAATGAGTGATAAAATGCAATTCTTATTAAAACACGCATGAATGCTAATTATGCAGAATAAATGCAGAAATGCCAATGATTTTGAGGGATTTGAGCTTAATTAATGAGATTTAGAGTGATGAATCAGAGATTCATCATCCCCCTATACTTAAACCATGCTCGACCCTGAGCATCAAAAGAAATGCCATGAGGTAAAATGAGATTGGGTTCCATACCAAGACCATGAGCTGAAGGTGAAAATGAAATAGACTCGTCCTTTGGATTATTAGTTTGGAGGAACTTATGTGAGACTTAGAATTTTAAAATCAACAGCCTTCAAGTTTTACACATCATTGTCACAGTTTCGACTCAGAAGTCATCTTAGATCAATCCTCTTCCCAAAGCATACCCTATGAACATTGGACAATCGACTCATGTGTGTGAAAGGTTTTAGCTCTTCCCATCCAGAATGCCGGACTACCATGCAAACCTCCTCTCCAGTAACTCGTCCTCGGGGAGTCAGGTATTTCCTTTTAAGGTCTGTCGCGTTGTGTTCACAATCGAAATGGGGGAGAAGTTATAAGAAGGAGAAAAGAACTGGAGGGTGGCCAGTGTAGTCACCTCTCCTTGTGAAGCTGGCCAGTGTAGCCGAGTCTCCACCAAGATCTGCAGGTTTTCTTGAAGCTTGGACTTTTTTGGTCAGATATTTATTTGGTAGTGACTTCTTTGTTTTTGGATTTTTGGTAGCTCTGCTTGGAACTTGTTGTGTCCCTATGGATATAGAATCTTTTTTCCGTACATGTTTTGGGGTCTTAGAAAAAATTATGCCCAGCCGTCCATCCCTTTTCCGAAGCTTTATTTCAACCCATACTCCGGTCTTTAGATTTTCACGCTAACAGAAAAGAAACTCACAAAGTCTTCCAACACCCTGTCTGAGTTGAGCTAAGTGCATAGTGTGAGAGTACAAATTAATTCCTTATTCCATAGTTGTACCCAGAATGAAGAGACTAGGTTAGACACTGAGTCAAACGATGCACATTGTCATGTGGAACTCGAAGAATTAAGTCAAAGACCTGAAGTTTCTAAAATAGTATTTCTCGGTGAAGTTCCTCTGAAAATTAGGTGGATTAAGGTCAATTCCAGACCACTCTCAGTTTCTGCTCATAACTCAGTTCAGAACCCAAAGACTTTTCACAGATGCAGATGAATGAAATGCTGGATGAAGTGCAGGTGTGTGAAATGCAGACAGATATTTTTTTAATTTTTTTTTGAAAAGTTTTTTATGCAAAAATGAATAAGAAGCCATTTTTTCAAAAATTTTGGGTAGGACACAGTCGGTGTTAGTAGCATAACTCTTTTTCGTTTTCTTCTTCTTTTCTTTTGTTTTATTCTTTTTTCAAGTTAGTTACCTACCCTGTAAATACATATAGACTTACGCGAAAGTACGAGATATGGGTAAAATATATACACAGTATATATGCAGACCCCCCTATACTTAGCGAGTGTCGTGTCCTCAGAGCACAAGAAGCGTAAAAAATACATAGCTCGGGCTAAGCGTAAGAGAGTGAAAAAGAAAAAGATAGATACATCGGTTCGCCCCCCTATACTTAGGTTGTGAACAGTCTAAGTATAAGAGAAGAGCGAAGATGAGGCGGTCAGAATATGTGAATGAGGAGAGTATATACAGATGGGTATCGGTTCCCCCTATACTTAGGCTCTGGTCAGCCTAAGTACAGAAGAATGGTGGACATGGAGCGATTGTGAGAAGGAGAGAATGTATGTATATATGGCATCGGTCCCCCCTATACTTAGGCCTTGGCCTAAATAGAGGAAGAAGATGTACAAGGAGACCGATGTGGTCGGAGGGAGGGTGGGTAGCCGATGATTAAGGCAGTTTTCGACCGATCTTTTTGTGAGCCTGCAGTGGGAGATCGTAATGATGAGAAGGAGATGAAGCATATGATTCCCAACTATTATCAGTGTTATCCTCTGAGAAATCATGTTGGATATTAGATGAAGCATATGAGTCAAATGAAAGGTAGCCATCATCAGAGTAGTCCTCAGAGGAATAGTATTTAAAAGTGGACATACTCCAGATATTCTTGTCTTTTTGTTTCTTCAGTTATTTTCTCAGAATTTGTTCTTTCTTGGGATCAAGCAATTTGTCCTCGGATGAATACTCTGAAGCACCGGTCTCAGTCAGCTCATAAGAAATAATTCCAGTGTATTTGATGAGAGCATGAGCATCGGCTTTTGATGAATAATAGTGAGGAACGGGAGTCGTCCAACAGGAATCAAAGTTTGGATCCTTGCGAAGATATGGTTTTAGAACTACCGAGCAGACCTCACTCATGTAGATTACCTTTTCCGGACCTGATGAGGGATCATCATCTGATTCCTCTTCCGTAATGTCAAAGGTGACTTTCTTTTTCAAAGAAGGAGTAGTCACTTTGTTTTGTGAAGTTGTTGGTCCACTTGAGTCTCCGGATGAATAACCATTGGAATTCTTCTCCTTGGTCGGTGTCCGTCCTGCGTGCTTGTTCTTAATCTTCTTAATGTTAGTGCACTCCTGATTTGGGATGATTTGGTCAATGTATTTGATAAGCTCGGATCTGATTGCGGTTAAGAAATGTGTTGTCGGGGTAGAGAACCGTAAAGAGATCCGAACTAATCAAACAAAAATTCTGTTAAAATAGGAGAGAGAGATAGAGAGAGAGAGAGAGAGGTGAAGTGGATTAATCGGTTTCTCTCCTATTTAAACCTTACACTATTTTATTTGTCCAGGTAAGTGTGCTTGGGTTTAACACAAGGAAGCATAATGCTCAAACTACGGTTTTCGAGACAAGGAATAAATCCCAACAAATCCTCTTTTATTCTTGATTTTACAATGAAAGAAATGGCGAACAAATTCGGTTTAAAACAAACTCGAGAAGACAAGAATCAAAATTGCATAAGAAAGCGACGAAAAATTCAGGAAAAATACTTGAAAAATCCTTTAGGTAGTTCTCAAGCTACCCAAGAAAATTCGCATGAAAATGAGAAGAATTCGAGGTTCAAATGACCCTTACAAGCCAATGGCCTAACTGCAAGAAAAGTATTTTGTTTCCGTAACAAAACAATCCCTGTAGGACTAAAATGCAAAAGACATATGTTTTATTACAATTAGGTCCCTGCACAGGGACCTAATTGTAATATCTGGAAATGTTGGAGGCGTGATTTAATTCAAAATCTCGGTTGGACTTATGATGCAAATCTTCCACCGTTTCGCAGTGGATGGCTCAGATTAGAAGTGGGCATGTGATCGGGACCGTGCATTCACGCCACGTGTCGACAGCCTGTAGCATTTAGTTGTTCTAACGGTTCTTGGACTCAGGTGCTCGGTTGACGATGTGGCGTCCTTCTCCGAATCATCACCGACGAACGGAGAAGATCTGGGGCCTCCGGCGGGGCCAGAGGGGTAACTCCTTCACCCCTCGAGCTCGCCCACGGGTGAGCTTGGTTGGAGTTGATCACAGTCAGTAGGAAATAGCTGATGAAGACGGTTGATTCAGCCTTGATCCTGGAGCTGCTAGGTTGTTAAGTCCTCTTTGGATTTGATTTGTTGATGATTACGAGATCCAATTGCGTTGGTCTTTGCTCCAAATGAAAGATCCTGCAAGAAATAGAGATATATGCTCGATTTGCAAAGAAATCGGTCGAATGATGATGATTTTGCAAAATCAAAACATGTTTCCAGATTTAATATTGCACGGCGTGTGAAAGGCAAGGAAGAAGATGATCGTTTGGGATTTGTTTCGATTGGAGTTGGAACGCAAAGTTGATAGAGCATCTAAGATGAATGATTACATTCGCTAATTACACACTTAACTCAACTAATCAAGGCACAAGGATCGAGAAAGAAATGTTGAAAGTGGATGAATGACGTACCTAGGAATTGGAAGTCTATGACTTCCAGGTCGTAGCTCGACAGGGCGTCCTCCCAGAGCTCTACGCAGCTCGAAGCGGCGATGCAAGGAGGACGAACACCTTGGAACGACTCCTCCGACAATCCTCTTCCACGTGGGGCTGCTTCGAGACGTTGTCACCATCTCAGAAGGCCGGTACGAGGCTTGGAAGAGAGATGGGTCGGCTGATGAACAATGGTTCGGAATCAATTGGAAAAAGTTAGTTGGATCTCGCCAACTTCATGGCTATTTATAGTTGATGTGCTTGGGATCCAAGGCTAATCCAAGGATGGGCGAGTAGGAGGGTTGTTGAAGGATATGGAATAATCCTTAAGCGCGTCACGGAAGCGTGAGCGTCGTATCGAATACGACGAAGAACGACTAGTCGCACTAGTTGTTCGGTGGAGCGGAATTTAAAAAAATTTCCATGCAATGAAATCACACGATCCAAGAACGATTCTCGGATCGTTTCATATATAACCACAACAAGTATAATGCAATACCTCTTGAAGCGTGGTTGATCAATTCTCTATGAAAAGATACCTCCTGTCTCAAGTCTGATCGTCGGAGAAATAGCTTGCGAGCGCGGGGATGAGTCGTGTTGTCCTTGCAATCCAATGAGTTGATCCAAGCATAGTGATCTCCTGATCCCGTCGTACGAGATCGAACGTCTCCTTCGTGAGTGCAGCACTCCAAGAAGACGGAGAACCGAAGAACGTCGAAGCGGCGGCGCAGTGGCGTAGGCGACGACGATGATCTCCTCTAGTGTTTTGGTGGACGGCCACCAAGTAGAGGGAGATAGAGTTGGCGTGTGTGGAGAGAAAGAGAGAGAGAGAGAGAGAGATGTGCTTCCAAAAGCATGTACAAGAGAGCATGGTATGCCTCTCTATTTATAGGGTTTTAGGATCCATGGATCTCAATCCATGGGACATATAAAACAAATGGATGAGATTGATTTATGTCAATCAAATGGTCAAGATTGTTGTTGGTAAAAACCAACAACTTATGATTCAATTTAGATCAAATATATTTGACAAATCAAATATACATCAATCCTAAAATTAAATCAATCAAATAAGGAAGCAATGACATGGAGATTGCACCTCCCATGTCAACATGGTGGACGGCCACCAATTCCAAGTAGGACTAGGTAGCCGTCCACATGTTTCCATGTGGAGGCAATCTCATGAGATATCATGAGATTGCATATCTCCACGTATTTCTCCTTTATTTAATCTCAACAATTTTTGTTGTGATTTATTCTCCAAAATAATTCATAATTAATTTTGAGAATATTGCAATCTTGCCATTGGAAAATTGTGAATCACATTCACAACCCAAAACAAAATATAATTTACTTTTCAATTAATTAAACAATGTGTATCCAATACACATTAATAATTAATCAACAAATATAAATTATAATTAGCTCTCTCTAAAACATTATAAATCACATTTATAATATATTATGAATAATTGGATATTACTATCCACATTATTCTTATCCATAATAATTAAATCACATTTAATTATATTGGATAATTCCACGTACATTATGATAATTAAATCACATTTAATTATCAACTTCTTAATGCTTAGATCTTATGGAACTATTCTTGAACCCTTCAAGAATAATGCGATTTCTCCTCAGATACTTGGAGATAAGGACAGGGTGATTGTATTGTTCCACGTATAGTGACTTGGATATTGAAATCACATCTCAAATCCAGATCCCATGGACCTCTCATAGATGCTTGATTAAATAAAGGTCGTAAACCTAATCTTCTCATTGCATTTGAATCTCATTCAGATCAATGTCCAATACATGTGCTAAGATTAGGTTACTTCTCTACTGAGAGGAGTCACTAAAATCCAGACATGTATCATCACTCCCTTGGAATGGAAGCGTCATAGTTATACAATCGTTTATGATCAAATCACCCTCAGGTATTCCCAATACCTGTACATCCTGCATACTAGAAGATTTATGATCATCTTGAAGATATAGATCACTTTTACATTGTCATCTTCATGGTTTGATCACTAAGTTTCTCAATCTTGGTTCTTGGGATTTGGTACAGCTCATATGCTTTCATAAAGCATATATTTTACCTTCAAATTCATGTCATGCTTCCAAAGCATGACGACCATGCATCGAATTTGATCAGTCATAATACCTAATGAGTGAGCTCATGTCTCCCAGTTCACAAGTGAACCTGTATGATCCCTTTGAGAGATCGTATTACTCATATGCCCTTACATGCACACCAACTCGCCGGTGTATAGACCTTGGTTAGGTCATCAACCTAATGGTCTGCCAAATGTACACACTCAGACATATAGCAATACATCTGTCTCTGGTCAAGGATGTTTGCCTATGATGTGACAGTATTCATCATAGGTCTTTGGTTATCTCGATCTCGTTGAGTCAACCCATTGACTCAACTAATCCGATACCTCCGAATCACTATTCCCATGCAGAGGACCTGGATCAAGAGGTCGATCAGATATTACCCTAATGAGAAAAGGATTGCCATCTCCTACTCATGCTGGAGATCATCACTTGACAATCATTTGATGATGCTTGATGAGTCCTCTATCTAACTCCTTAGATATTCATCCAAGCATCAGCCTCTATGATTCAATTAATGAATCAACATATGTATGATTATCAAGTTGGTCATGGTACATAACCCTTATTGTACAGAGGGACCTTATAGTGCATTCATTCATTCAATATCAGAAAGGGAGTGAAACATAATAACTTTTATTGATAAATCATTTATAACAATAACATTTATTGCAGGAATGGTTCGCCTCGGGCTCACATTGCTAACAGTTGTTAGGAGAATAGGATGGAGGGTTTGAATCGATTGAAGTGAATGTGGATTGTGCGGGAAAAAATGGTGAACAGGAGGTACCTGGGTTCTTGAAGAAGAATCAGGTGCTGACACGTGTCAGCACCTGGTTAGCCAGATGATTAAATAGCTAATAAATTATATAATAATTATCAAATCACATTTTTTAAATAGGTATAAAAATAAGAAATGTAAATAATTAAATTATCTAAATTATAGTATAATTACTTTTTATAAATAATAAATATTATTTGAAATATATTTATTATATTAATAAATAGGTATAAATAATATATTTTGGATTTTTAATTCAATAAATAGATAATTAAATATTAATTTTGTATTTTCTTAATTATTAGAATAATAAATAAAGGCTATGTGAATTTTTAGGGATTTTAATAAATTAATTTAGATATATTAATAAATACATGTATAAATTATACAGTTCAATTTCATCTATAAATTAGTGTTTTTATTTAATTAAAATAATAAATAAGATCCAAAAATTCTGAAATAAATCAAGATTAAATTACAAGATCATGAAAATAATTAAAAAATGTAAAAATAATAAAATTATAAATAATGTGTTCTGAATAAAATAAATAGCCCAGAAACCCTGTTGTCATTAGGTCCCAAAACCAACTTTTTGCAAACGGACTCTAATTTTAGTGAAATCACCTTCATTATTAAAGAATATTATTTTATGAACTTTAAAGATGAGTAGAGTGAAATTGGAGTTAGTATAAAGGAGTTATGATGTTCGGAAGTTGAGATTTTAGCAATTTAAAAGTAGGGTTTCTTGGCATATATATAGGACAATATTTTTAACTTATTTTTATATTTTTATATACATTTTTAGAAATAATTAGGAAAAGAGTTTGGTGAAAAATATATTTATATGAATTAATTAAAAAATAAATGAAGAATTGGTATTTATTAGATAAATAATGAATAATGTGCGGAATGTTATTTAATTATTTTTATGGTTTTCTTCCCTTATCTCCCCCTACTTGTTGTTTTGTCGACCAATCCATATTGACTTGGTCTCGAGGATTAGGTTATATAAATATATCTTTCAGCTATATTTATATTATCTGAGTCATATTGTACATATATACATATCTACAATCTGCCTTCTTTTCTTTTCTTTATTTTTTTATTCTTTATTTATTTACATGTTTTTGATGCTTAAAACTGTATTTTTATTTATGAATGAGATTTTTATAAATGTGGAAATTAATGAATATTTACATGTATTTGTTAAGGGTTTTAAGACAAAATGCGACAGAAAAGTTAATGAAACATGGATTCATCAGTATTCAGAATAGGTTGACCCAGGGTGCAACCATGCATAGGATCATATAAGAAACATTCTTCTATTGTGAGATCCACATAAATTGAAATAGTGGGGAGAGTCTCTGCATGTTTGTTCTCAATTGATTTGATGTTGGGCGTTACTGTGCCGAGCTGATGTGATCAAGGTAGTCAGAATAGGTTGACCCAGGGTGCGACCACGCATAAGTCTCCTGATCATATGATTCATATATTTGATTTTCCATGGTGAGAGCTGCTAGGAATGGAGCAGGGAGGAGATTCTCTAAACCAATAGTCTCATCAACAACCGTTATCTCAAATGTAGCAGCGGGGTAGGTCTCTTCTACCGTTTCATGATTACAGTTGTCGAGGACTTCATGGGTCGCCTCAGAAAATCGTGGTTCCTCAAAGACTAGGTGAGATCGAAGTGCTTCCAATGTTGTAAAATTGATTTCCCGGGTCTTGCACTCAATAGTTATCTTTGTCAATGCTAAGAATGGTTTTCCAAGAATAATTGGAGACTGGGTGAATTCTCCTTGACACTCAATATCAATGATTGTGAAGTCTACTTTGAGCGGAGCACCTTGGAATGTCATGATGACAGAAATGATTCCTCTCAGTCATTTTATTGATCGGTCAGCCAATTGAATAATCTCTCCTTCCTGATAGGTCCGAGTTTGAGCTTGTGAAATACAGAGGTCAGGAGGATATTAATTGGTGAGTCGTCATCAATTCCAGCATGGGTGAAAATTTTGTCTTCGATTTCACAATCAAATCTGGGCAACTGCTTCACTATGTGGCTCTTGGTTTTTCTCCTCAACACCAAGGAGGAGGCCATTGACAAAATATGTCTTTCAGTCTTTGTTCTTATCCTGCCCAACTTTTTCATCATCAATTTGTCCATTACAAATCCTTTAAGGTCGGGGAAGTGTTCAATGGCATGTATAAAGGGAAGTTCAAAAATCAATCTTTTCTCCAGTGCTTCCCGTATAGCAGGATCCAAATTCTTCAGATCTTCTTTAGTTTCATTTTTTATGATTTTTTCTGTATTTTCAATTTTTTGGGTATTTTTTCAATATTTCAATTTTTTGGTATTTTCTGTGTGGTGTGGTGATGTGTTGTTTTCTATAGATGAGTCGAGGCTTTGATGTTTCGAGTAAGAGTCAGAGGCATAGCCATCCCTAGGGGAGTAATATGCAGAAGTGTCACTGTCATAGTCATCCCTAGGGTGAACATATTCTCTAAGTTTCTGAATATCCTTAGAATTTTCAACATGAGATCCAATCTTTTCATCATTCATTTTCATGTGCGAGGTCCCTGAGAGTGACATTAATCGGTCGACAAATTTTCGAAATCTATCCTCCATTAAATCAAATCTCTTATTTATCCTCTAAATATCATCCTCCAAAATCTTCTCTTGATCAATCATGGGAGCAGTCGGGATGTGTTCTCATTTTTGTATTTGAGATTCAATCATTTGCTCTTCCATTTTCCTGTATGAGCTTAGAGGAGATTCTCTTTTATTATCCAATATATCATTGTTATTTTCTGAAATTTTCTCCTCAAAAATTATGAAAGGAGTCTGCTCAGTGGAATGATTTTGCGGGAATTTGTATGTCTCATACTCAGTATGCCGTGAATCAGGCATGTGGTGTTTGTTTGAGTAGAGTCTATTTCCATGGTCATGATTGATCGTATCCTCAATAATGGAGTCATACAAGGTTCATATATGTTGATATCATCCATTTGATCCTCTGTATGTATCGGAATCGAAGGAGTTATATTCGGGTTGGTCAATTGAGATTGGATTGTCACGATCAATTCAACACCGATGATCGTTAAGTGTGGGTTTCTCCATCTAGGTTTGGTCTCTCGGCCAGTCATGAGCCTCAAAAGTGATTTGATCTTGAAATGGTTCATTAGTGGGAAACCGAGAATAAGACGGTTCGGTCCAAGATGGTAAGTGGTCATGTGTGGTCGGATTATATGAGCAGAATGGCTTGGAAGTCAATGAGGGAATATGATTCATCTGAGAGTCAGAATCTCTCTCAAAATATTGGAGGATTATTGAAGTAAGAGAGTTCAGTCGATTTTGGCCTGACTGAGACAAATTCATTCTCATAATATAGATCAGATGGGTGCTCGGACCATTGTCTTGTTATTGTCAAAGGCGGTTGATGACGAATCATCATGGTTGATCTTGGTACAAGTGCACGTGATAGTCAGAAGAAATTCTTACCAAGGAAGTTGAGGGCACAAATGTGCGGCTTTTGATCTTCGAAAATCGGGTCATGCACACCAATGCAAACACAAATCAAACCCCATGTTCACCAACTCACACAATGAAGCCACAAGAGTTCAGCTATTATCTTTTCAATTTTAATTGGTGATAAGACAATCTTGGAAAATAATTTAGCGAGATGTTAGGTGCCGAAGATTTTCTTAAAGATTATCCTGAATTCCTTCGACTTGCGCCTACTTTCAGCCAGTATAGGTGTAAGTACGGACCGTAAAATAGCTACCTGTGTTACTTAAGGATGGAGCCTTACGCATTCTCCTATAAACCACCCACTCTGCTAAGTAAATCCGGACTGTTTACTGGCAACCCGTAGATCCTCACTGAGAAGTAGCTAATCATTTTTAGAATCAGTAGTCTGAACGAAAATTTCAGAGTTGGGCTCTAACCTTAAGAGTCGTCTCTCGCTCACTCAGAAAAATAAAAGAATCCAAGGTCGGGGTTGCTCTCTAGCAAAAATTCTTGGTTTTATGGGTTTTAAAATCGGTTATATTTAGCAGTTCCAATTTTAATTAGACGATCGCTAAAAATTTAAGGTGAGCACAAAAGCATGTCTACCGTCCAGTTCCAATTTTCTTTTAAAATTATGTGATAAAACAGGAGGGAGAAATTCAGGAAAAGTCGATGCACGCGAAAAACGATGATGTATGCTCAATTAGAAGACTTACAGTGATTCCTCGCAATCTCCATGTATGATGCGCGACAGAAACTGAAAAATTATTCTAAATGAATGCAAGCCGATGAAAAACCGCACTTAGCATAAAGTTCTATTAGCGGGGAAGAATTGAGTTGAATTTGGCTAAAATGAATGATCTAATATGCGTCTAAATTAAAGTGAAGTGTGTCCCTAGGTCCTACGAGCATAATCAAAAAATTTAAATGCTCTAAGAGTTGTATGTGCAGGTCTATCCTAAGCATCACTTAAGTCGGGCCCCACCCTCACCAGAGAATGAAACAGGCCACGACACACCACAGAAAAAATACAAGGTCTTTTTACACACACGAGAGTCCAAACGGACACCGCTATAAATGAGCAATTATTTATAGAAAATAAAATTCTAAATTCTATGCTCTCTCACGACTCGACTTGATCTTAAATTAATTGCGGCTTTTTTCGAATGTTGGTGAAGATGCTTCGGTTTCCAAAAACCGCTCCACGTGCCCCAGGTACCTCGCAAGAAAAATTAAGAGAGATGGTGTAAGAGAGTGACTAAAAATAAAAACAAGAAAATAAATGCTGAAAATAAAATAAAATAAAAATAAATGCAATGAAAAGAAAAAAATGAAATTTACAGTGAAAATTTGGGGGGTCAGACTACCCGAATGCGAAAAACCGAACAAAAATTTTTAGACAAAAAACTAAGCCGTTTGCCTCCTTAGCAACGGCGTCATCTGACGGATCGCGAATTGCCTATGTTAAGAAGCGTGAAATATTTTTCGCTTAAAATAATGTGTTTCATTGTAGGCGGGCAATCAGAATCGGTCAAGAAATAACCACAATTATTTAGTCAATTTTTATTCATGTGGTTCTATGTTCATTTTACTTGGGCAAGTCCCAATGTAGAACACAAGTAGGCAAAGGAACAATCTAGAATTTTTGTCTATCAAAGTTCGTGTACGATTTTCGAGGTGTTCTTTTTTGTAATTTTTTTAATGCAATTAAGGATGCGTAATGCAACATTAGCCTATTTTAGGGACTAAAAAGTAAAGAGCAATCAAACGATGTCCGAAAAATATGAAACTTGGCCACGATGATATTACGATGAAATGAATGCATTGTATTATTTTTGGAATTTTTGGATGTACGATGATTTTTTATGAATTTTTAAAATACAAACAAGGTGAATTTCAATATTTAATTATAATAAATATTAAACCTAATTATTTTCAAGGGATAAAATTATCCAAGATCTACCACTAGGTGATGGATTTCTGAAAAATCCTAAACCTCGAAATTATGAGATTTAGTACCCATTAGAAATCAAATATTGAAATATGCAAAATGATTTTTAGAGGACAAATGATGCATGCAAATGCCAAATTTTTTTGGGTACAATGTTAAACACAATTAATTCTACAATCCATGATTTTTCAGTAATTTTAAGAGCAGTGGTTAATCAATTATAAATTTCATAGCTCAAAATGTGCAAAGTATGCAATTTTCCACAAAATAATTAATTATTAACTAACCATAAGTCACAAATATATCAGACATATGCCATAATGTAGAGGATTAATTGAGGAACATCATGCCATTTTTATGAAGATGAAATAATGCGAAAATGTTGCTCAAAAAAATAGAGGAAGACAGGGTTTTAATGCAAATTACAATAAATAATTGATATAGATAATGCAAAACAGGGGTATTTATGCAATTACCTAAACCCCTAAGGGTATGCTTGCAAAATGTCCATAGGGTCACGTGCGTAGCTGACGGTTCCGAAATCGCAGCGTTAAGAAGATGATGTTATTTATCATCGTGCGTAAAAACTAATGTGTTGTTCGTTGTAGGCGGCAATCGGAATCGGTTAAGAAAATAACCACAGAATAATTTAATCAATTTTTAATCGAGTGGTTTTATGTTTATTTTACTTGGGCAAGTCCTAAGGTCAAACACAAGGAGGCAAAGGAACAACCTAGAATTATGTTTATCAAAATTCGTACGTGGTTTTCAAGGCGGTCTTTTTTCTGGAATTTTTAATGCAATAAAGGATGCACGATGCAAATTTGGCCTATTTTAGGGACTAAAATGTGAATTACGATCAAACGATGTCCAAAAATTATGAAACTTAGCCACGATGGAAAATATGACGAAATGAATGCACTGTAATTTTTTTGGAATTTTTGGGTGCAATATGAATTTTTTTATAAATTTTTAAGTGCAAACATAATGATTTTCAATATTTAATTATAATAAATATTAAACTTATTATTTTCAAGGGATAAAATTATCTAAGATTTATCACTAGGTGATGGATCTCAGAAAAATCCTAAAATGCAAAAATAATGGATCTAATACCTACTAAAAATCAAATACTGAAATATGTAAAATGATTTTTACAGGATAATCTATGCATGCAAATGCAAATCTTTTTGGGCATAATATCAAGCACAAATAACTCTACAATATTGATTTTTGGGGAATTTTTAGAGCAATGGTTATTCAATGGCAAATTTAATAGCAAGAAATGGGTAAAATTCGCAATTTTCCATAAAACAATTAATTATTAATTATCCAATTATAATAAAAATAACCACAATATGTCAACACGTAGACAATTAAATGAGAAACATCATGCTATTTTTTGAATAATAAATAAATATCATGTAGAGGTCCGAAATCACTAGGGAACACAAGGGTGTAAATGCAAATACAATAAATAGAATAAATAATAAAAAATGCAGAGAGGAGACCTAAGTGAAATTACCAAGAACCAGAGGGATACTTCTGTAATTTTCCCAAGGGCACGTGCGGTGCACGTGACCCCTGGGTCGGCGGGACTGTAGAGCAATTAGCTGATCTTCGGGGGGTGTCCTTGCAAATTTCCCACGCAGTCACGTGCCAGGCACGTGACCCGTGGGTGGCTGACGTAGGCTGATGACGCAGCTCCCCACCACGTGCTTCGCACATGAGGCGGGAGCCTCGGGGCTGATGCTCGGCCGGCGGAGGCGTGAAGGTCTGGCGGAGTTCCAGTACCGTACCGCTGGCGTACGGCTGGGCCGGTGGCGAGGCAGAGGAGCTCTGGTCTTGGGCGGCGGAGGGCGAGCGTCTGGAAGGCAGAGGTTGAAGATGGCTCGGTGGAGACGCTTATCGGGGGCGGAGCAAGGCAGTGTCGATGACAGTGGTGAAGTTGATGCGGAGCAAGTCAGCGGTGTCGTGGAGTTGATGGCGTTGGTTGAAGTCGTTGTTGGCTCGACGGAGGAGAAGTCAAGGCGGAGATATCGTAGGCGTTTGTCGGTGAAGGTGGACTGCTCAGTGAAGACAAGGCAGAGTAGGCAGAGCGTATGTCGAAGGCGTTAATGGCGGTTGGGCGGTGGAGTTGTTGACGTTGGCTCGACGCCAATGGCGGAGCTTGGCAGTACGCTGTGGAGGGGTGCGGCTGCAACAAGGCCCAAAGGGCTTCGGATCTTGTCGGGATGAAATGGAGGCGCTGTCATCGCCACCGTTGTGTTGAATACCAAGCTATCGGCGGATGATTGACCTCAAGTGCGGCGACACTTCTTTTATAGAATTTGGAGAGCGGGATAGCGAAGGAGGTTGACCGCGAGAGACACGGAGGATGTTGCAGAGCGGCCGGCGTGAGATTAGCAGCGGAGATCACGGAGTGGCGGCGAGGATTATGGGAGGTTGACGATGCTCCTCGACCGTTCGATCGGCGAGATCGGTCGGCCGAGGATGCGACACGTGGCGACGGGGCGGGGCTCAAGCGGTGCACGTGCTGGGCACGTGTGAGGGAGGCACGTGCCCCGCACGTGCAGTTTTTTTATTTTTATTTATTTTTTAATTTTTTTATAAAAATGAATTATAAAGAGGCCAAAAATGGTTGACATGTGGCCGCCCCAGGGGCCGCCACGTGTCAGCACCAGAAAAATCGAAATATAAAGATTTTATAAAATACAAAATAAATAGCAAATGACCTCAGATCGAAAAAGTTCCTTCACGAAAAATGCTCGTCTCGATGAGATCTACAACTTTCATGATGACATTAAAACCAAAATCGATCAAATGCACAAAGTGATATTTTTGGGGTATCCCATTTACATATAATACTTTGATTTGGGGGTTTTGTATTTTTTGTCATTTTTAAACCAGATAAAAAATGCGGAAAAAATATGGGAAAATCTAAGATAAATAAAGACACCTTAATCTAATTTTTTTGGATTTTTATTAATTAAGAAAATTTGTACATAAAATATCAGTTCAAAAACCGCTAAAATACACAATGTACAAAAGAGGCCCAAAACCCAACTTTCACATATGAGCTCCGATTTACTTGAACTTGGTCTTGTTTTGAAGGTAATTGAATGTACATTAGTTAAAAAGTGAGTAGGATCAAAACAGACATTGGATTAGGAAGATATGGGATTTTTAGTCTGGAAATCCTGAAACTAGGGTTTGGGTTTTTGGTCCACTTATTTGGGTTAGTGATTTTTTTATTTTTCATTTATTCTTGTTAGTGATATGTACATAGTGAAGGTGGTTTTGGGTTATTCGGAGTTAGCATGAATTGGTTAAAAATCTGGGAAGTTAGGCTATTTACAGGTCATTTTTGGCTTGGATTTTTGGCTTCTTATTTTGTGCAAAAATGATGGATAAAAAGCAATTCTTATGAAAACATGCATGAATGCTAATTATGCAGAATAGATGTAGATATGATGTTGGTTTTGAGGGATTTTAGCTTAATTAATGAGATTTAGAGTGATGAATCCGAGATTCATCATCCCCCTATACTTAAACCATGTTCGTCCCTGAGCATCAAAAAGAAATGCCATGAGGTGAAATGAGATTGGGTCCCATGCCAAGACCATGAGCTGAAGGTGAAAATGAAACTAGACTCGACCTTTGGATTATTAGTGTGTCGGAACTTCTGTGAGACTTAGAATTTTATAATCAACATCCCTCAAGATCTACACATCATTGTCACAGTTTCGGCTCAGAAGTCATCTTAGATCAATCCTCTTCCCAAAGTATACCCTATGAACATTGAACAACCGACTCATGTGTGTGAAAGGTTTTCGCTCTTCCCATCCAGAATGCCGGACTACGGTGCTCCTCTCCTCTCTAGTAACTCGTCCTCGGAGATTCAGGTATTTCCTTCTAAGGTCTGTCGTGCTGTGTTCACAATCGAATTGGGGGGAGAAGGTAGAAGAAGGGGAAAAGAACTGGAGGGTGGCCAGTGTAGTCACCTCTCCTTGTGAAGATGGCCAGTGTAGCCGAGTCTCCACCAAGATCTACAATTTTCTTGAAGCTTAGAGCTTTTTGGTCAGATATTTATTTGTTAGAATGCTTCTTTGTATTTGGAATTTTTGGTGGTTCTGTTTGGATCTTGTTGTGCCCCTACGGATATAGAATCTTTTTGTTTCGTACATTTTTTGGGGTCTTAGAAAAAAATGTGCCCAGCCGTCCATCCCTTTTCCGAAGCTTTATTTCAACCCGTACTCCAGTCTTTAGATTTCCACGCTACCAGAAAAGAGACTCACACAGTCTTCCACTTCCCGTTTGAGTTGAGCTAAGTGCATAGTGCGAGAGTACAAATTAATTCCCTATTCCAGAGATGTACCCAAAATGAAGAGACCAGGTTAGACACTAAGAGTCAGACGCTACACATTGTCATGTGGAACTCAAAGAATTAAGTCAAAGACCTGAAGTTTCTAAAATCCTATTTCTCGGTGAAGTTCCTCTGAAAATTAGGTGGATTAAAGTCAAGTACATACCACTCTCTATTTCGGCTTATAACTTTGTTCAGAACCCAATGACTTTTCACAGATGCAAATGAATGCGATGTTGGATGAAGTGCATGTGTGTGAAATGCAGACACATTTTTTCTTTTTGTGATTTTTGATTTGTTTTATGCAAAGGATTTTTTTTAATGCAAAAATGAATAAGACGCCATTTTTTCAAAAAATTTGGGCAAAGTTAGTGTTAGTAGAAAAACTCTTTTTCTTTTTTTTCTTTTCTTTTGTTTTTTTTTGAATTAATACCCACCCCATAAATACATATAGACTTACACGAAAGTACGAGATATGACTAAAATATATACAAAGAATATATACAGACCCTCCTATACTTAGAAAGTGTTGTGTCCTCAGAGCACAAGAAGCGTAAAGAAGACATAGTTCGGGCTAAGCATAAGAGAGTGAAAAAGGAAAAGAAAAAGAATAAGATTTACAGAACTGCCCCCTTATACTTAGACTGTGAACAGTCTAGGTATAGAAGAAGAGCGGAAAAATGAAGCGGTCGGGGTATGTGGATGAAGAGAGTATATACAGGTGGGTGTCGGTTCCCCCTATACTTAGGCTCTGGTCAGTCTAAGTATAAGAGAAAGGTGGAAATGGAGCGATCGGACGATAGGAGATTAATGGTATACGCAGATGGCATCGGTCCCCCCTATACTTAGGCCTTGGCCTAAGTAGAGGAAGAAGTTGTACAAGGAGACCGATGTGGTCGGGAAGGAGGGAGGGAGGGTAGCCGATGATTAAGGTGGTTTCCAGCTAATCTTCTTGTGAGCCTGCGATGGGAGATCGGAATAACGAAATGGAGATGAAGCATATGATTCCCAACTATTATCAGTGTCATCCTCAGAAAAATCATGATGGATAGTGGATGAAGTGTTTGAGTCAGATGAAAGATATCCATCATCGGAATTATCCTCAGAGGAGTAGTATTCGAAAGTGGACATACTCCAAATATTTTGGTCTTTCTGTTTCTTCAATTGTTTTCTCAGAATTTGTTCCTTCTTGGGATCAAGTTGTTTGTCCTCGGATGAATACTCGGAAGCACCGATCTCAGTCAGCTCATACGAAATAATTTCAGTGTACTTGAAGAGGGCAGGAGCATCAGCGTTGGATGAATAGTAATTAAGAACGGGAGTTGTCCAACGAGAATTGAATTTTAGATCCTTGCGAAGATATGGCTTTAGAGTTGCCGAACAGACTTCACTCATGTAGACTACCTTTTCCGGACCTGATGAGGGATCATCAGCTGATTCCTCTTCTGAAAGGTCAAAGGTAACTTTCTTTTTCTTGTTTCGTGAAGGTGTCGGTTCACTTGAGTATCCAGATGAGTATCCATTAGAGTTCTTCTCATTGGTCGGTTTGCATCCTTTTTGTTTGTTCTTGGTCTTCTGAATGTTGGTGCACTCTCAGTTTGGGATGATTTGGGCAAGGTATTCAGAGAAGGTTGCTCCAGGGTGCGACCATGCATATGTCTCAGGATTGAAGTAGAAGGATTTGTCTATTTTGAGATCCACGGGAATTGAAATACTGGGGAAAGTTTCTGCATGTTCGTTCTCAATTGATTTGACATTAGAGCATTCCTGTGTCGAGTTGATGTGATCCATGAAGTCAGAGTAGGTTGACCCAAGGTGTGCCCATGCATAAGTCTCCGGATCATATGATTCATGTACTTGATTCTCCATGTAAGAGCAGCTGGGAATGGAGCAGGGGGAGATTCTCTAAACCAATAATATCATCAACAACCGCTATCTCAGGTGTGATTGCGGGGTAGGGCTCTTCTACTGCTTCATGGTTACGGTTGTCGGGGACTTCGTGGGTTGCCTCAGAAGATTGTGGTTCCTCAAAGACAGGGTCAGATCTAAGTGCTTCCAATGCTGTGAAATTGATTTCCCGAGTCTCACAATCAATAATTGCCTTAGCCAATGCTAAGAACGGCTTTCCGAGAATGATTGGAGACTGGGTGAATTCGCATTGATGCTCAATATCAATGATCGTGAATTCTACTTTGAGCGGAGCACCTTGGAATTTCATGATGACAGAAATGATTTCTCTCAGCCACTTTATCTATCGGTCCGCTAATTGAACAATCTCTCGTAAATTCCTGATTGGTCCGAGTTTGAGTTCGTGAAATACAGAGGTTGGGAGGATATTGATCGGTGAATCGCCATCAATCCGAGCATGGGTGAAAATTGTGTCTTTTATTTCACAGTCAAATCTAGGCAATCGCTTCGCTATGCGGCTCTTGGTTTTTCTCCTCAACACCAAGGAGGTGGCCATTGACAAGATATGCCTTTCGGTCTTTGTTCTAATCCTCCCCGATATTTTCATAGTTAATTTGTCCATTACAAATATTTTAAGGTCGGAGAAGTGTTCAATGGCCTGTATGAAGGGAAGTTCAGAAATCAATATTTTCTCCAGTGCTTCCCATAAAGCAGAATCCAAATTCTTCAAGTCTTCTTCAGTCTCTATTTTTATGAAATTTTCTGGATTTTCGATTTTTTTTGGTGTTTTTTAATATTCCAATTTTTTGTATTTTCTGTGTGGTGTGGTGATGTGGTGAGTTCTTCAGAAGAGCAGGGGTTGTTATGTTCGGAAAGGAGTCAGAGGCATAGTCATTCCTAGGAGAGTAGTATCCAGAGGTGTCGATGTCAGAATCATCCCTAGGTTTTTGAATATCCTCAAAATTTTTGGCATAAGATCCAATCATTTCCTCATTCATTTGATGTCCGAGCTCCCATAAAATAAATTGAGTCGGTCGGTAAAATTTCTGAATTTTTCCTCCATTAATTCAAATTTCTTATTTATCCTCGAAATATTATCCTCAAAATTATGTTCATGATCAATCATGGGAGCAGTCGGTGTGTGTTCAATAATTTCATCTTCCATTTTTCCTGTATGTGGTAAGAGGAGAGTTTCTTGAAATATCCATTATATGATCATTATTTTCTGAAAATTTCTCCTCAAAAATTATGGAAGGAGGCTGCTCATATGGTTCAGGCATGTGTAGTTGGTCTGAGTAGAGTTCAATCCTTTGATCATGATTAGTCAGACCTTGATATTGTGGAGTCAGCATACATGATTTATATGATTCTATGTGGTCAGTCCAGTCCTCTGTATGATTATCATGTTTGAAGAGGGGTTTGTCATGGTCAATCCAACGCTGATGATCATTAAGTGCGGGTCTTTCCATCTGGGTTTGGTTTCTCGGCCAGTCATGAGACTCAAAGGTATTTTGATCTTGAACTGGCTCATCAGCGAGAATCCGAGAATAAGACGGTTCAGTCCAAGATGGTAGATGGTCATGTGTGGTCAGATGATTCGAGTGAAAATTCAATGAGGAGGCCAAATTCATCCGCGGGTGAAAGTCTCCCGCAAATGTTGGAGGATTATTGAAGGAAGAGGATTTAGTTGATTTGGGCCTTACCGAGACAAATTCATTTTCATAGTATATCTCGGAAGGATTTCAGATAAATGTTCGGTCATTTTTGAAAGAACTGAAAGAAATGATGGTTTGGATCTGCGAGAGTTATTGGATAAGAGTTCCATGATGAGATTAAAATCAAGAAAAGAAGAGAGATGATTGCACAGGATAGTCAAAAGAAATTTTATCAAATGTGAGGCTATTAATCTTCGATATCGGTTCACGCACACCAATGCAAACACAAATCAAACCCCGGGTTCACCAACACACACAATGAAGTCGTAAGAGTTTGGCTATTATCTTTTCAATTTTAGTTGGTGATAAATCAATCTTGGCAAAAATTTAGCGAGCTGTTAGGTGCCGAAATTTTCGTAATGACTGGCTCGAATTCTTATGACTAGTTGCACCTGCTTTCAACCGGTATGGGTGTAAGTACGGATCGTAGAACAGCTACCCGTGTTACTTGAGGACAGAGCCTTACGCAGTGTCCTCTAAACCACCCACTCTGCTAAGGAAATCCGGACCGTTTACCGGCTACCCGTAGATCCTCACTGAGAAGTAACTAATCATTTTTGGTAGAATCAGTAGTCAATATGAAATTCCAAGTTTGGGCTCTAGCCTTAAGTGTCGTCTCTCGCTCACTCGGAAAAAAATAAAATCATCCAAGGTCGGGGTTGCTCTCCCGTAGAAATTCTTGATTTTATGGGTTATTTTAAAATCGGTTATATTTAGCAGTCCCAATTGTAATTAGGTGATCACTGAAGAATTAAATGAGCACACAAACACGTCTACCGTCCATTCCCAATTTCCTTTAAAATTTAGGTGATAAAACCAAGAGGGAGGAGTTCGGGAAAAAGCCAATGTACGTAAAAACAATGATGTATGCTCAGTTAGAAGACTTATAGTGAATCCTCGCAATCTTCATGTGGGATACAATACAGAATTGAAAAATTATTCTAAATGAATGCAAGCCGATGAAAAATGCACCTGAGCAGAAAGTTCTATTAGCGGGAAGAATTGAGTTAAATTTGGCTAAGTTGAACGATCTATGTGCGTCTTAGTTAACGTGAAATGTGGCCTTAGATCCTACGAGCACAATCAAAAATATAAATGCTCTTAGAGTCGTGTGTGCAGGTCTATCCTAATCGCCACTCAAGTCGGGCCCCACCCTCACCGGAGGCAAAACAGGCCACGACACACCACAGAAAAGTTCAGAGTCCTTTTACACACGCGAAAGTCCAAACGGACACCGCTATAAATGGGCAATTAATTATAGAAATAAAATTACAGAAATTAAAAATCTAGACTCTACGCTCTCTCACGACTCGACTCGATATTAAATTAATTGCGGCTTTTCGGAAGTCGGTAAAAATGCGTTAGTTCTTGAAAAACCGCTCCACGTACGTCGGGTACCTCGCAAGAAAAATAAGAGAGAAAATGTAAGAGAGTGACTTAAAAATAAATCAACAATAAAATAAAAAAATAAATGCTGAAAATGAATGTAGAAAAAATGTGGAATTTACAATGAAAAATTCGGGGGTCAGACTACCCAAATGCGGAAATCCAAACAAAAAAGTTCAAGACAAAAACTAAGCCGTTTGCCTCCCCGGCAATGGCGCCATCTGACGGTTCCGAAATCGCAGCGTTAAGAAGATGATGTTATTTATCGTCGTGCGTAAAAACTAATGTGTCGTTCATTGTAGGCGGCAATCGGAATAGGATAAGAAAATAACCACAGAATAATTTAATATATTTTTAATCGAGTGGTTTTATGTTTATTTTACTTGGGCAAGTCCCAAGGTCAACACAAGGAGGCAAAGGAACAACCTAGAATTATGTCTATCAAAATTCCTGCGCGGTTTTCGAGGCGGTTTTTTCTAGAATTTTTAATGCAATAAAGGATGCACAAAGCAAATTTGGCCTATTTTAGAGACTAAAATGTGAATTACGATCAAACGATGTCTGAAAATTATGAAACTTGGCCACGATGCAAAATATGACGAAATGAATGCATTGCGATTTTTTTGGAATTTTTGGGTGCAATATGAATTTTTTTTATAATTTTTTAAGTGCAAACATATTGATTTTCAATATTTAATTATAATAAATATTAAGCTTACTTATTTTCAGGGGATAAAATTATCTAAGATCTATCACTAGGTGAGTGGATCTCAGAAAAATCCTAAAACACAAAAATGTGGGATTTAATACCTATTAAAAATCAAATATTGAAATATGCAAAATGATTTTTACAGGGTAATCTATGCATGCAAATGCAAATCTTTTTGGGAAAAATATCAAGCACAATTAACTCTACAATATGTGATTTTTGGGGAATTTTTAGAGCAATGGTTAATCAATGGTAAATTTAATAGCAAGAAATGGGTAAAATTCACAATTTTCCACAAAACAATTAATTATTAATTATCCAATGATCATAAAAATAACCACAATATGTCAACACGCAGAGAATTAAATGAGAAATATCATGCTATTTTTTAATAATAAATAAATGTCATGTAGAGGTCCGAAATCATTGGGGAACACAGGCGTGTAAATGCAAATACAATAAATAGAATAAATAATAACAAATGCAGAGAGGAGACCTAAGTGAAATTACCAAGAACCAGAGGGATACTTCTGCAATTTTCCTAAGGGCACGTGCAGTGCACGTGACCCCTGGGTCTGCGGGACTGTAGCGCAATTAGCTGATCTTCGGGGGGTGTCCTTGCAAATTTCCCACGCAGACACGTGCCAGGCAGTGACCCGTGGGTCGCTGATGTAGGCTGATGACGCAACTCCCCACCACGTGCCTCGCACGTGAGGCGGGAGCCTCGGGGCTGATGCTCGGCCGGCGGAGGCGAGGAGGTTTGGCGGAGTTCCAGCACCGTACCCCTAGCGTATGGCTGGGTCGGTGGCGAGGCAAAGGAGCTCCGGTCTTGGGCAGTGGAGGTCGAGCGTCTGGAAGGCAGAGGTCGAAGATGGCTTGGTGGAGACGCTTATCGGGGGCGGAGCAAGGCAGTGTCGATGACGGTGGCGAAGTTGATGAGGAGTAAGTCGGCGGTGTCGTGGAGTTGATGGTGTTGGTTGAAGTCGTTGTTGGCTCAACGGAGGAGAAGTCGAGGCGGAGATATCATAGGCCTTTGTAGGTGAAGGTGGACCGCTCGGTGAAGATGAGGCAGAGTAGGCGGAGCGTATGTCGAAGGCGTTAATGGCGGTTAGGCGGTGGAGTTGTTGACGTTGGCTCGACGCCAATGGCAGATCTAGGCAGTACGCGGCGGAGGGGCACGGCTGCAACGAGACCCGAAGGGCTTCGGATATCGTCGGGATGAAATGGAGGCGATGTCACCGCCACCATTGCGTTGAAGACCAAGCTATCGGCGGATAATCGACCTCGGGTGCGATGGCACTTCTTTTATAGGGTTTGGAGAGCGGGATAGCGGAGGAGGTTGGTCGTGAGAGACGCGGAGGATGTTGGGGAGCGACCGGCGCGAGATTAGCGGCGGAGATCACGGAGTGGCGGAGAGGATTGCGGGAGGTTGACGATGCTCCTCGGCCGTCCGATCGGTCGAGATCGTTCGGCCGAGGATGCAACACGTGGCAACGGGCGGGGCTCAAGCGGTGCACGTGCTGGGCACGTGCGAGGGAGGCATGTGCCCCACACGTGCGGTTTTTTTATTTTTATTTTTTTATTTATTTTTTATAAAAACAAATTATAAAGAGGCCAAAAATGGTTGACACGTGGTGGTCCCAAGGGCTGCCACGTGTCAGCACCAGAAAAATCAAAAAAATAAAGATTTTCTAAAATACAAAATAAATAGCAAATGACCTCGGATCGAAAGAGTTCCTTCACAAAAAATGCTCGTCTCGATGAGATCTGCAACTTTCGTAAAAACATCAAAACCAAAATCAATCAAATGCACAAAGTGATATTTTTGGCCCTTTGGGGTATCCCATTTACATAGAGTACCTTGATTTTGGGGTTTTGTATTTTTTTGTCATTTTTAGACCAGATAAAAAATCCGGAAAAAATATGGAAAATCTAAGATAAATAAAGACACCTTAGTCTAATTTTTTTGGATTTTTATTAATTAAGAAAATATGTACATAAAATATCAGGTCAAAACCCGCTAAAATACATAATGTACAAAAGAGGCCCAAAACCCAACTTTCACATATGAGCTCCGATTCACTTGAACTTGGTCTTGTTTTGAAGGTAATTGAATGTACATTACTTCAAAAGTGAGTAGGATCAAAACGGACACTGGATGGGGAAGATATGGGGTTTTTAGTCCGGAAATCCCGAAACTAGGGTTTGGGTTTTTGGTCCACTTATTTGGGTTAGTGATTTTTTTGTACTTTTCATTTATTCTTGTTAGTGATATGTACACAATAGAGGTGGTTTTGGTTTATTCGTAGTTAGCATGATTGGGTTAAAAATCTGGGAAGTTAGGCTATTTACAGGTCATTTTTAGCTTGAATTTTTGGCTTCTTATTTTGTGCAAAAATGATGGATAAAATGCAATTCTTATGAAAACATGCATGAATGCTAATTATGCAGAATAGATGCAGATATGCTGTTGATTTTGAGAGATTGTAGCTTAATTAATGAGATTTAGAGTGATGAATCCGAGATTCATCAGTAGCACGCGACCTCTGGTCTGGGGGGGCTGCTGTGCAAATATGGGAAAATGTTGGGGGCTTCTTTCAAATTACCCATGCGGTCACGTGCCCATCACGTGACCCGTGGTTGGTTGACGCCGTTCCCCCGACGCACGTGTTGCACAAGTGCATGGGGGCCTCGGGCCTCCCGCCCGATGGCGCATCTGGCGAGAGAGGTGGTGGGCCGGAAGGCCAGCAGTCGCTCCTAGCGTAGCGGAGGTGACAGGTATTGATACTCTGGCAGTTTCCCTGCGGTTGTGAGCTTGTCGGCATCGAAGTTAATGGTGGTATGAGGTTGAAGACGTCGGCGGGGGAGCGGCGAAGGAAGTCGATGAAGAACGTCGGAGGCTCGATGGCAGTTGAAGGGGGGGCGGAGTTGATACGAATGAAGTCGGAGTAGCGTTGGCTCGATGGAGTTAGACACCGGAGCTGAGAAACCATGCGCCGGAGGCGCAGCATTGCAACGGTCGTGGAGGGCCGGATCTCGCCGGAGAAGGAGAAGCGGGCTGTCACCACCACCCTCTGTTTGGTGATGATGGCAGATGGGGTTCCATTGAGGGGCGGCGGTAGATTTATAGCGACGGAGGGCCGGCCGGAGATGGAAGGAGGTTGACGATGGCGATTTGATTGGGATCGATGAGATTCGGGAAGGCGGCTGTGCGAGATCTGTGGGGGTGGGATTCAGCCAGATATACGATTGATGTGGTGGCAATTTGATTGGAGATGGCAGCGAGATTTGGGGGAAGCGGCGGAGGAGAGATCGGCGGCGAGATTTGGGGGCATCGCCGCCTGCTTTGGAAAGGGGAGGAAGAAGACACACAGCGACCGTCCGATCGGCCAAGATCGGACGGCCGCGATCTTGCACATGGCGCCAAGAGCAGTACAGGCAGAACACGTACGTGGCATGTGCGTGGGAGGCATGTGCGCCGCATGTGCGGGCTTTTATTTTTTTTAATTTTAAAATTTTTTTATAAAAACAAAATAATAAATCCTTCAAAAATGGATGATACGTGGCGGCTCCAGGAGCGGTCATGTGTCAGCTCCACAAAAATCAGAAATTCAATATAAAGCAAAATACTTAAAAAATAGTAAATGACCTCGGATCGAAAAAGTTTCTTCACGAAAGTTGCTCACCTTGATGAGATCTACAACTTTTATGAAGACATCAAAATCAAAATCGATCATATGCACAAAGTGATATTTTT
Source organism: Ottelia alismoides (assembly GCA_037367405.1). NCBI lineage: Eukaryota > Viridiplantae > Streptophyta > Magnoliopsida > Alismatales > Hydrocharitaceae > Ottelia > Ottelia alismoides. The sequence continues at coordinate 1,842,681 of JAZKJV010009256.1, read as the reverse complement.
TAGATATCTCATGTACATAGAATACCTTGATTTTTGGGTTTTATAATTTTGGCATTTTTAAAGCATATAAAAAATACGGAAAATATGAAAAATCAAATATAAATATTTACACATTAATCTATTTTTTTGGATTTTTATAAATTAATAAAAAGAAGAAATAAAATAAAAGACGAAAAAGACCAATTTTGTACAAACAGCTAGTGAAGACTCGGACTCAATTTATTTCTTTGATTTCAAGCTCATTTTGGATTTGAATTTTTGCGTATTTTAATAAAACTTTCATCAAAGAAGACAAATGTAAAAGAAATAAAATGAAATACGTTAATTATGTACATAAAATAATAGGTCAAAAACTGCCAAAATACAAAATGTACAAAAGAGTCCCTAAACCCAACTTTCATATACGAGCTCTGATTCACTTGAACTTGGTCTAGTTTTGAAGGTATTTGAATGTACATTAGTTCAAAAGTGAGTAGATCAAAATAGACATTGGATGGCGAAGATATGAGGGTTTTGGTCCGGAAATCCTAGAATTAGGGTTTGGGTTTTGGTCCACTTATTTGGGTTAGTGATTTTTTTTATTTATTCTTGTTAGTGATATGTACACAGTGGAAGTGGATTTGGGTCATTCGGAGTTAGCATGAATTAGTTGAAAATTTGGGGAAGATAGGATATTTACAGGTCAATTTTGGCTGGGATTTTTGGCTTCTTATTTTGTGCAGAAATGAGTGATAAAATGCAATTCTTATTAAAACATGCATGAATGCTAATTTTGTAGAATAAATGTACAAATGCCAGTGATTTTAAGAGATTTGAGCTTAATTAATGAGATTTAGAGTGAGGAATCTGAGATTCATCATGGACCAACTAGGAAAAGGAGAAACTTTTTAAAGTCATTTATAAATAAAAAATGAATTAATTGATTTTAAGTTATAAAAAGAAAATGTTTCTAATTTTATGTAGTATTTTATTCATATTTTCATTTATTTTTTCGATGTGATTTATTAGAAGTTAATATTTACATGTATTTTATCTTTGATTTTCAAAATTTGATCTATATTTTATTAATATTTACAAGTAATTTATCTTTTTAAATTTATTTAATTACATAATTAAGTATTTTTGTTATATTTTATGAATTTATTTTAATACTTAATTAATTATGTATATATTCTTTATAAGTATTTACATGTTTATTTCATCTATGTATAGAGGTAATTGATTTATTTTAATCTTGTTTTAATGGTTTAAAATTATTTTAATTATGGATATGTGTTTCAAATAATATTTATAATTAATAAAGAAATAAGAAATTGAAAAATAGAAATAATAAATATATTGCATATAATATACATGTATACTGCATAGTGTGGGCCTAAAACCTAACTTTTGCATTACTCCAAATTGAATGAAACCACCTTCATTAAATAGCTTATTAAAAGTTTTATACATTTAAAAGTGATTTTTGTCAATTTTAACATAATATGGAGAAGATACGAGTCTGTGAAGTTTTTATTCTTACTTTTTATTTTGTGTGTCCCGAACACACTATGCATTATTTTTTAGTAAATCGATTTTGTATTTTTCTTTGTATTTTTATATATAATATTTATGTTGAGGGTTTTTTATTTAAAGTGTAGAAATAATAAAATAAAATAGATGCCAAAATGCAATATTTGGGCAATTAAATTAGGGTTTTTTGTATGGTCTTCTGTGTATTTTCTGTACAGTTTGTCTACCCAATCTCCCCCTACTTTATTCCTTGTCGACCAAGTCATCGTAATGATTGGGTCTCGGGGTATAGTGTCACTCAGTGCCTTTGATACTTCATTTATTTCTTTTCTTCCTTTATTCTTTTATTTTAGAATTAAATAAAGTATTTATATAGTATTTTATACAATTTACAGAGTGCCTATTTTGGCAAATTAATGATATATACATGCATTTGGCTAGTGATTCAAGGCAAAAATGAAAGAATAAAGCTGACGAAGTGAGGATTCATCACCCTCCCCCTATATTTGCCTTTGCTAGTCTCTAGCAAACTCTTATGCCTGTAAATGTAGAATGAAAATAAAGGAAAGAAGAAGAAATAACCAGGAATAATCCTCAACTTTTAAACTTGTCTTACTAAAGTCAAACTTTGGAGCTCAAAGAAGGCCTTCGGATTATTAGTGAGTTCTGAACAGTATTTAAGTTAGGAAATGTGGCACAACAGTCCTTAGGTTCCCTAATCCTATCATCCAGTCCAATTCACAGTCAGGTCATGATGATAGGGATTTTTCCAAGGTCTTGTCAGTCCACAAGGTGGAGACAGATGTTGTGGCGACCCACAAAAAATCCTTAATCAACCAACAGTTAACCCACAATACGAATAAAGCAATGAATATAAAAAACATGGAGTTAAAATTTTATTGTAACTCTACAACAAATGTATATAGTGTAAGCATGAGTAGAGGTCGAACTCAGGGAGCAAATGGTTGATTGTGAGAAATAATGCACAAAAGTTGTTCTTTATCCTCTTGTCCTTTTTATTGTTTTGTGTGTTTTAAATTTTTTAATTTTTATTTGATTTTTGTTTTTATATTTTATATTTTGTTTTTTATATTAGATTTTTACATTTTCTTTTTAGATTTTTATATTTGTTTTTCTTTTAAAACATATAATATAGCTATATATAGGATATATATACAATGTAAGTAAATATTGATATAAATATAACTAAATATAACCAAAAAATGCAGAATTAAATATTTTTGGATTTTCGATAATTGTTTACTATTTTTATGATTTTTTGGAGAATTTTGCTAATTTTTATATATTTTTAAAGTCAAAAATAGCTTAAAACAAGGATAAGATATTAGGCAGAGATTAAAATGGAATTTAAAAATAGAAAATTGAACACAAAATTATCCAAATCAATTGTAATAACCAGATATTTATATAAAGAAAATTATAAAATAGAAAAATATATTTTTGGAATTTTTAATGAATTTTTATATTTTTAAAGAGGTTTTTAGGGTTTTCAATTTTTAGGAATATTCTTTCTCTATTTTTATTGATTTTTTATCTAAATGCTAAAAGTGCAAAAATAAGCAAAATATATTTTTTGGAATTTTTCAAGAATGTTTTTTATTTTTTTGGATTTTAAACTGTAGGCAGAACAAAAATGTGCTCTTTTTAATTTTTAATAAATTGTTAAGTCCCCAAAAATGCAAAATAAAATGTGGTGTGAAAGTACACGCTATCAAGCATCTAACCCTATTTTGCTTAATTTTTTGAGCATGGGTGCTATTTTTAGTAAATGAAATCCAAGCACCAAAATTCATAAACGGGTAGGGGCATCATTGCAAATAAAATAAAGTCCAGGGGCTTAAGTGTAATTTTGCCAAAAATATACAACATACTTAAAATTTTATTGGACTAACAATAAATACAAAAAGCCACAGGGGGCCTCTCTTCAATTTCCCAATTCACGTGGGACGACACATGAGCTGAGCTGGACTTGTCCTAGATGTAATCAAAACAAGTATAGGGGCATTTTTACAAAATATCCATTTTATTTTAAAAGCTTTATTTACAGCATTAATTACAAAAAAGTGGGGTATGGTTTGCAAATTACCCCTTTCACGTATACCATCGGACGGTGCAGCGCGGCACACTTGCCATGCTTCGCGCTCAGGTGTGGCGATAACCCTTCGGTTGTATCGTTGGGTTACGATCGGACGATCATGGGTGGCTGCATCCAATGGCATCTAGAGCGTATGGAGAAGCATTCTTGATCCGACGGTTCCCAAGGCAGATGGAAGAATAGGGAAGCAACTCACCCTATGCGAGTTTCGATCGAACATTGCTGGCTCCTCTGACCTCCCCCTGGAGCTTCGTCAGTCTCTCTGTGATCCTGTTGGCCTCCCGAACATGTTGGGCACCTCAAAGAGCTCTGGAGCTCGACGGGGGAGCTCTGGAGAGCAGGGACACCTGGAGGTGCATTGTAACCTCAAGACAGTCCTAGATGAGGCCCTTCATATGCAGTTCCTGCATGAATAAAATCGCATGTCGAGGTCAAAGTGCCTCGACCCGGTTAGGCGTGGAACAAGTAGGGGATGAGGTGAAGGCTATTGTGCTCCGGCGAGGGTGGCGAAGGGAGCAGGGTTCGCTAGATTACGGGGTAATCTGGGTGGATACAATATGGCAAAGTGTGGAGTGGAGAACTGGATGGGTATAGTGAGGTGGAAGGTGGGTCGAAGACCAGCTAAAGTACAGTGAATAGTTCGCCGGAGTGGAGCTCCGGCGAATTATGAATCAAGTGATTAAGCTAGAACTAAGGTCTACAAGCTAAGCTAAATGCATAATTGAAAAGCACGAAAAAGCTACCTAAAAAAGGAAAATGTGTAGCTCTTACCTGGGGTTTGACTAGGGAGCAGAGGTGGCCGGCGACGACCGCATGGGTGCATCTCTTCCTCCTCCAACCGCCACGGAAGCTCAGGGGATTCTCCCTATCATGGGGATACGCTCTAGGATAAGACCACGAGGTTTTAGGGTTTGGAAGATGACCAAAAAGCACGAGGAAGACATGGGGTTTTATTTATAGACATGTGTGGGCAGCCTTACTGATTGGCGGATTTGAAAGAATATGAGCTATGCACAACCAATCTACAGGGCCGACGTGGATCTCGAAAGAATAATGATGATAACTCATGAAGGGCTCGAGGATGTGGTTGGATGGAGCGGCGAGGGAAATGGCGAGAATGCGGGTCGCTCGAGGTTCTGACAAGAGTCAGAGGACCTGGGGGGAAGTTGACATGAGGACAACGAAGGTCGTGCTCTGATTGAACCACACAAGCACACTACAGGACAAACCTATGTATTTATTTGAAATTAATTATTTAAAATAATAAATGATTTTATTGATTTTTGAATATAAAATAAAAAATGTTTATTATTTTATGTAGTATTTTATGATGATTTCTACTTATTTTTTGAGTTATTTATTAGTAGTTAATTATTAGGGGTGTATTCATAGGTATTTTATCTATGTTTTGGCTATTTTATTTTTATTTTGTTTATTTTATTTTATTATTTTATTCTCTTATTTTATATATTTATAACTTATTTTTAGATGTATAAATATATTTTTATTGTATTTTTTGATGTATTTTGTATACTTAAATAAATAGGGGTATAGGTATATTTATTATTTATTTATTTTGTACATTATTTTATTTTGATGTATTTTCTTGTGTTTTATTTCAGCTTTATATTTTTACTAGAATATAAACAAGAGTCTAAAAATATAAAAGAATCAAAGAATATATTACCCTTTTATTTATTTCCAAGTATTGGCATAGGTATTTTACCTCTATTTTATATAGACTTATTTTAGTTTATGTCTTCTTTGTTGTTTTATTTTAGTTTCAATATATACATAAGTTATAAATAATATTTACACAATTATAAAAATATAAATTTGTAAAAATAATAAAGAATGAATAAAATGAATATTTTATTCAGGTATATTGTACAATGAAGGTCCAAAACCTAACTTTCACACCTTAGACTCCAAAAACTATGAAACCACCTTCATTAAATAGTTTATTAAAATTTATATACAATTATAGTGATTTTGATATATTTAGAGTTTTTTATTTGAAAGATATAGATCTGTGATGGGATTTTGGCTTTTTATTTTGTGTGTAAAATGAACATTATGTCTTATTTTTGTACAAACTTCATTTTATATTTTTATTTACATTATTATTTACAACTTTTATGTACAGAGTTTCTTTATTCGGTGTATAAAAAATGAAGAATAAAACAGGTGTCAAAAATGCTTTATTGGGAAATAAAAGAATTAGGTTTTTATTGTATTTTTGGCCCTTATCTCCCCCTACTTTATTCATTGTCGACTAACTCAATTCTTGACTTGGTCTTAGGGTTTAGGGTCATAAAATATCTTTGGTATTTTATTCTTTTTATTTTCTTCTCTTTAATCTATAATTTTAGCATTAAAAACAATATTATTAACACAATAAATACAATAAATAATGAATGCTACTTTGTATAAATTAATGCTATTTACATGCAATTGCTAGGGTTTTTAAGGCCAACATGATAGAATAAAGGTGATGAAATAGAGATTCATCACCCCACTGTACTTGCCTTTGCTAGCCCCTAGCAAACACTTATGCAATAAGTACAAAAAGAATAACAACAACAACAAAGCCTTTTCCCACAATTAAGTAGGGTCGGCTACATGGATTTTTCGCCTCCATTCAGATCTATCTTGGGTCAATCTCGGACTTATATCCAAAAAACTAAGATCCCTTCGTATAGTCTCTTTCCAACACTTCTTGGGCCGTCCTCGCCCTCTCTTAGCCGGCTCAACATCCCAACACTCGCATCTCCTAACCGGTGCATCAGTTGACCTTCTTTACAAATGACCAAACCATCTTAAGCGGTTTTCTCGCATCTTATCCTCGATCGGAGCTACACCAACTTTCTTTCTGATTGCATCATTCCGAATCCGATCTTTACGTGTATGTCCACACATCCATCTTAGCATTTTCATTTCTGCTACAGCCATTCTCTGCACATGTCTATGGTTCACAGGCCAACATTCAGAACCATAAAGCATAGCAGGTCTCACGGTTGCTTTGTAAAACTTTCCTTTAATTTTTAAAGGAATTTTCTTATCACAGAGAACAGCAGAGGCTCCTCTCCACTTTAGCCAGCCTGCATTTATTCTATTAGTAATATCTCCATCAATTTCCCCATCATGTTGCAAAATAGATCCCAGATATTTAAAAGAATCTCTCTTCTGAATGTTATCGTCACCAATCTTAACCTCGATTCCTTCACCATTGCTTCCATCAAAGGTGCATTCCATATATTCCGTACAAAAAGAATAGAGAAGAAAAAAGAAGGAATAAATAGAATTGATTTTATTTATCAAACTTGTGTTTACAAACTCAATGTTTGGAGCTCAAGTCACATCTTGGTGTGAGAATGTGTGTGGAACTTGGTTGGGAATCAAATTTAAAACATAACAGCCTTCGAGAGTCACAAAACTTGGTTCAAACCACCTTAATGGCCATGTCAGAACTAGTCTACATCATACACAAACCCTTATGACTATGAAGCTGACTTGTATAGTGTAAGTGATAGTGGCTCTCTCTAACTGAAATGAGAAAAGAATTGACTTATCCAGAATGACAACCCAATGATTCCCTAATCCAGCAACTCTTTTCTCGAGGAGCGGGGTATTCCATTCTAAGTTCAAGTAGCAACCAGCTCAAGAGGAGGGGTGAAGAGAAGAATGGATGGAAGCCATTGTAGCTACCTATCCTTGGATGCATGACCAGTGTAGTCAAGTCATCCAGTTGTAGGCTCACATGGTATAACTTTGAAGCTCAAGCTTGCTTATTGACTATACAACATATGTACACTCCGACAATCATTTTATTTTCAATCAGGAATGCCCACTTTTTTTGGAGTTTTTTTTGAAATACTATATACAACAACATTTACATAAGGAGTTTTTCCTCTTGATCCATAAGACTAACCCTATTTTGAAGCATTATTGCAACTCACACTCTCCTGTTGTTAGACCTCGTGGCAACTGGACGGATTGGGGTGCACTTCCCTCTCTAGACGAGGACAAATGTTTCCACTTGTGTGCGTCTACGGAAAATCCAATCCCCTCACCACTCCAATTGAGTTGAGCCAAGTGAAAGGTGCAAGTGTCCAAATTAGGTCACTACCGACAAGAGTTATGCGTGCGTCTCGAAAAGTTCTAGTTAGTCAGTTGAGGTGACTTGAAACCAGCCTTGAGTCTCAAAGATTTAAGTCTGAATATACCTGAAGTACCTAAAATCTAGTTCCCATGAGGTTCTAGTAAAATTAGATGCAGTAAGGTCCAACCCAGCTCCAATCTTCGACTTTATTAAGACTAGTTCAGTCATCAAGCTCAATCCGAAAAGAATGTGAATGCTATGCAAATGTTACGCACAATGCAGAAAATATGATGCAATTTTCAAAAGATTTTACAAATATTTTTGAAAGATAAAAAGGATTTTTGGCATAAAAATAAAAAATATGTATAACTATTTACATGGGAGTGCCTCTTTCTATTCATTTATAAGAATTAAAAGGTTAAAGAATTTACAGAATGAAATGTTATCATTTTTATAGGTATATACACACACACAACTGGTAGAGAATTTTTCTTTATAGGTTTGTACATATAAAAATATTTATTTTTTTATTCTAATGATGCATATATTCCTCAAATTTATTTGAAAATAATTTTGAAAACTATAGTACAAAAATATTTTTTGCAAATATTTACAAACATTTGAAAGCCATTTTGCAAAGATTTTTCAAATAGTATATATAGATTTTTCCAAAATATTTTTGCATTCATTTTCAAAATCATTTCAGATAGGTTTTTAAAACCTTTTATTTCACACAAAGAAAAGAATTTTTACAAATCAAAACTTTTTTACAAATAATGAAAACATTTTACGAAATATTTTCCAAATAGGCCAATCCATTTTTCAGATCATTTTGCAAAAATATTTTTAACCTAATTTATTAAGCAGTATATACAAGAAAGAATTTGAGGACTAAAATGCATTTACTAATGAATTGTGTATATATATAATATTTTAGCCATATTATTACTAATAGTACGAAAGTACGAGTTATGGCTAATGTATATACAGAGTATATATGAGCCCCCTATACTTAGCTTGAGCTATGTCCTCGTAGATCAGAGAGAAAACAGAGAAGGCAACACTTGTACAGAGTATAGAAAAGTCTACACTATAACGATTAAAGAATGAAGAAATAAATGAATCAGAAGTTGACCGTCCCCACTATACTTAGGATAAAATAATCTAAAGTATAGCAGGTTGTACACAAGACAGGGAGGGTCAAGAGTGGGAATGAACATATCACAGTTCAGTTTGCTTCCCCCTATACTTAGGGCGATATATCCCTGAGTATAGTAGAGAAAATTAACAAGAGAGGAGACAGTGGAGGGGATCAAAGAATGAAAGAACTCGGGGTGCACACACCCTATACTTAGGACAAAGTACGTCCTAAGTATAGAAAACTGACAAAAAGGGGCAAAACCTCTTTTGGCAGAAACATAAAAATTAAAACAAAAAGAAGAAAAGAAGAGAAGAAGAAAAGACACATGAAGATAGATGAAAAGATCGCAGAGAATGTACGCATCCCTAACCCTATACTTAGGGTAAAAGATCCTAACTATAAGCAACGACAGGAGTGATGAAACATAACATAGAAAGAACAACACGGGGTGCACCCACTATATTTTAGACAAAGTGTGCCCTAAGCATAGACACACACATATATGGTGAATGATATGGGGTACACATGACATACGAGAGAGGGAAGGAATGTAAGACAAAACACATATATAAAACAAGGAATGATGAAGTGCAGGACGACATCTGATAAGCGAATATCGCACTCTCGTCATCATCTCCCTATGAGAATGGTGACGCAATCAGACAACAAAATACACCCTGGTATACAATCAAGTGTGTGTCAGCTACTGGGGAAAACAGATCGAAAACTAAACCATGAATTGATAGCGTGAAGTAGATCATCGGCTCGTAAGAAAGGAAGGCGAGATCAAAGCCGATAACGTAAGACATGGAGGAAGAAGGAATAGTGTGGATTCTTCCAAGTCAATCATGGTCTCAAGAAGGTACAAAAAGTGAAGAACAGGAGACTCTCTATGCAGTTGGGTATACAGTGGTCGTAAAGTCAGAAAGTCGCAAGAACACACTGAACACCACAAGGCATGGCTCAACCTTGCGAGGGTCGTCAAGGTTACTCATATGAGTCAAAGATCTCAGAATAATCAGAGGACTTAGTCCCGTGTTCCAACGGAATGGAGACACAACCAAAGAGGAGATCGAGTACATATAATAGAAGACTGGGCTTCGTGCTCCACCATAGAGGAGACACAAGAAGTGAAACCGAGTACATACAAAATGATGTATCTCCCTGCAGATAACCCTCAGGGAGTGAAACATGGTAATCAAAGAATAATCATAACAGAGCTCACCCTTGCGAGGGTCGTCAAGGTGAGTGGACTCAAAGGAGTCGGGTCCATTAGACAGATCATTAGAATCAGTTTTGGTAGGCGACAGATCGACTATCAACAGATGAGACCGCAAAACCAAGAAAGTGTGCCAACGTCCCACAGATAACCCTCGGGGATCATACTGCCAAGTAAGCAGGGAATGATAAGAGGAAGATGGCTCATCCTTGCGAGGACCGTCAAGGAGAGCGGACTCAAAGGAGTCTGGACAATTAGGTCTCGTGTTCCGACAGATCGAGCCCACACTCAGACAATGAGACCAATAACATACATCTGATGACTCGGTTTCGTGCTCCAATATATGGCAACACAAGCAGTGAGTGAAATCGAGCATAAAGAAAATGTTGCATTTTCCCGCTGATAGTCCTGGGTGAGTAATGCAAACTATGTCAATGAAGATCATGGGACTGCTGGCATCAACTCTTAGGTCCTCCAAAATAGTCAATCAATCCTCAGTCAGAGGGCATAAGATCATGTGAGGGATAAGAGATAATCAATTCAGTCGCATTACGGTCCCTCAAGTCAATCAAATCAGCTAAGATGGATCGAGATGTAGAAAGAAATCCTCTACATGCTGAAGGTGAACGGGAGAGTCAGGAGATGGAGGATGGATAAGTCCAGAAGATGAGTGAAATCGTGAGGGTTCTGGACACTGTCGCTCTGAAGGACATAAAGAGAGAACACATCAAGCATCTGAATCAAGACAGGCAGAACCTCATAATAAATCATATAGTCATAGCTCATGGTATCATCATTAAATCATCAAAATGAATCACATCCTCAATCCGTGTGCGAGATCAAAAATCCTCAATAACGAATCACACCAAGTAATCACGCAAAAAATCAGAATCCTTGATGGTATCAATGCACAGGTCCGAAGTCATATTCACCAAAAGGAGCACACCAATCTCAGCATCCTCAAAATGTGCCAGACTTACTCTAATGATCAATGTAATATGAAAACCTAGATGTAGGCCCTATCAACAAGTACAGCAGTCCCGGGTAGAAGAAGGGAAGATACAAAGGGAATGAGGAGGGTGGGCAAGATAAAAATGGACATAGACAAAATTGTGGTTCAAGGAGACCAGCTATGGGGTGATATGGGCAAGGAGAAAGCCACGAAATCCGAGGGAGACAGTGAAGATCAAGACCCAATATCATGACTCATATGCATCTGAGGAAATATATAATTAATAAAGGGAGAGGGATTCAGTGATCAAAATGACTCACACTGATCGGACTTGAAAACTCGAAGAAAGAATGAAACGTAGATGGACTCAAAATCACAATCAATGTACAAAGCAACCCCCCAGTTCACATACTCAACACAGTGAAGACCGAGATGTTGGTCTTTTATCTTTTCATTTTTAGAGTTAGACGATTTTCAAGAAGTTGTACAAACCGAAGATAGGCCTGTGATTTGGGCACTACTCTTTAGAGTACGTAGGAATAAAATGCACAAATAACGAGGGAGTTGCTCTCCCTAAAGCAATGAATCCATTACATTTTATTTTTAAGGTGCAACAGAGTTAGTGATGAATCTCGGATTCACCATTCTAAGTCTCATTAATTAAGCTCAAGTCCCTCAAAATCAACAATATTTCTGCATTTATTCTGCATAATTAGCATTCAGGCATGATTTCATAAGAATTGCATTTTAGCATTAATTTCTGCATAAAATAAGAAGCCAAAAATCCAAGCCAAAAATGACCTGTAAATAGCCTAACTTCCCCTATTTTTAACTCATTCATGCTAACACAGCATGACCCAGAACCACCTCCACTGTGTACACATCACTAACAAGAATAAATAAAAAATACAAAAAAATAATTAACCCAGTTAAGTGGACCAAAAACCCAAACCCTAGTTTCAGGATTTTCGGATTAAAAGGCACATATCTTCCCCATCCAGTGTCCGATTTGATCCTACTCACTTTTGAACTAATGCACATTCAATTACCTTCAAAACAAGACCAAGTTCAAGTGAATCGGAGCTCGTATGTGAAAGTTGGGTTTTGGGCCTCTTTTGTACATTGTATATTTTCGCGGCTTTTAACCTTGTATTTTATGCATATATTTTCTTTATCATTAAAAATCCAAAAAAATTAGAATTAGGTGTCTTCTATTTATCGTTGATTTTTCCATATTTTTTCCGGATTTTTATCGTGTTTAAAAATGACAAAAAAATTGGAAAACCCAAAAATCTAGGTATTCTATGTACATGGGATACCCCAAAAATTCACTTTTTACATTTGACCGATTTTGGCTTTGATGTCTTCATGAAAGTTGTAGTCATTTGCTATTTCTTTTTGATTTTACAAACGATTTATTTTTCGATTTATCTGGAGCTGACACGTGGCAGCCCCAGAGGCCTCCACGTGTCAGTCGTTTTCGGGCTTTTTAATATTCATTTTTATAAAAAAAATTTAAAAATTAAACCACACACGTGCAGCGCACGTGCCACCCCCGCACGCACACTACACGTGCGCCCGCGCCCTACACCTTCCAGCCACGTGGCACGCGTGTGGCCGTTCGATCTCGCTTGATCGAACTGCCACTGCTCTTCTCCTTCAATCTGACCGCCTTTCCCAAACGGCCGCCCCCGATTCCGAGATCTCCGCCAACGCCCCCACCGTTCTCGCCAACCACCTCCGTGAGCATCGCACCCCTCACCGGTCGCCTCTCTTCCCTATTTAAACCCTTCGACGCCTCCCATGTTCATCATCCGCCGATTGCACCTGGAGATCCTTCGCGGTGGTGACAGCACCGGTCGCCTCCCCGGCGAGATCCGAGCACCCAACGCTCGTCGCAGCGCTGCCTTCGCGCATGCCTTGCTCCGCGTTTCGCCGTCGAGCCACCGATACGGCATCGCCAACGACCTTCTTCTCCATCGCTACGCCTCCGCCTTCAGCGCCGCTTCACCGCCCAACGCAAGTCATCTCCAACCTCCCGTCATCAACTTCTTCGCCGGTCAACATCAACGACCACCGACACCAGGCACAACTCCTTCAACCACGGTCGATGCCAACTCCGCCAACGACGTCGACCACCGCATCGCCATCGTCATCAACGCCATAGCCAGGAGCTGCTTCGACCTCGCCTGCTCCACCGACTTCGCCTCCAGCAGCTTCGCCCCTCCGTCCAGAAGCTCTCCACCGACTCCAGCACTGCTCCGGCCACCACCCCTCGCCGGCCTTGCTTCACCGCAGAGTCCCGCTCCCCCAACTCCGTCGCGCGGCCGGGCGCTCCGACCCGAGACCCCGCCCACGTGCGTCGCACGTGGGGTGGGGGACGTCAACAGGTGCGTCATCCCCCGGGTCACGTGCTACGCACGTGACCGCGTGGTAAATTGCGAAAAACCTCTGCTACTTCTCCATATTACTGCCAAGCCCCCACCTCCAGAGGGCACGTGCCACGCACGTGCCCCTCTGGGTAATTTGCACTATCGCCCCCAGTATCTAGGTAATTGTACTTAGGCCCCCTTACTGCATATTTATTTTTATTTTATTTATTATATTTGCAGTTACACCCCTGTGTTCCCCTGTATTTTTGGACCTCTTCTTTACATTATTTTATTTTATTTAAAAATAGCACTGTGTTCCTCATATAATTCTCTACATTTTGACATGTTGTGGACATTCATGTGATCAACGGTTAATTAATAAATAATTATTTTGTGGAAATTGATATATTTTGCCCATCTTATGCTCTGAAATTTCTAGTTAATTAATTGCTGCTCTAAAAATCCTCGAAAAATCACATTTTGTAGAGATTATTTTGATTAACATTGTGCCCAAAAATCTTTGCATTTCCATGCATAATTTGCTCTGTAAAAATCATTTTGCATATTTCATTGTTTAATTTTTAATAGGTATTAGACCCCACATTTTCGAGATTTAGGATTTTTCTGAGATCCACCACCTAGTGATAGATCTTAGATAATTTTATCTCTCGAAAATAAGTAGGTTTAATATTTATTATAAATAAATATTGAAAATCATTCTGTTTGTATTTAAAAATTCATAAAAATTTCATATTGCATCAGGAAAATCTAAAAAAATTACAGTGCACTTATTTCATCATCATTTACATTGTGGCCAAGTTTTACATTTTTCGGACATTGTTTGATCGAAGTTTACATTTTAGTCCCTAAAATAGGCCGAATTTGCATTTTGCATCCCTTTATTGCATTGAAAATTCCAAAAAAAGATCGCCTTGAAAATCGAACACGAAATTGGATAGACATATCTCTAGGTTGTTCCTTTGCCTCCTTGTGATCGACCTTGGGACTTGCCCAAGTAAAATAAACATAAAACCACTTGATTAAAATTGAATAAAATTTGTGGTTATTTTTTGACTGTTTCCGATCGCCGCCTACAACGAACGACATTCATTATTTTCACACACGAAGATAAAAACAATCTTTTACACACGCGATTTCCGGACTCGTCAGATGGCGTCGTTGCCGGGGAGGCAAACGACTTAGATTTTTGTTTTGAAAATTTTTGTTTGGTTTTCCGAATTCGGGTAGTCTGCCCCCCCCGAATTTTTCATTGTAAATCACATAATTTTTTTCAGCATTTATTTTCTTATTTTATTATTTTTAAGTCACTCTCTGACATTCTCTCTCTTATTTTTCTTGCGAGGTACCCGGCGCACGTGGAGCGATTTCTTTTCAAGAAACCGATGCATCTTCACCGACATCCGAAGAAGCCGCAATTAATTTAAGATCGAGTCGAGTCGTGAGAGAGCGTGGAGTCTAGGTTTTAAATTCCTGCAAATTTTAATTTCTGTTCATTTATAGCGGTGTCCGTTTGGACTCTCGCGTGTGTAAAAAGACATTAAACTCTATTTGTGGTGTGTCGTGGCCTGTTTCACTCTCCGGTGAGGGTGGGGCCCGACTTGAGTGGCGATTAGGATAGACTTGCACATACGGCTCTGAGAGCATTTTTTTATTTTTGATTGTGCTCGTAGGATCTCAAGCCACACTGCACTTTAACTGAGACGCACATTAGATCGTTCAACTTAGCCAAATTCAACTCAATTCTTCCCGCTAATAGAACTTTCTGCTTAGGTGCGGTTTTCATCGGCTTGCACGCATTTAGTATAATTTTTTTTCAATTCTGTATTGCATCCCACATGGAGATTGCGAGGAGGCACTGTAAGTCTTCTAACTGAGCATACATCATTGTTTTTCACGTGCATCGGCTTTTCCCGAACTCCTCCCTCTTGTTTTATCACATAATTTTAAAAGGAAATTGGGACTGGACGGTAGACGTGTATTTGTGCTCATCTAAATTCTTCAGTGATCACCTAATTAAAATTGGAACTGCTAAATATAGCCGATTTCAAAAGAACCCATAAAATCAAGATTTTTTGCGGGAGAGCAACCCCAACCTTGGATGATTTTATTTTTCTGAGTGAGTGAGAGACGACACTTAAGGCTAGAGCCCAAATCCGAAATCACAGCTCGCTAATTTTTTTTACCAAGATTGATTTATCACCAACTAAAATCGAAAATATAATAGCCGAGCTCTTACGGCTTCATTGTGTACGTTGGTGAACTCGGGGTTTGAATTGTGTTTGCATTGGTGTGCGTGAACCGATTTCAAGATCAATAGCCGCACATTTGATTTCTCTTGACTATCCAGTGCAATCATCTCTCTTCTTTTCTTGATAATGGAACTCTTGTCCAAAAACTCTCGCAGATCCAACCCCTCATTCCTTTCAGAAATGACCGAGAATCCATCAGAATTATACTATGAAAACGAATTCGTGTCGGTTAGACCCAAAACACCTCCTCCAACTTCAACAAGAGACTCTCAAACACCAACACGCTCCACAAGTCCGACTTGCTTCATGAATGACAATCCTTTATTTTTGGACCAGACAGACCAACAACCGATTGAGGTCTCCACTTCTTCATATATCAATCCTCTCTACACCGATCATGCAATAGATCCTTCTTATTCGGTTAATGTCAATCCATCATTCATGGGAGATGATAACCACATGATTGAACTCAACACTTTTTCATATCTCCCATCATCCCTGCCAGTAAACACGCATGCACAATCATCAGCTTGGATTGACCATGACAACCCCCTCTTCAGACATGGCAATCATACAAAGGACTGGACTGACTACATAGAAACACATGAGCCTTGTATGCTGACTCCACCATTCCAAGATCCGACCACTCAAAGAATTGAACACCCTTCGGACCGACTCCACATGTCTGGATCATATGAGCAGCCGCCTTCCATGATTATTGAGGAGATATTTTCTGAAATTAATGATCATATATTGGATATTCCAAGAAATTCTCCTCTCAGCACAGATGAGAAAATGGAAGATGAAATTATCGAACACACACCGACTGCGCCTATGATTTATCATGAATTGAATTTTGAGGATAATATTTCGAGGATAAAAATAAGATTCAATTCAATAGAGGAGAGATTTCAAAAATTTACCGATCGATTCATCGCATTCTATGGTGGCTCGGACAGTATAATGAATGAGGAAATAACTGGATCTGAGATTGAAAATTCTGATGATATTCAGGGAGCTAGGGACGATTCTGAAAATGACTATGTCGTTGACCCTCACCCTGAACACCAGAGCCCCTTTTCATCTGAAGAACACCCCACACCCCCACACCACCCAGAAAATACCAAAAAAATAGAAACATTTGAAAATCACAAAAAATTGAAAATCCAGAAAATTTCATAAAAATTGAAACTGAAGACGATCTGCGGAATTTGGATCCGACTGTACGGGAAGCACTAGGAAAGAAACTGATTTTTGAACTTCCCTTTCTACAGGCCATTGAACACTTCCCCGACCTTAAAAGATTTTTAACGGAAAAATTAACTATGAAAAAGTCGGGCAGGATTAGAACCAAGACCGAGAGACATATATTGTCAATGGCCTCCTCCTTGGTATTGAGGAGAAAAACCAAGAGCCGCATAGTGAAGCGGTTGCTCAGATTTGATTGTGAAATCAAAGATACAATTTTCACCCATGCTCGGATTGATGACGATTCACCAATTAATATCCTCCCGACCTCTGTATTCCATGAACTCGAACTCGGACCGATTCGGAAGATACGAGAGATTGTACAATTAGCGGACCGATCAATATAGCGGCCGAGAGGAACCATTTCTGTCATCATGAAATTCCAAGGTGCTCCGCTCAAAGTAGAATGCACGATCATTGATATTGAGCATCAAGGAGAATTCACCTAGTCTCCAATCATTCTCGGAAAGCCATTCTTGGCATTGGCCAAGGCGAGTATTGATTGTGAGACTCGGGAAATCAATTTCACAACATTGGAAACACTTAGATCTGACCATATCTTTGAGGAACCTCGATCTTCTGAGGCAACCCATGAAGTCCCCGATAACCGTAACATGAAGCGGTAGAAGAACCCTACCCCGCAGCCACACATGAGATAGCGGTTGTTGATGAGACTATTGGTTTAGAAAATCTCCCCCTGCTCCATTCCCAACCGCTCTCACAATGGATAATCATGTATATGAATCATATGATCCGGAGACTTATGCATGGGCACACCCTGGGTCAACCTACTCCGACTACATGGATTACATCAACTCGACACAGGAATGCGCCAACATCGAATCAATTGAGAAAGAACATGCAGAGACTCTCCCCAGTATTTCAATTCCCGCGGATCTCAAAATAGACAAATCTTTCTACTACGATCCAGAGACATATGCATGGTCACACCCTGGAGCAACATTCTCTGAATATCTTGACCAAATCATCCCAAATCAAGAGTGCTCAAACATTCGGGAGACTAAGAACAATCACGCAGACCTTGACCAACCAAGGAGAATTTCAATGGCTATTCATCTGGATACTCAAGTGTACCGACACCTTCACGACGAAATAAAAAGAGAGTCAACTTTGACCTTTCGGAAGAGGAATCAGTTGATGATCCCTTATCAGGTCCGGAAAAGATGGTCTACATGAGTGAAGTCTGTTCGACAGCCTTAAAGCCATATCTTCGCGAGGATCCAAAATTCAATCCTCGTTGGACAACTCCCGTTCCTAACTACTACTCATACAAATCTGATGCTCCTGCACTCTTCAAGTACACTGGAATTATTTCATATGAGCTGACTGAGACCGGTGCTTCTGAGTATTCATCTGAGGACAAACTGATTGACCCCAAGAAGGAACGAAGTCTGAGGAAACAACTGAAGAAACAAAAAGATCAGAATACTTGGAGTATGTCCACTTTCAATTACTACTCCTCTGAGGATAACTCTGATGATGGATATCTTTCATCTGACTCAAACACTTCATCGATTATCCATCATGAATTTTCTGAGGATGACACTGATTGTAGTTGGGAATCATATGCCTCATCGCCGACTCATCTTTACGATCTCCCACCGCAGGCTCACAAGAAGATCAGCCGAAAACCACCTTAATCATTGGCTACCCACCCTCCCTCCCGACCACATCGGTCTCCTTGTGCAGCTTCTTCCTCTACTTAGGCCAAGGCCTAAGTATAGGGGGGACCGATGCCATCTGTATATACCATTCTTCTCCTAATTCCCGATCGCTCCATTTCCACCCTTCTTCCATACTTAGGCTGTCCAGAGCCTAAGTATAGGGGGAAGCGACATCCACCTGTATATACTCTCCTCATTTCCTGACCGCTTCTCTTTTCATTTTTTTCCACTCCCTTACGCTTAACCCGAGCTATGTCTTCTTTCCGCTTCTTGTGCTCTGAGGACACATCACTCGCTAAGTATAGGGGGGTCTGTATATATACTTTGTATATATTTTACCCATATCTCGTACTTTCGCGTAAGTCTATATGTATTTACGGGGTGGGTACTAAATGAAAAAAAAAACAACAACAACAAATAAGCACACAAAAAAAAAGTTTTTCTACTAACACTAACCGTGCCCAAAATTTTTGAAAAAAAAAGAGAAGGCTTCTTATTCCATTTTCTGCATAAAAAAATTCCCTTGCATAAAATGTCAAAAAAAAGTATATACAACAATTCAAAAAAAAGTGTCTGCATTGCACACACCTGCACTCCATCCAACATCACATGCATTTGCATCTGTGAAAAGTCATTGGGTTCTCAACCGAGTTATAAGCCAAAACCGAGAGTGGTCTGAACTTGACCTTAATCCACTTAATTTTCAGAGGAACTTCACCGAGAAATAGTATTTTAAGAGCCTCAGGTCTTTTGACTTAATTCTTTAAATTCCACATGACAATGTACAGCGTTTGACTCTTAGTGTCTAACCTGATCTCTTCATTCTGGGTACAACTCTGGAATAGGGAATTAATTCGCACTCTCGCACTATGCACTTAGCTCAACCCAGACGGGATGTTGGAAGACTGTGTGAGTCTCTTTTCTGGTAGCGTGGAAATCTAAAGACCGGAGTACGGGTTGAAATAAAGCTTCGGAAAAGGGATGGACGGCTGGGCACAATTTTTTCTAAGACCCCAAAAAATGTACGGAACAAAAAGATTCTATATCCGTAGGGGCACAACAAGATCCAAGCAGAACCACCAAAAATTCCAAATACAAAGAAGCATTCCACCAAATAAAAATCTGACCAAAAAGGTCCAAGCTTCAAGAAACCTGCAGATCTTGGTGGAGACTCGGCTACACTGGCCATCTTCACAAGGAGAGGTGACTACACTGGCCACCCTCCAGTTCTTTTCTCTTTCTTCTATCTTCTCCCTCATTCGATTGTGAACACAGCACGACAGACCTTAGAAGGAAATACCCGACTCCCCGAGGACGAGTTACTGGAGAGGAGAGGAGCATGGTAGTCCGGCATTCTGAATGGGAAGAGCTAAAACCCTTCACACACAAGAGTCGGTGATTCAATGTTCATAGGGTATACTTTGGGAAGAGGATTGATCTAAGATTACTTCTGAGCCAAAACTGTGACAATGATGTGTAGAACTTGAGGACTGTTGATTTTAAAATTCTAAGTCTCACAGAAGTTCCGCCACACTATTAATCCAAAGGTCGAGTTTAGTTTCATTTTCACCTTCAGCTCATGGTCTTGGTATGGAACCCAATATCATTTCACTTCATGGCATTTCTTTTTGATGCTCAGGGACGAGCATGGTTTAAGTATAGGGGGATGATGAATCTCGGATTCACCATTCTAAGTCTCATTAATTAAGCTCAAGTCCCTCAAAATCAACAATATTTCTGCATTTATTCTGCATAATTAGCATTCAGGCATGATTTCATAAGAATTGCATTTTAGCATTAATTTCTGCATAAAATAAGAAGCCAAAAATCCAAGCCAAAAATGACATGTAAATAGCCTAACTTCCCCTATTTTTAACTCATTCATGCTAACACCGCATGACCCAGAACCACCTCCACTGTGTACACATCACTAACAAGAATAAAAATACAAAAAAATAATTAACCCAGTTAAGTGGACCAAAAACCCAAACCCTAGTTTCAGGATTTTCGGATTAAAAGCCACATATCTTCTCCATCCAGTGTTCGATTTGATCCTGCTCACTTTTGAACTAATGCACATTCAATTACCTTCAAAACAAGACCAAGTTCAAGTGAATCGGAGCTCGTATGTGAAAGTTGGATTTTGGGCCTCTTTTGTACATTGTATATTTTCGCGGCTTTTAACCTTATATTTTCTTTATCATTAAAAATCCAAAAAAATTAGAATTAGGTGTCTTCTATTTATCGTTGATTTTTCCATATTTTTTCCGGATTTTTATCGTGTTTAAAAATGACAAAAAAATTGGAAAACCCAAAAATCTAGGTATTCTATGTACATGGGATACCCTAAAAATTCACTTTTTACATTTGACCGATTTTGGCTTTAATGTCTTCATGAAAGTTGTAGATCTCATTGAGACGAGCATTTTTCGTGAAGGAACTTTTTCGATCCAAGGTCATTTGCTACTTCTTTTTGATTTTATAAACGATTTATTTTTCGATTTATCTGGAGCTGACACGTGGCAGCCCCAGAGGCCGCCACATGTCAGTCGTTTTCGGGCTTTTTAATATTCATTTTTATAAAAAAAATTAAAACCACGCACGTGCAGCGCACGTGCCACCCCCGCACGCGCACTACACGTGCGCCCGCGCCCTACACCTTCCAGCCACGTGGCACGCGTGTGGCCGTTCGATCTCGCTTGATCGAACGACCACTACTCTTCTCCTTCAATCTGACCGCCTTTCCCAAATGGCTATCCCTGATTCTGAGATCTCCGCCAACGCCCCCGCCGTTCTCGCCAACCACCTCCGCGAGCATCGCGCCCCTCACCGGTCGCCTCTCTTCCCTATTTAAACCCTTCGACGCCTCCCATGTTCATCATCCGCCGATTGCACCTGGAGATCCTTCGCGGCGGTGACAGCACCGCGTCGCCTCTCCGGCAAGACCTGAGCACCCAATGCTCGTCGCAGCGCCGCCTTCGCGCATGCCTTGCTCCGCGTTTCGCCGTCGAGCCACCGATACGCCATCACCAACGACCTTCTTCTCCATCACTACGCCTCCGCCTTCAGCGCCGCTTCACCGCCCAACGCAAGTCATCTCCAACCTCCCGTCATCAACTTCTTCGCCGGTCAACATCAACGACCACCGACACCAGGCGTAACTCCTTCAACCACGGTCGACGCCAACTCCGCCAACGACGTCGACCACCGCACCGCCATCGTCATCGACGCCATAGCCAGGAGCCGCTTCGACCTCGCCTGCTCCACCGACTTCGCCTCCAGCAGCTTCGCCCCTCCGTCCAGAAGCTCTCCACCGACTCCAGCACCGCTCCGGCCACCACCCCTCGCCGGCCTTGCTTCACCGCAGAGTCCCGCTCCCCCAACTCCGTCGTGCGGCCGGGCGCTCCGACCCGAGACCCCGCCCACGTGCGTCGCACGTGGGGTGGGGGACGTCAGCAGGTGCGTCATCCCCCGGGTCACGTGCTACGCACGTGACCGCGGGGTAAATTGTGAAAAACCCCTGCTACTTCTCCACATTACTGCCAAGCCCCCACCTCCAGAGGGCACGTGACACGCACGTGCCCCTCTGGGTAATTTGCACTATCGCCCCCAGTATCCAGGTAATTGTACTTAGGCCCCCCTACTGCATATTTATTTTTATTTTATTTATTATATTTGCAGTTACACCCCTGTGTTCCCCTGTATTTTTGGACCTCTTCTTTACATTATTTTATTTATTTAAAAATAGCACTATGTTCCTCATATAATTCTCTACATTTTGACATGCTGTGGACATTCATGTGATCAACGGTTAATTAATAAATAATTATTTTGTGGAAATTGATATATTTTGCCCATCTTATGCTCTGAAATTTCTAGTTGATTAATCGCTGCTCTAAAAATCCTCGAAAAATCATATATTGTAGAGATTATTTTGATTAACATTGTGCCCAAAAATCTTTGCATTTGCATGCATAATTTGCTCTATAAAAATCATTTTGTATATTTCATTGTTTAATTTTTAATAGGTATTAGACCCCACATTTTCGAGATTTAGGATATTTCTGAGATCCACCACCTAGTGATAGATCTTAGATAATTTTATCTCTCGAAAATAAATAGGTTTAATATTTATTATAAATAAATATTGAAAATCATTCTGTTTGTATTTAAAAATTCATAAAAATTTCATATTGCATCAGGAAAATCTAAAAAAATTACAGTGCACTTATTTCATCATCATTTACATTGTGGCCAAGTTTTACATTTTTCGGACATTGTTTGATCGAAGTTTACATTTTAGTCCCTAAAATAGGCCGAATTTGCATTTTGCATCCCTTTATTGCATTGAAAATTCCAAAAAAAGATCGCCTTGAAAATCGAACACGAAATTGGATAGACATATCTCTAGGTTGTTCCTTTGCCTCCTTGTGATCGACCTTGGGACTTGCCCAAGTAAAATAAACATAAAACCACTTGATTAAAATTGAATAAAATTTGTGGTTATTTTTTGACTGTTTCCGATCGCCGCCTACAACGAACGACATTCATTATTCTCACACACGAAGATAAAAACAATCTTTTACACGCGCGATTTCCGGACTCGTCAGTTAGCAGTTCCAATTTTATTTAAGTAATCACCTTTTTTTTTATTATTTTTCAATGCACGTGCCTTACAATGTTTTCAATTTCCATTTAGCATCCTAAGTGAGCAAAATCAGAGGGAGAAGATTGGAAAATCCATGCAAGACGGAAATCGATGATGCATGCAAAGTCATAAAACTTACATTGCTTCCTGGCTCTCTCCATGCGTAATGCATAACATAATTGAAATGTACATATTTATCTAACTATTATGCAACTATTTATATACATATTTAGAATGAAGTGACATATACTTCAGCTTATAACTCATCGTATTTTTTCATTTCCTGTTAATGCGTAAACCATATCAAACCAAAATCGATCAATATTCGAACTTCTCTCAAAATAGATTCCGGTGTGAAATTCCATTCTATGAGTAATATTAAAAAGATAAAAAGATAGGATTCGAACTTCTCTCAAATGATTTTTAGTAATTCAAAAAAGCATAGGCATTCAACCCACATCCATTATTTTATGAGATTTTTATACCGCCACCTCCTAAATCTTGTCCAATTTCACCATAAACCATTTACTCTTTGTAATTATACTAAAACCATATAATTACTCCACAACCCCTGTAATTTTTCCAAACCTTACACCACAACCCTTAGACAAAGGCTTATGTGTTGAGCATGGAAGGCCATATAGATATCGATACCGTTTCGATATTATGTCGATATGATATTTCGACGATATATCAACGCGCTTTTGTGAAGGAAATGCCTGAAAAGGAGGATATATAGCCATATCGATACCGATATCGATCTCATCTCCATATCGCTATATCGTCGATATATCGCGACATTTCTTTCCATCGAGTTAAATTACATGCGACGTGGCGTAATTACAAAGATTGAAAGACGGGCACGGACTGTTTTGTAATTTAAACTATATTTTAGGGTTCATTTAAAAGTGCCTTCTTTATTTTTCTCGGGGTCCTCTCGTGGAATGTAGGTAGAACAGGATCCGGTTATCGTTACACCGTCCTCGTTTTCTTCTTCCGAGTCCTTGCGGTAACAGAGGCGAGGTCGCTAGGGTTTCCGGGAAGCGGAGAATAATACGTCCGGCGAGCCATTTCGCGGCTGCAGATGCGAGAAGCGAGGTCTTTTAGGGTTCCGAGGAGTGGAGAATAGAGACGGCCGGCGATGTGAGTTGGCCCCTTTCCGTCTCTTCGTCTCTCCACTAATCTCTCCGTCCCTCACCCCCCCCCCCCCCCCCCCCCCCCCCCCCCCCGGTCTCGTCGCCGTTACTCTCTACTCCACCACCTCCTCCTCCCCTCATATTCTTCCTTCTTGACCCGATGCCATTTTTATTCATGCACCTGTCGTTTACTGGTTTATCTTAATTGTAATATACCATAAGGTTAATCTTTGCGTCATGTAAACCGGAGTGGTACCGTGGTATAAACATTCACAATTTGTTTTTTTAATACGAAAACTTAGGAAACCGCATGATCTGCACAGAAGTCTGGCTAATTGCCTGCATACCACAAGCTCCTTTTGGACCATATGGCCAAATGGACACTGCATACCGGCTTTCTGAATCTTGCTTTAAATGATATGTGTTAACTTCATTAAAAAACACAGTGTTCAGGTCTGATGATTTATATCTAGAAACGTGGGCTTGCCTTGTCCGAAGTGTGGGACGTTGGTTACGGCCTATGTTGAAGTCCAACTATCAAAAGTATTTGCATGTGTATGGAAACCCTTCAGGAATTTGTATAAATGAAAACACAATGCTCTATGCTGATATAGTTTGCTTGAATTAGCAATTAAGTGATACTGCAGCCTGTATTTATGACCCCATAAGCATTTGTGACCAAAAAAACAGTTGATAACACATGTTGATCTTTAACATGGCTCTAATAAGAAGCTTTACAAAATGGTTTATATTCTTTTACTCTACTATTTTAAGAAACTTATTTGAATATGTCAAATTGGGAAATGAAACAAATAGGGTGAATAGAAATCTCCTTATTCTTTTTTATCCTTTTTATCTTCTCTCTTGTCTTTTATCACTAGGAAAACATTACCGCTCTTTGCGATAGTCAAAAAAGACAATTTATACGTAATTAAAACTGCGAATAGCATATTAATACACTTAAATTCATAATTACAATCTTTTATACATGTAAAGGACAAATATGTAGTATATAGTTTATATAAAGAGGGCAAGGAGTATGTGCCCATGGGCACTGACAACATTGTGTGCCCACTAGGTTTTAAATACTCAAATCCTAGTGTGAACACAGTCCAACAATAATAATCAATCAACGTCTATGATGAAATGAATCCAGTGTCGCTCGATGGATGTGTTACAAAACTCCAAATGACCTAAAATTTTAATACAGTCTTCATTTCATAGTATAAATCAATATCAACGGATTTGATTTGTGTTTTTACTGTAAATTATTCATTTTTTTACAGATGGGAACACACAGTTGTGTGTGGTCATGGGCACATTTTCTTTTTCTCTTATAGAAATTCCCAATTAGCGATCATGGAGTGGTTTTTTCATTTTTTAAAAAGCACACAGGTATGATGGAGTTTATTATATAAATACGGTATCGTAAGTCCATTCATTGATAAAATAAATATTTCCAGCCATTTATAAGCAAATCCGCACAAAAAATATGTATGAGTTATAGAATTTTTTATATTCGAGTATGAAAATTCAACGTAGAGGGAGTATATGTCTTATTCAATATTTAATGATATAATTTGGAAAAATTGCAAGCAAAAAATTTATTTAGCAAGAATGGAATTTTTTTATGGTCCATTCAAAAATCTGTTAGCATAAAATGATTATGAAATTAATCGTTCAAAATATTGAAATAATTTAAATTTAAATCTAGGTAGTCAGCGGATATGCTTGATGCTTGGTATTATTAATTTCTTATACCAATATTTACGTTTGCTTGATGGAAAGGTTCGTCACATACGCATATTCTCATTTTGAGATTTTTATAGGGATACGAATGTACTTAATATATTCGATATATGACACATAAGGCTTTTTATTTACTACAGTAGGTAGCTGGTATACAAATTAATTATATATATTATCATTCATTTATCCTTTTGTGCATGGATGTGGATGAGTAAGTCAAGAAACAACTAGAAAGTTTATGGTCAACGTATATTCTCCACGTCTTAGTTCATTTGAGGTGATCTTTGTGTCAACAATTATTTGCTTAATATTTTTATAATTCTTAAATTCAACTTTACATATAGATTAGTAATTAACATATGATTTTTATGATCAAATATTTATACATATAAACAAACTTTCATGAATTTTATAATCATCATTGATTTACTGTCATTGATTTATTGTAGTGTTTACATCAGTAAGATGTTTATTGCAAAAGTAATTAAATTAATATATCGTAAAATGGAGTAGATGGATTATAAGGCGAAAGTGAGAGAAAAAAGAATAATGCTAAATTTATTAAAGGTGAGATATGCGTAATTGTTGTGATGAAATTTAATATATGTGCATGTATATTTAGACTGAGGATATTAAAGGAGAGGGAGATTTTTTTGATTAGAGAGAGGTAGATGGGAGAGTCATGTGACTTGAGAGTACAAAAGAGAAAACATATGCAAAGAGAGAGCCGACAAAGAGACGGCTTTTCAGATTGAGAGCTGGTGAGAGAGAGAGAGAGAGGAAGAGAAAATGGGGAAGAGAATTGAGGTGAGAGATTGAGATGGGAGAGTTGTTGAGAGCAACACAAATAATGATAAAATTGTGGGGAATGAGAGTGCACAATTGGGAGTAGAGAGAGCACAGAGAGGATAGAGTATGGGGGAGAGTGCAACGTGTCCAACAGAGAGAGAGTGGAATGGAACCCATCTTTAGTTAATATAGAGACCGACCCCCAAGATTTTCTAATAGTTCCCTCTCTTTTTTTGGGATTGATTTTTTCCCTGCAACCTTTATTTTTTCTTTCTTTTCTTTTAATTTTTTGTATCATGAGTAGTCGACGCTATCAGGCTGCACAAAGAATACATAAAAAGTACAACATAACCGATCCAAGGCTTGTATAACACTGCGACACCCAGGCTCCCACCTGAAGGACGCATGAAGACAACCATCGTTGTTCACTTTTTACGGCTTTAGAGCATGAGCATTGCTGCTTTGTTATGCTGTTTCTCGATCACTACGGCCCTTTGATATGAATGCATGCTGTTAAGCCACTGTAATCATGTTGAACTGCTATCTTGTGTGCTTGTCGCATGTGGCAGTTCTCTTTGCACATCTCATATGGTACACTCTTCTTTGTGCTTCCCCTTTCTCAGAAGCCGTTTCCTCTTTTTCTGCTCTATGGTTCTTAACAACATATTGGGAATGAAAAATGAACTTCAAAATTTCCAATACCATGTTGAAGACAAGAGTACGAACAATAATATCAAAACTTGAATTTATATGGTTCTAAATTGCTAGAATGATCGTCATAATCATGTTGGACTGCTATCTTGTTTGCTTGTCACATGTGGCAGTTCTCTCCGCACATCTCATATGGTACACTCTTCTTTGTGCTTCCACCTTCTCGGAAACCGTTGCCTCTTTTTCTGCTCTGTGGTTCTTGACAACATAATTGATATGAAAAGTGAACTTCGAAATTTCCAATACAATGTTGAAAATGAAAATATGAACAATAATATCAAAACTTGAACTTATCTGGTTCTAAATGGCAAAAATGATTGTCGTACTCTAGGAGAAGGGGATTTTCTACTGAACTTGTACAAGGCCCTATATAGGGTCCAAACCCAATTCTCTCACTGTGGGTGATGTGGGTCCGATTTCATGGCCTTATATTACACAATAGATGGATCTTCTTCAGTATCTAATTACTCAGTTGACTCGACCTTCATTTAGAATCCTTTATTGTTCTCGATGTTTATCTTTGTAATAAGGATAAAAGAACTTGTCAAATGCTTGAAAGATACAGTGGCCCAAAAAGTCGTCTAAAAACCTGTACTCATTCGATGTCATCCTTATTTATACACACATGCATACATACATATGCTTGCATGTGCATGTATGTAGGTATCAATGTATGCATTTATTCCATCAAGTTTAGTCGACTTTGAATATGTTTTTTTTTGTCCAAGGAAAAATTTGTATTTCCTCATAAAGTTTAAAGCTGAATCTTACTCTTCACAGGTTGTTAGATATAGAGGGCTGAATTAAATTTGAGTCATGCCATTCAATCAAGAAGATGATATTGAAGAAATGGCCGATGATTACGAAATGGATGATGTCGATGATGTTTTGGACGAGGAGTTTCTTCTGAGGGAGATGGAAAATTCAGAATCTGATGAAGATGAATATAGAAACTTGGTTGGCCATTTTGAGATTTTGATTTTTGTCATCAGTTGGGCTTTCATTCGTCGAAGTGGATGACATTCTTCTCTTGTTTATGTTTATGGCTTTCCACAGGATCCTAGGATCACTGACACTTCTTCTGCACAAGCAAGGAGAGGCAAAGATATCCAAGGAATTCCATGGGATAGGCTGAACATTACTAGGAACAAGTACAGACAGACCAGACTGGAACAATACAAAAATTATGAGAATATTCCTACATCTGGCGAGAGATCCGAGAAGGCATGCAGATTTTCAGTTTAACTTTTCTTGAGCACATTCTATCTTTTTCGTATGTTGTTGACGATTTATTTGATGTTTTGTCCTAGGCATGCAAACCAACAAGAAAGGGAGGGGAATATTATGAGTTCCAATGCAACACCAGATCTGTGAAATCAACTATATTGCACTTTCAGGTAACGTGAAGATCTAGCATTTTGCTTATGAAATTTAACAGGAATATTTTCATTGTCAAAGTAAAATTCTGGTTATATGTGTTGTGTGCATGGATTGAATAATTAGAATTTTGACGTAATCCATGCTGATTTAACTGTAATGGGTTGGAGTTTTTCTAACCCATTCCTATTCCGTCAACGCATTAACCTAGTCTGGTCCTCTCCATTATATTTTTTGATTTCATTGGGGGGGAGGGGGGCTGGAAGGGAACATAGAGGGATAGATCGAGTCAGATTGCTGTGATTTGAGCAATTTGGCTGGCCAGAAATGGTGTCATATTTAACAAGGACCGTTTTTATGCTGAAAATGTTGTGGCACATACTAAGGCGTTGACGCCGTTGAGTGAAAGCTGGCATTTGTAATATGCTAAGTGCGGCATTAGCTTCCGTTGTGGTGTCTTGTAAAGTTTACATTTGGTGATTAATGGTGAAGTTTTTGGGTCCACACCTACATGGTGTAAGCCCTATTTTTTTTTTCAAAAATATTTTTTGATTTCTTATCCCCCCTCCCCCAAGTTTCCTCAATTGGGTACGATCTCGATGATTTGGATTGCTAAACCATAAATATTTGCTAGAGAACTCAATAAAATTATAAATTCATGTCGAGGGCGTTGTTGCAATTGAATGGCATACATGTTGCAAAATTGTGCCCATTGCAGGGGAAGGTGCATGACTATTGGCCAGGAGAGAATGCTGGGAATATTTAGAGTCTGCAGAGGGATCTTTGGGGAGTGCAATAGCTAAAGTGGGGGAAAGGATGGTTTCTGAAGTTTGAGGTCTAGTTAAATGCTCTATAGGTTGTACCATTTGGAATAAGAACAACAAATCCAACAATATATGAAGAATATGCAGAAAAAATGTCAAGAATACTCTTTTGAACAATAACAAGAGTATATGTGCATGTTCTAGTTTTAAATGGATGAGGTACCACTGAATGTTTAAGGTAATACTACAATATTGGAATTTGTGATGCTTTGTGACACCGTATTGGGTCGATAGTTATAGAATTGCTAAGAGAATGCTTATAGTTGGGATGAAGATGGTCATGTGGAAGTATGATCACACATATATGGATTGTATTTATGATGAGATTACTTGATAATAATTGATTTTGGCTTATATAGAGATACAATAAGTGAAAGTCGTTTAAGGTAGTTTGGATATGTGTAAAAGAGTTCCATCTAGTGTTATGGTATTAGGCGGAAGTAAATTTTTTTGAGAAAGTAGCGGGGATCACCCTTGGTAGATGGTCGCCCATTAGGCGTAAGAAACTGAACTTTGCAAGAGGAGGTGAGGAGAATATATGATGCAGATGGAAAAATGAGAAGGGATGAGAAAATTATTAGAATTGTGACACGCTTCGCGTTGTTGAGAGAGGAATGTAGTAAAGAGGAGAAATCCTAGAAAATTGAGAGAGAAAGGACATAATGGTGGAGGCACTATCCACACTAAAACTCACAATTTTAATTCATAATCTAATCTCCTTACAATAGACTAGGGCCTTCTTTATATGGAGCAGGGGTCCAATTACAAATTGGTAACATGACAAAATTGTAATATAATAAAATCCTTATTAATTCTAATCGACTAACTACTTTATTAGATATCACATACGATCTCATTATTTGAATAGAAATAAAAATTGCAATGGACTCAATTAACTGAAAATAAAATTACGTTGACCGTAATTTAATTAGACTAATAATTTAACTAGACTTAGATAATGGTCAAATTCTCATTGACCCCCTCAATTTGGATTTGATTGCGTCAATTCTCCATAACTTGAAAAATTCGTCTCCTAACGAATTGTTTGATCTTTAGGCTTGAGATGTGAAAATTAAATTCCAGCTTTCCTGATTCTATGTTGAAAGAACAAATGCGGAGCATACAACGGTATCCATATATCCTTGGTGTGGTGGTTGGAGTTATCAACTTCACGTTGGAAGAACATATGTGGTGCAAAAGGTGACGTCCTTGTGGATGTAGCTCCCCTGATGTGGTGCTTGAAGAATTGACGGGGCAACTTCATCACATACACCACAGAATTTGTAGGAGCCATAGAGAATGAATGGCACAAGTCTAGGACGAGAGGAGATGTGGTTAATGTACTAGACCATCGGATCCTTATATAGGTAATCCCACATTTATAATTTTAATTGGAGAAGGTGACTGCTCTTATTTCCTGTTCTGAGTACCTCTTTTCAAATATTCTTGATCTTAGGGGTGGAAGCGCAAATTTCCTACCCCTTCATCTAGGTAATTCCTCTTGAGTTCCCACCAACGTTAACCTTTGAATATACTCTTTCTGAAGGAGGGGTTTCACATTAATTATTTAAACCAATTACCAATCTCTAG
Source organism: Ottelia alismoides (assembly GCA_037367405.1). NCBI lineage: Eukaryota > Viridiplantae > Streptophyta > Magnoliopsida > Alismatales > Hydrocharitaceae > Ottelia > Ottelia alismoides. The sequence continues at coordinate 1,811,240 of JAZKJV010009256.1, read as the reverse complement.
TTTCATGGGATTCACATCTCTTTGAAGAGAAAGCCCACGTCCGGGTTTCTTCCTCTCCCAGTCCAGCGGCGGCAGTGCCAATCGAGATGCTGCTTGCAGTAGTACCAAGGGAGGGTGCCGGCGGCAGCTTCAAACCCTCCAACGATGGAGCCTCAACCATTGGCAGTGGAGGATCTCGAGAAGGCGGTGGCATTGATCTCTATATCTAGCAATGTGGTACTGGGTTGGTGGCATCATTTATGAGGGTGGACCATCTGAGGGCAGCGCCTCTTGAAGAGACATGGGCGGCAACGATGATCCTCCTTATTCCTTTCATGATGGCATCATTGATATTAGTGAGAATGATGATATCGGTGGCAATGATGATGCGGATTCTAGGGCTTGACACATTGATAGAGATGCTGATGGCTTCAGCGGTGGTTCACACAATGGTGGGGGCAGGGAGGGGCGTGCATCGACGACCAGGGTGGTTGCAGTGTCTTTTGGACAACAACCTGAAACGTAGCTAGGACACCATTTTGGCATCTTTTTTGATTTTTTCTTCTTTGTTTCCTATGTAAAATCGATCTAGAACTTCATATTCTTCATTCGTGGTATTTTCATCGAATAGGGGACATGTTTCGTCATGGTTTTCTTCATCTTCTTGTTCATGGACAACAACATGCACCACAGAAAAATCAATGATTTCATATTCTTTTTCCACACTTTCGTCGAATATTGGTCTTGTGTCTTCATTTTTTTGTTATACAACAGTTGTAACAATAAAATCTTCTTTCGGATTGAAATATCTTCATTTTCCTGATCAAAATTGGGTTGCACAATGGTGGGGGTAGGGAGGGGCGTGCATCGACGACCAGGGTGGTTGCAGTGCCTTTTGGACAACAACCTGAAACGTAGCTAGGACACCATTTTGGCGTCTTTTTTGATTTTTTCTTCTTTGCTTCCTATGTAAAATCGATCTAGAACTTCATATTCTTCATCCGTGGTATTTTCATCGAATAGGGGACATGTTTCGTCATGGTTTTCTTCATCTTCTTGTTCATGGACAACAACATGGACCACATAAAAATCAATGATTTCATATTCTTCTTCCACACTTTCGTCGAATATTGGTGTAATACGCGTTTTTGTACACTATACTTTTGAATGATATCAAGTGTTATTTCAAGGAAATATTGAATTAATAGTATTTGACACAGTCAATAGATTCGCTTTGATGCAACAATTTCATTGAAACTTGTTTTGTAAAAATCAGAGACCATCTTGAATAATTATGACTTTTAAGAGTTCTTTGGATTGTCTAGCACATCATTAAGACTAATTAAGTATGATTAGTGTTAATTACCCGTCATTAGGGATAGTTAAGCGTCATTAGCATAGATTTATACTCATTAGCCATAATCACATCACTAAGACTAATTAAACATGATTAGTGCTAATTACCCATCATTAGTGATAATTAAGCGTCATTAGCATAGATTTATACTCATTAGACATAATCACATCATTAAGACTAATTAAGCATGATTAGTGCTAATTACACATCATTAGTGATAATTAAGCGTCATTAGCATAGATTTATACTCATTAGACATAATCACATCATTAAGACTAATTAAGCATGATTAGTGCTAATTACCCATCATTAGTGATAATTAAGCGTCATTAGCATAGATTTATACTCATTAGTTATAATCACATCATTAAGACTAATTAAGCATGATTAGTGCTAATTACCCGCCATTAGTGTTAATTAAGCGTCATTAGCAAAAGTAGGACACATGGAGTGTAAATCATGGGACACGTGTCGTTCTATGGTCAGGACATGTGTCAAAACCTCAGTAGTGCCATGTGTCATTATCTTGAGACTAACACATGTCACGGTGTAGTCTTTTGCTTGGGCAACAAGTAAACTCGTGGATAAGCCATGCCTATTGCTTGGGCAACAAGTAATCTCATGGATAAGACTAGCCACATACTTGGGCAACAAGTTTCCTTGTGATATTGCCATGTGCCATGCCATGTGTCTTCATACACATGAGCCTCCCTTACATGTTGACACATGTCACACATGTAAAGGGGATGGGGGGCTATAAATACCCATGACCCCCCATACACCTCCTCACATCATCCCACACCCATTTCTCCACCATAAAGCCGCAAGGCCGCCGAGGTTGCGAGAGGAGCTCGAGAGGAGCCGCGACGAAGCCCTGCCGGATATCGAGCGTGTTTTTGAAGCCGTAACGAAGTTCTGTACGCACCAAGCCGTAGTATTCAATCCAAGACGGCCTTAGGGGGGGATTTCACAAAAGAAACGTTTCCGACCCAAGTTAGACAACAATCAGGTGAGGGATTCTCAAGCGCTATTTTAAAGCACTAGTTTTTAGCTTTTATGCATAGTTTTGAATAGCAAGTATGAAATCGTGTTTTTCTAAAGCTTTTACGCATGAATTACAAGTACCATACAGTTGATATGAAAGTAGGGCTTTAGAACGTATTTCAGGCGTCGTTTCAAGTCTTTTATCATGATAGCACGTTTTTATGCATTTTGTTCTTGATGGAACACGAGACGTGATGTTTCACTATTTAGATATGAGTTTTATGCAAAGAATTATGTTTTGCACGGTTACTATGCATTATGGCTCAGTTTTCAAGTTCTTAAACAAGTTCTAGCTATCAGAATATGTATGTTATGCCAAGAGTGTTTTATGTTCATGATTTAGCTGCTATGAGATTGAATTAGCAAAAGTACAGTTTATTAGTGACAAGAAAAGGATCAGAATCAGAAGATAAGCACCACAGTAGCTCTTTTATACAATTCGTGAACTAGCCATTAGATATGGTGATGTCATTAGATATGACCCTGAAACCGCCATTAGATATGGCAAACCATTAGATATGGTATCAAGAGGACTTTGGGTCCGCATTCTGTATACATATAGGCTTTGGGCCGTATGCAGGGTGTTTTTGGTCTTTGGGACCGTCTGCGCGTATGACTTAGCTTTGTTTCAGCGTTCATGAGTCAATAAATTAGCCACAGTGGTGATTAGTATAAACAGCTTGATAGTAATGATTATGTTTCAGTTTATCTGCTTTTGAAGTGATTTCAGCATTCAATAGCAAAACTAGCATGTTTTATATGTAATTTCTGTTATAAAGTCTCTTTCAAGCTATTTCACAGTATTAAGCATAAACTTTTGTCATGATGCTCATATTTCAGATTTTAATTATATGTAAAAAGCTTGAGATCCTTTCACTGGGTCTAAGCTCATAAATGGGTTTAGACTCATCCCGTTATATTATATTTTATACAGATCAGCAGAATCACGATTAGCAGGAGAAAGGACCACGGATACACTTGAAGGAGGTGTCTTTTTGCTTTAAGGTTGTTTTTGTAGTGTTTGTGTTATTTTGTAAGAAGTTGTAATAGATAGAATTTGTGTAATACACTTGCTGATGTTGTGAACTTGAAATACAAAGATGTTATGTTTTTGAGATTGCCACATGTTTACTTGAGGAAAAAAAAAATATGAGGAAGAAAGATCTCTGTCGCGGCACGTTCTGGTTAGCGGGACGGGTCGTGACAACTTGTGGTATCAGAGCAAAGGTTTTAGGACCTTGAGCAAGAATTATATTAGGAGTTGACCTATAAGTATTAGAAGATAATTTAGTTATTGATATTATAGTCTTGAGGATATCTAGAATCATTATTGGAGGATTCATATCAATGAAGGATCTAATTGAGGTTTTATTTAGGAAACAATGACAGTAGAGTAGCCACATGGGACCACACAAGGCCCTAGTCACGAGAATGATAACAATAACAACGTGTACGACACGTTGACCTTGATAGCACAAACACTAGGAGGTATGGCTGCCCACTCAGTTAGAAGACATGAATTTGAGCACCAGTTACCATTTGAACATGTAAAGAAGTTGGGAGAGAACTATTTATAGGAGACAGTGACCCAAAGGAAAATAGAAGACTAAACAGAGTGACTGTCCACAATAAACATCCTTTGCCCAGAATAGATGACTTATTTGATCAATTGCAAGGGATTTCTGTGTTTTCAAAGATAGATTTGAGATCAGGGTATGAAAATAAAAAAAATAGAGTCGAAGATGTACCTAAGACTACCTTTAGAACTCGTTATGGGCATTATGAATTCCTAGTAATGCCTTTTGGATTGACAAATGCCCCAGCTGCTTTTATGGACTTAATGAATAGGGTTTTCCGTCCCTATCTGGACAAGTTTGTGATCGTATTTATTGATGATATTCTAGTATATTCTAAAACAGGGGAAGAACATAGAGAACACTTGAGAATTGTACTTCAAACTCTGAAAGAACATCGATTATATGCAAAGTCTGATAAATGTGAGTTTTGGTTGAAGAAGGTTGCATTTCTAGGCCATGTTATATCGGGAGAAGGGATAACAGTAGATCCATCAAAGATAGAAGTTGTTCTTAGATGGGAACGACCGATAAATGCATCAGAAATCTGAGGTTTTCTTGGATTAGCTGGGTATTATCGAAGATTTGTAGAAAACTTCTCTAGAATTGCTGCACCATTAACAAGGTTAACTAGGAAGAATGTGAAGTATAGTTGGGATGAAGAATGCGAAAAGAGTTTTAAGGAACTCAAGAATCGTCTCACCTCAGCACCTATACTTAGCTTTCCTTCAGGGAAAGGTAATTATGTAATCTATAGTGATGCCTCGAGACAAGGGCTGGGATGCGTCTTAATGCAGAATGATAAGGTGATTGCTTATGCTTCTAGACAGCTAAAACAACATGAGTTAAATTACCCAACTCATGACCTTGAGTTAGCTGCTATAATATTTGCCTTAAAGATCTGGAGACACTACCTATATGGAGAAACTTGTCAAATCTTTACGGATCATAAGAGTTTGAAATATATTTTCTCTCAGAAAGAGTTGAATCTAAGACAAAGAAGATGGTTAGAACTAATCAAAGATTATGATTGTTCCATAGAATATCATCCGGGGAAAGCCAATGTTGTAACTGTCTTTCATCCTCAAACAGATGGGCAATCAGAACGGACTATCTAGACTCTAGAAGACATGCTTAGAGCCTGTGCACTAAGCTTTAAAGAAAGCTGGGATGAACATCTCTCACTTATAGAGTTTGCATATAATAACAGCTATCATACTAGTATTGGGATGGCACCTTATGAAGCCTTGTATGGTAGACCATGCAGAACACCTATCTGTTGGAGTGAGGTTGGAGAAAGAAAATTGGTTCAACCTGAATTAATACAAAGTACAATAGAAAAAGTTGAGGAAATCAAGAGATGCTTAAAGGCAGCACAAAGCAGACAGAAAAGTTACGCAGATAAGCGAAGGAGAGACTTAGAGTTTCAAGTGGGAGACCATGTATTTCTGAAAGTATCTCCATGGAAAGGCCTAATTAGATTTGGGAAGAAAGGGAAACTAAGCCCTAGATACATTGGCCCTTACGAGATTACTGAGAGAATTGGAAGTGTAGCTTATCGACTTCGACTTCCAGCTGAACTAGCAAGGATACATGATGTCTTTCATGTCTCTACACTTCGGAAGTTTATTCCAGACCCAACCCATATGATACAACCGCAAGATATTCAATTGAAGGAAGATATGTCATACGAGGAGGTTCCTGTGGAAATTCTAGATTATAAAGTACAAGAGCTTCGTACAAAGAAGATTCCTTTAGTCAAAGTTCTATGGAGGAGTCACGCAATAGAAGAAGCCACATGGGAACGAGAGGAAGAAATGAGATCTCAATATCCCCACTTATTTTTCAAGCTAGCAAAGGTACTTAAATTTCGAGGACGAAATTTATTACAAGTAGGGGAGAATTGTAATACGCGTTTTTGTACACTATACTTTTGAATGATATCAAGTGTTATTTCAAGGAAATATTGAATTAATAGTATTTGACACAGTCAATAGATTCGCTTTGATGCAACAATTTCATTGAAACTTGTTTTGTAAAAATCAGAGACCATCTTGAATAATTATGACTTTTAAGAGTTCTTTGGATTGTCTAGCACATCATTAAGACTAATTAAGTATGATTAGTGTTAATTACCCGTCATTAGGGATAGTTAAGCGTCATTAGCATAGATTTATACTCATTAGCCATAATCACATCACTAAGACTAATTAAACATGATTAGTGCTAATTACACATCATTAGTGATAATTAAGCGTCATTAGCATAGATTTATACTCATTAGACATAATCACATCATTAAGACTAATTAAGCATGATTAGTGCTAATTACCCATCATTAGTGATAATTAAGCGTCATTAGCATAGATTTATACTCATTAGTTATAATCACATCATTAAGACTAATTAAGCATGATTAGTGCTAATTACACATCATTAGTGATAATTAAGCGTCATTAGCATAGATTTATACTCATTAGACATAATCACATCATTAAGACTAATTAAGCATGATTAGTGCTAATTACCCATCATTAGTGATAATTAAGCGTCATTAGCATAGATTTATACTCATTAGTTATAATCACATCATTAAGACTAATTAAGCATGATTAGTGCTAATTACCCGCCATTAGTGTTAATTAAGCGTCATTAGCAAAAGTAGGACACATGGAGTGTAAATCATGGGACACGTGTCGTTCTATGGTCAGGACATGTGTCAAAACCTCAGTAGTGCCATGTGTCATTATCTTGAGACTAACACATGTCACGGTGTAGTCTTTTGCTTGGGCAACAAGTAAACTCGTGGATAAGCCATGCCTATTGCTTGGGCAACAAGTAATCTCATGGATAAGACTAGCCACATACTTGGGCAACAAGTTTCCTTGTGATATTGCCATGTGCCATGCCATGTGTCTTCATACACATGAGCCTCCCTTACATGTTGACACATGTCACACATGTAAAGGGGATGGGGGGCTATAAATACCCATGACCCCCCATACACCTCCTCACATCATCCCACACCCATTTCTCCACCATAAAGCCGCAAGGCCGCCGAGGTTGCGAGAGGAGCTCGAGAGGAGCCGCGACGAAGCCCTGCCGGATATCGAGCGTGTTTTTGAAGCCGTAACGAAGTTCTGTACGCACCAAGCCGTAGTATTCAATCCAAGACGGCCTTAGGGGGGGATTTCACAAAAGAAACGTTTCCGACCCAAGTTAGACAACAATCAGGTGAGGGATTCTCAAGCGCTATTTTAAAGCACTAGTTTTTAGCTTTTATGCATAGTTTTGAATAGCAAGTATGAAATCGTGTTTTTCTAAAGCTTTTACGCATGAATTACAAGTACCATACAGTTGATATGAAAGTAGGGCTTTAGAACGTATTTCAGGCGTCGTTTCAAGTCTTTTATCATGATAGCACGTTTTTATGCATTTTGTTCTTGATGGAACACGAGACGTGATGTTTCACTATTTAGATATGAGTTTTATGCAAAGAATTATGTTTTGCACGGTTACTATGCATTATGGCTCAGTTTTCAAGTTCTTAAACAAGTTCTAGCTATCAGAATATGTATGTTATGCCAAGAGTGTTTTATGTTCATGATTTAGCTGCTATGAGATTGAATTAGCAAAAGTACAGTTTATTAGTGACAAGAAAAGGATCAGAATCAGAAGATAAGCACCACAGTAGCTCTTTTATACAATTCGTGAACTAGCCATTAGATATGGTGATGTCATTAGATATGACCCTGAAACCGCCATTAGATATGGCAAACCATTAGATATGGTATCAAGAGGACTTTGGGTCCGCATTCTGTATACATATAGGCTTTGGGCCGTATGCAGGGTGTTTTTGGTCTTTGGGACCGTCTGCGCGTATGACTTAGCTTTGTTTCAGCGTTCATGAGTCAATAAATTAGCCACAGTGGTGATTAGTATAAACAGCTTGATAGTAATGATTATGTTTCAGTTTATCTGCTTTTGAAGTGATTTCAGCATTCAATAGCAAAACTAGCATGTTTTATATGTAATTTCTGTTATAAAGTCTCTTTCAAGCTATTTCACAGTATTAAGCATAAACTTTTGTCATGATGCTCATATTTCAGATTTTAATTATATGTAAAAAGCTTGAGATCCTTTCACTGGGTCTAAGCTCATAAATGGGTTTAGACTCATCCCGTTATATTATATTTTATACAGATCAGCAGAATCACGATTAGCAGGAGAAAGGACCACGGATACACTTGAAGGAGGTGTCTTTTTGCTTTAAGGTTGTTTTTGTAGTGTTTGTGTTATTTTGTAAGAAGTTGTAATAGATAGAATTTGTGTAATACACTTGCTGATGTTGTGAACTTGAAATACAAAGATGTTATGTTTTTGAGATTGCCACATGTTTACTTGAGGAAAAAAAAAATATGAGGAAGAAAGATCTCTGTCGCGGCACGTTCTGGTTAGCGGGACGGGTCGTGACAACTTGTGGTATCAGAGCAAAGGTTTTAGGACCTTGAGCAAGAATTATATTAGGAGTTGACCTATAAGTATTAGAAGATAATTTAGTTATTGATATTATAGTCTTGAGGATATCTAGAATCATTATTGGAGGATTCATATCAATGAAGGATCTAATTGAGGTTTTATTTAGGAAACAATGACAGTAGAGTAGCCACATGGGACCACACAAGGCCCTAGTCACGAGAATGATAACAATAACAACGTGTACGACACGTTGACCTTGATAGCACAAACACTAGGAGGTATGGCTGCCCACTCAGTTAGAAGACATGAATTTGAGCACCAGTTACCATTTGAACATGTAAAGAAGTTGGGAGAGAACTATTTATAGGAGACAGTGACCCAAAGGAAAATAGAAGACTAAACAGAGTGACTGTCCACAATAAACATCCTTTGCCCAGAATAGATGACTTATTTGATCAATTGCAAGGGATTTCTGTGTTTTCAAAGATAGATTTGAGATCAGGGTATGAAAATAAAAAAAATAGAGTCGAAGATGTACCTAAGACTACCTTTAGAACTCGTTATGGGCATTATGAATTCCTAGTAATGCCTTTTGGATTGACAAATGCCCCAGCTGCTTTTATGGACTTAATGAATAGGGTTTTCCGTCCCTATCTGGACAAGTTTGTGATCGTATTTATTGATGATATTCTAGTATATTCTAAAACAGGGGAAGAACATAGAGAACACTTGAGAATTGTACTTCAAACTCTGAAAGAACATCGATTATATGCAAAGTCTGATAAATGTGAGTTTTGGTTGAAGAAGGTTGCATTTCTAGGCCATGTTATATCGGGAGAAGGGATAACAGTAGATCCATCAAAGATAGAAGTTGTTCTTAGATGGGAACGACCGATAAATGCATCAGAAATCTGAGGTTTTCTTGGATTAGCTGGGTATTATCGAAGATTTGTAGAAAACTTCTCTAGAATTGCTGCACCATTAACAAGGTTAACTAGGAAGAATGTGAAGTATAGTTGGGATGAAGAATGCGAAAAGAGTTTTAAGGAACTCAAGAATCGTCTCACCTCAGCACCTATACTTAGCTTTCCTTCAGGGAAAGGTAATTATGTAATCTATAGTGATGCCTCGAGACAAGGGCTGGGATGCGTCTTAATGCAGAATGATAAGGTGATTGCTTATGCTTCTAGACAGCTAAAACAACATGAGTTAAATTACCCAACTCATGACCTTGAGTTAGCTGCTATAATATTTGCCTTAAAGATCTGGAGACACTACCTATATGGAGAAACTTGTCAAATCTTTACGGATCATAAGAGTTTGAAATATATTTTCTCTCAGAAAGAGTTGAATCTAAGACAAAGAAGATGGTTAGAACTAATCAAAGATTATGATTGTTCCATAGAATATCATCCGGGGAAAGCCAATGTCGTAACTGTCTTTCATCCTCAAACAGATGGGCAATCAGAACGGACTATCTAGACTCTAGAAGACATGCTTAGAGCCTGTGCACTAAGCTTTAAAGAAAGCTGGGATGAACATCTCTCACTTATAGTGTTTGCATATAATAACAGCTATCATACTAGTATTGGGATGGCACCTTATGAAGCCTTGTATGGTAGACCATGCAGAACACCTATCTGTTGGAGTGAGGTTGGAGAAAGAAAATTGGTTCAACCTGAATTAATACAAAGTACAATAGAAAAAGTTGAGGAAATCAAGAGATGCTTAAAGGCAGCACAAAGCAGACAGAAAAGTTACGCAGATAAGCGAAGGAGAGACTTAGAGTTTCAAGTGGGAGACCATGTATTTCTGAAAGTATCTCCATGGAAAGGCCTAATTAGATTTGGGAAGAAAGGGAAACTAAGCCCTAGATACATTGGCCCTTACGAGATTACTGAGAGAATTGGAAGTGTAGCTTATCGACTTCGACTTCCAGCTGAACTAGCAAGGATACATGATGTCTTTCATGTCTCTACACTTCGGAAGTTTATTCCAGACCCAACCCATATGATACAACCGCAAGATATTCAATTGAAGGAAGATATGTCATACGAGGAGGTTCCTGTGGAAATTCTAGATTATAAAGTACAAGAGCTTCGTACAAAGAAGATTCCTTTAGTCAAAGTTCTATGGAGGAGTCACGCAATAGAAGAAGCCACATGGGAACGAGAGGAAGAAATGAGATCTCAATATCCCCACTTATTTTTCAAGCTAGCAAAGGTACTTAAATTTCGAGGACGAAATTTATTACAAGTAGGGGAGAATTGTAATACGCGTTTTTGTACACTATACTTTTGAATGATATCAAGTGTTATTTCAAGGAAATATTGAATTAATAGTATTTGACACAGTCAATAGATTCGCTTTGATGCAACAATTTCATTGAAACTTGTTTTGTAAAAATCAGAGACCATCTTGAATAATTATGACTTTTAAGAGTTCTTTGGATTGTCTAGCACATCATTAAGACTAATTAAGTATGATTAGTGTTAATTACCCGTCATTAGGGATAGTTAAGCGTCATTAGCATAGATTTATACTCATTAGCCATAATCACATCACTAAGACTAATTAAACATGATTAGTGCTAATTACACATCATTAGTGATAATTAAGCGTCATTAGCATAGATTTATACTCATTAGACATAATCACATCATTAAGACTAATTAAGCATGATTAGTGCTAATTACCCATCATTAGTGATAATTAAGCGTCATTAGCATAGATTTATACTCATTAGTTATAATCACATCATTAAGACTAATTAAGCATGATTAGTGCTAATTACACATCATTAGTGATAATTAAGCGTCATTAGCATAGATTTATACTCATTAGACATAATCACATCATTAAGACTAATTAAGCATGATTAGTGCTAATTACCCATCATTAGTGATAATTAAGCGTCATTAGCATAGATTTATACTCATTAGTTATAATCACATCATTAAGACTAATTAAGCATGATTAGTGCTAATTACCCGCCATTAGTGTTAATTAAGCGTCATTAGCAAAAGTAGGACACATGGAGTGTAAATCATGGGACACGTGTCGTTCTATGGTCAGGACATGTGTCAAAACCTCAGTAGTGCCATGTGTCATTATCTTGAGACTAACACATGTCACGGTGTAGTCTTTTGCTTGGGCAACAAGTAAACTCGTGGATAAGCCATGCCTATTGCTTGGGCAACAAGTAATCTCATGGATAAGACTAGCCACATACTTGGGCAACAAGTTTCCTTGTGATATTGCCATGTGCCATGCCATGTGTCTTCATACACATGAGCCTCCCTTACATGTTGACACATGTCACACATGTAAAGGGGATGGGGGGCTATAAATACCCATGACCCCCCATACACCTCCTCACATCATCCCACGCCCATTTCTCCACCATAAAGCCGCAAGGCCGCCGAGGTTGCGAGAGGAGCTCGAGAGGAGCCGCGGCGAAGCCCTGCCGGATATCGAGCGTGTTTTTGAAGCCGTAACGAAGTTCTGTACGCACCAAGCCGTAGTATTCAATCCAAGACGGCCTTAGGGGGGGATTTCACAAAAGAAACGTTTCCGACCCAAGTTAGACAACAATCAGGTGAGGGATTCTCAAGCGCTATTTTAAAGCACTAGTTTTTAGCTTTTATGCATAGTTTTGAATAGCAAGTATGAAATCGTGTTTTTCTAAAGCTTTTACGCATGAATTACAAGTACCATACAGTTGATATGAAAGTAGGGCTTTAGAACGTATTTCAGGCGTCGTTTCAAGTCTTTTATCATGATAGCACGTTTTTATGCATTTTGTTCTTGATGGAACACGAGACGTGATGTTTCACTATTTAGATATGAGTTTTATGCAAAGAATTATGTTTTGCACGGTTACTATGCATTATGGCTCAGTTTTCAAGTTCTTAAACAAGTTCTAGCTATCAGAATATGTATGTTATGCCAAGAGTGTTTTATGTTCATGATTTAGCTGCTATGAGATTGAATTAGCAAAAGTACAGTTTATTAGTGACAAGAAAAGGATCAGAATCAGAAGATAAGCACCACAGTAGCTCTTTTATACAATTCGTGAACTAGCCATTAGATATGGTGATGTCATTAGATATGACCCTGAAACCGCCATTAGATATGGCAAACCATTAGATATGGTATCAAGAGGACTTTGGGTCCGCATTCTGTATACATATAGGCTTTGGGCCGTATGCAGGGTGTTTTTGGTCTTTGGGACCGTCTGCGCGTATGACTTAGCTTTGTTTCAGCGTTCATGAGTCAATAAATTAGCCACAGTGGTGATTAGTATAAACAGCTTGATAGTAATGATTATGTTTCAGTTTATCTGCTTTTGAAGTGATTTCAGCATTCAATAGCAAAACTAGCATGTTTTATATGTAATTTCTGTTATAAAGTCTCTTTCAAGCTATTTCACAGTATTAAGCATAAACTTTTGTCATGATGCTCATATTTCAGATTTTAATTATATGTAAAAAGCTTGAGATCCTTTCACTGGGTCTAAGCTCATAAATGGGTTTAGACTCATCCCGTTATATTATATTTTATACAGATCAGCAGAATCACGATTAGCAGGAGAAAGGACCACGGATACACTTGAAGGAGGTGTCTTTTTGCTTTAAGGTTGTTTTTGTAGTGTTTGTGTTATTTTGTAAGAAGTTGTAATAGATAGAATTTGTGTAATACACTTGCTGATGTTGTGAACTTGAAATACAAAGATGTTATGTTTTTGAGATTGCCACATGTTTACTTGAGGAAAAAAAAAATATGAGGAAGAAAGATCTCTGTCGCGGCACGTTCTGGTTAGCGGGACGGGTCGTGACAACTGGTCTTGTGTCTTCATTTTTTTGTTGTACAACAGTTGTAACAATAAAATCTTCTTTCGGTTTGAAATATCTTCATTTTCCTGATCAAAATTGGGTTGCACAGAAGATGCAAACGATTTGGATTTTATTGTTGACGAATGATACTTCCTTGAACATCGAATCTAACCACAATTGTACCTTAATGCTTGCTTGAACATGATGATTGGACTTCTTTTGTTGTGAACTCGAACACAAACCATGCGAGGGACGGCTTAGATCGAACTTTAAGCGTCATTAATCGATATGGATCGTCTAATCGTAGGAGCAATTCGGTTTTCATTCTCTGATGCCACTTGATGCAGACGGAAAAATGAGAAGGAATGAGAAGAGAAATTAGAACCGCGGCACGTTTCGCGTGGTTCGGAGGCACTCTCCAAACCAAAACTCATAATTTTATTCATAATCTAATATCTTGACAATAGGCTAGGGCCATCTTTATATAGAGAAGGGGTCCAATTACAAAATTGATAACAGATAAAATTGTAATATAGTAAAATCCTTATCGACTCTAGTTGACTAATTAATTTATTAGAGATCACACATGATCTCATTATTTGAATAGAAAATAAAATTGTAACGGACTCAATTACCTGAAAATAAAATTAAGTTGACCATAATTTAATTAGACTCTAATTTAATTTGACACATGATGTTCATATTTTGATCGCCCTCTTGATTTGATCACCCTCATTTGGATTTGATTGCATTAATATATAATTGTTGGAAGGAAACTATTAAGAACAATACAGATATTTAGGTTGGGATTGGTGTATTCAGATTTTTTTGGTGGCAATTAGTTCAATATCAGAGGTTGTTCAATTGGAGACATGATTGAGGAACTATCATCATTTGCATTTTTTGGAGGCACTTGCGGATCGTATTGATGTAATATGGTTTAAAGTTTGGGCACTCTTTTTATGACTGCTTTTAGTCGTGGAGTTTTGGGTTGAGGATTAAAGACAAATTCAAGAAACAAAGCCACGGTTGTCTTGTGGGGGTTGGTAACGCACAAGAAACAAAGCCACGGTTGTCTTGTTGGTGATTGTGGGGTTGTTGTGTAAGGGGGTCAAATTGTGGAGGGTGTCTTCTTGGGATCCCTTTGTGCACGTCATATCCGTATGTTATTATGCTGCTTGTGAGGTTGTAAGAGAGAACTTGTGATGTCTTCTCCTGTAAGTTGAATAGGGGCATTCCTTTCGAGGTCATTGCTTACATTGAGATTTGACATTGCTTGTTATTGACGATTATGCTACATCATGATAGGTTGCTTTTGCAAATCTAGGTGGAACTATAATATTCTTCGACGGGATGATGGGCATTTCTCACCTTCGGATCGGGTGATGCACTATAGATTAAGGTTAGGAGGATAATTGGTGTGGCATATAGTGATAGTTATCCACAAATGCCGATTCACAGCAAGGTGGTGATGTATCAAAGGAGGTGACAATGAGTGAGATAGTGATGCATTTATTCCCAAATTAACAGGTGAAGCTGGATTGAAGCTCTCACGGATTTGAGGATTTTAATGAATTAGGGTTTTTTTGTTTCTAATTGATCAATTTTGTTTATTCGTCTATTTTTATTTACGTTAAATAAACTGAGATTGATTACAATCTCAATATTCATGGTAGATTAAATTAGTTATGAGTTAATTAGAATCAATTAGGATTTTATTTAGTTTGAATTTGATTCACTTTCTATTTTTGTAATCCCACCCCTTCTATATAAAGGGGATGATAGCCATTTGTTTAATGAGAGTTCAGAATATATGAAAATTTGAGATTTATCACTCGTTCCTCTTCTACGTGATCTCCACGATTCGTCTCCAAAATCCCCGCGCAACCGACACATTCTTCTCTGTCTTCCTCTCCTCTCTAAATTTCTTCCACCAAACAATTTTTCCACATTGATTTTTTTATCTGCATTAGATAGGCTTTTATATCTGAGTCAATGTAGGAGGC
Source organism: Ottelia alismoides (assembly GCA_037367405.1). NCBI lineage: Eukaryota > Viridiplantae > Streptophyta > Magnoliopsida > Alismatales > Hydrocharitaceae > Ottelia > Ottelia alismoides. Next base: position 1,795,966 of record JAZKJV010009256.1, on the reverse strand, counting down.
ATTGCTGGGACGATCAAAGATGCCATTGGAGATAAGGGGTTGAGCTGTGTAGGTGACTTTTCTCTTTCCTTGGCATGATGCAATGATACCTTCTTGACGGTTCCTGATCTTTATGGAGACTATAATGGTTGTCGGATGGTAAAATATTAAGCAATGAGCATGTTTTTCTTAGAAGATTTTCAAAGGGAGTTCTGGAAGTTGCAATTGTGATTGTTTTGAAAAGGGTTTGGATATTGATTTGCGACAAGAGGTGAGCTGGTGACTTTAGTTGTGGTTGTGTATGAGGACTTGATTTTAGAAGCATGTGCAACGATGCCATTAGACCCAGGTACTTTAAGTCCAAGCTTTTATAGAGGGTGGGCTTCCACTTTCGTCTTGGAGACTGTTGGGCCACGCGTTTCCTTTAGATTGGGGTGCCTTTGGGCTTTTACTTTGATTTTTTTGAATAATGCCTTTTACTTTGGATTGGAAGGCCTTTGGGCTTCCCCTTTGATCCAAGGGTAAACGAGAAGCAGGTTTGACAGATTGATTACCTTCTTGTCTATTGTAGATAGTGCCTTAGTGATTAGCCTACAAGCCTAATGAAGGTGGGAGGATTTGAGGGGGATGGAAATAATGGTTCAAGGGGAAGGGGAAGCTCAGAGGGAAAGGAGACGATCTAGGGTGGTAGAGGGCTTTTCGGTGTTGGGGATGGTTTGACAATTGTCATGTGGATACTGCAAAGAAGATATATCTTTACCCACTTTCCAGTATGCATATGATGTGGTGATTTTCATAGGTGGGGAGATGACACATGTTCGAGAGGCCTCTCACATCATGGAGATTTTTGTGATATTTCAAGTCTCAAGCTAAACAAAGAGAAGTCTACATTTGTTCCTTTTGGGCCGAGTCAAGCCGAGATACAAGAGACTGATGATATCTTACATTGCCTGAAGGGAAATCTCCTTATTATCTATTTAAGCTTTCCTCTGGTGACATGTCGTATTCAAGGTGTAGATTGGAATGTGATGCTGGAAAGATTGGAGAACAAGCTAGCGGATTGGAAGGCGGGGTTATTATCAGAAGGCGGGAAGATGGTTCTTCTCAAGCATGTGCTATCCACTATATTGGTCTTTTGCTCCACTGGATGGATACCTGTAGGTGTATGTACACGTCTTGAAGGCATGTTGAGGAGATTTCTTTGGTCATATGGCTATCAAGAGCGAGGAGGGATTCACCCTTATGGTTTGGGAGGTGGTGACATGTAAAAAGAAAGAGGAAGGCCTAGGGGATTTTAAACGTTGGCATGCATGAATCCAAGGCACCTGCCCTTTTAAGTGGATGTGAGAGAGGATCTGGTCTGCAAATCGATGAGGAATATCTACAGGATTGCCGGTGACCTGCAGCTTGCGCTTGTAAGGTACCCTTCCTCGATCTGGATCGGTATTAGACAAATGCTTTCGTAAATGAGAGAGGCATTACACTCAACTGTTGGCAATGATAAGATGTTTGGGTTTTGGTTGGATAATTGGAAGGGTTGGAGCCCTTGAAGGATTGCTTCCCTCACCTTTTCCCTCTCTCCTAGAATCAGGGCATCGCTTTTGAGGAGGTGCGGTCTAAGGGAATGTGGTGTCCTTGCTTTCCCGTGGCACTTTCGGAGTAAAGATTTCAGGAGTATGCCAATTTAGTTAGTGAGTTGGCGGACTTTGAGGGCCCCTCTAGTGGTAGGGATCACTTCATTTGGACTAATGGGAAGCACTCAGTGAAAAATGACGTATCACTTCTTTACATGGACTCATGGATTGGGGTTGGAAGACCAAACACATGATTTCTAGATGATTTGGAACTGCAAGATCCATAAGAAGATTAAAATTTTCTTTTGGCTTGTAAGGCACGACCGCTTACTTACAAAGTACATCGGGGTAATATCCTTCACATAGGAGACCACACTTGTGCCAGATGTAATGAGGATGATGAGGATTTGGAGCACCTCTTCTTTAAATGCAGAGCCACATCACCTGTATGGGAGGGTGCTGATATTTTATGTCTAAAAACACATGATAGCCTTTCTTTCTGGAGATCCATCAGATCAGCATGTGGCAATTCACAGGAGGGCAACTCCCCAGCTTTCACCGGTCTTTGGGCTATCTGGTGTGCTAGGAACAAGAACATTTTCGAGGTCAACGATTTTACATTGAAAATGTACTTAGACACTACAAAGGCCTTGTGTTGGCCTGGTCTTTAGTATAATTGTATAAGCCTTTACTCTTTTAATTGAAGTTTCGCGGTGAGTCCCATTTCGGGATTCCACCCTTGTTTTATTTAAAAAAAATTTGGAGATCGCGAGTTGGTGATGAGACCTGCAGTTATACGGAGGATGATAATGGTGGTGCTAGTTTGTGTGTGTGTGGGGGATGTTATATTGCTCTAGTTGGCTGCAAGGTAGCGAATGGGCTTTTGAAGCAAGATGGTGGCATCACCAAGAGAAGGAAAGGTTAGGCGTTGCTAAGCCTAATGTTGGGGGGCGGGTGTCTTCCCTCGTTGAAGGATGTTGTGGGTCTATAGAGCTGTAGGGCTTGTGTGGGGATTGGGGAGGGTGGGGGGTTCCTTGCTCATTGTAGGGGGATGTGATTCTGGAGTTATAGGGCTTGTGTGGTGTGGAGAGGGTGGGAATCATCGAGGGGGAAACATAGAGGCAAGAGGGGGAGTGTTGTGTTGGCTAAATGAAGGTAATTACCTAGAATAATAGAGGAATGAGAAAGGAGAGGAGCACAATCATGTGATGAAACTGAGAGGGGAGATGTGGTGTTTTGAGGAAATTATATTGGAGGGGTGATGAGAATGTATGGATGTAGAAAGTAGACTTGATGATTTTTTGCTGGTCAATGCGGTGGGAAGATGATGTGGACAAACTGGCGTGGGAAAAGATTTCACAAAGCTTGGTGGTTGGAGTCCTTGCAGACAATTTGTTCGAGAAGTGGCAACACTATGCTTGTTTGGGTTTCTATTCATGGTGTGACTTGTGGGGCTGGGTGGTAGCAAGGTTTGAAGTATCGATATCGTATCGATCAAACCCTAAAATGGATATATCGAGGATATGTCGACGACATCAGTGGAAATCTCGGAAATGATGCAAAAATATTTTTTTTTGATGCAAAAAATAAATTTTTTTGCAGATTAAGATCATCACAATTCTCAAAACAATACATAATGCACATATACACTTATATGCAAGAATGGAGTGTACTTAGCACACCAATACCCATTCAATTGCACATTTTGCTGCTGTCAATGGTGTCTGTTGACTGTTGAATGGTGAATATTGAATGCTGAAAGGTATTGGAAAGAAACTGATGAAATTCAAATAATAACAACTTGGAGACATCAATGAGGTGTATATTTAACACATTAGCTTTCTATCATATTGTTGGAGTATTTGATGTATGCGTCAGTTATGAGGGAGATGGGTAAATGGATCCCTCCAGGATCCATTTACCCCATCCAACAGTTTAGTCCCACATCGTCCAGTGCTGGGACTTGGAGGCTCTGTGGAGGCTATATAAGGAGTCGTAGACCTCCTGTATCAGATGAGAAAGTCAATAGACAAACACAACCCTTTGAGGCCTTCTCCTGTGGTTTCATCCCGCTCCTCATGGAGTAGGGTTCCACGTAAAATCCAGATGTTTATTCTTGTTTTATCTTTTCTCTGATATTCGCTTCCGCATGTTTATTTTCTAACATGGTATCAGAGCGGGTTCGATTCTCGAGGAACGATTTTATATTATTTATTTTGTCGAGATTCGGTTTGAATTCTCTTTCGATTATTTATGTTCTGGAGATCAATCAACCTTGTTTGAAGGTTTGAAAAATCTACGGTTTCTTTCATGAAACCCTGACTCTCCGCTGTCGAGATTCGTGATTCACGCCTCCAGCCATAGGGTTTTTGAACCCGAGATTTGATGTATTATTCGTATGATTCGGGTGGTTCATTCTGGAGCAAGATATTCTAGGGAACCCTAGCATCTCTAGAACACGAAGCGCCTTTCTTCCCTTGATCGCATCTTCATGCCGCTAGAGTCCAGCAGTCTCCTCTTCGTGCTCGCGGCGGCGCACACATCTCCTTGTGCGTTCAGCGATTCCAGGCACGCCACATCGAGATTCCGGCGATCCATCGTTCCAACATCGCGCACACCAGCGCGAACACCCGCGCACCCGCGCGACCCATCGTTCCAACATCGCGTACACCGCACGAACTCAGCAGGCACATCCTTTGACTGTCGCTCCATGCGCCAAAACAGGATCAGAGTCGCGCAGCGTGCGCGTGCCCCATCTCCATGCAGTCCCAGGCCGAGCCAGGCGGCGTCGTGCAACCACAGGCGCTCCCTCCGCCATGACTTGCATCGCAACTCTCGCGATACTTGCCGCGCATCTGTGCGTGTTCATCTCACTGCGCATGACCGAGAAGCACCGCGCGTGGACCTGCTGCTCCATGCGGCGGTGCCCTCATCGATACCAGACTCTAAGCTCCCCGCGACGCATCTCCCTTTCATGGCCCCAGGCGGCGCGACACAACATATCGCTCCCCCGAACCCAGCATGACTCCTTCATCTACGACGACAACCCTGCAGCCCCCCCCGTTCCTGTTCTTTTTCGGCGGCGCTCCCTTTCCCACAATGGAACCCTAAAGACTGGGCCCAAGCGTTTATTAAAAAAAGGAAAAACAAAGACAGAAAGAGGGGGGCAATGGCCCGTCATTTGAGAAAGAAAAAGGGGGAGGGGGGAGATAAGGAGAGTTAAAGCCCAAGAGGGCTATTTGTTTTAAAAAAAAGAGAGGGGGAGCGGTTCTTTTGGGCCTTTAGGCCCGTGCGTCGTTTAAAAAAAAATTAAAAAAAGAGGCGCATACAATTAAAAAAGAGAAGCCGTATGCATTTTTTTTAAAAATGTTGGAAGCCGTAAAAAAAAAGGTTGAAACGGCTTAAAAAGCGTGTTAAAAAGTGCTGGCTTTTAAAAAAAATGATGAAAAGCCGCAAGAATTTTTTTTTGAGAATATTCATGTGTACCCCCAATCTCTTTGTCTTCTCCCAACTTGGTCGATGTCATGTTTTCCGACCAGTATGGGAGAAAGGGGGAGTATATATGTAGAGTCACAGGTCTTGTGTTCCAGATTCAGATGCCAGATGCAGATTTCCAGACTAGCCATTCGTTCATACTCTATAGCAGATCATTCAGACTCGACGATTGATTCCGAGTCTCCAGTTTCAGACACGCACATGGATGCGGTCTTCTTTCAGATGAGCAGATATTTTGCCATCGTTTGTTCAGTGGTCCCCATCATTATTCTTGTTTTGTCGGCCAGAGTTTTCATGTGAGCCATAGGGACTCCAGAGTAGAGGACCATTCCCTATGCCATGTTGGCAAGGGTTTTTATGTGATATCATAGGGACACCAGAGCAGTGCACCATTCTCTGGCCAGATGGGAGAGACCCAGTTTTCGACAAGGAGACTTTTTTAGACTCCATTCTCCAGCGACCGTGGACTCCGACGAGGATTGCACTTCCACGGCCTTTTTCAGTTCGACCCTTTTTCAGAGATGGAGCAGTTGTCCACATGTTGTGGCGGGCCAGAGTACTCCGACGAGGAGACTCATTTTCCAGTTGCAGTGACTCTGACAGGCGCAATTCAGAGCACATGCTCTCCGACGAGGAGATTCAGCAGACTCAAACTCCAGACCGTTCGTCCTCGTCACCTGCACGACATGAGAAGCAACGTCCTCGACAACAGCAGTTGTGCGCGTTGGGTTGATATTGTTCGTAGTGTCCTGTAGCGTTGAGTTGAGTTTCTTTCTGTTTGTCCAAGTTGAGCATTGCATGCTCCAGCTTGAGGGGGAGTGTTGGAGTATTTGATGTATGCGTCATTTATGAGGGAGATGGGTAAATGGATCCCTCCAGGATCCATTTACCCCATCCAACAGTTTAGTCCCACATCGTCCAGTGATGGGACTTGGAGGCTCTGTGGAGGCTATATAAGGAGCCCCAAACCTCCTGTATCAGATGAGAGAGTCAATAGACAACCACGTCCCTTTGAGGCCTTTTCCCGTGGTTTCATCCCGCTCCTTACGGAGTAGGGTTCCACGTAATATCCCGATGTTTATTCTTGTTTTATCTTTTCTCTGATATTCGCTTCCGCATGTTTATTTTCTAACACATATTGCATCATATATAAACAAAATGTTGAGCTATATCGAATATCAAACAACATATAGATTACTATATAGTTTTTAAAGAGTGTCGTTCATCGTTCTAAAAAAGAATATTATTCATAATAATCATAATTTTAAATAAAAAAGACAAATTAAAATAGTTTAGAAGTAAATCTGACTGAACTAAAGAAAATCAATGGCCATTGGAGTATGCCATGGTTGTGTTATTTTTGATTACTATATTAACAGTACTTACTCTCAACTATTAAATATTAACACAATAACATGTGCAATACATACATACATATATATTTGTACACTTTCCTTGATCAACTCTAGAGTTGTTTAATCTCCATCACGAAAAGGGGGTGAAGACCCTTGTTCAAAACGGGGGTTCGCTGGTTGGCAAGGTTCAAAAAGTTGGTATGTAGTATTTGTTCAGTTGGGTGGTCTGAAGTGAGTAAGCAGATGGGCGAAGTATACGCGGAACTGTATGCAGATTGTTTTATGATTATGCAGATTGTATTATTTAATTAAATATACAATAATAAATTCAAATATTAGACATTTATGTTTCTAAAAACTAACATAGCTTCTAAAAAAACTAACATAAAAGAAATATAAAGCACATACCTTTTAGTACGATGTGATTTCAACTGAAGTTTACCAAAATGCGTTGGTGAAGCCTTCTCCTACTTTAAGCAGGGTCGGCTACATGGATTCTTGCTCAAATACATGTTGAAAGATCCGACTATTTTTTATACTGGCTGTCGGCTACTTAACGCAAACCCTACAAGGGGGGATTTGAACTATGGTCTTTTCGGTGGTCGATACATTGCACTACCACCAGATCAAAATGCGCTCATTTAGATAAAAGATTTCCTCGTAACAAGAATAGGTGGAATTAGTTGGCATATTTACTGTTAAAATGGGAAATATAAGAAAAAAATTCTTATACAATGATAAACCAATTCTAAAATAATGATAAACTAATTTCAGAAAAAAATTTGGCATCTTTCAGAACAAAAATAATAATAGAAGCATCATTGCAGCAACAAAAACCAAATTAAAGAAAAGGCAAAAAAACAGGCTACTATAAAATCAATTGAAAGCCAAAAAATAACTAAATTTAACATTTACAACATAAGTGGCATTTGACGCTTGAAGGCCAAAAAAAACTAAATTTAACATTTACAACATAAGTGGCATTTGACGCTTGAAGGGCAGGAAGAAACCAAATTAAATAAATGACAGAATATATTACGATAACATCAATTGAAAGTCAAAAACAGACACATTTAACATTTACGACAGTTTAATTTATTCAAAGTCAAAAAATAACTAAATTTAACATTTATGGCGAGCTACAGTAGCAACATTTGAAGCTTAAAGAGCAACAACACAAATCAAATTAAATAAATGAATGAGAACGAACTACTATTAAATCAATTTAAAGTCAAATAACAAATTTAATATTGACTGCAAATAACAATGAAAAAATCTAAAGCTTGAAGGGAAACAACAAAAGCTGAAGCCTTAAGAGAAACAACAACAACTGAAGCCAAAAGGGAGGGGCGATCCATCCTATAGGTGGTCGAGTATGTAGGAGCATGGTAAAACATGTACGATTTAGTTGATCACATACTCGCCTAAACCGCATATACACCGAATAATGTAGATGTGGTTTGGCTATGCATATGCGGAAGTTAATAAATTGGTCCAATATCGATGGTATTGGTTGATATCGACCAATGTCTGAGATTTTTTACTAAAATCTTCAAATTTTGTCTGATGCACCGATATCTAATCATTTATAAAATGATATGCAAGCTAATATCGATTCCTCATCTGCACCGATACGGATATAATCGGAGATATTCAATGTGGCCCTTAACATGTATAATTGATGCCATGGTATGGCTTGTAAAAGACCTTTAACATAGGCACAATATACTCACGCCTCAGTTATTTTACAACTACAAGGACCCATGCGTTTGTTTGTGTCCTATTGACTTTCTGCTTACATGGTGGTGGTGGTGTAAATCGTCAATTGTTTCATTCCTTTTGGTCATTTTTGCAGCTTAGAAATTTGGTCTGGGCTATGTCTAAGCATGACATCTACCTTATGTCGCATTCTTCAATTATCCATTGGTCAGCATTAACTTCTCAGAAGAAAGAAATTGTTAATGTAGCAGGGCATGTTGCACCTTGTGAGGTGGGTGAATTTGTTATAGATTTCATTATCGTGAGGTTTTCCTGTGAACTGAACTGAACTTGCATCTTTTCATTTCCTATCTCAGAGACACCCTGGAAGTATCTTAGAAGGATTTTCTCAGACACAAGTTAGTACAATGGCTGTAAGGAATAATTTACTTGTAGTGGGTGGATTTCAAGGAGAGCTCATCTGCAAGGTAGTTACTTTATTAAAATGATGTCATCTTTATTAAAATGATGACATCACCTTTTTCCGGGCAAAGCTTTCTTTTACTTCCCTGGAATCTTCTAGTAGCTTTTTCTTATGACGGTGCATTTATCATGAAAACCGTTTCTTTGTATTTTGGAACCTTAAGTTTCCTGAAGATTCTCTGATATTATCATGCTATTTAACTCTACATTTGAAATAGTTAGGTACTTCCACTTGTTTTTTTTCAAAGTTGGGTATGTTCTTTGTTTTTTTTTGAGGCTCGGGTATGTTCTTTGTTGAGAGGAAGAATTGTGATTTCTATTGAAAAGGAGTAAGAGGGAGGTCTTCGAAAGCAGGCACAATTTTTTTTACTATACTTAATCGTGCAGGACCTTCTTGAATGGATATTTTAAGTCAACAAGCAACCAACAAGCTGGCCTTATTCTTTTGTAGATGTTTTCAGTTTATCTGCACAAAGACATGGAAATGTTCTTGATACTGCTCAAACATTTCAGGGAAAGGCTTTAGCATATTGGTAGTGTCCATTTTAACACTGAGCACGGGGAGAAAGGTAGATTTCAAGGTGGAGAGTGGCAAGTCCGATATATTGGCTTATGACGAGATAACATGAATTGAACACTTTCCACATTTTTTATGAGCTGAGGAAAGACCTAATTCTTAGTCCGTAGGGATTGTTGTTCTACTTCATCCTTAAAATCCTCACATCGTCTCGTGCAAGGTCTCAAATGTCGGATTTCGGTTTCGTTTCGGTAAGCCCAGAAAAGGAATTTCGGTGGAATTTCGGTGAAATGGCCGGAAATTGGGAAAACGACTTAAAAACTCATTTTTTCAAAATTTAAGATTTGTAATGTTGTTTAATCAATAAAAGAGACATAAATACAAGTTTTTTTGCTTATAATAAGATGTTATAATGTTCAGTACCTTAAAATAATGATTTCGGTCATCATATCGATGACCGTCCAGAGTGAAATATTTCAGTACACAGTTAAATTTTGGCATTCAATTTTTCTATCAATTCTCAAAAGAATAATAATACTTTTATTTAAAAATAAAATAAGCCACACACACAAACACGAATATTTTAATATGTATGCCAAAATAAATGCATAGTAGAGCTTGTGATCATAAAATGTATGTTATACGAGACACAAACAAATTAATTAACACCAAGAAATTGTGCAGCATTCATAAGCACAATCTACGTCCAACCTAATAGTAGAAAAATAGTTACAGTCAAAGACTTGGAAGGTTATTAACAACCTACCACACGTACAGACACACATACTCCTTATAGTAGAGAGAAGTAACAAGAGAATCCTAGAAAAGAACAATCTTCTAGTGTCTTGTGAGTTAAAATGATGCAATGTAATGTATTAATATGTAGGGCTAAGGAAAGCCCGGAAAAGATATGCAAGTAAAAGAAGAACTCTGAAGTTTGTTAATATGCAATGCCCTACCTAATAGTTACAGTCAAGTTGGCCTAGGAAAAGATAACAAGATGGTTATATAAAGATTCTAACTATGAAGATTCTGAACTTTGAAGTTAGCATTCAAAGATGAAAAAAATACATATTTGGCATCTCGAAGTATGTTAAAAAAAGATGTGTTATGAAAAAATATGGTAAAATACTTACCTTGCTTGGAATTTGGAAACTTGGCTCTCCAAGACTTAAGTTAGGTTGTGAAGTGTGACTTGTGAAGTTGTGAGATGGAATGAGAACATATACATTATATTTATTGGGTTTAAAGAGGACCCTTAATGGCCTTATTTATTACAATGGTGGTTGGAATAGTGGCTTATATTGCAATGGTGGTTGAAATAGTGACCTATAAATTTCATTTAGTGACCAAATAGTACCTATGAATATCAATAAGTGGCCTAGGCATGACATATGGTGATCTAGAACAATTTCAGTCGAAAAGGACCGAAATGAACTGAAATTCCATCGAAATTCCACCGAAATCCGAGAAATCTGTGAACAATTTCCACCGAAATAGACCGAAATGGACCGAAATGACCGAAATTCGGCCGAAATTTCGACCGAAATCCTGGAAACTGATATTATACATGGTTTCGATATCGGTATCGCCACGAAACCGAATTTCGACCGAATTTCGGTCGAAATTCGCCGAAATTTAAGGCCGTGGTCTCGTGATCACACCTCTTGTGCCCTTGCTCTTGTAGTAGGGGATGGAAGCATGGACTCCTATCCAGTGGTAGTGCCTTGTGAGCCTGATTCTTAGCTTAATTAGGTTGTTCTTGCGAGTCTAACATCATTTACCTTATGGAAGTCACTTAATTGGACAATACAATGGCTTAGCTTGAAGCTCGAAGGTGAATAGTCTTAATCTCTTCTATTTGAGTCAGTTTGTCTCCCTACAGAAAACATGGGAGCTTCTGGTTTTAATGCGGGCTTTAGAAAGCTTGATCCAGAACATTGAGATGTCACTCTTCCTTACCATGATCCATAGGTAAGATCGATCTAACATGTTATAGGCTTTTCACAAAATCCACCTTCCATATGAAGTGGGCTAAAACGTGAGGAACCTTATATCCTTTGAGCGAGGACCGGTGAAACGCAAACAACTAAGATAACATGTACTCGTTGTAGCACATACCAATTTGCAATCAACATAACCAAGTCAGATATCTCTGCGAACAAGACTCGGTGTTTAATTTATAATCTGGGAAGTCCAGAGTCGAACACAAGGACACAAGCAACTATTTAACAAGATTTAATGTTGATAAATTAATTAAGTGATATCTAGAATCTTGATTAAGCTCTATGCAGATAAATGCAAAGACAAATACATTTTTTTAAATCATTTTATTATGCATTTATTTAATATGACAAACAATCATGCAATAAACAAACTAAGACATATAACACAAAAAATATGCTCCTGGTTAAGTAATCAAATACTTGTGATTTTATTTAAATTAATTAATTAATTAATAAAAACCTAGTGTCATTCAGAACCGATTCAACCAAAGAATAACTTAAATTAATTCAATATGAAGGTTGGATATTCAAAATTGATCTTCTAAAATTAAATGCATGAAAGATAGATAAAATCTGTGATTTTAATGCATTAATTAAAGAGCATGAAATGAGTTTTCTAACAACACCAAGTTTATTGAAATAAGAGTTATAGATCACAAGATATTGTCAATACAAGACAAGGGCATAATTGAAAGAAAACTATAATTATTTTTATTATAAAAAAGTCCAAAAAGGACTAAAATGCAATTACAGAAACCTGCATGGGTTAATATGCAATTTTCCAAAATTGTAGGACTTATCTGCTATTTTTGATAATTGCTTGGGTTTCGTTGCAATCAACCCATAAGTGCGTATGTTGCACGTGGTTGATCGGAGGCTCGGGAAGTAGCTCGGGCACACGTGTCACTTGCAGGAAGTTCGGCTCAGGTTTGGGTACTCCAAGCCTTAGGCTTGAAGCGTTGCCTCGGGTACTAGGATCGGAGGAGATGTAGGCAGTTGGATATAATGATCCAACATTAACTGATGTGTGACATTCTTCCCTCCTTTGCACGAGGATGAGATCGAGCGGAGCTCCGGTGATTGCTAAACTTCTTCTCCGAGCATTCTTGTTCAAATTAAAGGTTGCAGAACCTTCCTGACCTCATAGTAAAGAAGAAGACGATGTGGTTAGGGTCAAATGACTGCTAGATTGATCCGTCGATGAAGCTATTTCAGTGATGAAATTCGAGACTGGTGCTCGATGGAAATTCCGACCAATCAAAGGAAATGGAATACCTGTAGGCGTTAGTAGATAACCGAAGCAATGCAGATTGAATGGAGCTGTGAATGGAATGAAGCGGGGACTCAATGGAGATGAAGGAAGTGGAGCCCAATCTGATTTCTCATTCGCGCATAACAAGAAGGTGAGTTGAGATGAACACACGATTGAAGAAGTGAATCAACCACATAGATGATTACGCGTGATTCACAGATGATTAGCGATGGTTTACGGGTTTCAAGAAGAAGGATTAAGTGAAGGCATTCAAGCGAACACAATGGGGAAAACAAAAGGAAACTGAGATTCGCGTCTTACTTGGATGAAGATAGGAAGTAGGCCTGATTCGAAGCTTAGAGGCTTCGTTGGTCGTCGCTTCACGTTCCTGGCTGGAGAACGAAGCTCGATTAGCCGTAGCGATGGCTGAAGCACGGCCTGAACTAGCCGAGGATCTCACCGGAGAAGACACTCCTTTGTCGCTCAACTTCTCACTCTCTTCCTATCACTAAGGAGGAAAAGGACCCGGGGCCTTCTTATGCAACAGACGGGATAACCGTTAATGGTGGTTGACAGGGTTTTGAGTAAGAGGAAGTTGCATGATGTTTAGGTGTTTTCAACCACCTGCAACCGACGATAGGAACGAGGGACGTTAGGATACATGCGAGGTTGAGGGAAATTAAGGGAATTTGAGGTCGGTAGCAGTTGGCTGAGAGGTTAGCTGAGATGAATGGGAAAAAGAAAGGAAGTTGAGCAGTTGAGACGAGAAAAGTAACGTCTGGAGGTTGACGATGAACCTCATCCATCGGATCATCAGGTCAGATGGTTGAGGTTAGGACGCGAACGAAGTGTTCTGATCTGACAACAAGATCAGATCAGGCGGCTGAAATAAGAGCTGAAGCGAACGACCAGATCTGATGATCGGGCTCAATCGGATGACTTTGATGGAAGGCATGGAAGGACAAAGGATCGGGCCATGTGGCATTGATGCATCGTTGAGCAAATAAATAGGGTTTTATTTAATAGTCGTTCGTTAATTAGAGTCAAATTTATTTTACGTTTTATTTAGTCCACGTAATTTTATTTAAAAAAAAGAGATTGCATGTGATCTTGATTTATTTAATTAATCAGTTATATTTAGTAGTTAATCGGTCAGAGATAATTAAAATCTAAATTAGGATAAGCTAGGATTTGAATTTAGAATTTTTTCTATTTTTTGTAATCCCATTCCTCCTATATAAAGGGGATGATAGTCCTTGTTTTAAGACAGTTCAAGTTGAAACCATTTTAAGATTTATCTGATTTTCTCCCTATCTCTTCTCCCTCTACACGATCTCCGCGCTTCTCTTCCCAAATCCGTCGCATTTGGCGAGATTTCTCTTCTCTCTCCCCTTCGATTTTTTTCTCCACTAAATATTTTCCACCATCAAAATAATTTTCCACCATTGCAAAATTCCGATATGCATCATTTGGTATCAGAGCATGGCTCACGGATCGTCCTCACGATCTGACGATCCGTCCAAGCGTTCACGCGAGCATAAATCCAAAGGTTCTCGCTTATCGGACCATGTATGGCATGCTGAGATTAGACAAGCTTTGTCCGATATGCTCCAAGTGTGCAAATATGCAAGCTTTGGTGACCGAGATGCGCGAGCCACGGAATGTTGAAGCATTGATGTAACAATTAGTGGAAAACATCACCAATTTCGCAAAGGTTGATGTTCGGGAGATTTCAGATCGGATGTCGTCAAACAAACTGGCTCCGCCACCATTCCCGCTCGTCCCAACCCCTCACAACCTATCCTCGCCACCCTCGAACCTTCGCCGAATTCCCCTACGCCACCGTCGCCACCCCCCCCCCTCCTGCTGCACCCGCACCTTCGGCGCAACCCCCAGGCTCAACCGTCGCCACCCCCCCTTCCGTTGCACCCGCACCTTCGGCGCAACCCCCAGGCTCTACCGTCGCCACCCCCCCTTCCGTTGCACCCGCACCTTCGGCGCAACCCCCAACTCTACCGTCTCCTACCCCGACCTCCCCTCCTCCCGCACCATCGGCCCTCCTTCCGCCTTCTTTCGACGCCTCCCCTGACGCCTCTTCCTCCCTGCGATCTACCTCCCCTACAGTCCTCCCATGCTGTCTTCTATCTCATCCCTCTGCCGCTGCCACCCCTTCCTGCCATCCCCACACCTCCGACAAGTCCCCCTACCCTACCGCTACTGTTGTCTACCCCCTCCCCCCTCACCTCCATCTCTACCCGCTGTCGCCCCCTCCACCTCGGCCCTGCACCACCTCCAACACCTCTTCCCACCCCCTTCCCCACTGCTCGCGCCACCACCCTTTCCCTTCCTACCCGATGCCGCCAACACCCCCATTCCGACACGGCTACCACCTAGGGCCTCCTGATTCGGCCCGTCGCTGCCGCTTAGGGCTTCTTGACTCAGCCCGTTGTTCCGTTAAGGAAGCTGCTGTCGGCATTGGGAATCCACGTGTCGTCGCCCTTGCCAGATCGTGTGCTGCCCTGGCGTGATCTTGAGCCGTCGATGCTGCTGGAACCCTAGCCTTAGGGTTTGACGCCACCTACGTCGATGGAAGGGAGAACGAGTTCCACATACTCCCGATTTATCTCCCACGATGAGCCAATCCCTTGAAATTAGGGATTTGGAATGGCTTTGAAAAAACTGAAGGGACCTCTCTCCACCAAAAACCTTTGGTATAGAGGTTAAAGTTAATGGGAGTTTAAGAGGAGATCTCTTAAAAGGAGTATGAAATTTGCATTCCACCAACCTGTGCAATAATACTTAAAGGAAATGCTGAAAGGAAGAAATTTGGATTTCTATCTTTTTCAATTAGGAATAGGAATGTGGGTTTCACCTATTTAAAGTCCCAATGATCTAGTTCATTACCCACATCTCATTCCCTCCTAAATTTGTGCCATTCATTTGCTATGGGTTCTCCAAAGATCGAGATGCTCGATATGAAGATGATGCCCCATCAATTTTTTGAGCACCACGTCAAGAGGACGAAATCCGCGTAGACGCAGGCATTTGCGAGACATACGCTCTTCCATTTTGAAATTAACGGCTCCAACCACCGTACCAGGTACGCCTAGATTTCGCCGTTTGCTCTACATTAGTTCTTTCAAAAAACGATCGAGAACGTTGAATTAAAATTGTCAAGTTTCAAGCCGGAAAATCAAGCAATTCGTCGGGAGACGGATTTTTCAAGCGAAGGAGAGTTGATGCATCGTGGAACAAATAAATAGGATCCTATTTAATTGTCGTCTGTTAATTAGAGTCAAATTAAATTTACGTTTTTATTGAGTCTGCGCAATTTTATTTAAAAAAATAAAGAGGTCGCATGTAATCTCGATTTATTCAATTAGTCGGTTATATTTAGTAGTTAATCGGTTAGCGATAATCACGGTATAAATTTGAATAAGATAGGGCTTGAATTTTGATTTGTTTCTATTTTTGTAATCCTACTCCTATATAAAGGGTATGGTAGTCCTTATTTTACGACAGTTCAAGTTGAAATCATTTAAGATTTATCTCATCTTTCTCCCTATCTCTTTTTCCTTCACGCGATCTCCGCGCTTCTCTTCCCAAATCCCTGGCATCCGACGAGATTTCTCTTCTCTGTCCCCTCCGATTTCTTCTCCACCAAATACTTTCCACCCTCAAAATAATTTTCCACCATTGCAAAATTCCGATTTGCATCAGGCGTGATATGAAGATGCTACGTGGCCCAATCATAATTAAAAGGAATGGAAAATGATGGGTAAAATCAAAATAAAATAATTAGAAATAGAATTAGCAATAGTCTTCATCATGAAAGTGGTAGATCCCGATGAGATATACAACTTTCATGTAGAATTCAAAGAGAAATAATGTCAACTGTACATATATAATAATTTACAAGTACTTTAAAACAAATAAAAAGCTTTTCTTTCTTTTTTTCTTATTAATTTGAATTTTTTTATATTTTATGTTAAATTAATTATGTACAATATTATTCTAATTTTTATTTGATTTTTAATAGTAAGGAAATACATGAAATAATAGCACAATAATATGTTATATAATATAGGGTTTTTATCACTCGTGCCCCTCTGAGATATCACAATATCAGTTATGCCCCTATCTTTTTGGTAATATCAGTTGTGCCCCTCACTTCTTTCTCCGTTATCACTTGTGCCCTTCCGTCAGATTGACCGTCAAAAAATTAAAATAACCATAGTTTACTCAAACCATGGTGTGCTTAAGAGGGGTATTATGGTCAGAATAAAATCAAATGAGGAGGAGGGTTGGGGAGGAGGTGCGAGGCTGGGAGGAGGTGCGGGTTGGAGCGCGGGCGGCGGAGGCTGGGGGAGGTGCGTGGCTGCGGGAGGAGGTCGGCTTCATGACGTTATCGAGGGGGAGCAGGGGGTGACGCGGTGCAGGGCGGGGGAGGGGACGGTGCGGGGCAGGGGGGCGACCTGGGCTGCGCGGTGCGGGGCAGGGGGAGGGGGCGACCTGGGCGGTGCGGTGCGGGGCAGGGGGAGGGGGACGACCTGGGCGGTGCGGGACAGGGGGAGGGGAGCGACCTGGGCGGTGAGGGGCAGGGGGAGGGGGCGGTGCGGGGCAGGGGGGAGGAGCAGGGGGCGGTGCGTGCGGGGCAGGGGGAGGGGGCGGTGCGGGGCAGGGGGAGGGGGAGCAGGGGCGGCGCGGGATAGGGGGAGGGGGAGCAGGGGCGACACGAGATAGGGTGAGGGGGCGGTGCGGGGCAGGGGGGAGGGGGAGCAGGGGGCGGCGCGGGATAGGGGGAGGGGGCGACCTGGGTGCAGAGGACCGGGCGGGTGGCGACCTGGGCGTGACCGGTTCTTATCGTTTCGCCGACGCACGAGTCCCACGTGCGGGTCTCGGTCGTCTGTGGGAAGAAGTACGGCCTAAGCCTGTGCATTAGGAGCGGCTGAGGCGATGGAAGAGGGCAGGTCGGGGGTGGGGGAGGAGTTCCGGACAGAGAGGGAGGAGGAGGTTGGAGGAGGAGGAAGAGGATGGGGGAAGAGGAGGAAGAAGAAGAGGATGAGGAATAGGGTGCCAAAATGACCACTAAACCCTTTTTTTTAAAATTAATTCCTCTTATGTCCTCAAAGTTAACGTCCGTTTGCACTGTGGATGGACAATAACTAACCCAAGGGGCAAACAACAAGAAGTGAGGGGCACAACTGATATTACCAAAAAGATAGAGGCATAACTGATATTGCGATATCTCGGAGGGGCACAAGTGATAAAAACCCTATAATATAATATAATTAAGATTAATTATTTACAACACATACTATGTAATTAGTGTTAATTGTTGGATTATTTCATTGATTTTCTCAAGCAAGAGAGATAATTTAATTAATTAATACTGATAAATTTAGAATTTATCGCCCCTATACTTAAGGTAAGCTCGTCCTCGAGCTAATAAATAAAGAATTAGTGAGAGAGATTAATTAATGAATTCTCTGACATGTGCATGTGAGTATACAATACTTGATTGACCTAGAACAGTTGGTTTTAGAAGTCTTAAGATTCTAAGATGAGCCAAGTTTTATACAAAATAAATTCAACTCCTTTAATTATCAGACTCTCAATGTATAAATATATATAATAAATATGACTTACTGTGTTGACTGCATTCACGAGAGTAGAGTCAAAACGTCATCTAAAGTTCCAATACCAGAGGTCCTCCTAAAGACCCAACCCTCAACACTAGGGATTAAATCCAATCTTGTTTCAATCCACCATCTTTTTAGCTTGCCAGACTTCAAAGTGTAGATGACGTGCTAGATAATAGAGGTAGTAAGATTCTGTCATTTTTTTCGTCCTCTCACTGGAACAAGGTATCT
This sequence comes from Ottelia alismoides, assembly GCA_037367405.1. Lineage (NCBI taxonomy): Eukaryota > Viridiplantae > Streptophyta > Magnoliopsida > Alismatales > Hydrocharitaceae > Ottelia > Ottelia alismoides. Next base: position 1,777,734 of record JAZKJV010009256.1, on the reverse strand, counting down.
CTCAAGTGCCAATACTAAACACAATTATATATTTTGAATGTTAATCAATGTGTCGGTCAAAAGAGATTGAGCTGTCTGTACTTGTTTTCTTGGGAGTACACCGGGGTGTGTCTTTTTAAAGTATCTAATATTCTTGCGCCCAGACTTGTAGCGCTAACGATGAAGAGCCCTTGAGGTACTAACCCGACTAATACAGCCTAATGACTCAGTTCAAATGAACACTTAAATGTTGGGAGCGCTCGCCTTTGAAGTAAGCTCATATAATGTAACCTTATAATTACTTTGAGCTTTTCTTTTCATCAACATTTTTTAAAATTTCTTTGACTAGCTCCACTGTTTTTACCAAGGACTGGCGCACACTGATCAACAAATTAATTAGATATCATCACACCCTGGCACTAAGGTCAAAGTCAAGAGATTAGTATGAGAACCAAGTCCCATATTGGCTAAGATGCTGACACTCAGGTTTCATGAAGCCTTCATTAATCTAATCCCATCTTCGAGTATCATAAAATCAAGTCCAAACTTGAATCTCAAATCCCAGTTCTTCAAGTGAAACCTCAAGTCATCTCAATTATGACATGCAAGTGAGTGATGGTCATATTCGTTAAGGAGGAGATTAAGCATGCAATATATCACACAAATCTTTCAAACTAGGGAAGTTTGAATTTTTAAGTCTAAGACCCTAATGATTAAGGCACATTAACTTCAAGTCTCTAGACCTCATAAACCAAGTGTTGAAGAACATCTCAAGCCTTGAGTGCAAAGTGAAAGTGTCAGGAAAGAAACACCAATTAATAAGTTAGCAGGTTAATAAGTTGGAGATTATTTGAAGAAGTTTTATTAATAAGAACAAGTACCCTTAAGACAAAAAAGATAAAACAAGACTGAGAACACAAGGATACCCAAACACAACACAACTCAACTTCAGTTCGTCAATATAAAAAATCTGACTTGAATCTTCGGGATTGCCTTATGCTTGTAAAGCCTTGAACTGGGCATCTCTCGGATCGCATATAATAAGATCCGGCTCGTCAAGAGGAAACTGATGAAATTTGTTTCATATGAATCAGACTTCGTTTCAAGTTGTTATGATTTTCGAAAGAAAGAGAAGTAAGGAGGCTTCATTAACCCGTAATGACCGTCACTAAGACTAATTAAACATGATTAAAGAAACTAACGATAGATTGAGGGCCGTTAATGACCATTAGCGAACATTAATAAGTGGTTAGTAAAATCTAAGCGTGAGCTGTGAAAGATTAATTGTGATTAGTGAAAGTTAACCACGATTAGCGTTAATTAAACGTCATTAATGATTCTAGAATCCTCTGAAAAGTTTTAATTTAAGCCTTAAGTTTTAGATAAGACTTGACCAAAACCATGGGCCACTAACCGCGGTTAAGGTCTAAACCATGGTTAATGGTTTTATGGGGCTTATAAATATCCCCCTTACACATTCATTCTCTACGATTTCCACTACCACTACTACCCCAAGGGCTAGGGTCGAGAGGTCAAGAGGAGGAAAGGGAGGCGGGAAAGAGCACTAGCGAAGCACTACCGGGAAAACGAGGAGGAAGGTACGTTCCTCTCTTAGTTTGCTTCGTAAGTTAGGTTTTCGATTCATCTTCTTTTTTCAGCTTTGTTTTCGATTCATTCGATTCGTTTTTCTGTTGTGGTTCGAGGAGAAATTTGTGTAACACCCTACTTAGGTGAGGGCGGCTATGCACGTCAGTGAACCCTGTGATTCGCCACACTTTCACTCACCTAAGACGCGTGGTGTCTACCGATTCTCCATCGCTTATAGTTTTATTCTTTCGACTCCGCTTTTATACTCGTTTTAATGGAGAAATTTATGTAATACCCCACTTAGGTGCAATCGGCTATGCATGTCTGTGAACCCTATGATTCGTCATACCTTTGCTCACCTAAGACGTGTGGTGTCTAGCGATTTTCCATCTCTTGCAGTTTGACTATATGCTTTCAGTTTCATTGTTGTCTTCCTTTCGATGATTTTATAGAGTAATCTTTTTCCGTTTTTCTTTTAAAATATGTCCTGATATAACGGAAAATTTTACCGAAATTTTTATAGAAAGATGTCCCGATATAAGGGGAAATTTTGTCGAAATTTTCCTAGAAATATCACCCCGTATAAGGAGAAGCTCTATTGAAATTTCAAGAGAAAAATATGTCCTTCGCGTTCGTCGTGTTCTTTGTGTGTTTTTCGTGTTTTTCGTTCGTTCTTCGCGTTCTTGGCACATTCTTAGTGTTTTTTATATGAAAATGAAATTCGATTGTTTCAGGAGCCATAAATTATCCTTTTTGAAAAAGAATCACGATAAAGCACTGCATACGCGAAAGAGGGCTCGATTAGGCATCGAAATCCTTCCTTTTGCTATTGGATTTTCATATGAGATCGTTGAGATTTCTGATTTTATGCTCATTGTTACGAAAATTCCTAATTTGGCTATTTTTGAGAAAATATGAAAGTTGCTTTGTGATTTCAACTAAAATAAGCATCGAATTGATGCTGTAGCTTGGAAAGTTAGGGTTTGGAAGTTAAAATGAGCATAAATATAAATATATGAATTAAAATATATGTAAGGCTATACTCAATGTTGGTGATTATGCAAATCGAAGACTTAACAAAATAATTACATCATGGGAATTGATGTGTATTAAGTTGGATCTTGAAAAGGATCGTGTCTTACGTTTACCTGGAGGTTTGTCGGAAGGAACCTGTATTGACGTTGCCCTACCTAGGTGGTACGCGATTGTCCTGTTATGATAAATACGCACGAAATGAATGATTTGCAACGCGTGGTATCGGGTATCAATATATTCGCGTTGAACGACGGAAGATGTGGTTGTGCCATGTGGAGGCACGAGTGGTTCAATAGCGGTTGCGTCACGATAACATGTATTTAAAGCTGCTAGGTTATGTGATTAAATGTTAGCATGAGGTTTTAAGCAACTGGATCTTCGAGGACGATGTGCTCCTTTGTATGTCAGGCCGAGGGTTCTAAACCCTAGGTAATAGAAGAAAAGAAAAATTGTTAGGGTAGTATTGGAGGATTGGTTGAGGCGACGTGCGACGGCATAAGCTTATCAGATCAACGCAATTTTCAATCCCGAAGTGTACACAGCTTCGGAGTCCATGAATGTTAGAATTCCCCTGGACTAATCCCTGATGTGGAATAGAAATGAGTAAGACTTAAATTAATGAGAAGGAATGAAACTTTTTGTGATAACATGTTTTGAAAAATTACACATTTGTTTGCTTTTCTCTTCTTCGTTACTTAGCATTCGCTAATTGTTATCGTATGATTTATGGAAAACCCAACAAGTGTCGGTGAGCCATCACAGTGGCTTTAATAAACCAGGCAGCTAACATAATAGCCATCTAGCCAGTCCCAGTAGCTTTACTCTATAAGGTAGTTTGTAATCTTTTTGTGTATTTCCTTCAATTGATGTATATGTAAACGGTTATAGTGGGACACTGTATCATACAAACTTTATTTTGTAAATAGAAAAAAATTGAATACTTCTTTCTGAGTATTTTTAATTGCAGTCTGTTTCTGAATGTTAGTTATGATTGTTGAATAAATTATTGCTGAGTAACCAGATCTGGATATGGGAGGATTCGACGGCCAGAATTGGGTCATGAGAGATTGTTATCAGAGCTCGGTTACTGCAGTAATTTGCTCAGTAATTGATAACTATAAACGGTATTCAGAAATTAAGACTGTCTTAAGATTATTTGATCTTAGTAAGTGACTGCAGTACCATTTACAAGTCATTGTCCCATATGTACATCATGCTAAAACGTATATGACCTAACCTTTGGCCTTAATTCATCCCATGATCATGGCAGGCCAAGATATGTCTTGGCAATTAGCGGCTATGATGGTGATGCCTCATGAGATGGGGCAAATGTAGCAGACATTAGAGTGAAGACTTAATGCCACAATGAAAAATTTAAGTCATACAGACCTAATGGCCAACTCAATGCACTCGTCGAAGAACAAGCCTACAATTCAGATACGGTCGTACGGGGTACCGTTACTATTCATGTCTTTTCAGTACATGCCTTGGTTGATTCTGGTGCTTCACATTCATTTATTGCTCAACGATTAGTACCTACTTTGAGTAAAATATAAATAGAAGTACAACGATCCTATCTGATCAAGGGATCATGAGGACAAGTATTTATAATTCAAGAAATCCTGGATAGTTGCACTGATAGTAGGACATCATTTACCTATTTCACTAATACTAATTGAAATGGATGACTTTGATCTCATCCTGGGATGAATTGGCTAGAAAGGCATCATGCATGCCTTGCTTGTTTTCATAAGACAACAACTTTTCACCTTCCTAACTCGATAGAGTTCCAGTTCATTGGAAAGACATCCAATGATGATGTTGAATATATCTCTACTTTGAAGGCACAACGATTGTTACAGCAAGGGTGCCGAGGTTGTTTAGCTTATGTATCCACTACATCAGGGTCAGACAGAATGATAGAAGATGTACATATAGTATTCTAGTTTCCTGATATATTTCTAGAAGAACTACTTGGGTTACCACTTGGGCGAGAGATTTAATTTGAAATCTCTCACACACCTGATACTCAACCTGTCTCTATCTTTCCATATAAGATGACACCACTTGAGTTACGAGAGTTAAATGAACAGTTACAAGAACTGTTAGATAAAGGATTCATTCGTCCTAGTATTTCACCATGGGGTGCACCTGTCTTGTTTGTAAGGAAAAGGACGGGTCAATGCGGTTGTGCATTGACTGTAGACAACTAAACAAGAGGACAATAAAGAACAAGTATCCCCTTTCAAGAATAGATGATCTCTTTGATCAGTTACAGGGTTCAACTCTGTATTTCAAGGTTGACTTAAGATCTGAATACCATCAGTTGAAGATTAAAGATGCGGATATTCCCAAGACAACCTTTCAAACTAGATATGGACACTATGAATTTTTAATTATGCCTTTTGAACTAACAAATGCCCCAACAGCTTTCATAGATCTAATGAATATAGTATTTATGGAGTTCTTAGATCATTTTGTAGTAGTCTTTATTGATGACGTGCTTATTTACTCTAAGGATAAGTATCAACATGAACACCATCTCCGACAGGCACGTGAAATACTAAGGAAGAACAAATTGTATGCTAAATATAGCAAATGTGACTTCTGGTTGTCCGAAGTATCCTTCTTAGAGCATGTTATTTCTAAGAAAGGTATATCAATTGATCTTACAAAGGTTAGTGCGACGATGAGTTGGGAACGCCCGAAGACTGTCACAGAAATATGATCTTTTCTAGGTTTAGCTGGATATGATAAAAGATTTGTAAATGACTTTTCACGAATAGCGTTGCCAATGACTAGGCTGACTTAGAAGGAAGTCTCATTAATATGGTCCGACGCATGCTAAGTTAGTTTTCATACATTAAAAGAATGCCTAACATCTGCACCTATCTTACTTTACTCTATGGGAGTGAAGGGTTTACAATGTACATTGACGCATCTAAAGAAGGACTTGGGCAGTTCTTATGCAATATGGTAAGGTAGTTGCTTATGCATCATGATAGCTCATGACGTATGAGAGGAACTACCTGATACATGACCTTGAATTTTCTGCCGTAGTTTTCGCTTTATAGATATGGAGACACTACGTCTGTGATATTACTTTTAAAATTATCACCGATCATAAAAGCTTGAAATATCTCTTTGATCATAAGGAGCTCAATATGAGACAGAGATAGTGGCTAGAGTTGTTGAAGGACTATGATTACACCAGCTCCTACCACCATGGTAAGGGGAACATCGTAGCATATGCCCTTAGCAGAAGAACTTATTCACCTGGGTTGGTGAGTGCTATCCACTTCTGGGGTTTACTATCAACGTTGAGTGAATGGAAATCACTTGATAGTAGCGTCGATACTATAAATATTCCTCACCGATACAAACTAGAGATCTGGGATATAAAAAAGAAAGAAGATGAGGATGATCTAGTCCTTAAAGCCTTGAGACAACAACTTGAGAAGAATGAGATAGAAGGATTCCATATACAAGATGTGTTACTATATAACCATCACAGAGTTTTGTGTACAAAACGCACCCGAATTGAGGAAGGAAATCTTACGTGAGGCGCATTGTTCAAGATTATCCATTCATCTAGGAATTACGAAGATTTATAAGGATCTTCATTCGAACTTTTGGTGGCCAGGAATGAAGAATGATGTTGCTGAGCTTGTGAATTCATGTTTTACCTGCCAGCAGGTAAAGGCTTCACACCAAAAACCACCGGGATTGTTGCAACCCCTACCTATACCTGAATGGAAATGGGAAAACATTTCCATGGACTTCGTTACTGGTCTCAGACGACTGTTGGTAAAGATAGTATCTAGGTTATAATAGATCGTCTGACCAAGGTAGCACACTTTATTCCAATAAGCTTATCTTCCACTCCAGATCAGCTTGCTGAGTTATATATTACACATGTGATTTGTCTCCATGGTATCCTAAAGGATGTAGGTTCCGATTGAGATTCATGATTCACCTTACACTATTGGGAGAACTTCATGAAAGCCTTAGGCACACATCTATGCTTGAGCACTGCATATCATCCACAAACAGATGATCAATCAGAACGTATGATTCAGATGCTAGAGGATATGCTATGAGCATGTACCTTAGAATGGAAGGGATCATGGATTAAACATCTGCCTCTTGTAGAATTGATCTAAAACAATAGTTACCATACAGGTATTGGCGTGTCACCATTTAAAGCATTATATGGATGAAGGTGTATTACTCTATGTTGGCAAGAGGTCAGGATAAAGAACCTTTACGATTCAGATAGACTTCAGGAGACACGGGAAGCTGTAGAGCTTGCTTGAAAAAGACTAATAACTGCTCAGAGTCACTAGAAAAGCTATAATGATATCAGACGAAGATACCTTGAATTTGAGGTATGTGACTTTGTATTCCTAAAAGTATCGCCTGTGAAGGTAGTTCAAAGGTTTGGCTTGCATGGGAAGTTGGTACCCAGGTTCGTGGGTCTCTTTGAAATTATTCAGTGGATTGGGAAAATCGCATATAAACTTGCATTTGCGCCACATCTTTCAGCAATACATGATGTTTTTCATGTAACAAATCTGAGAAAGTATATTAAGGATCATTAGCATAAGATAAGCTATGATGATCTGCATGTTGAGTCAGACTTGACATACTTAGAAATACCTGCATAAATACTAGACATGGATATCAAGAAGTTGGGGAATAAAGATGTACCTCTAGTTAAAGTATTGTGGCGTAACCAAGAGTTTGAAGAAGCCACATGAGAACCTGAGTTAGATATGACAGAAAATACCCCTAGTTGTTTGAATGATAACAATATGTATTGTGTGTACTTTTATTATAAATGAAATGACTTCCATTCTCTTTAAGGGCCTCATTCATTTATACAAGACGATGAAACCCAAGACCGCCTGAGGATTTAGGCTGCGTAATCGTTTCCTAGTATACAAAATGAATTCCTGAGCCCTCTTGATATGACTTCCCCCAAAAAAATCTCTTCATAATCAACTCAATCCACTGACGAATACCCATTGAAAGGAGTCTCGCTGACAAGAAAAACACTAGAATAGTAGAAAGTACTGCTTGTAACACCACCAAACGTCCCCCACGGGACAATCCACACCCTCCCACTCGGTAACTTTCCCTCCATCTTCTCAATCAAAGGAAGCCAACCAGTCATCTTGAGCCCGCCACTTGATAACGGTAAACCGAGGTAACAGATTGGCAGGGAGCCTCTCTCCGTCTCAAGTTCTGCACTATACTCATGAGCCTTTAGATCTTCCATTCCAAATGGTGTAGTGGACTTACCTTGGTTAAGAACAAGGCTAGAAAGTTCCCCAAAAATCTCGAGCATTGTAGCCATCCCCTTAGCTTTCTCTCTATAAGGACTCAAACATGCTTTCCCGCACCCGAAGTCCGGGGCGGATGCACTAGACTATCAGAGCAGAGCTAGGCAAAGTCCTCGGTGACGAAGAAAAATGGTCAGTCAGGCCCATATTCTATTCTGTGAGGAAAGTGGCTTGCCTCACTCTCTTCCTGGAGGTGTTCCTGCTGATAGATATAGATTCCCACCAAAGTCAGAGTAAATGGGAAAAAAAGCTTCTTCTCTGAAGCACCATCATCTAGTCTCTGCTCCCAACTTCTCTAGGCCCTTTGACCTCTCTTCCCTTCAAAGGGACAAAGAAGGCAGATGGGAACTGGGAACAATCCAGGATAAACAAGTGGTTAGTCCTCGGTGACGAAGAGAAATGGTCAGTCCGGAGACTCCGGACTCCCCCTTCCTCCATTGTCGAGGGTTGGGGCCCTTTCTCTGAAATAGCCACTATATATCTGGGACCTGTCAAAAGAGTACTGGAACCTCTCAGTCATCCAGACAGCAGTGCGTATGTTGTTCCTAAACCTGAGTATCCAGAAACTAATAAGATAGGGCTGAGTAGATATATAGGAAGGCCTTCATCGGATGCGACGGACTAGTAGAATGTTTTATCAGTAATTGATTGGATTGCCTCCTTTAATGAAAAAATGGTATCGTCGATGTTTTGAAGGAGAGGAATGTAAATATCTCTATGGGAGTATCCTGCAGTAACCCCCTGTCGCAACACCTGATCCACAATACAAGGTAACACATCAGCTGCGATAATATAAAGCATAGTACAAGGAGGCACCCCTAACACCAGGACGACCATTGACGAGGATCGAGTAAGAGGCTGTGGTGACACATCGTTTCATCCAAGAAATCCTGATATTCGGGAATCCCTTTTTGCCAGTGATACCCAAAGGAAACACCAGTCAAGCATGTCATAAGCCTTGGAGAAGTCTACTTTCCACATCAAACCCTTGACCCTAAGCCTCTCTAGTCTGCAATGCTCTCCATGGCCATAGTTAAGCTGTCATCAATTTGTCTCTCGGAATCAAAAGCTGGCTGCAATGAGGAAATACTATAATCTAAAACTCTGCTCAGTCTATTAGTCAATACCTTGGTTATAATCAAATAAAGAGCATTGGAGAGAGCAATCGTGCGGTAGTCCCCTATATGCACGGTTACATCCTTCTTGGGGAGTAAGAAGATGAGGGCTCTGTTGATCCTTTCCGAACCTGCATTACCATCTGCAAACTCCGTCACTACTTCCCAATCACATGTCAGAATTCCTTGAGGATGAACAAATGAAGACCATCGGGTCCATGCATGCCATTCACATTCAAACTCAAAGCATCTGCTTTCACCTCCTCATATGTGAAGCTCATAACCAAACCGTTTGTATGTTGCGTGGAAAGTTGGCTAGCTCTTAAGCCCGTCCACCTCCACGACCTACCTTCCGACCGTCTTGAGAATTCTAAGAAATGATATGTAATAGCACCCCATTTCACGATCTCCGTCCACTCTTTTGCCGTTCACCATGATAGAACTAATCAAATTGTGACAACGCCTTCTACTAGCTCCTTTATGGAAGTAGTCTGTGTAAGCATCTCCCTCCTTATGCCAAGATTGCCGTAATCGCTGTTTCCACTCAGTTACCCTCTTCTTATCATCGGATGCAACAATACTTTATGCCATCATTCTCTCTTCAAGCTCCTCCACTGTAAGATCTCTGATATCCTCCAACCCATACTTTGAGAAATGGTTCATGCATGTTTGTTACTAAGAGCAACAAGATCAAGTTGTATCAAGTTTGCGGATCTCCATTCGTGCCTCAGTTTGATGTGTTATTCTTTCCTCTTTAACTTCCTTCTAGAATTGACAAAGCCTGCCACGAAGGAAAATCAGCTTATGGGCCACACATGTGACCACATAACCTGAACACACTATGGAGGCACAATGGTTCGACACCAGGTCTCTGAAATTCTCCTCGTGCAGCCACGCTCCCTTGAACATGAAAAAACCAATGGGAACTGCATCTCCCCTACAATCCCATACCAGGGGAGTGTGGTCCGACCTGGTATGAGTCCTAGCCAAGGATATGGATAGGGGGAACTCCTTTTGTAACTCTGGTGATGCCAGAGAACGAATGAACGATCGAGACAAGATCATGAGCCGGAATTTCTCCAAGTATACGTAGTATCAGAATCATCTAACACCTCAAGATCCAATTCATCAATCAGTTCTACAAAATCCATCGAACCATGGTCTTGCCCCCTCGTAGCCTAGGGCGATCAGATGAGAGCAGGGTGATGTTGAAATCCCCTCCAACCAACCAAGTTATGCCTGGGCAGGAACCTCTTGCTTGTCATAGATCAGCCCACATCTCAGCTCTTTGGGACGGTAAACCAATACCGTAGACACATCATGTGACCATACTTGACCCAGTCCTTATGTTCTCCAACAAGACCATCAACACAAATCTCCCCTTCAGCTCTGAGATAAATGAGAAAGCGGGCCTTTCCAGACCACAACCAACCCTCCAGCACCACCGATATCATTAATTGTCCTATACTCTAGCAAAGAGTTTGCGCCCAACGACTTCTAGACAATGTCTGGATAGGACGAAAGCTTTGTCTCCTGCAACATCACTACATCGCAACACTAATCTCTTAGAACAACTCCAATTGAGCCCTACTTCTCTGGGTCACCCAAGCCTCTAACATTCCAAGTTAGCATCTTCATTGCAACAACAATTTTTGACCCGAAGTTGGAACCACGGCCGCTGCAGTCACAACCTTTGATTTTTCCTTGGAACATGCCACACTAATAGTCATGACCTTTGCTGTGCGTTTTCGAGGTCGATACCCCTTCATTTTCCCCCAACGCCTCTTTCATCACTTTAAGGAAGATGAAGGGGACTCATGTAGGGCAATAACTACCAAAGATTCAAGTCTTGAAATAACTTGTTCCAATGGAGGAAACCAACGAGGGAACAATGGATCCCCCCAAGTCCCGCTTGGGCATGCACAGATGCTTTGCCAGGCCCCCTCCGTGCTGAATTCTCCGCCCGCTCCCCAGGAAAAAAGGGCAGAAACCAAAGGGCCCTCTTTGTCCTCTGCGGGTCGAGACATGGTGAGATCAACCTCCAAAGGGCAATTTTTGGGTGGTAAAGGCGACACTCTCATTGCCTGAACTGTAGGGGTTCCCAACATGGTCCCTGGTCGAAGAGGAGACCCTCTTAGAACCTTTGGGTCTTCGACTAAGGGGGGAGCAATACCCTTGCTCATAGAGCTCGGGTTAAGATCCGTTGGTGACGTAATAACTATTCTTCAATAACTGGATCGGTAAATGGATTCTGTCCAAGTATATCATTACTCCGGTAGGTGACCCGAAAATCGGATCCAAAGGCACTTTCGATAAGTCCAAGTCCGAGCACGGATTTGGGTTTTCAGAAACCCTTCCATCCCCTTTTCTCCAGACCCCCGCTCCTTCAAGTAGCAACTCCAAAAGATCCCTGGCACCCAAAAGGAACGAAGGCGACTGCTCCAGTCTTCTCCGAGGAAATTTCCCCACCCAAATTTGGGCCTTTTTTGAAATTTGAATTCTCAAACTCTGAAAAATCACAACCGACGTTGGCGTGTTCGTTTTTGGGTCCTTCGATTTCACCGCTAGAGACGACTCCACCATAACCGGCTCTGGCATCGGATGTCCCTCTTTCTTTGAAAAAGAAAGATTTTCCAACACATCACGACTGAAATACGCACGCGGTGGAGGCGGTGGAGGGGAAACCAATTGCACTAAGTGTTGAAAACTTGCTGGGCCACCACCCCGAACACGAACTCTCCACAGGAACCACCTTCGAGCAAACTAAACTTGCTAAAGTGATCAGATGGTCTGAACATGGTGACCTTCCATCCGTCGGGATCTTCGTCAGCACCCTCGACTCTCTTAGAGCTGGCTTCAACGCCTCCACGGTACGAGAGGAACAATACGCCATAGATTCAAACCATCGTACAGGTTAGTGTCACACCTTCACCATCCGTGAATCTGGGTGAACACCAATCAACACCATTCGACAACTCAGAGCTTACGAGATGAACCACCTACGCAGGTGAGAGGCCTCTCACACAGCACAAACCCCCTCTTAAATCTTCAACATCTCCTACGAACGAACAACCAAAGCGTTCTTATACCCTATGCTAAAATTGAGGCGACCTCCTTTCTAGCACCATTGTAGCAGCCGGCGACCAAACCATATTTCGGAACCAAGGCAGAGGAACCCCTTAACCACGCGCGCATATGAGATGGGACCACGTGTTTCTTTAACTTTCTTCTCAAGAGACGAAGGTTCTTCGATGGCTGACATGTATGATCCCTGCTGCAGCCTCCTCGATCTCGGATAGGAGGATCTTCTGTGACCCACCACCTCACACAAAAAGCATTGAGGCATAGACGAACAAAAACTTGCCCTATGGCCAAAACTTCTACACTTAAAACAACGCTGGTCGCGTTTGTTATGTGAGACAAATGTCCTACCCCTTTACCCTTTCCCCTTCTTGTTTGGTAGCACTCCTCACCTTCTCCTCACCATTGATGGTAGCCCTCTTCCAAGAATCCTACCCACCTTTGATCCTCCAGCGCTTGCTTTCTCGCTTCCGATGTAATTTCTTGGAGGATATGATCCTCTTTTGGAATCTTGCTAGAGGAGCTGCTACGAAACATGCCTGGAGAAGCTCGACTGGAGGCACATTGTGTGCTTCTTCTTCATCTTCTTTGGGTTTGGAACAATGGGGAAGATATCACGTTGCTAGGAGAGTCACCGTAGATCTTGCGTTGCTGTGCATCTTCTTTAGGTTGGAATCGAACACTGAGGACGTTTCCTAGAGTCGAGAACGAAGGCTTTGTTGTACATCAACGCGGGAAGTATGCACCGTGGAGGTGGGTGCACCGCTTGGAGATGCTGCGACTATGGTTTTTGAGGAGTATGTAAACAGATTTGGGTTTTCAAAAACCCTTCCATCCCCATTTCTCTAGATAGCTGCTCCTTCAAGTAGCAAGCCCAAAAGAACCCTAGCACCTAAAAGGAAAGAAGGTGGCTGCTCCAGTCTTCTCCGAGGAAATTTCCCCATCTTATGGGTAACTTCCAAATTTGGGTTTTTTTTGAATTTTGAATTTTTAAAGTTCGAAAAAATCACAATTGACAATGCCATGTCCTTTTTTGGGTCCTCGAATTTCGCTACTGGAGCCTCCTCCACCAACATCAGCTATGTCACTGAACGTCCCCCTTCCTCCGAAAAAGAAAGCTCTTCCAACACACCACGACTGAAAGACACACATAATGGAGGCGATGGAGGGGAAACCGCTTGCACCAAAAGTCGAAAACTTGCTCGGCCCACCACCTCGAAGGTGAACTCTCCGCAGGAATTGCCTTTGAGCAAACTAAACTTGCAAAAAGTGATTAGAGGTTCTGAGCCGGGTAACCTTCCTTCTGCTAGGATCTTCATCAGCTCCCCCTAACTCCCTTAAAGCTGGATTCAACGCCTCCATTGAACGAGAGGAACGATACGCTGTGGATTCGAAGCACCGTACAGGTCGGTGTCGCACCTTCATTTTCAATGAACCTAGGTGAATGCCAAAAAACATCATTCGACGGCTCAGAGCTTACGAGATGAGCCACCCATGCAGGAAAGAGGCTTCTCACACAGCACAAGTCCCCTCCCAAATCTACATCTCTAACGAACGAACAACCCAAGCGTTCTTGTACCTACGCTAAAAACGAGGCGACCTCCTTTCTAGTACCACTACAGCAGCCGACGACCAAACAATATTTCGGAATCATGTTAGGGGAACCCCTTAACCACAAGCGTATATGATATGGGACCACGTGTTTCTTTAACTTTCTTCTCGAGAGATGAAGGTTCTTCGATGGCTGACATGTATGATCCCTGTTGCAGCCTCACTGATCTCGGACATGCCTCACACAAAAGACATTGAGGCGGAGACGAACAAAAACTTACCATATGGCCAAAACTTCCACACTTAAAACAACGCTGGTCGTGTTTGTTATGTGAGACAAAGATCTTTCCCCTTCATCCCATTCCCCTTCATGTTTGGTAGCACTCACATTCTCCTAACCATTGATGGCCGCCCTCTTTCAAGCATCCTCCCCACCTTTGATCCTCTAGCGCAGACTCTCGGTTCCGATTCAACGACTTGGAGGAGATGATCCTCCTTCGGAATTTTGCTAGAGGAGCTGTTGCGAAACGTGCCTGGAGAAGCTCGACTGGAGGCACATCGTGCGCTTCTTCTTCATCTTCTTTGGGTTTAGAACCCGACACTGCAACATCCTTTGTTGCTGCTGTTGTAGATCTCTTGAATAGGGTTTCAAACAATGAGGAAGATATTACGATGTTCGGAGAGTCGCTGTAGATCTCGCACTACTGTACATCTTCTTTGGGTTGGAACCCAACAATGAGGAAGTTGCCTAGAGCTGAGAACGAACGCGAGAATGATGCACCATGGAGGTGGGTGCATCGCTTGGAGATGCCGCGACTCGAGTTTTTGAGGCATCTTCTTCGAATCTTCTATTGCTGGAAACCCACCACCACCGCTGGGAGGAGATTGAGCAAATGGAGGAGCTGCACGATCATCTTTTTTCTTGCTTGGGATCGACACTCTCCTTATGAACAGTAGGGTTGCTTCACCGCTGAATTAAGGTTTTGTGAAACCCTCGATGCTTGAATAAATCTTTGACATAAACTGAAATCGCTCTGAAACATCTTCTCTGTTGACCTAGATGCTTCATCCCTTGGTTCTCAACATCACTTTCGAATAAAGAATATATAAATAGAACTTTGAATGGATAATCAAATCTCAAAATGAACAAAAGTTGTTGCATGGACAATAAAACTAAATCCCAAAAATCAACCTACTTTCATAAGATGTTGAAATAATAAAGTGCGGAAACAAATAATCAGAACTAGAATGAGAAAACACAAATGTCTTGGGATTTTACATGGAGCCCTACTGCGAGAGGAGTTGGATGAAACCATAGGATAAGGCTTTCTAAGGACCTGATCGTCTTTTAGAATTTCTCAATGAGTATAGGGGGTGTGGGGCTCTTTATATTTCCCTACAGACAAACCGAGTCCTTCAAGTAGTTTATGTGGGTCTAAATATGAGTGGGGGTAATTGGAACCAATTACCCTTCTATTACATACCCCAACATATATCAATCATGCTTAGCTTGTTTTGACATTTCTTGAATTGTATGCGAGCAAGTGGGTTGGTGAACATACACGTTGTTTGATCTTGTATGTTGAAAGTATGGAGTAATCCTTTTTGACATATCATTAGTGTAACGACAACCGACTTTTACATGTGTGGTGCATTTGTGAAACATGAGTTTTTTTGGCAATACACAACACGGTTGTCACATACGAGTTTCATGTAAAAAATCGTTGAGAGTGATACGAAGATACGCGAGTAAGGATCGAATCCATACTAGTTTCGCTGCTGCATGGGCAATGGCTATGTCTTCACTCTCAACACTTGATTGGGACATAGTTGCTTGTTTCTTACTTCTCCAAGTACTAGGTTTCTTGCCAAGTGCCGGATTCAGTAGTGGATTTTTCATCTATCATGCATCCTTCATAGTCTGCATCTTAATAGACTATGAGGTTGAATGTGTTGCCTTTTGTGAATAGTAACTCATTCTCTGGAGAGGACTTGATGT
This sequence comes from Ottelia alismoides, assembly GCA_037367405.1. Lineage (NCBI taxonomy): Eukaryota > Viridiplantae > Streptophyta > Magnoliopsida > Alismatales > Hydrocharitaceae > Ottelia > Ottelia alismoides. The sequence goes on along the minus strand of JAZKJV010009256.1, from coordinate 1,762,042 downwards.
ACTTGAGGACGGTCATGTATGCGTCAAATTGAGTTGAAGTAGGAGAGTCCATGAATTGACTTGGTTCCCCAATGATGAGATATATACATGATCGAATGATGGTTAGATACAATAATTTTACCACTAGCTGGTTATATCTACCAGTATCTTGGATAGCTCCTTGCTCTTAAATGTGTCCTTAGGATCCATGGGTATTGTGTTGGTTTGGACCCTAGCATCTCTGTTTTTGAAGCAAATCAGTTGCATACTTCTGTTGAGATATAGCTAATCCTCTCTCAGATCTAGCTATTTCAATCCCTAAAAAGTATTGTAGAGATAGTTGTTCGTCTTTGTGTCGTTTATTATATTTCAGTTTCTTTATGTACCTCTCATGTAATTTACCCAAGGGCTCTCTCCCTATATAAGAGACCCGAGGGCTCTATGGAATGAATTATCGGAGTATTCTAATATGGTATCAGAGCCATGACCCTAACCTAGGGTTTTCCATCTCCACCGCCGCCCCCCCTCTAGGGTTTCGCCGCCCAACCCCCCCCGGGCTCGAAGCCCCCCGCCGCCGCCTCCTCTCCTTCGCCAGGCCCCCCTCTCATTCGCCGCCGGGCCCCACCTGCCGCCAGCCCCTGCCGCCGGGTCTCACCACCGCCGCCGGATCTCACCCCCGCCGCCGGATCCCCCCCGCCGCCGCTCCCCAGCACCGGCCCCTCCTCTCCTAGCGCCGCCCAGCCGCCGTTCTTCTCAAGTAGAGGCTTCCAAAGCCTCTACTCGTGGCCGGGCTGCCGCCTTCTCCCTAGGACTCGGCGTCATGTTCGATTCAAGTGCATAATCGTCTATCTATGCACTTGAATCATACAAGGTCTTGGTAGACAGTATTTTCTTGGTCTATCAGTAGTTGTTCTTCTCCGGCATTATGTCAGATCAGAAGCTCGATATGCCCGCCATAGGTGCCTTCAAAGGTTCGGCACCAATCGTCAAGATGGACGGGACGAACTACGAACTGTGGGCGATGCAGTTCCTCAGTCTCATGAAGTCGTGTGGTAAGAAGCATATTCTTACCGAGGATGAACCGCCGGAGAAGACAGGGATCTATGCCTCATGGGAGGCTGATGATGCGTACGCCAAGGTGTGGCTCTCAGGTACGCTGACGACGGAATTAGCGAATGATGTCCTTCACCAACCCACCGCTAAGGCGATGTGGGATATTTTGGCTATGACGTACTCTCAGGTCCGCAATGAGACGAAGATGCTCCAGTTGCAGCATGATATATTTACCACGAAGCAGAATGGGAAGCCTCTTCATTCCCTGTACACGTCGCTTCGTGGCATGTTCGAGAAGCTCTATAGCACCATTCCGCTTACAGCCACGCCGGAACAGCAGAAGACGTTCCGCAACGCCACTATGGTTGGCGTATTACACGCTGCCCTAGATCCGGAATACGAGGCAGCACGCACTCAGATCCTAGCAGATGCCACCATCCCACCGATGGAAGAGGTATACAGGAGGCTCAGTCGTGTACCCGTTCCGTCCAATACAGCGACTGCGACTCCGTCAGCAATGGCAGTTTCCAGGGGACGTGGTGGTTCGTCCTCGTTTCGTGGCAGGGGAAGTGGTGGACGTGGCCGCGGAGGCCGCATACGCTCTACGTGCTCATTTTGTCGCCGCACTGGTCATTCAGAGGATACATGCTATTCCAAGCATGGTTTTCCTCCTTCTGCACGAGTTGCTGATCATGTTCAGGGTCCACCAGCATCTACTCCAGATCACAGGTTCGAAGAGTTGGTGGCACGACTTCGGGATATTATGCCACAATCATCAACATCAGAGGGTGCAGACGTTTCTGATGTTGCGGCTTCGGCGTCAGCTAGTACATCGGCCTCAGCCAGTGCCTCAGGTAGTCCTTCAGCCTCATTTCATAGTCATGACCTCACAGGATGGATTGTCGACTTTGGAGCTACCCATCATCTATGCCGTGAGAAAGATATTCTGCAGTCCTACAGAGCTGTTCAGCCAGGTCGCTCTGTACTCATTGCTGATGGCACTCAGTCTCCTATCATCGGTCAGGGGGAGACAGCTTTGCTACCCTCTATGCACTTACAGAATGTGCTACATGCTCCAGAATTCTCTATGAACCTCTTATCTATTAGCCAGATTACACGTGATTTGCACTATCGTGCTATTTTTGATCCATCGTCTGTTATTTTTCAGGACATACTGACGGGCAGGGTGATTGGCTGTGGTTCTGAGCACAATGGCCTTTATCGTCTCGTTCGTAACTCCTACGCTGGCGTCTCCTTGCATTCCCAGGCCTCCGTTTCTCCGTACACCTGGCATCTTCGGTTCGGTCATCTGCCGCTGCAAAAGATGCGTCACCTCCTGCCTCAGATATCTCCGAGTTCCTCTTTTCGATGTGAAGCATGTCGGTTAGGGAAGCACCATCGGTCTAGCTTCCCCGGTCGTCAGAGTCGGAGCAGTAGCTCCCCGTTTGAATTATTTCATATAGATATTTGGGGTCCAAGTCGTGTCCCGGATCATCAGGGGCACATGTTCTATTTAGTTGTGGTTGATGATTTCTCTAGAGTGTCGTGGACTTTTCTTCTTAAAAATAAATCTGAAGCAGGAAATGTTCTTCAAAATCTAATTAATGAAGTCCAGAATGTTTTTTCATCTACTGTTAAGTATGTGCGTACTGACAATGCATTGGAGTTCTGCACTCGCTCTCTTGCTAGCTTCCTTTCATCTAAAGGCATTGTTCACCAAACCACATGTGCCTACACCTCTCAACAAAATGGGGTTGCAGAACGAAAACATCGACACTTTCTTGATATTGCTCGCACATTGCTTATCCAGAGTTGTGCTCCACTATCTTTTTGGGGGGATGCTATACTTACTGCGTGCTATCTGGTCAATAGAATGCCTACAACTGTTCTTGGGGAAAAGTCTCCAATCTCTGTTCTCTTTCCTGACAGAGACTTGTTTACACTGACACCTCGGGTTTTTGGCACTGTTGCGTTTGTTCACCGCTTATCTCCGGGGCTTGATAAGTTATCCCCTAGGGCTATCAAGTATGTTTTTGTGGGCTACTCCAGGACTCAGAAAGGATACCGTTGCTATGACCCTGTCCAAGTACTATGTCAGTGCAGATGTTACATTTTTCGAACCTGTCATGTACTTCTCCCCTGCAGGTGACAGATTGGTCTCCTCCACATCATCAGATTCCAATGTCTATGTTCCACCACCTCCAAGCCTGGGTCCATCCTCTACTCCACCGACACCAATATCACCACCACCACCACCTCCTCCGCCACCACCCCCAGTTTTCCCTTTCCCTAAGGTCTACACGAGACGGACAGGCCCTGCTCAAGCTACGTGTCAACCATCCAACACACCTCAGGTATGTACTGATGTTAACACTGATGATGGGATAAATAATGCACCTGTGCAGGAGCTTTTACCACAAGAGGAGGACCAACCAGTCAACACTGTTTTGGATGACTTGGACTGGCCTATTGCTCATAGGAAGCAGCGAAGACAGTGTGCCTCATATCCCCTGGCCTCTCATGTCTCCTTTCATCGTCTCACTGGGGATTTCCAGAAGTTTGCCGCTGCTGTATCGTCAGTGGAGATTCCACGGACTTATCAGGATGCCATGAAGACTGAATGCTGGCGTCTAGCAATGGAAGAGGAGATGCGCGCCTTGCAATCGAGAGGGACTTGGTCTCTTGTCCCTATTCCTCCAGGTGCATCTGTGGTGAGTTGCAAGTGGGTATTTACGGTCAAATATCATGCAGATGGTCGTCTTGACAGATACAAGGCCAGGCTCGTAGCAAGAGGGTTTACACAGACATATGGGGTAGATTATTTGGACACCTTTTCACCTGTGGCGAGGCACTCTACACTTCGCATCCTTCTATCGGTTGCAGTGGTACGTGACTGGACCATATTCCAGCTTGATGTTAAGAATGCTTTCTTGTATGGTGATCTACAGGAAGAAGTCTACATGCAACAACCACCCGGGTTTGCTGCTGAGGGGGAGACTCAGAAGGTGTGCATACTTCATAAGGCTATCTATGGCCTTAAACAGAGTCCTCGAGCATGGTTCCAAAAGCTCTCCCAGCTTATTGAACGACAGGGGTTCAGAAGATCAAATGCGGACCACTCACTGTTCGTCCGGAAGACCCCTAGAGGTACCATCGTTGTTATGGTATATGTTGATGACATATTGGTTACTGGAGATGATGCACAGGGGGTTGAGATAACCAAGTCTATGTTGGGCAGCCAGTTCATTACAAAGGATCTAGGCACAATACGGTATTTTCTGGGGATAGAATTTGCAAGAAATGCACAAGGAATGGTGATGACTCAAAGAAAATATCTCACAGACTTGCTAGTTGAAACAGGAATGACTGGATGTAGACCTTCAAGTACACCTATGGACCCGAGTATGAAGCTGTACGATGATGATACCGAGGAGGTGGACAAGAGAAGGTACAGAAAAATGGTGGGTAAGCTCTTATACATCACTATAACTCGACCGGATATTGCCTTTGCAGTAAACCGCGTGAGTCAATTCATGGAGCAGCCGAGGCAAGTACATATGGATGCCTTGTACATGATACTGAGATATCTGAAGTCTTCCCCAGGCACAGGGTTGCTATTCAAGAAAGGTACAGATCTGTCCATTTCCGCCTGTGCAGATGCAGATTATGCAGGATGTCCACGAGATCGTAAGTCTACTTCTGGATTTGCTATCTTCATAGGAAGTTCTTTAGTCTCTTGGAAAAGCAAGAAGCAGACCGTTGTGGCGAGATCCAGTGCCGAGTCCGAGTACAGAGCCATGGCATAGGCAAGCACAGAAATGATGTGGGTTAAAGCAGTCTTAGAAGATCTGAATGTTGATGTTCCCTTGCCTATGAACCTGCAATGTGACAATCAGGCAGCATTATTCATTGCCAACAATCCAACCTTCCATGAGAGAACAAAACACATAGAGGTGGATTGTCATTACACTAGGGACATGATTCAGAAGGGCTTCATCTCCACGTCTCACGTCAGTTCAGAGGACCAGACAGCGGCATATTCACTAAGCCATTGCTCAGAGGACCTTTCCAGAGATGTTCTTCCAAGCTGAGCATGATAGATATCTATGCTCCATCTTGAGGGGGAGTGTAGAGATAGTTGTTCGTCTTTGTGTCGTTTATTATATTTCAGTTTCTTTATGTACCTCTCATGTAATTTACCCAAGGGCTCTCTCCCTATATAAGAGACCCGAGGGCTCTATGGAATGAATTATCGGAGTATTCTAACAAGTATTTAATTAGTCCCACATCTTCGATCGCAAATTGTTCTGCTAGTTGCTTCACTTTTTTAACACCGTTAGAGTTATCCCTTGTGAGGATGATGCCATCCACATATCGAGTATTTCCACGGTTCCTTTTCCATTTTTCGTATGAATAAAGAATGGTCTGCTAATGATCTAGTGGGGCCCTTATTCTCTAGTGCTTCCGATAATTTCTGTAACTACACGCTATGGTCTTGCTTGAGTCCATATATAGCTTTGTGTAACAAGCATGCCTTCTGACACTTTTCGTAAGCCTCGAAGCCTTAAAGTTGCTGCATGTAGAAATGCATCCTTTACGTCAAGTTGATGCAAAGGCCAATAAAGCTGTACTACAATAGACCTGAGAATCTACAGGGAGGGAGATATGCGATTGGAGAGAATATGTCGAAGAAATCAACATCATAAGTTTGAAGGTGAGGGATTACACCTTCCGCATGGAGATCGAATCGTATCTGATCTAGGTTGACTAGTCATACTAGTCGATGGTATAACATAATTTTAAAAATTTTCCTACGAAATCATATGGCGTAAGAACGATTCCCATGTCGTTTCATCATAATAACATGAGTATAAGGGTTATGTCTTGAAGCGCGATCGTGATCTCGAAGCATCTAAAGGAAGAGACCTCCTGTCTCAAATCCGATCCGACGAGAGATCACTTGCGGGTGCGTAGATGAGACATGTGCTTCCCACTGTCCAAAGTGATGATTCGATCGAGGAATCTCTTGATTTTGTCTCACAAAATTTGACGTTTTCTTCAAGAGCACGAGTCTCGAAGAAGAGAATAAGATCCACGAGCAACCAATTCAACAACATGACGACAACACAAGTACGATCGTAGTATCCACAAACCCTATATGGATAACCACAAGGGTTGGGCAGGGAGAGAGATTTATTATTGCAACAATCGCATGAACTAAGAGAACTAGATGTTCCATCTCTTTTATAGCATAATGGATCGTGGGGATGCACTCCTAATAATGATTGGTTGAATTTAAATGTAATATTTCAAGATTATACTTTTGCTCCACACATAATAGGATTAGCGCTTGATAAACTAATTATCAATTCATACTTAATAAATTTAATCTCAAAATAATTTTCTCTTATGAATAAAGTGGAAAGGAGGGAGCCTCCTTTCGAAAATGTGGAAAGGAGAAAAGCCTCTTTCCATAATTATTGTGTATCATATCTACATTATCAATAATTATTGTAGATAGTATTATCTACATTAATTTCATCTATGATAATTAAATCTAATTTAACCATATAAGATGTCTCTCTATGCACGTCTAAAAAATATGAATCATATTCACATTACTTATGATAAGTAAATTCAAATTAATTATCATTATTTCTTTTAATTTTTCAATGCTTATATATTATCTTTTATGGAAGAATTCTTGAACTCTTTCAAGAATAGTGTGCTTTCTTTGCGGATACTTGGATAAGAGGACATGGCGACTGTATATTCCATGTATAGTGATTTGGATAGTGAGATGTAATCTCATATCCAGATCTAGAAGGCCTCTCAAAGATGTCTGATCAAGTCAGGCAGAATATCCAATCTTCTCATTGCACTCGAATCACATTCAGATCAATGCCCAACATTTGGACCAAGATTGGATAACTACTCTACTAAGTGGAGTTGCTAAAATATAAACCTGTTTCATTACTCCCTTGGAATGAGAGTTTCATGGTTATACAATCATTTAAGATCACATCATCCTGTTTGATCTTATTTAAATTATCTTCTTTAGGGTTTTATTGGGAGTTGGTGTTGATCACATGCTTTCCAAAAACATATCACACCTACAAATCATGTCATGCTTCCAAAGCAAGATGGCCATCGATGGAATTTTTTGATCCCAATATCTCATGAGTGAGCTCATGTCTTTCGATTCAGTAGTGAACCTGTATGATCTTTTGAGAGATCGTATTACTCACATGACTTCGTATGCATACCGACTTGCTAGTGTATAGACCTTGATTAGGACATCAACCTAATGGCCTGCCTAATGTATATACTCAAGCATATAGTAAAACATATGTCCTCGATCATAAGATGCATATCTATATCGTGGCAACATACGTCATGTTTTTGATATATTGATCTCGTTAAGTCAAGTCTTTGACTTAACTCATCCGACACCTTCGAATCTCTATTCCTATGCAGAGGACCTGCATCAAGAGGTTGATCGGATATCAGTTTTTGGAGTAAGGATTGTCATCTCCTTCTCTTGTTGGCGATCCTTTCTCGACAATTATTTGACGGTACTAGTTGAGACCTCAATCTAACTCTTTAGATATCATCTCATCACCATCCTCTATGATCCAAGCATTGGATCAACAGATGTATGATTATCAAGATGGTCATGGTCCATAATCTTAATTGTACTAAGGGACCTTGTAAGTGCATGTATTCACTAATCACATAGGGAGTGAAAATCAATAACTTTAATTTATTAAATAATTACAATAACATTTATTGTAGAAATGGTTCGCCTTTGGCTAACATGTTTAACAAAGTTTGCATGGAACCCTTTGGTACTAAGCGAGCCTTATAGTGAGCAATCGATCCGTCAGGTTTCTACTTCACCGTGAATGCACATATGGATTCAACCACCATGTAGCTGTCAGGTGAATAAACAAGCTGCCGGGTGTTGCGTAAAATTAATGCATAAATCTCTTCTTCCATTGTTAGTTGTCATCTGGAATCACGAAAAGCCTCGATATGATTAGGAGGAGTGGTTGTGTCGAATAGGCTTCTGTGGACTATCTGCAGGAGGACCCAAGTTTGGAGAATGATAACAACAAAAATATGATCCTTGGTAGTCCCCTTGAAAGCTATTGGAAGATCAACTGCATCATTCACTTGACCGCTTTCGGTAGCTCTTTCTATGTCCATGGAAGTAGAAATGCCATCAATTTGTAAAACCTTAGTCGAAGGACATAATTGAGGAGATGGTGCCTGCTCAGAAGGGGCATCTCTGTTGAAAAGTAGTCATGTAAAGAGCATCTTATGGAATTGGAACATGAAGAGGAAAACGTTTGTTATGGGAGATGGAGGAGACATATATATTCCTGACCTGGATTAAACAGGAATGGACTCTAAGAATGTAACATCTGTACTCATGTAGTGCAAATTGATCTAGGATCGTAGGACCTATATCCCTTCTGGTTCATAGCATACCCTAAGAATACAAATTTTGGTGCTTTAGCTACCAGTTTACCTGGACCAAGGAGATGAACAAATGTAACACAACCAAAAACTTTGGGAGAAACATGGAACACTATTTTCCCTAGAAAAATGACCTCAATGGAGATCTGCTCATCAATAGAACTCTAGAGGGCATATGGTTGATAAGAAAGATGGGAGTGAGGATAATATCACCTTAATATGTCGAAGGAACATGATAGTCAGTGAGCGGGGTGTGAGCTATGTCAAAGATATGCCAATGTTTGCATTCAACCACCCCATTTTGTTGAGACATATGGGCACAAGTAGTCTGATGTAAGATCCCATGAAAAGATAGAAAAGATTGCATGTCGTGAGAGAGATATCAACCATAGAACTTTGATATCGGTACCAAATTGAGCTTTTATTTCATTTATAAATCGAACAATAATGTGAAGAATTTTATTTTTTAAAGTCATTGGCTTAAATCCACATTGAAAAGATTCGAAATGTATTGAGACATTCCTAAATAGTGTTCTTAAAAAGAAACTATTTAGGAATCAACCTCTCTTGTGCTGGTTGTTGGCTATCTAACGTGCAACCCTTCTCATTTACTTAGCTTGGGATTGGCCATGGCTGAGTTTATGAAGTTTTATACAGAAATCTCGACTCTAAGGTGGGCCAAAAGGATATATTCAGGTTAGCCAAAGCAAGAGAAAGAAGGACCAAAGACCTTTCTCAACTGAGATGCATTAAGGACGAGAAAGGACACATGCTTGTTACTCAGAAGGATATGGAGACTAGACGGAGGCCGTATTTCCATAAGCTTTTCATCGGGGAAGGAAATAGAGAGATCACTTGGGAGATCTAGCTAGTAGTGAAAATTACTTGAATCATGCAAGCTATAGACGGATATAAAGGAAGGACGTAGAGGAAGCTTTGAAGGTTATGAAACCTAGGAAAGGTGCAGGACCTGATGACATTCCTATAGAAGTATGAAGAGTTCTAGGTGAGTGTGGTTTGACTTGACTTACAAATTTATTCAATGTTATTTGGCGAAGCAAAAAAATGCTTGAAGAATGAAGGAGAAGCATCGTGGTGCCTCTTTATTAGAACAAAGCAGACATTCAAAATTGTACAAATTTACAAAGATATCAAGCTAATGAGTCATAATATGAAAATTTGAGAATGCGTGATCGAAAGAAGGTTGAGGTAAGTTTCCAAAGTAAAGGAAAACCAAGTCGATTCATGCCATGTCCCTCAACTATTGAAGCCATCCACTTGTTGAGAACAATGGAGGTTCATAGAGCTAAATGGGTGGTGCCTCTTTATAAGAACAAAGTAGACATTCAAAATTGTACGAATTTATAGAGGTATCAAGCTAATGAGTCATACTATGAAAATTTGAGAATGTGTGATCGATGCAAGTTTCCAAAGTAAAGGAAAACCAAGTCGATTCATGCCATGTCCCTCAACTATTGAAGCCATCCACTTGTTGAGAACAATGGAGGTTCATAGAGCTAAACAGAAGAACCTCCATAAGATTTTTATTGATTTGGAGAAGGCTTATGATTCTGTCCCACGAGAGATATTATGAAGAGTTTTGGAGAAGAGACAAGTACCTGCCTAATACATTAACCTCATAAAGGATATATACGATAAGACTTCATCTTGTTAAGGATCCATTCTGGGAAGGCTGACTATTTTGACATCAACAATGCTATACATCAAGGTTCAACTTTGAGTCAATTCCTTTTTACTTTGATTATGTACGAGTTGACTAGTCACATCGAGGATGAGATACCTTGATGTATGTTATTCGCTGATGATATTGTATTGATTGATGAGACTGGAGATGGAGTAAATGAGAAGCTTGAGGTCTGGAGACATGCATCTGAGACTAAAGGATTTCACATAGGTAGGGCTAAGATTGAATATATGTAGCGCACTTTTGATGGAAGCAATGGTGAAGGAATTGAGGTGAAGATTGGTGATGATAACATTAAGAGGAAAGATTCTTGTAGATACTTGAGATCTATTTTGCAACATGATGGGGAAATTGATGAAGATGTTACTCATATAATAAATGCATGTTGGCTAAAGTGGAGAGGAGCCTCTACTGTTCTATGTGATAAGAAAATTCCTTTGAAAATCAAAGGAAAGTTTTACAAAGCAGCCATGAGAATTGTTATGCTCCGTGGATCTGAATGTTGGCTTGTAAACCATAGATATGTGCATAGAATTGTAGTAGCGGGGATGAAAATGCTAAGGTGGATGCACAAACATACCCATGAAGATCAGATTGGGAATAGTGCAATCAGAAGGAAAGTTGGTGTAGCTCCGATCGAGGATAAGATGCGAGACAACCACTTAAGGTGGCTTGACTATTTGCAAATGAGGTCGGCTGATGCACCGGTTATGAGATGTGAGTTTTGTGATGTTGAGCCAACTAAGCGAGGACGAGAAAGGCCCAAGAAGTGTTGGGATGAGACTATCCAAATGGATCTTAGTTTTTCTGGATCTAAGCCCAAGAATGACTCAAGATAGATTTGAATGGAGGCAAAGAATCCATGTAGTCGACCCTAATTATTGTAGGATAGGGATTTGTTGTATAGAAAAGTCGATAGCACATGAGAAGAGTCATTCCTAATAACCAGGTAGTATCTGTTTCCCAGTTGATCAGGATACCGGTTGTGCCCCCATACATCAAGATGAACAAGCTTAAAAAGCCTACTTGAATGAATGTAAGGAAATGAACTCTTGTGGTGCTTTCCCAGTTGGCAGACCTCACACTCTAGGCTGACAGTGGAAGGGAGCTGGGGAATGACCTGATGAAGTTTCTGAAGAGAAGGATGACCCAAATGTCGATACCATATATCATTAGAAGATAGAAAAAGGAGCCCTCAAGTTGGCAACACTCGACAGTCCCAGATGATTGGACAAGATGACGAACACCCCCTTCTTCACAACCCACATCAATATAGATCATCAATTGAGTTCTTTGCAAATATGAACGACAAACAAAAGACGTGGGAAATGCATGAACAAAACGAACATTATTGAGCATGATGTTTATGGTGACACGGATATCTCCTCTTCCCTTAAGGTAAATTTTGCCATCTGCAATGTTGGAGTATTTAGTTATGCGCATTTATATGGGAGATGGGTAAATGGATCTCTCCAGGATCCGTTTACCTCATCCCGAGTTTAGTCCCACATCTACCAGTTTGGAGATGTGGAGGCTTAGTGGGGGCTATATATAGACCCCCACACCCATTGTATTCAGATGAGAAAAAAACAATAGACTATTAGCCCTTTGAGGCGTTCTCTCGTGGTTTTATCCTGCTCCTTAGGGAGTAGGGTTCCACGTAAAAATCTTGGTGTTTCATGTTTATCTTTTTGTTCTTCATGCTCTGATTATCGTTTTCGCTTCCGCATTCCTATTTTCTAACTTGGTATCAGAGTGGGTTCGATTCTCGAGGATTCAATTTTGAAGATTTATTTTTTTGTCTTGTTCGAGAGTCAATTATGAGAGCTGTTCAATCATGTTTGTTCTTGAGATTATCATTCAATATTATTTCTCCTGAGCGTGCACGAAGTCTCGGAAGTTCTAGGGTTTAGTGGAACCCTATCAACAAGCTAACATTCAGGCACCAGATCTGCATCTTCTTTCGCTGCTGACGCATCTCCCTTGCACGAGATGTCGCATCTTCCATATTTGCATCGAGGGTTTCAACCCTTGCTCGTGTCAAAGAAAAGATTCAGGTGATGGATTGGCGCCACAACTCATAGTCTTCTCCAGATCAAGTCCTCTATCCTCCAAATCTCTCCCGAGCGGTGTGACCTTTCTTGCATGGCACCTCCAGGCCGTAGCCAAGCACCGGGCCGCAGGCGGCTCCCCCTCTCGGTTACCGCATCAAGACACACGAGGAGCAGATCCTCCCCCTCTTCCTCTCCAGACACCACCTGGAGATCTAGGGTCCAATGGCGACGTCGATCTCACAGCAGACAAGGCCGGAGCTTGAAGCTCTTGGCAGAGCTCGCATGACCTCAAATTTCAATGAAATTCGATCGAGTTTCTGTCGAATATCGATATCCTGTCGAAATTGAACTTCGACTGAAATGGCCAAAATGACCGAAATATGGGGGCCCTAGTATAAAAAATGACCGAAATGATCGAAATTTCGGTCGAAATTCAACCGCAATTCCATTTTGGTCAGCCACCGAACTGGTGACCGAAACCGACATTTAGGGCCGTGGAGCTCTCCTCAGGCAGAGAAGGTCGTACCCTCATCTCTCCAGCAGTACTTCCTAGCAATGGCGGTGTACCGCCTCCATGAGACTCAGGCAGAGTCCCATCTCTCGCTTCCTCGCACGTATGCAGAACCCATTCAATCCTCCAAGCGGCTTCATCTAGGCGTAACTCCATCCAGGTGGCGTGAGATGCGCGTGCCATCGTATCTCCAGGAGGAGGTATGTATCCTTCACTCCGGAGAAGAAGAAGAAGCAACCGATGGCGGTAGCTTCTCCTTGAGCATCCTGCAGAGGCGAGATGGGTTCCCAGATAGGAAACCCTAACTTCACGTAAGAGAAATGCGATGGGTTTCCCTTCATGGGAATCCTAGCATGCAAAGGGGGTTTCGACCCTTTTTTTGGACTTTAATAGCCAAGTGGGTCGAAGATATTTTAAAACAAAAAGTTTTGAAAGAATGAATGAAAAGAGAGGCCCAGAGATTTGTTTTAAAAAAATGGAAAAAATAGCGTACAAAAGAAAAGCCATACACATATTTGAAAAAAATGTGAGAAGGAAAAGCTGAAAAAAATTAAACGGCTTAAAAAAATATTTCAAAAAAATTGTTTTGAGAAGCCGAACAAAAAAAATGTGACCGGCTTATTGGTTTTTGTTCTCCCCATTTTATTGTCTTCTCTCAACTTTGTCGATGCCATTGATTTCCGACAAATTTGGGAGAAAGGGGGAGTATTGTGTAGAGTCATAGGTCTTGTTCTAGATTCAGAGGTCAGCTTCAGATTTCCAGACCAGTCAGATTTCAGACTCTACAGTTCGCATATGAAGATTCTCTAGGCGCAGTTTCTGACTCGATGTTCGGATTCTGAGTCCACAGTTCGGTACACAGTTTTAGACTTCCGAGTCCTCAGTTTCAGACACGCTCATGTATGCAGTTTTTTTAGATGTGCACATGTATGCCCCATCATTTGTCATGGTCTCCATCATTCTTGTGTTCGACCAGAGTTTTCATGTGAGCCATAGGGACTCCAGAGTAAAGGACCATTCCCTATGCCATGTGGGCAAGGGTTTTCATGTGGTTTCATAGGGACTCCTGAGTAGAGTACCATTCTCTGAGCCAGATGGGAGAGACCCAGTTCTCCGACGAGGAGACTTTCAGACTCCGTTCTCCAACGATCGTGGACTCCGACGAGGATTGCACTCCACGACTTTTCAGTTTGGCCATTTTAGAGATGGAGCAGTTGTCCACATGTTGTGGCGGGCTAGAGTTCTCCAGGTGGAGACTCATTTCAGTTGCAGTACAGAGCACATACTCTTCGACGAGGAGATTCGATTGATCACACTCCAGCTCGTTTATCCTCCTTACCTGCACGGCATACGAAGCAACATCCTCGACAACAGCCGACAATTGTGTGCGTTGAGTTGATATTGTCTGTATTGTCTTGTAGCATGAGTTGAGTTTTCTTTCTGTTTGTACAAGCTGAGTATTGCATGCTCCAACTTGAGGAGGAGTGCTGGAGTATTTGGTTATGCGTCTTTTGTATGGGAGATGGGTAAATGGAGCTCTCCAGGATCCATTTACCTTATCCAAAGTTTAGTCCCACATCTACCTGTTTGAAGATGTGGATACTCAATGGGGCTATATATAGACCCCCACACCCATTGTATTCAGATGAGAAAAAGCAACAAATTATCAGCCATTTGAGGCGTTCTCTCATGATTTCATCCCGCTCCTTAGGGAGTAGGCTTCCACTTAAAAATCTTGGTGTTCCATGTTTATCTTTTTGTTCTTCATGCTCTGTTTATGATTTTCGCTTCCGCATTCCTATTTTCTAACACGCAACATGTACAGTTCGTCCCTAGGGAGCTTGGCGCATGATGTAATATAATCTCTTCCCACATATGTAGTTGGATGCACCTATATTAATTGACCATTCCATTTTTGTAGTGTTTTGTGCTGAGCCAACGTAGAAACATCTATGGAATGTCACTCTTGTGTGAGTACACATTGTCTCCAGGATGGAGCCTGTTCAGATGTTCCATCAAATCTTTAAAGTCTCTTCTTGGGACAACCACGGATTGTCCATCACCATTCAGTAGTGATAGTTCAAGAAATAAGGGTAGTATAGCCAAGCTTGTTGTCGCAAACAACTTTAGAGTGCTCTGATTTGTGGCAGATAATGCCATGGCCTCAAATTTCAGCGAAATTCGATCGAATTTCTGTCGAATATCGATATCCAGTCGAAATCGAAATTCGACCGAAATGACCGAAATGACCGAAATATGGGGGTGCTAATACAAAAAATGACCGAAATGACCGAAATTTCGGTCGAAATTCCACCGAAATTCCATCGAAATTCTGTTTTGGTCGATACTGAAATGGTGACCGAAACCGACATTTAAGGCCTTGGATAATGCATTGGATGGTACCGTGGCCTCGATCTTCTATGGAGTGACCTTGACCACGCTCCTTTATGATGCATGACCTCCTCACCCAGATGGTGCAGTACATGTAATAATATCTATCTCTGAACCTCAATAATAGCAGTGGTGTTGGAGACAACTAGATGTCTTTGGGTACTGTAGGCCTCCGCAATAGTAAGCAGGATGGCGACAATAATCATGGTTGTAGAAGTCGATACTCGGTCGACTAGATTAATTGGTAGTCGGACGATTAATCGGATTAGTCGGATTTTAGTCAATTTTCATTTTTTAATTTTTTTAAAAATATAAATCATTTTTTATACATATATTCTTTTATACTTACATAGATTTACACATTTTTGATGCTATAATCCATTCATAAAAATATAATTAGAATACTTATTGATATGCCTTAAAACCTAACCATTTGTTCTGCTGAACCCATTTGAAGAATCGTCTGATGTTCCCCACGTACCACCATTATCGGTCGGGGGGGGGGTGCAGGCAGTGCCCTCGATCGAGAAAAAATTCTATATCGGATCCGTCTGCATCGGAGGTCCTTTTGTACGGAAGTAGTATATATATTTCCTAGTACAACATGATAGCGTAAAATATAAATAAGTTATTAACAATGATATAGTAAATATACGACATTAAAAAGTCACAATATAAACTAAATATACGGCAATGTAATGACATGATAGTGTGAAAAAATACACAATAAAAGTTGGATTTAAAAATTGCTCGCTTAATCGGTAGACTAAGTCAGGCCCGACCGACTAAGCCTAGTCAAATCGACTACACCCCCACCCTCAACTCGATTTTTACAAGCTTGGCAATAATCATCCGATTTCGGGCCGCAACGTAGCTTGGATCAATTCTTGCTAGGAATATCATAATGGCCATGTGTATTTAACATGTTTTAACCATCTGAGTAGGTTATTTGGGTAAACCGAACTAATGCCCACCTTCACACACATGAGAGTTTGGCGAATTCTCGAAAAATAGCTTGTCCTTGTGGAGTGGGTTCCTTTCTTATGTAGTATGATAGAAGATTCAGGAGAATCTTCTTTTTGGTGCCATGATTTTATAATATCTCTAGTAAGGTAGCATGCTGGTATCTTCAATGATTTTTTTGAAATCAATGGCGATGGTGATTAATGACGTACAAAGGCATGGTAGTCCTCCAATCGATTATGTCTTTGGTTGTAAATATCTGATGGTCGACCTCTCATGGTTTGTTTTCTATTTGGACGCTAACTGAAGAGGCAATGCATATTATTTGAGCATTAATATCTCACGACTTGTCTTGCAGGTGATTCATGATATATGGATTTTATCCAATATAAATTACCCTCATTCTTTTAATCACATACACGTCGTCGTTTGAGAGAGTAGTTGAAGTTTAGTTGAAGTTGTTAAGTGTTGAATGTAGTGCGGCGACCCCATTTCTGGTTTGTCAAGTCGTCCCATTTATCCGATCTAATTACTCAACAATAGCTTCATTCGATAATAAACACTAACATTTATAAACTGAATGCTGTAAAAAATGCTATTAAGTAACAAAGTTTCATTCAAAATAAAAGTTTGTATTGCAAATAATATTGTACTTTCCTAAACTTTATTCTTTTACATGCACATTGCATTAAATGAAAACAAAAAAGAATTATCAAACTACCTGAATTTGAATAAAAAGAACAAGGAGTAAACAAGTCCTTGTAGGATAAAATGCTATTGGCTGTTGTCTCTGAGCTGGCTCATCGATGTCAGTTGAGTTTTTAGAAAATACAGAAAGTGCATACAGAAAATACAGAAATAAGTGTGGATAAAGTTCTAAAATTTCTTTCCTTTTTCTATAAAAAATGTTTCTTTTTATTGTCTTTTTATTTGTTCCATATACATTTAATCCACATCGAGATCAATTGATACTACAATATCTTCTCACTTTTCATGGGCATTGAAGTTGTGGACACTTCAAGATTGGAGATTGCATTGAGCTTCACTTATTACGCGGCCCCTATCAATCTTCCAATGCTACTTGAACAATTCCTTTTGTTTAACATGTCTTTAAACCCTCAACATGTATGTAGTGGAAGCTCATCGCCTTCGAGTATCTAGTTGCTTAAATATATATGCTTATAAGTAGTTATTTATCTTTACTAGTGGCTTCATGTATAGATTATTTTAATACATTCGTTACTTGTTCCCTTCAATGTTAGTCAAACCAATCTATTTGATGCCGACCGAATTCCACCTATTGCAGTAATCTATTCTGCACTCCTTTTGTTTCAGGACAATCGTGTACTATCTAAGTTTGGCATGTTATATAGATTTCTTCTGATAGTCCTCTAGGTTGCATGCTCTACTCCAAGTCATTATATCATGCTAGAGTGCATAATCAATCTTAGAATCCATTTATAGGCATGATATTTTACTATAATATATATGCTAAATGTACACCTTAAATGTAGACATGTTTAAATTGTAGACAACATGATCAACCCTACAACTATCAGGTATACTAATATTTTTCTGTTAAAGCAACGGTATTCTTATATGTATTGGTCTTTATCAAGGTTGCGGAAGTTGATAGTCGAAACTCGGTCGATTATGTCACTGACTAAGGATTAATCTACAATTAGGCGACTAATTGGATTTAGCGGGCTTTTAGTCGTTTTTGAATTTTTTAATTATATGTATAAACCATTTTTATACATATATTCTCATGTATTTACATTGATTTGTACATTTTCTATACTATCATAATGAACTAAAAGGAGTAATTAATTTTAAATAAGAAAGTAAGCATATTAGAATACATATGCTATTAAAAACAACAAAAAATAAAAAAATAGAATTTTTATGCACAAATCGATTGAATAGTCGGACTGAATAGGCGGCCGAACGAGCCACCATATTGACCTTTGCGAGCTTTTTTGCTTTCCGTCTTTCCTATAGTACTACTTTATAGGACTTCTTTGAGGAGTGGAGTGATTTTCACCAAAATCAAATTTTTTCTTTCTCATGTAGACTTTCTCAATTCAGCTTCGACCCCTATCAGAACCCCCATAGACTATTCCACTACACCGACAGTGTCCATTAGATCTTGTGAAATGAACTGCGAAAATCAATCCACTCCGGCATTGTTTGCCTTGGCGGATTAGGGCTGGGCGACTAGTTAGACCAACTAGTCGGCTTAGTTGATCGACTTTTACAACAATGATCTTTAGATGATTTACATGCCCATTATTTTGGGGGCAACTATGTACTACTTAGGTTTGGTTTGCCATACAAATTTCTTTTGACAATCCTATGGGTTGCATGGTCAACCTACATGTTTAACTCCAAATCATTTATTTTAGACAAGAGTGTATAATTTATTACTTAACACGTTGGTCTTTGGGCATGCTCAATCTAGTTCAATCCATATTCAATTTTGATGGTTAATGACTCTTAAATAATCAAAAACTGATTACGAGTAAATAACACAAAGAGCACATGAAAAATGTGAAGAACATGTGAAGAGCCCTTGGAGCACATACAAATTTCTTTTGACAATCCTATGGGTTGCATGGTCAACCCATATGTTTAACTCCAAATCATTTATTTTAGACAAGAGTGTATAATTTATTACTTAACACGTTGGTCTTTGGGCATGCTCCAATCTAGTTCAATCCATATTCAATTTTGATGGTTAATAACTCTTAAATAATCAAAAACTGATTATGAGTAAATAATGCAAAGAGCACATGAAAAATGTGAAGAACATGTGAAGAGACCTTGGAGAACACGATTGAAATCCTTATTTTATTTTTAATTTTGTCACAGTTTTCCTCGTATGAAATGGCATAAGGTTAATTTCGGCAACATTTTTGCATATAGAGGAAATATTAATGTCAAAAGAAGTATATATAGAAAAGACTTTGCTGAATTATGTTATAATAGAGAATTTAGTCAACTTTGCATCGCAAGTTGGCGAAATCATGTCTATGACAATCCAAAGAAGTGTTATGGGTTAAAGCCGATACTATGCATGTCTGAACACTAGACCTCCAGCAGCTTAGCAAGTGTACTTATGAAGGGGTGTATAATAATTTTCCTATCGTAATAGGATATTGTATTAGCATATGATTTGAGCAAAAGATCAGGGTTCAAACCCCTCTTGCGGGGGTTATGTTAGGTAGTCGACAACCAGAGTCGAATCTTTAAAACATGGATTTGAGCAAGACTCCATGTAGCCGACCCTACTTAAAGTGGGAGAAGACTTTGCCATTTTAATTGTGGAGGTGAATAGTTTATGACCATGTAAATAAAATGTCAACTTCATTGTTGAATTTCACAACAATCCCTTTACCTCTGGTTGACATGAAATGAGATTTGTTGGATTCTTTCAGGCAAATCGATTTTAATCACTATATGTAAAATAAGATCCGGATAAGTTGAATTTAGTTACTTAAGAAAGTTTCCTCCGCGAGACATAGGACAAGTGCATACAAATCTTGAATTGGATTCAATTCATAATTTTTTTAAAGATAATGGAAGTCATTTTTCATTCATTATCAACATATAGACAATCCAATACTTAGTATCTTCTCATAGATACATGCGAATGTTTTTAGTATCATCTTGTAGAACCCGCTTGGCTTTTCTTGAAATTCTGGCCATGCTATAACACATTGATTAGATGCATCTCTCGATTTTTAACTTCATTGTATCCTTTTACATTATATATATTGGAGTTTGTAGTAAGTCAATTCTGGCTCGACCTATTAATCATCACAGGCTCATAACTAATAACATGCTCGGGTTATCAAATATACTTCATCATATTTGGTACATGAAACCATTATTCATAGCAGATGGATGCGAAAGAAGTGTAAATATATATGTAACCTTGTTGACTCGTTGAATTTTAATGAAGTCACAAGCTAAGGTGTCAACTTCCTTTGCAATGGTCTGTTGGTAATGCAATGTGCCTATCACCCAGAGGACCAAGGTTCAAATCTTGGGGCAGGCACCTGTGCGTGCTTCCTCCTCTTGTTTTTTAAAAATGTTTCTTGCAATCCAAACCTTTGTCCTCATTTAATGTGAGAAACCTTTGAGAAGAAAAAAATCACCGAACATGAACTTTAGGTCCGTGCTCCTAGTGCCTCTGTAGCATTTTCGTCTCGTTTGCCGTTCTTTTTAAAGCAACCTCTGTAACCTTTTTAGTCTTCTTGATTCATTCAAAATGGTAAATATTCTTTATCTCAACCTCTTGCCAACACAAAGAAGTGGTGCCCCTACACCCATACAATGCCTTGAAAGGGGCCATGTCAGGTCTCGTATGATAATGTTGTTGGTGATGCTCGACTCATGATACTTTCTATTGTAAGTACATGCTTGTAATAGATCCTCTACAGTATGAATAGTTTGTTCCAACTGGACGTGAGTTTAAGAATTGTATGTTGTACTCAAAGAATATTGTGCACCCATTGCCTGCATGAATTCATCCCAATAATGTTAGATAAATTGTCTCGATTCAAAATCACCTCAAATAACCTTTTATAGAATACAATGGAGAGAAATGAAATTTACAATGTATAATTTGGCAAACTGGTTTACCATGGGGTCCAAATTTATTGAGACCAAGTGTCACCTTTGTTAAAAGGTATATTATCACCTGTTATCTGTGTCCATCTGGTGATGATTGAAATCATCCAAAATTGAGGTTTTAAAGCTAGTTTTTAATGCTTAATTGGAAAATGCAACTCAGTGGAGAGTGAACTTTCAATCAAAATTTATATTTATATTCAAAATGCGTTTATCATGACAAGATAAGGATTGTCGAACTCATGGAGGTGCTAGATATTTATAGTAGATCTTAGGTGTATAGGGTATGAAAGGTAGACAAGTTTTACCTTAATTATGTTTTTGTATCTTTTTAGTATTATGAGATGTTTTTGTATCATTTTGTTTTTATTTATTT
This sequence comes from Ottelia alismoides, assembly GCA_037367405.1. Lineage (NCBI taxonomy): Eukaryota > Viridiplantae > Streptophyta > Magnoliopsida > Alismatales > Hydrocharitaceae > Ottelia > Ottelia alismoides. The sequence continues at coordinate 1,740,893 of JAZKJV010009256.1, read as the reverse complement.
TATATATGCTTTGGATTTTACATTTATTTATTTATTTTTGTTTTATTCAATTTTTAATTGAATTTTCTAATATTTATTTGATTTCAAAATGTATTTTGAAAATGATATAGTTTTGTATAATATACATACCAAACAGGTAGTATGGAAATATAGGGAAGATATATCGAATATACTTTTTATGGGTGTTTGACAACACGACTATAGACTTTGCTAATTATACCATGACCCTTGCCATCTTCGTATTTACCTCATGACCCTTGTAATGGTAGTCTTACACGGTGGCCCTTATTGTTAATTTGACTCTATTTGAGTTAATCTAATTATAGGGAAATTCAACGATGGATTTTTTCCCCTCCATCACTCCCTATTTTCTTCCCCTTCTCCCTCGTGGTTGATCTTGATCTCATCCACAATCATCATTAAGAGGAAATGTAGATACTTGGGTGTGGATCCAACGGTAATGGTTGATGACAAATTGTCGAGCTTCTTGGGGTGGCTGAGCTGCTCATTGATGACAAAGATAATGTCCTCGATCTTCTTGATCTCAGGATAGGTGTCGAAGTACAATTGGACTCAAAGATGGGAAGCATGGCGAGCTTGACCTTATGGGATCTCCTTTCGAAAGGAGTGCACGACATCTTCATTGAATTGGCGATCGATCATTTCCTTGATTGTGGTGGAATCGAGCTGAAGACGGCATCAAAGAAGGAGGCAAGGTTCTGGAAGGTGTGGAGGATCTTGGAGTTGTCAAGCTTGAGGAGGAGGTGTAGGAGTAGGTATTGGCGAGGGCGACATGATCCTTGGTTTGCTTGTTAATCGGATCAAGGTAGGTGTATAGGGTATCAAGCTTGAGGGCAGGGAATGTTCCAAAGGAGAAGTTGGTCGAGGGGGTGGGAGGAGAGGAGGAAGATGAGTAGGAAGGGAGGGAGATGGCGGCGATATTGTGAGGAGGCGGGAGAAGGTGAGCATTGTGGGGGTAGGAGTAGGCATTGGCAATGGCAATATGGTCCTTGGCTTGCTTGTTTATCGGATCAAGGTAGGTGTATATGGGCATCAAGCTTGAGGTCGCGGAGTGTTCTAGATGAGAAATCGATCGAGGGGGTGGGAGGAGAGGAGGAAGAGTAGGAAGAGAGGGAGATGGCGACGAGATTGCGAGGAGGCAGGAGAAGGTGAGCTTGTGGGGGAGGATAAGCGGAGGCTGATCAAGCGGGTGGATTTGGAGCCATCGACCATGGGTTGGTTGGCCTTTGCACTGGTGGCAGTGCTAGGTGGAGTGTTTAATTGTGTTCTGGGAGGGGAGATGTGAAGAAACAAAATCAAGTTGGTGGTCTCGTTCATCCATGAACCTCGTCGAGAGGCAATGTTGGGACTTGTATATTGAATATGGTGGTCGAGTAGGTGAGGTCGCTCCTCGATGGTCTAGTCCGCTTTGAGGGGGAGACCGTGAACCTCAAAGATTGTCTTTTGGTTACGAGCCTCATTGTGGTGAATAACATGGTCGTGGGGAATAAGTACTTTGAAGGGTCTGTTTACGAGGGGAAGACAACAACAATTTCATCGGACGAGTTCAAGAGGATGCCCGACAAGTTGTTCCACTTGCTTAACATTGGAGATGTTTGATGGTTCCATTATTGAACATGGGGATGGTGAAGCCATGGAGGTTGGAGGGCGTCATCTGCTGCATTTGTGCGAGAGTAAAGAGCGGAGTTGTTTATATGGAGCTCGAGGGTCGCATGGGATGTGTTGTTGGTTATAGACGGCTTAAGTAGGATGGGAGGGGTGTGTGGGAGAGGGTTGGCAACGAGGCTTTTATGGTTTTGTTGGGAGGCAAATGGAGGGGGAGGAGAGGAGGAATGAGAGGATGGAAAAGAGGAGGAAAAGGGACGATGTAGTTTTAACATGTGCTAAATTCAAGCAAATTTGACTTTTTTGACGGAATTTGTTTACAATAACGGTTAAATGGATGGGAGTTAATCACAAGAGTTGTCGTATAAGAGCTAGTATGTATGTATGGTTCTCGGTGTAATTTGCAAAGTTTATAGGGGTTGTAGTGTCGATATTTGTGATTGTTTGGTATTTATTTAGTTTAGATCCGAAACAATATAATTTTGGTCAAAACTTTTTGTGCTATTCCAATATTGTATTATTGCACTATCATTTTTTGTAACTTTTGAAAAGATTTTGATATTTTGAAAATTATTTTTCTTGATTTTATGCTTTTATTTTTTTTTTGAAATTTTCTGAAACATTTTTGAAAATAAAGTTTACTGTATACAGTAGTAGCTAGACATACGTTTTTTTGGAAAATATTATCTTTTTTGTGAATTTTGCACTTTTTATGTTTTTGAAAGGAATTTTTCCTGAGTTAAAAAGTGAACATTTTTGAAAACAAACGTCTTTGTGTGGGAGTTACATTAAGGTACCGTTAGTGTGATTTTTGATGAAAATTAATGTAGCTATGAATTAGAAAGTAATTAAAACCAAAATTCAAAGTAGCAACTTTGAAAAATTACGACAAATAGAAAACTCAACGAAGAATCGTAAAACCAGTCAAAATCTTGGTAGAGTTGACAACAACAATCCTAAGGGAGTGTTCGGTTCAGAAATAAGCAGGAGTAATGATGGGGAATAAGGAGAATACAAGTCTATTCTTTGTTCGTGTGACACCCCTCCCCAGGGATCCAGATACTCAGCAAATACACATCCACAACATATGATTCCACATTCGAAATACCAAGCTTGTAACAAACTTGCAGGAGAAAAGTAAAGAAGGAAGAACTGCATTTTTTCTTTTTCATTCCATTCGTACATCATGTCCACAAAAAAATTATACAGCATACTTCATTCCATTCATACGTGTGATTGAGAGAAGGTTGAGGCAAGTTTCCAACGTCAAAGAAAACCAATTCGGATTCATGCCAGGTCGCTCAACTATTGAAGCCATCCATTTGCTGAGGAGAACAATGGAGATTTATAGAGCTAAAAGGAAGAACCTCCATATGATCTTTATTGATTTGGAATTTTGGAGAAGGCTTATGATTCTGTCCCACGAGAGATATTGTAGAGAGTTTTGGAGAAGGGACAAGTTCCTGTCTTATACATTAACCTCATAAAGGACATGTATGATAGGGCTTTATCTTGTGTAAGGACCCCGTCTGGGAAGACTGGCTATTTTGATATCAACATTGGTTTACATCAAGGTTCAACTTTGAGTCCATTTCTTTTTACTTTGATTATGGACGAGTTGACAAGTCACATTCAGGATGAGTTACCTTGGTGTATGTTATTTGCTGATGATATTGTGTTGATTGACGAGACTAGAGATGGAGTAAATGAGAAGCTTGATGTCCTGGAGACATGAGTTGGAGAGTAAAGGATTTCGTATAAGTAGGACTAAGACTGTATATATGGAGTGCACCTTTGATGGAAGCAATGGTGAAGGAATTGAGGTGAAGATTGGTGATGATAACATTCAGAAGAGAGATTCTTTTAGATATCTGGGATCTATTTTGCAACATGATGGGGAAATTGATGGAGATGTTACTAATAGAATAAATGCAGGCTGGCTTAAGTGGAGAGGAGTCTCTGCTGTTCTCTGTGATAAGAAAATTCCTTTAAAAATTAAATGAAAGTTTTACAAAGCAGCCGTGAGACTTGCTATGCTCTACGGTTCTGAATGTTGGCCTGAACCATAGACATGTGCAGAGAATGGCTGTAGCAGAAATGAAAATGCTAAGGTGGATGTGTGGACACACACGTAAAGATCGGATCCGGAATGATGCAATCAAAAAGAAAGTTGGTGTTGCTCCGATCGAGGATAAGATGCGAGAAAACCGCTTAAGATGGTTTGATCATTTGCAAAGAAGATTAGTTGATGCACCAGTTAGGAGATGCGAGTATTGGGATGTTGAGCCGGCTAAGAGAGGGCGGGGACGGCCCAAGAAGTGTTGGAAAGAGACCATACGAAGGGATCTTTGTTTTGTGGATATAAGCCCGGGATTGACCCAAGATAGATCTGAATGGAGGCGAGGAATCCATGTAGCCGACCCTACTTAATTGTGGAAAATGCTTTGTTGTTGTTGTTGTTGATACTTCATAATTATAGCAACAAATATACATCACCATGTACTTATAGTCACGTGCATACATCACCATCATGTCTCTCAAAAAGAAGTACATGTACAGCTAAAACTCAAAAGAAAAGGAACTCATTGTACCACAAAAGAAGAGCTGCAATAAAGTCAACCTCTTTCCACCTACTGCTACGGTTGTTGCTCCTGCAATCCTGCCGAATTCACACAAATAGGTTTATGAATAAAGCGCCCAATACAGATATAAAACAACTAAAAAGGTAAACAGAAGGTGTACAAAAAGCAGTTAAAAATTCACAAGTAAAACCAATTTCCATGTTCCCAACATCCACTAAGAAATGTCACCTCGCAAAGAACACCATCCCATGGAAAGTGACTTCTAACAACTCGACTCATAGTTTCAACCCAAATATGAATATCCAGTGTACACAAATTATAACTTATAAGAGAATAGGACCACGCTAGAAAAATAATCCATGTCCACATTCCATAAATAGAGTTTCCAACGAAAGGGCACGATTTGATTTGAACCATTCGATCTTGGATAACCATTACTAATCACATAGTTTTACGGCTTTTTATTTAATGAACTCGGTGTCTTTCCTCACAAAGGTGCATCCGGGTACTTATACGTGGGGCCAACACCTATAAGTACCTAGAAATCACGTCGGTAAGGAAAGATGAGCTTGGACGGTAGTTTAATGCTGCTTACGATCACCACACACACCCCATGTTAGTAGTACACATCTGAAGAGGATCACATAGAGCTCGTAGGCCTCATCGCCAGGCGGAGAATACAAAGACACATCGCGCAACACAAAGCACAAGGCGCACAACCCCTCGAGGCCATGGGGGAAAAATCACTAAGACGCCAAAAGGAGCACTAAGCAGTGCACACACACGGTGAGCTAAAACAAACATTAATCTCTCGACCATGTTACTATGGTTTGTCCAAGTTTCTATCCGAGTTCCAAGGAGGCATGCTTCTCCTTTGGAGGTTTATTTCTCTTTATCAAAAAGCTTAATACTCAAATTGGTTCATGTGAGATCACTTAGGCGCTAGGCCAACTTTACTCGAATAGTCGTACTTCATGGCTATTTGACATTTTCATAATGTATGCGTATCCATCGAGATGCTTAGTTAAAGATAATTCCTAAGAGGATCTAAGTCACTTAAACCTTTAACCGACCAAGTCAACGTAAAATCCTCACAAAATTAAGGAAAAGAACCAACTACTTAACATAAATCGGTATGAGTAAGAGTATGATCTATCAACCAAAAACTTAGCCGTAACAATTCATGACTCATGAGTAATCCTCCCTTATTACCTAACCGTACTAAGTACCCCTATCCCTCTAAAGGACACCCATGGAGTATGCTCAGAAGGCATAACAAATCACCAAAATGTTGTTCAGATAGTGGAAAATTGAACAATGGGAATATGTCCTGAATCATGTCATCTCTCAAGCACCAGAGAATTAGATGAGTGCATTGTACGACCACAAGATTTTTATGTGGTTGTGATTGTGTGCATGTAGTGTATTTTGTATACAATAAGTTGATATCCAGTCATTTCCCCTGCATCGATGGGTTGACAATACTTGATGCATGCAAAATTCACAACATATATATTATTTAGCACTGCAGGTTTAGTAGAAATGAGAATATGGAAACTAATGGAACATGCATTGAATCCTACTATCCCAAAAGAATCTCTGTTACGCTTATGAATGAGACCTCAGACATTGGAAACCAGAAACACAACCTTAACTTTTCTCTGTTTTCAACCCACATATCGTTGATGATTATAATCATGAAAATAGTACGACTTAAAATGCTAACAAAAAGTTTATATATATCCATTATATATATAAAGGGCGTCAAGTCATTAATTTTCACCCCAAAAATTCCCATTTTACCCTCTTTCTAAGTTTATCTACTACCCGTCCCCACCGGACATTCCACTTCTATCCTCGCCTTTTCGCGAGAATTACGCCAACACCGCACGCTTCTCTTCCTCCCTCTCCTCCTCTTCCTCCTCATCCCCTTCTCCTCCTCACCACTCTCCTACGGTAACTTCACCTCCCTCTCAACTCCTCTCCAACTAACGCACACGTTCACATGTTGCCGTTACATCTCAACTCTCCCTCCTGATCGACTGTGGTGGCTCGGACTACTTCACGGACGCCTTCGGCCGCCAGTGGCTATCGTACCGCTTCTTCTCGGACGGCTCTCCCGCCGAGGTCTCGCAGCCGCACGTATTCCAGTTTCTGCAGGAGCGAACTCTTCGCTTCTTCCCCCCGACCTCCACGGGCGCGAAATCCTGCTACTCCATCCCCCCCCGCCCCCCTCCGGGCCGCTTCTACCTTCGCCTCTTCATCGTATACGACAACTACGACCCCGCCCCCCCCATCCCTCGACCTCACCCCCTCTTCTCCTGGCCCCCCTCCGCCGCCCTCTCCGGCGCCTACTCCGACCTCCTCGCCTTCATCACTCCCTCCTCCTCCACCGCCGATATCTGCTTCCACGACATCACCACCGACGCCCCTTTCGTCTGCTCCATCGACCCCCTCTCATACGACTCCTCCATCAGGGGTCACGATGTCATCCTCATCAACTACGACCGCCTCACCTGCGGCTCCGACCTCTTCGGCCCCGGCTTCACCAACGACACCGACTGCTTCGGCCGCGTCTGGTAGTCCGACGCCGGACTCTGTTCGCTCTCCCTCCATCCCGTCGTGCGTGCCCTCTCCTCCTAGAGGAAGATCCTTGGGGCTGAACTCTCTCCGAACCATTTCCCCGAGGTTCTCTACCGGACCGCGATCACGAGCACCTCGCACGATGCCACGATCGTTTATGCTCTCCCTGTCGATGCGAGGCTGGATTATATGTTATGGTTTCACTTCACAGAGATTGATGAAGTGTTCGTGAGGGCGGGGCAGAGGGTGTTTGATGTGTTCATCGAGGAAGATAGTTATCTGAATTAACCATGTTTTGATTTAACTGTAATTCCCATTTTCTCTGGCAATGGCGCCCATCACGGCTGCTTTTCCCCTTCGATGGCGGCGGGGAAGGCTCGCCTCTCCAACACGGGAAATCCAAGTTTTCTGTACAATAAACCAGATCGATGACCTTGTGCTTAAGCAATTGTTATTAAAATTAAAAATGTATCATTTAATACATATGCCAAGAAAATAGATGAGCAGTGATAATAGAATCACAACCGAAAAGTGCATACGTAGACAATGTACTTTAACATTAGATGGACAACTATTAGTAAGCCAAACAACCACTTACAGTTATTACAATTCCAAATTTTGTGCTACTATAATGATCATATTATTATTTAGCATACACACATCCTCTATTTTTTCTTAAGGAAGTGACTGTGTTTACGTAAACTTAGATATTGAAATCAGAAACTAAATTTATGATGGATGAAAATATGGTTATATTGAAACGAATCGAACTTTGCATATCCTTTTTGTGATATATGTATCTTCTTTCATGATAGATATGCGACTTTAATATTTTCCCAATATATGAATAACATATATATATATACATATATATAGAGGGGGGGGAGAGGGGGGATTCAAGCATATATCAATACAGATCTATGTATCCATATGCATATATGCAAAGAAATAAAAATTTGTAGCGTTATTTTTTTATCCTGCAATCTAGATAAAAAAGTCGTTCACGTCCATTTAAAATCTTATATGAATATGTTCATATACGATTGAATCTCTATGTATATGCTAATACGTTGTATATGCATATTAGTATATACAAAGAAGATCATCTTAAAAAAAGTTAAAAGTCGCATATGCATTAGAAAAGAACAATAGGTCAAAGTAGTGGATTATTTGTTTTCTATGACATATCTGAAAAGCAAAATATGATCATTAGTAAAGGGAAAACAAAAATAGAATTTTTTCAGGTGTTTTTTATCAATGTTCTTCGTCGAGTAATAGTGTAGACATGCTGACGATGTTTCTCACGTTGTACGCAAGAGATATTCATATCATTATATGTTTCCACAAGAAGAAATCGTTATCTTGATATATCTCCACCAAAGGGAAAACATGCATTTGAACCATGGGACTATCATGAAGTCATATAAGGAATGTACGTGCACTCAATTTGTATAAATGAATGAGAGTTGTTTTTGGGGCTTAAATTACATTAACAACACCCGTCTCTATTTAGTAAAGTGCAAATATAAGTGCATGGAAAGGCATCATCTCTAACTGCGTGTGATCTTCTGATGATGTTGACTCATTGAACATATCCGTTGTGTCATCCAGTCTGGCAATATCATCGTCAATATATGTTTACGGTAGCAAGATATGAAACAAAATTCATACCATTGTTGTGCGAAACTTGTAATTTAGAATATTGGTTTACCGCTATGAATGGTCAGTGGACCTTGGTGGTTGCTGCAATGAGGTGGAGAGATGGAATATCAAGTGATACTTTAAGCGCGATGCCAACGGTGACAGTTGAATATGAAGCAACTCTGATGGGTAGAGCATTCCATGCTCTACTATTTTTGGGTAGTGGAGTCTTCCCTACCATTGTTTGAAGTGTTGGGTAGAGGTTTCTGAGCCCTACCATTGTTTGAGGTGCTCTATTTGAGTACCTATGTTTTGTGGAGTTCTCCAGAGGGAGACTCATTGTTTGAGGTGCTCTATTAACTTTCTCAAAGGTTACAATGGGTGTGGGGCTCTTTATATAGCCCCACCAATGTGACCAAAAGTCACCACTCCAAGATGTGGTACTAAACATAGCCCACCAAGACCATTCTTCAACAAACTCAATAACATAGATGACAAACAACATGTAAGCACTTTCATCAAGCTACCAGTTCAGCGAATGAGTAGAAATTCGCTTGAGTTGTTCAAAGATAACCAAAATAATCACTAAAAGCAACATGTAATAAAAATGGTCCAACATCTACAACGAAGAAGGTAAAATAACTAAAATGAACTATATAATCCTCGATAAGGATTGCAAGTTTGTTATGAAAGTGTCAATGGGAAACTGATAAACAGAGTTGTTCCCTCGACCTTCCGAATACAAAATCTGTAGAGATGTGAGTTTCTCGTATATAAACCATATTCAATTGAGATTTGATCGAAGCGTAGATCTAATCTATGTTAATTAATGGTGAAATGCAAATTGATTTTCTGATGACAACAATCCAATGTAAAAAATCATTTTATACACTCCATTTTCCTGTGACTGATAGTGTATACAATGTTTTGATTCCATTTTTCCAATGTTATGATTCTAGACTTAAGTGTCGCTGAAATCAACAATAATATAGTACGAATCTAAAAGTTTAAACATGCAATTTATCATGATGCAAATTTCAGGATACATGCATTTATGCTACTCATTCCAATTAATCGCATCATCTACGAATATTCTTATTGGATACCTCAATATACATTTGAAGTCAAACCAAATCTTTTTTTAAGTGGGACTTAACTATTTCAAACACGCCGATACACTCGAACAACAATTATCAGTTGGATGCCATTTTCTTGAAACTTCATTTATTTTTATTTTTTAAAAATATGTGGACATATATATAGTTGTAAAATAAAAATCTACAATAAATGTATATTATAGTACCATCATTTCTTTGTCAAATTCCATAATAAATGTATTTTCATACGTAGTATCGGTCTATTGATGTAGATTTGCTCAAGAATGTGCTACCTAAGAGAATGTCCTCATCAATGTCTTAGCAAATAAATACAACTAATATGCTTAATATTTGCCTTCTTTTACATTATTAAGATACGATAGGTCGAAGAAGGGCAATGAACCAACCCAAATCCACACATTACAATATGTGACCCTGAACCTCAACGTTGGATTTTCATTTCCGTAGTATAACTCCAGAAGAGTAGCAGTCGCTGGTCATCTAAATAATCCACTACAAAAGATAGATAATGCAGAGTTCTAGATATCAAAGGTACTCTCAACCAAGGCCCTAAATATCGGTTTCGGTCACCATTTCGGTATCGCTAAAATAGAATTTCGATGGAATTTCGACCGAAATTTCAGTCATTTCGGTCATTTTTTGTACCAGGACCCCCATATTTCTGTCATTTCGGTCATTTCGGTCGAATTTCGATTTCGACTGGATATCGATATTCGACAGAAATTCGACCGAATTTCGCTGAAATTTGAGGCCATGCTCTCAACAAGTGGTGGAGCCAGGGAGCTTGGAGAGAAATGATCTGCAGCAATTGGATTGGGAGAAATCTTCCATTTCCATAACCTCTCGACCTGACTGCTTTCCTTAATCTTCGGTTTGTTGATTGTCGACGTCAATATGTACTTCGGAATTTTTTGATTATAGCCATGTTTATACTTGATAGTAAGGTGAGGTCGGAAAAATTTTTACTTGGTAAATACATAGTTCAATACATAGATTTCCAGTGACGGTTTCTTACATACTAGGTTTTCATGTTAGTTATTTCTCCTGCTGAGATCTCTTCATTTTTAGAAGATTTTGACAGCAAAATTTTCACCTTCTCATTCCTATGCAGAAGGTACGCAAGGAACACTTGGCTTCTTACGAACATGAATTTATACAAATTTTAATCACAGGTAGAAATCCTTTGTAAAAATAAGATTGTATAAAACTCTTTTCCAATACTTCAGATCTGCTTTTTTCATATACTTCAGATGAGAAAGACCAATGAATCATCTACGAATATTCTTATTGGATACCTCAATATACATTTCAAGTCAAACCAAATCTTATTTTAAGTGAGACATAAATACCTGAAACACGTCGATACACTCGAACAACAATTATCAGTTGGATGCTATTTTCTTAAATGTTCAGTTGTTCTTATTTTTTTAAATATATGGACATATATATAGTTGTAAAATAAAAATCCACAATAAAGTATTTTATAGTACCATCATTTCTTCGTCAAATTCCATAATCAATGTATTTTCTTATATCGTACCGGTGTATCGATGTAGATTTGTTCAGGAATGTACAACTTTAATGTACAACTTTTACCCGTGCAAAGCACGGGTCATGCACTAGTATATATATATATATATATATGAAGCAATAACATCAAGAAATAACCATATGGATACACACACTGGTAGGTCATTCAGTCCTGTCTGACACCAATCTCCCAAGATATGGGAAGACCAATATATGGTAAGTTCTTCACATATAAACACTGCACTAATTTATTACATCCATTGCCCCCATATATCCCGATAGCAGCACAAGGTTTAACCTTTTGAACCACCAATGATGCATGATAAGTTTGATATAAGATAAAAATTTCAGCTCCCAAATAATTCACGCAATATCTCCATCCAAAATTGCACTAGAACAACGTCATTAGGGAACGTCTGATGGAAACTTCTACTGTAGATTGGTAACTGGCTTTGCATGAAATCATAAACAGATTTTCCGATTGCCCTTTTTTTACATGAGATCGAAATATTGCCACCGATATAATAGTCTCCAGGAGGATCGTGATCATGTGATTTAGTCAAGAAGCAATTTGTTGGCAGGTTGCCAACAACATTGTGAAAATCCCTAAGACTAATATTCGTCCTTGAGCAATACGCAGTTTTCATCTGTTTAAATGAAATTAGCGGCTTATCCAAAAATATCCAACACCTTATCTCAATCTAATTCTCAATGCCACTAATTATACTTCTTTGTATTGTTCTTTCAAATAGCAATCAAACTCGAAGTTCAAGTATACCGTGAATAAACTTACGAGAAGAAGAGATCCACTTTCGAACAAACAAATAACATGATATGAAGGAGCGATTCAGAAGGGAAGCTCTTGAGGAGAGATGGCGATGAGAGCGACGAGGGAAGTGGGCGGAGCGATCGGAGTTGGCGGAGCGAGCGGTCTTGGGGGAGCGAGCGGAGGGGGCAGATCGAGTGCGACAAGGGAAGCTCTTGAAAAGGGGAAGAAGATTTTGCGCTCAGATGAGGAGATCTTACGTGATTACACCTACGATGGTGTCTACGCAAGCGACGGGCGCGACGAGTGGGTGGCTGTTAGTCATAAGAAGCCGGGGCGGAGATGCTTCCGGTGTGGTGACATGGGCCATGTGGCCTCTTTCTGCCACCTTCCTCCGAGGTGTTACTCTTGTGGTAGGGTTGGACATCGGCAGGCTACCTGCTTTACGTATCCAAGATCAAAGGAGGCGGTGCCTACCGTACGTCAACGAAATGTACTCGATGGACGTTCGTTTGGAAGTTCTACTATCGCCTACCAAGGAGGCCCTTCTTACGCGGACATGGTAAAGAATGACGCGCGGGGCGGTGCTGTGGTTTCCCCCGCCGGTGTCCCCGCTATTTTCGGAAGGAATACATGTGCGACATCAACGCTCAAGCACAGGAGGCAGACGTCTTACGATGCATGCAATTGTCGGTTACGCGGTGAAGGGTAATATCGATTTGGGTGTCCTCTCTGCACATTTGAATGGGTTCTTTGGCTCACATTTCGCGGGGGACATTGTGAGTTTGGATGCACGAAGATGCTGCGTTCGCGGCTTATCGGAGGTTCAGAAGGAGCGATTATTATGCAATGGGGATGTCGACGACGTTTGCTGGAGGTGTCTGCGCTATGCTGACGGGTCCTGCAAGGAGATGGAGGTCTGCATGGCTAGGCTGAAGGGCGTCCCCTTCCTCTCGCGTTCAGTAGGTTGCTTGCGGAGAGCCTTGCGCCAATGGGGAGTGGTTCGAGAAGTGGTCGACGATGGTTTAAGGCCGGGAACTACGGTGGAAGATACGACGATCCTGATCGAATGCTCCAAAAGCTTCCTCGACAAGGTCAGTGAGCGGAGTTCTTTTGCGGAGTTGAGCGTCGGTGGGTTCTCCTTCCCAATCGAGCTGGTGATCACGCTCCTCCGCCTCCGTCGGAGGTTCCGAAACCGGCGGCAGACGAAAGGTCGTGGGACGCTTCGGGTGCAGCAGGGGCGGTTGGATTCCCGAGGGGACCCTTGGTTGAAGAGACGCGTATAAATCTCAACACGCGACGTTTCGTGAACTCGCCTCATCTGCTGTATCTGTCATCAGGTTCATTCCTTTTGCATGGTGACGTGGGCGTTACATCTATGGATCCACCTTTAACACCGTTTCTTGAAGCGGTGAACGTGAACCCGTTTGGGGCGGCATTGGAAGCGGATCAGGTTGCGGGTCCGGGTTCGCTACCGATCTCCAACTCGGGTACATGGGACTTTCCGGACTCGATTGGCGGTAGAGGCTTAACGGGCTCGGTGCCGACCATCACCTTCTCGGGTTCGTCTTCTCGGTTTGGTCCCTCTGGGGGCTTTAATGGCACTTGGACTGGTGCTACCAACGCGGCTTCTTTTTCGTTTCTCCCACGTATCTTCGAGGAGGAAAGGCCTCGACCCTTGCCTCTTTCCACCCCGGCTACCCCATTCTCCGTGCCCAGTCAGGAGGGGGCATCCACGGATGGGGATCTCTCCAATCGCGTCTCTGATGCGGGGACTAGCGACAGAAGAAGTGCCAAAAGGTACCGAATAAGAAACAGAGCGAAGACTTCTAGACCATTTTCACAGCCTTGCCATCCGTTCAAGCTTCAGGTGGCGGAGGCCGCTGGTGTGGCTCAAGTTAAGGGGGTTGCCGAAGGACCCAAATGAAAATATTGTCGTGGAACGTGCGCGGGCTAGGGGATCCGGATAAGTAGAGAATGGTGGGTGCTAGATTCATTGATTGGGGATGCGACATCATCCTACTCCAGGAAACGAAACTTCTTTCTTTGTCGTTGCGCGAATGGAAGGGGTTTGGAGCAGGTGACATGGATCAGTTCAGAACTTTGGATGGCACGGGATCCTCGGGGGGGCTGCTTGTGGCTTGGCGTTCTTCGAAGTTTTCTTTCATTTCCTTGGCTCTTGGGTGGCACATCCCGACGGTGGTTTTGCCCAGCACGTCATCTTCTCTTCAGCTGGCTATCTCCTGTGTGTATGGTCCATGTGATGATGGATTACGTGGTGAGCTTTGGGAGGACTTTGTGGAGGCTAGTCGGTGCGTCAGTTCGACCCCTTGGGTGGTGGTGGGGGGGGGACTTCATCGTCACCGTGTTCACTTCGGACAGACCTGGTGGCAGGGGGGACAGGATCCAGAAACTACTGCGTTTGCGGACACCATTGATTTGCTTGGCCTCGAGGTGATGGATGCTAGGGACATCAGTTATACTTGGAGAAACTCGAGGGCGCGCTCGCGTCTCGATCGTTTTTTCGCTTCTGGTGAGGCTGGGTAGACGTTCCCCTTGGCGACGGTGGAGCCAAACCTCGCTCGTGCTCTGACCACAACCCTATCGTGTGGTGTTCGGGTGATGCCCCATTACAGCGGGGCCTTTTCAGGTATGAGAAATGCTGGCTTTTGGAGACAAATTTCTGGGAATTGTGAGTTCACACTGGGCGGAGACGGTGGTCTCGGACTCCGCTGCTCATAGATTTGTTCAAAAGCTATCTTCCTTGAGAGCGTGACTTGCGGCTTTCAAGAGGGAAACGAGGGCGGCCAGGGCTGCGGCTAGGACGGAGGCGGAGGAGACCATTCGGAAGTTTGATTCGCTGGAGGATTGCAGAGAGCTCTCGACGGTGGAAATTAAGACTCATGCGGCGGCTCAGAAGAAGCTCTTCGTGGAGGAGAAGAAACGCGTCACAGAGTGGAGGCAGAGGTCGAGAATTAATTGGCTGCAGAAGGGGGGCGCTAATACGTTCTTCTTCCATCGTATTGCTAATGGGAGGCGTAGAACCAATGCCTTGCGCTCCATTATCATCGACGAGATCCGCGTGGAGGGAAACAATGAGATGGGTCATGCTATTGCTACGCATTTCAAGGGCGTTACCTCGGCTATCATTCCCCGGAAGTAGAGGTGGCTGGGCAAGGGCACTAGGACTGTGGCGAGGTCCTCGTGGGAGGACCTCCTTCGTGAGGTTACTTTGGAGGAACTGAAGGACGCTGTTTGGGATCTGAACGACGACGCTGCGCCTGGCCCCGATGGTTTCCCGATCTCGTTTTACAAGGACTTCTGGGACATCGTTGGGCATGAAGTGCTTGATGTGGTGGCGGAATTCTGTCAGGGGAACTCGGGCTTTGATTGGGTCAACCGCGCGCTCCTTGTTCTGCTTCCGAAGTCTTAGGCTGCCTCTTCGATCGGAGATTTTCCGCCTATCGCCATTTCGAATGCCCTTTACCTGATCACGGCGAAGGTCCTTGCGGGTAGGCTTAATGTCATTCTTGGGAGTCTTATTTCGCCGGCCCAATTTGCGTTCATCCCCGGGCGTCAGATTTCCGATTGCATCACGCTCGCTTATGAAATTATTGCGGATTGGCGGTGGAGGGGTACGAGCGGTATCCTTTGGAAGGTGGATTTTGCTAAGGCGTATGATACTCTCGACTGGAGATTTCTCCGGTCTGTGCTGCGGAGGAAGGGCTTCCCCGACAAGTGGATTTCTTGGATGAGGCGCTGTGTCACCACGGTGTCTTTTCGGTTTTGGTCAATGGTCGGCCAGAGGGGGGATGGATCCAACCGCGGAGGGGGGTGCGTCAGGGGTGCCCCCTGGCGCCAATGCTCTTCATTCTTGCGGCCGATGTTCTTTCAGATATTGCGGACTGTGTCGTCGAATGATGATTTTCTAGCGGTTTCTCGAGGGATGAGTTCATGGTTCCGATCATCCAGTACACTGATGATACACTCTTTTTCATCGAGGGGGGCCTTGAGGAGGCCAACGTCATGACGGTGGCTTTAGAGATTTTCACTGAATTATCGGGTTTGTCTAAGAGTAACGCGAAGTCGATGTTCATTCCTTTCGGGCATGCGGAGCAGCTTTCTGACAGTCTTGGGACGACCCTGGGCTCGGGACGGTCCTCGCTGCCGCTTTAGTATTTGGGGACGCCTTTGACTCTGGGGAGGGCTCGGATCCACGATTGAATGAGGGTTGTGGAAAAGGTTGAAGCAAGGCTGTCGGGTTGGAAGGCCGCGATTCTCTCGAGGGGTGGCAGATTGCAAGGCCTTAAATGTCGGTTTCGGTCACTATTTCGGTATCGACCAAAACAGAATTTCGATGGAATTTCGGTGGAATTTCGACCGAAATTTCGGTCATTTCGGACATTTTTTGTACTAGGACCCCCATATTTCGGTCATTTCGGTCGTTTCGGTCGAATTTCGATTTCGACTGGATATCGATATTCGGCAGAAATTCGACCGAATTTCGCTGAAATTTGAGGCCATGGCAGATTGGTTCTCCTGAAGTCCGTCCTCTCCTCCATTCCCATCTATCTTCTCTCCAACCGCAAGATGCCTAAGGGGATTCGGGCGCGGCTGGAGAAGCAGATGCGCTCTTTCTTGGGGGGAAATAATGCGGGCGGGAACAGGGGGATCCATCTGGTGGGGTGGGAGGATATCATGCTTCAGAAGAACAACGGGGGTCTGGTGGTGAAATCGTTGGAGCAAATGAACGAAGCACTTTTACTTAAATGGGCTAGCAGGATTTGGGGATCGGGGGATGACTTTGTTTGCACTGTGGTCCGTAAGATCTACGACGTGAGGGGTGCTCCTCCCTCGTCGACGTCCGTCTTCACCGCCCCGACCCCATTCTGGCGGGGTGTGGTGAAGACTTTTGTGAACAACATCGCCCTTTTCAGACCGGTCCTCGGGAGGGGGGACTTCTTTTCTTTTTGAGCCGACGATTGGTCGGGGGGAGGGGCCCTCTGTTCGCGGTTCCCCCGGTTGTTTGTGCTTGCTGGGGAGAAGCTCTGCTCGGTTACGGAGTGTTGGGCGGATGGTCTTTGGTGTCAAACCTTTTCCGCTAACCTCTCGGACCAGAGGTTCGACGATTTCTTGGCTTTACTGGAGGTCGTGCAGGAGGTGGGGCCGCCATGTGGGGGGCGGGACCACTGGTGTTGGAAGGAGGGGACTTTTTCGGTCAGGGGGGCCTATGGTGCCATCGCCAGGCCTCCGCCGGCCAACCCCGACTTGCTTATTAGAGACTGTGCAAATATTTGGGCTCTCAGGCTTCCTGAGAGAATTGGTATCTACCTTTGGTTGCTCAGGAGAAAGAGACTGATGACGCGAGATCGGTGCGTCAGGCTTCTTGGAGTTTTTTCGGACAGGTGCATGATTTGTAATGCTGGGATCGAATCGGTGGAACATCTCTTTTTCTCATGCCCCTTGGTATCTCAAATTTGGCAGGAGATGAGCTCAGATTGGTGCCGCAACGACGGCTTTCAAGCAATCTGGGACTCGATCCACGCCAATCCCAACAGAAGGGGAGAGCGGCTGTACCCCATGGCTATTCTATGGGCGGTGTGGCGGGGGAGAAACGACTTGCTGTTCTCGGGTCAGCGGTTTTACAAGGAAAATGTGGGGGTGTTCGCTAAACGCTTGGTTGACGAGTGGGTCCTGTAACGTTCTGTTGTAATTTGTTTTTGTTTTTCCTCCTGGTCCTTTTCCCTTTTATTTTGAATAAATAAATTTGGAGCGGACATCACCGAGTGTTTCCCCCTATCTTTTAGATTTCAAAAAAAACAAATAACATAATATCACAATGTATATGGCTAAATGCATGTTGATATTGATCTTGAATGCATGTTGATATTGATCTTGTTAATTTGATACAACTGACAAAAAAAACAAGTCATCAATCAACCAGTGGTTGTGAAATCTTAGCATGATTAAAGAAATCACAATACCCAGAAATGACAATAAAGAAAATCGAACTCAAAATCTAATAATTTCAACATGTTCGAATTTTATGCCATTAGCCATAACCCAACATTTCTCCCATGCATCACTGATCACCTTGACCATATATATATATATAAATTTAAATGGTGTTCTTGGTACTTTTGTCGAACAACCAGATTCAAGTCAGCAACTACGCTGACTGTTATAATATGCCCCATGCAATAACAAAACACCAAAATCCGGCTAGAAAACCCCTATCCAGACCACGCTGATTGACATGAAATTGAGCATCGAAAACCTAATCAAATCACAATCAGGGGATCGATTGAGTGGGGATGTTTAGGGCAAAGATCGAGGGGCTCCACCGGCAACTTTGCGTGCCTCGCTATTCTTATGCATGTGACCCAATCCTACTCCACAATTAGACTCGATGTAGAACGAAAATAGGGATGAAAATGCAGAAAACGACAGCAAGAGGAGATGATCCGTACCTTACGGAGGTGAGGAACGAGTCCCCCACGACGAGATCTTCGTGTGGGCACCTTCGGCTTTGAGATCGGGCGCTCCGGCGACCTCAGGCGGCTCCGTCGAGATCTAGGGCGGAGCTATGACGTCCTTGGCTTGTGAAAAAGGGTTCTGGTCGACCTAGCCTAAGTCAAGTCCCTTTTATAACCGTGTTCGAATAAATGGATCCGGGTTCGGATTCGGGTCCGGTTTCTGACCCACGGTCGTAAAATGACCATATCTCCCTCATCCGATGTCGGATTTTGACGTTCTTGGACTCGTTGGAAAGATCTCGACGAGCACTACGCGATGGACTCCTAATTTGAATTTTTTGAACTCAGGGTAAGTATAGATTTTGCAATTAAGCCCAGACTTCAGTAATTTTTGCAATTTAGTCCCTATTCGGGTTTCGGGGTTTTACATCATAAAAATCTCAAAGGAAGTCTCGTCCTCGAGACTTATTGTGTGATCCTTCTAGTCTTGTAATCACGTGATCTATAAAAATCTCAAAGAAAAGGACGAACCCATAAAAATCTCAAAGAGAGCTAAGCTTGGGGCTTCAGACTTCTATACTAGTGAGCAAGTGGGGATATTTATCCTTAATATCGGTCTCCGGTTCTCAACACAGAACAAGAGTATGATTCACGGTTAAACAAATTATGAAATAAAATTCTATATTTCGAAACCATACCTCGGACAAGAGAAACAGAGGCATGGGCCTGCTCCTGGGTGACGCCATTCAACTGCCCTCGTCGTGCCTGCGAATAAACTGGTCCTGCTGCACTATATGTCTATTGTGGTGGAGGATGCTGGAACCCTCCACTTCTACGATGAAAACTTGACCCATGTGTATAGGAAGAATTGCTGGACCTTGCACTCTGCTGAGGTGTATCCGAACCACTAGCACGCTGGGGACACTGTGCTATGAATGACCAGACTGACGGTAATGGAAACACACTCATGGTGAGAGCGATCCTTCCGAAGCCATATTGTCTCCTCGCGATTTGTGGCTTTGCTGGTGTATCGGAGGTCGAGAAGATGATACACCACGACTAGCCAAAGCGTATCCCAAGGTGTGAGACGAAGTGGAACCTGTGGTAGTTGGGGCCGCCTCAAATGGGTGGAAACGGTGATTTCTGCGAGGATGGAGTGAATCTCGATGCGATTTTCTGTTGTATTGTTCGGTATGGGATTTTATTTGTCCTGTAGGTTGCCGTCTCTAAGTAGCCTCCCACTTTGTCACCTTCGTTGTCACCTCCTTGATAGAGGTGAGATCTAATGTAGACGAACGGTCTTGTACCTCCTCTCTCATGCCACGGATGAACTTTTGCAAGTTCTCTCGTGGGTAGGTTGTAGTGTCAGGAGAGTGGCGTGCATGTTCCGTATAGCGGATCAGATACTCTTGAGCTGTCATGGAACCCTGTTTCAACTCTGTAAACTCTCTCCTTCGCTCTTCAACCCAATGGTCTGGATAGAACTCTTCGCGAAACTCATCCACAAATACCTCCCAAGTAATCGGCTCTGTGAGATGCTCCTTGATGGCATTCCACCATCTCTTAGCATATCCAGCCAATGAAAATTCCATAAAAGTAAGCCAACTATCTGCTGGAGCATGTATAATCCTTAGCACCTTCGACACATGCTCCATCCACAACTCCGCGTCAATAGGTGTAGTGGTGCCAAGGAATTGTGGTACCTGGGATTTCTGGTAGGCAACGTAAGTAGTATGATGCTTTTGCAGAGCATCCAGATCCTCATCTTGTTCTGAATCTAGTGATGGCATCAGATGTACGCTGGACTCCTCCCCTGAAGGTCTGTAGGAGGGGTCAGACTGCTCTTGGAGCCTCTACTCTAGTTGCTCTTGGTGTTGGTGGATGCCCTGAACGGCCTGAACCAGCATGGCCAACTGCTGTGCCACATCTGGGTCAACTCGTGGCGGCATGGTTCTACACGAGAACCATAATATTAATATTTTTTGTACCTTTAAGAGACATGTGGACATGTAACTAAATCTACTAATCTCCTAAGGTCGTGTAGGCTCAAGATCCATACACTATCCGTATTTCGAATACCACATAAGAATCATATTTGTGAAATGTATTGGAGTATCATTGCTTTGATACCAACCTGTGACACCCCTCCCCAGGGATCCAGATACTCAGCAAATACACATCCACAACATATGATTCTACATGCGAAATACCAAGCTGTAACAAACTTGCAGGAGAAAAGTAAAGAAGGAAGAACTGCATTTTTTCTTTTTCATTCCATTCATACATCATGTCCACAAAAAAAATTATACATCATACTTCATAATTGTAGCAACAAATATACATCACCATGTACTTATAGTCACGTGCATACATCACCATCATGTCTCTCAAAAAGAAGTACATGTACATCTAAAACTCAAAAGAAAAGGAACTCATTGTACCACAAAAGAAGAGCTGCAATAAAGTCAACCTCTTTCCACCTATTGCTACGGTTGTTGCTCCTGCAATCCTGCCGAATTCACACAAATAGGTTTATGAATAAAGCGCCCAATACAGATATAAAACAACTAAAAAGGTAAACAGAAGGTGTACAAAAAGCAGTTAAAAATTCACAAGTAAAACCAATTTCCATGTTCCCAACATCCACTAAGAAATGTCACCTCGCAAAGAACACCATCCCATGGAAAGTGACTTCTAACAACTCGACTCATAGTTTCAACCCAAATATGAATATCCAGTGTACACAAATTATAACTTATAAGAGAATAGGACCACGCTAGAAAAATAATCCAAGTCCACATTCCATAAATAGAGTTTCCAACGAAAGGGCACGATTTGATTTGAACCATCCGATCTTGGATAACCATTACTAATCACATAGTTTTACGGCTTTTTATTTAATGAACTCAGTGTCTTTCCTCACAAAGGTGCATCCGGGTACTTATACGTGGGGCCAACACCTATAAGTACCTAGAAATCACGTCGGTAAGGAAAGATGAGCTTGGACGGTAGTTTAATGCTGCTTACGATCACCACACACACCCCATGTTAGTAGTACACATCTGAAGAGGATCACATAGAGCTCGTAGGCCTCATCGCTAGGCGGAGAATACAAAGACACATCGCGCAACACAAAGCACAAGGCGCACAACCCCTCGAGGCCATGGGGGAAAAATCACTAAGACGCCAAAAGGAGCACTAAGCAGTGCACACACACGGTGAGCTAAAACAACATTAATCTCTCGACCATGTTACTATGGTTTGTCCAAGTTTCTATCCGAGTTTCCAAGGAGGCATGCTTCTCCTTTGGAGGTTTATTTCTCTTTATCAAAAAGCTTAATACTCAAATTGGTTCATGTGAGATCACTTAGGCGCTAGGCCAACTTTACTCGAATAGTCGTACTTCATGGCTATTTAACATTCTCATAATGTATGCGTATCCATCGAGATGCTTAGTTAATGATAATTCCGAAGAGGATCTAAGTCACTTAAACCTTTAACCAACCAAGTCAACTTAAAATCCTTACAAAATTAAGGAAAAGAACCAACTACATAACATAAATCGGTATGAGTGAGAGTATGATCTATCAACCAAAAACTTAGCCGTAACAATTCATGAGTAATCCTCCCTTATTGACCTAACCGTACTAAGTACCCCTATCCCTCTAAAGGACACCCATGGAGTATGCTCATAAGGCATAACAAATCACCAAAATGTTGTTCAGATAGTGGCAATTGAACAATGGGAATATGTACTGAATCATGTCATCTGTCAAGCACCAGAGAATTAGATGAGTGCATTGTACGACCACAAGATTTTTATGTGGTTGTGATTGTGTGCATGTAGTGTATTTTGTATACAATAAGTTGATATCCAGTCATGTCCCCTGCATCGATGGGTTGACAATACTTGATGCATGTAAAATTCACAGCATATATATTATTTAGCACTACAGGTTTAGTAGAAATGAGAATATGGAAACTAATGGAACATGCATTGAATCCTACTATCCCAAAAGAATCTCTGTTAAGAATAAGACCCCAGACATTGGAAACCAGAAACACAACCTTAACTTTTTTCTGTTTTCAACCCACATATCATTGATGATTATAAGCATGAAAATAGTACGACTTAAAATGCTAACAAAAAGTATGTATATATATATGGGAAAAGGGAGCCTACACCCATGTGTAGGTAACTTACCTACACCCAACTCTTTTTCCCTCAAATTTTTTTATTTTTTTGAATTAATTTCTTGGGGAATTTAGATCACAATATATCACCATATCGTCATTCAAATTTCAACTTATTTTGAGACTTCTAACTTATCCATCATGACAGTCAAATTTTAACGGTCTGAGATTTGCTGAAATCGGCCCCTTCCGATGGAGCTGTTAGGAATGTCTGTTTTACATGAAATTTGAAACACATATTCCATTTAATATTCTAAGTAAATCCCATAAAGATCCATTTCAAAAAAATCAAAAAAATTAAGAAACAAGAGGTGGGTGTAGGTAAGTTACCTACACATGGGTGTAGGCTCCCCAATCCCTATATATATATATGAAGCAATAACATCAAGAAATAACCATATGGATACACACACTGGTAGGTCATTCTGTCCTGTCTGACACCAATCTCCCAAGATATGGGAAGACCAATATATGGTAAGTTCTTCACATATAAACACTGCACTAATTTATTACATCCATTGCCCCCATATATCCCAATAGCAGCACGAGGTTTCACCTTTTGAACCACCAATGATGCATGATAAGTTTGATATAAGATAAAAATTTCAGCTCCCAAATAATTCACGCAATATCTCCATCCAAAACTGCACTAGAACAACGTCATTACATGGAAACTGTTACTGTAGATTGGTAACTGGCTTTGCATGAAATCATAAAAAGATTTTCCAATTGCCCTTTTTTTACATGAGATCGAAATATTGCCACCCATATAATAGTCACCAGGAGGATCGTGATCCTGTGATTTAGTCAAGAAGCAATTTGTTGGCGGGTTGCCAACAACATTGTGAAATCCCTAAGAGCCCGTTCGGTTGAGGGGTTACCCCCCAATTTGGGCGGGTTACCCCCCAAACCCCACATTCCTAACCCACTAGTGAGGCCCACTCCTTTCCCATCAAAAAAATTATATATTATACCATCATATCATCTAAAAATCATAAAATACTCAACTTCTACTCACTATTCCAAACTTCAATACAATCACATCACAACAAATACCTACTTTTTCAAATTTCAATACAATCATATCATAATAACTATCTAGTTTTTCAAATTGCAATACAATCACATCACACAAACCCTCCCAACCCTTAACCCACCAACCAAACACACAAACTCAAAAACGGGTTATTCTCCCCTGGATAACCCACCAACCAAACACACATAGACTAATATTCGTCCTTGAGCAATATGCAGTTTTCATCTGTTTAAATGAAATTAGCGGCTTATCCAAAAATATCCAACACCTTATCTCAATCTAATTCTCAATGCCACGTTACTAATATGCATCTCCTGTAAGTAAATCCAATGTCAATAAACCGTTAACTTAATCTTAATTATACTTCTTTGTATTGTTCTTTCAAATAGCAATCAAACTCGAAGTTCAAGTATACTGTGAATAAACTTACGAGAAGAAGAGATCCACTTTCGAACAAACAAATAACATAATATCACAATGTATATGGCCAAATGCATGTTGATATTGATCTTGAATGCATGTTGATATTGATCTTGTTAATTTGATACAACTGACAAAAAAACAAGTCATCAATCAACCAGTGGTTGTGAAATCTTAGCATGATTAAAGAAATCACAATACCCAGAAATGACAATAAAGAAAATCGAACTCAAAATCTAATAATTTCAACGTGTTCGAATTTTATGCCATTAGCCATAACCCAACATTTCTCCCATGCATCACTGATCTCCTTGACCATATATATATATAAATTTAAATGGTGTTCTTGGTACTTTTGTCGAACAACCAGATTCAAGTCAGCAACTACGCTGACTGTTATAATATGCCCCATGCAATAACAAAACACCAAAATCCGGCTAGAAAACCCCTATCCAGACCACGCTGATTGACGTGAAATTGAGCATCGAAAACCTAATCAAATCACAATCAGGGGATTGATTGAGTGGGGATGTTTAGGGCAAAGATCGAGGGGCTCCACCGGCAACTTCGCATGCCTCGCTATTCTTATGCATGCGACCCAATCCCACTCCACAATAAGACTCGATGTAGAAGAACGAAAATAGGGATGAAAATGCAGAAAACGGCAACAAGAGGAGATGATCCGTACCTTACGGAGGTGAGGAACGAGTCCCCCACGACGAGATCTTCGTGTGGGCACCTTCGGCTTTGAGATCGGGCGCTCCGGCGATCTCAAGCGGCTCCGTCGAGATCTAGGGCGGAGCTCCGGCGTCCTTGGCTTGTGAAAAAGTGTTCTGGTCGACCTAGCCTAAGTCAAGTCCCTTTTATAACCGTGTTCGGATAAATGGATCCGTAAAATGACCATATCTCCCTCATCCGATGTCGGATTTGGACGTTCTTGGACTCGTTGGAAAGATCTCGACGAGCACTACACGATGGACTTCTAATTTGAATTTTTTAACTCTGGGTAAGTACAGTGTTTGCAATTAAGCCCAGACTTCAGTAATTTTTGCAATTTAGTCCCTATTCGGGTTTCGGGGTTTTACAGTTCGGCTGGAAAAATAGGAATAAGGAGAATACAGTGGCATAAGGGTAGGCAAGGTGGAATAAAGATAGGAATAAGGGTGGATAAGGTGAAATAATGGGATGTGGATGGGAATAACCGTACTCTTGGAAACTGCGCTAGGCAGGGAATTGACCCCTTATTCCAGTGCTTATTCTCCAAACGAACATGACCTAAAAGTCCTTAATCACTCTTTCACCCAAACACTGGTGTGGGTGGTGCTCACTGGAGTAACACGTTTTATAAATGAGTTCTAAAACAAAACCAATGGCCAAGGGGAAGAAGCCATTATGAATAATTTTTCCTGCCTTTTTGTGCGTGAAAGAAAGCCAAAATCTTATATACTCAATGGTGCCAAAAAAACCTTACATCTCAATCGAGACCTAGAAGCTAGTAGAAACTTTTTCATGCCTTGCTCTAATTTTTATACTATATTTTTTTCTTTCTATACAAAAACAAGTATCAGTGTCAAATGTACACACACATGCATGGGTACCGACATTAAAAGCATTCACGCTAAAATTGATTACATGTCCTCAAAGGGAATGCTTTGTAATTTTCGCTTCT
Source organism: Ottelia alismoides (assembly GCA_037367405.1). Classification (NCBI taxonomy): domain Eukaryota; kingdom Viridiplantae; phylum Streptophyta; class Magnoliopsida; order Alismatales; family Hydrocharitaceae; genus Ottelia; species Ottelia alismoides. Next base: position 1,715,252 of record JAZKJV010009256.1, on the reverse strand, counting down.
TGGTAGGACTTCGCTGCAAGTTTTCCACTACGGTTTTTCTTGGGAATCACGGGACTCGTTAGGGCTTTGACAAAAATTTATCACTGATTCAAAACGAGTGGTTTAAATTAAGTCGTCTCGACCGATCTTGGCCGTCCGTGCTTGACAGATGATAAGCACCTTTATATTCTGGGGCGTAGCTCTTGTTCTGGCATGTTCTTCCTTCATCCTCATCAGCTTCAGGTTTTACAGGTTGCTCCTTGTTGATTCCATTAAGTTTGTCATTGCAGGATGCTCGTTCTGAGATGGCATGCTATGTATGATCTATGTACCTGCAATGTGCTAAGACTCCAACAAACGAGATTTCAATAGAGTACGGATAGGATCTCAACTGAACCTATAGAATTATTCAGGTGTATCGATCTTTCGTAAATCAAGATCCAATATCGAACAAGGTGTATATTACACAACTGTATTTTGAATTTTATCAGCAACAATGTTTGAATGATTTTTTAAACAAAGAACCAAACGAACAAGTTAACTTGTTAGCACTTGTTTGGAGTGAATGGGCGATCCTGCAGTGGAAAGATAGGGGAAAGGAATGATGCCCTGAATCAAATAAAACCTAGGATGAACAGAGTTTGGGGAGAAGAGGTGAAGGGTCGGGTGACTAGATCGAAGAATGATCAGAAAACAAATAGAAAAGAACAAAATAAACAGAGGAATAGAATGACTTGGTTGAGAAAAAGAATTGAATCCAACCAACTATTAATCGAAATTAATCTAATGGAATGAAACTAAAGAAAAAAAACTAATTGGTGAAAAAACTACCTAAGAAGATCAAACCTGATTTGGTGCTCGATGCATTGATTATTGCCTCAACAGAGATGACGTATCCTCCAGAGGTTGACAACTTCGATGACGAAGCTTGCCGCAATGATAAAACTCCTTGGATCACACCAGCATGACCTCACTCAGATTCGACTTGTCACACAATGGGAGGAAATCTAAGAAACAAGATAAGAGGAGCCTAGTGGCAGATATTGATCAAGTAAAGGACCGAGGTGCTATATAGGATGGAACTGCGGACTAGCGTGGTGGGTAGTGAATCAAGGAGTTGGGTAGAGAAGTTGTTACACTTCTTGGTTCATGGGGGAAGTATATCAATTCATGAAAAATCTGGATGAGTTAATACCTTTTAATTAAGAAATAAATATTAATTCATCTCACAATAAAAAATAATAAAAAAGAGTAAAGATAAACTGAATATCTAAATAATAGTATAATAAGTTAACATAAATAATATTATGTAATTAAGAAAAATAAATAAATGCATATAATGTACCTATATTATAAGAATAATTATTTTTAATTTGATATTTTTGAAAATTACTTATTATTTTTATATTTTATTATTTTAAAACATATTATGGTTTTAAACATATTTTTAATTTTATTTAACATTTTATTTACATATATAAATAAGCTTAACTAAAAACTATGTATTTTGTACCTATAAGTTAGGGCTTTGCATTTACTTAAGATTTTTTTATGCATTTTAAATTTTAATCTTGTTCTTATTTACAACATAAAGAAAATATGTGAAAAATAGAACAATAAGTGAAATAGAAATAAATATATCAAAACAAATATAAAGGAAATTATATTTATACTTGAATAACCGGGCTTGAAAGTCGAATGCCACACCTTTCACCAAGATATGAAGTTCAGAGGAGATGGATACTTATTAGAGGATATGTGCACCTAATTATTTTTGGCTTTTGATACACTCGTGGTGAATACAACTTTTTACAGTTTAGAGTGGTTGTTCTAATGGTTAGTGGTTTGTCCATCTCAGTTTTGTAATCTGCAAACCAAGCTATCGTTTTTGTGTAGAGGATTTTTTGGAGGCCGGACCAGTTTGGTTATGGTGGTCTTTGGTTTAGTTGATTAATAGTGAGAAACTTCCTACTATGTCTTTTGACGTTACACAGAGGGAAATGCTTACAAGTGTGGTTTGGTTTTGTAATGGCTACTCCTATCATGGTTTATCATTAAGCTACTTCGGTTGTGACTTTGATGAGGGTAAACTTAGACAATTTGATCGGGACCTATAATTGAGAAGATGGAGTGGAAGTTGAAGGGTTGGATGGCAGTTGGTGATCTTGAAGTTGTTTATGTCATTTTCTTTCGATTGATGCACAAACTTCCAGTTGGGGCTTAGTTGAGGTTGGGAGTGCGAATGAGGAGGTTCGTGTCCAACTTTGGCAGTGATAATAGGGGTTGTACTAATGAAGTGGGGTTCAAACACCAGACTTCTCGAGTTACATAGGTTGGGAGTTCTACATCTCACTGATGTGAAGAAAGCTAAGCTTGTGAAGTGAATTGTCTAACTTTGGTATCTAATCGGAATTTGCTATGTAGACTTCTCGGACGTTTCTATAATTTCGAAGTGAATTGTCTAACTTTGGTTTCTAATGGGAATTTGCTATGTAGACTTCTCGGACGTTTCTTGTAGTTTCGAAGTGAATTGTCTAACTTTGGTTTCTAATGGGAATTTGCTATGTAGACTTCTCGGACGTTTCTATATTTTCTCTGCATGGATGGATATGTCTACTATGGTTCCATATGGTACTTGGGTGATAGTGGTTAGGTTGGGCTAGTTCTAGCGAGGTAGATGTTGGCATGGTGCATATATTCATGTTTTTTCTTCCTTTTGTTTTCGAAGAAAAGGTTTCTGGAGTATATGAGGCTAGCGGAGGAGTGTGCCTTGACTGGATGTCCTCAACATCATAGAGCAGTTGGCCCGGGGTAAAGTGGACTTCTATACGAAGAAGACACAATATCTCCTATTATAAGTTAGGTTCAAGTGATTTTTTATTTGGCCGGTCAATTGTAAAGTCTGGAGCTCAAAGGTCAATTTGAGGATGGAGATCTTCATATGACTACTTCATAGCATGACCTAAATGTTGATTTTGCTTGCGTTTCCCCTGTGTGAGGCAACGAAATATCGCCAACATGTCGATATTTTGCCCAAGTCGGTCAAAAATGATGGAAATGCACATGAAATTTGATTTTTTTGGAAATTAAGGCTACCAATGTGTTTTGATCAATAAATAAGATAGAAATACACACATGTTTGCTAAAATAGAGGTCTAAATACAAGTTTTATAGTAGCATCCTTATCATAATCACGAGCATTACACATGCGGATTTGCAGTACTGAGTAAGGCATACAATTAGAAGTTTAGTTATGTAAAGTGCATAGATTAGCTGGAATAACAAATAACCATGTTGTAAACTCAAAATTCATAATACATGAATACAATTGTAAGAATATTTACCATGTAAATAAGTTGAAGAAAAATACTAATGATCGAAAATTGGCATTAAGGCTACATTTAAACATAAAAATTCTAAATTAAAAAAGAATATTAAGAAGCTTTCAATTGTAACAGGTATATTCAACCAAAAATATTGTCTCGAATGTTGGCGGGCATAGTTTGCCATTTAGACATGGGTCTAATTGCTTCATCATTGAGCCTAGATCTTTGTGGGGGGGGGTATATGTACAAAATGAAATTTAGTTTAAGAGTTCATTGTTTAACTTTGATATGAGTTAAGTGCGAAAGAAACCACACATATTAGTTCCCTTTTCTTTATAAAATTTGAAGGAAATCTTTGTTGCTGATGTCTCTAAAAGGCTTCATCCCCCCATTTGAAATCGCTGGATTAGCAATAGCGACATTATCAACGATATGTTGCAATATTTTGAGCCATGCTTCAGAGATGTCGGATATTTTTGAAGATGCTTAGGTCTTGTTTTTCTCATCAACTTATGTTGCATCCATTTTCTATTAGTTGAGGTGGGGGATGTTTGACCATTTGTTCTTTTTTTGTCAACCCTCTTAGCATATGTGGAGAGAAGTAGAGATGTAATTTGGGTGAACATTTCATGTGCGGAAGGATTTTGGAGTTTTGTTAGTGTTTCCTATTGCTCAGAGGAGGGCAAGACCTTTTGCTTTTCTTTAGGCCCTGTTTGTTTGGTTGGAAAGAAATTACAAGGGAACGTAATCAAGACAAGAATGCAATTGACAATGGAATGGAAAGGAATAACTTTTTCCATTACATCGTTTGGTTCATATTAGGAATTGAAACATTTATTACGAGACACATTCCTTTCTTATGTTTGGAAGGAGAAAAGAACAAAAAGAAATTAACCTTCCTTTTGTTTTCTTGTTAAGTAGAAAATAATATTGCTATCCTCCGACTTATTTTTTTCATATGATCGACATATTTTATATAAGCAGCCAATAGTTAAATTAAATTGTGTGGAGAAAAGAGACAAATGAGATATCTATTCCATAGGGCTATGGTCTCTTATATATAGAGAAAACCCTACAGAGTACAAGAGGAAAAATACATAAATACCCCTGAGGGGTTACGGAACCCGAAGGGTTACAAACATAATTGTAATATAATAATTCTAATACTCCCCCTCAAGTTGGAGCATATCTGTTGATCATGCTCAACTTGGATACTAAGTACATGAGGCGCTTCCTTTGAAGAGCCTTTGTGAGGATGTCTGCAAGTTGAAGTTCAACGGAGATGTGTGGAGTGCTGATTCGTCCTCCTCGTACTGCATCACGAATAAAATGTTAATCAACTTCAATGTATTTTGTCCGCTCATGAAAAACTGGATTGGTGGCTATGTACGTGGCAGACTTGTTGTCATAGTATAAGGGTACAGGATGAAGGATATGGTTAGATCCTTAAGCGCATCACGGAAGCGTGAGGATCGCATCGTATGCGATCGGGAGCGACTAGTCGCACTAGTTGCTCGATGCAGCGGAAATAAAAATTTTCATGTGACGAAACCATATGATCCAAGAACACTTCTCGGATCGTTTTGTCTAAACCACAAACAAGTATTAGGGTTACCTCTTAAAGCGTGGTTGCGATCGAGTCTCTAAACGAAGAGACCTCCTGTCTCAAGTCCGATCCGACGGAGGAGACGCTTGCGAGCGCTTGGATGAGACGTGCGCTTCTCGCAATCCATGTTGATGATCCAAGCGGCGAATCCCCTGATCTCGACACACGAGATCCGACGTCTTCTTCACGAGCGAGGTGCACCGAAGGAGACGGAGATCCACGAGCAAACGATCGGGCAGCAAAATGACGACGTTGCGACGATGGAGAACCTCTCTAGGGCATCCATGGTGGACGGCCATGAGAGAGGAAGAGAGAGGGCGTGTATAGAGAATAAGAGAGAGAGAGACTTGTATTCTCATTGTGTAAAGAAGAGCAAAGGAGTGCCTCTCCTTTTATAATATTTTGGGATCCATGGATCTCAATCCATGGACAACACAAATCCAATGGCTCTCATTGATTTGTGTTTCTTTTAGTGGCTAAGATTTGTGTTGGTAAAAACCAACAACAATTAATTTATTGAGATTAAATATATATTGATAAATCAACATAATTTAATCCTCATATTAAATTAACTAATATTGGAGATAACGGAAAGGCGAATCTCTCCTTCCATATAGGAGGGGTGGACAGCCACCCTTTCCTTGTAGGAATTGGTGGCCGTCCCTTCTCCTATTACGAAAGGGAGATTCCAATGCAATCTCCAAGATTGCATATATCTCCAATATTTACAACAACAATTGTTGTAAATTATTCTACAAAAATAATTCATAATTATTTTGTGAATATTGCAATCTTGCCATTGAAAAATTATGAATCACATTCACAACCCAAAATAAAATGTGAATTACATTTTCAATTTAATGTTCAATGTGAATCCAACACATTACCATTTAATTAACAAATATAAATTATAAATAGCTCTCTCTTATATATTATAAATCACATTTATTCATATCCATGATAATTAAATCACATTTAATCATCTTGGATCTCTATTCTCACGTTCCCAAATAATATGAATCACATTCACATTATTCACATCTTTTGATAATTAAATCACATTTTATTATCTAAGATAACTCTCCATATAATATGAATCAAATTCATATTAATCATGATAATTAAATCACATTTAATCATCCATTTTCTCAATGCTTGGATACTTATATCAAGAATGAAACTATCCTGAACTCTTTCAAGGATAATGCGCTTTCTCCGCGAATACTTGGAGATAAGGACATGGCGATTGTATTGTTCTACGCATAGTGACTTGGATATTGAGATCACATCTCAATGCTTGGATACCTATATCAAGAATGAAATTATCCCGAACTCTTTCAAGGATATGCGCATTCTCCGCGAATACTTGGAGATAAGGACATGTCGATTGTATTGTTCCAAGCGAAGCGAAAGATCGTCGACTATCCAAGTCGCATCCCTCAGCCCTGGACGCCTGCCTGCCCTCGCATAGTGACTTGGATATTGAGATCACATCTCAAATTCAGATCCCGGGCCTCCCATAGATGCTTGATTAAATCAAGACCTCAAATCTAATCTTCTCATTGAATCTGAATCATATTCAGATCAATGTCCAACATTTGGACTAAGATCAGATTACTTCTCTATTGAGAAGAGTCACTAAAATCCAGACCCGTTTCATCACTCCCTAGGAATGGAAGCGTCATGGTTATACAATCGTTTATGATCACATCACTCTCAGGTATTCGTAATACCTGTACATCCTGCATACTAGAAGATTCAAAATAAACCAGAAGTATAAGATCAATTTTACACTGTGTACTTCAAAGTTTTATCATCAAGTTTCTCATTCGATCATTGAGAGTCGGTATCGATCATATGCTTTCCAAAAGCATATATCATACCCAGGTGTTGATCATATACTTTCCAAAATCATATATCAAACCTACAAATTCATTCAAGCTTCCAAAGCGAGACGAGCGTGCACGGAATTTGATTCTTCCCAATATCTCATGAGTGAGCTCATGTCTTCTGGTTCAGTAATTACTGAACCTGTATGATCCCTTTGAGAGATCGTATTACTCATATGTCCTTGTATGCACAACAGCGCGCCGGTGTATAGACCTTAATTAGGTCATCAACCTATTGGTCTGCCTAATGTACATACTCAGCATATAATAACACATCTGTCTCCGGTCAGAGGATGCGTGCCTATATCATGACAGGATACGATATAGAACTTTGGTTATCTCGATCTCGTTAAGTCAACTCTTTGACCTAACTAATCTTACACCTTCGAATCTCTATTCCCATGCAGAGGACCTGCATCAAGAGGTCGGTCAGATATCAACCTAAATGAGAAAGGATTGCCATCTCCTACTCAGGCTGGAGATCATCTCTCAACAATCATTTGACGGTGCTTGATGAGTTCTCAATCTAACTCTTTAGATGTTCATCCAAGCACCGGCCTCTATGATTCAATATTTGAATCAACTGCTGTATGATCATCAAGATGGCCATGGTACATAACCCTAATTGTACTAAGGGACCTATTATGCAAACTATCTATTCTTCATTTCAGATTAGGGAATGATATTCGCAATAACATTTATTGCATAATGGCTCGCCGTGGGCCCGCATGTCCAACGCAGGAATGGCGATTGACATGCCAAGTTCTGTTAGGAAAGAAACAAGCTATGTGATCTCACATGTGGCCTGAGCCATTGCCCTATATTTTGCTTTCACATTGGATCCGGATACCACTGTTTGCTTCTTGCTTCGCCAAGTGACTAGGTTATCCCCAACAAACATGGCGTATCCTGTAGTGGATCGAAGGTCCTCAGGAGAGCTAGCATAGTCATAATCTGTATAGGCGAAGATATTAGTGTGCCCATTCACCCCATAGAAAAGTCCACGTCCGGGAGATTCCTTCAAATATCGAAGGCTCAAAAGAACATCCTTCCAGTGACTGTAAAGAGTCTTCTCCATATGTTGACTGGCTCTGCTCACAACATGTGATATATCTGATCTAGTAACAGTGAGATAGAGTAATTTTCCCACCAAGCTTCTGTATCGTGTTGCATCCTCAAAAGCTAGATCAGTAAATGCTGAATATTTTCTCCAAGCTTGTAAAAATCGGCCGACTAGGCCGACTAGTCGGCCCGATTAGTCGACTCGGTGGCTTGACCGACTCGACTAAGGGTAATCGGCACTTAGTCGGATAGAGCGACTAGTCGGGCCGATTAGTCGGCCTAGTCGGGCGATTAATCGGCCGATTTTTTCAAGAGTCCGAATACCCAATATATTGGAATAATCTCGATGCCCGACGCTTCGAAACCCTCACCCTCTCTCTTCGAAACCCGATACCCGCTCTCCAGGCGAAACCCTCACTCTCCTCGAAACCCGAAACCATCGCTCTCTTCGACAGGAAAGTGTGAAACCCTCTCCAGGCGGCAACAATCGCTGCTCCTCCTTCGATCAGCACCCTCTCCCAACTCCCTCCCCCAAATCCTCTTTCGCCGCCTTAATTCAACCCCCTCAGCCCATTCCTACGGTGTCAGCGCCACCATTGCCGCCGCAGGCCCCCTTCCGTGCTGGTCATCGATCTGGTCTAGGTGTTGACTGTGTTGCACATCATTCTCCCTTGCTGGTTAAGGTAACGAGAATCAAATCCCTAATTTTTCTGCCATAGTATTTGATTGTGGAGTGTTATGCACTATTGGTTTGGTTTTGGTTGAGAGATAGTTTCTGTCGCCTGTTGACATTAGAGTAAATACCCGTTTTTGTTGTTCTTATTTGAAAGTGAAGCCGATGCTACTCTCAGTGCTTTGTTGTACCATTTTAAGTCGTTAACTACTACGATTTTGATTTCTCAAGATATTATGGCATGAAAGATGGTTGGTCGCTATTAGGAAAATAAATGGGGTCTGCTATTACGAAAATAAATAGGGTCTATTATCTTCAATCTCCACATGCAGTAACATTGCAGTGGCGTTCAGTGGTTCTATAAACATTGTGCTTTCTTATGTTATTTGTGCATAGGTCATTTGTTTATCAACAAATTATGGCGTTTATTTTTTTGAGTTATCTCCTACTACCACTTCGGAGCATGAGGCTTATCAGCTAACTTTTTATGTCATACTTGGCATCAGTTAATTTTTCCCCAAGAAATAATATATTCACTTGCTTCTTTATTTAGTTTCTGTTAGTAGTGCTTTCCAGAACCCTATTTTATTAATCCAGTACTACTTATTAATTCTTAAATTCACTAAGTAAATCTTAGGGCTGATTTGTTCTTAACTTGCTACTTTTATAACTCTTATAGTATTGAAAATAGCTAACTCTATGAAAATTTATGATTGAGTATATATATATATGTATAATAATTTATATATTTAAAATAATAAAAAAATTCAAAACCGACTAATGCCCGACTAATTCCGATTAGTCGCCCGACTGCCGACTAATCCTTAGTCAGTGACCCGGCCGACCGAGTACCGACCGCCGACTTCTGCAACCTTGATTTTCTCACTTGTGCAGGGATGCCAGATGGCTTGCATCCAAGAAGCCCTGCCTCAATCAGAATATCGAGGCAATACTTTCTCTGTGAAAGATGGAGCCCCTCTGTAGTGCGTATTACTTCGATGCCAAGAAAATAACGAAGTTGGCCGAGATCTTTCGTGACAAAGACCTTCTGGAGGAAGGACTTGGTCTCCTGAATACCATCTACATCATCTCCTGTGATAACCATATCATCAACATAGACAAGAAGGATGATCGTGCCAGTAGACCGTCGTCTAACAAAGACAGAGTAGTCAGATGTTGTCCTCTGAAAACCAAGTGTGTTGATCTCCGTAAAGAGCCCGTCAAACCATGCCCTTGGGCTCTGCTTCATGTCATAAATGGTCTTGCGTAGTCGACATACATGCTCCCCCTCGACTACATACCCTGGCGGTTGCATCATGTAGACCTCCTCCTCAAGATCACCATAAAGAAGGCGTTCTTCACATCAAGTTGATAAATGGGCCATGTTGGCAGCAACAGAGAGAATGATATGTATCGACCCCCATTACGGCAACAGGCGAGAAGGTCTCAAAATAATCAACTTCAAAGGTTTGTGTGAAACTTTTGGCAACAAGTCTGGCTTTCAACCTGTCAATAGAACCATCAGGCAACTGTTTGGTCGTGAGATCCATCGACAAGCCACAAGGCAAACTCCCGGGGGTACGACACATGATCCCACATGCCCGGGAGGTAAGTGCATCCATCTCCTCGTCCATGGCCTGTCGCCAACCATGATCCTGCATTGCACTGAAATGATCTCTTGGAACGGTAATAGCATTCAGAGCATCTGCAAGTCTCTTGTCACAACTAGATAAACCATCTGCAGAAGTAAAATGTGACATGGGGTGATACATACATTTCCTTTTTTGCTTGCGTAGAGCTATAGGAAGCTCCCCAGGTACATCCGGGACAACAATGGTGGGAGCACTCGAAGTGGTCATATCATTCTGCATAAAAGGGACATGCAAAAGTAGACACTGGTGTAGAAGGTATAAAGGTACGCTGGCGAGTATAGACGATTGGTGGAGGGAGGTCCAGAGGAATGCCACTCACAGTCTGTGCGAAATAACTTGTTTGCTCAAAGAATGTGACATCAACAGACACAAAGTATCGACGTCTAACAGGATCATAGCAGCGATAGGTTTCTCGTACACAAGAAAGATGCATTCGATGGCACGGGAGGATAATTTGTCAGCTGCATGAAAGTTATGAACAAAGGCTATACAACCAAAAATTCGCAGAGGTATGTGAAAAAGGAGACTCGGTAGGGTAAAGTAAGGAAAATGGAGTTGCCCCTTTGAGAATAGATGAAGGAACACGGTTGATGAGATACACTGCAGTAAGGATATCATCTCCCCAATATTGTTTAGGAACACTCATTTGACTAAGAAGAGATTTGGCTACATTTAGCAAGTGTCGGAGTTTCCTCTCAGCTATACCATTTTGTTGTGAGGTATATCGACATAATGTTTGGTGAACAGTTCCCTGGGATGCAAAGAAAGAGGTCACGTCATGTTGGGTTAACTCAAGAGCATTGTCGGCACGAATGATCTTAACAATGCTAGAAAAACAAGGTTTAACATATTGAAAGAAATTTATGACAATTTGATTAATCTCCGAACACTCCTTTATTAGATATACCTAAGAAGATCGACTATAATCATCAACGAAGACTATAAAATAGCGATGCCCACTTGATGTGCGAATCAGACAAGGTCCCCAAACATCACAATAAACAAGATGAAAAGCAGCAGTACTACGAGATTCAGTACGAACGGGAAACGAAGTTCGATGGTGTTTCACGAACTCACATGCCTCGCATTGAAAGGGCTTCAGAGCAGAAAGTTCAGGAAACATGATTGAAATGGCCTTGGTCAGAGGGATGCCCAAGGCGCAGATGCCATAGGAGCGGATCTTCAGAGATAGACGCAACACCAATAAAATTTGAGTCTGAGGGTATGCCAAGGTAATATAGACCTTCTCATGACTCCCACAAAAAAATTGCCTCGTCCGAATGTCCTGAAAATAACAAGACTCATCAAATATCACATGACAATGAAGCTCAACACAAAGCTTGTGAACTGACGGCAGCTAAGAGGAAAATCAGGAGCACAATGAGCCCCCGAAAGTTAGAGCTTGGAAGAGAATTCCATAGTTCCGGTAGTAGTAAAACGTGATTGAGTCCCATTAGCGACTTTGACTGACTTCACAGAGGTAGATGGTATGGAAGAGGTGAGCAGACTTCCTTCTTCAGTGAGATGAGTAGAGACTCTGGAATCAATAATCCAAGTTGGAGTAAGAGTGATAGCAGAGTTGACTATTGTACTTGAAGGAGTAGCCATGACATCAATTGTAGTATTACTAGTGGTAGTAGGTCCTGGAGTCTGAAGGATCTGCATTAGGCGGGAGTAATCTGCATCATTAAGATGACCAGTCTTGCCACTGGAGGTAGGCGATGCCTCTTCCACATCATAGGCATCCATAAGCATTATTGGCGTGATAAGAAAGTATGCCAAACTTTTGCCAGCATCATTCAGTCGAGTGCTTCCACCTACTACAGTGAGTGCATCAGGCAGTAGAGTCTCGCCCATGACCACGACCAAAGTCACGGTCTTGTCTAGATTCTCGTCCACGACCATGACTTGGATCACGACTGCGTCCTCCTCGCAAGCCGTATCTGCCTCCTCGTCCGGAGGAGGCGATGTGTGCAAAGTTCTCTGTTGAAGGTAAGACGGGAGGCCGGGCAACGGATGTCTCGAGCTCCTCAAGTTGATCAAAGATGGCCTTCATTGTTGGCAGTGTGTCTGATATAAGAAATTGCTCCTTCGCTGCATGGTATCTAGAATGCAGGCCATCAAGGAAGCGGTATACCTGCCAGTCAGAACGCTCCTGTATCTGTTTGGTGCAACATGAGGGTTGGAATATTGCAGGCTCCTCATACAGGCTAGATAGATGCCTGTAGTACTCAATGAAGGTGTAATCACCCTGAGATGCCGACCAGATTCGCCTGTAAATGTCTGCAAGGTGTGACTTCGTCTTCTTCTGGGAGTATGTTTGCTTGAGATCCTCCCACATTTCCTTGGCCGTATTTTTGTAATGAAGATTTGAGGCATTGTGAGCCTCAATACTGATGGTCATCCAGTTGATAACCAAATAGTTGTCAGTCTGCCAGTTGTCGTAATTTTTGTCCTTTTCATCTAAAGGATCTTTAGTTAAAATGTAGAGTTTCCTCTGACCACCATAAAAGATCGAGACCAGAGCACGTAATTTTCTGTGCCCTTGAGTTTGATAGTAGTGCCTTATGCCATACTATTCGCGGCCAATGGCTTTGTCTCGGTAGAAAAAGGCGCCATGGTGGTCTTAAAATAGAAAGATCCTGTGATCAACTAAGGATGCATATAAGAGCTAAAAAATGCCCTAGAACTCACGTTTGCCCTTGAAGAAGGGCTGAAAATGCTCAATGGACAACAGATCTATATTCTTGGAAGCGGTCCATGATGAGTTTTGGATCTCTAAAGAGTCCTATGGTACCCATGGAGGGTAACTGTGGGGCTGACGATCTTCGTAGGAGGTCCTGAAAGCGCAGGGTAGCGCTAGCGGGAGGGATGCTGCACTGGAGGCGATTGGAGGGCCTTGCGCAGGGCCCTAATTCAGAAAGAGAGCCCGCGCAAGCTTTTGCGAGCTTGAAGGTGGCGGTAGGGATTTTAGGTCAGAACCCCGGTCTAGGACCGTTGCTCTGATACCATGTGGAGAAGAGAGACAAATGGGATATCTATTCCATAGGGCTAGGGTCTCTTATATAGAGAGAAAACCCTAGAGAGTACAAGAAGAAAAATACATAAATACCCCTGAGGGGTTATGGAACCTGAAGGGTTACAGACATAATTGTAATATAATAATTCTAACAAATTGAAGATTATTTTAATATTTGTTTCCATATATTTGATATATTTGTATCCATATCTGCTAATATTTTGTTATTATATCCGTACCCATCTCCTTAAAAAATGCAAAAGGAACCCGTACCCGTATTCGCAAAAAATATAACACATATCCATATCTGTATACATATCTACTAGAATATAATCCGTATCCATATCCAAAAAACTAAAAATGGTATCCGTATCTGCAAAAAACAAAAAAAAAACATATCCGTGTCCATATCCGTATTCGCAAAAAATAAAAACCAACATCCATATGTATATCCATATCTGCAAAAAAATAAAAATAAAAACCCATATACATGTCCATATCCATATACATTAAATTATATTTCGTATCCATATCTTACAAAAAGTTGAAAATGTATCCATATCCATATCTATATCAGCAAAAAAAATAAAAACCCATATCCCTGTCCATATTGTATCCGTAAAAAAGTAAAAAAACCCATACCCATGTTCATATCTGCAAAAAATCATATTTGACATTTTTTTTAAATTATAGATATATTTTTGATATCTATTCAAATTCGCTTGAATATTTTGTAACTTTATTTTTATCCATATCCTAAAAAAATGAAAGTGGTATCCATGTCCATATCCGTAGCCGCAAAAAAGAGAGACCCATATTCATGTTGGTATCAATATATGCATATATTTGTAACTTATCCGACCTTTTGCATCCATATATGCATATATTTGTAGCAATGGTATACTTGTTTGAAAATAATAAAGAAGAATACCTTAGCATTTGCAAGGAATGGAATCACAATTCCTAAAGGGTACCTAGGAATGGCTTTTCCCATATATGTGAGAATCCAATCTCCATTGTAATAGTTAATCCTATCTTAATATGACTTAACAAATACATGAATGGAAACAGCAAAGGAATGGTGATTCTATTCTCCCATCTATTTCAGCATTAACAAATGGGACCTTAGGCTCTGTAGCTAGGAATGCATTTATAGTTCGTAATAATGGTTTTATGTGGAATGCAATTCTATATACTTCATATCCAAGATCAGCACAGCTGCAAATATCTCTCTTGGTTTGCATATCCAAAACAGCACCCAAAACCTCATTTGCATCCAAAAATCCGCTTTAACGGGGCCTTACTCTGTGATTAGCTCGGAATGCATTTATAGTTCGTAATAATGGCTTTATGTGGAATGCAATTCCATATACTACATATTCAAGATCAGCACAGCTGCAAATATCTCTTGGTTTGCATATCCAAAAAAGCATCCAAAATCTCATTCGTATCCAAAAATCCACTTTAAAAATTCATCAAAAAAATCCACTTTAAAAAAATAAAATTGTTCCATTTTTATTTATGCTATTATGTATTTTTATGTATAATTTACTTTGGAGTCCAAGTTAAATGATGCACAAGAAAATTACTTGACGTTTTCCTAGGAAATCAATATGCTACTTTATTCTAATAACATTCTTTTCCCCTAACCGTGGTATCAGTTTCTAGATCGACCTGGGATAAGTTTTTGTTCTCGGACAACATATGATGATAATGCGATCACTAATGCCTTAGAGATTTATGCAAGCCCCAGGTATGCCATTTTCATTAGGCCTTTGTTTTTGTGAACCATATCACTAATAACTAACAAATGCAGTGGTGCACTTCGCTTTGTGGCATCAAATAATGACTGTGGTGTAAGAGATTTTGACATGGAGAAATTTCAGCTGTCGAAGCATTTGCGTTTTCCATGGCCAGTTAATGTGAGTATTGTTTCACCTCTTTTCTAATATGAAAACTGTGTAGGTCTGTTGGAGTAGCGAAGATCCACAATGCAGGAAAAAATATAATGTTTTTCAATGTTTTGCAGTACACATCTCTGAGTCCCGATCAAAAGTTTCTTGTTGTCATGGGAGATGATCCCGATGGAATAGTAGTGGATTCTCATACTGGAAAGGTAATTAGTGATACTGTATGGTCATCAGATTTGGAATAATGACCAGGTTCCCGGTTTGCCATCTTTTTAGATGGCTCTTGCTACTTCCTGTAGACTTCTGACCAGTATTTTGATGGATCTATGTTTCTATTGTATTCTAT
Organism: Ottelia alismoides; assembly: GCA_037367405.1. NCBI lineage: Eukaryota > Viridiplantae > Streptophyta > Magnoliopsida > Alismatales > Hydrocharitaceae > Ottelia > Ottelia alismoides. The sequence goes on along the minus strand of JAZKJV010009256.1, from coordinate 1,699,790 downwards.
CTGTTAGGATGTTTATGTGATTCGTTTGATGCAGACTGTGACAGAACTGAAGGGCCACTTGGATTACTCATTCGCAGCAGCATGGCATCCAAATGGCATCACCTTTGCCACGGGCAACCAGGACAAGACGTGCCGGATCTGGGATATTCGAAACTTGTCGCAGTCGCTTTGTGTTCTTCGGGGCAATCTTGGAGCCATTAGATCAGTCCGCTTCACCTCCGATGGCCAATTTATGGCGATGGCAGAGCCTGCTGATTTTGTGCACATATTCGACACGAAAGGTGGGTATAATACACGACAGGAAGTGGACTTCTTTGGTGAGATCTCGGGCATTTCCTTCAGCCCTGACACTGAAGCGCTTTTTGTTGGTATATGGGATCGGACTTATGGAAGCCTCCTTCAATATAGCAGGCGTAGAAACTATACATACTTGGACTCAATGTTTTGAATCAAAACCATAGCTCATTTCCTTGAGCGGATTTGCATTTGTAGAATGTGGCAATGATTTTGGTGTCATGCTTCTCGAGGGTTTCACCACAAAGCTGTGTGTATTATAAGTTATCCAAGGTATGTAAAGCGGGGGTAGGAAGTAGGAGACTGCAGTTTGTGTTGTGGTGCGACACAGCTAAGGACGGGCTCCATGATGTTAATGAATGGCGTTTTTTTGTTTGGTATAATTATGTCTTAGGTGCAGATTCTATAGTACACGCTGTTTGTTATTGATTTCTCTTGAAACTGAGGGAAGTCCGTGAGGTCAGCTAACCGCTCCCAGCTCATGATCTACAGAGTTGGCCTTCTTGCATTGAACTACATAACCATAATATGAAGGAAATTTGGAATGTGAGTTTAAAAAATCATGCGACAAAGATGTAAGTTCAAGCAGAGGCAAAGAAGAATTGATGCGTTGTTGCCACTCGTGTCGTACCTACCTTCCTCCGGTTCTCGGTTTTTAGAAAAAAGTGGTAACATCCTCGTCATTACATCTCCATAGATCCATCCCTTGTTACATTTACATGCACTGTTTTTTCCTAGGTTGAAAAGAATGAACAATACGGCCATTCCAAGTAGAAGGATATTGAAAGGTTAAGGATTTGTAATTGTTTTTAGAAATCTAATGGAATTGGTCTTACATGTGAGGCTCAAAAGTAAATAAAATAAAGATATCAAATACTAGTCCTTTTTAACCATTGAGAACGAGCCTGCTTTAAGTGTCCAATCCTCAGCTTAACCAAAATACTTATAAGTAGCCTGAGCTTTACTGTCTTACAGGATGTCAAAGACTTCAACAGGATGTCAAAGACTTCAAATTTTGTTTCATTTTTTAAGTGTAACCTTCTATGTATTATTTAAAATACGAACCTTGTAGTTCCCTTTTCCACCCTCTTTCTAAGTAAAGCAGATAACAGTTTTTGAAACTAAGTCGTATCAGAAGAAAATTCAGAGCATGGCTGTTAAATTTTTATGGATTTATGATCTTAGAAGATGCACAAGGAAAAATATATGAAAAATATACGGTTAATCATCAAATTATCTAATTAAAATTTAGGGATTCGCTCTACTGTCATTCAAAGAGCTTTAACCCTTGTTTAGAAATTGAGATTTTTACAAAAAGCCCCACACATGTGCCCATACTCAAACTAAAGCGGAAGCAATTGACTTATCAAGTACTAAATTTCATTTAAAGCACTCATCATGCAATTACGATTACGTCATGGAGTTATAATAGAAAGTTTTGTCAATCATATCTCATCAATCCATCCTTGAGCTCGGCTAGAACTTCCGAAAAAAGAAATTCACCCCTTCGCTAGTTAAAGTACTCAAAGATTAGGGATGCAAACACATGAATATGGATATTGGTGTTACCATATCTTTATCCTTTTCAAAGTCTGGATACGGATACGGAAACATATATCTAGTGGATATTGAAATTCGTAAATCATATCATTAAACATGGATATAGATACTCATAATTTGGATATAAATATTTTACTAAAAGATACAGATTATCTATGGATAATATAGATAATATATTTTCCCAACGCTTAAACCCAATATATTTATTTTTGTAAAGTTGAAATTAATAGTTCGACAACAACAAAATCTTTTCTCACATTAAGTAAGGTTGGCTACATGGATTCTTTGCATCCATTCTGATTTATCTTGGGTCATTCTCGAGCTTAGATTCAAAAAACTAAGATCCCTTCGAATGGTCTCATTCCATTACTTCTCGGGCCTTCCTCGCCCTCTCTTAGCTGGCTCAACATCCCAAACCTCGCATCTCCTAACTGACGCATCAACCGACCTCCCTTGCAAATGGCTAAACCACCTTAACCGATTTTCTATCATTTTATCATCGATCGGAGGTACACCAACTTTCCTTCTTATTACTCCATCAATTTCCTTATCATGTGGCAAATTATATCGCAAGTACCTAAAACTATATTTCTTTTAAGTGTTATCGTCACCAATCTACACCTCGATTTCTTCACCATTACTTTCATAAAAAATGCACTCCATATATTCAGTCTTAACCATTCTTATATGAAATCCTTTTGTCTTTAATACATGTCTCCAAACCTCAAGCTTCTCTTTTACTCCAACTATAGTCTCATCAATCAACATAATATCACCAACGAATAACATGTACCAAGATATCTCGTCATGAATGCGACTAGTTAACACGTCCATAATCAAAGTTAAAAAGAAAATCACGTAATATATTAAACTAATAGTTACTTAAGTAAAATTACATTAACAATAAATAATATGTTAAACTAAAGTAATTCGACAAAGAGTCAGTTACTTAAGTCAATTACAGAAAGTATACATACAATAAAAAACTAGTATGTTAAACTAAGCATCTTTTATAAAGAGCCCCAATCATGCATCAATTCTCAAATAATGGCCTCGCTTTATAGAAGCTATAAAAATGTACTCAACTTTCAACGGCCTCGTTTTTTAGATATATATATATGGGCTAACAAAAAAGGGCCCTAATCATGCCTCAATTCTCAACTATTGGCCTTATTTTTTAAAGCTTTATACTTCAACTATTGGCCTCATTTTTGAAAGTTAAGCTTTAAAGCTAATATCATATCCTAATTTTTATTTTTAAATGTATGTATCGGATTATATTTTTATGTATGAACAATGATAAATCCCGGATTACGATCTATAATTGTATGTATCAGTTTAGGATTACGATTTATAGTTGTATGTATTGCTCTAGACTATTACATATATCCACCGACTCAATCTAGAGTGGACCACTGACTGTATGTATTGGATTATGTTTTTACATATGGACAACAATCAAACCCGGATTGCGATATATAAATGTGTGTTTTGGTTTTGTAGGATATCATGCATGTCTAAAAGTTTAATTTAAGATAGGACTCGTATAAACATGTGTCAACATAGGATTTTTATGTACGAGCAAAGATCATATCTAAAATACTAACCTTAATTGTATGTGCCGACGTGGGATTACACGTATAATGTATGTGTCGACCCCTAGGATCCATTCGGAATAATATCATGTCACGTTGAAGATAATTTCCTAAGGTTTGCTAATGATATTTGTTATGCGTTATTTTACATTTTTTTAGTTTCTGTATGAATAAAGAAATCGGATAATTATACTCTATCGGTAGTAATTCCCAAGACTCTACTTGAGGTATTTTCGGATTTATGTAAATCATGTAAGTATAACTATGTCCTTTATTGATCAGTTTTATCTTACATCAAGATTTGACTTCTATACTTGAGTGATAATTTATATTTCTCCAGTGAGTTTAATACAGAGGGGACATGGCTTATTTGTGGGTAAACAAAATGAATATTAATAATTGCATTCATATTATCATAGTTGTCGTCAAATATTGAACCCTTGTGATATTTATCGTTAAACCAAAACAATAGGTCATTGTCTAGATTAATTAAAGAATAAGTATAGTAAATTCTACTCCAAACATGTACAATAAATATTACGTTAGATATGTGGTCAAAAATTTGATTTGGTCTTGTAAATGTAGCATGGTCCAATAGAAGCCAATTGGTGTGAATTTAAAAAATGTTATCATGTAGTAGTATATATCATATTTGTTATGCTTACGACTTATTAACTAATATATTATCATTGATGACTAATATGTTAAAATTCATGGACTGGGAATCAATCCATTTCGGTGTGCACTATTTAATATGAAATATGGTTTTCCTATTATGATCAAGAAATACTGATTATTGGCACCGACCATAAAGGTCACATGGACGACTGCAAGGGGTCATGGTAGCCCAAGGGGCAACGCCACAAGGGACGTATGGTTGCAAGGAACCACAGAGGCAAAAGCTAAGTCCTCTACAGTTGTACCTATACTGTCATGTTAATGCCGCAAGGGGCAACACCGCAAGGGGCGTATGGTTGCAAGGAACCAAAGAGGCAAAAGCTAAGTCCTCTACAGTCTTAGCTACACTGTCATGGACCACAAGTGCCAGTGGTTGAAAATGTATAACAAGATACGTATATGAAAGTTATACAAGAAAATTAGTTTATAAAGGTAAACTATTATGAGTTGTGCAAGACAATGGTTTAAAAAGAGTAAACCATTACATGTTATATAAGAAGTGGTTTAAGAAAGTTAAACCATCAAATTCATGTGATTTAAGAAGTATGTAATTTGGCAAGTATTTTATGAAATAAGCCCCACAAGTTGAAAGAAATGGTTGTCATATCTACTTATGCAATTTACATGCATATCCATGTTTTTGAAAGAAGTTAAATTATACATGATAGGGATCGAACATAGACATGCATGGGAAATATCTAGGCACGTAATGATGTGTATCCATGAAAATCCAAGTACATGATTTATAATGGATTAAGGACCGTTAGAATACCCATGCACGGACCCCGATGCATACTGAGCATTAGGCTCATGAAAATTTATGTATGCCAATTTCAGGTGAAGAACATGGTTGACTGTATTCTCAGGATCGTGCTACAGACTCCATGAGATTCTGACGTGGTATGATTCAACTGGTGAAGTTTTAGAGGATATCTGTATGTCCACAGGAACTGTTGAGATGTTGTTTTAATTCTCAGTGTAGTTTTTATAAAAATACCCTAGTTGGGGTTGTAATTAGGGAACTCTTATGGAACTCTAAGTTTGAAAGGACTTTTTATTTGATATTATCTCAGCTCGTTGATTGTCATGCATGTTATCGGTAATGGTTTGGTTGCATGATCTTCTATCGCATGCTTCCGCCGGTCGTCTCGACCCGTTCTGTTACAAATGGTATCAGAGCTAGAGTTCCTCTAGGCATAGGATATCCACAACTGATAGTGACCCAATACTTAGAAGAATAAAGTAAAACTTAGGTAGTACACACAACTAATTGACCTTTTGATTTTCTGACTTAGATGACCTCTCATTGTGGAATTTAGTGATCAAAGGGTGTGAGTCATTGATGAAAGGGACCTGACGAGGGTCCAGCGTAATCCGCACAAGGCAGGACCACAATGTCGCTGAGGCGACCGCTCAACAGATCCCGAATCAATCAACAATTAACCCACAATAAATATATGCAATGAATATCCAAAAATGTGGAGTTAAAATTTATTATAACTCTACATGCAAATGTGTATAGGTGTAACTACAGGTAGAGGTCGAACACTGGGAGGCGAATGGTTGTATGTGATGGATCATTCAATTATTCAATCAATTGTTCATGTCCTTTCATTGTTTCTGTGGGTTTTGGATTATATATATTTTTTTTATATTTTTGTTTTTATAATTTTTATTTTGTTTTTATATTTTATATTTCTTATATTTTTTTATTTTTCTTTTTATGTTTTTAATTATATGATATATAGATATATATATATATATAAGTTATATAAGATATATATAAAGAGATGTATATATAAGAAGAGAAAGAAAGAAGTAATATGGTATATAGATATATATAGACATAAATACTTAAAATATATATAGATATAATTTTTTTGTCTTTTTAATAATTTTCTAATTTTTTTGTTATTTTTCTGAAATATTTCTAATTTTTATGTATTTTAAATTTCAAAAAATGTCCACAATATAGGACTAAATAATTAACCGAATATAATTTGGGTTTTAAAAATATAAAATAAACTCCAAAAATTCCCAAATTAATTTTTATACATAATAATAATATATAGATAATTATAAAAGAGAAAAATATATTTTTGGGGTTTTTAAAGGATTTTTCTATTTTTTGTTGGATTTTGGAGCTTTCTGATTTTTTTAATTTTCTTTTTCATATTTTTAGGGTTTTTTAATTTCTAGACTCAATATATATAATTATACCATATATAATTTTTTTGGAATTTTTCAGAAACATTTTCTACTTTTTTTTGTATTTTCTAATTTAGACAGTGCAAAAATGGCTTCTACTTCATTTTTTATAATTAGGAAAAATGCAAAAAATGCGAAATAAAATATGGGCGTGAACAAGCATGGCATGGAGCACCTATCCTAATTTTTGTGAATTTTTAGAAGCCACATAGGTATTTTTAACAAATGGATAAAAGACACAAAAATATTTAAGCCTAGTAGGGGCATTTTTGCAATTAAAATAAATGACAGGGGTAGCATTGCAAAAATTCCAATAGAAATAAACATTTATTTTAATTTTTAGAACTATTTTACAATAAACAAAAACCGTCAGGGGTTACATGCAATTTTCACGCGCCTCACGTGGGACTGCACGTGAGGCGCGGAAGGACCTAAACGCAATTTCAAGAAACTCAGGGGTCCTACTGCAAAGTATACAATTATTTTATAACATGCTTTTTTATTTAAAGAATTAAAAACTAAATACAAAAAAGGCGGGGGTTAAATGTGCAAATTACCCCCAATAGGCGCTCATCCAACGGCTGATCTTCTCTCACTAATCCACGTGGCGCCTCCACGTGAGCCGATAACGCTTCGCCGATGAGCGGTGCGGATTAGATCTCGTGGGAGATCTGACGGTCTGGACATGGCTCCATCGAACGACTGGTCTTCAATCTGGGGGAACCTCCTTCATCCAACGGTGGAGAGCTCAGGTGCAAGAACAGGGAAGAACGCTCGCCTTGGCGAGCTTCTTCCTCCTCGATTTCGCTCTCCGACCGATCATCTCTGCACTTGAGGGTCCAAATAGCTTCCTGGCAGGGTCCTTTATCTGCTGGAGGTGCTAAATCGGCCGGAGGTGCCCTGAAATACCGCCACGAGCTCGGAGAAGGATGGCAGCTCCAGGTACCTCCGCCCGCTTGTAACTCGACTCCTGGTGCTTTATTGCGCACCTAACCTGCACAGGAAGAAAACTAGGCTCGAGGGCGTCACCCTCGACCTGGGGTTTGAAGCTGTCAGCGTCAAAATGGGCGAGGTGGCAAAGTCTCCGGTGATGGGTGGAGTCGAGACTTCGGTTCGCAGATCTGGAGCAGATCTGGTTGGAAAAAGGTGGCTGTAAGGTGGAGAATGCGAGAGGGAGTGAAATGGTGGTGGAAGCGAGTCGGGGCACACTCGGACACAAGGTGGAGAAGTCGCCGGAGCGAAGCTCCGGCGAACTTCGAATCACCTAAATTAAGCTAATCTATGAACCTACATGCGAAATAAAATGCGGAAATGAAATGCTGGAATCGAAATCTACCTAGAAATATAAAAAGCGCAGCTCTTATACCTGGGGGCCTCCAGGGAGCAGGGTGGCCGTCGGAGCGCCACCGCGACAAAATTTCCACCATCTCCGGCCGAACCGAGGTGCTGGGAAGCGCCTCCTATCACGAGGGCTCCACCAGGAGCTGATTCAAGCTCAAAGAAGGGGATGAAATTGGCCAAATTCGGCTGAGGAGGAGGAAGCTTTTATTTATACACATTCCTGGAAACCCCCAAGGACCGGCGATTATTGAAGAATCGGGGCTATGTACAAGGGTTCCAAGATCTCGGCGGGAATTAGGGATGATCAGGGAACAAAATCCGTGAAGGATTCGAGGGTGATGGACGAAAGGGACGCCCAGGAAAAAGGCATGAAATCGGGGGAAAAGATGGTTCACGTCAAGTCAGGCGGCTGGAGGTCAAGTTGACTGGGGTCAACTCGCGGAGGGACCTGATTGGTCCACCTCAGCCCGCTACAAGACAGAACAGTAGTTTTATTAAAGAAAAATTTATTTAAAATAGTAAATGATTTTATTTATTTTCGAGTATAAAATAAAAAATGTTTATTATTTTATGTAGTATTTTAATATGATTTTTATTTATTTTTTTGAAGTATTTTATTACGGTTTTATTAAAATATTGTATTTATAAGTATATTTATATATATTTGTTTTTATTTTGTTTATTTTTATTTAATTATTTTATTTTCTTATTTTATAAATTTGTAATTTATTTTTATGAGTATAAATATATTTTTATTTAATTTTTATAAGTTTATTTACATTTTTAAATAAACGTGTTTATGTATATGTAGGTATACTTATAGGTATTTTACCTATATATTATATACATTTTATTTATTTAATGAATTTTATTTATTTTTATTTTGGATTTGTATTTTTAATAAGTTATATATATAATATATATACATTGTTATAAAAATATAGAAGAATGAAATAATTAAAGAATGTTTTTCCCCTTTTATTTATGTACATCCTTCTCATAGGTATTTTGCCTATATATATTACATAGACTTATTTTATTTTACAAAATATTTTTGGTTTTATTCTAATTTTAGTATGTACATGAATTATATACATTATCTACAAAATTCTAGAAATATGAATTTATAAAAAATAATGAATATTGAATTAAATGAATATTTTAATCAGGTATTATGTACAAGGAGGGCCAAAAACCTAACTTCCACAGATGGACTCCAAAAATTATGAAACCAATTTTGTAAAATAGTTCTTGGAATGCTATATACAATTAAAGGTGAGTTTGGGTGATTTGGAGTTTTTATTTGCAAGATATGGGTCTGTGAAGTTGAGATTTTTGCTTTTTATTTTGTGTATAAAGTGTACACTGAGTATTATTTTTACACAAACTCAATTTTGTATTTTTATTTACATTATTATCTACAACTTTCATAAACAAAGTTTCTTTCTTTGATGAATAAATAATTATGTACAAAATAGGTGTCAAAATGTATGAATAATTGAATAAATAAATGAGGTATTTATTGTATACTTGGCCCTTATCTCCCCCTACTTTATTCCTTGTCGACCAATTCCATGCTGGCCTTGGTCTCGGGGTTAGGGTCATAAAATATTTGCAATATTTTATTCCTTTTTCTTTTCTTCTCTTTATTCTATAATTTTGGCTCAAAAACCTTATTTTATGTACAATAAATACAATAAATAATGGGTGCTATTATGTACAAATTGATGTTATTTACATGCATTTGCTGGGGTTTTTAAGGCCAAAATGATAGAATAAAGGTGATGAAATGGAGATTCATCACCCCCCTATACTTGCCTTTGCTAGTCCCTAGCAAACACTTATGCAATAAGTACAAAAAGAACAAAGAATAAGAAGAAAAGAAAAAGCAAAAGTAAAGAATTCAAAGAATAAATTGAATTGAACAGGATTATGAAACTTATCTGTACAAAATCAAAGTTTGGAGCTCAGGTTAGACCTTGGTGTGAGAATGTGTGTGGAACCTGGTCGGGAACCAAATTTAAAACACAACAGCCTCTGAGAGTCACATAACTTGGTTCAAATCACCTCAATAGCCAGGTCAGAACTAGCCTACATCATACGCAAACCCTTATGACTATGAAGCTGACTTGTACGTGTAGGTGATAGTGGCTCTCCCCAACTGAAATGACAAAGAGACTAGCTTCTCCAGAATGACAACCCAATGATTCCCTAATCCAACAGCTCTTTCCTCGAGGAGCAGGGTATTCCCTTCTAAGTTCAAGTGGCTACCAACTCAAGAGGAGGAGGTAGAGAAAAGAATGGACGGTAGCCAGTGTAGCTACCTATCCTGGGATGCAAGACCAGTGTAGTCAAGTCATCCGGCTGCAGGCTCACATGATATAACTTTGATGCTCAAGCTTGCTTATTTCATACTTTGCAGGCATTTTATTTTTCTACAGGCCTGACCATTTTTTTTCCAAACATACTATTTACAGCAGCATTTACATAAGGACTTCTTCCTCTTGAGCCAGAAGACTATCCCTCTTTTGAAGCTTTATCGCAACCTACAATCTCCTGTCGTTAGACCTCATGGCTATTGGACCAGGTTGGGGTGCACTTCCCTCCCTAGACGAGGATGAATGTTTCCACCCGTGTGCGTCTCAGACTGGAAAATCCAACCCCCTCACCACTCCAACTGAGTCGAGCCAAGTGAAAGGTGCAAGTGTCCAAGTTAGGTCACGGTCGGCAAGAGTCATACGTGTGTTTCGAAAAGTTCTAGTTAGTTCACTGAGGTGACTTGAACCCATCCCTGATTTCTCAAAGAATTAAGCCTGAATAGACCTGAAGTACCTTAAACCTAGTTCCCATAAGGTTCCAGTGCAATTAGGTGCAGTAAGGTCCAACCAAGCTCCAACCTTCGACTTTATTGGACTAGTTCAAACATCAAGCTCAATCAAAGAATATAAGAATGCTATGCAAATGCTATTTACAAATATGCAAAGAATAATGTAATTTTTCAAAGAGTTTTGAAATCAAAGAGATAAATTTTTACACAAAGAATTTTTGCAAATAAAATAATTTGGGCACTCAAAATATACAACTATTTACACGGGCGTGCCGCTTTATTTTACAAGAATTAAGAATTTACAATATAGTTTTTATTTATAGGAATATACACTTATTAAAGAATCTTGTTTATTTTTTTATTTAGTTATTTATTATATGTGACTATTCCTCAAAATTATTTGACACACATTTTTCAAACAAATTTTGAAAACTATAGTCCAAAATAATTTTTACAAACAATTTTACAAACATGTACACACATTTGAAAATCATTTTGCAAAGGTTTTTCAAAACAGTATATATAGATTTTCAAAATAATTTTTCAACCATTTTTCAAACCATTTGCAAATCATTTTTCAAACATTTTATTTCACACCAAGAAAATAAATTTTTACAAGCCACACATTTTTACACAGGTTGAAAACATGTAACAAAACGTTTTCAAAATAGTTTTCAATAAATGTTCATGAAGATTTTCACACTATTTTTCAAACATTTTACAAAAAACATTTTCACCTGATTTATTAATCAGTATATAAAAAAGAATTTGAGGAATAATCACATCTCTTTTTATTAAGGGTTTTTAATGAATTATTAGCCATATTATTAAGAGAATACAAAAGTACGAGTTATGGCTAAAGTATATACATAGTATATACGACCCCCCTATACTTAGCTTGAGCTATGTCCTCATAGATCGAAAAGGAAATAGAAGACATAACTCGTACTGAGTATAGACAAGTCTAAAGAATATACGAATAAGAGATGAAGGAAATAGAAGTTGACCGTCCCCCCTATACTTAGGATCAAGTAATCTTAAGTATAGCAGACTGTATACAAAGCAGGGAGGGTCAAGGGTGGGAATAAACAGATCAAAGAATTAACAAATCAAGGGTGCGCCCCCTATACTTAGGACAAAGTACATCCTAAGTACAGAAAACTGACACAAAGGGGCGACACCTTTTATTTAGATTCAGAAAGAAGAAAAGAAGAAAAGAAGAAAAGAAGAGATATATACAGATAGATGGAAAGATCGTGGAGAATATACGCATCACTCCCCCTAGACTTAGGGTGAGATAGCCCTAAGTATAGGCAAGAACAGGAGTGACGAAAAAGTGCAAGGAAAGAACAACTCGGTGTGTGCCCCCTATACTTAGGACAAGGTACGTCCTAAGTGTAGACACAATGATGTGGCGGTAGATCTGGGGCACACAGGACATATGGGAAGAAAAATGAAAAAGGGACACATATATACAAGCGGTGAAAAACGAGTGAAGTACAGGACGGTGTCTGGTAAGCGACTACCGTACTAACGTCGTCGTGTCCCTGTGAGAACAAGGACGTAACCAGAAGGTGAAAAGACACCCTGATATGCAGTCAGGTGGGTGTCGGCTACCGGGGATAATCAGATCGGAAAGTTGGATATCGGGTCCGGTAGCATGAAGCAGATGAACGACTCATATGGTCATCATGGGGGAATATAGCCGATACCGTAAGACCGGGAGGAAGAAAGAGCAGTGCAAACTCCTCCGGTCAATCAGAGTCTCAGATAGATATGAAATAAAGCGTATGAGACTGTGTGATGCACGGTGGTGATATAATTTGAAAGTCACAAGAATACACCGAACAACACAATATGTGGCTCACTCTTGCGAGGGTCCTCAAGGTGAGTGAAATCAGAGAATAATCAGAAGACTCGGCTCCGTGCTCCACCAACAGGAGACACCAGAAAAGAAGCCGAGTACATAGAAAATGATGTACTTTCCCGCAGATACCCCTCGGGGAGTAGTACATGCTAGTCAATGAATAATCAGAATAGAAGCTCACCCTTCCGAGGGTCTCAAGGAGAGAGGGCTCAAAGGACCCTGATCCATCAGACAGATCATAGAGACGGTCTCGGTAGGCGACAGATCGGCTACCAGCAGAAGAGACCGTCAAATCAAGAAAGTGTGGCAGCGTCCCGCAGATAACCCTCGGGGGATGCGCTGCCAGCTAGGCATGAAAATAGCAGATATCAGAAGCTCACTCTTGCGAGGACCGTCAAGGAGAGCAGACTCAAAGGAGTCTTATCAGATGGGTCCCATGATCCGCAGATCGGATAGGCAACTCAAGATGGGATCAAAAATCATATATATCAGACGACTCGATTCCGTGCTCCGCAGATCGGAGACACAGTCAGAAGTGGGAACCGAGCGTAAAGAGAGTGTCGCAGTCTCCTGCAGATAGTCCTCGGAGAGTACCGCGATCTAGGCAAAGAATAGTCAGAATGTGTCTCTGCCTTGCGAGGGTCGTCAAGGAGAAACGAGGACTCCAAGGAGCCGGATCCATCAGACGGATCCAGACAATGGTCGCAGTAGTCGACACATCGGCTACCAACAGAAGAGACCACTCAGAACGGAAATATGTCATAGTCTCCCGCAGATAGTCCTCGGGCAGCTACGAGCTAGGCATGGAATAATCAGAAAAGTGGAGCTCTGCCTTGCAAGGACCGTCAAGGAGAGCGGACTCAGATGAGTCCAGTACATTGGCCTCGTGTACTGACAGGTCAAGTACTCAATCACAGGGAGAGGCCAATCAAACATATTATCTGACTCGGTTTCAGGTCCCATCACAATGGCGACCCAAGCAGTGAATGAAACCGCAGTCCTAGAAATTATCGCATTCTCCCGCAGATAGTCCTCGGGGAGCAATGCAAGCTAGATCAATGTAGGTCATGGGAATGCTGGCAAATCATCTCAGGTCCTCAAAAGCAATAAATCACTCAATCATCCGGAGGGCATAAGATCAAGCAAGGGAGCAAATAATCATGTCATTCACCAAACCTCCCTTGGGTCAATCCAGTTAGCTGAGATGGCACGAAAAATAGCCAGAACTCCTCTAAGTGCCAGAGTGGATAGAGAGTCAGGAGATCAAGGATGGGTCAAATAGGACGATGAGAGATCATGCAGGATCCGCACACCTCATCAGGACGTCCAAATTAGAATAATCAATTAATCCTCAAAATCAAGATGGGTGGATCCTCAAGACAGATAGATCAATCAATACTCATGAAATATTCATCGAATAATCGCATCATATCACATCCTTAATCTGGTGTGCGAGAACTAAAATTCCTCAATAATGCATCACACCTCTGCTCTATGCATCATCAAAAATCCTCAAGAAACCCATATGCATGTATCAAAGACAAATCCAGCACATCAATCTCAGCATCCTCAACATCATCGGCCCAACTTACACAAATAGTTTGTATAAATAATCCTCGATGCGGGCTTTATCATTATGCACAACATTCCCGGGTAAAGGGAGAGATGATACATGGGACACGATGAAGATGGATAAGAAAGGTACACAATGGGGTGGAGAAGCTGATTGAGCAGGCGTGCCACTATCATGGGTGGTAGAAAGATGATACAGAGGGAACGAGGAGGGTGGGTGAGAAGATCGGTACATAGACAAAATTGGGTGTTCCACTCAAGGCGGGAACACCGTCAAAATTGCGGTCCGAAGAGCGGTCTCTCCTCGAACCAGAGAAGATGGTATGATGGATACATAGAAGATGGTGAAGAAGCGGGAAACAAAGGATTTGGCGAAGAATGATTGAGCTCAAGCACCAATATCATGACTCGATGCAAAATGAAGAGATATATGTATAAGAGAGATAGAGAGCCTCAAAGATAGAAAAAATGCATGACTCACACGGTGGGGCCGACTACTCTAGGAATGAAAGAAAAACACAATGGACTCCAAGTCACAATCGAGACACAAGGCAAACCCCCAATTCACCTACTCAACATAGTAAAGACCATCAGGTGACGGTCATTTATCTTTTCGATTTTAGAGTTAGATGAGATCACAAAAATTGTACAATCAGAGGAGGCTTGATAGGATTTGGGCTCTACTCCTTAGTGTGTACGTGAGCACTTTAAAACGCATCTAATGAGGGGGTTGCTCTCCCCAAGACAAGGAATCCATTACGTTTTATTTTTAAGTCCAATAGAGTTAGCAGTCCCGATTTTATTTAAGTTATCACTTTTTTGGGTATTTTTAATGCACGTTCCTATCGAGGTTCCAATTTCCATTAAGCATCCTAGGTTGGCAAAAACAGAGGGAGAAGATCAGAAAAGCCATGCAAGTCGGAAAACGATGATGCATGCCAAGTAAGAAGACTTACAGTGCCTCCCAGCTCTCTCCATGCGGGATGCATAACAGAATTTGAAACCTATGCTACATGCAAGTGCAAACCGAAGAAATCGCACTAGGCACAGAAATTGCTATTATCGTGAAGCACCACAACTCGCTTATTCATCTTTAGCCTCAAAAAGTCCGGTCTTGGCTCACCCCTCCTCTGTGCTCAACACACTTGAGCTTAGGAGAAAGCGCTTTGCGGGGCTCGCTGTGGCACAAAGGCTAAGAGATAAATGAACGGCTGTTTAGAGTTTGATCTAGGTCCAAAGCGAACTATATGTATATGCAAATATTAGGGTGTTTGGAACTAACTCTACGAGCAAGCAACTCCTAAGCTAAGGCTCATTCACACACAAAATAATAAAAATAAAATAAACGAAAAGCGTCAAAAATCATCGAGGCCCCCAAAGAAACAAACCCTCGGGCACTGGACCTCGGGAGTCTTCGTGTACCTGTGAGAGTCCTGTATTATTACATGTTTCTAAGTGCCACTCTCTCACATGAATATACATAATAAAATGAAATAAAATAAATGCCTAAAAATAGTGACTGTCTTCAAAAATTCTCCTTCTTCTGTCATGGATGCTCTATCCTGTTGGCTGGCATAGAAGAGCCAACTCCTCCTCGCTTGGGTGCTTAGGTCCTCCTAGGAGGTCCTCCTTCGCTCGGCGGTCCCTCGCATCACAGACAAAGAAAGGAGATGGTCAGAACAATCAATCAAATAGTGTTAAATAAAAATAAAAATCACACAAATAAATAAATGAAGGACATGAGCAAACAATTGAATAAATAGACAAATACGCTTAAAAAATCATACAAAATCCGCTGCCTCCCCGGCAACGGTGCCATTTGATGAAAGGGACCTGACGAGGGTCTAGAGTAATCCGCACAAGGCAGGACCACAATGTCGCTGAGGCGACCGCTCAACAAATCCCGAATCAATCAACAATTAACCCACAATAAATATATGCAATGAATATCCAAAAATATGGAGTTAAAATTTATTATAACTCTACATGCAAATGTGTATAGGTGTAAGTACAGGTAGAGGTCGAACACTGGGAGGCGAATGGTTGTATGTGATGGATCATTCAATTATTCAATCAATTGTTCATGTCCTTTTATTGTTTTTGTGGGTTTTGGATTTTATATATTTTTTTATATTTTTGTTTTTATAATTTTTATTTTGTTTTTATATTTTATATTTTTTTTATATTTTTTATATTTTTTTATGTTTTTAATTATATGATATATAGATATATATATATAAGTTATATAAGATATATATAAAGAGATGTATATAAGAAGAGAAAGAAAGAAGTAATATGGTATATAGATATATATAGACATAAATACTTAATATATATAGATATAATTTTTTTGGCTTTTTAATAATTTTCTAATTTTTTTGTTATTTTTCTGAAATATTTCTAATTTGTATGTATTTTTAATTTCAAAAATGTCCACAATATAGGACTAAATAATTAGCCGAATATAATTTGGGTTTTAAAAATATAAAATAAACTCCAAAAATTCCCAAATTAATTTTTATACATTAATAATAATATATAGATAATTATAAAAGAGAAAAATATATTTTTGGGGTTTTTAAAGGATTTTTCTATTTTTTTGTTGGATTTTGGAGCTTTCTGATTTTTTTAATTTTCTTTTTCATATTTTTAAGGTTTTTCAATTTCTGGACTCAATATATATAATTATACCATATATAATTTTTTTGGAATTTTTCAGAAACATTTTCTACCTTTTTTTTGTATTTTCTAATTTAGAAAGTGCAAAAATGGCTTCTACTTCATTTTTTATAATTAGGAAAAATGCAAAAAATGCGAAATAAAATATGGGCGTGAACAAGCATGGCATGGAGCACCTATCCTAATTTTTGTGATTTTTTAGAAGCCACATAGGTATTTTTAACAAATGGATAAAAGACACAAAAATATTTAAGCCTGGCAGGGGCATTTTTGCAATTAAAATAAATGACAGGGGCAGCAGTGCAAAAATTCCAATAGAAATAAACATTTATTTTAATTTTTAGAACTATTTTACAATAAACAAAAACCGCCAGGGGTTACATGCAATTTTCACGCGCCTCACGTGGGACTGCACGTGAGGCGCGGAAGGACCTAAACGCAATTTCAAGAAACTCAGGGGTCCTACTGCAAAATATACAATTATTTTATAACATGCTTTTTTATTTACAGAATTAAAAACTAAATACAAAAAAGGCGGGGGTTAAATGTGCAAATTACCCCCAATAGGCGCTCATCCAACGGCTCATTTTCTCTCACTAATCCACGTAGCGCCTCCACGTGAGCCGATAACGCTTCGCCGATGAGCGGTGCGGATTAGATCTCGTGGGAGATCTGACGGTCTGGACATGGCTCCATCGAACGGCTGGTCTTCAATCTGGGGGAACCTCCTTCATCCAACGGTGGAGAGCTCAGGTGCAAGAACATGGAAGAACACTCGCCTTGGCGAGCTTCTTCCTCCTTGATTTCGCTCTCCGACCGATCATCTCTGCACTTGAGGGTCCAAATAGCTTCCTGACAGGGTCCTCTATCTGCTGGAGGTGATAAATCGGCCGGAGGTGCCCTGAAACGCCGCCACGAGCTCGGAGAAGGATGGCAGCTCCAGGTACCTCCGCCCGCTTGTAACTCGACTCCTGGTGCTTTATTGCGCACCTAACCTGCACAGGAAGAAAACTAGGCTCAAGGGCGTCACCCTCGACCTGGGGTTTGAAGCTGTCAGCATCAAAATGGGCGAGGTGGCGAAGTCTCCGCCGATGGGTGGAGTCGAGACTTCGGTTCGTAGATCTGGAGCAGATCTGGTTGGAAAAAGGTGGCTGGAAGGTGGAGAATGCGAGAGGGAGTGAAATGGTGGTGGAAGTGAGTCGGGGCACAGTCGGACACAAGGTGGAGAAGTCGCCGGAGCGAAGCTCCGGCGAACTTCGAATCGCCTAAATTAAGCTAATCTATGAACCTACATGCGAAATAAAATGCGGAAATGAAATATTGGAATCGAAATCTACCTAGAAATATAAAAAGCACAGCTCTTATACCTGGGGGCCTCCAGGGAGCAGGGTGGCCGCCGGAGCGCCACCGCGACAAAATTTCCACCATCTCCGGCCGAACCAAGGTGCTGGGAAGCGCCTCCTGTCACGAGGGCTCCACCAGGAGCTGATTCAAGCTCAAAGAAGGGGATGAAATTGGCTAAATTCGGCTGAGGAGGAGGAAGCTTTTATTTATACACATTCCTGGAAACCCCCAAGGACCTGCGATTATTGAAGAATCGGGGCTATGTACAAGGGTTCCAAGATCTCGTCGGGAATCAGTGATGATCAGGGAACAAAATCCGTGAAGGATTCGAGGGTGATGGACGAAAGGGACGCCCAGGAAAAAGGCATGAAATCGGGGGAAAAGATGGTTCACGTCAAATAAGGCGGCTGGAGGTCAAGTTGACTGGGGTCAACTCGCGGAGGGACCTGATTGGTCCACCTCAGCCCGCTACAAGACAAAACAGTAGTTTTATTAAAGAAAAATTTATTTAAAATAGTAAATGATTTTATTTATTTTCGAGTATAAAATAAAAAATGTTTATTATTTTATGTAGTATTTTAATACGATTTTTATTTATTTTTTGAAGTATTTTATTACGGTTTTATTAAAATATTGTATTTATAAGTATATTTATATATATTTGTTTTATTTTGTTTATTTTTATTTAATTATTTTATTTTCTTATTTTATAAATTTGTAATTTATTTTTATGAGTATAAATATATTTTTATTTAATTTTTATAAGTTTATTTACATTTTTAAATAAATGTGTTTATGTATATGTAGGTATACTTATAGGTATTTTACCTATATATTATATACATTTTATTTATTTAATGAATTTTATTTATTTTTATTTTGGATTTGTATTTTCAATAAGTTATATATATAATATACATTATTATAAAAATATAGAAGAATGAAATAATTAAAGAATGTTTCCCCCTTTTATTTATGTACATCCTTCTCATAGGTATTTTGCCTATATATATTACATAGACTTATTTTATTTTACAAAATATTTTTGGTTTTATTCTAATTTTAGTATGTACATGAATTATATACATTATCTACAAAATTCTAGAAATATGAATTTATAAAAAATAATGAAGATTGAATTAAATGAATATTTTAATCAGGTATTATGTACAAGGAGGGCCAAAAACCTAACTTCCACAGATGGACTCCAAAAATTATGAAACCAATTTTGTAAAATAGTTCTTGGAATGCTATATACAATTAAAGGTGAGTTTGGGTGATTTGGAGTTTTTATTTGCAAGATATGGATCTGTGAAGTTGAGATTTTTGCTTTTTATTTTGTATATAAAGTGTACACTGAGTATTATTTTTACACAAACTCAATTTTGTATTTTTATTTACATTATTATCTACAACTTTCATGAACAAAGTTTCTTTCTTTGATGAATAAATAATTATGTACAAAATAGGTGTCAAAATGTATGAATAATTGAATAAATAAATGAGGTATTTATTGTATAATTGGCCCTTATCTCCCCCTACTTTATTCCTTGTCGACCAATTCCATGCTGGCCTTGGTCTCGGGGTTAGGGTCCTAAAATATTTGCAATATTTTATTCCGTTTTCTTTTCTTCTCTTTATTCTATAATTTTGGCTCAAAAACCTTATTTTATGTACAATAAATACAATAAATAATGGGTGCTATTATGTACAAATTGATGTTATTTACATGCATTTGCTGGGGTTTTTAAGGCCAAAATGATAAAATAAAGGTGATGAAATGGAGATTCATCAGTCATCACTCGGATTATGAAATTGCCAAGGATATACACCAATAATCACTAGAGTTCATAACAACTTTGACACAATAGTGAAAGGGTCATGCACAGAGCTTTGATGGATATTACTGAAGGCCTTCATTCTCAAAAATCCATTCATCTTTAAGGCGAATATGTTATGGAGAAAGTTAAGCATTGGAGGCATTAGGTGGAGATGACTTTTGAAATTATAGACTTTATAAAGAAGAAGAATCTTTGGGATATTTTATCTAAAAGATTGAATAAAGGAGTGACAGATTGAACATAATAGAATCCACTTTTCTGAGATGTTTTTCATTGAGTGAAGTGATTTTACCTTAGACATTGTAGTAAGATGATCGAAGAGTAGGTGATTATGATATGGATTTCAAGGAGTATGAGAAGCAAGTGAATTGTTCATTAGGTACACATGATCATCTATGTTACATCACAAAAAAATTATTCTACTAAGGTCTTTTCTTGATGACTTTTCATAAGATCATTCAATATTACCTTCTTATAGAGAATTGGATTTCTCCGTTGATGTTACCCTATAAACTGCACTAATTTCAAAAACTTCTTAAATACCACTTACTTATTTGAAAGAATTAAAGGATCAATTATAGTGAAAGTGGGATAATGGAGTTTTCCCTTGTGATTCAATGAATCTCCTTAAAGAGCACTTGTTCTCTTTGTGAAAAAAATAGAGATTGGGCTTATTCTCTGCATTGATTATTAAGTTGTGTATTATGCAACCTTGAGAGATTAACATATCTTACTTGAGATCAATGATTTCTTCATTTGATTATCGAGAGAAAATAACTTTTCTTAACTAAGATGGAATAAAAGAGGATGATATATTAGAAATAGTTTCCAAATTAAGGTTTGGCTATTGTGAATGGTTTTATCCGACATTTTGATCTCACAATTACTTTACATCTTTTTACAAAGCTTATGAATAGGATTTTTTTACGAGATCATGATAATTTATGATTGTATTATAGATGATATTGTTATATACTTCTGAGATTTGGAGAAATACCAAGTACATCTCGATATTGTAGTCAAAATCTTTTGTAAGCCTTATCTCTATATGAAGTGCTCCAAATATAACTGGGTTGGACAAATTCATATTCCTTATTATTGTCATATTTAATGATGGTATTAAATCTGACCTAATTAAGATGAAAGATATATTACTTCGGAGTCTGTCGAGAAACCTAGTTAGAGAGGATGTGAAGTTTGTACATTTAGATGAGTGTGAATGAAATTTTCAAAAACTATAGTAAAAGTTGACTATGACTCTGACCGTAAGCTTACTATTATGCACTAGAGGCTTGCTAGTTAATATTGACACATCTGACATAAAATATGGGCGTGTTTTCTGTAAAATGAAAAGGCTCTAGATTATCATCATGCTAACTAAGATTACAAGAGAATAACTATCCAACTATTGACTTAAAGTATCATACTCATGACTTGGAGCTAGTTGTGATATTATTTTTATAATGGATGATGATATCATCGTTACACTGGAAAAAACAATTTGAGGTAATTTGAAAGATAGATGTAGCCAAAAAAGGATGTCGATGTTTCAAAAATGAATGAAACACTCAAGAAGGAAGAATATGATTCTATAGATTAAAATGAGGAAGATGTAAGGTACCATGACGTATTTCGAATTCTAGCTAGCAATAGTGGATGCAATAGATCTTAGATGAAGCTAATAGATCTATATATCCAAGAATAACAAGAAGGTAAAAAGATCTACAACAACATGTCTCGTGGTCAAGGATGAAGAAAGACATTGTCAAAGTTGTTTCTAAATGCCTTTTGATTCAAACTTGAATATCAAAAACATGTGGGCATGTACTACTTCTGGAGATACCAAATTGGAATTGGAAGCATAATACATAGATTTTATTAGTGATTTACCCAAGATATAGATACATTGTTATGATATTACATGTTATTGTAGATCAGTGATCAAATCAACTCATCGCTTACCTATTTTCTTAGATCAATCGATTGAATCCTAACATAACTATATGAGAATGAGATAGTCCTCGTAGATGCTATCACACATCAATTATAGGAGATAAGGACTTGAGATACACATCTAATTATGTAAAAGTTTTCAACATGTTATAGATACTCGATTTAAGTTAGTACTACTTTTTGCCTGTAGAATTATGGTCAATCATTGTTGGAAGCATGTGCTTATGATTTTGTAGGTAGCTTAGATAGATATATTCCTATGGTGGAGCTTATTAAAAATAAATCATCATCTTTTGAGTATGTTGATGGCTCCATATGAAGCAACGTATAGAAGATATGATAGATCCGCTCTTGTTAGAGTGATGGGTGTGATGAGGTATATGGTGTGGGGACAAAGTACGTCCATGTCATTAAGAAGAATGTTGAACACAAAAATGAAATGGAAAGGAAATCCACGATCTACATTATGCCTCCTTATCAAGAAATTTCGAGGACGAATTTTTTTAAGGGTTATAGATTGTAACGGCTGCGATTTTTTTTATAAAAGGAATAATTGCATTTCTTTTTCAATATTAATTACCATCACAAATGGATTCTAAGTTTAATGAGATTTATTAGCCCATTATTACATTATAAATATGGTATAAAATGCTACAAGAATGGGGATTTCATGTAAATTCTCATTGCAAATGAAAGAGAGAGAAGGACGTAGAGAGAAAGAGATCTCACGAGTAATTCATCTTCGTCGAAGGAGTTGGTGGTGTCGAATCGAAGGAGAGTTTGGATACATGTGATAGGAAGGAGCCGCGGCTACCGCAATAGGGAGAGTCAAGCTTTGGGCATGATGTATGTATCGGCTTAGGATTACATATGATAAAAGATCATATCCTAATTTTGATTTTTAAATGTATGTATCGGATTATGTTTTTACGTATAAACAATGATCAATCCAAGATTACGATCTATAATTGTATGTATCAGTTTAAGATTACGATTTATAGTTGTATGTATTGCCCTAGACTGTTAATATATACACCGATTCAATCTAGAGTGGACCATCGTTTGTATATCAGATTAGGTTTTTACATATGGACAACAATCAAACCCGGATTGCGATATATAAATGTGTGTTTTGATTTTGTAGGATATCATGTATGTCTAAAAGTTTAATTTAAGATAGGACTCGTATAAGCATGTGTAAACATATGATTTTTATGTACGAGCAAAGATCATATCTAAAATACTACCCTTAATTGCATGTGCCGGCGTGAGATTACACATATAATGTATGTGTCGAACCCTAGGATCCATTTGGAATAATATCATGTCACGTTGAAGATAATTTCCTAAGGTTTGCTAATGATATTTGTTATGCGTTATTTTACATTTTTTTAGAGTCTGTATGAATAAAGAAATCAGATAATTATACTCCGTCGGTAGTAATTCCCAAGACTCTACTCGAGGTATTTTTGGATTTATGTAAATCGTGTATGTATAACTATGTCCTTTATTGATCAGTTTTATCTTACAATAGAGGAATGTCGTGCTGACATATGGGACCTGGGAATATGTTTTGCCGATCTTGTAGGTACAACAATTATGAGATAACTTCTCTAAATGGTCAATATTTAACTTCTATACTCGAGTGACACTTTATATTTCTCCAGTAAGTTTAATACAGAGGGGCATGGCTTATTTGCAGGTAAACAAAATGAATATTAATAATTGCATTCATATTATCATAGTTGTCGTCAGATATTGAACCCTTGTGATATTTATCATTATACCAAAATAAAAGGTCATTGTCTTGATTAATTAAAGAATAAGCATAGTAAATTCTTCTCCAAACGTGTACAATAAATATTACGTTAAATATGTGGTCAAAAATTTGATTTGGTCTTGTAAATGTAGCATGGTCCAATAGAAGCCAGTTGGTATGAATTTTGAAAAAATTTTATCATGTGGTAGTATATATCATATTTGTTATGCATATGACTTATTAACTAATATATTATCATTGATGACTAATATGTTTAAATTCATGGTATGGGAATCAATCCATTTCGGTGTGCACTATTTAATATGAAATACGGTTTTCCTATTATGATCAAGAAATATTGATTATTGGCACCGACCATAAAGGTCACATGGACGACCTCAAGGGGTCATGGTAGCCCAAGGGGCAACGCCGCAAGGGGCGTATGGTTGTAAGGAACCACAGAGGTAAAAGCTAAGTCCTCTACAGTTGTAGCTACACTGTTATGTTAATGCCGCAAGGGGCAACGCCGCAAGGGGTGTATGATTGCAAAGAATCAAAGAGGAAAAAGCTAAATCCTCTACAATTGTAGCTACACTGTCATGGACCACAAGTGCCAGCGGTTGAAAACATATAACAAGATACATATATGAAAGTAATACAAGAAATTTGGTTTATAAAGGTAAACTATTATTGTGCAAGAAAATGGTTTAAAAAGAGTAAACCATTACATATTATACAAGAAGTGGTTTAAGAAATTAAAACCATCAAATTCATGGGGGTTAATATGCAAAATGATTTATATGATTTGAGAAGTATGTAATTTGCCAAGTATTTTATGAAATAAGCCCCACAAGTTGAAAGAAATGGTTTTCATATCTACTTATGCAATTTACACGCATATCCATGTTTTTGAAAGAAGTCAAATTATACATGATAGGGATCGAACATAGACATGCATGGGAAATATATAGGCACGTAATGATGTGTATCCATGAAAATCCAAGTACATGATTTATAACAGATCAAGGATCGTTAGAATACCCATGCATGGACCCCGATGCATACTGCGCATTAGGCTCATGAAAATTTATGTTTGCCAATTTCTGGTGAAGAACAGGGTTGACTGTATTCTCAGGATCGTGCTACAAACTCCACGAGATTCTGACGTAGTATGATTCAACTGGTGAAGTTTTTGAGGATATCTGTATGTCCACAGGAACTGTTGAGATGTTGTTTTAATTCTCAGTGTATTTTTTTACAAAAGTACCCTAGTTGGGGTTGTAATAAGGGAACTCTTATGGAACTCTTAATTTGAAAGGTCTTTTATTTGATATTATCTCATCTCATTGATTGCCATGCATGTTATCAGTAATGGTTCGGTTGCACGATCTTCTATCGCATGCTTCCGCCAGTCGTCGCGACCCGTTCCGTTACAGTTATAAACATAAATAGATGTTTATTATCAAATGGATGAGTCGATCAATGGCCCCTTGAGTTGAATAACAAAACTCCTATTCCACTAAGAAGTCCCTTAGTCAACCCATCCAAGAATGTGTCGACTAGAGTGTTCGTTGTTGACTCATTAGAGGATGGGGTTTAACGGTTGGGCCTCATGCATCACAGAAGTGTAAGAGTTGGATCGTATTTGATAAAAACAAGACTTTTCATACAAATCGCACTAGCAGCTGAATTAAAAGAAAATTTTAGATGAAACCACATATCTTGGGAACAATTCCCATTCTTTTTTCATCAAGATCACATGAGAAATAGAGTTACCTCTTGAGCGTGATCACGATCTACAAGTATCCAAGAGAAAAGACCTCCTGTCTCAAGTTCAATATGACATAGAGAGAACTTATGGGCATGTGGATGAGACGCGTGCTTCCCGCAATCCAAAGCGATGATACGAGCGAGGAACCTCTTGATTTTATCGTACAGAATCCACCACCTTCTTCGAGAGCACAATGCATCAAAGAAGATGAACGACCGTGAGCAGTAGGTCTCGCAGTATGACGACAATGAGATGAATATCATGGTCTCCACAAACCCTAAGCATGGGCAACCACTAGGGTTTGAGAGAGAGAGAGAGATGGGACGTGTGGTATGAGAGAGAGAGAGTTGTTGTAGCAATGATTGCATTCTCCAAGAAGGCTAAGGTTTGCCTTTCTTTTATAATAAATTGGATGGTTAGGATGCATTCATAATAATCAATGGTTTACATTAAATTACAATCTCCAAGATTACATATGGCTCTTATCACAATTAGGACTATGAGTTGATATATAAATTATCAGCTCTAATATGATGTAATATCCAAGATTACATGTAATATCCAAGATTACATGAAATCTTCTCATAAATAAAGATGGAAAAGAGAGAGATGTCATATTTAAGGGAGAACGTCCACCAAAGTGTCTTCTACCATGGTGTCTCCCACCAACTTGGAGCATCTCTCTCCTCTTTTAGAATTTGGTTTTATATCCAAGATTATACCTTAATATTTATTTATTGATTTCTTTTGCAATTTAATCATCGCCAAGTAATTCTAAATTATTTCTGACAATTACAATTAGGTTGTTGATAATTTTGAATCATATTCATCCAACCAAAACTAAATGTAAATCACATTTATATTTAATTACATTATGTCAATTCAATTCACATTATATATAAATTATGAATCATATTCACAATTAAGTCTCTGTAGGATATTATGGATCTCGTCCACATTATCCATGATTATTGGGGATAGTATTATCCATATTAATCTCGTTTATGATAATTAAATCTTACACATGTCTAAATAATGTGAATAATATCTGAATTATTTATGATAATTAAACCTAAATCATCTTTAGTCTCTCATTTTTCAATGCCTATATATTGTCTCTAATGAATGATTCTTTATCTCTTTTAAGAAGAGTGTGCCTTCTCTACAGATACTTGAAGCTAAGGATAGAGAAATTGCATATTCCATGTATAATGCCTTGGATAGTGACATCTCACATCCAGATCTAGAAGACCTCTTAGAGATGTATGATCATGTCAGATTAAATATCATAAATTCTCATTGCGTCCGAAATTCATTCAGATCAATATCCAACATTTGGATCGAGTTTTGATAACTAGTCCACTAAAAGGAGTCACTAGAATCCAAATATGTGTCATCACTCCCCCAGAATGGAAGTTTCATGGTTATACGGTCGTTTAAGATCACATCACCATTAAGTATTCCCAATACTTGTACATAATGTGTAGTGGAAGAGCTTGATTCAACATGAAGTTCTAATCACATTTAACCTATCTTCTTCCGGGTACCGATAAGTTTCCCATTCAATCATTAGGAGTTGGTATCGATAATATCCTTTCCGAAAAGCATATATTATACCTTAAAATCCTATATTATTTCCAAAACAAGATGAAAAGCTATGGAATTTGGTTTATCTCAACATCTCATGAGTGATATCATATCTTTCAAATTCAATAATGAAAATGTATGATACTTTTGAGAGATCTTATTACTTATATGACCTCATATGTGCACTAGCTCGCTGGTGTATAGACCTTGATTAGGTCATCAATTTAATGATCTGCCTAATGTACATACTTAGACATAAAGTAATACATCTATCTGCGCTCATAGGACCTATATCGTGACAACTTATAGTATATCTTGGTTATCTCGATCTTGTTTAGCCAACTCTTTAACGTAACTAATCCGACACCTCAGAATATCCATTCTTGTATAGAGGATCGACATCAGAGTTCGGTCGAAAGCCAGCCTTTGGAGTAAGTACTGCCATTTCCTTCTCATACTAGAGAGCCTTTCGTTATAATCACTTGACGATGCGGTTGAGTACTCAATCTAACCCTTTGGATATCCAATCCTGCACCAGCCTCTATGGTCCAACATTTGGGTCAACAACTATATGATATCAAGATGGCCATGGTACATGACCCTAATTTTACTAAGGGACCTATTATGTGTTTGCCATGTAATCCCGAGGGAAACCATTTCTAAAATAAATGCTATTGTAATATTTGATATATCAATATAAGCTATTGATTTATTTCACTCCCTGTTTGAGACTAAATGAATGAATACACTGTAAGGCCCCTCAGTACAATTAGGGTTATGTACTATGATCGTCTTAATGATCATACAACTTTTAATTCAATGCTTGAATCATAGAGGCTGGTGTTTGGATGAATATCTAAAGAGTTAGATTGAGAACTCATCAAGAATCATCAAATGATTATTAGGAGATGATCTACAACCTGAGATGGAGACGGAAATCCTTCTCTAAAGGCTAATATCTGTCCAACCTCATGATGCAGGTCCTCCGCATGGGAATAGAGATTCCGAAGTGTCAGATACATTAGGTCAAAGAGTTGACTTAATGAAATCGAGATAATCAAGACCTATGTTGTATACTGTCATGATATAAGCATGCATCCTCTGATTGGAGACAAATGTATTGCTATATATCTGAGTATGTACATTTGGAAGATCGATAGGTTGATGGCCTAATCAAGGTCTATACACTAGCGAGCTAGTGTGCACACATTGGCATATGAGTAATGCGATCTCTCAAAGGGATCATACATGTATACTTGTGAACCTGAAGACATGAGCTCACTCACGAGGTATTGGATCAATCAAGATCCATACATGGTCGTCTTGCTTTGGAAGCATGACAAGAATCTGTATGTATGATATATACTTTGGAAAGTATATGATCGATACCAACTCCCAATGACCAAATGAGAAACTTACTGATAAAAACTTGAAGAAGACAATATAAAAGTGAGCTAAATCTTCATGTTTACTCTAGGTCTTCTAGTATGCAGGATGCATGGGTATTAGGAATACTCGAGGGTGATGTGATCATCAATGATTGTATAATCATGACGCTTCCATTCTGAGGGAGTGATTAAACATGTCTGGATTTTATTGACTCCTCTCAGTAGAGAAATCTGATCTTAGTCCAAGTGTTGGGCATTAATATGAATGTGATTCAAATGCAAGAGAAGATTAGTATCTTTGAGAGATCCTCAAGATCTTGATTTGAGATGTGATCTCAATATCCAAGTCACTACATGTGGAACATACCATCACCTTTTCCTTATCTCCAAGTATCCACGGAGAAAACACATTATTCTTGAAAGAGTTCAAGAATAATTCCATTGACGTATTGCGTATTTGAGCAGTCCGAAATTGATAATTAAATGTGATCTAATTATCATGAATAATGTGAATGTGATTCATATTATTTGGATGCATGAGAATGTTGATCAAAGATAATTAAATATGATTTAATTATCATGAATATGATTAATGTAGATAGTACTATCCATATTACTTATATATATTATAAATGTGAATATATTAGAGAGAGAGAGAGAGTTATTTGTAAATAGTATTTATAAATTAAATGTTTATGTAAACTGGATTCACATTGGATAATTAATTGAAAACACAATTTACATTTTATTTTGGGTGTGTGAATATGATTCACAATTTCCAATAACATGATTGAAATTATCATAAAGTAATTTAAAATTAGTTTTGTGAAATAATTTATAATAAAAGTTGTTGCAAATAATTAAAGGATTATGGAGATACACAATCTCACATAATTGGGAAAGAGGGCACTCCTTCCATAAGCAGAGGGTGTACGACCACCCTTGAGTCCTAATTCAAGGCGGCCGTCCCCTTTTTATAATAAGAAGGAGCCTTCGTCCTTTTTCTAATCCTTTAATATTTATTGATTTGATTATATTAATTTATATTGATGATTATTCAATATATTTAATTTAATTAAACTAATTGTTGTTGTATTTTTTACTACAAAATCATGGTTATTGAAAGAAACAGAAATCAATCTCAACCATTGAATTTGTGTTGTATATGGATTGTAATCCATGGACTCCCAAAATATTATAAAAGAAGAGGCAACCATAGAAGAGGCAACCATAGCTCTTCTTTTACACACCAATATTCACAAGCTCTCTCTCATATTCTCATACACGCCTCCCCCTCTCTCTCAAGAGTGACCATCCATCTCTTACCCTAAGAGGATATCTGTCGCCGCTACGCCGTCATGCTGCCACTTTGACTGCTCGTGGATCTTCATCTTCCTTGGTACTTCTTGTACGTGAAGAAGAATAGGATTTTGTGATGACAAAATTAGGAGATCCATCACTTGTATCCACATCTTGGATTGCGAGAAGGACATGTCTTATCAATACGCTCGCAAGCATCTCCTCCAGCAAGTCGAACTTAGACAAATAATAAATTATCTCTCGCTTTAGAGGCTTCGATCGCAACCACGCTTCAAGACATATTCCTATATCTTCTGTGTGATTTAGATGAAATGATTCGAGAAACATTCTAAGATCATGTGGTTTCATCACTTTTAGATTTTTTAAATTCTGCTGCTTCGAGAAACTAGTATGTCTGGTCACTCCCGATCACATACGATACGATATTCATGCTTACGAGATGCGCTTAAGGTTTTTTTCCATTAACTTCATTATACAAATGAATTATTATTCATTTCAGATTAAGGAGTAATTTGTAATAACTTTTTTTGTATAATGTCTAGCCATCAGCTCCATGGGCTCACTTGTCCAACAATCGCCCACTAACCTAAAAGCCATTAATGGGATAATCTTTAAACCCACACTCATATGCCAATCTATAAGATATTTAGATAATAGATTGGTCAACTGAATAGTCACTCTATCCCGAGAGACTATGCCGTGTCCTTCTATAGACTTGCATATCCCCTAGTAACAAAACTCGCATTCCAATGCGAATGTTGCATCTTATGCCATTGATACTCAATCTTGTTAAAGTAGTTACAATAACTACATAGTTAACATAACCATCATAGTTTTAGACTTTGGTACAATAGCTACATAGTTAACATAACCAACATAGGATTTTGATTATCCTTATTAGAATACCCTTATGCTCGAAAATATATATCTCCTTAGAATAAGACACATTCTTAAATTTGTTAAGGTCTATGTAGATAAGTCTTTGAGGTCACTATCTCTTAAAATTAAGTCCTTGAAGATGTTTTTATTTCTGCAGTTAAGTATTTTATCTTCATAATAGGATTGGAAACAATTTACTATTTCCATTACATGGTAGACATCTAACTTTTGTACATATCTGGCATACACCAGAATTCTTGTACTAACACACAAAGGACATGCAGCTTTAGCATTCACATCCTGAACACTTTGAGGTGTTATCCATTTATATAGGCCATTGCTGTATCTGAAGGGAAATAAGCCTTTCTTGGAATTTCCCATGTTGGATATGTCCAAGGAGTACCCTTGATGTGACCGACCCAGAGATCTCTTTTCTTTTCTTCTGAACAAATTCTGAATAATACGTAGGAGACATTATTGAGATCTTTTATCTCAAAGATATTGACAAATAGATTGTAAACACTTTCTATCATCTTTCTATCATTCCAAATGATTAAGATTTTATCTACATTTAGCATGATGAACACAATGACACATCCACTAAGCTTCACATGGTTCATCAAGATTTTGTCTAAAATCATAACTTTTATAATATGCCAAATTTGATGTTCCAACTATAAGAAGCTTTTTTGAGCCCATAGATGGAGTATCTTAGTTGCATACTTTGCCTTTCTTAACTATGAAACCATGGAGCTACTTCATATGAATATTCTGTTGAGGTATCCGTTGAGGAATGTCATCTTGACTTCCATCTTTTAGATGCCATATTCAAATTGTGTAACTAAAGTTAACAATTTCTTGATGGGTATAAGCATGGTCTCCAGAGAGAAAATCTCATTACAGGCGATGCCTTCTCTCCATGTGTAGCCATTAGCTACTAGTCGCGATTTGAAGGTCTCGACCTTCTCCTCAAGTTTCCCTCTTTCTCTTAAAGACCCATTTAAATCCAATGGGTCTGACCCCTTTAAGTGAATCCTCAAGAGTCCATACACAATATTTGTGCATGATTCTACTTCAGATTTTATTGCTAACATCCACCTTTCCATGCCACGATCCTTAGATGCTTCATCATATGAAGTCGGATTATTGTTAGACTCTTCTGATACATGGAATTCATACCTTTCAGGCGGTCTAACCACCATCAAACTCTTTCATAGAGGTATGAGTGTTTCATCTTCAATTATTTCTTCAACTTCTAGTTCAGGAATATTATTATCCTTGGAGGATTCAATAATTTCATTTACTTCGTGCTTGACTTGATTTTTAAGGAATTTATCTTCTTAGAATTTTAAATCCTTAGAGATGAATACCATTTAAGTCTCAAGGTCGTAAAGTTGGTATCTGATACCATCCTTTACATACCTAATGAAGTATCACTATCTAGTGCAAGATTCTAGCTTACATGCGTCCCCTTTCTTGGCACGAACCAATCAATCCCAAATCCATAAATGTCCAGCACTAGAATTGATTCCCAACCAAAGCTTTTGAGGTGTTTTTGGGTAAATATTTGTTTGGAATCTTATATATTATAGTCTCCATAGCAAATCCGTAGAAACTAAGAGATACTAAAGAAGGCAGAGATCCATGAGCAGTCGATCTGGTAACACAACGACGATGCGGTGATGGAGATGCTCTCAATGTCAATATATTGGACGTCCACAATTGAGAAAGTGAGAGAGAGAGAGAGATTAGACGTGTATGAGAAGAGACAGAGAGAATTTTCTTCCTTATTGTTTTACGAGAAAGAGACAGGTCTATCTTTCTTTTATAACAAATTGGATGGTGGAGATGCTCCTAATTCAAATCAATGATCTTGATTTTGTTGCATAAATTTGCAACAACAATTAATTAATTTTAAAATCAAATAATTATGTTGAATAATATTCAACAACTTTAAATTCAATTAATCAATTTATATGGAATAATATGGAAAGAGGAGTAGCCTCATTCCTCATATAGAGTGGACAACCATCATGAAAAAAGACCGCTTGGTGGCCACCCACTCTAGACATGGTATGGGGGATCTCTCATTCCAATTTTGATGTTATCTCATATATCATCAAATATTCCACATGTGCAACAACTATTATTGCTTAAATTCTCACAAAATTTTTTCAAAATTATTTTATGGAAATTTCAATCACACAATTTCCAATTATGAATCATATTCTACCACCTAATATAAAATGTAAATTACATTTACAACTAATTATACAATGTTAATCTAATTCGCATTAACATTTAATTTGTAAATCCTATTTATAATTAAATATCTCCATTATATTACAAATCATATTTATAATATTTATGATTATTGTGCTTAGTAATATCCACATTAATCATATCTTTGATAATTAAATCTCATTTAATTATCTTAGATGACTCTTCCAATATGTCCAAACAATATGAATCCCATTCACATTATTTATGATAGCTAAATAATATTTAATTATCAAAATTTCAATGCTTAGATATACTGTCAATAATAGAATTATTCTTCAACTCTTTCAAGAACAATGTGCCTTCTCCGTGGATACTTGGAGATAAGGATATGGTGATTGTACATTTTATGTATAGTCACTTGGATATTGAGATCTTATCTCATATCTAGATCTAGGTGACTTTTCAAAGATGTTTGATTAAATCAAATAGTAAATCTAATCTTTTCATTGCATTCGAATCACATTTAGTTCAATGTCCATCATTTGGATTAAGATCAGATTTGTAATCTTCTGAGAGGGGTCTGAAGGAAAGATGTTAGCCTTGCACATCATGGAAGCATGGAGATTAGATCAAATCTGATCTTGGTCAGTCTACTAGGTGGTATAACAACAAAAAAACACAATACGAATGAAACCAAATGGCTCGGGAACCTTTCCCATGTTGTTTCATTTAGATCACATGAGTTTAGGCTTACCTCTTGAATCATGGTTGTGATCCGAAGCCTCTAAGTGAAGATGGCTCCTGACTCAAGTCCGATCAGATGAGAGTGCACTTGTGGGCATGTTGATGAGACACATGCTTCTTGCAATCCCGAGAAATAATCCATGCACAAAACCTCCTAATTTCATCGCATGAAATCCACTATCTTCTTCAAGAGCACAAAGCACCAAAGAAGATTGAGTTCCTCGAGTGATTAGTCCGGCAACATAATGTCAGCATGATGGCAATCACGATCTCCATCAATGCTGTGGAGAGAGTATATGTGTACAGAGAGAGAGAGAGAGAGAGTTAGAGAGTTTTATTAATGCAACAATTGCACTCAACTTGTGTAAAGAGAGCTTAGGGGTGGCCTTTCTTTATAGCAAATTGGAAGTTCATGGATCTCAATCCATTGCTCTTAAGATCGATGATTTAGATTGTTTTGTAATTTTTCTAAGTTACAAAAAACACAAACAAACACAAAAGAAATGATCTTGAAAATAATTTCCAAATTATCTCTTTTGAATAAATCAATTACTAGTTAATTGATAAATATAAATAAAATGTCCTCCATCCATTCTCCATAAAAAGTGGACCACCACCATGGTTCAACAACTATGACCGTCCACCCTAAAAATTGAGTGCAAAGGGACATTTTTATTTTTATTAATTTATTAATTAATTGAATTAATCATCAAATAATACTAAATTATTTGTGATAATTGCAACAAAACCATTGACAGTAAGGAATGTAAAACTTCCATCTAACGTTTAATGTAAATCACATTTACATTAAATTGAATAATGTGAATGCAATTCACATTAACTTGTAAATTATGAATTTCATTCACAATTACCTCTTTCCATGACATTGTGGATCATATCCACATTATGCAAGATTATTCTGGATAGTGTTATCCACATTAATCGTATCCACGATAATTAAATCTAATTTAATTATCCATGATATCTATTTACATATGTCCAAATAATGTGAAATACATCCATATTATCTGTGATAATTACATCCTATTTATTTATTCTATTTTCCAATGCTTAGATAAAATTGCTCATGAAACAATTCTCGAACTCTTTCAATAATTGTATGTTTTTTCCTCAGATACTTGGATAAAAGGTCAGATCGATGTATAGTGACTTGGATAATGATATCCTATCTCATATCCAAATCTAGAAGACCACTCATAGGGGTCTGATCATGTCTGACACAATATCCCATCTTCTCATTGCATCCGAATCATATTCCAATCAATGTCCAACAATTAGATCAAAATCGAATATGTAGTCCACTAACGGAAGTCACTAAAATCCAATCCGATTTCATCACTCCCTTGGAATGGAAGAGTCATGGCATACAATCGTTTAAGATCACATCACCCTCGAGTATTAATATCACCCGTACATCCTGCATATAGGAAGACCATGATTAAACCCAAAGTTTTGATATTTTGGTCTTTCTCCTTTAGGGTTTTATCATTAAGTTTCTCAATCAATCATTGGGAGTGAAGAAATACTAAATTACATGGAATTAACTGATTGTCGTTATAGTCGAGCAAATTCAGATTAATAAAAGATAGCTAAATTAATCTTTCAACTAAATGCAAGCGATCAAGTTTATTTTACTTGGGCAAACCCGTGGTCAAACTTAGGGAGGCCACTATCTCCTTGTCATTTTTAGATGATGATATATTAGGTTTTCAAGAGGATTTTTTTGGCAAGTTTTGAATGCACATATTAATGATATGAAAAAAAGTGATATATTTAAGGGTTAAATCAACATATATTGGAATTTCTAAAAGAATTTAGAAATTAACATCTAATAGACCATTTTCCTTTATTTATGCAATGAGGAATAGAAGCCATATTTTTATGTATTTTTAGGACATAAAACTCATACATGAAAATTTGACACTTTTAGGGATTTTTACATAATTTTTCATGTAAATGATACGAAATTTTTTTAATGTGTTTTGGGAAGTTAATTGAAATGAAAATAACTTACTATTAATTTTTGGATTTTTTATATTGCAAAATGAATTTATGGTAAATTAAATATGCAAACCATGTGATTTTCAATAATCCAATTTTAATAAATAGTAAATCTAATTATTTTCCCGAGATAAAATTATCCTAGATATGTATAGTAGAGATGTAACCAGGAAACATAAAATCTCCTAGACATATCAAGTTATAGGGCATTAAAAATAAGTCACATCAATCACCACTTAATTTATTGAACCCTCGATATGAGTGCAAATAAGTTGAATTTTGAGCAAATATTACAATGCAATTAATTAGAGAATTCTGAATTTTCAAAAATTTTTTGGGGAAATAAGTGATTTATTATGAATTAGTTACTTACAAATAGGTAGAATATGCAATTAAACACCAATTCAATTTTAATAAATAAACTACATCTCACAAAAATACCATAAAATATCACAAGATAGAGAATTCACCATTCTATAATAGGAAATTTTTGTATCAAAAATATGATGTGAAAAAGACACTTAAAATAAAGTGCAAACACAAGGGTTGATATGTAATAAAGGAAAAATGAATAATAAGAAAAATGATGCTGACAAGACTAAAGGGAAATTACCCCAAAGCCTACGGGTTTTGTTGCAAAATCTTTGCACATGCACGTGCACTACACGTGCTCTAAAATGGCAGAGGCTTTGATGTAATTTCCCATAGCGTAGGGGGGTGGGGGTGGGGATAGGTGTAATTTGCCCCACCTCATGTAAGGCTCACATGGAGAGTGAGGGTCGGATGACTGGCGGTGCTTCGGGCGGAGGCTCAGGTCCAAGGTTGAGGCGTGGGCAACCGAGCCTCCACATGGAGCGTGGGAGACCATCGGATCAAGCTGAAGCCTTGTTCCTACAGACACTAGAGCTGCTGCTGCTCCAAGGTGGAGTGGGTCAGCTAGAGCATAAGGGGGTGGGGGTGCGACTGAGGCAATGAAGCAATTGTCAAAGGTACAATGGCTGAAGGTTGAGGGCCCTTGTCCAGGAAACATATGCCCATGTGCTGCGGGGCTCATCGTAGCTATTCTGGAGGAATCAGAGGTTGAGGCGGCACATAGCTTCGCCCTGGTTGAAGCTCATGACTGTAGTGTATGGGAAGAGGAGTGAGTCGAGGGTGAATGTGATGCAAGGGGAAAAATGGCGAGGTGGTGATGAGGGCAGAGACCTGTGGCGTAGAGGAAGAAGGAATTGAGGAGAAGGTGGATGGAATGATAGGCAGAGTGGAGGTGAGCAGAGGTTACATGACTGTCAAGTTTTCGAAGAGATCGAAGAAAGAGGAAGAGGAGAAGAAAGAAAGAAGTGGAAGTGGAGGAGGAAGACGAGAAGAGCGAAAGAAGTGGAAGAGGATTACCTGAAGATTCTAACGGAGGAGATGAGTGACGATGCACAACTCTGATCTTCACCTTGAAAGATCTAGCGAATGGATCTTGAAGCTCAACTAGCTTCGGGTGAAGCTGCAGCAAAGGGAAATGGATGCCCTTTGGATCTCGCCAAGAGAAGGTTCCCTCGTTGTCGCTATTGGACGAAAGGCTCTCCCTGTCATTGATGTTCGTGTGAAGCTGGAGGTAATTCTCTCTCTAATGGCAGATGCGGTCAAAGGTTGGCAAGCATGACGATTTTGATGGCGTTAGTTAGGATGCATGAGATCGGCATGGAGGTGGTCAACATGGGAGGTGGAGCGAGGGACATGGGGAGCGGGGGGTAAGAGTGGACCGAGTCATTGGGAGTAGTTGGTGACGGAGGAGAGAAAGGAGATGGAGGAGGTGGGCGATCGTGTGTGGAGCAGTTTACCGAGGAAGGTGAAAACAGGCAGAGGATTGGGCGCACCACCGTAGAAGGCAGAGCGATGGGTGCGAGAGAAGGGGAAGAAGGGGGTGCCACATGGCACGCTGAGGAGCCAGAATGTGGTGGAAAAATTGAAAAATAAAAATCAAATAAAATAAAATAAAGAAAAAATGAAGGGGGTAAAGGGGCAATACGTGGCGGCTCTAGGTGCTGCCACATGTCGCTCACAAAAAAATCAGAAAAGAAAAATCAATAAAAAGTAGCAAACGAGGTCAAATCAAAAAGTGTCTTCATGAAAGTTGTTTGTCTTGAGGAGATCTACAACTTTTGTAAAGGGAGCAAAATCAAAAGAAATCACCTATACAGAATGCATTTTTGGTGATACTCTATAGATATAAAGTACCTATTTTTGTATTTTGTATTTTTATCATTTTAAAATAAGTTAAAAATTAAAATAAAATCAGATAAATTATATATTAATTTTAGAACTTAATCTAATTTTTAGTATTTTTAATAATTAAGAAAATAGAGAAATAATATTAAGGGGACATTTATATATATATATACACACACTATATATGCCAACTAAGGGTGATTTATTTTATTTGATTTTTGCATGTTTTATTAAAACATAAACTAAAGAAAATAAATTATAAAGAAATCAATCAAAAATAGTTATTTTTGTACATAAATTATAGGTCAAATCGGTCAATATGTACATTATACAATGAGGTCCCAAAATCCAAGTTTCACATATGAATTCTAATTATTTTGAATTTGGTCTTATTTTGTAGATAGTTATACATATATTAATTCAAAAGTGAGTAGGGGGTCCATTGGAGATTGCATGAGAGAGATATTCACATTTACGTCTTTTTGTCAAAAAACCAGGATTTGAGTTTTATTAGGCAAGCATACAAGTTAACATTTTTTTGTATTTTTCCTTTGTTAATGTTAGCAATATGTACACAATAAAGTTTTTTTATTTAGAGTTAGAGAAAAATAAATGAAAATAGTAGAAATTATGGTAATATACATGTGATAATGTACAAGGGAATTTTGACTTCTTACTTAATGTGATTGTGCATGCTAAAATATGGTTCTTATTTACATATTCATAAATGATAATAATGCAATATAGATGAATATATGCAATGAATTACTTGGGAACAAAGTTCTATTTCATCTTTTAGAGCGGTGAATCCCATATTTATTAGTTATGCTTTCCAAAAACATATATCATACCCATAAATCCCATCTTGCTTCCAAATCGAGACGACCATCGATGGAATTTAATTGGTCCCAGTATCTCATGAGTGATCTCATGTCTTCCAGTGCGGTAGTGAACCTGTATAATCCCTTTTTGAGATCGTATTACTCATATGCCCTTGTATAGACACCAACTCGCTGGTGTATATACCTTGATTAGGTCATCAACCTAATGGTTTGCCTAATGTACATACTTAGACATATAAGAATACATCTGTCTCTAGTAGA
Organism: Ottelia alismoides; assembly: GCA_037367405.1. Taxonomy (NCBI): domain Eukaryota; kingdom Viridiplantae; phylum Streptophyta; class Magnoliopsida; order Alismatales; family Hydrocharitaceae; genus Ottelia; species Ottelia alismoides. The sequence continues at coordinate 1,661,018 of JAZKJV010009256.1, read as the reverse complement.
AGGATGCATGCATATTTCGTGACATAATATGACATAGGTCTTAGCTATCTCAATCTCGCTAAGTCAACCCTTTGACTCAACACATCCAACACCTTCAAATCTCGATTCCTATGCAAAGGACCTACATCAAGAGCTCGATCGAATATCAGCCTTTTGAGGAAGGATTTCCTTATCCTTCTCAGGTTGGAGATCCTCTCTTGACAATTATTTGACGGTGCTAGATGAGTCCTCAATCTAACTCTTTAGATATCATCTCAACACCGACCTCTATGATCCAACCATTGAATCAACACCTGTATGATTATCAAGATGGCCATCATACGGAACCCTAATTATACAAAGGGACCTTATAAGTGCATGAATTCATTTATACCAAACATGGAGTGAGAATCAATAACTTTTATTGATATATATATATATATATATATAAATGCTACCAATAACATTTATTGTAGAAATGATTCACCCTCATGGCTCGCATGTCTAATAATCTCTCCAGCCCTCAGAACCATTCATGTACAATCCTGAAACCCGTACTCATTACATGCTGGTAAAAAATCTTCTGGGATAAAAGTTTGATAAGCGGATTTACAATGTTATTGGAAGAGGCCACATTGGTAATAACGATGTCATCATTCTTTTGATTTGTCTGAATGATGTGGTATTTCCTCTCCATGTGCTTTCTCTTTTCATGCCATCAGGATTCCTTCGCCTGAGCTATAGCTCCCTGTTATCACATAGTACTGGGATGGGAGCATCTAAGGAGACTACACCCATCTCCAAGACAAAATTACACAGCCACACCGCCTCTTTTGCAACAATTGATGTGGCAATTTACTTATCTTCTATTGTCGAATCAAGCATGTGTCATGCTTCTTGCTTCTCCAGCACGCAACACCACCTTCAACAAGAATATGAACACCAAAGTTGACTTCATATAAACAATGTCAGATTGGAAGTATGAATCTATGTATCTTAAGACTTGGAGATCACTATCTCTATAGACCAAGACGCAATCTTGCATCCATCTTGGATACTTGAAGATGTTCTTCACTGCATTCCAATGCTTTTCTCCATAGTAGGATTGGTAATGGCTTACCACTACCACTGCATGGCTAATATCTAGCCTCGTGTACATCATGGAATACATTAGGCTTCCCATAACCGATGCATAAGGGCATCCAACCATGACCTTTCTTTCCTCATCGCTTTCAAGACCCATCCCTTTAGACAAGTGGATACTATGTCTTAAGGAAATGAAGCAACTATTAGAATTTTCCATATGGAAATGTTCCAATATTTTCTTAATGTACCCATGTTGGGAGAATCCAAAAATCCTCTTTTCTCTATTTCTGAATAGCTTCAGAACCAAGATGTAAGAGGCTTCTCCAAGATATTTCATCTCGAAGGTGTGCGACAACCAGTATGTAACACTAGTTATTAATCCTATTTCATTTCCAATGATAAGGATGCCATCTACATAAAGCACGATGAACACAATGGCGCTGCCACTAAGCTTCTTGTACACACATTGATTATCAGGATTCTGGGAGAAATCACAACTCTTTACGGTTTCATTAAATATGATGTTCCAGCTACGAGAAGCTTGTTTTAGCCCTTAGATGGACTTCTTCTGCTTGCACTCTTTGCCATCCTCTACTATGAAGCCCTGGGGCTGCTCCATATAGATATCCTCCTTGAGGTATCCATTAAGGAATGCAGTTTTAATCTACAACTGCCAGATGTTGTAGTCAAGATGTGTAGCTATAGCTAGCAATGCCCTGATGGACTTGAGCATGGCCACATGAGATAATGTCTCATCGTAGTTGATGCCTTCTCTCTATGTTTAACCCTTATCTACGAGCTGTGCTTTAAAGGTATCTACCTTCCAATCATGTCCCCCTTTTCTCTTGAAGATCCATTTACACCCAATGAGTTTCACCCCTTCGGGTGGATCCTCTAGGGTCCACACACTATTCTTATGCATGGAGTCTATTTCAGACTTCATGGCCAGCATCAATCTATTAATTCAAAGATCCACAAATGCTTCATCATATGAAGTAGGATCATTGTCAAACTCTTTTGACATATGGAATCCTTACCTTTGAGGTGGCATGACCAAACTCGAACTCCTTCAAAGAGGTACATATGTTTCATCTTCATTTATCTTTTCTATTTATATTTCAGGAATCTCAATATCCTCAAAGGATTCAATGAGTTCCTTTACTTCAATTTTCTCTTGATTCTTAAGGTAGTCATCCTCCAAGAATTTCACATCCCTAGAGATGGATACCTTTTGAGTCTTAGGATCATAATGTTGGTATCCAACACTATCTTTTACATACCCGATGAAGTAGTACTCTCTAGTGCAAGATTCTAGATTACTCGTATCCACATTCTTGTCATGGATCAAGCAACCCAAAATACTCACGTGTCTAACACTGAACGTGGTTCCAGATCAAATCTCATGAGGAGTTTTGGATACAAACTCACCATAAATCTTATTAAAGATATACATTGTAGTCTCTGCTACATATCCCCAAAAACTAAGAGGTAAATGTGCTTTACTCGTCATTGAACGGACTATATCCTTGATGGTCCTGTTGCATATTTCAACAACACCAATTAGTTGGGGAGTTCCAAGAGGACAGACATTGGACACAATTCATGTCTCTTTAAGATATTCCCTGAATTCATCACAGAGGTACTCACCACCTCAATAAGATTGATTTTTTTTAATCTTCCTATATGTTGGTTCTCAACCAAAGCCATGAATTCTTTGAACTTTTCAAATGTTTCAGATTTGTGACGTAATAGAAAGATAAACCCTATCGTGAATGGTTATCAATAAAAGTCATGCAATATCGTTATCCATTTCGAGTCACGACATTGAAGGGTACACATACATCAATTGTATTAGGTCAAGTATATCTTCGTATCTAGTACCATTATTTTGGAAGGGTGATCTAGTCATTTTACCTTGAATACAATGCTCGTAGGTAGGTAAACTTTGGATGTTAAGAAAATCTAAAGCTCCATCTTTTACCAATCTATTGATCCTATCAACAGATAAATAACCAAGCAATTGATGCCAAATCATGGTTAAATGATTATTATCCTCTATGGATCGCTTGAGGTTATTAATGTTATTATTAGTAGTGGATGTAACACTCATGACACGTTCATCAATACACAATTCAAAGAGTCCATTGGGAGTTAGAAAATCATCTGCAATATGTTTATCATAATGACTTATGACAACTTTATTGAAAAAATGGAACTGATATCCATTTCCAACTAATTTAGATACATATAAAAAGTTCCTTCTAACTTTAAGTACATAGAGACACTTTCTAAGTAACAAGACTCTCCCACTAGCTAAAGATAGTATGCAAGTCCCGACGACGACTGCTACAACAGTTGCATCATATCCCATCTTGATGACTATACCTCCATCCTCAAGCTTTCTAATTTCTTGAAACAGATGCAACACATTGCATACATGAACATAAGCATTAGAATAAATAACCCAACTACCTTCTCATCCTACGAGAAAGTTAATTTCATTGTGAACACATATTTAATACATGTCTGAGAATTATTTTTACCCTTCTCTATGGTTTTAGATAATTTGGACAATTTCCTTTCCAGTGATCTGGCCTTTTACATTGATGAAAGACATCCATTTTATTGTATGTCAGATGTGTGGAATCTTGAGAGGATGACTCAACGCTCTTCACATGTTGGACGAACTCTTCTAGAACTCATGCTTCCGACTGCGCTCTATGCAGTTCACATCACCGAACATCTCTTTTAGATTCATCATTATACCATGGGCTTCTTAATGACCATATGTTTCTTTTGAGGCACATTAGGCAGAGACCCCAATATATAACATTGAATTAGCGAGTGGTCCTCATCAAACTTTTCATTAAATTTGGTTTCTTCCTCCAACTTAGGGTTTATATGCTTATTCTTGCTCATCACATAACCGATGCATTCCACAATGAGAACAAGCTTCAGGTTTCTGAGTTAGTCCAAATAGTTCACCCAGTCAACTGGTTGACCTCCAGAAGCTTGCTGAGGGGGTTCATGATTTCATCTGAGATTAAAGATGCATTTATTCGATTATATACAATAAAATTTATTTGTGTATATAAGATTCTTTGATTAAGGATTTTTTAAATCAAAGTCATCTTAATTTTTAATAATTTGAAAGTTAATTCGCTTATCCAACTTTTGAAGTAAGAGATGTACTTACCACTATATCTTTAGCAAGATCTGGGATCTCCCTTCCACCTTTGTCACACCCTAATAATTTAAGAAAATGCAACCCGAGTAAAGGAAGCATGAACTCTTTCTGTCTTGGAAGTCCAACTTGCATTATCCAATCTGATCTTTAACACCTGAGCCCACCACCCCTAAGGTGATGTTGACTCATTATTAACTGAACTAACTATCAATAGGATTAGCCCACATCACGTGTAATACAATATCGCCTCGATTATATGAGGGGCAATATTAGGGTTACTATGCATATGACATGTCTATTATGAGAAGAAAAGAGCCCCGATCCATGTGCACTTGTATACTGGAGCTATGACTTCGCATAGGCGTCTCCAATATACAATCCATGACGACAGAACCCTTCACCTTGATGGGAGATCATGGATGTCATCTTATGATCCTCCAAGACTCGTTCAAATTTTAATTAATAATTATGAATCAAATGCTCATGATTAATTCTTCCGAGGGAATTATAGTACTATTAATAATAGACTATTTATTTAATTGGATTAAATTAATTTAATCATATTAAATTAACAATTCAATGCAATCAATAAATAATTAAGTTTTCTTGATATTAGTATATAGTATTAACTCTCACACGTACGTATTATTATGATTTTAGTAGACAGAGTACACCTTGCCTCACTCATATTACCCTTCCTCGAAAATGGATCCATCCAGACGCTCGAGTTATGATGGGAGGGAGAATTTACTTGACATGCAAGATACTAATTAATAAATCAAGCCAACATATGCGATCTCGACACCTTCACCTTGTTGATTCAAAACAATACAATTGAATTGATGTACTTGTAGTTTTATCGATCATTCATTTGATGACTGGCATGATAATATATAGTATACCACCGAAACTTAAGCATCTTAAAATATTTTTAATGACCCAAACTTTTAGTCATATTAAGCAAACAAGTTTGGTTTTGCATGTAAAGATTGTCCAACTATTGTCGGATAAACTAGGATTTTCATGTCATGAGGCAATCATTCACGATCTTTTATATCATTTATTTCTCTAAATAAATGATACAACACTTAATAAGGTTAAATTTAAAAATTTCCTGATTATATTTTAATGATTAACACATTAAAAAATGTCAATTGTGATGATCCAATCATCTTCCAACCCATATGCACTAAATATCATATATCTAGAGCATACAGACTCAGAATCATGCAAAATAAATTTGAGATGTTTGATGGTTCGCTTTGTGACATATCTAGTATGTTATTATACGATTTTATGACATGAAAACAGTAACAAAAAATGTTTTGTTACATATCTGAGTTTACATGCAAAAAACAACAACACCACGAGAACTTTTCGAATTCAAAACAATGTCCAATTGTGACCAATTTTTGTCAAACTTTTGGGGGATATGTATGGACCATATAAACATGCTTAAGTATCTCAAAAATTCATTTATAATGGGGTAAAACATGAGACACATCATACATGCTCAAAATCGATATAAAATTTCAACAATGCAAAAAATAACGAGTTCCTGCGCATGCCGATATACAAAGCCTCGTTCCCTAGGGTTTGGATCATATCCAAGACCTTAAGTAATGGCTCTGATACAACTTTAAAGGCACGATGTTAACCTCTCGCATCATGAAAGCGTGGATATTGGATCGAATCTGATATAGGTCAACTAGGCATACTAGTTGGTATATCAACGGAAAAATAAAAAATTTAAGAATGAAATCACATGGCTCAGGAACCTTTACATTGATGTTTCATTTAGATCACACAAGTTTATGCTTACTCTTGAAGCATGATTGTGATCTGAATCCTCTAAGCGAAGATTCCTCCTGACTCAAGTCCGATCGGATGAGAGTGTTCTTGCATGCGTATTGATGAGACACTTGTTTCCCGCAATCCTGAGCAACAATCCAAGCACGGAACCTCCTAATTTCATAGCATGAAATCCACTATCTTCTTCATGAGCATGAGACACTGAAGATGATCGAGTTCCTCAATTGATTAGTCCTGCAACACAATGGCAGTACACTAACGATCGCGATCTCCACGAAGATTGTGGAGAGAGAGAGTTTTGTTAATGTAACAATTGCATTCAACTTGTGTAAAGAGAGCTTGTGGCCTCTCTTTTATAGCAAATTGGAAGTCCATGGATCTCAATACAAGTGTTCTCATGATCAATGATTTAGATTATCTTATGTTTCTCTCTAAGTCATAAAAAACACACAAGAAGTAATCTTGAAAATAATTTACAAATGATCTCTTTTGAAAAAATCAACTACTAATTAATTTAATAAATATAAATAAATTGCCTTCCATCCATTCTCCAAAAAAGGTGGACGACACCATGGTTCAACAACTATAGACTTCCACCCTAAAAATATGTTGGAAAAGGTCATTTTTATTTTAAATAATTAATTACTTAATTGAATAACTGAATTAATCATAAATTATTCTAATTTATTTATGATAATTGCAACAAAATCATTGACAATTAAGAATTTAAAACTTCCATTCAATATTTAATATAAATCACATTTACATTAAACTAGACAATGTGAATCCAATTCACATTAACTTGTAAATAATGAATCTCATTCATAATTATCTCTTTCCATGACATTGTGAACTATATCCACATTATCCAATATTATTGTGGATAGTGTTATCCAATTAACCCTATCCATGATAATTAAATCTAATTTAATTATCAAGGATATCTATTTACATATGTCCAAATAATGTGAATCACATCCACATTATTTGTGATAATTAAATCCTATTTAATTATTCAATTTTCCAATGTTAGATTAAATTATTCTTGGAACAATTCTCGATCTCTTTCAAGAATTCTGTGGCTTCTCCTTAACTACTTGAAGATAAGGTCAAGACAATTGTATATGTAATGTATAGTGATTTGGATAATGCGATCCAATCTCATATCAAGATCTAGAAGATCATTCAGAGGTGTTTGATTATGTTTGGCACAACCTCCAATCTTTGCATTACATCCGAATCATATTCGAATTAATGTCCAATAATTGGATCAAGATCAGAAATGCAGTCCACTGAGAGGAGTCACTAAAATACAAACCTGTTTCATCACTCTGTTGGAATGGAAGAGTCATGGTATATGATTGTTTAAGATCATATTACCCTCGAAATTTCTAACACCTATACATCCTACAGACTGGTGATAAACCCCAAATTTGCCTGCTTAATTCATCGTTTTCATCTTTGTCGTATAGGAGGCTATCTTGGATCTCATATGTATACCACCCCTTTGAATAGGTGGATAATAATTTTACTTGGTAAATATACTAAGGTCAAACACAGGGACACGAACCTCCTCATCGATTTATCGGAATTTTAATGATAAAATATGAGTGATTAAATTCTTAGATCTAGGTCTCTTGAATGCATACAAAACAATATGCATAAAATAAGCAAGTCAAAGATGTAATGAATGAGATACAAAGATACGATACAAGACCATGAGACACAAAGAATAAGAATGTCTTTTTAATTTTATGTAAAATAAATGAGGTACACAATGCAAGAAAGTATGGTTCAATGAACTGAATGATGAGAAGTATGAAAATTTTAGTTTAGTTTTTAGCAATAAAAGCGACGTAAGATGATATGATGATGCAAGCACAGATATTCCCTACAAAGAGTCCATTCCCTAAGCAACCAAAAAGCGATTCAATTTCATTATTAATAAAGGTATACATTTGCATAATGACATTTAATTGAAGAATAGATGACATAAAATAAATTTTGCATCAAATCAACAAAATGAGCATGTCATTATGTGGAGCATCAAACTAGCAGAATAATGGAATCGAAATCAATTGAAATGGAGTTCAGATGCATAAGATATTAATAATATGGTATATGGGCATAAATGCAAGAAAAGCATGAAAATAAAAAGATAAATATTGCAATTTGGTCCTTTGCAATGGCATATTTGTAATATCATAAAGCCGATAGTACCCACTGTAATTTTCCCAAGTATGCTCGTGCAGCACGCACACTTGGGAAGGACCTCTTTGCAAATCTTGAAAATGGGAGGGGTGTGGATGCACATTACCCTACCACTAGGTACATGCACGACTAGGTTTGGGAGAGGCTCGGTGCCGTTGCAGGAGCCTCAGGCTGCGTGGGGGCTCGGTCCCACTGAGCCTTCCTTCTTCGATGGGGTGACGTTGAAGACTCAAGGCCGTTGGATGGATCTCAGATGGCACAGTCCAATGGTAATTATATCTCTGATTGCTTCATTTTTTCCGTGACAGTGGTGGCACAAATGGAGCTCAGATGAGGTGGCGAGATCTCCACCGTGTCCCCTTGTGCTCCTTGGAAGTTGCTGGAGGTTGCTGGATTGATCGCGAGGATGGTTAGTTGGAGGAGGAGCTAAGGAAACCAACAACGACGGATATAGACGAAGGCCCATCGAAGGCGGAGCTCTAGAACTGAGCTCCGCCCGAAGTCCGATGTTTGAAGGCATTCTTGCAATTAGTTAGCGGAGGGTGGATAGCTATAGCGTGATGAGGTATATAGAGGGCATTGATGGTGAAGAAGGCATGACCCTTGGTGAGATCTCCTCCATCTCCAGTGGAGGAGATTGCCTGGAGTGGAGAGAGGTCGCGGAGGAAGGAGAGTTTGGTAAGGGGGTGGCATAAGGATTGGTGAAGTACGATGAAGGTGGAGCGAAGGTGAATTAGAGGAGGGACTGTGTGTGTGCGTCTGTATAAAAGGTAGAAAATCAAGAAAAAGAAGAGATATAAAGAGAGATGTACCTGACCAGAGAAGAAGAATGGTGGAGGAGGAGCTTATACTGAGGCTCTGATCGAGCCTCAGGTCATCTCTCAACCTGGGAAGCAACTCTAGGGAGCTCAAATGGCCAAGGAGGGCCATGACTTGGCCGATCAGGCAAGGGTCGACACCAGACCTTCACCGTCGTCGCTCATCCCTATTCTGACGACTCTTTATCACATAGAGGTGGAGGGGAGCTGGGTTTAAGCCTTTGCAATGGTGGACGAAGAGGAACGAGGGTGGAGGAGGGCTTTTATAGGTGGTAGTGACCGGCCATTACAGTAGTGATGGAGGTGTTTTGCAATGGCCGTGTGATGGATCTAGGGCTTGGTCGAGGGCATTGATAATCTCACAAGGGGCAGAGGAGATAGAGCTATGTGGGAGGGCCATTATCAAGAGAAGATGTGGTGAGGCGCAGGTGCTAACAATGGAACGAAAGAAGATATCAGAGAGGGGAACATGGGAGAGATGGAGTTGCTGAAGGAGGAAGAAGGTGGGTAGACCACTGATTCATGTGATCCAACGGTTAGGAGATGGGATCCAGCAGGTGGTTTGATTAGATCCTATGATCTGATCCAAGGGTGGAGATAAGAGTAGAGAGTGGTGGTGGAAATGGGGTCTTGGAGCAAGATCTGACGGCTGTGATCAAGGTAGAAAGTGACAATGGGGGTCCCATATGGGGGAAAAGATTCAATGGTGTGGAGCGAGGCGCAAAGGAACAGTCAGGATGAGGGCAACAAAGGGAGATCAGACAACCAAGGAGGAGGCCGAGTGGCACAAGGAGAACTAGGCCACGTGGTGGCTCCAGAGAGCGCCATGTGGCCCAATCAAATGATTCAGAAAGGATAAAAATGAGAGAAAATACAAGAGAAATTGAAGGAGATAAATTTAGGAAAAAGTCCAAACATGAAGGTTGTATATCTCGAGGAGATCTATAAGTTTCATGTTGGATAAATAGTTAAAAGAGACCAAATACACACATAAATATTTTTGGAAGTATTTTAAAGGATTAAAAACACTTGTTTTTTTTATTTTGTTATTTTTATCCTTATAATTTCTTTTCAAAACCAAAATAAATATATACAATAATTACTCTAATTTTAGAGTTTTTTAATAAAAAATTTGGAAAATAAAAGGGGTTAATTTATACATAATAATTAGGGATATTTATAGGAAGAGGGTCAATTGTGAATAAAGCAGAATTCATGAAGATTTTTATTAAATTGTTTAATCAAGAAGGATAATAATTAATAGATAATATGATTAATCATAGATTCATCATCCCCCTATACTTAAACTATGCTCGTCCTCAAGTATCTAAAAAATGAAAGAGTCGGATTAATTCCTGACAGTGCATGTGAAGTTTCAAGGCGCAATTCTTTAGAAGGTAGAGATTAAGAGTGCAATATAGTGCTCACATCTTTCAAACTAGGGAAGTATAGATTATTAAGTCTCTAACCCCAATGACTAAGGCTAGTTAACTCAAACTCTCACGATCTCAAAAATCAAGTGTCCAAAAATCCTTAAGCCTTGAGTGATAGTGAATGTGTCAGGAATACATCAACTCCAAAGTTAGTGATTTTTTATTTTTCTAAAATTTGCAATTTTATGTGATTTTGTTAATCTTAAGAGAAATAATGACTGGCCCAAGCTCATATGAATAGTTGCATCAACTTCCTTCCAGTATGAGTATAAGTACAGACCGTTAGATGGCTACTTGTATTACTTCAAAATGGTGCCATTTACATTGTCTTTTAACCACTCATTCTGCTAAGGGATACTGTAGTTCCCTAACTGAGAAGTAACTACTCATTTTAAGCTCAGTAGTCATAATCACTGTTAAAGAAAAGTTTTTGATTTTTTTTATATTTTTATGGAATTTTTGAATAAGGTTAATTGTATTTACAAAACAAGTTAGTAACTCATTTTTGAAAAGATTTTTGAAAACATTTCCAAACTATGTCACATAATATATATATTTTTAAAATATTTTTCAAACGATTTTCAAAACGAGTCAAATCCCATTTTTCTAACCATTATCAAATATTTTTCAAAACAATGTCACACCGTTAGAAAAATTTTCAAAGCATTTACAAACATTTTTACAAAAATCAGTTCAAAAATTCTTATACCCTAACCTCAAAAAAGTTTAAAAATTTTCAAAATATGAGCTATGGCTACAATATATACGGTATATCCCCCTATACTTAACTGTTGCTAAGTCCTCATAACATAAAGTGATATGAAGCCATAGCTTAAGTTAAAATACATGGTGATATACCAGAACTAACTTAGATACCCCCTTATACTTAGGTTAAAATAACTTGAGTATAAGAGGAACAAGAAGAGGGGGGAATATACTTGACTCGGGCCCCCCTATACTTAGGCCGAAAATAGCCTAAGTATTGGATATGGAGCTAGACTGGGGGACCTTGATTGAAGTTAGGGTTAGAGTTAGAGGTGGGGGATGGATTTAGAAAATGTCCGAATCTTCAGAGATGTCTAGTGGATACAAGAAGGTTGGGTAGAATACACAAACCAGGCTCAACCAAGCAAGCACAAACTCATGATTGGCCAATACACACATGAGGACCAACATGTGTTGGTCATTTATCTTTTCTATTTTTATTGGTTATAATTCAAAATTAGACTCCATTGCACATGTCTTAATGATAGGTTTTGGGGAACTATCCTAGGGATACGTCCCCACATCTCAACAATCAATCACAAGCTACGTAAAATGAGGGTATTGCTCTCCCAAAATCAAAGGTTCATTTTATTCTATTTTTTTTGTCGACTTGCATTAACAATCCTAATTTTATACTTAAGGTTATCATTTAATTAAAAGTGAGACATGTTAATAATCCATTGTCTAACGACCATTCCCGATTCAATTTATATATCCTAAGTGATAAACAGAGAGAGAGAGAGAGATATTGAGAAAAGCCAATGCATATGAGAAATTTATGATGAATGTTTAAGAGAAGAACTTACAGTGTCTCCAAAAATGTCCATGCACGTGTAAGACTGTATTTAAATTTTACACTATATCCATGCAAGTCGAGGAATCCACACCTTAACAAGACACTATTAGCCGGAAGAATTTGATTTTAATATGGGTAAATAGATCGATGTTAAGTGCATTTCGATGATTCAAGGAGATGAAGGGAATCTCCTTGATCCTTATTGGTGTGTCCAAACCTACAAATAAAGCACAAAATATTTGAAATAAGGTGAGCTCGGAGAGCCGCGTACCTAACCCTAGGTTCAAACACTCAAGTGAAGCCCCACCCGGACTGGGGTGAAACATGCTCCACACAACACGTACAAAAGTCCAGGTCCATGTACACAAGCGAGCCGTCGAACGAGGACCACTGGAAATGCAATTATTACAATAATATACATAACATGAAAATGACTTGCTAATTAAAATCCTCAAAGTCTTTGGAATTTCTTCTGCAGCTCCTTACAATGGGAGCTCCCAACTCCATGCCTCCATGTAGATCGAATGCCCTCCATCACCACGAGCCCTACCATAAAAGAAGATCGTTAGAAGAATGTCAAGAAAATTAATCGACAGATATGATGCAAAAAAATATAATATGAATACCTGAATTTTTGAAAATAATCAACTTAAATTAATACAATAAAATCCAATAAATAAACAAGGATGAGATGTGTCCCCAGCAACGACACCATCTGATAAACTCTAAATTTGCCTGCTTGATTTGTCATTTTTATCTTCGTAGTATAAGAAGCGATCTTGGATCTCATATAAAATACCACCCCTTTGAATAGGTGGATAATAATTTTACTTGGTAAATATACCAAGGTCGAACAAAGGGACATGAGCCTCCTCGTCGATTTATTGGAAATTAATGAATACATACGAGTGATGAAATTCTTGAATCTAGGTCTCTTGAATGTAGACAAAACAATATGCATAAAATATGCAAGACAAAGATGTAATAAATGAGGTACAAAGATATTATGTAAGACTAATAATAAGCACACATAACGAGAATGTATTTTTTTAATTATTTTAGTTTTATGTAAAATAAATTAGGTACACAATGCAAGAAAGTATGATGCTATGAATGGAAAGATGAGAAGTACGCAAATTTTGGTTTGGGTTTTAGCAATAAAAATGATGTAAGATTATATGATGATGCAAGAACAAATATGCCCTACAAAGAGTCCAATCCGTAAGCAACCAAAAAATGATTCAATTTCATTATCAATGAAGGTATTTTTATTACATTGGCAAAATGGCATTTAATTGAAGAACATATGGAACAAGGAATACATAGAATTTAACATGTTAAATTTTGCCTCAAATCAGTGAAATTATCATGCAATTATGTAGAGAATAAAATTAGAAAAATAATGAAATTGAAAGCAATTGAAATGGAGTCCAGATGCTCAAGATATTCATAATATGGTCTAGGGCATAAATATGAGAAAAAAATGAAAATAAAAAGATAAATATTGCAATTTGGTACTTTGTAGGAGCATATTTGTAACATCATAAAGCTGGTGGGGCCCCACTGTAAATTTCCCAGGCAAGCACACGAGGCACACGTGTCTGGGAAGGACCTCTTTGAAAATCTTGAAACGATAGGGTGTGGATGCAAATTACCCCACTGCACACATTAGGCATGCACATGGATAGGTTCCGGTGAGGCTCGGGTGCCGTTGAAGGAGCCTTGGGCCACGTGGTAGTCGGATGTGGTTCGGGTGGGGGCTCGGTCCCATCGAGCCTCTATGCTTTAATGGGGTAATGTGGAAGACTCCGGGCCATTGGATGGTCACCGAATGGCACCATCCAACGACATCTGTATCTCTAGTTGCTTCATTTCCACTATGATGGTGGTGGCGCAAATGGAGCTCTAGCAAGGTGGCCAGAGCTCCACCGTATCTCCACGTGCTCACTGGAAGCTGGTGAAGGTTGCTGTATGGCTTGCGAGGATGGTTGGGTGGAGGCAGAGCCGAGGCAACCAACGAAGACGGCTGTAGATGAAGGCCCATCGAAGGTGGAGCTCTATAACTGAGCTCCGCCCGAAGTCTGACAATTGAAGGGGTTCCTGCAATTAGTTAGTGGGGGATGGATAGATGAAGCATGCTAAGGCATATGGAGGGCATTGACGACGAAGAAGGTCGGGCCCTTGATGAGATCTCCTCCGCCTCCAGCGGAGGAGATGGCTTGGAGTGGAGAGAGGTCGCAAAGGAAGAAGAGGTTGGTTGGAGGGTGGCATGAGGATCAATGAAGTGCGACGAAGGTGGAGCGAAGGTGAATTAAAAGGGGGACTATGTGCGTACGTCTGTATAAAAGGAAGAAAATCAAGAAAAAGAAGAGAGAGATATTTAACTGACCAGAGAAGAAGAATGGTGAAGGAGGAGCTTGTGCTGAGGCTCTGATCGAGCCTCGGGTTGTCGCTTAACCTGGGCAGCGATTCCAGGGAGCTCAAACAACTGAGGAGGGCCATGACTTGGCCGGTCAGCCAAGGGTCAAAAACATACCTTCACCGTCATCTCTCATCCCTATTATGACCTCTTTATGTCACAGAGAGGTGGAGGGAAGCTAGGCTCAAGCCTTTGCAGCGGTGGATGAAGAGGAACATGGGCACATGAGGGCTTTTATAGGTGGTGGTGCCCAATCGCTATAGTGGTGGTGGTGTTTTGTAACGACCATGTGATGGCTCTGGGGCTCGGTCGAGGGCATTGATGATCGTGCGAGGGGAGGAGGAGATAAGGATACATAGGAGGGTCATCATCGAGTGAAGAGGTGATGAGGCATGGGTGCTAAAAATGGATGGGGAGAAGAGATCAGAGAGGAGAACATGGGAGAGATGGAGTTGCTAGAGGAGTAAGAAGGCATGCATAATGTTGGATTGTGTGATCCAATGGTCAGGAGAAGGGTGCCAATGAGTGGCTTAGATCAGATCCTACAATCTGATCCAAGGGTGGAGAGAAGAGCGGAGAGGGACGGTGGAGATGGGGTCTAGGAGAGAGATCTAACGGTTGTGGTCAAGGCGGGAAGCGACGGCGTGGATCCCATATGGGGAAAAGATCCGATGGTGTGGAGCAAGGTGCAAAGGAGCGCTTAAGATGAGGGCAACAAAGGGAGATCAGACGGCCAAGGAGGAGGTCGTGTGGCACAAGGAGAACTGGGCCATGTGGCGGCTCAAGAGAGCCCCCCCTGTGGCCCAATCAAATTATTCAGAAAAGAGAAACATAAGGGAAAATACAAAAGAAATAAAAGGAGCTAAATTTAGGAAAAATCAAAACATGATAGTTGTAGTTCTCGAGGAGATCTACAAGTTTCATATTGGACAACAAGTCAAAAGAGATCAAATACACAAAGAAATATTTTTGAAAATATTTTTAAAGGATTAAAAACACTTGTTTTAATTGTTTTTTTATTTTTTGTCTTTTTAATTTCTTTTTAAAACCAAAGTAAATATATATAATAATTATTATAATTTTTAGGGATTTTTAATAATAAAAAATAAGGAAAATAGAGGGTTTAATTTATACACAATAATTAGGGATATTTACAGGAAGAGGGTCAATTGTGAATAATGCAGAATTAATGAAGATTTTTATTGAATTGTTTAATCAAGGAGGATAATAATTGATAGATAATATGATTAACCATAGATTCATTAACTCGAATACCATTATTAAACCCAAAGTTCTGATCTCATTTTGGACTGTTTCCTTTAGGGTTTCATCATTAAGCTTTTCATGCGGTCATTAGGAGTCGGTATAGATCATATGCTTTCCAAAAGAATATATCATACCCAAAAATCCTATCTTGCTTCCAAAGCAAGATGACCATCGATGGAATTTGGTTGGCCCCAATACCTCATGAGTGAGCTCATGTGTCCCAGTTTGGTTGTGCACCTGTATGATCCCTTTGAGAGATCGTGTTACTCACTACCAGTGTATAGAACTTGATTAGGTCACAAAACTAATGGTCTGCCTAATGTACATAGTTATACATATAGTAATACATCTGTCTCCGGTCAGAGAACGCGTGCCTACATCGTGATAGAATACGGCATAGGCCTTAGCTATATCGATCTCACCAAGTCAACTCTTTGACTTAACACATCTGAAACATCTGAATCTCTATTCTTATGCAGATGACCTATATCAAGAGGTTGGTCGAATATCAACATTCGAAGAAAGGTTTGCCGTATCCTTCTCAGGTTAGAGATCCTCTCTTGATAATCATTTGACAATACTATATGAGTCCTCAATCTTACTCTTTAGATATCATCCAAGCACCCGCCTCTATGATCCAACCATTGAATCAACAACTGTATGATTATGAAGATGACCATTATACATAGCTGTAATTGTATGAAAGGACCTTATAAGTGCATGCATTCATTAACCTCAGACATGGATTGAAAATCAATAACTTTTATTGATATATAAAAAGGATTACAATAACATTCATTGTAGAAATGGTTCGCCCATGGCTTATCTGTCTAACAGAGTCACTAAAATCCAATCATATTTCATAATCCCTCGGAATGGAAGTGTCATGGTGAGATCCTATATCCTGTAGAAATGTTTCGCCCATGGCTTATCACATCACCCTCAAGTATTCTAAATACCTGTACATCCTATATACTGGAAGACTCAGAATAAAGTTGAAGTTTTAGATCATATTTAAGTTGTCTTCTTCAGGGTTTTATCATTAAGTTTCTCATTTGATCATTGGGAGTTGGTATCGATCATATGCTTTCTAAAAGCATATATCATACCAACAAATTATTGTCATTCTTCAAAAGCATGACAACCATGCATGGAAGTTGGTTAATCCCAATACCTCATGAGTGAGACCATGTCTTCCAGTTCAGTAGTGAACTTATATGATCCCTTTGTAGATTTTATTACTATATTCCCTTGTATGCACACAAGCTCATAGGTGTATAGATCTTGATTAGATCATCAACCTAATGGACTACCAAATGTACATACTAAGACATATAGTAATACATCTATCTGTTGGACATGCGAGCCCACAGCGAGCCATTATGCAATAAATGTTATTGCAAATATCATTCTCTGATCTGAAATGAAGAATAACTAATTTGCATAATAGGTCCATTAGTACAATTAGGGTTATGTACCATGGCCATCTTAATGATCATACAACTATTGATTCAATTATGGAATCATAGAGGTTGGTGCTTGGATGAATATCAAAAGAGCTAGATTGAGGACTCATCAAGCATCGTCAAATGATTGTTAAGAGATGACCTCCAGCCTAGGTAGGAGATGACAATCCTTTCTCATTTAGCTAATATCTGTTCGACCTCTTGATGCAGGTCCTCTGCAAGGGAATAGAGATTTGGAGGTGTCAGATTAGTTAGGTCAAAGAGATAATTTAACGAGATCGAGATAACCAAAGACCAATGTCGCATGTTGTCACGACATAGGCATGCATCCTCTGATCAGAGATAGATGTGTTACTATATGTTTGACTATGTTCATTTAGCAGACCAATCGGTTGATTACCTAACCAAGGTCTATACACCGGCATACTGGTGTGCATGCAAGGTCATATGAGTAATACGATCTCTCAATGGGATCATAAAGGTTCATCGCTGAACTGGAAGACATGAGCTCACTCATGAGATATTGGGAAGAATCAAATTCCACACGTGGTCATCTCGCTTTGGAAGCTTGACTGAATTTCTAAGGTTTGATATATGCTTTTGGAAAGTATATGATCATCACCTAGGTATGATATATGCTTTTGGAAAGTATATGATCGATATCGACTCCAAATGATCGAATGAGAACCTTAATGATAAAATCCTGAAGGGGTCAGTCTAAAAGAGATCTAAAACTTCGGATTTATTCTAGGTCTTCCAGTATGAAGGATGTACATGTATTAGGAATACTTGAGGGTGATGTGATCATAAACGATTGTATAACCATGACACTTCCATTCTGAGGGAGTGATGAAACGTGTCTGGATTTTTGTTACTCTTTTCGTAGAGAAGTAATCTGATCTTAGTCCAACTGATGGACATTGATCTAAATGTAATTCAGATGTAATGAGAGGATTAGATTTGCGGTTTTGATTTAATCAAGCATCTATGGGAGGTCTGCAAGATCTGGATTTGAGATTTGATCTCAATATCCAAGTCACTTTACGTGGAACAATACTATCACCCTGTCCTTATCTCCAAGTATCCGCGGAGAAAGCGCATTATCCTTGAAAGAATTCATGGATAATTTCATTGTTGATATATGTATATGAGTATTGAGAAATAGGATAATTAAATGTGATTTAATTATCATGAGTAATATGAATTTGATTCATATTATTAGGAGAGTTATCTGAGATAATTAAATGTGATTTAATTATCAAAGATGTGAATGTGGTTCATATTATTTGGGCACATGAGAATAGAAATCCAAGATGATTAAATGTGATTTAATTATCATGGATATGAATAATGTGAATTGCACTATCCATATTAATTGATATATTATAAATGTGATTTATAATATATTAGAGAGAAAGAGAGCATATTGTGATTTATTGTTGATTAATTATTGATGTGAATTGGATTCACATTGGATGATTAATTGAAAATATAATTTACATTTTGTTTTGGGATGTGAATGTGATTCACAATTTTCAAATGGCATGATTGCAAGGTTCACAAGATAATTATGAATTATTTTTTTGTGAAATAATTTACAACAATTTTCGTTGTAAATCTTGGATATATCATGAGACTATGAGATCTCATGAGATAATGAGATCTCATGAGATAGTGAGATCTTAAGAGAAGAGTGGCCGTCCCCCCTTTTTAAGGGGAGGAGGTTTATCTCCTCATTATCTCCAAGACTAGTCAAATTGATTTAATTTTGAATTGATATATTGATTTATCAATATATATTAATTTAAATTAAATCAATTATTGTTGTGTTTTTACAACAACATCATGGCCATTGAAAGAAACACAAATCAATCTCATCCATTTATTTTGTGTTGTCCATGGATAGAGATCTATTGATCCCAAAATCCTATATAAGAAGAGGCACCCCTTGCTCTTCGATAAAAAAGTTTACAACGTAAACTAATGCTCTCTCCCTCTCTCTCTACATGCCAAGTCTCTCTTCCTCTCTCTCCTGTGGCCGTCTGATAAAGAGGGACTCTCGAGGGTCTGCTAATCAAGCTCAATTAGCATCACTGTGGTGACCGCTTAAGAAAACCCTATTTTAGTCAACAATTAACCCACAATAATTAATCAAGAAATGAAGTACCAAAAATGTGGAGTTAAAATTTATTATAACTATACATGCAAATGTGTATAGCGTGTAAGCATGTGTAGACGTCGAACACTTGGAGCAAACAGGAGAAGGAGGCATGAGAAATGCACAAAAATCCTGTCATTTAGCTCTTGTACATTTTATTATTTTTGTGGGTTTTTGATTTTATAATATTTTATTTTATTTTTGTTTTTATGATTTTTATTTGATTTTTAATTTTCTAATTTTGTATTTTCTTTTTATATTTTTATCTTTTTATATTTTCTTTTTCTTTTACATAAACAATATAGCCAGTATAAGGTTTTATTTATACAATATATAGTAATATGTTTATAATTACTATTAACTATAGATAAAATTCAGAAAAAAATGTTTTTAGGTTTTTTATATTTTTTCAAAAGTTTATGCTAATTTTTATGTATTTTTAAAGTCAAAAATATCCTGAATAAGGGATTAATTAAATAAACCAAAATTGATTTGGGTTTTAAAAATAATAAATGAGTCCCAAAATTACGCAAATTTATTTTAATAGATAAATAATAATATATAGATAATTATAAAAAGGAAAAACACCTTTTTTTGTATTTTTTAGAATTTTTATATTTTTTGTTGGATTTTGGAGCTTTTTGATTTTTTTAATTTTCTTTTTCTTATTTGTAGGTGTTTTTGTTTTCTAGATTTAAAAAAAAATCAAAATATACCATTCATATTTTTTTGGAATTTTTCAAAAGTTTTTATATTTTTTTATATTTTATAATATAGGTAGGGATTATTTAGACTTCTTTTTAATTTTAATAAAAAGATTAAATGCAAAAAATGAAAGTGGACACATGACGTGAAAGTACATTGCATGGAGCATCTAATCCTATTTTTATGGATTTTTTAGGAGCAAGCTAGCTATTTTAAATAAGTAGATAAAAGCTACAAAAATACATATCCTAGCAAGGACATAACTGCAAATAAAATAAAGTCTGGGGGGGCTCTGTACAAATTTGCCAAAAATTTAAATGTAATTAAAAATTTATTGTACTATTCAACAAATACAAAAACGCCTATGGCATACAAGCAAAATACCCGTCACGTGGGACTACACGTGACACACGCTAGGAAGGACCAAAATGCAAATACATGAAAGTTCAGGGGTCTCTGCACAAATTTCACAAAAAAATATATAACGTTAAATTCAATTTATTAGACTATTTATAAATACACTAACAAATAGGGGCTTACAAGCAATTTTGCCTCCTCACGTGGATGACAAGTGAGGTGACGTGGACTGGACCCAAATACAAATAAAATAAGTATAGGGGCCTAGTTACAAAATGTCCAAACTATTTAACCGTTTAACTTTTATTTACAAGACTAAATAATAAATACAAAAATGATGGGGAAGAGTACGCAATTTAGCCCTAATAAGGCGCGATCGGACAATGTTTAAGACTTCACTTGACACGTGGCATGATCCTAACTACCCGTATAGCTTCACATATAGACGCTGGCGATTAGATCACTGGAGATGATCTGATGGTTCGAAGCGAGGCTCCATCGGATGGCTGAGATCAAAACTGGAGCGGGGAGCTCCATCGAACGACAACTGCTCTCCACGAAGAACAGGGAAGAAAGGCTTCTTCCCTGAGCTTCGTCCTTGATTTCCTCCCTCCTCCGGCATTCTTCTTCGATGGCGATGGGCTCTATCGTCCGGGGAGGCGATCCACATCTAGTGGTAGTCGAGCGGAGGTCCGGGAGGCTGTGTAGAGGCCTGGCGAGCCCGATTAAGCTTGGAGCTCCAGCAACCTCCTTTCCTGTAAAAATCGACTCCCTTTGGAGTCCTTGGGCCCTCCAGACCCTGCATAAATTCAGTAGACAAAACCAAGGGGCTGAGGGTTCTTATTGGTCGAAATGGATGGGAAATGGGTGCAGCGGAGGTCTCCGGCGAGGGTGGTGGAGATGGAGACTTGATCTTCAGATCCAGTGAGGATCTGAGTGAGTGAGGATGCGTGAGGTGAAGGGAAGCGAGAGGGGAATGGAATGAGGGCAAAAGCGGTGGTCGAAGACAGTCAGAACACGGTGAAATGTTTGCCGGAGCGGAGCTCCGACGACCTACGAAATGGTCGATTACGGCTAATCCTAAGGCCTAAATGCTAAATTAATGACATAAATAAAATGCTAACATTAAAATCTATCTAAAATAATTGAAAGGTGTGGCTCTTACCTGGTTGTGACACCAGGGAGAAGGACGACTTCATAGTGATGGCCTTGGGCGCACCCCCTCCTCTTCGAGCTACCATCCATCTCAGGGGACCTCCATCTGTCACCTGGATGCACTCTAGGCTGAAATGGCGGAGCTCTAGGACTCGGAAAGTGACCAAAATTGAGAGGGACAAGGAGGTTCTTATTTATAAACAATTCCAACACCCTTATTTGACCAGCCTAAGTCGATGATTCGAAGCTATGTATAATGTGTATAAGGCGTGGGCGTGGATGATGATGGATCTGGGAGTAATTCCCGTGAAGATATCGAAGTCGATGGATGGCTGGATTATGTGCGAAAAATGGTGGAAATTGCGGGGACAAGACACTTCTAACGGACCAAGTAGCAGATGGGACAGTTGACCAGAGGTCAACAGTCCCTGCGCAGCCATTGGGCCACTCAGACCACAAAACAACAAAACAAGAAATTTAATTTAAAAATAATTAATTAAAAATAGTAAAAAATTTTATTAATTTTTGTGTATAAAATAATTTTTTTATTATTTTATGTAGTATTTTATTATGATTTTTATTTAATTTTTTGCATATTTTATTACAAGTTTATTTTTAATGGCTTATTTCTAGGTATAATTACCTATATTTTGTACATTTTTATTTTTATTTTGTATAATTTTATTTTATTATTTTATTCTATTATTTTTTTATTTACAACTTATTTTTGTGAGTATAAATATATTTTTATTTTATTTTTATGATGTTTTTTGTATGTTTAAATAAATAAATGTGTATATTGCATATGTCTATCTATAGCCATTTTACCTATGTTTTATATACATCTTTTTATTTTAATGTATTTTGTTGAGTTTTATTTTAGTTTTGTTTTTTTAATAAAATATAAATAATATTAAGAATATTATAAATTTATAAAAGAATAAAGAATTACAAAATAAATTTCCGCTTTTATTTATATACAGGTATAATCATAGGTATTTTCTCTATGCATTCTCAAAGACTTAATTTTTTTTTGCATTTTCTTTTTGATTTTATTTTAATTTTAATATGTAAATGTATTATACATAATATTTACAAAATTATAAAAAATATGAATTAGTAAAAATAATAAGCGATAAATAAAATGAATATTTTAATCGGTAGAATGTACACTGAGGGCTTAAAACCTAACTTTCACACAGTAACTCCAAAAAATATAAAACCGCCACTATTAAATAGCTTGTGAAAAGTTATATACAATTAGAGTGATTTTGATATGTTTTGAGTTTTTATTTGAAAGATATGGGTCTGTGAAGTTTGGTTTTTGGTTTTTTATTTTGTGTATAAAATGTATACTGTGTATTATTTTTGTACAAACTCAATTTTGTATTTTTATTTACATTATTATCTAAAACTTTAATGTACAAGGTTTCTTCATTTGATGAATAAACAATAAAGAATAAAGTAGGTGTCAAAAATGCATAAATAATGAATGAGTAAATGACAATTTTATTGTATTTTGGCCCTTATCTCCCCCTACTTTATTCCTTGTCGACCAACTCAATTCTTGACTTGGTCGTGGGGTTTACGGTCATAAAATATTTTCAATATTTTATTCCTTTTTCTTTTCTTCTCTTTATTCAATAATTTTAGCATTAAAAACAATATTATTTACACAATAAATGTAATAAATAGTGGATGCTATTTTGTACAAATTAATGCCATTTACATGCATTAGCTAGGGTTTTTATGGCCAAAATGATAGAATAATGCTGATGAAATGGAGATTCATCACCCCTATACTTACCTTTGCTAGTCCCTAGCAAACACTTAAGCAATAAATAAAAAGAATGTATAAAGAAGAAAAGAAAAAGAAAAAAAAGAGTGAAGAGAATTGCTTTCAGTTGCAACACTTGCCCTTACAAAATTAAAGTTTGGAGCTCAGGTTAGACCTTGATGTGAGAATGTGTGTGGAACCTGATCGGGAACCAAATTTAAAGCACAACAGCCTTCGAGAGTCACATAACTTGGTTCAAACACCTCAATAGCCTGGTTAGAACTAGCCTACATCATACACAAATCCTTATGACTATGAAGCTAACTTGTACAGTGTAAGTGATAGTGGCTCTCCCCAACTGAAATGACAAAGGATCTGACTTCTCTAGAATGACAACCCAATGATTCCCCAATCTAGCACTCTATCCTCGAGGAGCGAGGTATTCCCTTCTAAGTTCAAGTGGCATCCAACTCAAGAGGAGGAGGTAAAGAAAAGAATGGACCGTAGCCAGTGGATCTACCTATCCTGGGATGCATGACCAGTGTAGTCAAGTCATCCAGATGCAGGCTCACATGGTATACCTTTGTTGCTCAAGCTTGCTTATTTTCTATACAACATATATACATACTCCAGCAGACATTTTATTTTTTATTTACAAGCATGTCCACTTTTTTGGATTTTTTAAATTTACAAAAAATATTTACAGCAACATTTACATAATGAGTTTTTCCTCTTGAACCAAAAGACTATCCCTCTTTCGAAGCTTTATTGCAACCCACACTCTCCTGTCTTTAGACTTCATTGTAACTGGACAAGGTTGGGGTGCACTTCCCTCCCTAAACGAGGACGACTGTTTCCACCCGTGTGCATCTCAGACTGACAAATCCAACCCCCTCACCACTCCAACTGAGTTGAGCCAAGTGATAGGTGTAAGTGTCCAACTTAGGTCACGGCCGACAAGAGTCATGCGTGCGTCTCGAAAGGTTCTAGTTAGTCAGTTGAGGTGACTTGAACCCAGCCCTGCGTCTCAAAGAATTAAGTCAGTACCCTAAACCTAGTTCCCATAAGGTTCCAGTGCAATTAGGTGCGGTAAGGTCCAACTAAGCTCCAATCTTCGACTTTATTGGACTTGTTCAATCATCAAGCTCAATCAAAAAGAATATGAATGCTATGCAAATGCTATGTACAATGATGTAAAGAATGATGCATTTTTTTCAAAAAGAATTTAAAAATCAAAGAATCTTTTTACAAAAAGATTTTGGAAAATAAAAAGAATTTTGACACACAAAGTATAAAATACTTACAACTATTTATAAGGACGTGTTTCTTTTTATTAACGAGAGTTAAGAATTTATAGAATTTACAGGTTTACACAAATTGATTTATTTAGGTATATTTAAACAATTGATAAAGATCTTTATTTATATATGTATATCCATTTCAATCCTATTTAATTATACATTCATTCCTAAATTTTTTTTTGAAAACAATTTTCAAAAATATAGTGCAGAATAATTTTTGCAAATATTTATAAATATTTGAAAGCCATTTTGCAAAGATTTTTCAAAAAAATATATATACATTTCTTAAAAATATTTTTACGAACATTTTCAAAATCATTTGCAAATAGGTTTTCAAATCCTTTATTTCACACAAAGAAAAGAATTTTTGAACCAAAATATTTTTACAAAGGTTGAAAACATTTGACAAAAAGTTCTCCAAACGATTTACACCATTTTCAAATAATTTTGCAAAAATATTTTTAACCTGGTTTATTAATCAGTATATACAAAAAGAATTTGAGGAATGATTGTTGTTTATTAAATAATGTTTAGTGAATTATATAATATTTATATAGTATATTTAGCCATATTTATTATTAATAATACGAAAGTACGAGTTAGGGATAAAGTATATACAGAATATATACGCCCACCTATACTTAGCATGAGCTATGTCCTCATAGATCGAAGAGAAAAAGAGAAGACATAACTCGTACTGAGTATAGAAAAGCCTATACTACACTGACTAAAGAATGAACGAATGAAGGGATAAATGAATAAGAAGTTAACCGTCCCCCCTATACTTAGGATCAAGTAATCCTAAGTATAGAAGGCTGTACACAAAGTAGGGAGTGTCAAGGATGGGAATAAAATGAACAGATCACAGCTTGGGGTGTCTCCCCCTATACTTAGGGTGTAATATCCCTAAGTATAACAGAGTAACAACAAGAGAGGAGACAGTGGAGGGGATCAAAGAATGAACGAATCAGGGTGCACACCCTCCCTATACTTAGGGCAAAGTACGCCCTAAGTACAGAAAACTGACACAAAGGGGTGACACCTTTTCTGTAGATAAATAAAAATGAAAAGGAAAAGAAGAAAAGAAGAAAAGACAGAGATATACAGATAAATGAAAAATGTCGTGGAGAATGTACACATCACTCCCTCTATACTTAGGATGAAAGCTCCCTAAGTATAAGAAACAATAGGAGTGATGAAACAGGACCGAGAAAGAACAACGCGGTGTATACCCCCTATACTTAGGACAAATTACGTCCTAAGTATAGTCACATAGATATGACGAAAGATCTAAGGCACATGTGACATATGGGAGAAAGAATGAATGTAAAACAAAACACATATATACAAAAGTAGGTAGTCTGGTGAGGTACATGACGATATCTAACAAGTGAATACCATACTTTCATCGTCGTTTCCCTGTGAGAACGAGGACACAACCAGATAGTGAACAGACACCTGGATATGCACTTAAGTGGGTGTCAGCTACCGGGGACAAGAGATCGAAAACTAAACCAGGGGTCGGTAGCGAAAGCAAAACATCAGCTCATAAGGAAGGAAATGAGTGAGCGGAGCTGATACCGTAAGCCATGGAGGAAGAAAGAACAGTATAGACTCCTCCAAGTCAATCATGGTCTTCGAAAGATATAAAAGTTAAAGAGCAGGAGACAACAGCGTGATATCCGGTGATCATAGAGTCAGGAAGACACAGGAATATACTGAACAACAAGAAATATGGCTCAACTTTACGAGGGTCCTCAAGGTAAGCAGGATCATAGAGTAATCAGAAGACTCGGCTCCGTGCTCCAACAAAGAGGAGACACAACCAAGGAGGAGATCGAGTACCAAAATCTGCAGACTCGACTTCATGCCCCTCCAGAAAGGAAGCACCCGAAGTGAAGCCGAGTACCTAAAATATGATGTACCCTCCCGTAGATAACCCTCGGAGAGTAATACATGCTAATCAATGAATAATTAGAATAGATGCCCACCCTTGCGAGGGCCGTCAAGGCGAGCGAGCTCAAAGGAGGCAGATCCATCATACGGATCACAGAAGTGGTCTCAGTAGATGACAAATCATCTACCAACATAAGAGACTGATGAGTCAAGAAAATGTGACAATGTCTCGCAAACAACCCTCGGGGAGCGTACTGCCAACTAAGAAAGGAATAATTAGAGCAAAAGGGCTCATCCTTGCGAGGACCGCTAATGAGAGCAGACTCAAAGGAGTCTAATCATATGGGTCTCAAGATCCAATAGATCAGATAGACCATAAGCAGCGGGGACCGGAGGATAAATTAGACAACTCGACTCCGTGCTCCCACCAATAGGAGACACAGTCAGAACGAGGAACCGGGCGTAAAGAAAATGTTGCATTTTCCCACAGCTAGTCCTTGGGGAACTATGCAATCTAAGCAGTGCATAGCTCATCCTAGTGAGGGTCGCCAAGAGAGAGGACTCAAAGGAGTCAATCATAATGGTATCGGTAGACGATAGATCGTCTACCAGCAGAAGAGACCGCAGATCTAGCAAGGTGTCATAGTCTCCCACAGATAACCCTCGGATAACACTATGAACTAAGCAAGGAATAATCATAAAAGTGATGCTCATCCTTGCAAGGACCGTCAAGGAGAGGAGACTCAAAGGAGTCTGTGACATTGACCTCGTGTACCGACATATCGAGCATCTATTCATACATGGAGGCCAATCAATAAATCGGACGATGCGGTTTCGGGCTCCACTACGATGGAGATAGAATCAATGTATGAAATCGGTCATAAAGAATGTGTCGCATCCTCCTGCAGATAGTCCTCAGGGAGTAATACGAACTAGGACAATCACATTATGGGATTGCTGGCATCAAATCTCAGGTCCTCAATAGCAATTAATCAATCAATAATCAGGAGGGCATAAGATCATGTGGGAGATAAATAATCAGATCAATCAAAAAACATCCCTCAAATCAATCAAATCAGCTGAGATGGCACGAAAGATAATCAGAAATCCTCTGGGTGCCATGGGTGGATGATATAGTCAAGAAATCAAGGATGGATCAATAAGGTAGATGAGAGACATCATGTGGGTTCCACACACTTATGTCGGGAAGCATATATCAAAATAATCAATCAATCCTCAAAATTAAGATGGATGGAACGTCAAGATAGATAGATCAATCAATGCTCATAAACCATCATCAAATCATCAAAGTATATCACAACCTCAATCCGGTGCGCGAGATCAAAATCATCAAATAAAAATCATATCTAATAATCGTGCATCATCCAAGTCCGCAATAAGCTCCTATGCACATATCGAAAGTCAAATCCACCAAGAGTAAGGTATCAATCTCAGTGTCCTCAAAACATGTCCGACTTACTCCAATAATCAATGTAAGTCTAAATCCTTGATGCAAGCGATACCTACCAACACAACAATCCAGGGTAATAGAAGGGATGATACGGGGGACACGAGGAGGGTGGGCAAGAAGAGAGATCGAAAGATCTGGCGAAGATGATTGAGCTCTAGAGCCAATATCACGACTCAATGCAAATGAAGAGATATATGTATAAGAGAGGTAGAAGACTCAAAGATGAAAAAGGACGACTCACACGAATGGGACCGATAACTCAAAAAGATATGGAAATGCAAATGGACTCCAAGTCACAATCAATACAAAAAGCAAACCCCCAGTTCACCTACTCAACATAGTGAAGACTGAGATGTGGTCTTTTTATCTTGTCGATTTTAGAGTTAGGTGATCATCACAAAGTTGCACACACAGAAGATAGGCTTGGGATTTGGGCACTATTCCTTAGCGTGTGCGTAGGAATAAAATGCACATACAAGGAGGGGGTTGCTTTCCCCAAGACAAGGGATGCATTACATTTAATTTTTAAGTTCAATAGAATTTACAGCCCCAATTTTATTTAAGTTATCACTTTTTTTGTTATTTTTCAATGCACATGCCTATAGGGGTTTCCAATTCCATTTAGCATCCTAGGTGGTCAAAATCAGAGGGAGAAGGTCGGAAAAGACATGCAAGTCAGAAAATGATTGATGCATGCCAAGTAAGAGGACTTACAGTGCTTCCCAGCTCTCTCCATACAGGATGCTAGATAGAATTGAAAACATATGCTATATGAGATGCAATCCGATGAAATCGCCCTAGGATAGTAACAACTATTATCGTGAAGCACAAAATGCTAAGTATTCAGAAGCAAGATCCAAAAGTCTGGTCTCTGAAGTGCATTGGTGTCTGCCACAACGAATCCTGCAGACGTTGTATAAATAGCAATTATTATTTGACTAAGTCCAAGCATGGTTCTATAGGTACATGCAAATATACTAGGGGCTTTGGACCTTAATCTATCGTCAAGCAATCCTAAGCTAGGGCTCATTTATACAAAATAAGAAAAAATAAAAGCGAAAAAGCGAAAAAGCATCAAAACTGTCGAGGCCCCCAAGGGAACAATCCCTCGGGCAATGGACCTCGGGAAGTCGGAGTGTCTCTGAGTCCCGTATTATTACAGTTATAGAGTCACTCTCTCACATAAATTTACTTTTTTTTAAAGAAAAAATGCATAATATGAAACTGGAGACTACCTCCAAAATTCCTCCAAGTCTGAATTTGCTGCTCTCTCCTGCCGTCCCGATCAGAATGCCGGCTCCGCATTGCTTGGGTGCATAGGTTCTCCTAGGAGATCCTCCATCGTGCCGCGGTCCCTTGCAACAAATTCAAATAAGAAAGAATGTCAGACACTTCACAATAATATCAAATAATAGAGAAAAATAAATAAATAAATAATGCAAGAGTTAAATATATGAAGAATCAAGAGATAATAGACAGAAATCAAATAATCTCCTACTACGCGACGTTGCTCCCTAGCAACGATGTCATTTGATAAAGAGGGACTCCTGAGGGTCTGCTAATCAAACTCAATTAGCGTCGCTGTGGTGACCGCTCAAGAAAACCCTACTTTAGTCAACAATTAACCCACAATAATTAATCAAGCAATGAAGAACCAAAAATGTGGAGTTAAAATTCATAATAACTCTACAAGCAAATGTGTATAGCGTGTAAGCATGTGTAGAGGTCGAACACAGGGAGTAAATGGGAGGAGGCATGAGAAATGCATAAAAATTCTGTCTTTTAGCTCTTGTCCATTTTATTGTTTTGTGGGTTTTTGATTTTATATTTTTTTGATTTTATTTTTTGGTTTTATAATTTTTTATTTGATTATTAATTTTCTGATTTTGTATTTTCTTTTTATATTTTTATCTTTTTATCTTTTCTTTTACATAAACAATATAGCCTATATAAGGCTTTATTTACACACATAAACAATATAACCTATATAAGGCTTTATTTACACAATATAGTAATATGTTTATAATTACTAATAAATATAGATAAAATTCAGAAAATAAGTTGTTTTTGGGTTTTTAATATTTTTCTAATGTTTTTGTATTTTTCTAGAAATTTATGCTAATTTTTATGTATTTTCAAAGTAAAAAATATCCCAAATAAGGGATTAATTAATTAAATCGAAATTGATTTGGGTTTTAAAAATAATAAATAAGTCCCAAAATTACCCAAATTAATTTTAAAACATTAATAATAATATATAAATAATTATAAAATGGAAAAAAATATTTTTGGTATTTTTTAGAATTTTTATATTTTTGTTGGATTTTGGAGCTTTTTGATTTTTTAATTTTCTTTTTCTTATTTTTAGAGGTTTTTGTTTTCTAGACTCAAAAAATATCAAAGTATACCATATATATATTTTTTGGAATTTTTAACAGGTTTTTATATTTTTTTTAGTATTTATAAATTAGGCAAGGGTTATTTAGGATCCTTTTTTATTTTAATAAATAGATTAAATGAAAAAAATGCAAAGTGGATGTGGCATGAAAGTATAATGCTGGAGCATCTAATCCTATTTATGTGGCTTTTTAGGAGCAAGCTTGCGATTTTAAATAAATACAAAAAGCTACAAAAATACATATCATGACAGGGGCATAACTGCAAATAAAATAAAGTCTAAGGGGCTCTGTACAAATTTGCCAAAAATTAAAACGTAATTAAAAATTTATTGTACTATTCATCAAATACAAAAATACCAGGGGCATACATGCAAAATACCCATCACGTGGGACTACAAGTGATGCACGCTGGGAAGACCAAAATGCAAATACATGAAAGTTCAGGGGTCTCTGTGCAAATTTAACAAAAAAGATATAACGTTAAATTCAATTTATTAGAGTATTTATAAATACATAAACAAACAAGGGCTTACATGCAATTTTGCCACCTCACATGGGACGACACGTGAGGTGACATAGACTGGACCCAAATGCAAATAAAATAAGTACATGGGCCTAGTTAAAAATGTCCAAATTATTTAACACTTTAACTTTTATTTACAGGACTAAATAATAAATACAAAAATAGCGGGGGAGAGTATGCAATTTACCCCTAATAAGGCGCGATCGGACGACGCTGAAGACTTCACTTGACACGTGGCACGATCCTAACAGCCCGTACCACTTTGCAGATGGATGCTGGCGATTAGATCACCGGAGATGATCTGATGGTCGAAGCGACGCTCCATCAGACAGCTGAGATCAAAACTGGAGTGGGGAGCTCCATCAAACGACAGCTGCTCTCCACGAAGAACAGGGAAGAAGGGCTTCTTCCCCGAACTTTGTCCTCGATTTCCTCCCTCCTCCGGCATTCTTCTTCGATGGCGATGGGCTCTACTCGTCCGGGGAGGCGGTCCACAGTTAATGGTAGTCGAACAGAGGTCTGGGCGGCTGTGTAGCAGCCTCGAGAGCTCGGTTAAGCTTGGAGCTCTAGGAACCTCCTTTCCTGTAAAAATCGACTCCTTTTGGAGTCCTTCGGCCCTCCAGACCCTACATGAAACTCAACAGACAAAACCAAGGGGCTGTGGGCTCTTATTGGTTGAAATGGATGGGAAATGGGCACGGCGGAGGTCTCCGACGAGGGTGGTGGAGGTGGAGACCTGATCATCAGATCCAATGAGTATACGAGTGAGTGAGGAGGCGCGAGGAGAAGGGAAGCGAGAGGGGAATGGAATGAGGTCAAAAGCGATGGTCGAAGACAGTCGGAACATGGTGAAATGTTCGCCCGAGCGGAGCTCCGGCGAACTACGAAATGGCTGATTACGGCTAATCCTAAGGCCTAAACACTAAACTAATGACATAAATAAAATGCTAACATCAAAATCTATCTAAAATAATTGAACCACGCAGCTCTTACCTGGTTGTGACACAAGGGAGCAGGACCACACCGGAGCGGTGGCCTTGGGCGCTCCCCCTCCTCTTCGAGCTACCATCCATCTCAGGGGACCTCCATTTGTCACCTGGATGCACTCTAGGCCAAAATGGCGGAGCTTTAGGACTCGAAAAGTGACCAAAATTGAGAGGGACAAAGGAGGTTCTTATTTATAAACAATACGAGCACCCTTATTTGACCGTCCTAAGTCGATGATTCGAAGCTATGTACAATGTGTACAAGGTGTAGGCGCGGATGATAATGCATTTGGGAGTAACTCCCGTGAAGAGATCGAAGTCAATGGATGGCTGGATCATGCGCGAAAAATGGCGGAAATCGTGGGGACAAGACACTTCTGACGGGCCAAGTAGCAAATGGGATAGTTGACCAGAGGTCAACAGTCCCTACGTAGCCATTGGGCCACACATGCCACAAAACGGCAAAACAAGAAATTTAATTTAAAATTAATTAATTAAAAATAATAATCAATTTTATTAATTTTTGTGTATAAATAAAAAATGTTTATTATTTTATGTAGTATTTTATTATGATTTTTATTTATTTTTTGGCGCATTTTATTACAAGTTTATTTTTAATGGCTTATTTATAGGTATAATTACATATATTTTGTACATTTTTATTTTTATTTGTATATTTTTATTTTATTATTTTCTTCTATTATTTTATTTATTTATAACTTATTTTTGTGAGTATAAATATATTTTTAATTTGTTTTTATGATGTTATTTGTATGTTTAAATAAATAAATTTATATATTGTATAGGTCTATTTATAGGTATTTTACCTATATTTTATATATATCTTTTTATTTTAATGTATTTTATGGAGTTTTATTCTAGTTTTGTATTTTTAATAAAATATAAATAATATTTAGAATATTATAAAATTATAAAAGAATAAGGAATTAAAGAATAAGTTTCCCCTTTTTATTTATATACAGGTATAATCATAGGTATTTTGTCTATGTATTCTCATAGACTTATTTTATTTTGCATTTTCTTTTTGGTTTTATTACAATTTAAATATGTACATGTGTTATAAATAATATTTACAAAATTATAAAAATATGAATTTGCAAAAATAATAAGGGATGAATAAAATGAATATTTTAATCGACAAAATGTACAATAAGGGCCCAAAATCTAACTTTCACACAGTAACTCCAAAAATATAAAACCACCACCATTAAATAGCTTGTGAAAAGTTATATACAATTAGAGGTGATTTTGATATGTTTGAGTTTTAATTTGAAAGATATGGGCCTGTGAAGTTTGGTTTATGGCTTTTTATTTTGTATATAAAATGTACACAGTGTATTATTTTTGTACAAACTCAATTTTGTATTTTTATTTACATTATTATCTATAGCTTTCATGTACAAAATTTCTTCATTTGATGAATAGATAATAACGAATAAAGTAGGTGTCAAAATGCATAAATAATGAATGAATAAATGGCAATTTTGTTGTATTTTGGCCCTTATCTCCCCCTACTTTATTCCTTGTCGACCAACTCAATTCTTGAGTTGGTCTCGGGGTTTAGGGTCATAAAATATTTTTAATATTTTATTCCTTCTTCTTTTCTTCTCTTTATTCTATAATTTTGGCATTAAAAACAGTATTATTTACACAATAAATGCAATAAACAATGGATGCTATTTTGTACATTTAATGCCATTTACATGTATTAGCTAGGATTTTTAAGGCCAAAATGATAGAATAAAGGTGATGAAATGGAGATTCATCACCGTCCATCAAGGAGCCTTAGAGAGACTCGCTATCGCCGCAGCATCGTCACTATGCTGCCGGATCATCTACTCGTGGATCTCCATCTCCTTTGGTGTGCCTTGCTCATGAAGAAGATGTTGGATCTCGTGTGTCGAGATTAGGAGATCCATCTCTTGGATCATTAATATGTATTGCGAGAAGGGCGCTTCTCATCAACACGCTAGCAAGCATCTCCTCCGTTGGATCGGACTAGAGACAGGAGGTCTCTTCGTTTAGAGACTCAATCACAGCCATGCTTCAAGAGGTAAATCTTATACCTAATTGTGGTTTAGATGAAATGATAAAAGAAATGTTTTTGGATCATATGGTTTCATCACATTAAAAATTTTAAATTCCGCTGCATTGAGCAACTAGTGCGTCTAGTCGCTCCTTATTGCATACGATGCGATCCTCACACTTCTGTGATGCGCTTAAGGATCTCCCAATATCCTTCAAGTGATATCAGAGCCAGGTTGAAGGTTTTGATTCGATCCATAAACCTAAGAAGATTTTTGCTCGTTAGGGTTCGTGAAAGTTTTATCCCATTTTAATTTTCGCAGCCCAGTTTTTTGATAAATTTCAGCTCTGTTTAAAACGTTTAAGCACTAAATATTAAGTTTATAACTAATTAAGGAAACAGTAGGATTTGAGTTTGCATGATTTGGAATCTGATAACTCTAGTTATGATCTTTTTTATGACCATATATCCACTATTTCGGGGATGGTGAATGATGATGACACTAAGGAGTTAATTACTATTTGAAACGCCTAAAAATGCATGCTAATCATAGATTCTGTTTTAAATCAAGTTAGCAAACTTTAGAAACTGATTTTACATAATTTTGATTTAAAATGAATGAGATATGCTAATTTTAGTAAGTGAGGGTCACTGCTGAAAATTGCAATCCTAATCATGAACCTTGTGATAGTCATTTAAGAAACTTATGAAATTAATGGTTAATTTCCTGGAATAATTATGGATAATATTTGGGAAATATTTGAATGATAATTGTTCCCTTAAATGACATTGCCTCAACCAATAAATGATTAGATTTGATCTAGATCATTAATTGGTTACTTGATACACTTTCAACAAACATGTTACTTGAATATGTTTGGGAATTTGTCTAGCAAATTTCCTTATAATCAAAATGGTTTTGATAATTACTATATTGTATAATTTTGGTTGAAAAATCGATTATCATCTCAAGTACAAAGTGATCGACTTGGCATTATCTTTTCTCGAGGCGGATATGGTGTCTAGTCGAGGAGCGTTGGGGTAGCAGGTTGCACCGTGTGCAGTCTGTCCCCAATCCCGTCGGTACTTTCCATGACAGTGGGTAGGGAACGGATAATGCTTGAGAGATCATAATGTATTTTTTCTAATTATTAAAATTCAAAATAATACGTATTTGAGATAATACCATATTTTCAAGTAACAATAAAGAATGTTTGTTGGATATTAATTAGATCATTAATTTAGTATGATTAGATTAATTGGAATCCAATTAAAACTAAAACACTCTATTATAAATAGAGTTGTTATTTCCCTTGAAAGAATTAATCATAATGAATATGATTCATAATGATTAATTAGAATTTGAATATGAGGTGGAGGATCACATAAGTGACATCCATGGTCTCCCGTCAAGGTGAAGGGTTCCGTCGCCAGGGATTGTATGTAGGAGACGCCTGTCCGAAGCGACAACTCCTACATACAAGCACATCTGGATCGGGCTCTTTTCTTCTCGAAAGAGTAAGGCCATATACGTAGTGACCCCAATATCGGTTCCTCATATTATTGGGGCGATATTGGATTGTGCATAGCAAGTTCTTATCCTGTTGACAGTTGGTTCAATTAATGACGGGTCAACATCACCTTAGGGGTAGTGGGCCCAGGTGTTAAAGACCAAATTGGGAATGCAAGTTGGACTTGCAAGGCGGAATAAGTTCCTGCTTCTTTTTATCTGAGTTGTAGTTTCTCATATTATTGGGATGCAACAAAGTTAGAAAGGAGATCCCAGATCTTGTTGAGATATAATGGTAAGTATATCTCTTACGTTGAAAGTGATTAAGGGAATGAACTTTCAGTGTTGACAAGGAAAGATACAACAACAACAACAACAACAACAACAAAGCCTTTTCCCACAATTAAGTAGGGTCGGCTACATGGATTCTTCGCCTCCATTCAGATCTATCTTGGGTCAATCTCGGACTTATATCCGAAAAACTAAGATCCCTTCGTATAGTCTCTTTCCAACACTTTTTGGGCCGTCCTCGCCCTCTCTTAGCCGGCTCAACATCCCAACACTCGCATCTCCTAACCGGTGCATCAGTTGACCTTCTTTGCAAATGACCAAACCATCTTAAGCGGTTTTCTCGCATCTTATCCTCGATTGGAGCTACACCAACTTTATTTCTGATTGCATCATTTCGAATCTGATCTTTACGTGTATGTCTACACATCCATCTTAGCATTTTCATTTCTGCTACAGCCATTCTCTGCACATGTCTATGGTTCACAGGCCCGGGTAAATGAGGAGGGTTGCGCGTTAGGTAGCCGACAGCCAGCGTAGGAGAGATAAATTTGTAAATAGTGTTCTTAAAGTTCTTCTAAAAACACTATTTATGAATTTATCTCGAAACCGTTCGGATCTTTTAAACATGGACAAGGAAAGATAACTTTGATATAAAAATTCCTAAATGAAAGTAAAATGTCTATATATATTTATGCAAATTTCTTATTTCATATAATCCTTCATTAAACCCACTCAATACTATACTCAATAATAACCGGTAAAATATCATGGATTGGATCCATGATTAAAATATTGTACTTGCAGTTGGACACATATTGTATGTAGTTGCAATGTGCGAGTTTCCTCATAATAATTAGGAATGACAACTAAATAGACAATAAGACAACAACCTAGGGTTTGTATGTCTCTATAGTCTTGATCTCTCATCGAATGTACTTTGGAAGTGACATGTCGATGATGATCGCATATGTCAAATAATCCTTATAAAATTCAGAAGATGTTCTGGCATACATATGTTCTCTTGACATTTAATCATGAATGACATGGTTCACTGCATTATGCAGAATGGTGGATCTATAAGAGATGATGTATTCAAAATGTTTGAATTCCTACCCGAACCTAAGTCTTTAAGAGTTAAGATGTATGTAGATATGATGAGTGTCATCATCCCACTATCTATACTCTAGTCATTCACGAAGCTTCATAATATTCATATTGTATGAATTAAATGAAGCATGTATAAATGTCGAAATACTCTTATATTGAAATCTATCGAATTCATAAGAGATTCTTTTTTCTTAAGTAATGGTTGTTTAGAAATGAAAGAAGCGCAGTGGAAGCATGGGTCGGTCCCAAGTTAGAAGGAAAGTTAAAGAGTTGGCTGTACTTCTGTGGTTTCCACACACACATATGACATCCAAAGGGTCGGATAAATGCCAATACTGCAATGAGCTAATGTGTTGATAGTATGACTATCAAGTCTATCTAGGATCCTTAGAGAAGGAATCAGATACTACATCGGAGTAATCTACATTTAATCATTGAAATTGACCTTCTTATTGGATAAGATTAAAAGTCTAAAAATTGTATCTCAATCTTCTAATAACACTTGCAATTGGTTGCATATATTTTAGAAGACTAGAAAATTTGATCTTCAGGTTTAATAGTCATCCACATGGATATTGATGAAATTGTTGCAACAATCTCTATTAGATAAATAGACTTCATATTTTCAGTGGTAGAGCCCTTAGTCTTAGAGAATGTCTCTATGACCTGCATATTAGAATACACTCATTGTTTATTTATAAATGTTGGAAATAAACATGAATTCTGGAATAGACCTATCATAAAGAGTTATGATTGATATATTTCAGATAGTATTATGATATCTGGAGGACTCTACTAAATTAGAAAATTAATGAATGGTTCATTAAAATTTCTAATACTGGAAATTGAACCTTTAAAAGATTAATAGGAGGATGAAGATCATTTGACAATGATCTGACATCAAGCCTTGGATATTTTCCTGTTGATGAGATCAATAGACTAGTAAGAGATGAAGCTTCTGAATGTCTGAAATTTCAAATCTTACATACTTGTGAATATTGTATTCAAAGTAAAAATGTCCAATGCACCCTTCTTTGGGAATGGTGTTAGATGCCGAGGTATTCAAGATCTTATACATATTGATGTATGTGGATCATCTATATCATAATGAACATTAATGATATGTGATATCATTTGATGATTATTTGTGACATGAGATTTTATTCCTTCATGTTAGAAAGCTTAGAAATGTTCAAAGATTTCACAATTTTGATTTAGAACCAAAGTTTGTAGGAAGACAAAAATGAATTTGATCTAACCCAGGTAGCGTGTACCTGTTAGATGAATTCAAGGAATATCTTATGGTGAAAGGAATTTTCATTCCTATCTCAATCCTCCTAATACATCTAAACTCAATAGAGATGTTGGGAGATACAATTGGATCATGTGTGACATGATTTGATCAGTGATGAATATTAGCATAATTACCTCTTAGTTTCCAAGGTATATATGTAGTAGATACTACACTATATATCCTTAATAAGGTTCCATGCAAGTAAGCTGGAATCTAGCACAAGAGAGTGCCACTTCATTAAGAAAATAAAGGATGGTATTGGATATACTTTATGACCTTGAGATTCTTAAAAGATCTCATCTCTAAAGATATGATTCTTAGAGGATGACTCTCTTGAGAATCAAGATGAAAATGAAGTGAAAGAACTCATTAAATATTGAGAAGATAATGAAGCTTCTGAAATAGGGAGCTAGAAGGACAATTAAAGATGAAACACTAATACCTCTTCAAATGAGTTTGAGGATGGATTCCATGTGTCAGAAAAATCCGACATTGATCAAACTTCATGTGATGAAGCTTCTGAAGATCATGTCATGGAAAGATGGATGTTAGCAACAAAGTCTAAAGTAGACTTCATATACAGTTGTTGTATATGGACCCTCAAGGATCCACCTATGTGGGTAGGATCAGTTAAGGTGTAAATGGATCTTCAAGAGAAAGAGGGAACCTGATGAGAAGGTAGAGACCTTCAAAGCACGGTTTTAGCCATGAGCTACACACCAAAGAGAAGACATCGCTTGCGATGAGACTTGCTCTTCAGTGACCATGCTTAAACCCATCGGAATATTTCTAACTATAGCTACACAGGTTGACTATGACATCTTCAAGATGTGAGTCAAGATTGCATTCCTCTATGAATACCTCTCCGAGGATATTCATACGAAGTAGCCCCAGGGCTTCATAGTTGAGGAAAACAAGTTGTGCAAGCTGAATAACTCCATCCGTGGACTCAAATAAGCTTCTTGTAGTTGGAACATCAGATTTGATGAAATCATAAATGTTACGATTTTAGATAGAATCTTGATGAACCATGTGAAGTTTAGTAGGAGTGCCATTGTGTTCATCGTGCTATTGTAGATAATATCCTAATCATCTGGAATGATATAAGGATAATAATAAGTGTTTTATAGTATGGATATTCCATACCATGAGATATGATCTCATGAATACCTCTTAAGATCTTAGTTTTGAAAGTGTTCAGAAACAAAGAGAAGAGGGCATTGGAACCGTCGCATTAGTGGTACACCTTGGACATATTCCATTTTCTGGAAAATTCCAAGAAAGGCTTCTTCCTTAAGATGTGGTACTGACCTATCTGAAGAGATAACACCTCAAAGAGTTCAGAAAGTGAATGCTAAAAACTGCTTGCACTTGTGCATCAGTTATGAAATCCTGTATGTATGCTAGACGTGTACAAAAGTCAGATGTTTGTCATCCAGTGGGAGTAGTAGCTAATCCTTCTATGGTTATAAAACACTTGATTGGAGTAATAATAAAATCTTCAAAGATGACAAGGCTTTAGAGATAGTGATCTCTAAGTCTTATCTTCAATAAATTAAGACTTTATAGATGGAGATCTAAAAGGTCTTAAATTCGAATACCTTAGGAGATAGAGATCTCCAGGAATATGGGTATTCTGATAAGGATAATGAAAATACTAGTTATAATAATTATCGAGCTATAGTGTCAAGGACACTATAACTAACAAAATTGAGTATTGGTTGCATAAGATGCAACATTCGCATTGGATGCAAGCACTGTTACTGAGGATATGCAAGTGCCGTAAAAGGACTTGGCGTAGTCTCTTGGGAACAGAGTGACTGATCAGCTTACCTAGCTATTTTTCTGAATAACCTATGATTGTCACATGAGTGCGAGTTTAAATGATTAGCCCATTAATGGCTCTTTGGGCTAGTGGGAGATTTTTGGACATGCGAGTCCACGACGAGCCATTATGCAATAAATGTTATTGCAAATATCATTCCCTAATAAGAAGAATAACTAATTTGCATAATAGGTCCCTAGTACAATTAGGGTTATGTACCATGTCCATCTTAATGATCATACGGCTGTTGATTCAATATTGAATCATAGAGGTTGGTGCTTGGATGAATATCTAAAGAGTTAGATTGAGGTCTCATCAAGCACCATCAAATGATTGTTAAGAGATGATCTCCAGCCTGAGTAGGAGATGGCAATCCTTTCTTATTTGACTAATATCTGACCGACCTCTTGATGCAGGTCCTTTTCATGGGAATAGAGAGGTGTCAGATTAGTTAGGTCAAAGAGTTGACTTAATGAGATCGAGATAACCAAAGACCAATGTCGTATGCTGTCACGATATAAGTACACATCCATTGACTGGAGACAAATGTGTTACTATATGTTTGAGTATGCTCATTTGGCAGACCAATAGGTTGATGACCTATTCGAGGTCTATACACCGGCGCGCTGGTGTGCATGTAAGGGCATATGAGTAATACGACTCTCAAAGGGATCATACAAGTTCACTGCTGAATCAGAAGACATGAGCTCACTCATGTGATATTAGGAAGAATCACATTCCACGTGTGGTCGTCTCGCATTGGAAGCTTGACTGAATTTATAATGTTTAATATATGCTTTTGGAAAGTATATGATCAACACCTAGGTATGATATATGCTTTTAGAAATTATATGATCGATACCGACTCCTAATGATCGAATGAGAACCTTAATGATAAAATCCTGAAGGAGACAGTCTAAAAGAGATCTAAAACTTCAGATTTATTCTGGGTCTTCCAGTATGCAGGATGTACATGTACTAGGAATACCTAAGGGTTATGTGATCATAAACACTTGTATGACCATGACGCTTCCATTCCGAGGGAGTGATGAAACGTGTCTAGATTTTAGTGACTCCTCTCATAGAGAAGTAATCTAATCTTAGTCCAAATGTTGGATATTAATCTGAATGTGATTCAGATGTAATGAGAAGATTAGATTTGCGGTCTTGATTTAATCAAGCATCAATGGGAGGTCCGCAAGATCTAGATTTGGGATTTGATATCAATATCCAAGTCACTATACGCGGAACAATACAATCGCCCTGTCCTTATCTCCAAAGTATCTGCGGAGAAAGCGCATTATCATTGAAACTATTTATGGATAATTTCATTGTTGATATATATATCCGAGCATTGAGATATTGATAATTAAATGTGATTTACTTATCAGGAATAATATGAATTTCATTCATATTATTAGAAGAGTTATCTGAGATAATTAAATGTGATTTAATTATCAAAGATGTGAATAATGTGAATGTGATTCATATTATTTGGGCACATGAGGACATAAATCCAAGATGATTAAATGTGATTTAATTATCATGGATATGAATAATGTGGATAGCACTATCCATATTAATCAGATATATTATAAATGTGATTTATAATATATTAGAGAGAGCATATTGTGATTTATATTTGTTGATTAATTATTGATGTGAATTGGATTCACATTGGATGATTATTTGAAAATACAATTTACATTTTGTTTTGGGATGCGAATGTGATTCACAATTTTGCAATAACATGATTGCAAGGTTCACTAGATAATTATGAATTATTTTTTTTGTGAAATAATTTACAACAATTGTTGTTGTAAATCTTGGAGATATCATGAGACTATGAGATCTCATGAGATAATGAGATCTCATGAGATAGTGAGATCTCATGAGAAGAGTGGCCGTCCCCCCTTTTTTAGCAAAGGAGGTTTATCTCCTCATTATCTCCAAGACTAGTCAAAGTGATTTAATTTTGAATTGATTTATCAATATATATTAATTTAAATTAAATCAATTGTTGTTGTATTTTTACAACGACATCATGTCCATTGAAAGAAACACAAATCATTCTCATCCATTAATTTTATGTTGTCCATAGACTGAGATCCATGGATCCCAAAACCCTTTATAAGAAGAGGCACCCCTTGCTCTTTGATAAAAAAATTTATAACGTAAACTAATGCTCTCTCCCTCTCTCTCTCTCTCTACATGCCAAGACTCTCTTCCTCTCTCTCTTGTGGCCGTCCATC
Source organism: Ottelia alismoides (assembly GCA_037367405.1). NCBI lineage: Eukaryota > Viridiplantae > Streptophyta > Magnoliopsida > Alismatales > Hydrocharitaceae > Ottelia > Ottelia alismoides. Next base: position 1,618,726 of record JAZKJV010009256.1, on the reverse strand, counting down.
ATGGATCCTTAGAGAGAGTCGCTATCGCCACATCATCGTCGTCATGCTGCCGGATCATCTACTCGTGGATCTCCATCTCCTCCGGTACACCTCGCTCGTGAAGAAGATGTTGGATCTCGTGTTTTGAGATCAGGAGATCCGTCGCTTGGATCATCAATATGGATTGCAAGAAGGACACCTCTCATCAACGCACTCGCAAGCGTCTCCTCCGTTGGATCGGACTTGAGACAAGAGGTCTCTTCATTTAGAGACTCGATTGCAACCATGCTTCAAGAGTTAAACCTTAAAACTAATTGTGGTTTAGATGAAACGATCTGAGAAATGTTCTTGGATCATGTGGTTTCATCACATTAAAAATTTTAAACTCTGCTGCATCAAGCAACTAGTGCGACTAGTCGCTCCCGATCGCATATGATGCGATCCTCACGCTTCCATGATGCGCTTAAGGATCTCTCAATATCCTTCACTATCTCCGGTCAGAGGATGCATGCCTATATCGTGACAACATACGACATAGGTCTTGGTTACCTCAATCTTGTTAAGTCAAATCTTTGACCTATCTTAGCTAACACCCCCAAATATCTATTCCTATAAAGAGGTCCTGCATCAAGAGGTGAGTCATATATCAACCTTTAGAGAAGGATTTCCATCTCCTTCTCAGATTGGAGATCTTTTCCTAACAATCATTTGTTGGTGCTTGATGAGTCTTCAATCTAACTCTATAGATATCATCCAAGCACAATCCTATATGATTCAACCATTGAACCAACAAATGTATGATTATTAAGATGGTCTAGTTACATAACCCTAATTGTACTAAGGGACCTTATAAGTGTATTCCTTCATTTAATCTCAGACATGAGTGAAAAAAAATTAATACCTTTTATTGACATATTAAAGGATTACAATATCAATTATGGTAGAAAATGGGTCATTCGGGGCTTACATATCTAACAATCTCCCACTAGACCTCAGAACCATTCATGTACAATCTTTAAAGCCATACTCATTACATGCTGGTCGAAAACCTTTCGGGATAAAGGTTTGGTAAGGGATTAACAACATTATCGACATAGGCCACATTAGTGATGACGATGTCACCATACTTTTAAATATCTCGAATGATGTGGTATTTCCTTTCCACGTCTTTGCACTTTTGATGCTATCTGGGCACCTTTGCCTAAGCTATGCTACCTATGTTATCGCAGAGCAACGAGATGGGAGTATCTGAGGAAACTACACCAAGTTCCAATATGAACTTGCGTAACCACAATGTCTTCTTTGCAGCATCCGATGTGGCAATATATTCGATTTCTATTGTTGAATCAACTGTAGTATCATACTTCTTGCTTTGCCAGCTTACAACACCACCGTTCAATAAGAACACAAACTCTGAAGTTGACTTGCAATCATCTATATCAGATTGGATGTTTGAATCTCTGTATCCCAAGACTTGGAAATCACCATCCCCATACACCAAGATTTAATCTTGTATCTGTATTAGGTACTTAAAGATGCTCTTTACTGCATACCAGTGTTTCTCACCGTAGTAGGATTGGTAACAACTTACCACTCCTGCTACATGGTAGATACCTAGCCTTGTACACATCATGACATACATTAGGCTTCCCACAGTTGATGCGTAAGGGCATCGAGCCATTGCTTTCTTATCCTCAACACTTTTAGGAGACATCCCTTTAGATAGGTGTATACCATGTCTTAAGGGAAGGAAGCCTTTCTTGGAATTCTTCATATGGAAATATTCCAAGATTTTCTTAATGTATCCATGTTGAGATAATCCTAGAATCCTATTTTCTCTGTGTCTGAATAGCTTCAGACTCAAGATATAAGAGGCTTCTCCAAGATCTTTCATCTCGAATGTATGGTACAACTAGATCTTAACACTAGTCATCATCCCTGTATCATTCCCATTGATAAGGATGTCATCGATGTAAAGCATGATTAACATAATGGTGCCTCCACTAATATTTTTGTATACACATGGTTCATCAGGACTTTGAACAAAATCATAACTCTTTATGGTTTCATCAAACCTGATGTTCCATCTATGAGAAGCTTGTTTGAGTCCATAGATGGAATTTTCTAGCTTGCATACTTTGACTTCCTCAACTATGATGCCTTGAGGGTGCTCCATATAGATATCCTCCTCGAGGTATCCATTGAGGGATGCAATATTGACGTCCATCAGTTATATGTTGTAGTCAAGATATACAGTTATAGATAGTAGTGCCCTGACGAATTTAATACAGCCATAGGAGAGAATGTCTCACTATAGTTGATGCCTTCCCTCTATGTGTAGCCCTTGGCTACAAGATGTGCCTTAAAGGTCTCTACCTTCCCATCAAGTCCCCTCTTACTCTTGAAGATACATTTACAATCAATGGGATTTACCCCTTTAGGTAGATCCTCTAGGGTCCATACAACGTTCTTTTACATGGAGTCTAATATAGACTTCATTGCTAGCATCCATTTATTGATGCCATGACATGCGGGTGATTCATCAAATTAATTTGGATCATTGTCATTTTCACCTGACATATGGAATTTGTATCTTTCAGGTAGTACAACCACCCTCGAACTCCTTCGAAGATGTACATCTTTCATCTTAATTCACATCTTTAGTTCATGAAACTCAATATCCTCAGGGATTCAATGAGTTCATTCATTTCACTTTTATCTTGACTCTTAAGTAAGTCATCCTCTAAGAATTTCACATGTCTAGAGATGAAAATCTTTTGAGTCTCAGGGTCTTAAAGTTGGTATCCAATATCATCCTTACATACCCAATGAAGTATCACTCTCTAGTGTGAGATTTTAGCCTACTTACGCCCACGTTCTTTGCATGAACCAAGAAACCCCAAATCCTCAAGTATCTAATACTGGGCTTGGTTCCAAACCAAATCTCATAAGGGGGTTTGTGTACAAATTTGCTAAGAATCTTATTAAGGATATATATTGCAATCTCTATCGTGTATCCCCAGGAACTAAGAGGTAAATGCGCTTTACACATCATTGAACGAACCATATCCTTGATGGTCCTGTTGCGTCTTTCAACAACACCATTTAGTTGGGGAGTTCTAGGAGTGAGATTGGATACAATTCCTTTTTTGCTTTGAGGTATTCCTTAAATTCTTCTGAGAGGTAATAGGAAGATACCGCCTTGGTCAGATCGAATACGTTTAATCTTCCTATCAATTTGCTTTTAAACTAAAGCCATGAATTATTTAAACTTCTCAAAGGATTCAGATTTATGACATAATAGGAAGATAAACCAGTAGTGCGAATGGTTATCAATAAAAGTCAAATAATATCGATGTCCATTTTGTGTTGTAGTACTAAAGGTATCACATAAATCGGTATGTATTAGGTCAAGAATACCCTCACACTGTATACCCTTGTTTCGAAAGGGTGCTCTGGTCATTTTACCCCGAATACAATATTCATAGGTTGGTAAAATTCAGACATGTTGAAAATCTAAGGGTCCATTCTTTATCAATGTATTGATCCTATCTATAGATAAATAACCAAGCCTTTGATGCCAAATCATGTTAGAATGATTTCCTTCCTCCCTAGACTTTTAGGTTTTTATAACGCTTGACTTTGCGGTTGAAATTGTTGGCGGTAGTTAACCATGGAAAGACGAGCACTCTATCAAACAAAATTCAATAAAATAAAAGAGAGAAAGAGAAAAGAGAAAAGACGAATAAAAGGATATACTACTCTCTTCTATCTTGCTGTTCAGTAACTATTAACCAGGCAAGTATCCGTAGGTCGAACACAGGAGGCAGAAAGTTCTACTCGGATTTTTGAGGTGGACATATTTTTGTGATTTTAATTTTCTTCTTTCTTCTAAACGATTGTTTTTATGGTTTTTATATTTTGCTATTTTATTTGATTTTTTATTTTTGTAAAATTTTATTTTATTTTTATTTTGTAATTTTTATTTAATTTACAAAAATGATTAATTTTGTAAAAAAGATGAGACTATATAGTTGATGGTATATAGGGTAATATACTACTATAATTTAATGGAAGAAGAAAAGAAAGAAAATGATTTTTTTCTTTTCAAAAAGGTTATATTTTAAAAGATATACAATATAATAGATATAGGTGAATATAGAAATATAGGTGATAAATATAAGAGAAGAGAAAACAAACGAGGCAAGCAACATGCTCGAGGAAACACAAAACAAATCCAAGCAACGAAAACATGAAGAAAATACATGGAAAACTGCAACAAAACCTCGCTAGGCTAGTTAGGTAACTACCCTAGAAAAATCATCACAAAATAATGTTCAAAGAGTGTCCAAAAATCCTCACACTGTTCGTGGATACAAATATAATAGAAAATAAAAGAGTTCTGCAAATGGGTCCCTTGTCATGGACCTAAATGAAAGAAATATAATGTTGTTTTATAATTAGGTCCCCGTATGGGGACCTATTTGCAAATATGGAAAATTTTGGGGGTGTGCTCTGATATGAAAATCTTATGGGCTCTTCTTACAATTTATCCACCGATTTGAATTGTGTGGTCTGGATCAGATTGGATGGGAGGATCTAGATCGTAGAGACACACCACGTGTTGCCTAGATGTAGAGTCTGGCGTTGGGGATGTTCTTCCTAAGAATAAGAACATGCGATGACGATCCTTTGGGCTCCAACAATTTTTCCAACTCTGGTGAAGGTACTATGACTTCTGCAGGGATAGAAGGGGGTCTCCTTCCCCATTCGAGCTCGCATGCGGCTTGAGGCTCTAGTAAGTGGAGGCGCATCAAAGAAAGGGACTTCTCAATCTAGGGTTCCAGGAGGTTCTTGTAGGACTCCAATTAGATACAAATTAATGTATAATCGAGGTCTATCTCACTTCTAGATGGTATTGATTTGTTGGCTCCAGAAGATGATCACCTGCAAAGCAAGATTTATGGTTTGATTCACAAAGAATAGACCTAGGAATATGATTGGTTTCTTGCGCGGCCAATAGAAGTGCAGAATTTGAATTTTAAAATCATTATGGAATGAAATTAGATAGAATTGAAATGGACTTTTGAATGGAAACAAAAGATTGAGGATTAGATGACCTAATGATGTGATTATCTACGCTAATTGGGCACCAAAATCGATAAAAGGAAAGTGGAATGAAGATGGTTCACCTGGGAATAGAGGATGTATGATCTTTGGTCATAGCTCGATGGCCGGTGTTGCTCGAGATCTACACCGCGTACGGTTGCAATGCAAGGTGAAGCTCCGCCTTGGAACTCTCCACTAGAGGTTACTCTTCCAAGCTGGGATGATAATGAATCTGTGATTCATCACTCTAAAAGACATTAATTAAGCTTAGATCCCCAAAATTCATTAATATTTCATCATTTAAATTGAATTATTAACATTCATACATGTATAAATAGTAATTGTATTTTATCGTGCATAAAATAAGAAGCCGAAAATCCCAACCCAATTGACCTATAAAATGAGCTAACTTCTCTAATTTTTAATTAATTCATGCTAACTCCAAATCATCTGAAACAACCTCCGTTGTATACATATTACTAACAAGATTAAAGGAAAAATACAAAAAAATCACTAGTAGAAATAATTGACAAATAGTCCCAAATCCTAATTTCAGACCTATTAGACTAAATCACTGATATCTCCTTCATACAGTGTCTGATTTGATCATACTCACTTTGGAACTATTGTATGTTTAATTGCCTTCAAAACAAGACCAAGTTCAAGTGAATCAGAGCTCGTATGTGAAAAGTGGGTTTTGGGCCTCTTTTGTACATTGTGTATTTTTGCCAAATTTGATATGATATTTTATGTACATATTTAACTCTTTTTTATTTTATTTCTCTTTTATTTATTTTATTTGACAAAAGTTTTATTAAAATGTATAAAGATCTAAACCTAAAATGAGCTTGAAGTCAAAGAAGCTAGCTGAGTCCGAGCCTTCATTGAGAGTTTGTACAATAAATCCTCTTTATTTTATTCCTTTATTTCCTTAATTAATAATAATACAAAAAATAGACTAATGTGTAAATATGTATTTTTTATTTTATCATATTTTTTTCTCAAATTTTATCTTATATAAAAATAACAAAAAATACGAAACCCATAAATTCGGTACTCTATGTACATAGATTACCACCAAAAATACCACTTTGTGCAAATGATCTATTTTCATTTTAGTCTCTTCATAAAAATGGTAGATCTCATCGAGATGAGCAACTTCTATGAAGGAAATCTTTTGATATGAGGTTGTTTTCTATTTCTTTTCTATTTATCTTTGTAATTTATTCTTTAATTTTTATGGGGTTGACACGTGGAAGCTCATAGACCTACCATGTGTCACCCATTTTGGCACACATATTTCGATTTTTTATGAAAAAATAAAAAAATTTAAAAAATAAAAAGGGTACCACATGGCACGATTATGGCCCGATCTTGTCCGATCAGATGACCATTGCTCCTCATCTCCTACAATTTCGCTGCTGCCTTTTCCTTTTCGATCGGCCGTCGCCTCCTCCCGTATCCTTGCCGTTCTCGACCTCCTTCTTTATCCATAACTGCTGCCTTTCCTCTCCCATTAGATCGCTGACCCGACCCAATCACCCTCGACTTCTCGAGGCCCTTCCCGATTCACTCGCACCGCCCGTATTTCATCCCCAATTTCCTCTTACTGTATCTCCTTCCCAATCCTCCCTTCCATCTTCATCGATCAGATCGATAATATGATCATCATCAAATCCCCACCTTCTCACGCAATGCTCCACCGATGGCCTATGCTATTTAACCAGAGCACTCCCCCAATGACAAACCCATCCACTATTCTGAGCTCTGAAGGTGCATCTCCAAGGAATCTGACCATGAGGTGATATCACCAGGTAGCCCTTCAATCCTCCTTCCTGCGGTGTGAGCCGACCCTTCGACCATCGCAGCTCACGCCCTGCTGCTGCCTCCACTCTGGCCCTTCAGTCATTGAGATCCACCTTTTAGGTACCCCCTTATCCTCCTCCACCCTTCTCATCTCCTTCGCTCTCTCTCTGATCATCACACCTCTCCTCCGCCGCTCCACCCATCATCCTCACCACCTTCTCTCCCATCCAATCACCACTCACGTCTCCTTGATCGAGCCCGCTCGACCTCTAGCAGCTTGCACTCTAGTCAACGCCACCACTCTTAACCTGGCCTCCCCCGCTTCCACTACCTCAGAGCTTCATCAGCATCTGCTCTTCCTGTGCCCGACCTCTCATTGCTCCGTCATGTGCAGATCATCTCCACTGCTCGGCCGGAGTTCGATGGCCGCACGTCACGCCAACTTCTCTGTCTACACTGCATGCTATAGCTACTGTTGGTTCGAGGCTAGAGCCTTGATCCGACGGTCATCACGGGAGGAGGAAGAACATGCAAGAGAGGAGGGTTGACGAGCAGTAACCGTTTGATTTCCCCTCCTCTCTTGATCTAGCCATTGATTGGATAGAGCTCTCATTCGATGACAATAGGTGCTCCATGTCATCCATCCATGTCTTGGTTCGAACTACCTGCCTCGAGCATACCGCATCAACATGCTCACACCACCAGGAGGCTCAGTCTGAGCCTAGCATCCGAGGATCGCTTTGCACGTGCCCAACGTCTGCTTGGAGGAAATATTGCACTTGAGCCCCTACTTCTTTAGAGATTTGCGCTCAGGTCCCTTTCGTTCACATCTCACATGCCCTCGCACGTGCCCGCTTGTAGATTTTGCACAAATATCCCTCTAGATATAGGTATTTGCATTTCAATCTTTGTACACATTTATTTAAGTTATTTTATTTCTGTAATTTCATTTAGTCCCCTGACTTTGGTCCACTACTCGGACCTCGATTTTGCTTCATTAAATCATTCAAAAATTTATGTATTGTAGAACAACTATTTCTTTACACTGTGGCTATTGATTCATAATTTTGTGGTCTATGGTTATTTAATGACAATTATTTCTGTGGAATCTTACATATTTACCCACTATCTATTTTTAAATTCAGCATTAATTAATCATTGCTCTAAAAATTGCAAAAAAACCATGTTTAATAGTTGTGTTCTAATTTATGCCCAAAAATCATATCATTCGCATGCATAGTTTGTCCTGCATAAATCATTTTGTGATCTAATAATTGATATTTTAGTAGGTGTTAAACTTTACTTTTAGGGTTTAGGATTTTTTTGAGATTAGATTGCATAGTGATATATCTTAAATAATTTTATTCCTTGAAAATAAGTTTGCTTATTATTTATTATAATTAATTATTGTAATTTACATAATCCATATTCATTTAATCATTAAATATTTATATTGCATAAAAAAATTCCAAAAAAATTACAATGCATTCATTTCATCATTATTCACATCTCGACCAACTTTCATAATTTTTGGACCACGCTTGATCATTGTTCACATTTTAGTCCTTAAAATTGGTCACATTTGCATGTATCCATTAATTGCATAAAAAACCGAAAAAAATCCGTCTCGAAAATCGTGCATCAAATCTGATAAACGTAGACCTAGGTTATTCCTTTGCCTTCTTGAGTTCGATCCTGAGGCTTGCTCAGGATAAATAAACATAAAAACCACCTCGTATTAATTAAATAATTAATTTGTATTTATTTTAACTGATCTTTAATTTCCCGACTACAACATAAAAATCAACAAATTAAATAGGGTAATTTGGATTCGTCAGCTACCACCAAGGCGATGTCACCATCGAGGGCGACAGAGCACGGTTGGAAAGTAGGTGGTCTAGTCAGTTGGAAACTGGAGTTGGAGGAGTTAGTTTGAAGTAGTGATGTTCAAGTGATTAAATAGGAAGAATGGCGAGGAGTTGGTTCGATCGGGTGGTGGGCATGGATCTAGGTTGCTAGGAGAGTAGAGTGTAGGGTTTAGATCAAGGATTGATTAAGGAATGGATGTGGAATATTTAGGTGAAATGAGGTCGCTGGAACTGACCTCCAACTGATTCTTGAGGTTGAAGGAGAATTGTGGTGCTAATACATGCCAGCACCACAATAATCTATGAATTAAATTATGTATAAATTATATGTTAAATAATAAACAACACTATTTTAAATAGATATAAAAACAAAAATACAAATAATTTAATTATCTAAATTATGACATATTTTATATTTATAAATAATATATATTTTACAATTTATAAATAAAAAATTAATAAATACAAATAATATACTTGATAAATAACATATTTAAATTTAATTTAATATTTTAATAAATACAGTATCATTTTATATTTTACTAATTAAAATAATAATAAATAAGTATTGCAGAAATTTTTAATATTTTATAAAATTATTTACATATATTAATAAATACATGTATATAGTTTATTGTTCAATTTTGACTAAATTTCATATGTTTGATTTATTAAAATATTAAATAAATATTTATTTCTAGAATTTATTTTATAAATAATTTACAAAAAAATTTAAAAAATTAAAATTATAAAACAGTTGTTCTATAAATCAAATGTATAGAATAAAATAAATAGCCCATAAACCCAATTAACATTAGGTCTAAAAACCAACTTTTTACAAACAGACTCTGATTTTAATGTAATCACCTTCATTAATTAGAGAATATTATTTATGAACTTTCAAGATGAGTAGAGTGAAATTGGAGTTTGTTTGGAGAAGTTATGAGGTTCGGGACTTGGAATCGATAATTTGTAAACCAGATTTCTTAGCATATATATAGGTTGGAATATTTTATGATTTTTATATTTTTATAAAAATTTTATAAACACATTAGAAATTAAATTAGTGAAAATTATGTACAAATGAATTAATTAAAACTAAGTGAAGATTTGACAAATAATTAATTAATAAGATCAAGTGTTCTATGTACACAATTGGTTATTTTGATATTTTCTTCATTATCTCCCCCTACGTTATTGTTTGTCGACCAAGTCCTACTTACTTTGTCTCAGGGGTTAGGTTATATAAATATATCTTACAACTATATTTATATTTTTCTGAGTCATACTGTACACACACATATATGTATTTACAATCAACCTTTTTTTCTTCTTTATTTTTATTCTATTATTTATTTACATGTTTTGATGCATAGAATGGGATTTTTATTCATGAAGGTGCTTTTGATAAGATGTTAGAATTAATGCTTATTTACATGTATTTGTTAAGGGTTTTAAGATAAAAATGTTAATGAATTATGGATTTATCAACAACTTATGACAAGTTTCTTTCAGATCAAGAAGTAATATCCATTTCTAACTAACTTAGATACATATAATAAGTTCCTTCTAACATCTGGGACATAAAAACATTCTTTAAGTACAAGGACTCTCCCATTAGATAATGATAGTCTGCACATCCTGACGACGAGTGCTGCAATAATTGCATCGGATCCCATATGGATGACTATCTCCCCTTTATCAAGATTTTGTTCTTTTGAAATAAATGCAATAGATTGCATATATGAACAAAAGAACCAGAATCTACGACCCAACTACCTTCTCGTCCTATGAGAAAATTGGTTTCAATGATGCAAGTATATTTTATACATGCTAGGGCATTATCTTAACCCTTCTATAAGTTTTTTAGATAATTGGGACAATCACTTTTTCCAATTCCCTAGTCTTTTGCAGTGATGGCATATAGACATTTTATTATATGTTAGATGTGTGGAAGCTTGAGAGGACGAGTCTACACTTTCACTCTTCTTAACTTGTTAGACCAGACTCTTCCAGAACCCATGCTTTCAACTGTGCTCTATGCAGTTCATATCACTGAACATCTTTATTCATCATTATATCATGAGCATTCTCTATCTCCGGTTCTTCCAAAGCACATTAGACATAGACCCTTGAATATAACATCGAACCATCGAGTGGTCCTTATTAAAATTTTCATTAAATTTTAATTCCTCCATTGATATAGTGTTTGTATGCTTGTTATCACTAAGCACATTTTAGGCTAGAGTCTAGGCCATAGAACGTCGTAGAAGCATGAAGATCGCATCACATACGGTCAAAAGCGACTGCTCACACTAGTTGCTCGGGGCAACATAAATTATTATTATTTCATTAGATGAAACCACATGATATGAGAATTACTCTAATACCTTTTCATAAAGATTAAAAACAAGTAATACAATTACCTCTTGAAGTGTGTTTGCGACCGTATGTCTTTAAACGAAGAGACCTCCCGTCTCAAGTCCAATCAAATGAAGGATGCACTTGTGGGTACGTGTATGAGATGTGTGATTCTCGTAATCTGAGTTGAAGATCCAAGCATAGAACCCCTTGATTTTGTCTCACAAAATATGGGGCCTTCATCATGAGCATGAAGTATCGAAGAAGGCAGGGATCCACGAGCAGTCTATCCGACAACTCAACGACGACGATGCTCTTAACAACCACAAAGTGGATGGCCACTCGGGGTTTGAGAGAGGAGCCCTTGTACCTGTATGAGAATATATGTTATAATAGAAAGAGAGAGATTTGTTGATTTCTTTGTTGTCTTTTTTGTAAGAGAAAGAGCTAGGTCTAACCTTTTTTTATAACAAATTGGATTAAAAAGGTGGAGATGCACCCCTAATTCAAGTCAATGGCCATGATTTTGTTGCATAAATTAGCAACAATAAATAATTGACTTAAAGGAAATTAAATATATTGAATAATATTCAATAAATTTAAGTACAATTAATTCAATTTATATGGATAATATGGAAAGGAGTGTAACTTCCTTCCATATATAGAGTGAATGACCACTACGGAAAGATTCTCTTGGTGGACATCCACACCTTATAAGGTATGGAGGTTATCTACTTCCAATTTGGTGAGATCTCATATCTCATCAAATATTCCTCATATGCAAGAAATTTTGTTGCATAATTATTCACCAAAATAATTCCAAAGTATTTTATGATAATTTCAATCATGCCATTAACAATTATGAATCATATTCAACCACCCAATATAAAATATAAATTTCATTTACAACTAATTGTACAATGTGAATCTAATTCACATCAATATTTAATTCAATAATACTATTTATAATTAAATATCTCTAACATATTATAAATCACGTTTATCATATTTATGATTATTATGGATAGTGTGGTACCCTGTATTAGGACCTGAACTTCTTCTTAACAATGGCTCTTATCTAGGGGCAACAAAATTTGAAGGAACAATCCATCACGTAGTAATCATTGAGACCTTTCCAACAAGTCCAACAATGCAAAAATATGAGTTCGGGAGCCCGAGTTACGATAATTTTAGCGAGACTGAATCCAGGTCAAATTCGGATCCCAACCCGGATCCGAATCGAGGTTGGAACCCATCAAAACCAACCCCCTCTCCCTAAACACCCAAAACTCAAAAAGCATCCCATTCTCCTCCCTACCCGACACCGGAGAGTCGCCGAAACTCACCGGACATCATTAGATTGATGATCCGAAGATACCATCATGTAGAGAAGGTTGTGGTCATCCTCATGCGCCAGATCTCATCGAAAATAGAGCACCAAGAACTCCATTCTCTATGGGTGAAGATTAAGAGGATTCGAGTTTTTTGAGGTACGAAGTTCCCTTACTCCTTGCTACAACTTCCACACGATTATCAATAACAAATAACATAAGTCAAAGTCTGAGAATACTCCATAACACACGATTGTCTTCATCTTCACATGAATGTTGCCTTGCTATTCTAAAATGGTTTCTATAACATTTAGATGCATTTCTCCTTCTGTCCTAGAAAGAAAGGTTTGAGTATTACATCTCAGGTTAATTTATATAAGTAATTAGCATGAAGAAGAATGAGGACTGGGATGAGTTATATAGCCACAATAAAATTTCATATCGTTCACCTACTTCTCCACTATCCATTACAATAGGTTTCATGATTAGTCTCTACCAACAAAAGACCTTATATCAATGATTGTGTAACTTTCCCCCTTGAATGAGTACTGATTAGACATTTATACATGATGTAATGGAAAAAATGGAAAAAAGGGAACCAACTTGGTAGTCCAGATTCAGTAAACACTCTTTGACCCAAGAAAAATATTGCAAAATGGTGTATTCTATGGTAAGAATCTTTCATGCAAGTTGCTTCTATACCATAGAACCTTGACACACTATCAGAGGGGGGCAAGATTTTAAATATTTGCTGGTGTATTAAGATACAAAGGAGTAGGCATTTTAGAATTTGGATGGTTTTTAGGGACAAGGTTTCATTCGTCAAACAAAAGAATTTTTCTGATTTTGAAAGTTTTAAGAAATCCATGAGCCATGCTGGTTTTTTACGAAAGGGTTTCGTTTCATGAATGTACCTATCTTCCAAGTAACTTAATGATAGTTATGGGGAGTGACAAGTAACTAGATGGTTGAGTGGAATATGATCGCTCGCGCTTCCTTGATCATCTTAAGTCTATCTTCTCAACATTGCAGAATTTGGAACATACGCCTCGATCGAGCAAGAGATTACCGTCTTGTTCTTTAGATGATAAGCATGTAGTAATTTCCCTAGTTTCATAATCAATGACTCCTTCACTTGTGGGTGAAAACAAGAGTCACAATGTCCAGTGGATTCAGAGTTAGGTGTTTCTCATTTATAGCATCTTACGAGCTACTGTTGAGATCTTTGATTCAGATTTTCTCAGAGTTTTGACATCAGTTTTAGTGAGAACCGATTCATTTGTTGATGTGGTTTTAATGACCAAGGAAGCCAACAAATAACATTTTTACCAGATGATAATTGCTTTTTCCTATTTTTTCTTTTTTCCCTGCACATTTATATCCTTGACCACTTGCTATGTTGTAAGTAATATTCCGTAGGTTTTGCATTATTTTAACATGCGAGAAGGGGGCTCTAAAGCATTGCATTTGTATTTCTTAATCAATACAAAGTGAACATGATTAACAAAATGGATGAGATTTCATGATGTTCAGGTAGATGGAGTTAGGCACCTCAAGGGAAGGGGCATGCACCCTTGAGGCCCTAGGTAGAAGCCTAGATGGCCGCAATCCCAACCGCGACTATGTAGCTACGATGGTTGGAGGACATGTTGCTCTGGACACCGAGGTGCAAATCTGACAGCGTTGATCCTCAGTACTTGCATGCCTTTAGACCAGTGCTTCTAGTGCATGCCGAGTAGTCAAGATTGATGGTCTAGTTTTTTGCTTATTTACTCAGGCTTAACACTCGTGCATTGGCTAGTGTAGGCCACAATGGTTAGTATTTTGGGTGGGAGCGCTAAGAGGGGAGTCTCGAGAAATATGGTTAATGAAGTTGGGAATTAAATATAAACCTCATGTGTATAAGTAGGATTGGATTAGTAGTGGTGATTAGGACTACGATAAGAATGACTTTGGTAATCTATGCCCTGACTCGTACCTTAAGCCATGGTGGACTCTTAATCTGACGTAGTGGACTTGGGCGATTTACAGTGATTCACGGGTAGGAAATCTAATTTGTAAACCAGAACTACAGTTTGTGAAGTGGAGCTAAGTTGACGTGTTGAGAACTTAGTTAGGGTGCATTGTACCCAACCGCATGCCTATGGAGGCACCCCAACCCCAAGGCATGAAGGCAAGGGTTTAGGTCTTAATGCATCATGGAAACGTGAAGAACACATTAAATACTATCTAGGTCAACTAGTCATGCTAGCTGCATGAAGGCATCAGAATGAAAAAAATTTAAATAGATGAAACCACATGATATGAGAACATTTCTCAAATTGTTTCATCAATATAACAAATGAGTCAAAGGAATACCTCTTGAAGAGTGATTATGATCGCTAATATCTAAAGTAAGCGATCCTCCTATCTCAAGTCTGATTTGACGTAGAAGAACTTGCAGGTGCATATATGACACACGAAGCTCCCACAATCCGAGTTGATGATCCGAGGTTGGAATCTTCTGACTTAATCTTACGAAATACGTATTTTTCTTCACGAGCAGGAGCACTGAAGAAGGCAGAGATCCACGAGTAGTCGATCCAGCAACACAACGACATTGCGACGATGGAGGGATCTTCAACAACATGGTGGATGGCCACAATATTAAGATAGAGAGAGTAGTTAGAGAATAGAGAGAGATAGATAGCCCTGTTACTCTTCAATTTATGTAGTAGAAAAGGCTAGGGCTACCCTTCCTTTTATAATAAATTGGATGGTGGATACACACATCTAATTCAAATCAATGGCTGAGATTTTGTTGCAACAGTTTACAACAACAATTAACTTAATTCTAACAAATAAATATGCTGTAAATAATCTTAACATATTTAGATTCAATTAAATCAAGATTCTCATGAATGGAAAATGACTAAGAAGCTTCCTTCCAAGTAAGGGGAAAGGAGATAGCCTCCTCCTTAAAGCATGGTAGATAACCACCCTTGATTGGAGAGAGAAAAATCTCTCTCCAATCCTAATGTAATCTTACTACATTAAGTCTCAATTCATGGAATCTTTTGTCAACAAAATATCACCAAATAATTATTGCAAGTTACTTGTGACAATTGCAGAATAATCATTGATAATTATGAATCAAATTCAATCACCCAATATAAAATGTAAATTGTATTTACAATTAATTATCCAATGTGAATCCAATTCACAACAACTTTTAATTCGTAGGTTCTATTATCAATTAAATCTCTCCAACATATTATAAATCACATTTATAATATTTATGATTATTATGAAAAGTAAAATCCATATTAATCACATCTTTGATAACTATCCTATTTTATTATCTTAGATGTCAATTCTCATGTGTCTAGAATAATAGGAATCATATTCGTATTATTTGTGATAATTAAATCATATTTATTTATCTTATTTAATCATTCTCATGTATCCAAATAATATGAATCATATTCACATTATTCATGATAATTAAATCATAATTAATTATCCATTACTCATTGCTCTGATATATTATCAACAATTGAATTATTCTTGAAATCTTTCAAGAATAATGCACATTCTCTATAGATACTTGGAGATAAGGATACGACAATTGTGCATTCGACGTATAGTCATTTGGATTGAGATCATATCTCAAATCAGATCTAGTGGACCTCTCACAGATGTTTGATTAAATCAAAACATAAATCTAATCTTCTTATTACATCCGAGTCATATTCAGATCAATGTCCAACATTCGGACTAAGATTAGTTTACTGATCTATTGAGAGGAGTCACTAAAATCCAAACATGTTTCATCACTCCCTTGGAATGGAAATGTCACAGTTATACAATCATTTACGATCACTTCAGCCTCGAGTATTTCAAATACCGTACATTATGCAAACGGGAAGACCTAGATTAAACCCAAAGTTTTATATCATATTTAAACTCTCTCCTTCAGAGTTTTATCATTAAGTTTCTCATCGGAACATTGAGAGTTGGTATTGATCATATACTTTCCAAAAGAATATATCATACCTATAAATTCTATCAAGCTTCCAAAGCGAGATGACCATGCATGCAATTTGATCCCAATATCTTATGAGTGAGATCATGTCTTTCTATTCGGTAATGAACCTATGTGATCCCTTTGAGAGATCATATTACTCATATGCCCTTATATGCACTCCAGCTCGCTGGTGCGTAGACCTTAATTAGGTCATCAACCTATCAGTCTACCCAATGTACATACTCGAACATATAGTAAAACATCTATCTCCGATCAGAGGATGCACGCCTATATCATGACAGCATACGACATAGGTCTTGGTTATCTCGATCTCGCTAAGTAAGCCCTTTGAAATAACTTACCTAACACCTCTGAATCTCTATTTCTATGCAGAGGAAATACATCAAGAGGTCGGTTAGATATCAACCTTTAGAGAAGAATTGGCATCTTCTTCTCTAATTGGAGATACTTTCTTAACAATAATTTGACAATGCTTAATGAGTCCTCAATCTATATCTTTAGATATCAGTCACGCATCAACCATTATGATTCAATATTTGAAAATCTCTTGATTGCTTCTAGCCTACTTACCAAGGGTAGGAAGAATCCTAGAACCCCCCTCTCCTTGAAAGCTTGAATGGGCAATTGAATCTTATCAAAAAGGATGACTGTCGCGATGCATTATCTTTTTGACTTCCTATAATCTTCTAGTCCAGACCAACTCGACGAATTGGAGTCAGGTAAAGCTTTGCTGTGGTAGTCCATGCCATAAACGATGAGTCTTCGCCCTCGGTCCACATGGATCAGGGGCCCAACTAACGCGTGAAAGACTCTGCTTGGGAAGTACAACCACAAGAACAAAACTCAAAGGAATTGACGGGGCTCTGCACAAGCAGTGGAGCATGTGCTTTAATTTGATACAATGCACAAAACCTTACCAACCCTTGACATATGAAAAAGAAAACAACCCCGAGCCTTTCATAGATGTATTGCATGGCTGTTGTCAGCTCGTGTCGTGAGATGTTTGGTCAAGTCCTATAATGAGTGAACCCCTCTTACTCGAGCACTTGACTTAGCCCTAGCTCTTTCCTTCCTTACAGAAGGTTGTTCCTAAGAAGATTGAACTCAAGGCCATGGTACATAACCCTAATTGTATAGAGGAACCTATTAAGCAAATTAATTATTCTTTATTTCAGATTAAGGAATGATTTGCAAAAACATTTATTGCATAATGACTTGTTGTGGGCTCGTATGTCCAACAATCTATGACTACCCAAAGAGACATTAATGTGCGAATCTTTAAACCCATACCCATGTGATAATCATCGTCTATTTAGAAAATAGCTTGGTTAGCTGACTAGTCACTCTATTCTTGAGAGACTGCACCAAGTCCCTTTACGGTAATTGCATATCTCCTAATAATAGTGCTCACTTCCAATGCGAATGTTGCGTCTTATGCAACCAATACTTAATCTTGTTAAAGCTATTATAGTATCTTTGACAGTACAACTCAATAATTATTATAATTATTATAAATCGAAATTTCTATTATCCTTATAAGAACACTCTTATACTTGGAGATCTCTATCTCCTTAGACTAAGACATAGTCTTAAGTCTTATAAGGCATCTGTAGGTAAGACCATTTACATCACTATCTATAAAGTCTTAAGTTTTTAAAGAATGATGACACTTATCATATCTATATGCATCTTAACTCTTAAAGAATTCAGCTTAGGTAGGTACCGAAACATTTTGAGTACATCATCTTCTATGGAGCTACCATTCTGCATAATGCAATGAACCATGTCATTCATGATTAAATGTTGAGAGCACATATGTTTGCCAAAACATCTTCTTTAGTTTTATAAGGATTTTGGAGATTACGATCATTATAGACATATTACTTCCAAAGCACACTCAGTGAGAGATCAAGATATTATAGACACACAAACCATATGTTGTTGTCGTATTGTCTATTTAATTGTCATTCCTCATTATGATGAGGAGACTTGCACATCACAATCACATACATTATGTGTCCAATTACAATTACTACATCTTGATCATGGATCTAATCCATGATATTATAATGGTTATGATTGAGTATAGTTTTGAGTTGGTTCAATGAAGGTTATCCGAGATACGATAATTTGAATAAACATATTTTACTTTGATTAAGAATTTTTATATCAAAGTTGCCTTGCCTTTTAAACTCTGAAAGTCCATTCCCTTGTTTACTTTCAAAGCAAGAGATGTACTTACCATTATATCTCTAGCAAGATCTGGGATCTTCTTTCTACTTTTGTTACATCCCAATTATATGAGAACTTGCAACTCAGGTAAAAAGAAGAGAGAACTCTTTCCACCTTTCAAGTTCAACTTGCATTTCCCAATTCGGTCTTTAACACCTGGGCCCACCACCCCTAAGGTGATGTTGACCTGTTGTTAATTGAATCAACCATCAATAGGAATAGTACTCGCTATGATCAATCCAATACTGCCCCAATTATATGAGGATCATATTGGGGTCACTATGCATACAACATTACTCTTTCGAGAAGCAAAGAGCCCGATCCATGTGCACTTGTATGTAGAAGTTATCACTTCAGACAAGCATCTCCAGCATACAATCCATGGGATGGAACCCTTCGCATTGACGGGAGACCATGGATGCCATTTATATGATCCTACATATCCCATTCAAATTTTAATTAATTAATATGAATCATATTCACATAATTAATTAATCCAAGGGAATTACATCTCTATTCATAATAGAGTGTTTAATTTAATTAGATATAATTTATTTAGTCATATTAAATACATTATTCTTCTAATTAATTAACCAACAAACAATCAGGGTTTTCTTAATATTACTATATAGTATTATGCTCACAAAAGCATGCATTATTCTCGAGTTTTAGTAATTAGAATACAATTTGATTTACTCATATCACTCTATCATCGAGATGGATCAATCCAGGGCAGTCAGAGAATGCTAATAGAGACCGCTTCCACTCCAAATGTTGCGAAGGGTACCAATTAAGTAACCCATTAGCACATCCATGGCCAAGACAGCATCGCCATAATGACTCAAGAACAATAATCGTTAGATCAATGTACTTGCAGTTTTATTGATTATTCCTTTGATGACCGTCATTATACTATATAGTAATCTCTAAGAAATCTTAGGCATCTTAAAATAATTTTGAGATCCTAAATTTCTAATCATATCAAACAAACATGTTTTGCATGTAAAAGTTGACCTACAACTATTGTAGGTTAAACTAGGGTTTTTGTCATGAAACATTCATTCAATGATGACTGACATTTAATCAAATATTTACAAAGTAAATATTAGTCATTAATTAATCATGAAAAATCCACAATTTCCTTTATTTACATTGTACGATAAACATATTAAGAAAGAAATCTTGATGACCAATCACCATCTAACCCATCTCCACTAAATATGGAATATCTACGCCAAATAGAGTCGGATTTGTGCTAAATAAAATCATGCAATTTGATGGTTTATTATATACTTAATTAAAGTACTTATCTACTGTTTCATGTCATGAATAGTAATAAAAAAATTAATTTATTTATAGATCTGTGAATACATGCAAAAATAATGTGACTGCAGGAATTTTCGAATTTTAATTTATGCACCTTTGGTTTCCAACATATGGTTACTGTTTTGAAGACATATTTAGACATTCAAAATACATTTTATTATCCAAAAAATTCGTCAAAACAGTACATAACATGGGATTTTCAATTTAGTGAAAAATAATTCAAAACATGCATCAAATGGAAACAATGAGTTCCCTCACATTTGATATGCACAACCTCATTCACCTAGGGTTTTGAGTCACATCCAATACCTTTTACCAATTCCATGATAACATTTGAAGGTTAGGGTTTAGGACTTAGTGCATTACAGAAGCGTGAAGATTGCATCGAATAAGATCTTGGTTGACTCGTCATACTAGTTGCATGGGGCAGTGGAATCTATAAAAAAAATAATAGATGAAATCATATGACATGAGAACAATTCTCAAATCATTTCATAAAGATAAAAAACAAATTGAAGCTATACCTCTTGAAGCATTATTACGATCGATAATATCTAAAGTAAGAGATTCTCCTCTCTTAAGTCTGATCTGGCGTAGGAGCACTTGCCAGCGCGTAGATGACACACGAAGATCCCACACTCCGAGTTGATGTTACGAGGTTGGAATCTTCTGATTTCGTCTCACGAAATACAGATCCTTCTTGAGCAAGGAGCACCGAAAAAGACGGATATCCACGAGCAGTCAATTCAGCATCACAACGGCGTTACGACTACGTCGGGGTCTTCTCCAACAACATGATGGATGACCACAATATTGAGAGAGGGAGAGAGAGTAGGCGCATAGAGAATGGAGAGAGAGAGAAAGCTTGTTTCTCTTCAATTGATGTAGTAGAAAGGTCTTGGGCTACCCTTCCTTTTATATTAAACAGGATGGTGGAGATGTACTCCTAATTCAAATTGATGGTTGACATTTTATTGCAACAATTTATAAAAACAATGAAAATAAATACGTTGTAAATAATCTTAACATATTTAGTTTCAATTAAATCAAGATTCTCATGAATGCAATAGGACTAAGAAGCTTCCTTCCATGAAAGGGTAAAGGAGATAGCATCCTTCCCTTTAAAGCATGGTGGATGGTTACCCTTGAATGGATACAGAAAAGTCTGTCTCCAATCCTAATATAATCTTATTACATCAAATCTTAATTCATGGAGTATTTTGTCAACAAAATATGACCAAATAATTATTGCAAATAATTTGTGATAATTGCAAACAAACCCTATATAATTATGAATCAATTTCAAGCATTCAATATAAAATGTAAATTGTATTTAAAATTAATTATCCAATGTGAATCCAATTCACATCAAATTTTAATCGTAAATTCTTTTTACAACTAAATATATCCAACATAATACAAATCACATTTATATTATTTATGATTATTATGGATAGCAACATCCATATTAATCACTTCTTTGATAACTAAATCACATTTAATTATCTTAGATGTCAATTCTCATATGTCACAAATAATATGAATCATATTCATATTATTCATGATAATTAAATCATATTTAATTATCTTGGACAATCATTCTCATGTATCCAAATAATATGAATCATATTCATATTATTTGTGATTATTAAATCATATTTATTTATCCATTAACCATTGCTCAGATATATTATCAATAATTGAATTATTTTTGAAATCTTTCAAGAATAATGTGCTTTCTCCATGGATACTAGGAGATAAGGACACGCCGATTGTACATTCAATGTATAGTGACTTGGATTGAGATCATATCTCAAATCTAGATCTCGAGGACCTCTCACAGATGTTTAATTAAATCAAAAAGTAAATCTAATCCTTTTATTGCATCCGAATCATATTCAGTTCAATGTCTAACATTTGAATTGAGATTAGTTTACTAATCTATTGAGAGGAGTCACTAAAGTCCAAACCTATTTCATTACTCCCTTGGAATGAAAGTGTCAGAATTATACAATCGTTTATGATTACATTACCCGCAATTATTCCTAATACATGTACATCATGTATATTGTAAGTCCTAGATTAAACCCAAAGTTTTAGATCATATTTGAACGTCTTCTTTTGGGTTTTATCATAAAGTTTCTCATCAGATCATTAGGAGTTAGTATTAATCATATACTTTCCAAAAGCATATATCATACCTATAAATCTTTGAAGCTTCCAAAGTGAGATGATCATGCATGAAATTTGATCTCAATATCTTATGTGTGAACTCATGTCTTTCGATTTAGTAATAACCTATATGATCCCTGTGAGAGATCGTATGACTCATATGCCTCATATGCACACTAGCTCGCTGGTGTATAGACCTTGATTAGGTCATCAACCTATCGATCTGCCAAATGTACATTCTCAAACATATAGTATGACACCTCTCTCCGGTCAGAGGATGCATGCATTTATCATGATATTATACAACATAGATCTTGTTATCTCAACCTCTTCAAGTTAACTCTTTGACCTAACTTATCTAACACCTCCAAGCCTCTATTCCTATGTAGAGGACTTGCATCAAGAGGTCGGTTAGATATTAGCCGTTAGAGAATAATTACCATCTTCTTCTCAAGTTGGAGATCCTTTCTTTACAATCATTTGACGATGCTTGATGAGTCCTCAACCCAACTCTTTAGATATCATCTAAGAACCAACCTTTATGATTCAACATTTGAGTCTATAGCTGTATGAACATTAAAATGTCCATGGTACATAACCCTAATTATACCGAGGGATCTATTAAGAAAATTAGTTATCTTTATTTCTGACTAGGGAATGATTTGCAATAACATTTATTGCATAATGGTTCGTCGTGGGATCATATGTCCAACATGGCCTTCTTCTTTCCTTAGAGTCATAGTGTGAGGTCTCACCTGAATCAAGACCACATTCTATCCATGAAGATAGGGTAATTCATATCAATTACTTATGATTAGAATTTATCTCTTTGTGAGGTCGGTTTACCCAATTATTTCTTTTGCATACTTTATAATTATATCTTACTTGTTGTAAATTCTATATCATACTGGACAACTTTGCTCATTACATACCTATGTGTTGGATCTGTAGGTTCTCAGAAGCAGCCATAGTGGTGAGAAGTTGTTGATTTCTTGGAGCTACTTCTTCTTGTGAAGCTACACAGTTTTCTTTTATGGTGAAATTACTTGTAGCTGGCTTTTCTACTTGCAGTTTTAAGAGACATGTCATGTACATTGTATGTATGGGCACACACTTTTTGATGCATACATGTAATATATTTTTTGGGCATGGATTATAATTAATGAATGATGGGAAGAACATGACTGAAAAGAGATTTTTAATTCCAATATTCGTTCTACTTTCTCCTACTCATAATTATATTATGTGTTTTGAAGGTAGAATTGTATGCGTGTGTGATCAGTTTGTTGAGTACCTAGATACAAGCATCATGGTTTGGTATCATAGAAATGGTACTCCATTTCAGTTCACACATATCATTCCTTATTGGTGTTATAAATACATGATAGTGTTGAGAGTCTTCTGACCCAACACGAATCCAAAAGAGAATCACATATTTTATATCCATGTACTTATGTCTCTCTTAATTAAAGTAATTACTAATGCTCTGGTTCTTTATGTGGAACTATGTTGCCTTGCATGGATTTAGATTTGGCACAATTGCTAGACTTCCTTGTACAGACAGTACATGACATCCAACAATGCCAAGAGGTGATCGAGCAATGGCTCCAGCAATAGGATGATTCCTCCTACTGTACCTTTCATGATGGGGAGGAGAGCATCAACCTATCATTCTCTATAGAGCCGGAGCACATGGAGGATGTAGATGCTTTGCAGAAGCATCAGAGCACTTATGAAGCATACCAACAAGCGATGGTACTGCACTTCTTTGGTACTACCGCCCTCGATGATGTAGAGCTGTGGATGGCACATGTGGCAAAGGTTCTGAGGAGGATCCATGCACCAGAGGACACTTGGACAACATCTCCATTAGTGAATTATAATCACCTATTTTGATTCATGTATCAAGACAACCTTTCATTTATTACAAATTTAGTCAATTCCCCTCATATTTCTATATCCCTGGAATCCATATGTTGGACTTTTCATTTCCTTAATATGTTAGCTAATTCAAAATGAATCGAGCAAACAATTCGTTTGCAGGTCTTCTGTAAGCTTTTGGAGCACATCTACACATCTGGAGCATCATCTATTTTCGCATATTGAAGCAAATTAAGTAGCCTAGCAACCCCAAGCCTGGAACTCCCAAGAACCCTAGCCGTGCAACCCAGATGTCACCACCATTGTCTTCGTCCTACACCCACCGCAAGCGAGCTTGGAGGGGATATGTGATCCCCTCATGGCCTAGTCAGAGTCACCACAGCCGCCTCACTGCTGTAGTTCGCTGGAGAAAGAAAATTGTCACCACAACCTTAGGATTTGGGAAGGAACAACCATGAACAACCAACATGCAGGCTACTGACGCCTGGCAACCCTTAAAGGCCTAGATCCAATTCCAAAATCTAATCTTGGCCATCAATTCCGAAGGGGTGTGAAAATTGCGCATACACCCTTAACAGATTCCAGACTCTATTCCCACCTCTAGGAGATTTATTATTTACATTTAGTCCCTTACTAGGGACCTAAGTGTAAGAGTTTCATAGTTTTCTAGCTAATTGATATAAAGGCTTATTCTTTTTCTTGTATTTTTCCCCTACATTTCTACTTGAACTTTGTGGAATATTTTGGACATTGTGGACTTCTAGACCAAAGTTTATCATCGTTGCATTTTTTACATTTTATTTTCGTAATGAATTTTGAGTATTTCTTCATGCTTCTTTCTTGGATATTCTTTCTTGATTTTTGATAAGTTTTCATTTTTTTCAAGTCCTTTCTCGAGCCCGTTGACTTTATCTACTATATAGTATCACGTATATCTTATATTATTTTACATACTATATTGCAGATACATCAATTGAAAAAATAACCTTTTTGAAAATTAAATAAAAACTAAAAAATAAAAAATCAAATAAAAAGTATAAAAATTAAAAAATTAAAGAATTTTATCATCGAAGAAGAAATGAAAAGATAGATAAAAAATATCAGAAAAAGTATTTTCTCTTCTTGAAATTCTCGAGTGTGATTTTCTGCCTCCTTGTGTTCGACCCTAGCACACTTACCTGGATAAACTAGTGAAACACCAATTCAAGTTGGTGTTAATTTTGTTTGATCAACTAGGGTTTTATCTTGAGCGATTTTCTACAATCGACATCTCTATTCTCATTTTTAACCGCTCGTAAAACCCTAGTTAACATAATGGCACTATTGCTAGGGAGGTAGCTGCGCTTGAGATTTTTGAGTTTTATTTTTTGTGATAATTTTTCTTCTCTCTCTATTTTTTCTTCTTCATGTTTTCTCGGTTTTCATCAGGTTTTTCTTTAATTGAGTGTGTTTTCTTTTTCTTCTTATTTTATTTATTTTTTTCTTTATTGTCTTTTATTTTCTTCATGATTTTTATGTGATTTTTATTTCTTTGTTTTTCTTTATTTTCTTGGTTTTTCTTTTATAGATCTTTATTAAATTTTATTGAGTTTTTTTCGATTATTTATAAATCTTTTTCTCTCTTATTTTCTTTGAATTTTTGGTTATTTTTTCTTTTATTTTCTATTTGTGCTAACCCATTTTGTAGGGCCTGCAGGATTAGCCTACTTCTTAGGAAGCCAACACAACTGATAGTGCAGAGACCGACTCAATTTCCTATGAGCTGGTTATGGAGGAGCAGAGCGGGTTATCCAGACAGATTGTGTATTTCATTTTTTTCAGGCATTATAACTTTTGTTTTCTTTTGAGAGAGGGCACTTGCCCATTTTTCTATTTTTACGAGAGAGGAAGGGGCGCTTGTCCATTTTTCTTTTTATAGCAAGGAATCCAATAAGGATATCCCGACTGTACACGGACTTTGACTTTTTCTTGGGGTTTGTTTTACCAAGTGCCGGTGCACTTGGGGGACCTCACCATGGCTTTCGATTTTCATCGATATTTCTTTATTTCATGCATTTTCGTGGAGCCTAAGGTTGCATGCTTGTTTGATTAGATGACTAAAGTAAAATCTATATCCTTAATCCACACTTAGGCATAAATAACCAATTTTTGAAAATCAATCTATTCTTACACTAGAGCTTCTAAATTAAGATTCAGTTTTTACGACTTTTCATGCATTAGACTAGGTTTTACATATATGCATGGATCATTTTGCAGGTAAAGTTCTGGAGAAAGGTATACCTTCTATCTTAGCATTCATCATCATTTTCTATTGCATTCCGTGTTCCCCCTATATGTGACACATTTTTGAAAATTAAAAGGAAACTGACAACCTGTTAGATATTGTTGAAAATATCCAAAAAAGTGGAAACCATCAAAAATAAAAAAGCTTTTTTATCTTTAAAAAATTTACAAAAATAAAAAATACACGGACATAACTTGTATTAGGAGAGAAAAACCTTCATTGTATTAAGGTACACTACAGACAGAGTGGGTGAGGATGCAACCATAAGGATTAGAGCCAAAAATCCCTAGACTTGTGCCTGAAGTACATGTGCATTCGGTGCATGATTGCAACTATAAGCACTTTCCTCCTACCATAGAAAGTCCTTTTGGTGTGCTCCGCCTCACAATTCCCGTTGTGCCTAATATAACTCAGTAGCTTGGGTAGATGGTACCCCTGTTTAGGGGATTGTGAGGACGTACGATAGGCGACACTCCCTGTGAGTTTTCCAATACAACTAACTGATCACCGAAAATAAAATTGAAAAGATAAATGACTGAACTCTTATAGTCTCCACTGTGTGAAGTTGATGAATCTGGGGTTTGCATTGCGTTTGTATGCGAGGTATGCATTATTCCACATCTTATACTCCTTTAAACACGTGTTCTGGACTTGGTCACCGTATTCTCTCTTGCACTCTTTTGAGATTGAAGATGGTGATTAGATGGATTTTGTGCTCAGACTCTGTGAGCTTTCGACCTTCCACCATCTATCATATGTCTTCATAGAATTGAGATGACCCTCTTCCTGAGTCAGTCCCATTTAGTCACGAGGTGAGTCAGACCCAGACTCCCTCACCTCCCAGCCCTTCAGTCGAGGCAGACCCACGCCTCGATTTATCGTCTATTCTCTTACATGTTTTTCACTGAGTTCTTATGAGACTTTCTCCTTCCTAGAAGATTTTATGAACATGGCTAGAGGGAAGGCACCAGTTGAGGACATAGCTGTTGAGGAGAGACCACATGATGATGAGAGATGTACAGACGAGAGACGTGATACAACTTTGAACAATATAGAGGGGATTCTAGATGCATTACAACAGATGAGATCGTAGATCAGAGAGTAGTGAAGAGTACATGATGAGCTTAGAGCTGAGATCACTACGCTGAGAGTAGGAACCGGGAACCCACCACCACCTGTCATGGTTCCCATGACATTGAGAGATGAGTATGACACGGGAGCGAGGACACTACCCTTGGATTCAGTTACCACCGAATCAAGGGTCATACGAGCTTAGACCATCTTTCATTTCACAACTTCCCAAGTTCTATGGGAATACTTCATAGGCATCATTTACCTGCTACAATAGTTCGAGATGTTATGCGGTACAACTAGTTATTCAGGAGATAAGCAGGAGGCTATACGCCTCAAGGCTTTCCCCTTTGCCTTAACAGATAAGGCACTCTAGTGGTCGAGTCACTTGAGGAGGGAGATATCTACATGGGATGATCTGAAGTCCACATTCTTGCGTAAATATTTTCCTCTGGGACAAACCAATATGATGAGGAGTCATATATCCAATTTCACATAGCTTCCACTGAATCATTCCATGAGGCATGGGATAGATTCAAAGATTTGACTAAGAGATGCCCTCATCATGAGATATAATTAAAAGTGCTTGTACATAATTATTTTAGATGACTACAACCAGATGTTTAGGGACTAGTGAGCGCTGCATGTGGCACCAACTATCTGAATAGGGATGTAGAGTCAGTTTGGTCCATCTTTGAGGGGATGGCAGAGAACTCACATGTTGTTGACTCCACTCGGGCATTCTAGAAGGGCCCATAACCACCACCACCACCGAGAGAATCATAAGGTGGCACATGTTCCAAAGTTTGATTTACGATCTGACATGGGATTAATTAGTGAGAAGCTTACATTGGTCTACATGATTCAGAAACAAGTTCATGATTTACAACCGATGCGAGAGTTGAATAAACTCTCAACACTTCCTCAACAATTGAGTGATTTGATGAAGAAGGTGACCGGACTGCAACTTTTGTACCAATACTTCTGTCCTTCTTCCAATTTCTAACTTGTACGAAGATCTTTACCAGCTCCTCCAACTGTCAGATTCAGTACATTTAGAACGAGCTGGTACAACCTACCGATCCTCCACAGTTGGATTGGCATGAGGATCTGTCGAATGCCAACAAGAGTCAAATGACTAGCCTTGGAGATGATGATGTTGATTCTCATTCCACTCTTGAGATTAACGGGATATGGTAAGCTCCTGCTCAGTCACCATCACATTTAACTCATCAAAGTGTACACCAATAGCAACATAGTCATCCGCAACATGGTCGTTCATATCCACATTTGCAGCACCTCAACCTTACACGCAACAACAGTCTCACCAGCATGCCTATCAGATACCATATTCATATCATTATCTTGCTACACATTCACATGCTTATCATCACCACTAACAGTAGCAGTCTTCTTTTACACCACAGATTTCTCCTCAGCCTTTTACACTACAGAAACACACTCCTATGCATGAGAGAGTAGATATCCAGGGATATCATAATTAGTCATAGATATCTTCACAGTCCCTAGCACTTAACCATATCATGGACATGTTGAGCATGCTCCGGACAACACATAGGACAGAGATGGAGCGGGTTAACCATCGTCTGGATGAGTTAGCCACGCCCAAGACCACTCTCACAACCCAACCTTAGATGAATCCAAATAACAAGAGGTAACACACGGATCAGGTAGATGCCACCACAGGTAATGTCACTTTTCCTGATTTTTTATGTAAGTTCATTCATCTCAGGAGCGGTTAACGTCCACGAGCACCTGATTGAGAGGAGGAGAGGGCACATGATGAGGAGCGAGAGCCGATACTTGATGATTTTGATGATATACATTCTGACATTGAGGAGGAAGACCGCCACAATGAGGACCAGCATGATGTCCATGATCACATTTAGAGGAGCAATGCATACACTATGGATGTGGACACTGGAGACTCAAAAGATGATACCACACCATGCCATACAAACATCCCAATGATTCTGTTTCTTTTCCTATATTCGAGAGTTTTGTACATACTTCTGAGACTCCCGATGTACATGTTGATATGAATGAAAATAAAAAGCAGAGTTTTGTCATTTCTTAATTTGTTCTTTTTCTCGATGCTTTGTATAGAAAAGGAAGAAAATAATCCAAAAAGAATGAGATTACTCCAGAGATTGAGAGATTATTGAAAGATCACATAATCTTGAAGATTCCTCTCCATGATGTCTTGGATCACTTCCCTACGCTCAAGCAATAGTTGAAGAATAGATGTACCATGCGTAGGAAGAACATATCACGTATAGAGAAGAATGTTTTGACCAAGGCCACATCCTGCACGATACAAAACAGATTACCAAAGAAGAAGAAAGATTTTGGAGTACACTATGTCAGATGTGAGATTTCTCATGCAACATTCGATCACACTCTATTAGATAACATGTCCTTGATCAATTTGTTACCATCTTGTTTACTCGACAAGTTCTAGTTAGGCCCTCTTTACAAATCCTATGCGATTCTTCAGTTTTCTGATAGATATGTATAGAGACCTAGGGGCATTTTGAGGAACGCTATCATGACCGTGCAGAGTCTGCAGTTTCCAGTGGACTTTACTGTCCTAGACATAGATTGCCCTATATAGTTACACCTTACCCCGATCATTCTTGGGAGTCCTTTTTTGGAGACCATAAAGGCCCTCTTTGATTATGTTATAGGGTAGGTATCTTTTCGCACTGAGGGCAAGAAGGTATAAATAGAGACGGCGAGAGAATCATCCGCATCAAGTGCCAGATCTACAATCAATTCAGATGCTTTGAGTTCTTTAGCCACCTGTAATTACATGGATGAGGTTCATTTTGACGACCTTGAGAGGTATCAGGTAGAGACCCATGATATCCTGCTAGAGGATGGGTTCGATACTACAATTGACAGTTCTTCCGATGGTACTTTATATTTTAGCGTGGATGATGAGCAGATGGAGCAGATACCTGATGATATTATTGCCAACATTTTAGATTTTGAGATTTTGCATAATTCCACCACTTCAAATGAGCTAGAGACTGATTTTCATTCAATCGAGTTATTTTCCTCTAGCCATTCTGAGGATGAGTACAATAGCGAGTCATATGATGTTTTGGACATCTTATGTAGTCCGACTCCAGAGAATATTGAGATGGTGGATAATCATATTGCATATACATTTACCACCAGCACAAATCCCAGTACACAAATGGATGAGGATATGGCAGAGCCAGATTCCACCTTGCCAAAACCGAAGACCTTGCCACCAAATGTGAAGTATGCTTTCCTTACGGTCCCATATCGATAGCTTTCGATCATTATCAGCTCATCTTTGACCGAAAAGAATCTCATCTGATGGAGATTCTTGAAAGAAACTGCAAGGCTATTGGGTGGAATGTATGCGATCTCTGCGGGATAAATCCTACTTTGTGCTCTCACCATATCTATCTCGATCATGACAATAGACCTTCTAGAGAGTTTCAACACAGGCTGAATCCGATTTTATGAGATGTTGTCAAGAAAGAGATTATGAGATGGTGTGACGCAAGGTTTATTTATCTTATCTCCAACTCTGAATGGGTCAGCCCATTACATGTTGCCTGAAGAAGTCGAGGATTCAATTGGTGAATAATGAGAGTGAAGAGGAGAATCCAAATAGATTAACCACATCGTGGCATGCGTGGATTGATTACAAGAAATTGAACACCACAATGAAGAAGGACCACTTCCCTTTGCCTTTTATAAACCATGTCATAGAGTGGATGACAGTGAAGGAGTACTTCTATTTCCTTGTCGGTTACTCCGGATACAACCAGGTTACTATTGCTCCCGAAGATCAGAAGAAGATGACCTTTACATGTCCCTTTAGCATGTATGCTTTTAGACGGATGCCCTTTGGTTTATGCAATGTCCCTGCTACATTCCAGTGGTGCATGCTCGCCATCATTGTAGACATGGTGGGTGATTTTCTTGAGGTCTTTATGGATGATTTTTCGTCCGATGGTGAGTCCTTTGATGACTGTTTAGCACACCTATACCAGTTTCTTCATAAATGTTGTGAGGTGAATCTCGTTTTATCTTGGAAAAAGAGCCATATAAATGGGATTGTGTTGGGACATGTCATCTCCAGGCGAGGCATGGAAGTTGACCCTGCCAAGATGTATGTCATCAAGCATCTCGAGCCACCAACCAACATCAAGCAGTTACAGTCTTTTCTAGGACATGCAGATTTCTACTGATGGTTCATTCATGATATCTCTAAGACTGCCCGACCCTTAACTGAATTATTAGGCAAAAACATCGAGTTCTTAGTAGATGACAAATATCTTAGTGCCTTCCTCACATTGAAGGAGATGATTATCAATGCTCCTATCCTACAGCTACCTGATTGGTCTCTTCCCTTTGAGATCTTGATGGATGCTTCAGATTTTATGGTTGGGGCTATATTAGGACAGAGGAGAAATGGACTTCCTGTTGCCATCCACTATGCCAACTAGACTTTAGGTGATTCTCAATGTAATTACACAATGATAGAGAAAGAAATATTGTCAGTGGCATTTGCAATGGATAAACTCAGATCATATATTCTTGGTTCAAAAATAATAGTTTAGACAGATCATTCAACTATCTTATACTTGACGGAGAAGAAGGATGCCAAGACATGCCTTCTTAGATGGATTCTCTTACTTCAATAATTTGATTTGGACATTAAGAATAAACTTGGGGTAAGGGATGTAGTAGTTGATCATCTCTCTCGATTACAGATAGAGCAGCCTTTAAATGAGTACATGTTAGAGATTGCAGAGAGATTTCCAGACGAGAGTATCTTTACAGTTACAAAGCTTCCATGGTATGTAGACATAGTGAACTTTCCGATTGCACAACCGAGTCCATAGGGTTGACTGAAGGACTGAGTTGACAGGGTAGCTTCTGAGGCACGATACTACCATTGGGAGGATTCAATTATTTTTTGTGAAGGATCAGATTATGTCTACAAGCAATGTATTCCTCAGAAGGAATACAATAGTGTCCTCACTGTATGCCAATCCTTAGAGGCAAGGGTACACCATTCAAGGAAGAGGACAACACATAAGGTAATTCAGAGCAGATTTAAGTGGCTGACTCTTACTAGAGATGCATGCACATTTGTGAAGAGTTTCCCAGATTGTCAGCGAGCAGTAGGGACAGTCAGTGCCAGAGATGCAATGCTAATGGGACCAATTATCATTTGTGAGTTTTTTGACACATAGGGAATAGATTTTATGGGATCGTCCCCTTCGAGCAGTGGCTTTTCGTAGATTCTTTTCAGTGCGGATTATATTAGTAGATGGGTGGAGGCTATACCCGCACGAACTATTGATAGCAGGAAAATATGCATGTTCCTGAGGGAACATATTATTTCACAGCTTGGTATTACATGTATTCTTATTTCATATGGGTGTAACCATTTTATTAATAAGGAGATAAAAAATCTAGTGAAGAGTTATGGCATTGATCATAGAGTAGCTTCTCTTTACCACCCACAGATGAATGTCATGGCTGAAGTTTCAAATAGGGAGGGGAAATCCATTCTTCAAAAATTAGTAGGATCGGATATGAAGAACTAGTCACAGTTTCTAGACCAGGTTCTTTAGGCATATGATACTGCATATAAGACCCCCTTAGGTACTTCTCCTTTGAGACTGATTTATGGCAAGCCATGCCATTTGCCCATAGAGATCATGCACAAAACTGAATGGGCCATTAGAGAGATTTCACTTGATATGCAGAGAGCATGAACCAAGAGGAACATGTATTTGAATGATCTAGTTAAGATTCAAAATTAGACATACGAGAAGACCCTCATTTATAAAGGCAAAGTGAAAAAATGACATGATAGACACATTCGTCACAAGATCTTTGTCCCTGGTCAGAAAGTCTGGTTGTTTAATGCACGATTAAGATTTTTTCCTAGCAACTTGAAAAGCAAATGGGAAGGACTGCATATAGCTAGAATGGTGCACGACATTGGAAGCATATCTATATTAGATGTGTCTCCTGGTGCAGAACAGGTGAATGGGCAGATGCTGAAGTACTTCGTAGAGACTGCTGATCATCTGGCCCGAGTTGAGTTGATCTACTTTTTATAGGACTCATGACTACTCTTCCACATCATTTTGTCCTGTACAGAGACCTGTGAGCCTTTCAGTTTTTGGAGTACACCATCACCTCTATATTCTTCACAACCCACGATCGTCTCCATTTTTTGCTCGTCTTTGTATACTTAGGACACCAGATCCTAAGTATGGGGGGACTGATTGCCAGTTGATTTTCGTTTTCATTTTTTCTTTTTACTTTTCTTTTGTTTTCCTTTCTTTTACACTGATCACTAGTCCCTAATTTTTGGCCACATTATTTTCTATACTCAGGATGCCTGATCCTAAGTGTAAGGGGAACCGAATGATTTCGTTGATTTCATTTTTCTTTTTCTTTTATTCCTTCATTTGTATATTCCTTGCCCTCAGTCACTCATTTTTGTATTCACTATACTTATGATGACCTAATCGTAAGTATTGGGGGGATGATTGACTTCACATCTTTTTCTTCTTTTCACCCACTTATACTTAGCACGAATTATGTCCTCCTTTCTCTTTTGAAGCTATGAGGACATGACACAAGTTAAGTATAGAAGGGTGCGTATATATTCTATATATACTTTCGTCCATAACTCAAACTTTTATGTATTTTCTATATCTATAAAATCCATAAAAAGTGGGTAAGGGTTAATTTAAAATTCATTTTTTATTTATAAAATCCTTGTAAATAAGTAAAATATTTGTGAAATTCTTATTTATAATTCTTAGTTCAAAATAGGTATTTAAAATATTTATCTAATATGTATAATATTTTTTAATAATCTAATTTATTAAAATATGTGTAAACATAACTTAATCTTTGTAAAATTCTTTGTATATAAAACTTGTAAAATACCTTAGTTATTTAATCCAAATAAAATATTGGTAAATTATCTTGTAAAATTCTTGTACATATGCTTGTGTAAAAAAATTGAAAAATCCATAAAAAATACAAAATCCTAAATGCATAAAACTAAAAAATCTTTAAAAGCCATAAAATAAGTAAAATTAAGAAAAATGCACTTCACAAAAATATGGTGCATTTGCATTAGCATTTTTCAGAATAAATTTGATTTCTCGAACTAAAGTTTGGGAATAGTTATGTCCTTTGAATTTCATTGTAAGGAGCCTAGTTAGGAACTGGAATTTAGACTCTTCAGGTCTATGACTTAAATCTTTGGGTTCCATGAGACCATGTTTGGGGATTCAAATTAAACATGCCTAAGTAGAACACTTTAGTGTCATTTGTTTAAATCTCCAATAGTGAACTAATTTTGGACGCATGCACTTTGCACTTAGCTGGACTTGCATGGGTTTGCGAAGGGTAGTTCATTTTAGTGGTGTATTTTCATCCTTGTTTAGTGGCACGGACGTCTAAAGATGAGAGTTGTGGGATTGAAATAAAGCTTAAGATGAGGGAAGGATCTACTGGCATAATTTTCCAAGACCCTAAAAAATGAGTGAAAAAATGCTATATTCATTAGGGCATAAAAGATTGATGCAGTGCAAGCAACATTACAAAGTCTACCAAAAAGAAGCAAACCACTAAATACCAAATATGACCACAATGGTCCAAGCTTTTAAGAAGCTTGCACATCTTAGTGGAGACTTAGCTACACCGGTTGGGCTTCACAATTTGATGTGACAACACTGGTCACACTCCAGTTCTCTTCTCATTCTTCTACATTCTCTCTACTCGATTGTGGAGCACAACACGACCTAGCTACATTCTCTCTACATTCTCTCTTCTCATTTCTTATCAAAACATCATTAATGAATATAAATGCATTTTTATGCATCAAAATCATGTAAATAAATACAAGAATAAAAAAGAAAGAAAATAAAAAGAGAGGCAGTCTGTAATTATGTATATAGTACAATATGACCAAAATAAATATAAATTTAGATGAAGGATATAACCTATCCCCCCGAGACCAAGTAAGCATGGATTGGTCGATAAATAATAAAGTAGGGGGATATAATGAAGAAAACCACAAAAAGAAATAATTATACACTGCACACATATTCAATATCTATCCAATATTTATCAAAACTTCAATGATTTTAATTAATACATTTATATATATTTCACCAAACTCTTCTCCTATTTATTTCTAAAAATGTTTATAAAAATATAAAAATCTTAAAAAATCCCAGCTTGTATATATGCCAAGAAATCCAACTTTTAAATTGTCAATTTCTCAACTTCCGAGCATTAAAACTTCTTCATACGAACTCCAATTTCACTCCACTGGCCTTTAAAGTTCGTAAATAATATCTCCAAATAATGGAGGTGATTTCACTAAATCGGAGTCCATTTGCAAAAAGTCAGTTTTGATACCGAACGACAACGGGGTTTCTAGGCTATTTTTTATTCAAAGAATATTCTTTACAGTTTTAGTGATTTTATCATTTTTAATTTTTTCTTGATCTTTTATATTGTATATAAATTATTTCAGAATTTTTAGGCACTATTTCATATTTTAAATAAATAGAAAACCCTAATTTATAAGCGAATTTGAATTGTGACATTTATACCTTTGATTATATATTTATATAACTAAATTAAATTATTAAAATTCATAAAAATTAACACACCTCTTATTTATTATTCTATTGATTTATAAAATATAAAAATAATGTGTTATTTATTAAAATATTATATCAAAAACAAAACCCTATTTATTTAGTATACTATATACATATTTATTAATATTAAATTTATATCTCATTATATACTTATAATTTATAAAATAAATTGTATAATAAATTAGTATACTTTTATTTACACTTTTATTTTTATACCTAAGTTAAATAAGGTCATTAACTATTTCTTAACTATTTTATAAGTTATTCATTATTTTTGCCTACTAGGTTCTGACACATGTCAGCACCGGGAGTCATCTTCCTCAAGAACTGGTTGTTGAGTTCTGTTGCAACCGACTCTCTTTAAAAATTTCTCCCATATCCGTTCTTCACCCAAAATCTTATCCTAATCCTCCATTCTACACTCGTAACCCTCCATTCTACACTCTTAACATCCCTAATACACGTTGGCCACTCCTTCGGTCTTCCTATTTATTGATCTCAACTTCCATTCTAAAAAAACAACTCTTCCTCATCCAGAAACACCTGGCTGACACCGCCATTCCTTGCTTCGTTGTGACCATCACTGGCTGTGATAGAGCCCGGTGTCCACTACGCGTGGAAGGCTGATCGTCGGAGAGAAGATTCCAAGGCTGATCCGCCTTGTATCGTGGCTACTCTACCACGTAGAGCTCCGAGAAGGACACCACCTCGTTGAGCTAGAGCTGAGTTCATATACCTCAACCACTATGTGCATTCTCTATCCAATCCTCATTTCTTCAATCTATGTACCTCTATTTGTCCATCTAGTTACTCCAATAACGTAACCTATTTTGATTCACGTATCAAAACCACCTTTCATCTATTACCAATTCAATCATTTCCCCTTCATATTTCTCTAGTCCAGGAAGACATATGTTGGACCTTTCATTTCCTTAATTTGTTGGTCGATTCTAAACGAATCGAGCAAATAATATGTTTGCAGATCCCTTGTGAGCTTCTGGATCACATCTATACATCTGGAGCATCATCTATTTTCGCATATTGAAGCAAATCAAGTAGCAAAGCAACCCCAAGACTAAATCTCCTAAGAAACCTAGCCATGCAACCCAAATGTCGCCGCTGCTGTCTTCATCCTATGCCCACTGCAGCAAGCTCGGAGAGGATATGTGGTCCCCTCCTGGCCCTGCCAGAGTCACTGCAGTCGCAACACTGCCGTAGTTCGTTAGAGAAAGAAAATCATCATTACCTTATGATTTAGGGAGGAATAGCAAAGAACAACCAACACGTAGGCAGTTGAAGTGTGACAGCCTTGGACAACTCAGATCCAATTCCAGAATCTAATTTTGACTGTTAGATTTGCAGGGGTGTGAAACTTGTAGAGATGCCTTAGCAGATTCTATATTCTATTCCCGCTTCTAGTAGATTTATAATTTGCATTTAGGTCCCTAGCCAGGGACCTAAGTGTAAGGGCTTCATAGTTTTATTGCAATGAGGTCCTTAACTAGGGACCTGATTGAAAGAAAGGCTTATTCCTTTTCTTGTATTTTTCTTACATTTCTACTTGAACTTTATGGACCATTTTGGACATTGTGGAGTCCTAGACCATAGTATATCATTGTTGCAATTTTTTACATTTCATTTTTGTGTCGAATTTTGGTTATTTCTTCATGCTTTTTGCTTGGATATTCTTTCTGGATTTTTGATACATTTTCGTTTCTTTTCAAGTCCTTTCTTGAGACCGTTGCTCGAGTCACTTTATCTACGATACAACATCACCTATACCTCATATTACTTTACATACTATATTATAGATAAATCAATTGAAAAATAAACTTTTTGTAAATTAAATAAAAACTAAAAAAAATTAAAAATTAATGAAAAAGAATAAAAAAATAAAAATTCAAAAGAATTTTGTCATCGAAGAAGAAAAGAAAAGAAGGATAAAAATATCACAAAAAACTATTTTCTTTCCTCGAAAATCTCGAGTGCGATTGTCTGCATCCTTATGTTCGACCCATGCATACTTACCTGTTTCATAGTTGGTATTAATTTTGTTTGATCAACTAGGTTTTGTCTCGAGCAGTTTTCTACAACTGACATCTCTATTTCTCATTTTTAATCGCTTGCAAAACCCTAGTTATCAAGATGCCCACATTTTTCCATTGGTTCAACTAGAGGATTCGACATCATCTTAGGCATGGACTAGTTGGAGAAGCACAATGCGTGCCTGGACTAATTTGGGATGATGGTCTTCCATTTACCTGGAGTACCACCATTTCAGTTTGATTGGCGTACATCTGATGGTGGGATTGAGTGCATTTCTGCCTTGAGAGCACACTAGTTTCTCAGCCAAGGTAGTGTAGGCAACCTTGCATACATAGTAGACTCAACGAAATATAACCAGATGATTGAGGATGTTAGAGTTGTGCGTGAGGTTTCTAATGTGTTTCCAGATGACTTACTTAGAATACCAAAAGTAAGGGAGATAGAGTTCGAGATCATGCTATTTCCAGACATATAATCGATCTTTATCCTCCATACAAGTTGGCACCTTGATGAAACCATGTTTCATGCTCTTAATTCGCTGAAAATAACCCCCTAACTTAGACTAAGTGTCAAAAAAACCAGACAAATCCCTGAAATTATCAGAGTCATTGAATAAATTAAAAATACAAAATAATTAGCAAAAGTAAAAATCGTAATGTTTTTAACCTTAAAAACACTCTCAAAAATATTTTTTAGCCTTTGTTTGATCTCATCTCCATTTTTGGTCACCATGAAACTTGTAGATCTCATCGACATCTACAACTTTCATGTTTTGAGTTTTTCCAGATTCGGTCATCTTCCCCTTCATTTCTTAGTTTCTTTATCAGAATAATCTGATTGGGCCACGTGGTACATTCTGGTTGTGCCACGCAGCCCGTCTCTACGCATGCCACGCGTCCTTCCCTCTACCGTCCGATCATTCTTCTTCTCTCCAGACCGCATCCGTTCAGTCCCGCCCATTTTCTGATCGTCCGATCGAAGTCCAGATGTAATCACGACCGTCCTTTAGCGCCCAAACCTTAGCTCGCCACGTGGCTGCGTCTCCACCGCCAGATCTTCTCCAGTACACCTCCAACTCAGCCGCACACTCTCCCGCTGCCCTCGACCCTTCGATATTTCCTCAGATCGCATCTCCTCCATTCATTCCCGCCTACTAGTTAGCCTGCCATGCATCATGTCCAACAGCCGTCCGATCTTCTCCGGGCACTCCCATCTCACCGTCTGTTAACACCTTCCTCCCATTGCACCACGTGGCGCTTTCTGAGCCTTTCGATTATGTCACCTTCTATCCAATCCACGCCCCTCGTTCATACCTTCTTTATGATCGTTGGATCACATGATCCAACGGTCGGGCTTCATCCTCCACCTCCAGCACACGTTTCCACCTCTTGCAGCCTCTCCGCCCTTTCCTTTTCTACCAACCTTCTCAGCCATCTTGACACTCGCCAACCTCCCCATGACTTAGCCCGATCAACCCTCTTCCTTGTGGGCACACACACCACCCATGATCCCCTCTCCTACGTCCCATATCACCCACGAAAGCCATGACGTCCGCCATCTAAATTGATGAGCTTCCTCTTCAAATACCCCTCTCCTCCGCCTTTCACCGGCATCCACCATCCAAAGGGGCTGAGGCCCAGCCCTCCTCCTCCTCCCTAAAACAGGGTGGAGGCAGTAGGATCGAGCGACGACAACCCAACCACTCGGTGAGATCCATGGTCCTCCGATCATGTTGCAGTCTCCACCTCGGCCGCCAAGCTCTGAGGCCGGTCGACCTCGACGTGCGATGACCCCAGAGCATATACAAGGTGATCAAGCCCTGCCCCTCTTCTCCATTGCTCAGGTAAGGTCTCCAATCTCGTCCCTGTATTTTCATTCATTTTCTTTGTTTTACTAGCTTTCCACCGACACCATCACCGTTCACTGATCGACCTGATAGCTTCGCCTCTCATCCTCCATCCACGCGTACATCGCCGATCGCCTTTCCCCTTCTCCATCATTTGAACACTCCTCCAAACTTCATCTCTGCCCGTCGGAGAAGAAGACCACCAGGCTCCACCTCCCTTCGCCTCGCATGCCCTCCATTCCACTCACGCATGCAGTTTCTTTGCTTCAGCTATACATTAACTCTGCAGGCTCGTCAGTGAACGGAGTGCTGACTGAGCTCCGATATCCTCCTCCGCCACCGACGAAGCTTGATCAATGGTGCATCCAACCATTCCCACGTGCCTTCGAGCTTCAGCCTTCTTCGCGAGGGCTTCAGCAGCCGTCAGCGTCCTTCAGGCGAGCGTGGGAAGCACAAGGAGTTCGAGGCTACTCACTGGAGCTCTAAACACACTGCCAGCCTTTTGGTGGAGGGAGAAGCTCCAGGAGGTACATAAGCCATTAGATGGCATCCACCGATGCTCATCCAACGATGCTCCTTCAGCCACGTCGACACTGTAGCAGCTTCCAGCTACCGTTCGATCGACGATCGGGCGGCTCTTGAGTCTCCACGTGTAAGTTCCATAGCCAGTCCCGAACCTCAGCGCCTGACCCATAGGCTCGGGACTGCTGAGCCTCGTCCGAACCCAAGCCTAACTCCGAGCCTACATTGAGCCTTCATCATCTGCCGAGCCTAGCCGAAGCAGTTCCGAGTCTCCCCCGAACCTCAGAGTCATCCCAGGCCTAGGACCACGTGCTCCTCACGTGCGGTCTGGGCAAATTTCAGGGAGGCCCTCAGAAGTCTCTACATTTGCATTCAGGTCCAGAGACCACGTGTACCCACGTATACCTAGGGTATTTTGCACTTATACCCTTGTGGGTTTTGCAAAAATACCCCCGCGTGTTGGGCTATTTACAGGGAAGGTCCCGAACTTTGTTCTATTTTCATTTTAGTCCCTTCCAATGACCTGTTTGCTATTTATCTTTCACGTTTTTTTGCATTTATGCCCCTGGCTTCACTCTTGCATATCTTGAGCATCCTAGCTCCGATTGAGTCGATTTCAGTGACATTTTGAATCTTGTTTCATTGTTTTCTTAAGGACATGCTTAGACTTCTGATTATACACTCTGATTTTTGATGATTAAATTCATTAACGTAGTGTTTTTTATCGAATGACTCTTCAGGCCTTATATCATCACATTAATGAAATTTACTTCATGATTACGTCACCCGCTTCCCGCCACACATTGGATCACGAGGATCCTAATGACCATTACTCCACCACGTCACATCTGGCTTCAACATCATATTGTTGGATTGATCGCCATCCAACAGACTGCATCACGCCACGTCATCATCCATCACCACCGTTGGATCAACCTCGTTTTGACGGTCCCTCAAGCACCACGTATTCAACAACCATTGGATCTATTCAGATCTAGTGGTCCAGCTTGCGCTACGTAGCCACCCTCCGAGCCTCTTCCCCGACCCTAGGCTCAGAGCACCCAAAGCTGACCCGAAGTTAGGCCGAACCTCTAGAGCCACCCAAGCCTCCTACATCTCCTGAGCCTAGCTCCTCACGTGTATCTCACACGAGGGTTGGGTAATTTACACCGAGGCCTTAGAACTTTCAGAAATTGCATTTCAGTCCTTTCCAGGCATGATACGTGAGGAGCACGTGTTTCTGTGGGAATTTTGCATCCATACCTCCAGCATCATAAGTATTTGCATTTTAATCCATGTATGCATGTTTTATTTTAAGAAATTTTCTTTTCTATTTTGCATTCATACTCTTGTGTTTGCATGCATATCTAGGTGTCCATTTCTCATAATTTTTAAATTTTAAAAATTGCATTTGTAGTTTAACTTGTCCTTTATCTTTCGTGATGCGTGTCATGTTTTGTGAGCTGCATTGAATTTAATAATATCATTTTGGTGGAATGTAACATATTTTGCCCATTGTGTGCCTTTTATTTATTATTAAATTATTTGTTGCTCTAAAAATCACCATGAAAACACATTAGATTTAGGTTAAGTTGCTTTACACTATGCCCAAAAATCATAGCATTTGCACACATCACGAGGCCTGAATAAATCAAAGAGTATTTTGCCTAATTGAGTTTTAATAGGTCCAATTTACAAAGATTTTTAGGTTTATTAATTTTCCAGGATTCCTCTCACTTAGACCTATCTAGGATAATTTTTATATCTAAAAATAATATGCTTTGGTATTTATTAAAATTAAATTTGCAAAAACTGCCCTATATTTATATTTTATTCATTTTTAATTCATTTAGAGTCTAAAATTTCCAAAAAATGCAATAACTTAGTTTCATAGCATTCCATCTTCTGGACAAGTTTCATTAATTTTGGACTTTATTTGACCATCTTTCTGATTTAACTTAAAAATTTGGCTTGAAATTGCACTACATTTTCCATAATTGCATAAATATTTGTAAAAAGATCAAAAATATATTTTTCTGAAAATCTGATCTCTTAATTAACTAAAAATTTACCTAAGGAGACAACTGCCTCCCTGAGTTCGACCTTAGGCTTGCCCAAGTAAAATAAATTTGCTGCTTGAGTTAATCGAACATTAAATTTGAGTGGTTTTTGATGAAATCTAGATTCCCCGACAGAAACGAGCGATAAACCTAATTCGATTGATAACTCGGTTGAATTAATAAGGGTAGCCGAGGCGGCTTCAAAATGGCGTCGTTGCCGGGGGGGCACGACTTAGGTTAATTTTTAGGAAATTTTGATTTGTGATTTTCCATCACCGGGTAGTCTGATTTTCGACTTTTCTTGTGAACATTTCTCTTCCATTTCTTTTTGTTTATTTTGTGTCGTCCTTTATCTGACCTCCATTTATTTTTGTGCGAGGAAAATGAGGAGTCAAAGGCGCATCGCCAGGCGAATCGAGGAACTTGTATTTAAATAATTTGATTGATTACAAGGACTTGTAATTTTATGTTATTTTCATTATTTTTGCATTTTTCCAGCGGTTCTCGTTTGGGTTCTCACGCGCGTAAGTATAGTGAAAATGTGTCCCCGTGTGCTGTGTGGATTTCTTTGCGTAGAATAGGCTTGCACTTGCGGCTCTTAGAGCTACTTTAGGAACTGTTTTTGCTCGTAAAATTCTAGGACCATACTTCACACTTAAAAGACACACTTAGACCGTAGATCTTAGCTATATTCAATCTGTGCTTCACTTGCTAATAGAACTGCCTATCTAGGAGCGACTTTTATCGTTTGCATTGCATATAGTATAAAGTTTTCAATTCTGTTTTGCACCCTGCATAAAAAGCGAAGGGATCACTGTAAGTCATCTCTACCTGGCATTTCATCATAGTTTTATCTTGCATCGGCTTTTCTCGACTCCTTCCCTTGGTTTTTTAAGCTTAGGATAAAAAGGAAATTGGGACTGGACGATAGGCGTGCTTTATGGTTGGACTAAACAAGTGATCACCTAACTTAAAACCGGGACTGCTAAACAAAGTTGACCAAAAAATCAATAAAATCAGAAATTTTGTTT
The DNA here is from genome assembly GCA_037367405.1 of Ottelia alismoides. Lineage (NCBI taxonomy): Eukaryota > Viridiplantae > Streptophyta > Magnoliopsida > Alismatales > Hydrocharitaceae > Ottelia > Ottelia alismoides. The sequence continues at coordinate 1,575,057 of JAZKJV010009256.1, read as the reverse complement.
GCGGGAGATTAACCCCGACCTTGTTTTCAGGCTGACTGAGGGTACTGGAGTGTGTGTGCACACCCTAAGGTAGAGCCAAAAATCTCCGCCTTCCATATCGTGTACCCCGATCCAAGCAAATATCACAGGCTGAAGTACGGGTTCAACTGACAAGCGCCAAGTAGCCTCTGCCTACTCCGATAGGTAAATAGGGGTGAAATTGCGGTGCACCGTGACAAGTTGCTAGTAACCTCCGCCTGCTCCGACAGGTAGATAGGGGCGAAGTTACAACCTTGTCAGCCTCCACCTACTCTGTAGGTAGATCATGGTAGGTCCTTGAACTTTCAGTTAGTGTTAGGAGCGGAGAAAGGAAGGGCGTTGGTATCTTAGGCAACAGGTTAAACAGGGGAGATGCATCCAGCTTTGAGCCGACTCCCCTATTGGCCACGTAACCTTTGCTACTTGTCTAAAAATTCACACTTAAAATCAACCAGATTAATCAGACTCAGTTTTGGGTCCTTCACCGTGTTGAGTGTGAAAAATAGGGTTTGGATTCATTTGCTTGCTTCAGGTAGGAGTAAAATCCTATCTTCCACTTAGACTCCCGATTCTTCTTCTCACCATCCAAGATGACTGACTGGGGTGATATCTACTCCCGATTTGCAAATCTTTCTTTGAGCCCCCCACGATGCTCATCTTCACCAGCCCAAGCGCAATGTGGGTCAACCCGAGGTCATGACCCTCTTGAGTTCGGGATTCGTCAACCCCAAGGTGGTTACTCTCAAACTAACCCTTTTCTCTCCTCTAATCTCACCAAGGAAGACCATCGCCTCGGTGAGAATCTCTTCATTGATATGTCCTCTAACCTAGACCATCTTCTTTACCTAGGAGAAGAGGACAAGATGCCTCTGAAGAAACACCCAGATGAAGAGGAACCCAGAGATGACCCCATGCACCAAGTCCTGGCCCGGTTAGCTCGAGCCAAGCAGCTGAATGCCAAACTTATGGCTAGGATGTGTCAAGTGATCGAGGCAGAAGGAATTGACCGACCCATGGTAGACACCTACAATCCTGCAGAGAATGAAATACATAGCTGGCTAGTACCTGAGATTCCCCCTGAAGCGTTCGAGCTGAAGCCCCACTTTCTGAGTCTGCTGCCGAAGTTCAATGAAATGCCAACGAAGAACCATATGCCTTTCTTAGAGACTTGGAGCTGGTCTACAACAACCTTAGTCACCCTAGGGTTGGGCAAGGCTACACCAGGCGAAAGGCTACCCTGTTTGCCTTAGGTGATAAGGCTGCTCATTGGTTGAAAAATCTCGGGGTAAGATGTACGCCCTGGATGTAGTTCAAGGACCTTTTCTTGAAGAAGTTCTACCCGCTCAGTGGAACTAACTAGATGAGAACTAAGATCGCAAGTTTTTCCCAGGGACCAAATGAACCATTCCATGAAGCCTGGGATAGATTCAATGACTTAACGCAGAAATGACCTTGCCACAACATTACAAAAGTGATCTTAGTCCAGACATTAATCTGTGGCATGACCCCAGAGATGCAGGGGTTAGTGAGTGCTGCCTATAGAGGAGGCTATCTGAACAAGAATAAAGATGCTGTATGGAAGATCCTAGAGCAGATGGCAGAAACAGGCAGATCTCAGGCCACCAGGGACTATCAGTTGTCTTCTTCAAGCATATCCAACAAGACAACTAGTGGGATTGTAGCGGATCTGACAGACGACCTCATCCCCAGCATGGGGATAATAGCTGACAAGTTAACCATGTTCGAGCAGATTCACAAGAGGGTCACTGACCTTGAGGCACTCTCGCGATTGCCAAAACAAGTGGAGGAATTGATTGAGAAGTTAGCCAAGATAAGGCTACATGCCCCTTCTGCACCACCTGTACCTGTACATCGAGTCCATCTTGTACAAGAGCAGGCAAAGGGGCCTCAGGGTAGCTTGGTTGAGGAGCAATATTATACTCAGCAGGAGCAACACGCACCCCCACAAGTGGAGATAGGATACGAGGAGCCTCCACAGGTGTTCGAGATCAATGGGATGTGGTACAACCATGACCCCGTCGGCAGACAATTGGGGATAGGGAACGGTCAACCACACCGACCTTCCCTAGCTTACCATGAAACCGGCTCCGTTCATGCACCGCGCTTTGTACAGTCTTGGCCCAGATAAGGGTACCAGCCTCAACGGCACTAGTAGTAGCGTACGTTCCACTTAGGCCAGTAGGGCCCTTCACCACCTTCCCATCAGCAGCAGTACCGACATGGTCAACATGGCCAATATAGGAACTCATCCTCTAGTCAGTAGCAGCAAGCCCTGCCCACAAGAGAATTGGAGTCCCTCACCTTGGCGATCCAGACACTGACTGATAGGGTCCAACAGATTCAGAATGACTACCTGGATATGAGAACTGATTTGAATCGTGTTTCCCATACCCAAGACCAACAGATGGCGCCAAAGACCCCAATTCCCGCCCAGGTTCAGGCCAACCCAAATAGCCTGAATCAGGGGCAGAATTAATCACAAGATCATGTATACTATTCATATAAATCTTTATCTGAACATGAGATCCTTCCGTATGATAATGTTAATCATATGTCCCTCAGGAGCAGAAGGACCGTGATCGTACCTGATCGGACACATTCACTAGAGGAAAACGCCGCCAAGTCTCTACATGAGGAGAACTTGGAGGCAGAGGAGCAACACCACCACCACCACCAGTAGAAGAAAAGGACTTCCAAGTCCTCGAAGAAGAAGGAAATTAGCACCAGCAGTGAGTCCGACGAGATCAATGAGGAGCCCACACCTCCATCTGAGGAGGATGTCCCAGTAGTCGCGGAAGACGCATCATCGGTTTCACAGCAGAAATTTCTTTTTATTCAGAGTCAGAGTCAGAGTCAGTATCAGTTTCAGAGTCCTGTAAAGAACTCAGTTCCTTATTTCAATGAAAATCTTCCAGTTTAAGAATCTGAGTTAGCATCAATAATCCCTTTCCCCCGAGCTCTTAAGTGTGGAAAGAAGAAAACTAAAAAAAATAAAAAAGATGACCCTGAGATGGAAAAATTTTGTAATAAATACATCAAGGTCACAATCCCTTTTGATAAGTATGTGGACATAACACCTGTATTCCAGAAGTACCTTAAGGTGAGATGCATACCTACTAGGGTCAACAGGAAGGCCGAAACCCGTGTTGAGAAGCACGTTCTGTCAGTAGCCACTACTTGCGCAATCAAGAATGCGTTTCCAAGGAAACAAAGAGACATGGGTGCACATTATTTGGTGAGTCATGTCGATGACACTGCGTTTGTATGCACTCTCCTTGACAACAGATCCTCAATTAACTTGATGCCTACAACCCTCTATGAGCGGCTGAATCTCAGACCTCTTAGGAAATCTAGAGCACTCCTTCAGTTTGCAGATAAATCAACCAAGAGGTACCAGGGAGAATTGAGGAACATTATCATCAAAGTCGAGGGTCAGGAGTACATGGTGGACTTTACAGTCCTTGATATGGACACCCCTCGAAATTGGAGAGATTCCCATATCATTTTAGGAAGGCCCTTCCTCAGAATACCAGGGGCCTTATTTGATTACAAGATCGGGAAGATTCAGTACCAAACTCCAGGCGGAGATGAGGAACTTGAAATGAAGCTTTATCAGTGGTGGAGGAGGATATCAGAGCTCGACCGCGCACTCCGTCCATTGATGAGCCTGCAGGGTTGATGTATAGCTGAAGTAAAGAAACTGCGTGCATGAGTGGAATGGAGGGCATGCAAGGTGAAGGGAGGTGGAGCCCTGGTGGTCTTCTTCTCCGGCGGGCAAAGATGAAGTTGGAGGAGGTGTTCAAATGATAGAGAAGGGGGAAGGGCGATCGACGATGTGCGCGTGGATGGAGGATGAGAGGCGAAGCTATCAGGGCGATGAGTGAACGGTGATGGTGTCAGTGGAAAGCTAATAAAATCAAAGAAATCGAATGAAAATACATGTACGAGATCAGAGAACTTACCTGAGCAATGGCGGAGCGGGGGCTTGGGCTTGAGCACCTTGTAGATGTTCGGGGGTCATCGCACGTCGAGGTCGACCGGCCTCGGAGCTTGAAGGTGCATGATGGCGACCACAACATGGTCGGAGGACCATGGATCTCACCGGGTGTATGGGTCGTCATCGTTTGATCCTACCGCCTCCCCCTATCACAAGGAGGAGGAGGAGGGATGGGCCTCTGCCCCTTTGGATGATGGATGCTGGTGAAAGGCGGAGGAGAGGGGGTATTTGAAGAGGAAGCTCGACGGTTGAGATGGCGGAGGTCGTGGCTTCTGTGGGTGATATGGGACATAAGAGAAGGGATCGTGGGTGGCGTGTGTTCCTGTGAGGAAGAGGGTGGATCGGCTAAGTCGTGGGGAGGTTGGCGAGTGGTCGAGATGGCTGAGAAGGTGGTAGAAAAGAAAAGGGCGGAGAGGCTGCAAGAGGTGGAGAACGTGTGCTGGTGGTGGAAGATGAAGCTCGACCATTGGATCATGTGATCCAATGGTCATAAGGAGAACGCAAACGAGGAGCGTGGATTAGATCGAAGGTGGCATAATCAAAAGGCTCAGAAAGTGCCACGTGGCGTGATGGGAGGAAGGCGTTAACAAACGGTGAGATGGGAGTGTCCGGAGAAGATCGGATGTCTGCTGGACATGACGCGTGGCAGGATAACCGGCAGGCAGGAATGAATGGAGGAGATGCGATCTGAGGCAATATCGAAGGGTCGAGGGTGGCGAGAGAGTGTGCGGCTGAGATGGAGGTGTACTGGAGAAGATCTGGCAGTGGAGATGCAACCACGTGGCGATCTAAGGTTTGGGCGCTAAAGGACGATCGTGATTGCATTTGGACTTCGATTGTATAGTCAGAAAATGAGCAGGACTGAACGGATGCGATCTAGAGAGAAGAAGAATGATCGGACGACAGAGGGAAGGGGGCGTGTGGCATGCACAGAGACGGGCCGTGTGGCGCAACCAGAAGGCACCGCGTGGCCCAATCAGCTTAATCTGATAAATAAATTTAGAAATGAAGGGGAAGATGACTGAATCTAAAAAAACTCAAAACATGAAAGTTGTAAACCTCAATGAGATCAACAAGTTTCATGTTGACGAAAAATAGAGTTGAGATCAAACAAAGGCATAAAATATTTTTGAGAGTCTTTTTAAGGTTAAAAACACTACAATTTTTAATTTTCCATTTTTTGTATTTTTAATTTATTTAATGACTCTGACAAATTTCAGGGAGTTGTCTGGTTTTTATTGACACTTAGTCTAAGTTAGGGGTTAATTTCAGCGAACTAAGAGCATGAAACATGGTTTCATCACACCTGGAGCTCAAGGAGCTCAAAGTACAACTATAAAAGATGTTGGAGATAGGATTCATCTTCCCTAGTACATCGTCATGGGGAGCACCCGTTCTCTTCGTACAGATAAGGATGGATCCTTGAGGCTATGCATAGACTATAGGTAACTGAACATGAGAAAGATCAAAAACCATTACCCACTCCCATAGATTGATGATCTTTTTGATTAGTTATAGGGAGTAGTGGTATTCTCCAAGATTGACCTGCGATCATGACACCACCAGTTGAGGATCGAGGATGCATATGTGATCATGTTCATCGATGATGTTCTAGACCACTCCCATGATGAGTATGAACACGAGTCCCATCATCTCATTGTACTAGAGACACTCTGAGAGCACTAGTTGTATGCCAAATATATCAAGTGCACGTTCTGGCTTTCTAAGGTGGCATTTCTAGGTCATACCATTTTAGGGGCAGGGTGTCAGTTGACCCCCACCAAGATAGAGGCTGTAGTGTCTTGGGAGCATCCCAATAAGGGTATAGAGATCCCCATTTTCCTTGGCCTCATCCGGTACTACATGAGATTTATCAGAGGATTCTCCCAATTGGCCCTACCCTCACCCAGTTGACATAGAAGGACATGCCATTTATCTGGAGTGACAAATGTCAGTTGAGCTTCTGAATGCTTAAGGAGAGGTTGACTTCCACACCCATCCTCACCCTTCCTTCTGGTACCTTAGAATTCATAGTTTACACTGATGCTTCCAAGGAAGGGTTACACACTATGCTGATGCAACGAGGATAGGTTATGGCTTACGCATCAGCCAATTGAAGAACCATGAGCACAACTACCCCACTCATGAGTTGGAGTTGGCGACCATAGTCTTTGTACTAAAGATATGACACCACTAGGTGACATTTGAGATCTTCATCAACTACAAGAGCCTAAAATATATTTTTGATCAGAAGGAGATGAACATGAGGCAAAGGCAGTGGATGGAGATGCTGAAGGACTATGACTGTAACATCTCTTACTACCCTGGTAAGGGGAATGTGGTGGTAGATACTTTGAGTAGACAGTCACACACAAAGGGTTCAACGGCTTGGTTGAAGACTTAGGATGTGCTCGCTACACTTAGTGAGTGGCATCCATTTGAGGGTTCATCTGATGTAGTGATCATGCCAGTGAAGTATAGTAGCTTGTGGGACATGATCGTTTGAGGAAAACAGACAGATCAATCAATCTAGGACTTGTATCACAGATGCTTGGAGGATTAGTTCTACAAATTCTAAGTCCGTGAATCCATCCTATGGAAGGGGGACTGTGTGTGCGTGCAAGATGATGATGAGCTGAGGAGAAATATCCTAGATGATATGCATAGTTCAAGGCTTTCTATACATCTAGATGGCACCGAGATGTACCGAGACCTCTGCCAACACTTTTGGTGGGAGGGCATGAAGAAGGACATAGTCGAGTGCGTCAAGCGATGCCTTACCTTTCAGATGGTGAAGGCAGATCACTAGAGACCTCCAAATTTACGGCAACCTCTTTCCATCTTGGTGTAGAAATGAGAGAACATCTCCATGTATTTTTTCACGTCATTGCTGTGTACCCCAGACGGGCATGATACGATATTGGTGATAATTGACTTGTTAACCAAGTCAACCCATTTTATTTCAGTTAACATGACATGCATACATGTTGAGCTAGCTAGTATGTACGTCCAACATGTCATTCAGTTGCACAAGATACCCAAGGAGTAGTGTCAGATAGAGATTCACACTTCACTTCACACTAATAGGGGGAATTCAGTCATCAAACTTCACACTTCACTTAACCATGTGATTGTCAATTGATGAAATTAATTGTTTATTTAACAAACAATTATGGAAAATATTTGAGAAATATTGGAATATGATTATTTCTTAATTGACTTGGCCTCAACCAATAAATTGATTATATTTGATCTAGATCGAAATTGGAAATACAATCATCAAACTCCTTCTTGAATAGCATCGGGAATTTGTCTAGCAAATTTCCTTATAATCAAAAATGTTTTGATTATTACTATATGGTATAATTTCAGTTGAAAAACCGATGATCATCTCAAGTACAAATTGATCTATTTGGCATTATCCTTTTCCGAGGCGGATATGGTGTCTAGTCGGAGATCGCTGGGGTAGCGGGTTGCAACGTATGTGGTCCATCCCACTCTCGCCAGTACTAGCCATGACAACAGGTAGGGTCTTGATAATGCCGAAGAAATCAAGTTGTATTTTCTAATTATTAAAATATGAATTAGTACGTACTTTGATAATAATACCATATATATTCAAGTAAAACAATCAAGTTTGATTGATTGAACTGGATTGATGATTAATTTAATATGACTGAATTAATTATGTCCAATTAAAATTACTCTATTATGAATAGAGTTGATAATTCCCTTGGAAGAATTAATTATATGAATGTGATTCATGATAATTAATTAAATTTGAATAAGAGGTGGAGGATCACATAAGTGACATCCATGGTCTCCCGTCAAGGCAAAGGGTTTCCGTCGCCAGGGATTGTATATAGGAGACGCTTGTACAAAGTGACAGCTCCTATATGCAAGCACATCTGGATCGGACTCTTTGCTTCCCAATATCGGATTCTCATATTATTGGGGTGATATTGGATTGCGCATAGCGAGTTCTATTCCTGTTGACGGTTGGTTCAATTAATGACGGGTCAACATCACCTTAGGGGTGGTGGGCTCGAGTATTAAAGACCGAATTGGGACTTGCAAGGAGGAATGTGTTCCCGCTTCTCTTTATTGGAATTGCAGTTTCTCATATTATTGGGATGTAACAAAGATAAAGAGGAGATCCCAATTCTTGCTTGAGATATGGCGGTAAGTATATCTTTTACTTTGAAAGTGATTAAGGGAATGAACTTTCAAAGTTGACAATGCAAGAATAATTTGATTTAAAAACCTTAATCAAATATTATAAATTTGAATATATGATTATATGTTCTAATATAGTGCATTCTCAATTTCAGAAAATGAAGTCCATGGACCCACTAAGCAGGCTTCTGGAGGTCAACCAGTTGACCGGATCGAATTACTCAGATTGGATTCGTAATTTGGAGCTTGTACTCTCGGCTGAGTGCATAAGTTATGTGCTCTCAGAAGACAATCATGAAAACCCTAAATCAAAGGAAGAGCAAGCATACAATGACAAGTATGATGAAGATCATGTCTTGGCTAGATGCTACATCTTGGGTTCTCTCTCCAATGTTCTTCAGAAACAACATGTGGAGATGAGTACTTTCCAAGAGATAATGCAGAATCTGAAAGATATGTTTGGTGACATTAACCGCACCCAGCGGTACACCGTTATGAAAGAACTCGTTTGCTGCAAGATGCAGGAAGGGACCTTGGTCCATGAACATGTACTCAAAATGTTTGGGTACTTATCGGAGCTGGAGACTCTAGGGGCAACCATGGATGCAGACATGCAATCTGATTTCATTCTGCTGTCGTTGCCCAAGTCTTTCAATAACTTTGTGGTTTCATTCCACATGAATAAGCTGGAATTGACAAATGCTGGGCTTCTTGCTGCATTAAAGTCTGCAGAATACGTGATGAAGAAAGATGGTCCCGCTGGTAGTGCAATGGTTGCACAGGTCAGAGGGAAGCGTGGTCGGAAGCATGGTTCTCGGAAGGGCCCGTCCCAGAAGAGAAAGAAGAAGGGACAAAGTGTTGGCTCATCTTCCAATGCATCCACTCTAATGGGATCAAAGAAACTGATGTCTGTCACCACTGCAAAAATCCGGGGTACTGGAGGCGTAATTGCCCGGATTACCTGAAGTCGGTCGATAAAGGTAAAGCCCCAGCAGGTATGAAATCTACTTTTATCATTGAAACCAATTTTCTCGTTGGACGAGAAGGAAGTTGGCTTGTTGATTCTGGTGCTTCTATTCATGTATGCAATTTGTTGCATTTGTTTCAGGAAACTAGAAAACTTAAAGAAGCAGAGATAGTCATCCAGATGGGATCTGATGCAAGTGTTGCAGCAGTTGTCGTCGGGACTTGTCGGCTTTCATTATCTAGTGGAAGAGTTCTAGTACTTAAAAAGTATATTTATGTACCTTAAGTCAAAAGGAATTTAATATCTGTATCTAAGCTAGTTAGAAGTGGATATTCGTTCCTATTCTATAATAAATTATTCATAAATCGTTATGATAAATATATTGCTGATGGCATTTTGACTTCTGGAGGACTCTATGAATTGTGCATTGATAAATGTGTTATGAATGTTACATCTACTAATAAAAAACCTAAAAGATCCTGGGAGGATGAAAATCCTTCGAATGAGATTTGGCATCAAAGGCTTGGTCATTTATCTGTTGATAAGATCAATAGATTAATAAAGGATGGACCTTTAGATTTTCTACAGGTTCAATCTTTACCTACTTGCAAGAATTGCATTCAAGGTAAAATGACCAGGATGCCTTTCTGTAACAAGGTTACAAGATGCGAAGGTATTATTGACCTAATACATACTGATGTATGCGGTCCCTTCAGTATCGCAGCTCGAAATAGATATTGATATTACTTGACCTTTATTGATGACCATTCGCGATACGGCTTTGTCTTCCTATTACGTCATAAATATGAAACCTTTGAAAAGTTCAAAGAATTCAAAGTTTTGGTTGAGAACCAAACTGATAGGAAGATTAAACGAATTCGATCTGATCAAGGTGGCGAGTACCTCTCAGATGAATTCAAGGAATACCTTAAAGAGAATGGAATTGTTTCCAATCTCACTCCTCCTGGAACTCCCCAACTTAATGGTGTTGCTGAAAGACGCAATGGGACCATCATGGATATGGTTCGTTCAATGATGATCAAAGCACATTTACCACTTAGTTTCTGGGGATATGCCGTAGAGACTGCAATATATATCCTGAATAAGATTCCTAGCAAATCTGTACCTAAGACTCCTCATGAGCTCTGGTATGGAACCAAACCTAGTGTTAGTCACTTGAGGGTTTGAGGTTGCTTGGTCCATGCGAAGAACGTGGACGCAAGTAAGCTAGAATCTCGCTCTTGTGAGTGCTACTTCATTGGGTATATTAGAGATGGTATTGGATGCCAACTCTATGACCCTGAGACTCAAAAGGTTTTTGTTTCTAGAAATGTGAAATTTCTAATGAATGATTTCCTTAAAGGTCAAGATAAATATGAAGTAAAGGAACTCATTGAATCCTCAGAGGATTCTGAGCTTCCTGAACCAGAAACTGAAGAGATAAATAAAGATGACACACCCATACCTCTTAGAAGGAGTTTGAGGGTGGTTGCACCACCTGAAAGGTATGGATTCCATGTGTCAAGTGAAATTGACAATGATCCTACTTCATTTGATGAAGCACTCGCGGATCATGACATGGATAGATGGATGCTAGCAATGAAGTCAGAAATTGACTCCATGCATAAGAATGGTGTATGGACCCTAGAGGATCCACTTAAAGGGGTAAAACCCATTGGGTGTAAATGGATCTTCAAGAGAAAGAGGGGACCTGATGGGAAAGTAGAGACTTTCAAGGCACGGCTCGTAGCCAAGGGCTACACACAGAGAGAAGGCATCGACTACGATGAGACATTCTCTCCTGTGGCTATGCTTAAATCCATCAGGACATTGCTAGCTATAGCTGCATATCTTGACTACGACATCTGGCAGATGGACGTCAAGACGGCTTTCCTCAATGGATACCTCGAGGAGGATATATATATATGGAGCAGCCCCAGGGCTTCATAACTGAGGATGGCAAAGTATGCAAGCTGAAGAAATCCATCTATGGGTTCAAGCAAGCTTCTCGTAGCTGGAACATCAGATTTGACGAAACCATAAAGAGTTATGATTTTGTGCAGAATCCTGATGTACCTTGTGTATACAAGAAGCTTAGTGGGAGCGCCATTGTGTTCATCGTGCTTTATGTAGATGACATCCTTATCATTGGGAATGATACATGGATGATGACCAGTATGAAGATTTGGTTGTCCCATACCTTTGAGATGAAAGATCTCGGAGAAGCCTCTTACATCTTGGGTCTGAAGTTGTTCAGAAACCGAGGGAAGAGGATATTGGGATTGTCACAACATGGATACATTAAGAGGATTCTTGAACGATTCCGTATGGATAGTTCCAAGAAAGGATTCCTGCCCTTAAGATATGGTATCTACCTGTCTAAAGGAATGGCTCCTCAAATTGTTGAGGAAAAGAAAGACATGGCCGGATGCCCTTATGCATCAGCTATAGGAAGCTTAATGTATGCCATGATGTGTACTAGGCCAGATATCTACCATGTAGTGGGAGTGTAAGTCGTTACCAATCCTGTTATGGAGAACAACACTGGAATGCAATAAAGAACATATTTAAATATCTAAGACGGATGCAAGATTACATCTTGGCCTATGGAGATGGTGATCTCCAAGTCTTGGTATATACAGATTCTGACTTCCAATCGGATATTGATGATCGAAAGTCGACATCAGGTTTTGTATTCCTGTTGAATGGTGGTGTTGTGAGCTGGAGAAGCAAGAAGCAGGACACTACAACAGATTCAACAACAGAAGCCGAGTACATTGCCGCATCGGATGCTGCAAAGGAGGCGGTGTGGTTACGCAAGTTCGTGCTGGAGCTTGGCGTAGTTTCCTCTGATACTCCCATCCCGCTACTCTGTGATAGCACGGGAGCCATTGCCCAGGTGAAGGAACCCAGATGGCATCAGAAGAGAAAGCGCGTAGAAAGGAAATACCACATCATTCGCGAGATTCAAAAGCGTGGTGACATCATCATCACCAAGGTGGCCTCTGCCGACAATGTTACTGATCCTCTTACCAAACCTCTGACATAGAAAGTTTTCGACCAGCATGTAATGAGTATGGGTTTAAGGATTGTTCCTGAATGGTTTTGAGGGCTAGTGGGAGATTATTAGCAATGTGAGCCCGAAGTGAACCATTCCTGCAATAAATGTTATTGTAATAAATGATTTATTAATAAAAGTTATTGATTATGTTTCACCCCCTTTCTGAAATTGACTGAATGAATGCACTATAAGGTCCCTCTATACAATATGGGTTATGTTCCATGGCCAACTTAATAATCATACAACTGTTGATTCATTGATTGAATCATAGAGGCCGATGCTTAGATGAATATCTAAGGAGTTAGATAGATGACTCATCAAGCATCATCAATGATTGACACATGATGATCTCCAGCCTGAGAAGGAGATGACAATCCTTTCTCATTAGGCTGATATTTGATCGACCTCTTGATGCAGGTCCTATGCATGGGAATAGTGACTCGAAGGTATCAGATTAGTTGAGTCAATGGGTTGACTTAACGAGATCGAGATAACCAAAGACCTATGATGAATACTGTCACATCACATGAAAACATCCTCTGACAAGAGACATATGTATTGCTATATGTCTAAGTGTGTACATTTGGCAGACCAATAGGTTGATGACCTAACCAAGGTCTATACACCGGCGAGCAGGTGTGCATGTAAGGGCATATGAGTAATACAGTCTCTCAAAGGGATCATACAAGTTCACTTGTGAACCGGGAGACATGAGCTCAAACATGAGGTATTGGGACCGATCAAATTCCATGCATGGTCGTCATGCTTTGGAAGCATGACATGAATTTGAAGGTAAGATATATGCTTTGTGAAAGCATATGATCTGTACCAAATCCCAAGGACCAAGATTGAGAAACTTAGTGATCAGACCTTGATGATGACAGTGTAAAAGTGATCTATATCTTCAGGATGATCATGAGTCTTCCAGTATGCAGGATGTACAGGTATTGGGAATACCTAAGGGTGATTTGATCATAAACGATTGTATAACCATGATGCTTCCATTCCGAGGGAGTGATGAAACAGGTCTGGATTTTAGTGACTCCTCTTAGTAGAGAAGTAACCAAATCTTAGTCCATGTGATGGACATTGATCTGAATGAAATTCAGATGCAATGAGAAGATTAGGTTTACGACCTTGATTTAATCAAGCATCTATGAGAGGTCCATGGGATCTGGATTTGAGATGTGATCTCAATATCCAAGTCACTATACATGGAACAATATAATCACACTGTCCTTATCTTCAAGTATCTGAAGAGAAATAGCATTGTTCTTGAATGGTTCAAGAATAATTCCATAAGATCTAAGCATTGAGAAATTGATAATTAAATGTGATTGAATTATCATGATGTATGAGGATTATCCAATATAATTAAATGTGATTTAGTTATTATGGATAAGAATAATGTGGATAGAAATATCCAATTATTCATAATATATTATAAATGTGATTTATAATGTATTAGAGAGAGCTAATTATGATTTATATTTATTGATTAATTATTAATGTGTATTGGATACACATTATCTAATTAATTGAAAATGTAAATTATATTTTATTTTGGGTTGTAAATGTGAGTCACAATTTTCCACTGGCAAGATTGCAATATTCCCAAAATTAATTGTGAATTATTTTTGGAGAATAAATCCCAACAAAAGTTGTTGGATTAAATAATGGAGAATTTCAAGGAGATATGCAATCTCATGGAAATCCATGAGATTGCCCCAACTTGGTATGTGGTGGACGGCTACCAAGTCCTATATGGAATTGGTGGCCGTCCACCCTATTACTTGGGGAGACATGATCTCCATTGAAATCATCTCCTTATTTGATTGGTGTTATTTTAGGATTGATGTACATTTGATTTATAAAATATATTTGATCTAAATTAAATCATAAGTTGTTGGTTTTTACAAACAACAATCTTGACCATTGGATTGACATAAATCAATCTCATCCATTGATTTTATATGTCCCATGGATTGAGATCCATGGATCCTAAAACCCTATAAATAGAGAGGCATGCTATGCTCTCTAGTACATGATATTGGTAGCACATCTCTCTCTCTCTCTTTTCTCCATACATATCAACCCTCTCTTCCTCTACTTGGTGGCCGACCACCAAAAACCCAAGGGGAGGTCTTCGTCGTCGCCTATGCCACCGCGTCGCCGCTTTGACGTTCTGTGGTTCTCTATCTTCTTGGAGTGCTACACTCATGAAGGAGACGTTTGAACTCGTGCGACAAGATCAGGAGTTCACCGTGCTTGGATCAACTCGTTGGATTGCGAGGACAACGCGACTCATCCCCGCGCTCGCAAGCTTCTTCTCCGACGATCAGACTTGAGACAGGAGGTCTCTTTTCGTAGAGACTCGATCAACTACGCTTCAAGAGGTATTCCTTTATACTTGTTGTGGCTATAGATTAAACGATCCGAGAATCTTTCTTGGATCATGTGGTTTCAGCGCATGAAAATTATTAAATTCTGCTGCACAGAACAACTAGTACGACTAGTCGTTCTTCGTCGTATTCGATACGACGATCACGCTTCCGTGATGAGCTTGAGGATTTTACCATATCCTTCAGAAGAGTTATCGAAGATAATTAAATATGATTTAATTATCAAGGATATGAATAATGTGTATATCACTATCCATGTTAATCATAAATATTATAAATGTTATTTATAATATATCAAAGAGAGTTATTTGTAATTGGTATTTACAAATTAAATGTTTATGTGAATTGGATTTACATTGGACAATTAATTGTAATACAATTTGCATTTTATATTGGATGTGTGAATATGATTCACAATTTGTCAATGGCATGATTGAAATTGTCACAAATATTTTGGAATTATTTTAATGAATAATTATGCAACGAATATTGTTACACATGTGGAATATATGTTGAGATACGAGATCTCAACTTTTTACAAAAGGAAAGCCTCCCTTTCCATACTGGGGGGGGGGGGTTGTTGAGCTCTCTCAACTTGTGGACATCCACCCTATGTATGGAATGTGGGTTGCCTTCCTTCCAATCCATTCCATGTTTGTTGCTTTGATTTAAATTGAATTATATTGATTGATTTTCAATATATTTAATTTATTTTAAAGACAACATTTTGTTGTTGCAAATTCATGCAACAAAATCATGGTCATTGATTGAGAGTACAAATCAATCAAAACCATTGGATTTGTGTGTGCACATGGATTGGGATCCATAGACATCCAATTTAGTATAAAAGGAGGGGTAGAAGTAGAATTTTATGCAACACCATAAATACGAGTAACAAGGATGTCTCTCTACATGCCTACTCTCTCTCTTTCTCAATATTGTGTCATGCACATGTTGACCTAGAGAATCTCACATTTGTTGCGTTACCGTTGTGCTGCTGGACTGACTGCTTGTAGATATTTAGCTTCTTCAGTGCATCTTACCATGAGGAAGGCTATCAATTTTGTGCGATGAAATCAGAAGACTTCATGCTCGAATCTTCAACTTGGATTTCAGAAAGTACACATGTCATCCATGCACCCACAAGTGCATTTTTTTGTTGGATTGGACTTGAGTAGGAGAATATCTTACGTTAGAGATTAACGATTGCAAACACGCTCCAAGAGGTAATCCTAATTACTTGTTTGTTATCTTAATGAAATGATTTAAGAAGTGTTCTTGAATCATGAGGTTTCATTTATTTAAAAATTTTAAAATTCCGCTGCCCCTCTCAACTTGTATGTTTGGTTAACCTAGATCGTATTTGAATAGATTTGCACGCTTCCGTGATGCGTTAAGGTCTAAACTCTGGCCTTCAGTTTTATCATCAAGTTTTCTTTTGATCATAGCGTGTTGGTATAGATCATTGGGTGTTGGTATATATCATACCTACAAATTCTTGTCATGCTTCCAAAGCAAGAAGATCATGCAAGGAATTCGATTTGTCCTAATACCTCATGAGAGAGCTCATGTCTTCCGGTTCAGTAGTGAACTTGCATGATCCCTTTGAGAGATCATATTACTCATATGCCCTCGTACGTACACTATCTCTCGAGTATATAGACCTTGATTAGGTCATCAGCCTTTGATCTGCCTAATGTACATACTTAGACATATAGTAATACATATGTTTCCGATCAGAGGATGCATGCCTATATCTTGACAAATATATGACCAAGTTCTTGGTTATCTTGATCTGACCATGTCAACTTTTTGATCTGTCTTATCTACGCCTCCTAATCTCCATTACTATGAAGAGGACCTACATCAAGAGGTCAGTCAGATATCAGCCTTTAAAGGAAGATTGCAATATCCTTCTCAGGCTGGAGACCCTTTCTTAACAATCATTTGACTGTGCTTAATGACTCCTCAATCTAACTCTTTAGATATCATCCAAGCACCATCCTTTATGATTCAATCATTGAATCAATAATTGTATGATTATTAAGATGGGCATGGTACATAACCCTAATTGTACTAAGGGACCTTATAAGTGCATTCATTCATTTAATCTCAGACAAGGAGTGAAATAAATCAATAACCTTTATTGTAGGAATGGTTCGTCCTAAGCTCACATGGCTAACACACATCACCTTCAAGTATTTCCAATACTTGTACATCCTAAATACCTGAAGAGGTTGATTAACCCCAAATTTCTGATCACATTTGAATTGTCTCCTTCAAGGTTTTCATCGATAAGTTTCTTATTCAATCATTGGGAGTTGGTATCAATCATATGCTTTCCCAAAAGCATCATACCTTAAAATGCTATCTTATTTCCAAAACAAGACGACCAACATTAGAATTTGGTTTATTCCAATATCTCATGAGTGAGCTTATGTCTTCTGGTTCAACAGTGAACCAATATGATCCTTTTGAAAAATCTTATTACTTATATGCACTTTATGCACAATAGCTTACCGTTGTATAAACCTTGAATAAGTCATCAATGTACTGGTTTTCCTAATATACATACTTAGGAATATAGTAATACATCTGCCTTCAGTCATAGCATGTGTGCCAGCATAGTGACAACATACTTTATATGTTTTGGTTATCTCAATCTTGCTAAGTTAACTCTTTAGGTCACAACTTACTTTATAGGTTTTGGTTATCTTAATCTTGGTAAGTTAACTCTTTGACCTAACTCATCTATCCCCTCCAAAGCTCTATTCCTATGCAGAAGACCTGCATCAACATGTCGGTCACATGTTAACCTTTATAGTAAGGGATTTCCACATCTTCTCAGGCTGGATATCCTTTCTTGCTACAACTTGATAGTGCGGCTGAGTACTCAATCTAACCCTTTATACATTCAATTATGCACTAGCCTCTGTGATCCAACATTTGGATCAATAGCTGTATGATATCAAGATGCCCTTGGTACATAACGCTAATTGTATTAAGAGACCTATTATGCAAATTAATTATTCTCCATTTCATATTAAGGAGTGATTTGCAATAACTATTATTGCATATTGTCTTTCCATGGGCTCACATGTCTAACATTGAGTTAACAAAAAATCCCTTAAGTCAAGTCACTAAACATTGAGTCAAATTAAAAGTCTTGTGGTTTAATTTCCTTAAGTGGAATTGCATAAGGTCCATTGAGTTAAGTTAATATTATGGCGAGTAAACTTGACATACCAAGAGTTGAATCGCCTAAGGATGATTCGACAAAGAAGAGCCCACCGACCTCCTTTAGTTAAATTCACCTCAAACTAAGTCATCTCAACCTCATTACTAGATTGGCCTTTAAATTAGCTGATTAATAGATTTCCTACATCCTATTCTATATCTATTCACGAATTGTTGTTTTTCCTTGAAATTCTATCGTTGATCCAGCATAGTAGACGATGTCAAAATGCTATAAAATTCGGAGGATTAATAACTCAATATATAAGCTTCATAACCATATTTTTTAATCCTTTTTTTTAATTATGGAAGATGAGAAATAATATGATAAATACATCATATGAAAAGTCAAACATTGAATATGTAAACTTCATTTTTTAATAAAAACCACGATCAATGAATGGCTAAGTCATGCATTTAAAATGCTCCTCGTCATACGGAAGGATGAAAATATATCATAATAGTAAAATACAACAAGAGATGTTTAAAAGATAAGGAACCGAGGTGATTTAAAGGAATATTCTTCCTTCGCTATTGACAATCACGGAAATACCCCATTTATTTTGTCGATTTTATATTGTAGTTGGGCACTTAAGACTCAATAACTTATTAACCACACAAATAAATATCAATGAATCAATGTACAATTGAGAGTTTATTTAACCTGGGCAAGCTCCATGGTCGACTCAAGGAGGCAAAGGAACAACTTATGATTCATATCGTATCACTTAATGAACTGTTTTGAAGAGGATTTTTTGTATTTTTTATGCAAAAGGTGATGCGAATGCAAATGCGAAGGAATCGGTTTATTAAGAAAAACAAGCAACTTATTCCAATTAATTCTTAATTAAAAATCAGATCAAATTAGGTAAATGATATTTTTTGTACTAATTCAATGATGCACACAAAATCTATTTTTCTGAAATTTTTGGGCTTGAAATGCAAAATAAAAAACAAATGATTTTTATGAGTTTTATGCAATTTTGTGAACAAACAAAATGAAAAAATCTCAAACTTGGATAGAAACTCGAACATGATGAAATGCGCTTCCATTATTTTTTATGACTTGTATGGAATATTTTATTTCTTTATGATTTTTTTAATGAAACAGAGTGAATCTGAGTAAAAAATTCCTAATAAATCCATACTATAAATTCATGCCAAATAAAAATTAACTCAAATATATAATTTAATTTGCAATCTAGGAGAGTTGAAATTTCTTCACAATAATGTGTGTGGACCTAAGTAGAAATCAAATTCTCAAATCACTCAAAATATATTCCACGAACAAGTAACATGCAATTGAATTGAAATTTGGGTCCCGTTAAAACATAAAAGAACACACATATCCTGAATTTATGGAATTTTTGAGCAAGAAATGACTCAATATGATTTTTAGAGCACAAATGGGCGATATATCAATGAATTTCAATATCTGAATTTTAATAAACCATCTAAATATTGAAAAATTATGAATAAATAATCAGGGGATGTAGTATTGATTAAAGAACAACATGCAATTTTTTATACTTTAAAAATGGAGATAAGTAGTGTTCTGAAATTAAGCTCAAAGACAAGCTTCTAACTACAATAATTGAATACAAGTTAAATGCATAAATGTTATGCTTAAGGGCATTTCTTTAGTTATACATACTTTCGGGGGTCTTTATGCAATTTGCCTAAAAAAATTGGGTCTTCTCCTTCCTCTTTCACGGGTTCCAAGAAATGGAACCCGATACAGATGTGTGCAATGGCGACGTGTGGAGGGGCAATTGTGCATAGTGGTGGGGAATGACAACGACAACGTTGTGCATGCGGTAGAGGGGTTAGGTCTCGATGAGTGGTGGATGTGCACAGGAGGAGTGCATGGGAGCAATGACAGAGATGGCTGGCACACGTGGAGGCACGAGGGTCGCTGGCGATGGAGATGACATGCACACGTAAAGGCACGGGGTTCACTGGAGGGAGGCACAACCGAGCTGGAGGGGCGGTCAACGCATGCCACTGCAGCTGGGGGGGGGGGGGGTGGGGTCACACCGCTGGCGGCCGCTGGAGGTGTGGGTGCTACGGCGGTGGCCACTGACAGGAGGATGGGTAGTGTGGACATGCTAGAGGGGTGTCCAGCACACGTGACTGGAGGGGGAGGCTGCACAACTCACGACCGCTAGAGGGCAACAATGAAAGGGTGACGGGTCACACATGTTGGAAAGATATGTGAGTTAAAGGGATGCCAATAAATAAAAATAAAAGAAAACAAAAGCATGATACTTAAAATAATAAAAGAAAAAGTATAAACAAAATAAAAAATATCAACATGAATAATGTGGATCCAAATGAGATCTACATTATTCATGTAGACCTCAAATCCAAAATAAAAAAATGTACAAAACAATCTTTTTGGAATGCATCTTAAACAATTAAAACACAACTTTTATGATTTTCTAATTTTTTATATTTTTTAATAAGAAGATATTTAAAAAATAAAAATTAGTAAAAAATATTAGAAATAGAGCAAACAGAAATATTTTTTTTGGAAATTTTAATGAATAAAAAACAAAAGAAAAAGGATGAACGATCAATATTTACACTATATGCAAAGTAACTTTGCATTATTTTTAATGGTAAAATAATTTATTTTGATTTTTGTAATTATATATTTTATCACAATATATAATAAAGAATTCATAGAAAAGGAAAGAAATAAAAAAGTATTACATTTGTACATAAAATGATAGTGTCAAGTTAGTACATATATACAATATACAAATAGGTCTCAAAATCGGCAATTTGCAAATGAGCTCTGATTTTAATGAAATCACTTTCATTGGATAGATAGTTTTATAAATTAAACTTTAAAAGCAAGTTTGGTGAACTTGGGAGTTCATAAGGAGCATGAATTCAGCCGAGAAGTTGGACTTTACATCTTTTTCGGTTCGAGATCTAAAAGTATTTGTTCAAGGTGAGAATTATTTTGCATTTTTGCATTTTTATACACATTTTTATGTACAAGTTAAAATAAGAATTAAGTCAAACGGATTAGTATAAATTTATTAAAAATCTCTGAAGTTTGGATATTAGGGGGGTTTATTTACAAACAATTTTCAAAACTTTTTTTTATATTTCTTGATTTTTATTTTGAATTATTTTGTATACTTATTCACAAGATAATTAGTCCATTTTACTAAGAATTTTATTTTGTTAATTTATTTAATTTAGTGACTATTATTAGGTAATTTGTTCAACGATTTAAGCTAAGATCAATGTATTAAGATGATTAATCGCAAATTCATCACCCCTATACTTAAACTTTCTAGTACTCGAGCAAATAAAGAATGAATAAGTTAGTTTAATCCCCGACCGTGGATGTAAAATTACAAGATTTAATCTATTGGAGAACTCTCGATTTTAGGGATCCTAAAATATTTAGTTGAACCAAGCTCTAATAAAAAGGTATCCAACTTCCTTAATCATGAGACTCTCTTTGTATACATATAGCATAAGGATATGATATTAAGTGTAGACTGTAGTTACAAGAGTAGAGTCAAAGCATTACCCAAAGTTTCAGTCCAAGAGATTTTCCAAAGAACCCAATCCTCAACACTAGGGAATAATTCATTTTTTGCATCCAATTCACCGTCTCTGTAGTTGTCAGTCTTAAAAGTGAACATGGAAGGCCAATTGATGGAGTGCATAGGATGGTGTCATTTTTTCTCTCATTCTCATTGGAACAAGGATCCTCTCGAGTGCCTTATTAACTCAACTCATATATTTTTTGGTGTTGATCAGTGTGTTCATCAAGAGTTTTTGAGTCACATGTACTTGTTTTCCCAGGAGTACACTGGAGTGTGTCTTTTTTAAGTATCTAATATACTTACACCTAGACTTGTATCGCTTATTATGCAAAGCCCTTTTTGAGGTGCTAGCCTGACTCATTTGACCCAATTAGCTTTGGTCCAAGTGGACACTTTGAAATGGTTGGATTGCACGCCTTTGGTATAAGCTCTTTTGTATTTGACTTTGTAATGAGAGATTCTCTTTCATCATTCTTCTTCTTTTGCTAGCTCCATTACTTTTACCAAGTTGGCACACACTGATCAACATTTTTATTTAATTTCATCATACCGTAGCACATAGGTCAATATCAAGATATTAGTACAAGAACTAGTTCTAATACTGGCTTCAGGTTGCTGACTCTCAGGTTTCATGAATAGTTCATCGATTTTATCACATCCTCGAGTATCATAAAATCAGGTCAAGACTCAAATCCCTCTTCCTAGTTCCTCAAGTAAATCATCAACTCGTCTCATCATAACTGCAGTCGTGCAAGTGAGATGCCTATTATATTCTTTAAGGTAGAGACTAAGTATGCAATATAATACACATATCTTTCAAACTAGGGAAGTGTGGATAATTAAGTCATAGAAGCTAATGATTAAGGCTAGTTAACTCTGAATTATAAGACCTCATAAACCAAGTGCTCTTGAACTTCATAAGTCTTATGTGAATGTGCAAATGTCCTGGATATCTCCAGCTCATTAGTTAGTTACTTTTTTCATTTTTTTCCGAGAAAAAGAGATTTCTTGATTTTCACTTTTTTTAAGAAAAAGACCTTTGTTGATTTTCACATTTTCACCTTTTTTTTGAATTTTAAAAGGAGATATTTTTTGAAAAGAATTTTGATATTTTTTTTTCAAAATTTTTTTTGAAAGTAGAGATTTTTTTGAATTTTTTAAAATGCTTTAAAGTTTTTTTGAAAACGTTTCGATTTTTTTCAAACTACTTTTTTTGTGTTTTTTGAATTATAGTTTTTATTTAATTTTTCAAAACCTTCTTTTACTATTTTACCCATCCGATATTTATTGAATATTAGACAAAAAATACGCGAAAGTACAAGCTATGGGTAATGTATTTATGTAATATATACAAAACCCCCTATCCATGGCATGGGCTATGCCCTCATGGCACACAGTAAAATGAAGACATAGCTCGTACTAAGCATATGTGGGAAAAAATAATAGAAAATGGGATTAGAAGAGGAAGAAGTGGGTGTGGAGAATACAATGCGGGCATTGGCGCCCCATACTTTGGCTCTGGTAAGACTAAATATGAAGTAATGATCAAGTTTGGTTGACCGATGAGAGTGGAAGATAATATATAAAAAGGAAAATAGAAGAAGCGAAAGTGCAACTCAGGTCACTCACTCCCCTATACTTAGGATATAGTCATCATAAGTATAGCTACAAAAATGAAAAAGATATGGAACTAGGGCGAGTGATGCGAATCATGGGAGAGGAGGGTCAAAAAGAAGAAAATCCTATATAAGATGGACTGACACTGTTACAAGGATCAAGAAGGGCTGTAACGAACCGTCTTGCATGGAAGAGGATGTAGAGAATATATAGGTGTGTCACTGTCACAATTGTCCTCAGAGGAATAATAATGAGGTGAAGGGATCATCCAATGAGGGTCGACACACAGCTGCATGCTTAGATATGGATTAATAACAACCGAACTGAGCTCACTCATAGAAATCACCTCATCCGGACCAAATGATGAATATTTAAAACTTCCTTCTCCGGTATGTTAAAGGAAACTCTCATAATTGATTTTATAAAACCTGAAGCATAGAGGGGAAGAGGAGAGTGATGCATCTTGAGGGGTTTGGTGAAGTACCTCGAGGAATTGGTACTCGTCTTCTTCTACTTGGATAACCCACTAGAGAGTGGGCAACTGCTTTCTTGGAAAAGGCCAATTTGGTCTGAGTTGTCTCCTTTGTTGAAGGTCCTGGAGGTAGTGTGTGAGGAGCTTTTGGTTGGCTTGGCAATGGTAGGCCCATGTGTGGGATCATCTCAATGGTCAAGATGAAGGGTGTGTCTGACTCAAGGATAGCTTCTTGTTGTGAGTCCTTAGAAGCTGTTAGGGTGGTGGTGGTTGTGCAAGCAATGAGACATATAGTTGTGTAGGGAGTAACTGATCTAATGGCTGGCCCAATAGTCAGTATCTCAGGTGAAGCAGAGTGGTAGGACTCATCTACCGCTTGATGGTTATGGCTATTTATGGCTTTGTGGGTTACATTAGAGTATCGTGTGTCCTCAAAGAATGGGTAAGGTCGGAATGCTCCCAATACTGTAAAATCAATCTCCCGAGTCTCACAATCTATAGTTGCCTTAGCCAAGGCTAAGAACGGCTTCCTGAGAATGATTGGAGATTGGGTTAACTCTCCTCAATGCTCAAGGTCAATGATCATGAAGTTTACTTGGAGTAGAGAATCTTGGAAAGTTATGATGGCTGAAATGGTTCCTTTTGACCATTTTATAGATCGATCAACCAGCTGAATGATCTCTCTCGAATTCCTAATTGGCCCGAGTTTGAGCTTGTCCAACATGGAGGTTGGGAGGATATTTATCGTTGAGTCATCATCGATTCTAGCATGGTGAAGGTGGTGTATTTGATTTCACATTAAAGCCAAGGCAACCGCTTCACTATGCGTCACTTAATCATTCTCCACATCATTAAGGGGGTTGCCATAGTCATTAGATGTCTCTCAGTTCTTGTCCTCTTATTGCCTGACCTCTTGGGCATCAAGTTACTTCTCATAAATCATTTGAGGCCGAGAAGTGTTCTATATCCTTTATTAAGGGAAGCTCTATAATTTGTTCCTTCGCGATCGCTTCCCTAAGGGCAGGGTACAAAATTTTTAGGTCTTTTAAATTTTCAATTTTTATGATATTTTTCTGGTTTTTAAATTTTCTATATCTTATTTTATATTTTCATTTTTGGTGTTTTTTATAGGTGAAGTATGAATAGGATAATGTATATAATCTAGATTGGAGGACCATTGGTTAGTAGAAGAGGGAGGTGGAAGTGACTCTAGCTGTATACGACGTGTGGTCTTTCTAGTGTCTTCTAGGTTTCCAACATCTAATCCGCAAAGTTCATTATCCACTTTCATAACCTTGTCTAGCAGCATAAGATTTCATCATATCAACAATATTTCTATACTTGTCAACCAATGAATCATATCTTATGACAAGTCTAGAAATATCATCCTCCATAAATCTCTCATGACAGATCATGGGAAAAATATATTCAATTAGAGGACATTGTTGAGAACTTGGGGTCTCATACTCATCATACCTATACTCTAGCATGTAATTTTAGGTCGAGTGTAGACCATCTGTATGTCAGATATTAGTCAGAGCCTCATGTGGTCAAGTCAATAGATATGGAGTTTGTAGATCGAGCTCATGAGTCCTATCCCCTGTATGTGTAGGATCTCCAAATGTCTGGTATGAGGGCTGGTCAATATGAGCTTGATCACTAAGGTCAATCAAATCCGGAAACTTATATGGTGCTAACCTCTACATTCAGTTTGTTCTTTCGACCATGTTAGACTCTAAGGTCAATTTAGGATGTCACATGAGAATCAAATGAGGAATGGGGGGGTAGGAACCATCTCAAAGAGATGGTTTTGCTGGGATGAATGAAAAGAGGGATCTAGAAATTCGGTTGGAGGTCCAACTTCGTAGCTGGAATGGGGTGGAGGGTACAAGGAAGAGTGAAATGGTGAAGATGTTTGGTAATCAGTAGAGGAGATATGGCATGCAAAGTTCCAATACATATACCAATAAGCCGAAATCTTTGCAAGGAATGAAAGTGGATCGAGGAAGAAATGTGAAAGTGCATAGAATAACACACAAACATACAAACACAAGAGCAAACCCTGATTTCACATACTCAACACAATGATGGTCATAAAGGTCCAACCGCTATCTTTTCAATTTTATTTTGTGATCAATCAAGGCTTGAATCCATTTATGCAAGGTTTAAATGTGGTATAAGGGCACTATCCTAGGGATACACCCTCACCTCTCAGCAAGCAAAATATATGATGCATAAAGTGTGAGGTTTGCTCTACCAAAAACAATTGTTAATTTTAGTCAATTTTTTGATCAAATATGTATTAATAGACCCAATTTTAAGTTAGATTATCACTTGATTAATTCCACCCAACACGACACGCCTAACGATCAATCCCGATTTCTGTTTATCCTAAGTTGTAAAACCAAGGGGAAGGGAGTTGAGAAAAACCAATGTAATTGATAAAATATGTGATTTATGCCCAATATAGAAGACTTACTGTGATCCTCGCGCTCTCCCAGCAGGATGCAATACATAATCGACATTTTACACTAAATGGAGACAAGTCAGAGAAAATCTCAAATAGTAGAAAGTTCTAATTAGTGAGAAGAACCTATATAAGCTCTATGTGCCGCAAGTGCATGTCTATCCTACGACAAGTAATCCACAACCATGAGGTCCACTGTCCAACCCCAATACACGTGCGACTCCAAACGGAATCTACTGAAATTATGCAATTATTACAAATTAATTACAAGAATAGAATGGAAAAAAAGATGTTCTCAATGAAAATATAAAATCTTCTTCTTGGCGTCTCAACTGTCAGCTCGGACCAAGAAGAGACAACCTCCAATGTTTTTCAAGATGCGTCGGCTTCAAGAAAATCAATCCAAGCCAACTAAGTCCTTGATGAATATCCATTTCATTACCTTTATTCTTTCGTTTAGCTAAATGCATGTACATATCATTATTTTGTATAAAATAACCTTCATTATTTATGGTATAAATATTGTATAAAATACTATATTTAAAGACAAATAAAATAATAAAGAAAAGAAACAGAAATGAAATAACATAGGTATTGAATGACCCTAAACCCAAAGACCTAGGCATCATGATGATGGGGTCAGCACGAAATAAAGTAGGGTGAGATAAGGGCAAAAAATACAATCAAACCCTAATTTTTCATTCATCAATAATCCCAATTTTAGACCCATTTTATTCTTTATTATTTATACTTAAAATCAATAAACTTTGTACATGAAAGTTTTAGATGAAAATACATAGAAAGTATAAATTTTATTTCATGTAATAATAATGCATAATATGCTTTATATACTCAAAATAAAAATCCAAAATCCCAACTTGACATACCTGTATCTTCTCCATATGACCTCAAAATTCACAGCTTTAATTGTATATAAATTTTAATTAGCTATTTAATGAAGGTGGTTTCATTCAATTTGGAGTCAAGATGCAAAAGTTAGGTTTTGGAACTCTATTGTACATTTTACATGAATATAATAATCATTTTATTTATTCTTTGTATTTTTCACTATTTCATATTTTTATAATTTTATAAATAATATATGAAATCCATATACATAATTAAAATAAGATAAAACACATAAAGTACAAAAATATAAATAATTGTGCTCACACATATAGATGAACTTTATATACGCATACACATACAATAAATATACCTATCTATTTAAGTGTACATATAACTTCAGAAACAAACAATAAAAAAACATTTTTATGTGTATTTAAATAAGTTGTAAATATATAAATTATATATATAATAAAATCCAAAATCAGGAATAAAAATAAAATGCATTATACATAGGTAAATATACATATAAATGTACACAGAAAAAGTAGCACACAATAAATAAATTTATAAAAATAAATAAAAATCATATTAAAATATTTTTAAAAATAATAAAGATTTTTTTATGTTTTAATAAAAAGTTAAATAAATCAATTATTATTTTATTTTGATCTCTTTTAGAATTTATTTTCTAGTTTTTCTTGTAGTGGCCTATGTTGCCCAATTAGGTTGTGACCTCGATTGACCCACCGATCAACTGAGCCCCTTACAACCCTAGGTCCTGTACCCTCACTAACCACTCTATTTCCTCAAAATTTCCCCGATTTTCCTTGCACTATCTTGGCTTGATCCCTTATTGACTTTTGACTCTCTATGAATGTACTTTCACACTGCCATGATTCTCAATCTTAAGATCACTGATTCAGATGTCCATCCCGAGTCAAAGGCATGCTTTCCTACACGAGCTCACTCATAAGATATTGGGATCAAATTCCATGCATGGTCATCTCGCTTTGGAAACTTGACAAAATTTAAAGGTATGGTATATTCTTTTGGAAAGTATGTGATCAATACCAACTAACAATGATCTGATGAGAAACTTAATGATAAAACTCTGAAGAAGACAATTCAAATATGATATAAAACTTTGTGTTTAATCTAGGTCTTCTAGTATGTAGGATGCACCAGTATTAGGAATACTCGAGGTTGTTGTGATCATAAAGTATTGTATAACTATGACATATCCATTCCAAGGAAGTGATGAAACATGCTTGGATTTTAGTGACTCATCTCAGGAGATAAGTAAACTAATCTTAGTCCAAATGTTGGACATTGATCTGGATATGACTCGGATGCAATAACAAGATTAGATTTACATTTTGATTTAATCAAACATTTGTGAGAGGTTCCCTAGATCTGGATTTGATGTATGATCTCAATCCAAGACACTGTACATGGAATGTACAATTCTCAAGTCCTTTTCTCCAAGTATCCACCGAGAACACACAATATTCTTGAAATATTTCAAGAATAATTCAATTATTGATAATAATATATATTAGCAATGGGTATTGGATAATTAAATATGATTTAATTATACAAAATAATGCGAATATGATTCATATTATTTGGACACATGAGAAGAGTTATCCAAGATAATTAAATATGATTTAATTATCAAGGATATGAATAACGTGGATATCACTATCCATGTTAATCACAAATATTATAAATGCGATTTATAATATATCAGAGAGAGTTAATTATAATTAGTATTTACAAATTAAATGTTGATGTGAATTGGATTTACATTGGACAATTAATTGTAAATACATTTTTATATTGGATGTGTGAATATGATTCACAATTTGTCAATGGCATGATTGAAATTGTCACAAAATAATTTGGAATTATTTTAATGAATAATTATGAAATAGATATTGTTACACATATGGAATATATGTCGAGATATGAGATCTCAATTTTTACGGAAGGAAAGCCTCCCTTTCCATATTGGGGGGGGGGGGAGTTGAGCTATCTCAACTTGTGGACATCCACCCTATGTATGGAATTCGGGTTGCCTTCCTTCCAATCCATTCCATGTTTGTTGCTTTGCTTTAAATTGAATTATATTGATTGATTTTCAATATATTTAATTTATTTTAAAGACAACAATTTGTTGTTGAAAATTTATGCAACAAAATCATGGTCATTGATTGAGAGTACAAATCAATAGAAACTATTGGATTTGTGTGTGCACATGGATTGGGATCCATAGACATCAAATTTAGTATAAAAGGACGGGTAGCCCCAGAATTTTTTTCAACACCATAATGACGAGTAACAAGGCTGTCTCTCTACATGCCTACTCTCTCACTTTCTCAATATTGTGTTGTCCACATGTTGACCTAGAGAATCTCACATTCGTCGCGATGCCATTATGCTGCCGGACCGACTGCTTGTGGATATCCACCTTCTTCGATGCATCTTACTCATGAGGAAGGCTGTCAACTTCGTGCGATGAAATCAGGAGACTTCATGCTTGAATCTTTAACTTGGATTGTGGGAAGTACACATGTCATCCATGCACCCACAAGTGCATCCTTTGTTGGATTGGACTTGAGATAGGAGAATCTCTTACGTTAGAGATTAACGATTGCAAACACGCTCCAAGAGGTAATCATAATTACTTGTTTGTTATCTTAATGAAATGATTTGAGAAGTGTTCTTGAATCATGTAGTTTCATCTATTTAGAAATTTTAAATTCTGCTGCCCCTCTCAACTAGTATGACTAGTTAATCGAGATCGTATCTGAATAGATCAGTACGCTTTCGTGATGCGTTAAGGCCTAAACTCTATCCTTCCATTTTGTCGTTAAGTTTCTCTTTTGATCATAGGGTGTTGGTATAGATCATAAGGTGTTGGTATATATCATACCTACAAATTCTTGTCATGCTTCCAAAGCAAGAAGACCATGTAAGGAATTCGATCGGTCCTAATACCTCATGAGAGAGCTCATGTCTTCCTGTTCAGTAGTGAACTTGCATGACCCCTTGGAGAGATCATATTACTCATATGCCCTCGTAGCACACTATCTCACTAGTGTATAGACCTTGATTAGGTCATCAACCTTTTGGTCTACCTAATGTACATACACAGACATATAGTAATATATATGTTTCCGATCAGAGCATGCATGTCTATATCCTGACAGTATATGACATAGTTCTTGGTTATCTCGATCTAACCATGTCAACTTTTTTATTTGTCTTATCTGATGCCTCCTAATCTCCATTACTATGAAGAGGACCTACATCAAGAGGTTAGTCAAATATCTTCCTTTAAAGAAAGATTGCGATCTCCTTCTCAGGCTGGAGACCCTTTCTTAACAATCATTTGATTGTGCTTGATGACTCCTCAATCTAACTCTTTAGATATCATCCAAGCACCATCCTTTATGATTCAACCATTGAATCAATAATTGTATGATTATTAAAATGGGAATGGTACATAACCCTAATTATACTAAGGGACCTTATAAGTGCATTCGTTCATTTAGTCTTAGACATGGAGTGAAATAAAATCAATAACCTTTATTGTAGGAATGGTTCGTCCTGAGCTCACATGGCTAATACATATCACCTTCAAGTATTTCCAATACTTGTACATCCTAAATACCGGAAGAGGTTGATTAGCCTCGAATTTCTGATCACATTTGAAATGTCTCCTTCAGGGTTTTCATTGATAAGCTTCTTATTCAATCATTGAGAGTTGGTATCAATCATATGCTATCCAAAAAGCATCATACATTAAAATGCTATCTTATTTCCAAAAGAAGATGACCAACATTAGAATTTGTTTATTCCAATATCTCATGAGTGAGCTTATGTCTTCCGGTTCAACAGTGAACCTATATGATCCTTTTGAAAAATCTTATTGCTTATATGCACTTTATGCACAATAGCTTGTCGTTTTATAGACCTTGAATAAGTCATCAATGTACCGGTTTGCCTATCGTACATACTTAGAAACATAGTAATACATCTGCCTTCAGTCAAAGCATGTACGCTTGTTGATGAATCTCAGATTCATCACTTTAAAAGTCATGAATTAAGCTCTAATCCCCCAAAATCATTGGCATTTCTTCATTTATTCTGCATAATTAGCGTTCATGCATGTTTTGATAAGAATTACATTTTATCACTTATTTTTGCACAAAACAAGAAGCCAAAAATCCCAGCCAAAAATGACCTATAAATAGCCTAACTTCCCTGATTTTTAATTCATTCATGATAACTCCAATTAACCCAAAACAATCTCCACTGTGCACATATCACTAACAAGGATAAATGAAAAAAATACAAAAAAATCACTAACTCAAATAAGTGGACCAAAAACCCAAACCCTAATTCTAGGATTTCCGGACTAAAACCTTCATATCTTCCCCATCCAGTGTCTTATTTGATCCTACTCACTTTTAAAATAATGTACATTCAATTACCTTCAAAACAAGATAAAGTTGAAGTGAATCGGAGCTCATATGTGAAAGTTGGGTTTTGGGGCTCTTTTGTACATTTTGTATTTTAGCAATTTTGACCTATTATTTTATGTACATAATTAATCCATTTTATTTTATTTCTTTTTCATTTGACTTCTTTAAAGAAAGTTTTACTAAAATGTGCAAAAGTCCAAATCCAACTGAGCTTGAAATCAAAGAAACTAACTGAGTCCGAGTCTTCACTGTCTGTACAAAAATTGTGATTTTTGTCTTTTATTTTATTTCTTCTTTTTCTTAATTAATAAAAATAAAAAAAAGATTAATGTGTAAATATTTATCTTCGATTTTTCCATATTTTTCCGGATTTTTATCTTGTTTACAAATGACAAAAAATTTATAAAACCCAAAAATCAAGGTATTATATGTACATGGGATACCCCAAAAATATAACTTTGTGTAACTGATCGATTTTGGTTTTGATGTCTTCATGAATGTTGTAGATCTCATTAAGGCAAGCAATTTTCGTGAAGAAACATTTTCGATCCGTGGTCGTTTGTTATTTCTTTTCTATTTTTCTTTATATTTATTTTTGGAATTTTGTGGGGTTGACACGTGGCGCTCCTAGAGCCGCCACGTGTCACCCAATTTGGGCCATTTTTATTTTTTATTTATTAAAAAAAATGAAAACGTCGTACGTGCGGGTCACGTACCCCTACCACACGTGACCTGCACGTGCATCTCCAGCCTCCTCTACTGTTGCCACGTGTCACGACCGTGGCCGTCAGATCTCGGCCGATCGGATGGCCACTGCTCTTCGTCTTCCCCACCTACTTTCCCAATTTTGCCGGTCACCGCCCCTCACGATTCCGCCACTCCGCCCTGCAAATATCTCGTCCGATCTAGTAAATCCACCGCCTAACTGTGAATCTCGCGCCTCCGATCGACCATCGACCTCCATTAAGCTCCAATCGAATCTCGTCAAACACAATCAAGATCACCAACCCCGATCCTCATCTAATCCCATCAATTCCCTTTCATCTCCGGTGATCCTCCCTTCGATCCTATAAATAGATAGTCACCCCGACCTCGAGCTCATCATCCACCGATTGCATTAGGATCAAGGCATGCGGTGGTGACAACACCTGCTTGCCCGCTTTTCCTTCGATATCCGACCTCCCCTGTGGCCGTCGCAGCATCGCTCCGGGCCAGCTGCTCTGCTTTGGCCATTGCCGTCGAGCTGACATTCTTCATCGACTACGCCTTCCACCATGCATACGCATGCTCTTCTCCGACACCGCTTTTCCTACATCCAACATCGTCAACGATGTCCATCTTCTACGCATCTTCATCGTCCAGCCATGGGAAGCTACTCTGCCACCAAAGCTACCTCCGACAACCACCGCTCCACCTCTGCGAGCCGTCACAGCTAGTCTTCATCAACACCGTAGGATCTTTGAGGCTACATCCCACCTCCAGTGTTCTTCCTTGGCCGGGACCAATGCATCTAAGCATTCGTCGTTCAACTCGCCCCCCAGTCAAGTTAGCTGCTGCTCCGGTCAACGTCAGGAGCTCTTCACCAACATCAGATGCAGCACTGAAACCCTCCTCCAACGCTACCCCTTAAGCAGGGCCGGGAACAAGTCTCGAGACCCCATCCCCACGTGCGCAGCACGTGACCGGGGGGGACTTTGTATCGGTGCGCCTACAAAGGCTTCAAATCACAAGAACACCCCCACACGTGATATTCCACTGCATTTTTATATTTATTTAAATATTGGAGAAATCCCCCTGCATTCCTTTATCATTTTAAACCTCTACATTACACTATTTTATTCATCAAAACTTAGCATTATGTTCTACAACTAGTTCTCTACATTATGACATATGTTTGATATTTTTGTGATCCGTGGTTAATTAACAATTAAGTGTTTTGTGGAAAATTGCCTATTTTCCCATTTTGTGCTCTGAAACTCATAACTAATTAACTATTGATCTAAAAATTGCCAAAAATTCATGGATTGTAGAATCGGTTGTTAATTACATCATGCCCAAAAAGAATTGCATTTGCATGCATGGTTTGCCATGTAAAAATCATTTTGTATATTTCAATATTTGATTTTTAATAAGTATTAAATCTCATAATTTCGAGGTTTAAGATTTTTCTGAGATCGATCACCTAGTGATATCGCATCATTTGCATTCAAAAATTCATAAAAAAATCATCTTGCATCTAAACATTCCAAAAAAATTACAATTTCATCGTAATTGTCATCTTAGCCAAGTTTCATATTTTGCGGACATTGTTTGATTGATCTTTACATTTCCTAGACCTTAAAATCGACCTAGTTTGCATTTTGCATCTCAAATTGCATTAAAAATACAAAAAAAGACTACCTCGAAAACCATGCACGAACTTTGATAGACAAAACTCTAGGTTGTTCCTTTGCCTCCTTGTGTTCGACCCTGGGACTTGCCCAAGTAAAATAAACATAAAACCACACAATATAAAATTAACTAAATAATTATGGTTATTTCTTGATTGATTCCGATCTCCCGCCTGCAATGAAACGACACATTCTAAGCGAACGATAATCCATGCAAACTTTTAACATCGGCTATCTCGGACCCGTCAGATGGCGCCGTTGTTGGGGAGGCAAATGGCTTAGTTTTTTGTCTAAAAATTTTTGTTCGATTTTTCGCATTCAAGTAGTCTGAACCCCGAATTTTCACTGTATAAATTCCATTTTTTTCCTGCATTTATTTTTCTTTTATTTTCAACATTTATTTTCTTATTTTCTTTTTGATTTATTTTTTATGTCACTTTCTTACACACTCTCTCTTATTTTTCTTGTGAGGTACCCAGCGTCCGTGGAGCGATTTTTCAAGAACCGACACATCTTCACCGACTTCCGAAAAGTCGCATTAAAAATTAAGATCGAGTCGAGTCGTGAGTGAGCGTAGAGTCTAGGCTTTTATTTTCTGCAATTTTATTTTCTGTAATTAATTGTTCATTTCTAGCGGTGTCCGTTCGGACTCTCGCGTGTGTAAAAGACCTTGAACTTTTTCTGTGGTGTGTTGTGGCATGTTTCACTCTCCGTTGAGGGTGGGGCCCGACTTGAGTGGCGCTTAGGATAGACCTGTACATACGACTCTTAGAGCATTTAAATTTTTGATTGTGCTTGTAGAACCTAGGACCACACTTCACTTTAATTGATACGCACATTAGATTATTGAACTTAGTCAAATTCAACTCAATTCTTCCCCGCTAATAGAACTTTCTGCTAGGTGCGGTTTTTCATCGGCTTGCATTCATATAGACTAAATTTTCAATTCTTGTATTGCATCCCACATGGAGATTGCGAGGAATCACTGTAAGTCTTCTAACTGAGCATACATCATTATTTTTCACGTGCTTCGACTTTTATCAAATTTCTGCCTCTTGTTTTATCATATAATTTTAAAGGAAATTGGCACTGGATGGTAGACGTGTATTTGTTCTCACTTAATTCTTCAGTGATTACCTAATTAAAATTAGGACTGCTAAATATAGCTGATTTTTAATAATCCATAAAATCAAGAATTTTTGCAGGAGAGCAACCCCGACATTGGATTCTTTTATTTTTCTTAGTGAGCGAGAGACTACACTTAAGGTTAGAACCCAACTCTGAAATTTTTGTTGAGACTACTGGTTCTAAAAATGATTAGCTACTTCTCAATGAGGATCTATGGGTTGCCGGTAAAAGGTCCGGATTTCCTTAGCAGAGTGGGTGGTTTAAAGGACACTGTGTAAGGCTCTGTCCTTAAGTAACACGATTAGCCATTTTACGGTCCGTACTTACACCCATACTTGCTGAAAGTAGGTGCAACTAGTCGTAGGAATTCGGGACAGTATTTAAGAAAATTTTCAGCACCTAACAACTCGCTAAATTATTTTACAAGATTGTCTTATCACCGACTTAAATTGAAAAGAAAATAGCTGAACTCTTACGGCTTCATTGTGTGAGTTGGTGAACCTGGGATTTGATTTGTGTTTGCATTGGTGTGCGTGAACTGATTCGAAGATTAAAAGACACACACTTGTGCCATCAATCTCCTTGTTAAAAATTTCTTTTGAATATCCCATGCACTTGCACTGAGATAAACCATGTCGATTCATCATCAACTTTCTTGGACAAAGACAGGACAATGGTCAGAGTACCCATCTGATCTATATTATGAAAATGTATTTGTCTCGGTCAGGCCCAAACCGACTAAACCCTCTTCTTTCAATAATCCTCTGACATTTAAGGGAGATTCTGACTCTCGGATGAATTCGGTCCTCTCATTAAATTCCAAGCCATTATATTCGAATCATTCGACCACACATAACCACTTACCATCCTGGACTGAACCGTCTTATTCTCCGTTTCTCGCTAATGAAACATTTCAAGATCAAATCACTTTTGAGGCTCATAACTGAACAAGAAACCAAACCCCATTACACCCAATGGAGAGGCTCTCACTTAATGATCATCAGCATTGGATTGACCATGACGATCAAATCCCTATTGACCAACGCAAATACCACTCCTTTGATCATCCTATACATACAGAGAAACAAATGGATAATATCGATACATATGCACCTTGTATGACTCCATTATTTGGGGATACAATCAATCATGACCATGGAAGTAAACTCTACTCAAACCAGCATTGCATGCATGAGTCACGACATACTGAGTATGAGACCTACACATTCCTGCAAAATCCTTTAACTGAGCAGACTCCTTCCATAACTTTTGAGGAGAAATTTTCAGAAAATAACGATCACAAATTGGATATTCCAAGAGACTATTCCCCCAGCTCTTATAGGAAAATGGAAGATGAAATAACTAAATCTAAAAAATAAGAACATACACTGACTGCTCCCAAGATTGATCATGAAAAGTTTTTTGAGGATGACATTTCAAGGACAAATAAGAGGTATGAATTAATGAAGGAGAAATTTAGAAAGCTCACCCGACCGAATAATTTCATTCTTTGGTAGCTCGGATATAAAAATGGATGATGAAAAGATTGGATCTCCTGTTGAAAATTTTGAGGATATTCAGATACCCAGATACTATGATCACCCTAGGGAAACCATGACAACAACACATCTTCCTACTACTCCCCTAGGGTTAAATCTGATTCTGACTTGGATTCTCACTCGACATATCAAATCCCCTCATCATCTACGGAAAACACCACATCTACACACCACACAGAATTCACCAAAAAAATGAAATATTTAAAAACAACCAAACAATCAAAAATCCAGAAAATTACGTAAAAATTGAAACTGAAGAAGATCTGGAGAATTTGGATCCTGCTTTATGGGAAGCACTAGAGAAAATTAATTTTTGAACTTCCCTTTATATTAGCCATTGAACACTTCCCCGACCTTAAAGGATTTGTAATGGACAAATTAATGATGAAAAAGTTGGGCAGGATAAGAACAAAGACTGAAAAACATATCTTGTCAATGGCATCCTCCTTGGTGTTGAGGAAAAAAACCAAGAGCCGCATAGTGAAGCGGTTGCCCAGATTTGACTGTGAAATCAAAGACATAATTTTTACCCATACTTGAATTGATGATGAATCACCAATCAATATCCTCCCGACCTTTGCATTTAATGAGCTCAAACTCTGACCTATCAGGAAGATACGAGAGATCGTTCAATTGGCTGACTAATCGATAAAGCAACCGAGAGGAATCAATTATGTCATCATTACATTCCAAGGTGCCCCGCTCAAAGTGGATTTCACGATCATTGATATTAAACATCAAGGGGAATTCACCCAATCTCCAATCATTCTCGAAAAGCCATTCTTAGCATTGGCTAAGGCAATTATTGAGTGTGAGACTTAGGAAATCAATTTCACAACATTATAAGCACTTCAATCTCACCCAGTCTTTATGGAACCATGATTTTTTGAGGCAACCCACAAAGTCCTCAACAACTGTAACCATCAAGAGGTAGAAGAGCCCTACCCCATCGCTACACCTGAGATAGCGGTTGTTGATGAGACTATTGGTTTAGAGACTCTCCCTCTTGCTCCTTTCCCGGCTGCTCTCACCATGGAAAATCAAATACGTGACTCATACAATCCGGAGACTTATGCATGGGCGCACCCTGAGTCAAGCTATTCTGACTATCTTGATAAAATCAAATAAACACAGGAATGCTCCAACGTCAAGTCAATTGAGAACGAACATGCAGAGACTCCCCCTACTATTTCAAATCCTGTGAATCTCACAATAGAAAAGTGTTTCTTATATGATCATGAGACTTATGCATGGTCACAACCCGGGTCAACCTACTCTGAATACCTTAACCAAATCATTCCAACTCAGGAGTGAACCAAATCTAGAAGACTAAGAACAAACACGCAGGACAAACACCGACCAAGGAGAAAAATTTCAAAGGTTACTCATTTGGAGACTCAAGTGGACCAACAACTTTAGGAAACAAAAATGACTACTCCTTCATCGAAAAAGAAAGTCACCTTTGACCTTATGGAAGAGGAATCGTTTGATGATTCCTCATCAGGTCCGAAAAAGGTAATCTACATGAGTGAAGTCTATTCGGTTGTTCTGAAACCATATCTTCACAAGGATCCAAACTTCGATTCCCGTTGGGCGACTCCTATTCCTCACTATTATTCATCCAAAGCCAATGCTCTTGCTCTCATCAAATACACTGGAATTATTTCTTATGAGCTGACTGAGACTGGTGCTTCAAAGTTTTAATCCGAGGACAAATCGCTTGATCTCAAGAAGGAACGAATTCCGAGAAAACAACTGAAGAAACAAAAAGACAAGAATATCTGGAGTGTGTCCACTTTCAAATACTATTCCTATGAGGATAACTCTGATGATGGATACCTTTCATCTAACTCAAACACTTCATCTACTATCCAACATGATTTCTCCGAGGATAACACTGATAATATTTGGGAATCATATGCTTCATCTCCTTCTTATCATTACGATCTCCCACCACATGGTCACAAGAAGATCGGTCGAAAACTACCTTAATCATCGGCTACCAACCCTCCCTCCCGACCACATCGGTCTCATTGTACATCTTCTTCCTCTACTTAGGCCAAGGCCTAAGTATGGGGGGACCGATGCCATCTGTACATACAATTCTCCCCATCTCAAGATCGCCTCATTTTCACTCTTCTTCCATACTTAGGCTGACCATGGCCTAAGAATAGGGGTAACCAATGCTAATTTGTATATACTCTCCTCATTCACATATTCCGACCACCTCATCTTCGCTCTTCTTCTATACTTAGACTGTTCACAACCTAAGTATAGGGGGGCAGACCGATGTATTTATCTTTTTCTTTTTTTACTCTCTTACGCTTAGCTCAAGCTATGTCTTCTTTATGCTTCTTGTACTTTGAGGACACAACGCTCGCTAAGAATAGGGGGGGTCTGTATATATAATGTGTATATATTTTACCCATATCTCGTACTTTTGCGTAAGTCTATATATATTTATAAGGTGGGTAACTAACTTACAAAAAAAAAAAAAATAAAACAAAAAAATCACAAAAAGAAAAAAAAGAAAAAAAGAGTTTTGCTACTAACACTAACTATGTCCAACCCAAAATTTTGAAAAAATGGCTTCTTATTCATTTTTGCATACAAAAAAACTTTTCAAAAAAATTCCCTTGAATAAAAAAATGCATAAAAAATGTGGATGCATTTCACACACCTGCACTTCATCCAGCATCACATTCATTTGCATCTGTGAAAAGCCATTGGGTTCTGAACCATGATGTGAGCAGAATCCGAGAGTGGTCTAGACTTGACCTTATTCCACCTAAATTTTCAGAGGAACTTCATCGAGAGATAGGATTTTAGAAGCTTCAGCTCTGTGACTTAATTCTTCGAGTTCAATATGACAATGTGCAACATTTGACTCTAACCTGGTCTCTTCATTCTGGGTACAACTCTGGAATAAGGAATTAATTTGTACTCTCGCACTATGCACTTAGCTCAACTCAAACGGGATGTTGGAAGACTGTGTGAGTTTCTTTTCTGGTAGCGTGGAAATCTAAAGACCGGAGTATGGTTGAAATAAAGCTTCAGAAAAGGGATGGATGACTGGGCACAATTATTTCTACGACCCCAAAACATGTACGGAGAAAAAGATTCTATATCTGTAGGGGCACAACAAGATCCAAGTAGAACTACCAAAAATTCAAATACAAAGAAGCCACTACCAAATAAATATTAGACCAAAAAGGTCCAAGCATCAAGAAAACCTACAGATCTTAGTGGAGACTCAGCTACATTGGCTAGCTTCAAAAGGAGAGGTGACTACACTGGCCACCCTCCAGTTCTTTTCTCCTTCTTCTAACTCCTCCACCATTTCGATTGTGAACACAGCACGACAGACCTTAGAAGGAAATACATGACTCCTCGAGGATGAGTTATTGGAGAGGAGGTTTGCATGGTAGTCTGGTATTCTGGATGG
Source organism: Ottelia alismoides (assembly GCA_037367405.1). NCBI lineage: Eukaryota > Viridiplantae > Streptophyta > Magnoliopsida > Alismatales > Hydrocharitaceae > Ottelia > Ottelia alismoides. The sequence continues at coordinate 1,535,192 of JAZKJV010009256.1, read as the reverse complement.
GAAGAGCTAAATTTTTTCACACACATGAGTCGATTGTTCAATGTTCATAGGGTATGCTTTGGGAGGAGGATCGGTCTAAGATGACTTCTGAGCTGAAACTGTGACAATGATGTGTAGAACTTGAAGGCTGTTGATTTTAAAATTCTAAGTCTCACAGAAGTTCCGCCAAACTAATAATCCAAAGGTCATGTCTAGTTTCATTTTCACCTTCAGCTCATGGTCTTGGTATGGAACCCAATCTCATTTCACCTCATGACATTTCTATTGATGCTAGGGACGAGCATGGTTTAAGTATAGGGGGACGATGAATCTCAGATTCATCACTCTAAAAGTCAAGAATTAAGCTCTAATCCCTCGAAATCATTGGCATTTCTTCATTTATTCTGCATAACTAGCATTCATGCATGTTTTGATAAGAATTGCATTTTATCACTTATTTTTGCACAAAATAAGAAGCCAAAAATCCCAGCCAAAATTGACCTGTAAATAATCTAATTTCCCTGATTTTCAACTCATTCATGCTAACTCTAATTAACTCAAAACCACCTCCATTGTGCACATATCACTAACAAGAATAAATGAAAAAAAATACAAAAAAATCACTAACCCAAATAAGTGGACCAAAAATCCAAACACTAATCCTAGGGTTTCTGGACTTAAACCTCATATCTTCCCCATCTAGTGTCTTTTTTGATCCTACTCACTTTTGAACTAATGTACATTCGATTACCATTAAAACAAGACCAAGTTCAAGTGAATCAGAGCTCATATGTGAAAGTTGGGTTTTGGGCCACTTTTGTACATTTTGTATTTTAGCGGTTTTTGACCTATTATTTTATGTCCATAATTAATCCATTTTTTTCTTATTCATTTGTCTTATTTGGTGAAAGTTTTATTAAAATGCGCAAAAGTCTAAATCCAAACTGAGCTTGAAATCAAAGAAACTAACTGAGTCCGAGTCTTCACTAACTGTCTGTACAAAAATTGCGATTTTCATCTTTTATTTTGTTTCTTCTTTTTCTTAATTATTAAAAAACCAAAAAATAGATTAATGTTTAATATTTATCTTTGATTTTTCCATAATTTTCCGGATTTTTATCTGGTTTACAATGACAAAAAAAATTTTAAAACCTAAAAATCAAGGTATTCTATGTACATGGGATACCCCAAAAATATCACTTTGTGCAAATGATCGATTTTGTTTTTGATGGCTTCATGAAAGTTGTAGATCTCATCGAGATGAGAAATTTTTGTGAAGAAACTTTTTCGATCCGAGGTAGTTTGATATTTCTTTTCTATTTTTCTTTATATTTATTTTTCGAATTTTGTGGGGCTGACACGTGGTCGCTCCTGGAGCTGCCACGTGTCACCCAATAATGGGCCTTTTTTATTTTCATTTTATTAAAAAAATTAAAATGTCGTACGTGCAGGTCACATGCCCCTGCCGCACGTTACCTGCACGTGCATCTCCAACCTCCTCTACTGCCGTCGCGTGTCACGACCGTGGCCGTCCGATCTCGGCCGATCGGATGACCACTGCTCTTCGTCTTCCCCACCTACTTTCCAAATTTCACTGGCCGCCGCCCCTCGTGATTCCGTCGCTCCGCCACACAAATCTCTCGACCGATCTGATAAATCCACCGCCTCACCGCGAATCTCGCGCCTCCGATCGACCATCGACCTCCATCAAGCTCCAATCGAATCTCGTCAAACCCAATCAAGATCTCCAACCCCGATCCTCGTCAAATCCCGTCAGTTCCCTTCCATCTCCGGTGATACTCCCTTCCACCCTATAAATAGATCAACCTCCCGACCTAGAGCTCATCATCCACCAATTCCACTAAGTATCAAGGCACGCGGTGTTGACAGCACCTGCTTGCCCGCTTCTCCGGCGAGATCTGGCCTCCCCTGTGGGTGTCGCACCACCGCTCTAGGCCAACTGCTCTGCTCTGTCCATCACTGTCGTGCCGACGTTCTTCATCGACTATGCCTTCCACTACACACCCGTACTTCTCCGACACCGCTTCACCTACGTCCAACATCGTCAAAGATGTCCACCTTATACGTATCTTCATCGTCCAGCCCAAGGAAGCTACTCTGCCGCCAAAGCTACCTCCGACAACCACTGCTCCATCTCCGCGAGCCGTCACAGCCAGTCTTCATCAACACCGCAGGATCTTCGAGGCTCCATCCCACCGCCGGTGTTCTTCCTTGGCCGGGACCGACGCATCCAAGCATTCGTCGTTCAACTCGCCCCTCGGTCGAGTTAGCCGCTGCTCCGATCAACATCTAGAGCTCTTCACCAGCATCAGACGCAGCACCGGAACCCTCCCCTAGAACCGCCCCTTACACCACTGTAGGACCGGGCACAGGTCCCGAGACCCCCGCCCCGTATGCGTAGTACGTGACGGGGGGTTGGGACTTTGCATCGATGCCCCTATAAATGCTTCAAATCACAGGAACACCCCCACACGTGATACTCACGTGGGGGCGTGAAAATTACAGAAGAAGCCCCCAGAGTACAGACAAATAACAATCACCCCTGCCAGCCAGAGGCACGTGCATAGCACGTGCCCTTCTGGGATTTTTGCAGGTGTTCCCCCGAGGTTATATGTAATTACAATGTAGTCCCTCCATTGCATTTTTTTTATATTTATTTAAATATTACAGAAATCCCCCTGTATTCCTTTATCATTTTGAACCTCTACATTACACTATTTTATTCATCAAAAATTGGCAATGTGTTCTACAACTAATTCTCTACAATATGACATATGTTTGATATTTTTATGATTCGTGGTTAATTAACAATTGAGTGTTTTGTAGAAAATGGCCTATTTTGCCCTTTTTATGCTCTAAAATTCATAACTAATTAACTGTTGATCTAAAAAATTGCCAAAATTTCACGGATAATAGAATTAGTTGTTCATTACATCGGCTGAAAAAGAATTGCATTTGCATGCATGGTTTACCTTGTAAAAATCATTTTACATATTTCAATATTTGATTTTTAATAGGTATTAAATCTCATAATTTTGAGGTTTAAGATTTTTTCGAGATCGATCACCTAGTGATAAATCTTGGATAATTTTATCTCGTGAAAATAAATAAGTTTAATATTTATTATAATTAATATTGAAATTCGCATCATTTGAATTCAAAAATTCATAAAAAATTCATCTTGCATCCAAAAATTCCAAAAAAAGTACAGTACATTCATTTCATCGTAATTGTCATCTTGGTCAAGTTTCATATTTTTCGGACATCGTTCGATTGATCTTTACATTTTCTAGTCCTTAAAATCGGCCTAATTTGCATTTTGCATCTCAAATTGCATTAAAAATACAAAAAAAGACCACCTCGAAACCGTGTACGAACTTTGATAGAAAAAACTCTAGCTTGTTCCTTTGACTCCTTGTGTTTGACCTTGGGACTTACCCAAGTAAAATAAACATAAAACCACACGATAAAAAATTAACTAAATAATTGTGATTATTTTCTTGATCGATTCTGATTGCCCGCCTACAACAAAACGACACATTTGTAGCGAACGATAATCCATGTAGACTTTTAACATCGATTATCTCGGACTCGTCACCTGCATGGTGACAACTTACTTTATAGGTTTTGGTTATCTCAATCTTGCTAAGTTAACTCAATAGGTCACGACTTTATATGTTTTGGTTATCTTAATCTTGCTAAGTTAACTCTTTGACCTAACTCATCTAACACCTCTAAATCTCTATTCCTATGCAGAAGGCCTGCATCAAGAGGTCGGTCAGATGTTAACCATTATAGTAAGGATTTCCATATCCTTCTCAGGCTTGATATCCTTTCTTGATAAACACTTGATGGTGCGGTTGAGTCCTCAATCTAACCCTTTAGACATTCAATTCTTTACTAGCCTCTATGATCCAACATTTGGATCAATAGTTTTATGATATCAAGATGGCCTTGGTACATAACCCTAATTGCATTAAGGACATGTTACGCAAATTAGTTATTCTCCATTTCATATTAAGGAGTAATTTGCAATAACTTTTATTATATTGTCTTTCCAAGGGCTCACATGTTTAACATTGAGTTAACAAAAAATCCCTTAAGTCAAGTCACTAAAGGTTGAGCCAAATTAAAAGTCTTGTGGTTTAGTTTCCTTAAGTGGAATTGCATAAGGTCCATTGAGTTAAGTTAATATTATGGTGAGTAAACTTGACATACCAAGAGTTGAATCTCCGAAGGATGATTCAACAAAGAACAACACACCGACCTCCTTTAGTTGACTTCACCTCAAAGTAAGTCATCTCAACCTCATTACCAGACTAGCCTTTAAAATAGATGATTAATAGATTGCCTACAACCTATTCTAGATCTATTGACGGATGGTTATTTTTCCTTGAAATTCTATCGTTGATCTAGCATACCAGACGATGCCAAAATACTATAAATTTTGGAGGATTAATAACTCAATATATAAGCTTCATAACCATATGGTTTAATCCTTTTTTTTCAAATATGGAAGATGAGAAAGAATAGGATGAATACATCATATGAAAAGTCTAACATTCAATATGTAACATTCATTTTAAATAAAAACCACGATCAATGAAAGGCTAAATCATGTATTTAAAATGCTCCTAGTCATATGGAAGGATGGAAATATACCATAATAGTAAAATACATCAAGAGATGTTTAAAAGATAAGGAACCAAGGTGATTTAAAGGAATATTCTACCTTCGCTATTGACAATCATGGAAATACCCCATTTAAGTTGTCGATTTTATATTGTAGCTGGGCACATAAGACTCAAAAAAAATTAACCACACAAATAAATATCAATAAATGTATGGTTTAGTGTTTATTTAATCTGGGCAAGCTCCATGGTCGACTCAAGGACGCAAAGAAACAACTTATGATTCATATCATATCACTTAATGAACTGTTTGAAGAGGAATTTTTGTATTTTTTATGCAAAAGGTGATGCGAATGCAAATGCGAAGGAATTGGTTTATTAAGAAAAACAAGCAACTTATTCCAATCAATTCTTAATAAAAATCAGATCAAATTATATGAATGATATTTTTTTATAGTAATTCAACGATGCACACAAAATATGTTTTTTTTGAAATTTTTAGGCTTGAAATGCAAAAATAAAAAACAGATGATTTTAATGAGTTTCATGCAATTTTGGTGAACAAACAAAATGAAAAAATCTCAAACAGGATCGAAACTCAAATATGATGAAATGCACTTACATTATTTTTTTAGAATTTTACGGAAGTATTTTATTTTATTATGATTTTTTTAATGAAACAGAGTGAATCTGAGTAAATAATTCCTAATAAAGCGATATTATAAATTCATGCCAAACCAAAATTAACACAAATATATAAATTAACTTGCAATAGGGGAGAGTTGAAATTTCTTCACAATAATGTGTGTGGACCTAAGTAAATATCAAATTCTCAAATCACTCAACAATTTATTCCATGAACAAGAAACATGCGATTGTATTGAAATTTGGTTCCCAGTTAAAACATAAAAGAACACATATATCCTAAATTTATGGGAATTTTTGGAACAAGAAATGACTCAATATGATTTTTAGAGCACAAATGGGCAATATATCAACGAATTTCGATATCTGATTTTTAATAAATCATCTAAATCTTGAAAAATGATGAATAAATAATCAGGAGATGTAGTACTTATCAAGGAACAACATGGAATTTTTTATAATTTAAAAATGGAGATAAGTAGTGTTCTAAAATTAAGCTCAAAGACAAGCTTCTAACTGCAATAATTGAATACAAGTTAAATGCAGGAAGGTTATGCTTAAGGGCATTTCTTTAGTTATATATACTTTCGGGGGTCTTTATGCAATTTGCATAAAAAATTAGGTCTCCTCCTTCCTCTTTCATGGGTTCCATGAAATGGAACCCAATACAGATGTGTGCAATGGCGACGTATGGAGGGGGAAGTTGTGCATAGTGGTGGGGAATGACAACAGGCAGCGCTGTGCATGCGGTGGAGGTGGAGGGTCTCAATGAGTGGTGGATGTGCACAGGAGGAGCACGGGGGCGCAACGATGGAGATGGAGGACATGCATGGAGGCACGAGGGTCGCTGGAGATGGAGATGATATGCACACATAAAGGCACAAGATTCACTAGCGGGAGGCACGACCGAGCTGGAGGGGCGGCTAACGCACGCCATTACGGTTGGAGGGGGAGGTCACGCAGCTGGCGACCGCTGGAGGTGTGGGTGCTATGGCGGTGGCCACACACAGAAGGACAAACAACATGGACATGCTGGAGGGGTGGCCAACACACGTGACTGGAGGGGGAGGTGCACAACTCGCGGCTGCTGGAGGGCAACAATGAACGGGTGATGGGTCACACATGTTGGTGAAGGTGATGGAGCAGTTGTGGGCGACACGATGGTTGGTGGCTGTTGGAGGAGGGCAAGTAGTGGACACGTGATGGAGTGGCTTTGGCTACTGTGGATGTGGCGGCCATGCATGTGACGGGTGGACACTCTCACTACAGTTATGGTGGACGAGAGGAGCGGGTCTCCGACCGCGGACCCAGTCGGAGATGGAAGATCACACAAGGTAGAGGGAGAATGTGAAATGGATGAACGTCGAGATGGTTTTCGGTCGAGTCAAAAGAAGAAGAATATAAATTGGGGAGGTATATGAACGTAACATAGAAATAAACATGAAAATAAAAAGAAGAGAGACAAGACGAGATATTGTACACGTGGTTGCCGGAAGGGATGGAGCTCGATGTAACTCTGTCGTGGCCTCTACTGGCCTTGACGTGAGGCCAAGAAGCTTAGAAAAAGCTTCTGGAGGGTCATGTAGCAACAAGAAGGGGTTCTCCCTTCTTAGATCTCACTGTGAACGGAAAAATCCTCACTGTCGCTCAACTTACATTGGCATCGCTGTCAGCAAGGACGTGGAGACAGGCTGGAGGTTTCTCTCTCGAAAGGAGGATGATGGAAAATGGAGAGGAGAAGGGGATTAATAATGAGGAGGAAATGGGGGGTTACAAAGGAGGTGGAGGATGTGGAAAGATATGGGAGTTAAATAGAAATAAAAGAAAATAAAAGCAGGCTACTTAAAATAATAAAAGAAAAAGTATAAACAAAATAAGAAATATCAACTGAATAATGTAGATCCAAATGAGATCTACATTATTCATGTAGACTCAAATGCAAAATAAAAACTGTACAACACAATATTTTTGGAATGCGTCTTAAACGATTAAAACACAACATTTATAGTTTTCTATTTTTTTTATAATTCTAATTAGAAGATATTTACAAAATAAAAAAATAAAATACTAAAAATAAAGTAAACCACAAATAATTTTTTTGGAATTTTTAATGAATAAAAAACAAAAGAAAAAGGATGAACGATCAATATCTACACTATATGCAAAGTCACTTTGCATTATTTTCATTTGTAAAATAATTTATTTTTATTTTTGTAATTATATACTTTATTAAAATATATAATAAATAATTAATAGAAAAGGAAAGAAATAAAAAATTATTAATTTTGTACATAAAATGATAGTGTTAAGTTTGTACATATATACAATATACAAATAGGTCTCAAAATCGACAATTTGCAAATGAACTCTGATTTTAATGAAATAACTTTCATTGGATAGAGAATTTTATAAATTGAACTTTAAAAGAGATTTTGGTGAATTTAAGAGTTCATATGGAGCATGAATTCAGCCGAGAATTTGGACTTTACATCTTTTTCGGTTCAAGATCTGAAAGTATTTATTCACTGTGAGATTTTTTGTATTTTTCTATTTTTATACACATTTTTATGTACACATTAAAATAAGAATTAAATCAAAAGGATTAGTATGAATTTATTAAAAATCTCAGAAGTTTGGATATTACAGGGTTTTTTACAAACAATTTTCAACACTTTTTTTTATTTTATTTGGTTTTTATTTTGAATTATTTTGTACACTTATTCATAAGATAATTAGTCCATTTTACTAAGAAATATATTTTCTTAATTTATTTAATTTATTGACTATTATTAGGTAATTTGTTCAAAGATTTAAGCTAAGATCAATGTATTAAGATGATTAATAGCAAATTCATCACCCATATACTTAAACTTTCTAGTACTCGAGCAAATAAAGAATGAATAAGTTAGATTAATACCTGACATTGGATGTGAAAGTAAAAGACTTAGTCTATTGGAGAACTCTCGATTTTAGGGATCCTAAAATATTGAGTTGAACCAAGCTCTAATAAAAAGGTATCCAACTTCCCTAATCACAAGACTCTCTTTGTATACATATAGCATAAGGATATGACATTAAGTGTGGAGTGCAGTTACAAGAGTAGAGTCAAAGCATTACCCAAAGTTTCAGTCCAAGAGATTCTCTGAAGAACCCAATCCTCAACACTAGGGAATAAATCATTTTTTGCATCCAATTCACCATCTCTTTAGCTGCCAGTCTTAAAAGTGAATATGGAAGGCCAATTGATGGAGTGCATAGGATGGTGTCTTTTCTTCTCTCCTTCTCATTGGAACAAGGATCCTTTCGAGTACCTTATTAATACAACTCGTATATTTTTTGGTGTTGATCAATGTGTCCATCAAGAGTTTTTGAGTTTCCTGTACTTGTTTTCCTAGGAGTACACTGGAGTGTGTCTTCTTTAAGTATCTAATATACTTACACCTAGACTTGTATCTCTTACGATGCAAATCCCTTTTTGAGGTGCTAGCCTGACCCATTTGAGCTAATTAGCTTTGGTCCAAGTGGACCTTTGAAATGGTTGGATTGCTTGCCTTTGGTGAACGCTCTTTTGTATTTGACTTTGTAATGAGAGATTTTATTTCATCATTCTTCTTCTTTTGCTAGCTCCACTGCTTTTACCAAGTTGGCGCACACTGATCAACATTTTTATTTATCATACCTTGGCACATAGGTCAAGATCAAGATATTAGTACAAGAACTTGTTCTAATACTGGCTTAAGGTTGCTAACTCTCAGGTTTCATGAAGCCCTCTTCCTAGTTCCTCAAGTGAATCATCAACTCGTCTCATCATAACTGCAGTCGTGCTAGTGAGGTGCCTATCATATTCTTTAAGGTAGAGATTAACTATGCAATATATACACATATCTTTCAAACTAGGGAATTGTGGATAATTAAGTCATAGACACTAATGATTAAGGCTGGTTAACTTTGAATTATAAGACCTCATAAACCAAGTGCTCTTGAACTTCGTAAGTCTTGTGTGAATGTGCAAGTGTCAGGGATATCTCCAACTCATTAGCTAGTTACTTATTTCAGTTTTTTTTGAGAAAAAGAGATTTATTGGTTTTCACTTTTTTTAAGAAAAGTACATTTGTTTGTTTTCACTTTTTCACCTTTTTTGAATTTTAAAGGAAGAGTTTTTTTTGAAAAGATTTTTGATTATTTTTTTCAAACTTTTTTTGAAAGTATAGATTTTTTTTAATTTTTTTAATGTTCTGAAGTTTTTTTTGAAAAAGTTTTGATTTTTTTCAAACAACTTTTTTTGTTTTTTTTAATTACAGTTTTTTAATTCTACAAAACCTTTTTACCAATTTTACCCATCTGATATTTGTTGAATATTAGACAAAAAATACGTGAAAGTACAAGCTATGGGTAATGTATATATGTAATATATACATACCCCCCTATACTTAGCATGTGTTATGTCCTCATAGCACAAAGTGAAATGAAGACATAGCTCGAACTAAGCATAAGTGGGAAAAAGAATAGAAAACGAGATGAGACGAGGAAGAAGTGGGTGTAGAGAATACAAAGCGGGCATTGGCCCCCCATACTCTGGCTCTGGTAAGCCAAGTATGAAGTAATGATCAAGACTGGTTGTTGAGAGTGGAAGACAATATATAAAAGGAAAATAAAAGAAGAGAAAGTGCAACTCAGGTCACTCACTCCCCTATACTTAGGATCTAGTCATCATAAGTATATCTACAAAAATAAAAAAGATACGGAACTAGGGTGAGTGATGCTAATCACGGGAGAGGAGGGGCCAAAAAGAAGAAAATACTTACAAGATGGATTGAGAATGTACAAGGATCAAGAAGGCTTGTAACAAACCTTCTTGCATGGATGAGGATGTAGGGAATATGTAGATGTGTCACTGTCACAATTGTCCTCAGAGGAATAATAATGAGGTGAAGGGATCATCCAATGAGGATCAACACATGGCTGCATGCTTAGATAGGGCTTAATAACAACCGAACTGAGCTCACTCATATAAATCACCTCATCCAAACTCAATGATGGATATTTAGAAACTTCCTCCTCCAGTATCTAAAGGAAACTCTCATATTCGATTTTATAGAACTTAAATCATAGAGAGGAAGAGGTGAGAGATGCGTCTTGAGGGGTTTGGTGAAGCACCTTGAGGAATCAGTACTCGACTTCTTCTCATTGGATAACCGACTAGAGAGTGGGGAAGTTGCTTTCTTGGAAATGGTCAATTTGGTCCTAGTTGTCTCCTTTGTTGAAGGCCCTGGAGGTAGTGTGTGAGGTGCTTTTAGTTGGCTTGGCAATGGTGGGCCCATGTGTGGGATCATCTAAATGGTCAAGATGAAGGGTGTGTCTGACTCAAGGATAGCTTCTGGTTGTAAGTCCTTAGATGCTGTTATGGTGGTGGTGGTTGTGCAAGCAATGAGACATATGGGTGTGTGGGGGATCACTGATCCAATGGTTGCCCTCATAGCCGGTATATCAGGTGTAGCAGAGTGGTAGGACTCATCTACTTCTTGATGGTTACGATTATCTATGGCTTTGTGGGTTACCTTAGAGTATCATGTGTCCTCAAAGAATGGGTGAGGTCGGATTGCTCCCAATGCTGTAAAATCAATCTCCCGAGACTCACAATCTATAGTCACCTTAGCCAAGGCTAAGAATGTCTTCTTGAGAATGATTAGAGATTGGGTTAACTCTCCTCAATGCTCAAGGTCAATGATCATGAAATCTACTTGGGGTAGAACATCTTGGAAAGCAATAATGGCTGAAATGGTTCCTCTCAACCATTTTATAGATCGATCAGCCAGCTGAACGTTCCCTCTCGACTTCCTAATTGTCCCGAGTTCGAGCTTGTCCAACACAGAGGTTGGGAGGATATTTATCGTTGAGTCATCATTGATTGGCCCCCCATACTTTGACTCTGGTAAGCCTATGTATGAAGTAATGATCAAGACTGGTTGAGAGTGGAAGACAATATATAAAAGGAAAATAAAAGAAGAGAAAGTGCAACTCAGGTCACTCACTCCCCTATACTTAGGATCTAGTCATCATAAGTATATCTACAAAAATAAAAAAGATACGGAACTAGGGTAAGTGATGCTAATCACGGGAGAGGAGGGGTCAAAAAGAAGAAAATACTTACAAGATGGACTGAGAATGTACAAGGATCAAGAAGGCTTGTAACAAACCTTCTTGCATGGATGAGGATGTAGGGAATATATAGATGTGTCACTGTCACAATTGTCCTCAAAGGAATAATAATGAGGTGAAGGGATCATCCAATGAGGATCAACACACGGCTGCATACTTAGATAGGGCTTAATAACAACCGAACTGAGCTCACTCATATAAATCACCTCATCCGGACGCAATGATGAATATTTAGAAACTTCCTCCTCCAGTATGTTAAAGGAAACTCTCATATTCGATTTTATAGAACTTGAAGCATATAGAGGAAGAGGTGAGTGATGCGTCTCGAGGGGTTTGGTAAATCACCTTGAGGAATCAGTACTCAACTTCTTCTCATTAGATAACCGACTAGAGAGTGGGGAAGTTGCTTTCTTGGAAATGGTCAATTTGGTCCTAGTTGTCTCCTTTGTTGAAGGCCCTGGAGGTAGTGTGTGAGGTGCTTTTAGTTGGCTTGGCATTGGTGGGCCATGTGTGGGATCATCTAAATGGTCAAGATGAAGGGTGTGTCTGACTCAAGGATAGCTTCTGGTTGTGAGTCCTTAGAAGCTGTTATGGTGGTGGTGGTTGTGCAAGCAACGAGACATATGGGTGTATGGGGGGTCACTGATCCAATGGTTGCCCTGACAATCGGTATCTCAGGTATAGCAGAGTGGTATGACTCATCTACCGCTTGATAGTTATGACTATCTATGGCTTTGTGGGTTACCTTATAGTATCGTGTGTCCTCAAAGAATGGGTGAGGTCGGAATGCTCCCAATGCTGTAAAATCAATCTCTTGAGTCTGTGTGAAGCTAAACCATTTTGCAGGGTCTGCAGGATTAATTGGATTTTTCGGAAGCCAATTCTACTGAGAGTGCAAAGACCGGTCCATTCTTCTCTGACCTGGTTGTAAAGGGCAGCGCAAGTTAGCAAGCATTAAATTTTTGATGTATTTTTCCGGCATTATTTTCTATTTTATTCTGAGAGAGGGCACTTGCCCATTTTTCTATTTTTGTGAGAGAGGAATGGGCACTTGCCCGTGTTTCTTTTGTAGCAAGGGGTCCATTATAGACATCTCGACTGTACACAAACTTTTGACCTTTTTTTGTAGGCTCTATTTCACCAGGTGTCGGTGCATGTGGGGGTCCTCTCCACTTTTTTTCGATTTTCTCGACTTTTTTTATTTCATGCATTTTCGTGGAGCCTAGGGGTGCATGATTGTTTAATTAGACGATTAAAAAATAAAACCCAGATCCCTAATATACAATTAGGTGTAATTCAAAGATTTTTGAAAATTAATATGTTCTTACGCTAGAACAAGTGATTAGGATTTGATTTTTCTTGCTTTTGCATGCATTAGCCTAGGTTTTACAATTCTGTGTAGATCACTTGCATGTAGACTTCAGGCGCTAGGTATGATTTCTATCTCTGCATCCATCATCATTTTCTGTTGCATTCCATGATTCTCCCTTCGTGAGACACATATTTGAAAATTAAAAAAAACAGATTTCCTGTTAGATTTATTTGAAAATATCAAAAAAATGAAAATACTAAAAAAACAATTTTCTTTTAAAAACATGACAAAATAAAAATACATGGACTTAGTTTGTATTGGGAGAGAAAACCCCTCATTGTATTCAGGTACACTCAGACAGAGCGGGTAAGGGTGCATCCTTAAGGATTATAGCCAAAAATCCTTAGACTTGTGCCTTAAGTACACGTGCATCACTTTTTGGTTCATGTCTGCAACTAAAATCACTTGCCTCCGACCATAGAGAGTCATTTTCGTGTACTCATACCTCACAGTTCACTTTGGGCCTGATATAATCCGATAGCCCGGGCAGATGGTACCGCTATTTATGGGACTGTGAGCGTATATGTTTTGCGGTAGGGCGACACCCCATGTGAGTTTGCTAAATACAACCGATTAATCATCAAAAATAAAATTGAAATGATAAAAAGATGAACTCTTATGATCTCCATCGTGTGAATATGGTGAATCTGGGGTTTGCATTGTATTTGTATGCGAGGTGTGTGTTATTCACCGTCTTATACGTCTTCACACTCGTGTTCTTGACTTGACATCCTATTCTCTCCCGTACTTCTTCTGACATCGAAGATGACGACTAGAAGGATTTTGCTCTCAAACTCCGTGGGTTGGAGACCTTCCACCGTCTGTAGTATGTCTTCATAGACTGGGGATGACTCTCTTCACGTATCGGTCCCACCTAGTCATGAGGTGAGTCAGACTCAGACTCCCTCACCTGCCAACCCTTCACTTGAGGCATACCCATGCCTCAATTTTTTGTTTATTTCTCCTGCATGATTTTCACAGAGTTCTTATGAGTCTTTTTCCTTCCTAGAGGATTGGAGAATCATGGCTAGATGGAAGGGATCTATTGAGGACAGAGCTATTGAGGAGAGACCGATTGGTGAGAAACATACAGACATGAGGCATGATCCAACTCCAGACATTAAAGATGGGATTCTAGACACATTACAATAGATGAGTTCACAGATCAGAGAGTAGTGTAGAGTCAAGGATGAGCTTAGAGCTGAGATCACTGAGCTGAGAGCAGGAGTCAGGAACCAATTACCACCTGTCATGGTTCCCGCAACTTTACAAGATGAGTATGACATGGGAGCGAGGATGCTACGCCATTGGATTCAGTTACCACCGAATCAAGGGTCAAACAAGATGAGATCATCCTTTATTTCACTGCTTCCCAAGTACTATGGGAACACTTCAGAGGAGACATTTACCTTTCTATAGTAGTTCAAGATGATATGTGGTATGACTAGCAATCTAGGAGTTATGCATGAGGCTATACGCCTCAAGGCCTTCCCCTTCACATTAGCAGATAAGGTGCTTTACTGGAGTCACTTGGGGAGGGAGATTTCTATATGGGATGATCTGAAATCCACATTCCTGCATAAATATTTTCCTCTAGGATAGAAACATAAGATGAGGAGTTAGATCTCCAATTTTAACATGAGTCATTCTATGAGGCATGACATAGATTCAAGGATTTGACAGATAGATTCCCTCATCATGAGATTCCATTGAAGGTACTTATACAGAATTACTTTGGAGGACTCTAGTCGGATGCGTAAGGCTTAGTGAGCACCGCATGTGGCAACAATTATCTGAATAGGGATGTCGAGTCAGGTTGGTCCATCTTTGAGGGGATGGCAAAGAATTCATGTGTAGTCGACTCCACTCAAGCATTTCAAAAGGGCCCATAACAACTACACCACTGAGAGCATCAGAAGGTGGCGTATGTTTTTTATTCTGATTCATGATCAGACATGGGATTCATTAGTGAGAAGCTGCCATTAGTCGATGTGATTTAGAAGCAAGTTCAAGATTTACAGGCACTACGAGAGTTGGAGAAACTCTCATCACTTCCTAAGTAATTGAGTGATTTGACAAAGAAGGTGACGGAGTTGCAATGTCAGTACCAGCAGTCTCGTACTCCTACTTCTCAGCCTGTATTGAGATCTTTACCTGCTCCTTCCACCTATCAGACTCAATACATTCAGAGCGAGCCAATACAACATACCAAGCCTCCATAGATTTAGTGGCATGAGGATCCATCCAATGCCAACCCGAGTCAGATCACTAGACCTGGAGATGATGATGTTGATTCTCATTCTGCTCTCAAGATCAACGTGATTTGGTACGTTCCTATTCATCACCATCACACTTTACTCCTTAGAGCATACACCATCAGCAACAACAACAATATATTCATATGCAGCGTGGATGTCCACATTTACAGCACCCCTAGGCTTACATGCAACACCAGTCTCACCAGTACGTCTATTAAAGACCATATTCACATCAATATACTAGTACATATCTACATGCATATCATCAACATCAACAATCTTCTTTTACACCACAAAGGTCTCCTCAGCCTTACACACCAACGTAGCATACTTCTAGGCAGGAGAGAGTAGATAGACAGGGACATCACACTGAGTCTAAGATATCTTCACAAGCCCTAACATTGAATTAGATCATGAACATGTTGAGCATGCTCCAGACATCACATATGACAGAGATGGAGCAGGTTAACTATTACCTGGATGAGTTAGTCATGCCCATGACCACTCTCCTAGCCCAGCCTCAGATGAACCCGAACAACAAGAGGGGGAAATCTGATCAAATAGACACCACTACATGTATGGTCTCTTTTTTGAATTATTATCAAACTTCATTTGTCTCATGAGCGGTCGATCACCACGAACACCTGATCGACAGGAAGAGAGGGCACATGATGAGGAGCGAGAGCTAATCCATGAGGATACACATTGTGATGCTGAGGAGGAGGACCACCACGATGAGTACCAACATGATGTCCATCACGATGATATTAAGAGAGATGGGAGCAGCACAAAGATAGTTGACATGGTCATGGGTGAGTCAGATGATGATACCATGCCAAACTATGCAGATACTCCGGATGTAGATTTTTCTTCTCCCATTTTAGAGAGTTTTGTACATACTTTTGAGACTCTTAATGTACATGATGATTCCACTTTTGATGTAAATAAAAAGAACTTTGTTTTTCCTTAGATTGTTCCTTTTCCTGATGCTTTATACGAAAAAGGAAAGAAAAATTCCAAAAAAATGTTGCCACTCCTGAAACAGAAAGGTTATTGAAAGATCAAATTTTTCTCCAGATTCCTCTTCATGATGCCTTGGATCATTTTCTACAATCAAGAATCAGTTGAGGAACAAACGCACAACATGTAGGAAAAGGAACTCACTAGTTGAGAAGCATTTATTGACCAAGGCGAATTCATGTGCAATTGTGAACAAGGTACCCAAGAATAAGAGAGATTTAGGAGCTCATTACGTCCCATGTCAGATTGTAGATCCCACATTCCATTGTACTCTCTTAGATAAGGGTCCCTCGATTAATTTGCTTCCATCTTCTTTGCTTGATAAGCTCAAGCTAGGCCCTCTTTACAAATCATGAGCGATACTTCAGTTTGCAGAACGATCTGTGAAGAGACCTAGAGGCATGTTGAGGAGAATTGTCGTGATCATTTAGGGCTTAAAATTTCCAGTGGACTTTACTGTCCTAGATATGACATGCCCTACGCAGTTACACCTTGCTCCAATCATTCTCGGGAGGCCTTTCTTGCAGAACGAGAGGGTACTCTTTGATTATGATGCTGGGAGATTATCATTCCGTATAGACAGTGGAGAGATACACATTAAGATGGAGAGAGTATGTAGTAGTCCCAGATTAGTATTGTCATTCACTTCTGAGGACACCGGTCTTGCAGATGATTGCTAGCACATAGATGAGATATTGGCTCTTGATCTTGAGAGCATTTATTTTAACACCCACGATATACTACACAAGGATGGGGTAGATCACATGGTACCTAGTTCTTCAGATGACTCTTTACATATAGATACAGAGATCACATCAGATCCATATGAGCAGTCAGTTGAAGTAGACATGTTGATGCTGCAGATTGAGAGTACACATATTCCAGCACGAGAGTCAGCTAATTATATTTCACATATCAAACAGTATATTCATCGTAGAGATTTAGATGGTGTGATGGATACACATATAGACACCTTATGTATTCCGACTCTAAAGACGTAGATTTCAGTATAGAGACCTATGCCACACACAATGTTCATTCACAAAGGAAACTCTACTTATTCAGCTAGGGATCACTACATGTGAATACAACGGACGATTCAGTACGACCCAGATTGAGGCAAACTACTTTGTACATGACTTATGTCTACTCTTCCACTTCATTTCATCCTGTACAGAGTCCTGTGAGCCTTTTGATTTTTGGAGTACACCACCACCTGTATATTCTTTGTAGTCCACAATCATCCCCAATTTTTGCTTGTCTTTATATACTTAGGATACCAGATCCTAAGTATAAGGGGGATTGATTTCCCATTTATTTGTGGTTTTTGATTTTGTTCTTTTTCCTTTTCATTTGTTTCCCTTTCTTTTACACTAATCATTGGTCCTTAAATTTTGGCCACATTATTTCTATACATAGGATGCCTTATCCTAAGTATAGGGGGGACCGAGTGATTTCATTGATTTCGTTTTTCTTTCATTCTTTTGTTCCTTCGTTTCTATATTCCTTGCCCTTAGTCACCCTGTTTTTGTCTTCCACTATACTTATGATGACCAGAGCGTAAGTATGGGGGGGGGTTCGACTGACTTCTATTCTTTCTATTCGTTTTCACCCACTTTTACTTAGCACGAGTTACCTCCTCCTTTTTCTCTTTTGATGCAATGAGGATATAACACAAGCTAAGTATAGGGGGTGTGTATATATTGTATATACTTGCATCCATAACTCGTACTTTTATGTATTTTCTATATCCACAAAATCCTTAAAAAGTGGGTAAGGATTAATTTAAAATTCATTCATTTAATATTTTATTATTTATAAAATCCTTTAAAATAAGTAAAATATTTGTATAATTCTTATTTAAAATCCTTAATTTAAAATTTATCTTTAAAATATGGATTTAATATGTATAATACTTATTTGAAATCCTATTTATAAAATATGTTTATAAATCATTTAGTCTTTATAAAATTATTTGTATATAAAATTTATAAAATTCACTAGTTATTTAATCCATATAGAATATGGGTTATTTATCTTGTAAAATTCTTGTACATATGCTTGTTATAAAAATTGAAAAATCCATAAAAACATAAAGTACTAAAATTCATAAAAATTACAAAATCTTTAAAATCCATAAAAATGATTAAAATTCAGAAAAATTACTTCACAAAAACATGGTTGCATTTGAATTAGCATTTTGAGAATAAATTTGATTTCTCAACCTAAATATTGGGAATTGTGCAAGATGGATCTTGATTATATCCTTTAACTTTCATTGTAAGGAGCCTAATTAGGAATTGGAAGACTCTTCAGGTCTTTGACTTAAATCTTTGGGTTCTATGAGACCTTGTTTGGGAAGTCAACTTAAACATGCCTAAGTAGAACACTTGATGTCATCCGTTTAACTTTCATTAGTGAACCAATTTTGGGCAGAAGCACTTTGCACTTAGCTTGACTTATATGGGTTTGCAAAGGGCAGTCCATTTTAGTGGTGCATTTTCATCCTTGTCTAGTGGCACAAATGTCTAAAGACAGGAGTTGTGGGGTTGAAATAAAGATTTAGATGAGGGAAGGATCTGCTCGCATGACTTTTTTCAAGACCTCAAAACAAGGATGGAAATAAAAGACTCTATAACCGTTGAGGCACAAAAGATGGATGTAGTGCAAGCAACATTACAAACCCAATCCAAAAAGAATCCACCAAATACTAAATATTACTACAATGATCTAAGATTCCAAAAAGCATGCATATCTTAGTGGAGACTTAGCTACATTGCCTGGGCTTCACAAGGAGATGTGACTACATTGGTCACACTCCAGTTCTCTTCTCATTCTTCTATATTCTTTCTCTACTCAATTGTGGATGCTCCACGACCTGACCTTAGAAAGAAATGCCCCCTTCTCGAGGAAAGAGTAGTCGGATGAGGAACCAATTGAAGTGTATTATTGGGATGAGCAGTTTCTTTGCTTCTTTAAGCATGAAGAGCTAACACAATTCACACACCGTACAAATTGAATTCAAGGTTGATAGAGTTAGCGACATGGATAAGTGGATCTGAGCTAGCTGTTGAGGTGAACCGGAATAATGATTTGTGGAACTTGAGGACTGTTGAGATCAAAATCCTAATCCTAGTAAACGCTGCGATAAAATTCTTGTTTCAAGACCGACCAAGCTCTATCCTTTGTCTGTTCTCATAAATTGATTTAGAAAAACAAAATCATTCTAACTTTCTTTCTTTTTCTCTTATTTTTCAAGTAAGTGTTTGCTAAGGGACTAGCTAAGTTCAAGTATAGGGAGGTTGATGAATCAATGATTCATTAACATTCTTTCTGCATTTTGTCTTAAAACCCTTAACAAATAGATGTTAATATTCATTAAATTTCATTTCTTAACAAAACTTCATCATGAATAAAAATGCATTTTATGCACTAAAAACATGTAAATAAATAAACGAGTAAAAATAAAGAAAACAAAAAGAAGGTAGATTGTAAATATGTATATTTGTACAATATGTCTTATAAAATATAAATATAGCTGCAAGACATATTTATATAACCTAACCCCCGAGACCAAGTCAACATGGATTGGTTGGCAAACAAATAAGTAGGGGGAGATAAGGAAGAAAACAACAAAAAGAATTATTTATACATTCTACACACTATTCATTAATGATCAAATAAATATCAAAACTTCAATGATTTTTAGTTAATACATTTGTATATATTTTTCACTAAACTCTTCTCTTCTTTATTTCTAAAATGTATAGAAAAATATAAAACTAAGTTAAAAATATTATCTTGTATATATGTCAAGAAATTCAACTTCCAAATAGTCAATTTCTCAACATCCGAACATCATATCTTTCTCATACAAACTCCAATTTCACTTTACTAACTTCAAAGTTTACAAAATAATATTATTTAATTAATAAAGGTGATTTCACTAAAATTAGAGTCCACTTACAAAAACTCGATTTTCAGATTTAATGACAACTTTGTTTCTGGGCTATATATTTTCATTAGAACATACTATTTGTAGTTTTAATGGTTTTATATTTTCTTTTTTTGATCTTGTATTTTACCCAAGAATTATTTTAGAATTTTTTGACATTATTTAGTATTTAAGATAAATCAAAACCCCTAATTTATAGATGAATTTAACCTATAAATTATATACTTGTATTTATTTACATATCTAAATTAATCTATTAAAATCTGTAAAAACTCACATACATCTTGTTTTTATTCTATTAATTAATAAAATATAAAAATGACTTTTTATTTATTATTTACTAAATTATAAATCAAAAGTCTATTTATTAAGTATTATATATTCCTATTTTAATATTATATTATTATTTCATTAAATAATAATTATTTATAAAATTAATCTATATAAGAAATTAAAATATTTAATTATTTACATTTGTATTTTTATACCTTAGTTAAATAATGTCATTTAATATTTATTATTAATTTTATAAATTCCAACCAACCATGTGTTGATACGTGTCAACACCTGGTGCGTATTCCATAAGAAGAGGTTGGCTAAATTCTGTTCTTTCAGCCGAACTTTCCTCCCTTTTTCTCGCTTTCATTCCATTCCCTAAACCTAATTCAAACTCTCTATTCCCTAGACCAAACAACCCTAACACACACTAGCCCTAGGACTCAAGCAAACTAACCATCTATTCATCTATAAAATCACTTGAACCTCGTCAGTTCAAACTGGACTTCTCCTGCAACCAGAAACAACCTGGCCGATACCCAACTTTCTCCACCTCACTCAATTTCACTCTAACCATGACATGGTTTGAGGAAAGCTCTGTGTGGAAGAGGGCTAGTCGGAGGAATTTGTAAGACCCTTCGCTGGCCTTGCATTACCGCCCTTGTGCGCATGGAGCTCCGAGTAATCACCTTGTCGAGTTAAGACTGTGGAGTCATACACTCTGTAAGTTACCAGGTATCCCTCCATTTTCATCGAATTCCCTTGAACCTTATGCTAGAATTAGGACATTCACATCTTAGATTACTCTAATCACCTATTGAGAATCCATTATTCTGGAACACTATTTTAAACATGCATATACATAATACTTCCACCGATTCATTCCAAATCGAGCATCAATATCTCACTTGCATGAATTCATATTCTTCTGGAGGGAAGCATTCAATTATCTTCATCAGAGCATTGCTTAACTTTCCCACTTAAAGCTAATAAAGTAGCATAACTACAACCGAGGTTTCAAACCCTAGCTGAATAGTTAGTCGACGTTACTGCCCTTTTTGTCCTCCACCAGCTGCAGGAGAGCTTGGAGGGGGTAGGCAACCCCCTCCCGGCCCTGCTACAGGAGTTACATTGCCAAAGACCATTAGAGATCAGAGGGGCATCGTCGCCGCGTCGATTTTGGGTGGAACACCTCTGAGGAACACAATGCACATGCTATCTCTACGTGTCCTCAAGGGATGGCCTAAATCTGTCACCCTCCATCTAATTTGAACTGTTAACGTACGAAGCGATGGAAAAGTTGCACATGAGCCCCTACAATATTCTAGATTTCCAGAGTGCCTCCAAACATTTTCATTATTACATTTAGGTCCCCATCCAGGGACCTAAATGTAAATCCAGAGAAATTTTTCTCAAATTTTAGTCCCCGAGCGGGGGCCAAACAACAGAATCAATTCGTACTTTCTTTACATTTCTACCCTAGTATTGTAGGGTGCAGTTGGACTTATATTAGACATTATTTTGAGTTTATTTTTTTAGGGTAGTTACCCAACAACCCAGCGTGATTTTGTTGTATTTTTTATAGATGTTCATTGCTCTATTGTTGAGTTTTGATTTCTTGAACTTCGTTTACATTTAGTTTCGAATTGTTTCTTTTCTCGAGCATGTTGCTCGAGTTGTTCTATCTACTATATAGTATCGCATACACGCACTATTTTTCATATACTGTATTTTAGATAAATTGTTTGAAAAACATCCTTTTGAAAAGTAAATAAAAATTGAAAATTTAAATAACAAAAAGAGTTTTATCGCTTTCAATAAGAAAATAAAGAATGATAAAAACATCACAAAATATTCTTCACTCAAATTTTCACGAGCACGATTTTCTGCCTCCTTGTGTATGACCTAAGCACACTTTTCTGAATAAGTAAATAGTGAAACAAACTCAGATTCAATGTTTGTTAATTTTGTTTAATTAATCGAATCTTATCTAGCAGTTTCCACATAGACATTCTTTTAACTGCTCGCAAAATTTCAGTTATCAAGGAGCTCCGACATGTTCAAGTGAGGAGATCTAGGCCATCAACCCACACCTTTAGGGGGTATTTTGCCCTATGCCACCTACTCCTTTGTAATTTAGTGTAAAAACTTTTGATTATTTTGCATGTAGATCCCAATACTTATTTTATTTATAGTTTGGTCCCTTACCACATTACCTCACGTGCCCATACACGTGAGGTGGTAGGCATTTTGCAGGGACCCCTTATGTTTGTGTGTTATTGTTTAGTCCAACAAATTTATGATTTAGTTTAAAACTTTGTGGGAATTTTGCATTTATGCCATGCCATGTTCTATAAATTGCATTTATACCTCAGCTAGTGTGAAATGCATTAAATATTAGTAGGAATATTATATAGCAGCCCTTGGACTTTATATTTTTATTCCTAGATTCATTTTTATTCATTTTTATTTGCATTTCAGTCTCTGCTAGTATTTATTTTCTTTATTCTTTACATTAAAAGTACCATCTTGTATTTAAAAATTATAGGAAATATAAGTGCCTTATATCGTTTTTCATCCCATATATTTTTCATAGGGTATTTAAAATATATTTCCTATATTTAAAAATCTAAAAACATTGCATTTATTCCTTTATTACATTAAAAAATCCATAAAAATTAGAAAAATATTTTGAAAAAATCTAGAAAAATAAGGGTTATTTATTACTACTTTACACCTACATAGCAAAAATAACTAAAAAATTCGAAAGAGAAGCCAGAAAAAAGAAAAACTTCTCTAACCCTAAAAATATTATAAATCAATAGAAAAATGCAAAAATTGTGCTTTCTATTTCCAAATTTTATTTAGTTTGTTTCCTAAATTTAAAAATTAGTTTTGGAAATTTTGAGCTACTTGCTGATTTTTTAAATCCAAAACAAGTCGCCTATTAATGTAAGTCACATTTTTATTCAAATAAAAAGGCAAAAAATTAGCAAAGATTCCGAGAAAAATATCAAAAATTAAGGAAATATAAAAAAGTAAAAATATTTTATTCTCTTATTTTGAAGTATTTATAGCTATTTTATAATTATAAAAACGTCACGTACATATATATTGCTATATTTACTTACATTGGTATTAATATTAATATTATTATTATAAATACCAAAAATATATTATAAAACTTTAAAAAATATTGTCCCTCACAATATTTTTGTGGCTTTATCTTTATTTTGTATTTTCATTATGTATGTTGTCTGTATCTATATATTATACATACTTATCTTCTATCTAGTTAAAAAAATAAAATAAAAAATATAAAAATATAAACATATATAAAAAATATAAAATAAAAAACAAAAAATATATAAATTAAAAATCCTAAAACTCTAAATATTTAAACACACTTAAAAATAAAAAATCTTCATAAAAATACAAAAAAACACTTATTATCTTTTTTGCCAATTTTTGTTATCTATCCCCTTCTCCATGTATTCGATACCCTATACGTACTTCCACTATACAACTATATATAGGGTTATAATAAATTTTAACCCCTCACTTATTTTACATTTCTTGATCAATTTTGCAGGTTAATTATTGTTTGATTCATGTTTAATGA
This sequence comes from Ottelia alismoides, assembly GCA_037367405.1. NCBI lineage: Eukaryota > Viridiplantae > Streptophyta > Magnoliopsida > Alismatales > Hydrocharitaceae > Ottelia > Ottelia alismoides. The sequence goes on along the minus strand of JAZKJV010009256.1, from coordinate 1,511,254 downwards.
GTGGTCGCCTCATTAAAAGTGTGAGTCTCGCCTTGCGTAGATCACATTAGACCCTCACAAAATTCAAATCAACAACTGACGTCGTTACCAGGGAGCAACGCGTAGTATTGATTTTATGTGTTATTTTTTTCATTATTTTCTTTTTTATTTACTCCTTATTTAATATACTTGCTTATCAGTGCTAATTACGTCAATGCTATTTTTTCTTGTGAGGGACTTCGAGGCGACGACGATCACCTAGATGGTTGGACCACCCTAGCTACAAGGAGAGTGGCTATTACACTAGCTAGCCACTAGAAGAGAGTAAGGAAGAGAGAGAGGATCTTAGCATAGTTCATTTTATGTTATTTTTAATTAGAGAGTGTTATTTTTATTTGGCATTATTAATTTGTAATAATATAGGTGGACTGGACTCTTGACACTCGAGCCTAATTTCCCAGTGTTTTTTCAATTGAGGGCTAACCATGTTTTTTGTTATTTTTATCACCTTTATTTTCTTTGTTTTCCATGTTTTCTTGCTTTCTGGATTAATTTCATTTGTTGTGTGGAATGAGCCCTTAGCCTTTTAGGATTATTTGATCGAGTAAATTAAGGCCAAACACCTAATATATTGCATGTACATATAGTCTTCACGCTTGGAATTAGTTCTAATTAATTGTTGAATACTTAGACTTGAAACCATGCACTGCAAGAGGTCTCCACACAACACTTGCAGGGCCCGTTTTGGCCGGCACTAAGGAGCATCCAAGACCAAACTCTTATGTTTCTTCTCTTGGTGTTTAGCATTTGAGTTTTCACTAAAATAGCAATTCTTGTTTAGGGTGATTCCTCCGTTTGCATACCATTGCTTGTAGATTAGGTTTATATTTTTTTTGCCTTGCACCCCGCATGGACAGAGATGGGAAGCGCTGTAAGAAATTCTATCTCATCATTAAACATTTAGAATCAAGGGTGAGATTCCCATCCTTGATTCAACCTGCATCACTTTATCACTTTGTCCCTCTGATTTTAAGCCCCTAGGGCAAAAAGAAAATTCAAAAATATTGTTAGGCTCTTTGCATTGAAAATACTCAAAAAAAAAAATAATAAACTTAAACAAGGGACTGTTAATTAAACTTTAACCTAATTAAAAGTTGTAACGATCATCATTGTTTGGAGTTCACAAAGCCCTCATTCATGTACGTTCCAGACAGCGCGAGGCACGCCCCTTAAGTAATAGAGCCAAAAACCTGATCTGTGGTTGTCTCAACTACCAACCAGAATAGAGAAGTATTGGCGCTTCTATCGTACATGACCGAGTAGGGCCCTTCGACGACGGTGTTCCCACCTTGTGTAGAGCATCTGACTTGGTCTGAAGTACTGAGCCAAGGCCACATCCTCACGGGTGTGTCTATCTCATTGGTTTGCGTTTGAGTACCCCAATTATATGGGAAGTAGTGGTTTCTCCTATCGACTTCCTCTCTCTCTCTCTCTCTCTTCATTTGGTTGAGTAACCACCCATGACTGGTATTGAGGGCCTCAAAAAGTGCATATCATAGGATACAAAGGAGGTGGAACAAGTATGAGGATACATTCCTGGTAGTACACTCTCCTCTAGGGCTAGCCGATAAGGACTCGTGACAAATTTTGCCTTTATCACAACTCTAAACTAAAAAGATAAAAATATCTGAACTCTTACGACTTCACATTGAGTTGAGTTGCTGAACCTAATTTTGTTTAGAGGTGTTTACTTAGAATTAGTTACGAAGATCAAAGTCCTGTATACTTGCATAGTTTTGTCACTTCTTCTCTTTTACGTACTTCCTCTTGATCCTTGCTCAATGTGAGGCTTCTACTATTTTACACTTTTTTATTTAGCGTACATCACCATATGCTTCATCCTTCATCGATCTTCCTTTTTGCATTCAAGATGTCGAACCCTAAATGGTTTCTTCGGGACTCGGCTAACAACTACATCGATTCCTTGGGTTCAACATCTGTTAGAATAAGGGATGATCTCTAAGAGGACACGATGAACCACACAGACTTCTCCTTAGACTCCCCTATTTTCACTTGCTTCAGGAACTGAGAAGACTCTTGGCTCAATATCCTTCCTTCTACAACATTTCTTCCTATAATAAATACCTTGTTGAGACAGACTCTCATCTCAAACTTGCTCCATCATTCATAAGGATCGATCGGGTACTATTTCCCAATGCAGATTCACAACATAATCAGGAGCCCGAGCACGATTCTAATTCTGAATCCCCAAGCAAGAGGAAAGGGCCTAAGCATCAAAGCAGTGAGCAGAACCAAGAGTAGGCCATGAGTCAGAATAAAGTCAATAGTCAGTTACTAGCCTTCATTCAGGAAATACAACAACAGCTGACCGACCAAGCACTTTCCCAGGTCGCTCTCCAAGAGATGTTAAACGATCTTAGGAGTAGATCAGAAGAGAGAGGAGGAAACCCAAGAGGGGGTGATGATGATATTCCTAATGATGATGATTACCACTTTGTAGATGGACACCGCGTGGGCGAGGGAGAAGAAACGAGAGCCCAACCCAATCCCACTTTGAAGCAGACATACAATCCTGGTGCCGGTCGTGTCACTGAGTGGATCCAAATTCCACAGATCCATGGACATTTTGAGCTAAAACCTCAGCTCCTCTCTCTGCTCCCTAGTTTCCACGAGAATTGACTAAGGAACCCTACATCCACTATAGTAGTTTGGATGCATCTTTAGAAGCACTCATTACCCCAACATCTTGTTGGGTGTAATCAAGATGATCGCTTTCTTCTTTAGCCTTCAAGGCAAGGTTCTACACTAGATCAACCACTTGGGGAAAGTGGTAACGACTTGTAAGGATCTGAAATAAGCATTTTTGCACAAATACTATCCTCTCAACCGCTTCAATCTGATGCACTCCAAGATAGCAAGATTCTCCCAGGGACCCCAAGAGTCCATTCATGAGACCTGTGAGAGATTCAGTGATCTGAAAGAGAGATGCCCCCATCGTGACTTACTGAAGACAAGTCAGGTCCAACACTTCTTTGGGGTCTCACTGAAATTAGTCAACATCTGATTGATGCTTCCTTCATAGGTTCTCACTTTAACATGGATGAGGATACAATCTGGCAGATATTCAAGGAAATGGATAAAGGAGAGTACACACTTTTCTCCTTTCGTTCCTTCTAATTCCTGCCACATCCACAGATCCTATGCAAAAAATTAATATGACGGATACTTATATGTCGACAGGTGCGACAACTCTGACTTGAGCATCACTAGGAGTCACCCGTTGAAAGTAGACATTATTGAGAAGAGGTCGCAGGACCTAGAGAAGCTTGCTGGGATCGAGCAACACATGAAGGGCTTGGAAAAGCTCGACATTATTAACAAGCAACTAGAGCTGCTAATGAACACCATCAGTGTTTGCAACCCATTGAAAGATGCACCTGAGACTCAAGCTGAGAAGAAGGAGCAGACAGTACTGTCACTGCCTCAGCCGAGTCCCAATCAACCCCCGGTCCCACACGTATATTACGTGCAGGCTCCCAAGCCACTTTTGTTACAACCATAGACACAAATAGTTGTCCACCAGCCATCTGAGTTCCATCCCCATTACATCGAGCCATGTTCTTAACCTCCACCACTAATCCATGAGGTGAATGACGTGCTGAGTAACTAACAACAACTAACTAATCCTCAAGGACAACCACAAGGTTAGAACCATGCCAACCAGTTATTTCAACATCAGCAAGGAGGGCGAACATATCAACCCAACCAAGCCCATCATAAATATCCTCCGTAACAAGGATACACCTGGAGGTAGAACTTTCAGCAACAACCCAGATACCTCAAACAACACTATGAGCAGTCGACTGCCCCCATATCAACATCAATACTCCTCCCAGCAATACCAACAGTATTATCCTTCTCTTCCTCCTCCTCAGTATTCTCAGGGTTATCAACAACAACCTCTCCCTCACTATCAGAAGAGTTAACAGTCTCATCAGATTGAATCTTTTCAAGCCTCTTCGGTTAACCCTGCTCTATATTTTTTGGCCCAGCTCATAAAGAACATGGTTGAGATGAGCCAAAAGATCGACGACCTGATGGCCACAAAGTCTGCCATTCCCGTTGAGGTCAAAACAAATTAAATTAATTTACATTGCATGGAACAAGTAGTTTGCAATGTTCAATCAGAATAAGGTAGAAATGATATTATTTTATCTAATCATGTAAGTCTCATGAGTGGTAGGACACTCAAGCCAACTCCAACTGTGAAGGGAAAAAGCAAAGCATCCAATGGTAAATCTTCGGCCGATCTAGCTGATTCGGCTAGGGACTTTTTCGATGGAGCAATACCACACACACCAAAAAGACAAAAAAGTGATGGAAAATAAAAAATACAAAAAGATAGCAGCAGTCAAGGTGAAATCGCGATCATGATGGAGAAGCCAACCTTAGCAGCCTATCTAGCACCAGCCAGTAGAGCCACGATTGCACCATCGTTTAGTCCATAACTTGTAGATGATTTTGATTCTTTTTGCTATTCTTTTTGCTATCTACTGTAAACAAAGATATGGTCACATTTTTACCAAATACAGTTTCTTCTAATATAAATATTCCTTTCCCATAAGAAATTAAAGCAAAAAGTGTAAAATTAAAAAATGCTTTATTTGATCTTGAGATTATAAAAATCTTGCAAAATATAATTCTTGAAATGCCATTATTGAAAGCCACGGAGTATATGCCTGCAGGAAAACGAGGACTCAAGGAGGCATGTACAACAAAGCATCTGAGACACAAGAAGAGAAAACTAGAGACACATGTCTTGACCATGTCTACAGTAAACACTATCAGCAATCTCCCACATAAACAGAAGGACAATGGAGAGCCTCTCATTAGACTCATGTTTTTTAACTAAGAGTTCAAGCGAACATTGCTCGACAATGGATCCTTGATCAATCTATTGCCTTTCTCCTTGCTTAAGGAATTTGGAGTAGGATTGCTCAAGCCTACAAAGATGATTATGTAGTTTGCAGACAGACCCGTCAAGCGGCCCATTAGCATGTTAGAGGACATCATTATCACCATCCAAGGGATGCAATTCCCTATCGATTTCTTAGTCCTTGATATGGATACATCTACACCTATGCTCCATACTCCAATCATCCTCGGTCAACCATTCCTTCGAATGACTGAGGCAGTGGTAGACTATGGCACTAGAGAGATTACATTCCCTCCCGTAGCGATAAATTTCTGATGGAGACAGTTCCAAAACCAAAACCAGCTGAAGTGGCATCTATTACAAGAATGTGTGATCTGAATGGTAAAGAAGACTGCGATTTTCTGGTTGAAATCTGAGATACAAATTTGTTCATGGATAGTAATGATACACATGTGTTCCTCTCTCCTAAGGAGGGTCTAGAAAGAGCAATCAAATTTCCTGATGTATTTGATCTTGAGTTGTTTGCTGACGGTCATTCTAAGATTTTTGAACAACCATCCTCATGTAAGAATGATGAAATTGTTACAGATATGTGTGATATTCTAAATTTTGAGTTTAAATGTACAGTGGTGCACAACATACAGTTGAAAGAGCAGCCACCTGCCTCAATTTCTGAAGTCACCACGAAGCCAACTCCTTCTCCCCTACAGTTGAAACCTCTACCCTCCAACATGAAGTATGCCTTCCTTTCAAGTGAGCCAGATATGCATCCGATCATCATCAATTCCCATTTGACTGAAGAACACGAATCTCGTCTACTTAAGGTTCTTGAAAGAAATCACAAGACAATTGGATGGAATATGATGGATCTCCATGGGATAAATCCATCTTTATGCTTGCATCAAATCTATCTAGAAGAAGATAGCAAACCCTCCTGTGAATTTCAAAAATGATTGAAATGGTGTGATGCAGGATTTATCTATCCCATCTCCGACAGTAAATGGGTCAGTTCCTTACATGTAGTGCCTAAGAAATTAAGGATCACCATTGTCATCAACGATAAAGGAGAGGAGATTCCAACCCGAGTGCTGACCTCATGGTTCATCTGTGTGGACTACAAATGCTTAAATCTTGCAACCAAGAAGGATCACTTTCCATTGCCCTTCATTGACCAAATAGTCATAAGACTGGTTGCGAAGAATTATTTTTACTTCTTAAATGGCTACTCCGGGTATAATCAAGTTGCCGTTGCGCATGAAGATCAAGAGAAGACCACATTCACCTGCTTGTTTGGAACTTACGCCTTTCATCGTATGCCCTTTGGTTTGTGTAATGCACTGGAAACATTCTAGAGATGCATGTTGGCGATTTCACTGACATGGTAGGTAGTTTTCTCAAAGTATTTGTGGATGACTTCTCGGTCTATGGAGATTGACCAATTCGTTGGATATTTAGACCAAGTATTGAAAAGATGTTGTGAGGTGAATCTCGTATTGTCATGGGAGAAGAGTCACTTCATGGTGACTGAAGGAATCGTCATGGGTCACATCATCTCCAAGTGTGGCATGGTGGTTGACCCAAACAAGATGGATGTTATTTCAAAAATTGAGCCACCATAAATCTCAAGCAAGTTCGGTTGTTTTTGGGCCAAGTTGATTTCTATCACAGATTTATTAAAGACTTCAGCAAGATTGCATGACCATTGACTGAGTTTCTTGGCAAGGAGGCTGATTTTGTGGTCAATGATCGGGTCCTACAATCATTTAATATCCTAAAAGATCTGATCACACATGATCCTATCCTACAACTGTCAGATTAGTCTCTACCCTTTGAGATCACAATGAACGCATCGGACTTCATAATTAGTGTTGTGTTAGGACAACGATGAGATGTGCTGCCATTTACGATTCATTATGCTAGAAGAACACTTGATGTAGCCTAGAAAAATTATATAGTAATAGAGAAAGAACCGAGCTGTAGTGTTTGCGTTGGAAAATATCAAATCACACCTCCTCAGATCAAGCATTATCTAAACTAATCACTCTACCATGCAAGTACCTACAAAGCAAGAAATAGACTAAGCCTCATCTAATTCGTTGGATTCTTCTACTCCAAGAGTTTGACTTGGAAATTCGTGACAAACCAGGTGTCAAGTATGTGGTGGCAGATCACCTTTCCAGAATTGTTGAAATAGAGCCTACCGAGCAGAACTCCATTTCTATAACATAGACCTTTCCAGATGAGGCAATCTTGTCTATATCCTCTCTCCCTTGGTATGTAGATATCATGAATTATATTGTCTCCAAGAAGAGTTTGCTAGACTGAACAAAGATCAAACTTGAGAAATTCTTGGATGACATTCACTTCTATCAGTGGGAGGATCCACATCTATTCAAAGAGGGTGCAGATTGCTTTTGGAGGAGGTGCATATCTTAGGAGGAGATCATGGGTGTCCTAGACCACTCCCACAATCTTGAAGCCGATTGTCACCATTCTGGAAAGAGGACGACATCGAAAGTTCTTCAATATGGCCTTTGGTGGCCTAATCTGTTCACGAATGCAGATGTTTATGTGAAGAAATGTAGTGACTATCAGCGGATGGCCATAAACATCTGTACGAGAGACATAATACCTCTGAGATACATTCAGATGTCCGACATCTTCGACGCCTTAGGTGTTGACTTCATAGATCCATTCCCAAAAATCCATGGCTTTGAATTCATATTGCTTGCTGTCGATTACATTAGAAGATGAGTGGAGGCAATCCCTGCTCAAACTATAGAGAACCACCCATTATGTCATTTTCTGAAGGATAACATCGTTTCGTAGTTCGGGATACCAAAGATTCTCATTTCTTATGGGAGGAGCCAATTTATCAACAAAGAGGTCAAAAAGTTGACCAAAGAATACAACATCAAATATTGTGTTGCAGCGTCATGCCACCCTCAGTCAAATGCCTGGGCAGAATGCTCAAACATGGAGATCAAAATCATATTGCAGAAGCTTGTACGTCCGGATTGTAAGAATTTGTCACAAGTTCTTGACTCAGTTCTTTGGACATAACGCATGATGTACAAGTCTCCTCTTGGCATGCCACACTACTGCCTTGTGTATGAGAAGCCATGCCATCTGCCTGTTGAACTAATTCATAAATTTGAATGGGCATTGAACATGCGCAACCTTGATTATGAGAGAGCGGGAAAGAATAAAAAATTTGATCTGAACCGATTGCTTGAATTCAAAGATTATGCACAAAATAACACCCTGATGTACAAAGAGGAAGTCAAGCGATGGCATGACAGACACATCCGTAGGAAGAATTTCAGAAGGTATGGTTATTTGATGCAAAGTTGAAGGTTTTTCCAGGCAATATGAAAAGCAATTGGACTGGGCCATTCATTTAAAAATTGTGCGTGACAATGAGAGTTCAATGATATTGGACTTGTCACCTGACGCATGACCTTTTGTAGTCAACAAAGAGTTGTTGAAGCCATATCTAGCGCACGACACATTCCTATCCATGGTTGATTCAATTGAAGTTGTATTTCAAGATGAGATCTCAGATGCCAAAGGATCAAGCACATAAAGCTGAAAAATCAAAAAATCATTTTTGTTTCATTATTTTCTTCTTTATTCTTTTCCTTTTCATTTTTCTAATTCTTCAGAAAAGGTGTCCATGCCATTCATCATTGATTTATTTAGGATGTACTTTGTCCCATGTATTGGGGGGGTGAGAACCTTGAGTTATTCATTTTTGTGATCCCTCATTTGTCCCCTCATCTCTTGATATTATGTCTATACTTAGGGATATTTAACCCTAAGTATAGGGGAGGACAGGTGGATCCGATATGTTCGTACATTCCAACCCTTGATCCTCCCTGTTTTGTGTACAATCTGCAATACTTAGGATTAATTTATCCTAAGTATATGGGGGATGGTCAACTTCTCATTTGTTGATTCTTTATCCATTGTAGTATAGACCGTTTTATACTTAGTATGAGTTATGTCTTCCTTTTTCTCTCTGATCTATAAGAACATAGCTCAAGCTAAGTATAGGGGGGTAGTATATACAATGTATATACTTTATCCATAACTCGTACTTTCGTATAATATGTCTAATTAGTAATTCATATCGCATTTGTTTTGATCCAAAGTCATTGTCTATATATATCATTCTGCCATCAAGTATTTGCAAAGCAAGGATGCCAAATCGACACTCATCAGATGGATCCTTCTACTCCAAATATTTGCTCTTGAAATCAGAGATAAATCTGGAATAAAAATGTGGTGGCACATCATCTTTCAAGACTTCCAAAAATAGACACTCCTGATTAGAGCATGATACTAATTACAGAAACCTTCCAAACAAAGAAATTCTGTCGGTCACTTCGTTCCCTTGGTTCACCGACATTGTGAATTATCTTGTTTCTAAGAGTACTCTGCAAGATTGATCGAAGCTAAAAGTTGACATGTTATTGTCAGATTACCATTTCTGCCAATAGGAGGATCCTTATTTGCTTCAAGAGGGGGAATATTGCATCTATAAGAGGTGCTTTACTCAAGAATAATTCCACAGTGTCCTAGAGAATAGCCCCAATCGAGAATCATGAGGACACCACTCTGGGAAAAGAATGATAACAAAAGTACTCCATGTGGCCTCTAGTGGATGTATCTTTATAAAGATGTAGATGACTATGTGAAATGATGCATTGACTGTCAAAAGATGGGCGGAATTGTTGGATTGAGAGATACAATTCCCTTGAAATACATTTAGATATCATGCATGTTTTATGCACGTGGCATTGACTTCATGGGCCCCTTTCCAAAAAGCCAAGGTTTTGAATATATTCTTCTTGTAGCTGATTCTGTCAATCGTTGGGTGGATGCTATCCCAACCTGAACTGTCAACAGTTGTACTATTTGTCGATTCTTGAAAGAGAATATCATTACAAGGTTCACGATTCCTAAGATTCTGATATTCGATGGTGGTAGCCACTTTATTAACAGATAAGTCATGTAGCTGACCATCGAATATTGTATGGAGCATCGGGTCATTTCTCCATACCACCCACAGTCCAATGGCCTAGCCGGATGCTCAAACATGGATATCAAGATTATCCTTCATAAGCTTGTACTACCCGATAGGAAGAACTGGTCATAATTGATTGACTCGGTTCCCTGGGCCTATCACACCACGTACAAGTCTCCTTTGGGAATGTCTCCTTACTGCCTAGTCTATGGCAAGCCATACCATCTATTTGTGGAATTAATTCACAAATCATTATGGGCAATCAATGTCTGCAACTTGGATTCTAAGAAGGCCAGAAAAAACAAAAGTTTGATCTAAATAAATTACTTAAATTTGGAGACTATGCATACAACAACAACCTTATGTACACGGAGAATGCAAGGAAGTGGCACGACAAGCATATCCGCAAAAAGACTTTCGAGCTTGGTCAGAAGGTTTGGTTGTTTGATGAGAAGTTGAAACTTTTCCCAGGGAATTTGAAAAGCAAATGGATAGGGTTTTCATAGTAAAACATGTATGTGACAGTGGAAGTATTATAATATCAACTTTGTCGCCCGACTCACAACCTTTTGTGATCAACAGACAGTTGCTGAAGCCATAATTAGAGTACGATACATTCTTGTCCATTGTCGATTTAATAAAGGTGATATATCAAGACATGCTTGAAGCCACAACATCGGTAGAGTAATATAGGGATCACAAAAACATTTTTTGACCATTTGATCTTGTCTTCTTTTCTTCTTTCAATTTTCATTCTTTCATTATTCTAATTAGTTTAATCATCCCATTCATCATTGTTATACTTAGATATGCTTCATCCTAAGTATAGGGGGGATGAGTGTATACTGGTGTTCATTCTTTGATCCCTCGCCCGTCTCCTCAACTCTTGATATTCTGTCTATATTTGGGATATTTTACCATAAGTATAGGGGGAGAGATGTCGAGCTGATGATTTATTCATTCCTAAACTCGACCCTCTCTACTTTGTACATAGTCTGTACACTTAGGATTAATTGATCCCATGTATAGGGGGAAGGTTGACTTATTATTCTTTATTATTTAGTCGTTATAATATAGACTTTCCTATATTTAGCATGAGTTGTGTCTTTCTTTTTCTCTCTGACCTATGCGGACATAACTCAAATTAAGTATGGGGGGTCGTATATATGTTGTATATACTTTAGACACAACTCGTACTTTCATATTTTCAATAATTGGCTGATTAATAAACTTTAAACACATCAAAATTTCTTCATAAATATAATCAATAAGCTGGTTTAAAAATATTTTGCAAAATGATTTGAAAATGTTTGGACAATTCTTTGAAAAATCATTTGGAAAACCATATGAAAAGTATTTTGTAAAATGTTTTCAAACCTTTGCAAAAAACTTTTGTTTGTTAAATTTTCTTTATTTCAATAAAATGGTATGAAAATTTATATACAAATGGTTTACAAAATGGTTGCAAAAATACTTTGAAAAATGTATACATATTTTTTGAAAAATATTTACAAAATGGTTTTTGAAATTTTGTAAATATTTACAAAATTATTTGTCAAAAGTATTTTAAAAATAAAGTTTTGAAAATGTTTTCAAAAATATTTTCAAATTGTTTTGTAATTGAAGCAAATAATCATTCTTTACGAACCTTGTAGACAAAAACCAATAAATAATAACTATCTAAATTCCTGTAAATACCTAGTATAAATTCTTTAACACATTCTTGTAGATATTGATGTACTCCCTTGTAAATATCTGCACATAATATTTCACTAACATTTATTCATAAATCCCTTAAAATATAAAAAATTTCAAAACTATAAAAAAATGCAAAATGTTTTCAAAAGTTTCATTAAATTTTGTAAACCTTTTTTAAAAAAGTGTAAAAATTCAAATTCAGAAAATTGTTTCACAAAAATATTTTCTTGCATTGTACATAGGATTTGAATTTTTCAGAATAATGAAGATACTTGATTAAGTAGAAGTAAAATCTGAAGATTGGAGCTTGGTATAGACCTTAATACACTTTATTTCATAGGAATACATTAAGGAGTAGAATTGGGATAGTTCAGGTCACCTTGACTTAATTCTTTAGCATCCAAGAGAAATATTCATTAGACAATTCAATGTGTCTAATTAGAACCCTTCGTATCATCCGCAAGGTTCTTCAAATAATCGCTTGATTAGAAACCTCACACTTAACACTTAGCTCAACCCAAATTGATTGTTGAAAAATCTAGGAGTCTGTCGGGACGATGCTAGGCTACTTCGTTAAGGGTGGCTCAGGAACCATTCTTGGGGATTGCCGAAATCAGTACTCTAACCCACTTCCTCTGGTAAAAAATGATATCTATAGATTATAGATTGGATTGAGATAATGCTTCAGATGACGAATGGTCTGCTGGTGCAACTTTTTCGAAGGCCCCAAAACGTGGGCAGAACAAAAGACTCCAAATCCGATAGGGTACAAATAAGAATGGTGAAGCAATACAAAGTCAAAGAAAATATCCAGAAGAAGCCTACACCAAAAATTCCACAAAAATATTGAGCTTCTTGAAAAAGTCTGCTTCTTGATGAAGACTCGATTAAACTGGTCGAACTTCACAAGGGAATGGAGACTACATTGGTCCATTCCCAATTCTTTTCCCATTTCTTCTAACTTCTCCCTCCTTTTGGTTGTAAAGACTGGTAGCACCTGACCTTAGAAGGAAATATCTGTCTCCATGAGGAAGAGTTACTAGAGGAACATACTCCTTGATAGTTCAGTGATTAGTCTGGGAAGGGCTGCAAAATTCATAAACATGGTTCTATCATTTCAAGGTTGTGAGAGTATGCGACTGAGAAGATGGTCCTAACTAGATTATGAAGAGAACTAGATAATAGGATTATGGAACCTAGGGGTTGTTGTGTCACACTTCCAAACCTTGATGCAGTTATGAATAAACCAAGAATCCAAAGGTTTTAACTGAGATCCAAACTTTGATTTCATTAAGACAAGTTTAAAAGCAAAAGTTCTCTATCAGCAACAACATTACCAACAATCTCAGGTCCAACCGATTGTTGAATAATTAGAGGAAGCTTCAAATAATCCCTCTCTGGACTACTAGGCTCGGTTGATCAAGAAAATGAATGAGATGATCCTGAAACTAGATGACCTCACTAACGCAAAGATAATCATTCATGCATAGGTTGAGGCAAACCCAAACAACTTTCATAGAAAGGAGCAGGTATATCGTAGCGCCACACCACCTCTTGAGTCATGTATAAATTCTTTTATGTTATCTAACGTTGTTAATCTCAGGAGCTGTAGGACACTACAACCGACAACTACAACAAGGGGGAAGCGGAAAACTTCTATAAGAGAGTCTTCATCACCAACAGTTGATCCTGTAGAGAGCTCTAAATCCGCTTAGGAAAGAGGAACAACACAATCATCAAATGGACAAAAAATATTAAAATGACAAACAATCAATTAACAATAGCCAAGGCTGAGTAAATGCAACCAAGAAGATGCCAACACCAACAACCGCTCTCATGAAAGCCGACAAGACTGAATTTCCTGCTTTTAGTATCCCTTTTGTTGTGTATGATTGTACCATGCTTAAACAACGACTCATATACAATAACACATTTTTGAATGAAAATTCTGTTTTTGATTATGCTCGCATTCCATTTCCGGATGCATTTAAATCTAAAATAGCATAAAAATTGAAAACAACCTTGTCTGATCCCAACATTGTGGAGTTATTGAAAAACATAATGCTAAAAATGACATTGCAAAAAGCCATGGAGTACATATCAGTGATGAAAAATGGATTAATGAACGCATTCACAACTAAGCATCACAAGAGAGGATGCGAGAATCCTGTCAAGCACATCCTGAACATGGCAATTGTCAATGCTATCAGCAACCTCCCAAGCAAAAAGAAGCACATGAGAGCGCCTTTCACCATAAGAGAAAGTGTTCAACCAAGATTTTGAAAGAACACTTCAAGACAATGGAACATCTATTAATCTGATGCCTATGTCACCAGTAAAAGAATTGGGTTAAGACCACTAAAATCAACAAGAATGATTTTGCAATTTGCAGACACATCATCGAAGCGGTCAAGGGGCTTTTTGGAAGATATTATTGTCACAGTCCAAGGGATGAATTTCCTAGTGAATTTCATTATTTTAGATATAGATTCCTCGAAACCCTTACTTCATAACTAGATAATTTTGGGATGGTTGTTCCTTCGAGCAACCAAAGCAGTGGTTGACTATGACACCGGAAAGATCACCTTCTGCTTAAGCAACAACAAGGTTCTAATTGAACCAATCAAAGTACCAAAGCCCATAGAGTCTATGTCATATGAGAGTCATCAGAATCGGAAAGAGTCAAAAGACTGCTTTTTTTAGCAAAATTTATAGACACAACAATATTCTTGGATGATAATGAAACCCATCCACTAAAAGGAGGAATGCCTGAAAATCACAGTTGAATTTCTCCCAATCCCTGAGGATGAGGTCCTTGTTGATGAGCTAACTGAGCTGATAGAGATCAATCAATTCTTGTCAGTGCAAGATGAATTCCTTATAGACCTTTTTGATGTCTTGAATACTGAGCCAGAATCAACGGAGATGGACATCATACAGTCGGTAGAGCTGGCACTGACCACAATTGCTGAAGTCACCACAAAGCTGATTCAAACCCCTACAGAGCTAAAGCCATTACCTCATTAATGAAGTACGCCTTCCTTCTAGGTGAGTATAATATATTCCCAGTCATCACCAATTCTTAGATGACCAATGACTAGGAATCTCGCTTGCTCGAGGTTCTATAAAGAAACTTCAAGGCAATTGGTTGGAAGATTATGAATCTCCATGGGATAGATCCTTCATTGTGTTGGCACCACATTTATTTTGAAGAAGACTGCATGCCTTTCTGTGAAATTTATCGTTGGATGAACCCAAACCTACAGGAGGTCATGATGAAATAAATGCAAAAGTGGTACGATGCAGGTTTTATCTATCCCATCTCGGACTCAAAATGGGTAAGTTCATTACATGTAGCTCCCAAGAAATTTGGAATCACTATTGTAACGAACGACAAAGGAGAGAGATTCCTACCAGAGTACCTACATCTTGGTGCGTCTATGTGGATTACATATGCCTAAAACTAGCCACAAAGATATATAACTTTCCATTGCCCTTCATTGAACAAATAGTCGAAATACTTGCTGTAAAGGAATATTTATATTTCTTGGATGGGTACTCTAGATACAATCAAGTTGCAATAGCCCTTGAAAATCAAGATAAGACCAACTTCACCTATCCATTTAGGATGTACTCTCTTAAACAAGTGTTGTTCGGATTGTGTAAGCCCCCGTCTACATTTCAGAGATGTATGCTGGTCGTATTTGGAAACATGGTGGGCAGTTTTCTCGAGGTGTCCATGGATGATTTCTCAATCTATATAGATGACTTTGATCAATGTTTGACTTATTCAAACTAAGTACTTAAACGATGCTGCAAAGTGAATCTGGATCTCTCATGGGAGAAGAGTCACTTTATTGTGATTGAAGGAATTGTGTTGGGTCATGTCATCTCCAAGCGAGGCATGGAGGTTCGCCTAGATATGGTGGAAGTGATATCGAAACATTTGACTGTGGACTTATCCATGTATGATATCTTTTGACTATGCACGCATCATCGATTCCCAACTTGCTTTTCTTTTCTGACCATCTCCCTCTGATTTTGATCGCCTAGGATGTTAAACGGAATTGAAACTCAATTGATGATTGCATAGAAAAATATAAAAAAAGTGGTAATCGAAAATAAAATTGGGGCTGATAACTCTACCTAATCTTTAAAATAAACATAATGGATTCATTGATTTGGGGAGAGCAACCCCCTCAGTGTATTCTACACTTTATTTTGAACGTACACACTAAGGATTAGTGCCCCAATCCCATGTCTATCTACGTGTTTGTAAAACTGTTTTGGAGCTTGTAGATAATGACCACCATCTTTGGCCTTACTATTTTGAGTAGGTAAACATGGGGTTTTCTTTGTACATTGATTGTGATTTTGGGTCCATTTATGTTCATCACACTTTGAGTTTGTAGATCCTTGAGTCTTTGAGTTCATTTTATTGAGTTCATCTCCCTTTCTTTGTCTATATTATTTCCTTTATTGAGTTGTGATATCGAGTCTTGATCTTCACCTCTGTAGCTGGATTTTGCGGTTGTTTCTTGGCCCATATCACCCTATCTCTGGTCCGATTCAAGAAGATTCTCTTCTTGGGCCACAATTTTGTCACCATTTCGCCATTCTCTCCCACCCTCCTCGTTCACTTATGTATCACCCCTTCTTTCAACCGGGAGTGTTGTGCTACTAGTTGACGCCCGCTTTGAGGGAGGCGAGTAGACACCCCGCTGCTCCCCCATGGGAGGCCTCTGAGTCGGAGGTCGACGACTTCTCTAGAAATTCTGAGCCCTCAGTCAAGACTATGAGCAACCCACTATCAATAGCTAAGGTGGCTTTAGGTAGTCTTTCCGCTTTGCTAGTGATCAAGAATTATTTTAGTAAGCTGTACAGATTTGAGGATACTAAGATTGGTGTGCTATTTTTGGTGTATCTGACATTGATATGTGCATAGGATTCTGATTTAGGATGATTATAGGTGCGATTCTTTATTGGGTATTTTTGATCTCGCACACCAGATTGAGGATGTGATTAATTCCTGATGATGTGATGAAGATTTCCATGAGCTATGACTTACGATCTCTTATGCAGTCCCACCCATCTTGATCCAGATGTTTGATAAACTATATCTATATGTGCTTCAAAGTGACGGTGCTTGGAGCCCACATGATCTCACTCATCTTCTTGATTGGTCCATCCTCCATCTCCTTATTCTCCTATCCCTATTTAGCACCTAGAGGATCTCCTTCTGACATCTTTATCCATCTCAGTGGATTTGGTTGATTTGAGGGACTGCATTGCAATTGTCCTGATGATCTATTCTCTCTCCCATAGACTTATGCCCTCCCTAATGATTGATTAATGATTTTTGAGGACCCGAGACTCGATGGCAGCATTACCCGATTTTCATTGACTTAGTTTTCTACTCCCACAGGACTACCTGCGGGAGGATGCACATTTTCTTTACGATCGGTTTCACTCACTACTTGTGCTTCCACCTTGATGGGGCACAAAACCAAGTCGTCTGATATGAGCTGTTGGTCTCACTATTTGATTGTGTGTCTGATCTGTCGAAGCATGGGACTATTTATTTAGACTCCTTTGAGTCTTATATCCTTGACGATCCTTACAAGTATGAGTCAGAGTCTTCTGACTATTCCTCACTGTGTTCACAATACTCCCCGAGGGTTATCTATGAGAGACTGTGACATCTTTCGTTCTGCTGGGTAGCTGATGTGTTGCCTACCGAGACCACTTTTGCTTATCCGTCTGATGGATCTGGCTCCTTTAAGTCTACTCTCCTTAAAGACCCTCGCGAAAGTCTTGTTCTGATTATTCATTGCTTAGTATGTATCACTCCCCAAGAGTTCTATGCGATAGGATACATCATTTTGTGTGTACTCAGCTTCACTTATGGTATCTCCGATACGGCGGAGCATGAAGCTGAGTCTTCTAATGTGTGTACTCGGTCTCCTCTCTAGTTGTGCATCATATTTGGTGGATCACGAGATCGAGTCTTGATTTTTCAGAGATCTTTGACCCATCTGAGTCTGCTTACCTTCACGACCCTCGCATGGTTGAGACCTGTCTTGTGATATTTGGTGTGTTCTTGATCTTTCGTCCTTATGTCCACCGGATATCGAGCTGTGTAGAGAGTGTCGTGCTCTTCACTTTTCGTATCTTATTGAGACTATGAGTGACATGGAGGAATATGTACTGATCATTCTTCCTCCATGTCTTATGATATCGGCTTTGATCTCTCACTCTATTCTTATGAGCTAATGTTCTGCTTACCACTACCCTATCTTGGCTTAGTTTTCGATCTATTTTCTCGGTAGTTGACACCCACCTGATTGCATATTAGGGTGTCTTTCTCTTTCTAACTGCATCATCGTTCTCACAGGGAGATGATGATGAGAGTAGGGTATTCGAGTGTCAGAGACCTTCCTACACTTTTTGTATGTGTGTGTGTGTGTCTGTGTGTTTTGTCTTTCCATCACTTCCTTCTTCTACCTGTCATGTGTACCCTAGATCATTCGCCATATCTGTTTGGCTAGGCTTAGCATGTACCTTGTCCTAAGTAAAGGGGGTGCACCTAGTATGCTTGTTCTTTCTTCATTCTGTTTCACCACTCTTGTTGTTTCCTATACTTAGGGCTCTTTTACCCTAAGTATAGGGGGTGTGATGTGTACATTCTCCCTGTGATTTTATCCGTCCTTTCATTGATTCCCTCACTTGTCTCCTCTCTTGTTGATTTTCTCTTCTATACTTAGGGATATCTTACCCTAACTATAAGGGGAGACAGACGGGTTAAGATTTGTTCATTCCTACCCTCGAGCCTCCCTGCATGTGGAGACAACCTGCTATACTTAGGATTATTTCATCCTAAATATATGGGGGACAATCGACTTATCATTCATATATTCTTTCATTCTTTCATTCCTTATTTGATCATCGCCGTATAGGCTTTTCTATACTTAGTATGAGTTATGTCTTGTCTTTTTCTTTTCTATCTATGAGGACATAGCTCAAGCTAAGTATAGGGGGGTCATATATACTTTGTATATACTTTAGAACAATAACTCGTACTTTCATATTTTTGAATAATATGGCTAAAATACTACATATATACATATACAAGTCACTAACTCAATTAATAAAAAAATACATATCATTTCTCAAATTCTTTTTGTATATAATGATTAATAAGTCATGTAAAAATGTTTTGCAAAATGTTTGAAAAATAATGTGAAAATCTATTTGAAAACTATTTGAAAAATATTTTGTAAAATGTCTTAAACCTATGTAAAATGATATTCTTTGTAAAAGTTCTTTTCTTTATGTAAAATAAAAATCCATTAAAAAACTATTTGCAAATGGTTTTGAAAATGGTTGCAAAAATATTTGAAAAATCTCTATATACTGTTTGAAAAATCTTTGCAAAATGTTTTCAAATGTCGGTATATGTTTGTAAAAACTATTTGCAAAAACCATTTTTGAACTATAGTTTTCTAAATCATTTGTAAAATTGTTTTCAAATAAATTTAAGGAATCTATTCACATCATACAAATAAATAAACATTTTTTTAACAATTGTAAATATATTTATCTATAAAAATATTTAACACATCTCTTGTAAATCCTTTAAACCTCCATTCTTATAAATAATAGATGCATGCCTATGTAAATATTTGCACATACTTGCCTTTTTGTTTCAAAAGTCTTTTAGTTTTGAAAAATCCCAAAAACATTTGCAAAACCTTTTGGAAAATTCAAAAAACATTTGCAAAAATTTTCAAAAATAAAAAAAATGCAAAAATTGAAAATTGCATCAGAAGACTATTTCTACATTGTGCATAACATTTGCTCTTTTCAGATTGAGTTTGATGATTGAATAAGTCCTAGTAAAATCTGGAGATTAGAGCTTGGTTGGACCCTGATGCACCTAACTTTACTAGAACCTTATAGGAAATAGATTTGAGGTACTTCAAGTCTTTTCAGACTTGATTATTTGAGACTCAAGGCTAGGTTCAAGACACCTCAACTGCTTAACTAGAACTTTTTGAGACGCACACATGGCTCTTGTCGATTGTGACCTAACTTGGACATTGGCACCTTTCACTTGGCTCAACTCAGTTGGAGTGTTGAGGGGATTGGATTTGCCGGTATGAGACGCACACGAGTGGAAACATTCATCCTCGTCTAGGGAGGGAAGTGCACCCCACGACGTCTAAAGACAAGAGAGTGTGGGTTGCAATAATGCTTCAAAAGCGGGATAGTCTGGCTCAAGAAGAAACACTCCTTATGTAAATGATGTTGTGTATATTATTTAAAAAAGAAAAAAATGTGTTGAAATAAAGACTCCAAAAAAGTGGTCAGGCCTTGTTGAAAATAAAGTGCTTGTCAGAATATGTATATATTTTAAATAAGCAAGCTTGAGCTTCAAAAGTTGAAAATCATGTGAGCCTGTAGCTGGATGACTTGACTACAGTGGTCATGCATCCCTGGTTAGGTAACTGCACTGGATACCATCCAATCTTCTTTTCACCCCCTTCTCTTGACTCGAATGCACTTGAACTTAGAAGGGAATACCCCGCTTCTCAAGAAAAGAGCCGCTGGATTAAGGAATCATTGGGTTGACATAATGTAGATGTCAGTTATTTTATCCTTTTAGTTAAGAAGAGCCACTATCACTTACACTGTACAAGTCAGCTTCATGGCCATAAGGGATTGCGTATGATGTAGACTGGTTCTAACATAGCTATTGAGGTGGTTTGAACCGAGTTCTGTGACTCTCGAAGGCTGCTGTGTTTTAAGTTCAGTTCCCAATCGGGTTCCACACAAATTCCCACACCCAGGTCCGACCCGAGATCTAAACTTTGATTTCATGAAGACAAGTTTGAAAATTAAAACCAATCAATTTTCTTCCTTTTCCTTTCTTTATTTTCATTTTTTCTACACTTATTGCATAAGTGTTTGCTAGAGACCAGCAAAGGCAAGAATGTAGGGTGATGAATCTCCATTTCATCACCTTTATTCTATCATTTTTGCCTTAAAAACCCTAGCTAATGCATGTATATAACGTTATTTTATACAAATTAACATTCATTATTTATTCCATTCATTGTATATAAAATACTATTTTTATTGCTAAAATTATAAAATAAAGAAAAGAAAAGAAAAAGAATAAAATACAAAAGGTATTTTATGACCCTAAACCCTGAGACCTTGGCATCTTGATGACTGGGTCGACAAAGAATAAAGTAGGGAGATAAGGGCCAATAATAAAATACATTTCCATCTATTTATTCATCAATAACCCACTTTTGGGACCTATTTTATTTTCTATTATTTATGCCTCAAATCAATAAATTTTGTACATGAAATTGTAGATAAAAATGTATAAAAGAATAGAAAATTGAGTTTACACAAAAATTATATGAATTGTACATTTTATACTCTAAATAATAAGCCAAAACCCAAACTTCCCAGACCCATATCTCCTCAATTAAAATTCAAAATGCTGTAAAATCTTTTAATTATATAAAACTTTTAATAAGCTATTTAATGAAGGTGGTTTCATTTAATTTGAAGTTAAGGTGTGAACGTTAAGTTTTGGATCTCTATTGTACCATATACCTGAATAAAATATTCACTTTTTTATTCTTTATTATTCTTAAAATTTTATATTTTTTATAAATTTTAAATATTATTTATAATATATGTACATATTTAGAATAGAATAAAATCATAAAGAAAACACAAAAAATAAAATAGTCAACATAAGTATATATATATTAAGGATTTAATGGGACATGGCTGCCCCGCCCCCTATTTCCGACGTTTTTTTTATTTTTTTTTTGAAAAATAAAACCATGTAAATTCATCCCTATATCCCTCCTACATGCCATTCGAATTTCGTCAGAAACAGAGACTCTTACGGCCTCCATCGAGATGGTTTCGATTTAAAAAATCCTGTTACCGTTAAAAAATGACTGTCTGGATGGAGGCCGTAGGAGTCTCTGTTTCCGACGAAATTCGAATGGCATGTAGGAGGGATATAGGGATGAATATACATGGTGACATTTTTTGAAAAAAAAAAAGCGTCGAAAATGGCGCGGGGGCAGCCATGTTGGCTACCCCCAGGGGGCAGCCCCATTAACCTCATATATTAAATACCTATACTTATACCTGTATAATATCTACCCCTATTTATTTAAGTGTATAAATAACATCAAAAAATTACAATAAAAATATATTTATGTACCTAAAAATAAATTGTAAATATATAAAATATGAAAATACATTAAAAGTACAAAATAAAAATAAAATGAGCAAAACATCGGTCAACATACCATTAAATACACTTATAAAAAGTAATTTCTAATAAACTAACTCATAAAAATTAATAAAAATCATATTAAAATACTACATATAATAAGAAAACATTTTTTATTTTATATCAAAAAATTAATAAAATCATTTACCATTTTTAATTTATTTGTTTCTGAATAAAATCCCTTTTTTGTTGTGATCTGCTCCTGTGTGGACCAGTCACGTTTCAGGGAGTGTAGACTCTCGGTCAACTCCCTATATTTTAGCTCTGACTCCTGTCAGATCCTCGAGTCTTGCATTCCTCGATTTTTTCTAGACTGCCACGATGCTCAAATTGCATGGAGCTCTTTGGCGACCTGATCACATCGCGATCGAAACTCATGCCCAATCTTCAGATCCGCTTGATTTGTCTCGAGCCTCTTAATCTTCTCTCTTGAACTTTGCTAGACCTTTAGACCATAAATCATCTCCCAAGTTCTCTGTTCCCATCTCGATCCCCCTTGGATCTCCGTTCCCATTCCTTGATTGTGTATTTAAGGGTCGGTGACAGTAGTGACCTTCCCCGAGAAAGGAGATGGCGGAGCGAGAAAGCGACGACGATCCACGACGATCCACCGACCATCCTGCTCCTTGCCCTCACATCAAGTATAAGAGAAGTTCATTTTCATTCTTAGGTAGTTTTATTTATCGAGATTTCATTCCCATTCTTATATTAGCTTTTAATGCAGTAGATTAGCTGTAGTTCTAACTTGAGAATTCGTCGGAGCTGCCAGGGCTCCAGCTATTCTACCGTGAATCCGACTGTTCCTGATCACCAAGCTCACCCCATTATCTTTCCCATCGAGTTCTCCATCTGAGACTCTCATCAAGACCCCCAGATCCTTCCTCTGCCTTTCGTCGGACCCTCTCCGCCACCCTCCATCTTTATGCGCTTCGGCTTCAATCCATGCTAAGATTCATCGCCTTAAGACCAGCAATGTTTTTCTCGAGGAACCAGCTTCCAAGGACCCTTCTTGGGTCGATTTCGAGCCTACAGGCCTAGCTCTAGGTCTTCTGGTATCCACGACTTGCTAGGACCCCATTGATGGGTCCTGGATCTTCTCAAGCACCTCAGTCGCTGCGGACGAGCCTCCCTATCTTGTCAAGCCAAAGAACAACCAAATCCACCCCCTAATAGAGGAGTAATCGACAATTGAAGGCAGGGAAGTACGTTGTCCCTATTCTTTGAAGAGAGCAGCAACCATCTGTTGGAGAGGGCAGACCCATATCTAATCATGAGCGTCGATCAACATGCGAAATGAAGCATGGCTGAACTGTCGGATCGCACTTAAGTGATCTAATCTCCACCGTTCCCTCGCACACATCAGGGGTAAATTACAAACTAAGACCCCCACCTTGTTGTATTATTTATTTAGTCAGTAATTACATTTTGTAGTTTAAATAAATGTGCATGCATAGAGGCCCCTGAACTTATTGTATATTGTATATGGGTCCTGTCCAACTCAGCTCACGTGTAGCCACACGTGAGATGAGTAAATTGCATGTATATCCTTGAGAGTTTTTGTATTTATGTTTAGTCCAATAAATGTAAATATAAGTTTTATATTTTTGGGGAAAATACACATATGCCCCTGATTTTAATTTAAATTGCAAATATGCCCTTGCTAGTACATATATTTTTAATGCTTGAATTTAAAAATAAAATTTGTTCTCCAAAAATTATGCAAAAATAAGCTTAGATGGCTACTAGCACGTATTTCCATGCTATATTTTTATTTTTGCATTTTTGTGCATTAACTATTTATTAAAAATCAAATGAGCATGTTTTTATCCTTAACTAACTTAGAATATACCAAAAAAATATTGAAACATTTACAAAAATTCCAAAAAAATATATTTTGGTTATTATTATATTTTATAAATCCAAACCAAAATTCCTAAAAATAGAAAAAGAAAAACCATAAAAATTAAAAATCTCCACAATTTAGTAAAAATTATATAAAATTCCCAAAAATCCCAAAAATGTTTTTTTATTTTTGAATTATCTTTATATTATTATCTATCTATTATAATTGATTTAGAGAATTTTCTATTTTATTTTCTATTTTTAATCTTCCAATCGATTCTGCCTGTTTATTTTATGACTAATTTGGGATATTTTGACTTCAAAAATACATAAAAATATGCAAAAGTGCAAAAAAAAACACAAAACATTAGAAAAATATTTATAATACAAAAAAATATATTTCCAGTATTTTGTTTATTTTTATTAGTATTTATAATTATATTATCCTATATTATATATAGCCCTATATACTTTATATTACTTATTTTAAAAGTAAAAGAATAAAATCAGAAAATCTAAAAAGAAAATAAAATTTGTAAAAATAAAAACAAATAAAAATATATATAAAAAGAAAAAATCTAAAAAAATATAAAAAATTATAAACCTACACAAAAATTGAATAAAAAGGCAAGAGAAGAGAAACAATTTTTGTGCATTATTGGCCAATCTACAGTTTGCTCCCTGAGTTCGACCTTAACACATGCCAACACACTTTACACATTTGTTATATAGTTATAATAAATTTTAACTCCACATTTTTATTATTCATTTCTATATTTATTTGTAGGTTAATTGTTGATTGACCTGGGAATTTTTGTGGGTCACCTCAGCGACAATTTATCTTCACATCTTGTGAGGATATTTTCTGACCTGTATAAAATCACGATAATCAGTTAGGACAATGCCCGCCAGTTGATGATGACATCAGCCGTGACTCTTGCTGACACAAAAGAGCCATCATGGCTTCCAACCACTAAACAAAGTTTAGGGAGCCGATAGTCCAGTACATATACTGCGTGTAAACCCCGACCAAACACTATGCCAACAGCCACAATAGCAGCTGGTTGTCGACCAGACTGAGCTTCAATTTATTCCTGATCCATGTTCCCCACCTCTACAAATCATTCAGGAGGTGAGCGACGTATGGACCGACGATGCATAACTGGCCCATTTGATCAGACATCAGCAGAACCAATCTTTAGATACCCCTTCACTCCCTCAACATCAATGAGGGAGATTTATCCATAGAAACTAGCCTTAGCACCAATAGTCTCCACCATACTAGAGCAACCAGAGACAGAATTCTTACTAGTAGCTACCATATCGTCAACACAAGCAATATCAATATTACACGACTACTCCATACCATCATTATCCTCCTCATCATTATCAGCATTAGACCTCTCCTTAGTAAAATTCTTAATATTCTTACTAGTAGCGTTCACACCATTTCCAGTCTCAGCTTGGCCAGTATATTGAACCGAGGCTGCTCTGACCACGTACTGCTTGGCTAAACTTATGAAGAGCTTGGCAACAATGAGCCAAAATCTAGATGACCTCACTACCACCATAACATCTTTTCCGATGCAGATTGAGGCAAACCCCAATAATTTCAGGATGAGAGAGCATGTAGTTTATGATGTTCCGTCCGATCTCACAGAGTCATATGTTCTTGATATTTTTCATCTAATAATGTCACTCTCAAGAGAAATAGGACTTTGCAGCTTTCTATCACAACAAAGGGGAAGAATAAAGCTTCTGTTGGTGAATCATCATCTTCTGTATCAACCGATCCAACAGCTGGGCCGAGTGAGGAAGAAAAAGATGAAGGAGAAGCTCCTGAACCAAGAATGTAAAAAAAGCAAAATCAAAAATATAAAAAAGAAATCAGCAGCCAAAGCAACACCATGCCAGCAATGGAGAAGACCGAACTTATAGCCAATCTAGTGCCCGTCGATGGAGCTGAGTATGTAGTTTTTAGATGCATGCATCTGATGGATGATTACAATTCTTTTTTCATCCATTTGTATATCAAGATGTGGACATTAGTTTTGATGTAAATAAGAATAATGATTTTGGTTTTGATTATGTACAAATTCCATTTCCTTAAGCAATGCAAAAATCCAAAAAAAATAGAAAGTTGAAAGCAACTTTGTTTGACCCTGATTTTTTGGAAATAATTCAAAATCTTGCGCTTGAAATTCCTTTGCTCAAAGCCATTAAGTACATGCCCAAAATTAAGAAGGGACTGAAGGAGGTATGTACAACAAAACTACATCCGCACCGAGTACGCGAAAGAAATGTGAAGCACATCCTACCACAGCTACTATCAATGTAATCAGTAATCTCTTGAATAAGAAGAAACACATGAGAGCTCCTCTTGTCAGAAGTTATATGTTCTACCAAGAGTTTGACATAACACTTCTTGATAGTGGATCGTCCGTCAATCAGATGCCTACTTCACTACTCAAAGAATTGGGGTTGGGACCACTAAAATCTACTAGAATGATCTTATCGTTTGAAGATACATCAGTCAAGCAACCAAGGGGCATTTAGAGGATGTCATCGTCACTATTCAAAGGATGCAATTCCCTATGGACTTCATTGTGTTATACATGGACACCTCAACTCCTTTATTCTATTCCCTGATCATACTCGGATGGTCATTCCATGGAACAATCAAAGTAGTAGTGGACTACAGTATCGAATAGATCACCTTTTTTTCCATTAGTGACAAGGTGCCCATCGAGATGATCCAAGTGCCGAAGCTAACAGATTCTGCATCAGATGAGAGTGAGCCTGCACATCAGAGAATAGAGAATCGTGACTTCATAACATAAATCAGAGACATAAATCTATTCATGGATGGAATAGAGACACAAATTCCTCTCCACTAAAGAAGGAGTGGACAACACAATCAAGTTTCCCTCTATCTATGAAGATGAGATTTCTGTTGATTTTCCCAAAGAATCAATTGTTGGACACCTGTCTTTAGCAAAGAAAGAAGAGATTATTGAAAATTATTGTGAACAAGAATATATTATTGAAAAATTTTGTGTAGCAATGAATTTAGAGATTGCATTGCCAATGGTGGATAATTTAAAGTTTATTGATCTAATACAACTGCCATGCACAATTGTTGAAGTTTCCACTGAATTTATTCCAACCCCACCTGATCTTAAACCATTACCATCAAACATGAATTATGCCTTCCTTGCTGGTGAATAAAACATGTTCCCAATCATCATAAATTCACAAATGGCCAAGGACCAAGAATCTCATCTGCTTGAGGTTCTTGAAAGAAATCGCAAGGCCATAGGCTGGAAAATTTTAGATGTCCATGGGATTGATCCTTCACTATTTTCACATCACATATACCTTGAAGAAGACAATAAACCCTCTTGAGAATTTCAACACATATTGAATCTTTACCTCCGTATGTTTTTACGAAAGGAATTACTAAATGGTGTGATGCTGATTTCATATATCCCATATCTGATTCAAAGTGGGTGAGTCCCATGCACATAATGCCAAAGAAATTCGGGATTACCATTGTAAAGAACGATAAAGGATAGGATATCTCAACTAGAGTACCAACTTCATGGCGCCTCTATGTGGATTATAGGTGCTTCAATCTAGTGACTAAGAAGGATCATTTCCCACTTCCCTTCAATGACCAGATAGTCGAAAGATTGGTCGTGAAGGAGTATTTCTATTTCTTGGATGGATACTCGAGTTACAATCAGGTTGCCATTACCTCTAAAGATAAAGAGAAGGCCACCTTCACCTGTCTGTTTGGGACATATACCTTCCGCAGAATGCCTTTTGGATTATGCAACGCTCTAGCGATATACCAATGGTGCATCTTGGCAGTTTTTGTGGTTATGTTGGTAGTTTACTCAAGGTTTTCATGGATGACTTCTCGATCTATGAAGAGATGCTGCGGAGCTAACCTTGTGCTCTCATGGGAGAAGAGTTACTTCATGATGATTGAAGGAATCGTGTAGACCATATCATATCTAAGCATGGCGTAGAGGTTGTCCTTACAAAGGTGGACGCCATTTCCAAGCAAGAACCACCTACAAATTTGAAGCAAGTCCAATCATTCATTGGGTATGTGGGATTTTATTAAATATTCATAAAGGACCAACAAAATTTCCTGATCGCTGATTGAGCTTCTGGGCAAGGAAACAAATTTTATTATAGATGCCAGAGTTCTCCAAGACATTAATCAATTGAACGAATTGATCACTCAGGTCCCTTCCATACAACAGTCGAATTGGTCTCTACAATTTGAGATCATGACATATGCTTCTAATTATGCCATTGGTGCGGGTTTGGACAGAGAAGAGATGGATTACCATTTGCTATTGACTATGCTAGCAAGATAGTAGATGAAGCACAAAAAAATTATACAGTCACTAAGAAGGAGCTGCTAACAACTATATTTGCCCTAGAAAAATTAAGATCACATTTTTTGTGATCCAAAGTCATTGTCTATATATATTATTCCGCCATCAAGTATTTGCGAAGCAAGGATGCCAAACCGAGACTGATCATATGGATCCTTCTACTCCAAGTATTTGATCTTGAATTTAGAGATGAACCTGGAATAAAAAATGTGGTGGCACATCATCTTTCAAGACTTTCAAAAATAGACATTCCTGAGTATAGCATGATAACATTACAGAAACCTTCCAGACAAAGAAATTCTGTCAGTCACCTCGCTCCCCTGGTTCACCGACATTGTGAATTATCTTGTTTCTAAGAGACTTTGCAAGATTGGTCGAAGCTGAAAGTTGACATTTTTTTGTCAGATTACCATTTCTACCAATAGGAGGATCCTTATTTGCTTCGAGAGGGGGAATATTGCATCTAGAGGAGGTGCTTTACTCAAGAATAATTCCATAGTGTCCTACAGAATAGCTAAAATCGAGAATTAGGAGGACACCACTCTGGGAAAAGAATGGCAACAAAAGTACTCCATGCAGCCTCTAGTTGATGACTCTTTTTAAAGACGAAGAATACTATGTGAAACGATGCACTGACTATCAGAATATGGACAAAATTATTCGATTGAGAGATACAATTCCCTTGAAATACATTTAGATATCATGCGTATTTAATGCACAGGGCATTGACTTCATGGGCCCCTTTCCGAAATGCCAGGGTTTTGAATATATTCTTCTTGTTGTCGATTATGTCAGTCGTTGGGTGGATGCTATCCCAACCTGAGCTGTCGACAGTCACACTATCTGTCAATTCTTGAAAGAGAAAATCATGTCAAGGTTCATGATTCCTAGGATTCTGATATCCGATGGTGGTAGCAAGTTTATTAAAAGAGAAGTCACGTAGCTGACCTATAAATATTGTATCGAGCATCGAGTTGTTTCTCCATACCACCAACAGTCCAATGGCCTAGCCGGATGCTCAAACAGGGATATCAAGATTATCCTTCAAAAGCTTGTATGACCCAATAGTAAGAATTGGTCATAATTGCTCGACTCAGTTCTCTGGGCCTATCGCACAACGTACAAGACTCCTTTGGGAATGTCTCCTTACAGCCTAGTCTATGGCAAGCCTGTTGGACATGCGAGCCCACGATAAGCCATTATGCAATAAATGTTATTGCGAATATCATTCCCTAATCTGAAATGAAGAATACATAATTTGCATAATAGGCCCCTTAGTACAATTAGGGTTATGTACCATGGCCATCTTGATGATCATACAACTGTTGATTCAAATATTGAATCTTAGAGGCTGGTGCTTGGATGAACATCTAAAGAGTTAGATTGAGGACTCATCAAGTACCGTCAAATGATTGTTATGAGATGATCTCCAGCCTGAGTAGGAAATGGCAATCCTTTCTCATTTAGGCTAATATCTAACCGACCTCTTGATGCAGGTCCTCTGCATAGGAATAGAGATTCGGAGGTGTTAGATAAGTTAGGTCAAAGAGTGGACTTAACGAGATCGAGATAACCAAAGTCCTATGTCGTATGCTTTCATGATATAGGCACACATCCTCTGACCGGAGACAGATGTGTTACTATATGTCTAAGTATGTACATTTGGCAGACCAATAGGTTCATGACTTAATCAAGTTCTATACACCGACGCGCTGGTGTGCATATAAGGGCATATGAGTAATACGATCTCTCAAAGGGATCATACATGTTCATTACTGAACCGGAAGACATGATCTCACTCATGAGATATTGGGAAGAATGAAATTCCGTGCACGGTCATCTTGCTTTGGAAGCTAGACTGAATTTGTTGGTTTGATATATACTTTTGGAAAGTATATGATATGGACCCAGGCGAATGAGAAACTTAATGATAAAACTCTGAAGTAGATAGTGTAAAATTGATCTTATACTTCAGGTTTATTCTGAGTCTTCCAGTATGCAGGATGTACAGGTATTGGGAATACCTGAGGGTGATGTGATCATAAATGATTGTATAACCATGATGCTTCCATTCCTAGGGAGTGATGAAACGGGTCTAAATTTTAGTGACTCCTCTCAGTAGAGAAGTAATCTGATCTTGGTCCAAATATTGGACATTGATCTGAATGTGATTCAGATGCAATGAGAAGATTAGATTTACGGTCTTGATTTAATCAAGCATCTATGGGAGGCCCGAGATCTAGATTTGAGATGTGATCTCAATATCCAAGTCACTATAAGTGGAACAATACAATGGCCCTGTCCTTATCTCCAAGTATTCGCGGAAAAAGCGCATTTTCCTTGAAGGACTTCATGGATAATTCTATTGTTGATTTATGTATCCGAGCATTGAGAAAATGGATAATTAAATATGATTTAATATATCATGAATAATATGAATTTGATTCATATTATAAGGAGAGTTATCTTAGATAATTAAATGTGATTTGATTATCAAAGATGTGAATAATGTGAATATGATTCATATTATTTGGGCACAAGAGAAAAAGAGATCCAAGATGATTAAATGTGTTTTAATTATCATGGATATGAATAATGTGGATAGCAATATCCAATTATTCATAATATATTATAAATGTGATTTATAATGTATTAGAGAGAGCTAATTATAATTTATATTTTTTGATTAATTATTAATGTGTATTGGATACACATTGTGTAATTAATTGAAAATGTAAATTATATTTTGTTTTGGGCTGTGAATGTGATTCACAATTTTCCAATGGCAAGATTACAATATTCTCAAAATTAATTATGAATTATTTTTGAAGAATAAATCACAACAAAAGTTTTTGGAATAAATAATGGAGATTTTCATGGAGATATGCAATCTCATGCAATCTCATGAGATTGCCTCCAATTGGAACAAGTGGTCGTCCACTATGTTCCAATAGGAGATGAGATCTCCATGGAACTTGTCTCCTTATTTCATTGGTTTAATTTTAGGATTGATGTATATTTGATTTGTAAAATATATTTGATCTAAATTAAATCATAAGTTGTTAGCTTTTACCAACAACAATCTTGACCATTGGATTGATCATAAATCAATCTCAACCATTGATTTTAGGAGTCCCATGCATTGAGATCCATGGATCCCAAAACCATATAAATAGAGGCATACCATGCTCTCTTAGTACATGCTATTGAAGCACCTCTCTCTCTCTCTCTTTCTCTCTACACATCTACTCTCTCTCCCTCTCATATGGCCGTCCACCATGGATGCCCTAGAGTGAGTCTCCATCGCCGCAACATCATCGTTATGCCGCCCGATCGTTTGCTCGTGGATCTCCGTCTCCTTCGATGCGCCTTGCTCGTGAAGAAGACATCGGATCTCTTATGTCGAGATCAGGAGATCCGCCGCTTGGATCATCAACATGGATTGCGAGAAGCACGCGATTCATCCCCGTGCTCATAAGTGTCTCCTCCGTCGGATCGGACTTGAGACAGGAGGTCTTTTTGTTTAGAGACTCGATCACAACCACACTTCAAGAGTTAATCCTATTACATGTTTGTGGTTAGACGAAATGATCCGAGAAGCGTTCTTGAATCACGTGGTTTCGTCGCATGAAATTTTTTTAAATTCCGCGGCATCGAGCAAGTAGTGTGACTAGTCGCTCCTCGTCGTTTTCGATATGATGCTCACGCTTCTGTGATGCACTTGAGGATCTAACCATATCCTTCAAAGCCATGCCATCTATTTTTTGAATTAATTCACAAATCTTTATGGGCAATCATTGTCTGCAACTTGGATTCTAAGAAGGTCGGAAAGAACAAAAAGTTTGATCTAAATAAATTACTTGAATTTAGAGACTATGCATACGACAACAACCTTATGTACAAGGAGAATGTATGGAAGTGGCGCTACAAGCATATCCGCAAAAAGATTTTCGAGCTTGGTTTGAAGGTTTGGTTGTTTGATGAGAAGTTGAAACTTTTCCAAGGGAAGTTGAAAAGCAAATGGATAGGGTTGTTCATAGTAAAACATGTATGTGACAATGGAAGCATTATGATATCTACTTTGTCACCCAACTCACAACATTTTGTGATCAACGGACAGTTGGTGAAGCCATACTTAGAGTACGATACATTCTTATCCATTGTTGATTCAATAAAGGTGGTATATCTAGACATGCTTGAAGCCACAACATTGATAGAGTCAGTCAGGGATCACAAAAACATTTTTTGATTAATTGATCTTGTCTTTTTTTCTTCTTTTAAAATTTCATTCTTTCATTATTCTGAATAGTTCACTCATCCCATTCATCATTGTTATACTTAGATATGCTTCATCCTAAGTATAAGGGGGGATGAGTGCATACTGTGTCCATGTCTCCTCAACTCTTGATATTCTGTCTATACTTAAGATATTTTACCATAAGTATAGGGTGAGAGATGTCGAGACGATGATTTATTCATTCCTAATCTCGACCCTCCCTGCTTTGTACACAGTCTGCTACACTTAGGATTAATTTATCCTAAGTATAGGGGGAAGGTTGACTTATTATTATTTATTATTTAGTCTTTATAATATAAACTCTCCTATACTTAATACGAGTTGCGTCTTCCTTTTTCTCTCTGACCTATGCGTACATAACTCAAATTAAGTAGGGGGATCGTATATATGTTGTATAAACTTTAGCCACAACTCGTACTTTCGTTTTTCAATAATATGGCTGACTAAAACTTTAAAAACATCAAAAATTCTTCATAAATATAATCAATAAGTTGGTTTAAAAACATTTTGCAAAATGATTTGAAAATGTTTGGACAATTCTTTGAAAAATCATTTGAAAAATCCTATGAAAAGTATTATGTAAAATGTATTCAAACCTTTGAAAAAAACATTTGTTTGTTAAAATTTCTTTTTTTCAATAAAATGGTTTGAAAATCTATATGCAAGCAATTTACAAATTGGTTGCAAAAATACTTTGAAAAATCTATACATATTGTTTGAAAAGTATTTACGAGATGGTTTTCAAAATTTTGTAAATATTTACAAAGTTTTTTGTCAAAATTATTTTAAAAATAAAGTTGTGAAAATTTTTGCTAAAATATTTTCAAATTATTTAGAGAATTGTATACATAATTGAAGCAAATAAAAACTCTTTACAAACATTGTAGGCAAAAACTAGTAAATAATAACTAACTTAATTCCTGTAAATACCTAGTGTAAATTCTTTAACACATTCTTATAGATATTGATGTACTCCCTTGTAAATATCTGCACATAATCTTTCACTAACTTGTATTCATAAATCCATAAAAACTTCAAAAATTTCAAAACTATAAAAATTACATAATGATTTCAGAAATTTTCATTAAAGATTGCAAAACTTATTAAAAAAACTATAAAAGTTCAAAATCAGATAATTGTTACATAAAAATATGTTCTTGCATTGCACATAGGATTTGCATTTTTTCAGAATAATGAAGACAATTTAATAAGTAGAAATAAAATCTAATGATTGGAGCTTGGTATAGACCTTAATACACTTAATTTCCGAGGAATCCATTAAGGACTAGAATTGGGATACTTCAGGTCACCTTGGCTTAATTCTTTAGGATCCAAGTGATATATTCATGAGACGATTCAATGTATCTAACTAGAACCCTTCATATCATCCGCAAGAATCATGAGATAATGGCTTGATTAGAAGCCTCACACTTAACTCTTAGCTCAACTCAGATGGATTGTTGAAAAATCTAAGAGTCTATCAGGATGATGCTAGGTTGCTTCATTAAGGGTGGCTCAAGAACCATTCCGAAATAAGTACTCTAACCCACTTCCTCTAATAAAAATGATATCTAAAGATTATAGACTAGATCGAGATAATGCTTCAGATGACGAATGGTTTGCTGGTGCAACTTTTTCCAAGGCCCCAAAACATGGGCAGAAGAAAAGACTCCATATCTGATGGGGTACATATAACAATGCTAAAGCAATACAAAGTCGAAGAAAATATCCATAAGAAGCCTACACCAAAAATTCCACAAAAATATTTAGCTTTTTGAAAAAGTCTGCTTCTTACTGAAGACTCGATTAAACTGGTCGAGCTTCACATGGGAATGGAGACTACACTGGTCCATTCCCACTTCTTTTCCCATTTCTTCTAACTTCTCCCCCCTTTTGGTTGTAAAGACTGGCATAACCTGACCTTGGAAGGAAATATCTGTCTCCATAAGGATGAGTTACTAAAGGAACATACTCCTTGATAGTACAGTAATTTGTCTGGGAAGAGCTAAAAAATTCATAAACATGGTTCTATCATTTCAAAGTTGTGAGATTATGCAATTGAGAGGATGGTCCTAACCAGCCTATGAAGAGAACTAGAAAATAAGATTATGGAACCTAAGGGTTGTTGCATCACACTTGCTAACCTTGATGCGGTTCTGAACAAACCAAGAATTGAAAGGTTTTAATTGAGCTCAAAACTTTGATTTTATTAAGATAAGTTTAAAAGTCAAAAGCTCTCTATCAGTAGCAGCATTACTAACATCCTCAGGTCTAATTGATCGTTGAATCATCAGAGGCAGCTTCAGTTAATCCCTCTCTAGACTACTAGGCTTGGTTGATCAAGAAAATGAATGAGATGATCTTGAAGCTAGATGACCTCACTACCGCAAAGACAATCATTCATGCATAGGTTGAAGCAAACCCCAACAACTTTCGTAGAAAGGAGCAGGTATATTGTAGTGCCACACCACTTTTCAAGTAAGGTATATTTTTTTATGTTATCTAATGTTGTTAATCTCAGGAACGGTAGGACACTACAATTGACTGCTACAACAAAGGGGAAGAAAAATTCTATTAGCGAATCTTCATCACCAACAATTGATCCTGTAGAGAGCTCTAAATCCGCTGAGGAAGGTGAAGCAACATAGTCACCAAATGGACAAAAAAATGAATAAAATAACAAACAATCAATTAACAATAGACAAGGCCAAGTAGATGCAACCAAGAAGATGCCAACACCAACAACCACTCTCATGAAACCTGACAAGACTGCATTTTCTACTTTTATTCTCCCTTTTGTTGTGCATGAGTGTACCATGCTTAACCAACGACTCATAGAAAATAACACTTTTTTGAATGAAAATTTTGTTTTTGATTATACTCGCATTCCATTTCTCGATGCATTGAAATAAAAAACAGTAAAAAATTTAAAACAACCTTGTCTGATCCCAACATTGTACAATTATTAAAAAACATAATGCTAAAAATAGCATTGCTAAAGGCCGTGGAGTACATACCAGTGATGAAGAACAGCTTAATGGAGGCATTCACAACTAAGCATCACAAGAGTGGATGCGAGAAACCTGTCAAGCACATCCTGAACATGGCAACTATAAATGCTATCGGCAACCTCCCAAGCAAAAAGAAGGATATGAGAGCGTCTTTCACCAGATGCGAAACTGTTCAACCAAGATTTTGAAAGAATACTTCTTGACAATGGATCATCTATTAGTCTGATGCCTATGTCACTACTCAAAGAATTGGGTTAAGACCGTTGAAACCAACAAGAATGATTTTGCAATTTCCAGACACATCATCAAAGCTGTCAAGGGGCCTTTTGGAGGATGTTATTGTCATAGTCCAAGGGATGGAGTTCCTCGTGAATTTCATTATTTTAGATATAGATTCTGCGACACCCTTACTTCATACCTAGATAATATTGGGATGGTTGTTCCTTCAAACAACAAAAGCAGTGGTTGACTACAACACCAGAAAGATCGCCTTTTGCATGAGCAACAACAAGGTTCCGATTGAACCAATCCAAGTACCAAAGCCCATAGAGTCTATATTAGACGAGAGTCATCAGAATCAGAAAGAGTCAAAAGATTACTTTTTTTAGCAAAAATTAGAGACACAACACTATTCTTGTATGATAACGAAACCCATGAATTCCACTCAAAGGAGGAATGCCTGAAAATCACAATTGAATTTTTCCCAATCCTTGAGGATGAGGTCCTTGCTGATGAGCTAACTGAGCTGATAGAAATCAATCCATTCCCATCATTACAAGATGAATTCCTTATAGACCTTTTTGATGTCTTGTATTCTGAGCTAGAAACAACGGAGTTGGACATCATATAGTCGGTAGAGCTAGCACTGACCACAATTGTTGAAGTCACCACAGAGCCGATTCAAACCCCTACAGAGCTAAAGCCATTACCTCATTAATGAAGTACACCTTCCTGGTAGGTGAGCATAATATAGTCCCAGTCATCATCAATTCTTAGCTTACCAATGACTAGGAATCTCGCTTGCTTGAGGTTCTAGAAAGAAACTGCAAGGCAATTGGTTGGAAGATTATGAATCTCCTTGGGATAGGTCCTTCATTGTGTTGGCACCACATTTATTTTGAAGAAGGCTGCATGCCTTTCTGTGAATTTTAGCGTCGGTAGAACCCAACCCTACAGGAGGTCAAGATAAAATAAATCACAAAATCGTACGATGCAGGTTTTATCTATCCCATCTCGGAATCAAAATGGGTATGTTCATTACATGTGGTCCCCAAGAAATTTGGAATCACTATTGTAACAAATGACAAAGGAGAGATATTCCTATCAGAGTACCTACATCTTGGTGCGTCCAGGAGGATAACATATGCCTGAACCTAGCCACAAAGAAATATCACTTCCTTTGCCCTTCATTGAACAAATAGTCGAAATACTTACTGCAAAGGAATATTTCTATTTCTTGGATGGGTACTCTGGATACAATCAAGTTGCAATAGCCCTCGAATATCAAGACAAGACCAACTTCACCTGTCCATTTAGGTTGTACTCTCTTAGACGAGTGTCGTTCAGATTGTGTAACACCCCCTCTACATTTTAGAGATGTATGCTGGCCGTATGTATTGACATGGTGGGCTTAAGGTGTTCATGGATGATTTTTCAATGTATAGAGATAACTTTGATCAATGTTTGACTTATTCAGACCGAGTACTTTAGCGATGCTGCAAAGTGAATCCGGTGCTCTCGTGGGAGAAGAGTAACTTTATGGTGACTGAAGAATTTTGGTGGGTCATGTACCTTCCGAGCGAGGCATGGAGGTTGGCCTGGATATGGTGGAAGTGATATCGAAACATTTGACTATGGACTTATCCATGTATGAAATTATGCCAAGCCCTCTTCATAGAGATCTTTAACTTGGTTATGATGTCTTATTAGTTGGCTCATATTACAATGAGAATCAATTAGATTAGCCAATTAAAGCTTCATTAGATGATCTGAACAACGCCATATGATGAATCACAACTACGACAACAATTGGCTAATCTAAGTGTGTCTCGTCATAGTACGAGCTGATTAACAAGACATCAGAACCAAGATATAGATATTCACTAAGAGGGCATGACTTAATTTTCTAACTAGATAAGTCCTACGTCGAACACAAGGACACATGCAATTCATTCTATTAGTCAGGGTTTCAATGTTCAAGTTAAGTGATTAATAATGTTAGTTACGTCAATATGAACAAAACATAAGAATGCATGCTTGTTTTTATATGAAAGCAAAATTTATATATATGCTACAAAGTGTATGCCAATGCAATAAGATATGCACATATGCACTATTACAACAAAATGCTCCTCATTTAAAACAATAATACCGATATTCGATTAATATTACTAATCCCAAAGAGATAGATGTATGATCAATATCCAGGTAAAATAATTTACGTATCTAATTAAGAATTCATCAAAATCAGTCCATGGATATCTAGCAATCAATAAGATCATAAATGTGACAAAATCAATTATTAGATAACAAAATTAAACTCTTGGTCCAATGAACAAAATAAATATTTAATTATTGCAAGATAGTATATTTATGGACTTGAATTCCGTAATAAGTAAACAATACATCACTCTGAATTTTCAATTGCAATACACTGATCAAATCAGAAATATAATTTTACCAAATTAAATAGCATTATGTGGGCTTTAAAACAAGACCACAAACACTTTAGTTGATTTAATATGCTCAAGTTATCAATCATTCAAAGGAATTGGACATTAAAGAAAACATATTTCAAAATACATGAAACATAACAAACATGTACAAAATGGATCAAATGTAAATATACAAGTCCTGCAACTTTTCTTGATATTTATTTAAAGCACATGAGTATTTCTGAGAATATATAACATTGACGAGACACTTTTGCAAATATATTAAGCATGACACATGGAGCATGTGTGTATGGACTAGATTGTAATTTAGAGAAGTCGATAGGAGAATACGCAATTCACCTAAGTAGCACGTGATGTAGCATGCGACTCAGGTTGGTGATGATCACCAATTAATCATATTTATTCATTTGTTTTTTCTTAAATCCCTTACAAAACAATTGTAACTACTATTAATTCTAACTTAATAAATCTTGTATGATTTGTAAATATTGTATATTTATCATTATTTTAACCCAAAATAAATAAATAATAAAATAAAAGATAAAGAAAGAGAAATAAGAAGAATGTATATGTAATAAATACATGCTGATCGTAACCTTGAGAGTAGCTCAAGATATGACCAAATTGACAAGGAATAAAGTAGGGGAGATAGGGCCTTTATTTATAAAAATCTAGAAAATCAATTCACACTTGTATATTCATCATTGTACGTACAATATATCTTAGAATATTTTATTTATCACTCGAAAATACTCAAATAAAAATGTTTTCTTCTTGTAGCTTGTACATGAAAATAAGTTGTAAATAATAAAAATAATTGCAAGAAGAAACCCTATATGGAATAAGAGAAACAACACTATGAAAAAGCCACGAAGACAAATATGACATATAAATATCTTCCACACAAATAATTAAAATAAACCAAGCTCACTTTTAGTGTGTTCAAAATTAAATATGCTTTAAACTAAAAGTGGATTTATTAAAATCGGAGTCAATATGTGAAAGTTGGCTTTTTGGTGTGCTATTGTATATCATGTCTATGTTGTACACTATATTTTTATTTATTTATTTGTATTTTTTTACATATTGTATTTATATTATTATATATATTATATGATTTTTAAAAAAATACAAAAAAAACTTAACTTAAAAAACCAAAAATAAAATAAAGATACTTCTACTATAGGTATATACATATATTGTACATACTCTTATTTATTTAACTTATTAAATTAATTAAAAAAAATATATTTAAAATCCTTAAATAAATCTATAAATTAATAAAATATAAAATTATGTTTTTATTTGTAATTTATTTAATTAAATTAAATGATATATATATATATATGTGTACTTTTACCTATGAATAAATGTTTTTATTTATTTTTCCCTATTCATTTAACTTATGTAAAATATTAAAATATATGAAAATAAGTTTGTTTATTTATTAATATTTTCTATTTTTAACACTTTTTCATTAGAGTTTTTTCGAATTTAGTTATTATTTATTTCATTTTTATTCACTATTTTGTCTTTTCTGTTTGGACTCTTGCGAGTCGGGGCTTCTCACTGGCTGGACCCGGGTTAACTTCCCATGGAAGGGCTGGAGAAAGGTAAGGTTGATGTGTTGGTTATAGAGAGGATTTCCTGAGAGTCGCACGATCTCACATGGCGAGATCTCAATAGATGCATTAACCGCTCAAGAAACTCACGTCCACGAACAATTAACCCACAATATAAATCAATCAATAACTAGTAAGAATGTGAGTTAAAATATATTACTCTCTACCAAACAAAATGTATAACATCTAAGCATGTAGAGATCGAACCATAGAGAGCAATCCAAGTAGCTTACCATTTTTACTAATAAATGTGCAGTGTGGTCAAACTTATTATTTTATCCCCTTTTCTTTTAGTTTGTTTAATTTCATAATATATATATATATATATATTGGTTTTTATTTTTTATAGATTTTATTTTCCGATTTTTATATTTTCCTTTTTCTTTTTAATATATAAAAATGATATATATAAATGTATGTATACAATATGTATAATATAGATAATGTATATATTATATAACAAATAATCAAAAATCTGGAAAATATCCACATGTACAATCCTCTTTATATATATATTAGGTTTTATAAAAAATATTAATATATTTATAATAATAATAGTTACATAAAACATATATAGGTAAATTTGTAAGACAATATATACAATAAAAATAAGAGAATATATTATTTTTGGGTTTTATATATTCTTCTAATGTTTTTTTATTTTTATTTAATTTTTACTAATTTTTGAATTTTTTAAAGTAAAAAATGTCCCAAATCAGGGAAATAATAAATATGCCAAAATGAATTAAAGATGAAAAATAGAAAATAAAATCCAAAATTCTTCAAATCAATTTTCAAAGATAAATAAAAACATAAAGAAAATTCAGAGATAAAAGAAATATTTTGAGGATTTTTAATGATTTTTTATTTTTTGTTTGATTTTAGATCTTTTTATTTTTAAGATTTTTCTTTTTCTATTTTTAGGTATTTTTCGTATGGAATGAAATCATACTAAAATAAATAACATATAATTTTCTTGATATTTTGAATTTTTTTTAATTTTCTAGTATTTTATAAATTAAACAAAGATAAAAAAATGCTCATTTAAATTTTAATAAATAGTTGAATTGCCAAAAATGCTAAAATAAACATACGCTGTGAAAATACATGTTCATGGAGTATTGTCCTATTTTTATATAATTTTTGGAGGACAGATGTTATTTTTCATAAATGAAATTCGAGGACCAAAAATACATGAACTGAGAGGCGATTTTATAATTAAAATAAATGATCGACATTCATTTTCAAATATGCCAAACATATGCAACTAATATTCACATTTAGTGAATTAAAATTAAATACAAAAACTGTTAGGGTTATACATGCAATTTACCCAGATCACGTGTCCAAGCAAAATGCCCACATTTATTTACTTTATATATATTTTATTAACATAATTAAAAAATAAATACAAAAAGGGGGGGCGAGATTTGCAATTTACCCCATCCTTTACGCGATCCAACGGTCGGATGATATTCACTAGTCCATGTGGAGAATGTTGGTGCGACGATGACGCTTCGTGGCTGGACATCTGCGATTAGATCTCGGGGAGCGATCCGACGATCTAGGCTTTGAATGATCTGACGTCCCCTGATGCTCACGAAGAACATGGTGTGAACGAACGACTTTGGATGCACCTGGAAGAACTGGGAAGAGGGCCTCCCTAGAGCTCATTCGATCAGCCCTAGAAGACTCCACCTGTTGCCAATCACGCTTCTGAAGTGCCTGAGGGCTCGTTGACCATGCTCTGCATCGAGGGGCGACGACAAAAGGGTCCGAGGCTCGTTGATCGAGCTTCGAAGGTCAGTTGTTCCTAGAGGGTGCATGAACTTAAAGTTATCCTAGATGGGCTCTTCAAGCGTTGGCACCTGCACGAAAAGGTCCAGTGGCTCGAGGTGAGTAACCTCGACCAAGATGGAAGTTGGGATACGCAATGGGTAAAGTGAGCGGAGAGGGTCCAGCGAACGGTGGCGGAGGACACTCGACTCGTTGATCCATGATGGATCAGGTGGGCTCGATGGGTGAATTAGATGGAGAACACAAAGGGAAAGAGAGTTGATGTGATGTGGAGGTCGAAGACAAGTCGGTCACGATGAAAAAATACCGAAGCTTGAGAGCTCTGGTGAGGTATCATAAGTAATGTACGCTAATTCCTTAATTAAAATTCAAAAGTAAATGCAGAAAACAAAACACGGGAACTAAATCTACCTATAACATGAAGAAATGTAGTGCTTATACATGAGGGTTTCTTAGGAAGCAGGGCACGCTGGAGCTCCACTGTGGATCGCCTCCTCTCCTCGGTCCGTTCTCTAGGCACGGGGAAGGTGCGGCTGTCACCTGGCCTCCATGCACATATGCAAGGACACAATGATGGGCTCCAAGAGGGATCAAGAAGATAAGGAGGAGAAGGGATTTTTATTTATAGACAAAGCTAAGGACCCTTATTGTCTGGCGATTTTGGAAGAACATGGGTTATGTACATGTGAACAAAGGTTTAAGCGAAGATCAGTGATGATTGAGGGATATCGTGGCATGGAAAATGATAAAATAGATAGACGAGATGCCCAATAAAAATGGCACAACATCAGGGAGTCGACATGTCTGACACGAGTCAGCGGTGTCAAGGGTAGTAGACTGGGGATAAACAATCCCTGGGCCGCGATTGGTCCACGAAAGGGTGCTATAGGACAAAACAACCTCGTTTATTTGGAATTAATTAATTAATTATAATAAACCTTTTTATTAATTTAGTACTATAAAATAAAAAATATTTATTATTTTACATATTATTTTAATATGATATTTATTTGTTTTTTTGGGGTTTATTTAGTATAAGTTAATTTTAAGGGTGTGTTTATAGGTATATTCATCTATTTTTTGCATCTTTCATTTTTATTTTGTATATGTGATTTTATTATTTTATTATATTATTTATATATTTATAATTTATTTGAATGTACATAAATATATTTTTACCAAATGTTTCTGATGTTATTTGTACCTTTAAACAAATAGAGGTATAAATTATATAGGTATAGGTATTTCATCTATGTTTTCTTCATGGTTTAGTTCTAGTTTTAATATATCCATATACTTTAAATAATATTTACAAAATTATAAAAATGTAGAATCATAAAACTAGTAAAGAATAAATACAATGAATATTTTATTCAGGTATATTATACAATTGGGGTCCAAAACCTATCTTTTGCATATTAGCTCCAAATTAAGTGAAACTAACTTCATTAAATAGCTTATTAAAAGTTATATATAGTTAAAGGTGATTTTGGTGCATTTTATGTTTTTATTTGGGAGATATGAGTTTGTGAAGTTTGGGTTTTAGCCTTTTATTTTGTTTAAAAAAGGTACACTGCATACTATTTTTGTGCAAACTTAATTTTGTATTTTTATATACATT
Organism: Ottelia alismoides; assembly: GCA_037367405.1. Classification (NCBI taxonomy): domain Eukaryota; kingdom Viridiplantae; phylum Streptophyta; class Magnoliopsida; order Alismatales; family Hydrocharitaceae; genus Ottelia; species Ottelia alismoides. The sequence goes on along the minus strand of JAZKJV010009256.1, from coordinate 1,467,984 downwards.
AGTATCTACAACTTTCACGTAAAAAGTTTCTTTATTTGATCTATAACAAGTAGAAAAAAAATAGGTCCCAAAAATGATAAAACGATGAATGAATAAATGTGATTTTTATTGTATTATTGGCCATTATCTCCCCCTACTTATTCCTTGTCGACCAGTCATCAAGATGCTTAGGTCTCGGGGTTTAAGGTCACAAAATACCTTTGGTATTTTATTCTTTTTCTTTTCTCTTCTTTATTCTATAATTTTGGCATTAAAAACATTATTTTGCATACAATAATTAGATTAAGTAATGAATGTTAATATGTACAAAATAATGATATTTACATTTATTAGCTAGGGTTTTTAAGGTCAAACGATAGAATTAAGTGATTGAATGGAGATTCATCACCCCCTATACTCGCCTTTGCTAGTACCTAGTAAATACTTATGCAATAAGTATAGAAATGAAAAATAAAGAAAAGAAAAAGAAATAACTTGGAGTAATTGTCAACTTTTAAACTAACTTTAAATAAAGTCAAATTTTGGAGCTCAAAGAAGGCCTTTAGATTAATGGTGTGTTCGGAACCACATCAAAGTCGATAAGTGTGACATAACAGCCCTCAGATTCCATACTCCTATCATCCAATCCAATTCACAACTAGGTCAGAACCATCCTCTCAGTCGCATACTCCTGCTACCTTGAAATGATAGAACCATGTGTGTGGATTTATTCAGCTCTTCCCAGACAAAACCATTGAACCATTAAGGCATCTACTCTTCCGGTAACTCATCGTCATGGAGATAGATATTCCCTTCTATGGTCAGGTACTTCTAGTCTTTACAGCCGAATGGGGGAGGAAGTTAGAAGAATGAGAAGAGAAGTGGGAATGGACCAGTGTAGTCTTCATTCCCTTGTGAAGTTGGTCAGTATAATCGATTCCATCAATAAGCAGGCTTTTCTGAAGATCAAGTTTTTGGTGGATTTTTTGGTATAGGCTTCTTTGGATATTTTCTTTGACTTGCCGCAACTTCTGCATTCTTGTTTATGCCTTGGTGGATAAAACATCTTTTTTTCCACCCACTCTTTTAGGGTCTTGGAAAAGTTGCACCGGAAGACGATTCATTATCCGAAGCATTGTCTCAATACATCTCCAGTCTTTAGATATCATTATTACCAAAATAAGTGGGTTAGAGTACCGGTGTTGGCAATACCCAGGAATCATTCCTGAGCCACCCTTGACGAAGCAGCCTTGCATCGTCCCGACTTAGACCCCAAGATTTTTCAATAGTCCATATGGGTTGAGCTAAGTGCAAGGTGCAAGGTTTCCAATCAAGTCACTGTCTCAAGAGTCGTAAAGATGATATGAAGAATTCTCTTTAGGCACATTGAATTGACTCATGAACATAGTCTTATGGAACCTAAAGAATTAAGTTATGGTGACCTGAAACATCTCCACTTCTAATTCTCAAAGGATTCCTCTGAAATAAGGTGGATTAATGTCTATTCCATCACCAATCTCTGAACATTGTTTTGACTAGTTCAGTTGTCTGTATTATTTGAAAAATGTGACTGCTATGTACAATGCAATAATTTTTTTGTCATCATTTTCTAAATTTGAACTTTTTATATATTTTTGAAAAGTTTTGCAAATTTTTATGCATTTTTTCTTCTTTTTTTGTAAATGTTTTTGGATTTTTTCTATCTCGCAATTTTTAAGGATTTTTTTCAAAAAAAATACTTTTGGCGCAAAAGGAAGTATGCAATAATATTTACATGGGCGTGCCTCTTTTTATTTACTAGGATTGAGGTTAGAGGATTTACAGATCGAATGTGAGTTATTTGTATAGCTACGTTTATACGATTTGTAAAGAATTTATTTGAAAGATGTATATATTCCTCAAACTTATTTGAAAATGGTTTTACAAACAATTTTGAAAACAATAGTCCAAAATATTTTTTTGTAAATAACCTTTACATACATTTACAAGCATTTGAAAACCATTTTGTAAATGTTTTTTTGAACATTATATATATTTTTAAAATATTTTTGCAAACATTTTCAAAACCATTTTCAAATAGATTTTAAAATATTCTATTTCACATGAAAAAAATATTTTTTTTACAAACTAGATATTTTTACAAAGGTAGAAATCATTTTGCAAAATATTTTGAAACAGGTTTCAAAAGATTTTTCAAATAGATTTTAAAACTATTTTTCAAACATTTTGCAAGACATTTTTACCTAATGTATAATCAATATATACAAAAACAATTTGAGGAATAATATGCAACATTTTATTAATTGATCTTATGATTTTTATTTTCGATATAAATAACATTTTAGCCATCTTTATTTAAAATATGAAAGTACGAGTTATGGCTAAAGTATATACAGAGTATATACGACCCCCTTATACTTAGCTTGAGCAATGCCCTCATAGATCGAAGAAAGAATAGAAGGCATAACTCGTACTGAGTATAGAAAATCCTATACTTCAACGACAAAAGAATAATGACGAAAAGAATGAGAAGTCGATCGTCCCCCCGATACTTAGGATCAATTAATCCTAAGTGCAGAAGACTGTATCTACTTATAGGGAAGGTCGAGGATGGGAATGAAGAGATCACATTCGAAATCTCTCCCCCTATACTTAGGGTAAGATATCCCAAAGTATAGACGAGAGGAGTAGACAATGGGGGAATCAAAGAATGAAAGAATTTTGGGGTGCAGACCCCCCTATAATTTGTATAAAGTACATCCTAAGTATAGAAGATTGACCAAAAGGGGAGACAACTTTTTGGTAGAAAAAGAAAAATGAAAACAAAAAGAAGAAAACTTAAAGGAAGAGTTTTTGAGTGACTATCTGAATCTTCAGATGTTGCTAAGGTTTTGTATACTCCATCAATGCATATCACTTGGACAACATCAACAATGGCCAGGAAAGGGTCATGGTCGAGGTACGACTTCAGTAACTGACCGCTGATGACAAACGGTTGGGCATCAAGAGATAATTCTGGTATCACAATGCTTCTTTTGTCATGCACTTCTTGCACTCTGAATGGCCCTATCCATTTACTCATTATTTTGCCCCGGAATAATTTCAACTTTGCATCAAATAGCCACACTTTCTGCCTAGGCTCGAAGGTCTTTCATCTGATGTGCCGGTCATGCCGGCATCTAACCTTCTCCTTGCACATCAATGTGTTATCATATGCATAGTTGATGAATCTCACATATATCATCGTAAAATCTATTTATTATTCTCCTTTCTTAAATAATTCAATAAAAACACAATTAAATCACTAATATTAACTATTATTATAGTGTGAATAAACTGCGTATAATTAACTTATATTTTCTAACCCTAATTTATTATATTTAATTACTAACCCTTTTTCTTTCTTTTATATTTTATTAAAGATCCCTAAAAATTAGGTTAAATATTGACTATATTTGTTTTGTCTTTTAAAAGAAATTAAAAATACAAAAAAAATCAAAACCACAAATTAAGTGTTTTTAAGTCATTTAAAATGCTTGTAAATATTTGTTTTTGTACAAAATAACTTCTTTTAGGTTTTTGGCCAACATGGAACTTGTAGATCTCATCGAGATCTACAATTTCATGTTTTGACTTTTTCTTGATTCAACCTCCTACTATTTATTTTTGAATTTCCTTTATTTTTATTATTTTTGAATTTTCTGAAGCGTCCATGTGGTGCCCTCTGGGCCGCTCACGTTGCCACACCACCTCTCTCCACCCATCCTTGCTTCTTGGCTGTTGGATCACCCACTCCCACCTGCATCTTGACCCTCCATCTGCTCTCTCTCCATAGCCCTCCGATATGATCCCAGATCAGATCAAGGCCACCCACTCCCACCTTCCTCTCAGCCATCCGATCTAACTGCATCTAGTGGCTCACCACGTCATCTTCCCTCTTTCCATCGTTGATCTATCCTTTTGCTCCACATCTTAGCTGCTTACCTCTGCCTCGCCCATAGCCGCCGGATCTTATCCTCTAATCTGATCTGGTCCCTCCGCCCACTCCCTATCAGGGTCGTTGGATCGCAAGATCCATCGGCTCTGCCTCATCGTCCTCCTCCAAACACCCCCTTCCCTCATCCATTACACCTCGTAGCCAGCCACCCCCTTTAAATTTTAAAAACCTCATCCAGCCACCTCCCCGCTCCTTAATGACCGCCCCACGTAGCCTTCAAAACCCTCTTCCTTGCATGACCATCAAGACCATCAGCACACGTTCCCTTCCACTTCAATTCACCTGTTACATATCCGCCTTCATCACCTGTAATCGACCATCGCCACCTACAAATAACCACCCTTTGCCTCCTTCTACCATCGTTCACCATTCCACGGGATGAAGCCCAGCTTCCCTCGCCCCTCTAGTGACAAACGTAGGGGCAAACTTGGTGAGGCGATGACGACTTCTACCCAAGTGATGACCAACGGTATTGACCATCGTGCCTTGGTCGCCTAGAAACCAATCGAGCCCCCTGGACCGGTCTGCCAGGTTAAACAACGATCGGAGGGTGGAATAGACCCTTAGTACAGATCAATTTCTCCACCAGCGACTATCTTCGATCTCCAGGTAACTCCCTTCATCTCGTACTCAAGTTTTCTTCCTTTTTATTCAAAGCACACACTCCTCTTCTCCGACTACCAAGCATTCCACCACCTTCACCGAACCGCCATGATCTTCACGCGCCCCTTCGATCTCTCTCTCTTTCTTTCCCTCCCTTATAACCTCCAATAACCATGCTCCTTTTAATTCTAAAAAAATATCAAAACCACAAATTAAGTGTTTTTTAAAATCATAAAAAATTCTTGCAAAAAATCATCTGTGTACAAATAAATTCTTTTGGGGTTTTGACCAACATGAAACTTGTAGATATCATCGACATATACAACTTTCATGTTTTTACTTTTTTGTTGGTTCAACCTCCTAATATTTCTTTTAGAATTTTCATTATTATTGTTTTTTTGAATTTTCTAGAGCAACCATGTGGCGCCCTTTGGGCCGCCCATGTGGCACACCACCTCTCACCACCCAGCCTTGCTTCTTGGTCGTTAGATCACCCACTCCTGCCTACATCTTGACCCTCCATCCGCATTCTCTCCTTAACCCTTCGATTTGATCCCAGATCGGATCAAGACCACCCACTCCCGCCTTCCTCTCAGTCATCCGATCTAACTGCATCTAGTGGCTCACAAGCAGCCACGTTATCTACCCTCTTTCCACCTTTGATCTACCCTTTTGATCCACATCTTAACCGCTCACCTCCACCTCGCCCACAACCTTTAGATCTGATCCTCTGACCCGATTTGGTCCCTCCACCCTTGCCCTAGTCAGGGTTGTTGGATCTCAAGATCCAATGGCTCTGCCTCATCGTCCTCCTCCAAACGCCCCCTTCCCCATCCATTACACCTCGCAGCCATCCAGCCCCCTTCCATTTTTAGAAACCTCATCCAGCCACCTCTCTGCTCCCTAACGGCCGCCCCGCGTAGCCTTCACACCCCTCTTCCTCACGAGAACATCAAGACCAACACCCGCGTCCCCTTCTACATTAGTTAACTCGTTACATCTCCATCTCCATCACCTGTAACTGGCCATCGCCACCTACAAATAGACACCCTTTGCCTCCTTCTACCCTCTTCGACCAATTCACAGGCAGAGGCCTAGGCTCCCACGCTCTTCCAGTGCCAGCGGAGGACTGAATTGGCGTAGAAACGACGACCTTCAAGCCTAAGTGTAGACCCATGGTCTTCGACAATGTTGCGTACCCTATCGTGGCTGTGTGGGTCATGTGACGACTGGAGATCCCCTAAGGATCTCGTCCCAAGCCTCCGTCTGCCATTTTTCCTCTTTGATCTTTGGGTGGCTTCCTTTTTATTTTTCTTTAGTTTCCTTCGATTTATTCCGACACACATACTCCAATTCACAAGCACTGACCCCCCCATCAGCTTCTTCATTCATCCTTCATCCACGTGCCACCTTCGATCGCCACCTTTCCCTTCTCTAGAACCCAATCACCTCCACCCCCTTCTTCTCTACTTCACTGAAGAAGAAGCATTGGGTCTCCAACTTCTCCGCCCGATTAGGCCCCCACTCCACTCTCTTCGCACCCACATATATCGCTTCAGCTATGCTAACATTACACAAACTTCAATGGTCGGAGCCTATGCCTCCTATCTGGTCTCCAGCTCCGCCTCCGCTGATGCGACGTGAGAGGCCTTTCGCAGCTATCCTCGCGACTTCCTCTCACTGACACCATCTTCGCCATGTGACAACCAAGCTCATGTGACCTTTAGTGAGCATGGAGGAGCACAGAGGACAATCTCGTCGGAGCTCCATTTATGTTGCCGCTCCATCGGCTGGGAACAAAGTGCAGGCACCATTAGATGGCGCCCTTGCGATGGCCATCCAACGACCCTGGTGGATCCACGCAACGTTGATCAATCCTGCAGCCATGGAGATCCGAGTCAAGAGCCTAAGCTCTCGGTGAAGCCACATGTAGCTTGAGCTTCACCACTTCTCGATCCTAGCCCCCTCGCGTGCGAGACACGTGTGTGATAGGCCATTTGCTGAAGAAGCCCCGACCTTTTCTAGAATTACAATGAGGTCCTAATGAATATGCATTTCATCTTTTTTATACATTTATTTTAGCTTAAAATTCCTTATTAAAACACCTGTATATATTAATAAATTTGTATTCTTACTAACTTACTTCTGTGTGTAAATATTGTACATTTATGACTATTTTAACATAAAATAAATAAATAAATTAATAAAGGAAAAAAAGAAAATAAAAGACTTTATATATGTACTAGATAAAGGATGACCCGAACCCCAGAGAAGGTCAAACCATGACCTGATCGACCAGGAATAAAGTAGGGGGAGATAGGGTCCTTAATCAGAAAATCCAAAAAATGTTTTGTAAAAACTTTTCATTTATTCTGTGTATATTTGTATAAAACTTACACTATTTTATTTATCCATAAATTGACCTCAAATTAAACAATTTTTTCGAAATAAAGTTGTAAATAATATTGTTCTCCAAATAATAAAAATACTTGCAAAATAAAATCATGTACAGAATAAAAGTAACCACACATGGAAAAAGCTGTAAAGCGATAATTGAAAGACTATTTCCGGCTCAATATGAACTTAAATTGAATCAAATTCACTTCCATTGTATTGTAAAATTAAATTAACTTTAAAATGAATAGTTTCATGATTTTTGGAGTTACGGTTTGAAAGACGATTTTCTAGGGTGGTTTCTGCAATTTGACCATTTATTTATTGTATTATTATTTTCTTATTTTTATTTTTATTATTTAGTTTTGTACATATTTTATTTTTAATAATTGTATAATATTGTTCATAGTAATTTAATGTAAATAAAAAATTTAAATAAATAAAAAAATATTTCCTTATTTATACATGTGTATAATGTACCTTATGTATATATGAAATGTATGTAATTAATCACCTTATATAAAATGACCAAAAAAATATCTAACCTTAATTAATAAAATTAATCAAATTTTAAAAATCTAATTTAATTTATTTATTTAAATTAATTTGAAAACTTGCCTTTTGTATATAATTCTAATATATGCCTTAAATAGCCACCATTAAGGTGACTAATTAATTTTTTGTATTAATTATTTTTAAGAATTTATTTAATTCAGATTTTCATTTTTATTTATTAATTAAATAATTATTTATTTATTTATTTAGATAACCACTAAATACCTTCCTTTTTTGTATATATCTTTTTTTTATTTCTTCTTATTTTTAATGGGTCTCCTCTCCCACAGTTTTTCTTCGACCAATCTTTTAGTGAGAAGAGCAAATTCTCCAAGAGCCATATTGTCGTAGAGAGATGCCTAGCTCTTAAGTCATCCGGTGACATGAGTCGGTCATCATCAAGGCCATTACGGTGTTATCCGCTCCTACTCGGTGAGATCCATTTTTCTCATTTTTAATCTAGGTTAACTGTAGTTTAATTTTTGCGCTTCTAATTTCGTTGTCAATTTTTTATTCTAGATCATAGCTTTTAATCGTAGTTCATTATTCTATCACATCCAATCCTATCCATCTCTAATTCTAATTTCACGTCTACATCTCGATCTACCCATATTCCTATTCTATTCCACATGATCTCTCACCTCCGGCCACGTACGGTGGCTGGAGATCCGGTTCTCTTCCATCACAACCGCCAGAAGCACCCATTCACTAATTCTCGTTCTATTTCTTCTCGGACCGAGCCGTCGTGCTCGAGTCAAATTGTTTGATTTCATTGTAGGTACAAGAAGTCCAAAAAGAATTTCAAAAAAATAAAAAGCATTACAGTTTCTATTTTTATAAAAAATGGAGTAGCGCAGATCATCGTCGCCACCGCCATCTTGGACGGCATCACTGCCCATCCTCCACCTCCATCCACTGGAGCCAGCCCACTCCCCACCGTGCCACCACCGTCTTGGAGTCCCTTCTGCCACGAGCTTCACCATTGTCGACCGACGCTACTCCAAAGTCGCCTCCACCGCTGATTTAGGTGTGTGTCGCCTGGCCACCTACCCTCATCTGCCTGCTCCATCCTGGCCTTCGTCAGCCATTCCGTCATCCGCCACCGTTTTCATCACAAGGAGCCATCAGCTGTCAGCCATGCCTGCACCAGACTTCCTCAACGCGTGCCAACTGCCCGTCGACAACCTCCATTCCCCCACAGCAGCCAACCGTCGCTTCACCCCTTAAGCCCTTCACACACGCTCCCATGTGGTGGAGCACAACCGTCGCTCCACCAATCGCCACCGACCACATCTCTTGCATAGTCAGCCTCCCACCACCCGCTTGGCCTTACACCTCCTTGTTTGCCGTCCAAAAGCCCCCGCGTGAGGCCCATTTGCTCTCCAACCCTTGCGTTGGGCTGTCCACCGACACATAGCCCCACCGATCTGCTAACCTCCCACTGCCATTGCCGTTGTGCGAAGCTGCGGCTGCCTCCCGTGCCTTAGAGAGAAGAAGCGGCGACATCACTCCACCTGCTGCCCTTGCTTGGAGGAGAAGGCAAGGGGCAGGGGTGCCCCCCTTGGCTTTTGGAACGCATGAACAATAACCATAAGTGGAATAAAAATAAATAAATTTTTGGGGAAAATTGCAACTTCACCCCTGGCATTATTATTATTTGCAAATCAACCCCTACCAACATTTAAGTATGTTTCTTTGGGTAAAGTGCACTTCTTTCCCTGTATTTATTTTTGTTAACTTCTTTAGCATAAACTTTAGATATTTACATTTCAATCTTTGTATTCCAGACATTTATTTTGATTATTCTTTTCATTGAAATAAATATTTTTGTGGAACAATAAATTCTGAATATTCATCATATACTCCTGCTACTTGTCTCTTCATTGTATAAATTTTCTCATTACATTTTATCGTCATTTATTATTATTAAAAAATAAAAAACATTACATTTTTTCTATCTAACTTTAAACAAGCATGCAAATTAATATATTGCATAAAAATTCCCAAATAATTAAATTAGTTTTATTTTTATGCATTTTATTTTCTATACAAATTTCACGTATTAATTTTTTTAAAATCTAAAAAAATTGTAAAATATCAAAAATCTTATAAAAATGACAAAAATTTGTAGAAAAATCTGAAAATAGTAATTCCACTTCTTGTTTGTAGATAATTTCTCTATTCTTTAGGAAAAATAATTGCAGAAACTTTTTATTATATTTTATATTTTTAAATTGCAAAACAGTCCTATCTGTTCATTTTTTACATCATTCCTTGTTTTTATTCATGTGGAAAATCCAAAAAAATCTAGAAATCTCTGAAAATCCTAAAATAGTAAAAACATCATTACAACACAAAAATATTTTATTTGGGCAAGTTTTAATATTTTATGATATTTCAAAAATAAAAAAATCATTTCTTTCGTGTATAAATTTGCTCTGAAAAATTAATATTTTTGAAAATTAAAAATTTGCAAAAATAAAACCACTAAAAATTGAAAATAAGGAAAAAAATTTTGAAATAAAAATGTAAAGAATTAAAAACATAAGAAACCTATAAAAACCAAGATAGTTGGCATTTGAATATCCTTTTTTAATTGATTTTTAATTATTTGAATAACCCTCAAGATTTGTAATGTCCCTGAGTTAGATCATGTTAGCTATACAGGTAAATTGAATAGCAAATTCTTTTGCTACAGTTTCCTATAAATATCAGCTTGAGAACAAAAAAATATTTTTTTGTTGCGGGATCATTTAGATTATGAAGACACCCTTTTATTTCAATAATTTGAAACTCAAAAATATCTCTCAACAAAATGGCGTCGTTGCAAGGGAGGCACGATGAGGGTAGTTAGGTTTCTCTTTTGACATACTTTTCTTAGTTGTAAATATTTGTTTATATTTTACCACATTGAATTCATTATCCATATTCACTATATTTATTTCACTCATTTGTGCTCATATATTTATAATTGTGTTTCTTAAACATTTTTCATTTCCTCTTTCTTGTGAAGGACCAACGAGCTGAAGTAACTTTCTTAGGACAGACAGCACAACCAAGCGAAGCAGAGGCGATGTGATTCTTCATTGTGCCGTAGGAGAGCGTGGGAGGAAGATAATAAGATCGGAAGGAAACCAAGTTTTTTTAAAAAAATTGCATAAACTTTCGTTCATTTATTTCTAGCATTTGAACTTTTGTAAAAGGATATTATATACCTTATTCGGTTTTGTTTCACCAAGTATCGGTGCACTTGGGGGACCTCACTTTTGTTTTCTCATTGTTTTTATCGCTTTTATTTTTATTTGTTTCTCACGAATTTGTGTTTTCCAACTTTATTTTATTTTGTTTTCTGTGAGTGAAGTCCCTAGACATAGGTTTTATTTGGTTGAGCCAAGTAGTTATTAGGTCCAAAGCCCTAAAAGAATATTTGTTCCTATAGATCATCTGGACTTAGGAAAATAATAATTTTTTTCTTCGAAATATAAGCTACTGCTTAGGATGGTTCTCTCTTGCATTTACCTATATCTTAGTTTTATTTTTATGTGCGGATCATATCTCATATAGCTTAGTTTTACATATAGCTGGAGTTAGGTATGCACCACTATCCATAGAATTTACGTCTCATATTTTCTCGTGCATTGGCTTTTTCGTTTTCCTCCCTCTGTTTTTGTGGATATAGGAATAAAGGAAATTGGAAAATACGTTAGACGTGTTTTTATTCAAAAATATCAAAAAAAGTGAAAAATCAAAAATTAAAAATCGAGACTACTAATTGATCTTGACTCTTCAAATCAAACGTAACAAATTCGTCACTATCTTGGGAGAGCAACCCCCTCATTGTATTCGTATTTACTTGCTCATGTACACACTAAGTTTAGTGCCCCACTCCCATAAGCCAACCTAAGTGTTCATACAACTTTTATTTAATCATCTAACTCTATTTGACAAAATTAAAGACTGATTTTTCATGGTTTTCACATTGAGTTGAGTTAATGAATTGGGTTTGCATTGTGTTTGTTTGTACATCGTGTTGAGTTAGTTACGATCTTTTCTCTCTAGATCATTAGCAATCACTTAAAAAAATCAATCATCATCACTTATGTTTTCCCTCCCTCCCACCCTTCACACTGAGAGTCAAATGTTGTCCAATATTTCCCAAGCTCAGATCCCTTCACTCTGGCAGGTCAATGATCTTTTTGATCTTCTCTGAGATTTCTTTGAGCTTGATATTCCTGATCCATTGGACGGTTTTTGTTTTACTTTGAGAGATAAACCATTATTTGATTATAATCATTCGTTCTCTCCCTCGAATTATCCTGATTTCTTATACCTCCTCGAGGGTTATCTGCAGGCGGTGTGTACTCTGTACTCGATTTCACTCCCTGTTTATGCATCCGATCTGTCGGATCACGCTACCGAGTCTTATAATTATTCCAAGTTTTCTGATTCTTCAAACACTCCCAACCTCTTAAGCTTGATCTTTCTTCTCTTTTTGACAACCCTCGCAAGAATGAGCCGACCCTTGAGTTATTCGATGATATGCCTGATCTCTCTTCATTACACGTATCGAATATATGCTTTCTTATTGAGTCTCCTGATCTTGACATTCCATACATTTGTGAGACGATGATTGACATGGGGGATTCCATGAAAGGCGCTTCCTTCTCCATGTTCGATTTCTTCAGCTCCAACCATTCAATCCACTATGACCATGAGCCGGAGATCTTTTTTGTACTACTGACACCTGATTTCATTTTCTCCTCTATTAACCCAGTAGCAGTCACCCGCCTGATCGCCTATCTGGGTGTCCTCATTTGCACTGTTCACCACATTATTTTCCTCACACCGAGACAACAATGATAGTATGGTATTCGCATTACATATGTCATCCTGAACCTTGATACATTGTTGTCCTAGCCTTTGCGCCCAGCTAGGGGTGTAAACTCTAGCGCTTGTTGAGAGGCACATCAACTATGCCTACCTCATATATATGTGTTTTGTCTTGATTTGCTCCTTCCTTCTTCCATTTATCGTTCACCTCTTGTCTATATCTGTTTGTTAGACTTAGGATGTGCTATATCCTAAGTATTGAGGTGGGGGGTGAATGATTTTTGTTGTTCTTATTTGTCTTCTTCATCACTCTTGTTGCTGCTTATACTTAGGGATACTCTACCCTAATTATAGGGGAGTGATGTTGTTTATATCATCTATTTGTGTTTTATTCTTCTGATCTCTCGATTGTCCCCTAACTTGTTGACATTCTATACTCTTGGCTATTCTACCCTAAGTATATGGAGCAAGACGAGCAGTTGAGTCCGTACATTCTCTTCCTCGATTCTCTCCATTTGTGCAATCTTCTATACTTAGGATTATTTGATCATAAGTATATGGGGGATTATCAACTTCTATTCATTTCATATTCTTTGAATCGTTGTAGCATAGGAGTCTTTTCACTTTTCTATACTAAGCACGAGTTATGTCTTCCTTTGCCACTCTCTGATCACTATAAGGAAATAGTTTGAGCTTAGTATATGGGGTGTTGTATATATTGTATATATACTTTATACATAACTCGTACTTTTATATATAGACATTGATCACCTTCTTATTCAAAAAAATAAAAAAAAAACAAAACAAAAAAACAAAAAAATCCTTGTATGATGAAAAAACAAAAATTGTATAATCCATGTATATATTTGTATATATTTTACTAACACTTTTCCCTTAAAAAATCTCTAAAAACTACAAAACAAAAAATCTATAAAAATTTACATAATTAAAATTTCAAAAAAAATCTCTTTTTACATGTGCATCATTTTTTTCAAAATTCCATAAAAAATCAAAATTACAGAATTGTTTCAAAAAAAGATTTTGCTTTCTTTTTGCATTATAGATATTTACTTGCATTTACATGTGCATTTTTCTGGATAATATTGATAATTAAACTAAGTCTGGAATAAAATTGAAGAATGAAGCTTAGTTGGACCTTAATCCACTCAATTTTAGAGGAACCTTATAAGTAAAGGAATAAAGAATTTTCAGGTCCTAGCAACTTAATTCTTTGAGTACATAAGACTATGTTCACATGTCATCTTTATTAGTCTAAGTAGAATAGTTAACAACACATGCATGGTTCTTCTAGACCATGGCTTATCTTGGACGAGCACTCTACATGTAGCTCTTCATGGTGGATGTAGTGAGGAGGCAAAATATTTTGGCTTGAAGTAGCATACGAGGGTAGTACATCTAGACAGAACCTCTCGTCTTCCTCTAGGGAGGGATGTGTGTCTCAACCTTGTCTAGCGATGTTGAGGTCTAAAGACAGGATGTTATGGGGTTGCAATAATGCTTCAAAAGAGGGATAGTCTACTTGCTCAAGAGGAAAAACTCCTTATGTATAAGCTTCACCGTATATATATTTTCAAAAAAAAAAGGGAAAAAATATAGAATCTCCAAAAGTGGACAGGCCTGATTGAAAAGTAAAATGCCTGCCGGAGTCTTTATACAAGGATAAAAAAGGGAAATTAATAAGAGCTTCAAAGTCAATCATTTGTAAGCTTGCAGCTGGATGACTTGGCTACACTGGTCATGCATCCGAGGATAGGTAGCTACATTGTTTACCGACCATTCTGTTCTCCATCTCCTCTTCTTGAGTTGGTTGTACTTGAACTTAGAAGGGAATATCCCTGCTCCTCGAGGACAGAGTTATAAGTCCGGGGGACTAGAGTTACCTTGTTCAGGGAGGTTGTTTCTTTGCTACTTTTGAGATGGGGAGCTATAATGTACAAGTAAAGATTCATAGTCATAATAATTTGTATATGTAGACTTGTTCTGACCTGACTGTTGAGAAGATCTAAATAGGAGTCTTATGGAACTTAGATGTTGTTAGGTTTTGAATCCATTTTCCATTAAGGTTCCACGACACTAATAATCCAAAGGTCTGACAAAGCTCCATACTACAATTTTATGAAGATAAGTTTAATACTCAAAATTATCCTAATTTCTATATTTTTCCTTTCTTTTTCTTTTATTCACTTATTCTCTAAATAAGTGCTTGCTAAGGGACTAGCAAAGTTAAAGCATAGGGGGATGATGAATCTGCAATTCATCATTTTTATTCATTTATTTTAGCTTAAAATCCCTTATAAAATACATGCACATATTAATAAATTCGTATTCTTACTAACTTGAATCTGTGTGTATATATTGTACATTTATGACTATTTTAACCTAAATAAATAAATGAAGATATAAAAGAAAAGTTAAGAAAATAAAAGACTATATATATGTAATACATATAGGCTGACCCGAACCCCTAGAAAAGGTCAAGATCTGACTTGATTGACCAGGAATAAAGTAAGGGGAGATATGGTCTTTAATCAGAAAATCCAAAAATGTTTTGTAAATACTTTTCGTTAATTCTGTGTATATTTTTATAAAATATACACTATTAAATTTGTCCATAAATTGAACTCAAATTAACAAGTTTCTAAACAAAAATTGTAAATAAAAATGTTCTCTAAATAATAAAAATACTTGTAAAATAAAATCGTGTATCAAATAAAAGTAACCACACTTGGAAAAAGCCATAAAGCGATAATTGAAAGACTAATTACGGATCCATATGAACTCAAATTGAATCAAACCCACTTCCATTTATTATAAATTAAATTATCTTTAAAATGGTTGTAGTTTCATAATTTTTGGAGTTACATTTTGAGAGACGATTTTCTTTGGTGGTTTTTGGAATATAATTTGAATATATGCCTTAAATAGACACCATTAAGGTAGCTAATTAATTTTTCATATTAATTATTTTTATTAATTAATTGAATTCTAAATATCATTTTTATTAATTAATGAATTTTATTTATTTAAATAACCACTAAATACATTCCTTTTTGTACATATCTTCCTTTTTGGTTTCTTCTTCTTTTTAATGGGTCTCCTCTCCTTCATTTTTTCCTTGATAAATCTTTTAGTGAGAGGAGTCTATTCTCCAAGATCCATCTTGTCATAGAGAGGTGCCTAGCTTCTGAGTCGTCCGGCGACAACGATTCAGTCCTCATCGAGGCCATTACGGTGATATCCGTACCCATTGAGTGAGATCCATTTTTTTGTCGCTTGCAATCTAGGTTAGTCGCAGTTTAATTTTTGCACTTTTAATTTCGTTGTCAATTTTTTTTAATTTTAGATCATGGCTTTTAATCGTAGTTCATTATTCTATCACATCTGATCCTATCCATCTCCGATTCTAATTTCATATCCACATCTCGATCTACCCACATTCCTATTCTATCTCACACGATCTCTCACCTCCGGTCACGTACGGTGGTCGGAGATCCGGTTCTCTTCCATCACGACCGCCAAGACCACCCATTCACTAATGCTCGTTTGATTTCTTATCAGACCGAGCCATCGTGCTTGAGTCGATTTGTTTGATTTCATTGCAGTTACAAGAAGTACAAAAAGAATTTCAAAAAAAAAATTACAGTTTCTGTTTTATAAAAAAATGGGGCAGCGTAAATAACAGTCACCGTCGCCATCTTGGACGGGCCGCCGCCCATCCTCCGCCTCCATCTGCTGGAGCCAGCTCGCTCCTCACTACGCCGCCACCTTCTTGGAGCCCCTTCCGTCGTGAGCTTCACCACTATCGGTCTACGCCTCTCCACAGTCACCTCAATCGTCGACCTAGTCGTGTGTCGCCTAGCCACCTACCCTCCTCCGCCTGCTCCATCCTTGCCTTCGTTAGCCGCATCGTCATCCGCCATTGTTTTCATCACCAAGAGCCATCTGCCATCATCCCGGCCTGCATCTGACTTCCCCACTATGTACCAACTGCCCGTCAACATCCTCTGCTCCCCGATCGTAGCCAACCATCGCTACACCCCTCAAGCCCTTCATCCGCGCTCTCACGTGGAGGCGCACAACTGCCGCTTCACCGATCGCCACCAACCGCATCTCTTGCACAACCAGTCGCCTACCAGCTGCCTGGCCTTACACCTCCTTGTCTGTCGTCCAGAAGCTCCTGCGCGAGGCCCATTTGCTCTCCAACCCTCGCACAGAGCTGTTCACCGACATGCAGCCCCACCAATCCACCAACCTCCCACTGTAGTTGCCATTATGCGAAGCCATAGCAGCGACCAACATCCGCCCACTGCCCTTGCTTAGAGGAGAAGGCAAGGGGCGGCGACGCCCCCCTTGGCTTCTGGAACGCAAGAACAATAACCCTAAGGGGAATAAAAATAAGTAAATTTTTTTGGGAAAATTGCAACTTTGCCCCCAACATTATTTATATTTGTAAATTAGCCCCTGCTAGCATTCAAGTACGTTTTTTGGGTAAATTGTGCTTCTTTTCATGTATTTCTATTAACTTTTTAAGCATAAATTTAGATATTTACATTTCAGTCCTTGTATTCCATACATTTATTTTGCTTATTCTTTTCATTGAAATAAATATTTTTGTTATTGAATAAATTTTGGATAAATAATGTTATACTCCTGCTATTGTCTCTTCATTGTATAAATTTTCTCATTGCATTTTATCATCATTTGTTATTATTAAAAAATAAAAAACATTGCATTTTTTCCCGTTTGAACTTTTAAATTCATAAAAATTCAAATATTGCATAAACAATTTTAAAAAAAATTAAATTATTTTTATTTTTATGCATTTTATTTCCTTTGCAAATATCATGCATTAATTGTTTTTAAATGCAAAAAATGCAAAAATTTAAAAATCTTATAAAAATCACAGAAAATTGTAGAAAAAATAAAAAATAGTGGTTCCACTTCCTTTTATAAATAATTTCTTCTAGTCTTTAGGAAAAATAATTATAGAAACTTTTGATTTTATTTTTTATCTTTAAATTACAAAACAATCCTTTCTGTTCACTATTTTCATTATTCCTTCTTTTTATTAATTTTGAAAATCCTAAAATATCTAAAAATACTTTAAAAATTAAATAAGTAGTAGAAAATTTGCTAAAGAACAAAAATAGTTTAATTGGACATTTTTGAGCATTTATACCATATTTGAAAAATCTCAAAAAAATAGTTTTGCATTTCTTTCATATATAAATTAGCTTTGAAAAATTAATATTTTTGGAAATAAAAAATTTGCAAAATTAAAACTACTAAAAATAGAAAATAAGAAAATAAAAAATAGAAATAAAAAAAATAAAAAAATCTACAAAAACAAAGATAGTTGGCATCGAATCTCCTTTTTCTTTTAATTGGTTTTTCAAATATTTGAATAACCCTCGGGATTTGTAGCCACCCTGAGTTCGATCATGTTAGTTATACAGGTAAATTAAATTGCAAATTTTCTTGCTACATTTTCTGTAATTACCAGCTTGAAAAGGAAAAACTATTTTTTTTTGTTGTGGGATCATTTGGGTTTCGACGACGCACTTTTATTTCAATAATTTAAAACTAAAAAATCTCTGTCAACAAGTCCTCAAGTGAGTGCCTCACATATGTGCTGGAAATTTACACAAATTCCTTGTTGGTTCTAAGAAACTACAAAGAGGCTCCCACACAAAAGGGAAAATTACATAGGGACCCTCTAGGTTTTGGTTATTGCAAATGGGTCCTTCAAAGGACCAATTTGCAATATTTATCGTTTTATTTTCATGCATTTTATTACATTTATGCCCCTCACACCGTTTCTTTCATATCTTGAGCATTTCAAATCCAAATTGAATGATTTTAGTTTCATTTTGATGCCTGTTTTATCCTCTTTCTAATGGCATTGATAATTTCCTGTTTTGACACTATAAAATGGGCTAATTTTTGATGATCTATAGTGTCTCGTGCTTGTTGATTTAAATGCCATTCATCATAGTTAATGCTCAAATCGATTCTGAAATTGATCTATATTTTCTTGCTCAACGAATTGACTAATTCACAGTATATTTGTATATCATTTCTTTGTTGGCATATCATTGCATACTCTATTCATTACATCTCATTTATTTGCACTTTAAAATCATACAAAACTGCATGTGTCATTCTACTGTGTTCTTACATTATTTTATCTCCATATTTTATCTACATATCATTTTACATTAAGACCAAGGTTTAGAAAATACTCGCTCATTACTTAATCAATAATTTTTGATAAATAGATAAAGAGGCTCATGTCCCTGTGTTCGGCCTTGGTATACTTGCCATGTAAATTAACTTCCACATATTCGAAAGTGTGGTTTTTGTTGGATCATTTTCACAACATATACTATGATAAAAGATGATCATTAACGTGGTGAAAATGCGGTTCACCAAATGTGCCATTGCTGGGGATACGACTCACCTTTATCAGTTTGTCGATTTTTGTTGAATTATTTTTTATTTGATAGTTTCAAAAATTGTAGGTCTTTTCATCATGTTGTTTCTGCATCATTTAATGATTAAATTTCTTGATATTTTATGACATCATTCTTTTGTAGCAGGGCCCATGAAGACCGAGGACACTCGATCTACATGGAGGTGTGGAGTTGGGAGCTCCCGTTGCGAGGAGCCGCAAAACAAAATAAAAAAGGATTCAAGGATGATTTTTATACATTTTTTGTTGTAAAAAATGTATCATGTGCATTTTTAGTTGTCTTCGTTTGAGGGATCACATGCGTAGAAAAAAGGTAGGCCACTCGATGATCTACGCCCCCCCACAAATCCCTGTATATTCACTCTCCCCACATCATCCTTCCATCTCTGTATATTCACACACACACCCCTCTCCCCCGCACATCCATCACAATGCATATACTCCCCCTCCTTCTATTCGTCTGCAAAAATTCACACTCCCCACCCTTCTAACCCTAACAGACACGAGCCCCCCAGCCTGAAATTATGCATCCGTTACTTAGGCTATTTTCATCCTAAGTATAGGGGGGACCCGACCCTTGCATCTTCCCTCTATCTGTCTTCTTATACTTAGGTCATTTTTGACCTAAGTATAGGGGGACCCTTTGAGTCAGTTTTGCTATATCTTCTTATATTTAACTAGAGCTATGGATTCAAATAACTTGTGCTATGAGGGTATATCAAAAGTTAAGTATAGGGGGTATATTGCATTTTATTGTATATATACTTTAGCCATAGCTAGTGTGTTACAACTTTTGGAAACTTTTTGATCTAGGTTAAAGTTTATTGGAGAACTGAGTTTTGAAAAATTCTTGTAAAACTCCTTTTAAAATTTGAGGGACTAACTTTTTGTAATTAACACTTTTCTCAAATTTTTTCATAAAAATCAGAAAAATTAAAAATTTTCTTTGGTAGAGTCTTTGACTACTAGGCTTAAAAATGAGTAGCAGTCATCAGTGAGGGAACTTTGGTCTCCCTTAGCAGAGTGGGTAGTTTAAAGGACATTGTTTATGTCTCTTTCCTCAAGTAACGAGTAGCCATCTAATGGTCCGTACTTACACCCATACTGGCTGGAAGTAGATGCAACTATTCATATGAACTTAGGCTAGTCAATATCTCTCTGAAGAGTTGAAAAAATGATGAAAAATTAAAATTCATAACAATTTGCAAAAGATAAAAATCACAAAATTCACTAACCAAGAAGTTGGTGTATTCCTGACACATTCACTATCACTTAAGGCTTAAGGATTTGAGGACACTTGATTTCAAAAATCTTGAGCATCTGAGTTAGCCAACCTTAGTTATTAGGATTTTCGAAGTTAATAATACATGCTTCCCTCGTTTGAAAGATTTGAGCGCTATATTGCACCCGTTATCTCTGCCTTCTAATGAATCTGATTAGCACATCACTTTCACAACTGCATGATTGATGAGATGAGTTGAGTTATAACTTGAGGAACTTGGACTAGTGATTTGAGTGTAATTATACTCGAGGATGGGATAAAGTTAATGAAGGGTTCAAGAAACATGAGTGTCTGCGAAACCCTAGCCAGAATGTGAATAGGTTTACATGCTATCGTTTGATATTTATGTATGTGCCAGGGTGTGATGAAACTTAAATAACTGTTCATCAGTGTGCACCAACTTTAGTAAAAGCAGCGGAGTGATGAAACCTAGTTTCATTATCATAAATCACAGTTATTAAACCCCTGGCTTAGAGTAAGTGTCAATAAAAAACAAATAAATCCTATTCATATCTGAGTCGTGGAATAAATTAAAAAAACAACAAATAACAAAATTAAAAATCGCAGTGTTTTTATCCTTTAAAAACGCTCAGAAAAATATTTCTCCTTTGATTTGACCTCATCTCGGTTTTTGGTCAGCATGAAACTTGTAGATCTCATCGAGATGTATAACTTTCATGTTTTCAGTGTTTCCAAATTCAGCCTCCTCCCTCATAATTCACTTTCTTTGTTGGAATAATTTGATTGGGCCACGTGGCGCTTTCTGGTTGCGCCACGTGGCCGCTTCTTTGTGCGCCACCCGCGCCCTCCTCTCCACCATCCGATCACTTTTGGGCGCTTTCATCCACGTCGTTCATCCCTGGGTTGTTCGCAACCGTCAGATCATAGCCTCCAACCACATCTTCACCAATCATTCCCGCCTTGTCTTCCTTCCGCCACGTGTCGTTTCTGTAACCACGTGATCGTCTTTCTCCCCTTACATCCTAGCCACTCCTTGCCGCTTCATTTCACACCCGTTCGATCATTCCCATATCAAATCGTCGTCGTTCGTCTGTGCCCTTCTTCTCCGCACACCACGTGGTGATGTACGCAGCCATTGATCACACTACCCTAAATCTAATCTGGGCCTCTCGTTAGTGCCCCCTTGTAGCCGTTGGATTGCGAGATCCAACGACCACGGGACCATCTTCTACCTCTGGAGCCCACTCGCCCATGTTCTCCACCTCACACGGAATCTGTGGCCTTTCCTTTTTCCCAACCTCATCTTCCACCTCTACCACTCTTTAATCTGCCCACGATGGAGCCCAATCATCCACCATCCTTGTGAGCCTCATGGGTTGCCACTAACCACTCTCCTTCGTGCCATATCCTCCACGCAATCCACTCCTCCCGTCATCAGAACCGCTACTCCCACTCCTTAAATATAATGTCTTCAGCGGCCTTCACCTTTGTCCGCCTTTACGAGGGGTGAGGCCCAACCCCACTCCACCTCCCTGTGACCGGGGGAGGTTCGATTGCAGCAACGACGACCTTTTGCCTTTGGTGAGACCCGCAACTGGCACGACTGCATTGCAGTGGCTCAGCTCCGCTCGAGCTACTCTTCAAGTCTGAATGAGTACAACGATAGATGGAGGTTCGCCTTGAACCTCAAGCCCAGGCTCTTCCTTCCGCCATATCCAAGGTAAGCCCTTCGATCCTTCTTTGCATTTTCCCCTAAATTTCTCTTAATTTATTAGGCTCGACCCGTCATCTTCACCCTCCATAGGCCATCACCTGAGCTTCACCCATCCACGGTCATCTTCACGCACCCACCAGCTATCCACCTTCCCTTCTCCATAAGCTGACCATCTCCGACCCATATGTTTCGTGCTTCACGACAGAGGAGCACCGAGTCTTCACCTCCTCCATCTGCATAGGCTTCCATTTCACCTGCACATCGCTTGCACTACTCTTCTGCACACTTCAGCTACATGGGAACTAACACTGCAGGTACTTTCGTTGAATGATCGGACCCATTGCTAGAGCAACCTTCGCATGCTCTGTCTCCGGCAGACGAGCATCGAAAGTCTCCTCCAGATCGTGCGATGTTTAGCCAATGCTTCCAGCTACCTCCACCAACCTCCAGGAAGCCTTATGGAGCTCAATCAAGCTCGGTGAAGATCGATGGAGCTCCAAGCACCTCGCCGGAGAACTGTTTCTACCGCCCTCCTCACAGAGGAGGAAGATCGCCAGAGCTTCCAGATACAGTCAGATTGCACAGATCAACGGCTCTTAACGGGACACGTCGATGATCCTGAAGCTCCCAGCTACCATCCGATTGGCAAGATAGGACGGTCCTTATCCAGCTACGTGTCAGTTCTAGGTGGCAGCACCACACTTCCAGGCTCGAGCCTGATTCGAAGCAAAACCATCGACCGAGCCATCTCCGAAGCACCAGTGCGCCCCCGAGCCCGCTCCGACGTTGCATAACGACCCGAACCTTGCCCTCACGTGCCTGGTCATGTGACTGGCTAGGAATTTTGCAAGGATACTCTGCTGTCTTCTACATATTGCAAATGGGTCCTGATAGTATGCAGAAACCACGTGCGCCTGGGGTATTTTGCACCCGACCCCCTGCAGGTTCTAATAATTGCAAGCATACCCTCGTGCATGTGGGTAATTTATAGGGAAGGTCTCACGCGAATTTTATTTACATTTTAGTCCCTCTCAGGGACCTATTTGTTAGGTATATCCATGTTTTCTTGCATTTATGCCCCTGGTTTCTTTCTAGCATATCATGAGCATCTGAGCTCCATTTCAGTTAATTTCAGTGGCGTTTCGAAGCTTGTTTAATTCTCTTTCTAATGGCATGTTATTTTTCTGTTTTAATACTTGTTGATTTTATTGATTAAATCTAATTAAGTAGTGCCATTTGTTCATAAATTTTCATGTTGTTAAAAAACTTGTCAATGAAAATGGCTTTATAAGCTTTTTCTAAAATTGACCACCATTTATTGCCCATTGATTCTAAATAATTTAGGCATGATTACGTTATTCTAATCTTGCATTTCTTTGCATATTACAAAGCCAATAAAAAGTGTCAGTTTCATGTGTCTGCATATGTTTGTTTTGCATGTTTGTTTGCTATTATTGACCTATGGATTTTCAATTCATCGCTTCAGTTAGGTATTAATAATCTGAATTCATACTTAAGAGGCTCGCATCCTTGAGTTTGACCTTGGGCTTGCCCAAATAAAATATAAATTGATCGCTTTGTTTTGATTGATTATTTTAAATCAAGCGGTCTTTGACGCGTCGATTCGTTCAACTACAACGCACTAAAACGACTTATTAAGAGGCCGAATTTTCTTTTCATCAAGTGGGCTGTTGCCAGGGACATGGCTCATCTTTTGTGCATTTAGATTTTTAATATTTATTTAAGTGTTAATTTTTAACTCATAGGTCATGTTGTTTACATTATTAAAATTTCTATCATGGATATCTAACTCTTATTTTTGTGGTAGGGCCCTTGGTGTTCAAGGAGGTGAGGAGTAGGTCTTCGCCACTACGAGGAGCTGCAGAAGCAACATTGGAGAAAAATCTAAGAAGAAAAAAATGTTTCTTGCATTTTATTCCATTTCATGTAATAATCATCTTTATAGCGGTCTTCGTTCAAAGACTCGCGCGTGTAATTGAACGAGATATTTGTGGTAGTGTGAGGATCGCCCCACTTGAGTGTTGACCTAGGATCTGGCACATGGTTATCCTTTATGATTGATCGTAGGTAGGACACACTTTAATTCTAGACACACGTAGACATCGCTTCATTTAGCCAAATTTAAAAGATGTTCTTCCTGCTAATAAAAGCATGTTAGGTGCGGTTTTTCATCGACTTGCATACACTTGGATTTGAATTTTAAATTCAGTCCGAGTTTTCATGAATTTTGTTCAAGGCACTGCATGTTTTCTCTCTTAGCGTAGATCATGATTTTTATCGACTGCATGGCTTTTTCTCGACCTCCCTTCCTGGTTTGATCACCTAGGTTAATGGAAATTGGGAATGAACGACAGACAATGATTGTTTGATTTATGTGCTTACCTTTAATCAGTGATAACCTTAAGCAAATAATTGGGACTATTAATTGCAAGTTGACCTAAAATGGAGTAAAATAATGTTTTGGGAGAGCAACACCCTTGTTTACGTAGGATGGTTTTATTTGACATTTTTCTCATGTAAACTAGAATATTTTAATCACCAATAAAAATGACAAGAAAAATAACCAACACTTGTTGGTTTCACGTGTGAGTTAATGAAATTAAAAGGGTATTGCATGCTTGTTTGAGCCTTAATTGCTCCGACACCCTCCCCTAGCCCTTAAGCACTCCATTCATCTCCGAAGATTCACTCGCCCACTTGTATATCCATCCTAACTTCTTCGTTCCCCTCGGGTCTCCCCAGCATCAATTATTCATCTTTCTACTTAGGCTATTCTCAACCTATATCTAGAGGGGAACCTGACTCCCCGTGATTTTTCTTACTCATCTTTCCTTTCCTTGATACTTAGGTTATTTCAGCCCTAAGTATAGCGGGCGACCTCTTCAGTTCATGTATATTTTTCTATACTTAATGGAGCTTTGGCTTTGTATCATCTAGTGATATGAGGATATAGAAAAGTCTAATTATAAGGGGTATACCATATATACAGTATTTGTACTTCAGCTATATTTTGAAAATGTTGAAAAAAATGGGCTAAAGTACAGTATTTTGAACTAAGTGGAAAAAATGTTTTCAAAGTCTTTCTATACTATGTTACACTACTTTTAATGATTTGAAAATGGGTTTTCACTTATTTTGAAAAATCGTTTGAGAAATGTTTGAAAAAAATCTATATGTGTGACATGGTTTGGAAAATGTTTTCTTGATTTCAAGGAAAGTGAGTCTAACTTGTTTTCTAACTCTAATAAAAAATTCATAAAAATGAGAAAAAACCAAAATCCTTTAAAAGTCCAAATTGACTACTAAACCCAAATAAATAGCCGCGTTCAGTAAGGGTTTTCCCTTAGCAGAGTAGGTGATTTAGAGGACATCACATAAGGCTCCTTCCTCAAGTAACTGGTTCCGACCTGTACTTACACCTATACTGGCTGAATGCAGATGCATCTACGCATTTGAGTTTAGACAGTCATTATGTCTTTTAAAGTCATCATAAAAATTTCAAAATAAATGGATGAAGGAGTTGAATTAAAATCCACTACATTTTTTCACATACGATCGGTGATGTTTGAGAACACTTAGTTTGAAAGGTCTTGAGATTTTGGTTTTACCAGCCTTAGCCATCAGGGTCTTAGACTTAATTATCCATATTTCCCTAGTTTGCTAGATTTGTATGCTATATTGCATGCTTAGTCTCTATCTTAAGAATATGATCAACACCTCACATACACGACTGTAGTTATGATGAGATGAGTTGAAATTTAACTTAAGGAACTGGGATGCGGGATTTGAGTTTGGACTCGATTTGATGTTACTCGAGGATGGGATAAAATCATTGATGGCTTCATAAAACCTGAGTGTCAGCATTTTTAGCCAGTATGCGAACTTGGTTCTTATACTAATCTCTTGACATCTACCTAAGTGCCAGGGTGTGAATAAAATAAAATGTTGATCAGTGTGCGCCAACTCTTGGTAAAAGCAGTGGAGCTAGCCAAAAATAAAGAAAAGAAATACCAATGTTGAAATAAGCTCTCTTTTCCACAAAATCAATCAAAAAAGAGATTCCACCAAAGGCGAGCGCTCCCAACCATTTCAAAGTATCCACTTGGACCACCGCAATTAGGACCAGGAGTCAGGCTTGCACCAAAAAAGTGCTCCGCATCGTAAATGCTACAAGTTTGGGTGTAGAAGGTATGATGGGTACTCAAAAAAGGCACACCCCTTTGTATTCACAGGAAAACAAGTGCAGACGACTCCAACTTCTCTTGACGGACGCAGTGATCAACACCAAAAAAATTGTATTGAGTAATAAGGCACTTGAGAGGATCCTTGTTCCAATGAGAGGGAGAGGAGAAATGATACAATCCCAAACCCTCCATCAATTGGCCTGCCATCTACACTTCTAAGTTTCACAACTAAAGAGATGGTGGATTGGATGCAACATTTGATTTATTCCCTAGTGTTGATGATTGGATCCTTTGGAGAATTTCGTGGATAAGAACTTTGGGTGACATTGTGACTCTACTCTCTTGATCACAGTCAACACTTAAGTTCATATCCTTAGTTATATGTATCAAGAGAGAGTATGGAAAAATTAGAGAAATTAGATACCTCTTGATTAAAGCTGGGTTGACCGTTGAAATTTCGAATCTATAAAAATTGAGAGTTCTTGAACAAATCAGATCTTGTACGTACATTCACGACGGCTCATTCATTTTCGTGATGCTCGGGGACGAGCATAATTTAAGTATAGGGGGTTTATGAAACCCAGTTTCATTATCATAATTCGTGGTTATTAACCCCCTAGCTTAGACTAAGTGCCAATAAAAACCAGATAAATCCTTGTTCATATCTGAGTCATGGATTAAATTTAAAATACAAAAAATAAAAAAAAATAAAAAATTATAGTGTTTTTAACCCTTAAAATTGCTCACAAAAATATTTCTCCTTTGATTTGACCTCATCTTCATTTCTGGTTAACAGAAAACTTGTAGATCTCATCGAGATCTACAACTTTCATGTTTTGAGTTTTTCCAAATTCAGCCTTCTTCTCCCTCATAATTCACTTTCTTTGTCGGAGTAATTTGATTGGGCCACGTGGCGCTTTCTGGTTGTGCCACGTGGCCGCTTCTTTGTGTGCCACCTGCACCCTTCTCTCCGCCGTCCGATCACTTCTGGGCGCTTTCATCCACACCACTCATCCCTCGATTGTTCGCAACCATCAGATCATAGCATCCAACTGCATCTTCACCATCCATTCCCGCCTTGTCTTCGTTCTGCCACGTGTCGTTTCCATCACCACCTGATCATATTTCTCCCCTTAGATCATAGATGCTCCTTCCCACTTCATTTCATGCATGTTCGATCATTCCCAGATTTAATCATCGCCATTTGTCAGCGCCCTTCTTCTTCGCACACCACATGGCGATGCCCTCAGCCATTGATCATGCCACCCTAGATTTAATCTGGGCCTCTCATTAGCATACCCCTCATAACCGTTGGATCGTGAGATCCAACAGCCACGGGACCATCTTCTACCTCCGAAGCCTCCTCGCCCATGTTCTCCACCTCGCATGCCATCCGCACCCTTTCCTTTTTCTTGACCTCATCTTCCACCTCCACCACTCTCCAATCATCCCACGATGGAGCCCGATCATCCACCATCCTCACGAGCCTCGTGGGATGCCAAAAACTACTCTCCTTCGTGCCATATCCTCCACGCAATCAGCTCCTAACGTCACCACAACCGCTACTCCCACTCCTTAGATACGTCGTCTCCAGCCGCCTTCACCTTTGTCCACCTTTATGAGGGGCGAGGCCTAGCCCCACTCCACCTCCCAGTGATAGGGGGAGGTTCGATAGCAGGCGCGACAACAACCTTTTGCCTCTGATGGGACCCGCAGCAGGCACGACTGCATCGCGGTGGCTCAGCCCCGCTCGAGCTTCTCTTCAAGGCCGGATGAGTACAACGATGACCGGAGGTTTGCCTTGAACCTCAACCCCAAGCTCTTCCTTCCTCCATATCCCAGGTAAGCCCTTCGATCCTTCTTTACATTTTCCCCTCAATTTCTCTTAATTTTTTAGGATCGAAATGTCATCTTCACCCTCCATAGACCATTACCCCAACTTCACTCGTCCAGGGTCATCTTCGCATACCCACCAGCTATTAACCATCCCTTCTCCATAATCTGACTATCTCCGATCCATATGCTCTGCCCTTCACACTAGAGGAGCACTAATACTTCACCTCATCCATCCGCATAGGCTTATATTTCACCCGTACATTGCTTGCACTACTCTTCTGCACTCTTCGGCTATATGGGAACTACCACTGCAGGTATTTTCGTTGAATAACTGGACCCATCGTCGGAGAAACCTTCGCATGCTCCGTCTCCAGCAGACGAGCATCGACAGTCTTCTCCAGATCATGATGGATTTAGCCAATGCTTCCAACTACCTCCTCCAACCTCCAGGAAGCCTCTTGGAGCTCAATCAAGCCCGAAGAAGATCGGCGGAACTCCATGAACCTCGTCAAAGATCTGTTTTTGTCGCCCACCTCGTAGAGGAGGAAGATTGGCAGAGCTGCCAGATACCTACGATTGGAGAGATCAACGACTCTTAACAGGCCACATTGATGATCCTGAAGCTCCCAGCTACCGTCCGATTGGCAAGATCAGATGGTCCTTATCTAGCCACGTGTCAGTGCTAGGTGCCAGCACTGCACCTCCATGGTTGTACGTCCTGAGACATGGCCGACCCTATGCCGAGCCTGATCTGAAGCAGAACCAGCAACCAAGCCACGTCCGCAGCACCAGAGCTCCCCCGAGCCCGCTTCGACCCTACAAAGCCACTCGAACCTTGCCCTCACATGCCTGGTCACGTGGCTGGCCGGGAATTTTAAAGGGATACTCCACCAGCTTCTACATATTGCAAATGGGTCCAGATAACACGCAGAGACCACGTGCGCCTGGGGTATTTTGCACCCGACCCCCTGCAGGTTCTAATAATTGAAAATATACCCCAGCGCATGTGGGTAATTTATAGGGAAGGTCTCGTGCGAATTTTTATTTACATTATAGTCCCTCCAAGGACCTGTTTGTTAGTTATTTTCATGTTTTCATGCATTTGTGCCCCTGGTTTCTTTTTAGCATATCTTGAGCATCTGAGCTCTGTTTCAATTAATTTCAATGGCGTTTCGAAACTTGTTTAATTCTCTTTCTAATGGCATGGTTATTGTTCTGTACACTTGTTGGTTTTATTGATTAAATCTAATTAAGTGGTGTCATTTCTTCATTAATTTTCATGTCGTTAAACAGCTTGTCAATGAAAATGGCTTTTAACCTTTTTCTGAAATTGACCACCATTTATTGCTCTTTGATTATGTATAATTTGGACATAACTGTGTTATTCTAATCTTGCATTTCTTTGCATATTATAAAGCCAATAAAAAGAGTCAGTTTCATGTGTCTGCATATGTTTGTTTTGCATGTTTGTTTGCAATTATTGACCTATGGATTTTCAATTCATCACTTCAGTTAGGTATTAATAATCTGAATTCATACTTAAGAGGCTCGTGTCCCTGAGTTCGACCTTGAGCTTTCGACCGCTTTATTTTGATTGATTATTTTAATTCAAGCGGGCTTTGACGCATCCTATTCAGCCAACTACAATGCACTAAAATGACTTATTAAGAGGCCGAATATGTGGTTCGTCATGGAGCTAGCCAAATATTGAAATGAAAATTTGATAGAAGTTCTCTCAAACAAGAAAAAAACACTATCATTACAATTATAAATTCAAATGAGCTTCCACCAAAGGTGATCACTCCCAACCATTTCATAGTGTCCACTTAGACCATAAGCTATTCGGACTAAAGAGTCGGGCTAGCACCAAAAAAAGGGCTTTGCATCATATAATGATATAAGTCCAGGGGTCGAAGATATCTTAGAAACTCAAAACAGACACACTTTGGTGTACTCCTAGAAAACAAGTGCAGACGACTCCAAACTCTTTTGATGGATACATTGATCCACAAACAAAACTACACATTTGTTGAGTAATAAGGCACTTGAGAGGCCCCTTGTTCCAATGCGAGGGAGAGAAAAATAGATACAATCCATGGCCTCCATCATCTGTCCATCCATCTACACTTTCAAGTTAGACAAACTAATGAGACGGTTGACTGAAACAAGAACTGACTTATTCCCTAGTGTTGAGGATTAGGTCTAGAGGAGAGTCTCCTGGACTGGAACTTTGGGTGACATCTTGACTCGACATTCATGATTGAAGTACACTAATTTTCATATCCTTATATTTTATGTACAAAAAGAGAGTCTGATAATTAGAGAGATTGATTCCTTTTAACTAGAGCTTGGTTAAGCCCATAATTTTACTATCACTCTAATTGAGGGTCTTAATGCAAATTGAGCCTTGAAAATTCACATGCACTGTCAGGAATTAATCCGACTCCTTCATTCTCTAGATGCTCGAGGACGAGCATGGTTTAAGTATAAGGGTATGATGAATAAAAGACACATCATCATAAAATCTATTTATTATTCTACTTGCTTACACAATTCAGTAAAATGCACAATTAAATCATTAATATTAACTTGTAATATAGTGTGAACAATGTGTGTATAATTAACCTATATTTTCTAACCTTAATTTATTGTATTTAATTACCGACACTTTTTCATTATTTTCTATTTTATTAAAAATTCCTAAAAAGTAGGTTAAATATTATCTATATTCGTTTTCCTTTTAAAAGAAATTAAAAAGACTAAAAATATCAAAACCACAAATTAAGTGTTTTTATGTAATTAAAAATGCATGCAAAAATTCATCTTTGTACAAATAACTTCTTTTCGATTATCGACCAACACAAAACATGTAGGTTTCATTGAGATCTACAATTTTCATGTTTTGACTTTTTATTGATTTGGCATCCTACTATATCTTTTGGAATTTCCTTTATTTTTCTTTTTTCTGAATTTTCTGTAGCAGCCACGTGGCGCCCTCTAGGCCACCCACATGGACACACCACCTCTCGCCACCCGACCTTGCTTCTTGGTCGTTTGACTACCCACACACACTTGCATCTTGACCCTCCATCCACGCTCTCTCCTTAGCCCTATGATCTGATCCCAGATCAGATAAAGGCCACCCACTCCCGCCTTCGTCTCAGCCATTCGATCTAACCGCATCTTGTGGCTTACAAGCAGTCACATCATCTTCCCTCTTTCCACCATTGATCTATCCTTATGCCCCACATCTTAGCCATTCACCTCCGTCTCGCCGATAGCCGCTGGATCTGATCCTCTGATCTAATCTGGTCCCTCTGCATGCACCCAAATCGGAGTCGTTGGATCGCAAGATCCAATAGCTTTGCCTCATATTCCTCCTCCAAAGGCCCCCTTCCCCCATCCGTTACAGCTTGGAGCCAACCACCCCCCTTCCATATTTAGAACCTCATCTGGCCACCTCTCTGCTCCCTAAAGGCCTCCCCGTGTAGCCTTCACACCCCTCTTCCTCACGAGACCATCAAGACCATCAGCCCATGTCCCCTTCCACTTCAATTCACATGTTACATCTCCGCCTCCATCACCTATAACTGACCATCGCCACCTACAAATAGCCTCCCTCTACCTCCTCCTACTCTCGTACACCAATTCATGGGTTGAGGCCCTGCCTCTCATGCTCCTCTGGTGACAGTAGAGGACTAAATTGGCATGGCGATGATGATCTTCATGCCTAGTACCCATGGTCCCAACCATGTTGTGGCACCTCTGGCCTGCTGAGCACCCCGTCGTGGCTACGTGGGTCATGTGATGACTAGAGATCCCCTAGGGATCTCAACCTGAGCCTTTGTCCATCATTCTTCCTCTTCGATCTCCAGGTGACTCCCTTTTATTTTTCATGAGTTTCCTCTGATTTATTTCTCCACATACACTCCAATTCACCAAGCACCAACCCCCCTATCAGCTCCGCCATTCGTCCTTCATCCTCGTGCCACCTTCGATCGCCACCTTTCTCTTCTCCAAAACCAAATCACCTTCACCCCCTTTTTCTCCAATTCACCAAGCACACACATCTCTTCGATTGTGCTAACATTGCAGGAACTTCAATGGTTGGAGCCAATGCCTCCTTTCCGATCTCCAGCTCTGCCTCTGGTGATGCGACATTGGCAACCTTCGACAACTATCCTCACGACTTCCTGTCATGACCGCCATATTCGCTAAGTGACAACCAAGCTTAGGCGACCATTAGTTAGCACGTAGCAACACAGAGGTGCTCTGGCAGTCTCTGGTTGACATGCGAGCCCACACCGAGCCATTACGTAATAAATATTATTGCAACTATCATTCCTTGATCTGAAATGAAGAATAGCTAATTTTCATAATAGGTCCCTTAGTACAATTAGTATTTTTTACCATGGTCGTCTTAATGATCGTACAAATGTTGATTCAATTATTGAATCATAGAGGATGGTGCTTGGATGAAGATATAAAGAGTTAGATTGAGGACTCATCAAGCACCATTAAATGATTATTGAGTGATGATCTCCAGCCTAAGATGGAGATGGAAATACATTCTCTGAAGGGCTGATATCTAACCGACCTCTTGATGTTGGTCCTCTGTAGAGGAATAGAGATCCTGAGGTATTAGATAAGTTAGGTCAAAGAGTTGACTTAACGAGATCGAGATAACCAAAGTCCTATGTCGTATGCTGTCATGATATAGGCGCACATCCTCTGACCGGAGACAGAAGGGTTACTATATGTCTGAGTATGCACATTTGGCTGACCAATAGGTCGATGACCTAATCAAGGTCTATAGACAGGAGCACTGGTGTGCTATAAGGTATATGAGTAATACGATCTCTCAAAGGGATCATACAGGTTCAATTACTGAACCAGAAGACATGAGCTCACTCATGAGATATTGGGAAGAATCAAATTCTATGCACGGTCATATCGCTTTGGAAGCTTGACTAAATTTGTAGGTTTGATATATGCTTTTGGAAAGTATATGATCAACAATTGGGTAGGATATATGCTTTTAGAAAGTATATGATCGATACCAACTCCCAATAGCCAAATGAAA
Source organism: Ottelia alismoides (assembly GCA_037367405.1). NCBI lineage: Eukaryota > Viridiplantae > Streptophyta > Magnoliopsida > Alismatales > Hydrocharitaceae > Ottelia > Ottelia alismoides. Next base: position 1,435,052 of record JAZKJV010009256.1, on the reverse strand, counting down.
AACTTAATGATAAAACTGTAAAGTAGACAGTGTAAGATCTTATACTTCGGGTTTATTCTGGGTCTTCCAGTATGCATGATGTACATGTATTACTAATACCTGAGGGTGATTTGATCATAAACGATTGTATAACCATGACACGTCAATTCCCAGGGAGTGATGAAACGGGTCTGGATTTTAGTGACTCCTATCAGTAGAGAAGTAATCTGATCTTGGTATAAAATGTTGGACATCGATCTGAATGTGATTAAGATGCAATAAGAAGATTAGGTTTGCGGTCTTGATTTAATCAAGCATCTATGGGATGTACGCAAGATTTGGATTTGAGATGTGATCTCAATATCTAAGTCACTATACATGGAACAATACAATCGCATTGTCCTTATCTTCAAGTATCCGCGGAGAAAATGCATTATCCTTGAAAGAGTTCAGGATAATTTCTTTTTTGATATATGTATACAGGCATTGAGGAAATGGATAAGTAAATGTGATTTAATTATCATGAATAATATGAATTTCATTCATATTATAAGGAGATTTATCTAAGATAATTAAATATGATTTAATTATCAAAGATGTAAATAATGTGAATGTAATTCATATTATTTGAGCACATGAGAATAAAGATCTAAGATGATTAAATGCGATTAAGTTATCATGGATATGAATAATGTGGATAGCACTATCCATATTAATCATATATATTATAAATGTGATTTACAATATATAAGAGAGAGCTATTTGAAACTTACATTTGTTAATTAAATGTTGATGTGAATTGGATTCACATTGGACAATTAATTGAAAATGTAATTTACATTTTATTTTAGTTTGTGAATGTGATTCACAAATTTCCAATGGCAAGATTGCAATATTCACACAATGAACTATTTTTGTAGAATAATTTACAACAAGTGTTGTAAATCTTGGAGATTTCCATGTAATAATGTAATCTCAAGACACCTCATGAGATTACATGAGATTGCCAACATGTCCCTTATTATGGAAGGAGGCAATCTTCATTCCATATTCTACATGCTTGATTGATTTAAGTTGGGATTAATTTTTTTTGATTTTTTAATATATTATTAATATAAAGTAATTTAATTATTGTTATCTATTTTAGCAACGAAAAATATCCATTAAAAGAAACACAAATCAATGTGAGCCATTGGATTTATATAGTCCATGGATTGAGATCCATGGATCGCAAAATATTATAAATAGAAGGGCACCCCTTGCTCTTCAAGATGACTAAGAATAATGCTCTCTCTCTCTCTCTCTTTCTCTATACGCCATCTCTCCGTCTCTCTCTTGTAGCCGTCCACCATGATGCTCTAGAGAGTCTCCATCGCCACAACGTCGCCATTATGCTATCGGGTTGATTGCTCATGGATCACCGTCTCCTTCAGTGCGCCTCACTTGTGAAGAAGACGACGCATCTCTTTTGAAGAGATCAGGAGATTTGTCACTTGGATCATCAACCAGGATTGCAAAATGCACGTGTTTCATCAACACGCTCGCAAGCGTCTCCTCCGTTGGATCGGACTTGAGACAGGAGGTCTCTTGGATCCCAACCATGCTTCAAGAGGTAACCCTAATACTTATTTGTGATTTAAATAAAATGATCCGAGAAGTGTTTTTGGATCATGTGGTTTCGTCGCATGAAGAATTTTAAATACTGCTGCCTCAAGCAACTAGTGAGACTAGTCGCTCATGATCGCATTCGATGCGATCCTCTTTCTTCCGTGATGCACTTAAGTATCCTACCATATCCTTCAAGTGGTATCAAAGCCTTAGGTCAGAGATTTCGTATACGATCCATCAATCAAGGACGACTTGGGCTCGTTAGGGTTTGCGAAATTTTATCGCATTTCATTCACGCATCCCTTTTTGTGGATATTTTCGTCTATGTTTAAATTCTTTAAACACAAAATTATCACTTGTATTTTTTATCCATCGAATAAGGAAACCGTGGGATTTGAGTTTGCATGATTTTGAATCCGATTGCTCAAGTTATGATCATTTTAGTGAACATGTATCCATTGTTTCGGGGATTGTGAATCTTTAAGTAATTAAGGAGTTAATTAATGTTTTTAAACGTCTAAAAATACATAAAAATCACTCAGGTTCTGTTGTAAATCAAATTAGCAAATAATGGAAACTTATTTTGCTTGATTTGGATTTAAATTGATTGAGATATGTTAATTTTAGTATGTGGGGGTCACTGCTGGAAATTGCATTCCTAATCAAGAACCTTGTGATTGTCATTTAATCAATTAGTAAAATTAATGTTTAATTTCTGGAATAATTATGGATAAGTGTTTGAGAAATATTTGATTGATAATTATTTCCTTAAATGACATTTCCTTAACCAATAATTTATTAGATATGATCTAGATCACAATTGGTTACATGATCTTCTTCCAACAAACAAAGTTGCTTGAATATGATTGGTGGATTTGTTTAGCAAATATCCATATAATGTTAATAAAAAATGTTATTATTATTATATGGTATAACTTCGATTGAAAAATCGATTATCATCTCAAGTACAAAGTGATCTATTTTGCGTTATCCTTTCCCGAGACAGATATGGTGTCTAGTCGGGGAGCGTTGGGGTAGCAGGTTGCACCGTATGTGGTCTGTCCCACTCCCGTTAATACTGGCCATAACAACGGATAGGGTTGGTATAATGCTTAAGAAATCATGATGTATTTCTAATTATTAAAATTTGAAATGATATGTATTTAAGATAATACCATATTTCAAATAACAATAAAAGAATGTTTGTTGGACATTAATTGGATCATTAATTTAATATGATTAGATTAATTGGAATCCAATTAAAATTAAAACACTCTATTGTGATTAGAATTGTTATTGCCCTTGTAAGAATTAATTGTAATGAATATGATTCATAATAATTAATTAGAATTTGAATATGATATGGAGGATCACATAAGTGACATCCATGGTCTCCCGTCAAGGCGAAGGGTTCCGTTGCCAGGGATTGTATGCAGGAGATGCCTATCCGAAGTGACAGCTCCTGCATACAAGTGCATCTGGATCGGGCTCTTTGCTTCTCTAAAGAGTAAGGACGTATTCTTAGTGACCCCAATATTGGGTCCTCATATTATTGGGGCGATATTGGATTGCGCATAGAGAGTTGTATTCCTATTGACGGTTGGTTCAATTTATGACGGGTCAACATCACCTGAGGGGTGGTGGGCTTAGGTGTTAAAGACCGAATTGGGAATGCAAGTTGGACTTGCAAGGTGGAATGTGTTCCCATTTCTTTTTATCCGAGTTACAGGTTTTCATATTATTGGGATGTGACAAAGATAAGGAAGGAGATCTCAAATCTTGTTGAGATGTAATGGTAAGTATATCTCTTACATTGAATGTGATTAAGGGAATGAACTTTAAGTGTTGACAAGGCAAGACAACTTTGATATAAAAATTCCTAAATCAAGGTAAAATATGATATGTACATTTATGCAAATTTCTATTTCAGATAATCCTTCATTAGACCCACTCAGTATTATACTCAATAATAACCAGTAAAATATAATGGATTGGATCCACGATGAAGATATTGTACTTGCAGTTGGACTCATAATGTATGTGGTTGCAATGTGCATGTTTCCTCATAATAATGAGGAATGACAATTAAGTAGACAATAGGACTACAACTCTAGGGTTTGTATGTATCTATAGTCTTGATCTCTCATCGAATGTACTTTGGAAGTGGCATGTCGATGATGATCACAATTATCAAATAATCCTTACAAAAGTCTAAGAAGATGTTCTGACATACATATGTTCTCTTTACATTTAATCATGAATGTCATGGTTCACTGCATCATGTAGAATGGTGGCTCTATAAAGATGATGTCTTCAAATTGTTTGAGTACCTACCTGAACCTTAGTCTTTAAGAGTTAAGATGTTTGCAGATATGATGAGTGTCATCATTCTACTATCTATACTCTAGTAATTCATGAAGCTTTATAATATTCATATTGTATAAATGGAATGAAGCATGTATAAATGTAAAAAACTCTTATATTGAAATCTTTTGTATTCAACATAAGAGTTCATTTGTCTTAAGCAATGGTTGTTTAAGGATGAAGGGAGCGTAGTGGAAGCATGGGTCGGACAAGTGGTGAATCTCCTGATATCGTCACATGAGATCCGACGTGGAGGCGCATCGAAGGTTACAAAGATCCACGAGCAAATACTTCGACAGTATAACTACGATGCAATGATGACAGCGACTCTCTCAAGGGCTCCATGGTGGACGGCCACAAGAGAGAGAGGGAGAGAGCATTTGGCATGTAGAGAGAGAAATGGAGAGAGCATATGTCTTAATCGTGTAACTCGAAGAGCAAGGGGTGCCCCTTCTTATATAGGGTTTTGGACACCATGGATCTCAATCCATGGACAACACACAATCAATGGTTGAGATTGATTTGTGTTTCTTTCAATAGCCATGATGTTGTTGTAAAACACAATAATAATTAATTAAATTTAAGTAAATATATATCGATAAATCAATATAACTAATTTCAAATTAAATTAATTAATCAATCTTGGAGATAATGAGAAGATTGATCGTATCCCCTAAACAAAGGGGAGAACGGGTCTATCTCCTCAATATCTCATGAGATCTCATTATCTCATTATATCTCCAAGATTTCCAACAACACTTGTTGTAAATTATTTCACAAGAATAATTCATAATTATCTTGTGATATTGCAATCATGCCGTTTGAAAAATGTGAATCACATTCACATCCCAAGACAAAATGTAAATTATTTTTTCAACTAATCATCCAATGTGAATTCAAATTACATCAATAATTAATTAACAAATATAAATTATAATAGGCTCTCTCTAATATTTTATAAATCACAATTATAATATATCTGATTAATATGGATAGTGCTATCCACATTATTCATATCCATGATAATTAAATTACATTTAATCACCTTGGATCTCTTATTCTCATGTGCCCAAATAATATGACTCACATTCACATTATTCACATCTTTGATAATTAAATCACATTTAATTATTTTAGATAACTCTCCTAATAATATGAATCAAATTCATATTATTCATGATAATTAAATCACATTTACTTATACACTTTCTCAATGCTCGGATACATGTATAAACAATGAAATTATCCATGAACTCTTTCAAGGATAATATGTCTTCTCTGTGGATACTTGCAGATAAGGATAGAGTGATTGTATTGTTCTACGTATAGTGACTTGGATATTTAGATCACATCTCAAATCCAGATCTTGCGGACCTCCCACAGATGCTTGATTAAATCAAGATCGCAAATCTAATCTTTTCATTACATCTGAATCACATTCAGATCAATGTCCAACATTTGGACTAAGATCAGATTACTTCTTTGAGAGGAGTCACTAAAATCCAGACTTATTTCATCACTACCTCAGAATGGAAGTGTCATAGTTATACAATCGTTTATGATCACATCACCCTCAAGCATTCCTAATTCCTATACATTGAGGGATATGGGATAATCCTCAAGCGCATCATAGAAGCGTGAGCGTCGTATCGTACGACGAGGAACGACTAGTCTTACTAGTTGTTCTATGCAGCAGAAATTAAAAAAAATCATGCGACAAAACCACATGATCCAAGAACACTTCTCGGATCGTTTCGTCTAAACCACAAACAAGTAATAGGATTATCTCTTGAAGCGTGGTTGCGATCGAGTCTCTAAATGAAGAGACCTCCTGTCTCAAGTCCGATCTGACGGAGGAGACGCTTGCGAGCGCGGGGATGAATCACATACTTCTCGCAATCCTGATCTCGACACACGAGATCTGACGTCTTCTTCACGAGCGAGGCACACCGAAGGAGATGGAGATCCACGAGCAAACGACTGGGCAGCATAACGACGACGCTGTGGTGATGGAGACTCTCTCTAAGGCATCCATGGTGGACGGCCATGAGAGAGGAGGAGAGAGGGCTGACCTCTAGAGAGAGAGAGAGACCTATGTTCTCTTTTGTGTGTAGAAGAGCAAAGGGGTGTCTCTCCTTTTATAATATTTTGGGATCCATGGATCTCAATCCATGGACAAACAAATCCAATGGCTCTCATTGATTGTGTTTCTTTTAATGGCTATGATTTGTGTTGGTAAAAACCAACAACAATTAATTTAATTTAGATTAAATCTATATTGATAAATCAATATCAATCAATCCCAAATAAAATCAAGTAATCATGGAGATTATTGGAATGAAGATTGCCTCCTTCCATAATATGGGATTTGGTGGCAATCTCATGTAATCTCATGATATCTTATGAGATTACATTATTCCAAGAAAATCTCCAAGATTTACAACAACACTTGTTGTAAATTATTCAACAAAAATAGTACATAATTATTTTGTGAATATTGCAATCTTGCCATTGGAAAATTTTGAATCACATTCACAACCCAAAATAATATGTAATTTACATTTTCAATTTAATGTCCAATGTGAATCCAATTCACATCAACATTTAATTAAAAATGTAAATTACAAATAGCCCTCTCTTATATATTGTAAATCACATTTATAATATATATGATTAATATGGATATTTCTACCCACATAATTCATGTCCATGATAAATAAATCACATTTAATCATCTTTGATCTCTTTTCTCTTGTGCCCAAATAATACGAATCACATTCACATTATTTACATCTTTGGTAATTAAATCACATTTAAATATCTAAGATAAATCTCCTTTTAATATGAATCAAATTCATATTATTCATGATAATTAAATCACATTTAATTATCGACTTTCCCAATGCTCGGATACATATATCAAAAATAGAATTATCCACGAACTCTTTCAAGGATAATGCACTCTCTCAGCAAATACTTGGAGATAAGAACAGGGTGATTGTATTGTTCCACGTATAGCGACTTGGATATTGAGATAACATCTCAAATCCTGATCTCGGGCCTCCCATAGATGCTTGATAAAATCAAGACCGTAATTCTAATCTTATCATTGATTTTGAATCATATTGATCTCAATATCCAACATTTGGACTAAGATCAGATTACTTCTTTACTGATAGGAGTCACTAAAATCCAGACCCGTTTCATCACTCCCAAGATATGGAAGCGTCATGGTTATACAATCGTTTATGATCACATCACCCTCAGGTATTCCCAATACCTGTACATCCTGCATACTGGAATACTCAGAATAAACTTGAAGTATATGATCAATTTTACACTGTCTACTTCAGAGTTTTATCATTAAGTTTCTCATTCGATCATTTGGGAATCGGTATCGATCATATACTTTCCAAAAGCATATATCATACCTAGGTCTTAATTATATACTTTCAAAAAGTATATATCAAACCTAAAAATTCAGTCAAGCTTCCAAAGCGAGACGACCGTGCATGGAATTTCATTCTCTCCAATATATCATGAGTGAGCTTATGTCTTTTGGTTCAGCAATGAACCTGTATGATCCCTTTGAGTGACTGTATTACTCATATGCCCTTATATGCACACCAGCGCGCCGGTGTATAGACCTTGATTAGGTCACCAATCTATTGGTCTACCAAATGTACATACTCAGACATATAGTAACACATCTGTCTCCGGTCAGAGGATGTGTGCCTATATCATGACAGCATACGATATATGACTTTGGTTATCTCGATCTCGTTAAGTCAACTCTTTGACCTAACTAATCTGACTCCTCTGAATCTCTTTTCCTATGCAGAGGACCTGCGTCAAGAGGTCGGTCATATATCAGCCTCACTGAGAAAGGATTGCCATCTCATACTCAGGTTGGAGATCATCTCTTAACAATCATTTGATGGTGCTTGATGATTCCTCAATCTAACACTTTAGATATTCATCCAAGCACCAGACTCAATGATTCAATACTTGAATCAATAGCTGTATTATCATCAAGATGGCCATGGTACATAACCCTAATTGTACTAAGGGACCTATTATGAAAATTATTTATTCTTCATTTCAGATCAGGGAATGATATTCGCAATAACATTTATTGTATAATGGCTTGTCATGGGATCGCATGTCCAACAATCTCCCACTAGTGCAAAGAGCCATTAATGGGCTAATCGTTTAAACCCACACTCATGTGACAATCATAGGCTATTTAGAAAATAGCTAGGTAAGCTGACCAGTCACTCTGTTCCCAAGAGACTACGCCAAGTCCTTTTACGGCAGTTGCATTCCCCTAGTGACATTGCTCGCATCCAATACGAATGTTGCATCTTATGCAACCAATACTCAATTTTGTTATAGTGTTCTTGACACTATAGCTCGACAATTATTATAACCATTATGCCCATAATCCTTATCAAAAAACATGTATACCTACAGATCTCTATCTCCTAAGGTATCTATAGTTAAGACCGTTATAGATCACTATCTACAAGGTATTAAACTTTTGAAGATAATACTTTGAGATCAGTATCTCTACGTTTCATCATCTTTGAAGATATTGTTATTACTGCAATCAAGTGTTTTATTCCATAGTAGGATTAGTAACAGATTACTACTCCTACTGCATGGCAGACATCTGGCTCTTTTGCACATCTAGCATATACTCAGCTTCTCGTAACTGATGTACAAGTGCAAGCAGTTCTAGCATTCACTTCCTCAACTCTTTGAGGTGCTATCCCTTTAGATAGGTCATTACCATATCTTAAGAGAAGGAAGCCTTTCTTGGAATTTTCTAGAAATGGGAATAAGTCCAAGGTGTACTACTAATGTGACGATCCCAATACCCTCTTCTCTTTGCATCTGAACGACTTCAGAACTAAGATCTAAGTGGTATCCTTGAGATCATATCTCAAGGTATGGAACAACCAAATTATAAAACACTTATTATTATCCTTATACCATTCCAAATGATTAGAATAATATCTACATTTAGCACGATGAACACAATGGCACTCCCACTAAGCTTCACATGGTTCATTAAGATTTTATCTGAAATCATAACATTTATAATATCATCAAATCTTATTTTCCAACTACAAGAAGCTTACTTAAGTCTAAAGATGGAGTTCTTTAGCTTGCACACCTTGCTTTCCTCAAGCATGAAGCCCTGGGGCTACATCATATGAATATCTTCAAAGAGGTATTCATAGAGGAATGAGATCTTGACTCACATCATGAAGATGTCATAGTCAAGTTGTGTAGCTATAGTTAGCAATATTCTGATCGGTTAAAGCAAGGTCACTGGAGAGCAAGTCTAATCGCAAGCGATGTCTTCCCTTCGGTGTGTAGCTCAAGGCTACGAACCGTGCTTTGAAGGTCTCTACCTTCTCATCATGTTCCCTCTTTCTCTTGAAGATCCATTTACACCATAATGGGTCTTACCCATATAGTTGGATCCTCGAGGGTCTATACACAACATTTGTATATGAAGTATACTTTAGACTTTATTGCTAACATACATCTTTCCATGATATGATCATCAGAAGTATGATCACATGAAGTCAGATCATTGTCATATTTAACTGACACATGGAATCCATCCTCAAACTTATTTGAAGAGGTATTAATGTTTCATCTTTAATTATCTATTTAATTTCCGATTTCAGGAGCCTTATTATCTTCTCAAGATTAATTGAGTTCCTTTACTTCATTTTCATCTTGATTTTCAAGAGAGTCATCCTCTAAGAATCACATTCTCAGAGATGAGATCCTTTAAGAATCTCAAGGTCATAAAGTAGGTATCCAATACCATCCTTTATTTTCCTAATGAAGTAGCACTCTCCAGTGCCAGATTCCAGCTTAATCACATGGAACCTTATTAAGGATATATATAATGTAGTCTCTACCCCATATATATATATATATATATATATATACCTGGAAACTAAGAGATAATTATGCAAAGATTAATCATTGATCAAATCATGTCACACATGATCAATTATATCTCCCTATAACTCTATTGAGTTAAGGTTCATTAGGAGGATTGAGATAGGAATGATATTCACACCTCCATAAGATATTCCTTGAATTCATCTAATAGGTACAAGCTACCTTGATTAGATCAAATTCATTTCATCTTCCTTCAACCTTTGGTTCAAAACCAAAATTGTGAAATCTTTGAACATTTCAAAGTTTTCTAAGTGAAGAGAAGAAATCTCATATCACAAATAATCATTAATAGCTATATCATATCCATAATGTTTATTCTCATATAGATGATTCACATACATCAATATGTATGAGATCTTGAATACCTTAACATCTTACACCATTCTAAAAAGAAAGGTGTATTGGACATTTTACTTTGAATACAATATTCTTAAGTATGCAAGTTTTGAAATTTTAGACATTCTAAAGTTTCATCTCTTACTTGTCTTTTGATCTCATCAACAGACATATGTCCAAAACATGATGCCAGATCCGTCGGAGGAGACGCTGCGGTGATGGATACTCTCTCTAGGGCATCCATGGTGGACGGCCATGAGAGAGGATGAGAGAGCGCTGATGTGTAGAGAGAGAGAGAGAGATACTTATGTTCTTTTTGTGTGTAGAAGAGCAAAGGGGTGCCTCTCCTTTTATAATATTTTGGGATCCATGGATCTCAATCCATGGACAACATAAATCCAATGGCTCTCATTGATTGTGTTTCTTTTAATGGCTAAAATTTGTATTGGTAAAAACCAACAACAATTAATTTAGTTTAGATTTAATTTGTATTGATAAATCAATATAAATCAATCCCAAATTAAATCAAGCAATCATGGAGATCATTGGAATAAAGATTGCCTCCTTACATAATATGGGATTTGGTGGCAATCTCATGTAATCTCATGATATCTCATGAGATTACATTATTCCATGGAAATCTCCATGATTTACAACAACACTTGTTGTATATTATTCAACAAAAAATATTCATAATTATTTTGTGAGTATTTCAATCTTGTCATTGGAAAATTGTGAATCACATTCACAACCCAAAATAAAATGTAATTTACATTTTCAATTTAATGTCCAATGTGAATCCAATTCACATCAACATTTACCTAACAAATGTAAATTACAAATAGCTCTCTCTTATATATTATAAATCACATTTATAATATATATGATTAATATGGATATTTCTATCCACATAATTGATATCCATGATAATTAAATCACATTTAATCATCTTGGATCTCTTTTCTCTTGTGCCCAAATAATATGAATCACATTTACATTATTTACATCGTTGGTAATTAAAACACAATTAATTATCTAAGATAAATCTCTTTTCAATATGAATCAAATTCATATTATTCATGATAATTAAATCACATTTAATTATCCATTTTCTCAATGCTCGGATACATATATCAACAATAGAATTATCCATGAACTCTTTCAAGGATAATACACTCTCTCAGCGAATACTTGGTGATAAGGATTGGGCGATTGTATTGTTCCACATATAGTGACTTGGATATTGAGATAACAAATTAAATCTAGATCTCGGGTCTCCCATAGATTCTTGATAAAATCAAGATCGCAAATCTAATCTTTCTCATTGAATCTGAATCATATTCAGATCAATGTCCAACATTTGGACTAAGATCATATTACTTCTCTATTGATAGGAGTCACTAAAATCCAGATCCATTTCATCACTCCCTAGGTATGGAAGTGTCATGGTTATACAATCGTTTATGATCACTTCACCCTCAGGTAATCCCAATACCAGTACATCCTGCATACTGGAAGACTCAGAATAAACCTGAAGTATAAGATCAATTTTACACTATCTACTTCAGAGTTTTATCATTAAGTTTCTCATTCGATCATTTGGGAATCGGTATTGATCATATACTTTCCAAAAGCATATATGATACCTAGGTCTTGATCATATACTTTCCAAAAGCATATATCATACCTAGGTCTTGATCATATACTTTTTCAAAAGTATATATCAAACCTACAAATTCAGTCAAGCTTTCAAAGAGAGACGACCGTGCACGGAATTTGATTGTCTCCAATATCTCATGAGTGAGATCATGTCTTCCAATTTAGTAATGAACATGTATGATCCCTTTGAGAAATCGTATTACTCATATGCCCTTATATGCACACTAGCGTGCTGGTGTATAGACCTTGATTAGGTCACCAACCTATTGGTCTGCCAAATGTACATATTCAGACATATAGTAACACATCTGTCTCCAGTCAGAGGATGTGTGCATATATCATGACAGCATACGCTATAGGACTTTGGTTATCTCGATTTCATTAAGTCAACTTTTTGACCTAACTATTCTGACACCTCCGAATTTATATGCCTATGTAGAGGACCTGCATCAAGAGGTTTGTCATATATCAACCTAATTGAGAAAGGATTGCCATCTCCTACTCAGGCTGGAGATCATCTCTTAACAATCATTTGATGGTGCTTGATGAGTCCTCAATCTAACTCTTTAGATATTCATCCAAGCACCAGCCTCTATGATTCAATACTTGAATCAACAGCTGTATTATCATCAAGATGGCCATGGTACATAACCCTAATTGTACTAAGGGACCTATTATGCAAATTATTTATTCTTTATTTCAGATTAGGGAATGATATTCACAATAACATTTATTGCATAATGGTCCGCGTGGGCTCGCATGTCCAACATACATCCTGCATACTAGAAGACCCAGAACAAATCCGCTGTTTTAGATCTCCTTTAGACTGTCTCCTTTAGGATTTTATCAATAAGGTTCTCATTTGCTCACTGGGAGTCAATATCGATCATATACTTTTCAAAAGCATATATCATACCTAGGTGTTGATCATATACTTTCCAAAAGCATATATCAAACCTTACAAATCCAATCAAGCTTCCAAAGTGAGATGACCACACGTGGAATTTGATTCTTCCCAATATCTCATGAGCGAGATCATGTTTTCTGATTCAGCAATGGACCTGTATGATTCCATTGAGAGATCGTATTACTCATATGCCCTTGTATGCACACCATCGCATCGGTGTATAGACCTTGGTTAGGTCATCAACCTATTGGTCTGCCAATATTACATACTCAAACATATAGTAATGTATCTGTCTCCGATCAGAGGATGCGTGCCTATATCGTGATAGCATGCGACATGGGTCTTTGTTTATCTCAATCTCGTTAATTCAACTCTTTGACCTAACTAATCTGACACCTACAAATCTCTATTCCCATGCAGAGGACCTACGTCAATAGGTCAGTCAGATATCAGCCAAATGAGAAAGGATTGCCATCTCCTACTCAGGTTGAAGATCATCTATTAACAATCATTTGACGGTGCTTGATGAGTCCTCAATCTAACTCTTTAGATATTCATCTAAGCACCAGTCTCTATGATTTAATAGTTGAATCAACAGTTGTATGATTATAAAAATGGCCATGGTACATAATCCTATTTATACTAAGGGACCTATTATGCAAATTAGTTATTCTTCATTTCAGATCAGGGAATGTTATTTGCAATAACATTTATTGCATAATGGCTCATCGTGGGCTCGCATGTCCAACAATCTCACACTAGCTTAAAGAGACATTAATGGGCTAATCATTTAAACTCTCACTCATGTGACAATCATAAGATATTTAGAAAAATAGCTAGGTAAGTTGATCAGTCATTCTGTTCCCAAGAGACTACGCCAAGTCCTTTAACGACACTTGCATATACCCAGTAACAGTGCTCGCATCCAATGCGAATGTTGCATCTTATGCAACCAATAACCAATTTTGTTAGTTATAGTGTCCTTTACACTTCGATAATTATTATTACCAATATGTAATCTTTATTATCCTTATCCGAATACCCTTATTCCCGGAGATCTCTTTCTCCTAAGGTATCTGCAGTTAAGACCTTTTAGATCTCCATATATAAAGTCTTAAGCTCTTGAAGATAAGACTTAGAGATCACCATCTCTAAAGTCTTGTCATCTATGATGATATTGTTATTACTGCAATCAAGTGTTTTATTTCCATTGTAGGATTAGTAACAGTTTACTACTCCCACTGCATGGCAGATGTCTAGCTTTTGTATACATCTGACATACATCTGGGCTTCTCAATGCACAAGGGCATGCAGTTCTAGCATTCACTTCCTCAACTCTTTGAGGTGCTATCCCTTCAGATAGGTCAGTACCATATCTTAAGGAAAAGAAGCCTTTTTTGAAATTTTCCAAAAAAAAGGAATATGTCCAAAGTGTACCACTAATGCGACGGTTCCAATGCCCTCTTTCTCTTTGCTTATGAACACTTTGAGAACTAAGATCTTAAGAGGTGTCCTTGAGATCATATCTTAAGATATGGAATAACCAGTCTATAAAACACTTATTATTATCCTTATATCATTCCAAATGATTAGGATATTATCTACATTTAGCACGATGAACACAACGGCACTCCCACTAAACTTCACACGGTTCATCAAGATTCTATCTGAAATCATAATATTTATGATTTCATCAGATCCAATGTTCCAACTACAAGAAGCTTATTCGAGTCCACAGATGGAATTCCTTAACTTGCACACCTTTCTTTCCTCAACTACGAAGCCCTTAGGCTACTTCATATGAACAACCTCGGAGAGGTATTCATAGAGAAATGCAATACTAACTTCCATCTTAAAGATGTCGAAGTCAAGTTGTGTAACTATAGTTAGCGATATTCCGATGGGTTTAAGCAAGGTCACTGAAGAGCAAGTCTCATCGCAAGAAATGTTTTCTCTTCAGTTTGTAGCTCATGGCTACGAGCCGTGCATTGAAGGTCTCTACCTTCTCATCAGGTTCAGTTTTTCTCTTGAAGATCCATTTATACCTTAACGGGTCTTACCCACATAGGTGTATCCTTGAGGCTCCATATACAACACTTATATATGAAGTCTACCTTATACTCAATTGCTAATTTCCATCTTTCTCTGTCATGATCTTTAGAAGCTTCATCACATGAAGTTCGATCATTGTCAAATTTCTCTGACACATGGAATCCATCCTCAAACTCATTTGAAGAGGTATTAGTGTTTCATCTTTAATTATCCTTTTAGTTTCTGATTTAGGATCCTCATTATCTTCTAAAGGTTTGATGGGTTCCTTCACTTCATTTTCATCTTGACTCTCAAGAGTTTCATCATCTAAGGATCATATTCTTAGAGGTGAAATCTTTTAAGAATCTCAAGGTCATAAAGTAAGTATCCAATACCATCCTTTATTTTCCTAATGAAGTAGCACTCTAAGGTGCCAGATTCTAGCTTACTTGCATCCATGACAAAGTTATGGACCAAGCAACCCTAAATCATCAAGTTTCCAACACAAGTCTAGGTTCCACACCATAGCTTATGAGGATGCGGATTTAGATATGCATTGAATCTCATTAGGTATATATATTGTAGTCATATATACCTTGGAAACTAAGAGGTAATTATGTTAATATTCATCATTGACCAAATCATGTCACACATGATCTAATTGTATCTCCCTACAACTCCAATGCATTAAAGTGTATTAGGAGGATTGAGATAGGAATGATATTCCTTTATCTATAAGGTATTCTTTGAATTCATCTAATAGGTATAATCTACCTTGATTAGATAAAATTTATTTCATCTTCCTTCAAACTTTGGTTTTGAACAAAAATTGTGAAAATCTTAGAATATTTTAAAGGTTTCGAAAGTGAAGGGAAGAAAACTCATATCATAATTAATCATCAAATGATATCTCATATCATCAATGTTTATTATGATACAGATGATCCACATACATCAATATGTCTGAGATCTTGAATACCTTGGCATCTAACACCATTCCCAAAGAAGGGTGCATTATACATTTTTTACTTTGAATACAATATTCACAAGTACGTAAGATTTGAAATTTCAGACAATTTAATGTTTCATCTCTTACCAGTCTATTGATCTCATCAATAGAAATTTGTCCAAGATTTGATGCCAGATCATTTTCAAATGACCTTCATCCTCCTATTGATCTTTTTAAGGTTCAATTTTCAGTATTAGAACTTTTAATGAACCATTCATAAATTTTTCTAATTTAGTAGAGTCATCCAGATATCAGAATACTATCTGAAATATATACATCATAACTCTTTATGATAGGTCTATTATAGAATTCATGTTTATTTCAAACATTTAGAAATAACCAATGAGTGTACTCTAATATCCAGGTCATAGAGAGATTCTCTAAGACTAAGGGCTCTCCCACTGAAAATATGAAGTCTATTTATCCAATAGAGGTTGTTGCAACAATTGCATCAACATCCATGTGGATGACTATTAAACCTTAAGATCAAATTTTCTAATCTTCTAAACTATATGCAACCAATTACAAGTGTTATTAGAAGAATGAGTTACAATGATTATACTTTTAATCTTATCCAATAAATAAGACAATTTCAATGATTAAATGTAGGTTTAGATTATTTCGATGCACTATCATGGTCCTTCTCTAAAGATCCTAGATAGACTAGATAGTCATACTATCAATACATCGGCTTATTGCAGTATTGGCATTCATCCAACTCTTTGGACGTCATATATATGAAAACCAAAGAAACACAATCAACTCTTTGACTTTCCTTCTAACTTGGGTCCGACCCATGCTTCCATTGCGCTCCTTTCCATCTATAAACAACCACTGCTTAAGACAAAGAATCTATTATGTTGAATTCAAAAAGATTTCAATATATGAGTACATCAACATTTATACATGCTTCATTCAATTCATACAATATGAATATTATGAAGCTTCATGAATGACTAGAGTATAGATAGTAAAATGATGACAGTCATCATATCTACATACATCTTAACTCTTAAATACTTAGGTTCAGGTAGGTACTCAAACATTTGAATACATCCTCTCTTATAGAGCTACTATTCTGCATGATGCAATGAACCATGTCATTCAAGATTAAATGTCGAGAGCACATATGTATGCCAGAATATCTTCATAGATTTTATTAGGCTTGTTTGACAAGTATGATCATCATCGACATATCACTTCCAAAGTACATTCAATGAGAAATCAAGATTATAGAGACATACAAACCCTAGGGTTGTAGTCCTATTATCTATTTAACTTTCATTCCTCATCATTATGAGGAATCTTGCACATTGCAACCACATACAATATCTGTCCAACTGCAAGCACAATATCTTGATCATGGATCCAATCCATGATATTTTACTGGTTATTATTGAGTATAATACTAAGTGGGTTTAATGAAGGATTATCTGAAATAAGAAATTTGCATAAATATATATACATATATTTTACTTTGATTTAGAAATTTTATATCAAAGTTGTCTTGCCTTATCAAAACTGAAAGTTAATTCCCTTAATCACTTTCAATGTAAGAAATATGCCTAACATTATATCTCTAGCAAGATCTAGGATCCCCTTTCTTATCTTTGTCACATCCCATTAATATGAGAACTTGCAACTCAGATAAAAAGAAGTGGGAACACATTCCGCCTTACAATTCCAACTTGCATTCCAAATTCGGTCTTTAACATCCAGGCCCACCACCCCAAAGGTGATGTTGACCCGTCATTAATTGAACCAACCGTCAACAGGACTAGAACTCGCTATGTGCAACCCAATATCGCCTCAATAATATGAGGAACCGATATTGGGGTCACCACGCATAGAACCTTACTCTTTGGAGAAGTAAAGAGCCCGATCCATATACGCTTATATGCATGATCTATCACTTCGGATAGGCGTCTCCTACATACAATCCTTGGCAATGGAACTCTTCACCTTTACGAGTGACCATGGATGTCACTTATGCTATCCTCCACCTCATATTCAAATTCTAATTAATTATTATGAATAATATTCATTATGATCAATTCTTCTAAGGGAAATAACAACTTTATTCACAATTAAGAGTTTTAATTTTAATTGGATTCTAATTAATCTAATCATATTAAATTAATGATACAATTAATATCCAACAAACATTTTTAATTGTTACTTGAAATAGGGTATTATCTCAAATATGTATTATTTTGAATTTTAATAATTGTAAAAATACATCATAATTTCTCAAGCATTATCCGTTCCCTACCCGCTATCATGGCTAGTACCGACGCAGTGGCACTGACCTCACACGGTGCAACCTGTTACCCCAACGCTCCCCGACTAGACACCATATCTGCCTCGGGAAAAGATAATGCCAAGTCGATCAATTTGTACTTGACATGATAATCGGTTTTTCAACCAAAGTTATAGCATATAATAATAATCAAAACCATTTTGATTAACATTATAAGGATATTTGCTAAACAAATCCCCAATCATATTCAAGCAACTTGTTTGTTGGAAAGTGTATAATGTAACCAATTTGTGTTCTAGATCATATATAATCATTTATTGGTTAAGGCAATGTCATTTAATGAAATAATTATCATTTTTAAATATTTCACAAATATTTATCAATAATTATCCCAAGAAATTAACCATTAATTTCTATGAAAATTAAATGACAACCACAAGGTTTTTGATTAAGTATAAAATTTCCAGCAGTGACCCTCACATACTAAAATTAGCATATCTCATTCATTTTAAATCAAAATCATACAAAATTAGTTTCTAAAGTTTTCTAATATGATTTAAAACAGAATCCAAGTGATTATTACACATTTCTATGAGTGTGAAAAGAGTAACTAACTCTTTAATTACAACATGATTTGCCATTCCCGAAACAGTGGATATAGGGTCATTAAAATGATCATATCTTGAGTTAATTGATTCCAAATCATGCAAACTCAAATCCCATAGTTTTTTTATTAGTGTGGAACATTATTCAGGTGATATTTTTTGTTTAATCATTTTATATAGTTTCGAAAATAATCACAAAACAGGGTTGCGAAAATGAAATGCGACAAAAAATTCACAATCCCTAACAAGCCCGAGTCTTCCTAGGCTCATGGATCGCATCCAAAACCTCTAACCTGGCTCTGATACCACTTGAAGGAAATGGGGACATCCTCAAGTGCATCATAGAAGCGAATTATTCCATCGTATGCTGTCGGGAGTGACTAGTCGCACTAGTTGCTCGATGCAGCGGAATTTAAAAAATTTTATTGTGATGAAACCAAATGATCCAAGAAAAATTCTTGGATCATTTCATATAAACCACAAACAGGTTTCAAAATTTCCTCTTGAAGCATGATTGCGACCGAGTCTCTAAAGCAAGAGACCTCCTGTCTCAAGTCTGTTCTAACGAAGAAGACGCTTAGGAGCGGGTTGATGAGACGTGTGCTCCTTGCAATCCATGTTGATGATCCAAGTGGTGAATCTCCTGATCTCGTCACACGAGATCCGACATCTTCTTCACGAGCGAGGCACACTGAAGAAGACTGAGTTCCCGAGCAAATACTTCGGCAACATAATAAGGATGCTGCGATGATGTCGACCCACTCAAGCGCTCCATGGTGGACGGCCACAAGAGAGAGAGGGAGAGAGCATTTGGAGTGTAGAGAGAGAGAGGGAGAGAGCATATGTCATAATCGTGTACCCTGAAGAGCAAGGGGTCCGTCCTCAAGCCCTCAGTCAGGCTTGGTCATTATCCTTGTCTCTGGCTCCACCTTGTTCCGGGGGTCCCTCGTACCCGCATCGAAAGTGAACAACCCGTCACAGATCAAGCCTATGTTAAGGAAGCCCTATTGCTGGGTGCCTCTTCTTATATAGAGTTTTGGGAGTCCATGGATCTCAATCCATGGACAACACACAATCAATGGATGAGATTTATTTGTATTTCTTTCAATGGCCATGATGTTGTTGTAAAAACACAACAACAATTAACTTAAATTAAATCAATATATATAGATAAAATAAATGCAATTAATTTCAAATCAAATTAATTAATTAGTCTTGGAGATAATGAGAAGATTGACCTTATCCCCTAAACAAAGGGGAGAACGGGTCTATCTCTTCAATATCTCATGAGATCTCATTATCTCATGATATCTCCAAGATTTACAACAACACTTGCTGTAAATTATTTCACAAGAATAATTCATAATTATCTTGTGAATATTGTAATCATGCCATTTGAAAAATGTGAATCACATTCACATCCAAAAACAAAATGTAAATAATATTTTCAATTAATCATCCAATGCGAATCCAATTCACCTCAATAATTAATTAACAAATATAAATCATAATAGGCTCTCTCTAATATATTATAAATCACATTTATAATATATATGATTAATATGGATAGTTCTATCCACATTATTCATATCCATGATAATTAAATCACATTTAATCATCTTGGATCTCTTATTCTCATGTGCCCAAATAATATGAATCACATTCACATTATACGCATCTTTGATAATTAAATAACATCCAATTATCTCAAATAACTCTCCTAATAACATGAATCGAATTCATATTATTCATGATAATTAAATCACATTTACTAATCCACTTTCTCAATGCTCGGATACATATATCAACAATGAAATTATCCATGAACTCTTTCAAGGATAATGCGCTTTCTCTGCAGATAATTGGAGATAAGGACATGCGATTGTATTGTTCCACGTATAGTGACTTGGATATTGAGATCACATCTCAAATCCAGATCTTGCGGACCTTCCATAGATGCTTGATTAAATCAAGACCGCAAATCTAATCTTCTCATTACACCTGAATCACATTCAGATCAATGTCCAACATTTGGACTAAGATCAGATTACTTCTCTATGAGATGACTCACTAAAATCCAGACATGTTTCATCACTCCCTTGGAATGGAAGCATCATGGTTATACACTCATTTATGAGCACATCACCCTCAGGCATTCCTAATACCTAAACATCCTGCATACTGGAAGACCCAGAACAAATTCGAAATTTAGATCTCTTTTGGACTGTCTCCTTCAGGATTTTATCATTAAGCTTCTCATTCGATCATTGGGAGTCAGTATCGATCATATACTTTCCAAAAGCATATATCATACCTAGGTGTTGATAATGTACTTTCCAAATGCATATATCAAACCTTACAAATTCAGTCAAGCTACCAAAGTGAGATGACCATGCATGGAATTCGATTCTTCCCAATATCTCATGAGTGAGCTCATGTCTTCTGGTTCAGTAATGAACCTGTATGATTCCTTTGAGAGATTGTATTACTCATGTGCTCTTGCATGCACACCAGCGCGCCGGTGTATAGACCTTGGTTAGGTCATCAACCTATTAATCTTCTAAATGTACATACTCAAACATATAGTAACACATCTGTCTCCAGTTAGAGGATGCATGCCTATATCATGACAGCATACAACATGGGTCTTTGGTTATCTCGATCTCGTTAAGTCAACTCTTTGACCTAACTAATCTGACACCTCCGAATCTCTATTCCCATGCAGGGGACCTGCATCAAGAGGTCGGTCAGTTATTAGCCAAATGAGAAAGGATTTCCATCTCCTACTTAGGATAGTGATCATCTCTTAACAAGCATTTGATGGTGCTTGATGAGTCCTCAATCTAACTTTTTAGATATTCATCGATGCACCAGCCTCTATGATTTGATAGTTCAATCAACAGCTGTATGATTATCAAGATGCCATGGTATATTACCCTAATTGTACTATGGGACCTATTATGCAAATTAGTTATTCTTCATTTCATATCAGGGAATGATATTTGCATTAACATTTATTGCATAATGGCTTACTGTAGGCTCACATGTCCAACAGGTGGGAGGTTGTCTGGCTGATAGACCCCCATCTGCTCCTGCGGTGGACCCTGCTTGGGCGGCTGCACGTAGTATTCGTGCTGGATGGCCAACTATTGCTGACTCGGCTAAGGCTGATCTGGCAGTGATTGTTCATCCTTTTTCTTCACAGGAATCTCTAACGATGGTGGCACCGATTGAACAACACTTATGGTGCTCATCAGCAGCTCCAACTGCTTGGTGATTTGGTCTAGTTTATCCAGATTTTGTGTCCTCAATTCGATCACATCAATCTTCCCGAGATCCTGTCACCGCTTCTCAATAATGTCAACCTTTGAAAGATGGTCCCCGATGATAATGAGGTTGGAGATCTTATCTCTCTCTACATCACTGGATGCTGCCTTATGAACAGACTTTTGGAGGACTTGAGGCTGTCTCTGATAGGTGCATGATGAAGATATGGCGAACTCTCCTTCAGCCATTTCTTCGAAAATCTATGATAGCACATCTTCATCTTGTAGAAATGAGATCCTCTACATGCAGCGTCTACTAGTCTTTGTCTCTCTACATTCAAGCCTTGAAAAAGTGCTGGACCAGACTTGCCTTAAGTATCTCATTGTGGGGCATTTCTCTTACAGGTCTGTAAATCGCACCCAGGACTCATGGATAGACTCGTGGGTGGCCTGAGAGAAGTTGTAGATCATGTATTGCATATGGTTAAGCCTCCCAAGAGGGTAGAATTTGTAAAGGAGCATTAATTTGAGTTCCTCCCAGGTTGTTACAACCTTTTTCAAATGATTAACTCAGTAGAGGGCCTTATCTTGTAAGCTGAAGGGAAACACAATCATCTTTACTACAGCCAACGAGATGTTAAGGTAGTGGGTCGTCCTGCAGATGCAAGAGAACTGTTGTAGGTGAATGTACGACTCCTCATTGGTATTCTCATGAAATGATGGGAGGAGTGCAAGGAACTGGGGCTTGAGCTCGAAGTGAGCATGGATCGGCGGGATACAGATCCATTCAGTCTTATGGTTGTCTCTAGGATTATATATCTCTTTTAGTGTAGGTTTAGGGTTCCCATTTCCTTCCCCCACCTCTGGGTCTGGATTATCATGGGGTATTTCTCCACAACCTCCTCCTCCTTCTGGATTATTCATGACTTCATTCAGCATATCCTGAAATACAGTCTGGGCTAGTGATTGCTCAGTCAGTTGTTGTTGTTGTATGGCATGTATGGAAGCCAGCAATTGAGCGTCAAGTTGGTTTTGGTCGGTGATGAATCCGCGATTCATCATCGCAATATCTTGATCTTAGCAAAATCCCCGAGTAAAATCCCAAATAAATGTCCATAAAATCAATAAATTAACAAAATAACTCTTGTAAATAAAACAAACTAATTATTGTATATTAGATTGTACAAAATAAATTACACATAAAAAGCCACAAAAATAAAGGAATTTTATATAGGTAAATAGCCCAAAACTTCATGTATTTTTAATAATTTCATTTCAACTCATTTTTGCCTAATTCTTTTCTAACTTGTTTATAAAAATGTATATAAAAATACAAAAATACAAAACAAATTTTACCTCAAATAAATGCTCCTAGATCCCAAAGAGAAAAAGCCGTAAAGTCCAACTTCCAAGCTAAATTCCCGCTCCGTATGAACTCCAAATTTATCAAATTCACTTTTAAAGTTCAAGTTAGAAAATTATCTATCCAACAGAAGTGGTTTCATTAAAATCGGAGCTCATTTGCAAAAGTTGGGTTTTGAGACCTAGATGTACATTGTACATTATGTATATATTCATTCTTTCTTCATTTTTATTTTACATTTCTTAATTACTAAAAATACAAAAAAATCATACTTGTGTTGTATTTTAATTGTACTATTTTATTGTATTTTTTCCGTTGTCAATATCTCTTATTAAAAAGACAAAAAAATTACATATTAGAAATGTAAAAAAATTGTACATGGTGTTTTGTCTTCTTTTGTAGATTCTCCACTGTTTATTTTCTTCTCTTTTATTCTATTGTAATTAAAGTAGCCTACTTTATTTTATATTATTTATTTATTTATTTTACATTCTCTACAATAACCACCAATTCAACTCCATTATTCACCATTTTTTTCAACTTCCCATTCAACTCCATTAATAATACAACCTCTCATTCAACTCCACCACTTTAATAACCTCTCATTCCATTCTCTTTATATACATATCATTCTCCTCATTTTTTCCTTTGATCCATCTTTATGTGAGGAGAGCCTAGTTCCCGGAGTTGAATCGGTGACCGCGACGCAACCGCGGTCGAGCGACGACGGCCCTCTCTCTAGTGAGATCCGTTGGTTTTTTTGGCCAACATCGCAGCCGTACCCGTGCGCTGCTCGAGCTCATCGCTCGCCGGTGATTCGAGCGAAGACCGTGCTCTCGTGAGCACACCATAGGCGACCGCGTTCATCTTAGGTAAATTTTCCCTTCATTTTATCATCTTGTCATTTTTGCATTTTTTTTAATTCATTATAGCACCACTCATCATCTTCCATTTGTTCTACTCCATCATATTACCATCATCACATTTTTTTTCCCATCATGTTCATTCCCTGTTTTAACAAAATTTAAAAAATATAAAAAAATTAAAACAAAAAAACCCTTTTTATTACAGCAGTAAAAAAAGTTCAAAAAATTAAAAATAAAAAAATAAAAAAAGAAGTAATGGAGGAGGAGCAGCAGCCAGCGGCCCGCCGCCCCACCTCCCCTCTTCCACGGGCAGCGGCGCCGGCCGCCGCCCCTCCTCACTCCTCAGCCGAGCGGGTACCCCCACCGTTCACCGCAGCTGCCGGCCATCTCCTCCCAGCCCTCCGCCGTGAGTGCGGCGTCGCCCATCTGCAACTCCACCGCCATAGCCACGCGCGGTCACCCGCGCCCCCTAGTCGCTGTCCTCGCACGCGGCGCAGCCACCTCCACCTCCTCCACGGGCCCACGTGCGGAGACGCAACCCTCAGCCACCGCCGACGACCCCACGCCCCTACATCCCGCGTCGCCGACCGCGCCCCCTTTGGGTTTATCCCATCGGGTCCAAGAAGAAGAAGGTATAATTATTATTATTTTATTGTGAACATTGCATTTGTTTCCCGTATGTTTTATGTAATTGCAAAACAGACCTTGTGCATCATTTGCATTGTCCTTTTTAATTTCAGTTTTGCAAAGACAACCCTATGTTTGTGCTTTAATTTGGACCTTGTTTATGCATCTTTTTATTCAATGAAAAATGGTTTGATGTTGAGCAACTAATTCTCTACATTGTGGACATTTATATATATTTTTGTGGTCCTTGGGTAATTAAATTAAATTTGTTAACTGAAATTCTATGCATTTTACCCAATTTGGACTCTTAAATTTATATCTCACACATGGTTGCTCTAAAAATTCCATAAAAATTATATATGATGCCTTGATATGTGATGAACGTACTATCCAAATTTCATCCAAAATGGAGTTGTCTTGTGCCTGGAATAATTTGTAGAGTGGATTTAATGTTTGATTTTTAAGTAAATCTACATAAATCATTTTTGCGAAATTTCAACTCTCCTGGATTGCTTATCTAAATATCTTTCTGACATAATTCGCACTCTGATTAATTTGATAATGTGGATTTAATAGAAATTAATTACTCATTACCACTCTGTTTTTAGTAAAAAATACAGAAAAAATTCATACTTTGTCAAAAAATTCTAAAAAAATTACTGTAGCTTCCTTTCATCATATTTGCATTCCAGTAAAAGTTTCATAATTTTTGCTTACTGTTTGTGTGAGAAGTTGTGAAAAAACCCATAAAAAGTGTGCATTTTTTATTATTGCATTTTAAACTACAAAAATTAAAAAAAATATGTTTTCTGTTCCCCACTGGATTAGGACTTTAGAAAAAATATAATTTGGTTGAATTGGATTAATTTGACATTAAAATTAATTTGGCCTTGTTGTATGCTTTCTTAGTGTTGTAATTCACTTGCATTTGCCTTTCACCATTCTTGTTGCAAAAAAAATATAAAAAATACCGCACTGGATATCTAGACCTAAGTTTTTGAATTAAACCTGAAGTTGTTCCTTTGCCTCCTTGAGTTCGACCCTGGACTTGTCCGGGATAGAAATTAAAGCTGAGACACTCTTCACGGAGATCTTCTCTCGGTTCTGACCGAATCGCTAAGTACACATGCTACAACGAACACGAATTAAACAACGTATCTAGCGACTCGTCAGATGGCGCTGTTGCCGGGGAGGCAAACGGCTTAGGGATTAGTTTAAAAATTTGGATTTAGATTTTCATTTACTCGGGTAGTCTGACCCCCGAGCCACTTGTATTTATTCCATTTTTTTTGCAATTATTTCTCTTCTCATTTTTGTATATATTTTATTTTTGAACTCTCTTACATAAATCTTATTTTTCTTGCGAGGGCCCGGTGGACTTGGAGTGCATCGGAGGTCGATGGACGCGACGCGTGCCGACTACTAAAGAACGAGGAAAAGCAATTTATTTTTGAGAGAAATTTTGTAAATTCTTGTAATTATTTAGCTTGTTCATTTATAGCGGCTCTTGTTTGAGAGCTCGCGCGTGTAAAAAGACTTGGACATTATTTGTGGTGTGTCGAGCCTGTTTCACTCTCCGGTGAGGGTGGGGCTCGACTTGAGTGGCGAACTTAAGGATTAGGCACACGATAGTATAGAATCAAATTTGTTTGTGCCCATCGTAAATTAGGCCACACATATACTTAGCTCAAATTCAATCAATTCTTCCCCGCTAATAGTCTACTGTTTAGGTGCGGTTTTCTCGATCTGCATGCATTTAGTGTAATATTTATAAATTCTGTTCTGCATAACGCATGAAGAGTGCTAGGATTCACTGTAAGTATATCTTCTTCTGAGCATGCATCATAGTTTCTCGTTTGCATTCTGATTTCCGATCCCCCTCTTGTTTTGCAACTTAAGGTCAAAAGGAAATCGGGACTGAACGGTAGACGTGCTTGTGTGTTCACATAAATTTCAAGTGATAACCTAACTCTAAAATTGGGACTGAATTGAGCATGTCGATTTAATTAATTGGAATAAAAAGAACCTTTGTTCTCGGGTGCATAAAGCCTCATTGTTTGTTTTACTTGCAAGTGAGAGAGAGACGACCCTAGGATAGAGCCAAGTCTGGATTTCTTGCTTACTACTGGTTCTTTATTTTTAGGCGATTAGCTACTTTTCAATGAGGATTTACGGGTAGCCGGTAAACGGTCCGGACTTCCTTAGCAGAGTGGGAGGTTTAGAGGACGCGTTAGTCCTCAAGGAACGGGTAGCCGTATTTATATGGTCCGTACTTACTCCTATACTGGCTGAAAGTAAGTCAAACTAGTCGTAAGAACCGAGCCAGTCTGTAGGAAAATACGGGCACCTAACAGCTCGTTAATCTTTCCAAGATTGTATTCACGCCAACTAAAATTGACCAGATAATTTGGCCGAACTCTTACGGCCATCACGTGTTAAGTTGGTGAAATTGAGGGTTTGAATTGCGTTTGTATTGTGTAAGTTCACTCCGCACATTTACGTGCACTGTAGAACTAGTGCCTCATTGACTATCGTGATCTAATCGGTTCTTTTGAAATCGAAGATGACTGATTGGGGGGATATTTATTCGAACTTTGCGAATCTCTCGTTGAACCCTTCAAAAAGTACATCTTCAAAGGTCCAAGCGCAACTTGGACCAACCTGGACTCATGACCCTCTTGAGCCCAGGATCACTCACACTCGGGATGGTTACTCTCAAACCATTCCATTTCTCTCTTCCCACCTCACCGAGGAAGACCATCGCCTCGGTGAGATTATCTTGATTCATAAATCTTCTTCTAATCCAGAACACCTTGCTGATTCAAGACATAAAGAAGATTCAAGTAAAATGCCAAAGAAGAAAGAAGAGGAAGAAGAGAACCATGAAGACCCAATGAGAATGATACTTGCCAGATTAGCTGCATCTGAGCAGCAACATGCATTACTGAGAGCTCAGTTAGGACACTTAAATGTTGGGGTCCAACCACCAATGGATGCGGCGTACAACCCCGGACAATATCAAATTCATAACTACTTGAGTCCGGCCGAACCCACTATTGACTTTGAATTGAAGCCGCATTTTCTGAACTTGCTGCCACATTTTGATGGGAATGCTTCTGAGGAGCCATATGCATTCCTAAAGGACTTTGAGCTCATCTGTGCTAACCTCAAACATAATAATGTTAACCAGGATTATATTAGGCTCAAAGCCCTTCCATTTGCCTTGGGTGGAAAAGCCGATTACTGGGTAAAGAATCTTGAAATCATCATCACCACTTATGCCCAGTTCAAGGACCTATTCCTAAAGAAGTTCTACCCGTTGAGTAGAACTAACATGATGAGGATGCGAATTACGAGTTTTTCCCAGTTACCCAATGAAGCCTTCTGTGATGCTTGGGAAAGATTCAAGGACATCCTGCAAAAGTGTCCCTGTCACAATTTAGATGATAACATCTTGGTCCAATCATTCTTCACTGGTCTCAACCCTGAGATGCAGGGCTTAGTGAGCACTGCCTGTGGAGGCAGCTACACATCACGAGGAGCGGATACCGTCTGGATGGTATTCGAGCAGATGGCTGAAACTAGCCGCTCACAGATGGCCAGCAGGGCCTATACGCCATCCCCCAGTTCACTCTCATTTGGAGGGGGAAAATCAGCTGTAGTTGATCTCTCTCAGGACGTGATCCCTAGCATGGGACTTCTTGCTGACAAGCTTACTGTAGTCGAGAGGATCGACAGGAGGATTGATGAGTTAGACCGGAGCGTCTCCAAACTTCCAAAACAGACGGAGGAGTTGACTGAGAAGGTATCTAAGATAAAGATACCTGCCGTGACTGCACCCGCTTCTCCCGTTTACCGAGTTCACCATGTTCAGGAGCAGTTGGTGTCAGGGCAACCCCAGCTGTGGGAGCAGGACCAATCCTATGCCCACTCTTTCCAGCAGCCACCTCCATTAGCAGAGACAATCCAGGAGGAGCCTCCCCCAGTTTGGGAGGTGAATGGGATATGGTATACTCAGGACCCTGTCAGGCAAGGAAGTACGGGAGATCAACAGACCTATCAGTGTCCCCTGACCTTTCACAACATCGCATTCACCTCTGCACCACCTCCTTCACAGCAGAGCCCTGGATTCCATCCATCCCAGCAGCAGAGGCAGCATTACCAGCAGTATGGCCGATAGGGCCATTACCAGACGGGCCAGCAGGGCCCGCAACCCCAGCAGCAGCAGCAGAGGTAGTACACTGGCCATCAGGGTCAGTCTTCCCGTTCTTCTTCCCAGTCTTATCCACTTCCTTCATCGTCTAGTCCCGTGGATATTCAGCAACAGATACTCGACGAGCTACGTTCCTACAGGAACGAGATTCAAGACTTACGGGTGGATGTCAACCTCCTGTCCAGATGGCGAGACGAGCAGACTGCACCCTCTACCTCTATCCCAGCCCAAGTTCAAACTAACACAAATAGCCCAAATCATTCTAGTTCTCAGCAGCACTTTGGTCAGGTATACTATTCAGCATCTCCTAAATCTGAACACGAGATTCTTTCGTGTGACGAGGCTAACCACATGTCACTCAGGAGCGGAAGGACTGTGGTCGTACCTGACCGAGCGAGGGACACAAGGAGGGGCATCTCTGGAGCTCTACCTGAGGAGTCTTCAGAGGACGAGGAGGAGAGGCAACATATTTCAGAGCCCCATCAGCACCATTCGAGGATTTCCACTCAGGGAGCCGAGAGGAGGAGGAGAGCGCGTATGCAGCATCGTCAGCATGGATATTCTTCTGAGTCTACAGAGGACCTTGCATCTCCGGTTGTGGCAGATACCACTCCATCTTCTATTCCACAACCTTTAGTAGATAGTCTAGATTTTGAGTCCATGTTGCATCAAAAAGATTCTTGTATGAAGAACTTTGTTTCCGTTAATGCAAAGAATGATCTTTCAGTTCATGATTCAGACTCTTCATCCTCTGTTTCCCTAGCTTCAATCCCTTTCCCCCGTGCTCTTATGGCAGGAAAGCGCATCAAAAAGATTCAGAAAGATGACCCCGATATGGCACGGTTTTGTAAAGAAAACATCACAGTTAAGGTGCCATTTGATGAATATGTGGCTAACCATCCTGCATTCCAAAAATACCTTAAGGTGAGATGCACACCTACAAGGGTTAGCAGGAAGAAAGATAACCGAAATATAAAGACACATGTCTTATCAGTAGCCACAACCTATTGTATGAAGAATCATACTTTGCCAAAGAAAAAGAGGGACATGGGTGCTCACTATGTGGAGAGTCGTATTGACGACATTGCGTTTGCACGCACACTGTTAGATAACGGTTATTCGATCAACTTACTTCCCTTAGTATTATATCAGAAATCGGAGTTGGGAACACTTCGCAAATCTATAGCTTTACTCCAATTCGTAGATCGTTCAGTGAAGAGACCTAAGGGAGAAGTGAAGAATGTAGTTATCTCGATTGAGGGGCAGAACTATCAGGTGGACTTCACAGTCTTGGACATGGGGACCCCCAATCAATGGAGAGAATCTCAGATCATTCTCGGGCGACCCTTCCTTAGGACCGCATGCGTAGCTTTCGATTATGGTACGGGAATGATGAAGTTCCGTTCTCCAGGTGGAGAAGTGAACCTTGAGATGAAGCAAACCAAGTGTCAGCAACCTGATTCAGAGAGTAGTACAGAGTACTCATCGTTAGAGGAAGATTGCAGTATGATTAGCACAGTTGGGATTTGGGGACAGATTCCTTCAGGACAGAGCGAGGCCCTTTCATCTGGAGAGGATATAGTGCATGATGCAGTTTGCCAGGTGTTGTCTGATCTTGCTAGAGATGCATCAACCTATTCTCATGATGACTTAGAGATCCATCCGGATCTGTCAGTTCCATCTTCTTCGGAACAATCATGGGACATAGATGACGAGTTGGACGTGGCTTTTGCCGATTGTATGGATATTTTTGACGATCCGACTCCTAATACTTCTGATTTGGTGGCGAGTACTACTCAGCTTAGCCCACCTTCATGCAGCACGGAACAAGATTCAGATTCAGTTCAGCCAGATCTGCTTGATGATACCACATTGTCAGAACTGAAATCACTACCTCCTACACTTAAGTATGCCTTTCTTGAGGGACCCAAAGAGAGATATCCTGTTATCATTAGCTTATACTTGACTTTAGAACAAGAGTCTAGGTTGTTAGAGGTCTTAGAGAGGAACCGCAAAGCAATAGGCTGGACAGTGTCGGATCTCGTGGGTATCAACCCCGCTCTCTGCTCGCACCACATTTTTACTGAGGATAACGTGAGACCTTCCCGTGAGTTTCAGAGGAGACTTAACCCCAATCTACGGGAAGTGGTGAAGAATGAAATTGAGAAATGGTGCAAAGCAGGGTTTATATACCCTATTTCTGACTCCAAGTGGGTGGCCCCACTTCATGTTGTCCCGAAAAAGTCGGGAATTCAGATGGTCACCAACGAGGAGGGGGTAGAGATCGCGACACGAGTACCCACGTCATGGCGCATCTGTGTCGACTACAGGCACCTGAATGCTGCGACCAAGAATGATCACTTTCCCTTGCCTTTTATTGATCAGATCTTGGAGAGACTCGCAGGGAATAAGTTCTTCTGTTTTCTTGACGGGTACTCAGGCTACAACCAGGTGGCCATAGCCCCTGAGGACCAGGAAAAGACCACATTCACATGTCCATTCGGTACTTATGCTTTCAAGTGCATGCCATTCGGGCTCTGCAATGCCCCGGGCACATTTCAGCGGTGCATGAGAGCCATATTTGCCGAGATGGTGGGAGATTTCCTGGAAGTGTTCATGGATGACTTCTCCTTCCATGGTGATTCTTTTGATACATGTTTAGCGCACTTGGACCGAGTCCTCACGGGGTGTAGAGAGGTTAATCTGGTACTTTCCTGGGAGAAGAGTCACTTTTTGGTGATGGAGGGTATCGTGTTGGGGCATGTCATCTCCAAAAGGGGAATGGAGGTTGACCCTGCCAAGGTGGAGGTGATCAAGAAACTCGATCCACCTACCAACGTGAAGTCAGTGCGGTCATTCTTAGGGCATGTTGGATTCTATAGGAGATTCATTCGGGATTTTTCAAAGATCGCCCGCCCACTGACTGAGCTTTTAGGGAAACACACAGAGTTCGTTGTAGATCACAGGTGTCTGGAGGCCTTTGAGCTCTTGAAAAGGAAGATTTGTGCCTCGCCTACCCTACAAGCTCCTGACTGGTCTCTCCCTTTTGAGATCATGACTGATGCTTCAGATTTCGCTATAGGAGCTGTGTTAGGACAACGGCGAGAGGGGATTCCGTTTGCGATTCACTATGCGAGCAAAGTATTAGATCCTACACAGAAAAATTATACAGTGATTGAAAAGGAAATGCTCGCGGTAGTATGGCCCTCGAGAAGTTCAGATCATATATTTTGGGCTCTAAGGTGACAACTTATACTGATCACACAGCCATTCGATACTTAATGGAAAAGAAGGACGCGAAGGCGCGTCTTCTTAGGTGGATTCTACTCCTACAGGAATTTGATTTGGAGATTAAAGATAAACATGGAGTGAAGAATGTCGTGGCTGATCACCTTTCTCGGATTGAACTTAAGGATTCTCCTGATCATGAGCGGATTAGAGAGACCTTCTCAGATGAGTCAATTTGTGTTATTGACTCACTCCCGTGGTATGCCAACATGGTGAACTATCTTGTCTCCAAGCAGGTTCCCCATGGTTGGACTAGGAGCAGCATTGATCGACTAAAGTCGGATTCGAGGAGATACCACTGGGACGATCCTTTCCTTTTCTTTGAAGGACCGGATTGTGTTTGGAGAAGGTGTATTCCTCAGGAGGAATACCATAGTGTCCTCACATATTGTCATTCACTTGAGGCTGGAGGACACCATTCGGGAAAGAGAACCGCTCACAAAGTACTTCAATGTGGATTGTATTGGCCGACCTTGTTTAGAGATGCTATTGATGTTGTACGGTCGTGCCCGATCTGTCAAAGGATGGGAGGGACAGTTGGACAGAGAGATGAGATGCCCATGCAACTGGTGATTATTTGTGATGTTTTTGATGCATGGGGCATAGATTTTATGGGTCCCTTTCCCAACAGCCATGGACATGAGTACATATTGTTGGCGGTTGACTATCTATCTAGGTGGGTGGAGGCTATCCCAACCCGAACCGCAGACAGCAAGACTGTCTGTAAGTTTGTGAGAGACCATATTATTGCTAGGTTCGGGGTGCCAAAAGTTTTGATATCTGATGGGGGTAGCCATTTTGTGAACCGAGATATGAGATCTTTAGCTACGGACCATGGATTTGAGCATAGAGTTACTAGTCCTTACCACCCACAGTCCAAAGGCATGACAGAGGTTTCAAACAGAGAGGTGAAGAGTATTTTGCAGAAATTGGTTCGTCCCGATAGGAAGAACTGGTCTCAGCTCTTGGACCAAGTTCTATGGGCCTATAGGACAGCCTGCAAGACACCATTGGGTACTTCCCCATTTAGAATGATCTATGGCAAGCCATGCCATTTGCCCGCAGAATTGGTTCATAAATACGAATGGGCAATTAAGAAGATTAATTGGAGTTGTCACCTAGGGAAGCTTTGCCGAGACTTGAACTTGAACGAGCTCATGGAAATCCGAAACAGGGCATATGACAACAATTTGATTTATAAGGACAAAGTAAAGAGATGGCATGATCAGCACATTAGGTGCAAAGACTTTGTCCCTGGGCAAAAGGTATGGTTGTTCAATGCCAGGTTGAAGATGTTCCATGGGAAACTCAAATCTAAATGGACGGGTCCCTTTGTCGTTAAGAAAGTGCACGAGAATGGAAGTGTAGAGATAGCCGATCTCACAGATGGTGCACAATCTCACGTGGTGAATGGACACCTGTTGAAGCATTTTGTTGATTCGAAAGAGCAGTTAGTCCAAGTCGAGGTCATCAACTTCATACAGAGTGAGCACAGAGCAGATAGATCTTATTACTCTTCATGAAGATGCAGCATCAATATTCAACATCTTAGAAGATTCAATCACTCTTGTACATATTCTCCCTTATTTGTATATTCTAGAGATCACATCGGTTCTCACACTTACTCTTGTCCTATACTTAGGCTGACCAAAGCCTAAGTATAAGGGGGACCGATGCCAGCCATGTGTATATACTCTTCATTTCTCCTCTTGACCTCGTCCGCACCATTTTTGCTCTTCTTCTACACTTAGGCTTACCAGAGCCTAAGTATTGGTGGGCGGACCGACTTCTATACTTTTCTGTTATTTTAGCTTTCCTACGCTTAGTACGAGCTATGTCTTTTTGTCACCTAGTGCCATGAGGACATAGCACAAGCTAAGTATAGGGGAGCGTGTATATATTACATATATACTTTACCCATAGCTCGTACTTTCACATATTTTTGTATATATTATAAAATAATTATGGGGTGGGTAAAAAAATAAAAAAAATCTCTGAAAAAACCTTTTAAAAAAACTCTTTTTCCTTATTTGCTAAAAAAACATTTCAAAAAAAAATTCTTCTTTAAAAAAAACTTTTTCACAAAAAAAAGTCCTTTCTTATCTACCTATCTTTTTCAAAAAAAACTCTTGAAAAAAAAAACGAAACAAAACTTTTCTAACAAAAAAAATCTTTGCCTTTGTTTGTCAAAAATAAAAACTTTTTTTTAAAAAAACTTTTTCTAAAACTTTTAAAAAAATCATTCATTAAAATAAAACTAAAAAACTAACTAATAAGTTGGTTCAATCCCTGACACAATTCACTTTCACACAAGACTAGTGATGTTCAAGAACAATTGGTTTACGAGCTCTTGAGATTTTGAGTTAACCATCCTTAGTCATTAGGGTTCTTGGACTTAATTATTCACATTTCCCTATTTTGAAAGATTTGTGTGCTATATTGCACGCTTTGTCTCTACCTTAAGAATATGATCAGCACCTCACATACACGACTGCAGGTATGATGAGATGAGTTGAAATTTCACTTGAGGAACTGGGATGAGGGATTTGAGTATGGACTTGATTTGATGATGCTCGAGGATGGGATAAAATCAATGAAGGCTTCATGAAACCTGAGTTTCAGCATCTTTAGCCAGTATGAGAACATGGTTCTTATACTATCTTGACATTTACCTATGTGCCAGGGTGTGATAAAATAAAAAATTGTTGATCAGTGTGCGCCAACTCTTGGTAAAAGCAGTGGAGCTAGACAAAAATACTACAAAGCAATGAAATGTCAAAGAAAAGCTCTCATTCTATACAGTCAATTATCAAAAGAGATTCCACCAAAGGCGAGCGCTCCCAACCATTTCAAAGTGTCCACTTGGACCACCGCTATTAGGACCAGGAGTCGGGCTTGCACCAAAAAAGGGCTCTGCATCGTAAATGCTACAAGTCTGGGTGTAGAAGGTACGAAGGTACGATAGGTACTCAAAAAAGGCACACCCCGGTGTACTCCCAGGAAAACAAGTGCAGACGGCTCCAACTTCTCTTGACGGACGCACTGATCAACACAAAAAAATGTGTTGCGTAATAAGGCACTTGAGAGGATCCTTGTTCCAATGAGAGGGAGAGAAGAAATGACAATCCTATACCCTCCATCAACTGGCCTGCCATCTACACTTTCAAGTCTGACAACTAAAGAGACGGTGAATTGGATGCAAGAAATGGTTTATTCCCTAGTGTTGAGAATCGGGTTCTTAGGAGAGTCCCTTAGACTGGAACCTTGGGTGACATTACGACTCTACTCTTATAACTGCAGTCCACACTTAAAGTCATATCCCTTATATATACGTATACAAAGAGAGTCTGATGATTAGGGGAATTGGGTACATTTTGACTAGAGCTTGGTTCAGCTTAAAATTTTAGGATCTCTAAAACCGAGAGTTCTTAAACAGATCAAGTCTTGTATTCACATGCACAGTCAGGGGTTAACCCAACTTATTCATTCTTTATTTGCTCGAGGACTAGCAAAGTTTAAGTATAGGGGGGTGATGAATCCGCGATTCATCATCGCAATATCTTGATCTTAGCAAAATCCCCGAGTAAAATCCCAAATAAATATCCATAAAATCAATAAATTAACAAAATAACTCTTGTAAATAAAACAAACTAATTATTGTATATTAGATTGTACAAAATAAATTACACATAAAAAGCCGCAAAAATAAAGGACTTTTATACATGTAAATAGCCCAAAACTTCATGTATTTTTAATAATTTCATTTCAACTCCTTTTTACCTAATTCTTTCTCTAACTTGTTTATAAAAATGTATATAAAAATACAAAAATACAAAACAAATTTTACCTCAAATAAATGCTCCTAGATCCCAAAGAGAAAAAGCCGTAAAGTCCAACTTCCAAGCTAAATTTCCACTCCGTATGAACTCCAAATTCACCAAACTCACTTTTAAAGTTCAAGTTAGAAAATTATCTATCCAACGGAAGTGGTTTCATTAAAATCGGAGCTTATTTGCAAAAGTTGGGTTTTGGGACCTAGATGTACAATGTACATTATGTATATATTCATTCTTTCTTCATTTTTATTTTACATTTCTTAATTACTAAAAATACAAAAAAATCATACTTGTGTTGTATTTTAATTGTACTGTTTTATTGTATTTTTTTTGTTGTCAATATCTCTTATTAAAAAGACAAAAAAATACATATTGGAAAAGTAAAAAAAATGTACATGGTGTTTTGTCTTCTTTTGTAAATTCTCCACTATTTATTTTCTTCTCTTTTATTCTATTGTAATTAAAGTATCCTACTTTATTTTATATTATTTATTTATTTATTTATTTTACATTCTCTACAACAACCACCAATTCAACTGCATTATTCCACCATTTTTTCCAACTTCCCATTCAACTCCATTAATAATACAACCTCCCATTCAACTCCACCACTTTAATAACCTCTCATTCCATTCTCTTTATATACATGTCATTCTCCTCATTTTTGCCTTTGATCCATCTTTATGTGAGGAGAGCCTAGTTCCCGGAGTTGAATCGGTGACAGCGACGCAACCGCGGTTGAGCGACGATGGCCCTCTCTCTGGTGAGATCCGTTGGTTTTTTTGGCCAACATCGCAGCCGCACCCGTGCGCTGCTCGAGCTCATCGCTCGCCGGCGATTCGAGCGAAGAGCGTGCTCTCGTGAGCACACCATAGGCAACCACGTTCATCTTAGGCAAATTTTCCCTTCATTTTATCATCTTGTCATTTTTGCATTTTTTTTAGTTCATCATAGCACCACTCATCATCTTTCATTTGTTCTACTCCATCATATTACCATCATCACATTTTTTTCCCATCATGTTCATTTCCTATTTTAATAAAATTAAAAAATATAAAAAAAATTAAAACAAAAAAAACCTTTTTATTACAGCAGTAAAAAAAAGTTCAAAAAATTTAAAAATAAAAAATGAAAAAAAGAAGTAACGGAGGAGGAGCAGCAGCCAGCAGCCCGCCGCCCCACCTCCCCTCTTCCACGAGCAGCGGCGCCGGCCGCCGCCCCTCCTCACTCCTCAGCCGAGCGGGTAACCCCGCCGTTCACCACACCTGCCGGCCATCTCCTCTCAGCCCTCCACCGCGAGTGCGGCGCCGCCCATCTGCGACTCCACCGCCATAGCCACGCGCGGTCACCCGCGCCCCCCTAGTCATTGTCCTCGCATGCGGCACAGCCACCTCCACCTCCTCCACGGGCCCGCGTGCGGCGGCGCAGCCCTCAGCCACCGCCGACGACCCCACGCCCCTCCATCTCGCGTCGCCGACCGCGCCCCCTTTGGGTTTATCCCACTGGGTCCAGGAAGAAGAAGAAGGTCTTATTATTATTTTATTGTGAACATTGCATTTTTTTCCCGTATGTTTTATGTCATTGCAAAACAGACCTTGTGCATCATTTGCGTTGTCCTTTTTAATTTCAGTTTTGCAAAGACAACCCTATGTTTGTGCTTTAATTTGGACCTTGTTTATGCATCTTTTTATTCAATGAAAAATGGTTTGATGTTGAGTAACTTATTCTCTACATTGTGGATATTTATATATATTTTTGTGGTCCTTGGGTAATTAAATTAAATTGGTTAACTGAAATTCTATGTATTTTACCCAATTTGGACTCTTAAATTTATATCTCACACACGGTTGCTCTAAAAATTCCACAAAAATTATGTATGATGCCTTAATATGTGGTGAACTTACTTTCCGAATTTTATCCAAAATGGACTTGTCTTGTGCCTGGAATAATTTGTAGAGTGGATTTAGTATTTGATTTTTAATTAAATCTACATAAATCATTTTTGTGAAATTTCAACTCTCCTGGATTGCTTATCTAAATATCTTTCTGACATAATTCGCACTCTGATTAATTTGATAATGTGGATTTAATAGAAATTAATTACTCATTGCCACTCTGTTTTTAGTAAAAAATCCAGAAAAAATTCATACTTTGTCAAAAAATTCTAAAAAAATTACTGTAGCTTCCTTTCATCATGTTTGCATTCCATTAAAGTTTCATAATTTTTGTTTACTGTTTGTGTGAGAAATTGTGAAAAAACCCATAAAAAGTGTGCATTTTTTATTATTGCATTTTAAACCTAAAAAAATACAAAAAAATGTGTTTTGTGTTCCCCACTGGATTAGGACTTTAGAAAAAATATAATTTGGCTGAATTGGATTAATTTGACATTAAAATTAATTTGGCCTTGTTGTATGCTTTCTTAGTATCGTAATTCACTTGCATTTGCCTTTCACCATTCCTGTTGCAAAAAAAAATACCGCATTGGATATCTAGACCTAAGTTTTTGAATTAAACCCGAAGTTGTTCCTTTAACTCCCTGAGTCGACCCCGGACTTGTCCGGGATATAAATTAAAGCCGAGACACTCTTCACGGAGATCTTCTCTCGGTTCTGACCGAATCGCTAAGTACACGTGCTACAACGAACACGAATTAAACAACGTATCTAGCGACTCGTCATCTCTACCGCCATAGCCACGCGTGGTCACCCGCGCCCCCCTAGTCGTCATCCTCGCGCACGGCGCAGCCACCTCCACCTCCTCCACGGGCCTGCGTGCGGCAGCGCAGCCCTCAGCCACCGCCGACGACCCCACGCCCCTCCGTCCCGCGCCGCCGACCACCCCCCCTTGGGTTTATCCCATCGGGTCCAGGAAGAAGAAGAAGGTCTGATTATTATTATTTTATTGTGAACATTGCATTTGTTTCCCGTATGTTTTATGTAATTGCAAAACAGACCTTGTGTATCATTTGCATTGTCCTTTTTAATTTCAGTTTTGCAAAGACAACCCTATGTTTGTTCTTTAATTTGGACCTTGTTTATGCATCTTTTTATTCAATGAAAAATGGTTTGATGTTGAGCAACTAATTCTCTACATTGTGGACATTTATATATATTTTTGTGGTCCTTAGGTAATTAAATTAAATTGGTTAACTGAAATTCTATGTATTTTACCCAATATGAACTCTTAAATTTATATCTCACACACGGTTGCTCTAAAAATTCCACAAAAATTATATGATGCCTTGATATGTGATGAACTTACTGTCCAAATTTCATCCAAAATGGAGTTGTCTTGTGTCTGGAATAATTTGTAGAGTGGATTTAGTGTTGGATTTTTAATTAAATTTACATAAATCATTTTTTGTGAAATTTCAACTCTCCTGGATTGCTTATCTAAATATCTTTCTGACATAATTCGCACTATGATTAATTTGATAATGTGGATTTAATAGAAATTAATTACTCATTGCCACTCTGTTTTTAGTAAAAAAATCCAAAAAAATTCACTTTGTCAAAAAATTCTAAAATAATTATTATAGCTTCCTTTCATCATGTTTGCATTCCAGTAAAAGTTTCATAATTTTTGCTTACTGTTTGTGTGAGAAATTGCGAAAAAACCCATAAAAAGTGTGCATTTTTTATTATTGCATTTTAAACCTAAAAAAATACAAAAAATGTGTTTTGTGTTCCCCACT
The DNA here is from genome assembly GCA_037367405.1 of Ottelia alismoides. Taxonomy (NCBI): domain Eukaryota; kingdom Viridiplantae; phylum Streptophyta; class Magnoliopsida; order Alismatales; family Hydrocharitaceae; genus Ottelia; species Ottelia alismoides. The sequence goes on along the minus strand of JAZKJV010009256.1, from coordinate 1,395,150 downwards.
GGATTAGGACTTTAGGAAAAATATAATTTGACTGATATGGATTAATTTGACATTAAAATTAATTTGGCCTTGTTGTATGCTTTCTTAGTGTCGTAATTCACTTGCATTTGCCTTTCACCATTCTTGTTGCAAAAAAAAATATAAATAAATACCGCATTGGATATCTAGACCTAAGTTTTTGAATTAAACCTAAAGTTGTTCCTTTGCCTCCCTGAGTTCGACCCCAGACTTGTCCGGGATATAAGTTAAAGCAGACTCTTCACGGAGATCTTCTCTCGGTTCTGACCGAATCACTAAGTACACGTGCTACAACGAACATGAAATAAACAACGTATCTAGCGACTCGTCAGTCGGCTAAAGTTGTTCCTTTGCCTCCCTGAGTTCGACCCCAGACTTGTCCGGGATATAAGTTAAAGCAGACTCTTCACGGAGATCTTCTCTCGGTTCTGACCGAATCACTAAGTACACGTGCTACAACGAACATGAAATAAACAACGTATCTAGCGACTCGTCAGTCGGGCCCCTGACCTAGCTCCATCTAGGGAGGCTATTGTCTGTTTCCTTTCCCTTGAGGTGCCATCTCTGGGTCTGAATCAGAGGAGATGGATTCTGGATTGGGATCCAAGACTGGGACTGGCTTCTATCAAGAATTATGAGAGATTCCCAATCGGACCACTTGAAATTGAATTTTCAACTGCCATGATGAATCTTATATTAGGGTCAATCCCATATAATAGTGAATGGAGTAGATATATAGACTGTAATCGACCTTCACTCACAACAGGCAAAAGGTGGACAAGAGTGGTCCTGGTTGATTGGGTGATAAATGAGGGTGGCAATAAACGAGGAGTCTAGAGAGTATTTCACAAAGTCTGAATTGAGTTCTCGAGAATCGCCTTGAATTTATTGATCGTGTCGAGTCCAATCAATGTGGGTGTCGGCGGAGTCCCGACTAAACCATTTATGGGTCGTCATCATGGAGCAAGAGAAGATCGATGCAGGAAGAAAGATACTGTGGTCAACGAGGAATAAAAAGGAGTGTAAAATATTATAAAGGCTCGAGCTGAGCAGGGGGGTCAAGAGGAAGATACATATGACAAAATTTACGCAAATGCGTGGGACTTTATCTTTGAATCTTAATCTAGATCCATACAAATACAATAGAAATTTGGGTTCACCAACTCACGCCATGTGAGGCCATAAGTGATCGGCTATGTATTATCTTTTTATTTTTAGAGTTGATATTTACGGCATATCTTATAACAAGTCCTTAGCATGCTAACCCTATAGGAGATAAAGTACTGCTAGAAAAGTATCCCGTAGTTGTCCTCGTCCTTTGTAACCTATAGTCTGCACTTTTTGAGGTCCTTGTAACCCTTCATGGATCCCTACTCCGCCAAAGAAAAATAAAAAGGAAGACGATAGGCAGAACCACTACTTCGGACCTCACTCGTAATGGAATCACACGTGAGTGTGCAAGGACCTACTAGGATGCAAACCGATGAGATAGGCACACCTGTAAGGGCGTGTCTAAGCTTAGTACTTTAGACTACGTCGATGATCCACACAAGGAGGGAACACCATCGCTAACGAGGCCCTACTCAATCACGTATGATAGAAGCGGCATTACTTCGGAAATCTAAGCAATACACAAATCAATTACAGACTGGATTTTGGGCTCTAATCCTTAGCGAGTTGTGCCTCGCTCATGGGAGTGTATTGGTCCCCTCCTAAGGTATCTGAAAATAATAAGGGCTTTGTTAACCCAAGGCAATGAAGATAATTACATATTTTAATTAAGGTCAAAGTAAATTTGACAGTCCCCTTATTTTATTTATTGGGTTTTCACTTTTTTGGATATTTTGCATACAGACACCTAATGATTTTGTAGATTTTCATTTCAGTCCTAGTTGCTTAAAATCAAAGGGAGACAGCGGAAAAGCCGTGCAAGTTGATTCTATGATGGAAATCTCACTGTTGAATCTAATGATGCATGCTGAGTTAGAGGACTTACAATGCTTCCCAGCTCTCTCCATGTGGTATGCAAAAAGGAATTCTTAACCCTATCTACATGACGATCGGAATCGGTCAAGAAATAACCACACAAAATAATTATCAATTTTTAATCAATGTGGTTTTATGTTTATTTTACTTGGGCATGTCCCAAGGTCGAACAAAAGGATGCAAAGGAACAACCTAGAATTATGTCTATCAAAGTTCATACGCAGTTTCGAGGCGGTCTTTTTTTAGAATTTTTAATGCAATAAAGGGTGCAATATGCAATTTTGGCCTATTTCAAGGACTAAAATGTCAATTACATTCAAACGATATCCAAAAAATACGAAACTGGCCACGATGCAAAATATGATGAAATGAATGCACTGTAATTTTTTTGGAATTTTTGAATGCAAGATGAATTTTTTATGAATTTTTTAAATGCAAACAAAATGAATTTCAATATTTAATTATAATAAATATTAGACCTACTTGTTTTGAAGAGATAAAATTATCCAAGATCTATCACTAGGTGATGGACCTCAGAAAAATTCTAAACCTTGAAAATGTGAGATCTAGTACCTATTAAAAATCAAACACTGAAATATGCAAAATGATTTTTACAGGGCAAATTATACATGCAAATGTGATTCTTTTTCGGCACAATGTCAAACGCAATTAATTCTACAATATGTGATTTTTTCAGGAATTTTTAGAGCAATGGGTAATCAATGGCAAATTTAAGAGCATAAGATGGGTGGAATATACAACTTTTCACAAAAACAATTATTTTTTTATTAACCAATGATCACAAAATATCAAGCAATTGCCACAAAAATAAAAACACTAAAATTTGAAAATAAGGAAAAAATTTTGAAATAAAAATGTAAAAGAATTAAAAACATAAAAATTCTATAAAAACCAAGATAGTTGGCATTTGAATCTCCTTTTTTAATTGATTTTTAATTATTTGAATAACCATTAGGATTTGTAGCATCCTTGAGTTCGATCATGTTAGCTATACAGGTAATTAAATAGAAAATTCTTTTGCTACAGTTTTCTATAAATATCAGCTTGAGAAAAAAAATAATTTTTTTGTTGCGGGATCATTTGGATTATGAAGACACCCTTTTATTTCAATAATTTGAAACTCAAAAATATCTCTTAACAAAATGGCGTCGTTGCAAGGGAGGCACGATGAGGGTAGTTAGTTTTCTCTTTTGACATACTTTTCTAAGTAATTAATATTTGTTTATATTTTACCACATTGAATTCATTGTCCATATTCACTATATTTATTTCACTCATTAGTGCTCATATATTTATAATTGTGTTTCTTACACATTTTTCATTTCCTATTTCTTATGAAGGACCAACGAGCTGAAGTAACTTTCTTAGGACAGACAACGCAACCAAGTGAAGCAGAGGCGACGTGATTCTTCACCGTGCTGCAGGAGAGCGTGGGAGGAAGAGAAGAAGATCGGAAGGAAACTAAGTTTTTTTAAAAAAAGTGCATAAACTTGCGTTCATTTATTACTAGCATTTGAACTTTTGTAAAAGGACATTATATACCTTATTCGGGGTCTGTTTTGACAAAGTATCGGTGCACTTGGGGGACCTCACTTTTGTTTTCTCGTTGTTTTTATCGCTTTTATTTTTATTTATTTCTCACGAATTTGTGTTTTCCAACTTTATTTTATTTTGTTTTCTGGGAGTGAAGTCCCTAGACTCAGGTTTTATTCGTTTCAGCCAGGTACTTATTAGGTCCAAATCCATAAAAGAATATTTATTCCTATAGATCATCTGGACTTAGGAAAATAATAATTTGGTTCTTCGAAGTATAAGCTACTGCTTAGGATGGTTCTCTCTTGCATTTACCTATAACTTAGTTTTATTTTTATGTGCGAATCATATTTCATATAGCTTAGTTTTACATATAGCTGGAGTTAGGTATGCACCACTATCCATAGAATTTATGTCTCATATTTTCTTGTGCATTGGCTTTTTTGTTTTCCTCCCTCTGTTTTTGTGGATATAGTAATAAAGGAAATTGGAAAATATGTTAGACGTGTTTTTATTCAAAAATATCAAAAAAAGTGAAAAATCAAAAATAAAAAATCGGGACTGCTAATTGTTCTTGACTCTTAAAAACAAACGTAACAAATTCATCACTATCTTGGGAGAGCAACCCCCTCATTGTATTCGTATTTACTTGCTCATGTACACAATAAGTTTAGTGCCCCACTCCCATAAGCCAACCTAAGTGTTCGTAAAACTTTTGTTTAATCATCTAACTCTATTTGACAAGATTAAAGACTGATTTTTCATGGTTTTCACATTGAGTTGAGTTGGTGAATTGGGGTTTGCATTGTGTTTGTTTGTACATTTTGTTGAGTTAGTTATGATCTTTTCTCTCTAGATCAATAGCAATCACTTAAAAATATCAATCATCATCACTCATGTTTTCCCTCCCTCCCACCCTTCACACAGAGTCAAATGTTGTCCAATATTTCCCAAGCTCAGATCCCTTCACTCTGGCAGGTCAATGATCTTTTTGATCTTGACTGAGATTTCTTTGAGCTTGATATTCCTGATCCATTGGATGGTTTTTGTTTAACTTTGAGAGATAAACCATTATTTGATTATAATCATTAGTTCTTTCCCTCGAATTATCCTGATTTCTTATACCTCCTCGAGGGTTATCTGTAGGCGGTGTGTACTTTGTACTCGATTTCACTCCCTGTTTGTGCATCCGATCTGTCGGATCACGAGACCGAGTCTTCAGATTATTCCAAGTTTTCTGATTCTTCCAACACTTTTGATCTTTATAAGCTTGATCTTTCTTCTCTTTTTGACAACCCTCACAAGAATGAGCCGAACCTTGAGTTATTCAATGATATACCTGATCTCTCTTCATTACACGCATCGGATATCTGCTTTCTTATTGAGTCTCCTGATCTTGATATTCCATACATTTGTGAGACGATGATTGACATGGGGGATTCCATGAAAGGCCCTTCCTTCTCCATGTTCGATTTCTTCATATCCAACCGTTCAATCCACTCTGACCATGAGCCGGAGATCTTTTTTTGCTACTGACAACTGATTTCATTTTCTCCTATATTAACCCGGTAGCAGTCACCCTCCTGATTGCCTATCTGGGTGTCCTCATTTGCACTGTTCACCACATTATTTTCCTCACACCGAGACAACAATGACAATAAGGTATTTGCATTACATATGTTATCCTGAACCTTTATACATTGTTGTCCTGTCCTTTGCGCCCAGCTAGGGGCGTAAACTCTAGTGCTTGTTGAGAGGTACATCAACCATGTCTACCTCGTATATATGTGTTTTGTCTTGATTTGCTCTTTCCTCCATTTATCGTTCACCTCTTGTCTATATATATCTCTTAGACTTAGGATGTGCTATATCCTAAGTATTGAGGGCGGGGGGGGTGAATGATTTTTATTGTTCTTATTTATCTTCTTCATCACTCTTGTTGTTGCTTATACTTAGGGATACTATACCCTAAGTATAGGGGAGTGATGTTGTTTATATCATCTCTTTGTGTTTTATTCTTCTGATCTCTCGATTGTCCCCCAATTTGTTGATATTCTATACTCTTGGATATTCTACCCTATGTATATGGAGCAAGACGAGCCGTTGAGTCCGTACATTCTCTTCCTCAGTTCTCCACATTTGTGCAATCTTCTATACTTAGGATTATTTGAACCTAAGTATGGGTGGATTATCAATTCTATTCATTTCATATTCTTTGAGTTGTTGTAGCATAGCAGTCTTTTCACTTTTCTATACAAAGCACGATTTATGTCTTCCTTTGCCACTCTCTGATCACTATAACGAAATAGTTCGAGCTTAGTATATGGGGTGTTGTATATATTGTATTATACTTTATACATAACTCGTGCTTTTTTATATAGACATTGATCACCTTCTGTATTCAAAAAAACAAAATAAAACAAAAAACAAAACAAAAAAACAAAAAAACAAAAAATTCCTCGTATGATGAAAAAAACAAAAATTGTATAATCCATGTATATATTTGTATATATTTTACTAACACTTTTTCTCTTAAAAGATCCCTAAAAACTACAAAACAAAAAGTCTATAAAAATTTACAAAATTAAAATTTCAAAAAAATCTGTTTTTACATGTGCATTATTTTTTTTTAAAATCCATACAAAAAATCAAAATTACAGAATTGTTTCAAAAAAAAGATTTTGCTTTCTTTTTGCATTATAGATATTTCCTTGCATTTACATGTGCATTTTTCTTCATAATATTGACAATTAAACTAAGTCTGGAATAAAATTGAAGATTATAAGTAAAGGAATAAAGACTTTTCAGGTCCTAGCGACTTAATTCTTTGAGTCCATAAGACTATGTTCACATGTCATCTTGATTAGTCTAAGTAGAATAGTTAACAACACATGCATGATTCTTCTAGACCATGGCTTATCTTGGATGAGCACTCTACATGTAGCTCTTCACGATGGAGGTAGTGAGGAGGGAGAATATTTTGGCTTGAAGTAGCATACGAGGGTAGTACATCTAGACAGAACCTCTTGTCTTCCTCTAGGGAGGGAAGTGTATCTCAACCTGGTCTAGCGATGTTGAGGTCTAAAGACAGGATGTTATGGGGTTGCAATAATGCATCAAAAGAGGGATAGTCTACTTGCTCAAGAGGAAAAACTCCTTATGTACAAGCTTCACCTTATATATATTTTCAAAAAAAAGGGAAAAAATACAGAATCTCCAAAAGTGGACATGCCTGATTGAAAAGTAAAATGCCTGTCGGAGTATTTATACAAGGATAAAAAAGGAAATTAATAAGAGCTTCAAAGTCAAATGTTTGTAAGCTTGCAGCTGGATGACTTGGCTACACTGGTCATGCATCCAAGGATAGGTATCTACACCATTTACCGACCATTATGTTCTCCATCTCCTCTTCTTGAGCTGGTTGTACTTGAACTTAGAAGGGAATATCCCCGCTCCTCGAGGAAAGAGTTACTAGACTGGGGGACTAGAGTTACCTTGTTCAGGGAGGTTGTGTCTTTGCTACTTTTGAGATGGGGAGCTATAAATTTCTCTTACACTGTACAAGTAAAGATTCATAGTCATAATAATTTGTATATGTAGACTTGTTCTGACCTGACTGTTGAGGAGACCTGAATAGGAGTCTTATGGAACTTAGATGTTGTTAGGTTTTAAATCCATTTCCCATTAAGGTTCCACCACACTAATAATCCAAAGATCTGACAGAGCTCCATACTACAATTTTATGAAGATAAGTTTAATACTCAAAATTATCCAAATTTCTATATCTTTCCTTTCTTTTCTTTTATTCACTTATTCTTTAAATGAGTGATTGCTAAGGGACTAACAAATTTGAAGCATAGGGGGATGATGAATATTCAATTTATCATTTTTATTCATTTATTTAGCTTAAAATCCTTTATAAAATACATGCACATATTAATAAATCCGTATTCTTACTAACTTGCATCTGCGTGTATATATTGTACATTTATGACTATTTTAACCTAAAATAAATAAATAAAGAAATAAAAAAAGTAAAGAAAATAAAGACTATATATATGTAATACATAGAGGCTGACCCGAACCCCTAGAAAAGGTCAAGACCTGACTTGATTGACCAGGAATAATGTAAGGGGAGATATGGTCTTTAATCAGAAAATCCAAAAAATATTTTGTAAATAATTTTCATTAATTATGTGTATATTTTTATAAAACTTACACTATTATATTTGTCCATAAATTGAACTCAAATTAAACAAGTTTCTAAACAAAAGTTGTAAATAAAATTGTTCTCTAAATAACAAAAATACTTGTAAAATAAAATCGTGTATAAAATAAAAGTAACCACACTTGGAAAAAGCCGTAAAGCGATAATTGAAAGACTAATTACGGCTCCATATGAACTCAAATTGAATCAAACCCACTTCTATTTATAATAAATTAAATTATCTTTAAAATGGTTGTAGTTTCATAATTTTTGGAGTAATAATTTGAAAGACGATTTTCTTTGGTGGTTTTTGCAATTCGACACATTATTTATTGTTTTTTTATTTTTTATTTTTATTTTTAGTATTAATTTTGTAAATAGTATATTTTTAATAATTGTAAATATTGTTCGCACTAATTTAAATAAATAAATTTTTTAAAAAAAATTAAAAAAAAATTCAGTATTTGTACATATCTATAATGTACCTTATGTAAATATGATATGTATGTAATTAACCACCTTATATAAAAATGACCAGAAAATAATATCTAACCTTAAATAATAAAACTAATCTAATTTCAAAAATCTAATCTAATTTATTTTGTTTATTTAAATTAATTTGAAAACTTGCCTTTTGTATACAATTTGAATATATGCCTTAAATAGCCACCATTAAGGTGGCTAATTAATTTTTCATATTAATTATTTTTATTAATTAATTTAATTCTGAATATCATTTTTTATTAATTAATGAATTTTATTTATTTAAATAACCACTAAATACATTCCTTTTTGTACATATCTTCCTTTTTGGTTTCTTCTTCTTTTTAATGGGTCTCCTCTCGTTCATTTTTTCCTTGATAAATCTTTTAGTGGGAGGAGACTTATCTCCAAGAGCCATCTTGTCATAGAGAGGTGCCTAGCTTCTGATTCGTCCGGTGACAACGAGTCAGTCCTCATCGAGGCAATTACGGTGATATCTGTACCCATTATGTGAGATCCATTTTTTGTCGCTTTCAATCTAGGTTAATCGTAGTTTAATTTTTGCGCTTTTAATTCTGCTGTCAATTTTTTTAATTTTAGATCATGGCTTTTAATCGTAGTTCATTGTTCTATCACATCCGATCCTATCCATCTCTGATTATGATTTCACATCCACGTCTCGATCTACCCACATTCCTATTCTATCTTACACGATCTCTCACCTCCGGCCACGTACGGTGGCCGGAAATCCGGTTCTCTTCCATCACGATCGCCAAAACCACCCATTCACTAATGCTCATTTGAATTCTTCTCGGACCGAGCCATCGTGCTCGAGTCGATTTGTTTGATTTCATTGCAGTTACATGAAGTCCAAAAAGAATTTCAAAAAAAATTACAGTTTCTGTTTTATAAAAAAATGGGGAAATAAAAAATAAATGTCGCTGCCGCCGTCTTGGACGGCACCGCCGCCCATCCTCCGCCTCCATCTGTTGGAGCCAGCTGGCTCCTCACTGCGCCGCTACCTTCTTGGAGCCCCATCCACCGTGAGCTTCACCACTGTCGGTCGAGCCTCTCCTCAGTCACCTCCATCGTCGAACTGGTCTTGTGTCGCCTAGCCACCTACCGTCCTCTGCCTGCTCCATCCTTGCCTTCGTTAGCCGCATCATCATCTGCCATTGTTTTCATCACTAAGAGCCATCCTCCATCAGCCCTGCCTGCATCAGACTTCCCCACTGTTTACCAACTGCCCGTCAACATCCTCTACTCCCCCATAGTAGCCGACCGTCGCTACACCCCTCAAGCCCTTCATCCGCGCTCTCGCGTGGAGGTGCACAACTGCCGCTTCACAGATCGCCACCAACCGCATCTCCTGCGCAGCCGGTCGCCTACCAGCTGCCTGTCCTTACACCTACTTGTCCGCCATCCAGAAGCCCCCACGCGAGGCCCATTTGCTCTCCAACCCTCGCACAAGGCCGTTCACCGACATGAAGCCCCACCAATCCACCAACCTCCCATCGCCGTTGCCGTTATGCGAAGCCGCAGCTGCCGCCCGTGCCTTAGAGAGAAGAAGTAGCGACCAACATCTGCCCACCGCCCTTGCTTGGAGGAGAAAGCAAGGGGCGGCGACGCCCCCCTTGGCTTTTGGAACGCAAGAACAATAACCCTAAGGGGAATAAAAATAAGTAAATTTTTTGGGAAAATTATAACTTTGCCACCAACATTATTTATATTTGCAAATTAGCCCCTGCTAGCATTCAAGTATGTTTTTTTGGGTAAATTGCACTTCTTTTCATGTATTTCTATTAACTTTTTAAGCGTAAACTTTAGATATTTACATTTCAGTCCTTGTATTCAAGACATTTATTTTTCTTATTCTTTTCATTGAAATAAATATTTTTGTTGCTGAATAAATTTTGGATAAATCATGTTATACTCCTACAATTGTCTCTTCATTGTATAAATTTTCTCATTGCATTTTATCGGCATTGTTATTATTAAAAAATAAAAAACATTGCATTTTTTCCAATTTGAACTTTTAAAATTCATAAAAATTCAAATATTGCATAAACAATTTGAAAATTTTAAATTATTTTTGTTGTTATGCATTTTATTTCCCGTGAAAATATCATGCATTAATTGTTTTTAAAATGCAAAAAATGCAAAAATTTAAAAACCTTATAAAAATCACAGAAAATTGTAGAAAAATCCAAAAATTGTGATTCCACTTCCTTTTGTAAATAATTTCTTCTAGTCCTTAGGAAAAATAATTGCAGAAACTTTTGATTTTATTTTTTATCTTTAAATTACAAAACAATCATGTTTGTTCACTATTTTCATTATTCCTTCTTTTTACTCATTTTAAAAAATCCTAAAATATTAAAAATACTCTAAAAGTTATATAAATAGTAGAAAATTCGTTAAAGCACAAAAATATTTTATTTGGACATTTTTAGCATTTTTACCATATTTGAAAAATCTCAAAAAAATAGTTTTGCATTTCTTTCATGTATAAATTAGCTTTGAAAAATTAATATTTTTGGAAATAAAAAATTTGCAAAATTAAAACCACTAAAAATTGAAAATAAGAAAAAAAACAAAAATAAAAAAAATAAAAATATTCTACAAAAACAAAGATAGTTGGCATCGAAACTCCTTTTTCTTTTAATTGGTTTTTAAAATATTTGAATAACCCTCGGGATTTGTAGCCTCCCTAAGTTCGATCCAGTTAGTTATACAGGTAAATTAAATTGCAAATTTTCTTGCTACATTTTCTGTAATTACCAGCTTGAAAAGGAAAAACTATTTTATTTTGCTGTGGGATCATTTGGGTTTCGATGACACACTTTTATTTCAATAATTTAAAACTCAAAAATCCCTGTCAACAGGTCCTCAAGTGCGTGCCTCACATATGTGCTGGAAATTTGCACAAACGCCCTGTTGGTTCTAAGAAACTACAAAGAGGCTCCCACGCAAAAGGGAAAATTACATAGGGACCCTCTGGGTTTTGGTTATTGCAAATGGGTCCTTCAAAGGACCAATTTGCAATATTTATCATTTTATTTTCATGCATATTATTACATTTATGCCCCTTACATCATTTCTTTCATATCTTGAGCATTTCAAATCCAAATTGAATGATTTTAGTTTCATTTTGATGCATGTTTTATCATCTTTCTAATGGCATTGATAATTTCATGTTTTGACACTCTATCAAATGGGGTAATTTTTTATGATCTATAGTGTCTCATGCTCGTTGATTTAAATGCCATTCATCATAGTTAACACTCAATTCGATTCTGAAATTGATCTATATTTTCTTGCTCAACGAATTGACTAATTCACGGTATATTTGTATATGATTTCTTTGTTGGCATATCATTGCATACTCTATTCATTACATCCCATTTAATTGCACTTTAAAATTAAATAAAAATTGCATGTGTCATTCTACTGTGTTCTTACATTATTTTATCTCCATATTTTATCTACATATCATTTTACATGAAGACTAAGGTTTAGGAAATACTTGCTCATTACTTGATCAATAATTTTTGATAAATAGACAAAGAGGCTCATGTCCGTCTGTTCGACCTTGGTATACTTGCCATGTAAATTAACTTCCACATATTCGAAAGTGTGGTTTTTGCTGGATCATTTTCACCACATATACTATGATAAAAGATGATCATTAATGTGGTGAAAATGCGGTTCACCAAATGTGCCATTGTTGGGGATACGGCTCACCTTTATCAGTTTGTCGAATTTTGTTGAATTATTTTTTATTTGATAGTTTCAAAAATTGTAGGTCTTTTCATCGTGTTGTTTCTGCATCATATAGTGATTAAATTTCTTGATATTTTTATGACATCATTCTTTTGTGGCAGGGCCCATGAAGACCGAGGACACTCGATCTACATGGAGGTGTGGAGTTGGGAGCTCCCGTTGCGAGGAGACGTAAAACAAAATCAAAAAGGATTCAAGGATGATTTTTATACATTTTTTGTTGTAAAAAAATGTATCATGTGCATTTTTAGTTGTCTTCGTTTGAGGGATAACATGTGTAGAAAAAAGGTAGGTCACTCGATGATCTACGCCCCACCACACATCCCTGTATATTCACTCTCCCCCACATCATCCTTCCATCTATGTATATTCACACACACACACACCCCTCTCCCCCGCACATCCATCACAATGCATATACTCCCCCTCCTTCTATTCGTCTCCAAAAATTCATACTCCCCACCCTTCTAACCCTAACAGCCACGAGCCCCCCAGCCCGAAATTCTGCATCTGTTACTTAGGCTATTTTCATCCTAAGTATAGGGGGGACCCGACCCTTCCATCTTCCCTCTATCTGTCTTCTTATACTTAGGTCATTTTCGACCTAAGTATAGGGGGACCCTCCGAGTCAGTTCTGCTATATCTTCTTATATTTAACTAGAGCTATGGCTTCATATAACTTGTGCTATGAGGGTATATAAAAAGTTAAGTATAGGGGGTATACTGCATATTATTTTATATATACTTTTTCCATAGCTAGTGTGTTACATTTGGAAACTTTTTGATCTATGTTAAAGTTTACTGGAGAACTGAGTTTTGAAAAATTCTTGTAAAAATCCTTTTAAAGATTGAGGGACTAAATTTTTGTAATTAACACCTTTCTCAAAATTTTTCATAAAAATCAGAAAAATAAAAAATTTTCTTTGGTAGAGTCTTTGACTACTAGGATTAAAAATGAGTAGCTACTCATCAGAGAGGGAACTTTGGTCTCCCTTAGCAGAGTGGGTAGTTTAAAGGACATTGTCTCTGTCCTCAAGTAACGAGTAGCCATCTAATGGTCCGTACTTACACCCATACTGGCTGGAAGTAGATGCAACTATTCATATGAACTTGGGCTAGTCAATATCTCTCTGAAGAGTTGAAAAAATGTTGAAAAATTCAAATTCATAAAAATTTACAAAAGAAAAAAATCACAAAATTCACTAACCAAGAAGCTGGTGTATTACTGACACATTCACTATCACTTAAGGCTTAAGGATTTGAGGACACTTGATTTCAAAAATCTTGAGCATCTGAGTTAGCCAACCTTAGTTATTAGGATTTTCAAAGTTAATAATACATGTTTCCCTCGTTTGAAAGATTTGAGCGCTATATTGCACTCTTTATCTCTTCCTTCTAATGAATCTGATTAGCACATCACTTTCACAACTGCATGATTGATGAGATGAGTTGAGTTATCACTTGAGGAACTTGGACTAGTGATTTGAGTGTAATGATACTCGAGGATGGGATAAAGTTAATGATGTGTTCAAAAGACAGGAGTGTCTGCAAAACCTTAGCCATGATGTGAACATGTTGACATGATATCGTTTGATATTTATGTATGTGCCAGGGTGTGATGAAACTTAAATAACTGTTCATCAGTGTGCACCAACTTTAGTAAAAGCAGCGGAGTGATGAAACCTAGTTTCATTGTCATAAATCACGGTTATTAAACCCCTGGCTTAGACTAAGTGTCAATAAAAAACAGATAGATCCTATTCATATATGAGTCATGGAATAAATTAAAAATACAAAAATAACAAAATTAAAAATCGTAGTGTTTTTAACCTTTATAAACACTCAGAAAAATATTTCTCCTTTGATTTGACCTCATCTCTGTTTTTGGTCAGCATGAAACTTGTAGATCTCTTCGAGATCTAGAACTTTCATGTTTTGAGTTTTTCCAAATTCAGCCTCCTTCCCCCTCATAATTCACTTTCTTTGTCGGAATAATTTGATTGGGCCACATGGCGCTTTCTGGTTACGCCACATGGCCGCTTCTTTGTGCACCACCCACACCCTCCTATCCACCGTCCGATCACTTTTCAGCGCTTTCATCCATGTCGTTCATCCCGGGGTTGTTCGCAATCGTCAGATCATAGCCTCCAACTGCATCTTCGCCAATCATTCCCGCCTTGTCTTCCTTCCGCCACGTGTTGTTTCCATAACCACTCGATCGTCTTTCTCCCCTTAGGTCCTAGCCACTCGTTGTCGCTTCATTTCACGCCCGTTCGATCATTCCCATATCAAATCATCGTCATTCGTCAGCGCCCTTCTTCTTCGCACACCACATGGCAATGCACTCAGCCATTGATCACGCTGCCCTAAATCTAATCTGGCCTCTCGTTAGCGCCCCCCTCGTAGCCGTTGGATCGCGAGATCCAACGGCCACGGTACCATCTTCTACCTCTGGAGCCCACTCGCCCATGTTCTCCACCTCGCACGGAATCTGTGGCCTTTCCTTTTTCCCGACCTCATCTTCCACCTCAACCACTCTCCAATCAGCCCACGATAGAGCCTAATCATCCACCATCCTTGTGAGCCTCATGGGTCACTAGTAACCACTCTCCTTCGTGCCATATCCTCCACACAATCCACTCCTCCCGTCATCAGAACTGCTACTCCCACTCCTTAAATATGTCATATTCAGCGGCCTTCACCTTTGTTCGCCTTTATGAGGGGCGAGGCCCATCCCCACTCCACCTTCCTGTGACAGGGGAAGGTTCGATAGCAGCGACGATGACCTTTTGCCTCAGGTGAGACCCGCAGCTGGCACGACTGCGTCGTAGTGGCTCAGCTCCGCTCGAGCTACTTTTCAAGGCCGGATGAGTACAACGATGACTGGAGGTTCGCCTTGAACCTCAAGCCCAGGCTTTTCCTTCCGCCATATCCCATGTAAGCCCTTCGATCCTTCTTTGCATTTTCCCCTCAATTTCTCTTAATTTATTAGGCTCGACCCATCATCTTCACCCTCCATAGACCATCACCTGTGCTTCACCCATCCACAGTCATCTTCGCGCACCCACCAGCTATCCACCTTCCCTTCTCCATAACCTGACCATCTCCGACCCATATGTTTCGTACTTCACGACAGAGGATCACTGAGCCTTCACCTCCTCCATCCGCATAGGCTTCCATTTCACCCTCACATCGCTTGCACTACTCTTCTGCACTCTTCGGCTAAATGGGAACTAACACTGCAGGTACTTTCGTTGAATGACCAGACCCATCGCCAGACCAACATTTGCATGCTCTGTCTCTGGCAGACGAGCATCAACAGTCTCCTCTAGATCATACCGCGTTTAGCCAATGCTTCCAGCTACCTCCACCAACCTCCAGGAAACCTCATGGAGCTCAATCAAGCTCAGCGAAGAAGATGGAGCTCCAGGCACCTCGCTGGAGAACTGTTTCTGCCGCCCTCCTCATAAAGGAGAAAGATCGCCAGAGCTTCCAGATACAGTCAGATTGGAGAGATAAACGGCTCTTAACGGGACACGTCGATGATTCTGAAGCTCCTAGCTACCATCCGATTGGCAAGATCAGACGGTCCATATCAAGCCATGTGTCAGTGCTAGGTGGCAGCACCACACCTCCGGGCTCGGACATCCTGAGCCACTGTCGACCCTATCCTGAGCTTATCCGAAGCAAAACCATTGACCAAGCCATCTTCGAAGCACCAGTGCGCCCCCGAGCCTGCTCCGACGTTGCATAACCACCCGAACCTCGCCCTCACATGCCTGGTCATGTGACTGGCTGGGAATTTTTCAAGGGTACTCTCCTGTCTTATACATATTGCAAATGGGTCCTGATAGCATGAAGAAACCACGTGCGCCTAGGGTATTTTGCACCCGACCCCCTGCGGGTTCTAATAATTGCAAGTATACCCCCGTGCATGTGGGTAATTTACAGGGACGGTCTCATGCGAATTTTATTTACATTTTAGTCCCTCTCAGGGACCTATTTATTAGTTATTTCCATGTTTTCTTGCATTTATGCCCCTAATTTCTTTCTAGCATATCATGATCATCTGAGCTCCATTTCAGTTAATTTCAGTGGTGTTTCGAAGCTTGTTTAATTCTCTTTCTAATGGCATGTTATTTTTCTATTTTGACCCTTGTTGATTTTATTGATTAAATCTAATTAAGTAGTGCCATATGTTTATAAATTTTCATGTTATTAAACAACTCGTCAATGAAAATGGATTTATAAGCTTTTTTCTGAAATTGACCACCATTTATTGCTCGTTGATTCTAAATAATTAAGGCATGATTATGTTATTCTAATCTTGCATTTCTTTGCATATTAAAAAGCCAATAAAAAGTGTCAGTTTCATGTGTCTGCATATGATTGTTTTGCATGTTTGTTTGCAATTATTGACCTATGGATTTTCAATTCATCGCTTAAGTTAGGTATTAAGAATCTGAATTCATACTTAAGAGGCTCGCTTCCTTGAGTTTGACCTTGGGCTTGCCCAAGTAAAATATATATTGATCGCATTGTTTTGACTGATTATTTTAAATCAAGCGGTCTTTGACGTATCCGATTCGTTCAACTACAACGCACTAAAACGACTTATTAAGAGGGTGAATTTGTGGTTCGTCAAATGGCGTTGTTGCCGGGGACACATCTCATCTTTTGTATATTTAGATTTTTAATATTTATTTAAGTGTTAATTTTTAACTCGTAGGTCATGTTGTTTACATTATTAAAATTTCTTTCATGGATATCTAACTCTTGTTTTTATGGTAGGGCCCTTGGTGTTCAAGGAGGTGAGGAGTATGTGTTCCCCACTGTGAGGAGACACAGAAGCAACATTGGAAAAATATCAAAGAAGAAGAAAATGTTTCTTGCATTTTATTCAATTTCATGTAATAATCATCTTTATAGCGGTCTTCGTTCGAAGACTCGCGCGTGTAAATGAACGAGATATTTGTGGTTGTGTGGGGATCACCCCACTTGAGTGTCGAC
This sequence comes from Ottelia alismoides, assembly GCA_037367405.1. NCBI lineage: Eukaryota > Viridiplantae > Streptophyta > Magnoliopsida > Alismatales > Hydrocharitaceae > Ottelia > Ottelia alismoides. The sequence goes on along the minus strand of JAZKJV010009256.1, from coordinate 1,378,109 downwards.
CTAGGATCAGGCATGCGGCTCTTCGAGCTTCTTTCACTTTTTATCCTTTATGTTTGATCGTAGGTAGGACACACTTTAATTCTAGACACACGTAGACATTGCTTCACAGCCAAAATTAAAAAGATGTTCTTCCCGCTAATAGAAGCATGTTAGGTGCGGTTTTTCATTGACTTGCATACACTTGGATTTGAATTTTAAATTCAGTCCGAGTTTTCATGAATTTTGCTCAAGGCACTGCATGTTTTCTCTCTTAGCCTAGATCATGATTTTTATCGACTGCATGGCTTTTTCTCGACCTCCCTTCCTGGTTTGATCACCTAGGTTAATGGAAATTGGGAATGAACGATAGACAATGATTGTTTGATTTATGTTCTTACCTTTAATCAGTGATAACCTTAAGCAAATAATTGGGACTGTTAATTGCAAGTTGACCTGAAATGGAGTAAAATAATGTTTTGGGAGAGCAACACCCTTGTTTACATAGGATGGTTTTATTTGACATTTTTCTCATGTAAATTAGAATATTTTAATCACCAATAAAAATAGTAAGATAAATAACCAACACTTGTTGGTTTTACGTGTGAGTTGGTTAAATTAAATGGTATTGCATGCTTGTTCGAGCCTTGATTGCTCCGACACCCTCCCCTAGCCCTTAAGCACTCCATTCATCTCCGAACATTCACTCGACCACTTGTATATCCATCCTTACTTCTTCGTTCCCCTCTGATCTCCCCAACATCAATTATTCATCTTTATACTTAGGCTACTCTCAACCTAAGTATAGAGGGGAACCTGACTCCCTGTGATTTTTCTTACTCATCTTTCCTTTCCTTGATACTTAGGTTATTTCTGCCCTAAGTATAGGGGGTGTCCTCTTCAGTTCCTGTATATTTTTCTATACTTAATGAAGCTTTGGCTTTGTATCATCTAGTGATATGAGGACATAGAAAAGTCTAAGTATAAGGAGTATACCATATATATAGTATTTGTACTTTAGCTATATTTTGAAAATTTTTGAAAAAAAAATTGGGCTTAAGGACAGTCTTTTGAACTAAGTGGAAAAATGTTTTCAAAGTTTTTCTATTCTATGTTACACTATTTTTAATGATTTGAAAATGGGTTTTCACTTATTTTGAAAAATCGTTTGAGAAATGTTTGAAAATAATCTATATGTGTGACATGGTTTTGAAAATGTTTTCTTGATTTCAAGGAAAGTGAGTCTAACTTGTTTTCTAACTCCAATAAAAAATCCATAAAAATGAGTAAAAATCAAAATCCTTTAAAAGTCAAAATTGACTACTAAATCCAAATAAATAGCCGTGTCAGTAAGGGTTTTCCCTTAGTAGAGTAGGTGATTTAGAGGACATCGAGAAGGCTCCTTCCTCAAGTAACGGGTTCCGACCTGTACTTACACCTATACTGACTGAATGCAGCTGCATCTACTCATTTGAGTTTAGGCAGTCATTATGTCTTTTAAAGTCATCATAAAAATTTCAAAAAAAATGGATGAAGGAGTTGGAATAAAATGTCCTACATTTTTTTCACACATGATCGTTGATGTTGGAGAACACTCAGTTTGAAAGGACTTGAGATTTTGGGTTTACCAGCCTTAGCCATCAGGGTCTTAGACTTAATTATCCATATTTCCCTAGTTTGCTAGATATGTGTGCTATATTGCATGCTTAGTCTCTACCTTAAGAATATGATCAGCACCTCACATACACGACTGCAATTATGATGAGATGAGTTGAAATTTCACTTAAGGAACTGGGATGAGGGATTTGAGTTTGGACTCGATTTGATGTTACTCGGGGATGGGATAAAATCATTGATGGCTTCATATAACCTGAGTGTCAGCATTTTTAGCCAGTATGAGAACTTGATTCTTGTACTAATCTCTTCACATCTACCTAAGTGCCAGGGTGTGAATAAAATAAAATGTTGATCTGTGTGCGCCAACTATTGGTAAAAGCAGTGGAGCTAGCCAAAAATAAAGCAAAGAAATACCAATGTTGAAATAAGCTCTCTTTTCCACAAAGTCAATCATCAAAAGAGCTTCCACAAAAGACGAGCGCTCCCAACCATTTCAACGTATCCACTTGGACCGCCGCTATTAGGACCAGGAGTCGGGCTTGCACCAAAAAAGGGCTCTACATCGTAAATGCTACAAGCCTGGGTATAGAAGGTACGATGGGTACTCAAAAAAGGCGCATCCCGGTGTATTCCCAGGAAAACAAGTGTAGATGGCTCCAACTTCTCTTGACGGACGCACTGATCAACACCAAAAAAATTGTATTGAGTAATAAGGCACTTGAGACGATCCTTGTTCCAATGAGAGGGAGAGAAGAAATGATACAATCCCAAACCCTCCATAAACTGGCCTGGCATCTACACATCTAAGTTTGACAACTAAAGAGATGGTGGATTGGATTTAATATTTGATTTATTCCCTAGTGTTGAGGATTGGGTCCTTCGGAGAATTTCTTAGATAAGAACTTTGGGTGACATTGTGACTCTACTCTCTTGATCACAGTCAACACTTAAGTTCATATCCTTAGTTTATATGTATCAAGAGAGAGTCTGGAAAAATTAGAGAAATTAGATACCTCTTGATTAAGGCTGGGTTGACCGTTGAAATTTCGAATCTCTAAAAATTGAGAGCTCTTGAACAAATCAGATCTTGTACGCACATTCACAAAGGGGTTAATCCAGCTCATTCATTTTCGTGATGCTCGGGGACAAGCATAATTTAAGTATAGGGGGTTGATGAAACCCAATTTCATTATCATAATTCATGGTTATAAACCCCCTAGCTTAGACTAAGTGTCAATAAAAACTAGATAATCATTGTTCATATCTGAGTCATGGATTAAATTAAAAATACAAAAAATAAAAAAAATTAAAAATCATAGTGTTTTTAACCCTTAAAAATGCTCACAAAAATATTTCTCCTTTGATTTGACCTCATCTTCATTTTTGGTCAACAAAAACTTGTAGATCTCATCGAGATCTACAACTTTCATGTTCTGCGTTTTTCCAAATTCAACCTTCTTCTCCCTCATAATTCACTTTCTTTGTCGGAATAATTTGATTGGGCCACATGGCGCTTTCTGGTTGCGCCACATGGTTGCTTCTTTGTGCGCTACCTGCACCCTTCTCTCCACCGTCCGATCACTTCTGGGCGCTTTCATCCACGCCATTCATCCCGCGGCTATTCGCAACCATCAGATCATAGCCTCCAACTGCATTTTCGTCATCCATTCCCGCCTTGTCTTCCATTCGCCACGTGTTGTTTCCGTCACCACCCGATCATATTTATCCCCTTACATCATAAATTCTCCTTCCCGCTTCATTTCATGCATGTTCGATCATTCCCAGATTGAATCATCGTCGTTTGTCAATGCCCTTCTTCTTCGCATGCCACATGGCGATGCCCTCAGCCATTGATCATGCCGCCCTAGATCTAATCTAGGTCTCTCGTTAGCGTACACCTAGTAATCGTTGGATCGTGAGATCCAACGACCACAGGACCAACTTCTACCTCCGAAGCCTCCTCGCCCACGTTCTCCACCTCGCACGCCATTCGCACCCTTTCCTTTTTCCTGGCCTCATCTTCCACCTCCACCACTCTCCAATCTGCCCACGATGGAGCCCGATCATCCACCCTCCTCACGGGCCTCGTGGGACGCCACAAACTACTCTACTTCGTGCCATATCCTCCACGCAATCCACTCCTAACTTCACCGCAACCGCTACTCCCACTTCTTAGATACATCGTCTCCTTCGATCCTTCTTTGCATTTTCCCCTCGATTTCTCTTAATTTATTAGGATCGAAACATCATCTTCACCCTCCATAGACCATCACCCCTGCTTCACCCATCCACGGTCATCTTCACATACCAACCAGCTATCAACCATCCCTTCTCCATAACCTGACCATCTTCGATCCATATGCTCTGCCCTTCACAGTAGAGGTGCACTGAGCCTTCTCCTCATCCATCTGCATAGGCTTCCATTTCACCCGTACATTGCTTGCACTACTCTTCTGCACGCTTCGGCTATATGGGAATTACCACTGCAGGTATTTTCGTGCAATGACTGGACCCATCGCCGGATCAACCTTCGCATGCTCCGTCTCCGGCAGATGAGCATCGACAGTCTTCTCCAGATTATGCTGCATTTAGCCAATGCTTCCAACTACCTCCACCAACCTCCAGGAAGCCTCTTGGAGCTCAATCAAGCCTGATAAAGATCGGCGGAGCTCCAGGCACATCGTCAGAGATCTATTTTCGCCGCCAACCTCGTAGAGGAGGAAGATTGGCAGAGCTGCCAGATACCTCCGATTGGAGAGATCAACGGCTCTTAACGGGCCACGTCGATGATCCTGAAGCTCCCAGCTACCGTCCGATTGGCAAGATCGGATGGTTCTTATCTAGCCACGTGTCAGTGCTAGGTGCCAGCACCACACCTCCAGGGTCGGACGTCCTGAGCCATGGTCGACCCTATGTCGAGCCTGATCTGAAGCAGAACCAGCGACCAAGCCATGTCCGAAGCACCGGTGCACCCTCGAGCCCGCTCCGACCCTGCATAGCCACTCGAACCTTGCCCTCACGTGCCTGGTCACGTGGCTGGCTGGGAATTTTAAAGGGATACTCCACCAGCTTCTAAATATTGCAAATGGGTCCTGGGGTATTTTGCACCTGACCCCCTGCGGGTTCTAATAATTGAAAATATACCCCAACGCGTGCGGGTAATTTATAGGGAAGGTCTCGCGCGAATTTTTATTTACATTTTAGTCCCTCTAAGGACCTGTTTGTTAGTTATTTTTCATGTTTTCATGCATTTATGCCCCTGGTTTCTTTCTAGCATATCTTGAGCATCTGAGCTCCGTTTCAATTAATTTCAATGGTGTTTCGAAGCTTGTTTAATTCTCTTTCTAATGGCATGGTTATTGTTCTGTACACTTGTTGATTTTATTGATTAAATGTAATTAAGTAGTGTCATTTCTTCATTAATTTTCATGTCGTTAAACAGCTTGTCATTGAAAATGGATTTTAACCTTCTTCTGAAATTGACCACCATTTATTGCTCATTGATTCTGTATAATTTGGACATAATTGCATTATTCTAAACTTGCATTTCTTTGCATATTATAACGCCAATAAAAATAGTCAGTTTCATGTGTCTGCATATGTTTGTTTTGCACGTTTGTTTGCAATTATTGACCTATGGATTTTTAATTCATCACTTAAGTTAGGTATTAAGAATCCGAATTCATACTTAAGAGGCTCGTGCCACTGTGTTCGACCTTGGGCTTGCCCAAGTAAAATATAAATCGACTGCTTTGTTTTGATTGATTATTTTAAATCAAGCGGACTTTGACGCATCCGATTCAGCCAACTACAACGCACTAAAACGACTTATTAAAAGGCCAAATATGTGGTTCATCATGGAGCTAGCCAAACATTGAAATGAAAATTTGACAGAAGTTCTCTCAAACAAGAAAAAACACTATCATTACAATTACAAATTCAAATGAGCTTCCACCAAAGGAGATCACTCCCTACCATTTCAAAGTGTCCACTTGGACCATAAGCTATTCGGACTAAAGAGTCAGGCTAGCACCAAAAAAGGGCTTTGCATCGTATAATGATATAAGTCCAGGGGTCGAAGATATCTTAGAAACTCAAAAGAGACACACCCTGGTGTACTCCCAGAAAACAATTGCAGACGACTCCAAACACTTTTGATGGACACATTGATCAACAAACAAAACTACACATGTGTTGAGTAATAAGGCACTTGAGAGGCCCCTTGTTCCAATGCGAGGGAGAGAAAAATAGACACAATCCATGCCCTCCATCATCTGTCCATCCATCTACACTTTCAAGTTAGACAAACTAATGAGACGGTTGACTGGAAAAAGAACCGACTTATTCCCTAGTGTTGAGGATTATGTATAGAGGAGAGTCTCCTGGACTGGAACTTTGGGTGACATCTCGACTCGACATTCATGATTGAAGTACACTAATTTTCATATCCTTATATTTTATGTACAAAAAGAGAGTCTGATAATTAGAGAGATTGATTCCTTTTTACTAGAGCCTGGTTAAGCCGAGAATTTTACTATCACTCTAATTGAGGGTCTTAATACAAAGTGAGCCTTGAAAATTCACATGCATTGTCAGGAATTAATCAGTTTCCTTCATTCTCTAGATGCTCGAGACGAGCACGGTTTAAGTATAGGGGTATGATGAATCTCAGACACATCATCGTAAAATCTATTTATTATTCTCCTTGCTTAAACAATTCAGTAAAATGCACAATTAAATCATTAATATTAACTTGTAATATAGTGTGAACAATGTGTGTATAAGTAACCTATATTTTCTAACCTTAATTTATTATATTTATTTACTAACATTTTTTCTTTATTTTCTATTTCATTAAAAATTCCTAAAAAGTAGGTTAAATATTGTCTATATTCGTTTTTCTTTTAAAAGAAATTAAAAAGACAAAAAATATCAAAACCACAAATTAAATGTTTTTATGTAATTAAAAATGCATGCAAAAATTCATCTTTGTACAAATAACTTCTTTTCGATTATCGACCAACACAAAACATGTAGATTTCATTGAGATCTACAATTTTCATGTTTTGACTTTTTATTGATTTGGCATCCTACTATATCTTTTTGAATTTCCTTTATTTTTCTTTTTTCTGAATTTTCTGTAGCAGCCACGTGGTGCCCTCTAGGCCACCCACATGGACACACCACCTCTCGCCACCCGACCTTGCTTCTTGGTCGTTTGACCACCCACACACACTTGCATCTTGACCCTCCATCCACACTCTCTCCTTAGCCCTCTGATCTGATCCCAGATCAGATAAAGGCCACCCACTCCCGTCTTCGTCTCAGCCATTCGATCTAACTGCATCTTGTGGCTCACAAGCAGCCACGTCATCTTCCCTCTTTCCACCATTGATCTATCCTTATGCCCCACATCTTAGCCATTCACCTCCGTCTCGCCGACAGCCGCTGGATCTGATCCTCTGATCTAATCTGGTCCCTCTGCATGCACCCAAATAGGAGTCGTTGGATCGCAAGATCCAATAGCTTTGCCTCATATTCCTCCTCCAAAGGCCCCCTTCCCCCATCCGTTACAGCTTGGAGCCAACCACCCCCCTTCCATATTTAGAACCTCATCTGGCCACCTCTCTGCTCCCTAAAGGCCTCCCCGTGTAGCCTTCACACCCCTCTTCCTCACGAGACCATCAAGACCATCAGCCCACGTCCCCTTCCACTTCAATTCACATGTTACATCTCCGCCTCCATCACCTCTAACTGACCATCGCCACCTACAAATAGCCTCCCTCTACCTCCTCCTACTCTCGTACACCAATTCATGGGTTGAGGCCCTGCCTCTCATGCTCCTCTGGTGACATTAGAGGACTAAATTGGCATGGCGATGATGATCTTCATTCCTAGTACCCATGGTCCCAACCATGTTGTGGCACCTCTGGCTTGCTGAGCACCCCGTCGTGGCTACGTGGGTCATGTGATGACTAGAGATCCCCTAGGGATCTCAACCTAAGCCTTTGTCCATCATTTTTCCTCTTCGATCTCCAGGTGACTCCCTTTTATTTTTCTTCAGTTTCCTCTAATTTATTTCTCCACATACACTCCAATTCACCAAGCACCAACCCCCCTATCAGCTCCGCCATTCATCCTTCATCTCCGTGCCACCTTCAATCGCCACCTTTCTCTTCTCCATAACCAAATCACCTCCACCCCCTTTTTCTCTAATTCATCGGATAAGAAGATTTGGGCATCACCTTCTCCTCCTGATTAGGCCCCCCCTCCACTCGCTTCGCACGCGCACACATCTCTCCGATTGTGCTAACTTTACAGGAACTTCAATGGTTGGAGCCAACGCCTCCTTTCGATCTCCAGTTCTGCCTCTGGTGATGCGACATCGGCGACCTTCTACAACTGTCCTCACGATTTCCTCTCATGACCGCCATATTCGCTAAGTGACAACCAAGCTTAGGCGACCTTTAGTGAGCACGGAGGAGCACAGAGGTGCTCTGGCGGTCTCTGTTGGACATGGGAGCCCACAACATGCCATTATGCAATAAATATTATTGCAACTATCATTACTTGATCTAAAATGAAGAATAACTAATTTTCATAATAGGTCCCTTAGTACAATTAGGATTTTTTACCATGGTCATCTTGATGATTGTACAACTATTGATTCAATTATTGAATCATAGAGTCTGGTGCTTGGATGAAGATCTAAAAAGTTAGATTGAGGACTCATCAAGCACCATTAAATGATTGTTGAGTGATGATCTCCAGCCTAAGAAGGAGATGGAAATACATTCTATGAAGGGCTGATATCTAACCGACCTCTTGATGTTGGTCCTCTGCATAGGAATAGAGATCTGGAGGTATTAGATAAGTTAGGTCAAAGAGTTGACTTAACAAGATCGAGATAACCAAAGTCCTATGTCGTATGTTGTCACGATATAGGCACGCATCCTCTAACCGGAGATAGAAGGGTTACTATATGTCTGAGTATGTACATTTGGCAGACCAATAGGTCGATGACCTAATCAAGGTCTATAGACCGGCGCACTTGTGTGCTATAAGGGCATATGAGTAATACGATCTATCAAAGGGATCATACAGGTTCAGTTACTGAACCAGAAGACATGAGCTCACTCATGAGATATTGGGAAGAATTAAATTCTGTGCACGGTCATATTGCTTTAGAAGCTTGACTGAATTTGTAGGTTTGATATATGCTTTTGAAAAGTATATGATCAACACCTGGGTATGATATATGCTTTGGGAAAGTATATGATCGATACCAACTCCTAATAGTCAAATGAAAAACTTAATGATAAAACTGTAAAGTAGACAGTGTAAAATTGATCTTATACTTCGGGTTTATTCTGGGTCTTCTAGTATGCAGGATGTACAGGTATTAGTAATACCTGAGCGTGATTTGATCATAAACGATTGTATAACCATGACATGTCCATTCCCAGGGAGTGATGAAACGGGTCTGGATTTTAGTGACTCCTCTCAGTAGAGAAGTAATCTGATCTTGGTACAAAATGTTGGACATCCATCTGAATGTGATTAAGATGCAATAAGAAGATTAGGTTTGCGGTCTTGATTTAATCAAGCATCTATGGGAGGTACGCAAGATCTGGATTTGAGATGTGATCTCAATATCTAAGTCACTATACATTGAACAATACAATCACACTGTCCTTATCTTCAAGTATCTGCGGAGAAAATGCATTATCCTTGAAAGAGTTCAGGATAATTTCATTTTTGATATATGTATACATGCATTGAGAAAATAGATAAGTAAATGTAATTTAATTATCATAAATAATATGAATTTGATTCATATTATAAGGAGATTTATTTAAGATAATTAAATGAGATTTAATTATCAAAGATGTAAATAACGTGAATGTGATTCATATTATTTTGGACATGAGAATAGAGATCAAGATGAGTAAATGCGATTTAGTTATCATAGATATGAATAATGTGGATAGCACTATCCATATTAATCATATATATTATAAATGTGATTTATAATATATAAGAGAGAGCTATTTGTAACTTACATTTGTTAATTAAATGTTGATGTGAATTGGATTCACATTGGACAATTAATTGAAAATGTAATTTACATTTTATTTTGATTTGTGAATGTGATTCACAAATTTCTAATGGCAAGATTGCAATATTTACAAAATAATTATGAATTATTTTTGTAGAATAATTTACAACAAGTGTTGATGTAAATCTTGTAGATTTCCTTGTAATAATGTAATCTCAAGACATATCATGAGATTACATGAGATTGTGACCAAGTCCCTTATTATGGAAGGAGGCAATCTTCATTCCATATTCTCCATGCTTGATTTATTTAATTTGGGATTAATTTGTATTGATTTTTTAATATATATTTAATGTAAAGTAATTTAATTATTGTTATCTATTTTAGCAACAAATAATATCCATTAAAAGAAACACTAATCAATGTGAGCCATTGGATTTGTGTTGTCCATGGATTGAGATCCATGGATCGCAAAATATTATAAATAGAAGGGCACCCCTTGCTCTTCAAGATGATTAAGAATAATGCTCTCTTTCTCTACATTCCATCTCTCCCTCTCTCTCTTGTGGCTGTCCACCATGATGCTCTAGAGAGTCTCCATCGCCGCAGCGTCGTCGTTACGCTATCGGGTTAATTGATCATGGATCACCATCTCCTTCAGTGTGCCTCACTCGTGAAGAAGACGATGTATCTCTTTTGAAGAGATCAGGAGATTTGTCACTTGGATCATCAACTTGGATTGCAAAATGCACGTGTTTCATCAACACGCTCGCAAGTGTCTCCTCCATTGGATCGGACTTGAGACAGGAGGTCTCTTGGATCCCAACCATGCTTCAAGAGGTAACCTAATACTTGTTTGTGATTTAAATAAAACGATCCGAGAAGTGTTTTGGATCATGTGGTTTCGTCACATGAAAAATTTTAAATACCGCTGCCTCGAGCGACTAGTGAGACTCGTCGCTCATGATCGCATTCGATGTGATCCTCGTGCTTCTGTGATGCACTTAAGTATCCTACCATATCCTTCAAGTGGTGTCAAAGCCTTAGGTCGGAGATTTCATATACGATCCATCAACCTAGGACGACTTGGGCTCGTTAGGGTTTGCAAAATTTTATCGCATTTCATTCATGTAGCCCTTTCTGTGGATATTTTCGGCTCTGTTGATATTCTTTAAACATGAAATTATCACTTGTATTTTTACCCATCGAATAAGGAAACCATGGGATTTGAGTTTGCAAGATTTGGAATCCGATGGCTCAAGTTATAATCATTTTCGTGAACATGTATCCGTTGTTTCAGGGATTGCGAATCTTGTCCTAATTATGGAGTTAATTTATGTTTTTAAACGTCTAGAAATACGTAAAAATCATTTAGGTTCTGTTTTAAATCAAATTAGCAAACAATGGAAACTTATTTTACTTGATTTGGATTTAAATTGATTGAGATATGCTAATTTTGGTAAGTGGGGGTCACTGCTGGAAATTGCATTCCTAATCAAGAACCTTGTGATTGTCATTTAATCAATTAGTAAAATTAATGTTTAATTTCTGGAATAATTATGGATAAGTATTTGAGAAATATTTGATTGATAATTATTTTCTTAAATGACATTGCCTTAACCAATAATTTATTATATATGATCTTGGTCACAATTGGTTACATGATCTTCTTCCAACAAACAAAGTTGCTTATATAGGATTGGGGATTTTTTTAGGAAATATCCATATAATGTTAATCAGAATGTTATTGTTATTATATGGTATAACTTTGGTTGAAAAATCGATTATCATCTCAAGTACAAAGTGATCTATTTTGCATTATCCTTTCCTGAGGCAGATATGGTGTCTAGTCGAGGAGCGTTGGGGTAGCAGGTTGCACCGTATGCGGTTTGTTCCCACTCCCGTCAGTACTGTCCATAACAACGGGTAGGGTTGGTATAATGCTTAAGAAATCATGATGTATTCCTAATTATTAAAATTTGAAATGATATGTATTTGAGATAATACCATATTTCAAATAACAATAAAAAATGGTTGTTATACATTAATTGGATCAATAATTTAATATGATTAGATTAATTGGAATCCAATTAAAATTAAAAGACTCTATTGTGAATAGAGTTGTTATTGCCCTTGTAAGAATTAATTGTAATGAATATGATTCATAATAATTAATTAGAATTTGAAAATGATATGGAGGATCACATAAGTGACATTCATGGTCTCCCGTCAAGGCGAAGGGTTTTGTTGCCAGGGATTGTATGCAGGAGATGCCTATCCGAAGTGACAGCTTATGCATACAAGTGCATATGGATCGGGCTCTTCGCTTCTCTAAAGAGTAAGGACGTATGCTTAGTGACCCAAATATTGGGTCCTCATATTATTGGGGCGATATTGGATTGCGCATAGAGAGTTGTATTCCTATTGATGGTTGGTTCAATTATTGATGGGTCAACATCACCTGAGGGATGGTGGGCCCAGGTGTTAGAGACCGAATTGGGAATGCAAGTTGGACTTGCAAGGTGGAATGTGTTCCCATTTCTTTTTATCCGAGTTACATGTTCTCATATTATTGGGATGTGACAAAGATAAGGAAGGAGATCTCAGATCTTGTTGAGATGTAATGGCAAGTATATCTCTTACATTGAAAGTGATTAAGGGAATGAACTTTCAGTGTTGACAAGGCAAGGCGACTTTGATATAAAAATTCCTAAATCAAGGTAAAATATGTATTTATACATTTATGCAAATTTTATTTCAGATAATCCTTCATTAGACCCACTCAATACTATACTCAATAATAACCAGTAAAATATAATGGATTGGATCCATGATCAAGATATTGTACTTGCAGTTGGACTCATAATGTATGTGGTTGCAATGTGCAAGTTTCCTCATAATAATGAGGAATGACAATTAAGTAGACAATAGGACTACAACTCTAGGGTTTGTATGTCTCTATAGTCTTGATCTCTCATCGAATGTACTTTGGAAGTGACATGTCGATGATGATCACAATTGTCAAATAATCCTTATAAAAGTCTAAGAAGATGTTCTGGTATACATATGTGCTCTTGACATTTAATCATGAATGTCATGGTTCACTGCATCATGTAGAATGGTGGCTCTATAAGAGATGATGTATTAAAATTGTTTGAGTGCCTACATGAACCTTAGTCTTTAAGAGTTAAGATGTTTGCAGATATGATGAGTGCCATCATTCTACTATCTATACTCTAGTAATTCATGAAGCTTTATTATATTCATATTGTATGAATTGAATGAAGCATGTATAAATGTAAAAAAACACTTATATTGAAATCTTTTGAATTCAACATAAGAGTTCCTTTGTCTTAAGCAATGGTTGTTTAAGGATGAAGGGAGCGTAGTGGAAGCATGGGTCGGACAAGTGGTGAATCTCCTGATCTCGTCACATGAGATCTGACGTAGAGGTGCATCAAAGGATACAAAGATCCACGAGCAAATACTTCGACAGTATAACTACGATGCAAAGATGATGGCGACTCTCTCAAGGGCTCCATGGTGGATGGCCACAAGAGAGAGAGGGAGAGAGCATTTGGCGTGTAGAGAGAGAGAGGCAGAGAGCATATGTCTTAATCGTGTAACTCGAAGAGCAAGGGGTGCCCCTTCTTATATAGGGTTTTGGACGCCATGGATCTCAATCCACGGACAACACCCAATCAATGGTTGAGATTGATTTGTGTTTCTTTCAATGGCAATGATGTTGTTGTAAAAACACAATAATAATTAATTTAATTTAAGTAAATATATATCGATAAATCAATATAACTAATTTCAAATCAAATTAATTAATTAATCTTGGAGATAATGAGAAGATTGGCCGTATCCCCTAAACAAAGGGGAGAACGGGTCTCTCTCCTCAATATCTCATGAGATCTCATTATCTCATTATATCTCCAAGATTTCCAACAACACTTGTTGTAAATTATTTCACAAGAATAATTCATAATTATCTTGTGATATTGCAATCATGCCATTTGAAAAATGGGAATCACATTCACATCCCAAAACAAAATGTACATTTTTTTCTATTAATCATCCAATGTGAATTCAAATCACATTAATAATAAATGAAAAAAATATAAATTATAATAGGCTCTCTCTAATATATTATAAATTACAATTATAATATATCTGATTAATATGGATAGTGCTATCCACATTATTCATATCCATGATAATTAAATTACATTTAATCATCCTGGATCTCTTATTCTCATGTGCCCAAATAATATGACTCACATTCACATTATTCACATCTTTGATAATTAAATCACATTTAATTATCTTAGATAACTCTCCTAATAACATGAATCAAATTCATATTATTCATGATAATTAAATCACATTTACTTATACACTTTCTCAATGCTCAGATACGTGTATCAACAATGAAATTATCCATGAACTCTTTCAAGGATAGTACGTCTTCTCTGTGGATACTTGGAGATAAGGATAGAGAAATTGTATTGTTCCACGTATAGTGACTTGTATATTTAGATCACATCTCAAATCTAGATCTTGCGGACCTCCCATAGATGCTTGATTAAATCAAGACCGCAAATCTAATCTTTTCATTACATCTGAATCACATTCAGATCAATGTCCAACATTTGGACTAAGATCAGATTACTTCTCTGAGTGGAGTCACTAAAATCCAGACTTGTTTCATCACTCCCTCAGAATGGAAGTGTCATAGTTATACAATCATTTATGATCACATTACCCTCGGGCATTCCTAATACCTATACATTGAGGTATATGGGATAATCCTCAGGCACATCACAGAAGCGTGAGCATCATATCGAATGCGACGAGGAACGACTAGTTGCACTAGTTGTTCTATGCAGAGGAAATTAAAAAAATTTTCATGCGACGAAACCACATGATCCAAGAACACTTCTCAGATCATTTCGTCTATACCACAAACAAGTAATAGGATTACCTCTTGAAGCATGGTTGCGATCGAGTCTCTAAATGAAGAGACCTCCTGTCTCAAGTCCGATCCGGCGGAGGAGATGCTTGCGAGCGCGGGGATGAATCGCGTACTTCTCGCAATCCATGTTGATGATCCAAGCGGCGGATCTCCTGATCTCGACACACGAGATCCGACGTCTTCTTAATGAGAGAGGCACACCAAAGGAGACGGAGATCCACGAGCAAATGACTAGGCAGCATAACGACGATGCTGCGGTGATGGAGACTCTCTCTAGGGCTTCCATGGTGGATGACCATGAGAGAGGATGAGAGAGGGCTGACGTGTAGAGTGAAAGAGAGAGAGAGAGAGAGAGAGAGAGAGAGAGACTTATGTTCTCTTTTGTGTGTAAAAGAGCAAAAGGGTGCCTCTCCATTTATAATATTTTGGGATCCATGGATCTCAATCCATGGACAAACAAATCCAATGGCTCTCATTGATTGTGTTTCTTTTAATGGCTAAGATTTGTGTTGGTAAAAACCAACAACAATTAATTTAATTTAGATTAAATATATATCGATAAATCAATATCAGTAAATCCCAAATGAAATCAAGCAATCATGGAGATCATTGGAATGAAGATTGCCTCCTTCCATAATACGGGATTCGGTGGCAATCTCATGTAATCTCATGATATCTCATGAGATTACATTATTCCATGAAAATATCCAAGATCTATAACAACACTTGTTGTAAATTATTCAACAAAAATAGTACATAAATATTTTGTGAATATTGCAATCTTGCCATTGGAAAATTGTGAATCACATTCACAACCCAAAATAAAATGTAAATTACATTTTCAATTTAATGTCCAATGTGAATTTAATTCACATCAACATTTAATTTAAAATGTAAATTATAAATAACCCTCTCTTATATATTATAAATCACATTTATAATATATATGATTAATATGGATATTTCTCTCCACATAATTCATATCCATGATAATTAAAACACATTAAATCTTCTTGGATCTCTTTTCTCTTGTGTCGAAATAATATGAATCACATTCATATTATTTACACCTTTGATAACTAAATCACATTTAATTATCTAAGCTAAATCTCCTTTTAATATGAATCAAATTCATATTTTTCATGATAATTAAATCACATTTAATTATCCATTTTCTCAATGCTCGGATACATATATCAAAAATAGAATTGTCCATGAACTCTTTCAAGGATAATGCACTCTCTCAGCGAATACTTGGAGATAAGAACATGGCGATTATATTGTTCCACGTATAGTGACTTGGATATTGAGATAACATCTCAAATCCAGATCTCGGGCCTCCCATAGATGCTAGATAAAATCAAGTCCGTAAATCTAATCTTCTCATTGAATTTGAATCATATTCAGATCAATGTCCAACATTTGGACTAAGATCATATTACTTCTCTACTGTGAGGAGTCACTAAAATCCAGACATGTTTCATCACTGCATAGGTATGGAAGTGTCATGGTTATACAATCGTTTATGATCACATCACCCTCATGTATTCCCAATACCTGTACATCCTGCATACTGGAAGACTCAGAATAAACCTGAAGTATAAGATCAATTTTACATTGTCTACTTCCGAGTTTTATCATTAAGTTTCTCATTCGATCATTTGGGAATAGGTATCGATCGTATACTTTCCAAAATCATATATCATACCTAGGTTTTGATCATATACTTTCAAAAAGTATATATCAAACCTACAAATTCAGTCAAGCTTCCAAAGCGAGACGACCGTGCACGGAATTTGATTCTCCCCAATATATCATGAGTGAGCTCTTGTCTTCCGGTTCAGTAATGAACCTGTATGATCCCTTTGAGAGATCGTATTACTTATATGCCCTTATATGCACACCAGCGCGCCGGTGTATAGACCTTGATTAGGTCACCAACCTATTGGTCTGCCAAATGTACATACTCAGACATAAAGTAACACATCTGTCTCCTGTCAGAGGATGTGTGCCTATATCAAGACAGCATATGATATAGGACTTTGGTTATCTCGATCTCGTTAAGTCAACTCTTTGACCTAACTAATCTGACACCTCCGAATATCTTTTCCTATGCAGAGGACCTGCATCAAGAGGTCGGTCAGATATCAACCTAACTGAGAAAGGATTGTCATCTCCTACTCAGGCTGGAGATCATCTCTTAACAATCATTTGATGGTGCTTGATGATTCCTCAATCTAACACTTTAGATATCCATCCAAACACTAGTCTCTATGATTCAATACTTGAATCAACAGTTGTATGATCATCAAGATGTCCATGGTACATAACCCTAATTGTACTAAGGGACCTATTATGAAAATTATTTATTCTTCATTTCAGATCAGGGAATGATATTTGCAATAACATTTATTGTATAATGGCTCACCGTGGGCTCGAATGTCCAACAATCTCCCACTAGCCCAAAGAGCCATTAATGGGCTAATCATTTAAACCCACAATCATGTGACAATCATAGGCTATTTAGAAAATAGCTAGGTAAGCTGATCAGTCACTCTGTTTCCAAGAGACTATGCCAAGTCCTTTTACGGTACTTGCATATCCCCTAGTAACAGTGCTCACATCCAATGCGAATGTTGCATCTTATGCAACCAATACTCAATTTTGTTATAGTGTTCTTGACACTATAGCTCGATAATTATTATAACCAGTATGCCCATAATCCTTATCAGAATACCTTTATTCCTAGAGATGTCTATCTCCTAAGGTATCTACAATTAAGACCCTTATATATCACTATCTACAAGGTCTTATACTTTTGATGATAAGACTTTGAGATCACTATCTCTAAGTTTCATCATCTTTGAAGATATTGTTATTACTGCAATCAAGTGTTTTATTCCATAGTAGGATTAGTTACATATTACTACTCCTATTGCATGGCAGACATCTGGCTCTTTTTCACATCTAGCATATACTCAGCTTCTCGTAACTGATGCACAAGTGCAAGCAGTTCTAGCATTCACTTCTTCAACTCTCTGAGGTGCTATCCCTTTAGATAGGTCATTACCATATCTTAAGGGAAGGAAGCCTTTCTTGGAATTTTCCAGAAAATGGAATAAGTCCATGGTGTACTACTAATGTAACGGTCCCAATACCCTCTTCTCTTTGCTTCTGAACAACTTCAGAACTAAGATCTAAGAGGTATCCTTGAGATCATATCTCAAGGTATGGAACAACCAAATTATGAAACACTTATTATTATCCTTATATTATTCCAAATGATCAGAATAATATCTACATTTAGCACGATGAACATAATGGCACTCCCACTAAGCTTCACATGGTTAATCAAGATTTTATCTGAAATCATAACATTTACAATATCATCAAATCTTATTTTCCAACTACAAGAAGCTTACTTGAGTCCATAGATGGAGTTCTTTAGCTTGCACACCTTGCTTTCCTCAACCATGAAGCCCTGGGGCTACATCATATGAATATCCTCAGAGTGGTATTCATAGATTAATGAACTCTTGACTCACATCATGAAGATGTCATAGTCATGTTGTGTAGCTATAGTTAGCAATATTCTGATCGGTTAAAGCAAGGTCACTGGAGAGCAAGTCTCATCGCAAGCGATGTCTTCTCTTCGGTGTGTAGCTCATGGCTACGAACCATGCTTTGAAGGTCTCTACCTTCTCATCATATTCCCTCTTTCTCTTGAAGATCCTTTTAACCATAATGGGTCTTACCCATATAGTTGGATCCTCGAGGGTCTATATACAACATTTGTATATGAAGTCTACTTTAGACTTTATTGCTAACATACATCTTTCCATGATATGATCTTCAGAAGCATCATCACATGAATTCAGATCATTGTCAGATTCAACTGACACATGGAATCCATCCTCAAACTTATTTGAAGAGGTATTAATGTTTCATCTTTAATTGTCTATTTAGTTTCCGATTTCAGGAGCCTCATTATCTTTTCAATATTAATTGAGTTCCTTCACTTCATTTTCATCTTGATTTTCAAGAGAGACATCCTCTAAGAATCACATTATCAGAGATGAGATCCTTTAAGAATCTCAAGGTCATAATGTAGGTATCCAATACCATCCTTTATTTTCCAAATGAAGTAGCACTCTCCAGTGCCAGATTCCAGCTTAATCACATAGAACCTTATTAAGGATATATATAATGTAGTCTCTACCACATATATATATATATATACCTGGAAATTAAGAGATAGTTATTCTAAGATTAATCATTGACGAAATCATGTCACACATGATCAATTATATCTCCCTATTACTCTATTGAGTTAAGGTTCATTAGGAGGATTGAGATAGGAATGATATTCACATCTCCATAAGATATTCCTTGAATTCATCTAATAGATACAAGCTACCTTGGTTAGATCAAATTCATTTCATCTTCCTTCAAACTTTGGTTCAAAACCAAAATTGTGAAATCTTTGAACATTTCAAAGTTTTCTAAGTGAAGAGAAGAAATCACATATCACAAATAATCTTTAATAGATATCTCATATCCATAATGTGTATTCTGATAAAGATGTCACATACATCAATATGTATGAGATCTTGAATGCCTTAACATCTTACACCATTCTAAAAAGAAAGGTGTATTGGACATTTTACTTTGAATACAATATTCATAAGTATACAAGTTTTGAAATTTTAGACATTCTAAAGTTTCATCTCTTACTTGTCTATTGATCTCATCAACAGACATATGTCCAAAACATGATGCCTGATCATTGTCAAATGATCTTTATCCTCCTATTGATCTCTAAAGGTTTAATTTTCAGTATTAAAAATATCAATGAACCATTCATTAATTTTCTAATTTAGCGGAGTCTACTAGATGTTAGATTATTATCTGAAATATATCCATCATAACTCTCTATGATAGGTTTATTCCAGAATTCATGTTTATTTCCAACATTTAGAAATAAACTATGACTGTATTGTAATATCCAGGTCACAGAGACATTCTCTAAGACTAAGAGCTCCCACTGGAAATATGAAGTCTATTGATCCAATGGAAATTATTGCAACAATTGCATTACTTCCAACATAGATGACCATTAAACTTTAAGATCAAATTTCTAATATTCTAATACAGATGCAACCAATTGCAAGTGTCATTAGAAGATTGAGATACAATTATTAGACTTTATCTTATCAAATAAGTAAGTCAATTTCAATGATTATATGTAGATTATTCTGATGTACTATCTGATTCCTTTTCTAAGGATTCTAGATAGATTTGATAGTCATACTATCAACACATCAATTTATTACAGTATTGGCATTCATCCAAATCTTTGGATGTCATATGGAAGTCACAGAAGTACAGTCAACTCTTTGACTATACTTCTTACTTGGGTCCAACCAATGCTTCCACTGCGCTCCCTTTATCTATAAGCAACCATTGCTCAAGACAAAGGATCTCTTATGTTAAAATCAAAAATTTCAATATAAGAGTATTTCAACATTTATACATCCTTCATCCAGTTCATACAATATGAATATTATGAATCTTCATGAATGACTAGAGTATATATAGTAGAATGATGACACTCGTCGTATCTACATCCATTTAAACTCTTAAAACCGAGGTTCGGGTAGGTACTCAAACAATTTGAATACATCATCTCCTATAGAGCCACCATTCTGCATAATGCAGAGAACCATGTCATTCGTGATTATATGTCGAGAGCACATATGTATGCCATACCATCTTCTTAGATTTTATAAGGATTATTTGATAATTAGGATCATTATCGACATGTCACTTCAAAAGTATATTTGATGATATCAAGACTTATAGAGACATACAAACCCTAGGGTCTTAGTCCTATTGTCTATTTAATTATCATTCCTCATTATTATGAGTAAACTTGCACATTGCAACCACATACATTATGTGTCCAATTGCAAGTACAATATCTGGATCATATGTCCAATCCATGATATTCTACTGGTTATTATTGAGTATAACATTGAGTGGGATTAAAAAAGGATTATCTGAAATAAGAAATTTGCATAAATATATATAAATATATAATTTACTTTAATTTAGGATTTTTATATCAAAGTTGTCTTGCCATGTCAACAATGAAAGTTCATTCCCTTAATCACTTTCAATGTAAGAGATATACTTACCATTATATCTCAAGCAAGATCTGGGATCTCCTTCCTTATGTTTATTACATCCCAATAATATGAGAACCTGTAACTCGGATAAAAAGAAGCGGGAAAACATTCTGCCTTGTAGGTCCAACTTGCATCTCCTAGTTTGTTCTTTAACACTCGGGCCCACCACCCCTAAGGTGATGTTGACCCATCATTAATTGAACCAACCGTCAACAGGAATACAACTCACTATGCGCAATCCAATATCACCACAATAATATGAGGACCCGATATTGGGGTCACTACGCATACGTCCTTACTCTTTCGAAAAGCGACGAGACAGATCCAAATGGATTGTATGTAGGAGCTGTCACTTCGGACAGACGTCTCCCACATACAATATCTGGTGACGGAACCTTTCGCCTTGACGTGAGACCATGGATGTCACTTATGTGATCCTCCACCTCATATTCAAATTTTAATAAATTATTATGAATCATATTCATATAATTAATTCTTCCAAGGGAAATACACATCTATTTATAATAGAGTGTTTTTAATTGGATATAATTAACTTAATCATATTAAATTAATTATCAATCCAATTCAATCAACAAACTTGATTTTACTTGAATATATGGTATTATCTCAAAGTACGTATGAACTCGAAATTTAATAATTATAAAAAATATCATGATCTCTCAGGCATCGTTCGTTCCCTACCTGTTGTCATGGCCAGTACCGGCGGGAGTGGGATGGACCGCAACCGGTGCGACCCACTACCCCAGTGATCCCCGACTAGACACCATATCTGCCTCGGGAAAAAATAATGCCGAGTCAATCACTTTGTGATTGATATGATCATCGATTCTTCAACCGAAATTATACCATATAGTAATAATCAAAAAATTTTGATTATAAGGAAATTTGCTAGACAAATTCCCAATCATATTCAAGCAAGGAGTTTGATGATTGTGTTTCCAATTATGATCTTGATCAAATCTAATCAATTTATTTGTTTAGTCCAAGTCAATTAAGGAATTAATCATCATTCAATATTTCTCAAATATTTTCATAATTATTTCATGAAATTAACAATTAATTTCACTAATTGACAATCACATGTTTCTTGATTGGGACTGTAATTTCAACAGTGACCCCTACTTACTAAAATTAACATATCTCAATCAATTTAAATCCAAATTAGACAAAATAAATTTTTAAAGATTGCTAATTTGATTTAGGACATAACTTAATTGATATTTCACGCATTTCGAGGTGGATCAAAATAGGTTTTAACTCATTAATCATGTTAAGATTCGCAGTTCCCGCAACAGTGAATACCTGTTCATTAAAACAACCATATCTCGAGCAAACGGAATCCAAATTATGTAAACTCAGATCCTATGGTTTCCTTATTTAATGAGGAACAAAATACAAGTTTTATTTTCGTGTTTAAACAATTTAAGCAAGGTCGAAAATAATCACTAAACAAAGATGTTAAATTGAAATGTGATAAAACTTTCGCAACCTTAACGCACCCAAGTCGTCCTAGGATTACGGATCGTATCCAAAGCCTTTGACCTAAGTCTCTGATACCACTTGAAGGATATGGGATAATCCTCAAGTGCATCTTGGAAGCATGAGCGTCGTATCGAATACGACGAGGAACGACTAGTCGCACTAGTTGTTCTATGTAGCGGAAATTAAAAAAATTTCATGCAACGAAACCACATGATCCAAGAACACTTCTCGGATCATTTCGTCTAAACCACAAACAAGTAGTAGGATTACCTCTTGAAGCGTGGTTGTGATCGAGTCTCTAAACGAAGAGACCTCCTGTCTGAAGTCCGATCCGACGGAGGAGACACTGCGGTGATAGAGATTCTCGCTAGGGCATCCATGGTGGACGACCATGAGAGAGGATGAGAGAGCGCTGTCGTGTAGAGAGAGAGAGAGAGACTTATTTTCTCTTTTGTGTGTAGAAGAGCAAAGGGGTGCCTCTCCTTTGATAATATTTTGGGATCCATGGATCTCAATCAATGGACAACACAAATCCAATGGCTCTCATTGATTGTTTCTTTTAATGGCTAAGATTTGCGTTGGTAAAAACCAACAACAATTAATGTAGTTTAGATTAAATATATATTGATAAATCAATATAAATCAATCCCAAATTAAATCAAGCAATCATGGAGATCATTGGAATGAAGATTGCCTCCTTACATAATATGGGATTTGGTGGCAATCTCATGTAATCTCATGATATCTCATGAGATTACATTATTCCATGGAAATCTCCAAGATTTACAACAACACTTGTTGTAAATTATTCAACAAAAATAAATCATAATTATTTTGTGAATATTTCAATTTTGCCATTGGAAAATTGTGAATCACATTCACAACCCAAAATAAAATGTAAATTACATTTTCAATTTAATGTCCAATGTGAATCCAATTCACATCAACATTTAATTAACAAATGTAAATTAGAAATAGCTCTCTCTTATATATTATAAATCACATTTATAATATATATGATTAATATGGATATTTCTATCCACATAATTCATATCCATGATAATTAAATCACATTTAATCATCTTGGATCTCTTTCTCTTGTGCCAAAATAATATGAATCACATTCACATTATTTACATCATTGGTAATTTTTCTTGAGCGTAGGAAAATGATCCAAGGCATCGTGAAGTGGGATCTTCAAAAAGATGTGATCTTTCAATAATCTTTCGGTCTCTAGAGTCACATCATTCTTTTTGGTTTTTTTCTTTCCTTTTCCAAACAAAGCATCAAGAAGAGGAACATTATCGGGAATGAGAAAATTAGACTTTTTATTGATTTCAGAATCAGCTTGTACATCTAGAGTTTTAGAATTATGTCCAAAACTCTCTAAAACAGGGGAAGAAACATTTTTATCAAGAGTATCTGCATGGTCTGGCATGATATCATCGTCTGACTTGCCAATATCCATGTCAATAGTTTCGGCATCGCTCCCTTCTCTCTGATCTTCATGGTGGTCCTTATCCTTGTGAAAGTTCTTCTCCTCAACATCAGAATGTGGCTTCTCAAGGATTTGCTCTCGCTCCTCATTAAGTTCCCTCTCCTCTACTCCATCAGGTGCTTGTGGTGATCTACCACACTTGAGGTGAATGAAGTTAGATAAAAATTCAGGAAAAGAGATCGTACCTGTAGTGTTGTCTACCTGATCTGGATGCCTCCTCTTGTTCTTCGGATTCATCTGAGGCTGGGCTGGGAGAGTGGTCTTCAGTGCGGTTAACTCATCCAGACGACGGTTAACTTGCTCCATCTCTATTTTGTGTGCAATTGGGAGCGTACTCAACATATCCATGATTTGATTTAGAGCATGGGCCTGTGAAGTCATCTCAGGTTCGGTGTGGTGACCCTGGCTTTCTACTCTCTCTTGCCTTAGCGTGAATTGTTGCGAGGTGTAAGGTTGGGAGGATCTCTACGGTGCAAAGGAAGACTGTTGCTGCTGTTGATTGTGATATGGTTGTGAATGGTTAGCAAGATATTGATATGAATGTGGTCTCTAATAAGCATGCTGGTGAGACTGTTGCTGCGTGAAGTTCTGTTGGTGCTGGAGGTACAGACGTCCATGCTGCGGCTGACTGTACTGCTGATGATGATGATGATGAGGAAGTATACTCGGTTGCCGAATCAGAGTATACCAAATCTCGTTGATCTCAAGAGTGGCTTGAGGCTCAACATCCATATCCGCAGCACCGTTGACCTATCCAGGATTGGCATGAGACTAATCCTCATGCCAATTAATCTGCGGAGTATCGGGTTCGCTCTGAACAAAAGGAATCTGTCGGGTGGGTGGAGCAGTTAAAGTTCTCCGTGCAGGTTGTGCATTCGAAGAAGATTGGGTATGCTGGTACTGAAGTTGAAGCTCTGAAACCTTCTTCGTGAGATCACTCAGTTGTTGAGGCAGAGATGAGAGCTTCTCCAACTCTCGCAGCGGCTGTAAGTCCTGAACTTGTTTCAGAATCACATCCACCAACGTTAGTTTCTCACTAATGAAGCCCATGTTGGTGTTGGATTCAGAATCTGAAATATTAGCCACCTTATGATGTTCTCAATGATGTGGTGGCTGAGGGGCCTTCTGGAATGCCTGAGTAGAGTCAACGACTCTTGAATTTTCCGCCATCCCTTCGAAGATGGACCAGACTGACTCGGTATCCTTATTCAAATAATTACCGCCACATGCAGCACTCACAAGCCCCTAAATATCCGGTTGTTGTCCTCCAAAATAATTCTACACTAGCACCTTTATTGATATATCATGATGCGGACATCTCTCTGTAACATCTTTGAATCTATCCCGTGCCTCATGAAAGGATTCATTCTGAAGTTGTGTGAAGTTGGAGATCTGACTCCTCATTATGTTCGTCCTCGCCAAAGGAAAATACTTACGCAGGATTGTGGACTTCAAATCATCCCACGTAGAAACTTCCCTTTCTAGATGGCCCAACCAATAAAGTGCCTTATCTGCTAATGCGAAGGGAAAGGCTTTGAGGTGAACTGCCTCCTGCGTAACTCCTGGATATCTAGCCATATCACAGATTATCTCGAACTGCTGCAGAAAGGTAAACGGATCCTCTGTAGCATTCCCGTAGAACTTGGAAAGCAATGAGATAAAGGATGACCTCAACTCATATGGCCCTTGATTCAGCGGTAGCCGAATCCAATGATGGAGCGTTCTTGCGTTTGGGTCATACTCATCCCGTAAAGTAGCGGGAACCACTGCAGGTTGTAAAGGGTTCCCTACTCCTGCTCACAACGTGGCTATCTTAGCCCGCAACTCAGTCTTAGTTCTAAACTGTTTTCGAATGTACAAGTTCGTCTGTTGTAAAGTATCGAGAATTTCTTTCGTGACGTCTACGGCTGAATCTGGTCTTCCGTCATGGTGATCCTCAGCTGCTGGCCTCTCCTCTGCTGGTCCTTTGCCACGAGCCATGTGTGTCAGATCTATTGGCAAAGAGAACTTCTCGTAAGAACTCAACGAAAACCCAGATGGAGATATTGATGTTGTATTGAGGCAAGGGTCTGCCTCAATAGACTGGCCGAGAGGCGAGGGAGTCTGGGTCTGACTCTCCTTGAGATCAGATGGGACCAACTCGGGAAGAGGGTCATCCCGAGCTTGTGAAGATGTAAAACGGATAGTAGACAGTCGATAGCTCACGGAGTCTGAGCAGAAAAGCCGTCGAGTCGTCATCTTCGATGTCAAGAGAATGATAGAGAGAGCATGATTTATGATTCAAGCAAGATGGAAACGTGTAAAGCCACGGTAACTTACGCCCCGCAAGCAAACACAAAGCAAACCCCATTTTCACCAACACAACCCAATGATGGCCGTAAGAGTTTCGTCCTTTATCTTGTCGGTTTTAGGGTTGTATTACCAAGCAAGTAAAATCTGGGTTAACGCGAGCTGATAGGTGCTCGATGTTTCCCCAAATATTGTCTGTCTTTACAGAAAACCACTTGCTCTCAGTATGCGGGTAAGTACGGACCGTCTCCGGCTACCCGTGTTACTTGATGATGGAGCCTTACATAGTGTCCTCAAAACTCCCTACTCTACTAAGTAAACCCGGACCATTTCTGGCTACCGGAGCATACCAACTAAAAAGTGGTGATTAAGTGTATAGACTAAGTATTATCTCAAACGAAATACGGATTTTGGGTTCTATCCTTACAGGTCATCTCTCACTCGTGCACTATGAGAAGAAATGTGCAGGGATTACTCTCCCAAATCAATTGAATCTTACGTTTGTTTTAAGATCAGAAACGTTAGCAATCCCGATTTTATTTTTGGAGTTTTATATTTTTTTGAGTTTTTCAGACAAACGTCTAACGAGTGGCTTTATTTTTTATTTTTAAAAAAATCCTAAAATCATGCACCTAGGTTGCGAGTCCTAAGACTAACTACGAATGCGCAATCAGATAGGAAAGAGAAAATCCTAAGAAAGCATCTAGCCACGTAAAATACTGCAGAAAACTGACGATGCGAGAAAAAACCGGTTGGTGCCCTAATCCCCCGAATGCACGGCTCTCAGCGAATCAGATCCTAAGAAAGAAATGGAAGGGGAGGTACAAGTTGGGATGCCCTTATGGGGCCTCTTTCTAGGAAAACAAAAACACGGGCAAGTGCCCCTTTTTTTACAAGAATAAAAGAAAATACAACATGAGTACTAACTATTCCTGTCCTCTGCAACCAAGAACCTCGGTCTCTGCACTTTCAACTATTTTTTGGCTTTTGAGAAAGTCGGCTGAACCTGTTGGTCCTACAAGAATTAGTTAAGAAACAAAAATACACAAAAAGCCGTAAACAAAACATCAAAAGAAACACGAAAAACTGTGAAACTGAAGAAAAGAAAATCGTAAATCAAAAACTGAAAGAAAATTTGTAAAATCAAGAATAATAGAGGAAATTTCAGTTCAAAAACCATTGTAAAAACAACGCTTCCCCGTCAACGGCACCATTTTGATAAGGAAAACTCGATATCTGATTGCGGTTAATAGAATGTGCTGTCGGTGTAGGGAACCACAAAGAGATCTGAGTTTTATATAAAACAAAAATCGGTTAAAATAGGAGAGAGAGAGAGAGAAGGTGAAGTGGATTAATAAACTTCTCTCCTATTTAAACCTTACATTATTTTAGTTATCCATGTAAGTGTGCCTAGGTCGAACACAAGGAAGCAGAATGCTCAAACTATGGCTTTCGAGATAAGGAATAAATCCCAACCAAAAATTGTCTTCTTATTCTTGAATTTACAATGAAAGAAATTGAAACAGACTCGGTTTAAAACAAACTCAAGAAAATAAAATCAAAACCACAACATCAAGCGATGGAAAATTCAAGAAATATACTCGAAAAATACCTCGGGTGGTTGTCGAGCTACCCTAAACAATTCGCGGAGAAATAAGAAAAATACGAGGTTCAAATGACCTTTACAAGCCAATGGCCTAACTATAAGAAAAATGTTTAGTTTTTATTATAAAACAGTTCCTGGGAGGACTAAAATGCGAATGAAACAAGTTTGATTACAAGTAGGTCCCCGCGCAGGGACCTAATTACAATTATTAATCTTCTGGAGGTGGGTTGTAATTCAAGGAAGCCAGTTGGGTTTATGATGCAAATTTTCCAACCCTTCGCATTGAACGGCGGAGATTAGAAGGTGTCACGTATTTTGAACCGTCCATGCAGGACACGTAGCACACGCCTGTACAACGAGCATTCTTGAGGTTCTTCAAGCGGTTCGTGCGGCTGACGAAGGGTCGATCTTCTCCAATTTCTCCCCGGTGACTTGTGGCGATATGGAGCCTCCGGCAGGGCCAGAGGAGTTGCTCCTCCACTCCTCGAGCTCGCCCGCGATGGTGCTTGGCCATATATGGTCTCAATCGGCGGGAAAATGCTGACGAAGATGGTCGGTTGACTGTCCTGGAGGTTGATGTCAAGTTGTTGCGCCTTATTTGAATGGGATTTGCATGAGGATTAAGAGCTCCAGATGATCAAGTTTTGCTCTAGATTCAAGATAGACCTGCAATTAGCACATGTGTATGCTCGATTTGAAAAGAAATCGGTTAATTATTAATAATCGCAAGATAAAAATGTCGTTTCCGCCATTAATATCAAACAACATAAAAAGGGTAATGAAGAAGATGATCGTTTGGGTTTAATTCGATTGGATTTAAAGTGCATTGAATATGTGGCATCTAAGATGAATGATTAATGAACCTAATGATGTGATTAAAATTGCTAATGGGGGTACGAAGATCGAGATAGGAAATATCAAAACATATGGATGAATAGACCTGGTAATAGAGGTGTATCACCTCTGATGACTGCTCGACGGTCGATCCTTACAGGAGCTGAACGCGGCGCTGGACTGCGATGCAAGGACGACGACGACCTTGGAACGTCTCCTACAATGTTTCTCTTCCACACGGGGCGGCGCCTTGGTGCTGTCACCACCGGAGGCAGCTATAATGAAGCTTGGAAGGAGGAGGGTCGGCTGATGGTTCTGGAGAAAATTCAGTTATGGAGAGTTAGTTGTAATGGTGTCACTTCATGCCCTTTTATAGACGAGTTGCTTGAGCTCCAAGGTGGATCCAATGGATGGTGTGAATGAGGGTTGTTATGAGAGTAAGATGAAGGTACGAGATCGAGTGAAGCTGTTAGAAGTTAGGCGAGAAAATTCAATGAAAGCAGTCGGTTTGAGTAGAAGCTTCATCAATTGCTTGGAGAAGAAGCACCAGGTGCTGACACGTGTGAGCACCTGGTTGGCCAGAGTGTAAATTCCATATAAATTATATAATAAATAGTAAATAATGTTTTTTTAAATAAGTATAAAAATGTAAATAATTAAATTATCTAATTTACAGAATTATTAATTTTTATAAATAATAAATATTACGTGAAATATAAATATTATATTAATAAATATGTATAAATAATAGGTTTGGATATTTATTTCAATAAATAGATAATTAAATATTAATTTTGTATTTTCTTAATTATTAATAATAAATAAAGGCTATGTGAACTATATGGATTTTAATAAATTAATTTAGTTATATTAATAAATATAGGTATAAGTTATACAGTTCAATTTCATCTATAAATTAGTGTTTTGGATTTTATTAAAATAAAAAATAAGCTCCAAAAATTCTGGAATAATTCAAGGGTAAATTATAAGATATTAAAATAATTAGAAATTATAAAATTAATAAAACTATAAATAATGGGTCTAAATAAAATAAATAGTGCATAAACCCCTTTGTCACTAGGTCCCAAAACCGACTTTTTGCAAACGGACTCCGAATTCAATGAAACCACCTCTATTAATTAGAGAATATATTTTATGAACTTTAAAGGTGAGTAGAGTGAAATTGGAGTTCGTATGAAAAAATTATGAGGTTCGGAAGTTGAGAATTTGATAATTTAAAAGTTAGATTTCTTAGTATATATACAATATAATATTTTTAACTTATTTTTTTATTTTTATATACATTTTTAGAAATAATTAAGAAAAGAGTTTGGTGAAAAATATATTCATATGAATTAATTAAAAATCAATGAAGTTTTGGTATTTATTTGATAAATAGTAAAAAGTGTGTGAAGTGCATCTTAATTATTTTTAGGGTTTTCTTCTCTTATCTCCCCCTACTTGTTGTTTTGTCGACCAATCCCTACTGACTTGGTCTGGGCGGGGTTAGATTATATAAATATATCTTTTAGCTATATTTATATTATCCGAGTCATATTGTACATATATACATATCTACAATCTCCCTTCTTTTCTTTTCTTTATTTTTTTTCTTTATTTTTTACATATTTTTTATGCTTAAAAGTGTATTTTTATTTATGAATGAGATTTTTTATAAAATGTGGAAATTAATGAATACTTACATGTATTTGTTAAGTGTTTTAAGATAAAATGCAACAGAAAAGTTAATGAATCATGGATTCATCAGGGATAGCAACGACAAATTTACTTTTAATTTCCGATCATCGAGAGATTCGCGAATAACAAAATGGTGTCGTTGTTTGGGAGCATAGCGAGGGTAGTTAGGTTTGTCTTTTGACCTGCAATTCTTGGTTGTCAATATCTGTTTACATTTTGTCACACACTTCATTGTTCATATCACTGCATTTGTATCATTTTTTTCTCATATCTGATAATTGTATTTCTTACACATTCTCTTTTCTTTTTCTTGCGAGGGCCCGTAGAGCGAAGGAGGCGATCCTAAGAGAGCCGAAGCACCCAATCGATGTGTAGGCAGCTTGATTCTCCACCAAACCGCAGGATAACATGAGGAGAGGAGAAGACAACTTGAGAGAAAAAAAATTAAAAGTGAGAGAGAGAGAGAGATTTTTTTTCCAGCGTTTGAACTCTTGTAAATGAAAATTTATTTGTTGCGGGGTCTGCTTCGCCAAGTATCGATGCACTTGGGGGACCTCACCGGTTTTATTTTCATCGCTTTATTTTTCTTTGTTTCTCACAGATTTCGTGAGCTACCTCTTGATTGCTTTATTTAATTTTCTTGAGCCAGGTAATTAATTAGGTCCAAACACCTTAAACAAGAAATTTCTGTGCCTATAGAGTAGAACGTAATTTGGACTTAGTAAAATTAACTTGTTCTTGCCCGTTAATAGAAGCTATCATCTAGGACAGTTCACTTGCATCATATAGGATAGTTTATTAAATTCTGCAGGGATCACTTGCATGTAGAGTGCTGGAGACAAGGTACGCATCTCTAACCCCTGCATGCATCGTTGTTTTTAATTATACATTGGCATTTCTGATCTCCTTCCTTGTTTTCACTCACATAAGTTAAAAAGGAAATTGGAAACTCGATAGGCGATTCTTTGAAAATATTTTAACCAAGTGACAACCACCTAAAATACATGACTGCTAAAGAAAACTCCACCCTAAAATAAACACAAGAAAAAAACATTGTTTTGGGAAGAGTAACCCCCTCATTGTTTTGTTTGCTTGAGCAAGAGAGCGACCCGTACACTAGGATAGAGCCACGCACGAACTCTTTTCAGACTACTATCTTGGGTTAGTCGTTTTCCAGTGAGGATCTCTCCGGTAGCCGGTAAAGCGGCCCATGGCGTACTTAACAGATTGAGTTGATCGGGTAGCCAATATACGGTCCTCAATTCATACTGGCTGGGAAAGATTTAACTTTGGGATTGGGTCAGTCTCCTGAGAGCATTGGGTTCCTAACAGCTCGCTTTAACCACTCTGATAGATTATATTGTCACCAAACTCTAAAATTGACCATATAATTGAACGAACCTTCACAGTCTTCACATTGAGTTGAGTTCGTGAAACGGGGGTTTGTATTGTGTTTGCTTGCTAGCGATAAAGATCCTTCTGCGCAATTTGTCCCTTCATTCACTTTTACTGTTGCATTGACCTTCGTGTTTTCGCATCCTGCCTATTGATTTCGAAGATATCAGACCAGAGTATTTTTTGTTCGGACTCTGCGAACTCATTCTACACTCCGAACTGTTCTCCTTCTATTCGGGGAGACTCACTTCCCGAATATTCCTCTTTCTCCACTTCACCCTTCACAACATCCATCAATCCACTATTTGAGATTGACTTAATCTCGAATTAATATCTGAAACTCCATCAATTTAGAGTACTAATCGAGTATCATGCACATTTTCAGAGTCAGACACCAAACACTTGATTCCACCAAAGGGAAAGGGAACCATGTCAGAGCAGAGCGAGATCAACAACACCATGTTAGCCTCCATCCAGACAATTCAAGCTCAGTTAGCATAGCTGGCTAATTTTCAGAACACATTGAGAAACATGATTCTTGGTCTGACACAGGAAAGAGAAGATAGGGGAGAGGGGGATAATAGAAACCCTGGAGGTGGGAATGGGGGAGAAGAACCTCGTATAGAACATGGGGCTAATCCTACACTAAAAGATGCTTATAATCCAAGGGCAGGACAGACAAATTCATGGATACAAATCCCTGCAGTTCATGGGCATTTTGAGCTTAAGCATTCTATTTTAGCTCATCTCCTAATATTCCAATGAAATATTAATGAAGAACCTTGTGGAACAATACACTACCAAAATGTCCCATTAGAGGTAGTACAGATGACCGCCTTTTCATTCAGTCTAATGGGCAAAGCTTTGTATTGGTTAAATCACTTGGGGAAGGTTGTCACTACTTGGGAAAAGTTGAGGTCCGCATTTCTGAACAAGTATTATCCACTTGAACGACTCAACTAAATGCTATCCTTGATTGCTAATTTCTCCCAGATACCCCAAGAGCCTATTCACGAGTCATGGGAACGATTCAAAGATCTTACGGAGAAATGGCCCCATAGTGATATTCCAAAGACCAGCCTTGTACAAAATTTCTTTGGGGGTTTAAGCATTGAGAATAAAAAGTTGGTAGATGTCGCTTGTATGGGAAGTCACTTCAATAAGGACAAGGATGTCCTTTACCAAATGTTTGAGGAGATGGCGGAAAGTTCAACAGCTCTTTCTTCTTTACGTGCTTCTCAGAAGCACCCCGTCACCGCCCCTACAGTACCCCACTAGGATGTCAATATGACGGCAACAAAAGAAGTGGATAAGGTGGATAGCACTGACCTGGCCATCAATGGAAACCACCTATCCAAAGTCGACATTATTGAAAAGAGATCCCAGGAACTTGATAAGCTTCATGTGATCGAGCAGAGGACAAAGAAACTGGATAAGCTGGAAGAGATAACAAAGCATCTGAAGCTTCCAATAAATTTGATCAGCGCAATCCACAGTACGAGTGCAGCTGCAAATACCTCTACTAGGGAGCGGACTTCTTCCACCAAGCAGAGTAGCGGAGGACCATCCACAGTTAATCATGTGTACTACGTACAGACACCTGATCAGATTGAGCAACATTCACATCAAATAGTTCCGTATCATCAGGAAGTAGCCTACATTCCTGAGCAGCAGTTTCCACCTCCACCTGGTATTCAGGAGGTGAACGGTATCCGGTTCGATCGTGAGCGAAACCAGCCCTGTCCGTCAGGGCAAGGCCAAATGGGTTCATAGCAGGGTCAGAGACCCGCCCACCAGTTTCAGGGAGGAAGACAACATCAGTACCATTACCAGCACCAGCAGTTCTAGCCTGAGTATCAGTCTCCACCTCAGTTCCAAAACTGGAGACAAGGCCAACCTCAGCAGCAGTCTACGTATTTCCCTCATCCTAACTAGCAACAGACTGCATATTATGAACAGTATTCTCCCCCTCCTCCTCATTATCAGAATCCGTATGGATACCAACAACCTCTGTACTATCAGCCTCAGCGACAGCCAGTCAATGAGAAACTTGAGGCCCCTACAATCAATCCAGCACTGGACCAATTTACACTGCTTATGAAGAACATGAATAAACTGACTCAGTGGATTGATGACCTGACCATCACCAAGACACTGATTCCAGCACAGGTTGAAGCCAACCCCAACAACTTCAGACGCAAGGAGCAGGTAGCCAATGGCCCACCCAACCCTAAGACAAGTATGTCCCTTGATTTTACATGTTTATTTAACGCCATTCATCTCAGGAGCGGTAGGATATTGCAGCCGCCTACGCAACAGTTGGGGTTGGGAGATCTATCCACTGAGAGAGCATCATCTTCTACATCATCTCCTTCACCAGCAGTCGAGAGGCCCGGTATAGCAGCACCCACATCTGGAGTTTCACCGCCTTCACCACCACATTCACCAGGCAGATGTAGATCACCATCAGCAAGGGAGAATATACAAGTCACAGATTCTTCCTCTTTACCAGCAACAACATCCCGTTCTATTTTAGATTCTATTTTTCCTTCACCTAGATTGTACAATGATGTACAGAGTGATTCTGGTTGTCCTCTTGTACATGAAGATTCCACTTTGAAAAAAGGAAATGAACGTTTGCATGTTTCTTCTGATTCTGTGCCATTTCATTCTTCTCTCAAAGCTAAAAAAATCAAAAATTAAAAACAACACTATCTGATCCTGGAGTGGTTGAGATCTTACAGAACATCTTTTTAAAGATGTCACTTATTAAGGCCATGGAATACATGCCTACAGTAAAAAAGGTAATGAAAGAGGTATGTACCCAAAAGCTTCAACCAAGGAAGAACAAACGAAATGAAATAGAGAAACACATCTTGACCTCGGCCATAGTTCATGCCATCAGTAACCTTCCGCCTAGAAAGAAAGACAAGGGAGCACCTCACATCCGTTGCCATATTTTTGATCAAGGATTCGATCATACTCTTCTAGATAGCGGTTCCTCCAATAATCTCATGCCTTCCTCTTTATTAACTGAATTTTAGTTAGGGCCCCTTAAAACAACCAGAATGATCCTTCGGTTTGCTGATAGATCGATTAAGAGGCCAAGAGGTATTTTAGAGGACGTTATTGTAACGGTGCAGGGAATGAAATTCCCTGTTGATTTTGTTGTCATGGATATAGACACACCTGCATCGTTACTCCATACCCCTATCATACTAGGTCGACTGTTCCTTTGAACGGCTGAAGCAACAATTGATTATGGTACTGGAAAGATCATCTTTCACTCTCGTAGTGACAAGGTGAAAATTGAGTCGATCTCTGGTCCTAGACCATCACCGCCACTAGCAGCAAATGATACATAGAAAGTTGAATCAGAGCCAGATGACTGTGATTTTCTTACTGAATTTAGAGAGATAGATCATTTCACGAATTTTATAGATACCCAGGAGTTCCTTTCCTAAAAGGACTCTCTGGAAAGTACAGTCTACATGAGTTCCCATGGTGGTCCAATTGAGATAGTTGCCGATGAGCAGTTTGAGCAGAGTTCTGAGGTCCAGATATCTAAGCCATTCGTTGAATTATCTGATTTATGTACAGATGAGAGACATCTTTCTGAGATTATAGCTGAGAAATCTGAGTCGTTCGTTGATAAGAATATTGAACATCTAGATGAGCCATTCCTTTCTGAGCAGAGATCATTCATTACAGATCTATCAGATATTCTATTTGTTGAGCCGTCAATAGCCAAGGTGGATAGTCTACAGAGCACAGATCATATACCGTCTACCAGTACAGTAGCAGAGGTTATTGCAGAGTCGATTTAGACCCCACTTGAGCTCAAGGTTTTACCATCAAAGTTGAAATATGCCTTCGTTGCGGTCGCCCCCAAATGTTTCCGGTCATCCTTAGCTTGTAGTTGACCGCTGAACAAGAATCTCGCGTGCTAGAGGTTCTTGGGAGAAACTGCAAGGCCATAGGATGGAATATCTCGGATCTCCGTGTGATCAATCCAGCGTTGTGCTCGCATCATATCTACCAAGAGGTCTGTAAACCCCGTGATTGTCAACGTCGTCTAAATCCAAACCTAAGGGACGTTGTCATGAAGGAGATCAAGAAATGGTGTGATGCTGGCTTTATATATCCCATTTTGGATTCCAAATGGGTCATACCTTTACATGTGGTCCCGAAGAAATATTGGATTACGATCGTAAAGAATGACCGCAGTGAGGAGATTCTGACCCGGGTACCTACTTCATGGCGTGTCTGTGTAGATTACCGACGCCCGAACTCATCTACCAATAAGGATCACTTTCCACTGCCCTTTATTGATCAGATTATTGAGAGGTTGGTAGGGAAAGAGTTCTTTTGCTTCTTGGATTGGTACTTGAGATACAACCAAGTTGCTATCGCTCTTGAGGATCAGGAGAAAACTACTTTCACTTGTCCGTTTGGCACTTACGCCTTTAGACGGATACCCTTTGGATTGTGTAACGCCTCCACTACATTTTTAAGGTGTATGTTGGTCGTTTTTGCTGACATGGTGAGTTATTTTCTTGAAGTCTTCATGGACGATTTCTCGATCTACGGGGATAGTTTTGACACATGTCTTGCTCATTTAGTCTGAGTTCTTCAACGTTACTGTGAGGTAAACCTAGTGCTCTCGTGGGAGAAGAGTCACTTTATGGTGACTAATGTTATTGTATTAGTCCATGTCATCTCCAAACATGGTATGGAGGTTGACCCGGCTAATATTGATGTGATTTCCAAGTTAGAGCCACCGCATAATTTGAAGCAGTTGAGGTCATTTTTGGGACACGTGAGATTCTATAGGCGATTCATAAAGGACTTCAGCAAAATAGCCAGACCTTTGACTGAGCTTCTGTGTAAGGAGACTGATTTTGTAGTCAATTAGAAAGTTCTCTTTGCATTCAATTAGATGAAAGAAATGGTTACTAGTACTCCTGTCTTACAACAACCTTATTAGTCTCTTCCTTTTGAGATCATGACAGATGCATCAGATTTCACAGTTGGAGCGGTTTTAGGATGGAGAAGGGATGGGATATCATTTGCTATCGACTATGCTAGCAAGACTCTAGATGAAGCACAACAAAATTATATAGTTACAGAGAAGGAGATGTTAGCAGTTGTGTTTGGGCTAGAAAAGTTCAGATCTTACCTCATCTGATCACACGTTATTGTGTACACAGATCACACTATCATACGATACTTACATGAAAAGATGGATGCCAAACCATGCCTTATCAGATAGATCCTTGTCCAGGAATTTGATTTAGAGATTCAAGATAAATCTGGAGTGAAAAATGTTGTGGCAGATCACCTTTCCCGTATAACAGACACAGAGTCCTCTGAGCAGAACATGATTCCTATTTCTGAAACCTTTCCAGATGAGGCCATTTTGTCTGTGGACTCACTCTCATGGTATGCTGATATTATGAACTATCTTGTCTACAAGAAAGTTCCACAAGATTGGTTGAAGCATAAGGTAGACAGATTTCTGTCAGAGATTCATTATTACCAGTGGGAGGATCCGTACCTATTTCGCAAGGGTGCGGATTGTATCTGGAGAAGGTGCATTCCTCAGGAGGAACACACCAGTGTGCTTAAGCACTGTCACAAACTAGAATCTGGTGGGCATCATTCGGGAAAACACGGCAGCAAAGGTTTTACAGAGTGGCCTATGGTGGCCCACATTGTTTATGGATGCTACAGAGTATGTTCGAGGTTGTACTGATTGTTAGAAAATGGGAGGAACTATTGGTTCCAAAGATACCATGTCTGTGAGATATATACAGATTTCTAATGTTTTTGATGCTTGGGACATCGACTTCATGGGCCCATTTCATGTCAGTCAGGGGTTTTAGTACATCATGCTCACCATGGATTATGTTAGTCGATGGGTGGAGGCTATCCCCACCCGAGCCGTAGATATTCGTACAGTGTGTTTCTTTCTCAAGGACCAAATTATTGTGCGGTTTGGTATTCCCAAAATACTGATTTCAGATGGGAGAAGCCATTTCATTAATAGAGAAGTAAAGAAGCTTGTGAAGGAATACGCCATTGAGCATAGAGTTGTGTCTCCTTACCACCCTCAGACTAATGGCTTGCCAGAAATTTCAAATAGGGAGATCAAGACGATATTGCAAAAACTTGTACGTCCAGATGGGAAGAACTGGTCCTAGATGCTTGATTTAGTTTTATGGGCTTATCGGATGGCTTACAAGTCTCCTTTGGGTATGTATCCCTATAGATTGGTATATGGAAAGCCTTGCCACCTGCCAGTGGAATTAATTCACAAATATTTATGGGCACTCTGTGTATGCAATTTAGATTATGAGAAGGCAAGAAAGAACAGGAAGTTGGATTTGAACAAATTACTAGAATTCCGAGACTTTGCATATGATAACTCACTTATGTATAAGGAGTAAGTCAAGCCCTGACATGATAAACACATCCGAAGAGAGACATTCTCCCCTGATCAAAAAGTTAGATTATTTGATGCTAAGTAGAAGTTGTTCCTAGGAAAATTGAAAAGAAAGTGGACAGGACCATTCATCGTGAGAGTTGTGCGTGAAAATGGGAGTGTTGTCATATCTGGGTTGTCATCTGACGCACTGTCATTTGTTGTGAACGGACAGTTGCTGAAGCCATATCTAGATCATGATACATTCCTGTCTGTCATTGATTCGATATCTGTGGTATCAGATGATGATCTTTTGATTCCATCTTCTGCATCTGATACATGATCATCCACTCCTCTTGTATATCCTTGCGTTTCACTCTTACTTCTCTCGTTTTATCACTCATCCCTTTTCTGTGTGTGTGTGTGTGTGTATATGCTATACTTAGGATGTGCTTTATCCTAAGTATAGGGGGTGAATGATTTGTGTTGTTCATATCCGTCCTATTCATCACTCTTGTTGTTGTCTATACTTCGGGACACTCTACCCTAAGTATAGGGGGGTGATGTTGTTCATATCTTGTCTTTTATTTTTGAGTATGTACATTCTCTTCATTGGTTGAAAAGGGATGGACGGCTGGGCATAATTTTTTCTAAGACCCCAAACATGTACGTAAACAAAAAGATTCTATATCCGTAGGGCTACAACAAGATCTAAGAAGAACCACCAAAAATCCAAATACAAAGAAGCCACTACCAAATAAATATCTGACCAAAAAGGTTGAAGCTTCAAGAAAACCTGTAGATCTTGGTGGAGACTCGGCTACACTGGCCAGCTTCACAAGGAGAGGTGACTACACTGTCCACCCTCCAGTTCTTTTCTCCTTCTTCTAACTTCTCCCCCAATTCGATTGTGAACACAACGCAACAGACCTTAGAAGGGAATACATGACTCCCTAAGGACGAGTTACTGGAGAGGAGATTTGCATGGTGGTCCGGCATTCTAGATTGGAAGAGCTAAAACCTTTCACACACATGAGTCGATTGTTCAATGTTCATAGAGTATGCTTTGGGAAGAGGATTGATCTAAGATGACTTCTGAGCCGAAATTGTGAAAATGATGTGTAGAACTTGAAGGCTGTCGATTTTAACACCCTAAGTCTTACAGAATTTCCGACACACTAATAATCCAAAGGTCCGACAGAGCTCCAAACTACAATTTTATGAAGATATGTTTAATACTCAATATTGTCCTACTTTCTTTATTTTCCCTTTCTTTTTCTTTTTCTTCACTTATTCTTTCAAATAAGTGTTTGCATAGGGACTAGAAAAGGTAAAGCATAGGAGGGTGATGAATCTGTGATTCATCATCTTTATTCATTTATTTTAGCTTACAATTCCTTATAAAACACCTGCATAGAACACTAACTCCACATTCTTACTAACTTGCATCTATGTGTAAATATTCTATATTTGTATATTTTTTAACCTAAAATAAATAAAGAAAGAAAGAAAGGAAAAACAAAGAAAAGAAAATAAAAAAAGGAATACTGTATACAGGCTAACCCAAACCCTGAGAGAAGGTCAAGGCTTGACTTGATCGACCAAGAATAAAGTAGGGGGAGATAGGGTCCTTAAGCAGAAAATCCAAAAAAGTTGTGTTTTGTGTATATATGTATAAAATGGAAACTAATTTATTTGTGCCTTAATTGACCTCAAATCAAATAACTTTCAAAAACAAAGTTGTAAATAAAAATGTGTTCTAATTAATAAAAATAGTTGCACAATTAAATCATGTACAAAATAAAAGCAAACCACACTTGGAAAAAGTTACTAAGCACTAATTGGAAAACCAATTCCGGCTCCATGTGAACTCAAAGTGAACCAATCTCTCTTCCATTGGATTCTAAATTAAATTATCTTTAAAATGGTTGTATTTTCATAATTTTTGGAGTTACGGTTGAAAAGTAGATTTTCTGTGGTAGTTTATGCAATTTTCTCATTAAATATTGTATTTGTATATATATGTAAATTTTTCTTACTAATTATTTAAAATAAAAATAAAAATAAAAAAAATAAAGTTTTTAAAACAAAAAAAGCTAATTTCCTCATTTACCCTTGTATATAATGTCATATATGTATATAGTATATGTATATAGTTGCTATTTTTAATTAACCACTATAAAAAATAAAAAAATTAATTTTAAATAAATTAAGTGACAAAAATTAAAAAAAAAGATAATTTTGTAAATAGTTTTATCTCTTTTTATCTTTTTCTCATTTCAATTTTCATCTCTTATCTCTTTATACAAAAAGTCAAAAATTCAAATTTCATCTCCATTATCTTTTCTATTTATATGGCTCCTTCTCCCTCATTCCAACTGGATCAATCTTTAGAGATAGGAGCGCGATCTCCGAGAGAAAGTTTCGTCAAGAAAAGTGCCTAGCCTCCGAGCCGTCCGGTGACAGCGAGTCGGCCTTCGTCAAGGCGATCACGGTCCATTTCCGCTCCTAAGGTGAGATCCACATTTTTCTTATTTTTTATCTTGTTTAGTCGTAGTTTTATTTCTCACACTTTTATTCCGTCATCATTTTTTTTATTTAGATCATTAATTTCATCACGATTTGATCTGCTTCGACTCAATATTTCATCTCACATTCTTGATCTCTCCGCATTCAATTTCTATCTTCCACGATCTATCAACTCCGACCACGCACGGTGGTTGGAGAATCTGGTTCGATTCTTTCATTTCCATCGGATCCTCGTTCATTTTTCAATTTGTAAATAAATAAAAAATAATAATACAAAAAAATTATTTGTTTTCTTGTTCTCTCAAACATTGGTTTTGTAGGATAATCTAAAATAAAATAACATTTTTTATGCTTCTAATTCCTCTATTTTGGATTTAAAAAAATAAAAAATGTCTTTTATTGCTGATTACATTTAAAAAACAATAAAACAACAATAAAAAAATAAAAAGAAATTGTAACATCAACAGTGGCGGGCCATCAACCCCGTCGCCTGCACCATCCTAGCCGACAAGCCCCAAGCTACAGGCCCTCCGCGCACCGCCCTTCCAACCCTGATGTTGCTTGCGTGACTCCGTCCTCCACTGACCTCCAGGCGACGCATTGCGAACGCACCCAGTCCAGCTGCTTGTAGCGGCCGCCAGCCCACCACGGCTGGGTTCTCTGCCATCCAACAGCCACGACCACCGCGCACGTCCACATGCCCTCCGTGCGTCGGCCGCCATCCCTCTCCAGATCAACCCCCTCTCGACAGCAACTACCTCTCCCATGCGTAGCAAGGCAGCCGTGAGAGGCGGCACCTCCAGAGAAACCTAGCCTCCACCGCGGTAGGTACGGCCCCGTGCCCGCGCGCCTGCCACCGCAATTGTGCTGCCCCCACTTCAGTCCATTCTCCTTCCGCGCGAAGTGGCCGCCCTCCGCCCGGCCACCACTGTCGGTCCGCCGAACCGCCTATCGTCGTGCGATGTTGGCCCGTGTGCGCTCCCCGCGCGCCCACTGGTTGTTGAAGAAGGAAGAGGCGGCAGCCAAGCTCCCTTCACTTTTTGATGTTGAAGAAACGAAGTGCAACAGAACCCTAAAAGTTTCTCCGATAACAAAATTGGGTACATTTAATTATTAGCCCTACATTTTATTTCTTGTCAATTTCTGATGCAAAAACTTTTCATAATTACTTTTCAGTCTCTGTCCACTAGAACATCAATTGCATGCTCTTTTGGAATGAAATAAATGTTTTTATTATTCAAAAAATTCTCAAAAAAGGTGGATGTCCCTGCTATAGTTTTTATCATTGTTTAAATTATTTATAATTTTTTATTACCGTTTAAAATATTTTAAAAATAAAAAATAGTGTCTTTTTAACTGAAAATTCAAAAAAAAATCTAAAAATTGCTTAAAAAATCCAATAAAAATTAGTGAAGGTGTATTTTGTTTTATTTTAATTTCTGACCATTTTTATGCATTAATTATTTATACAACCCTAAAAATTGAAAAATACCAAAAAACTTATAAAAATCACAAACAATTCTACAAAAAATCCAAGAATAGTGATTTCAGTTCATGTTTGTAGATAATTGCTTCTATTTGTCATAAAAATAATTGCCAGGAGTTTTGGTCACTTAAAATATTTTTAAGTTGCAAATTACTCTAGGTTGTGCACAATTTTGCATTT
Organism: Ottelia alismoides; assembly: GCA_037367405.1. Classification (NCBI taxonomy): domain Eukaryota; kingdom Viridiplantae; phylum Streptophyta; class Magnoliopsida; order Alismatales; family Hydrocharitaceae; genus Ottelia; species Ottelia alismoides. The sequence goes on along the minus strand of JAZKJV010009256.1, from coordinate 1,335,849 downwards.
TCTCACTATTTGATTTAAATAAAAAAGAAAAAAATCTGAAAAATTTACAAGAATTCTAAAAAATATTTCAAAACTTTCAAAACCCAAAAATATTTTCTCTGAATTTTTCTGAGCATTTTTGGTAAATTGAAAAATTACCAAAAGAGTTGGTGTGCGTATTTTTGATCTTGTAAATTTTGGTCCGTATTATTTTTTATAATAAAAAAATTGCAAAATCAAAATCACTAAAATTTTGAAAATCAGAAAAGAAAAAATTATAAAAAAATATTAAAATAATAAAAAGATAAAAAATCACAAAAACCAAGGATAGTTATTAGTTGAGATTCATGTTTTTCTCTAAATTGATTTTCGATTAATTGAATAACCCTCGGGATTTGTAGCCTCCCTGAGTTCAACCCTATCCGCTATACAGGTTAATAAGTAGAAAAAAATTATCGCGAGATTTTTGGGGATAGCAACGACAAATTTACCTTTAATTTCCGATCATCAAGAGATTTGCGAACAACAGTAGAGGACCAACCTTTAGCCCATTCTTGTCAACAGAAACCACCATCTGTTGAGACAGTTATTGAGGAGCCTACCCAGGTGTGGGAAGTAAATGGTGTGTGGTACACACATGACCATGCCAGACATGGGAGATCTAGGGTCCATTTCTCATACCAGCATCCCCACACTTACTACAACATGCCATTTACTCATATAACTCTTCCAGCACCATAAAGCTTCGGAGTCTTTCCTTACCTGGCCCAAAGACAACAATATATGTAGTACGGGCATCAGTAGACGTACCAATCGGGGCAGCAGGGCCCACAAGTTTAGCGACTTACCCAGCGGTAGCAACATTCTTATGGCCATCAGAGCCATTCTTCACGTTCATCTTTTCCTTCGTCTTCTTTACAACCACAACATTCATCTTCATGACCCCTATATTTTCAGCAATAGATTTTACAAGAGTTGCGTTCCTACAGAAATGAAGTACAAGATTTGAGGGTTGACCTAAACCGTCAATGAAGTACAAGATTTGAGGGTTGACCTAAAACGCCTTTCTTATTTACCTGATAAATGCACCTCCCCTACTACTTCCATTCCTACCCAGGTTCAGGTTAATCCCAATGGCCTGAACAGATCTCAGCAACATCAACAATTAGATCAAGTATACTACTCAGATTCTCACCAATCTGGGCACGAGACATTTGATTGTGTTGATCATATGTCTCTCAGGAGAGGACGGAATCTGGTCACACCTGATCGGGCTAGGGACTAGGAGAGGGCCGACTCTAAGGCTCAACCTGAGGAGACTTTAGAGAATGATGATGCCATGCATCTTCAAAAAGATTACAATAAAGCAGAGTCTTCCAAGAGGAGATCAAGAATTAGAATGAGAGCAGAGCAACACGCATCAGATTTAGAGTCTACGGAGGATCTTGTACCTTCGGATGAGGAGAATGCAAACTCAACAACCTTTTCCCATCCTATAGTAGATGATTCAATTGCTATTCCAGTTGTAAAAGATTCATGTGTGAAAAAATCAGTTTCTACTAATAATAAAGAGCATGTTTTCTTTATGAGTCTGAGTCTTCACATCATTCTTTACATATCCCTTTCTCTCGTGATCTTACAACATGAAAGGACATCATTAATAAGATTCATAAAGATGATCCTAAAATGGAATGATTTTGTAGAGATAATATCATTGTTATAGTGCCATTTGATGAGTATGTGGCTAGTCATCTTGAATTTCAAAAGTACTTGAAGGTGAGATGCACACCTAGCAGAGTTAGCACAAAGAAACCGAACAATTACCTCAAGATCCATGTTCTATCGGTTGCCAATGCATTTTGTCTCAAGAACCAGAAGTTGCCACAGAAGAATAGATATTTAGGTGCACATTATGTTGTGAGTCATATCGATAACATAGTGTTTGCATGCACTCTCCTATATAATGGGTCCTCGATCAACCTATTACCTTCTGCTTTATACGAGAAACTGAAGTTGGGACTTTTACGTCGATCATGAGCATTACATCAAATTGTGAATAAATCAATGAAAAATGTTAAGGGTGAGGCCAAGAATGTCATTATCTCAATTGAGGGACAAGACTACAAGGTGGACTTTACTGTCCTTGATATGGATATCCCCAAGCATTGGAGAGATTCACAGATTATCCTTGCACGACCCTTCCTTAGGACCACTGGAGCTTCATTTGATTATCAAACAGGGATGATGACGTTTAGTTCTCCGAGTGGAGAAGTGGAACTACAAATGAAGTAGACAAAATGGCAGCGACTGATTCCGAGTCTAGCATGGATTTCCTTTCCTTCTCAAAGGTCAACTACGACGTAGTTAGCACAATTGGGATTTGAACACTGAACCCGACACTACAGAGTGAGACCCTCTCATCTGGAGAGGACAATGTACACAGAGAAGTGGTTGATAGATTGCCGGAGTTCTTGAGTTGTGCATCTCCCTATTCTCTTAATGACTTAGAAGTTCCTCTAGACTTGTACATTCCTCCTTTGGAATAATCAAGGGAATTAGATGATGAGTCGGACACAGTTTTTCTGAATTACCATGTTTATTTGGCGATCTAACTCCCTATTTTTAAGTTTAGTTGGTGTACAACATTACAGATGATTCATCTCTACAATGCAGCATAGATCTTGATTCCATGGTAGTTTATCCTGATGTACCTGATTATTCATCTTTACTAGAGTTGAAAACATTACTTCCAACACTCGGGTATTCCTTTCATGACAGGACCAAAGAATAAGATTCATGTCATTATTAGTTCTCGATTGACTGTCGATCAGGAGATTAGGTTGTTAGAGGTATTATTGAAGAACCATAAGGCAATTGGTTGGATTGTGTCAGATCTTGTGGGTATAAACCCCGCACTCTGTTCCCACCATATTTTTGTTAAGGATAATTCTAGACCTTCCCGTGAGTTCCATATGAGAGTTAATCCAAATCTACAAGAAGTAGTTGAGAAGGAGATAGTGAAGTGGTGTGGAGTGGGCTCTATTTACCCAATCTATGACTCCAAATGGGTGGCACATTTACATGTTGTCTCGAAGATGTTAAGAATTCATATGGCGACCAATGAGGAGGGAGTAGAAATTGTGACACGAGGTCCCATGTTGTGGCGTGGTTGTGTCGGTTATAGGCGCCTTAATGGTGCAACTAAAAAATATCACTTTCCCCTATCTTTTATTGATCAGATTTTGGATAAATTAAAAGGGAAGGAGTTCTTTTATTTTCTTGACGGGTATTCCGGCTACAATCAAGTAGCCATCGTCGGTGAGGACTTGGAAAAGACTTCTTTTACTTGTCCTTTTGGCACATACGTATTCAGGCACATGCCTTTTGGCCTATGCAACATCCCAGGTACTTTTTAGAGATGCATGATTGTTGTGCTTTCCGAAATGGTTGGAGATTTTCCAGAGGTCTTCTTGGACGACTTCTTGGTCCATGGTGATTCAATTGACTCTTGTTTAGCTCATTTTGACTGAGTTCTTCAGAGGTGTAGAGAGGTAAATTTGGTACTCTCCTGGGAAAAAAGTCATTTAATGGATAAGGAGGGAATTGTTTAGGACATGTCATCTCCTAAAAGGGAATGTAGGTTGACCCTGCCAAGGTGGATGTGATCTAAAAACTTGATCCATCAACCAACATCAAGTCAGTGAGGTTATTTTGGGTGCATGCTGGATTTTATAGAAAAATTATTTAGGATTTCTCTCAGATTACCCAACCTCTGATTGAGCTCTTGGGGAAATACCCTGAGTTCAGTGTAGATCACAAGTGTCTTAAGGCTTTTGAGCTCCTTCAGAAGAAGATTTGTGACTTGCCTATTTTGCAGGCTCTTGATTGGTCTCTTCCCTTTGAGATCGTGAGTGGTTCTTTGGATTTTGCTATAGGAGCCCTATTGGGGTAATGGCGAGAACATATTCTGTTTGCTATTCTTACGTAAGCAATGATTTTGATTCAGCGCAAGGGAATTATACAGTGATCGAGAAAGAGATTCTTACCATAGTCTGGGGCTTTAGAGAAGTTTCAGTCTTTCATTCTTGGCTCAAAAATGATAGTTTATACCGATCATTCAGCTATTAGGTATCTCATGGAGAAGAAGGACGTGAAGGCGCATCTTCTTCGGTGGATATTGTCACTCTAGGAGTTTGGTTTGGAGATTAAGGATAATCCTGGAGTCGAAAATGTTGTGGTTAATCATATCTCGAGGATTGTAGCAAAGGATTACCCTGATACTAAGCCTATTCGAGGGACCTTTTCAGATGGGTCTACTTTTTTGTAGACTCGCTGCCATGGTATGCCTACATAGTAAACTTCCTTGTCTCCAAGCAAGTTCCCCATGGTTGGACTAAAAGAAATATAGAATGACTCCAGTCAGATTTGAGGAAATACAATTGGGAGGATCCATTCCTTTTCTTTGAAGGATCGGATTATATCTGGAGAAGGTGTATTCCTCGGGATGATTACCATAGTGTCCTCATATATTGTCATTCACTTTAAGCTAGAGGACAACATTTCAAAAAGAGAACCACTCACAAGGTAACAATGTGATTTCTTTTGGCCGACCTTAATTAGAGATGCCAATGATTTTGTATGGTTGTGCCCTATTTGCTAGAGGATGGGAGCGACTGTTGGTTCTAGAGATGAAATGCCCATGCAGTTGATGATTTTTGTTATATCTTTGATGCTTAGGGCATAGATTTCATCGGTCCCTTCCCTAATAACCAAGGTTTTGAGTGTATCTTTTTAGAGATTGATTTCTTGTAAAGATGGGTGGACGATATCCCAACACGAGTTGTAGATGGTAGGACTATCTGCTTGTTTATTAAGGATCATATTATTTTACGACTGGGGTGCTCAAAGCGTTGATATCTGATGTGGGTAGCCACTTTGTGAATGGAAAGATGAGATCTTTATCAAAGTACTATGGATTTGATCATAAAATAACTAGTCCTCACCACCCTCAATTAAACGGCATGGTAGAAGTTTCAAATAGGAGGTGAAGAGCATTCTTCAAAACTTAGTCCATGTAGGTAGGATGAACTAGTCTCAATGTTGGACCAAGTTTTGTGGGCTTACAGAATGACCTACAAGACACCTCTAGGCACTTAACCTTTCAGGAGGATCTATGGCAAGCGATGGCATTTGCCCGCTGAGTTAGTACACAAATCTGAATGGGCAATAAAGAACATAAATTGGATCCATCACTTAGGAAAGTTGTGTAGAGACCATAACATAAATGAACTAGTGGAAATCAGTAATCGAGCATATGACAAAAGCATAATCTATAGGAATGAAGTTATGAAGTGGCATGATGCATATATTAGATTCAATAACGTTGTCCCTAGATAAAAAGTATGGTTGTTTAATTCGAAGTTAATGATTTTCCATGGGAAACTTAAAACAAAGTATATGGGTCCTTTCATTGTTAAGGATGGGCATGAGAATGGTAGTGCAGAGATTTCAGAGCTTTTAGAGAATGCAACTTCCTTTCTGGTAAACGAGCAGTTACTTAAGAATTTTATATAGACCATGGAAAGGTTAACTCCCATCGAGATGTTTGATTTCATGACTATTGATTCATATTTCTCAGAGAAGGCATGATTATTCTGGGAGATTCACATCAGAAGATTCATTTCCAGAATATTCATACTCATGCTAATTTTATTCTTGTAAATTCCTTTTGCCTTTTTTTCTTGCTCCTAACTCCACTTAGGCTATTCTTGGCCTATGTATAGGGGGAGTTTGTCCATACCTTCTCCTTTACCAAGGTCACTCCTTGCTATTTATCTCTATTCTTTACCTACGTTTTTCCTAACCTAACTATAGGGGGACCTTCCCTGAATATTCATTATGACTAATTCTTCCTCATTCTCACACTTCTCTTATTATCGACTCGATTTTTGTGGTTTGTTTTATGCATAGTTGAGCTATGGCTTCATATCAGTTTGTGTTATGTAGACAAAGCAAAATCTAAGTATAGTGGGGTCTACTGTGTATATTACATATATACTTTAGCATAGCTCATATTTTTAATTTTTAAACACTTTTTTGTTATTGGTATTGTATTATATTTGAGAACTGAGTTGTGTAAAAATGTTTTGAAATGATTTCTGAAAAAACAATATAAAAATTTGACATGGTTTTCAAAAAATTTACATAATTTTTTAATATTTGGATAAACATTGTTTGAATTTTTTGTAAAATGTCAAGAAAATATATATGTTTGTGACATTATTTGCAAAAAGTTATCAAAAAATTGTTTTCAAAGCTAAGGGTGTAAATGAGACAAACTAATCAACTTTACACAATCCCATAAAAATCAGAAAATGAGTAGAAACATACAAATTCATTCTATTGTTTATATTCAGTATCCTTTAATGTTTTAGGATTTTAACAGGTTGCGACGGTTCACAGAAATTTCTTGTCTTAAGTCTTTATATGGTGGTCCTTCCTGAGAATTTTACGGTGCCCAATATTGAGGAAAGTCTGGATTTAAATTCTATATTTTGCAAGATCAAGTTGATAAAGAGTTCTCTGAAAAGAGTGATGCCAAGTAAGGAGGATGATCTATTGATAGAAGAATTAGATATGGAGGTACCTTTGCCTTTTCTTGAGGATGCCCAGTTATTGGATCCTAAACATTCTTGTAAGTTGGGTCATCCCTCTTTGTCTAGTTTTTCTCTTATAAGGAAAATCCAAAAGTCTGTTGCACGATTTCAAAGTTTGATTCATCTTCCCATGATTATGAAAAATTTTAAAGCTTCCATGTAGATATGGATATCACTTTTGAGGAAGAATGATATCATTCTAGAAGGTTGAATTTCCATGTTGATGAAGATCTTTCTTTTTTGGATTCTGAAGTGTACTCTATTCGGAAGAAGCAGTTGAAACATAATGCAACCTGTGATTTTAAACCTCGAAGATCCAATCTTTATTTTTAAGGAGCTGAAGTTTTTTAGTGTTGTGTTGGGTACCCTAGTGTGTTCTTCATATTGATTTTTTGTGATGTTCATGCAAGGTTACCCAGTTTATTGTCTTTTTCTCAATAAATCTAATAATTCCCTTAAATTCTTTTATAAAAAAATAACACATTAATTTATTAATTGGTGTTACTATCTGACACTTTACCTATGCACTCAAGGCTTGAGATGATCTTTAACAATTTGTTTAAGGAGTGCCTAGACTTAAAGTTATCATGTATTATTCCTTAGGGTCTTGGACTTAATAATTCACACTCTCCAAGTTTCAAGATATGCATGCTATATTCATACTTAATCTCCCTTAAAAGAATTTGACTATCACTCACATGTACGACTACATTCATGATGGAGATGAGTCAAAGTATCATTGAGGATATTGCGATTGGAAGCTTGAGTTTGGACTTGATCTATATGATGCTTGAGGAGGGGATAAAATCAATGAAGTCTTCATGAAACCTGAGTGTCAGCATCTTAGCCAATATGGGACATGTTCTCATGCTATCTCTTGATGTTGACATAATGTGCCAGAGTGTTATGTTATTAATTAATAAGTTGATCAGTGTGCGCCAATCTTTGATAAAAGTAGAGTGGAGCTAGCCAAAAAGAAAGTAAGTTCCCTCAAATAAAAAATATAGAAATTGAAAAGAAAAGCTCATTGCATTACAATGTTACATCATATGAGTTATTATATTTAAGGCGAGCGCTCCAAAACATTAAGTGTCCACTTGGACCAAATCATTAGGTTTTTATGAGTCAAGCTAGAACTATAAAAATGGCTCTATCTTGTTAGAGCTACAAATCTGGGTCCACGTATATTAGATACTTTAAAAAGACACACACTAGTATATTCCCAGAAAAAATAAGTACATGCGACTCAATCTCTCCTTTACGGACGCACTTATTGGCAAAATCAAAACAAAAATAGTATTAAGTATTGACACTTGAGAGAATCATGTTCCAATGATAGGATGTGAAAATAAGTACACAATCCAATATCCTTCATCATCTAGACTTCCATCTATGCTTTTGAAGTATGATAAACTAAAGAGACATTGGATTGAAATAAGACTAGATTTATTCCCTAGTGTTGAGGGTTTGGTTCTTAGGAGAGTTTCTAAGATTGGAATTTTTGGTCATATTTTGACTCTACTCTCATGGTTGTATTCTACACTCAATCATACTTCTCATATATATGTATACATTGAGAGTCTGACAATTAGAGGAGTCGAATTCCTTTTGATGAATACTTGGATAAACTTAGAGTTTTATGATACTGAAAACCTAGTGTTCTAGGTTAAATCAAGCTTTGATTATTGACGTGCACATGTCAATGATCTCACTAATTAAACCAACTCTCAAACTACTTCTTTATTTTTTAGCTCGAGGATGAGCACTTCTTAAGTATTGGGGAGGTGATAAATCCAATATTTATCAGCTTAATTCAATATATTTATCTCTTTTCCTTCAGTTAAAATCAAAGGATTCACTGACTAATTAACATTAGTTAACAAATTATGTGTTGTAAATAACTGACACTAATTAATATATATTGATATAACCATATTATCGTGCTAATATTTTAGGTATTTATTCTCATTAGAAAGTAAATAAAAATTAGATTAATATTGTACATAAATAAATTAACATAAAATAAAATAAAAATAAAAAATAAACAAAAGAAAAATGAGAGAAAATTGTTATATATCATTTTAAGTGGTATTTAATTTTTATCTACTGTAGATGACCTCTTATCTCTTTGACTTCTACATGAAAGTTGTAGCTCTCATCGAGATCTACAACTTTCATATTCACCATTTTTTCCAAATCTGAATCTAACTATTTATTACTGGATTACTTAGTTTTTCATCATTTATCTTAATTCTTGTGGGCCATGTGGCATTATCACAGTCTCCCAAGTGGCCCCGCCTCTTCAATCTAATCCGCCTCATTCTAGACAGTTGGATCTTGATCCAACGACCTAGACATCTTCTTAAACCTCCACCCACTCATCTCCAACAGTCGCAACCCTTCGTCCCTACTCAACTTCTCGCAATATTTTTTACAACCACCAACAATTTCCCTCTCAACCACTGCCACCATTCTCTACACCAATCAATATTTATCCCCACCAATCGCCTTGGATCAGCATAACCCTCTCTTCCCCAACCGTTAGTTGTAGTTGAAAACACTACTTTAGCCTGACAACTCGCAAACTTCCATTCCATTAAAACCCAATCTACAACTAACTTCCAAGGTTATCCACCCCTTTGTTAGTCACCTCCTAGCCTCTACCTTATTTCTGTGACAGAGAGAGTAAGTTTAGATTAGCCACGACGGAGAGAACGCTCCAGCGAGATCCTTGGTTATTGACCAAGTTGCAAACCGGCCATCGGTGCTGCTAGAGCTTCCGCCATAGCCACAATGTTTAAGCAAAGATCCGCGAAGCTTGTAAGCTTTGATTTGTCTAAAGATTCAACTGAAATTAATCTTTCATATTCCATATTCCTTAGCCTTTGACAATCTTCACAGCACCTTCTTGAAGGTCATATAACCTTCGGTAGAGTCCTAGGGGGAAGGCAGAGAAATATCCTCATCGCTTGAGCACCACCCTTCATGGAGGAGCATATAACAAGGGATAAGCAGTTGTCGTTGGATCTAGACTAATGGGCGTGATCCAATGGTTGAATTGAAGGAGCGTTTACAACCAAAAGCACAAGTTCAACCTTGAAGCTAGGTATCCGAGCATGAGTGCAAGCCTCCCACGAAGCACCTGAAGCCGACACATGGACCATGCCTCCCCACCTAGCCTAGCCTTATCACGTGGTTGGGGAACGTGATAAGAAGATTTTGTACCTACAACCCTAAGGTTTTTCCTATTTGTTGATAAGTCCTTCCGTACTGTGTAAATTTCATTTTAGCCTTGGTTAGTTGTATTTTTTGCATTTTAGTCCCTATTTGTCCTAATTTGTAATACAACTTGGAGTTCTTCTTGCAATTATGTCCCTAGAATTATTGTTCAATAACATTTTATCTATTATCCATTTAAAATGATTTTCATCTCGTTTGAAAGATATTTTGTTTCTATATATATTAGTGTTCTTTGTGGTTAGCTTCGATATAATAATCATGCAAGAAATGTTTCATCTTCTAAGTGCTTAATAAGATCCTTAATTGAAGTTGAAATTGTCATTATTTCGAGCGATTGATCTTGATTAATTTATTGCCTCTTAATGGATAATTATTAGTCAATTTTGATCATTACATTAAGTTAGTAATTGATTTAATTGCTTGTTAAAAGGTATTCAAGTATAAAGTGAAATTGAATGTCATTATTACTTTGAAACTACTTTCTAGATCAAGTATTGATTAGATCTCTCCTTGGATTTGATTTTAGATCTCGTTTGGATATTCAAATAATTCTAGAAGTTCTTGTGATTAACTCCAATTGTTCATTGTGTTTGTTTCTAAATGCATTTTGAGTGGTATAATCTTATTGTTTCTGCATTATGATTTTCATATAAATTAATACATAAAAATCTTATTGAAAATTCATATCTTTTGTGAATTGTGCGTTTCTCAATACAATTAACCTATAAATTTCCAATTAAAATATTTGACATCTAATTTTAATCATGAAATTGCTCGTGTCCTTGTGTTCGAACCTGGACTTCCCAAGTTAAAAATTAAAGCAGAATCCTCCTCATGGAGATTTATCATTCGATTTTGTATGACACACTAAGTTTCGAGCTACAACGGATCCATATTAATACATGCATTTGGCGCATCATCAACCATTCAGCATGAAATGTCATAGGGTGATCTGAGTCATCCATGTGGATAAGTGAGGGGCATCGAACCGTTCATCAGTGTATCGGTTGGGGAAAATTTCATATTTCATCCTGGTCATTTTTGTATTTATTTAACAGTCATTTAAATAAATATGTAATGTAAATGAATTGGAAATTTTGCAAAGATGGCATTGAGTTTATTATAAAGTACAAATGGGTCCATGCTAGTTCACTTCACGCATTGTCACACGTGAGGTGGCCAAATTATAGTTATACCCCCAACAGTTTCTGTATTTCTGTTTAGTATAATAAAATTTTAATATACGATGCATGTTTTTGGGAAAATTGTAATCATGCCTCTGATATTTATTTTATTTGAAAAAATGCCCTTCCCGCTTCATGTATTTTGGGCGCTTGAATTCCATTTATTAAAAATTGCACCCATGCTCTAAAAATTATGCAAAAATAGAATTAGAACCTGCTAACATGTATTTTCACATTTTATTTTGTTTTAGCATTTTAGGCATTTTAGTTGTTTATTAAAAATAAAATGAGCATGTTTTTAACCTTGTCTAATTTTTAAAATACAAATAACATAGAAAAATGTTTTGAAAAATCCCAAAAAATTATATGTTGTATATTTTCATATGCTTTCATTCCAGAACAAAAATCCCTAACAATAGAAAAAGAAAAGGCATAAATATTAAAAAGCTCCAATATCCAATAAAAATACTAAAAATCACTAAAAATATCTAAAATATTTATTTTTATCTCTGAAATTTTTTTATATTATTATCTATATATTAAAATTAACTTAGAGAATTTTGGATTTTATATATTATTTTTTATTTCAATTCAATTCAGCATATTTATTATTTCCTTGTTTGGGATGTTTGTGTATTTAAAAATCTACAAAAATTAGCAAAAACTCCAAAAAAATCACAAAAACATTAGAAAATTTTGTAAAATCCAAAAACATTTTATTTTCTATTTTTTTAATAGTTGTATAATTACTTTATACTATATTATATATAACCTTATATATTTTTATATTACATATAAAAAAGGAATTAAAATCAGAAAATATAAAAATATTATTAATAAATTTATAAAATAAATATATAATAAACTCCATAAAAATATATTAAATTTAAAATCCCGCAAAACAATAAGAATGGACAAGAGAAAAGAACAAATTTTTTGCACTTAACTGCCCGATCTACCATTTGCTCCCAGAGTTCGACCTCTACAGATGCTTACACCTATACACACGCATTGTAGAGTTATAATATATTTTAACTCCACATTTTTGTTATTCATTGATTGATTTATATTGTGGGTTAATTGTTGATTGATCGGTATTTCGTGTCCGGTCGCCACAATGGCTCTGTCTTCGCCTTGTGAGGACATATTTTGATCCTCACAAAACCTCGGTTATCAGTCTCATGCAACATCATACGAGAATCAAGTTTTAGAGGATCTCACCTGCATGCTTACAGAGCATCAGACCACATTTAAGCTAGAGATGGATGAGTTATGCTAGGAGATGAGAGAGATCATAAAGGGCAAGGCAGCTATACTAGCACAAATTGAGCCAAATCCAAACAATATACAGAGTAAGTCTGAGCAGGTATATTCTATAGAGTCCCTCACTCCTAATGAGGTACTTGATGATATTCATTATTTATTTGATGCTAATTTTGTGATACTGAGGAGAGACAGGGAGCTAGCAGGAAGCGCGTCATCTAGGTGGTAGGAGGATGCCCAGTCAGGAGCATCAAATGAGCTAGTGAGCGGTGCTAATGCTGACGATTTCGATGTTGTCGGTGGTGTTGATGCCACCCACCTCGAGGACGATCTAGACGATGGTGTTGATGTCGTCCCTTCTCCAGATGTTGTAGATGGTAGTACTTATGCCACCAAGTTTCCACATGATGGGCTAGAGCGTGGTACTGATGCCATTGATTCAGATGTTGTCGGTTGTACTGATGCCACCAAGAGTCCATGTAGATACACTTCAGTTGTTTTGACTTCACCTCTTGTACCTGAGGATGATGTTTCTAAAAAATACAAAAAAATATAAAAATGTTGAAAAATGAAAAGATGAATAATGGAAAGGTTTTTGTTTCTTTTCCGAGTCCATCTGATGTGATGCTTGATGATGCTTGTATGGATTCCAGCTATTTGTATGCTTAGAGATCTATTCCTACTTCTGACCCTCTAGTTCTTGATGTGGGAGCATCCATCTCCTTCTCTCAAATACTCTGATTAGGAATGGACAAAAATTGAAAATCCCAAAAAGAGATAATAGATAGAGTTCAATCAGTAGATGATAGATCGATTCCATATTTAGCATGCTCAATAAGAGGCTTTAGAGCACATCCCTCACTTCCATAAGTATCTTAGAGAGAAGACCATAGTCCGTATGAAGAAGAGGTGCAACAAAAGTGCAAACATCCATGTGCTTAACTGAAACACATGTTTCACTATCTATAACTATTTTCCAGCCAAGAGTCCATATACAAGGGCTTCGTATGTCAAATGTCACATTCACGAGAAGTGGTTCGATCATACTATATTAGATAGTGAGTCCTCGATTAACCAACTCCTGACGGCCATACTTGACCGCTTCAAGTTTGGCCCTCTTAGACAGAGCAGGACAATACTTCAATTTTTAGACATATCTGCCAAGAGGCCAAAGGGGGTTACTAAAGAACATTATCATCACCATTGAGGGCCTGATATTCCGCATGGATTTCATTGTGTTGGACATGGTGATCCATGATTGCTTGGCAAATACCCCGATCATATTAGGTCAACCTTTCCTAGCGATAGCTAAGGCTATGTTTGATCATGATAGCGGGAAGGTTTACTTTTGCATTGACGGATACAATATATATAGAGACAATTGAGGACGTTAGAGCCAGAGATTCAACCAATTTAGAGTATATGACAGATTCAGAGACATACATCCACCATGAATGCAACTTTGTGATTACAGGTGATGAAGCGGTTTGGGAAGATGAGGATTCACGAGATCTAGTCACATCTTCAGAGTTAACAGATTTACAGATGCCAGTTGATGAATGTTCCAAGAGCGCACTTTTGGAGAAGGATACCACAGAGGTTGGTGATGTTGATTTGGTTAGTAAACCTGATTTCATTTCTTATAATTCTTCGATTCATACATGGACTTGAGTTGCAGGAGTTTGATGAGCACCTTCCATGTTTTATTCTTATAGAGCCTATGGACAGGAAGTATACATTGCCAACGCAGATTATAGAGACACCAGTAGAGCCATATTTGTCAAATTCAAAGATACAGAGAGAGTTTTCACATTCACGTCAGGTAGCTTTCACACAGACATTTCAGAGGCTAGATTTACCAACTCCCACATGCCTAGAATTGAAGACCCTACCACGTAGCATGAAATAACGATTCCTTGTAGGTGAGCCATATATGTTTCCAGTCATTATCTCAGCAGATTTGACTGATGACCAAGAATCTCGTTTGATGGATGTTCTTGAGAGAAACTGCAAGGCAATGGTGTGCTTGTAGTAGATCTCCAGGGGATAAGTTCGGCACTATACGCCCATCACATCTATCTTGAGGATGATGCCAAGTCATCTCGTGAGTTTCAGCACAAGATGAGCCTGAATCTTAGATAGATGGTTATGAAGGAAATATCCAAGTGGTTGAGCGTTGATTTTATCTACCCCAACTCCGAATCCAAGTGGGTTAGTCCATTACATGTGATACCTAAGAAGATGGGTATCATTACAGTTACGAATGAGGATGAAGAGGAGATTGCTACTCGTGCATCCACTTCTTGGAGGGTATGTGTGGACAGAGATGATTGAATCAAGCCACCAAGAAGGCTCACTTCCCGCTACCATTCATTGATCAAATTATTGAGGGATTGGATGGGAAGAGTCATTATTGCTTTTTTGACGGGTACTCGGGGTATCATCAGGTGACCATTGCACCTGAAGATAGTGATAAGACAACATTGACATGTCCGTTTGGGACGTATGCTTCTAGATGGATGCCCTTTGGACTATGTAATGCCCCGACTAAATTTCAAAGGTGCATGCTTTCCATCTTTTAGTACATGGTGGGTGACTATTTAGAGGTCTTCATGGATGATTTTTCAGTATACGGCGATAGGTTTGATGCTTGTCTCTCTTTCCTAGACCATGTGCTTCAGTAGTGCATTGAGGTAAACCTTGTCGTTTGTTGAGAGAAGAGTCATTTTATAATGACACAAGGGATGGTCCTTGGTCACATTATCTCCAACAGGGGCATGGAGGTCAATTCGACCAACATGGATATCATCAAGAAGATTACTCCACCATCCAATCTGTGGTAGTTGCGGTCTTTTTTTTTGGGCATGTCAGTTTCTAGTAACGCTTCATTCAGGACTTCAGTCGTATTGCCCAATCGCTTACTGATCTTCTCATGAAAGACACCGAGTTCCTTACAGATTATAAGTGTCTTTCTTACTTTGAAACTCTCAAGAATATGATTGTGCAGGCTCCTGTCCTTCAGCAACTCAATTGGTCTCTCCCATTCGAGATCATGACGGATGCCTAAGATTTTGTCGTAGCGGCTATTTTGGGAAAGATGAGGGATGGTTTGCCTTTTTCCATTCACTATGCTAGCAGGAATTTGAATACTGCATGGCGGAATTATAATGTTACTGAGAACGACATGCTAGTGGTAGTCTTTACTTTTGATAATTTCAGATCTTACATTCTTGGATCTATAGTGACTATATACACTGATCGCATCGCCATTTGGTACTTAATGGCTAAGAAGAATGCCAAGGCATGATTGACTAGATGGATCCTTCTACTCCAAGAGTTTGATATTGAGATTAAGGATAATCTTGGAGTCAAGAATGTGGTGGCAGTTTACCTATCTCGATTAGAGCATCTTGAGGATTCGTAAACAACCAGATCTGTTACTGAGACTTTCCCAGACGAGGCGATTCATTCTATCACCTCTCTCCCATGGTATGCAGACATTTTGAAGTATCTTATTGCCATGAAAGTTCTATGAGGTTTTACCATGCATCGACTTGAGACTTTCCTAGCGAAAGCCAGGTCGTACCATTGGGAGCATACCACCCTTTGCCACTTGTCTAGCGTTGGTGTATTCCTCAGGAGGAGCACCACAACGTCCTCACCTATTGCCACAAGATTGAGGTAGGAGGATATCAATTAGGGAGAAGGACAACACAAAATCTTATCCAAGATGTCCTTTGGTGGCCAACACTCTTCACGGATTTAGATAAATACGTGAATAGGTGTACTGACTTCCAGAGGATTGGTAGTTATGGTCATAGAGACATGATGCCGATGCAACCCATTCAGTTCTGTGGGGCTTTTAATGCATGGGGCATCGATTTTATTGGCACATTCCCCAGGAGTCTGGGATTTGAGTACATTTTGTTTGATGTATATTATGTGAATCGTTGGGTTGAGACCATCCCTGCTTGAGACGTTGATGCGAGGACTATTTATCTGAGGAAGAATATCATATCATGGTTCAGAGTTCCTAGAGTTATGATTTCTTACAGGGGTACTCATTTTATCAACGATAAGGTAACGGCCATCGCTAACATAGAGTAGTCGCTCCATATCATTCACAGACGAACGGTCTTACAGAGATTTCAAACAAGGATATCAAGACGATATTGCAGAAGATTGTCCGCCAAGATCGAAAGATTGGTCACAACTTTTAGACTCGATCTTGTGGGCCTATAGGACATCCTATTGGACATGCGAGCCCACGGTGAGCCCATTATGCAATAAATGTTAATGCATATATCATTCCATGATCTGAAATGAGAATAACTAATTTTCATAATAGGTCCCTTAGTACAGTTAGGGTTATGTACCACGGCCATCTTAAGTTGATTCAATTATTGAATCACAGAGGCAGGTGCTTGGATGAATATCTAGAGAGTTAGATTGAGGACTCATCAAGTACTGTCAAATGATTATTAAGAGATGATCTCCAGTCTGAGAAGGAGATGGCAATCCTTTCGTTAAAGGTTGATATCTAACTAACCTCATGATGCAGGTCCTCTACATAGAAATAGAGATTCGGAGGTGTTTGATAAGTTAGGTCAAAGATTTGACGTAACGAGATCTAGATAACCAAAGTCCGTTGTCGTATGCTGTCAATAGGCATGCATCCTCTGACCGAAGACATATGTGTTACTATATGTCTGAGTATGTACATTTGGCAGACCAATAGGTTAATGGCCAAACCAATGTCTATACACTGGTGCGTTGTTGTGCATGCAAGGGCATATGAGTAATACAATCTCTCAAAGGGATCATATAAGTTCATTGCTGAACCGGAAGACACGAGCTCACTCATGAGATATTTGGAAGAATCAAATTCCGTGCACGGTCGTCTCGCTTTGGAAGCTTGACCGAATTAATAAGGTTTGATATATGCTTTTGGAAAGTATATGATCACCACCTAGGTTTGATATATGCTTTCAGAAAGTATATGATCGATACCGACATCCATGATCGAATGAGAAACTTAACAATAAATCCTTGAAGTAGACAGTGTAAATTGATCTAATCCTTTGGATTTTAATCTAGGTCTTCTAATATGCAGGATGTACATGTATTATGAATACTTGAGCGTGATGTGATCATAAACGATTGTATAACCATGACACTTCCATTCAGAGGGAGTGATGAAACATGTCTGGATTTTAGTGACTCCTCTCATAGAGAAGCGATTTGATCTTTGTCCAAATGTTGGACAATTATCTGAATTTGATTCAGATGTAATGAGAAGATTAGATTTATGGTCTTGATTTATTAAAGCATCTATGGGAGGTCCACAAGATCTGGATTTGAGATGTAATTTCAATATCCAAATCACTATACGTGGAACAATACAATCGCACTATCCTTATCTCCAAGTATCTGTGGAGAAAGTGCATTATCCTTCAAAGAGTTCAGGATAATTTCATTGTTGATATATGTAATCGAATAGTAAGAAATGTATACATAAATGTGACTTAATTATCATGAATAATATGAATTTGATTCATATTATAAGGAGAGTTATTTGAGATAATTAAATGCGATTTAATTATCAAAGATGTGAATAATGTGAATGTGATTCGTATTGTTTTGGAACATGAGAATAGAGATCCAAGATGATTAAATGTGAATTAATTATCATCTATATGAATAATATAGAAAGCACTATCCATATTAATCAGATATATTATAAATACGATTTATAATATATCAGAGAGAGCCAATTGTGATTTATATTTTGTTGATTAATTAATTTATGTGAATTGTATTTACATTGGATAAATTAATTGAAAATATAATTTACATTTTTTTGGGATGTGAATGTGATTCATATTTTTCCAATGTCATGATTGCAATATTCACTAGATAATTATGAATAAATTTTGTGAAATAATTTACAACAAATATGTTGAAAATCTTGGAGATATCCTGAGATAATGAGATCTCATGAGATAATGACATCTCATGAGATAGTGAGGAGATAGACACATTCCATCTCAAAAGGGAGGCCGTCCCCCCCGCCCCTTTTTAGGGGATGTGTTCAATTTTCTCATTATCTGCCAGACTAGTCAATTGATTTGATTTGAAATTAATTTATATTGGTTTATCAATATATATTAATTTTAATAAAATTAATAGTTTTTGTGTTTTTACAACAACATCATGGCCATTGAAAGAAACACAAATCAAACTCACCCATTGATTTCGTGTGTCCATGGATTGAGATCCAAGGACTCGTAAAATCCTATGTAAGAAGAGACACCCCTTGCTCTTCAAGTTACAACAACAAATGCTCTCTCCCTCTCTCTCTACACGTCATCTCTCTCTCTCTCTCTCTCTCTCTCTTTGTGGTTGTCCACCACGGAGCCACTGAGAGTCATCATCGCAGCAGCATCGTCGTTATGGTGCCGGGAGTTTTTGCCCATGGATCTCCATCTCCTTTGATGTGCTTTGCTCGTGAAGAAGACGTTGGATATCGTGTGACTAGATCAGGAGATTCAACGTTTGGACCATCAACATGGATTGCGAGTAGCACACGTCTCACCAACACGCTCGCAAGTGTCTCCTCCGTTGGATCGGACTTGAGATAGGAGGTCTCTTCGTTTAGAGACTCGATCACAATCACGCTTCAAGAGGTAACCTTAGTACTTGTTTGTGGTTTTGAAGAAATGATTCGAGAAGTGTTCTTGGATCTTATGGTTTCATCACATTCAAACTTTTTAAATACCATTGCATCGAGCAACTAGTGTTACTAGCAGCTCCCGATCATAAACGATGCGGTACTCACAATTCCGTGATACGCTTAAGGATCTTCCAATATCATTCAAGTGGTATCAGAGCCAAAGGTTGAAGCTTTTGGATGCGATCCATAAACCTAAGATGACTTGGGCACTTTTGGGTTGTGTGATGTATGTAAAATGAGTGTCATCATTATACTATCTATACTCAAGTCATTCATAAAGCATCATAATAATCATATTGTATGAATAGAATGAAGCTGGATAAATGTTGGCATACTCTTATATTGAAATCCTTTGAATTCAACATAAGAGATCCTTCATCTTAAGTAGTGGTTGTTTATAGATGAAATGAGCACAGTGGAAGCATGGGTCAGATCCAAGTTAAAAGGAAAGTCAAAGAGTTGATTGTACCTCTATGGTTTCCATACATATGACATCAAAGAGTTGAATGAATGCCAATACTTCAATAAGCCAATACTTCAATAAGCCGATGTACAGATAGTGTGACTATCTAGACTATCTAGGATCCATAGAGAAGAACTCAAATAGTGCATCGGAATAATCTACATTTAATCTTTGAAATGACTTCTTATTTATGATCAAGATCAAAGTATAATAATTGTATGTCATTATTCTAATAACACTTGCAATTGGTTGCAAATGTTTTAAAAGACTAGAAAATTTGATCTTAGGTTTAAAAAGTCATCCACATGGATGTTGATGCAATTATTACAACATCTCCATTGGATAGATAAACTTATCATTTTCAACGGGAGATTCCTTAGTCTTAGAGGATGCCTCTATGACCTGGATATTATAATACACTCATAGTTTATTTCTAAGTGTTGGAAATAAAACGAAATTTTGAATAGATCTATCATAAAGAGTTATGATAGATATATTTCAAAAAATAATCTGACATCTAGAGGACTCTAAATTAGAATACTAATGAATGGTTCATTAGCATTTTTAATAATGAAAATTAAGCCTTAAAAGATCAATAAGAGGATAAAGATCATTTGATAATGATCTGGCATCAAGCCTTGGACATATGTCTGTTGATGAGATCAATAGACTAGTAAGAGATGACGCTTTAGAATGTCCGAAATTTTAAATCTTACATACTTGTGAATAATGTATTCAAAGTAAAATGTCCAATACCCACTTCTCCAAGAATGGTGTAAGATGTCAAGGTATTCAAGAACTCTTACAAATTTATTATGTGGATCATCTATATTATAATGAACATTAATGATATGTGATGTCATTTGATAATTTATTTGTGATGTAAGATTCGTTCCCTTCACCTTAGAAAGCTTTGAAATGTTCAAAAATTTCACAATTTTGGTTTAGAACTAAGTTTGAACGAAGATGAAATGAATTTGATCTAACCTAGGTAGCAAGTACGTATTAGATGAATTCAAGAATACCTTATAGAGATAGGATTATCATTCTTATTCTCACTCCTCCTGATACACCTAAATCATAGAGTTATTGGGAGATACAAATGGATAATGTGTGACATGATTTGATCAATGATGAATATTAGCATAATTACCTCTTAGTTTCCATGTATATATGTAGTAGGGACTACAATATATAAGGTTCCATGCAAGTAAGTTGGAATCTAGCACAAGAGAGTGCTACTTCATTAGGAAAATAAAGGATGGTATTGGATACCTACTTTATGACCTTGAGATTTCTTAAAAGATTTCATCTCTAAGTATATGTTTCTTAGATAATGACTCTCTTAAGAATCAAGATGAAAATGAAGTAAAGGAACTCATTTAATCATGAGAAGATAATGAGGCTCCTGAAATTGGAAACCTAAAGGACAATTAAAGAAGAAACATTAATACCTCTTCAAATGAGTTTAAGGATGGAATACATGTGTTAGAGAAGTGGGACAATGATCGAACTTCATGTGATGAAGCTTCTGAAGATTGTATCATGGAAAGATGGATGTTATGAAAATAAAGTCTAAAGTAAACCTTCATATACAAGTGTTGTATATGGACCCTCAAGGATCCACCTATAAGGATAGGACACATTAGGAGTAAATGGATCTTCAAGAGAAAGAGGGAACTTGATGAGAAGGTAGAGACCTTCAAAGCACAACTTCGTATCCATAAGATACACACCAAAGAGAAGACATTGCTTGCAATGAAACTTGCTCTTCAATGACCTTCCTTAAACACATTGGAATATTGCTAACTATAGAAACACAACTTGACTATGGCATTTTCAAGATGTGAGTCAAGATTGCATTCCACTGTGAATACCTCTCTGGGGATATTCATATGAAGTAGCCCCAGGTCTTCATAGTTGAGGAAAGCAAGCTATGCAAGCTGAAGAACTCCATCTATGGACTCAAATAAGCTTCTTGTAGTTGAAACATTGGATTTTGTGAAATTATAAATGTTATGATTTTAGATTGAATCTTGATGAACCGTGTGAAGAGCTTAGTGGAAGTGCCATTGTGTTCATAATGCTAAATGTAGATAATATCCTAATTATTTGGAATGATATAAGGTTAATAATTAGTGTTTTATAGACTGATTATTCCAGACCTTGAGATATGATCTCAAAGATACCTCTTAGATCTTAGTTCTGAAATTGTTTAGAATGCAAAGAAAAAAGGGTTATTGGGACCGGTCAAATTAGTGATGCACCTTGGACATTTCCATTTTTGGAAAATTTAAAGAAAGGCTTTCTTTCCCTTAAGATATGGTACTAACCTAGCTAAAGGGGATGGCACCTCAAAGAGTTGAGGATGTGAATACCAAAGCTATATGCCCTAGTGCATCCGCTTTGGGATGTTCAGTGTACACTAGATATGTACAAAGTCAGATGTCTGCCATGCAGTGGGAGTAGTAAATTGTAACTAATCCCACTATGAAAATAAAACACTTGATTGCAGTAATAACAATATCTTCGAAAGACGACATGGCTTAGAGATAGTGATCCCAATGTCTTATCTTCAAGAACTTAAGACTTTATAGATAGTGATCTAAAAGGTCTTAGTTACATATATCTTATGAGATAGAGATCACCATCATGAGGTCTTCTGATTAGGACAATGAAATGCTGGTTACAATAATTGTTGATCTATATTGTCAGGGACTTGACAATATTGAGTATTTGTTGCATAAGATGCAACATTCGCATTGGATGCGAGCACTACTATTAAGAATATGCAAGTTCTGTAAAAGGACTTGGTTTAGTCTCTTAGGGAAAGAGTGACTGATCAACTTACCTCTCTATTTTTTATAAATATCCTTGATTATAAAATAGGTGTTTAACGAATCTATGATTCTCATTCTTTTATCTTTTATTTTAGCTCTTTCTTTTAGCAAAACACCTGTAAAAACTTATGAATACAATAACTTAGCATTGTGCATGACATTGTTAATGTCTTAAAATTAACATCTAATTTGCAAAAATAATAGAATAAAGAGAAAAGAAAAAGAAGGATGTATTAGAATAAATACAGAGTGAATCCAAACCCGAAGGGAAGGCCAATCCTTGTCCTGGTCGCAAAGAAAATAAGTAGAGAAAGATAAGGGTCCACTATATATTGTACATATCATCTATACATGTGCAAATAATTATCCAATTATTTTTGACAAAATAAAAATAATTTAGTCTTTTTATACACTAGTATATAGCCCTAGAAATAATATAAAAATAAACTAAAAATCATAAAAATAAAATAAAAATACAATTACATAAATCCTTGTATAAAAAGATACCTATATATATCATACATTAACTATTTATTTTGCACCATTAAATAATTTACAAATCAATTAAAAATAATTTAATATTCCGTAAATTATTATGTATATAAATAAAATATAAAAAAATATTTTTGTAAAAATAATACAATAAAAATACTTGTGCATAATACATACATATATTATACATGTATATAATACTATATATTGTATATACCTTATTTTTATTTAAAAATTACAGAAAAATTATCGTATAAATTAATAACATTTTTTATTTCATACACTTTTAATTTAATTATTCAATTTTATTGTATTTTCATAAATCCTTCGTTCC
The DNA here is from genome assembly GCA_037367405.1 of Ottelia alismoides. Classification (NCBI taxonomy): domain Eukaryota; kingdom Viridiplantae; phylum Streptophyta; class Magnoliopsida; order Alismatales; family Hydrocharitaceae; genus Ottelia; species Ottelia alismoides. Next base: position 1,312,665 of record JAZKJV010009256.1, on the reverse strand, counting down.
TATTGGTCAAGATCTGTATGTTGACCTTGGTCAACAGTCTCTTCCAACTGGGTCAGGTTTGGAATTGCGTCATCGGAGCTCCTTCTCGAATTTCTCTTGAATGGACCTGACCACCTTTTGCTTCAATTTGTGTGCCCGATTACAGTCCAAACATTAACGTTCTTTGCGGATCTCTAGGCGCAGTCGGATCTGCCTAGGGTTGCGCTTCCCTCGTCGATTCTCATAGACCCTCGGGCATCCTATATAAAATCTTCTTCTACCTCCTGTGCCTGGAGATCGTTCCTCGTGCCACCACAAACCCCTATCTACTTTCAGGAGAGTGGTAGCTCCACGAAGGTGCCCTTAGAGCATCGTCTATGGTCCTAGCGAGCGTAGCTCGTCGCGTGCTGGAGAGTCGCAGCGAGAATCCTCTTAACCTGTCGCAGCTCGATTGAGGCAATAACCTAGCCATCCACCTTCGCCTAAACTTCTTGCTTCAGGCAGTAGCTTCAGGTACCACTCTTGTCTGCCTAATTTCCCATTTCGATTCGATCTCCCCATTTTCGTTGTCGCATGTTCTTCTGCTCCGACCACCCGGTCGGAACCCCATCACCCACACTCGTCCTCATATATCGACTCCCCAGACCATCGCCCACCTCCTAGCGTGACTTGATCACCCTTAAATTCGCCCATCACAACAATATTAAGGTCCATATCTCCTTCTCCTGCATTTGTCGGAGTCGAGCACCACCCCTTGTCACTTCTCTAATCTCTTTATGTAATAACTTGGACCGAAGCATTGCCCCGAGTCCCTTTAACCTCTGTAGGTACTACAACACACGAGGAGCATTCTTTGGACCCCCATCTGCTTAGGCGGAGTAGCTCTAGGAGGGCTTCACCACCACGCATCTCCGATTGTTTTCTCCTTCATCGGAGCCTGCCACCGGACCTGCAACACTTCCACGATATTGTCGGACCCCTCAGAGCCTCCATCGGAGTGACGGACCTCTTCCCACAATTAGTTGAAGTTCGTACTGGGTGAGTTCATCTAGGACCCTCTCCTGATGTCCAATCTGGGGGCGTATCCCAGATTTGATCTAAGCCCTTCATTCCTGACCTTCTCCTAACGCTTGGATTCTTTTTGTGCCCCCTCATTTGAGCCTCCCGACACGCCATCCCTACACATCGTTGGATCTGGTCTGACTTGTCAGATCTGAAATGCATGTTCGCGACTACTCCTGTGCCATCAGATCACTTTACCGAGGGTGATTCGAACCCGTCAGAGCAACCACGTGCGCCTCACATGCTCAGGGTATTTTTCATAGTTTCCTCTGCATGTTTTTCTATTTCTCTTTAGTCTAGAAAATAAAATATATAGTTAAAGACATTTACAATTTGGACCTCATACTTTTAGTATTTGCATTTTAGTCTTATCGAGTAGGAGTCACAGTGTGTCCCCACGTGTTTGTCTAGGTTAATCGTAACTTTTTTCCCGAGCTTTCTGGTTGTTAGAGTTGAATGTTATGTGTTGAAAATTGCATATATTCCCCTATGAGCCTAGATCACATGTGACACATGTTTGGCTTGGACTTTTTGCCAGATTTGACCCATGTGCTTTTATAGTGTGTTATTGCTTGGTCCAAGAAGTTAAAATATTTGTGTTTAGGTCCTGTGAAATGTTTTTAACTCTTTTGCTTCTATTGGACCCAATAAATATCAAATTAGCATCAAAACTGCATAAAAAATTACAGTTGGCCCCTTCAAAGTTAGGATTTATGGTAATTTTCTTAGGTTGATTTGATTGTATTTTATATTTTTATAAATTCAAGACCCAAAAAAAGACATTATTTATGTTACAAAAATCTTAAAATTTTGAAAAATTTTCTTAAAAATCCCACAAAAATTCCTATGCTTGTATTTTATTTTGTTTTAACTCCTATTTGAATTTTATTTGAAAAATCTTCATAAAACTTCATAAAAATAAAAAAAAACGAAAAACTTATAAAAATACACATAATCAAAGAAAAAACTAAAAATTGTGTCTTCAGTTCTTGTTTTTAGCTCTTTATTTCTATTTTATCAAGAAGTTATCATCTAGGACCTTCGAGCACTTTAAATATTTTAAATTTGCAATTTGGTCCTTGTTGTGCACTATTTTACATTTTTAACACTATTTGATTTTAAAAAATTCACAAAAACATTTGAAAAATCTCTAAAATTACCAAAAACACCACAAAACCCTTAACACCAAAAATATTTTTCACTTTATTTTCTGATTATTTTTGTCTATTTTGAAAAATCCAAAATGAGTGTCGTGTTTGTTTTCTTTTATTTTTGTGCTTCTTTTATTGAAAATTTAATAATTAAAAACAACTAAAAATATTTATTTTCAGAAATTTGACTACTTAGTTATTTCAATCGTGCACCTTGTGTTCGACCTTAGTAGCTATACTAGGTAAATAAAATAGTTGACTGCTTACATTGATTGTTTTATCCTTCATTAGTGGTTATTTTTATGGTTGACGAATCAGATTGATTGAGGACAATGGCATTTCATATTTTTCCAACTTAGTCGATCTCGATTTCATGTGTCATCAGTGTTGGTTTAAAGATTAGCCCATTAATGGCTCTTGGGCTAGTAGGAGATTGTTAACACCCCAGGTCTCTGCTTAGGATTAGTCGAGTCATTGATTTCATGCACATTCTCTTCCTTGGTCTTAACCGATTAGTAATGTCTTCTATACTATGGATTATTTGATCCAACATATAGGGAACGACTTCCATTCATTTTATTCATTCATTATTTTGAGTCATCCTAGTATAGGATTCTTTTCACCTTTCCATACTTAGCATGAGTTATGCCTTCCGCTGTCTCTCTTTCATCACTATGAGGAAATAGTTCGAGCTAAGTAAAGGGGGGTGTCGTATATACTGTATATATATTTAAGCAAAAACTCGTACTTTGGTGTTAATAATATGCCTATTATTTATAAAATAGGAATAAAAATATTTTGAAAAATGCTTGTAAAAATTTTTGTAAAATGATTTATGAATTACTTGTAAAAGCCTTTGTAAAATTATTTTTATATATTTTTTTGTAAAAATGTTTGTAAAATTTTTTTTGTAAAATGTGTGTAAACTATTTTTATATAAAATTTATGTATATTGTTCGAATATTTGTAAAATGTCTAAAAATAAAATGTTTGCAAAAACCTTTTTTGAAATTTGTTTGTAAAATTGTTTGTATATTATTTGTAAAACTAGTTTTGACAAATATTGTGTAAAATATTTTGAATAATTTTGAAAATTTTTGAAAATTATTGTAAAATGTTTTCTCACGTGGGTTATAACGTATTGGTATAAAGATTATTTATGTAAACTTGTAAAATCCATGTGTATGCAAAATAAATTTCTTTTTAAAATTAAAATATGTATATAAATTCTTACGTATATAAAATCCTTTAATAAAATATGTAGATAAAATCCACTTGTAAAACTTGTAAATATTCTCTTTGTAAAATCTTTATGTAGATGTTGTATAATGTTTTTGTATCAAAATATATGTAAATATGTACATGTTTGTAAAAACTTTATTTCCTTATTTTTCAAATTATCTAAAAAATTAAAAATGACATAAAAAATTTTCATATCTTGAAAAATTCCCCCAAAAAGAAGTTTTTGTAAATACTTGTATTTGCATGTGCATGTACATTTTTTTTAGAATCGTTGATGACATGTAAACTAGTATGGAATAGAATTGAATAATGGAGCTTGGTGAAAACCTTAATCCACTTAAAATCAGAGGAATCTTATAGGATTTCAAGTTGAAACTTTTCAGGTCCTAGCAACTTAATTCTTTTAGTCGACAAGGCTATGTTCATGTGTCATCTTGATTGGTCTAAGTAGAATAGTTTGAGGCACTCAAGACCCTTACAGACATTGGCTTGACTTGGGACACACACTTTACACATGGCTCTTTATTGATGAGGTGGTGATGAGGCAGAATCCTTTAGCTTGGGGTCTCACACGCGTGTGTTACAACTTGTGTAAACACTCATCCTCGTCTAGGGAGGGTAGTGCATCTCAACCTGGTCTAGTAGCATTGAGGTATAATGATAGTACATTGCGGGTTGCAGTAATTCTTCAAAATAGGGATAATCTACTGGCACAAGAAGAAAAACTTCTTATGTACATGCTCCACATGTTGTATATATTTTTAAAAAAATGCAAAAACTCCAAAAAATGGGGCATGTCATATTGGAAATAAAATACCTGCCAATGTGTATATAGTTGAATAAGCAAAGATTATGTGATTCACTGTTTCATCTCATGGAAGCTTGCAGGTGGTGACTTGGTTACACTGGTAAAGCTCCACGGGATAAATGGCTACACTGGCCATGGTCCATTCTCTTCTTTCCCCTTTTCTTGAGCAAATTGTACTTGAACTTAGAACTGAATACCCCTCTCCTCGAGGAAAGAGTTGCTATACTGGGGGGCCAAAGTTACCTTTTTGAGGAATGTTGTTTCTTTGCCACTTTTTAGATGGAAGCTATATAACACTTGCACGGTACAAGTAAAGATTCACAGTCATAAGAGTATTCGTATATAGACTTGTTCTGACATGACTATTGAGGCAACATGACCATAGATTTGTGGAACATAAGGGCTATTGAGTCTTAAATATATTTTCAAATAAGGTTCCGCCAAATTAATAATTCAAAGGTCTGGCCGAGCTCTATACTACAATTTTATGATGTTAAGTTTAATAATCAACATTAATTCTCCTTTCTTCCTTTTTCTTTTCTATATTTCTTTTTCACTTGCTTTTGGAATAAATGTTTGCTACGAGACTAAAGTATATGGGAATGATGAATCCATGATTCACATCCTTTATTCCTTTTTTTACAGAAAACCCTATGTAAAATACATGTAAATATATATTAAGTCCAATAAATTAGCATTATGGATGCTTTTGTTAATATTGTATAACTAGCACTTATTTATTCAAATTAAAAGAATAAATAAGAAAATAAAAAGAAGGCACTAATTATGTAATAAGTACAGACTGACCCGAACCCCAAGAGTAGGTCAATAATTGACCTGATCGAGAAGGAATAAAGTAGGGTGAGATAGGGTCTTTGTTTATTAATAATCCAAAAATACTTTGTAGATATTATTCATTCTGCATTGATTCACTATATATCATCCTCTATTTTACTACTGAATAAAAAGATCCCGAATTGATTTATTTCCTTATAAAATTTGTAAATAATTATCATCAAAAAAATGTGTAAATAAAAATATATTACAAATAATAAAAATAATTGCAAATTAAATTATGTACATATTTAAAATAACGATACTAAAAAAGCAGTAAACCATCTATTAAAAGATCAATACCGACCCATGTGAACCAAAATTATTTCAAAAAAACACCTCTACTTTACTCTAAATTCAATTATCTTTAGAATCGGAGCGGTTTTATTATATTTAAAGTTACAGTTTAAAAGATAGCTTTTTGAGTGTTTTGTAAAGTGGTACAATATATATACATATATTTATGTATTTATTTATTTTTGTATATTTGATGTATATATTGTATTTGAAACATTTGTATATAGTCATACTAATTATATAAAATTAAAATAAAAATTCATAAAACAAAAAATAAAAATAAATTCAGTACTTCATTGTGTAATAGCATCATTTTATATATATATATTGTACAAAGACCTAATTCATTAACACCTGTAATTAATATAAAAAATCAAATAAAAATGATTTTATGCACTTTAAAATATTTTGTAGATAGATAAAATATAGTACTTAATGTATTTGTGTAAAAATAATAAAATAAAAATATAATTATATAGTACACAGGGATATTGTACCTATACATATTAATATATACATATATAGTATTGTATATATGTTATTGAATTTATTAAGAATCACAAAAAACATCTTCTAAAATAACTAACACTTTTCATTTTTACCACTTTTTATTTCAAATTCATTTACTATTTTAATATGAATTTTCTTTTATATTTGAAAATCGAATTTTCAGATTGGTCAACCTAGGTTCGTTGACCCAGGTCAACCTTTAACCCTGCCAGGTTAGACATGTGCAATATTTCACCGTAACCGATTTCACAATATTCTTCAAACTGGGTCCGATATGCTCCCACCTTGGATTGTGGACCCCTACGATCCTTGAAGATCCGTGACCTTTGCGGATACCTTGGAGAGTCCAAAACTCCCTCAGTTTGCTTAAACATTCCTGATTCTTCTAGACTCTTGAGGCACTCTATAAATCATCTCCTTGGCCATCATCACGCTCGAGTTCGCTCTCGCACCCCTTTTCCTCCACCTAAGTCTTTCGAGTAGTGACAATGCTTCACTAGACTCTGCTGGAGCTAGGATTAGTGGCCATTTGATTCGAACCACATTCGTGGTTAGAGACCTCTGCTACAATTAGCCTCCTCGACATTCTGCAGCTAGGTAGAGGACATTACCCCATCATTCGCTTCGTAGACCATCGCCTTCCATTTCCGTAGCTTTAGGTACTCTCATTCCTTTCTTTCACCCTACTTTTTAGATTCAAGGCTTTCTGCAACCATCCGCCATCTTTGCTCCGACCACCAGGTATGGAGCTTTGCCCGACCATCTACTTGCATCGATACATTCGCCTGCTCATCGCTCATCCTTCTATGAATCCTGATGAACCTAAATCTTGCACATTAGTGCTATATTAGGTATGGGCTTTCTCCCTCCACCTACATCAGAGGCCCGAAGCCCATTCCCCATCGCTTACTTTATTGTTTACGTATAATAACCATGGCTGGAGTGTCGCCTCCAAGCCTTGAGTATCTTTATAGATATAGGTGCACGACATGGGCTCGATTCGAGTCCGAAGTGTAGTGGCATTGTAGATCTAGGTTGCATACCTTCAAGATCCACATCGAGCACTGCTCTATGTCATCTAAGAATCTAGTCCTGTGTGGAACCACCGTGGCGAGCTATTGAAACCCTTAGCTGACCACTCCGAGCTCTATAGCGCTAGATTTCATAGATCGAAGTTCAATCGGCATCACCTTCTTCTACTTCTTCCAGAGCATCCCAACATTGTTGGATGGATGAGCTCTCTCCCCAGATCTAATCGGAATCGTATCTTCACACCAAAATTTTGGCGGTTGGATAGAATCTTCATCAGATTTGACACGCACGTCATCGACTTTTCTCCAGACCATCAGATTTTCACCCAGTGCGCATGAGAGCCATACAAGCACACCCCTTGTCCAAACTGTTAGATCCGTACATATAGCCGAATAGAGTCGTGTGTCAGACCACGCGCACTACATATCCCTGCATGGTATATTGCATCTTTTCTCCTACCTTTTCTAGAATTTCATTTTGGTGCAATAACTGTAAAAGTAGTTATAGATTTTTGCAGTAAGGACCTTTTAATTTTCCTATTTGAATTTTAGTCCAGCCGAACTGAACTCACATGCTTATTCACATGTTTTTGTGAGTTATTTACTTGCTTTCCCTGAGCTTCCATGTGTAATGAAGTAGATTTAACTTTGGCATTTGCATTTATACCCCAGTGTGCCTGAATCACGTGAAACGAGCATTTTAGTTGGAACGTTAAGTTGGTTTGAACTAACAATCTTTGACAATTTTAATAGGAAGATCAGTGAAGATTAGGTAGTAATCAAAGTTTGGGCATGTAAGAGGGTAGTAGAGAATCAACCGGTTGGATTAGGTTTAGGGAATGAAATGAATGTGGGAAAATGATTAAAGATGAAGCATTGGAACATAAGCTCAAATAGCTTCTTGGAGGTTGAAGATGGTTGTGGTGCTCACACGTGTCAGCACCACAGTGGCTAGAAAATAAAATAGGTTAATAAATTTGATATAAAATAGTAAATAGAGTTATTTTAAATAGAATAAAAATGAAAAATGTAGACAATTTAATTACCTAAATTATATGATAATTTACTTTGATAAATAATAATTATTTAATGAAATGTAAATATTATATTAATAAATAATTATATAGTATACTTAATAAATAACCTTTTGATTTTTAATTGAATAGATTAGTAAATAACCTATAATTTTTATATTTTATAACTTATTAATTAAGAAATTGGATATATGTCAATTTTTATAGATTTTAAAAAATTATTTAAATATAGAAATAAATATAGATAAATAGTCAGCAATTTAAATTCATCTATAAATTAGGATTTTTTTATTATTTAAAATATTAAATAGTGTTAAAAATTTCTACAATAATTCATGGATAACGTATGATATCAAAAACATAATTAAAAAATTATAAAATCATTAAAATTATAAATAGTATGTTCTAAAGAAAATAAATAGCCCAGAAACCCAATTTGCTTGTGGTCCCAAAATCGATTGCAAATTGACTACGATTTTAGTGAAATCACCTTCATTAAATAGATAATATTATTTGTGAACTTTAATGTGAGTAGAGTGAAAGTGCAGATTATATGGGAAAGTTATGATGTTTTGACGTTGAGAAATTGACAATTTGAAGTTGGATTTCTTGCATATATACATGGTAATATTTTTAACTTATTTTTATTTTTTTCTATACATTTTTAGAAATAAATAGGAGAAGAGTTCAGGGGAAAATATGTTCAAATGAATGAACTAAAATTTTTTGAAGTTTTTGGTATTTATATTATAATTAATGAATATTGTATAGAATGTATCAATAATTCTTCTTGTGTTTTTCTTTCTTATCTCCCTCTACTTATTTGTTTGTCGACCAAACCATGCTGACTTGGTCTAGGGGCGTGGTTATATAAGTATATATTTAAGTTATAATTAAATTTTATAAGTCATATTGTACATATTTACATATTCACAATCTTCCTTCTTTTTGTTTTCTTTTTTTTATTCTTTAATTTATTTAAATGATTTTAGTGCATAAAAATGCATTTTTATTCACGAATAAAGTTTTGTTAAGAAGTTGAAATTAATGGACATTTACATGAAAGTGTTTTAAGATAAAATGCATAAGGAATGTTAATGAATCATGGATTTATCATGAGGTTATAATTATTTAGCTTGAGAAGCATGCATGCGGAAAAATAAACTACCCCTATAGGTGGCCAGTGCAACCCAATACGATCTAGTGGCATGGACGCTTAAAGACAGGATGTTGTAGGTTGTAATAAAGCTTCAAAAGAGGGATAGTCTACTGTCTCAAGAAGAAAAATTCCTTATGTAAATGTTGATGTATATAGATGTTTAAAAGAGAGAGTGAGAGAGAAGTATGAAATAAAGACACCAAAAAAGTTAGACAGGCAAAAAGTCAATTAAAAATCATTCCCGTTAGTGTTATGTATCGATAAGCAAGGCTTATGCTTCAAAATCAAAATTCAAGGTTCCTGGCTATTAAAGACTGGTTTACACTAGCCACGCTCCGAAGGATATGTGGCTACACTGGTTACAGTACATTATTTCTCTCTGCCTACTCTTCTTTTAGAAGGTTGTACTGGAACTTATAAGGAAATACCACTATCCTCGAGGAGAGAATATCTAGATTGGGGAATTATGATTACCTCGATGAGGAAGACAATTTACTACCACTTCTATTGAGGGGAGTTGCATTTCACATACATTGTACAAGTGAGACTCATAGTCGTAAGAGTTTGCATATAAAAAGACTTATTCTAACTTGGTTATTGAGGTGAACTGAATAGAGGATTTTGGAACTTGAGTGTTGTTAAGTTTTAAATCCTATTCTCAATAATGTTCCGACAAACTAACACTCTTGATAACTGAGACATACAACCAGGGTTAAGTTATGAAATTAAGTGTGTCATTCTCACCCCAAAAACCAGCTAGAAATCGAGAAATTATTCAACCACGAAACAAATCAATTAAGTAAAACAAGTGGTCTGAGCTACTTTTATTAGCCTGGAATAGAGACCAGGGTCGAGCACGAGGAGGCAACTATTATTAACGAGGGTCAACCAATTCAATGACAAATCAAAGAAAAGAAAGAAGCAAATACAAAGTAAACTACCCTTGGCCTTTTGTGATTTTTGTCTTTTTAAATTTTTTAATGGTTTTTTTATAATTTTCTAATTATTTTTTTATCTTTAGTTTTGCAATTTTTTATATTTTTTTCACATAAAGCATAAATAAAAAAGAATAAAAACACACAAAACTCTATGTATTTTTCATATATAGTAAAAATAGCCAGAAAAATCAAGTAAAACTATTTTTGATTTTATGATTATTTTATAATGTTTTTTATAAACTTTCATGGGTTTTTATATTTGTTAGGATTTTCAAAATGATTAAAAATAGGAAATAAAGCAAAGTGTGCACAACCAAGAGTAGTTTTCAAATTAAAAATAGAAAATAAGCTCAAAACTCTTGAATGATATTTTTATCAAAAAGTACATTTAAATATCTATAAACAAAGAACACAATTTTTAAGTTTCTAAATGATTTTATACGATTTTATGGTGTTTTGAAGGTTTTGCACATTTTTATCGTTGTGAAAATGCAAATAAGACGAAAATTGGATAGTAATCAAACAAGTCAAAATAAAGCTAATCTATTTTTTTAGAATTTTTAAATATTTTTTCAATTTTTTATTAATTTTCTATGGCAAATAGGGAATTTTAATTCATTTTTGAATTTTCAATAATAGGAAATAAATTATAAATCAAATAAAAATCACATGCAATGTAAACAATAGCAAGCACTTATCCTAAATTTAATGGGATTTTCCGGTTAAGCTTGTTATTTATTGCAATGAAAAAGAAACAAAATAAACTTGCTAGATTCAGAAGGACCTATCTACAAATGTTTTTAATTATAGGGTTGAATAATAACAAGCAATAAAAGAGCATGGGCCAAAGATGTCAGTTCTAGACTGACCAAGAACTCCACTTCCTCCTTCCATTCTGCCATTCAAGGTAGTCACAACTTCAAAGGGTCACCCAATGTGGAATCTTGGAGATCAGGGAGACGTTCCAAGGCCTTGGCTAGCCTTGAAATCGATGCCTCGAACATCGTGCAACTCGGGGAAGTACCTACCACCGAGCTATCATCTGAGGTCTTATACCTCTAGTCCTAGTTACATGCTTCATCCCTTTTGAATTTCTTCAATTTTCGAGCCAAATTAGTGGTAGTAACTATGCCATTAGCACCTCTTAATCACCACCTTAGAATCACAAATCAAATTCCACTCCCAGTTAAGTCCAAATTCGAACAAATCTAATCTGAAATATTCTTTCTCTGGAACCCCATCTTAACCAGCAAGATACCTTAATTTTTGGTCGATTCTCCTTTGAATCGAACAAACCCATTAACCTCCATGAATTTTGTGCTAGAGATTCATCATCATGACAATCTGGAGCGAACATCAGCATCGGTATATGATGAAGTGAGTAGCATAGATAACATCAAGGCATTGTCGACCTCCAGTTCTAAGATTCGAACCCTATAACATCTTCTATCTTCCAGATCATGCAGATTGGAGCTCTACCATCTTAATTGAGTTCTCTCACAGTAGGAGAGCTCGAGAGGGTGAGGCACACCCTCTCCGTCCCCACCTCCGATCACCCATCGTAGGCGCGGACGAACCGATCAAGAACACTACAGACGATGTTCTTATTTTGAGGAAGACCAACCCTATCTCCAGAATCTCCATATAGCCGACACACGGCCACATCCAATGACCAACTTCTACCCATGCCTTCTCATCTCTGTCGTTCAATATGAAATGGAGGAGAAATAACAACTTAAGTCCCTACAGCTTCAGGAAATTTAGACGCACCTCCGGCAGATTCTTTATTACATTAAGGTCCCTGACCCAGAACTAATTGTAAGGATTCCATAGTTTTCTTGCAATTTGGTCCCTGACTAGGGACCTAGCTGAAAGAAGGCCATTTCTTTTCACTTGTATTTTTTACATTGTTACTTTAGACCCTTGACACGTGTGGACATGCTGTGAACATTATTTCTTGCATATTAGTTTTGACATTTTAATTTTGTTGCAGTTTTCGATGATTTCTTCAAGATTTTTTGTTTTTGATTTCTATCTCGACTATTGATCTGTATTGACTTGTTTTCTTATCTTTCTTGATCCCGCTGCTCTAGTCAATTTCTTTAATATATAGTATCACTATTCCTCTATTATTTTCACATACTATATTTTAGATAACTTTATTGAAAAGATCCCTTCGAAAAATAAATAACAATTAGAAAATAAAAATAAAAACAAGTTCAAAAATTAAAAATCACAAAAAGAGTTTTCTCATTTTCAAGAAGAAAATAGAAGAAGGACCAAAAAACATCACAAAACTTTTTCTTTAATCAAAATTCATGAGCGTGGTTTTCTGCTTCCTTGTGTTCGATCCAAGCTCACTTACCTGGATAAATAAGTAGTGAAAAAAACTCTTATTCTGTGTTTGTTAATTTTGTTTGATTAATCAAAATTTGGTTATAACCGTTTCTCTACACCGACAAACTTATTTTTACCGCTTGCATAATTTCGGTTATCAAAATGGTGTTGTTGTCGGGTAAGCTTGAGATTTTTCAAGCTTTATTTCTTGTAATATTCTTCTTTTCTTTTTTCTATTTTCATCTTTTTCATGCTTTCTCTATTTTTTATCGATTTTTTGTGGTTTTGAGGAATTTTTTTCTCTAAATTTTTCTTGATTTTTCTTTCATTTCCTTTGATTTGTCGTGTGATTTTTCTTTTCTCTGATTTTCTCTGATTTTTTTCTTTTTTAATTTTCTTTTTTTCATTTTTATCTGCTTTTTCTTGAGTCTTTTTATCAGTTTTTGGAGTTAGTTTGTTACTTTGATTTTTTTCGAGTTTTTATTTCATTTTTTTATCTCTATAAATCTAACCCATTTTATAGGGCCTGCATGATAAGTCGACTTCTTTGGAAGCTGACTTAGCTCCGTGTCATTCTTCTCCGATCTGGTTGCAGAGGGCGGAGTGAGTTAGCCAACACAAGATTTTTGCTGTATTTTTCAAACATTATTATTTGTTTTCTTATGAGAGTCAGTACTTTCCCAATTTTTGTTTTTGTGAGAGAAGAAGAGCACTTGCCTGTGTTTCTTTTTGTAAAAAGGGGTCCACTAAGGACATCCCGACTGTACATAGACTTTAGACCATTTTTTTCGAGGTCTTTTTCACAAGGTGTCGGTGCACTTGGGGGACCTCACCATGGTTTTTGATTTTCTCAATTTTTTCATTCGCGTGAATTTGTGAAGCCTAGGGGTGCTTGATTGTTTGATTACATGACTAAAAGTAAAACCCAGATCCCCAATCCACACTTTGGCATAAGTCAGATTATTTTGAAAATTAATTAATTATTACGCAAGACTTGTTTATTAGGACTCAGGTTTCTCGCTTTTGCATGCATTAGCCTAGGTTTTACAATTCTGTGCAGATTGCATGCATGTAGACAGATGGCACAATTTATGATTTCTATCTCTGCATGCATCGTCATTTTCTGTCGCATTCCATGGTTCTCCCTCTTTGAGACATAATTGGAAAATTAAAAAAACCGACATCTTGCTAGATATTTTTTGAAAATATCTAAAAAAAAGTAAAAACCCTCAAAAATAAAAAATATTTTCTTTGTTTAAAAACTTTGCAAAAATAAAAAATACATGGACTTAATTTGTATTAGGAGAGCAAACCCCTCATTGTTTTCAGGTACACTCCAGACGGAGTGGGTGAGGACGCAACCTCAAGGATTAGAGCAAAAAATCCCAGAACTTGTGTGTTAAGTACATGTGCATCACTTTTTAGTGCATGGTTGCAACTGTAAGCACTTGCCTCCTACCATAGAGAGTTGTCTTGGTGTACTCATACCTCATAGTTCTCTTTGGGCCTAATATAACCCAGTAGCACAGGCAGACGGTACAACTATTTGGAAGACTGCGAGCGTCTACACTACGTGATAGGGTGACACCCTTTGTAAGTTTGCTAATACAACTGATTAATCACCAAAAAAATATTGAAAGGATAAAAGATCAATCTCTTATGGTCTCCACCGTGTGAAGTTGGTTAATCCGGGGTTTGCATTGTGTTTGTATGTGAGGTGTGCATTATTCTATGTCTTACACCCCTTCACAATCGTGTTCTTGATTTGAATAGTATTCTCTCTCGTATTTATTTTGACATCGAAGATGGCGGCTAGGCGGATTTTGCACTCAGACTACATGAGCTTTCGACCATCCACCGTCTATCGTATGTCTTCACAAACTCGAGATGACCCTCTTCCTGAGTCTGTCCCACCTAATCATGAGGTGAGTTAGAGCTAGACTCCCTCGCATCTCAGTTCTTTAGTTGAGGCAGACCTACGCCCCAATTTATCATCTATTTTATCATGCTTGATTTTCACTAAGTTCTTTTGAGACTTTTCTTTCCCAACAGATTTGAGGATCATGGCTAGAGGGAAGGGACCAGTTGAGAACAGAGCTATTGAGGAGAGACTACATGATGATGAGAGACACGATATAAAAGTCATGATCCAGCTTCGAACATTACAGATGGGATTCTAGACACCTTACAACAAATGAGCTTATTGATCAGTGATCAGTGTAGAGTCCAGGGTGAGCTTAGAACTGAGATCACTACGCTGAAAGCAAGTGTCGGGAACACATTACCACCTACCATGGTTCTCGCAACTTTACGAGATGAGTATGACTCAAGAGCGAGGACGCTACACCATTGGATTCCGTTACCACTGAATCAAGGGTCATATGAGCTGATCGTCCTTTATTTCACATTTTCCCAAGTACTATGCGAACAATTTAGAGGAGTCGTTTACCTTTTTCTACAGCAGTTTGTGATGATATGTGGTATGACTATCTATCCATGAGTTACGTAAGAGGATATATGCCTAAAGGCCTTTTCCTTCGCCTTAGCAGATAAGTCTCTCTACTGGTTGTGTCACCTAGGGAGTGAGATTTCTACATGGGAAGATATGAAGTCCACATTCCTACGTAAATACTTTCCTCTAGGACGGACAAATGTGATGAGGAGTAAGATCTCCAATTTACATAGTTACCACATGAGTCATTCCATGATGCATGGGACAGATTCAAGGATTTAATAGAGAGATGCCCTCATAAAGGGATTTCATCGAAGGTGCTTGTACAAAACTACTTTCGAGGACTCCAACTGGGTGTTCAGAGCCTAGTGAGTGCTGCATGTGGTGCAGTTATCTGAATAGGGACGCTGAGTCAGTTTGGTCCATCTTTGAGGGGATGGCGGAGAATTCACATGTTGATTATACTCGGGCATTCCAGAAGGGCCCACAGCTAACACACCACTGAGAGCATCAGAAGGTGGAACATGTTTAAGAGTCTGATTCACGAGCTGACATGGAAATCATTACTGAGAAGCTTACATTAGTCGATGTGATTCAGAAGCAAGTTTAGGATTTACAACTACTGTGAGAGTTAGAGAAACTCTCATCACTTCCCCAGTAGTTGAGTGATATGACGAAAAAGGTGAGCAAGCTGCAACATCAGTACCAACAGTCTCGTCCTTCTTCCACTCCCCAGACTGTACGAAGATCTTTACCTGCTCCTCCCACCTATTAGATTCATTATGTTCAGAGCGAGCTGGTACAACCTACTAAGCTCCACAAATTGATTGGCATGTGGATCCGTCCAATGCCATCTCGAGTCAGATCATTAGCCTTGAGAGGATGATGTTGATTCTCAATCCACTCTTGAGATCAAGGGGATATTGTATGCTCTTGTTTAGCATTCACCACAATTTACTCCACAGACCATACATCACCACTAGCAGTAACAACATAGTCATTTGTAGTATGGCTGTCCACATTTCCAGCACACCAGCCTTACACATAGTAGAAGTCTCACCAGCACACCTATCAGAGACCACATTCATATCAGTATCCTGCTACACATTCAGATCTAGCAGGTCCTCTTGTGATAGGAGGAGTGTTCTTGTGACCAGGCTGAGCTCTAGGAGGACGGGGGTGCACCAAGGTCGTGCTCCGGCGACGTCTCTACTCCCTAGTCTCTGGCCATGTAAAATTTGTGTTTTTATTCTTTTTAGATAGCTTTTGATTCCATCTTTTTTATTACGCATTTAGTTTAGTTAAAGGACCTAAGTTTTAGCCTATTAAGTTGATATGTAGTTCCCTGGAGCCTTGCTCCAGCGAACGTTTGCATCCATATCCGACCATTACTCGACACGCCAATCTCTTACTCTGTTCCTGATCGTTTCTTGATCATCCCACACATCTCAGTCGCCCAGATCAACCATTAATCTAGCCTATCAGCCTTCAGTTCCTTCACCATGACGGAGGCACGACTGCCCAACACCCATCGCCTCCATTCCATCTATTTATCAGCCGAGGTAGTTTGCCATTGGCCATGCATGCTTTCTGTGCAGGTCGCATGGACAACGGAGCCCTTTTGGGCTCAAATCAACCCGACATGAATCTCTCTTGGTTGCCCTTCTTCTTCGAGCGTCCAGGGGCCCAACGTTGGCCCTCGACCTTTTATTATCAACTTAGGATCCATCCCGGACTTGTGGGAATATGCAGAGCCATCTAGCGATGCTCGAGAAGGTCAGTGGAGCGAGCAACATCCGATTCAAATTTGCCCGCAGCGAGTTCCTCCAATGTTCTTCCACCATCCTCGACAACCGTTCGATCAAGATCGCATCTGCAGTCAAAGCAGTAGCCGTTGGATGCAGCACACCAAAACATTCGGATCGCCTCACACAATCTAATCTCGTCCGTCCACGGTCGAAGGGTTATCGCCTGCTCCAATGCTGCCACGTGTATTAGCAAAGGAGGGTGAACCATTGGATTCACACGTTAATGGGGTAGCCCTGCATTTTTTTATATTTATTATCTAGTTCTGTTAATAATTTGTAATGTTTAAAATAAATTGGAAATTTTGTGAATCAGCCTCGGTACTTATTTTAATTACATTTGGGTCTAGTCCAGCTCGGCTCACATGTCATGCCATGTGAGCTGGGAAAATTGCAGGGACACCTTATGAATTTTTATATTTACTTTTAGTCCATTAAAATGACATATACATGTATATTTTTGGGAAAAATGCATATGAGCCTCTATTTTTTTTAAATGCAATTATGCCCCTGCTAGTATATGAATTTTAGTGCTTGGACTTCATTTATTAAAAATAGCACCATAGCTCCTTAAATTATGAAAAAATAGGTTTAGATGTCTATATTTACTTTCATGCCATAAATTTATTTTGCACGTTTTGCCTTTTTAACCGTTTATGAAAAATCAAAAAGATCTAATTTGTGTACTATCTAGCTCATAAAATACCCAAAATATAAAAAAATCTTGAAAAATTCCAAAAAAAAATATTGTCTAACTACAAACCCAAAATCACTAAAAATGGAAAAAGAAAATGCTTAAAAAATGAAAAAATCCTTAAAACTTCATTTAAATTTATAAAATCTCTTAAAACTCCAAAAATATGTTTTCATTTCTCGTTTTTTCCTTTTATATAGTTATTTATGTATTAGAATTGAGTTGATTAATTTTAGACTTTATTTGATATTTTTAATATTCAAATCAATTTCGGGTATTTATTAAGTTCCTAATTTTGGGATATGTTTTACTTTAAAAATCCAAAAAATGAGCAAAAAATTCCAGAAAAAATATAATAATATTAAAATAAGTTTAAAACCAAAAAATAATTTATTTGCTGCATTTTATTTATATTTACTAGTATTTATAAATATTTTACTCTATATGTATATATAGCCTTATAGATCATTACATATATGTAATTGTAAGAAAAAATATAAAAACTGAAAATATAAAAAATATATTAATTATAAAATTTAAAAAAATAGATAAAAATAAAAAACCCACAATAAGATATATGTACATGCATGATATATGACATGGTTGTAAATAAATACTTTGTTCACAAATAACCAAAGGCTACCCATTCCCCTCTTTGTGGTTCGACCTCTCCATACTTAATTGTTATGCATCTTGTAGTAGGCAATAATAAATTTTAACTCACTTTGTGCTCTTCATTTCTTTTATTTTATTGGGATTTTTACCCGACAGACCCTATAATCTTTGTCAATTACCTATACAACCTTTGAAGCATCATAATTCCTCTCTCGACCCTGTAAACTTGCTTCGTCTTACCCAACGAACCCTACCGTTAAATTGACACATGTAGAGTTAACCTCTTGATTTAAAAATGAGTTAATCAAACCAATCCATGACCAGACGGCTAAAATTAACCAAGAAAAGAAAAAATAATCCTCCCTCCTCTAATAGCTTTCCCTCTAAGTGCAACTGGGATGGAGGAGATGGAAGAGACTCCTCTGCGACGGGGCAGGAGGACGGGAGGCTTTGAGGAGGAGCGTTGCTCAGGGATGGTGATGGGGGTTTGGCGCTGCTTCTCTGGGCTGGAGGCAGTCGGAGGGGGCTCAATGAGCTGGAGGGAGGTTGGGGTGGGAGGTCGACTTGGAGGAGGTGGAGCTTGTTGGCGTGGGGTGGCTTCGAACTAGGGGGACTAGAGGAGGGGAGCCGGGGGGTTCCGAGCAGTGTGGGGGAGGGGGGGGGCATCGAGGAGTGGGGAGCGGGGGGGGGGGACTTTCGAGCAGGGGAGGTGACAGGCGGCGCCAAGGGGGGCACATGGGAGGCAGGGCCGAGGCTTCGAGGTGGTGTGTGGGCTTCTAGCGGCGTCGGGGCGGTGGGGGAGGGGCTGGAGTAGGTGGGGGGGGGGGGGGTCTCATGGGAGGCAGAGCCGGGGCTTCGGGCAGGTGCGGGGGGCTTCCAGTTGCAGCGGGGCGACGAGGTAGGGGCTCGAGCAGGTGCGGGGGGCTTCCAGCGACGTCGGGGGCGGGGGCTGCGTTGGGGAAGCAAGGGGGCTCTCAAGCAGGTGCGGGGGGGCTTCCAGGGGCAGGTGTCGGGGATTCGATCGCTGGGAGAAATGATTTGAGCATGGGAGTGCTTCCAGCAGGTGCGAGGGGGATTCCAGGGGCGAGTGCCTGGGCTTCGGGCAGTGGGGGGACTATGTGCCGGGGCTTTGGGCAGTGGGGGGAGTGCTTCGAGCAGGGGAGGCGCATGGGCTGCGAGGTGAGGGTGTTTTGAGTGCAAAAATCCCTAATATAAAATAAGAATATAACGGAATGAGGTCACTTTTAACGGGAAAATAGTTGAGGGTTAACCACAGGTTCTGTAGGGTAAGGGTTAGCATGTTCATGGGATCGAGAGAGGAATTATGATGTTTCAATGGTCGTAGAGGCAATTGGCAAAGATTATAGGGTCTGTCAGGTAAAAATCCCTTATTTATTTTGTGGGGTATTTGCTGACTAATTGGGATTTCGTGAGTGGTCGCCACAGCAACTATGTCTCTGCCTTGTGTGAGAACTTTTTAGACCCTTGCAAAATCTCGATTATTAGATGGCACTATTGTTGGGGAGTAATGAGCGTAGCCAAATTTTGACATTTATTTTGTATAGTCATTAATTATTACTCATTAATTAATTGATATAAATATTAATTGATTTGTCTTGTATATAATCATTCAATTAATTCTTTGTATTTATCTCTTTTTTATTTCATTTAATTATCTGTGCTCATACACCTTTCTTTGTGACATCGTTGCGAGGGCCCGCCTTGCAAGGATGGCTTTTTAGGAGGCCGATGCAGCACGATGCAGCAAAGCTTGGAGGAAGTTAGTCTTCACTATCTGACCAGTTGGAGAGGCTACAAGGGAAGCAAGAAGGGGGAATTAGCAAAGAATTAGATTAGCTTATTCATTTATTAGTGAGAGAGAGACAATTTTAATAAGAAATAATTAAAGACTTGGACTCTTTCTACACAACAAGGTCCAGTGCCTGGGTGTCTATTCATCTGGGGGTCTCATTGCAGTTTTCATGCTTTCTCACCTTCTTTTATTTTGTTTTCCATTATTTTGAGTTTTTTCACCTTATTTTATTTTATTTTTGGTTCATGGAGCCCCTAGACATTGGTTGCTTGACTCGGTTATAAGGTCCAAACCCTAATAAGAATGCATGATCTTATAGTCTTTTACGTTTGGATCTAGTCAACTTAATAAATGTTATTTATTTGGACTTGAGATCGTATGCTGAGAGAGGTTGTATACAGTGCTGGCAGGATCCATTATGGCGGGTACTGATCTACATCGAAGACTGGACCTTGGTCTTATTTTTGAATAACTAACAAATGGTTCTTTACGATTAATAGTAGATATATGTTTAGGGTGATTTTTATCGATTGCACAGCGCTATATAGATAGGTTTTGTTTTGCATACCGCATGAAGAGAGATGGGAAGCAGCGTAAGTCCTCTAACTCAGCATGTATCATTAGATTCAATAGTGAGATTTCCATCATTGAATCGACTTGCATGGCTTTTTCGCTATCTCCCTCATATTTTGAGCTCCTAGGACTTAAATGAAAATCTACAAAAACGATAGGCGCTTGTATGAAAATAGATCCAAAAATTGAAAACCTAAAATATTAAAAGAGGGGGTCTGCTAAATAAACTTTGACCTTAGTTAAAATATGTAATGGACTTTCATTGTTTTCGGATCATAAAGCCCTCATTGATTTAAGGTACATTAGGAGGGGACCAAAATCCCTCCCATGAGCAAAGCACGATCCGGTGAGGATTAGAGCCCAAAACCCAGTAACTGCTTTGTGTATTGCCTGGATGTCCGAAGTAGTGACGCTTCTATCGCATGTGATCGAGTATCCACTTGTCAACGATGGTGTTCCTTCCTTATGTAGAGCATCAATATGGTCTAAAGTACTAAGCTTACGTCATGCCTTCACAGTGGTGTATGTCTCTTCGGTTTGTGTCTGAGTAGGTTCTTCCACGCTCACGGGTGATTCTGTTGTGAGCGAGGATCAAAGTAGCGATTTCTCCTATTGGCTTCCTCTCTCTATTTCCTTGGCTAAGTAGAGATCCAGTAAGGGTTACAAGGACCTCAAAAAGTGCAGACTACATGTTACAAAGGAGGAGGACAAGTATGGTATACTTGAAAAGCCTCGTACCAACCCTTGTTAATTCTATCAAATTAATGGTCAAATTAATGTCGTGTCGTTCGTTGTAGTCAGGTAGATACGGACTGATAAAAAACAACTTTTAATTAATGTCCAATTAATCACGAGCAGCAAATTTATTTTACGTGGGCAAGCCCAAGGTCGAACTCAGGGAGGCAGCTGTCTCTTTAGGTAAATTTTAAGCAAATTTCAGAGGTCAGATTTTAGAAGGTATTTTTCAACAATTTTTATGCAATTTAAAAGAAAGACAATGCAATATCTGGCGAGTTTATAAGTTAATTCAGAAGAGTATACAACCTAAGTCCAAAAATTATGAAACTTGGCCAGAATGTGTAATGCAATGAAATTAAGCTACATTAATTTTTTTGGAATTTTCTGACACTTTATGAATTTACTGTGGATTAAATATGAACACAAGGTGATTTTTACAAAAATAATTTTATTAAATACGAAAACACCTTATTTTTGGATATAGAAATTATCCTAGATAGATCTAAGTATGATGAATCTTGGAAAATTGATAAACCTAAAGATCTATGTGAATTGGACCTATTAAAAATCAATTAAGGAAATGAACAATTAATTTATTCAGGCCTCGGGATGCATGCAAATGCAAAGAATTTTGGGCACAATGTAGAATAAATTATCCTAAATCTAATGTGAATTTTAGATTATTTTCGGAGCAACAGATAATTTAACATACATTAAAAGGCATCAAATAGGCAAAATATGGAAAATTTCACCAATTTAATAATAATAAATTCACAATATGTCACAAAAATGAGACAAGTGTCACATAAGAAAGAGGACAAGTTAAGCTACACAATGCAATTTTTAGAACTTAAAAATAATGCCATATGGACACCAAAAAATGTGTGCAAAGACCAATTTGCAAATATAGAAAATCAAATAACTAAAAATTAAACATGTGTCTGGGACTCAAATGCAATTACCAAAAATACTAGGGGTGTGTGTGCAAAATGCCCACTGAAACACATACGCCTCACGTGATGCTCCTGATAGGGACTAATTTGTAATTTTCAAAACCTCTAGGGGCCTCAGTGTAAAATGCCCAGATAGCCTCGGAAGCTCCGAGCCTAATGGTCGGGGAGGAGGCTCGAAGGAGGCGACGTGGCGTGATGCAGCCCGTTGGATCAAGGCTATCCAACGGCTACTGATAGCTCCTGAGATGAAGGCGTAGATGATCGAGGGCCGTTAGATCAAGATGAATCCAACAGCATCTGGAGCTCGAAGAAGCAGCGACATGGCGTGTTGCAAGGCGTACGATCCTAGTGACATTAAACGGCTGTTGTAGGTCAAAGGGGAGAGCAGCATGGCGTGATCGTGAGCGTGGGATCCTCCTGATCCGACTGCGGCGGGTTGATGGAGACGTGGCTTGCTTAGAACTGTCCGATCATGAGGATTGGATGGCTACTGTGCTTCGTGATCCTCCAGTCTGCCACCTCCTACGGCGGACGTGGCTGGGCTCCGGCGAAGTCCTCCTGGCTCCGCCTCCTCCTCCCGTAGTCGATGACGCTCGTCGATGGCTCCTAAGTAGTAGGGAAGATCGAGGAAGCATCAGGGAGCTGCCGGAGACTCTGGATGGGGCTGGGGAGGTCCGTAGGCTGGAGGCGCTGAAGTTCGAAGTCGCTTTAGTGAAGCGTCCAGCCAATGAAGGATAATGTACCTATAGGGGTTAGCTTGATAGCCGAGGCGTGCTGGGTGTTCGCGTGGTGAAGGGAGTGCAACGGGATGCCTGGAGTGGAGTGAAGGAGGTGCGGTGGTGCTCCTCCACCAATATGGCGGAGCTCTTGTCGGAGTGAGGTGCGAGGTGCCGTAAAAGGAAATGGAATGGCACGCAAGGATCAGAGCTCCATGGTAGACGTGAAGATGAGCGGAGATGGCAGCATAATTGCGAGAAAATTGAGATAAAAAGACGAAGTTGATCAGAGGGGAATGGAGGTATCTACCTGGGGATTGAAGCTCCGAGTTGAGATCCTGGTCGTCGCACGAAGGCCGGTAGGGGTCCTGAGCTCGTGCAGCTCACGGGAAGAGCTGCGGCACGACAGGGCGGAGCTATGTATCTCGCCGGAGAAATACAGTCATCATCGCTCGATGTCTCTTCTAACTACAGTCACCAAAAGGAAGGTAGGAGCTCGGGGTTTCTCTCTGCAGTGGCGGATGGGGTCGACAGTCGACGGAGATGGATTATTTATAGGGATAAAGTAGCGGTGACAGGTGATGAAAGACGAGGTTGGTGGAGGTCGTGGGGCGACGTGGGTGAAGTTTATGGTGATTAAAGAGGTCGGCAAGGATGAAGGTAGAGTGGGCTACAAGGTTTAGGTGGTAGAGGGCGAAGAGGATGGCTGGAGTGGTGTTGAAAATAGAAAGGGGGTGGTGCGTTGGCGAGGTGGGCGACATGGGTGCGGGAGCTACGGGAGGTAGAAGACGACGTCTCTGCCATTAGATCTTGCAATCCAATGGCTGAGAATTAGGCACTACGGGGCGGCTGGGATTAAAACAAGGTGATATGATCAAAGGGTTATGATGGCACCATGTGGAGAGTGTAGGTGAAGGTGGAGACGGACGGTCAGGATGAGCTCTTGAGGCTCTGATCGAAGGGTCCGGATGTCGCGCAAGATGAGTGGCCAGGATAGAGGGCTTCTGGCGAGGATCGGAAGGCTCTTAGTGCAACACGTGTCGTGCTGAGGGTGTGGTGCTTGATTGTGGCTATGATGAAGTTGGTGGGTCTATCAAGCGGTGGAGGTCATCTGGATGATGAACGGTGGAGAGGAAAATGTGAAGGAGAGATCGAATGGCCATGGAGAAGTCACGTGGCACTTTGAGAACACAGCGCCGACAGAGGGATACGATTGATTCCAGGGCTTGATCGAAGGGTTGCCAGTGGGTGCGGGAATGGATGGCCCAGATCAGGAAAGAGAGGAAGAGATCGGACCGCGGAGGATGGAGGGCACGTGGTGCGCAATGGAGCGGTCCGCGTGGTGCAATCATAGGGCGCCATGTGGCCTGCTCTGAGTAATTGAAAGATAATGGTAAATTAGAGAGAGAAGGAGGTCGAATTTAGAAAAACTCAAAACAAGAAATTGTAGATCTTGATGAGATCTACAAGTTTCATGTTGACCAAAAATGGAGATGAGGTAAAATAAGATACAAAAGTACAAGGGTACAAATATACATACATATAGTACACAAAGGGTCCCAAAAACCCAAGTTTTGCATACGAGCTCCGATTTAAATGAAATTGGTTTCATTTTGAAGGTCTCTGAATGTGTATTAATCTAAAAGTGAGTGGACCTAGATCGGAGGTTGTATGAGGTAGATATTTGCATTCTAAAGGCTGGGGTGTCCAACTAGGTTTGGGATTTTCATTGGGTATTTTTACAAGATAAAAACTATGCCTCTTTTCCTTGTACTATTAGTTAACTATATACATAGTTTAGGGTTGGTTTTATTAAATTTGGAGGCGGTATAAAATACATATAATTAGGTGACTAATGGTGAATATTTATAAGTGAATTAGGCTCCTTATTTGATGCAAATATGGGTGCTAAAATGCATGTATTATGTATGCATGTATGTATGCTAATTATGCAAGATAAAGGGAAATTTGCAGCTAATTTCTCGGGAATAAGACTTTATTTTCAACTTTAAGAGGGATGAATTACAGATTCATCAACCCCCTATACTTAAACCTTGCTCGTCCCCGAGCAACTAAATGAAATGCAATAGTAAAATAATTTTGGGTTCCATACCAAGGTCATGAACAAAAGTTGAAAATGGAGCTTGACTTGACCTTTGGATTAATTGTGTGGCGGGACCTCATTGGGACCTGAACTGAAGACCTAACAGACTTCAAGTTCCACAAGTCTTCTATTCAAGACTCCTCATGAGCCAGGTCAGACCAAATCCTCGTACGCAAATTTTTGATGACTATGATTTTTACTTGTACTGTGTAAGTGGAAAATAGCCATCCACATCACAAATGGCTAAGAAGCAGCCTCCTCTAACAAGGTAACTCTAATTCCCCGGTCCAGTAACTCTTTCCTCGAGGAGCGGGCTATTCCCTTCTAAGTTCAAGTGCGACCAGCTCAAGAGGAGGGGGTAGAGAAAAGAATGGACGGTAGCCAGTGTAGCTACCTATCCTGGGATGCCTGACCAGTGTAGCCAAGTCATCCAGCTGCATTTTCTTTGCTAATATACATACTCCCATAGGTATTTTATTTTCACTTGGTCCTGTCTGATTTTTTTTGGAGTTTTGCATTTTTTTCGAACTATATACAAGGTGCAACATGTACATCAGGAGTTTTCCCTCTTGAGCCAGTAGACTATCCCTCTTTTGAAGCATTATTGCAACCCACATCGTCCCATCCTTAGATGTCAACATTACCATACTAGGTTGAGATGCACTACCCTCCCTACGGGAGGACGGATGTTTCCACCCATGTGCTACTCCAAGCTAAAGGATTCTACCACCTCACCACCTCATCAATGAAGAGCTACGTGCATAGTGTTTGTCCAAGTTAGTTCATTATCTAAAAAATAATATGTGTGCATGAGATATTCTACTTAGACTGATTAAGATGACATGTGAACATAGACTTGCGGACTCAAAGAATTAAGTCACTTGACCTGAGAAATTTTAACTCTAGCTCCTATAAGGTTCCTCTGAAATTATGTGGATTAAGGTCAAATCAAGTCCTTCCTCAACATCTACTCATAACTTGGTTCAGAACCCACTAGCTTTTCACCTTGCGTATGCAAGATATGCTGATGAGATGTAGATGAGATGCTATGTAGATGAATGAAATGCAAGACTCTTTTTCTTTCTTTTCTTTTCAGATGCAGAGATGATGTGCAAGATTAAATAAGAAGCCTTTGATTTTGATTTTTTTTCGTTTTTTAAACTCTGGTATACCTCCTATGGTACAGGTGTTTTATGAGTATTATACATATTATACAAGTGTTATACATGTATTTTACAAAAAAAAATTCTCCATTTTTACCCATCCTGTAATTATTGCGTAATATAAACAAAAATACGTGAAAGTACGAGTTATGGGTAAAGTATATATGAAATATATACACGCCCCCTATACTTAGTGTGTGCTATGTCCTCAGAGCACGAAAAACGAGGAAGAAGACATAGCTCGTGCTAAGCGTAAGAGAGCCAAAGGAGCAAAAATGTATAGAAGTCATCCTGCCGCCCTATACTTAGGCTCTTGGAAGCCTAAGTGTAGCAGCAGATCAAAAATGGGGTGGACGAGGTCAAGAGGGGAAGTGGATGAATATATGTACAACGTGGGCATCGGTCCCCCCATACTTAGGCTCAGGTCAGCCTAAGTATAGGACTAGAGTGGTATGAGGACCGATGTGATGTGGAGGATGTATAGTGAATGAACTCAAGTGACTCTCCCCCCCTATACATAGGATCTGGTCATCCTAAGTATAGTCATAGATGAAAATATATGAAGTTGGGGTGATTGATTAGAGTCGCGGGAGGGAGGGGAAGAATGTACAGGAATGATGGATATATATAAGGATTGCGGTCTGAATCATTCCAAATGCTGCCGATGGCAAGAGTTCACTGTTGCAAGGTTCCATGTGCGGCTCGATGTGTACCTGTTGAACCTGTCTCGCGCATGAATACAATCTCCTGAACATGGACTAACTATTCATTGAATTCGATAAAGTGCTTTAAAAGTAGTCCATTTACTAGGAATGTCGGTGCGTCATCTATGACATATGAGATCTCAACACATCCACTATCATGCACCACAGACAATGAATGGGCCCGTCCACTTGGATTTCAGCTTGCCTTGGAAAACCTTCAGCCTTGCATTAAACAACCATACCTTCTGTCCAGGAACAAAGGTCTTTCGTCTGATATATCTATCATGCGAACGCTTAACTTTGTCCTTGTATACCAAACTGTTGTCGTATGCTCGGTTTCTGACTTCCACAAGATCATTCAGATCCATTTCTCTCTGTTTCTGCCCTAGGTGTGTGTTCCAATTGACCTTCTTGATTGCCCATTCTAATTTGTGCACTAATTCTTTGGGAAATGGCACGACTTTTCGAATACCATCCGGAATGGGGAGGTTCCTAACGGTGTCTTATAAGTTGTCCTATAAGCCCACAGGACTTGATCCAAGATATGGGACCAATCCTTCCGATCTGGGCGGACAAGCTTCTGCAATATGGTTTTCACCTCCTGACACCTCAGCCATACCATTAGTCTGTAGGTGTTAAGGACTAGAGACACGGTGTTCGATGCCGTAATCCTTCAAGAGCTTCTTCACATCTTGGTTTACAAAGTGGCTACCCCCATCTGATATCAACATTTTGGGGTCCGAACCTAGAGATGATATGATCTCTAATGAATTTACAGACAGTCCTGCTTTCTGCGGTTCGGGTTGGGATAGCCTCCACCCATGTGGACAAATAATCTACCGCAAGAAGGATGTATTCAAATTCATGGATAACAGGGAATGGGCCCATGGAGTCGATGACCCAAGCGTCAATGATATCAAAAATTATGATAGTCTACATCGACATCTCTTCCTTGGAACCAACGGTTCCTCCCATTCGCTGGCATACCGGGCACGACTTCGTAATGGTGATCGCATCGCGAAACAGAGTCGGCCAGTAAAAGCTACACTGAAGTACCTTCCATGCGATCCTCTTTCCGGAGTGGTGTCCTCCTGCCTCTAGACTGTGCCATATAAAAAGGACACTCTGGTATTCCTCCTTGAGGAATACACCATCTCCAGACACAATCCGGTCCTTCAAAGAAAAGGATCGGATCTTGTCAATGGTAATGTCTAGAATCCAACTTCAGTCGGTCAATGTGCCTCTTGGGCCAATCTTCAGGAACCTTCTTGGAGACACGATAGTTCACAATATTGGCATACCATGGGAGTGAGTCGACAACAAAAATCGACTCGTTGGGGAAGGAGTCTCAAATCGGTGAATCCTCGGAAGAATTAAGATCATCAACATGGGAGAGGTGATTAGCTACTACATTCTTCTTTCCAGGTTTACCACGAATGTCCAAATCAAACTCCTGGATAAGCAGAATCCACCTTAGAAGACGCGCCTTCATGTCTTTCTTTTCCATTAAATAACGTAGTGTTGTGTGGTCAGTGAAGACAATTACCTTGGATCCGATTAAATGAGATATGAATTTGTCCAAGGCAAACACTACCGCAAGCATCTCCTTTTCCGTAACTGTATAGTTACGCTGAGCAGTATCAAGCACTTTCCTTGCGTAATGTATTGCAAACGGGACTCCATCCCTCCTCTGTCCTAACACAGCACCAACAACAAAGTCTGATGCGTCCGTCGTGATCTCAAAAGGCAAGGACCAGTCTGGGGCTTGTAGGATCGGGGCGTCCATGATCATTCCTTGTAATAGCTTAAAGGCCTCAAGACATTTGTGATCAACAATAAACTCCATGTCCTTGCCTCGAAGCTCAGTTAGCGGTCGGGCAATCTTAGAAAAATCCTTGATAAACCTTTGATAAAATCCGACATGCCCGAGGAACGATCGCAACTATTTCACGTTTGTTGATGGCTGGAGTCGTCCGATGACATGCCCCAACACAATGCCCTCTGTCACCATGAAGTGACTTTTCTCCAGGAGAGCATCAGATTAACCTCACAACATCGTTTGAGGACTCGGTCCAGATTCCTAAGACAAGAATCGAATGAATCACCGTGAATCAAGAAGTCATCCATGAAGACTTCCAGGAATTCGCCGACCATTTCGGCTAATACAACGATCATGCACCTTTGAAAAGTACCGGGAGCATTGCATAACCCAAAGGGCATGCGCCTGAAAGCATAGGTACCAAAGGGACATGTGAACGTGATCTTTTCCTAGTCCTCCGGAGCTATGGCTACTTGATTGTAGCCCGAGAACACATCCAAGAAGTAGAAGAATTCTTTCCCTGCTAATCTCTCCAGGATCTAATCAATGAATGGCAGGGGAAATGATCCTTCTTCATTGCAGCATTCAGGCGTCTGTAATCAACACAGACGCGCCACGACGTGGGTACTCGCGTCACGATCTCCTCTCTGACTTCATTGGTGGTCGTCTGAATTCCCGACTTTTTTGGGACAACATGGATAGGGGCCACCCATTTGGAGTCGGAGATGGGATAAATAAAACCCACGTTTTACCATTTCTCTATCTCCTTCTTCACTACCTCTCGTAAATTTGGATTCAACTGACGTTGGAATTCACGAGAGGGTTTAGCCTCATTCTCCAAGTAGATATAGTGCGAACACAGAGCAGGATTTATCCCGTGGAGATCGGAGATGCTCCAGCCTATTGCCTTGCGGTTTTTCTCCAGGGTCTCTATCAAGTGAGATTCATGCTCCTCGGTCAATTGCGAGGTGATGATGACCGGATACTTCTTCTCTTGTCCCGCAAGGAATGCATACTTGAGTGTTGTGGATAAAGGTTTAAGATCGGGTAATGTGTGTTCATCGAGGAAGTCTGGCTCAATTGAATCTGGTTCAGTGCAGGTAGTGGTTGGATCTATCCTTGAAATTGCTGCCACCAATTCATTTGGCTTTGGAGTCAAATCGTAAAAGGACTCCATGCAGTCGGTAAAAGCCATGTCTGACTCGTCATCCTCATCTTCTGATTGTCCTAAAGAGGGAAGGACTGACAGGCCCAGCTGGGCCTCTAAGTCATCGAAGATGTAAGGGGATGCATGTTTTGAGTTGTGGTCGTTTCTAAGGACCTCGCAAACTGACTCATGCATAAGATCATCTCCAGAGGGGAGGGACTCATCGGTGCTAGCTGGGTTCTGTCTCCATGGCCCAACAATGTCTACATGAATGCAATCTGCTTCGGATGAAGAGTACTCGGTGTTGGATTCTGAATCTGGTCTCTGCCATCTGGTCTACTTCATCTCAAAATCCTCATATCTGCCTCGAGTTTGGAACTGGATTTTCCCAATCTTATAATCAAACAAGGCCCCTGCTGTTCTGAGGAAGGGACTTCCTAATATGATCTGGGAATCTCTCCAAAAACGAGGGGTCTTCATATCAAGGATGGTAAAGTCCACCATGTATTCATGACCCTCGACTTTGATGACAACATTCCTCAATTCTCCTTGGGACCTCTTGGTTGATTTATCTGCAAACTAAGGAAGGCTCTGGAATTCTTAAGAGGTTTGAGATTAAGCCGCTCATAGAGGGTTGTAGGCATTAGGTTGATGGAGGATCCATTGTCCAGTAGAGTGTGTGCAAACCCAGTGTCATCGACATGACTCACCACATAATGTGCACCCATGTCTCTTCGTTTCTAGGGAAATGAATTCTTTATTGCGCAAGTCGTGGCTACTGACAGGACGTGTTTCTCAACACAGCTTTTGGTCTTCCTTCTAACCCAAGTAGGTGTGCATCTCACCTTAAGGTATTTTTGAAATACAGGTGTCATCTCCACATACTTGTCAAAGGGGATCGTGACCTTGATTTGTTTATTGCAAAACTATGCCATCTCAGTGTCATCTTTTTGAATTCTTCTAGTTGTCTTCTTTCCACCCTTAAGAGATCATTGGAAAGGGATTACTAACTCCAACTTAGATTCTGAAACCGAAAGATTTTCATTCAAAACTGGAATTGAATTCTGTACATGACTCGGACTCTGAGACTGGATCTGACTCTGACTCAGACGAAAAGAAAATGTCTGTTGTGAAACCGGTGATTTATTTTCCGCGACTGCTGGAACATCCTCCTCAGATGGAGGTACGGGCTCTTCATCGGTTTCATTGGACTCCTTACTGGTGTGGTTCCCTTGCTTCTTTGAGGACTCAAAAGTCCTCTTCTTCTGTCGGTGGTGGTGGTGATGGTCCTGCTACTCTGCCTCCAAGTTCTCCTCAGGTAGAGACTTGGCGGCTTCTTCCTCCGGTGCCCGTTCCCGATCAGGTATGATCACGGTCCTTCCGCTCCTGAGGGACATATGATTGACGATAGCGTACGAAAGGATCTCATGTTCAGATAAAGAATTATCTGAATAATATACGTGATCTCGTGGTCGGTTCTGGCCTTAATTCAGGCTGTTCGGATTGGCCTGAACTTGAGCGGCAATTGGGGTCTTTGGCACCATCTGTTGGTCCTGGTTACGAGAAACACGATTCAGATCGGTTCTCCTATCCAGATAGTCATTCTGGATTTGTTGGAGCTTATCAGTCAGGGTCTGGATCGCCAAGGTGAGAGACTCCAATTCACTAGTGGGCTGGTTTTGTTGATGTTGACTCACGGATGAGTTCCTGTATTGGCCATGCTGGCCACTCTGATACTGTTGATGATGGGACGGTGGTGGAGGGCCCTGCTGGACCGAGTAAAAAGTGCATTGCTGCTGGTGTTGTTGAGGCTGGTACCCTTGTCCGGGCCAAGACTGTACGAGGCACAGTGCTGGGACGGAGCTGGTTTCATGGTAAGCTAGCGAAGGTCAGTGAGGCTGACCGTTCCCTATCCCCGACTGTCTGCCGATGGGGTCATGGTTGAACCACAGCCCGTTGATCTCGAACACCTACGAAGGCTCCTTGTATCCTGTCTCCACTTGTGAGGTGTGTGCTGGTCCTGCTGAATGTAAGTTTGCTCCTCTACCCAGCTACTTTGAGGTCTCGGTGCCTGTTCTTGTACAAGATGGACTCGGTGTACAGGTACAGGTGGTGCAGAAGGGGAAGGTAGCTTTATCTTGGCTACCCTCTCAGTAAGTTCCTCCACTTGTTTCGACAATTGCGAGAGTGACTCAAGGTCAGTGACCCTCTTGTGAATCTGTTCGACCATGGTTAACTTATCAGCTATCATCCCCATGCGGGGAATGAGGTTCTCTGTCAGATCTGCTATTGTCCATCTAGGTGTCTCATTGGATAAGATTGATGGAGACAACTGATAGGCCCTGGTGGCCTCCGACCTGCATGTTTCCTCCGTCTGCTCCAGGATCTTCCATACAGCATTCTCATTTTTGTTCAGATAGCTGCCTCCACAGGCAACACTTATTAACCCATGCGTCTCCGAGGTCATGCCACAGAACAAGGTATGGACTAAGATCACTTTTGAAATGCCATGGCAAGGGCATTTCTGAATTATGTCATTAAACATATCCCTGGCTTCATGGAATGGTTCAATGGGTCCCTGGGAGAAACTCACAATATTTATTCTCATTTGATTAGTCCTACTGAGTGTGTAAAACTTCTTCAGAAAAAGGTCCTGGAACTGCATCCAGGTTGTATATATCACCCTGAGATTTTTCAACCAATGAGCTGCCTTATCTCCTAAGGAAAATAGGGTGGCCTTCAGCCTAATATAATCCAGCCTAGCCCTAGGGTTACTAAGGTTGTTGCAAACCAGCTCGAAGTCTCTGAGGAAGGCATATGGTTCTTCATTTGCATTTCTATTAAACTTCGGTAGCAGGCTCAAAAAGTGGGGTTTTAGCTCAAACGCTTCAGGGGGAACTGCTGGTTCCAACCAACTATGCATCTCATTTTCTGCTGGGTTATAACCATCAACCATGGGTCGGTCAATTCCTCCTATCGCAATGATCTGTCCCATCCTTGTCGTAAGATCCGTATTATGTTGTTCGGCTGTGGCGAGGCGATCAAAAATTGGCTGAAGTGGGTCATCTTTGTGTTCCTCATCATCTGGGTGTTTCTTAGGTGGCATCTTGCCCTCTAGCCCTGGGAATGGAAAATGCACTTGGTTAGAGGACAAATCAAGGAAGGGATTCTTACTGAGGCGATGGTCTTCCTCGGCAAGATCAGAGGAGAAAAAAGAGTTGGTTTGAAAGTAACCACCATGGGTTTGAGGTATCCAAAACTCAAGAGGGTCATGAGCTCTGGTTGGTCCAAGTTACGCTTGTGCCGGTAAAGATGAGCTTCGTCGGGGGCTCTGAGAAAGATTGGCAAATCGGGAGTCGATATCTCCCCAGTCAGTCATCTTGGATTGGCAAGAAGAAGAATTGGGAATTCTATGTGAAGATAGGATTTTACTCCTACCTGAAGCAAGCAATTGAATCCAAACCCTGTGTTCACACTCAACACGATGAAGGACCCGAAACCGATTCTGATTAGTCTGGTTGATTTTAAGTGTGATTTTCAAGAAAATAGTAAAGGTTACGTGGCCTATAGGGAAGTCGGTTCAAAGCCGGATGCATCTTCCCTGTTTAACCTGTTGCCTAAGATACTTGCGTCCTTCCTTTCTTCACTCCTATCCCAAGTTGACGGATTCAAAGACCTCTCCCTATCTACCTGCAAGCAGGAGGAGGCTGACAAGGCTTGGAACTTCACCCCGGGGGGTTACTAGCAACTTGTCGCAAAGTACCGCTAGTGCACCCCTATCTACATGTGAACAAGCGGAGGCTACTTGGTACTAGTTAGTAAACCTGAAAAATTCAACTCGTGATATTTGCTAGGATCAGTTGGTACGTGATATGGAAGGCAGGGATTTGGGCTCTGCCTTAAGGTGTCACGCACTCAAGTACCCTCACTCAACCTGAAAACAAGGTCGAGTGTTAATCTCCCGCAAGAAGAATTTTCCAATTTTATTGATTTTTTTGGTCAATAATGTTTATCAGTCTCGATTTTAAGTTAAGTTATCACTGATTAAGTCCAACCATACAGCACGCCTATCGTCTAGTCCCAATTTCATTTTTACATAAGTTTTGAAAAATAAAGAGAAAGGAGTCGAGAAAAGCTGATGCATGATAAATCAATGATGCTATGCTGAGTTTAGAGTACTTACAGTGATCCCTTCGCTTTTATGCAGGATGCAGAATAAAATTGAAATCTTTTATACTATATGAAAATGCAGATGACAAAATCCGCTCCTAGACAGGCAGTTCTATTAGCGAGTGAAGCATTGATTTTATTTGACTAGAACTGCGGTCTAAATGTGTCTTTTATGTGTGATGTATGGTCCTAAAAAAATTACGAGCACAAGGAAATCCTTGAGTGGCTCGAGGAGCCGTTGGTGCAAGCCTAATCTAAAAATTTAATCCACACAGCACACGGGGACACATTTTCACTATTTTTACACACGCGAGAACCCAAATAGGAACTGCTGGAAATAATGCAAAAATAATGAAAAATAAAAATTTACAAGTCCTCACAATCACTCAAAAAGTTCAAAAATGCAAGCTCCTCAAAGCGCCTTCGACTCTTCGTGTTCCTCGCATAAAAACAAATTGAGGTCAGATAAAGGACGACACAAAAATACTCAAAATTAAATGACTGAAAAATATTACAGAGAAAACTGGGAAACATACTACCAGGGATGGAAAATTAGACACTCAAAAATTCTCTAGAAATTAACCTAAGCCGTCCCTCCACAACAACGACGCCATCTGAAAAGCCTCGTACCTACCCTTGTTAATTCGATCAAGTTAATGGTCAAATTATTGTCGTGTCATTAATTGTGGTTAGGTAGATACGAACTAATCAAAAACTATTTTTAATCAATGTTCAATTAATCACGAGCGGCAAATTTATTTTACTTGGGCAATTCCAAGGTCGAACTCAGGGAGGCATCTGTCTCCTTAGGTAAATTTTAAGCAAATTTTAGAGGTCGGATTTTCAGAAGGTATTTTCAGCAATTTTTATGCAATTTAAAGGAAAGACAATGCAATATCAGGCCAGTTTACAAGTTAATTCAGAAAAGTAGTCAACCTATGTCCAAAAATTATGAAACTTGGCCAGAATGTGTAATACAATGAAATTAAGCTACACTATTTTTTTTGGAATTTTCTGACACTTTATGAACTTACTGCGAATTAAATATGACTGCAACGTGATTTCTACAAAAATATTTTTAATAAATACCAAAACACCTTATTTCTAGATATAAAAATTATCATAGAGATATCTAAGTATGATGAATTCAGGAAAATTGATAAATCTAAAATTCTTGTGAATTGGACCTATTAAAAATCCATTAAGGAAATCACCAATTAATTTATTCAAGCCTCAAGATGCGTGCAAATGCAAAGATTTTTGGGCACAATGTAAAATATATTATCCTAAGTCTAATGAGAATTTTTGATGTTTTTTGGAGCAACAGAGAATTTAATACAAATTAAAAGGCATCAAATGGGCAAAATATGGAAAATTTTCACCAATTTATTAATATTAGATTCCCAATATGTAACAAAAATGAGACAATGTCACATAAGAAAGACGACAAGTTAAGATACACAATGTAATTTTTAGAACTTAAAAATGATGCCAAATGGACACCTACAAATGCATGCAAAGATAGGGACCAATTTGCAATTGTAGAAAATCAAATAACTAAAAATTTAACTTGTTGACAGGGACTCAAATGCAATTACCTAAAATGATGGGGGTATGTGTGCAAATGCCCACTGAAACACGTGCGCCTCACGTGATGCTCCGGGTAGGGACTAATTTGTAATTTTCAAAACCTTCAAGGGCCGCAGTGTAAAATGTCCAGGTCACACGTGAGAAACACGTGAGGTCCCAGGCTCGTAAGGCGTCGGAGGCTCGCAGGTTCGCTCAGGGGCACAGTAGGCTCGGAAGTGGCTCGGGACAGCCTTGGAAGCTCTGAGCCTAATGGTTGGGGAGGAGGCTCGGAGGAGGTGATGTAGCCATTGGATCAAGGTGATCCAACGGCTACTGATGTCTCTTGAGATGAAGGCATGGACGATCGAGGGCCGTTGGATCAAGATGAATCCAACGACAACTGGAGCTCAGGGAAGTGACGACGTGGCATGTTACGAGGCGTACGATCCTAGTGAGATCAAACAGCTGTTGTAGGTCAAAGGGGAGAGCGATGTGGCATGATCCTGAGCATAGAATCCTTCTGATCCGACGGCGGTGGGTTGATGGCGACGTGGCTCACTCAGAACCGTCCGATCATGAGGATTGGATGACTACTGTGCTTCCTGCTCCTCCGATCTGCCGCCTCCTGCAACGGATGTGGCTAGGCTCCGGCAAAAGTCCTCCTGGCTCTGCCTCCCCCTCCTGTAGTTGATGAAGCTCACTGGCGGATCCTAAGTAGCAGGGGAAGAATGGGGAAGCGTTAGGGAGCCGCCGAAGACTCTGGATGAGGTTGGGGAGGTCCGTAGGCCGGAGGCACTGAAGGTCGAAGTCGCTCTGATGAAGCATCCGGCTAGTAAAGGAGAATGTACCTGCAGGGGTTATCTTGATAGCCGAGGCATGCTGGGTGTTCGT
Source organism: Ottelia alismoides (assembly GCA_037367405.1). Taxonomy (NCBI): domain Eukaryota; kingdom Viridiplantae; phylum Streptophyta; class Magnoliopsida; order Alismatales; family Hydrocharitaceae; genus Ottelia; species Ottelia alismoides. The sequence continues at coordinate 1,276,357 of JAZKJV010009256.1, read as the reverse complement.
GTGGTGAAGGGGAGTACAACGGGAGGCCTGGAGTGGAGTGAAGAAGGTGCGGTGGTGCTCCTCTGCCAAGATGGTGGAGCTCTTTTTGGAGTGAGGTGCGAGGTGTCATAGGAGGAAATGGAATGACACGCGAGGATCAGAGTTCCATGGCGGAGCTCAGTGGATGATCAGGTGGACGTGAAGATGAGCGGAGATGGAGGTGTAATTGCGAGAAAATGGATAAGAAAAGACGAAGTTTATCATAGGGGAATGGAGGTGTTTACCTAGGGATTGAAGCTCGGAGTTGAGCTCCTGGTCATCGCTCGAAGGCCGGTAGGGGTCCTGAGCTCATGTAGCTCATGGGAGGAGCTGCGGCACGGTGGGGCGGGGTCATGGATCTCGCCGGAGAATTACAGCCATCGTCGCTCGACATCTCTTCTAATTGTTGTCACCAAAAGGAAGGTAGGAGCTCGGGGTTTCTCTATGCAATGGCGGATGGGGTCGACGGTTGATCGAGATGGAGTATTTATAGGGATAAGGCAGCAGTGATAGGTGATGAAAGACAAGGTTGGTGGAGGTCGTGGTGCGACGTGGGAGAAGTTCGTGGCGATTGAAGAGGTCTGCGAGGATGAAGGTAGAGTGGGCTACAAGGTGGAGGTGGTAGAGGGTGGAGAGGATGGCCGGAGTGGTTCTGAAAATAGAAAGAGGGCGGTGCGTTGGTGAGGTGGGCGACGTAGGTGCGGGAGCTGCGGGAGGTAGAAGACGACGTCTCTGTCGTTCGATCTCGCGATCCAACGGATGAGAATTTGGTGCTATGGGGCGGCTGGGATTAAATCAAGGTGATGTAATCGAAGGGTTATGATGGCGCCATGTGGAGGGCGCAGGTGAAGGCAGAGACGGACGGTCGAGATGATCTGTTGATGCTCTGATCGAAGGGTCCAGATGTCCTGCGAGATGAGTGGCCAGGATTGAGGGCTTCTGGCAAAGATCGGAGGGCTCTTAGCGCAACATGTGTCATGCTGAGGGTGTGGCGCTTACGTGCGACTATGATGAAGTTGGTGAGTCGATCGGGCGGTGGAGGTCATTTGTATGATGAACGGTGGAGATGAAGATGTGAAGGCGAGATCGAATGGCCATGGATATGACACGTGGCGCTTTGAGAACGCAGCACCGACGGAGGGCTACGATTGATTCCAGGGCTTGATCGAAGGGTTGCCAGTGGGTGCGGGAATGGATGGCCCAGATCAGGAGAGAGAGGAAGAGATCGGACGGCGGAGGATGGATAGCGTGTGGCGTGCAATGGAGCAGGCTGCGTGGCGCAATCAGAGGGCGCCACATGGCCTGCTCTGAATGGTTGAAAGAGAATGCTGAATTAGAGAGAGAAGGAGGTCGAATTTGGAAAATCTCAAAACATGAAAGTTGTAGATCGCTATGAGATCTACAAGTTTAATGTTGACCAAGAATGGAAATGAGGTTAAATAAGATATAAAAATACAAGGGTACAAATATACATACATATAGTACACAAAGGGGCCCAAAAACCGAAGTTTTGCATACGAGCTCCGATTTAAATGAAATTGGTCTAATTTTGTATGTCTCTGAATGTGTATTAATCTGAAAGTGAGTGGACCTACATCGGAGGTCGTATGAGGTAGATATTTGCATTCTAAGGTCTAGGGTCTCCAACTGGGTTTGGGATTTTTATTGGGTATTTTTACAAAATAAAAATCGTTCCCCTTTTCTTTGTATTATTAGTTAATAATATACACAGTTTAGGGTTGGTTTTATTGACTTTGGAGGGGGTATAAAATACAGATAATTAGGTGACTAATGGTGAATATTTATATGTGAATTAGGCTTCTTATTTAATGCAAATATGGATGCTAAAATGCATGTATTATGTATGCATGTATGTATGCTAATTATGCAAGATAAAAGGAAATATGCAGCTAATTTCTCAGGAACAAGACAATATTTTTAACTTTAAGAGTGATGAATTACATATTCATTAATACTCTTCTGGTAGTGCTCACTCCTATAGGGTTAGCGTGCTAAGGACTTGTTATAAGATATGCCTGAAATAACAACTCTAAAACTAAAAAGATAATAAATAGCCAAACCTTCATGGCTTCACATGATGTGAGTTGGTGGACCCAATTTTGTATTATGTTTGTATGGATCTAGATTAAGGTTCAAAGAATAAGTTCTATGCATTTGCACAAAATTTTGTTGTATGTGTCTTCTTTTTGACCCTCGCCTAGTTTGAGCATTGCTACTGTTTTACACTCTATTTTATTCCTCGTTGACTACAGTATCTTTCTTCTTGCATCGATCTCTCTTTCTTTACGATGTCGATCCATGGATGGTTCAATCGGGACCCGTCGATGCCTACATCGATTCCATAGACTCGACTTCATCAATAATTCGAGGTAATTCCCAAGAACCCAGTCCGGACATTGCGGGCCGATCTCCAGACTCCTCGTCTTATTTCTATCTAATAAACTTGGACCACATTTGTCCTACCTTTGCCGTTGTGAAAGAGATTCGATTATAGTCAACATCTTTTTCATTCACAACACTCTGGGATTGACCCTAATTTCATATTCATCTTGGCAGCCAGAATTCAATGGCAAGTGATCTGATTGGGTATTTTTCACATTGCAGATAGAAGACAGCTCCAGTCCTAGATACGAACACAGAATTCATCTCTTCGAACTCTAACACTGAAATATCCCCTTAAGGAAATGGCAAGGGTCGGCAGCCACCTTCCCAGCCGGAGCAGGGACAGATGCCTGACCAGAATCAAGTGAACGCTCAAGTGTTGGCATCTATCCATACCATTCAGCAGTAGCTGACAGAGCAGGCCCTAGCACAGACTGCATTCCAAGACATGTTGAATGATGTGATAAAAAGACAAATATGAGGAAGAGGAGACAGACCAGCAAGAGGAGGAGGTGGACACCATAAGGACCCCGATGCAGAAGAGCCAGAACAAGGGAGGTCGAAACCCACGCTGAAAGAGACCTATAACCCTGGAGAAAGCCAGCTAATCTAGTGGATCCTCATTCCACCGGTGCATGCTCACTTTGAGCTGAGGCCTTCGTTCCTTGCTCTTCTCCCATCTTTCCACAAGAACATCGGCGAGGAGCCTTACATTCACCTGCAATAGTTTTCACGCATCTACCGTACTACCCACTACCCCAATATTCCGTTGTATATAGTGAAGGTGATGGCATTCCCTTTTAGTCTATAGGACATGGCCCTATACTAGGTCAATCATCTGGGAAACATTATGACAACATGGGATTTTACGACAACATGGGTTGAACTAAAGTCTGCCTTCCTGCACAAATTTTATCCTCTCAGCCAGCTCAACCAAATGCGAGCCAGAATCAACAACTTCTCCTAGGGTTCCCACGAGACCATTCATAAAGCATGGGAGAGATCCACGGATATGTAAGAGAAGTTTTCCCATCCTAAAATTTCGAGGACCAGCTTAGTCCAACACTTCTTCGGGTGGCTGAATGTAGAAAGCCAAAGGCTCGTCGACGCAACTTGTGGAGGATCACATTTTAACAAGGATGAAGATGTAGTCTGGCAGATTTTTTAGGAAATGGCCGAAGGAGAGGCCACCCTCTCTTCATCCAAAGCATATGAGAAACAACCCTATATCCTCTAGAAGCAAGTCCATATGGCAGCGTCTCGAGAGGCGGAGAGAAATAAGAGCTCCAATCTCAGCATCTTTGGGGGGCCATATCTCAAAGGTTGATATTATCAAGAAGCAATCACAGGATCTCGAGAAGCTTCTTGTGATCAAAAAGAGGACGCAACACCTAGACAAGCTGGACTAGATCACGAAGCAGTTGGAGCTGCTAGTGGGCACCATTAGCTCTGTCCAATAGGTGACACCATCTACAAAGACTCCAGATGAGAAGAAGGATGAGACATCACCACCCCAACACCCTCAGCTGAGCCAGCAGCCACCAGCAATCCAGCACGTGTACTACGTGCAGGCGCCTGATCAGGGCCCACCACAGCAGTAGATGGTTGTCTACCAAATAGACTTCCTTCCATCATATGATCTAGCCTTCTCACCACTACCCTTGATTCCAGAAGTCAATGGTATTTGGAGCAAGGGTGCATATCTGGCCCGTCCTACAAACATCCATAAGGCCAGCAACAGACCAACATGGCCTACCATTAACCACAGGGTGGTCGCTTTGGGCAGTCCTCACAACCCCTGCCTCAATACCACCAGCCTTCATAGTACAACAAACAATGGAGGCAATACGAGCAGTACCAACAGCCGATGTACCACCAGTCACATCCATACCACTCTTATGTGGCTGCACCACCTACACAGTATAAGCGCTACCCTCCTCCCTCCTACCATCAGTACTAGCTTCCTCCACCTCCTCAGCACCACCAGCAGTCGCAACCTCTTCCCCCAAACACTCAGCAACAACGTGGTCTACATGCTGAACCTTCTGAGGCAAATCCTGTGAACCCTACCCTTGATTGCTTAGCCCAACTCATCAAAGGCCTAGTAAACATGATGAAGAAGCTAGACGACCTGACCGCCATCAAAACTACCATTCTGGCGCAGGTCAAAGCTATTACTAATAGCTTCAAAAGAAAGGAGAAAGTAGAATGTGATGTCCAGTCTATGCCTATAGAGTCAGATGATTGTAATAACTCTTTTTCTAATGTTGTGCCTCTCAAGAGAGGTAGGACCTTTCCTCCGTCTGCTACAAGCCAGGAGAAAAATAAAGCTTTGACAGGTGAATCGCCATCTTCTACATCATTCGTGCTAGCCACAGATGTAGGTGAGGAAGAAGGAGGAGGATCCATTCTAGATGCCACTTACGACCATTTCCACCAGCAAAAAGAACAAAAAAATCAAAAAAAGTAAAAAGGCCAAAAAGATGACATCGTCCAAGTGAAGCTGCACCAACCATGGAGGAGCCACCAGTAGTAGTCGATCATGTGCCAGCCGTCGGAGCTGAGACCATGCCTTTTGCTTGTCCACCAACATCTCAGTTGCCAGCATGTACTCCTTTTTGTGAACCGGATGTACAGAATATTATGGACAAGGATTTTATTTCTAAGAAGAATCATGTTTCTAGTTTCAGTACTGTAAATATTCCTTTTCCTAAAGAAATGCAAAATTCCAAAAAAATGCAAAAAGAAAAAGTTCATTATCTGATCCCGGAGTTGTGGATGTCATAAATAATTTGATGTTGAGATTCCTTTAATGAATGTCACAGAATACATGCCCGTTGTGAAGAAAGGTTTGAAATAGGCATGTACAAACAAGTGTCAACCAGCACGGAACAACAAATGCCAATAGGTTGAGAAGCACATTCTCACCATGGCCAAGGTTGCAACCTTCAAAAATCTCCCACAGAGAAAGTAAGACAAAGGAGCGTCCTTGATCAGTTGTGAGATTTTCGATCAAGTCTTTGAGCAAACATTGCTTGACAGTACTTATTCCATCAACCTCCTGTCCTCTTCATTATTGCAAAAATTTGGGCTAGGACCTCTCAAGCAGATACGAATGATCCTTCAGTTTGTGATCGATCCATCAAGAGACATCGAGGTCTTTTGGAAGATGTTGTGGTGAAGGTGCAGGATATGTAATTTCTAGTTGATTTTCTAGTCCTTTATAAGGTCTCAACCGCACCCTTACTCCAGACTCTTATCATCCTGGGATGGCCATTCCTGCGTACATCAGAAGCCATGGTTGATTATGGGTCTAGAAAGATCATCTTCAGCTCGGGCAGCAACAAAATCACTATAGACATGATCAATAAGCCTAAAGTCATAACTGATAAGGGTCATGCAGCACTGTCTAAAGTAGAATGTGACTTCATTGCAAAGATCAGATATATACCACTCTTTGAATGATCCATGGACACATGAAATCCTCTCTCTAGAGGAGGACCTGGAAAGCACACTCGGTATAAGCTCTGAGGACATTTGGGAGACCAAATCCAATTTACTGATGCAACTTTTGGTTTCGATAATTCACTCCAGCCCAAAAACAATGATTTCATTACGGATACATTCGGAACATTTCCAGAATCTCAACAGGACACTGAGTTCAGCAACTCTGCAAAAATTCAGGTAGAGCATCCTCCAACCAGCATCATCTCCGATGTGACCAAAAACCTGGACAAATCAGAACCGGAACTAAAGCTACTTCCAGCAGGCCTGAAGAATGCTTTCCTTGCGGGTGCAGAAAATAAGTATCTGATCATCATCAGTAGTAGGCTGACCACGGAACAAGAATCTTGACTCATCGAGGTTCTAGAGAAAAATTGCAACGCACTTGGTTGTCATGTTTCAAATCTTCGCAGGATAAATCCAATGTTGTGCTCACATCACATCTACCTAGAAGAAGATGCCAAGATGTCCCGCAAGTTTCAATATTGACTCTGAATCTGAGGGTAGTCATCATGAAGGGAATTACGAAATGGTGTGACACATGCTTTATTTGTCCCATCTCTAACTCAAGATGGGTAAGCTCCCTGCACGTGGTTCTAAAGAAGTCAATGCTTATTGTTGATACAAATGACAGGGGAGAGGAGATATCTACTCGAGTACTGACATCTTGGCATGTATGTGTTGACTACCGTTGTTTGAATGCAACAACTAATAAGGACCACTTCCCCTTGCCATTCGTTGATCATGTTTTGGACAGACTAGCTGGCAAGTAGTTCTTCTGCTTTCTGGATGGGTACTCAAGGTACAACCAAGTGGCAATCGTCCCTGAAGATCAAGAGAAAACAACCTTGACTTGCTCATTCGGCACCTATGCTTTCAGGATAATTCCCTTTGGATTGTGCAGTGCACCAAGAACATTCCAGAGATGCATGCTTGCATTTTTCGCCGAGATGGTAGGCAGTTTTCTTGAGATGTTTATGGATGACTTCTCTGTCTATGGTGACAGCTTCGATTCATGTTTTGAGTACCTAGACAGAGTATTCAGAAATGCCATGAAGTTAATGTGGTATTATCATGGGAGAAGAGCCACTTCAAGGTTACAGAAGGGATTGTGATAGGTCACATCGTTTCCAAACATGGCATGGAAGTTGACCTAGCAAAGGTGCCAATATTGAGCCACCTCATACAGTTAAGAATGTGAGGTCATTCCTGGGGCATGTGGGATTTTACAGAAGATTCATCCATGATTTCAGTCGCATTGCTTGACCTCTTACAGAATTACTATACGAGGAGATTAAGTTTATTGTTGATCAATAGGTCCTCCTTTCATTCAATCTGTTGAAGGAGATAATCACTCAAGATCCAGTCCTACAACCGCTGGATTGGTCTCATCCTTTTGAGATAATGAAAGATGCATCAGATTTTGCAGTTAGGGTTGTGCTAGGATAGAGGAAAGACAAGGCTCCATATGCCATTCATTATGCCAGCAAAAGATTAGATGAAGCTCAGAGAAATTACATTGTGACAGAGAAAGAATTCTTGGTTATGATATTCACCCTCGAGAAGTTCAGATCCTTTTTGCTTGGATCAAAAGTCACGATTTACACTGACCACTCTACTATCAGATACCTACATGAGAAGAAGGATGCCAAGCCGAAACTGATTAGATGGATACTTCTCCTCTAGGAGTTCGATTTGGAAATCAAGGACAAGCCTGGATTTCAAAATGTGGTAGAAGACCATCTCTCCAGAATAGAGCCGTAAGATCCTACATGGAGTAGTGCACCCATGACAGACACCTTTCCTGACGAGTCAATTCTGGCAGTGGATTCACTCCCTTTGTATGTTGGGTATTGTTCCACAAGAATGGAAGAAGATTCGTAAGGATAAATTTTTATCGATGATCCATTTATACCAATGGGACGATCCTCTACATTTCAGGGATGGAGAGATTGTATTTGGACCAGATGCATTCCTCAGGCGAGGCAGCATAGTGTCCTCGAGCATTGTTACTCGCTCGAATATGGTGGATACCACTCTGGAGAAAGAACGGCAATGAAAGTATTGCAGTGTGGCCTTTGGTGGCTGACACTATTTAAAGATGCAACATCATTTGTCAAAAAATGCACTAACTGTCAGCGATGGAAAGGAACCCTTACAACCAAAGATTCCATGCCCCTGAAGATCATTCAGATTGATGATGTATTCAATGCTTGGGGAATCGATTTCATGGGATTCTTTCCAAACAGTCAGGGATATGAGCACATCCTTCTTGTCATTTATTATGTGAGTCACTTGGTTGAAGCTATCCCTGCTCGAGCCGCAGACAACTGTACAGTGTGCCGTTTTCTAAAAGAAAATATCAACTCAATGTTTTGGATTCCGAAGATACTTATATCAGACAGGGTAGTCACTACATAAACTGATAGGTCAGGAAACTAACGAAAGAGTACGTCATCGAGCATCTAGTCGCATCTCCTTACCATCCTTAGACCAATGGTATGACATAATTATCTAATAGAGTAATTGAGATAATACTTAAGAAACTTGTCAAGCCGGACAGGAAGAATTGGTCCAGCTTTTGGACTAAGTACTTTGGGCATATCTAACCACTTACAAGTCTCTGTTGGGCATGTCACCCTATATCCTTGTATATGGAAATCCATGCCATCTGCTAGTGGAGTTAATTCATAAATCATTATGGGCAGCTAACATTTGCAATTTGGACACACAATAAGGTGGTCAGAAGAGGAAAGAAGATCTGAATAGGCTCCTGGAATTTCGAAACTATCCATATGATAACACATTGATGAATAAGGATAAGGTAAAACGCTGGCATGACCAGCACATCAGATGAAATACCTTCGAAGCTGGCCAGAAAGTATTCAATACAAAGTTGAAGATCTTCCCAGATAAACTGGAAAGCAAATGGACTGAGTCGTTTCAAGTTCGAGAAGTGTGTGACAATTGTAGCATTGTGATACCAGAACTGTCTCCTAACGCACAACCATTTGTCATCAATATTCAACTACTAAGGCCTTACCTTTAGCATGGCACTTTCTTGGTCTTTGTCGACTCTATCCAAGTACTGCGCTCTGACGATACATCTACAACACTGTCAACATCAAAAGATTCAGATAATGAAACTAAAAAACTTTTCCTCTAAGCTTTTATCTTTTCTTCTTTTTGTTTTCAACCTTCGTTCTCTATTTTAAAAAAAGAACAAGAAAAAAAAGAAAAAAAGCATGTGTGTCACCCCTTTTTGTCAGTCTTCTATACTTAGGATGTACTTTGTCCTAAGTATATGGGGGTGTGCACCTCACTTTATTTCATTCTTTGATCCCCTCCCCTGTCTCCTCTTCTTGTCTAAACTCAGGGATATCTTACCCTAAGTATAAGGGGAGACATGTTGAGTATGATCTGTTCATTCCTAACCTTGACCCTCTCTGCTTTGTGTACAGTCTGCTATATGTAGGATTCATTGCTCCTAAGTATAGGGGACGGTCGACTTCTCATTCATTCCTTCCTTCATTATTTGCAGGCTTTTCTATACTCAGTCTGGTTATGTCTTCCCTGTTTCTCTTCGATCTATGAGGACATATCTCAAGCTAAGTATAGAAGGTTGTATATACGGCGTATATACTTTAGGTATAGCTCGTACTTTCGTATTTTAAATAATACTTATGGCTAAAAATATTGTTAAATTCATTAAAATCTCCTAATAAAAAGATGCCTATCTCTCCTCAAACTCTTTGTGTACATACTGATTAAGAAATCAGGTGAAAATGACTTGCAAAATGTTTGAAAAATAGTTTGAAATTCTTTTTGAAAAATCTTTCTAACTGTTTGGAAAATATTTTGTTAAATATTTCAAACTTTCTAAAATATTTTGTTTGTAAAATTTATTTTCGTTGTGTGAATAAAAATGTTTGAAAAATAATTTACTAATGGTTTGAAAAATGGTTGCAAAAATATTTTGAAAAATCTGTATATATTGTTCGAAAAACCTTTGCAAAATAATTTTCAAATGTGTGTAAATACTTGTAAAAATTGTTTGTAAAAATTATTTTTGACTATGGTTTTCATAAATTTCTTGTAAAATCTATTTCAAATAAGTTTGAGGAATATATACATCGCACTAAAATTCTTTATTAACTTTGTAAAACTATTTATGAAAATGATCACTTACCCCTTGTAAAATCTTCAAACCCAACTCTTGTAAGTATAAGATTCATCCTCGTGTAAATATATGTCCTAGTTTTTATCCCAAATCTTTTGGTTTCAAAAATCTCAATAACATTTGCAAAACTAAAAATACTAAAAACATTTTTGAAAAAAATTGTGTATGCATCATCTTTTCAAAAATCTATAAAAAGTTCAGAACCTTGAAAAAATGCATAACGAAAATATTTTCTGCATTGTACATAGCGTTTGCATAGCATTCACATTCTTTTCGGATTGAGCTTAAAGATTTAACTAGTCCAATAAAGTCAAAGATTGGAGCTTGGTTTGACCTTTCTGCACTTAACTTCACTGGAACCTTATGGGAACTAGATTTAAGGTACTTCAGGTCCATTGGGACTTAATTCTTTGAGACTCAGGGCTGGGTTCAAGTCACCTCAACTGACTAATTAGGACTTTTCAAGATGCACGCGTGACTCTTGTCGGATGTGACCTTACTTGGAAACTTGCACCTTTCACTTGGCTCAACTTAGTTGGAGTGGTGAGGGGAATGGATTTTCCGGTCTAAGACGCATACAAGTGGAAATATTCGTCATCATCTAGGGAGGGAAGTGCACCCCAACCCGTCCAATTTCCATGAGTCTAAAGACAGGAGAGTGTGGGTTGCAATAATGCTTCAAGAGAGGGATAGTCTTTTCGCTCAAGAGGAAAAACTCCTTATGTAAATGTTGTTGTATATGGTATTTCAAAAAAACTCCAAAAAAGTGGACAAGCCTGATTGAAAATAAAATGCCTATCGGAGTATGTCTATATGTTGTATTGTCAATAAGCAAGCTTGAGCATCAAAGATATACCATGTGAGCCTGCAGATGGTGACTTGACTACACTAGTCATGCATCCCAGGATAGGTAGCTACACTGGCTACCGTCCATTCTTCTCTCCACCCCCTCCACTTGAGTCAAATGCCACTTAACTTAGAAGTGAATACCCCGCTCCTCGATGAAAGAGATGCTCGAATGGGGAATCCTTGGGTTGTCATTCTGGAGAAGTCAGTTCTTTTGTCATTCCAGTTGGGGAGAGACACTATCACTTGCAATGGACAAGTCAGATTCATAGTCATAAGGGTTTGCGTATGATGTAGGCTAGTTCTGACCTAGCTATTGAGGTGGTTTGAACCAAGTTCTATAAATATCGAAGGCTATTGTGTTTTAAATTTGGTTCCCGACCAGGTTCCACACATTTTCACACCAAGGTCTGACCTGAACTCCAAACTTTGATTTTATAAAGACAAGTTTAATAATTGAAATAAATTCCATTTTTTCTTTCTTTTTCTTTTCTTGTTTATTCTTCTTGTACTTACTACGCAAGTGTTTGCTAGAGACTAGTAAAGACAAGTAAAGGGTGATGAATCTCCATTTCATCACCTTTATTCTATCGATTTGGCCTTAAAAACCCTAGCTAATGCATGTAAATAGAAATATTTTGTAAATATTAGTATTCATCATTTACTGCATTTATTGTTTAAATAATATTGTCTTTAATGCCAAAATTATGGAATACAGAGAAGAAAAGAAAAAGATATAAATATCAAAGACATTATACGACCCTAAACCCCGAGACCAAGTCAAGAATTGAGTTGGTCAACAAGGAATAAAATAGGTGGAGATAAGGGCCAAAATTACAATAAAAACCACATTTATTTATACATTCAATAAAGCATTTTGACACATGTTTTACTATTTATAATTTATACATCAAATAAAGAAACTTTGAAAAAGCAAGATGTAGATAATATTGTAAATAAAAATACAAAATTGAGTTCGTACAAAAATAATACACAGTGTACTTTTTATACACGAAATAAAAGGCAAAAATCCCAACTTTACAGACCCATATCTTCTGAATAAGATCTCAAAATGTATCAAAATCATCTCTAATTGCATATAAATTTTCATAAGCTATTTAATGGAGATGGTTTCATATTTTGGAGTTAAAGTGTGAAAGTTAGGTTTTAGACCCTCAATATATAATAGACTCGAATAAAATATTCAATTTATTCATTCCTTATTATTTTTACAACTTTATATTTTTATAATTTTGTCAATATTATTTATAATGTAGGTATATATTAAAAACCAATATAAAATAATAAGAGAAATATAAAGTAAAGTATAATAAAATGTACATAGAGGAAAATACCTATAAGTAAACCTATATAATATATAGCCCTATTTATTTAGTACACAAATAACATTGCACAAAAATATATTTATACATCTAGAAATAAGTTATAAATATATAAAATAAGAGAATAAAATGATAAAATAAATTATATGAAATAAAATAGCTAATATATAGATGAATATACGTATAAATACACCCGTAATAACTAACTATTAATAAATAACATATAAAAAATAAAAACCAAATTAAATACTACATAAAATAATAAACATTTTTATATAATTTAAAATTAATAAAATTAAAATATTATTTTGAAATAATTATTTTTGAAGAAAATTATTATTTTTTCCTTTAGCGAGTCTACATGGACAAATGGCGTTCCAAGGTCTATTGACCTCTGGTCAACTACCGCCTCCAAGCGCCTGACTTGTCAAAACTATCTTTTCACTTATTTTCATCCTAAATTCTCGTTTGATCCATCGCTCAATCATCGACAATCTCTTCACAAGATATGATCTCTGATTAATCATGATCCACGCCAGCCACTTAGAGCCATTGTACATTGAATCGATTCATTCCAAATGAGCAATCAATATGGGTGCGCACAGTTGTAGATAAATTAATACCTCTTCCCTCCATTTCAAATTTGGTCACCGTTCTGAGTTTAGGAGTCATTGTTCTTGGTCTAACAGGTCCCCATGGGACATGAGGAGTGTTCTTGCGACCAGGGTGAGCTCCAGGAGGACGGGGGAGCACCCAAGGCAGAGCTCCAGCTACGTCTCTGCTCTCTGGTCTCCATCCAGGTAAGAGCTACATTTTTTTTCAGATAGCTTTTGGTTCCAGCTTTTCAATTATGCATTTAGTTTAGTTGATTGAGTTTTAGCCTATTAAGCTTATCCATAGTATGCCGGATCTCTGCTCTGGCAAACGTTTCCATCCGTGTCCAACCATTACTCGACCCACCAATCAACTTACTCTCTTCTTCGGTCGTTTCTTGATCATCCTGTGCATCTCACTCGCCCAGATCAGCCATTGATATGGCCTAACAGCCTCTAATTCCTTCAACACGTCGGAGGCACGACCATCCTATGCCATCCTCCTCCATTCCCACTGTTCACCGGCCAAGACAGTTTGCCCTTGACCATGCGTGCTTTCTGTGCAGGTCGCATGGACTACGGGCCCCTTTTGGGCTCAAATCAACCTGACCTGAAGCTCTCCAGGACATACTTCTTCTTCGAGCATCTAGGGGCCCATCGTTGGCCCTTGGACTTTTCTGATTAGCCTGGGACCCATCCCGGACTTGTGGGAATGTGCAAAGCCATCCAGTGATGCTCAAGAAGGTCGGAGGAGTGAGCAACACTCGATTCAAACTAGCCAGCGGTGAGTACCTCTGTTGTTCTTCCACCATCCTCGACAACCATCCGATCAAGATCACGTCCCCAGTCGAAGTAGGAGCCGTTGGATGTAGTGTGCCAAAATCGTCAGATCACCTCACACGATCTAATCTCATCCATCTACGATCGAAGGGGTATCGCCCGCTCCGATGATGCCACGTGTATTAATGAAGGAGGGTGAACCGTTGGATCTACACGTTAATAGGGTAATTTGCAACTTAGTCCAGCATTTTTGTATATTTCCTATTTAGTTCTGTTAATAATTTGTAATGTTTAAAATAAATTGGAAATACTGTGAATCGGTCCCTGTACTTTTTTTGATTGCATTTGTGTCTAGTCCAGCTCAGCTCGCGTGTCGTCCCACATGAGCTGGGAAAACTATAGGGGCGCCCCCGTGAATTTTTAAATCTGCTTTTAGTCCATTAAAATTAAATGTACGTGTATATTTTTAGGAAATATTGCCTCTGAGCGCCTGTTGTTTATTTTAATTGCAATTATGCCCCTACCAGTATATGAATTTTGGCGCTTGGATTTCATTTATTAAAAATAGCACCCTGGCTACTAAAATTATGCAAAAATAAGGTTAAATAACTAGAAGCATGTACTTTCACGTTGTAAATTTCTTTGCATTTTTAGGGTTTTTTAACCATTTATTAAAAATCATAAGACGCTCATTTTGGTATTGTCTAACTCATAAAATACAAAAAAATATAAAAATGTCTTGACAAATTCCAAAAAAAATATATATTGTCTATTTTACTATATTTTAACTCCAGACTAAAAATTACTAAAAATAAGAAAATGCCTAAAATTTTAAAACCCCTTAAAACCTTCACAAAAATTTATAAAATCAACTAAAACTCCAAAAATATGTTTTTCCTATTTTATAATCTCCTTTATATAGTTATTTATGTATTAAAATTAATTTGGGTCATTTTGGACTTTATTCGTTATTTTTAATATTCAAATCAATTTAGATTATTTATTAAATCCTTGATTTGGGATATTTTTTACTTTAAAAAATCCATAGAAATAAGCGAAAGTTCCAGAAAAATTTAAAGAATTAAAAATATTTATAAAACCCAAAAAAATTATTTGCTTCATTTTATTATATTTACTAGTATTTATAAATATATTACTCTATATGTATATATATAGCTTTATATATCCTATATATATGTATTTGAAAGAAAAAAATATAAAAAACTGAAAATATAAAAAAATTATTAATTATTAAATTGAAAACAAAAAATCTAAAAATAAAAAACCAACAAAAAGATATATATATATATATATATGATACATGGGATGGTTGTAAATTAATACTTGTTCACAAATAACAATGGGCTACCCATTCTACTCTCTGTGGTTGACCTCTACGTACTTACTTGTTATGCATATTGTAGTAGAGAATAATAAATTTTAAACCACTTTGTGATCTTCATTGTGTTTACTTAATTTGTGGTGTATTTGCTGACTAATTGGGATTTCGTGAGTAGTCGTCATAGCGACCGTGTCTCCACCTTGTGTGACACCATTCTAGACCCTCCCAAAATCTCGATTATCAGGAGGATGCTGACCATGAGGAGGATCAACATGATGTATTCCTTGATGATAAGAGAGAGGGGAGCGATGCAGATATAGTTGAAATGGACACATGCTAGTGAGACGATGATAACACACCAGACCATGTACATACTCCCCACGTAGATTTTTCTTCTCTCATTTTAGAGAGTTTGTACATACTTCTAAAACTCTTGATGCACACGCTGATTCTTTTGATGATGTGAATGAAAAGAATTTTTCATCCCTAAGATTATTCCTTTTCCCCATGCTTCATATGGAAAAGTAAAGAAAATGCCAAAAAGAAAGTTGTCACTACAGAAATTGATCATTTATTAAAAAATCACATTTTTCTGAATATTCTTGTTCATGACGCCTGGATCATTTTCCTACGCTCAAGAATCAGTTGAGGAACAAATGAAGACCATGTAGGAAAAAGAAATCACAAGTTTAGAAGCATGTATTGATAAGGAGACATCATGTGTTATTCAAAATACTCACTATGTCACATGAGATATTACAGATAGCACATTCCATCGTACTCTCTTAGATAATGGTTCCTCGATTATTTTTCTTCCATCTTCTTTGATTGATAAATTAAAGATAGGTCCTCTTTACAAATCACGAGCGATATTTCAGTTTGTAGATCGATCTATGAAGAGACCTAGAGTCATCTTGAGGAATATTATTATGGTCGTTCAGGGCTTACAGTTTCCAGTGTACTTTACTATCCTAGATATGGCGTGCCCTATGCGGTTACACCTTGCTCCAATCATTCTCGAGAGGCCTTCTTGCATACATTGAGAGCACTCTTTGATTATGATGTTGGGAGAGTATCACTCCATACATATAGTGGAGAGATACACATTGAGATGGTGAGAGGATGTAGCAGTCCCAGATCATAAGTATCATTTACTTTAGATTATACCAATCTTGCATATGATTGCCAACACATATATGAGACATAGTCTCTTGATCTTGAGAGCATTTATTTTGATACCCATGATATCCTACACAAGGATTGGGTAGATCACATGGTACCTAGTTCTTCAGATGACTGATCACATGCAGACACATAGATCACATCAGAACCAGATGAGCAGTCAGTAGCAGTAGAGATCTTAGTGTCACATATTGAGAGTACACGTATTCCAGCACAAGCGTCAGTTGATTACATTTCATAGATTATTCGATCTATTCAGCATAAAGAGTCGAATGGTGTAATGGATATACATATAGACACCTTCTGCAGTCCGACTCCAGAGACACGAGCTTTAGTACTATGCCACACGTAGCGTTCATTCACAGAGGGCTCTACTTGTTTGGCTAGGGATCACTACATACGAGTACAACAGACGATTCAGTATGACCCATGTTAAGATAATCTACATTGTAAATGACTTATGTGTACTCTTCCACTTTATTTCATCATTTATAGAGACCTGTGAGCCTTTTGGTTTTTGGAGTACACCACCACCTATATATTTTTCGTAGTCCCCAATTATCCCCATTTTTTGCTTATCTTTATATACATAGGATACCATATCCTATGTTTAAGGGGGGACCATTAGCCATTGATTCTCATTTTCGATTTTGTTATTTTTCTCTTATTTTCCTTTTTTTACACTAATCATTGGTCCCTAATTATTGGCCACATTTTTCTATACTTAGTATTCCTTATGCTCAGTATGGGGAGGATCGAGTGTTTTCATTGATTTCATTTTTATCTATTTCTTTTGTTCCTCCGTTTGTATATTCATTTTCATCAGTCACATCATTTTTGTCTTCCATTATACTTACAAGGATCTGATCGTAAGTATAGGGGGGTCAATTGACTTCCATTCTTTCTATTCCTTTTCACCCACTTTTACTTAGCATGAGTTATGTCCTCCTTTTTCTCTTTTCACGTTGTGAGGACATAGCACAAGCTACGAATAAGGGGTGCCTATATATTGTATATATACTTGCGTCCATAATTCGTACTTTTATATATTTTCTATATCTATAAAATCCATAAAAAGTGGGCAAGGGTTAATTTAAAATCCATTTATTTACTTATTTATTATAAAATCTTTGTAAATAAGTAAAATATTTGTAAATTCTTATTAAAATTCTTGATTTAAAATATATATTTAAATTATGTATTTAATATGTATAATACATATTTTGAAAATTCAATCTATTAAAATTTGTGTAAAATAATTTAATCTTTTAAAGTGTTTTATGTAAAAAATTTATAAAATACATTAGTTATTCAATTCAAATAAAATATTGGTCAATTATCTTGTCATATTCTTGTGTCTATACTTGTTTATAAAAAATTAAAAATCCATAAAAATACAAAGTCCTAAAATTCGTAAAATTTATAAAAATATTTAAAATCCATAAAAATGAGTAAAGTTCAGAAAATTTATTTCTTAAAAACATGGTTGCATTTGCCTTAGCATTTTTCGTAATAAATTTGATCTCTATAACTAGAGATTGGAATATTCTAAATGAAGGAGCTTGATTACGTCCTTTAACTTTCATTGTAAGGAGCCCAGTAAGGAACTGGAATTTAGAATCTTAAGGTTTATGACATAAATCTTTGTGTTCCATGAGACAATGTTTGAAAAGTCAACTTAAACTTGCCTAAGTAGAACACTTGGTGTCATCCGTTTAACTCTTCATCAGTGAACCAATTTTGGACACATGCACTTCGAACTTAGCTCAACTTGCATGGGGTTGCGAAGGCAAGTCTATTTTAATGGTGCATTTTCATCCTTGTCTAGTGGTGCAGATGTCTAAAAACATGATTTGGGGGTTGAAATAAAGCTTCGGATGAGGGAAGGATCTACTGGAACAATTTTTTTCGAGACCTCAAAACATGGATGGAAATAAAAGACTCTATAACTGTCGAGGCACAAAAAGATTGATGGAGTGCAAGCAACATTACAAAATCTACCTAAAAGAAGAAAACAACCAAATACCAAATATGACAATAATGGTCCAAGCTTACAAAAAGCTTGCACAACTTAGTGGAGACTTAGCTATACTGGTTGGGCTTTATAAGAAGATGCGACTACACTAGTCCCATTCAAGTTCTATTCACATTATTATAAATTCTCTCTCTACTCGATTGTGGACACAACACGACCCGTCCTTAGAAATAAATACCCCCTCCTATAGGAAAGAGTAGCTGGATGTGGAACCAATGAGAGTGTATTATTAGGATGGGTGGTTTCTTTGCTTTTAAGCAGGAAGAGTTAACACAATTCACACACAATACAAATTGAATTCAAGGTTGATAGAGTTAGCAATATGGATAACTGGATTTGAGTTGGGTATTGAGCTGAACCTAAATCAGGATTTGTGGAACTTGAGGAATGTTGAGATTAAAATCCTAATACTAGTTAAGGCTCTGAAAAAATGATGTTTTAGGCCCGACCAAGCTCTGTCCTTTGTAAGTCTCCTGAATTGGTTTAGGAAAACAAATTCATTTTAACTTTCATTCTTTTTTTCTTTTTTTAATAAGTGTTTGCTAAGGACTAGCAAATTCTACATATATGGGGTTGGTGAATCCATGATTCACTAATATTCTTTCTGCATTTTTTCTTAAAACCCTTAACAAAATGAATGTAAATATCCATTAATTTCAACTTCTTAAAAAATTTCATTCATGAATAAAAACAAGTTTTTATGCACTATCATGTAAATAAATAGAAGAATAAAAATAAAGAAAATAAAAAGAAGACAGATTGTGAATATGTATATATGTACAATATGACATATAAACTATAAACATAGTAGAAAGAGATATTTATATAACCTAACCCCCTAGACCAAGTCAACATGGATAGGTCGACAAAAAATAAGTAGGGGGAGATAAGGAAGAAAATCACAAAAGAAAGAATTATGTATACATTTTACACAATATTCATTCCATTAATTATCAAATAAATACCAAAACATCAAAGATTTAAATTAATTCATTTGAACATTTTTTTAACCAGACTCTTCTCCTATTTTTTCTAAAAATGTATAGAAAAATTTAAAAATATGTTAAAAATATTATCATGTATATATGCTAAGAAATCCAACTTTCACATTGTCAATTTCTCAACTTCTGAACATCTTAACTTTCTCATACAAACTTCAATTTCACTGTACTCACATTTAAAGTTCGTAAAATAATATTCTCTAATTAATGAAGGTGATTTCACTAAAATAAGAGTCCCCTTGAAAAAATCGATTTTGGAACCTGTTGACAACTAGGTTTCTAGGCTATTTATTTTTCTTTGAAAATATTATTTATAGTTTTAATGATTTTATTATTTCTAATTATTTCATTGATCTTGTATTTTATCCATTAATTATTTCAGAATTTTTTGACACTATTTTTTTAAATAATTCAAAAACTCTAATTTATAGATGAATTTGAACTGCGGACTATTTATCTATATTTATTTATATATTTAAATTACTTTTTAAAATATGTAAAAATTCACATATATCCAGTTTATTATTCTAACAAGTAATAAAATATAAAAATGATAAGATATTTATTAATCAATTCAATTAAAAATCAAAATAACATTTATTAAGTAAACTATATAATTATTTATGAATATAATATTTATATTTCATTAAATAATTTTTATTTATCAAAATAAATTATCCTGTAATTTAGGTATTTAAATTATCTACATTTTTCATTTTTATTCCTTTTTAAAATAACATTATTTACTATTTTATATCTAATTTATTAACCCATTTTATTTTCTCGGCACTATAGTGTGTCAGCACCACAACCATCTTCAACCTCCAAGAAGTTGATGGAGCTTTTGTTCCAACGCTCATTTTCCCTGCATTCATTCCATTCCCTAAATCTAATCCTACTAGTTGATTCTCTACATCTAACTACCATCTTACACGCCCAACCTTTGGTAACTATCTAATCTTCACCGATCTTCCTATAAAAATTCCCAAAGCTTGTTCAAAGCACATGCTTGACCCTTGTTGGCAGTGACATATCTTGGATAAGCACTCTACATATAGCTCAACTGAGATGAGGTGGAGGTGATAACCAAAATTTTGCGAGGGGTAAAAATAAATCTGTTAGTGTAGAGAACAACTCAAACAAATTTGATTAATCAAACAAAATTAACAAATGCTAAACCACAGTTTGTTTCACTACTTATTTATCCAGGTAAGTGTGCCTAGGTCGAACACAAGGAGGCAAAAAATCACACTCGTGAATTTTTTAGTAAAGAAATATTTTTTTGATATTTTTTGGTCCTTCTTCTATTTCCTTCTTGAAAGTGAGAAAACTCTTTTTGTGATTTTAAAAAATTTTAAAACTTTTTTTATTTTTATTTGTTATTTTTTTATATTTCAAAGGGATCTTTTTCAATCAATTTATCTAAAATATATTATGTGAAAATAATAGAGGACTAGTGTTACTATATAGAAGAGAAATTGACTCGAGCAGCAAGATCGAGAAAGAGAAGAAACCAAATCCAGACGGATTAATAGTTGAGAAAGAAATCCAAAATAAAACTTGCGAAGAAATTGTCAAAAAATACAAAATAAAATGTCAAAAATAATATGCTAGAAATAATGATCAGAGCTTGTCCGCACATGTCCAAGGTTTAAAGTAACAACGTAAAAAAATACAAGTGAAAAGAAATGGCCTTCATTCAATTAGGTCCCTGGTGAGGGACCTAATTACAAGAAAACTCTGAAATCCTTACAGTTAGGTCCCAGGTCAAGAACTTAAATGTAATAAAGAAATCTTCTAGAGGCGTGACTAAATTTCCTGAAGTTGCATGGACTTAAGATGCAATTTTTCAACCCTTTCAAATAGAATGGCAGAGATCAAAAGGCATGGGCGGATGTCGGTCGTTGGATGTGGACTTGTGTTGGCTATTTGGATTTTCTGGAGATGAGGTTATTCTTCCCAAAAAATAGAACAACGACGGTATTGTTCTTGATCAGTCTGTCTGTGCCAACGACGGGTGATCGGAGATGGGGCCGAAGAGGGTGTGCCTCACCCTCTCGAGCTCTCCCACTGTGAGAGAACTCTATGAAGAAGGCAAAGCTCCAATCTACAAGATCTGGAAGATAGAAGATGTTCTAGGGGTCGAACCCTAGAACTGGAGGTCGATGACAACCTGATGATATATATGACACTCACTTCACCATATCTTGATGCTGATGTTCTTTCCAGATTGGCATGATAATGAATCTCTAGCATAAAATTTCTACACGTTAAGGGGCTTACTCGATTCAAAGAAGAATCAGACAAAAAGTTAAGGTATCTTGCGGGTTATGATATGGTTCCAAAGAATGAATATTTCAAACTATATTTGGTCGAATTTACATGAAATTGGGGGTGGAATTTGATTTGTGATTCTAAGATGGTGATTAAGATATGCTAATGACATAGTTACTACCACTAATTTGGCTTGAAAATTGAAGAATTTCAAAAGGAATGAAGCTTGTACCTAGCACTAGAGGTATAAGACCTCATATGATAGCTCGATGGTAAGTACTTTTTGGAGCTACACAACGTTCGAGGCGTCGATTCATGGCCAGCCAATGCCTTGGAACGTCTCCCCGATCTCCAAGCTTCCATGCTGGGTGTCTAATCAAGATGACACGTGAACATAGTCTTGTGGACTCAAAGAATTAAGTCACATTGACATGAAAAGCCTTTATTTCAATTTCTATAAGGTTACTGTGAAATTAAGTGGATTAAGGTATAAACTTAGCCCTAATCTGGTTTTAACTTTTTATGAAGTTATGGAGAAGTTATATAAATTTTTTGAGTTTTGATTTTCTTTCAATTTATAGTTCTTTTTTAAGGGGTTAGTCAAATGAATATATCTAAAGGATTTGTATACATATTAACAATGGATTTTATACAAGTGTATAGAAGTTATATACAAGGGTTTTATTATCAACACTTATTACTTACGAGTTTTTCAAAACTAAATGAAAACAATTTTGCAAATATTTTATAAACATCTTTAAAAACATATTTTGCAAATAAATTTACAACCACTTTACAAAAAATTACAAACATTTTTTAAATATTTTTACAAACATTTACAAAGAAATATTTTTCCAAGGATTGAAAATCATATTACAAAGATTTTTCAAAAACATTTTACATGAATTTTTCAAAATCATTTGCAAAATATTTTCAAATCAGTTTCACAAACATTATCAAAAAAATATACATATTTATATTAATTTTTTAATCTTTTTATTTTGTATACCCTTCCCATTATATATTAGCCATATTATTAAAAATATCCGAAATTACGAGTTATGGCTAATGTATATATACCATATATACAACCCCCTATGCTTATCTCGAACTATGTCCTCATAGTGACCAAAGAGAAAAAAGGAACACTTAACTCCTACTAGGTATATGAAAGTACTATATTACAACGACTCAATCTAAGAATAAGAAGTCAATCATACCCCTATACTTAGGATCAATTAATCTTGAGTAAGTAAGACTATACACTAAGTAGGGATGACCAAGGACTAGAATGTATTAAATCAACGACTCATTTTGTCTCCCCCTATATTTAGGGTCGAATGTCCCTAGGTATAAACAAAATGTCAACAAGTTAGAATATAAGAGAGGGAATAAAATGGAAAACTCAATTCAGTCATCCCTGTATACTTAGGATTTAGTAATCCTAATTATAACACCGGTGAAAGAGATGAACAAATAAAATGGAAGCCTGAAAGAATTGAAAAAGAATGAAAAATAATAATCAAGAAAATATGTTTTTGATCATAACATTGTCTGAAACCTCTGTTGGTGAAGGGAGATGGTCGTCGAAAATCGAAGTGCGTAAATCGATATAAAACCGAGTGGTTGTGCACCAGATAGAGGACGGATCAATAATAGAATTTATATCCGGAACTCAAATAACAGAACA
This sequence comes from Ottelia alismoides, assembly GCA_037367405.1. Lineage (NCBI taxonomy): Eukaryota > Viridiplantae > Streptophyta > Magnoliopsida > Alismatales > Hydrocharitaceae > Ottelia > Ottelia alismoides. The sequence goes on along the minus strand of JAZKJV010009256.1, from coordinate 1,253,166 downwards.
CACATGAAATGTGTGAGTGTATAGTGAAGAGTCACGGGTCGAACACAGGGAGGCATGATGGGTACATGTCAAATTATCATTATAATGCAAAAGATCTGAGAAGTAAAGACATGAAAATGACTGCATTAAATGAGGGATCGAATACGAAAGATAATCTTTGTTAACAGAATACTTCTAGTCTCGGATAAAGTCTGAAATTGTGCGTATAATAGACAAAGGGCGGGCATGCAAACAAGGACAAGAAACGATAAATCACTTGTAGAAAAATAATGAAGGTTTCAGACCAATCTTCATATGATATGTTTGTAACCAATGGATGCCATAGGGAAGATAGACTGATAGATGCTTCTTTTGAATTTCTTGTACACACAAAGTCTTAAATTCCAAGTTTTCCTTCGAAGTTGTTGAGATATATTGTCTCGGCTACAGTTTCTTCAAGTGCCTTCCTTTCCGCCAAAATGTATCAGTTGAAATGCATTGGTGTACTCCTTCTCAGCCTATTTCCTTGCTTCATGCGTAACATAATTGCACGCAATTCCTGTAGACAAAAATAATGCACAAAGTAAACAGCAATATATAGAAACTAAACGACAACAAAGGCAGCTTATCAAACAAGGAAAAACAAAAAGATAAATGAGCAGAAGGTTTCAGGTTTGAGTTGTAGTGGACTGTGAGAGGCCAAAAAATCAACTCCATGTACGGCATCTATCCGAAGGTGGAGGCACATTTGGTGGCGTTGTAAACATAGCCCTAACTCCCCACGTATCCCTCGCTGCCAGGTCTGGCTCTATGGTTGTGCTTTTATCGTTGAGAATGTGTGCGATAGTCCCGGCACGATGGATGGCGGTTTCCCCATTTATGGTGTGCGCGATATCAAAGGGATTGAGATTTAGCGTGAAGTGTGTCCTCTGACTCGAAGATAATCACAGTCTTTATGGTTTTAGAATGTAATCAGGTCAAGGATAAGACAACGAGATCTTGGTATGATAGACCATGATCGGATTGCAACAACCCTTCCGTAAAGAGAGATCACAGGATAAGAAATATGAAATTGATCGGTTGTTGTTGTACTGGATGCCGAGTAGATTGACAGAATCAGATATAATTTCGCCATTAATCCAGTTAGCATATATAGAAATATGAACCCAGCAGTGAAATGCCAATCACGCATTAAGGATATTCTAAGACAATTATTGAGATTCCTATTCAGAATGCTAATTAATCGAAACTTGATTTCACGTGATTTGTTCTTTTTGCATGGAATGCACAGCAAATTAAGTGGGCCAAATGCCATGTCGCTGTAACATAAATGGAAAGGGAGGAGAGAGGGGGAGCTCTTTACGTGCATGGGACTGAAAGTATTTTAAGTCGTGTCGTGTATTCAAGTAATTGGGAATTTTGCATTAAAGTTCAAAGTATAGGTGAATATGTTGAAAAGGCCCTGAGATTCCGTGATATTTTGCAAATAGATATCGTGGGATGATGTGATTAAAGTAAAATGGGATAGAGTCATGTTGAGATAAGGTTGAGTATGATGAGAATAGTGAACGTAAATGGTCTCCAACCTCAATTCAAGTACAGCACCTGAAGCTGACTTCAACTGAGTGAAGTGCCCATCAAATCCTAATCCTGTGAAATTATGCTCAGATACTGACAGTCAACCGACAAATTAAATCAATGACAAGTGTAGTGAAAAGTACATAAACTCACCATGATACTTCTCAGGAAGATCTTATTTGGACCCTTTATTGTAATGAATCGTAGATTCATCACCCCCTTATGCTTGACTCTTGCTAGTCCCGAGCAAGACAATTTATTGAAAACCAAAACAACCAAAATGATGGAACTCTGATCTTCTGAGATTTTCCATTGAGTAAACCCATTTCATATTTCTCTACTTAGAAATAGATGTGATTTTGAATCTTGAACTAAGAGTGAGGATGATTTATTTACATATAGTAGGGTGATGGATTCTCTAAAGATGGATGTCGCTTAGGTCAAACAGCACCTGAGTATCAAATTGAACTTAGAATCCAATTGACATATGGATCCTCATCTGACATTATTTTAGACCATGATGAACGATATTGATCTACAACTTGAAGTCTCCCAATTGTCCAAGTGCTCGGTTCGTGTGCAAGCCCAGTATTCTCTTAGCACTGACACTAACTACGGGAGGTACAATTTCCCTTCCAAGTCGGATCACCCCCGTTAGCTTTATTAATGATTTGGTTGGAATTTGTGAGCTTTATTGAGTAGGGTTCGACCATCTGCGTTCGAGATACGCCAACTCTGGCCCTACTGATGCCCTTTATCCACCTGCTCCTGTGGATTTTTAAACAGCCTCGACTATTAGCACTAGTTTGCTGCCAATTCTGGCACTGCTCAGGAGTAGTGGAAGCATCTTTATTGTTAAAAGTAGAGCGTACTTACATTATGTGTGGAGGTACTTTAAAATACCTTCAATGTACAGATACTTTAGCTTTGCCAACTTAAAGATATAGCTGTTGGGGTCATGTTTCTTCCTTGTAAGGGCCCAACTCCCTAAGTATACGGGCCAAGAGTCATGGGTGGTAAGGGTTGAACACTTGTCTTTCTAGGATCCCTCAATTTGATAGAAGTGTCAAGTGTACTTGACAATGTTGTTCAGATGGTTTTATTCATGTCTAACAAGGGACTCAAGGTCATCTGGTTTCTAATCCAATTTATCTCTCGGGTAGTTAAGCTAAAGTAGCCTGAACGGCATAAGTTACATCAACCTCTTGAGTTTCCTATATAAAGGCGAGGCGGGGTCCTCAACACAAGTTCATGGTTCAAAATCTCATTACATGCTTGGGTAAAAAAATGATGATAGATGTGCCCAAATGGGAAATAAGATAGATCAAAATGAAAAGATTTTCTTTTTGCTCAAAGATAATGTTTTGGAAAAAAATTGAAAAATTTTGCAATTTTTTTGTTTTTTTGGTAAAACAAAACAAAAAAAACCGAAACAAGAGTTAGGAAGACTCGAGGAATCCTAACTACCCCCCTTATGCTTGAGATGTGACGTTTCCTCATGATGAACTATATGGAAGGTAAACACAAAAGAAGACTCAGAATGCAGATGAGGTAAGGTGGTTTGGAGATCCAAGGTTCCATGCAAACTTTGAAAGACTTTTTTTTTGAAAATATGCAAAAAACAAACTATGTACAAGGATGGACGAAGATGGGTGGAATTCTTTTTGGTGGATTTTTTCTTTTCTTTTTCTTTTCTTTTTTTTTCATTTTATGGAATTTTGGTGAAGAACAAAAGTGAATGGAGATATATACAAGTGAACGAGAGAAAAACATGAGAAGCGAGAGTTTGATGAAGAAGAAGGAAGAAGGGGGTGTTTGGATCACCCCCTTATGCTTATTTGTGACTTAGTACCAAGGGTCATAAGTTGGCATAAATGAGGTTCAGACACAACATGAAAAGCTGAACAGAAATGAAAAAGGATAACTATGGGGTGCCTCCCACAAAGCGCTGGATTTCACGCCCCCAGCTGGGCACATAGGTTAGAGGTACACTTTACCTCGAGTGTGTGTTGCATCCATATTGAATACCTCGCATTGTGGCTAGAGGTCTAATTTGGGAACCATGAAATTGAGTGGAGCACCCAGATGGATCTTAGTGTGGGTGGGAACAATCAGAAGAATGAAGGTGTGAATGAATTGTAGTTCAGGGATCACAAATGAAATGTATGGTATACATGATGGTAATGGAGAAGGGTGGACTTGACCGAACATCATGAAGAAGGTAACAGAGTTTTGCAAGATGGGATGGGGCTCCTCTATGGGTAGAATGAACTCTGTCTGTTCTGGTGAGTCATGATTGTAGTTGGGAAGATTGAGGACTTTCAGGATGTTCTTGGATCGAGTATGGTCAATTTGTGTTGTGGCATCCTCGAACATATGTGGTGGTGTATCTTTCTCTACCTTGAGATTTTGATCAATGTCCATAATGGTCAATATGTCATCCTCGAATTCTGAAATTTCCTTCGACCATTTGGGGCTTTCCTCAAAAATTGTATTATGCAGTAGATGTGAGGATGTATAAACAAATGATGTCTCTTTGTATGAGTGAGATTCTGAGAAAAGTAACTCAAGACAACGGTCTTCCCCCTCATGGGCCAAGCTGACATCTAGAAAAAAAGAACTCGTACCCGAATTATGTGATTTATCAAACCATGGTGGAACAGGCTTGGGAAGGAAATGATCATACCCAAATGGATTGGGGAAGTCCTCAATTTCACTCCAAAATGAATCAGGAGAGAGTGACTCGTCCTGATCTGTAACCGTCTTGATGATCAAGGGTAGTAAATGAGGGTTGGTCATCGTTGTTGGCAATTCTTCTTGATCAAGTTAATTTAGAAAAAGTTCAGAGATGTCATGTATGGGCTCGTCCATGCGAGATTTGGCATGAAGGACTTCTGACTCATGGTCAGGGGTACAAGGAGAGAAAGTGGAGGGGGATTGCTCGTCCCTAGAAGGAAGGTCAGGGGCAAGGTGGTAATTATGGTTTTTCTCATGATGGTTCAATTTTTGCTTATTTTGCGCATAATCACAATATTGGTCACTCGAGATGGATTGGAACTTCTTATCTGGGAGCTTATCTCTATCATAACTTTAGGCAAATTGGATTGGAATTTAGGGATCGAAGATGTAGGGGTGAGGTACTGTAAATATGACTCTTCAGCTTGTCTCATTTTGAAATCTAAAACCTCAAGTCGTTGATCAAATTCCTTAGGGCTTATACAGTCGCGTGAGGTTTGTTTGAGTATTCTGAGTTCACGAAGATCCCTAGTCATGGCTTCTATTTGAGCTTGGAGTTGGAGGCTGAATGGGTCGACCGTAGAGGTCTGAATTTTGCTCATAATCTTGATTTCCTTCATCTTAAATAGGGGAGGCAACAATGAGGTGGAACGATTGATAGAAAGTCCAAGATGGTTACACGCACCTCTCGCTCACCCATCAAGCAAACACACTAATAAAGTTCCAAACAATTTATGGGCTCTATTTTATGGTGACCACTTGAATTTAGTCCACTTTCAAATTATGAATTTTGTCAAGTTGATTAGGACCAATTCAAATAAGCGCAAATTTAGTGATCTTGATTCTTTAAGGGAAAAACCACAAAGATGCAAATGATGTGTGCATAGTTAGAGATACATACCTGGATCTGGCATCTACAATGCAATATGCTTCACAGAATTTTAAATCTAATCAGGCACATGAAATCCTAGAATGCTATGATCCTAGATACATCTAGCAATATGAGTGCACATAAGTATTTTTGGTGTTTTTTATTTTTTTTATTTTTTTTTATGTTTTTATGTTTATATATTTTTTTGAGAAAACCGCCCAGATTACAAAAAAGATAATTTAAATGCAGTCCAAAAATAAAACCTAAGTTATTACAAGAAATAATATGGAGGGGTTGAGAAGAGAAGAATGTCTAGTCTAAATTACAGATCAGCAGAAAAATATAAGGAATTTTAAATTAACTACGAGATAAAAATAGCAGTAGGAAAAAAATGATTCGTCAAATTGATGTGCGGTTCAAGATAGGTGTGCCTAGTGTAAATGGATAAAAAGTGGTCGCCAGGCGGTTGGACAGGCTTCTACTAGTCACTTCGCAGTCGAACTGAGTTTCCTTCGAGCGTCAGGTACCTGAAAAGAAGAGTGACGTCAGATTGACAAATCAAAGTGCAAAATAAAAGAAAAACAGACACATACACGTCGCCTCCTCGGCAACGGCGCCAAAAATTAATCGTTGAAAATCGAAGTGCGTAAATCGATATAAAACTGAGTCGTTGTGCACCAGATAGAGGACGAATCAATAATATAATTTATATCCGGAACTCAAATAACAGAACAGACATGAAATGTGTGAGTGTATAGTGAAGAGTCACGGGTCGAACACAGGGAGGCATGATGGGTACATGTCAAATTATCATTATAATGCAAAAGATCTGAGAAGTAAAGACATGGAAATGACTGCATTAAATGAGGGATCGGATATGAAAGATAATCTTTGTTAACAGAATACTTCTAGTCTCAGATAAAGTCTGAAATTGTGCGTATAATAGACAAAGGGCGGGCATGCAAACAAGGACCAGAAACGATAAATCACTTGTAGAAGAATAATGAAGGTTTTAGAACAATCTTCGTATGATGTGTTGGTAACCAATGGATGCCATAGGGAAGATTGATTGATAGATGCTTCTTTTGAATTTCTTGTACACACAGAGTCTTAAATTCCAAGTTGTCCTTCGAAGTTGTTGCGATATGTTGTCTCGGCTACAGTTTCTTCAAGTGCCTTCCTTTCCCCCAAAATGTATCAGTTGAAATGCATTGGTGTACTCCTTCTCAGCCTATTTCCTTGCTTCATGCGTAACATAATTGCAAGCAATTCCTGTAGACAAAATAATGCACAAAGTAAACAGCAATGTATAGAAACTAAATGACAACAAAGGGAGCTTATCAAACAAGGAAAAACAAAAAGATAAATGAGCAGAAGGTTTCAGGTTTGAGTTGCAGTGGACTGTGAGAAGCCAAGAAATCAACTCCATATACGGCATCTATCTGAAGGTGGAGGCACATTTGGTGGCGTTGTAAACATAGACCTAACTCCCCACGTATCCCTCGCTGCCAGGTCTGGCTCTATGGTTGTGCTTTCATCGTCGAGAATGTATGCGATAGTCCCGGCACGATGGATGGTCGTTTCCCCATTTATGACGTGCGCGATATCAAAGGGATTGAGATTTATCTTAAAGTGTGTCCTCTGACTCGGAGATAATCACATTCTTTATGGTTTTAGAATGTAATCGGGTCAAGGATAAGACAACGAGATCTTGGTATGATAGACCATGATCGGATCGCAACAACCCTTCCGTAAAGAGAGATCACAGGATAAGAAATACGAAATTGATTGGTTGTTGTTGTACTGGATGCCGAGTAGATTGACAGAATCAGATATAATTTCACCATTGATCTAGTTAGCAGATATAGAAATATGAACCCAGCAGTGAAATGCCAATCACGCATTAAGGATATTCTAAGACAATTGTCGAGATCCTATTCAGAATGCTAATTGATCGAAACTTGATTTCACGTGATTTGTTCTTTTTGCATGGAATGCACAGCAAATTAAGTGGGCCAAATGCCCTGTCGCTGTAATATAAATGGAAAGGGGAGGAGAGAGAGGGAGCTCTTTACGTGCATGGGATTGAAAGGATTTTAAGCCATGCCTTGTATTCAAGTAATTGGGAATTTTGCATTAAAGTTCAAAGAATAGGTGAATATGTTGAAAAGGCCCTGAGATTCCTTGATATTTTGCAAATAGATATCGTGGGATGATGTGATTAAAGTAAAATGGGATAGAGTCATGTTGAGATAAGGTTGAGTATGATGAGAATAGTAAACGTGAATGGTCTCAAACCTCAATTCAAGTACGGCACCTAAAGCTGACTTCAATTGAGTGAAGTGCCCATCAAATCCTAATCCTGTGAAATTATGCTCAGATACTGACAGTCAACCGACAAATTAAATCAATGACAAGTGTAGTGAAAACCACAGAAACTCACCATGATACTTCTCAGGAAGATCTTATTTGGACCCTTTATTGTAATGAATCGTAGATTCATTAGGAGATCATCTTGAAATGCCACATCCATTGAATCGACAACATATAGGAATGTATTACGCTCTAAATACGGCTTCAACTACTATCCATTGACTACACGCGGTTATGCATCAGATGGCAATTCAGATATCATGATTCTACCATTATAATGCACTGATTCTACCAATATCACGCACAATTTTCATTTAAAACAACCCAATCCACTTGCTCTTTAATTTTCCCAAGAATATTTTCAACTTTGCATCGAATAACCGCACCTTCTAACCATGCTCGAAAGTGTTTTGCTTGATTTGCTTGTCATATCATCTCTTGACTTTGTCCTTGTACATGAGGTTGTTATCGTATGCATAGTCTCTGAATTCCAAGTGTTTGTTCAGATCGATAATCCGATTCTGACAACTTTCTTGTGAGTCCAAATTACAGATGTTCAATGCCTATAGAGATCTGTGAATCAATTCTACGGCATGGCTTTCTATAAACAATGTGATAGGGAGACATACCCAATAGAGTCATGTAGGCAGTTTGATGAGCCCATATAATAGAATCAAGAAGTTGAGTCTAGCTCTTCTTATGCAGACATACAAGTTTTTATATAATTATCTTGATCGCCCTATTGGATAACTTGACCAAGCCAATGGATTGTGAGTTGTAAGGAGATGGGATATGATGATCAATGTCTTACTCATTCACAAATTTCTTGACTTCTCTATCAATGAAATGACTACCCCCCCCCATCTGAGATTAAGATCTTGGGGATTTCGAACCATGAGATAATTTGTCCTTGAGAAAGTGACAAATGATATGACAATCTACAGATCGGGCGGATAGCCTCCACCTATCAACTTACATAATCAACAGTAAGCATGATGTATTCATATCCATGAATGTTAGGAAATGGGCCTATAAATTTAATGACCCAAGCATCAAAAACATCAGATATTTTGATGAACTTGAGTGGCAATGACTCTTTGGAATTGATGGCAACTCCCAACTTTTGACATCAATGCAACCTTGCACATATGTTACGACATCCTTGAATAATGTGGGCAACCAAAGGCCACAATACAATACTTTTGATGTCATTCTTCTTGGAGAATGGTATCCTCTTGCTTCGAGCTTATGACTGTGCTCGAGGACACTGGTGTACTCCTCTCGAGGAATGCACCGGCGAAATGCAATCTACACCTTCCTTGAAAAGGTATTGATCTTCCCATTGGTAGAAATAAGTATTGAACAAATACTTATCCCTCTTTATTCGCATCCAAACATGTGGAACTTTACTAGAAATGGGATAGTTCACAACATCCACACACAAGGGGAGCGATGTGACACCCAAAATTGATTCGTCAGGAAAGGTTTCTGTGATCGACACACTACTCAATGGTGTCTCTATATATTCAATTCTTCATAAATGATATACTACCACATTCTTGACTCCAGGTTTATCTCTTATTTCAAAATTAAATTCATGGAGTAGAAGGATCAAACGGAACAAATGCAACATGGCATCCTTCTTCTCTTGTATGTACCATATGGTAGAATGGTCAATATAAATAATAACTTTAGAACCAAGAAGATGCGCATGAAACTTCTTGAGGGAGAAAACCACTGCCAACAACTCTTTATCTATAACAGTGTAATTCTTTCGGGCATCATCTAATGTTCTATTAGCATAATTAATTTCACAGGGTAATTGATGAATCTCTGATTTATCATCACTATACTCCTTAATTATCCGCTGAGCATGAAAAATTCAATAAAAATCACCAATAATACGCTTTCATTAGCAATTGACCCTCTTTTTGTAAATAACCTTAATTACTATATAAAAGTAACCCCATTTTATTTCATTTATTTATTCGTTTTTTATTTCCTATTAAAAAATCCAAAAAAGTAGGTTAAATATTGTTGGTATTTATATTGGTTTTGAAAAGAAATTAAAAAAGACAAAAAATCACAAAACAATTAAAAGGTAGTGTTTTTATCTGTTTCAAATACTCTCAAAATTTTGCATTGTTTATTTATTCTATTTTGACTTTTTATCCAATAAAAAATTGTATATCTCCTCGAGATCTACAACTTTCATATTTTGACTTTTTGCTAATTCTTATTCCCTTTATTTCTTTTGCATTTTCTCCTTATTTTCCATCTTCTGAATAAATTGATTGGGGAACGAGGCACTCTCTGGAGCTACCATGCAGCCCCTTTTCTTTATGCGCCACGTGCCCTCTCCGTAGTAATCTGATCCTCTTGCCCTGCTCCATCTCAGTCTCTCATCTCCGCTTCTCTCCCATCCCTTTGATCACCTTCCCCTGGTGCGATCTCAACAATTCCTTCATGCCTTAACCCCAGCTGATGGATGACAATCCCTCCAATGGCTTGGAGCCCTCCACATCACCTTTTCCTTCGTAGACGTACAGTCAAACCCATGACTTCATATCAGTCATTCCTCAGAATTTCTCCCACCACCCTTAGATCAGATGATCAGATCTGTGCCCACCCACTCGATTGCGCCTTCTTCTGGGGCCATTCTATAACAAGATCCAACAGCCCCGGACCCATCATCCAGCTCCGGCAACCCTCCTCTCTCTCACGTTCCCCATGTGCCCAATGTCTTTCCACCGTGTATACTCTTCGAAGCCAACCTCGCGTCGCCATCACTCCCTTCCTACTTGCCCAACCATCACTCTCTCTTAATCCACGCCATATGAAAATGAATCAGCTATTACAAACTCACTCTCCACCATGGTGTAACGATCAATCGTCCACCTTAAATACCACTACTTCATCTACTGCCCTAGTTGTCCACCACTACACGGAGGTCCTCCTTAGATCTCTCCTCCTCCCCGTGACCGGGGGGAAGGATTGAGCTTCGACGATAGGATGCACCCCCGCCACCATTTGAGCACCATGCTCTAGCTGAGCATGTCGTACGATAACCTAGAGCTCCCCAGGAGCTTAGCACAAGCCTCCTCCTCCACTACAATTCCTCCTCTAGTTAGGGAAGTTTTCCCCTCTTTTTTCACTAATTTTTTTATTATTTTTGTAGATGCACACACACACACACCCTTGACCAATTCACCTTTACTCAACAATCACCACACCTCACCCATCTTTGCCAACCACCATGTTCACCTCTTCCCTTACTCCATGACCATATCCACTCTAGGTCATCTTATCCATTGGAGGCAGAGGAGATCTCGCTCCAGGGTCCACCTACTTCGCCCCTAAGCCCTCCACCCACTACACACCGCTTCGACTATGCAGATCTGACCCTCTTGTTGGTAAATCCATCAATAACCAAAGCTTCCATCCTTACTTCGTTCTAGATCCTCCACAACGATGAAGGTGCATCGCCCAGTCCCTTCAGGCCACCCGCAACACCCTTTTCCAACCAGCAGCTTCATCGACCTTCCGTGAGCTTCCCCGACCATTCATGCATGAGCTTGAACTCAAAGGGGCTATAGGGGGCTCCATAGAGCCCCACCTTCATCTCTGCACCTGAAGATGACGTGGCATAGCCAAATGCTACAAGTCTCGTCCAATCATTCTGATCGTACAACCTTCATTTCGTGTAAGCCTCAGTCCCGCTCCAGGAGGCTTGGTTGAACCGAAGCTTAGGATGAAGCATCGTGGCGCTTCATATGTCTGAACTTGCACTGACCCTCACCGCCTCCAAAGCCGAGCCCCCGTGTGTGCGATGCATGTGCTGGCTAGGCATGCCCTTCCAGTTCCTCCAATTTGTGAAGAAGTCATGCCCAGACTTGTGTGCCTTATGTATTACGCCTAGGTAATTTACAAAGGACCTCCGCCAGTTTCTCAAGATTGCATACATGACCTTGACATGGACCTAGTATGCATATTTATCTTTTATTCTTCTTGTTTTTATTACAATTATGCCCTTTCAATCTTTTACTCAAAACTTGAGCATATGAACTCCAAATTCATTATTTCAATTTCATTTTACTAGTAATTTGATGCTCTTTATATTGGCATATTATTTATCTGATTTGACACATAATTTAACTTGTAAAATTTTAAATGATTCAAGTGTCATATGCTTGTAATTTATATGCCATTAATTATTATTGTGTCTTAATTGGTATCGAAATCGTCTCACTTTTGATTGCTCATTTATTGGACTATTTTTAAGGGCATATTTTTGTTTGCATCATCATACAACATTGCATATTATCTTGCATCATTTTAAATTAGTAGAAACCAAACAAAAATAGCATAAGCTACCGTATGCATTACATGGCATTTAATATTGCATCACATTTGATCAGCATAAAACTTAAAAAAATGCATGTTATGTGTTCATGATATATTGCATTGTAACACATCCTGCTAAACTTTTAAGTGATTAAAAATCATTAAAAATGTACTATATTTTCATGCATATTGATCATTGTATCTTTGTCTTACATGCTTGTCTTTGTCTGATTATTTTATGCAGCATGGTCTGCATAGTTCATGTGCATCTGTCTGCATTGAGAAGACATAGAATAAGAATATAGTCTCTCATTTTAATCATTAATTTCTGATTTATCGACAAGGGGCTCATGTCCCTATGTTCGACCTTGGTATGATTACCGAGTAAAAATTAATTGCATCATATTCAAGTTTACGGTTGATTCTATGTAGATCCAAACTTACCTCCTATGCTACGATAAAAGTGACTTATTAAAGTGGCGATTTTATGAATCATCAGATGGCGTTGTTGTCAGGGATATAGGTCATCCTTGTTGTATTTTTTGGATTTTAATGCATTAATTTGAGTTTATTATTTTCAAATATTTAGGTCTTCTTGTTGTTATTTTTTGCATCATTTATTGTAATGAACTTTCTTGAGATATTTTTGGATGTTTTTATTTTATGGTAGGACCCATAGAGATGGAGGAATCTTGATTGATATGGAGGCTTGGAGTTGGGAGCTCCCACTATGAGAAGCTGCAGAAGAAAGTCCAAGGAAATCAAGAAGTTTTAATTAGCATTTTGTGCCTTCATTTTTTTATAAACTTATAATAATTGCATTTCCTACAGTCCTCATTCGAGGTTTTGTATGTGTACATGGATTGGACATTGCATGTGTTGTGCGGAGCATGTTTCACCACTATCCAGGTGGGGCTTCACTTGAGTATTTGAACCTAGGGTTAGGAATGTAGCTCTCTAAACTTCCCTTTCAAATAACATGTCCTTCATTCGTAGGTTAGGATACACATAAATAAGGATCAAGGAGAATTCACTTCTTCTCCTTGATTCATTGAGGCACACATAAACATAGATCAATTTAGCTAAAATTAACTCACATTCTTTCCGCTAATAGTATCATGTTTAGGGTGTGCCTTCCTTGACTTGCATGAATATAATGTTAAAATTTCAATACAGTCTTGTGTGTGCATGGAGAATGCTGGAGACACTGTGTGTTTCTCTCTCAAGCTGCATCATGGATTTCGTGAATGCATCGGTTTCTCTCAATTTTCCTCTTGATTTATCACATACGATATTGAAGAAAATTGGGAATGGTTGTTAGATGATGAATTCTTAATATGTGCTCACATAATATAGTGATAACCTAAAGCATAAAATTGGGAAAGTTAATGCAAGTTAATAAAAATATAATGTAATAGAATGAACCGTTGATTATGGGTAAGCAATACCCACATTATACGAAGATTTTAATTGAATGTTGAAAGGTGAGGATGTATCCCTAGGATAGCACCCAAAACCTATCTTAAAGCTCTGCATAATGGACTCAAATTTTGGATGATCACTAACTAAAACAGACAAGATAAATCGAGCTGAACCTTTACGTCCCGCGTGTGTGAAGTTGATGAAATTATGGGTGTCATTACCTGATTGGTTGAGACTGAATGTGCTTATTCACCCTACCCTCCCATAATCCTAGATGTTCAATCCCCATCTCCGCAGATTCAATCATTCTTTTGTAAATCCACTCCCCTTCTTACCCTAACTAATACCTCGATTTCCCATCATTTATTCTTCATCCAGATACTTAGGCTACTCTTTAGCCTAAGTATAGGGGAAACCTTGCACATTCTCTGAGTATTCACCTCGGGTCCCTCTATCCATATTGCATACTCTCTACTTGGGCTCTCAGCCTATGTATAAGGGGGACCCAGGCACCTGTCACCTTTGTTTGGGGATATGTCACTGAAATGGTATGAGAGATGTGCGAATTCCTAACATCCGATCTTGGAGGGCATGCAGTGTCCGACAAGTCGGACCCGACAATCATTGTATCCTAATTAGGTTTTTATGTATTTTTGTGGGTATTTAAATAATTTTCTCTTTTTATGATTTTTTTATTTATAATTTTTTGGATTTTAATTTTACAAATATTTTGAAATATAAAATATTATAATAATTTATAATAATATAGATATATGTGAGAGAGATATATAAAGAGATATAAAGAAGAGTTTTTTGGAGTTTTTAAATGTATCATATAAAGTCAAAATAAATCAAATAAAATATTTTTGGGTTTTCTATATACTTCTCTATTTAGGGTATGTTTATGATATTTTAATCCTTTTTATGGACTTTTAAAAATCAAAATACACAAAATAAAAGAAATATAAAATAGAGAAACTTCAGAAGGGCTTAAAAATATCTATCAAGTTATAATGGCTTTAGAACACATTTTTCTTATTTTTTCTACAAACTTTTATGATTTTTAAGTTTTATAATTTTGCAATTTTTAGCTATTTGTTTTGTATTTTTTTAAGAATTTTGGATATGTGATAGCAGATAATAAATTACAGTTACAATATTTATTTGATGATTTTTAGAATTATATTTTAATTTCATGTTTTTTGTAAGTCAAAACGGCAAAATGTAGCTAGTTTTTGAAATTTTATAAATAGAAAAAATTAATAAATACCTTAATAGAAATATATGTAATGGAATAACTTATAAGGTATTTTATATAATTTTACTACACTTTTTGATGTTAAGTTTCTAATTAAACTGATTAAAATAAAGGAAAAAATAAAGCAAGAAAGAGGGACTATTTGGCAATAAATAAAACCTTAAGCATGAATTTATAACAAATACAACAAGTCCAGGGGCCTAACAACAAGAAACCCCTTTAAATTCAGATTTAAATAACACTTGAAGAGGACAGCTATGTAATAAAATAAATGTCCATGACATTTCATGCAAATATCCCAATAAATTATGGCTTTAATTTGAACTAGAAGGGACTTATTAGCAATGTTTAAGAAGTATTCACGCTCTTCAAAACATTCACAACATCTCAACGGTGATTCTTGCAAAAATTACATATTAAATCATTAAACAAATTAGTGATAGGGGATGAACTGCAATTACTTAAAAGGTTATCATCATTTCATAACAGTTTCAATAAAGTTCAAGGTATAACATGCACAAATCCCTAATATGTCAGCTGACGTGGAATGGACTGTAGAGAAATTAACAGAAAGCTTGAGGTTCATGATGCAAAATATATAGAAATGAAAATACTATTGTAAATATTTACAAGACCAGACAAAAAATGCAAAAAATAAGGGGGCTAGATATGCAAAGGTACCCCATCTGCATGCTAACGGGCATCGCTCATTGAGTCACTCAAACGGATCAATGACCCTGATGGCTTGATATTGTTTCTCTCCTATGCGGCTGAGTTCCGATCCTCATATGGATCTAACGGTCCTAGCGCTCCATCATCATGCGACTCTAATCAAAACTACCAAGTGCCTAAGATCAGACGACAACCAAGCCTCCGGGAAGAACTAGGTAGAGCACTCGGCTGGAGCTGCTTCGATCTGAAGAATCTCCTTGCTTCATGCTTCTCTCGAGTAGTTGATTGCTTGAGAAGGTTGCCACCGTGATTCTGTCACTGCTGAGAGTCAAAGGGAGTCTAGGACCTAGTGATGGGGTCTTGGAGGTCAAAGAAGTTGGGCACCCTTGAGTACCTTTGTTTGAACAGCAGCCCCCCAGATGGGGTTTTTATCTCCTACAACATGCACGATTATCATAGTGACTCCAAGACAAAGCCTTAGAGCCCGAAAAGAAGCAGAAAGGACATGGGCAAAGCAAGGAAGAGGCCCTCGGATGAGGGGCGAAGCAGTGACTTGGGGGACCCGATTAAGAAGGAATCAATGTGCGTGAGGTAATCAAGAAGATGGAGAAGCGATAGAGGAGTCTGATGGAGGTGACACGACGACAGAGGATAGTTGGAACAACAGAGAACAAGGTCGGAGCTGAGAGCTCCAGTGATTGGAATTTTTTTGGATTTTGGATAATATAAACAAATCAAACAAAACTAAGAAAAAAGCTACGCTACTCAATCTAAGGAACAAAAAATGCTAGGAAATTAGAAGCTCACCATCTTGATGGAGCTAGGAGCAGGCATCGCATGGAAGGTGCTCCGGCGATTTGTATCATACTCCTCCTTCCTTTTCTATGCCACAAAATGTGATGTGCAGCCTCTTGTCATGAGGGCAAAGGTCAGAGATGGGTTATGGGGGTTACGAGCTGCGGAAAGGGGATTAAATGGAACTAAGGAGGATATGGGGTATATAAACATGCGTAAAAAAAGCGAAAAGAAACTTAGGATTTTGCTCAAATAATCTATCAACAAATAAAACAAAATGGCCTGTGTGAAAGAGCATGATCTGATCATCAAAAGAACAAAACAGATCAGGGCTAAAATAAAAAGGAAACGGTGCAAAATTACATAGAAAAAGATCGACCAACAACATCTGACAATAACATAGGTTAGGGGGACTGTTGACCTAGGGTGAACATTCCAAGGTCGCTTATTAGTCAAGCAGAGCGCCATGTATACCAGTACACAACAAACAAGAGAAATAAATGAAAGAATAATAAAATTAAAATATAAAATGATTTAATTTTATAAAACTTAAAACATGAAATAGGTTACATAATTAGTAAGCTATTTTTTTGGTGATTTGTATTTATTTGTCCCATTTTAATTTTTAAATGTAATCTATAATTATAAATATAGATATAAACCCTCTTTATTTTTATTTTGTGATTTAAAATTTATTATTTTGTATATATAATTTTAATATTTACAATATATTTAAATATATATATTTTTTGGATTTTTCTGAAGTAATTTATGTCATTTAATAAATACATATACAATTATTATAAGTAATTGATAGATATATTTACCTATGTAGTAAAGTACATAATTTATTTTAGATTATTTTTAATGATTTTTATTTTGGTTTTTTATGTACATCTATTTTAATTATTATTTACATTTTTATAGAAATATAAGAAACATAAAATTATAAATAATAAATAATTTTATTATTTTATATAGGTATGTTGTATAATGAGGGCCCAAAAGCCAACTTCTGCAACTTTACTACAAATTAAATGAAACCACCTTCCTTAAATAGCTTATTAAAAGTAAATACAAATAAAGGTGATTTTGGTGCATTTTCAGACAGTAGGGAGAAGATACAAGTCTAAGAAGTTTTCTTTACGGATTTTTATTCTATATGTCCTGGGCATACTGTGCATTATTTTTATATGAAAGAAATTTTATATTTTTATTTACATTTTTATCTACAAGATTCATGTTTAGAGTTTATTGATTTGATGTATGAATAATAAATCATAAAAGGTATCCCAAAATTAAATATATTGACAAGAAAATTAGGGTTTTTATTGCTCGTTTTTATGTGATTTTTCTGCCCTATCTCCACCTACTTTGTCCCTTATCGACCATGTCAAGGTTTGACTTGGTCTCGGGGCTCAGGGTCAGTCAGTGTCTAGAAAACATCCTTTAATTTTCATGTATTTTATTTATTTCCTTGATTTAGGATTTTAATACATGTATTTACATATAATATAGAGGTCAATGTACATGTGTTATTAAAGGCTAAAATGAATAGATGTACATGAATGGCAATTCATCACTGCCCTATACTTGGTTAGCTATTCCCTACAAACACTTATGATAGAAAGTACATGAAAAAGAAGAAAAAGAAAAGGAAAAGAAAGAACTTATAATAATAATGACACTTAAACTTATCTTCATACAATCAAAGTTTGAAGCTTATTTAGACCTTTGGATTTTTAGTATATCAGAAAGATAATAGAAATAGGATTTAAAACCTAGCAGCCCATATGAACCACAATCCTCTATTCGGAATCCTCAATAATCAGATCAGAACATGTCTCTTCATACGCAAAATCTTATGACTATAAATCTTTCTTGTACAATGTCACTGATATGTAGCTCCTCTTGGCTGAAGTAGTAAAAGAAAGTCTTCTCCAACATGTTCACCCTAATTCCCCAATCTAGCAACTCCTTCCTCGAGAAGCGGGGTATTGTCTTATAAGTTCAAGTGCAACAAACTCAAGAAGAGGAGGTGAAGAAGAGAATGGATGGTAGCTAGTGTAGCTACCTATCTTTGGATGCTTGACCAATGTAGCCAAGCCATCTAGCTGCAAGCTCACATGAATACTTTTATTTTGAAGCATAAGCTTGCTTATTGAATACATTTTCCGATGGGAAATAATTTTTCCTTCTGTATTTGCCCGTCTATTCTATTTCAAGTTTTTCATTTTGCGTTTTTTTGTATACTATGTACAACATCATTTACATAAGGACTTTTTCCTCTTGAGCTAGTAGAATATCCCTCTTTTGAAGCTTTATTGCAACCCACGACATTATGTAGATCTCATCGCTACTGGATAGAGTTGGGGTAAAATGGAAACAGATTTGTGACTTCTGATGTTTCCATTGGCTTATGCCTCATGCTAGCAAATTGAGCCCTCTACCACTTCAACTAAGATTAGCAAAGTGCAAGTGCAGGTGTGCAAGATAGGTCACTGTCTAAAATGTCATGTGTTTGTCTCAAGATATTCTACTTAGGCATACCAAGACGACATGTGAACATAGTCTTATGATCTTAAACAATCACATCAAGCTGACCTGAGAAGCCTCATATCTAGTTCCTATAAGGTTCCTATGAATTTATGCATAGTAAGGTCATAATCAAGCTCCAATCTTCAGATTCTACTTAGACCCATTCAATAGTTAATATCATTCAGAAAAATGCAAATGCTATGTATGATGCAAAAAAATCTTTTTCTGAAACATTTTCTAGTTTTTAACTTTTTATGGGCTTATGAAAAAGTTTGTAGATTTTGGTGTTTTTTCAAAGACATTTTGTAAATTTTTATGAGTTTTAGACTTTGCAAATTTTTAAGGATTTTTGAATATTTTAATGCAAGAAATATGTGCAGTTATTTACACGGGAGTGCATTAATATTTATAAGAGTTAGTTGCATACTCATATAGGATTTTATGAATAGTCCTATAAGAATTATATTTGAAGAATTATTTGAAGTATTTTTTTCAAAAATTTTAAACACAATCCTCAAAATATTTTGAAAAGTGTTTTTACAACATTTTACAGACACTTTGAATACTTCTTTTACCAATAATTTGATAATAATTTATACAACATTTACAATGATTAGAAAATCATTTTGCAAAGCTTTTTCAAATAGTATATATAGTTTTTTTCGAAAATATTTTTGGAACCATTTTCCAAACCATTTGCAAATAGATTTTCCAAGCATTTTTTTGAAACAAATGAAAGAAATTTTTACCATCAAAACATTTTTACAAAGGTTTGAAAACATTTTACAAAAAGTTTTTCAAACGGTTTCAACAGATATTTTTCATACATTTTGCAACCATTTTTCAAATCATTTACCAATCATTTCTAACCTGATTTATTGATTAGTATCTACAAAGAAATTTTATATGTTTTAGTACAAATTTATTATTTTAGCCATATTATCTAAAATACCCAGGTACGAATTATGGCTAAAGTACATACATCGTATAGACGAACCCCTATACTTAGCTTGAGTTATGTCCTCATAGATCGAAAAGAAAAGGAAGACATAACACATACTAAATATAGAAAAGCCTATGCTACAACAACTAAAGAATAATAGAATAAGAAGTCAACTGCCCTCCCTATACTTAGGATCAATTAATCCTAAGTATAGCAGGCTATACACCAAGCAGGGATGGGCAAGGGTTTGAATATACGAAATCAACGACTCAACTTTTCTCCCCATATACTTAAGGTGAAATAACCCTAAGTATAGAGACAATATCAACAAGTTAGGAGACAAGCAAGGAGAAAAAATGAACACTAGACACACTCACCCCCCTACACTTAGGAAAAAGTCATCCTAAGCATAGCATTAATGGAAGGGATGAGTGCATAAATGGAGGAAGGAATGAAAGGAAAAGGAGAAGAAAAAGAGAAAGAATGGAAATGAAGGAATATTTTTGTGCTAAAAATCAAAATACTATATTTTTGTGCTAAAAATCGAAATACTATGACTGTAAATTTTCTTCTTGAAATACTACACATCTGAGTCAACCACGGACAAGAATGTATCATGATCTATGTATGGCTTCAACAACTGTCTGAAGACTAAGACTACCTATGCGTTAGTTGACAACTTAGATATGAGAATGATGTCATTGTCACAAATTGTCTTCACCAGAAATGGCCATATCCACTTGCTCTTAATTTTCCCGGTAAAAGCTTCAATTTTACATCGAACAACCAAACCTTTTGACCTGGCTCAAAAGACTTTTTCCTGATATGCTTGTCATGCCATCTTGACTTCCTCCATCTAAATCAAGCTATTATCATATGCATAATCTTCGAATTCCAGGAGTCTATTTAGATCAATCTTGTAGTTCTGACCACTGAGATGTGAGTCCAAATTATATATATTAACTGCCCAAAATGATTTATGAATTAACTCAACTGACAGATGGCACGGCTTTCCATAAACAAGCTGGTAGAGAGACATACCCAATGGAGTCTTGTAGGTGGTTCGATAAGCCCACAAATCAATATCAAGAAGTGAAGACCAGTTTTTCCTATCCGATCGTACATGTTTCAGCAGAATAGTCACGATCCCTCTTTTGGATATCATAGCCAAACCATTTGATTGAAGGTAATAAGGATGTGACACAGTGTTCAATGGCTTACTCCTTCATAATCTTTCTAACATCCTTGTTTACAAAATGGTTACCCATATCCAATATAAGAATTTTAGGTATCCTGAAGTGCGTAATAATGTTGTCCTTAAGAAAGAGGTAAATAGTACAACTATCAGCAGAATGAGTGGGGATAACCTCTACCCACCAACTCACATAATCTATGGCAAGAAAGATGTATTCAAATCCTCAACCGCTAGGAAAAGGGCCCATAAAGTCAATTCCCCAAGCATCAAATATGTTTGAAATTTAGATGAACTTGAGTCGTATCAAATATTTGGAACTAATGGTACCTCCTAATTTTTTTTCAGGTTGTGCAACCTTTCACATATGTTGCGGCATCCTTGATTGTGTTGGCCACCAGAGGCCGCACTCTAATACTTTCACTACCGTTCAATGTCCAGAATGGTGTCCTCCTACTTCTAGCTTATGATAGTGCTAGAGGATACTAGTGTACTCCTCCTGAGAAATGCAATGTCACCAAATGCAATTTGCACCTTCCCTGTAAAAGTATAGGTCCTCCCATTGGTAAAATTGGATGTCGGACAGAATTTTGTCCTTCCTGCCACATGTACAGTCTTGTGGAACTTTCTCGTTCATGAGATAGTTCACAATCTTAGAATACCATGGGAGAGAACTGATACTCAATATCGATTCATCATGAAAGGTCTCAGTGATAGGTACAGTGCTCAAGGGAGCCTCTGAACTTTCTAGTCTGGAAAAATGGTCTACTATCACATTCTTAACTACAGGTTTATCTCATATTTCCAAATCAAATTCCTGGAGTAGAAGGATCCAATGAAGCAGTCCTGATTTGGCATATTTCTTGACTTATAGATTGAGAATAGCAGAGTGATCAGTGTAGACAATGATTTTGAACCCAAGATATGTGATCTGAACTTCTCAAGGGCGGACACAATGACTAACAGTTCTTTCTCTATTGCAATGTAGTTTCTCCGGGTGTCATCTAGGATTCTGTTGCCATAGTGTATAGCAAATAGAACTTCATCTTTGAGATGTCCCAAAACCTCAACAATGGCAAATTTAGAAGTGTTTGTCATGATCTTGAATGGGAGAGACCAATCAGGATGCTTAAGTATGGGTGCTTGAGTAACAAAATTCTTTAAGGTGTTTAAAGAAAGGAGAAGTTTTTCCTCGACTATAAACTCAATATCCTTGCTCTGAAGCTCGATAAGTGGTTGGGAAATCCTACTGAAGTCTCGGATAAATCGCCTGTAGAATCTCACATGCCCCAGAAAAGACCTCAGCTGCTTTAGTGTTCTAAGTGGCTCAAGATTTGCAATGATATCCACCTTGGTCGAGTCGATCTCCATGCCTCTTTCGGCGATGACATGGCCAAACACAGTCCCATATGTAACCATGAAGTGGTTCTTTTCCCAAGAGAGCACAGTTTACTTCACAACATCCCTTAAGCACTCAGTCTATGTGCATCAGGCATTAATCGATATCATCACCATAGAACGAGAAATCATCCATGAATACTTCTATAAAACTATCTATCATGTCAGAGAACACATCCAACATATACATTTGAATTGTAGCGGGAGTGTTAAACAATCCAAAGGGCATCCATCGAAAGGCAAAGGTGCCAGACATGCTAGTAAATGTAGTCTTCTCCTGATCCTTAGGGGCGATTGCCACTTAGTTATAACCAGAGTACCCATCAAAGAAATAAAAGAATGCTTTACATGCCAATCTTTCAACGATTTGGTCAATAAAGGGCAAAGGAAAGTGATCTTTCTTAGTCATTGAGTTCAGGCACTGGTAATCTACGCAGACACACCATGGCATAGGTACTCGGGTTGAGATCTACTCTCCTTTCTCATTTGTAATCATGATGATCTCGGTTTCTTAAGAACCATATGCAATGGGATAACCCATTTAGAATAGGAGATGGGAAAGATAAAGCATGCCTCACACTATTTCATTATCTCTTTCATGACAACTTCCCAGAGATTAGGATTTAGACTCTGCTGAAATTCATGGGATGGTTTGTTGTCATCCTCTAAGTACATATGACGGGAACAGGAGGTCAGATTTATCATCCGGAGAATTGAATTATTCTAACCAAGGGCCTTGATGTTTTTTCTCTATAACATCTAGCACACAAGATTCTTGATCAATGATCAATCGTGAACTGATGATGATCGGATACTATTCGGGATGACCTGTAAGGAAGGCATACTTAAGATTTGTTGGAAGTAGCTTCAACTCAGGTGGAATCAGATAAGACTTCTTGATCACTTTTGAAACTGTACTTGCTTCTAATGAATGTTGCGTTAGTGATTTGGGATCCACCTCGGTCACTCTAGGCTCAGAAAGTGCAACACTGAACATATCTGCAATAATTTCCTCTTTATCGATATGGGATGAATATTATTGGAATAGAATGGATCAACTCTTTAGATTCTACCCCATCAGTGGTAACGGAGAAAAAAATCAATAGTTCTTTCAAGGTTTTCATCGGGAAAGAAGAATTCCTCAGTCTTGGTTGTAGTCCACAAAGCATATAAATCTCCGGGTCCTCAAGTATGCCATAGTCGGCAGCATGAACATGCATCCTTTTCTCCGATGTGCTATCAAGCTTCTTTGGCTCTGCACACATCTCTAATGTCACCTTGTTGAAGTGGAAGAGAAAGGTGATCTTTCCAAATCCATAACCAGTTACAGCCTTGGCCCTTCGGAGGAACGGCCGACCAAGTATGATCTATGTCTAGAGTAATGGTATTGAGGAATCAGGACATTGAAGCCCACTAGGAATTTCATACCTTGGACCGTTATTATAACATCTTCCAATACTCCATGTGGTCGCTTAACGGATCAATGTTCAAACTTAAGGTTCGTTATGGTTGGTTTGAGCAGACCAAGCCCAAATTCTTTGGATAAGGAAGTGGGTAGGAGGTTGATTGAAGAACTTCTATCAAGAAGAGTTCGATCAAATATCTGATTAAAGATCTCACATTGAATCAAAGGGGCTCCTTTGTCTGTCTTCTTTTATGGGAGGTTGCTGATTACGCTAACAGTCGCCATGGTAAGAATATGCTTCTCTGCATGATTGTGTCGATTCTTGTGAGGCTAACTCTTAGATGTACATGCCTCCTTTAGACCCTTTATAACATTCGACATGTATTCCATGACTAGCAATAGTGGCATCTCCAACATGGTGTTCCTCAGCATCTCAACAATAGAAAGATCAGAAACAGTTGTTTCAGTTTTCTCATTGTTTTCTTTTTCACTGCTTCTGGAAAAGGTGCATATATATTTTCAAGAGCAACATTTTTTCATTATTGTAATCAGCTTGTACATCTAGGCAATTAGAAATGATACAGTCATCCAAATTGTGGGAGAAGTAAAAACTGGAAATTCAACCTTGCTGACTCGTACGGGAGTTGATGTTAACATTGGCATCTCCTTGGCAGCATAAGCTCCGCTTACACTGTTATTACTGATACTTTTTTCTTCATTTTTTTGGCTTTTTGTTGATATAGATATGGCTCCTCCAGGTACATCATCTCCACAGCTCTGTGCTAGCTCGATTACTGACATAGAATATTTGCTCGAAAAAACATTATTTCTCCCCCTCCCTGCTGCAAATGGTTGTAGTTTCCTACTGCTCCTAAGATTTATAACACTAGATAACATAAAATCAAGTGTACAAGACTTGGGGGATGGTGGGGCACTACAAGCTACCTACTCCCTATGCTTGAAGTTGTTGGGGTTGGCCTCTACCTACGTTGGTATGATTGTCTTTGCAGTTGTGAGGTCATCTGTCTTCTGGCTCATCTCATTCATATTCTTGATCAATTGAGCAAGGCAATCCAGAGTGGGATTCACTGGAGGGGCCTCAGATGATTCAACAACATGTGGTTGCTGAGGCTGGTATTAGTAAGGTTGATGATAGAAGTTCTGATACTAATGCGATGGATATGGTTGATACTGATATCGAGGAGGAGGGAAGTTTTGATACTGGACTGCTAATTGTTGGTGATATAATAGTTGGAGATATGCCTATGGCTAGAAGTTATGTCTCCAAGTGTAATTTGGATGCGGTGGAGACTGACAGTGGGGTTGTTGCTGGTGCTGATGCAACTGAAAACTTCATCCATCCTGATTCTGGTGGAATGGTTGGTTGGCATGTTCTTGCCCTACTATTGTCCACTAGGACAGGGTGAAGACTGTCCCGTTTCCCATACGACATAAACTTCATGTATCTGTGGGGATGGAGGTGAAGCAAACTGATATGCATAAGATGGAGCTTCAGGATGGCAGACAAGCATTTATGAGTAATTAGGTGATTGTGAACCTTGGTTTGGGGCTCGCACATAATAAACATGCTGGATTGTGGGTTGTTGTGCTAGATTCTATTGTTGTTGTGGTGGGGACGGTGTTTGCTCTTTTATCTCAGCTGCAGATGTTTCGACGGTTGTGCTGACAGCATGGATGGCATTGATAGTACCGATGAGAAGCTCCAGTTGTTATGTGATCAGCTCGAGCTTATCAAGGAGTTTGGTTATTTATTCTATCACATTGAGTTTCTCGAGATCTTGTAATCGCTTTTCTATGATGTCCACCTTAGAGAGATTGTTCCCAATGATGCTCAAGTTGGAACCCTCAGCTTTCCTCTCTTCTTCGTACTTCTCTACCATCCTATTGATGGCCTTGTAAGGAATCTGTGGAGCCTTCTGACAGGCACGCGATGAGGACAATATTGCTAATCCTTTAACCATTTCTTCAAAAATTCACCAGACCATGTCCTCGTCTTCAATGAAATGGGACCCTCCATAGGCGGCATCCACAAGTTGTTGGCTCTCCTGATGTAATCCCCTAAGGAAGTTATGCACTAGGCTTGTCTTCGGCAAATCATGGTGGGGGCACTTCTCCTGAAGATCTCAGAATTGTTCCCACACCTGATGGAAAGGCTCATGGGACAACTGTGAGAAGTTGGAAATGAGAGCTCTCATCTGATTGAGTCGAGCCAGGGGATAGTATTTATGCAGAAACGTATATTTCAGCTCTTCCTAGATTGTGACTACTTTCTCTAAATGATTAATCCAGTAGAGCGCCTTATTGTGATGGCTAAAAGGAAAAGCAGACATCTTCACCACCTCAAGTGGTATGTTCAGATAGTGCATGTTACCACATATGCGGTTGAATTACTATAGGTGAATGTACTGCTCTTCATTGGTATTTCCATGGAAGGTCGGTAGGAGAGGTAGTAGTGATGGCTTCATCTCAAAGTGAACATGTATCTGTGGGATGTGGATCCAATCAATGACTTTCCCAACTCCAGGGTTGTAGGTCTCTCTGAGAGTCGGTTTGTGCTCGACATCTCTCTCCTCTTCCCCTCCACCATGGTTTCCTCTTGCTGCTGCTCCTACTCCTCCATTGGCACCTCCTCCATTTGCACCTCCTGGTTGATCTCCACCATGGTCACCTCCTCCTCAATTTTCATGTTCCCTCCTCATCTTCATAAGCATCTCCTAGAAAGCACCCAGGGCATTGGCCCAATCAGTTAGCTATTGTTGTATGATCTTAATTGATGCGAGCATCTGGGCGTTAACATCTTCTGATACACACCTTGGTTTGATCCGTGGTGCTTTCCATGTCTCTAAGGAGAGGCATCTCCGAATCAGTACTGCTATATGACTCCAGTTCGTGCTTTTGATGTGCATGGTGAAATGAGCCTTGATCAACCTGTAGAAATGATGGAGTATGGAAAGATATTTCAAGTTTAGAGTCAAGCTCGAAGAGTGGATTTATTGGTGAAAGGTGAGTACTGAAAGAATAGAATTCAAGAAGAGAGTCATCATGAACCCTAGGTGGAGTAAAGATCAGGAAGCTCAAAACGAGGGTCACAAAAGCTGAATGCAACTCTCTAAGATCTCCCGAGTGAAGAGGCGATGTCATTATCGTGGAGTCGATATAGGTGTTTGTGGAGTCTGAACAAAACCATCCAAGATGCGACATCGTGATGACAAATGGTGTGATATTATGATGGAATAAGACGACGAGATAGAAGAAGAATTAAAGAGGAGTTGAGGAGATAAGGCTCGAAGTAAGCGTAATGATTGAAAAGTAGAAGAAGAGAAGTAGAGACGAAAGGGTGCAAAGTGGGTAGACTTTTTGACCTTGACTTGTTATGATTTGATCCAAACAAACCTCAAAATGATTGTTGATTCACCAACTCAACACAATGAAGCAGTAAAAGTACGACAATTATCCTTGCCAAATTTATTGGTGATTTTTAGGCAATTATCCTTTCACTTATCCTTTAGAGGAATATCCCTATAGGAGTGTGTGTACTGCTGGGAAAGTGGCTATACTTGTTCCACCTCCTTTGTAAGTTGTGATTAACACGCTTAAGGGTCCTTGATCTCATGCCTAGGGGGATGCTCAGCCCAAGATATGTAGAGGGGTAGTCAATAGGCGAAACCACTACTTCCCTCACAATTGAGGTACTCGGATGCAAGATGATGAGATAGACACAACCATGAGGGTGTGGCCTACGCTCAGTATTTCATACCAAGTAAATGCTCCACACAAGGCAAGATCACTATCGTCAACAAGGACCTATTCATCAATGTACAAAAGAAGCGTCATTACTTCGTCGTCCAAGGTGATTATCAAGGCCCCACAGATTGGGATTTGGTATCTATTTCCTAGGAGTCGCGCCTCACTCTGGAAGGTACCTGAAATCAATGAGGGCTTTATGAACCCAAGATAATGAAGTTCGTTATGGATTTTGAGATTAGGTAAAGTTTTCTTTAGCAGTCCCTTTTTTAATATTTTTGGGTTTTCACTTGTTTTGAGAATTTTTATTCAAAGGACTAACGATTTCTCGATTTCTGCTGTTTTTACTAAGTGATCCAAAATAGCGGAGAAGACAGAAAAGCAATGCAAGCTAACACAATGCTGGAAAACTCATCATTGTGTTGTATGATGTATGCTCAGTTAAAAGACTTACCTGATCTCCACCGCATGGACACCCTCGAGAGTCGAGTTGCCCCCGTTCCTATCTCCCATTCCTCTCACGTGTGTGGCACATGCGGTGGGGGGTAATCATGCCCACACCCTCAAGCTCCTGGGATTCGCAATCAAGCCCAGCAAGCCAAGAACAACGTGCACGGCATGTTCAAGGTGGGAAAAATTACAAGATGATCCATGTTTCTCTAAGAATTGCAAAAGGCCATGTGATGTTAGCATCATGTTCCTAGCACATGCACTTGGATATTTTGCATAAGACCCCACAAGGGTCCTGGTATTTTCATTATCGTCAACATTTTATTTCATTTCATATTATTTACTGCTTTAGTACCCCTGACTTCAGTCTATTATTTGATACTCATTTTCACAACAATTATTTATTCCAAAAAGTGCATTTTGTAGCTCAACAAATTCTATATCTCATGGATATTTCTTCATAATTCTATGATATATGGTTAATTAATAATAATTGATTTGGTGAAATTTTGCATATTTTACCCTTCTCATAGTCAGAAATTCATATTAAATTAATCATTGCTCTAAAAATTATGAAAAAAACACATTTGGCAGAGTTGTGTTATATATAATGCAAAAAAACACATCATTTCCTTGTATAATTTGTTATGAATAATTCATTTTTTTATTTCTGTAGTTAATTTTTAATAGACTAAAAACTCAACATTTTTAGGGTTTAGAATATTTCCTAGATATATCTTCATTAGACGCATCTAGGATGGTTTTATTTCATTAAAATAACTAGGTTTGATATTTATTAAAATTATATTATTTAAAATCACATTGTTTGCATTATTTTATTTATTAAAAATTCATGTTGCATTAAAAAAATCCAAAAAAGTTATAGAGTAGTCATTTTATAATATTTCACATGTCGATCAAGTTTGATAACTTCCGGACTCTGTTTAATTGGAATTTGCATTTTAGTCCTTAAAATGGACTCGATTTGCATTTGCATCCATTAATTACATAAAAAATATCGAAAAATTCTACTTTGAAAACAGTTCACTAAATTTGATAGACTTAACCTAGGTTGTTCCTTTGCTTCCTTGAGTTGACCTTGGGACTTTCCAAAGTTAAATAAACATAGGACTACATCAACTAATGTATTCATTATTTTGTATGGTTTAATTTCTTGATTGATCCCTATTGTACGACTACAACACATATATAACTCTTAATTTGTAGGAATCAACGCTAGGATTTCTAGGATTCATCATAGGATAAAAAAGGACAAAAGATAAATGATATGAAAGAATAATTAGAAATAAAATAGCAAACAATTTTAATAAATAAAACTCAAAAACATAAAAAATATCCCCCATATTATATTCTATTTTGCAACGCCATGCCCCTTCAGCTACCGAAACTGATAGGACGGGAGCGCGGACCTACGGTCCAAATACGCCCATGATCTTTGATACTCAACCAACTATCTCATACATATTAGATCAACATTTAAAAAACATAAAATCAATAGGAGAATAATATAAATTGGAATATAACTGCAACATTCATTCTCATTAAAAATTATCATCAAGTCCATGTCCACAAATGAGATACAAGATATAACTAATTTATTCAAAATTTCACGTGGTTAACATTATGAGCAATTACCCAGTAACGAGATAAACACTATAATAACTAAAGGAGGGGTAAGCAAATCATATGTTCGTAACTCTATCTAATGATATTTGCATAAATTGTAGAAACTAGAATATATCAAACTATTCTAATTTACAAAGAGTTACATGATCACTAAATTATATTTATTATTTTAACATCATTTGAATACTACCACATTGATATTGATATTTCTTCCATTGATTAGAGTCCACAATGAATTACAACTACAATAACCATTATCCAATCGTAAAATATTTCTCGTATTACTTTAGCACATGCAAGTACGTGATTCACAGGCCTCTGTTAAACGGGAACTGAATATTCATTTTGAGTAAATCTTTAAGGATATACATGATAATATCATAACCCACATCTCCAACTTCAAACTAAATCTCGAAACACTTCTCACAATAATAATACTCGAAGTAGAATTCAATGTAGCAACATCTATCTCTACATCGAGTCTTAATATTGTGTATAAGTGAGAAACCAAGAACGTCAACCACACCACCTACCTACTCCATCGAGCGACTCTGGACGCTACCGGGCTACTAGGTGCAACGTGCCATCCAACTCGTCCGTCGGTTCACAGCCTTCATGGCATCTACTCAAGGCCCCAATGGTGCATGCCCAATCCCTTGTGGCACCTACTCCATCTACTCGATCATTATTAAATTCTCACTCATAATACTATAGTGGCTACAATCATAATAATGCTAAATAACCTGATGAGACGTTGAATCATTAGCATATTCTATATTGTTAAAGAGGCTACTAAGGCACCTCATGAGTAAACTATAAGATTTAAGAATCCCATATTATAATTATTTGTGTTAACCATTGATCTAAGGCATACTTAATCATATCAAAACGGACAGTGGCATCTGTTAAGGTTGTATATGATGGGGTTTAAGAATAAATTTTAAACACATGGATGGATCCTAATATCTCCTTATGTATTAGTGTATCTTTGATTTGAGTTTTATCTGTGAGTCTGCTAATTCTACAACACAAGCATGATGTCACAAGATATAGGTATTACGCATGGTTGAGAGTGATAACTTCTCTTATACAATACATATATTATTGAAGATTTAATTTTTTTTACTTTATCAGCATTTTGCATGCATATAATATTGAAAGTTGTAGATAATACCAACCGGATATATCACATAACGTTAGAACGATCTGTCCAATGGCTCACAATAAGTTCCTACATAAAGCATGATCAAGATCTGTACAATTATTTAGGTTATAGTAACAGTAAACATGATGGTAGTGACTAAAATATCAATTATGGTGCACTGTATACCTCAATTACGTATTCATCCTGTCTCATGAAATGTTAATAACGGATTTACCCTCATGATTAAAATCACATTTAGTTTGCTATAATTGCATAAAAAATCATCTATTGCATTTCATCCAACATTAAGTGGCAATGATATCAACATATAATTAGTAAAAAGTAAAGTATTCATTAATGTAAATAATATCAATGCATAATCAAAAATTAACATGTAACCCCGTGTAAAATATCTATAAATATTAGTAATCTGTATAAATTAACATCTAACATTAATATGTAATCAGTATATTAATGCATGTATTTAAGACTAAAATAAAAGAAAAAAAAAGGAAGCATCAAAGATACTAACTAACCATGAACCCTGAGATCAAGTCAAATATTGACTAGGTTGACCAGGTATAATGTATGGGGAGATTGAGTAAAATACTATACAAAAATCCCAAGAAAACCCTAATTCTTTTCATACAACGCACTATATAAATAGCCCAAACTTATGGTATTTTATTAATCACAATACACACTTTGATCAATAAAATATTCAACACAAAACATGTTCATATTAATATATAAAAAAATAAGAAAAATATTAGCAAAATAAATCATGTACAACGAACTTGGTACACTCACCTCCATTTTATTTAAAATTAATTTATCTATCAAATGAAGATGGTTTCATTAGAGTGGAACTAAGATATAAAAGTCGTCTTTTGGGGTATTATTACATTGGGCATTTGTATCTATGTAACTAATTTTTTTTAATTTTTATATTTTTAATTCTTATATTTTCATTTAATTTATATAATATATAATACATATTAAAAACATAAAAACAAATAAAAACATGTAAATCATACCCAAAATGATTAATACATCTAAATACATAGGTATAGTATACTTATAATGTACATACACCTATTTATGTATACATATAAAAAATTATAAAAAAATATAATTAAAATATGTAAATATGTGTTAAATAATGTTAAAAATATATAAAATAGGTAAATATGATTTTATTTTTAAAAATACAAAATAAAATAAAATCATACATTATATAGATATATACTTTTATATGTAATGTAAAATAATGAACTATAATAAATAAGGTTTGTAGAAATAAATAAAAATCATCATAAAATAGTTTATAGAATAAGATTTTTTTCATATTTTAAGTATTTTAAATAAATAAAATAAAATATTATTTTATTTTAAATTAATTCATATGTTTCATTACTATTGTGTCTTTAGCGGGCTGATGTGGCCCACGTGGACCAATAAGCATGTGGGAGTTGTTGACATGCTCGGTCAACACCCTCTCGCACGAACCCCTGCCATCCAAGACTGTCAGAACGATGGAGGAGCCTCCCTGACATGATTTTACATGCCAAATCCACATCCCTATTCGCCTCGATTCCTTTATGAATCTAGTGCACAAGTTCATCCTCCATCTCACTATGCACAAGGACTACACCAACCCCCATCATGTTGTGTACAAATTAAATCCCAAAATTACCCCTCTTCTCTTCTATAAAATTCCTTCTTCTTCTTCTTCCATTTAGTTTTTGATACATCTTCAACCCTCGTAAACCCAAGATATCATCACTGGAGAGGACCCTAGTGATAGGAGGTGTCCCCAAGAGTTCTACAACGAGGAGAAGGGCGAAGAAGATCGGTTCCACCATTGCCGGAGACCTTCTCAGGTGAGGTCTTCTATCAGTCCTTGAGAACAGGTCTGAGTTTATTAATTATGTTTTTATCTTAGTAGTTTAATCCATAGCACAACTTAACATTCAATTACTGTTTATTTCACTTTGTTTTGCTTAAAATCCCAAAAGGAGTTCGTCGGAGCTCTAGGATTTGGCTTGTGTTCACACTGTATCTGACCCTATTCCAACCATCTCCAAACCTCATCACCATCCTCTACATGTTCCCCATCTAATCGACTCATCAGATCATTTGGAATCTGTAAGCTTCGAGCTGTTAGAGCTCCTTCCTCTGTCAATTGTCGAAGATCACTACCCCCTCCATTCCCTTGCTTTTTCAGCTTCAATCTGGGATGAGGAGAATCTCCCTTAAGCCATCTTTCTTTTTGAGCTAGATAGAGCTTTAGAGTGGTCACTTGGGAGTCGAATCAAGTGAAGAATAGAAACTCCATGTACCAGAACTCAACCAAGATGCATGCCTCCTCTAACAAGGCATGGACCCATTTAAGCCCACCGGCTAATGTGGAGGAACCCCAGGAGCGATTTGAGCTCATCAGGATCCCCAGTAGGGACCGAAGGATGGAGTATTAGGTGATGAATATGTATTTCATTATTTCTATTCATTTATTTTAGCTTAAAATCCCTTATAAAACACTTGTAAATACTAATAAATCTCTCATTTTATTAACTTTCGTTCTTGTATAAATATTGTATATTTATCACTACTTTAAACTTTAATAAAAAATAAATAAAAGAAAAATAAAGAAAATAAAAAAAACTACATATATGTTATAGATACATGCTGACTCTGACCTTGAGAGAAGGTCCAAACTTGACCTGATCGACCAAGAATAAAGTAGAGAGAGAAAAGGCCAAAATAAAAAATCAAGAAAAATAAATTTCCATTTGTGTACATTCATCACTCGTATCTCACTGTATATAATACATATTACATATATTATTTTATTTATCATCAAATTCACCTTAAATAAAAATGATTTCTTCTTGAAACTTTTACATAAAAATAAGTTATAATTAATGAAAATAATTGCAAGAATAACCCTTGTACATTGTATAAATAACAACACTCTAAAAAAACGTAATGCTCAACTTGTCAGATCATTATCTTATCCACTAAAACTCAACATTAATCAAACTCACTTTCATTATACTCCAAAATAATAATCTTTAAAGTGGAATTAGTTTCATAAAAATCAGAGTTAAGATGTGAAATGTGGATTTTGTGGGTATTATTGTATATTATACCTATGTATATTGTATGTATATTTATTTTCTATGCATCTTTGTATAATTTGTATTTTTAACTAATTGTATATATTGTTTTAACTGGTATAGAATACTAATAAACATCACAAAATAAAAAATATACAAAAATAAAATCATGTACATATTGTGTATATATAAACATATCACCATGTATATTGTAAAATATTACTATTTATTTACCCTAATAAATCATCTCATAAAAATAAAATTAAAATATCATTAAAATCTATATAAAATATTGTAAATTAATAAATTAATAAATTATACGTATATTTGTATAAATAATATATTAAAAATCAAGCTGTTGTATATATAGGTATATATGTGTGTAAATAACACATTTTATTCATTTGTCCTTGTATATATTTTATTTAATTCATTAAAAATCACCAAAAATAAGTTAATTACATTATTAACATTTTCTCTCTAGATTATTTTTTAAAAAAAACATTTTGTATTTTTATTCCATTTATTTCTCATTTTCGTCCTTTTTTTGAAATCTAATGTGTTTTGTCTTATTCTTTGCACGTCTTGATTTGTTGAACCTGGTATGTTAACCTTGGTCAATCCCCATTCAATGCCCCTTCTTTCTTATTATGCTCGCCGACCTTCCTTTCCTGTTTTTTCATGTTCTGGTTAGTAACATTGCCAGTCTTCTCCTAAATTTCGGCCCAATCAACTAACTCCATTGCTAGATCATCCAATCCATCAATCATGCCTCGATTTGCGCTCTTTTGAATTTCAAAATCTCGTCATACTCACACACATGTATACTTCCAAATCTCCATCTTTTCAAGGTTTATTCGTTTCCCAAGCATATATTTGCCCGAGGCTGGCTCTAAGGAGTTGAGGTTGTGACATGGCTTTGATCTCTTCATCTAGGAGTACAAAGG
This sequence comes from Ottelia alismoides, assembly GCA_037367405.1. Lineage (NCBI taxonomy): Eukaryota > Viridiplantae > Streptophyta > Magnoliopsida > Alismatales > Hydrocharitaceae > Ottelia > Ottelia alismoides. Next base: position 1,218,590 of record JAZKJV010009256.1, on the reverse strand, counting down.
AGTGTTGGATAGCTTGATCCACTACGCCATCGGAGTTCTCTGTCGCGTTCTGAATCTCTGTTCTATGCAGCAGTTTGAGGTGATCACCTTCCCTTCTTTGACCATAAGTACTTAGGTTAATTTCATTTCATTTACGATTTGATTTTTCACTTTAATTCCATGTTATTAGTTGAATCCAAGTGACCATCCACAGCTCTAATGTGCAAGATAGGAGATCCGCTCACCTTTATTATCTATTACGACCATCACTTCTTCATCGTCGGATATTCTCCATTCTTCCTTCACACATGACCAACTTCGGATAACTCCAGATCTGGGGACCCAACTCCTCTTTGATCACCTACGCCCGAGTTGACATCCACTCCCTCATTCCTTTTTAATTTTTGATAATAAGACACTAGAGAGTTAGCCTCCAAGCATTGAGTCTCATGTAGGATCTAGGAGAGCACCTGCAAGATATTGCTAATGCTCGAAGGTTCTTTCCATCCAACTTTATTGAACATAAAAGTGAGAAATGGTTGGGAGGTGAATAACCCTACTGATGGCGATCGAAGAAAGAGTCGCAAGCCAGATCTACTAAAGATCTAGGGGGTCAGATTGCGGAGGGAGGCGGAGAGGATAAAGAAGAATGTAGTCATGAGGTCAGATTATTGTGAAGGTGATCGGAATACCTCCGATTAAGCAGATCGGAAGTAGATGGTAAAGAATAGATTTGAACTAAATGTAGACGATAAAAATGAAATCAAATGCTAAAATGAAATTAAACTACCTAAACCTACCTAAGGGTGGATAGATGAAGAATGGCACATGGATCTGCTGTGTAGAATAGACAATTTGAACATAGTGATGGAACTCCGACCACGTGCTAGATCTCGCCTCAAATGATCCGTAATGCACTCCCGATCGAAGGGAAACTTGCCCCTTCACAACAATTATTTCCTGTACTAGATCTCAGACGAAGAGGAAGGTGGAAAACATATCAACCTTGAAAAGATGGAGATCTAGAAGTATATATGGGCGTGAGTCCGACGACATTTTGAAATTCAAAAGAGCGTAAATTGAGTTAGGATCGATGGATTAGCGATGGAGTTAGTTGATTGGGCTGAAAGTTAGGAGAAGAAGGTGGGCGGAATTACTGACTAGAATGTAAGGAAAAAACAAGAAAGGAAGGCCGACAGGCAGAATAAGTGGGAAGGGGCGTTGAAAAGGGAGTTGACCCGGGTCAACAAACCTGGGTTCAACCAATCAAGACGCGCGGAGAATAAGACAAAACATTTAGACGACAAAAAAGGGTGAAAATAAGAAATAATTCAATCAAAAAGAAAATGAATTAAAAATAAAAAATATAAAGAAAACTGCAAGTAATTTAATTAACTTATTTTTAGTGATTTTAATGATATAAATAAAATTTATACATGTGTAGACATGAATAAAATGTGTTATTTATAGTTATATATACATATATATATACAAAACATTGATTTTTATTCTATTATTAATAAAAATATACTTATAATTTAATAAATTATTAATTTACAACATTTTACATTGATTTTTATTATATTTTATCTTATCTTGGTGAGATGATCTATTAGGGTAAATAAAAAGTAATATTTTGTTATATACATAGTTGATATATATACAAAATATGCACATAATTTTATTTTGGTATATTTTTTATTCTATGAATTTTTTAAATATTTTATACAAGTTAATTACAATATATACGAATAGTTAAAATATAAATTATACAAAGATACAAAGAATATAAATATATATAGAATATACATAGGTATAATATGCAATAGTACCCTAAAAAGGCACATTTCACATCTTAACTCTGATTTTTATGAAACCACTTCCACTTTGAAGATTATTTAATTTGGATTACAATGAAAGTGAGTTTGATTACTTTATAGTTTTTTTGGAGAAAATATTGATCTGAAAAATTGAGTTTTGAGGTGTTTCCAGAGTGTTGTTATTTGCACAATGTACAAGGGTTATTCTTACAATTATTTTATCATTTACAATTTATTTTTGTGTGCATGTTTCAAGAATGACTAATTTTTACTTAAGGTGAATTTGGCGATAAATAAAATACTATATATAATATGTATTATATACAGTGAGATAGAAGTGAAGAATGTACCCAGATGGAAATTGATTTTTCTTGATTTTCTTGTATTTAGGCCTTAGCTCCCCGTACTTTATTCCTGGTCAATTAGGTCAAGTCTTGACTTTCTCTCGGGGTCAGAGTCAGCATGTATCTATTACATAGACAACCTTTGATTTTCTTTATTTTTCTTTATTTATTTCATTATTTATTTTAATTTAAAATAGTGATAAATATACAATATGTATACAAGAATGAGAGTTAGTGAAATGAGATATTTATTAGTATTTACAGGTGTTTTATGAATGATTGTGAGCTAAAATAAATGAATAAAGATTATAAAATGCATAAATGGAAATGCATTTCGTTCTCTGCCACCGCATTGTGGATCAAGCTATCCAGCAGTCCTTTACGCTCTTAGATGAAGGGATCAAAGCCATATCACAACCTCAACTTTTTGGAGCCACCCTCAGGTAAAAAATTTCCTGGAAAATCAATCAACCTTGAAAATATGGAGATATGGAAGTATATGTGGGTGTGAGTCTGACCAGATTTTTAAATTCAAAAGAGTGCAAATCAAGGTAGGATTGATGGATTGGATAATCTAGCAATGGAGTTAGTTGATTGGGCTGAAAATTACGACAAGAAGGTAGGCAAAGTTACTGACCAGATAGTGCAGGGAAAAACGGGAAAGGACAGCTAACGAGCGAAATAAGAATGAATAGGCATTGAATGAGGAGTTCGTCTAGGTCAAAAGAGCTGGGTTCAACCAATCAAGGTGCGTGGAGAATAAGACAAAACATGCTAGACGTCAAAAAAGGTGAAAATGTGAAATAAATGGAAATAAAATAGAAATAAATTTAAAATAAAAAAATGTAGACAGAAAATGTTAATATTCTAATTAACTTTTTTTGGTGATTGTTATTGAGTAAATAAAATATATAAAGGGGTAGAAATGAATAAAATATGTTATTTATAGGTATATATACCTATATATATACAACACCATGATTTTTAATATATTATTTATACAAATATACATATAATTTAATAATTTACAATATTTTACACAAATTTTAATGATATTTTTATTTTATTGTTATGAGATGATTTATTAGGGTAAATAAATAGTAATATTTTACAATATACAATGTAATATATATATATATAATACATGCATGATTTTATTTTTGTATATTTTTATTTTATGATTTTTATCTATATTTTATACAAGTTAAATTCAATATATACAAATATCTAAAATATAAATTATACAAAGATACAAAGAAAATAATTATACATACAGTATACATAGGTATAATATATAATAATACCCCAAAAAGCCATATTCATATCTTAACTCCTATTTTTTATGAAACCTACTTCCATTTGAAAGATTATTTAATTTAAGTACAATGAAAGGGAGTTCGATTGATTTTGAGTTTTGATGGAGAATATATTTATCTGACAAGTTGAGCTTTATAGCTATTTCAGAGTGTTTTTATTTACAAAATGTACAAGGGTTATTATTGCAAATTTTTATTATTTACAACTTATTTTTATCTACAAATTTCAAGAAGAAGTCATTTATATTTAAGGTAAATTTAGTGTTGAATAAAATAATATAAGTAATATGTATTGTATATAGTGAGATACAGGTGATGAATGTACACAAATGGAAATTGATATTTCTTGTATTTAAGATTTATCTCCATCCACTTTATCCCTGGTCAATATGGTCAAGTCTTGACCTTCTCTCAAGATCATAATCAACATGTATCTATTAGACATATATACAGTCTTTGATTTTCTTTATTTTCCCTTTAGTTAATTAATTATTTATTTTAGGTTAAAATAGTGATAAATATATAATATCTACACAAGATTGAGAGTAAGTAAAATGAGAGATTTTTTAGTATTTACAAGTGTTTTGTAAGGGATTTTAAGCTAAAATAAATGAATAAAGATTATGAATCTACAATTGGCCAGAGGAAGCTCGGGCAAGAGGACCTTCTTCCTTGTTCTTCCTAATAGCCTAGTTGTCGTTGGATGAAGAACAAGGGCTAAGATTTAATATGGGCCATTGATTAAAGATGAAGTGTTGCGGCTCCAGCATTGTCAGATCCTCTTAAGTAAAGGCATGCCAGACGACAACTAGGTATTATTTGTATTTTATTAATCTAGTCATGTAAATATTAAGTGGCGTGAAAAATAATTGGATATTTTCCCAAACATTGTTGCAATTGCACTTAGGTCCCCTTCTAGGTCACCTCTTGTGGTCCACCATGTGAGGCACAATGGTTATTTTGCATGTATAGTATACCCTTTTATTTTCAAGACAGGTTATTAATTGAAAGTTTAGTTTATTTTATTGTAATCTGGTCCTTGTCTGATGTATATTTTATTTTCTTGTATTTTCTTTTTATTAAATATCTCTTTTATGTCAAATATTATAGGAAATTATATTGTACGCATGGAACTTTACTTGACCCTATAAAATTTTTGTTAGGCATTTAAATGTTTTTTCCAATTTTTCTAAAAAATCAAAAACATGAATATTTTCCTTGTTTAGCATTTAAAAATCCATAAAAGTTTGAATATCTCTTCAAAATCTTTGAAAATAGTTATTAGCTACATTTAACTATGTTCTACCACACATCTACAGATCACTAAAAAATACAAAATACAAAACATAAAATCTCCAAAACCCTAAAAATCTTATTAAAGTTAGCAAAAATTCTATAAAATTCCAAGAATATATATATATATATGAATTTTCTTATTATATTTGGAATATATTAAGAATAATTTAGGTTAGTTTTGGACTTTATAAAGTTTTATTAAAAATAAACAAGCTCACAGATTTAATATATTCATTGTTTTGACATTTTTATCACTTTAAATGTCAATAACATTAAAAAAAGCGTAAAATGTCCAAAAAAATAGAGATAAAAATTAAAAATATACAAAAACATTTTATTTTTCGATGTTGACTTTTTTTAACTTATTTAATAATCCAAAAAAAGATATCATCTATATTATTATATATACAATATATATTATCTATATATATAATTAATTCGCTTTCAAAATCAAATAGAAATAAAAAAATTGCAAATTGAAAAAGAAGATAAATTATAAAAAATTTAAAAACATAATTATATACATACAATTAAAAATCATAAAAAATGAAATATAATTGAAAATCAATGTAAAAATAATAAAAAGATTAAAATTCCGAAAAATATTATTAATTAGCAATAATTTATAATAGTTCTCTACCTCGATCGCTTCCAGTGTTCAACACTCTACCATACTTATTCGGAGCATCATGTCGATCTTTCAAATAATCAGAGCCTCTTTTAACAATCTACATACTTTACTCGACCTAAATGGTGTCTTGAGATATTTACTCAATTCAATCTTAGTATGCTTATAACTACTTTATCGAGGGTGGTAGATGACCATGCAATGGAGATTGGAATATTGATGCATCTCCAATTTCCTCTTGTAGAATGGATGTTTAATGACCTTAGTAATGTGTTGAGACAAAGCTTCAAATGTGGAACAATCATCCAACACTTAACCGTTCAGTCAAGATAGGGGCTAATGCAACCACCTCCAATGATTGTTCACTTCTTTTCCATCCACCAAATAAAGGGTAAAACTTCACCTTTGAAAAGATAATGGTGAAAATACTCTATGCATGTATCCAGATGCAAAATAAGAACACTACAAAGCGAGATAATTTGATGTCAATCATCCAGAGATGCATGTAGAGTAAAGACCTGTCTACATGCGTTAGTGTCCAGATACCCATTTCTGATTTCTAGTAGTACTTGACGTAAAAGAGAATACTCAACTGCATCAAGAAAAAAATTTCTAGAGAGTGGAATCTAAGGGAGCTAAGTCAGTTGAATGATAGTTCATATCTTCAAGTAGGAAGAGAGAATAAATTTCACACATCGTACCTATGGTTTTCATACTCAAATAGTATGCTATATGTGGGTAGATCTGAGTTGACTTTTGATCCAAACCTGAATAATGACTATTGGAAGTTAGAGAATGTTGAGTTTATAAACCTAACTCTTACATTATTCAAATAAATCATTAATCTAATGATCTAGTCAAGCTAAAATTTCATCTCTGTTCATGATTTTTTTATGGAACCCAAATTTATTTCACTTCAAATTGCATTCCTTCTTCGAATAACTATTTGCAAAGGTACCATCAAAAGTTTATACATAAGGGAGTCCATGAGTGATATAGATCACAAATAGGAGACCATTTTACATGTAAGCCCATATTAAGCCATTATATAATAAAAGTCATTACGATTATATCATCCATATAAAAAATAGGACATAATTAAAATTGCATATTGTTAAGATCCTTCCAATACAAATAAGCATACCTATCCTAGTCATGTTGGGTACCATGCATCTATTTATCTAAATAGATAGATTATAGAGGCTGATGTAGGGTTGTAGATCTAACTAGTTACATTGGAGACCCAGCTAGCACAACAAAATGATACTCAAAGAAGATCTTCAATTTGAGAAGAATTGGAATTTTTATGTAAAGATTGATGTCCACCCAAAACTCTGGATGCACTCCCATGCATAGGAATAAAGCTTTGGAGGTGTTGAATAAGATAAATTAAAGATCTAACTTGACAAAATAGAGATACTAAGACCCATATCTTATATTGTCACGAAACATGCATATGTTAGTTGATTAAGACAAATAAACATCTACTAAACATGTACATTTAACAGATCAATAGGTTGATGACATGGTAAGGTTTATATAATGATGAAATGTTGTGCATACAATTAAATTTTGTGAGTATGCTCTTTTAAAGGATAATAATTGTACATATTTAATGAACTTAATGCCAAGAGCTCACTCATGACATTGATATCACACAAATTCCACTGGTGATAATCCTAGTTAGGAAATATTATAGATCTAAAGAGCAGAGGGTGATGCAGAAGTATAGATCTAAAGAATTAGATAAAGAATAAAACTAACATTACAAAATGATGTTAAAAAAGGATCTCTAGTATGAGAAGTGATATCAACCTTCTCTAAAGAGTGGCATCTGACGAACACCCTTTATGCATGTCTTCTACATAGGAATAGAGATTCAGAGATGTAAGATGAGTCAAGTAAAGAGTTAACTTGATGTTATTGATACTAAGACTCGTATCACATATTTTCACAAAATGGGCATATATCCAGTGATTGGAGACATACATCCATGCATGCATGCATGAACGCATTCATGAATACATCTATACATTACATACACACACATAGGGATCCATTCAAATGAGGTGGGGTCTGACCACTTTCGTGGTGAGCCATCAATGAGATCCATTAGATCTTGACCCAATGGTGCATTGTCAAAAAGGGCATTCTGATCATTTTATTTCAATTTAAGAGTGTATTTCATTTAATAACGCTCATTCCCATTTTGGGGCTATTTTAATTTGTATTTTTTGTTAATTCCTTTATTTGTCGATTTCTGAGAATGTTCTCCACAAATGAAATTTTATACACATATTTGTAAACACAAATTGTATATGGAATTTAGATTCGATTTTGTAATATTCAAGTAACAATTTTTTTTCATTCACACTCAATATTTTTTGTGAAATTATTATTTTAATTTCTAAATTTTGTATTTTCCTTCATAAGAGTTCACATGTATTTGTAGTTTCTCCGAACTACTTTGTAAAAATTTGTGCTCTCTTAATCAATATCTGTATGTAACATTGTATGAAACATTATAACTATTCTGCATTGCTTTGTAATTTTTGCATTGCTTTGTAAAAATTCATGGCCACTTTGTAATGTTTGTGCGCAGTTCTGCAACAAATAGGACACTATTATAAATTGATAACATGTAAAAAAAGTTAATATCAGATTGTAAAAAATAATATGAAATATGTAAAAATGATTCTAAGATTTGTAAAAAAATGTGATTTGTAAAAAAATCTAAAAGGCCCCTCCTCCATGGTCCCTTTTCCGCTTATACCCCTTCTCTCTTGTTCCACCTCCTCAACGCCTTTCTCTTTCATGCCCCTCCTCCAACACTGAGAGGCATTGCATGGAGGAGGGTGCTGACTTTACCGATCCCAGCTCTACATCTTCCTCCTCCATATCACCTCCGTGATTTCCTCCTCCGCAGTTGATAGGCATTGCATGGAGTGGGATGCTGGCATCGCCGAACCCCTCCTTCGCATCTTCATCCTCCAAGCATGCACGCTAAAGCAAGCTTGATAAGAAGGTCAAAGAGAGAGAAATAAGGATTAAGTCTTGATCCATGACATCGTCACACAATTGCTCCACATTGCACGCTACCATTGAGGGGGGGAGGAACCACCATATTCCTCTTCATGTGCCACCATTAGGGGAGGGGCACACTCATCTCGGTCGTGAGAGAGAGAGAGAAGGGGGATTTTTGTGCTCCTCCAAGTCTCATGCCAACATCAGGTGAGAGGAAAAGAGATGGATGGAGAGAGAAGATAATTAGGGTTATAAATTTGCTAATCTATTTTTGGAAAGTGACAAAATGAGTAAATAGAATTTTCATCATTCAAATAATGAAATTCAAACACCATTAGTTATAGCCATGTGATTACAAATAGAAGTAGGAGATTAATGCCACCCACAAAAAGGGGTGAGACCTCATTCATTTGAAGTTTCTCATATATATATATATATATATATAGAGAGAGAGAGAGAGAGAGAGATAGAGAGAGAGAGATCCACACCTACATATGTACATTCGTGCTTGCATAGACATCTGTGTATGTACATTTGGTAAGTTACTGGGTTGATGGCCTAACATGGTCTGTAGACTCGAGAGTTGGTATGCAAATAAGGGAATATGTTTACGCTTATTGAACATGAAGATAAGAGCCCACTCATGATATATTGTGGTCAATATAATTTCAATTAGTGATCATCTTATCTAGGATACATATTACAATATTGTGAATGCTAATATATGCTTCTGGGAAACATATGATCATAATTGTCGTTAAATGATAAATTAAGAAATATGGATTAGAGATTTACGCTAGTCAAAGGCTTCTAGTTTATAGGATGCATGAATCTTGGGAAAGATCAAGGTCGATGCAATCGTAGTAGATTGTATATCATGGCTCTCCCATTCTCAATGAACAATGAAAGAAAAATGGATCTAAGTGATCCACTCAGTGATTATATAAATAAAATTTAATCAGATTAAATCTCAATTCATTGAACCAAGTATTACATACAGAGAGTTGGAAATTGATTTGAAATTGTTTAGAGTCAATTGGGAATTTGATTTGATATCCAACTCGATCATATATTTCCAGTGGTTTAATTTTCTGATATTAAATCAAATCTAATATCTAGTCACTGTATGTGGTCTAACTAATCTCCCTGATATTATCTCCAAATATTCACGTATGCAACATTTGAATCAAATTTATATTAGGATTTGTGCATCTAAGAAATTGAAAAGCAGTATACTAAAGATTTCAAAATTCTTATGTTGTTGGGATATCTGAGTATGATTGATGTGACTTTATTTATGAACATAGATTTATAATAATTATAATAAATGTCAATGTAATTCATATTTATCATAAGATCTTATATAAATATGATTTACATATTAAGTTTATATTGATGTAAATTGGATCTAATGAAATGTAGATTGGAATTACACTAATTTTTGACTGATGAATCAGATTTATTAATTAGGATACAAAATTGCTATTTGTTCCAAAGAGATAATTAGAATTATACTAGTATCAAGAGGTAATTAGTTAATTACTTGAAGCGATAGTTGGTAATTATTAAAGTCTATAATTCCACCATTATTAGAGACGGAGCCCAAACGATATTGAAATATTTATGAATCTGTTGTGGAGATACAAGCCAATAATATCCGTGGTGGATAATTGGGTTTATAATTATGGGTATTGACCTCCACCAGTCATTTATTTAGTTATTCATTCAAGTCCTAAGGGGCCGTTCGGGTGACGGGCTACCCGTAGGTTTGGTGAGTTTACTCCCTTTAACCCACATCCCTCTCTCTCCCCATGGGTCCCACTTTATTCCTTATTTTGAAAATTATATAAATCAATTTTACATCATCAATCCTATCAAAAAATAATATATTATACCATCATATCATATAAAAATTATAAACTACTCCACTTCTACTCATTTTTCCAAACTTCAATGCAATCACATCACAATAACTACTCACTTTTTCAAACTTCAATACAATCATATCACCCCGAACCCACTTCTAACCCACCCACAGTTTAACCCTCTATCCAAACACCAAAATTCAAAAACAGGTTACCCTCTACCAGTTTAACCCACCTTAACCCACCAACCAAACGCACCCCAAGAGAGTCCTGATTTCAAGAGAAGAAAAAGATAGGAAAAGCCCTAAAAATGAAATGCACAAAATTCCAATTAAAACTTCTTTATTTCTTTGGATTTTCTTCTGCAACTCCTCGTAGCGGGAGCTCCCAACTCCACGTCTCCATATCAATCAAGCGCCCTCCATCTTTACTGACCTTATCACAAAAGAAAATCATCAGAAATACCTCAAGAAATTTAGTTAACAATAAAATGATACAAAAATAATCACAACAAGAAGACCAAAATATTTTAAAATAATGAACTCAAATTAATGCATTAAAATAAAAAAAACAACAAGGATGAGCCATATCCCTGACAACAGTGCCATCTGATGAACCGCAAAATCACCACTTTAATAAGTCATTTTTATAATAGCATAAGAGGTAATTTTGGATCTACGTTGAATCGGCCTCGAACTCTGAGTCCAATAGTAAATGCTGGATGTTGCCTGATAAGGGACGTGTTGTGCCTTAGATGAGCATTGCTCACGGTGGAGAAGGAGCTCTGCAAGTGGTTCATGAGGCACATGGCTTGGTGGCTTACTTATCATACAAGAGCGGTGATGTCGAATAGGGTTTCAACAACTCATATTTTCGAATGTCGAGATGATAGCCAATGCTTCAACCTGAAGGTTCCGGATGATCTGCTTCTACTGGTGCGACAAAGAGTTGAAGAAGATGACACATGACTGAGATCTTCTTGCTTGATAGGTTGTGAGCCTAGAGCTGCTACTGATGGTCCTGATATGGTTTTGCTTCAACTGAGAGGTTGTTGCATGTGCCAAGAAGGTGGGCCGTTCAGATGGAAATGAAAGGTCGACACATGACCTTCAATGCCTAGAGCTTCGAATGGGCTAAATTTTGGGCTCAATTTTTGCAGAAGCTTGAATATGTGGTGGTGAATTTTTACTTGTCAAGCATAACAAGATCGAACACAGGGACACGAGCCCCTTGTTGATTAATCGAAAATTAATGAAATGCGATTTTTGATCTACTTTTCTACACTTGGTTGCTCACCCTTTCCCTTAGCCTCCACCTTTTGGGAGTCCACCCCTAACCCTCCCTCTTTGTATTGGCATGCCTAGATGCAAGAGACACATCTTCCTCTGCATGCTTCATGCATGAGAAAAAGAAGTGGATTTCCTGAGAATAATAAGGATCAACGGTGACTTATATTTTAACCTAAGTCATTATAACATTCGCTAATAAATATTCAACGACAAATATTATTTGTTTCAATTTTTTTTACACTTGAAATTTATAAAGAATGATATCTGTTGCAATATTACTAGCAATAGTTCATACATCAACTATCATCTTAATATAAATTTTGACGACAAAAGGCAATGAATTGCCATTGTTATGTTAATCATCACTGGTTATACGGAAAAAAATAATACAAATATACAAAATAAATCTGCAACGGATAAATTGATTGTTATATATTTAATCATTACAGTAATGGATTCTAAAATATACGTTATTACGGGCCCACGTTGTTGTCGTCTATCTTTTGCAAGTAACACACGGCCCATTAATAAAACATCCGGCGTGCAAATTTTGTAATCTCCTTTTGCTATAACTAATTGAACAAGATATTTATAGTACTTAATTCTTTCTCTACCTTGGTCAGATTAGAATTTGCTCGTACTTCATACTTCAAATACCCTTTGAGCGATCTTGGGCTCTTCTACTTTTACAAAATAAGTACACCATCAAACACATACACGATTTTGAACTGCGTCAACACAGACGTGTGGCTAAATCAATATAAATCATGACATCCCACCACGTTCGTCGAGTTGTTCGTTCATTGGTTTTGGAAATAATTTAGTATTTTTCCCAATCCAGAGAGAAATCGCATCGCTTGGATAAGGACAATAGGACCAATATTCTTCCCAAGACGACGTGCTCCTCTCCAACGGCGTATGTTAACTTCTGTTTAGGTTTATAAAAAGGGTTAAATTGGGAAGAAGGGATAGGTTTGGACAATCATGTGGGGGTATTCGATCCCTCTCGAAGCCAGAAAATAAAGTGGACGAATAAATAAATCAGGGATAACAAGCTTTATTTTATATTTTTCGTGTTTAAATAGAAGACGGATCACACTAGGAAATATATATTCGGTAGTGCTCGCTTCAAAAGATACAGCTGGCTAATTATAAATGAAATCCAAAACATGTACCAACATGGTGATGCTTTTAGTAGTTTGGTTGTATAGACTTCCGATTTCTTCTCCAAGAATATCTGAAAAAACTATGGCTGAATATTTTTAGCTTACAATATTTTTAGGGATAAACTACAACGATGTATGTAATACATATTTTAAGCTTGAGAAAACATGGACTTGTGATGGCATAAGACAAATTTGGTTCGAATATTTCAATTACATGGACTATATATGAACATAAAAAACATTCTCATGTTATATTTTATGTTATACACATGTATATTTTAAAACAACAAACGTCCATTTAAATATAGCAAATTTACTCGAATTCTCAAGCATGGTCGAATTATCAAATACAGCACCAATAACAACAAAGCTTTTCCCCATGTCCATGTAATTGAAATATTGAACCTCCATTCTCTTTATGCCATCACAAGTTGAAAAAAATACGGTTGCAGACATGGGAGGTGATATATTATAATCTTCATGTAGGTGATTCAGTAATCCCATAAATCTTTGTAGCATCCAAACTTTTACCAACATTCTTTGATATCCCTTTTCTGATGATGCGTTGTGAATAATTATCATTCAACTCAACCTTCAAGTGTATCGTCATTTGTTTACCAGCACAACTATAAATGATCTTCCAATAAGCATTGTCCTATTCAAGTGTCAAGACATTGGCATAATATTGTTATGCTTTCATTGGCATATTTTATGTAATGTTATGGGCTTACATCTTCTAATCGCTATCTTAAAAAAGTGGGTCTGACAATTTGGTGTGAGCCCAAATTAACTCCTTGACTACCATTGAAAATACACATGTCTAAGTTGTCAAGTATTTATCTCGACCTCTTATAATGCCTTCTCACACTGAGTTTAAATGTCGGACTATTTTTGCATAATAACACCCACTTATTTTCTAACATCATTATTGCGATATGACCCATTATTTATTCCTAAAAAAAGTGATTTGTGCATGTTAATGGCAACCCTTTCCTCCTATCTCTTTGAAGGATGATTCCACCTCTTGAGTAGCTTTTCCACTATCATAAGAAATCTAATTTATGTCATTTGCAATGTTCCAGGGTTAAACCCAAGCGGTTATTAGGGAAGACTAGCTGTGACAACCTGTTGGGTTAAGATCAAATTGAAGCTATTGGTAGCCACCCAAAATGCTAAAACCCAATCTATCAATGTGTAATCTACTGCTTTTATAACATAATTTCACACATTGTGAGTATTAGACATGAGACCATACTTGTGGTGTTAGATACTCCCACTTATATTCACAACTAGTTGATAACTTGAGCTTAAGCATTTTGGGTACTTTCAATGACTCCAATTGGAATCGATCTCAACAGATTATCAGAATCAATCTCCTTCGATTAGTGCTCAAGTCTAGGCTTAGAACATTATAGATGGTATTAGAGAAGTTTCCCTCTAATAGTGGAAAGGACTACTGAGTGGTCAAGCAACTCCCAGATAGAGATAGGGGGAAAACTACCTAGAACTTGCAACTACCACTATTACTAGGAATAAGTTTTTAGACATGTAAGCTAATGATGAGCCACTATGTAATAAATGTTAGTGCAATTATATCATTTCATATCTAACATAAAACATATTTATATCTGTGTTATTGATGAAGCCCCTTTATATAAATTAAGATACGTACTTTGATCATTTTTGTATCAAATAGCTATTAATCTAGAAAGTTATCATAAGGATCGATGCATACTTGTACATCTAAGGTGTTAAAATGGAACATGCTATTAGAATCACAAAGTGATATTCCAAAAGAATCTCCAATCTATGAAGAGATGGAAATCTCCTTTAAAGATTGATTTTTTTTGACATTCTTGATGCAAGTCCTCTATATAGAAATCTAGATTCAGACTTCAAATTATTAAAGTCAAAGAGTTAAATAGTCGAGATCGAGATATTAAGATCAGTATTATAAATCATCACAAGATGAGTATTCATCGCTTTAAAAGACATTTATACATATATATTTTTGAATGTGCACATTTGGAAGACCAATTAGTTGTTGCCCTGTGAAGGTCTATCTATATATGAGTGGATGTATATAGAAGAGCAAATGAGGTATATGATCTCTCGAATGAATAAGTTAGGTTTATATTTAACAAATCAGGACACAATAAATCACTCATGAGGCATTGAGATCCATCGATGTCTAGGTCTACAAAATAGAATACAAATTCGAGAATGTCAGTATATATTTTTGGAAAGCATACGAGTGCACCCAATAGTTGATTGAGAAATCTTTTACTTAACCTAAGAAGGAGATGATTAGTGAATAAACATTTTGGATTATTCAAGGTCTTCCTATATGTGTGATGCATCATTATGTTTAATACTTGATGCAACACTTTAACTCTTAATGAATGGGATTTAATTAGATTAAACCTTGATTCGTGTAACACGTAAAGATTCAATCATTTGGAGACTAATTTGAAACCATTCGTATTAAATTATGATATGGTTGCGTACCTAACAACAACCTAACTCAAGTGATTAACTGCCTTGGCATTGATCTAATATAATGTCACGTCATTATACTGAAGGCCAAGGTTTAGCCTTAGCGCATCACGGAAATGTGAAGATCGCATCAAATATGATGTGGGGCAACTAGTCATACTAGTAGCAAAGAGCAGCGAAACTTAAAAAAATAATTAGACGAAACAATGGGATATGAGAACCCTTCTCAAATCCTTTTATCAAGATCACAAACGAGTCAAAGGATTACCGCTTGAAGCATGATTGCGATCACATGTCTATAAAACAAAGAGGCCTCCTATCTCAAGTTTGATCCAACGAAGGATGCACTTGTGGACACATAGATGAGACTCGTAGATCCCTCAATCCGAATTGATGATCGGAGCACGGAGTCTCCTTATTTCGTCTCACAAAACCGATAGCTTTCCTCATGATCAAGGTGCACCGAACATGGTGGAGATTGACAAACAATCGATACACAACATAACAGCGATGCGACAACTTCAAGGCTCTCTAGGTCATTGTATTGGCATCCACAATATTGAGAGAGAGATAGAGATTAGGCATGTATTAAAATAGTGAGAGAGAGAGAGAGGGAGGGAGATTTGTGCTTCTTCTTGTTATAAGAGAAAGAGCTAGATCTAGCCTTTCTTTTATAACAAATTGGATGTCCATGGATCTCAATCCATGTGAAAACATAATCAAAGATGTAGATTCATTTGTGCTTTCAAATCAATGGTCATGATTTTGTTGTACAAATTTACAAAATTTTTTAATTAATTTAAAATACACTAAATATATTGAATATTCATAAATATAATTTAATTTGAATTAAATCAACTAATGTGGAAATAATTAGAAATCGGATAAACCTCATTCCTAACATAGAGTGATCAACCATATTGAATTAGGACTCAATGGTGGTCATCCATCCTATATAATGGGAAGGTGGCTTCCTTTTTCCAATTTTATGAAATCTCATATCTCATCAAATATTCCATATGTGCAATAACTTTTATTGCAAAATTATTCATTTACAAAATTATTCACCAAAATAATTCCAAATTATTTTGTGCTAATTTCATTCATGTGGGTGTTTGGAGATAAGGACATGGAGATTTGTACATTCCATGTATAGTGACTTGGATATGGAGACCTCTCAAATATGTTTGATTAACTCAATCTGTAAATCTAATCTTTTCATCGCATCCGAATCACATTCAGATCCATGTCGAGCATTTGGACTAAGATCGATTACTAATTACTAAGTGATGAATCTGCATTCCATCATCTTTATTCATTTATTTTAGCTTAAAATCCCTTATAAAACACATGTAAATAATATTAACTCCATATTATTACTAACTTGCATCCCTGTGTAAATATTATACATTTATTATTATTTTAACCTAAAATAAATAAAGAAAGAAAGAAAAGAAAAATAAATAAATAAAAGAGAGAGAGACTGTATATATTAATAGATACAGGATGACCCGAACCATGAGAGAATGTCAAAACTTGACCTGATCTACCTGGAATAAAGTTGAGGGAGATGGAGTCCTTAATCCGAAAATACAAAAAAATGTTGTAAATATTTTCTGTATATATTTACACTATTTTATTTGTACATAAATTGACCTCAAATTAAATAATTTTCAAAACAAAAGTTGTAAATAAAAATGTTTTCAAAATAGTAAAAATATTTGTAAAATAAAATCATGTACAATATAAAAGTAACCACATTTAGAAAGAGCCATAAAGCGATAATTGAAAGACTAATTCCGTCTCCATATCAACTCAAATTGACCTACTCACTTCCATTGTATTCTAAATTAAATTATCTTTAAAATGGGTGTGGTTTCATAATTTTTGGAGTTAAGATTTGAAAGATGGTTTTCTTGGGTGGTTCATGCAATTCTACCATTTATTTGTACATACTGTATTCGTAAATATTTTTACTAATAATTTAAAATTAAACATAAAAAAATAAAAAAATAAAACATAAAAAACTAATTTCCTTATTTAGCTATGTATATAATATACCATATGTTTACAATATATGTATATAATCACTTCCCTTAAATAACCACACAAAAAAAACTAAATAATTAACTTTTACTATTTAAGTTAGTAAAGTGACGAAAATTAAAAAAAATATGTAAATAATTTTAACACTAATGTCATTTCTTATCTCTATCTCATTTCAAAAAATTTTCCTTATCTTTATCTCATTTCAAATTTTGAATTTCAAATTCTTTTCTTTTATATTTTTATGGCTCCTCCTCCTATATTTCAATTGCATCAATCTTTTGGAGAGGAGCTTATTTTTCCGAGAGCCATCTTGTTGAAGAGGAGCGCCCAGTCTCCGAGCAATCCGGTGACACTGAGGAGACCCTTGTCGAGGCGATTATGACATTCGTCCACTCCACGGTGAGATCTATTTTTCTTATTCTTAACCTAGGTGATTCGTAGTTTAATTTTTTGCATTTTTATTTCGTTGGTATTTTTTTCTCTAGATCTTAGAATCCATCACCACGATTTGATTCGCCCGATCTGATTTTTCACCTTCACATCTCGATCTATTCACGATCTTATTCTATCTCACATAATCTATCCACTCCAATTATGCACGGTGATCAGAGACCCAGATCTATCTTTCATTTCGTCAGATCCGCATCCACTCACATTTTCCACATTTGATTTTGGACTAAGCCACTGTGCTCGAGTTGGATAACTCTATTTTATTATAAGTGCAGAAAATTTAAAAAATAATTAAAAATATATTTCTACTGAAAAAAATAAAAAAAAATAAAAATACAAAAAATAAAAAAAGAGTTTATGCCATTTCAGTTTTTGAAAAAATAAAAAAAAATAATTTCTATTTTTTATCAACTATTTTGATGTCCAAAAAATAACAAAAAAATAAATTAAAAAAAGCAACGCAGCAGGCACCGCCCCTCCAGCCCGCGGGTGGCGCCAGCCGCCCTTCCTCCACCTCGCGAGACCAGCAGCCAGCTCACACCGCTCTCGACTTTTGTTGGCAACCAACGTGCGCAGTCTACCCTGGAGCCCCCTCACGGTTGATCACGCGAGACACCACCCCACTTTCTTGGACCCACCGCGCATGCGCTGCCGCGCGGGTGCATGCCTAGTGAACTCTGTTCACTGCCAACCGCGCCATCGTCGATCTCAAGCATCTCCACCACTAAAGGGTCGTCACCAGCTACCGGAATCGTAGCCCGACCATGCTGTCCATCCTGCGCCTCTTTCCCTTTGGAGAAGAAGAAGCTAGCAACGATGGCGTCCTTTATCTGGCCGCGCAACCACTGCAGCACGCTACCGCCCAGCCGTATCCTCCACAATCTACAAGAGCGGTGACACCTCTCCCTCTTGAATGGATTGAGAACGAAGGACAAGAGCTAGAAACCCTAGGTTGTTTAAAATATGGGTAAGTTACAACTACACCCCTGAAGTTTTTTAAATTATAAAAGAGTCCTTGCTCTCTAGATAGTCACGCGCATCACACGTTTATACTAGGTAACTTACGATTTCTTCATCATATTTATTTCTTGTTATTTTTCAATGCCAAAACAATAAATATTCTCATTGCAGTCCCTGTTTATCAAGACTTTGATTTGCTTGCTAGTTCTTGTTGAAATAAATATTTTTGTTCGTCAAAATATTCCTCAAAAATCAAATTAGTATCTTGTTGTTTGCATATTCATTGTGTAAAAATGTCATTGCATTTTATTTTTATTTGTTATTATAAAAAAATAAAAAAAAACAATGCAGTTTTCCCCATTTGCACTTTGAAAAATCATAAAAAATCCGAATATTGCTTCAAAAATTCGAAAGAAATTAAAATAGTTTTATTTTATGTGTTTAATTTCCTTTCCAATTTTCATGCATTAATTATTTATAAAACCCAAAAATTACAAAATATTAAAAATCTTACAAAAATCATATAAAATTGTAGAAATGTAATTTGAGATCCTATTTGTAGATTATTTCCTCTAGTTTTTAATAAATATTATTGCTAGAATTTTTTATTTAATTTCATTTTTTTATTTATGATATAATTATGTGTGCTCAATGATTGCATTTGTCCTATTTTTATTCATTTTAAAAAAAATCTAAAAATATTTGAAAAACTAGAAAAAAAGTAAAAATTCATAAAAAAATAATAAAAATATGTTGACATTTTGGGCATTTTTGTTATATTTGAAAAAATCAAAAAGAGAAAAATTGCATTTCTTATATGCAAGAATTTATTCTAAAAATCATATTTCTAAAAAAAATTGCAACATTAAAATCATTAAAATTTGAAAAATTAGAAATAAAAAAATAAAAAAAATAAAATTTTACAAAAACAAGGTAGTTTACATTTGAGATTCTTTTTTCTTTTTGTCGATTTTCTTTCTATTATTTGAATAACCCTTGTGAATTGTAGCCTCCCTGAGTTCGATCTTGTTGCTATACAGGTTAATTAAATAGCAAATTTTTTTTGCTTCACATTACCTTTTCTTGTAATTATTGGCTTGAGAAAAAAAATTTTTATGCGAAGCTTGATTGGGTTGTAACGACATTGTAATTAACTCTTGTAATTTAAAATTCGAGAAAAGCGTGTCAACAAAATTGCGTCGTTGCCGAGAAAATTCCCGTTAAATATTCATGCATTAATTAAACAAAATCCCAAAAATTTGCAAAATACTAAAAATCTTAAAAAATCATACAAAATTGTAGAAAAATAAAAAAATGATATTTCATTTCGTGTGTGTAGATAACTTCCTATAGTTCATAGGAAAAATAATTTTCGCAATTTTTGTTTTCATTTTATATTTTTAAATTGTAAAATAATCCTATTTGTTAACTATTTTAATTATTCTCTATTTTTATTCGTTTTAAAAATCTTAAAAAAATCTAAAAAGTTTAAAAAAGTACAAAAATAGTAAAAAATGCTAAAAACACAAAAGTATTTTCTCTAGACATTTTTGCATTTTTGTCATATTTAGAAAATCTAAAAAAATTGTATTTCTTTTGTGATAAAGTTATTTTGAAAATACA
Source organism: Ottelia alismoides (assembly GCA_037367405.1). NCBI lineage: Eukaryota > Viridiplantae > Streptophyta > Magnoliopsida > Alismatales > Hydrocharitaceae > Ottelia > Ottelia alismoides. The sequence continues at coordinate 1,198,285 of JAZKJV010009256.1, read as the reverse complement.
TTTTTGAAAATAATAAAAATTTGCAAAATTAAAAAATCAATAAAATTTTGAAAATAAGAAAATAAAAAATAGAAATAAAAAACTAAAAAAAATAAAAAAATAGAATTTTACAAAAAAACCAAGGTAGTTAGCATTTGAGATTCTCTTTTCCTTTAATTGGTTTTTGATTTTTTGAATAACTCGCGGGACTTGTAGCCTCCCTGAGTTAGATCCTGTCGCTATACAGGTAAAATAAATAGCAGAAGTCTCTTGCTACACATTATGCTTTTGTAATTATTTTGTAGCTTGATCTGTGAATAAAAATACTTTTTTTGTTTGAGCCGAAATTTCGGGGATCGCAACGACAACTTTATATAAATAATAATCACTCCTCAAAGATCTCACTCAACACTAAGAGGAGTCACTAAAATTCAATTATCTTTCAACACTCCCTCGAAATGGAAGTGTCATGGTTATACAATCATTTATGATCACATCATCCTCAAGTATTCCTAATGCCATACATCTTGCATACATGAAGACCTAGAATAAATATGAAGTTTTAGATCATATTAAAATTTATTCTTCAGGGTTTTATCATTAAGTTTTTCATTCAGTCATTGGGAGTTGGTATAAATCATATGCTTTCCAAAAGCATATATCATATCTACAAATTAGGGATATTTACACCCTTATTCCTAAGTAATTTCATAGATATGTACATAACCCTATGCAATCATGAATTACACAAGGAACCCCGAATAGTTACTATGTCTCACATCCTAATCCCTTGTTTAATTTGTTCATTAACCCAACTAGACCATTGGGTTAATCTAACACATGGCTATATAACGATTATAAAAATTTCCAAAAAATGGAAATTACTCCCCCTACCACCTCCAACGACCAGCCCCTCCCTTCAACCGTTGCCCCCCCCCCGCGAATCAACGATTCCTTATATCAATAAATTGACCTTAGCAAAATCCTCCAGTAAAATCTCAAATAAATGTCCATAAATTAATAAATTAACAAAATGACACTTGTAAAAAATACACTAATTATGATATATTACATTATACAAAATAAATTAACAATAAAAAGCCACAAATCAAATGAGTTTTTCACCTGTAAATAGTCCAAAACTTCAAGTATTTTTAATAAATTCATTTCAATTCCTTTTTGGCTAATTCTTTCTCTGTCTTCTTTATAAAAATGTACATAAAAATATAAAAATACAAAATAAAATCTACCTCAAATAAATACTCTTAGATCCCAAAGAGAAAAAAACATGTAATGTCCAAATTCCCTGTCAAATTCCTACTATGTATGAATTCCAAATTCACTAGAATCACTTTTAAAGTTTAAGTTAGAAAATATCTATCCAATTCATGTGCTTTCATTAAAATCGGAGCTCGTTTGCAAAATATGGCTTTTGGGACCTAGGCGAACATTGTATATCAAGTAAAAAATTTTCTTTTCTCATTTTTTATTTACTTTTCTTAATTACTAAAAAATCAAAAAAAAATATTTTTGCATTTTATTTTATTTCTAGTATTTTAACTTTTTTTCTTTTTGTAAATATGTTTTATTAAAAATTTAAAAATATAAAATTAGGAAAGTAAAAAAAACATATACATGTTGTTTGTCTTATTTTGTAAATTCTCCACTATCTTTTCTCTTTATTTTTTTATTGTACTTTAGTTGCCTACTTTATTTTATTTTCTTTTCTTTTATTTATTTTAAATTCTCTATAATAACTCCCATTCAACTCTGCCATTCTTATAACCTCCATTCAACTCCACCAAATTTTTAATCTCCCATTCAACTCCATCATTCCACCATTTTTTCTAACTCACATTTTCCTTCTCTTTTTATACATATCATTCTCCTCATTTTTACCTTTTATCCACCTTTATGCGAGAGAGAATTGAGAGCTCCGACCACCCGTCTCATGATCAACAGACGACGAAATAGAGCGATGACCGACCTCCTCTCCGGTGAGATCCTCTGGCATTCTGGCCAACATCGCAGTCACCTCCGCGCACTGCTCGAGCTCATCGCTCGCCAACGACTCGAGCAAGGACCATGCTTCTCGTGAGCACCACAGGCACCCACTTCCCCCGTAGATAATTCTCCTTTTTATTTTGTCATCATTTTTATTTTGTTAATATTTTTTTACACTTCACATCATCGTATCATCTTCATCATTTATTTATTTATTTATTTCATATCATCACCATCACCACACACATCCATTTGTTTTACTCCACCGACTCATATTTGCATTTTTTATTATTCCTTGTTTAAGAGAACTTTAAAAAAATTTAAAAAAAAACAAAACACAATAGTAAAAAAATAAAAAAAGATAGCAGCAGGTGGATAACCCCCTCCACCACCGTCGGCCACCGCTACCTTCCTCCCTACCGCTCCACTACATGCGGCCGTGGTGCTGCCGGACAACTCGCCCATCTACGGCAGCAGTCTCCAACCTCCAAGCGTTCGCCGCCCCCTTCCATCATTGAGCCCTAATTGTAACAGAGAAGAAGAAGGTCATTCCTTCTTTATTTTTATTTATTTGAAAAATTATATGATTTTCGTGTTATGTTTTATTAATTACAAATAAGTCCTTGTACATGTTTTGTATTGTTTAAGTTCAACTTCTGCATTGCCCTGATACCCATATGTTCATGAATTAATTTGGACATCTTTCTTGAATCATTTATTTTAACTAAAAATGACATGTTGTTGAGCAACTTATTTTCTAACATTTGAATATTTATTTGTATTTCATTAATTAAAATTGTTTAAGTGAAAAATTAAATGTTTTACCTAATTTGAAGTCTTAAATTCATATTTCTTTCACAGTTGCTCCAAAAATTCTTCAAAAATCAGAAATGATGCCTTGACACTATTTTAATTACTATCCAAATTTTATTTTAATTGGAGTTGTCCTGTGCCTTAAATAAAGTATAGAGTAATTTTCGTAAATGATATATATTATTTTTGTGAAATTCCTACTCTCCTGGATTGCTCAAATAAATATATTGTTGAGATAATTTGTTCTATGGTAAATCGATAATATGGATTTATTAGGAATTAATTACTCACTATCACTCTGTTTTCATTAAAAAAATCCATAGAAAATTCATATGTTGTCAAAAAATTCCAGAAGTTTTACTGTAGTATCATTTCATCATGTTTAAGTTCCAATAAAATTTTCATATTTTTGCATTTTATTTGAGTGAAAAGTTGTGTAAAATCCCATAAAAAGTGTGTATTTTTCTTTGTTGCCTTTTAACCCCTAAAATTCCAAAAAAATAATTTGCATTCATCATTGGATTAGGTTTTTAGGAAAAATTTCATTTGGCTAAATTGAACTAATTTCTTATTAAAATAATTTAGCTATGCTGTGTGTTTTCTTTAACCACATCTTGCATTTGCATTAAAAAATACAAAAACAGTTTGCATTGGAAACCTACACCTAGGTTTTCTGGATTAACCCAAAGTTGTTTCTTTGCCTCCCTGTGTTCGACCCCAGACTTGCACGAGATATAAATTTAAGCCGAGTCCTCTTCACAGAGACATTTGATTCGGTTCTGCATGATTTGCTAAGTACCTATATTACAACGAGTACAATTTATGTCACGTATTCACATATCTTAGAAGATTCACATATCTGATAAGATTCCCAATGAGATGTACATAACACATTCTACTTAGGTCAAATTAATTAAATTCTTCCCCACTAATAGTATATTATTTAGCTACAGTTTTCTCGATCTGCATGCATTTAGTGTAAATTTGCAAGTTCAGTTTTGCATAACGCATGGAGAGTGATGGGAATCACTGTAAGTATACCCTTTTCTGAGCATGCATCATTGTTTTACATTTTCATTCTGATTTCTGATTCCTCCCTAGTTTTAAAACTTAAGATTCATAAGGAAATTCGGACAGAACAATAGATATGTTTGTGTGTTCATATTAAATTTCAAGTGATAACCTAACTCTAAAATTGGGGCTGAATTGAGCATGTCAATTAAAAAATTTGAATAAAAAGAACATTATTTTATGGGTGCATAAAGCCCTTATTGTTTGAATTTAAATGCAAGTGAGAGAGAGAGACGGCATTAGGACAGAGCCAACGCCAGGATTTTCATATAGACTAGTGGCTAAAAATGATTAGCTACTTTTCAGTGGGATCTACGGGTAGCCAATAAACGGTATGTATTTCCTTAGCAGAGTGGGAGGTTTAGAGGATGCCTTAGAAGGCTTTGTACTCAAGAAACGGGTAGCCATATTTATTCGGTCCGCACTTACTCCTATACTGGCTGAAAGTGGGCTTCATGAGAATCAGGTCAGTCTGTAGGGAAATACGAGCACCTACCATCTCATTAATCTTTCAAAGATTGCATTTATCACCAACTAAAACTGATCAGACAACTGGGTCGAACCTTTACGGCCATCACGTGTGGAGTTGATGAATCTGAGGGTTTGAATTGTGTTTGTATTGTGTGAGTTTACTCCGTACATTCACGTGCACTGTAGAACTAGCACCTCATTGAATATTTTCTTCTAATCGGTTCTTTTGACATCAAAGATGACTAATTGGGGGGGGGGGGGTATTTATTCAAACTTCGCAAATCTCTCGTTGAACCCTCCAAGTACTTCTTCGAAGGTCCAAGTGCAAAACGAACCAACCTAGACTCATGACCCTCTTGAGCCCAAGATCTCTCCTTCTTGGAATGGTCACTCTTAAACCATTCCATTTCTCTCCTCTTATCTCATTGAGGAAGACCTTAGTCTAGGTGAGAATATCTTCATTCCTAAATCCTCTTCTAATGAAGACTACATTGCTGAATCAAGCCCTAAAGAATTTTCAAGTAAAATGCCTCCAAAGAAGAAAGAAGAGGAAGAAAAACACCCCGAAGACCCGATGACAATGGTACTAGCCAGATTGGTTGCATCTGAGCAGCAACAAGCCTTACTCCGAGCTCAGTTAGGACAACTCAATGTTGGGGTTGAACCGCTAATGGATTCGGCATACAACCCCGAACAATACAGAATTTGGAACTATTTGAGTCCGACTGAACCCGAAGTTGATTTTGAGTTGAAGCCGCAATCTCTGAACCTGCTGCCACACTTTGATGGGAATGCTTTTGAGGAGCCATATGCATTCCTAAGGGACTTCGACCTCATCTGCGCTAACCTTAGGCATCCTAATGTCAGCCAGGATTATAATAGGCTCACATCCTTTCCATTTGCCTTGGGTGGCAGAGTTGTCTTCTGGGTGAAAAATCTTGGAGTTACAATCACTACATATCCCCAATTCAAGGAAATGTTTCTGAAGAAGTTCTAACCCCTAAGTAGGACTAATATGATGAGGACACGCATCACTAGCTTTTCCCAGCTACCCCATGAAGCATTGCGAAGCCTGGGAGAGGTATAAGGAAATCCTACAGAAGTGTCCATGTCATGGACTAGATGACAACATCTTGGTTCAGTCATTCTTCACTGGTCTCAATCATGAGATGTAGGGTTTAGTGAGTGCTGCCTGTGGAGGCAACTATACATGACGAGGATCAGATACCATCTAGAAGGTATTCGAACAGATGGCTGAAACCAGCCGCTCACATATGGCTAGCAAGGCCTATATATTGTCCTCCAATTCACTCTTATCTGGAGAGGGAAAGTCAGATGTAGTTGATCTCTCTCAGGACGTGACCCCGAGCATGGGGCTTATTGCATATAAGAATCATCGAGAGGATTGACAAGAGGATTTATGCGTTAGACCGGAGCATCTCCAAAATTCCAAAACAAATGGAGGAGTTGACTGAGAGGGTATCTAAGATATGGATACCCACCGTGACTGCACTTGCTGCTCCTGTGTACCGATTTCACCATTAGCCCCCTCCATCAGCATAGATAGTTTAGGAGCCTCCACTGGTTTGGGAGGTGAATGGAGTATGGTATACTTGGGACCCTACTAGGCAGGGAAGTACGTGGGACCGATAGACCTACAAGCGTCCCCCGACCATTCACAACACCACATTCACCTCCGCACCACCTCCTTCACAACAGAGCCCTGGATTCCAGCCACCCCAGCAACAACGACAATAGTACTAGCAGTATGGCTGACATGGCCATTACCAGGCTGGCTAGCAGGGCCCGCAATTTCAATAGACATCCCAGTACCAGCAGCAACAGAGGCAGTACCCTAGCCAACAGGGTCAATCTTCCCATTCTTCTTCCCAGTATTATCTCCTTCCTTCTTCGTCTGGTCTTGTGGACATATAGTAGCAGATACTCAACGAGCTCCATTACTACAGGAATGAAATTCATGACTTACGGGTGGATGTCAACCACCTGTTCAGATGGAGAGATGAGCAAACTAAACCCTCTACCTTGATCCTAGCCCAACTTCAGGCTAATCCTAATAGCCTGAATCGATCTGCTTCTCAGCAGCACTTTGGTCTTGTATACTATTCAGCATCTCCTAGATCTGAACATGAGATTCTTTCATGTGATAAGGCTAATCACATGTTACTCAAGAGCGGAAGGACCGTGACCGTACCTGACCAGGCGAGGGACACAAGGAGGGGTATCTATGGAGCACTACGTGAGGAGTCTTCAGAGAATGAGGAGGGGATGCATCATATTCTAGAGCCCCATCAACACCATTTGAGGATATATGCTCAGGAAGACGAGAAGAGAAGGAGAGCACGTATGCATCATCAACAACATGGATAAACTTCCTTGTTTATGGAGGACCTTGCACCTTTAGTTGTGGCATATACCACTTTAGCTTCTATTCCACAACCTATAGTAGTTTATTTAGATTTTGATTACAAGTTGCATCAAAAAGATTTATGCAGGAAGAACTATGTTTCCATTAATGGCAAGAATGATCTTTCATTTCATGATTCAGATTCTTCATCTTTTGTTTCCCTAGCTTCAATCCCTTTCCCCCGGGTCTTACATCAGGAAAGCACATCAAAAAGATTCAGAATGATGACTTCGATATGGCACGATTTTGTAAAGAAAATATGACTGTAAAGGTGCCATTTGATGAGTATGTATTTAACCATCCCGCATTTCAGAAATACCTTAATGTGAGATGCATATCTACTAGGGTTAGTAGGAAGAAAGAGAACCAAAATGTAAAGACACGCGTCTTGTTAGTAGCCACACCCTATTGTCTCAAGAATTAGACTTTGCCAAGGAAAAAGAGAGACATGGGTGCTCAATATGTGGAGAGTCGTATCGACGATATCGCGTTTACACGCACACTCTTGGATAACAATTCTTCAATCAACTTACTTCCCTTAACATTATATCAGAAATTGGAGTTGGGACCACTTCACAAATCAAGAGCTTTACTTTAATTCGCATATCGTTTAGTTAAGAGACCTAAGGGACAAGTGGAGAATGTTTTTATCTCAATTGAGGGGTAGAAATATCAGGCTAACTTCATAGTTTCAGACATGGAGACCCCCAATCATTGGAGAGAATCTCAGATCATTCTCGGGTAGCCCTTCCTTAGGACCGCTTGCGCAACTTTTGATTATGGTACGAGAATGATGAAGTTTCGTTATCTAGGCGGAGAAGTGAACCTTAAATTGAAGCAAACCAAGTTTCAGCTACCCGATTTAGAGAGTAGCATAGAGTACTCATCTTCAGAGGTAGATTGCAGAATGATTAGCACAGTTGGGATTTGGAGACAGGTTCCTTCAGTACAGAGCGAGACCCTTTCATCTGGAAATGACATAGTACATGATGCAGTTTGCCATGTGTTGTTTGATCTTGTGATGATGTAGAGATCCATCTACCTATTCCCGTGATGACGTAGAGATCCATCTGGATCTGTCAGTTCCATCCCCTTTGGAATGATCATGAGACATAGATGATGAGTCGGATACAACTTTGGTCAAACTAGAGCATTTCTTTAGCGATCCGACTACATATACTTTTGAGTTGGTGGCGAGTACTACACAGTTCAACCCACCTTCATGAAAAAGGAAACCAGATTTAGATTCAGTTTAGCCAGGTTTTCTTGATGATACCACATCGCCGGAACTGAAATCACTACCTCTTACACTCAAGTACGCCTTTCTTGCGCGACCCAAAGAGAGATATCCTATTATCATTAGCTCAGACATGACTTTAGAATAGGAGTCTAGGTTATTAGAGGTCTTGGAGAGGAACCACAAAGCAATAGGTAGGACAATGTCGGATCTCGTAGGGATTAACCCTACTCTCTACTCGTGCCACATTTTTATTGAGGATAATATGAGACCTTCCCATGAGTTCCAGAGGAGACTTAACCCCAATCTACGGGATGTAGTGAAGGACGAGATTGAGAAATGGTGCAAGGTAGGATTTATATACTCTATTTCTGACTCCAAGCGGGTGGCCCCACTTCATGTTGTCCTGAAGAAGTCGGGAATTCATATGGTCACAAATGAGGAGGGGGGTAGAGATCGCGACATGAGTACCGACGTCATGGCGCATCTATGTCGACTATAGGCATTTGAATGCCACGACCAAGAAAGACCACTTTCCCTTGTCTTTTATTGATCATATTTTGGAGAGACTCGCAGGGAAGGAGTTCTTCTATTTTCTTGATGGGTACCCAGGGTACAACCAGGCATCTATAGCCCTTAAGGACCAGGAAAAGACCACATTCAAATGCCCATTCGATACTTATGCTTTCAGGCGCATGCTATTCGGGCTTTGCAATACCTTGAGCACTTTTCAACGGTGCATGATCGCCATATTTGTCGAGATGGTGGGTCCTGCAAGTGTTCATGGATGACTTCTCGATCCATGGTGATTCATTTGATACATGTTCAACGCATTTGGACTGAGTCCTCAAGAGGTGTAGAGAGGTGAATCTGGTACTCTCCTGGGAGAAGAGTTACTTTATGGTGACGAAGGTTATCGTGTTGGAGCGTGTCATCTCCAAAAGGAGAATGGAGGTTGACCCAGCCAAGGTGGAGGTGTTCAAGAAACTCGATCCACCTACCAACGTGAAGTTAGTGAGGTCTCTTCTAGGGCATGTTGGATTCTATAGGAGATTTATTCGGGATTTTTCAAAGATTTCCCACCTAATGACTGAGCTCTTAGGGAAAGACATAGAGTTCGTTGTAGATCACAAGTGTCTAGAGGACTTTGAGCTCTTGAAGAGGAATATTTATGCCTACCCTGTCTTAAAAGCTCCATGATGGTCTCTCCCCTTTGAGATCATGACTGACGCTTCAGACTTTGCTATAGGAGCTGGGTTAGGACAACGACGAGAGGGAATCCCGTTTGCGATCCACTGCGCGAGCAAAGTATTAGACCCTACATAGAAGAATTACATCGTGGCTGAAAAGGAAATGCTCGTTGTAGTATGGGCCCTCGAGAAGTTCAGGTCGTATATTTTGGGCTCTAAGGTGACAATCTACACTGATCACATAATTGTTCGGTACTTAATAGAAAAAAGGATGTGAAGATGCTTCTTCTTAGGTGGATTTTGCTCCTTCAGGTGTTTGATTTGGAGATAAAAGATAAACCTTCAGTGAAGAATGTTGTGGCTGATCATCTTTCTCGGGTTGAACTTAAGGATTCTCCTTATTATTTCCCAGACGAGTAAATTTGTGTTATTGACTCACTCCCTTGGTATGCCAACATGCTGAACTTTCTTGTCTCCAAGCATGTTCCCCATGGTTGGACTAGAAGCAACATTGACCAACTGAAGTCGGATTCAAGGAGATACCATTGGGACTATCCTTTCCTTTTCTTCGAAGGGTTGGATTGTGTTTGGAGAAGGTATATTTCTCAGGAGGAGTACCATATTATCCTCACATATTGTCATTCACTTGAGGTTGGAGGACACCATTAAAGGAAGAGAACCGCTCACAAGGTACTTCATTGTGGATTGTATTGCCCGACCCTGTTCAGAGACGTTATTGATTCTGTACGGTCGTGCTCGATTTGTCAAGCGATGGGAGGGATAGTTGGAATAGAGAAATGAGAGGACCATGCAACCGGTGATTATTTGTGATGTTTTTGATGCATGGGGCATAGATTTTATGGGTCCCTTTCCCAACAGCCAAGGACATGAGTACATATTTGGCGGTTGGCTATTTGTCTAGGTGGGTTGAGGCTATCCCAACCTGAACTGTAGACAACAAGACTGACTGTTAGTTTTGAGAGACCATATTATTGCTTTGTTCAAGGTGCCAAAAAGTCTGATATATGATGGGGTAGCTACTTCGTGAACCGAGATGTGAGATGTTTAACTAAGGACTACGGATTTGAGCACAGAGTTACTAGTCCTTACCACCTACAGTCCAATGGCATGTCAAATGTTTCGAATAGAGAGGTGAAGAATATTTTGCAAAAGTTGGTTTGTCCCGATAGGAAGAATTGATCCCAGCTCTTGACCATGTTCTGTGAGCCTATAAGACAACCTACAAGACACCATTGGGAACTTCACCACTTAGAATGATCTATGGAAAGCCATGCCATTTGCCTGCATAGCGGATTCACAAATCTGAAGGGCAATTAAGCAATTTAATTGGATTTGTGACCTAGGGAAGCTTTGTCGAGACTAAAACTTGAACGAACTTGTGGAAATTCGAAACATGACATATTGATGAGCGTGCCCGAGCGATAAGGGTTAGGGAATCAGATAATCAAAGATCATTGTGACCCGGATCACAAGGCACAATCAATAAGAAAAAAAGAGAATCACATAGTCAAAAGATAAATCATTCAAAACAATGTAAGCAGTCTCCGCTATTTATTTTAACCTGGTATAGCGTCCAGGGTCAAACAAAAGGAGCACGAGAAATCCTTTGAAGTAGTCGAAATTTCAGAAACTAATTTTTGATATTTTTTATTTTGCAAATTTTTTAGTTTTTAATAAAGGAATAAAAACAATCAACTACGGAAACTATGCACAAAAGCAAGCGTTTTTAATTTTTATTTAAAGACTAAAATGCTAAAAAATCTAGAATAAAAATATTTTTGTGTTTTTCAAATATTATTTTTTGCGATTTTCTCGGGTTTTTCTAATTTTGAAGGGATTTATAAAAATAAAACAGTGTTAGGCAGGAAAACATTGCACAACCATGACAAAATGACAAATTAAAAATACTATCCTAATTTCCTAGAGGACAATTTTATGGTAAACTAGAAAGAAAATGTGACAAACAGAAACTGGAATTGTATTTTTTCTATTTTTCTAGAACTTTTTATGATTTTATAAGTTTTTGAGAATTTTTAGATTTATAGATATTTTATAATGATTTCAAAGCAAGATAGGTACTAGAAGTAAAGCAAACACAAACAAACACTTAATAATTTTTTGTTGAAATTTTCCAAACAATTTTTATAATTTTTATGTATTTTATACAATAGACATTAAGCTTTTTATGGGTTTTTGATTTTTCGAAATTAAAATGCAATATAAAATTAATCCCAAAAATTACAATAAATATTACTTGTTAGCAGGAGCTAATAAGAATTTTTAATGATTTTTTGGGCTTAATATGATGTTTATTTAATTAAAAATAATAAACACAGATTGTAGGGACCTAGTTGTAATTAAACTAAAGTTCTAGGCCGTAAGATAACACATGTGAAAATTTTAGGGCTAATGATGCAAAAAGCCAGAGAATAAACCGACCGCAATACACCACACACAGGGGTATAAGTGCAAATATCAGAAACTATTCATTCAAAACATAACATCCATGAAGTTCGGGATAGATAATGCAAATACACAAGATGGGCACGTGAGACAGCATGTGAGTTCACATACAGAGGACTAAAATGCAAACATATAAAACTATGAGGTCCTTACCGTAAAAAGTCTGTATTACAATTTTATTTTACTAGACGAAAAAGCTAAATACAAAAGTAGCAGGAAAAAAAAGGGAAATATACTATTACAGGGCGCATGTGGAACACGTGAGAACATGTGGCGGGTCTTGGAGGCGGCTTGGGCGTACGGTCTTGGTCGCTGGTAGACCCAGATCTGACTTCTAGAGAATGTCTGCTACGTGCGCCCGGATGTGTCAGAGGGGAGCAGATCCAACGGCTGAAATGCGTCAAAAGTTGATGGCTCGGATGATGTATGGGGTGAAGATGCGTATCCGACGATTGAAAGGGGGTCTGGAAGAACACCTCCAGGTCGAGCTTTGATCGAGCGGAGGAGGAGATCCACTAGCTTGATTGAAGATCGAGGAGGTCCACCATCTTTGTGGGGTGCTACGCATCGGAGTGAAGGGTCTGGTGAAGGTGGCAATGAGTAGATGGTCGTGGTGGTGGTCGGCCACCTGAGGGTTCATCGCCTGAGCACTGGAACCTCTGAATAGGTTCCTTGCGCGTGATACAACATGCAAAGAGTAGAGCGACTCGGGGGCTTTGCTTCGGTTAGGTTATTGCTTGATAAAGATAAGGGAAGCGACGAGAGATGAAGTTTGATCCCGACGACTGTGGAGGAAGGGGATCTTGGCCTTAATCTTGACCGAAAGGTCGAGTCTAAGGATGATCAGGATACGGTTCAAGATGTGGGGTGAAATGTTAATCGATCTAAACGGATAAAGGTGGCTGGTGAAGCTCCAACAGGGTAGTCAGAGCAGATGAACTGCGGTAGGGGCGGAATGGAAGAATTGACTGTAATGGAAAATGTAGTAGATGGATAAGTTACCTGAAGGTGGTGATGAACTCAGCAAGTTCAGACAGAGCTGGGAGACGGGGTCGTGGCCTCGACCGTGCTACGATAAGCAAGGAGACTGAATGCACCGGAGAGCTCCATCCACGTAGCTAAGCTGCGGGAATACACCACCAAAATTTGATCCAAAGATGCCCTCCAAACGCCGTCACTTAACTGAAGGTTTCTAGGGGAGAAGGAAAGCACGAGGCACGAGCTGTAGTGCCAGGAGAGGGGAGAAGGCAATTTATACGTTGCTCGAGGGTCCATAAAGATTTGCGAAAAGTACGGAACCTTAGAGCGATCTAGATCGGGCAAGGATCCTGCGAGGATGTCGGGTGTACGAGGATTATCATGTCCAAATTTCAAGGCTAAAGGAGCTCAGAGTCGGGTTGGAGAAATTCAAGAAGGAGCTCCGACGAGCGAAATCCAGGTCTGACATGGGAAGGAGGAGGCGTTGACCGAGGGTCAACGAACGGTCTGGACCACTCAGAAAATTCATATATACAAATATTTACAAATTTGATAAAAATAGCAAATGATTTTAAAATAAATATTGTAAGCAATAAAAAAGGTTTATTAGTTCCAAAGAATTTTTCTATAATTTTTAATTATTTTTATGAAAAATAAATTAGTGTATATTCAATATATAGTATTATATACATGTATAATATGCCTATGTATTATGTACAATTATTTTTATTTTATTATTTTTACACAAATACCCTAATTTTATATTTTAGTTATTTTCAACATATTTTTGTGGATACAAAATAATTTTTATTTTTTTCACATTATTTACAAGTATAGAATACATAGTGAATGTGAGCTATATAAATGTGTTTTGTACAATGAAAGGAGGATTTTATTTTTATTTTCGTTCAATTTTTCTGATTTTTTTCTTTTTATATTTTATTTCTAAAAATACATACAGGAGCTAAAGATTATAATTTGGTTTTATTTTATCAAAAATATTTATTTGCACCTATAGGTATTATGTACAACACAAAGTAGACCCAATCTCTCTCTACTTATTTTATTTGGTGATCAGGTCAAGTCTTGACCTTCTCTTAGGGTTCAGGTCACTCTGCATTTATTCTAAATACCTCCTTTCTTTTTCTTTTTCTTTATTCTTTTATTTTTGCACAAATACATGTTAATTATTCAATATTATCAAATGCATGCTAAATGGTATGTTATTATATTTACAGATATTTACATGCTGTTTTGCTAAGATAAATAGCTAAAATAAAATAATAAAGAGCGAGAATCAGGGATTCATCACCCCATATACTTTACCTTTGCTAGTCCCTTAGCAAACACTTATTTGAAAAATTAGTGAAAAGCAAAGAAAAAAAGGAGAATAAAGGTTGATTATTAAACTTATCTTCATTAAATTAAAGTACGGAGCTCAGTCAAACCTTTTGATTACTAATTTATCAGAACCTTATTGGCATATAGGTTTAAGACTCAATAGCCTTTAAGTTCCACCATTATATGGTCAAGACTCCTCAATAAACCAGATTAGAACAAGTCTACATATGCAAACTCTAGTGACCATGAATCTTTCCTTGTGCTATGTATGTGATATATAGCTCCCCCTTAGAAATGACAAAGAAACAACCTCCCTCAACATGGTAACTCTAATTCCTTATTCTAGCAGCTCTTTCCTTGAGAATCAGGGTATTCCCTTCTAAATTCAAGTTCATCCGGCTCAAGAAGAGGGGGAAAGAAGAGAATGGACCGTGGACAGTGTAGCCACATATCCTTGGGAGCCCAACCAGTGTAGCAAAGTCTCCCGCTGCAAGCTTCATGAGATGAGAAGGTGTAATACAAAAGCTTCGCTTTATTTACTATAAACACTCTGCCAGACATTTTACTTCAGTCAGGCCTGTCCACTTTTTTGGATTTTTTCTTGATTTTGCACTTTTTTTCTTGATGTGCTTGTGTACAACATATCTACATGGTGCAACATATACAAGGAGTTTTTCTTTTTGAGTCAGTAGACTATGACTCTTTTGAAACATTATTGCAATCCACAACTCCTGTCTTTAGACCTCAATGCTACTAGACCAAATTGAGATGCACATCCCTCCCTAAAGGAAGATGAGAGGTTCCGCCTAGAATTACTACCCTCGTATTTTACTCCAAGCCAAAGAAAACTCATCCTCATCACCTCATCCGTAGAGAGCTATGTGTAAGGTGATGGTCCAAGTAAAGCTGTTGTATGTGAGAGTCATGCGTGTGTTGTTAAGTGTTTTACTTAGGCTCATCAAGATGACATGTAAACATAGCCTAGTGGACTCAAAGAACTAATTCACTAATGGATATGGAATGTCTTAACCCCAAATCCTATAAGGTTCCTCTAAGAATTAGGTGGATTAAGATCTTAACAAAGTTCCATTTTTCAATTTAATTCCAGAATAGTTTAAATGTCGACTATGATTCAGAAGAATATACAAAACTATGTACACAACTCATTTTGATGCAATTTTCAAAATATACAAAATTTTTGAAACATGCATTTTTTTTGAAAATGTGCTAAATTTTTGAAAATGTTTGATTGCATGCATGCATGAATGTAGAAGTTTTGCAAACTATTTCCAAACATTTACATACGAGTTTTTGCAAACATTTATTTTTCAAACATTTTTCAAAAATTTTTACTATATACATAATTTTGATACAAATTTATATTTACAAACATTTAACAAGCAAAACATTTTGTCAAACATTTGTACAAAAATATTTTTTACAAGTAGCTATTTACAAACATGTATGTGGAAGAAAGAATTTTATGTACAAGAAAATTTTAAAAATTTTATCATTTTTGGCTTTGTGGTTTTTAGCCATTATATTTATAAACACACTCACACAAACTACGAGTTATGGCTAAAGTATATATGCAATATATACGACACCCCCTATACTTAGCTCGAACGATGTCCTCTGAGTGATTAAAGAGCGATGAAGAAGACATAACTCATGCTTAGTATTGGGAAGTGAAAAGAAAAGATATACTACAACGACGAATAAAAGAATGAAATCAATAGAAGTCAGCAGACCCCCCATACTTATGATCAATTAATCCTAAGTATAGAAATATGTACACAAGTGGAAAACCGACGGTTAAAATGTACAGGGTCTACCTCCCCCATACTTTGGATGAAATATCCTTAATTATAGGCAACAGAACAGAGGTAAAAAGAATCAAGAGAATAAACAAAAGTCTGTCAGACCCCCCATACTTAGGGTAAAGTACAACCCAAGTATAGCGTAATCATAAGATGCAAAATGTGGTGTTAGACCAAAGAATGTATGATATGGACATCTGGATCTATACAGTGGTGAAAAAAGGTTATAATCATGCATGAGATACAAATGATGTGAGTCAAAGACCACATCTCATGCAAAATGAATATGGGCAACACCAACGATCAGCGGATCATGATCTAGATATGGCTTCATGTGTTGACAGTTAACTCAAAAGGCGGACTCCAACGATATCTTAGATATGTCAATGCTGCCATTGTCTCGCACCTTTCGGACCAAGTATGGTCCCTTCCACTTGCTCTGCAACTTCCCTAAATCTCAATCTGGCATCGAATAACCATACTCTCTGGTTCATCTCAAACTGCTTATGGCTGATATGAGACTCATGTCATATCTTCAATCGCTCCTTGTACTATAGGCTACATGAAAAGGCTGTATCTCTAAGATCCTCCAGAGCATCCAACTCTGCCTTCCTCTGATCTCCTATACTCTCTGGATCCAATAATATCTCAGTGACAACCTAAAGTGTCTTGTGCTTTATCTCCACAGGTAAATGGCATGGCTTGCCATAAACGAGACAAAGGGAGACGTACCCAAAGGTGTCTTGAAGGAAGTCCGATATGTCCACAAAACTGAGTCTACAAGTTGTGACCAATCCTTTTAGTTTGGGTGGACCACTTTCTGCACTATCATCTTGATCTCTATGTTCGATACTTCAGCAAGACCATTAGTCTGAGGGTGATATGGAGTTGCAACTTGATGGTCTATGCTGAACTCATTAGCAAAGACCTTTACCTTATCGTTGACAAAAGGAGACCCCCCGTCAAATATCAAAACTCTAGGCATCTCGAACTGTGAAATGATATTTTTCCTCGAAAATCGGCAAATAGTCTTAGCATCTGCGGCTCGGGTGTGTATGGCCTCAACCCAACGACTAACATAATCAACAATCAATAGAATGTACTCAAATCCCTGACTCATAGGGAATGCACCCATGAAATCAATGCCCCATGCATCAAAAACCTCACAGAAGTGAATGAGCTACATCAGCATCATATCATGTTGTCCACAAGTGCCCATCCTTTGACAGTCAGTACACCTCTTCACGAATTCATCAGAATCCTTGAAGAGGGTAGGCCACCATAGGCCGGATTGGAGCACTTTCTGTGTTGTTCTCCTCCCAGAATGATGTCCTCCTACCTCAAGCTTGTGGCAGTATGTGAGGACGCTATCGTGCTCCTCCTCAGGAATGCTCCGACGCTAGACGCTATCCCCTCCTTCATGATAAAGGATGGAATTCTCCCAATGGTACAACTTGGCCTTCGCAAGGAAGGTCTCAAGTTGCTGCTTGGGCCAACCTTGTAGAACTTTCTTGGTGACAAGATAGTTCACAACGTTGGCGTACCATGGAAGACGGGCGATAGCAAGTATCACGTCATTTGGGAAGGTCTCATTGAAAGGCTAACTGCTCAGATTCCTTAAGATGTTACAATCAGGAGAGATTACACGCCACCACATTCTTGACTCCAGGTTTATCTTTAATCTCATTATCAAAATCCTGGAGTAGACGGATCCATCGGGTCAATCTAGATTTGGCATCCTTCTTTGCCATGAGGTATCTGATAGTGGTATGATCTGTAAAAATAGTCACTCTAGATCCAAGAATATATGATCTGAACTTATCCAGGGAAAAGACTACGGCTAGCATCTCCTTCTCCATGACTGTGCAGTTCTGCTGGGCGACATCCAATGTACGACTAGCTTAGTGAATGGCAAATGTTAATCCATTCCTCCTCTATCCTACCACAGCCCCTACGGCAAAGTTAGAAGCATTCGTCAGGATCTCGAATGAGAGAGACCAATCGGGTGGCTGAAGGACAGAAGCCTCAACAATTAAATTCTTGAAAGTATCAAAAGATGCAAGACACTTACCATCTATAATGAACTCAGTGTCTTTCGTCAACATATAAGTGAGCAGTCAGGCAATCCTACTGAAGTTCTTAATAAAACATCGGTGGAAATCGACATGCCCCAGAAAAGACCGGAACTACCGTAGGTTGGACGGTGGATTGAGTTTCCTAATGATATCCACCTTGGCCGGATCAACCTCCATGCCCCTGTTAGAGATGATATGACCAAGCACCGTCCCCCGAGTCACCATGAAGTGACTCTTCTCCTAAGACAAAGTAAGATGACCTCAATAAAGTGCTGAAGCACACAGTCTAGGCAATCAAGACAAGCATCAAACCCCTCGTCGTAGACCGAGAAATCATCCATGAAGACCTCTAAACAGTCAACCACTATGTCCGAGAAGATGGACAACATGCACCTTTGGAATGTCGTGGGGGCGTTACATAGACCAAAGGGCATCCGCCTGAAAGCATAAGTCCCAAATGGACAGGTGAATGCCGTTTTATCCTGGTCGTCGGGCGTAATGGCCACCTGATTGTAATAGGAGTACCTTCCAAGAAAGTAGTAGTGCCTCTTCCTAGCTAGACTCTAAATAATCTAATCAATAAAAGGCAGCGGGAAATGTTTCTTCTTGGTGGTCTGATTCAGTCATCTGTAGTCCACACAAAGCCTCCAAGAAGTGGGTACCCGAGTAGCGATCTCCTCTCAAGACTCACCCACGTCTGTAATGATGCATGTCTTCTTGGTCACCACATGCAATGCACTAACCCACATGGATTCAGAGATGGGGTAGATAAAATTGAAGATCCAAAATTTTGATATCTCTTTCATGACCACCTCTCGAAGATTCGGGTTCAGCCGTCGCTGGAACTCACGCGAGGGCTTAGCGTCCTCTTAGAGATAGATATGGTGGGAGCACATGACCGAACTTACCCCTTGAAGATCAGCTACGCTCTATCATATCACCTTGCGGTTCCTTTCAAGAACTTCCATGAAACGAAATTCTTGCTCTCCAGTCAAATATGTTGAGATAATGACTGGGTACATCTCATGCTCACCTGCAAGGAATCTATACTTTAGCGCCTACGGCAAAGGCTTCAACTTTGGGCAACTAGGAGATGGCAAATATGGCTTCTGAAATGTCTGAGAGAATGAAACCATAACTGAATGTGAGAACTCTCGCTGATCGTGAAAAGCTAGTGAAGAAGACCATACTGGTGTATCTGCAATCAACGCTGACTCGGTCTCCATTATAGCTATAGGCTCTATAGGAATCAGACAAGGTAATAGCTCATCAAACTTAGCCAAATCTATATCTGAATCTAAGGGATCTGAATTGGAATCACAAGAAATATAGTCTGCTTCACTCTCCATGGCACGATCGTCAACCTCAAAGGTATCCTCAACCAAGAGTGTGCTTTCCGAACTCTCATCTACAAGAAGTTGTGAATCTGCAGTATCTAAAGGTGAGAGAAGAGCTTGTGAAATGAGGTCAGACCAAACGGCTTCGTCATCAGTGATCACAAAGTTGCACTCCTAGTGGATGTCTCGCTTTGCCTCTGTCATCTACTCTGCATCACTAAACTGCTCTGAGAAAGTTGAATCTCACGCTCTGGTCTCGTTGACCGTCTCTATTTGTATACTCTCTCCATCGATGTGAAAGTACACCTTCCCACTATCTTGGTCATCATCGCCTTGGATGTGGCCAAGAATGGACGTCCAAGAATGATGGGGGTATCCGTCACAGACTCACGGATCTCCATGTCCAAAAGAATGAAGTCCACGTGGAATTTCAGACCCTGAATTATGACGACCACATCTTTCAACAACCCCTTCGACCTCTTGACAGCTTGATCAACAAACTGAAGGACTGTCCTGCTCTGTCTAAGAGGGCCAAACTCGAAGCGTTCGAGTAAGGCTGTCAGAAGTATGTTGATGGAAGAACCGTTGTCTAATAGAGTCCAATGGAAGTAATGCTCATGAATGTGGCATCTGACATAGGGAGCTCCTACATCTAGCCTCTTGGCTGGCAAATGGTTCTGAATCAAGAAGCATATGGCACAAGTGAGCATATGGATCTATGCATGATGGTTCCTTCTCTTCCTACGGATGGTAGTCTTATCTATCAAGTTCTTTTGGAGGAGAGGAATGTGCTCAAGTGCCTCCTATAGAGCCAGTTGAATCTTAAATCTGTCTATCATCTACTAGTTGAACTCTAACTGCTGAGTCTTTTTAGGATTTACTTGAGCGAAGGGGATGGCTGGGTCCTCCTCAAATATAGGGCAAGGAATAGGTTCCTCCTACTATGAAGGAATGGAGCCCATACAAGGATCATCATGCAACACATTTGGACTCGAAGTAGATGAAGAAGCCTTTCCTTTATTATTTTTTTGGTCTTTTTGATATTGTCTTGAGATACAAAAATTGGAGAAAACACAACTAGAATAGAAATGGTGGCATCAACACCACCTACGCCATCAGTCTTCACGGCATCAGCACCATGCTCTGGCTCAGCATTAGGTAGAATGGTGGCATCAGTACAACCAACTGCATCTAGAGAAACGACGACCTCAGTACCGTTAGCTGTATCATCATCCTTGGTGGCTTCAGCACCACCGTTATCAACATCATTAGCCGCATCAGCACTGCTATCCTCCTCGTCTAGCGCTCCTGGATCCTCATGTGGTCGTCGCTCAAATGAGGCGCCGTCAGCTGACATCCTACCGCTCCTTAGTGACACAAAATCAACATCAAATGTATATGAAGAAATATCACCCAATGACTCACTAGGAGTGGTGGTCTCTGTAAACTGTACCTACTCAGACTTCCTCTTGAGGTTGTTCAAATTGGTCTCAATCTGAGCGATTATGGCGGCCTAGCCCTTTATGATAGCCCTCATTTCCTGCCTGAACTCGTCCATCACCCACCTGAAAGATGCTTGTTGGTCTGAGAGGAGGCAGGCTAGATAATCAAGAGTTGGGTTCTCATAGGTTGGTCCATGAGAACCAGACGGGTTGCCTCGCTAATAATGAGGCTGGTATTGGTACTGGTGAGGGGGAGGCTGAGTGAACTGCTGAGGTTGCTGCTGCCTCCACTGTTGTCCCTGATGGTAGGTGATGAATCTACGATTCATTACAATAAAGGGTCCAAATAAGATCTTCCTGAGAAGTATCATGGTGAGTTTCTGTGCTTTTCACTACACTTGTCATTGATTTAATTTGTCGGTTGACTGTCAGTATCTGAGCATAATTTCACAGGATTAGGATTTGATGGGCACTTGACTCAGTTGAAGTCAGCTTCAGGTGCCGTACTTGAATTGAAGTTTGAGACCATTCACGTTTACTATTCTCATCATACTCAACCTTATCTCAACATGACTCTATCCCATTTGACTTTAATCACATCATCCCACGATATCTATTTGCAAAATATCAAGGAATGTCAGGGCCTTTTCAACATATTCACCTAGTCTTTGAACTTTAATGCAAAACTTGAATACACGGCATGGTATAAAATACTTTTTATCCCATGCACGTAAAGAGCTCCCTCTCTCTCCTCCCCTTTCCATTTATGTTACAGCGACAGGGCATTTGGCCCACTTAATTTGCTATGCATTCCATGCAAAAAGAACAAATCACGTGAAATCAAGTTTCGATCAATTAGCATTCTGAATAGGAATCTCGACAATTGTCTTAGAATATCCTTAATGCGTGATTGGCATTTCTCTGCTGGGTTCATATTTCTATATCTGCTAACTGGATTAATGGCGAAATTATATCTGATTCTGTCAATCTACTCGGCATCCAGTACAACAACAACCGATCAATTTCATATTTCTTATCCTGTGATCTATCTTTACGGAAGGGTTGTTGCGATCCGATCATGGTCTATCATACCAAGATCTCGTTGTCTTATCCTTGACCCGATTACATTCTAAAACCATAAAGACTGTGATTATCTCCAAGTCAGAGGACACACTTCACGCTAAATCTCCATCCCTTTGATATTGCGCATGTCATAAATGGGGAAACAACCATCCATCGTGCTGGGACTATCGCACACATTCTCGACGATAAAAGCACAACCATAGAGCCAGACCTGGCAGCGAGGGATACATGGGGAGTTAGGGCTATGTTTACAATGCCACCAATTGTGCCTCCACCTTCGGATAGATGCCGTACATGGAGTTGATTTCTTGGCTTCTCACAGTCCATTGCAACTCAAACCTGAAACCTTCTGCTCATTTATCTTTTTGTTTTTCCTTGTTTGATAAGCTCCCTTTGTTGTCGTTTAGTTTCTATACATTGATGTTTACTTTGTGCATTATTTTGTCTACAGGAATTGCTTGCAATTATGTTACGCATGAAGCAAGGAAATAGGCTGAGAAGGAGTACACCAATGCATTTCAACCGATACATTTTGGGGGAAAGGAAGGCACTTGAAGAAACTGTAGCCGAGACAACATATCGCAACAACTTCGAAGGACAACTTGGAATTTAAGACTCTGTGTGTACAAGAAATTCAAAAGAAGCATCTATCAATCAATCTTCCCTATGGCATCCATTGGTTACCAACACATCATACGAAGATTGGTCTGAAACCTTCATTATTCTTTTACAAGTGATTTATCGTTTCTTGTCCTTGTTTGCATGCCCGCCCTTTGTCTATTATACGCACAATTTCAGACTTTATCCGAGACTAGAAGTATTATGTTAACAAAGATTATCTTTCATATCCGATCCCTCATTTAATGCAGTCATTTCCATGTCTTTAGTTCTCAGATCTTTTGCATTATAATGATAATTTGACATGTACCCATCATGCCTCCCTGTTTTCGACCCGTGACTCTTCACTATACACTCACACATTTCATGTTTGTTGTGTTATTTGAGTTCCGGATATAAATTCTATTAGTGATTCGTCCTCTATCTGGTGCACAACGACTCGGTTTTATATCAATTTACGCACTTCGATTTTCGACGATCAATTTTTGGCACCGTTGCTGGGGAGGCGATGCGTATGTGTCTGTTTTTCTTTTATTTTGCACTTTGATTTGTCAATCTGACGTCGCTCTTCTTTTCAGGTACCTGACGCTCGAAGGAAACTCGGTTCGACTGCGAAGTGACTAGCAGAAGCCTGTCCAACCGCCCGACGAACACTTTTTATCCATTGACACCAGGCACACCTATCTAGGACCGCACATCAAGTTGACGAATCATTTTTTTCTACTGTTATTTTTATCTCGTAGTTAATTTAAATTACTTATATTTTTCTGCAGTTATGTAATTTGGACTAGACATTCTACTCTTCTCAACCCTGCCATATTATTTCTTGTAATAACTTAGGTTTTATTTTTGCACTGCATTTATATTAGCTTTTTTGTAATCTGGGCGGTTTTCTCAGAAAAAAATATAAACATAAAAACATAAAAAAAATAAAAATAAAATTAAAAAACATAAAAAATACTTACGTGCACTCATATTGCTAGATGTATCTAGGATCATAGCATTCTAGGATTGCATGTGCCTGATTAGATTTAAAATTCTGTGAAGCATATTGCATTGTAGATGCCGGATCCAGGTATGTAACTCTAACTGTGTACACATCATTTGCATCTTTGTGGTTTTTCCCTTAAAGAATCAAGATCACTAAATTTGCGCTTATTTGAATTGGTTCTAATCAACTTGACAAAATTCATAATTTGAAAGTGGACTAAATTCAAGTGGTCACCATAAAATAGAGCCCATAAATTGTTTGGAACTTGATAAGTGTGTTTGCTTGACGGGTGAGCAAGAGGTGTGTGTAACCATCTTGGATTTTCTATCAATCGTTCCACCTCATTGTTGCCTCCCCTATTTAAGATGAAGGAAATCAAGATTTTGAGCAAAATTCAGACCTCTACGGTCGACCCATTCAGCCTCCAACTCCTAGCTCAAATAGAATCCATGACTAGGGATCTTCGTGAACTCAGAATACTCAAACAAACCTCACCCGACTGTATAAGCCCTAAGGAATTTGCTCAACGACTTGAGGTTTTAGATTTCAGAATGAGACAAGCTGAAGAGTCATATTTATAGTACCTCACCCCTACATCTTCGATCCCTAAATTCCAATCCAATTTGCCTAAAGTTATGAATAGAGATAAGTTCCCAGATAAGAAGTTCCAATCCATCTCGAGTGACTAATACTGTGATTATGCGCAAAATAAGCAAAAATTGAACCATCATAAGAGAAGCCGCAATTACCACCTTGCCCCTGACCTTCCTTCTAGGGACGAGCAATCCCCCTCCACTTTCTCTCCTTGTACCCCTGACCATGAGTCAGAAGTCCTTCATGCTGAATCTCGCATGGACGAGCCCATACATGACATCTCTGAACTTTTTCTAAACCAACTTGATCAAGAAGAATTGCCAACAACGATGACCAACCATCATTTCCCACCCTTGATCATCAAGACGGTTACCGATCAGGACGAGTCACTCTCTCCTGATTCATTTTGGAGTGAAATTGAGGACTTCCCCAATCCATTTGGGTATGATCATTCCCTTCCCAAGCCTGTTCCACCATGGTTTGATAAATCACATAATTCGGGTACGAGTTCTTTATTGCTAGATGTCAGCTTGGCCCCTGAGGGGGAAGACCATTGTCTTGAGTTTCTTTTCTCAGAATCTCACTAATACAAAGAGACATCATTTGTTTATACATCCTCACATCTACTGCATAATACAATTTTTGAGGATAGCCCCAAATGGTCGAAGGAAATTTCAGAATTCGAGGATGACATATTGACCATTATGGACATTGATCAAAATCTCAAGGTAGAGAAAGAGACACCACCACATATGTTCGAGGATGCCACAACACAAATCGACCATACTCGATCCGAGAACATCCTGAAAGTCCTCAATCTTCCCAACTACAATCATGACTCACCGGAATAGACAGAGTTCATTCTACCCATAGAGGAGCCCCATCCCATCTTGCAAAACTCTGTTACCTTCTTCAGGATGCTTGGTCAAGTCCACCCCTCTCCATTACCATCATGTATACCAGACATTTCATTTGTGATCCCTGAACTGCAATTCATTCACACCTTCATTCTTCCGGTTGTTCCCACCCACACTAAGATCCATCTGGGTGCTCCACTCAATTTCATGGTTCCCAAATTAGACCTCCAGCCACAATGCGAGGTATTCAATATGGATGCAACACACACTCGAGGTAAAGTGTACCTCTAACCTATGTGCCCAGCTGGGGGCATGAAATCCAGTGCTTTGTGGGAGGCACCCCATATTTATCCTTTTTCATTTCTGTTCAGCTTTTCATGTTGTGTCTGGACCTCATTTATGCCAACTTATGACCCTTGGGACTAAGTCACTGATAAGCATAAGGGGGTGATCCAGACACCCCCTTCTTCCTTCTTCTTCATCAAACTTTTGCTTCTCATGTTTTTCTCTCGTTCACTTGTATATATCTCCATTCACTTTTGTTCTTCACCAAAATTCCATAAAATGAAAAAAAAAGAAAAGAAAAAGAAAAGAAAAAAATCCACCAAAAAGAATTCCACCCATCTTCGTCCATCCTTGTACATAGTTAGTTTTTTTTTTGCATATTTTCAAAAAAAATGTCTTTCAAAGTTTGCATGGAACCTTGGATCTCCAAACCACCATACCTTATCTGCATTCTGAGTCTTCTTTTGTGTTTACCTTCCATATAGTTCACCATGAGGACACAGCACATCTCAAGCATAAGGGGTGTAGTTAGGATTCCTCGAGTCTTCCTAACTCTTGTTTCGGTTTTTTTTGTTTAGTTTTACCAAAAAAATCCAAAAAGATTGCAAAATTTTTCAAATTTTTTTCCAAAACATTATCTTTCAGCAAAAAAAAATCTTTTCATTTTGATCTATCTTGTTTCCCATTTGGGCACATCTATCATCATTTTTTTACCCAAGCATGTAATGAGATTTTGAAACTTGAACTTGTGTTGAGGACCCCACCTCACCTTTATATAGGAAACTCAAGAGGTTGATGTAACTTAGGCCATTCCGGCTACTTTAGCTTAATTACCTGAGAGATAAATTGGAATAGAAACCAGATGACCTTGAGTCCCTTGTTAGACATGAATAAAACCATCTGAACAACATTGTCAAGTACACTTGATACTTCTATCAAATTGAGGGATCATAGAAAGACAAGTGTTCAACCCTTACCACCCATGACTCTTGGCCCGTATACTTAGGGAGTTAGGCCCTTCCAAGGGAGAAACAAGACTCCAACATCTATATCTTTAAGTCGGCAAAGCTAATGTATCCGTACATTGAAGGTATTTTAAAATACCTCCACACATAATGTAAGTACACTCTACTTTTAACAATAAAGATGCTTCCACTACTCCTGAGCAGTGCCAGAATTGGCAGCAAACTAGTGCTAATAGTCGAGGCTGTTTAAAAATCCACAGGAGCAGGTGGATAAAGGGCATCAGTAGGGCCAGAGTTGGCGTATCTCGAACGCAGATGGTCGAACCCTACTCAATAAAGCTCACAAATGCCAACCAAATCATTAATAAAGCTAACGGGGGTGATCCGACTTGGAAGGGAAATTGTACCTCCCGTAGTTAGTGTCAGTGCTAAGAGAATACTGGGCTTGCACACGAACCGAGCACTTGGACAATTGGGAGACTTCAAATTGTAGATCAATACCATTCATCATGGTCTAAAATAATGTCAGATGAGGATCCATATGTCAATTGGATTCTAAGTTCAATTTGATACTCATGTGTTGTTTGACCTAAGCGACATCCATCTTTAGAGAATCCATCACCCTACTATATGTAAATAAATCGTCCTCACTCTTACTTCAAGATTCAAAATCACATCTATTGCTAAGTAGAGAAATATGAAATGGGTTTACTCAATGGAAAACCTCAGAAGATCAGAGTTCCATCATTTTGGTTGTTTTGGTTTTCAATAAATTGTCTTGCTCAGGACTAGCAAGAGTCAAGCATAAGGGGGTGATGAATCTACGATTCATTACAATAAAGGGTCCAAATAAGATCTTCCTGAGAAGTATCATGGTGAGTTTCTGTGCTTTTCACTACACTTGTCATTGATTTAATTTGTGGTTGACTATCAGTATCTGAGCATAATTTCACAGGATTAGGATTTGATGGGCACTTCACTCAGTTGAAGTCAGCTTCAGGTGCCATACTTGAATTGAGGTTTGAGACCATTCACGTTTACTATTCTCATCATACTCAACCTTATCTCAACATGACTCTATCCCATTTGACTTTAATCACATCATCCCACGATATCTATTTGCAAAATATCAAGGAATCTCAGGGCCTTTTCAACATATTCACCTATTCTTTGAACTTTAATGCAAAATTCTGAATTACTTGAATACACGGCATGGCTTAAAATCCTTTCAATCCCATGCATGTAAAGAGCTCCCTCTCTCTCCTCCCATTTCCATTTATGTTACAGCGACAGGGCATTTGGCCCACTTAATTTGCTGTGCATTCCATGCAAAAAGAACAAATCACGTGAAATCAAGTTTCGATCAATTAACATTCTGAATAGGAATCTCGACAATTGTCTCAGAATATCCTTAATGTGTGATTGGCATTTCACTGCTGGGTTCATATTTCTATATCTGCTAACTGGATTAATGGCGAAATTATATCTGATTCTGTCAATCTACTCGGCATCCAGTACAAAAACAACCGATCAATTTCATATTTCTTATCCTGTGATCTCTCTTTACGGAAGGGTTGTTGCGATCCGATCATGGTTTATCATACCAAGATCTCGTTGTCTTATCCTTGACCCGATTACATTCTAAAACCATAAAGACTGTGATTATCTCCAAGTCAGAGGACACACTTCACGCTAAATCTCAATCCCTTTGATATCGCGTACGTCATAAATGGGGAAACGGCCATCCATCGTGCCGGGACTATCGCACACATTCTCGACGATAAAAGCACAACCATAGAGCCAGACCTGGCAGCGAGGGATACGTGGGGAGTTAGGGCTATGTTTACAACGCCACCAAATGTGCCTCCACCTTTGGATAGATGCCGTACATGGAGTTGGTTGCTTGGCTTCTCACAGTCCACTGCAACTCAAACCTGAAACCTTATGCTCATTTATCTTTTTGTTTTTCCTTGTTTGATAAGCTCCCTTTGTTGTCGTTTAGTATCTATACATTGCTGTTTACTTTGTGCATTATTTTGTCTACATGAATTGCTTGCAATTATGTTACGCATGAAGCAGGGAAATAGGTTGAGAAGGAGTACACCAATGCATTTCAACTGATACATTTTGGGGGAAAGGAAGGCACTTGAAGAAATTGTAGCCGAGACAACATATCGCAACAACTTCGAAGGACAACTTGGAATTTAAGACTCTTTGTGTACAAGAAATTCAAAAGAAGCATCTATCAATCAATCTTCCCTATGGCATTCATTGGTTACCAACACATCATACGAAGATTGGTCTGAAACCTTCATTATTCTTCTACAAGTGATTTATCGTTTCTTGTCCTTATTTGCATGCCCGCCCTTTGTCTATTATACGCACAATTTCAGACTTTATCCGAGACTAGAAGTATTCTGTTAACAAAGATTATCTTTCGTATCAGATCCCTCATTTAATGCAGTCATTTCCATGTCTTTAGTTCTCAGATCTTTTGCATTATAATGATAATTTGACATGTACCCATCATGCCTCCCTGTGTTCATCCCGTGACTCTTCACTATACACTCACACATTTCATGTGTGTTCTGTTATTTGAATTCCGGATATAAATTCTATTATTGATTCATCCTCTATCTGGTGCACAACGACTCGGTTTTATATCGATTCACGCACTTCGATTTTCGACGATCAGTAGGGACGAGGACCCGATTGGTAATATTGTTGTGGCTGGGAGTACTGGAGTTGCTACTGCTGGTGGCTAAACTGTTCACCTGAGCTGTATACTGCTGCTGGGATGAGGTGCCTCCAGTAGACCACCTGAATTGGAGATAATCTCGACAGATCCTGGGCGGCTGCCGGTCATACCAAATCTTGTTGACTTCCATCAATGGCTCCTGCTCGTACGGGGAAGAAGGAAGAACTGCTAGGGGTTGATCATACCGATACACCACCATCTGAGTGTCCTAAGTGTACTGCTGCATTGGCTCTGCCTAGATGTGGTGAACCTGGCGGTACTAGGCAGATGGTTGGGAAGAGCTGCTATTGATGGATCAGCCCGTGACCTGAGACGGGGTTGAGAAGCCATATGTGCCTCCTGGAGACACATGATCTGGGTCTTCAGGTCACTAAGAGTCTGTGTCAAGTGGTCGATCTCCGTCATGCTCTAGCACTGCTTCTTCTCGATAATCTCTTTGTGGTCCAACTTCTCGCTAATGATACCCATGTCATCTACCGACAACTCTGCCTGTGTTGTTGGTGCTGACGAAGTAGATGGACCCACATCAACCTGTGCTATCCTCTGATAGGACATGTCCTGTAGAAGGGGCTTCCCCTAAGTATAGACTCAGGTATGAGACATCACTATATAGTTCTCGACCATGTCCTCGTAAATGGCCCGGACCTCGTCTTCGTCCTTGGTGAAGTAAGAACCCCATATGAGGTATTGACAAGCCCCTGTAGCTCGGGTGTCAAACCACAAAAGAAACTCTACACTAAGTTGGGCTTGGAAATGTCATTGTATGGACACCGGTCGATGAGATCACGAAATCGATCCTACACCTCATGAAACTACTCGTTGGGGATTATGGTGAAGTTGTTGATCAGAGCTCGAGCTGCATTTGTCCGACCGAGTGGGTAGTACTTGTTCAAGTACTTGGTCCGGAGTTGCTCCCAAGTGGTAACATATCTCCCTAAATGCTTCAGCCAGTAGGCTGCTTTGTCGACTAGAGAGAAAGGGAATGCTATCATTTTAATGGTGTCCTCGTCAAAAAAATCTGTCGTGGATTGTACTCCAGATCATCTCAAATTCTTGCAAATGCAGATGTAGCTCCTCTGTGGCTATCCCATGGAACTTGGGCAGTAACTGGATCATCTGGGGGGGCTGAGCTTGAAGTTGCCCAGAATCTCAGGGAGCTGGATCCAACGATGGGTGAGGGTTGCACCAGGATTGTGCAGCTTCCTCATCGTTCTTGGCTGTCTGGCTGGCTCTGGCTGATCGTCCGGGTGTCCGTTTACTCTTCCTCCAGGTGTTGGGATGTCTCCACCAGCAGGTTGCTGTAGATCACCTCTATCAGCTCTTATATGTGCTAACTCATGACGTACCTCTGCCATGAAGGCTCCGTGATCTCTAATATGTCTCTGCATCGTCTATAAGGAGGCCAGAAGTGTGTTGTTGATGGTGCCTTGATCAAGAACATATGTTGAACCTTGGGGCTGTTAATATGTACGTCTGTCACAGTTCGCCATCTCGCAGGTCTCTAGAAAATAAAACACCCTACCCCAGGTGTTGTCAAATGAACATGAATCTGTGCTGGCCTTCGCTCGGGTACCTCATAACTAGTAGAAGAAGGGTGGTTGAGGGGGAACAGAGTGGTTTCGAACTCAGGTTCGGAGAGCAGGTCTGGGCTCTCCAAAACTGCCCTAGATGAATGGAGAGGAGCACTCGAGAGCGGTGCTGTAAAAGGCAGCCTACGAGACCTCCTTCCCATCATCGTGATGTAAAGATGCGCGTATGAGATCTATAATGCAAACAAGATCATCAGTCAAACGCCCGATTCACTACTCAATGCGAGAGTTGATGACCGTAAAGGATCGGTCGTTAATCTTGTCAATTTTATTTTAGTTAATCAATCGATCTATCAGAGCGATTAAGAGAGATGGTAGGAACCTGATGCTCCCAAGAGACTGGCCCAATACCACAGTTCGATCTTTACCAGCCAGCATGGGTGCGGACAGTTTACCAGCTACCCGATCTGCCCAATTTGCTAAGGAAGTCCCGGACCGATTACCATCTACCCGGTGAAATCCTCACAGGAGAATGACTAACCATTAGACCAATAGTCTAATGGAAGTTCTGGTGCGGGTCTAGCCTAGTGTGCTGGTCACTCTCTCGCTCAAGCAAACCAACCAATGAGGGAGTGACTCTCCCCAAAAGACATATTTTTTAAGTGAGGTGGATTTTAGGGTCAAGTTTGCATTAGCAGTCCCAATTTTATTATTTTTCTCTTTTTAGGTATTTTTCAAATGAAAACAATGCCTAATAATTTTTTCGATGTCCTGATTTATTTTAAGTCCAAAAACAGGGGGAGAAGTCAAAAAAGCCGATGCGCGATCAAACACGATGATGCATGCAAAGATAGAGATGCGTACA
This sequence comes from Ottelia alismoides, assembly GCA_037367405.1. Classification (NCBI taxonomy): domain Eukaryota; kingdom Viridiplantae; phylum Streptophyta; class Magnoliopsida; order Alismatales; family Hydrocharitaceae; genus Ottelia; species Ottelia alismoides. The sequence continues at coordinate 1,167,073 of JAZKJV010009256.1, read as the reverse complement.
CGTTGCCAGCACTCTACATGTAGAGTGATCCGTACATAAATTAAAAGACATAATTCAAACTAATTTAAATGATGCACGCAATAAACAGCTTTAAGATGAGTAATTTCTAATGACAGTGAAGAACCTTAGTCAACTAATCAGAGAGAGGTCGATGTCCGGTCTCGGATGTCGAATCGTGTTCGCCACAACAGATCTTACACGCGCTGTATACGACCTCTAGCGGCACGTGACCTCTAAATCGATCAAGCTAACTTTTTTATTTTGAGTTACTAATCAGATTCAATTATGCTCTATAGGTGCAAGCAATCTATTAGGGATTGAGCCTTAAATTATTTACATCACAATAAGTCAAACATCCTAAGTCTAGGGGCCAAATTCTACGGGAATCAAATAGAAGAAAAAGAAAAAAAAAGCGATAAAAAATCGCAAAAATCTCGGTGAGGTCCCCTTAGCACACCAGTGCTCGACGAAACATACCCTGAAATAAGAGTCTAGTGTCCAACAGGTCCAAGGTCCAAATTATTACAACAATAATTATAAATCTGCTGAAATAAAAACTAACTACTCTACTTCTACTCTAAAGGCTATAACTATCTGATGCCCTTCTCCTGCTCCTCCTCGGGTGCGTGTATCCTCCGAAGCGTCCTCGGGCGGTTCCTCGCACGAAAAGTGAAACAGAACTAGGTTAGAAAGCAATTAGAACAAATAGAGAGAAAATATACAAAAAGGCTGAAAAGAGACTACTAAGACGTGCTCCCAGGCAACGATGCCATTCTGATGAGCGTGTCCGAGCGATACGGGTTAGGGAATCAGATAATCAAATGTCGTTGCAACCTGAATCACAAGGCATAATCAACAAGAAAATTCAAGAAGCATACAATCGAATGATAAATCACTCAAAACAATGTAAGCGGTATCCACTATTTATTTTAACCCGGTATAGCGAACAGGGTCGAACATAAGGAGCACGAGAAATCCTTCGAAGTAGTCGAAATTTCAGAAACTAAATTTTGATATTTTTAATTTTGCAATTTTTATAGTTTTTAATAAAGGAATAAAAACAATCAATTATGGAAACTATACACACAAGCAAGCCATTTCAATTTTTATTTCAAGACTAAAATGCTCAAAAATCTAGAATAAAAATATTTTTGTGTTTTTCAAATGTCAAGGTATTATTGGTGATTTTCTAGGGTTTTTCTAATTTTTATGGTATTCTATAATAATAAAACAAGAGCTAGACAAGGAAACAGTGCACAGCCTGGACAAAATGACAAATTAAAATTCTTAAATGTCTTAATGTTCTAGGTGAAATTTTATGGTAAACTAAAAATAAAATGCGACAAGTAGAAATTGGAATTGTATTTTTTATTTTTCTAGAACTTTTTATGATTTTTATACATTTTTGAGAATTTTTAGATTTTTAGGGATTTTATAATGATTTTCGAAGCAAAACTGGAACTGAAATAAAGCAAATACAAAAGACACTCACTAATTTATTTTGGAATTTTGTAAACATTTTTTTATAATTTTTATGTAGTTTATAAAATAGACAGTAAGCTTTTTATGGGTTTTTTATTTTAGAAATTAAAAGCAATACAAAATTATTCCCAAAAATAACAATAAACATTATGTGTTAGCAGGAGATAATAGTAGTTTTAATATAATGCTTGGGCTTAATATGATGTTTATTTAATTCAAAACAATACACACAGATTGTAGGGACCTAGTCGTAATCAAACTAAAGTTCCAAGCCACAAGATAACACGTGTGAAAAGTTTAGGGTTAAAGATGCAAAAATCCTAGAGTATAAATGCACATGAGCAATATACCACGCACAGGGCTATAAGTGCAAATATCAGAAACTATTCATTCAAACATAACAACCGTGAAGTTCAGGATAGATAATGCAAATACACCAGATAAGCACGTGACACCGCACGTGAGTTCACACACATAGGACTAAAAAGCAAATCTATAAAACTACGAGGTCCTTGCTGTAAAAATTCTGTATTACAATTTATTTCACTGGACGAAAAGCTAAATACGAAACTAGCAGGGAAGAAAGGAAAATATACTCTTGCAAGGCACATGCGAAACACAACACATGGCGGGTCCTAGCGGTGGCATAGGCATAAGGTCCTGATCGCTGACAGCCCCAGATCTGACGTCCCAGAGAATGCCAGCTACGTGCAGCCAGATGTGTTAGAGGGGAGCAGATCCAAGGACTAAGAGGCTGCAAAAGCTGATGGCTCGGATGATGTCTGGGGCAAAGGGCATATCCGATGGTTGAAAGGGGGTCTGGAAGAACACCTCTAGGTCGAGCCTCGATTGAGTGGAGGAAGAGATCCACCAGCTTGATTGAAGATCAAGGAGGTCCACTAGTTTCGTGGGGTGCGACACGTCAGAGTAAAGGGTCCGATGAAGGTGGCAATGAGCGGATGGTCGTGGCATGGTCGACCACTTGGGGGTCCTCTGCCTGAGCACTGGTAGCTCTGAATAGGTTCCTTGTGCACGATACAACCTGCAAATAGTAGAACGACTTGGGCCTTTGCTTCGGTCGGGTTATTGCTTGATAAAGATAAGGGAAGCGACGAGAGATGAAGTTTGATCCTCGGCGGCTATGGAGGATGGAGATCTTGGCCTTAATCTCGACCTAAAGTTCGAGTCTAAGGATGATCAGGCTACGGTGCAAGATGTAGGGTGAGATGTGGGGTTGATCTAAACAGACTAATGTAGCTGGTGAAGCTCCGATAGGGTAGTTAGAGCATATGATCTGCGGCAGGGCAGAATGGAAGAATCGACTGGAATGGAAAATGGAGTAAATGGATAACTTACCTGAAGGTGTTGATAAACTCAACAAGGTCAGGCAGAGCTGGGAGATGGGGTCGTGGCCTCGACCGTGTTGCAACAGGCAGGGAGGGTGAACGTAGCGGAGAGCTCCGGCCACGTAGTTGAGCTGTGGGAACATGCCACCAAACGTCGATCCAAAGATGCCCTCCGGTCGTTGTCACTCAACTGAAGGTTTCTATAGGTGAAGGAAGGGGAGAGGCACAAGCTGCGATGCCAGGAGGGGTAGAATACAATTTATAGGTTGCTCGAGGGTCTAAAAAGATCGATGAAAAGTGCGGAACCTTAAAGCGATCCGGATCGATCAGGGGACTCGTGAGGATGTTGGGTGTACGAGGATTATCGGGTCCAAATTTCAAGGCAAAAGGAACTAGGAGCCGAGCTGAAGAGAATTCGAGAAGGAGCTCCAATGAGCGATATACGGGTCTGACACGGGAAGGAGGAGGCGTTGACTGGGGGTCAACGAACGGTCTGGACCAATCAGAAAATTCAGATATACGAAATATTTACAAATTTGATAAAAAATAGTAAATGTTTTTAAATTAAAAAGTGTATAAAATAATTTTTTTATTATTTTTCAAAGAATTTTTCTATGATTTTTAATTAATTTTATGAAAAATAAATTGTGTATATACAATATGTAGTATTATATACATGTATATAATGCCTATGTATTATGTACAATTATTTTTTATTTTATTATTTTTACATAAATACCCAAATTTTATATTTTATTTATTTTCAACATATTTTTAGGGATACAAAATATTTTTAATTTTTATCTTACACATTATTTACAAGTATAGAATAAATAGTGAATATGAGGTATATACATATTTGTAAAATGAAAGGGGGATTTTATTTTTATTATGTTTAATTTTACTCATTTTTATTTTTTTATATTTTATTTATAAAAATGTATACAAGGAGGTAAAGATAATAATTTGGTTTTATTTTATCAAAAATATTTATTTACACCTACAGGTATTTTGTACAACAAAAAGTAGACCCTATCTCTCTGTACTTATTTTATTTGGCGATCAGGTCAAGGCTTGACCTTCTCTTGGGGTTCGGGTCACTTTGTATTTATTCTAAATACCTCGTTCCTTTTTCTTTTTCTTTATTATTTTATTTTTGCATAAATACATGTTAATTATTTAATATTAACAAATGCATGTTAAATGCTATGTTATTATATTTACAGATAATTACATGTTGTTTTGCTAAGATAAATAGTTAAAATAAAATAATAAAGAGTGAGAATCAGTGATTCATTACATATAACAATAGTTTGATCTATAAGGACAATGTAAAGAGATGGCATGATCAGCACATTAGGTACAAAGACTTTGCCCCTAGGCAAAAGGTATGGTTGTTTAATGCTAGGTTGAAGATGTTCGATGGGAAGCTCAAATCTAAGTAGGTGGGACCCTTTGTTGTTAAGAAAGTGCACATGAATGAAAGTGTAAGGATAGTTGATCACACAGATGGTGCACAATATGATGATTACATTATATACAGTTATAACATGCTTAAATTACGTGGAGTACAACCTTTATATTAATTTATAAACTCCAAATTCACATAATCTACATCTAATTTATTCCATGCACACAACAGAGAAAACCACTTTAATACATACAGAAGAAGACTAATCAATGTATAAATCGACAATTCATTGTTATATATCTGGATAAAATATTTTAATGATTTCTATTTATACAAATATATCTATGAACTACATGTTGAGAATAGATCCATCACTAAGATTGATAATTATCTATGTTCATCATCAAAATATAACTTGAATTTAGACTTCATTAAAATTATATTGATACAAGAGAGAGGGAGAGAAATCATTAAATAAATATCCAACACATTGGATTACATTTGCCGTTAACATTTTAGGTTGACAAGAAAATGAGAGGTTGATTCATGCAAATTCACCAAAACCATTTCTCATGTACAATGAAGACCCATCATAACTTCTCTCTCCTTCCCATTCATGGAGCCCCCCACCTTGACATCCTTCCCCATGCATATATCTCCCATGCATGTAATCAATTCTTTTGTCTTTATTTGCATGCTCTCTTTTTTTTTGTAGGAAGATGAGCCATATATGACAACTATAAAAAGGGAGGCTCCCCAATGTGAACGACATGGAGGAAGCCGTGCCATCTCTCCCCTACACAAGAAGGCCTCTAGGATCTCATTTCACGTCTCCTCTCTCCCTGACACCAACCTTTCTCTACCCGACGCTCCCCGACAGTGCACGTCCTCCTCGACGCCTAGCAGCAGCTCCCTCACGTGGGTCTCCTCCTCACCAACCAGCCCCACGTGCATCCTCCACATGCATCCTTCCCACAGATCTCCACCATGTGACCAGCCCCACCTCTCTGTACGAACTACACCTCGTGTGCGGGATCAGCAACCCGCACATTAGTCTTTGTGATCGTCGTCACCGCCGTCATCTTCATTCCCGGATTTGGATAGAGAAAACTTCCTTCCCACCTTTATTTTCTCTTGCATTTTTATTCCCTTAGTCAATTCATTTAAGTTGAACTTGAAGGAAACAACAATCATGTTATAAGCTCTCTTGCATTTTTTATATTTCTTGTTTTGTTTAAATTGAACTTGGAAGCATTCTTATTTTATAAGAATCTTTCTCAACTCTAAGTTTTCTTTAATACATTGCAAGTTTACTTTTCATTATATTTATCTAAATATTGCAAATGTCATCTTATTTTTCTATCTTAATTTGCAATTCAGCCATCATCTTCTGATTTAGTTGCACTGATGCTCTCCTTCATTTACTTTAAGTTCTAGGAAGTATTTTCACCGTAGATTGAATTGTCTATTGAAAGATGCATATTTTTCTCTCATCGCCATGTTTTAAGATTCAAATTAAGCTTGAAAGAAGAACAAATATCACGAATTTGCTTGGTCCCTATGGATTCGCCCCTCTACTTGCCGCGTATACTTTTTTTGTAATGCAATCGTGCACGTAGTTGTAATCTTAATCATTTGCTTGTGATTTTTCGTAGAACAACGATGACGCGGTAAAGCAAACATTTTAAATCGTACAAAATCGCTTCAACATTTTGACGTTGTTTCCGGGGACTAGGTAACAATACAAAAAAATTTCTTCATTTTTAACTTATTTTCGATAGTCTAATCCATGTATTTTTGTTATTTCAGGTACTTGAACACCAAAAACGAAAAAAAGGATGAAGATTCATGCATTTTAATTAAGTTGTTGTAGCGAACTTGTAATTTTTTTCTAAGTATAAAATGTTTGTAATCTAATTTCCACCTACTTCCCGCGTCGCTTGCCATTAGCAAGGCAAAATATTACGGATATAGCACCAGAAGTACATGCACTATGAGTATTCTCTTCACGTAGGCAATTTAAGTTTTAATTTTTTTACATTAGTTTGCGCTTCGAATTAAACAAAAAAAATTAAAAAAAGTTCTTGATTGCCTCATCTATGCGGTCTTCTCCCTCGGATAATCTAATTCAAAGATCATCAAAATCGTGTTTTGATCACTTAAAAAGATAATCTTGCAAGATGACTGTAGTGATCCAAGTGAAAGAGGATGAAATTAAATGATTGTTTGAAAGCATTGTGGTGATTGACAAAATTCACACGCACATAGAACCCTTGGATAGAGATAAAAATCCTTGGTGTCACGTGGGATTGTAGAAAGAAATCGTAACTTCTTGACATGTTGGACACATGTTCTTGCGGGAAGAACAGATCATTCATCTGAGTACCCACCCTGGATCCCCCAGCCGGATGAGAACATCGATTTTTCATAATATTCCACAAACAACTCTTCATTTTGTATCTATAATTCTTTGACAACATTTGTTGAGCAACTAAATCTAAAATTGAAAAGATAACTGCATCTGCGGTGATTTGTGTGGAGTTAGTGAATCAACAAATTATTTTGTGTTTATATGTTGTGTACTTGTCTATACTTGAGAATCTTTATTCATGGAAAAAATCAAGTTATGCTCAATGAGATGCAGGAGAAAACAAGGCTGAATTGGTCTATTGCATTGAATTATTTGGAGGATAGGAAACAATCTTCTCGGCCCATTGATCCACCTATTTTATTACTAATTGAGCATAAGATTGATGAAATGATGCATCTAGTGCAAAATATCAAGAAGATCAAGAACACAAAAAGAACGTATCATCCAATCAAACATCATAACCAACCCATAATGACCCTATATTAGAGGAATTTCTTGCATCACCTTCTCCCGCATGTCCTTACTTTGTCTCTTCCAAGCCACTTTCACACGCAGAACACTCATCCATTTCAAATACTTGGCTAATCTCTGATTCTTATGGAATCACTCAATCTCCTTACCCCTATCACCGGCCCATGAAAGTGACTCTCAACATACTCTTCAAGAATTACCTATCCAAATCCAACAAAATCGGGGAGCACTTATGGATGAGTGTAATAGGATTCTTGAGGATGTCAGTTACATCTTTTGGAAATTCGTGCTCACTTGATGAATAGGTCAAATAGTTTGACGGATGAATGCAATATATCTCAACAATATTTTGAGAAATATAACGAAAATAAAACTGAGGATTTTAGACACTCAAGGGAAGAAGGAAAAATGGATCCCAATATCAGTGAACCAAGCAACGATACTTCCTTTGATGAATTAGATGTGAGAAGTATAGAAGAAGAATTTATTGATGAAATAGTTCCATCTCCATGTCACCTCAAACCCAGATTGACAAAATTTTATGATAACCCCATCTTCGCTCCTCTTATGTCAGACCATGTATTGATTTTTTTTTCATTATATTTTTTTTCATCTAACAAATCGGCAAAGTGGAAGTTACATAGAAATTGATGGGAGACGGGCAACAAGCTGCGCCACCAATCCCTTTTGTATAGATTGAGATGCCCAATGATTTAATTGATGAATCCTGTCTCTTGGAAATACTCGAACACTTTGAGCATGAAACTTCATTTTGTGATCTTGAGGGGCTTATTATGGAGTATGACTCTATGGATGAAATTGAGGAGGAATGTGATATAATTTCAGCATTCATGAATCATGTTGATTAGAATGATTTTGGAGAGTATAATAAAGACATTTTTGAAATGAAGATCACGTCCTTAATACAACTCGATCATGACCCACTCTTGATAGAGACATGTATTGATGATGGCATCGAGCTTCCCTTGGACTATTTTGAAAGTTATGAACCTCAGTCAACTAATGTTATCAATTGGTCTGAGATAATAGTTGAATTTGAGGATATCATTGATATTGTCTCCAATAAAGAAATCAAGGAAGATTTGACGTTTGATGTTAATTTTGGATGTGATGTTACGACTAATGGAAAAAGTGCAAACTTAGAGTTTGAATATGAGGACCTATTACACAATGAATTGACTTCTATATGCACCGAGACTCTCTTCCAACCAACACATGATTATACGTTGAAGATCTTTTGTGATGATCCTTTCAAAGATGAGATTTCCAACTCCATTGACTTCACAATTGAGAAAGAAGATCCACTCAATTCGATCAATGACTATAAGAATACATCTTCTACTACCGAGTCAGAATCTAAACAAAACGATTATTTATTCTCTAATCCTTTTTGGGATAAAACCAAGTAACTACTCAAAACATTCGAAGAAAATCATCCAATCAGTCCTTCAATATATACTATGTCACATCCAACCTCTATTGTCGTACCTCCTAAGTCAAGGGTCAACATTCTCTAACTTTTACCCTCTGAATACCTGAATCATATTTCTTGGAAGAAATCACCCTCATGGCTCAAGCAGATAACTGAAATGAAATTCACAATAGATGCCACTGAATATAGACATGATGATTATTTAAGGGAAAATAATTATGTATCACTATATATGTTGGAAGACCACATGCTTATAGCCAATCAACCTTCATTGATAGAAGAATCAATTCTTCGTCACATAGAAGTTGACTTTAACCCATCAAACCAACTTCTGGTCTATGAGCCCATCACCAGCTCACCCCTCCCCCTCCCACCACATCTAGTCCAAGATCAGACAACTTCATCTCTCATTCATGTTCACCGATCAATTACTTTCTTCACTATGTTAATAATACCACACATCTATCAAACCCATCAATAATACTCCCACATGTTGGTCAGGATATCCATGTCGAACCAATGGTTTCATTGAGGTTTTCTAAACACAGCTTCTGCACTCACACGTAATACTGGATACTCTTGAAAAGTTGAATCGTCGAGTTGGGACGCTAAACCAACTATATTTTGTGGGTCCACACCCATGGATATGTTTCTTTTCTCTACAGTTTAATTTCATTTTCTTCTTCTTCTTCTTCTTTGTGGCATTAGAAAAGTATGGGGGTAGCATTTTGAAAATTACAAATCGAAAAACATTAGAAAAATAATGTAAATTTAAAAAATAATAATAAACAAAACAAAAAAAAACATTATGAACTATTCATGCATCGTTACACTCCCTTGATCATTTGGTCCTCTTAATAATTTTTATTTTCACCATGAGGACATATTTTCTGATAAGCATGGGGTTGTCTGCATATTTTTCAAAATTGCATACTTTTCAAAAATTGTATATACTTCAAAAAATCAAATAAAAAATTGCAAAATTATCCTCTATTTTTTTCAAAAAACATCAGCAAAATTATTTTCAAAAACCACCAAAAATATGTCTCTCCTTCCCTATTTTTATCCTATTTTTGAGAAATCATCTCTTCATTGCATAGATCATACACTGAAGTTGAGTAAACCCTAACCCACTTGATTCCATCAGGATTTCACTAGCATGAGTTTAAGCTTTCTTCAGGTCCATATGTAATTTATTCTCCCTATTCTGCTAACTCTACGGGTGAATGAACTTTTGTATCCAACTAGATCACCTAAGCAACTAGTAGCACTCTTAAAGTCTTCATTGGATATTAAGTACCGCACATTCCACTTAGCTTGATTGAGTTTATTTAATGAGAAACAATTACAATCTAGGTGAGGTGAGGTGTTGTCCTCTTGGTTTGCCAATGCCTGAACCTTGTCTATGTTTAATGAAGGAATTTGACTCAGGAGCAAAATAATCACTCTAGTCTAAGTGTGTCAGCAAATAAGCCATTATCGTGCCTCCAAAGTCAATATTAAGCCGATATTACCTTGATTCCAAACCCAAAGCAAAAACACCACAAAAAGGCATATCACAATACAAAAGATTGCCAAATACCATTAAACATGCAAAGATGTGAAAAGCAAAGCAATGAAAGAAGATCTACCAAATAATCCTACTCCACGAAAAAGACAAAGCAACAACCCAATGATGGTACCTAATCTCTTAAAAGAGGCCAATGAGGCCTAGGGTTATGCTCGGCAAAAAGAAAAGAATGAGAGCAATGGACCAAAGCGGTCTATGAAAAACCTCGAAAATTAAGTCCCATTCTCCCTCCGAATTGCTTCCTATTTTCATGCTAACATACTTGGGTGAAAAGACACTATGCATGAATTCAAGTGAGGACCGAGACTATAGACATAGGGAATCATTCAATACCTTGATAGATTGTGTTGTTATCGCGTTCTCTCGACTCATAAAAGCTACAACATCACTAACACTTTTTATATCCACTCAAGGTCAAAGAGAATACTTGATAATTAGAATGACCTGACTTGATCGACTTTCTGAAACCATTTCCATTTTGTTGGAACTGAAAGGTTTTTGAAACTACAAACTCGAGTCAAGTCTATAATTCAAACTAATCCATGGGTCGACTCTACTGAAGTTTCTGTATGTGTGAGGTTGGGATCTAAAAACTCAAGACTTTGTGGGTGTGTCTGTTGCAAACCCTCACCCAGTCCATCTTTATTATTTCCCTCATCCTTCATTATATTTTATCTTATTCTTTCTCGAGACTAGCAAGATTTAAGTATGTGAGTGTGATGATTAAATTATATACAATTATAACATGCTTAAATTATTTGGAGTACATTCTTAATATTTGATTTATAAACTCCAAATTCACATAATCTATATTTAATTTATTCCATGCACACAACAAATAAAACCACTTTAATACGTACAAAAGATGACTAATCAAAGTATAAATCAACAATTCATGATTATATATCTGAATAAAATATTTTAACGATCTCTATTTATACAAATGTATCTATGAACTACTTGTTGAGAATACATCCAGCACTAAGATTGAAAATTATCTGGCTTTATCATCAAAATATAACTTGAATTTAGACTTCTTTAAAATTATATTGATACAAGAGAGAGGGAGAGAAAGCATTAAATAAATATCCAATACATTGGCTTTGCATTTGCCACTAACATTTTAGGTTGACAAGAAAATGGGAGGTTAATTCTTGCAAATTCACCAAAACCATTTCCCTTGTGCAATGAAGGCCCATCTTAACTTCTCTCTCCTTCCCATGCATGGAGCCCCCCACGTTGACATACTTCCCCATGCATGTATTCCCCATGCTTGTAATCAATTCTTTTTTCTTTATTTGCATGCTCTCTTTTATTTGTAGGAAGAGGAGCCATATATGACAACTATAAAAAGGGAGGCTCCCCAACATGAATGGAAAGGAGGAACCCATGCCATCTCTCCCCCACATAAGAAGACCTCTAGGATCCCATCTCACGACTCCTCTCTCTCCGATGCCATTTCTCTCTCCTCGATGCTCCCTAATAGTACGCATCCTCCTCGACGCCCAGCAGTAGCTCCCTCACGTAGGTCTCCTCCAGACCAACCTGCCCCACGTGCATCCTCCGCATGCATCCTTCCCGCGGATCTCCTCCACGTGACCAACCCCTCCTCTCCGCACGCCACTACACCTCGTGTGCGCGATCAGCAACCCACGCATCCGTCTCCGTGATCGTCAACATCGCTGTCATCTTCATTCCGGGATTTGGATAGAGAAGACTTCTTTCCCATCTTTATTTACCTCTTGCATTTTATTCCCTTAGTCATTTTATTTAAGTGAACTTGAAGGAAACAACTCTCATGTTATAATCTCTCTTGTAATTTTTATATTACTTGATTTATTTATATTGTACTTGGAAGCATTCTTATTTTATAAGGCTCTTTCTCAACTCTAAGCTTTCTTTAATACATTGCAAGTTTACTTTCCATTATATTTTTTTAAATATTGCAAATGTCATCTTATTTCTTCTATCTTAATTTTCAATCAGCCATCATCTTCTTATTTAGTTGTACTCATGTCCTCCTTCGTTTACTTTAAGTTCTAGGAAGTATTTTCACCGTAAATTTTATTTTCTGTTGAAAGATTCATATTTTTCTCTTGTTACCATGGATTAAGATTCAAATTAAGCTTGAAAGAAGAACAAACATTGCGAATTTGCTTGGTCCTTGTGGATTCGACCCTCTACATGCCGTGTATACCTTTTCTGTAATCCAGTCATGCATGTAGTTGTAATCTTATTTGTTTGATTGCGATTTTTTGTGTAACAATAACAGCGTGGTAAAACAAATATTTTAAACTGTGCGAAATCACTTATCCCATGTGGTGAATGGACAACTGTCGAAGTATTTTGTAGATTCTAAAGAGCAGCTAGTCTCAGTCGAGGTCATCAACTTCATGCAGAGTGACCACAGAGCAGATACATCACATTACTCTTCATGAAGATGCAGCATCAAGATTCAGCAGCTTAGAAGATTCATTCACTCTTATACATTCTCCCTTCTATATATATTCTCCAGATCACATCGATTCTCACATTTACTTCAGCCCTATACTTAGGTTGGCCAGAGCCAAGTATAGGGGGAACCGATGCCCGCCAAGTGTATATACTCATCCATTTCTCCTCTTGACCTCGTCCGCCCCATTTTTGCTCTTCTTCTACACTTAGGTTGACCAGAGCCTAAGTATAGGGGGGCGGATCGGCTTCTATACTTTTTGGTTATTTTAGCTCTCTTATGCTTAGCACGAGCTATGTATTTACCTCGCTTCGTGTGCTGTGAGGACATAACACATGCTAAGTATAGGGGGGCGTGTGTGTGTGTGTGTATATATATATATATTACATATATACTTTACACATAGCGCGTACTTTTGTATTTTTTTGTAAGATAGTTACGGGTAGGTAAAATTGGTAAAAACATCACAAAAAAACTCTTCTTTTGCAAAAAATGTTATATGTATACACTTTTTGAAAAAAAAATCAAAAATATTTTCAATTTCTTTTAAAAAAATTTAAAAAACAATTTTGTCTTTTACTTCCTTATTTGATTTTAAAAAACCAATAAAAACAATTTTTTTCAAAAAATGTCCTATCTGATTTATCTTTCTTTAAAAAAACTTTTAAAAAACAATAAAAAAACTTTTTTCAAAAAAATCTCTTTCTTCTTTCTTTTTTTAAATCAATCAAACAAAAATCAAAAAATTTAAAAAAAATCACAAAAATCAAAATCACAAAAACACGTAACTATTAAGTTGGTTCAGTCCCTGACACTTACACATTCACACATGACTAGTGAACTTGAAAAACACTTGGTTGAGGTATTGAGATTTTGAGTTAACCAGCCTTAGTCATTACGGTCTTTGACTTTATTATTCACATTTCCCTAGTTTGAAAGATTTGTGTGCTATATTGCATGCTTAGTCTCTACCTTATGAATATGATCAACACCTCACATACACGACTGCAGTTGTGATGAGATGAGTTGAAATTTCACTTGAGGAACTGAGATGAGGGATTTGAGTTTGGGCATGATTTTATGATGCTCAAGAATGGGATAAAATCAATGAAGGCTTCTTGAAACCTGAGTGTTAGCACCTCTAGCCAGTATGAGAGCATAGTTGTTTTACTATCTCTTGACATTTACCTATGTGCTAGGGTGCAATGAAATCTAAAAAAATTGTTGATCGGCGTGTGCCAACTCTTTGTAAAAAATAATGTAGCTAGCCAAAAGCAAAGAAAAAAAAGTAATATTGAAAGAAAAGTTATCACCATACAAAGTCAAATATAAAAGAGCTTCCACTAAAGGCGAGCACTTCCAACCATTTCAAAGTGTCCATTGGACCACCGTTATTAGGACCAAGGAGTCGGGCTAGCACCCAAAAAGGGCTCTGCATCGTATAGTGATATAAGTCTGGTGTCAAAGGTATCTTAGATACACAAAAGAGACACACCCCAGTGTACTCCCAAGGAAACAAGTGCAGACGACTCTAACTTCTTTTGACGGATACACTGATCAACAACAAAAACATACATGTGTTGAGTTAATAAGGCACTCGAGAGGATCCTTGTTCAAATAAGAGGGAGAGAAGAAATGACACAATCTTATGCCCTTCATCAACTGGCCTTCCTTCTCACTTTTACGTCTGACAACGAAAGAGACGGTGGATTGGATGCAAGAAATGGTTTATTCCCTAGTGTTGAGGATCGGGTTCTTAGGAGAGTCTCTTAGACTGGAACCGTTGGTGAAGTTGTAACTCTACTCTTGCAATTGCAGTCCACACTTAAAGTCATATCTCCATTATACATCTATAAAGAGAGTCTGATGATTAGGGAAATTGGATACCTTTTGACTAGAGCTTTGTTTAGCTCAGAATTTTAGGATCCCTAAAATCGAGAGTTCTTGAACGGATCTAGTATTATATTCACATGCACAATCGGGGGTTAATCCAACTTATTCATTCTTTATTTTCTCGAAGATTGGCAAAGTTTAAGTATGGGGGGTGATAAATCCATGATTTATCATCTCAAAAAATTTATCTTAGCAAAATCTCCGAGTAAAATCACAAATAAATGTCAATAAATTAACAAAATAATTCTTGTAAATATAATACACTATTTATTTTATATTATATGGTACAAAATAAATTAACAATAACATGTCACAAAATAAAGGAGTTTTTTCAACTATAATAGCCCAAAACATCATGTATTTGTAATAAATTCATTTCAACTTCTTTTTAGCTAATTCTTTCTCTGTCTTATTTATATAAATGTATATAAAAATACAAAAATATAAAATAAATTCTGACTCAAATAAATACTCCTAGATCCCAATGAGAAAAACCCGTAAAGTCCAACTTGTCGGCCAAAATCCCGCTCCGTATGAGCTCCAAATTCACCAAACTCACTTTAAAGTTTAAGTTAGAAAATTATCTATCCAATGAAACTAGTTTCATCAAAATAGGAGCTCGTTTGCAAAATATGGGTTTTGGGAGATAGGTGTACATGGTATATAATGTATATATTTTATTTTCTCATTTTTTATTTACTTTTCTTAATTTTTAAAAAATCTAAAAAATTTTGTGTTTTATTTTATTTCCCATATTTTATCTTATTTTTATTTTTCAAACTTCTTTTATTAAAAATACAAAAAATATATAAAATTAGAAAAGTTAAAAAAACATGTACATATTGTTTGTCTTATTTTGTAAATTCTCCACTCTCTTTTCTCTTTATTTTTTATTGTATTTAGTAGCCTACTTTATTTTATTTACTTTCTTTTATTTATTTTTCATTCTCTACAATAACTCCCATTCAACTCCACCATTCTTATAACCTCCATTCAACTCCACAATTTTTTTAACCTCCCATTCAACTCCATCACTCCACCATTTTTTTCTAACTCCCATTTTCCTTCTCTTTTTATACATCGCATTCTCCAAATTTTTGCCTTTGATCCAACTTTATGCAAGAGAGAATTGAGAGATTGATGAATACCCATTCATCACTCTTTATTCTTATATTTTAGCTACAAAAACCTTTGCAAATACATGTAGATATGTGTAAATAGGAATAATTACCAAAAGCATGCATTGTGTAAAAACCTATAATTAGCATGTTTTTGTGCAAAAATAAAAGAATAAAGATTAAAAAGAAAAAGAGGGAAATATTTAGAATAAATATTGAGCAACCTAACCCAAGGGAGGGCTCAGCATGGGCCTGACCGCATAAAAGCCAAAGTAGAGGGAGATAGGGGCTCATGAGTGTAAATATTTATGTAAATAGAATAATTGTATTTTCCTCACCAAAAACATGCTTGTAAATACTTGTATATATTTATAAATATAAAATCAAAAGAAAAATTTAAAAATTAAAAAAAAGAAAACAAAAACACATCTTGTATAGTCACCTTGTACATGGACCACTCCTATGTATTTAACCTTGTAAATAAATAGAATTAATTTCCAAACTTTTTGTAAATAGTCTCTATTATATATTGTAAATAAATAAAATAAAAACAATTAAAACAAAAACAAAATAAAAATAACAAAATTAAAAATACAAAAATACATTGTACATATACCATGTATATAAATGTATATATGTATTTATTTCACTTATGTAAATAAATAATAAAAATAAAATAAAAATACCTTTTTATTCCTTATTTTATTCTATAAATAAATAAAATATAAAATAGGGATAAAATTATACAAATTTAAAAATAAAAAATCAAAAACCCTAATTGTGTACATATACCTATATAGTACCTACTATGTATATAGCTTATTTTTATTTCCAAAAATTAATTAAAAATCACTAAAAAATAGAAAAAATAAAATAAAAATATTTTGTGTTTTGAGTTTTTGCAAAATCGGCCATTTGCTACCTTAATTTTCACCTCCAAAATTTAGCCACGTGGCCTGATTCTATTGGGTCCTGGGGATGTTGACCGCCCGGTCAACTACCCCCCCCCCCCCCCAGGACCACCTCCCGCGGATCTGGGTCGTGGACCCGATTTCTCGAATTTCTACCCGCTCGACCCGATCACCATTTCACCAAACCCCGGCTCCGTTTTGATCCTCCCACATCCGACATCCTCGCCGGGCATACACCTTGGGATCCGCGCGCATCATCGACCTACCCGAGCCATTCTTAGCCGGACCCCTCCAGCGTACATAAGCGAGCTCCGCCACCTATTTTCACCATCTTTGGCTAAGTTGTTTCCTCCTGTGAGCTCCAGAGCAACCGTGAGAGTGACAGCTCGCGTCTGAGCCTGTCGAAGCGAGGAGAGGGAGCTTCGCCATCGATCCGGCGAGCCCAACCGCCGCAGCTCCGCCACCAGCGTGAGCTCCGAGCCTCGGAGCGAGACGATCCTTGAGGCGACGACCAGGAGCATCAGCAGCTCCTCCCCAGTCTCTCCGACCACCCAGGTACCCATTAAGCTCCGCCTTTTCCTTTAATTTCTGTTTACGCCCAAATCGCGCCGCCGTCGTATATCTCTGATTCCGACCACTCCGTCACCCCTATCGATCATCGGAATCGACTATCGCCTTCGCCATCTCCTCGCGCACCTTCTTCACCCATTCGCCCAACCCAACTCGTACAGGAGCTGCGAACCGAGCTCCTCCGCCTACCACCTTCGCCGGAGCTCGCCGTTCCGACTCACAAGCCAACTTCGCCTCGCCTAACCGGGTCTAGGCAGTTTACCCTCGACCTGCGAGTCTTCTGGGTTGCTTTGCAGGTCCAACAAAGGCCATCTGAGGCCTTTCGACGTTCAGACCAGGAGCCTCACCTCCGCCACCCTCGCCGGAGCTCTCCCGAGCTCGGCTGGGCCATCGGAGGGCATCAGTAGCTGCGCACCGCCACGCCGGAGCTTCTCCGATCCTCAGGCGCAGCAGAGGAGGCCGGGAGCGCTTCCACGAGGCTGACGAGTCGCTAGATACGGTGTTTAATTAGGTCACGTTGTAGCACGTGTACTTAGCGATTCGGTCAGAACCGAGAGAAGATCTCCGTGAAGAGTGTCTCGGCTTAATTTATATCCCGGGCAAGTCCGGGGTCGAACTCAGGGAGGCAAAGGAACAACTTGGGGGTTAATTCGTAAACTTAGGTCTAGATTTCCAATGCGTATTTTTTAGATTTTTTTTATGCAAGTAGAGTGCCAAAAACAAAATGCGGGTGAATTACAACACTAAGAAAACATACAACAAGGCCAAATTAATTTTAATAGAAAAGAAGTCCAAATTAGCCAATTCGTATTTTTCCTAGAGTCCTAATCCAGTGGGGAACATAGAACACATTTTTTTGGAATTTTAGGGGTTAAAATGCAATAAATAAAAATGCACACTTTTTATGGGTTTTTTCGCAATTTCTCACACAAACAGTAAGCAAAAATTATGAAAAAATACTGGAATGAAAAACATGATGCAAAGAGACAACAGTAATTTTTTTGGAATATTTTGACAAAGTATGAATTTTTTATGATTTTTTTAGTGAAAACAGAGTGATAGTGAGCAATTAATTCCTATTAAATCCACGTTATCAAATTAATCAGAGTGTGATTTATCTCAAGTAGATATTTAGATGATTAATCCAGGAGACTTGAAATTTCGTGAAAAGGATGTATGTGGATTTAATTAAAAATCAAATACGAAAATCACTCAATAATTTATTGTAGGCACAATACAACTCCAATAGATGTGAAATTTGGAAAGTAATTACATCACATATCAAGGCATCACATATAATTTTTGTGGAATTTTTAGAGCAACCGTTTGTGAGATATTAATTTAATAGCACAGAATGGGTAAACTATGCAAAATTTCAGTTAATCATTTTTAATTAATTACCCAAGGACCACAAAAATATAAATAAATATCTACAATGTAGAGAATTAGTTGCTCAACATACATGAATTTTTCTTTGAATCAAAAGATGTAATATCAATGTCCAAATGTAAAGTCAAACATAGGGGTATCCGTGCAAGTTAGAAATGAAACTAAACAACATCAATTGTTCACGGGGGTACCTTAGTAATTACATGAACTAATAGGGGAAAATATGCAATTTGTACAATAAAAAAATGAGAAAGAGAAAGGACCTTCTTCTTCCTTGGTTGTCGGTGGAATGAAGAACCCAACAAGGGAGGGGCACCGGCTGCGACTCGTGGGCGGCGCGGTGGCGCGGGAAGCTTGACGGAGACGGCAGCTGGTCGCCGCGGTGGCGCGGCGGAGGGCGAGGAGGAAGGGGGGCGGGCGGCTCCGCCGCGCGACTTCAGGCGGAGAATAGGGGCGGCGGCTGGCTTCTGTGGCGGAGGGTGGCAGGCCGCGCGCTGCCGCAGGGCGGAGGAGGCGGCGGTGCGGCCGCACGGTTGGCCGCGCGTCGCTGGTCGCGCCGCCCGCGGCGGCGGCCTGTGTGAGGCGCGGGTGGAGATGCAGGGGGGCGCGGCCGTGGGCTGCTGCTTCCCTGCAAATTTTTTTATTTTTTTTTTGATTTTTTTTTTGCTTTTCTTTTTGTTGTTTCTAATAATTTTTTTTAGATTTTAATAATTTTTTTAATTTTGTTTAAAGAGAGAATGCAACAAATTTAGAAAATGATGGGAAAAAAAAATGATGAGGTGGGTGGGTGGTGGTGATGATGATAGACTAAACAAATGTGGAAAAAAAAACAAATGGTGTGATAAAACAACAAAGAAATAAAATATTAGATAAGATAAGAAAACAAGAGGATGATGAGTAATACTTACCTGGTCTTCGCCGGATTGGCGGAGCAGCTACGCTGGACTCCTGTCGTCGCCTCGATCCGATTGGCGAAATGAAAATCGGAGAAGCTACGCGAGCTCGACGGGGAACTCGTGACGCGAAGCGGAGCTCCGCGGATCTCACCTGAAGGAGGTCGTCGCTTGAGGACGATGCTTCGTCGCTGTCACCAACAAACACTCCAAGCTCTCTCCTTATTCTATAAGAATGGTGGATGGGGAAAAAATGTGGATGTGGAGATGATTATAAAGAGATGAATAATGGGAGTTAGAGAGGTTAGAATGGTGGTGGTGTTGAATGGGAAGTTGTATTATTGGTGGAGTTGAATGGGAGGTTGGTGGAAGAATATGGAGTGGAATGGGAGTTATTAAAAATGATGGAGTTGAATAGAAGTTGGTGGTAGAGAAGTTATTGTAGAGAATGGAAAAAATAAATACATAAATAATGATATAAAGTATGCTACTTTAAATACAATAAAAATAAAGAGGAAAAAAAATAGTGGTGAATTTACAAATAAATACATACAACATGTACAATTTTTGTTTACTTTTCTAAGTTGTATTTTTTTCTTTTTAATAAGAGATATTTACAACGGAAAAATACTATAAAATAATATAATTAAAATACAACACAATCATGATATTTTTGTATTTTTAGCAATTATGAAAGATACAATAAAAAATAAAGAAAGAATGAATATATACAAGGTATACAATGTACATCTAGGTCCCAAAACCCAACTTTTGCAAACGAGCTCCGATTTTAATGAAACCACTTTCGTTGGATAGATAATTTCCTAACTTGAACTTTAAAAGTGAGTTTGGTGAATTTGGAGTTCATACGGAGCGGGAATTTAGCTTGGAAGTTGGACTTTACGGCTTTTTCTCTTTGGGATCAAGGAGCATTTATTTGAGGTAAAATTTATTTTATATTTTTGTATTTTTATGTACATTATTATAAACAAGTTAGAGAAAGAATTAGGCAAAAAGGAGTTGAAATGAATTTATTAAAAATACATGAAGTTTTGGGCTATTTACAAGTATAAAACTCCTTTATTTTTGCGGCTTTTTATGCGTAATTTATTTTGTACAATCTAATATATAATAATTAGTGTGTTTTATTTACAAGAGTCATTTTGTTAATTTATGGATTTTATGGATATTTTTCTGAGATTTTACTCGGGGATTTTGCTAAGATCAAGATATTGAGATGATGAATCGTGGTTTCATCACCCCCCTATACTTAAACTTTGCTAGTCCTCGAGCAAATAAAGAATGAATAAGTTGGGTTAATCCCTGACTGTGCATGTGAATACAAGACTTGATCCGTTCAAGAACTCTCGGTTTTAGAGATCCTAAAATTCTAAGCTGAACCAAGCTTTAGTCAAAAGGTACCCAATTCCCCTAATCATCAGACTCTCTTTGTATACATATATATATAAGGGATATGACTTTAAGTGTTGACTGCAGTTATAAGAGTAGAGTCACAACGTCACCCAAGGTTCCAGTCCAAGAGACTCTCCTAAGAACCCGATCCTCAACACTAGGGAATAAACCATTTCTTGCATCCAATCCACCGTCTCTTTAGTTGTCAGACTTGAAAGTGTAGATGGCAGGCCAGTTGATGGAGGGCATAGGATTGTGTCATTTCTTCTCTCCCTCTCATTGGAACAAGGATCCTCTCAAGTGCCTTATTACGCAACGCAATTTTTTTGGTGTTGATCAGTGCGTCCGTCAAGAGAAATTGGAGCCGTCTGCACTTGTTTTCCTGGGAGTACACCGGGGTGTGCCTTTTTTGAGTACCTATCGTACCTTCTACACCCAGACTTGTAGCATTTACGATGCAGAGCCCTTTTTTGGTGCAAGCCCGACTCCTGGTCCTAATAGCGGCGGTCCAAGTGGACACTTTGAAATGGTTGGGAGCGCTCGCCTTTGGTGGAAGCTCTTTTGATAATTGACTTTGTGGAATGAGAGCTTTTCTTTGACATTTCATTGCTTTGTAGTATTTGTGGCTAGCTCCACTGCTTTTACCAAGAGTTGGCGCACACTGATCAACATTTTTTTATTTTATCACACCCTGGCACATATGTAAATATCAAGAGATAGTACAAGAACCATGTTCTCATACTGGCTAAAGATGCTGACACTCAGGTTTCATGAAGCCTTCATTGATTTTATCCCATCCTCGAGCATCATTAAATCAAGTCCAAACTCAAATCCCTCATCCCAGTTCCTCAAGTGAAATTACAACTCATCTCATCATAACTGCAGTCGTGTACGTGAGGTGCTGATCATATTCTTAAGGTAGAGACTAAGCATGCAATATAGCACACACATCTTTCAAACTAGAGAAATGTGAATAATTAAGTCAAGGACCCTAATGACTAAGGCTGGTTAACTCAAAATCTCAAGACCTCATAAACCAAGTGTTCTTGAACATCACTAGTCTTGTGTGAAAGTGAATTGTGTCAAGGATTAAACCAACTTATTAGTTAGTTTTTTTTTATGAATGATTGATTTTTTTTAAGTTTTAGAAAAGTTTTTTTTCAAAAAGTTTTTTTTTTTTGACAAACAAAGGCAAAGGAGTTTTTTTTTTGAAAAAGATAGGTGAATAAGAAAAGACTTTTTTTTGTTGTTTTTTTTACCCATCCCATAATTATTATATAATATATATATAAATACATGAAAGTACGAGGTATGGGTAAAGTATATATGTAATATATACACGCCCCCCTATACTTAGGCTGTGCTATGTCCTCATGGCACTAGGTGACAAAAATCCATAGCTCGTACTAAGTACAAGTGGGTGAAAAGAAGAGAAGTGAGGGGGAAAAAATGTGGATAATACACAATGGGCATCGGCCCCCCTATACTTAGGCTCTGGTCAGCCTAAGTATTGGAAAGAACACAAGAATGGGGGACCAATGAGAATGGGAAAGAATATACAAAAAGAAAATAAAAAGAAGAGAAGGAGTAAATCGGGTCACTCACCCCCCTATACTTAGGATCTAGTCATCCTAAGTATAGCCACAAAATGAAAACGATACGGAACTGGGGCGAGTGATGCGAATCATGAGGGAAGGAGGTGAATAAAGGAAGGAAGATATGTACAAGGAGGAGGAAGAATATACAAGGATCAAGAAGGTTTGTGACGGACCTTCTTGCGGGAGCGATGGGGTGGGAAGTATACACATGTGTCGCTGTCAGAATCGTCCTCCGAAGAATAATAGTGAGGTGTGGGGAACGTCCAACGGGGGTCGACACACAGCTGCTTGCTCAAGTATGGCTTCAGAACAGCCGAACTGAGCTCACTCATATAGATCACCTCATCCGGACCTGATGAGGACTCCTCAGAAAGTTCCTTCTCTGAAACATCGAAGGTAACCTTCTTAGTCGGTTTTCTAGAACCTGAAGCATCAAGAGGAAGAGGAGATTGATACGTCTTAAGGAGTTCGGGGGAACACCTCAAGGAATCAACACCCGTCTTCTTCTTACCAGATGACCGACTAGAGGATGGAGCAACCGATTTATCAAGATTGGTCAATTTGGTCCCAGTTGTCTCCTTTGGTGTATGTCTTGGATGTGGTGTGTGTGAGGTTCTGACCAGAGGTTCATCATCAGATGAGTCACCATATGCATTGTAATACTCCTGCAGGGTCAGCACACGTCTCTGATAAGGCACAGTGATCTCAGTTGGCTTGACGTTGTTGGGTTCTTGTGTCGGATCATCGAAATGATCAAGGCAATCTACAAAGGTCATGTCTGACTCACTGATAGCTTCTGGTCTTGAGTCCTCTCTAGAAGCTGTCGTGGTGGTGGTGCAAGCAGTAGGCGGTGTGTGGTTGTAGGAAGTGTCTAAACCAATGGTTGTCTGGACAGTCGGTATCTCAGGTGTAGTAGAGAGATGGGACTCAACTGTCTCTCTAAGGTCGCAACTGTCTGCAACTTTACGGGTTACCTTGGAATATCGTGTGTCCTCAAAGATCGGGTGAGGTCGGAGTGCTCCCAATGCAGAGAAATCGATCTCCCGAGTCTCACAATCTATAGTTGCCTTAGCCAAGGCTAAGAACGGCTTCCCAAGAATGATCGGAGACTGGGTGAACTCTCCTCGGTGCTCAATGTCAATGATCGTGAAGTCTATCTCCAGTAGAGCACCTTGGAAAGTGACGATGACTGAAATGGTTCCTCTTGACCGTTTAACAGATCGATCCGCCAACTGAATGATCTCTCTTGACTTCTTGGCAGATCCGAGTTTGAGCTTGGCAAACACGGAGGTCGGGAGGATATTAATCGGTAAGTCATCATCGATTCTTGCATGGGTGAATGTGGTATCTTTGATTTCACAATCAAATCTAGGTAACCGCTTTACTCTGCGGCTCTTGGTTTTTCTCCCTATCATCAAAGATGTGGCCATAGACACTATATGTATCTCAGTCCTTGTTCTCTTATTGCCCGACCTTTTAGGCATCAATTTACTTCTCACAAATCTTTTAAGGTCGGGAAAGTGCTCAATGGCCATTATTAAGGGAAGCTCAAAAATCAACTTTCTATCCAATGCTCCCCTAACCGCAGGATCCAATTTTTTTAGATCTTTTCCTTTTTCAATTTTTATGGTATTTTCCGAGTTTTCAATTTTTTTGGTCTTTTTGGTAGGTGAAGGAGGACTAGGAGAATGTACATACTCAAGTTTGGAGGAAAAGTGGTTAGTAGAAGAGGGAGGTAGAAGGGACTCCAGCTGTACATGATGTGTGGTCAATCCAGTGTCTTCCAGGTTTTCGAAATTCAATCCGCAAGATCCATGATCCACATTCCTACCTGGACTCTTGATCGGTCTACAAATGTCATCCTCCAATAAGTTCTCATGACACATCATGAGAGAAGTTGACGCAATTGGAGGGTACTGCTGAGAACTCGGGCTCTTATACTCAACACACCTTGACTCGGGTGTGTAATACTGGGTTGAGTATGGCCCATATGTATGGCAATTGTTGGTCGGAGCCTCATCAGGCGGAGTTAGTAGACAGGGGGTCTGTAAATCAGTCGCATGAATCCAATCCCCTGTATATGTCGGCTCTCCGAATGGGTGATATAAAGGTTGGTCAATGTGGTCTCTATCACTCAGGTCAATCAAGTCAGGAAGATCGTACGGTGCAGGCCTCTCCATTCGGTTTGTCTGGTTGACCATGTTGTACCCTAAGGTTAAGTCGGGATGTGTGTATGGCAATTGTTGTTCTGTCCCAACTCGAGGTGAAAGTGAGGTATGTGGGGTCAACTGATTATGCCAATCATTCATCTCAGCAGTCGCTTGCTCTTTGATTTGTTCCTTGATTCCAGCAAGCGGACGAGAATATAGTGAGTCAATCCAAGGTGGTTGTGGGTCAGGGGTACAAGATGGTGGGGTAGGTGAGAAGGACGAAGAAGTGCGGAAGTCAGTCGGAGTTCTGACTTCGCGGTTGGGGTGTGGGTATGAAGAGGAATGAGAGGGTGGAGATGATCGAAATATGGTCGAAGAAGAATGACGTGGATATGATGACCAATATTCTGACATCTTGGAGGGAAAATGGGAGAATGAAGCAGATCGAGGAAGAAAGCGTGCAAGTGCACCGAATAACACACAAAACAAACAAACACAAGAGCAAACCCTGAGTTCACCTACTCAACACAGTAATGGTCGCAAAAGTCCGACCGTTTATCTTTTCAGTTTTAATTAGGTGATAAATCAATATATCAATCCAATTACGCAAGGCTCAAAGTAGGTTTTGGGCACTATCCTAGGGATGCGTCCTCACCTCTCAACAATCACAATTAGCCCAGCATACAATGAGGGTTTTGCTCTCCCAAAACAAGTGTTAGTTTTAATCAGTTTTTTTGTCAACTTTGATTAGCAGTCCCGGTTTTAGGTTTGGTTATCACTTGATTAGTCCACCAAACAAAGCACGCCTAACGATCAGTCCCGATTTCCTTTTAACCTAAGTTTCAAAAACCAAGGGGAGGGAGTCGAGAAAAACCGATTCAAATGATGAAATCAATGATGCATGCCCAGTTCAGAAGACTTACAGTGATCCTCGCGCTCTACATGCGGGATGCAAGGCAGAATTGAAATTTTATACTATATGAATGCAAACGAGGAACCGTTCCTAGACAAGCAGTTCTATTAGCGAGTGATGAACAAGTTAAATTTGATTAATAGTCCAGCGGTCTAAGTGCGTCTCGTTAAATGTGATGTGTGGTCCTAAATATTACGAGCACAAGCAATCAAGATAATCTAATAAAATGCTCTAAGAGCCGCGAGTGCAAGTCCTATTCTACGTCAAGCAACCACACGACCACGAGCGGGTCCAAAGTCCAGTCCGGATACAAACGCGAGCTCTCAAACAAGAGCCGCTGGAAAGAGCGAATTACTTAAGTTATTACAACACAATAATTACAAAAAGTTCTCTAAAAAATAAATAGTTCTCCTCGCACTTCAGCAGTCAACTCGCGTCGCGTCCGTCGACCTCCGATGCACTCTAAGTCCACCGGGCCCTCGTAAGGAAACAAAGATGTATGTTAGAGATAAATAAAAAAATATATACAAGAATATGAAGACAAATAATTGAAAGGAAATGGATTAATTACAAGTGGGCTCGGGGGTCAGACTACCCGAGTAAATGGAAAACTAAATCCAAAATTTTAAATTAGTCCCTAAGCCGTTTGCCTCCCCGGCAACGGCGCCATCTGACGAGTCGCTAGATACGGTGTTTAATTAGGTCACGTTGTAGCACGTGTACTTAGCGATTCGGTCAGAACCGAGAGAAGATCTCCGTGAAGAGTGTCTCGGCTTAATTTATATCCCGGGCAAGTCCGGGGTTGAACTCAGGGAGGCAAAGGAACAACTTGGGGGTTAATTCGTAAACTTAGGTCTAGATTTCCAATGCGTATTTTTTAGATTTTTTTATGCAAGTAGAGTGCCAAAAACAAAATGCGGGTGAATTACAACACTAAGAAAACATACAACAAGGCCAAATTAATTTTAATAGAAAAGAAGTTCAAATTAGCCAATTCGTATTTTTCCTAGAGTCCTAATCCAGTGGGGAACATAAAACACATTTTTTTGGAATTTTAGGGGTTAAAATGCAATAAATAAAAATGCACACATTTTATGGGTTTTTTCGCAATTTCTCACACAAACAGTAAGCAAAAATTATGAAAAAAAATACTGGAATGAAAAACATGATGCTAGGAGACAACAGTAATTTTTTTGGAATATTTTGACAAAGTATGAATTTTTTATGATTTTTTTAGTGAAAACAGAGTGATAGTGAGCAATTAATTCCTATTAAATCCACGTTATCAAATTAATCAGAGTGTGATTTATCTCAAGTAGATATTTAGATGATTAATCCAGGAGACTTGAAATTTCGTGAAAAGGATGTATGTGGATTTAATTAAAAATCAAATACGAAAATCACTCAATAATTTATTGTAGGCACAATACAACTCCAATAGATGTGAAATTTGGACAGTAATTACATCACATATCAAGGCATCACATATAATTTTTGTGGAATTTTTAGAGCAAGCGTTTGTGAGATATTAATTTAATAGCACAGAATGGGTAAACTATGCAAAATTTCAGTTAATCATTTTTAATTAATTACCCAAGGACCACAAAAATATAAATAAATATCTACAATGTAGAGAATTAGTTGCTCAACATACATGAATTTTTCTTTGAATCAAAAGATGTAATATCAATGTCCAAATGTAAAGTCAAACATAGGGGTATCCGTGCAAGTCAGAAATGAAACTAAACAACATCAATTGTTCACGGGGGTACCTTAGTAATTACATGAACTAATAGGGGAAAATATGCAATTTGTACAATAAAAAAATGAGAAAGGGAAAGGACCTTCTTCTTCCTTGGTTGTCGGTGGAATGAAGAACCCAACAAGGGAGGGGCACCGGCTGCGACTCGTGGGCGGCGCGGTGGCGCGGGAAGCTTGGCGGAGACGGCAGCTGGTCGCCGCGGTGGCGCGGCGGAGGGCGAGGAGGAAGGGGGGCGGGCGGCTCCGCCGCGCGACTTCAGGCGGAGAATAGGGGCGGCGGCTGGCTTCTGTGGCGGAGGGTGGCAGGCCGCGCGCTGCCGCAGGGCGGAGGAGGCGGCGGTGCGGCCGCACGGTTGGCCGCGCGTCGCTGGTGGCGCCGCCCGCGGCGGCGGCCTGTGTGAGGCGCGGGTGGAGATGCAGGGGGGCGCGGCCGTGGGCTGCTGCTTCCCTGCAAATTTTTTTATTTTTTTTTTGATTTTTTTTTTGCTTTTCTTTTTGCTGTTCTAATAAATTTTTTTAGATTTTAATAATTTTTTAATTTTGTTTAAAGAGAGAATGCAACAAATTTAGAAAATGATGGGAAAAAAATGATGAGGTGGGTGGGTGGTGGTGATGATGATAGACTAAACAAATGTGGAAAAAAAACAAATGGTGTGATAAAACAACAAAGAAATAAAATATTAGATAAGATAAGAAAACAAGAGGATGATGAGGAATACTTACCTGGTCTTCGCCGGATTGGCGGAGCAGCTACGCTGGACTCCTGTCGTCGCCTCGATCCGAGTGGCGAAATGAAAATCGGAGAAGCTACGCGAGCTCGACGGGGAACTCGTGACGCGAAGCGGAGCTCCGCGGATCTCACCTGAAGGAGGTCCTCGCTTGAGGACGATGCTTCGCCGCTGTCACCAACAAAACACTCCAAGCTCTCTCCTTATTCTATAAGAATGGTGGATGGGGAAAAAATGTGGATGTGGAGATGATTATAAAGAGATGAATAATGGGAGTTAGAGAGGTTAGAATGGTGGTGGTGTTGAATGGGAAGTTGTATTATTGGTGGAGTTGAATGGGAGGTTGGTGGAAGAATATGGAGTGGAATGGGAGTTATTAAAAATGATGGAGTTGAATAGAAGTTGGTGGTAGAGAAGTTATTGTAGAGAATGGAAAAAATAAATACATAAATAATGATATAAAGTATGCTACTTTAAATACAATAAAAATAAAGAGGAAAAAAATAGTGGTGAATTTACAAATAAATACATACAACATGTACAATTTTTGTTTACTTTTCTAAGTTGTATTTTTTTCTTTTTAATAAGAGATATTTACAACGGAAAAATACTATAAAATAATATAATTAAAATACAACACAATCATGATATTTTTGTATTTTTAGCAATTATGAAAGATACAATAAAAAATAAAGAAAGAATGAATATATACAAGGTATACAATGTACATCTAGGTCCCAAAACCCAACTTTTGCAAACGAGCTCCGATTTTAATGAAACCACTTTCGTTGGATAGATAATTTTCTAACTTGAACTTTAAAAGTGAGTTTGGTGAATTTGGAGTTCATACGGAGCGGGAATTTAGCTTGGAAGTTGGACTTTACGGCTTTTTCTCTTTGGGATCTAGGAGCATTTATTTGAGATAAAATTTATTTTATATTTTTGTATTTTTATGTACATTATTATAAACAAGTTAGAGAAAGAATTAGGCAAAAAGGAGTTGAAATGAATTTATTAAAAATACATGAAGTTTTGGGCTATTTACAAGTATAAAACTCCTTTATTTTTGCGGCTTTTTATGCGTAATTTATTTTGTACAATCTAATATATAATAATTAGTGTGTTTTATTTACAAGAGTCATTTTGTTAATTTATGGATTTTATGGATATTTTTCTGAGATTTTACTCGGGGATTTTGCTAAGATCAAGATATTGAGATGATGAATCGTGGATTCATCAGAGGCCGGCGAGTTTCACCGGCCGCCTGTTCTTCCTCGTCCTCCAGTTGCCGTCAGATCAACCTCACCGCTCCAGATTCTATCCTAGCCGTCCGTTTTTGGAGCCGCAGATAGCGTCCGATCAGAGGAGATCTGATCCCAGCCGTTAGATCGACACGTGGCTCGGCCGTTACCATTGGATCAGCCCGAGGACCTCAGTGCTGGAGTGCCACCTGCCCTCGACCGCTCGATCATCCACGTGGCGCGCATCCAACCCATCCGCTTAATAAAGGGTAATTTACCCTTAGGCCCTGTCTTTATTTCTATTTCGTTTTAGTCCTGTAAATATTAAAGTCAGTTGTTTAGTTTTAGGGCTATTTGCATAGTGGACCCTGTGCTTTATTTTATTTGCATTTATACCCCTGCCAGTTGTGGACACATGCATCGACACGTGATATTTTGGTTTATTTGCAGTAGAGACCCCTGTAGTTCTGGATGTTATTGAATGAATGAAAACTTTTATCTATTTGCATTTATACCCCTGTGCGTGATTTATTTCCACATGTGCGTTATATTTTGGGTGTTTTGCAGATAAGCCCATGGACTTTTGGTACGTGTTACCAATAAGTCCTCGGGACTTATTTTTATTACATTTGGGTCCCTGAGTGCCCCAAGCACGCGCGTGGCGCGTGTTTTGCTGGGTATTTTGCACCAGACCCCTCAGAACTTTGGGTATTTGCACTTTGGTCCCTGTGCATAGTACCCCTCTTTTATTTTTGAATAAAATATCAAATCACCTCCAAATCCAACGAAAATTGGCCTCTAAATCCAACAAAAATTGGATACATGGCTCCTGCCATGGTGTAAAATTTTCGTGGATTTTTGAGGACATTTTTGATTTCGTTTGATATTTTTAAGAAATCAAAAACCTCTATTTTTGTCACTGTCTAGCTTGAAAAATCACAAAAAAATATTAGAACTCAATTAAAAATTCTATAAAAATTATTTACTGTTTGTTTTGCTTAGTTTGATTTTCTAGCCAATTTTGGCTATTTTTCATTACTTATAATCACTAAAAACTTAAAAACACTCAAAAACCTATAAAAACTCTAGTAAATAAATTAAAAATCCAAAAATAATAAAAGTGGTACCTAAATTTTCCTTGTTTCATCTTCTTTACAGGAAAATTACCTCCAGGCCATTTTGAGGCTCTTAGATATTTTATCTAAGGCTTTTTGGCTCGGCGGGACAGTACACACTGTTTGTTTCACTTTTTGATTTTCAGAAAATTAAATAAACATCAGAAAATTCTCAAAAATTCACCAAAAACACTAAAAAATATAAAATACATAAAAATATTTTTGTTTGAATTTTTGGTTGATTTTTAGTGCCTTAAATAAATTGTTGAAGTGTGCTTTTCTTTATTTTTCTTATTTTCTCAATCCATTAAAAATCCAAAAAAATATAAAAATATTTAAAAACCACTAAAAATATTTTTTTCTTTTATTTTATTCCTTTTTACTACTTCGTAGGCCTCTCGGCCAACCCGTGCTCCTTGAGTTCGACCCTGGGTGCTATACCAGGTTAATCCAATAGCAGGACCGCTACGTCGTATTTTGATCGATTTCATCTTTATTGAGTGGTTCATTTTTCTTGATTGACATCGTCTGATCGCTTGGGTCGCAATGACCTACATTTAGTACCTTATACCCGAGTGTTCAAGACCTGTCATCAGAATGGCGCCGTTGCCGGGGAGCACGGCTTAGTAGTTTTTGTTTCTGCTTTGTTTTTGTTTTCGCGGCTTTTCGCGGCTCTTTCAGAGCTCGCGGCTTTTTCGCGACTTTTGTTTATATTTTCATTTTTGTTTTATTTTGTTTTATTTTCTTTTTCTTTTTTTTTGTTTTTATTATTTTGAGTGTTTATTTTATTTTGTATTTTTGCATATATACCCTCATTTTTATTTCCATTTATTTTCCCTTTTTATTTTTTGATTATCTGGTTCTGACCACTCTGCTTTTTCTTGCGAGGGCCCGAGGACCGAGGCAGCTGATTTCGAGAAGCCGACTCAATCGCGGGATTCGGAGGCGGATCCTTTCTTTGCGGAGCCGCAGGAGAGAGTGAGAGAGAGTCGAGTGGGAGAGGATTTTCATTTTTATTTCATTATTAATTGTAATAATACAGGGACTCTCAGGACTTGGACACTTTTGACTTAGCGAGTCTGTTTCGTCGAGCACCGGTGTGCTCGGGGGACCCTTAGGATTTTCGCGGCTTTTTATGCGGTTTTGATTTTCTTTTATTTTCTTACTGCCTTTTCCGGTGTTTACGCGGTTTTTGCTCGAGCCCCTAGACTTAGTAATTTCTCTTGCTTGTGCTGTAATTAGTAGGGTCCCCACACCTAACTGCTTGCCTGTTCCTATAGAACGCTAATTGGACTCACTAATAATCAATTAATAAAAATAACCGACTCATCTCCTTCGTAGCCTACGTGCCGCAGCCCGTCCTGTAAAGCGCTTTCTCCTACCCCCGATTTGTCGGACAGAGGAGGGACGGGCCAAGACCGGATCCTTTGGCTTGGAGGTCAGTGACCGGTTAGACGGTTCTTGCGATAGAAATTGCTCGTCTAGGACTCGGCTTTCCCGTTGCATCATATAGGTAGTTTATTTTCAGTCTTTAAATTCTGCGTGGATCACTTGCATGTAGAGTGTTGGAGACAAGGTACGCATTTCTTACTCAGCATGCATCATTGATTTTATCGCGCATCGGCTTTTTCGTCTTCTCCCCCCTGTTTTGGACTTAATAACCAGGAGAACCGAAAAATTCGTTAGGCCGTTTGTTTTTTGAAAAATATTAAAAAGAAAAACCATAAAATTGGGACTGGTTAATACTATTGATCTTAAAATACGCTCACCCTAAAAAATTTTGTCTTGGGGAGAGCAACCCCCTCATTGTATGGTTTGGATGCGCGAGAGAGTGACCCGCACCCTAGGTAGAGCCCTCCGGTGCTAGTCCCGACTGATTACCGACTCTTCCGTGTGGGCCAGTCGGTTGGGGTAGCATCGGGTATCCTAACAGGTCACGTAAGCGCTCTGATATTTTGTGTGTTCACTTAATAAAATCGACAAGATAATTTGACCGAACTTTCACGGTCTTCAGCTCGCGTCGCGTTGGTGAACCGGGGGTTTGTTTTGTGATCCTAGTTTCTCCAGATCTCATCCGCCCTACTCGCCAGATCAAGATGATGGGTCGATGCTCTCTTAGGCAGCCTCTGGCTGCACCGCTTTTGTGCACGTCCACCCAGTCATCTAGGTTGGCCCGCGAGAGCCAAGACCAGCTCTCCGAGCCCGAGTATGACTCCGCCCTGTTCCCCCTCGACCCCCTTTCTTTCGGACTTGAGAGACATGAGCCCGAGGAGAGATTGATAGATTTGACAGCACCTGAGTTGGGCTCGTTTGATTTTGCAGACGTCATGGCCGGCAGTTCTGAGGATCGTTCCCGTACAGAGCACATCGTCATGGATCAGGGAGCGATCAACTCCACCTTGATCGCCTCATTGGAGACAGTTCAGCAACAGTTACGCGATCAAGGAGCATTTATGCTCGACATGAGGAGAGAGATGGAGCAGATGCGAGCAGAGAGAGCAGAGCGAGAGCAGAGGAGAGAGGGACCGAGGATTCCAGATGATGCGGATGCAGCAGCCGCCGCGGGAGTGGCCGGAGGACCACCGAGACCAATGCGGGAGTTACACAACCCCGGGTCGACGCTGACGCACCACTGGGTAGTACTTCCAGCGATCGTGGGGGACTTCAAGTTCCCCCCGAACACTTTGCAGCTACTCCCCCGCTTCCACGGACTCGCGACAGAGGAGCCCCATCTCCACCTCCAGGAGTTTCTGATGATATGCAGCACTGTCCACGACCGTCAGGTGGACCAGGACACGATCAGGATGATCGCCTTCCCCTTCTCCTTAGCTGACAGAGCAGCCACCTGGCTGAAGCATTTGGGGAGGTTTGTTTACACCTGGGAGCAGCTCCGCACCGAGTACTTGAACAAGTACTATCCACTCGGGCAGACGAATGCAGCGAGGGCCCTGATCAGCAACTTCTCCATGCTCCCCAACGAGCAATTTCACGAGGCATGGGAGAGGTTCCGAGATCTCACCGACAGATGCCCGCACCACGACATCTCAAAGCCGAACCTAGTTCAGAGCTTCTTCAGCGGGTTGACACCAGAGCTCCTGGGCCTGGTGAACGCTTCTTGCAGCGGGTCCTACTTTGCCAAGGACCACGACCAGGTCTGGGCCATCTACGAGGAGATGGCCGAGAATTACATGGTGATGTCCCAGACCCGGTTGTACACACAGAGACCCCAGCAGCAGCCAGGACCCGTGCAGTACCAGCGGATAGCACGGGTCGATGCAGGTCCATCTAGTTCGTCCGCAGTCGCAGCAGCACATGCAGAGTCGTCCGCTGCAGACATGGGGATCATCAGCGAGAAGTTGGACCGCATGGAGCTGATTGAGAAGAAGCAGTGCCAGAGCATCACGCAGATGGAGCAGATGGCACAGACTCTGAGCGACATGAAGACCCAGCTCATGTGTCTCCAGGAGGCACAGACGGCTTCACAGCCCCATCTTCAGTCGCGAGGCGACTCCGGCGGCATCAGCAGCTCGTCCCGGCGCTCCAACTCCCTACAGCAGCCTAGACAGGTTCATCTTGTACAGGCGGAGCCGTACCAGCAGCTGCAGCCCACCTACCAGTCCCCATCATCTCCAGACATGCAGATGGTGGTCTACTAGCCGGATCAGCCTCTGGCAGTACTCCCGCCAGCCCCCTATGATGCAGAGCCGTTGATGGATGTCAACGGGATTTGGTATGACCGCCCCCAGCCTGGGATCTGACGAGACCATCCCGGATTCAAGTGGGGGAGTGGAGGTACCCAGCCCCAGCAGCAGCCAGCCGGTCAGGGAGGGCAGTACTCCCAGCAGAGAGATCACCAGCCGCAGCAGCAGCCCCCAGCTTATCAGTCACACCAGCCATCATCCTTCGTCCCTCGTCCCTATCAGCAGCAGGGACAGTCGTGGAGACGTGAGCAGCAGGCTCACCCAGCATACCAGCAGCATCCCTCTTCCTACCCCACTCAGCACCACCACCAGCAGTTCCAGCAGCCTCAGCACCAGAGAGGCTACCCGTCAGGTTCCCAGGAGAGCCCCGCCTTGGATGACATCGCCCGCCTCCTTACAGATCAACAGGCCACATTTAGACGGGAGATGGACGAGTTCCGCCAGGAGATGCGGGACCTGGTGAGAGGGAAGGCCGCCATTCCTGCACAGATCGAGCCGAACCCAAACAACCTCAAGAGGAAGTATGAGCAGGTAGTTTCTACTGAGCATGCCACTCCTAGTGACCCATTTGATGATACATCTTCGGATCTATTTGATGCTGATTTTGTTACACTTAGGAGCGGTAGGACACCAGCAGGCGGCGTCGCCTCGTCTGAGCTACACCACGAGGATACTTCCGGGGCGCCACATGAGGAGGAGGAGAGCGGTACTGAGGCCGCTCCAGATGATGATGGTGGCACTGATGCCACCAAGGATGCTGATTCCACTGGTGGTACTGAGGCCGCCGCTTCACCAGTTCGAGGAGGTGGTACTGACGCCACCAGTTTAGCCGAGCCAGCCCGCGGTACTGATGCCGCGAGACGTCCAGCAGCAGAGCCAGCCAGAGGTGGTACTGAGGCCACCAGTGTTCGTTTTGATAGAGATGTTGTCTTTCCTCATGTTACTGTATCTCAGAACTCTATTTTGAATAAAGGAAAAGGTTTAGTTTCTTTTGGTCCCACTGTGGTGAGTGATGTATGTGTGGATCTGGCCGTCGAGCCGTCTAGGCCTTTTCCTAGTCCTTCATCTGCGAAGGACCCTGTGATCCCCTTCCCTAGAGCCCTTCAGATGGGGAAGAGGAAGAAAAAAGAAAATGATCCAAAAAAGAGAGAGCAGGAGGAGTTTAGTCAGAGCATGATCGATAGATTCCACATCCAGCTGACGCTCCAGGAGGCTTTGCAGCACATCCCCCTTCTTCAGCGATCTTTGAGAGATAGGACCACAGTCAGGAGAAGGAGGAGGAACCACACTTCAGAGATTCATGTGCTGACGAAAGCCATGTGTTTTGCGATCCAGAACCGTCTGCCAGCCAAGAGGCCAGATTCAGGGCCCCGTATGTCAGATGCCAGATTAGTGAGCAGAGGTTCGACCGGACCCTATTAGATAGCGGGTCGTCGATCAACCTACTTCCGCCAGCCCTTCTTGACCGCTTCGAGTTGGGCACTCTTCGACAGAGCAGGACAGTCCTTCAGTTTGCTGATCGATCTGTCAAGAGGCCGAAGGGGTTGTTACGAGACGTTATCGTCACGATTCAGGGCCTGAAATTCCCCGTGGACTTCGTAGTGTTGGACATGGAGATCCCTGATTCAGTGGCCGATACCCCCATCATCCTCGGTCGTCCGTTCTTGGCCACAACCAAGGCGGTGACTGATCATGATAGCGGGAAGGTATACTTTCGCGTCGAGGGCGAGAGTATACAAATAGAGACGGTCGAGGACTACAGAGCTAGAGAGAGCACGCTCAGAGGCCAGCACCGATTCAGAGCAGTTGACAGACGCAGAGCCAGACATCCACCAGGACTGTAATTTTGTGATCACTGATGACGAGGCAGCATGGGCAGATCCTGCAGCACAGGCCATCCTCTCATTTTCAGATATAGCTGATGCCGAGATGATAACAGAGGAGATTCTGGAGAGCACAGCCCTGGTCCAGGATATTACAGAGGCAGCAGAGCCGGTCCTTGATCGCAACACGACTTGCAGCGATGGTGGTGCTGAGGCCACCTTGCTTTGCGGTGGTACTGATGCCACCACGGTTGATTTAGATCCCTCGGATTCAGAGTCTGATTGGGCAGATTGCGATGATCAGATGCCAGACTTGAGTCCAACTGAGACTACAGATGAGGAGGAGGTAGATGCAGAACAGATCAGAGACAGCACAGTTGAGCAGCCTTCTCCAGATCCAGTTTGCGAGAGTTCACTTTCTTTCTCCCAGGCAGATTTAGCAGACTTAGCAGCATTCACTCATTTTCTTCCGCAGCCAGATTTGCTAGCACCCAGCCTTCCAGAGCTGAAGCCGCTCCCTACTTCGCTGAAGTATCGATTCCTTGCGGGCGAGCCAGAGATGTACCCAGTCATCATCTCCGCTGATTTGACTGGAGAGCAGGAATCCCGTTTGATGGGGATACTTGAAAAGAACCGCAAGGCGATCGGATGGAGCGTAGCAGATCTCCATGGGATTAGTCCATCAGTGTGCTCCCACCATATCTATATCGAGGAGGGGGCGAAGCTGTCGTGTGAGTTCCAGCAGCGACTGAACCCCAACCTGAGAGATGTCATGATGAAGGAAATATCAAAATGGTGGGGTGCACGTTTTATTTATCCCATTTCCGACTCCAAGTGGGTTAGACCCTTGCATGTGGTGCCCAAAAAGACGGGCATCACGACTGTGATCAGTGAGTCGGGAGAGGAGATCGCTACACGAGTACCCACCTCTTGGAGGGTCTGCGTTGACTACAGGAGACTCAACCAGGCCACCAAGAAGGACCATTTCCCCCTGCCTTTTATTGACCATATCATTGAGAGACTGGCAGGGAAGAGCCATTATTGCTTCCTGGATGGGTACTCGGGTTACAACCAGGTGGCCATCGCTCCTGAGGATCAGGAGAAGACCACCTTTACCTGTCCCTTCGGCACATATGCTTTTCGACGCATGCCATTTGGGCTATGCAATGCCCCTGCGACTTTTCAGAGGTGCATGCTGTTGATCTTTTCGGACATTGTAGGGGAGTGTTTAGAGGTCTTCATGGATGATTTCTCGGTCTACGGCGACGGATTCGACTCCTGTCTTGATTGCCTAGATCGAGTACTCCAGCGATGT
Organism: Ottelia alismoides; assembly: GCA_037367405.1. NCBI lineage: Eukaryota > Viridiplantae > Streptophyta > Magnoliopsida > Alismatales > Hydrocharitaceae > Ottelia > Ottelia alismoides. The sequence continues at coordinate 1,129,985 of JAZKJV010009256.1, read as the reverse complement.
ATTGAGTACCATTTGGTGCTATCTTGGGAGAAGAGTCACTTCATGGTTACTCAAGGGACGGTGCTTGGCCACATCATCTCCAACAGGGGCATGGAGGTGGATCCGGCCAAGGTTGATGTCATTAGGAAACTCGCACCGCCGTCCAATTTGAGGCAGCTACGGTCATTCCTGGGGCACGTTGGATTTTATAGGAGATTTATACAGGATTTCAGCAGGATTGCCCGGCCGTTGACTGACCTCTTGACGAAAGACACCGAGTTCCTTGTCGATGACAAGTGTCTTTCGTCCTTTGCGACTCTCCAGCAGTGTGTTATTGAGGCTCCTGCCCTCAAGCCGCCTAATTGGTCTCTCCCATTCGAGATCATGACGGATGCCTCCGATTTTGCCGTGGGGGCAGTGCTGGGACAGAGGAGGGATGGAGTCCCCTTTGCTATCCACTACGCTAGCCGCACATTGGATTCCGCCCAGCGGAATTACACGGTCACAGAGAAGGAAATGCTAGCCGTAGTGTTTGCCCTGGATAAGTTCAGATCGTATATCATCGGATCTAGAGTGACTTTGTACACAGATCACACCGCCATCAGGTACCTCATGGCAAAGAAGGATGCCACGGCTAGATTGACTAGATGGATCCTTCTACTCCAGGAGTTCGACATTGAGATCAAGGATAAGCCTGGAGTCAAGAATGTGGTGGCGGATCATCTCTCTCGGTTAGAGCAGCCTGAGGAGACTGAGCAGATTGACCCTATTCGAGATACCTTCCCAGATGAGGCGGTCCTTACTATCGCCTCACTCCCGTGGTACGCCGATATTGTGAACTTTCTTGTTGCTGGGAAAGTCCCACAAGATTGGCCCAGGCAGAGGCTTGAGACCTTCCTTGCGAAGGCCAAGTCTTACCACTGGGAGTATCCCATCCTTTACCACGAAGGAGGGGATAGCGTCTGGCGTCGGTGTATTCCTCAGGAGGAACACCATAGCGTCCTCACTTACTACCACAAGCTTGAGGCAGGAGGACATCATTCTGGGAGGAGAACGGCACAGAAAGTGCTCCAATCCGGCTTGTGGTGGCCTACTCTCTTCAAGGACTCAGATGAGTTCGTGAAGAGGTGTACTGACTGTCAGAGGATGGGCACTTGTGGACAGCGTGATATGATGCCGATGCGGCCCATTCACTTCTGTGAGGTTTTTGACGCATGGGGCATCGATTTCATGGGTCCATTCCCTAAGAGTCAGGGATTTGAGTACATTCTGTTGGCTGTGGACTATGTTAGTCGTTGGGTGGAGGCTATCCCCGCCCGAGCCGCTGATGCGAGGACAGTTTGCAGATTTTTGAGGAAGCATATCATCATGCAGTTCGGGGTTCCAAGAGTTCTGATTTCTGATGGGGGATCTCACTTCATCAACGACCAGGTGAAGGCCCTTGCTAGCGAGTTCGGTATAGACCATCGTGTTGCTACACCTTACCATCCACAGACGAATGGTCTAGCCGAGGTGTCGAATAGGGAGATCAAGACTATATTACAGAAATTCGTCCGCCCTGACCGAAAGGATTGGTCACAGCTTTTGGACTCGGTCTTGTGGGCATATAGGACGTCTTTCAAGACACCTTTGGGCAAATCTCCCTTTCGCCTCGTATATGGCAAGCCGTGCCATTTACCTGTTGAGCTGAGGCACAAGTCACTTTGGGCTGTTACAGATATCATGATGGATCCAGATGGTATGGCAGACCAGAGGAGGGCAGAGTTAGCTGCCCTGGAGGAGCTTCGAGATGCAGCGTTCTCAAACAGCCTACATTATAAGGAAAAAGTGAAGGAGTGGCATGATTCTCATATCAGCCACAAGCATTTTGAGATTGGACAGAGAGTATGGCTGTTTGATGCGAGGCTACGATTATTTCCAGGGAAGCTATAGAGCAAATGGAAGGGACCCTACTTGGTCAGAAAGGTACACGACAACGGTAGCATCGATATATCTGAGTTGTCTTCTGAGAGTACCTTTCGAGTGAACGGCCAGCGGCTCAAGCCATTTCTAGATCATGAGCCGCGGGTCGCTGATCTTGCCCCTATTCATTTTACGTGAGATGTGGTCTTTGACTCACATCTAATGCATCTCACGCCGGAGTTTCACTGATCTTCCGCCTTGTATAGATCCAGCTGTCCATATCGCTACATTCTTTAGTCCCACATCCCTTTCTTCATCTTGTGATTATGCTATACTTAGGGTGCACTTTACCCTAAGTATAGGGGGGATGTGAGACCGTTTGGGTATTTCTTTTGTTTCTGCCTGCCCCTGTTTTGCTGCCTATACTTAGGGATCTTTCACCCTAAGTATAGGGGGGGTAGACCCTATACATTCTTCACTCGGTTTTCCCTTAGTATACAGCCTGCTATACTTAGGATTATTTAATCCTAAGTATAGGGGGAAGACCCGAGATCCTCTTGACTTTTCACTCATTCTTCTTTGTATATAGCCTTTCTTTTCACTTCCCTATACCTAGCACGAGTTATGTCTTCTCCATCGCTCTTGACTCTGAGGACATCGTTCGAGCTAAGTATAGGGGTGTGTGTATATATTTCATATATACTTTAGCCATAACTCGTACTTTGTGTGAGTGTGTTAATAAATAAAATGGCTAAAAATCACAAAAATTAAAAATTTTCATGTACATAAACTTCTTTTGTTTGCACATAAATAGCTAGGGTACAAATTATTTTTATAAAAATGATTTCAAAAATCTTTTGTGTAAAGTTTGTGTAAATACTTTCTTATCAAAATTATGTATATAGTACAAAATTTTTCCAAAATGTTTTGAAAAATCAAAAGTTTGCAAAAATCTTGTGTAAATGTGTGTAAATATCTTTTTGCAAAACTTGCACTTCATGCATCATCCATTCATGATTTCAAAACATTTTTCAAAAATTTTGCATGATTGTAAACTTTGTGTAAATAAGCATCTTTTGTACATATGTATATAGTTTTTCTGGATGATAGTTGACATTTAAACTAGCCTGGAATCAAATTGAGAAATGGAGCTTGATTAAGATCTTAATCTACCTAACTTCTAAGAGGAACCTTATAGGGCTTAGGTTTAAGGCTTTTCAGGTCCATGGTGACTTAATTCTTTGAGTCCACTAGGCTATGATCACATGTCATCTCAATGAGCCTAAGTAGAGCACTTAACAACAACACATGACTCATATAGATTATGGCTTTGCTTGGACACCATCACTATGCACCGAGCTCTCTACGGATGAAGTGGTGAGGAGGCAGTCTTCCTTGACTTGGGGTAGCATATGAGGGTAGTACTTCTAGGCGGAACCTCTCTTCTTCTTTTAGTGAAGGAAGTGCGTCTCAACTTGGTCTGGTTTCCATGAGGTCTAACGACGGGAGTTGTGGGTTGCAATAAAGCTTCGAAAGAGGGATAGTCTACTGGCTCAAGAGGAAAAACTCCTTGTATATATGCTGCACATGTATATGTTGTACAGATGCACTTGAAAAAAAAAGTGCAAAAAGAAAATAACTCCAAAAAAAGTGGTGGGTCTGATAGAAAATGATAATCCCACCGGAGTATGTATATAGAGTGCAATAAGCAAGGCTTGGTTTCATGTTCCACCTGTTGTAGCTTGCAGCAGGGAGACTTGGCTACACTGGTCAAGCTCCCAAGGGTACTTGGCTACACTGGCCTTGACCCATTCTCTTCTTCCCCCTCTTCTTGAGCCGGTTGAACTTGAACTTAGAAGGGAATACCCCGCTCCTCGAGGAAAGAGTGGCCAGATTGAGGTCATAGAGTTACCTTGTTGGGGAGGGTTGTCAAGTTGCCATTTCTTAGGTGGAGAGCTTAGACCTCACATTCACAGGACAAGAAAAGATACATGGTCTTCAGAGTTTGTGATTGATGACTTGTTCTGATCTAGAGCATTGAGGAGTCTTGGTTATACATTAGTGGAACTCGGAGGCTGTTGAGTTTTAAGCTTAAGTCCAAATAAGGTTCTGACAAATTAATAATCCAAAGATCTGATCGAGCTCCATACCCCAATTTAATTAAGGCAAGTTTAATAATCAACCTTGATCCATGTACATCCTCTTTTTCTTTTTCTTTCTTTCTTTTTCACTTCTTTTTCAAATAAGTGTTTGCTAAGGGACTAGCAAAGTTAAGTATAGGGGGGTGATGAATACCCATTCATCACTCTTTATTCTTATATTTTAGCTACAAAAACCTTTGCAAATACATGTAGATATGTGTAAATAGGAATAATTACCTAAAGCATGCATTGTGTAAAAACCTATAATTAGCATGTTTTTCTGCAAAAGTAAAAGAAAAAAGATTAAAAAGAAAAAGAGGGAAATATTTAGAATAAATATTGAGCAACCTAACCCAAGGGAGGGCTCAGCATGGGCCTGACCGCATAAAAGCCAAAGTAGAGGGAGATAGGGGCTCATGAGTGTAAATATTTATGTAAATAGAATAATTGTATTTTCCTCACCAAAAACATGCTTGTAAATACTTGTATATATTTATAAATATAAAATCAAAAGAAAAATTTAAAAATTAAAAAAAAAAGAAAAGAAAAACACATCTTGTATAGTCACCTTGTACATGGACCACTCCTATGTATTTAACCTTGTAAATAAATAGAATTAATTTCCAAACTTTTTGTAAATAGTCTCTATTATATATTGTAAATAAATAAAATAAAAACAATTAAAAAAAACAAAATAAAAATAACAAAATTAAAAATACAAAAATACATTGTACATATACCATGTATATAAATGTATATATGTATTTATTTCACTTATGTAAATAAATAATAAAAATAAAATAAAAATACCTTTTTATTCCTTATTTTATTCTATAAATAAATAAAATATAAAATAGGGATAAAATTATACAAATTTAAAAATCAAAAATCAAAAACCCTAATTGTGTACATATACCTATATAGTACATACTATGTATATAGCTTATTTTTATTTCCAAAAATTAATTAAAAATCACTAAAAAATAGAAAAAAATAAAATAAAAATATTTTATGTTTTGAGTTTTTGCAAAATCGGCCATTTGCTACCTTAATTTTCACCTCCAAAATTTAGCCACGTGGCTTGATTCTATTGGGTCCTGGGGATGTTGACCGCCCGGTCAACTACCCCCCCCCCCCAGGACCACCTCCCGCGGATCTGGGTCGTGGACCCGATTTCTCGAATTTCTACCCGCTCGACCCGATCACCATTTCACCAAACCCCGGCTCCGTTTTGATCCTCCCTCATCCGACATCCTCGCCGGGCATACACCTTGGGATCCGTGCGCATCATCGACCTACCCGAGCCATTCTTAGCCGGACCCCTCCAGCGTACATAAGCGAGCTCCGCCACCTATTTTCACCATCTTTGGCTAAGTTTTTTCCTCCTCCTGTGAGCTCCAGAGCAACCGTGAGAGTGACAGCTCGCGTCTGAGCATGCCGAAGCGAGGAGAGGGAGCTTCGCCATCGATCCGACGAGCCCAGCCGCCGCAGCTCCGCCACCAGCGTGAGCTCCGAGCCTCGGAGCGAGACGATCCTTGAGGCGACGACCACGAGCATCAGCAGCTCCTCCCCAGTCTCTCCGACCACCCAGGTACCCATTTAGCTCCGCCTTTTCCTTTAATTTCCGTTTACGCCCAAATCGCGCCGCCGTCGTATATCTCTGATTCCGACCACTCCGTCACCCCTATCGATCATCGGAATCGACTATCGCCTTCGCCATCTCCCCGCGCACCTTCTTCACCCATTCGCCCAACCCAACTCACACAGGAGCTGGGAACCGAGCTCCTCCGCCTACCACCTTCGCCGGAGCTCACCGTTCCGACTCACAAGCCACCTTCGCCTCGCCTAACCGGGTCGAGGCAGTTTGCCCTCGACCCGCGAGTCTTCTGGGTTGCTTTGCAGGTACAACAAAGGCCATCTGAGGCCTTTCGACGTTCAGACCAGGAGCCTCACCTCCGCCACCCTCGCTGGAGCTCTCCCGAGCTCGGCTGGGCCATCGGAGGGCATCAGTAGCTGCACACCGCCACGCCGGAGCTTCTCCGATCCTCAGGCGCAGCAGAGGAGGCCGGGAGCGCTTCCACGAGGTCGGCGAGTTTCGCCGGCCGCCTGTTCTTCCTCGTCCTCCAGTTGCCGTCAGATCAACCTCACCGCTCCAGATTCTATCCTAGCCGTCCGTTCTTGGAGCCGCAGATAGCGTCCGATCAGAGGAGATCTGATCCCAGCCGTTAGATCGACACGTGGCTCGGCCGTTACCGTTGGATCAGCCTGAGGACCCCAGTGCTGGAGTGCCACCTGCCCTCGACCGCTCGATCATCCACGTGGTGCGCATCCAGCCCATCCGCTTAATAAAGGGTAATTTACCCTTAGGCCCTGTCTTTATTTCTATTTCGTTTTAGTCCTGTAAATATTAAAGTCAGTTGTTTAGTTTTAGGGCTATTTGCATAGTGGACCCTGTGCTTTATTTTATTTGCATTTATACCCCTGCCAGTTGTGGACACGTGCATCGACACGTGATATTTTGGTTTATTTGCAGTAGAGACCCCTGTAGTTCTGGATGTTATTGAATGAATGAAAACTTTTATCTATTTGCATTTATACCCCTGTGCGTGATTTATTTCCACATGTGCGTTATATTTTGGGTGTTTTGCAGATAAGCCCATGGACTTTTGGTACGTGTTACCAATAAGTCCTCGGGACTTATTTTTATTACATTTGGGTCCCTGAGTGCCCCAGGCACGCGCGTGGCGCGTGTTTTGCTAGGTATTTTGCACCAGACCCCCCAGAACTTTGGGTATTTGCACTTTGGTCCCTGTGCATAGTACCCCTCTTTTATTTTTGAATAAAATATCAAATCACCTCCAAATCCAACGAAAATTGGACACATGCCTCCTGCCATGGTGTAAAATTTTCGTGGATTTTTGCGGACATTTTTGATTTCGTTTGATATTTTTAAGAAATCAAAAACCTCTATTTTTGTCACTATCTAGCTTGAAAAATCACAAAAAAATATTAAAACTCAATTAAAAATTCTATAAAAATTATTTACTTCTTGTTGCTTAGTTTGATTTTCTAGCCAATTTTGGCTATTTTTCATTACTTAAAATCACTAAAAACTTAAAAACACTCAAAAACCTATACAAATTCTAGTAAATAAATTAAAAATCCAAAAATAATAAAAGTGGTACCTAAATTTTCCTTGTTTCATCTTCTTTACTGGAAAATTACCTCCAGGCCATTTTGAGGCTCTTAGATATTTTATCTAGGGCTTTTTGGCTCGGCGGGACAGTACACACTGTTTGTTTCACTTTTTGATTTTTAGAAAATTAAATAAACATCAGAAAATTCTCAAAAATTCACCAAAAACACTAAAAAATATAAAATACATAAAAATATTTTTGTTTGAATTTTTGGTTGATTTTTAGTGCCTTAAATAAATTGTTGAAGTGTGCTTTTCTTTGTTTTTCTTATTTTCTCAATCCATTAAAAATCCAAAAAAATATAAAAATATTTAAAAACCACTAAAAATAGTTTGTTCTTTTATTTTATTCCTTTTTACTACTTCGTAGGCCTCTCGGCCAACCCGTGCTCCTTGAGTTCGACCCTGGGTGCTATACCAGGTTAATCCAATAGCAGGACCGCTACTTCGTATTTTGATCGATTTCATCTTTATTGAGTGGTTCATTTTTCTTGATTGACATCGTCTGATCGCTTGGGTCGCAACGACCTATATTTAGTACCTTATACCCGAGTGTTCAAGACCTGTCATCAGAGATCTAACCACCCGTCTTGGTTACAGCGGATAACGAAGTAGAGCGACGACTGAACTCCACTCCGATGAGATCCGTTAGCATTCCGACCAACATGGCAGTCACCTCTGCACGCTGCTCGAGCTCATCGCTCGTCGGCGATTCGAGCGAGGACCATGCTTCTAATGAGTACATCAAAGGAGTCTGCTTCCCCTGTAGGTAGTTCTCTTTTTTATTTTATCATCATTTTTCCTTTGTTAGCATTTTTTCTCATATCACGTCATCATATCGTCCTTATCATTTATTTATTTATTTATTTCATATCATCACCATCACCACACACATCCATTTGTTTTACTCACCAATTCATATTTGCATTTTTTATTATTCCATGTTTAAGAAAACTTAAAAAAATTTAAAAAATAAAAAAAAATCAAAACACTGCAGCATCAATAAAATGAAAAAAATAAAAAAAGAAAGCAGCAGGTTGCCGGCACCCTCCACCACCACCGACCACTACCACCTTCCTCCCTACCGCTCCGTCACCTGCGGTCGCGATGCTGTCCACCAGCTCGCCCACCTACGGCCACAATCTCCAAATGTCAAGTGTCTGCCACCCCCTTCCATCATCGAGCCCTAATTGCAACGGAGAATAAGAAGATCCTTCTTTTTCTATAATTTATTTGAAAAATTGCATGATTTTCCCGTTATGTTTTCTTAATTACGAACAAGTCTCTGTACATGTTTTTTATTGTTTAAGTTCAATTTCTGCATTGCACTAATACCCCTATGTTCATAAATTAATTTGGATAACTTTCTTGCATCAATTATTTTAATGAAAAATGACATGTTGTTGAGCAACTAATTTTCTATCATTTGAATATTTATTTGGAATTTTGTGAGTTCGGTTTCATTAATTAATATTGTTTAAGTGCAAAGTTATATATTTTACCCAATTTGAGGTCTTAAATACATATTTCCTTCATAGTTGCTCCAAAACTTCTTCAAAAATTAGAAATGATGCCTTGACATGTGTTTTAATTATACCCAAATTTCATGTTAATTGGATTGTCCTGTGCCTTAGATAAAGTATAGAGTGGTTTTCGTAAATGATTTTTAATTAAATCCACATTCATTATTTTTGGGAAATTTAAACTCTCTTGGGTTGTTCATATAAATATATTGTTGAGATAATTCTCTCTATCGATAAATTGATAATGTGGATTTAGTAGGAATTAATTACTCACTGTTACTTTGTTTTCATTAAAAAAACCATAAAAAATCATATTTTGTCAAAGAATTCCAAAATTTATAGTAGTTCCATTTCTTCTTTTTTAAGTTCCCGTAAAATTTTTACAATTTTTGCATTTTATTTGAGTGAAAAACTGCGTAAAAACCCCAAAAAGTATACATTTTTCTTTGTTGCATTTTAACCCCTAAAATTCCAAAATTTTATGTTTTGCATTTATCATTGGATTATATTCTTAGGAAAAATATAATTTGGCTAAACTGGACTAATTTATTATTTAAATTCATTTGGCTAAGTTGTGTGTTTTCTTCAACTAAATTCAACGGCATTTTGCATTCGCATTTGTTTTTGCATTAAAAAAATACAACAACAATCAGCATTAGAAACCTAGACCTATGTTTTCTGAATTAACCCAAAGTTGTTCCTTTGTCCCCTTGTGTTCGTCCCTGGACTTTCCTGGGATGTAAATTTAAGCTGAGTCCTCTTCACAAAGACATTCGATTGGTTCTACATGATTCACTATGTTCCCGTATTACGAGTACAAATTATATCACGTATTTAGCAAGACGTCACCACCCGTCATACCACCTCGTCCCCCATCTTCCACCTTTTGTAACCCCTCACTGACCACCTCCCCTTCCTCCTCCAGCTACCCATCCCCTCCCAAATCCGCCATCTACCCTCCACCCGTGCTGGTGAAGAAGATCGATTTCTACAGTGGAGCTCTTTGATTCCATATGGAATTTGATATAGGGTTTCAGATAGGAGATCCATTGCATCCACAGATATATCCATGAATAGGAGGGCGTGACAGGCGATGACATGGCTACAGAGGAGGTCACCGTTGAAGGTTGCACGCCACCAGGGAAGCTCCAATTGTTATGGTTTCTCCCTGTGGACTTCAGACTTGCGAGCAGGAAGGAGAATCAGGAAGAGGAGGAGATGGAAGCAAAGGAGGAGGGGGAGGATATGTAGGGGGTGAGCGTGTCATGGTTTGATGAACCGGTAGCAGGAGGAGGAGGAAGTAGACAAGGAAGTGGTCGATGGAGGGGAGGAGGTGGTTGGCAGGGGGAAGAGGGCAAGAGAAAATGGGTGTTGGAGGAGGAGGTGGTCCACAGGGGGAGGAGGAGGTTGGAGGGGGAGGGGAAGAGGAGATGGGTGTTGGAGGAGGAGGTAGTTAGCAGGAGGGTGATGAATCTACATACCATCACTTTTATTCTCTCATTTTGGCCTTAAATCCCTAAATAAATGCATATAAATAGCATTAAAATACAAGAAATATCATTCATTATTTGTACTGTAAATACTACATAAATACACAAATTTAATCTCAAAATAAAAGAATGAAAGAAAGAAAAGAAAAATAAATGAAATACCAAAGGTTTATAATGACCCTAAACCCTGATACTAATTTAAGAATTGACTTGGTTGATAAGGAATAAAGTAAGGGGAGATAAGGTCCAATAATTCCACAGAAATTCTGATTCTTTTTGCCCAATAACAAGCCATTTGAGACATATTTTATTTTCCTATCTTGTACCTCAATTACTAAAATCCTCTATAAGAAAGTTGTATGTAAAAAAAAGAAAAATAAATAATTGATTTTAGTTAAAAATAATGCACAGTTTGGTAGGGACACTCGGAATAAAAAATGGCAAAGAAAACATCCCAGACATGTATCTTCTCCATATTGATTCAAAATTGAACAACTAAACTTTATTGTTGATAAAATTAAATTATATATTTAATGAAGGTGGTTTCATTCAATTTGGAGTTAAGATGTAAAAGTTGGCTTTTAGGCCCTTATTGTGCAAGATAACTGTATATAATATTTAATTCATTTATCGGTATATTTTTCACTTTCTTATATTTTTAGATATTTGTAAATATTATACAAAATAAATTTAAATAATAAAAAATAAATCAAAACCATTAAAAATACATTAAAATAAATAAAGTTATAGAATATATAGGTAAAATATAGCTATAAAATACCTATATAATATATATACTTAATTATTTAAGATAACAAATAAAAATATTAACATATGTATTTAAATAAGTTATAAATATATTAAATACGAAGATAAAATAATAAAATACAAAATACAAAAAAAAATAAAACACCTTATATATTGGTATTTATACTTATAATTATACATGTAGAAATTAATACCGAATAAATTAACTAATAAAAACAAATAAAATCATAATAAAATACTATATAAAATAATAATTTATTTGTTTTGACCTAAAAATAATAAAAAATTTTATTATTTTAAATCTATTTAAAAAGGAAATTATTTCTTATTTTGTCCTAATTAGGCTCACGTGGAAAAATGAGGAGCGAGTCCACGTTGACCTCAGTCAACTGCTCGCCCCTCATAGGGTTGCATCTGTTAAAAGATGACCACCTTGATTTATTCATTTTCCTCTACCCAAGAATTTTACCATTTTTGCTCGACTTCTTCATGACTTTTTATCCTCGATCTTCGCTCTTTCACACGTGCATACATCAACTCGATAGATGGATCATTGCATTGAGCTGAAACCCTAGACAAACATCAGCTAGTACATAACCCTCACCTGATCCATTTTAAATATGATCACTTCTTCATGCAATGGACCCCTTAGATCAACCACAAATGAGTCAATCTTGGATACAATGAGCGTGCCATCGGGTCTACAATGTGATTGAGGTCATGATGAATCCATGATTCATTAACATTCTATCTGTATTTTGTCTTAAAACCTCTAACAAATACATGTAAATAGACATTAATTTCTGCTTTTTAACAAAACCCTACTCATGAATAAAAATGCACTTTATTCATTAAAATCATTTAAATAAATAAAAGAATAAAAATAAAGAAAATAAAAATAAAGACAAATTGTAGATATGTATATATGTACAATGTGACTTATTAAATAAATATAACTAAAAGATATATTTATAACACAATCCTCGAAAACAAGTCAAGATGGATTGGTCGATAGATAAATAATAAGGGGAGATAAGGAAGAATATAAAAATAAGTTAGAAACATTGTCTTCTATATATGCGAAGAAATCCAACTTGTAAATTGTCAAAATCTCAACTTTCGAACATCATAACTTTCTCATACAAATACAATTTCACTCTACTCACCTTTAAATTCATAAAAAATATTCTCTAATTAATAAGGTGATTTCACTAAAATCGAAGTCTGTTTACAAAAAGTCGATTTTGGGACCTAACCATAACTGGGTTTCTGGGCTATATATTTTATCTAGAACATATATATTATTTTAATGATTTCATAACTTTTATTTTTTTCCTTGATCTTCTATTTTAACCTTGATTTATTTCATAATTTTCGGAGCTTATTTTTTTTAAAATAAATCAAAAATCCTAATTTATAGGTCAATTTGAACTACATCACTTGTATCTTTATTTACTAATATACTTAAATGAATTTATTAAAATCCAAAACCTATTTATTAAGTGTTATTTATACTTATTTATTAATATAATATTTATATTTCGAAAAATATTTTTAATTTATTAAAATTAATTATACCATAATTTAGATAGTTTATTATCTATACTTTTTTTGTTTTTATACTTATTTAAAATTTTGTTATTTACTATTTAATATCTAATTTATAATATTTATTATCCATTGGGCCAACCAAGTGCTGAAACGTGTCACCACCTGGTGTCATCTTCTTCAAGAAGGCCATCTGTTACTTCTATTCTAATTACCTCTCTTCGTTTAATTCTCCCGCATCTCTTCTAACTTCTTCCTTTCATCTAAACCCTCCAACTTCTTCTCCTAACCACCTAGACACACGCCAACCATTGATCTTCAACTAACTCTCTCTGATCACTCTATAAAAGACCCCCAAAGTCACCATTAACAAACTAACTCTTTTCGAACTAACCATTTCCAGTCCACCTGGCCGAACCACCACTTTCACCTTCGTGCTCTACCTATCTCTGGTTGTGACAAGGCCTTAGGCGAGCTACGCATAGAAGAGGGATCATCGGAGGAAGGTTCCAAGGCTCAGCACTGCCTTGAATAACCGCCGTACGCGATGTTCGGCTCCGGGAAGCGGCCCCGTCAAGCGACGATCAGCAGAGTCCTATACTTTGCTACCCCCCAAGTATTCACCCATCTTTGCCTTTTTATTTCTATATATTTGTGCCTCGATTAGCTACTTTAAGTGCATAATTGGAGACTTTAAACATCCATCTTAGATGAATAACCAATTCACTCTTCAAATTCGATTCGATTTCACTTTCAATCATCTCCATTCCTCTCCCATTTCCACGTTTATTCTATTTTCTGGAAAACAACTATTATATCTGCAAATCTTTAATTCCTTGTCCGGTTAAAACTAGAATCGAGCAATAAAATGTCTCTTGCATGTATTCATCACGTCAAGAGCCATTAATTCATCATCTAGAGCTAAATTCTTCGAAGAAAGATCAATTGAAGAAGTCCTCCTTGCATCTGACAGTCATTGCTAAACTGCAACCTTTGACAATGCCTTGCCACCGCATCTATCAACCTCAGAGCCACTCACTTGTAGGCGATCTCGAGGGGTGTAGGAGACACCCCTCTGGCCCTGCAGGAGGCCAAAGTATGCCATTGTTCACCGTAGATAAATCGAGGAAGAAGGCATCACCGCAGCATATGTGAGAAAGGGGAAGAACACAAGAACAACCTAGACGCAACATTTTGGTGACTCGTGTCGCCAATCGACGACCCAGAACATGCCAGAGCATTTAATCTTGGTCGCTCAAATGAAGGGGTAGAAATTTTGCGTTAAGAGCCCAGACAACTTCCAAAATTACAAGTCGCTCAAGAGTTTTCTAGAATTTGCATTTAGGTCCCCACGTAGGGACCTAAATGCAAATCGCTTAATTTTTCTTTCAATTCAATCCCTGCCAAGGACCAATTTGTAACAGAACAACTTTATTTCCTTGTACTTATACCCCTGAACTATAGGGTAGTTTTGGACCTTGATTTGATTATATTTTTCATCAAATTTTCTAGGATAGTTACATAACTACACTAGCTACATTTCTTGCTATTTTTCATTGAGTATTGTCGCATATTTTTCACACTTTGATTTTTGTAAAATCATCCTAGTTTTGAGCGCTTTCTTGTGCTTTGTTATATTTTCAAGAAGAGAATAAAAGTCCTAAATTCTTTCTTCCCTCAAAAAATGTAGTACGATTATTCTACCTCCTCGAGTTCGACCCAAGGGAACTTACCTAGATAAAAATTATTATAAAGGAATAAAATATGAGAGAAGCTGTTCATCTTCATCTTTTCTCTCTCTCCTATTTTATCCAGATTTTTTTTGATCAACCTGACTTTTGTTTAGCATATTTCTACAATCGACATCCCTTAACCCCTAACAAAAGTCCCACTATAAAAATGGTGCCATTGCCGGGGAGGATTTAGCTTTATTTTGGTTTTCGACATTATTTCGAGATTTTTCGATCCTCTTGATTTTATAGTTATCTGATTTCTTTTAAGTTTTTATTTGATTTTGTTACAGCTTTTATCGATTTTCTCCAGCTTTTACAGTTTTCACTAAATTCATTAATTTTTTACGGTTTTTGTTTACTTTAATTTTCACGACTTTTTATGTGTTTTTTTTAAAGATTTTTTGTAGGCCCTGCAGGATCAGACAACTTCTCTGGAAGCCGAGTCAGTGAAAGTGTAGAGAGCGCTTCCTGCTCTCATTGGTTAGTTGTAGAGGAGCACAAATTAGTTAGTATTTTCTTGTATTATTTTTGTAAAAAAATAGGGGAACTTGGCCATTTTTCTATTTTTTAGAAGGGGCCTGTAAGGGTATCCAGACCTATACCTTCCTCCCTCCTTTTTCTCAGGGCATGTTTCACTGAGTGCCATGCATTCGAGCATAGCACCCACCGTGGTTTTCTCGCATTGTCACTTTCTCGTGGCTTTTTATGAGGCTAGGTGCTTCTTTATTTGTTTTTCATTTTTTTCTCTACTTTCTTCTTCGTAGTTAGTTGTAGGACTCGCTACCTAAGTGCATGTTTATTTAGGATAAATAAAAAGAAAAAAATCGTTTGATGTCTTGCTTGAAAAAATTCCAAAAAAGTGAAAACTGTAAAAATAAAATCGAGACTGCTTAAATATTTGACTTAAATACAAACGTCAAGGATCATTTTATTTGGGAGAGCAACCCCTATACATGGATTGCAGGTAAGCTTTCAATATTTGTGTGTGAGGGACATCACTTAAAGTTAGAACCAGTGTCCGAATTTCTCTCAGAATACTACTTAGTCCATACGTTTAATAACAATTCTTTAGTGGGACTCTTGATTAGCCGGAAACGGTCCGAGTTTTCTTAGTAGACTGGGAGGTTTAGAGGACAACACAATAGCACGGTCCTCAAGAGACACGGTTAGCCAGAAATGGTCCGTACTTACCCCCATATTGGATGAGAGTAAGTGATTTCCCATAAGGACTTGGGACAGCGTTTCGGGGAAATTTCTGACACTGATCAGCTCGGGATAATATGCGATAAGACCTGTTTGCCAAATAAGCCTAAAACCGATAAGATAAACGACTGAACTTTTACGGTTATCACCGGGTTGTGTTTGTGAATCTGGGGTTGCTTTATGTTTTCTTACGAGGTGTATTTCAATGCGTCTTATATGCCTTCACCTTCTATCTCTTAATTTGACATCGTGCTCTCCTGATAACCGTTGACATCGAAGATGCTGACTCGACGACTTTTTCGCTTAGCCTTCGTGTTCTCTCGATTATCCACCCTCTGTCGTACTTATTCTCAGACTTGGGATGACCCTCTTCCAGAGTCAATCCCATTGAATTACGAGGAGAGTCAGACCCAGACTCCCTCGCCTCCCAACCCTTCTTTTGAGCAGACCCTGCCTACAACTATCGTCTATTTCTCCTGCACATTTTTCGCTGAGCACTTTTTAGACTTTTTCCTCCCTAGAAGATTCGGAGGCTATGGCTCACGGAAAGGGACCAGTCCACGACCGAACAACTAAGAAGTAGAATATAGATGGAAGACCAGATCCAGTCGCAGACAATACTACGATGATTCTAGACATTCTACAACACATGAACTTACAGATCAGAGATCGATTTAGAGCCTAGAACGATCTGTGAGTTGAGATCGCTGCGTCCAGGGCAGGAGCATAGAATCCACCACTAATGAATCTGCGATTCGTCATCTTTATTCATTTATTTTAGCTTAAAATCACTTATAAAACACCTGTATATTACACTAACTTCATATTCTTACTAACATGCATATGTGTGTAAATATTGTATATTTGTATATTATTTTAACCTAAAATAAATAAATAAATAAAGGAAAATAAAGAAAATAAAATAAAAAAGGAAGACTATATATGTGTAATAGATACAGGCTAACCAAAAATCGAGAGAAGGTAAAGATTTGACCTTATCGACCATGAATAAAGTAGGTGGAGATAGGGTCCTCAATTAGAAAATCCCATAAAATTGTGTGATGTGTATATTTGTATACTTCACTATTTTATTTGTACATTAATTGACCTCAAATCAAATAACTTTCAAAACCAAAGTTGTAAAAAAAATGTTTTCAAATTAATAAAAATAATTTCACAATTAAATTATGTATAGAATAAAAGCAACCACACTTGGAAAAAGCCACTAAGCACGAATTGAAAGAACGATTCCCGCTCCATATAAACTCAAATTGAACCAATCTCACTTCCATTAGATTATAAATTAAATTATCTTTAAAATGGATGTATTTTCATAATTTTTGGAGTTATGAGCAAAAAGTTGGTTTTTTGGGGTGGTTTGTGCAATTTTCCCATGTATTTAGTACATATTGTATTTGTATATATATTTATAGTTTTTTTAATAATTATCTAAAAATAAAAATAAAAAATTATTTAAATATTTAAAAAAATCTAATCTCCTCATTTACTCATGTATATATTGTTATATATGTATATAACATGTATATATTAAATTTTCTTAACTAACTTCAACAAAAAATAAAAAAAATTAACTTTTAATTTTCAAAAAAATAACGTGATGAAAAATCAAAAAATTTAGTTAATTTTTGTAAATATTTTTTGACACTTATCTTTTTATCTATATCTCATTTCAATTTTATCTCTTATCTTTATCCAAAAAGACAAAAATTCAAATTTCATCTCCATTATCTTTTCTATTTATATGGCTCCTTCTCCATCATTCCAACTAGATCAATCATTGGTGAGAGGATCCCTATCTCCGAGAGAAATTTTTGTCGAGAAAGGTGCCTAGTCTCCGAGTCGTCCGGGGACAGCAAGTCGGTGTTCGTCGAGGCAATCAAGGTCTTTTTCGCTCCTAAGATGAGATCCATCGTTATTTCTTCTTTTTTTATCTAGGTTAATCGTAGTTTAAAATTTGCAACTTCATCTCATCGTCATTTTATTTTCCAGATCTAAAAACAACCATCATGATTTGACCTGCATCGATCTCGATTTTTCATCTCACGTTCTCGACCTCTCCACAATAATTTTCTATCTCCACGATCTATCAACTCCACCCACGTACGGTGGTCAGAGAATCAGATTCAATTCTTCCAATTTTTGCCGGATCCCTGTTCGCATTTTCCGTCAAATTTTTGGAATTTAAACCCTCGTGTTCGTGTCCTAAAAATAAAAAATTAAAAAATATATTTATTTTCTTACTCTCTACTATTTATTTTGCAGGATAATTTAAAAAAATATTTAAAATTAAAAATTAAAAATAAAAAGATTTATTTTCTGCTTTTTATTTGTCCATTTCAGATTTACAAAAAAATCTCTCTAATTACTGTTTAAATTAAAACTACAAAAATATTAAAAAAATAAAATAAAAAAAGTGTGCGTCCACCCTCCAAACATCGCCGCCCCCTTGACCATCTCCACAGCAAACCCACCGAATGTTGCAGCCCACGCCACCACCATCCTCTCTGATTGCCTAGCGTGCCTCCCAACGCGCTCGCACACGTTGCCATCACTCCGCCCCTTGGTCGGTCACTACTGCAACCTCCTGCCGCGCATCTCCTCCATGTGAAGTGGTTGTCCACCGCCCGCGCGAGGGGTGCGCCCCATCTCTGCACCGCCCATCCGACCTTCCACCAGAGCCTCCTCCTCGCTCAACCTCTGCGCACGCCCTCCATACCTCAACCACTAGCTGCCCCTCCATCGACCTACTACAGCACCTCCATCGACCTCCACCGTCGCGGGTGCCCTAATTCCATGCCGCCGCCATCTGCGGCATGCATCCCTCCTCCGCCTAAAGACCATCGCCTTGCACGTCCTCCTGATCGCCGGCCTCCTCCGCGTACCTCCATTCGCATGGGCGGCCCCCTTCCATGCCTCCTCCATCTGCGGCAAGTCATCCACCGCCGGCAACGCCCCTCTTGAACTTGAGAATGATGAAAGCAAAAGAGAAGAAGCACTAGATTCTATTAAAAAATTTTGGCAAATTGCATTTCAGCCCCCGGAGGTTTTCATAATTACAGAAAAGCCCCCATCAGATCACATCACATGCAGAGCATGCTTATAATTAGGAAAATTACAAATTATCCCCTACATCTATTTATTGTTAAACTTTGATGCTAAAACTTGAACTATTTGCAATTCAGTCCCTCTTTTGCATACTTTAAAATTTGCATGTTTTATTTATTGAAATAAATAGCAGTTGTGCTCTATTAATTCTGAAAAAATCAAATTATGTTACTGGTATGTGTCTGATTATTATATAAAGTTTTCATTTCACTTTAATTTCATTATTATTATTAAAAAAATCAAAAAATACCATTTTTCTCTTCCTGAAATTCAAAACTCATAGAAATTTGAAAATAACTCCAAAAATTACTAAAAATTAGGGTAGTTTTATTTCATTTTTATTTAATTTCTATGCAAATTTCGTGTATTAATTAATTATAAAACTAAAAAATTTGAAAAATACTAAAAATCATATAAAAATCATAAAAAAACTGTAAAATCCAAAAATCTTGATTTCAATCTCTGTTTGTAGATAGTTGCTTATAGTTTGTCATAAAAATAATTGCCAGGAGTTTTGGGCATTAAAATATTTTTATGTTGCAAATTACTCTACGCTGTGCATTGTTTCTCATTTTGCCACTATTTCATTTCTAGAAAAATACAAAAACATCTGAAAAAATCTACAAAAAATTCCAAAAATATTTCAAAATCTTTAAAACACAAAAATATTTTCTCTGGATTAGTCTGATCATTTTTGATATAATTGAAAATTACAAAAAAGATTTGGTGTGTGTATTTCTTATTTTGTTGCAAAAATTAAAATCACTAAAGATTTGAAAATCAAAAAAAATTAAAAAAAATAAAAAGATCAAAATTCCACAAAAACCAAGGATAGTTTGCCTTTGATATTTTCTTTTTCTTTTATTTAATTTTTTATCGATTAATTGAATAACCCTCGGGAATTGTAGCCTACTTGAGTTCGATCATGTCCGCTATATAGGTAAATAAATAGCAAAAATAGCAAAAAATAAAAAAATCATGGAATTTTCGGGATAGCAACGACTTCTTTCATATCTATTAATTTAGATCCTCGAAGGTCTCTGGCACGACAAAATGGCACCGTAGCTGGGGAGGCACGGCGAGTGTAGTTAGGTTTCTCTTTTGAGCTGCTATTCTTGGTTGTAAATATCTGTTTACATTTTGCCACTCACTTCATTGTTCATATCCACTGCATTTGTTTCATTTTTCTTTCTCATATTTGATAATTGTATTTCTTACACACTCTCTTTTCTTTTTTTTGCGAGGTCCCGCGGAGCGATGGAGGCGACCCTAGGAGAGCCGAAGCACCCAAGCGATGTGGAGGCGGCTTGATTCTTCACCAAGACGTAGGATAACGTGAGAGGAGGAGAAGAAGAATTGAAGGAGACCAAAAAATGATTTTTTTTTCATTTATTTTTCTAGCATTCGAACTTTGTAAACGGACCTTCATTTATTGCTGGGTCTGTTTCTCTAAGTGTCGGTGCACTTGGGGGACCTCACCGTTTTTGTTTTCATCGCTTTATTTTTCTTTGTTTCACACGGATTTCGTGAGCTACCTATTGATTGCTTTAATTAGTTTGCTTGAGTCGGGTAATTAAATTAGGTCTAAACACCCTAAACAAGAATTTCTGTACCTATAGAGTAAAGCGTAATTTGGACTTAGTCAAATTAACTTGTTCTTGCCCGTTAATAGAAGCTATCATCTAGGATGGTTCACTTACATTCGTATATAGGGTAGTTTATTTAAATTCTACGCGAATCACTTGTATGTAGAGTGCTGACGACAAGGTATGCATTTCTAGTTTCTGCCTGCATCATTGATTTTAATCGCGCATTATCATTTCTGATCTCCTTCCTTGTTTTCACTCACATAAGATAAAAAGGAATTTGGACACTCGGTAGGCGATTCTATGAAAATATTTTAACCAAGTGACAACTGCCTAAAATGTGTGGCTGCTAAAGAAAACTTGACCCTAAAATAAACACAAGGAGAAATCATTTTTTTTGTGGAGAGTAACCCCCTCATTGTATGGTTTGTATGTAGCGAGAGAGTGCCCCGCACACTAAGATAGAGCCATGCCCGAACTCTTTTCATACTACTATCTTGGGTTAGTCATTCTCCAGTGAGGATCTCTCCGGTACCCGGTAAAGCAGCCCGTGACATCCTTAACAGATTGAATTGATCGGGTCGTCGGTAAACGGTCCATAATTCATACTTTTTGGGAAATATCTAACTTTGGGATTGGGCCAGTCTCCTGAGAGTATTGGGTTCCTAATAGCTCGCTCTAACCACTCTAATAGATTTTATTCTCACCAAACTCTAAAATTGATAAGATAATTGACCGAACCTTCACGGTCTTCACATTGAGTTGAGTTTGTGAACTCGGGGTTTGTACTATGTTTGATTGCTTGTGTGCATACTCGATCCTTCTGTGCATTTACACCTTTTTCTCCATATATTTTGACCTGACCACTCGAGTTCCCCCGATCCCCGTCTTTTGTTTCGGAGAGGGCTGACTGGAGTTATTTTAATCCGATCTTCGCGGATACCTCGTACTCTCCAGACGATCCATCTTCCTTTTTCCAAAAGGACTTTCCTCCTGATTGTTGTGCATATCTGCCTAACCCAATATTTCAGGAATCGGGGGACTTTGATTTTCACCCACCCTCATTCAACCCACCCGATCCTGGGATTTTGGAGTGTCCTTTCATGATTTCCACACTTAAGACACTAAATCAGATGATGGAGCACATGAATTCAAGGATTAGCAATCTATTTAACATAAATACAAGCTAGAACGTTGCTCCACTATTTGAGGATATGGATTCATTTGAGGATAATCATGAAAGCTTGCAATCACCCAAAATACAAAAAAATGAGAAAATTTTAAAAATACAAAAAGATTGCGGGAGACACATTATCGATTAATTTTGTGAGGAGAGGATCCCCAATGCCCGATCATTTACCCACATATATATCCACCACATGTATCGATGTTGATCCCGAGGATTCCATTATACAGACCGCTCTTGGACATCCTCTTGTATATGATGATTCTGATCTCCTCCATTGTATGGAGGAGGTCCAAAAATTCAAAAAAGGTTGACTGAAACTGAAGTGGTAGCCACCCTTCATGAGATCACTAAAGACCCACTTCAACAGGCCATGACAGATTTATCTACTCCTCAACAAAATATGAGAAAGTGAAGGAGAAGATCTGAGCATCACATCTTGACCATGGCCACTGCCTACGCCATCTCTCACCATCCACATTTAAAGAAAGGGAACATTACCATACCTCTTGTGAGCTGCTCCATCTCTGACCATTCTTGTGATAACACTCTCCTTGATGGTGGTTCGTCAATCAATATAATACCCTTCTCTATAGTTCAGTCTCTTCATCTTGGGCCTCTCAAGAAAACCAGGATTATAGTTTAATTTGCTGATGGATCTGTCAAGAGGCCGAAGGGTATTCTAGAAAACTCTGTCATTCTTATTCAAGGCATGAATTTCACTTCGGTTGTAATGCCCATGGAGACCTCCACCCCTGTGGAGCACCCTCCAATCATCCTAGGACGGCCTTTCCTCACCTTTGCAGGAGCCGTTATTGATTATGGATCAGGAGAGATTCTCTTCCGTTCGGACGTAGGGAGCGATGTGTTGGTCACTAAACCCACTACTGACCAGAGACCTGCATCCCAAGAAATTTGACCTCTCGATGATAATATCAGAGATTCATGTTATATCTTGGATGATAATAAACCAAATTCCCTTTGAAGGAGAAGACTCGGAAAGCATAGAACTTGGAGTTCCCCCTTCTGGTATGTAGTGATGCATTGATGACATCCGTGGAATTTACATGATAGACACCTTAGAGCGGAAGGCAAACCCTGAGACTAGATAGGACAGACATGATTCGACTACTTTCATTGATGAGTCCATTCATATTCACCCAGATTCTGATGAGACCGATAAGGCCAAATTTGATTTGATTGCTTTTATAAAGGAATTTTGGCCTTTTGATAAAGATGATGATCCGGTAGAGGCTCGCCAAGCTGAAATTGATCCTACTTTTTCTGATAATGAATTCAGGCCATTTTACTTTGATGTTTGCGAGACTTCCCTGCAAGACATGACCACAATACTTCAAATAACCGGTTTAGGCCTGCACAATCTGAAACCGCTGAGGATACATTCTTGGTCGATCCTACTCAGTTTATGTCTAATGATGATCCCAATATCGACCTACACCTTGTCAAATCCATACCTCAGCGGTCTTGCAAGAAGGTTCATTTTCGACCTTCTTGACCTTTGTACATCCACTCCTTTTGTATATCCTTTCATTTCACTCTTTCTTCTCCCATTTTATCATTCACCACTTTTTCTGTGTGTATATATGATATACTTAGGATGTTCTTTATCCTAAGTATAGGGGGGTGAATTTTTGTGTTGTTCATATTCGTCCTGTTCATCACTCTTGTTGTTGCCTATACTTAGGGATAGTCTACCCTAAGTATAGGGGGGTGTGATGTTGTTCATATCGTGTCTTTTTATTTTTGAGTCTGTACATTCCCTTCATCGGTTTTCCCCTTTTGTACAGTCTACTATACTTAGGATTACTTGATCCTAAGTATGGGGGGAATCACCAACTTCTCTTCTTTTTATCTTTTCTTTTAGTCATTGTAGCATAGGAGTCTTTTCACTTTTCTATATTTAGTACGAGTTAGGTCTTCCTTTTTCGCTCTCTAATCACTATGAGGACATAGTTCGAGCTAAGTATAGGGGGTGTCGCATATATTGTATATATACTTTAGACATAACTCATACTTTTAAATACGTTTATTTGGGGGGGTATGTATATAATTTTTTAAAATCCACGTATGTAAAAAAACCAACCAAAAAAACCAATAAAAAAACCAACCAAAAAAACAAAACAAAAACAAAACAAAAATGAAAACAAAAATAAAAAAAGAAGAAAATAAAAAGAAAACAAATTCTTGTATATACTAGTATATATTTTATTAACCCTTTCTCTTTTTTGAAAAAAAAACTATAAAACCAAAAATCTATAAAAACTTGCATAATTAAAAAAAACCTTTCTGTTACATCTGCATTTTTCTCAAAAAAAATACATAAAAAGTTCAAAATTAGAAAATCATTTTTTTAAATGTTCTTTTCACATGTGCAACATTTTTTAAAAAAAACCTTCTTTGCATTGTTCATATTTTCTTGCATTTGCATGTGCATTTTTTAGGATAGTATTGACATTTAAACTATGTCTGGAATAAAATTGAAGAATGGAGCTTAGTTGGGCCTTAATCGATTTAATTTCAGAGGAACCTTATAAGAAATGGAGTTAAGAATTTTCAGGTGCTAGTGACTTAATTCTTTGAGTCTATAAGACTATATTCACATGTCATCTTGATTAGTCTAAGTAGAACATTTAACAACACACGCATGATTCTTTCAGACCGTGGCTTATCTTGGACAAGCACTCTACACGTAGCTCTTCATGGATGAGGTAGTGAGGAGGCAGAATCTTTTGGCTTGGGGTAGCGTAGGAAGGTAGTACATCTAGGCAGAACCTCTCGTCTTCCTCTAGGTAAGGAAGTGCGTCTCAACCTGGTCTAGCGATGTTGAGGTCTAAAGACAAGATGCTATGGGATTGCAATAATGCTTCAAAAGAGGGATAGTCTACTGGCTCAAGAGGAAAAACTCCTTATGCACATGTTGCACCTTGTATATGCTTTCAAAAAAAAGTACGGAAAAATGCAGAATCTCCAAAAATGTACA
The DNA here is from genome assembly GCA_037367405.1 of Ottelia alismoides. Classification (NCBI taxonomy): domain Eukaryota; kingdom Viridiplantae; phylum Streptophyta; class Magnoliopsida; order Alismatales; family Hydrocharitaceae; genus Ottelia; species Ottelia alismoides. The sequence continues at coordinate 1,105,603 of JAZKJV010009256.1, read as the reverse complement.
GGACTGATTGAAAAGTAAAATGCCTACCGGAGAGTATATACAAGGATAAAAAATACAATAAGAGCTTCAAAGACAAATTTTTGTAAGCTTGCAGCGGATGAATTAGCTACACTGGTCATACATCCAAGGATAGGTATCTACACTGGTTACCGTCCATTGTTTTCTCCATCCCCTCTTCTTGAGTTGGTTATACTTGTACTTAGAAGGGAATATCTCCGCTCCTCGAGGATTGAGTTGCAAGACCGTGGAACTAGAGTTACCTTGTTGAGGGAGGTTGTTTCTTTGCTACTTTTGAGATGGGGAGCTATACTTCACTTACACCGTACAAGTAAATATTCATAGTCATAAGAATTGGTGTATGTAGACTTCTTATGACCTGAGTGTTGAGGAGACCTGAATAGGAGTCTTGTGGAACTTAGAGGCTGTTAGGTTTTAAATCCATTTCCCATTAAGGTTCCGACAAACTAATAATCCAAAGGTCCGACAGAGCTCCAAACTACAATTTTATGAAGATAACTTTAATATTCAATATTGTCCTACTTTCTTTATTTCCCTTTCTTTTTCCTTTTTCTTCACTTATTCTTTCAAATAAGTGTTTGCTAAGGGACTAGCAAAGGTAAAGCATAGGGGGGCAAGCGGGAATACTCACTATGGTTCCCGCGACACTAAGAGACGAGTATGACCCTGGAGCCAGGAAGCTACATCATTGGATTCGAGTACCATTGAATCAAGGGACATACGAGTTATGATCGTCCTTCATATCGTTGCTTCCCATGTTTTACGAGAATGATACAGAGGAGCCCTTTACCTTTCTACAATAGTTCGAGATGATTAGCGGTATGGCTAACTATCCAGGTGTTACGCAAGAGGTCGTTCGCCTCAAAGCCTTCCCCTTTGCCTTAGCAGATAAGGTGCTCTGCTGGCTCGGTCATTTGGGGAGGGAGATCTCAACATGGGACAATCTGAAGTCCACATTCCTGTGTAAGTATTTTCCTTTGGGATGGACAAATATGATGAGGAGCCAGATCCAACTTCACGCAGTTGCTGAATGAATCATTCCACGAGGCGTGGGATCGATTCAAGAACCTTACCGATAAATTCCCTCATCATGAGATACCTTTGAAGGCGCTTATTAAGGATTATTTCAGAGGACTCCAGCCAGAAGTTTAGGGCCTTGTGAGCACTGCATATGGTGGCGGTTATCTGAATCGGGATGCTAGGTATGTCTGGTCCATCTTTATGGGGATGGCAGAAAACTCAAGAGTTGTCAACTCTACTCGGGTATTCTAGAAGGCCCTGCAGCCACCACATCACCGAAAGCTTCAAAAGATGGTGAATATTTCAGATTCTAAATCAAATACCAACATGGAATACATTAGTGAAAAATTAACGTTGGTAGATGTGATTTAGAAGCAAGTTCAGGATCTGCAGCCGCTGCGAGAGTTGGAGAAACTCTCATCACTTCCTCAGCAGCTGAGCGATCTGACAAAGAAGTGATGGACTTGCAGCTTCAGTACCAACAGTCTCATGCTTCTTCGACTTCTCAATCTATTCGGAGATCCTTACCCTCTCCTTCCACCCATCAGAGTCACTTTGTCCAGAGCGTGTTGGGTCAGCCTACAGAGACACTATAGATTGATTGGCATGAGGACCATTCTTATGACAACTCAAGCCAGATAACCGGCCCTGGAGACACTGATGTTGAGACTCAAGCCACTCTTGAGATGAACGGGATATCGTACGCTCCGATTCAGTTGTCATCATAATTTACCCCTCAAAGCGTACATGACCAACTACATCCGCAGCACTACAACCATCCACAACATGGATGCCCGCAATTTCAGCACCGCCAGAATTTCACACCGCAACAGTCTCATCAGCACATCTATCAGAGACCAAATTCTCTTCACCATCCTACTTCGCACTCATAACCACATCATTACCAGCATCAGCAACAGCTATCTTCATACACACCTCAGATATCTCCTTAGTCGTATGCTCCGCAACAACATACTCCTAGGAAGGAGAGAATAGAGAGCCATGGTTACCATACCGAACCTAAGATATCTTCGCAGGCCCTGGTGTTGAATCAGATCATGGACATGTTGAGCATGCTCCAGACTGCATACTAGACCGAGATGGAGCGGGTTAACCATCGTCTATATGAGTTAACCGCACCCAAGACCACTCTCTAAGCCTAGCCTCAAATGAACCTGAATAACAAGAGGAGGCATTCAGATCAGGTAGACAACACGTCATGTATGATCTCTTTTCCTAAATTCTTATATAACTTCATTCGTCTCAGGAGTAGTAGAAAAACAAAAGCACCTTATCGGGAGGAGGAGAGGGGCACATGATGAGGAGCGGGAACTGATCCATGATACACATACTGACGCTGAGGAGGATATCCGCAATGATGATGAGGATCAGCAGCTAGATGATCCGAGAGATGGGAGCGATGCTGAGACAATTAACATGGACTTAGGTGAATCAGATAATGATTTTAATAAAAAAGATTTTGTGGTTCCTGAGCTTGTTCCTTTTCCCGATGCTTTATATGGAAAAGGAAAGAAAAAAACCAAAAACAATGTTGTGACTCTAGAGATTGAGCAGCTATAAAAGATCACATCTTTCTGAATATCCCACTTCACAATGCCTTGGATCATTTTCCTACGCTCAAGAATCAATTGAGGAACAAATGCACAACACGTAGGAAAAAGAGATCGCGAATTGAGAAACATGTATTGACCAAGGCGACCTCTTATGCTATACGGAATAAGGTACCAAAGAAGAAAAGGGATTCTAGAGCTCACTATGTCACATGCCAGATTGAAGATGCTGCATTCCATCGTACTCTCATAGATAATGGTTCCTCGATTAATTTGATTCCATCTTATTTACTTGAAAATCCCAAGTTAGGTCCTCTTTACAAATCACAAGCATTACTTCAGTTTGCAGATCGATCTGTGAAAGACCTAGAGGCGTGTTGAGGTACATTAGCGTAACCGTTTAGGGCTTGCAGTTTCCAGTGGACTTTACTATCCTAGATATGATATGGCCTACGCAGTTATACCTTGCTCCAATCTTTCACTGAGACCATTCTTGCAGAAAACAAGAGCACACTTTGACTATGATGCTGGGAGAGTATCATTTCGCACAGACAATAGAGAGATACACATTGAGATGGCAAGATAATGTAGCAGTCCCAGATCAGTATTGTCATTTACTTCACAGGACACCAGTCTTTCAGAGGAGTGTTCGCACATAGATGAGATAGTCTCTTGATCTTGAAAGCATGTAACTTGATACCCACGATATCCTACATCAGAATGGGGTAGAAGACATGCTACCTATTTCTTCATATGACTGTTCACATACAGATATAGAGTTCATATCAGATCTAGATGAGCAGTCAACTACATTAGACATCTTAGTGCCGCAAATTGAGAGTACAAATATTCCAGCACGAGAGTCAGCTGATTATATCTCACAGATTATACAATCTATTCAGGTAGAGTGTCAATTGGTGTAATGGTTACATATACAGACACCTTCTGTAGTCCAATTCCACAGACGTAAACTTCAGAAAAGAGAGCTATGCCACATACAACACTCACAGAGGCGGCTCTACTTGTTCAGCGAAGGATCGATATGCACATAAAAAGCAGAAGATTCAATATGACCCAGATTGAGATGATCTACTTTGTACAGGATACATGACTACTCTTCCACTTCATTCAATCCTGTATAGAAACATGTGATTCGTGCGATTTTTCTTGGAGTACACACGTGTATATTCTTCGTAGACCACAATCGTCCCCATTTTTGTTCGTATTGTATGCTTAGGATACCCGATCCTAAGTATAGGGGGGCCCGATTACCTACTGATTCTCTCCTTTTGATTTTGATCTTTTTACTTTTCTTTTGTGTATCCTTTCTTTTACTCTAATCTCTGGTCCCTAATTTTGGCCACACTCTTTTTCTATACTTAGGATGTCTTATCATAAATATAGGGGGGACCGAGTGATTTCGTTGATTTCATTTTTCTTTCACCTTTTGTTCCTTCGGTTGTATATTATTTTCCTCAGTCACTTCATTTTTGTGTTCCACTATACTTATGATGACCTGATCGTAAGTATGGGGGGTCAACTAACTTCACTTTATTTATTCTTTTTTCACCCACTTTTACTTAGCATGAGTTATGTCCTCCATTTTCTCTTTTGATGCTATGAGGACATAGCACAAGCTAAATATAGGGGGTGTGTATATATTGTATATATACTTTCGTCCGTAACTCATACTTTTATGTATTTTCTATATCTATAAATTCCATAAAAGTGGTAAGGGTTAATTTAAAATCCACCTATTTATTTATTAATTATTTATAAAATCCTTGTAAATAAATAAAATAGGCCTAAAATCCTAATTTATAATTCATAACTAAAATATGTATTCAAAATATGTATTTAAAAATATGTGTAGAATTCATTTAATCCTTGTAAAATACTGTATATAAAATTTGTAGAGTACAATATCTATCTAATCCGAATAACATATGGATAATTTATCTTGTAAAATTATTGTACATAATCTGGTTTATAAAATTACAAAATCCATAAAAAAATGCAAAGTCAAAATCCATAAAAATGACAAAATCCTTTAAATCCATAAAATGAGTAAAATTCAGAAAATATAGTTCACAAAAATATTGTTGCATTTGCAATAGAATTTTTTAGAATAAGTTTGATTTCTATACTAAAGATTGGGAAAAGTCTAAAGGATGGAGCTTGATTCCGACCTTTAACCTTCATTGTAAGGATCCTAGTTAGGAACTGGAATTTAGACTCTTCAGGTCTTTGACTTAAATCTTCGGGCTCCATGAGACCATGTTTGGGAAGTCAACTTGAAAGTGCCTAAGTAGAACACATGGTATCATCTGTTAAACTCTTCATCAATGAACCAATTTTGGACACATGCACTTTATACTTAGCTCAACTTTCATGGGGATGCGAATGGCAATCCATTTTAATGGTGCATTTTCATCCTTGTCTAGTGGCGCTGACGTCTAAAGACGGAAGATATTGGGGTGGCAATAATCGCTTCGGATGAGGGAAGGATCTGCTGGCATAAATTTGCCAAGACCTCAAAATATGGATGGAATGAAAAGATGCTATATCCGTCGAGGCACAAAAAGATTAATGCAGTGCAAGCAACATTACAAAGCCAATTCAAAGATGAAGCTACTAAATACAAATACGACCATAGTGGTCCAAGCTTCCAGCAAAAAGCACGTACATCTTAGCGGAGACTTAGCTACACCGGCTGGGCTTCACAAGGAGATGCGTCTACACTGGTCCCACTCCAGTTCTTTTCTCATTCTTCTACTTCCTCTCTATATTCGATTGTGGACACAACACGAACTGACCATAGAAGGGAATACCCCCCTCCTTGAGGAAAGAGTAGCTGGATGAGAAATCAATGGGAGAGTATATCTGGGATGGGTGGTTTCTTCGCTTCTTTCAAAGCAGGAAGAGTTAAACAAATCACATACAGTACAGATTGATTTCGTGGTTGATAGAGTTTGCGATAAGAATGAGTGGATCTGAACTGGTTGTTGAGGTGAACTTAAATAAAGATTTGTGGAACTTAAGGACCATTGAGATTAAAATCCTAATCCTAGTTAAGACTCCGACAAAATGCTTGTTTCAGGCCCTATCGAGCTCTGTCCTTTGTCTTTTCTCATGAATTGGTTTACGAAAACAATTTCATTCTAACTTTCTTTATTTTTCCTTATTTTTTTTCAAATAAGTGTTTACTAAGGTACTAGCAAAGTTTAAGTATAGGAGGTTGATGAATCCATGATTTATTAACATTCAATATGCATTTTGTCTTAAAACCCTTAACAAATATATGTAAATATCCATTAATTTCCCCTTTTTAAACAAAACCCTACTCATGAATAAAAATGCACTTTTATGCATTAAAATCTTGTAAATAAATAAAAGAATAAAAATAAAGAAAATAAAAATAAAAGCAAATTGTAGATATTGTATATATGTACAATGTGACTTTTTAAATAAATATAACTAAAAGATATATTTATAACTTAATCCCCAAGACCAAGTCAGCATGGATTGGTCGACAAATAAATAAGTAGGGAAGATAAGGAAGAAAACAAATAAAAATAATTAATTTCACTATCTATACACTGTTCATTATATATCCAATATTTATAAAAATTTTAATGGCTTTTAATTAAATCATATGAAAATAATTTTCACCAAACTCTTTTCCTAAATATTTCTAAAAATATATAGAAAAATATAAAAAGAAGTTAAAAATATTATCTTGTATATATTCCAAGAAATCCATCTTGTAAATTGTCAAAATCTCAACTTCCGAACATCATAACTTTCTCATACGAACTCCAATTCACTCTACTCACCTTTAAAGTTCATAAAATAATATTCTCTAATTAATGAAGTGATTTCACTAAAATCGGAGTCCGTTTGCAAAGAGTTAGTTTTGGGACGTAACCATAACTAGGTTTCTGGGCTATTTATTTTATCTAGAACATATTATTTATTATTTTAATGATTTCATAATTTCTAGTTATTTTATTAATCTTGTATTTTAACTTTAATTTATTTCATAATTTGGAGCTTATTTATTATTTTAAATAAATCAAAAATACTAATTTATAGGTAAATTTTAACTGCAACACTTATGTCCATATTTATTAATATACTTAAATGGATGTTATTAAAATTCACAAAACTTAACATATACTTTAATTATTATCTTAAGAATTAATAAAATATAAAAATGACATTCTATTTATTAATTTATTAAATAAAAATACAAAATCTATTTATTAAGCATTATTTATAATTATTTATTAATATAATATTTATATTTCGTAATATATATATTATTTATTAAAATTAATTATACCATAATTTAGATAATTTAATTATTTATACTTTTTATTTTTATACTTATTTAAATTTTGTTATTTACTATTTAATATCTAATTTAAAATATTTATTATCCATCTGGCCAACCAGGTGCTGACACGTTTCAACACCTGTTGTCATCTACTTCATGAAGGTCGTCTCTACTTCTGTTCTAACTACCTCTCTTCGCCTAATTCTCGTGCATCTCTCCTAACTCTTTCCTTTGACCCAAGCCCTCCAACTTATTCTCCTAACCACCTAGACACATGCCAACCATTGATTTTAACTCTCTCTGATCACTCTATAATAGACCTCCAAAGTCACCACTAACAAACTAACTCTTCCTAAACTAACTATTTCCAGAATTCCAACGGGCCGAACCACCATTTTCACATCCGCGCTCCGCCTATCTCCGGCTGTGACAGGGCCTCAAGCGAGCTTCGCGTGGAAGATGGATCATCGGAGGAAGGTTACAAGGCCCAGCACCACCTTGAATCGTCTCCGTGCATGATGTTCAGCTTCAGGAAGACACACTGTTGAGCGACAATCTGTAGAGTCTTGTATTTTGCTACCACCAGGTATTCATCCATCATTGTCTTTTTATTTCTCGATATTCATGCCTCGATTAGCTGCTTTAAGTGAGTAATTAGAGACTTTAAACATCCATCTTAGACGCACAACCAATTCACTCTCCAAATTCGATTCGCTTTCACTTGCATTTATCTCCATTCGTCTCCAATTTCTATGTTTATTCTATTTTCTGGAAAATAACTATTATATCTGCAAATCTTTAATTTCTTTTCTGATTCAAATTAGAATCGAGCAATAAAATGTCTCTTGCAGGTATTCATCACGTTAGGAGCAATTAGTTCATCATCTAGAGCTTAATTCCTCAAATAAAGATCAATTCAAGAAGTACTCCTTGCATCTAAGAGTTATTGTTGAACTGTCACCTTCGACTACGCCTTGTTGCTACATCTATCAACCTCAGAGCCACTCACCCGCAGGCGAGCTTGAGGGGTGTAGGAGACACCCCTCTGGCCCTGTAGGAGGCCAAAGTATGCCATTGTTTGCCAGAGATAAATCGAGTAAGAAGGTGTCGCCCCTGCATATGCGAGAAAGGGGAAGAACAAAATAACAACCCAGACGCTACAGTTTGATGACACGCGTTGCCAATCGACAGCCCAGATCATGCCAGAGCATTTAATCTCGGATACTCAAACAAAGGGGTAGAAATTTTGCATTAAAAGCCCTGACTGCTTCCAGAATTACAAGTTGCTCCAGAGTTTTCTAAAATTTACATTTAGGTCCCCAGGCAGCTACCTAAATGCAAATCTCTTAAATTTTCTTTCAATTCAGTCCCTGCCAAGAACAAATTTTTAACAGAACAACTTTATTTTTCTTGCACTCATCTACCTGAACTATAGGGTAGTTTTGGACCTTGATTCCATTGTATTTTTCGTTGAAGTTTTTGGGGTAGTTACACAACTACCCTAGCTACGTTTCTTGTTATTTTTCGTTGAGTTTTGTTGCATATTTTTCTAGCTTTGATTTTTATAAAATCGTGCTAGTTTTGAGCGCTTTCATGTGCTTTGTTGTATTTTCAAGAATAGAATAAAAATCTCGAAATTCTTTCTTCCATCGAAAATTGCAATACGATTATTCTGCCTCCTCAAGTTCGACCTAGGGGAACTTACCAAGATAAAAATTAGTTTAATGGATTAAAATAGGAGAGAAGCCATTTATCTTCATCTTTTCTCTCTCTCTCTCTCCTATTTTATCTAGATTTTTGTTTAGCATATTTCTATGACCGACATGCCTTAACCACTAGCAAAATCCCTATTATCAGGTCACATAGTGGAAGATCCACCATCGTCGATGAACATCGCCGCATGGTCCCTACTCCCTGGTCTCTAGGTACAAGCATCACCTTTTTACTTGCTTTATAGGTAATTTTTCATCCCTGCATTTCATTCTTGTCTTTATTTAATGCACCCGATTAATGCTTTAGCATAGTTTTATTCATTTAAGGTACATGAGAGCTTACTGCTCCAGCCACCATTTCTCCACCGTGAGCCCTACTGTCACCACCAGCTTCCCCTTTCGCTTATCTATGCCTCGAGCCACTCCATTCCATCTGATCAGCCGTAGGTCATGATATCAGCTCTTCCTCTGCCACTCATCATCGGAGAGCTCCGCCCCCACCCATTTTCTCTCTATTTCCACACAATAAAGCCCCATGGACCTTCGTTTTGTTGTTCTTGAGCTAGCCTTGTAGGTCAGGAAGCTTGAATGCCTCAACCTATCCCAAGAACAAAGCTCCATTTGTTGTGCTTCTGCTCTGACCTCAAAGCCCCATCACTGGGCACTGGACCCCTTTTGACTATTTCAACATATATGGACTACTTTCAAATCCCTTTTGAGCATCAAAGTAGTTAAAGACACTATCAGGACGTGGAGATTTTACGGATTGAAGTGACGACCATTGGTTGTTCTTCCTTGTTATTGCTGGGAAGCTGCATCCAATGGATGCGAGTGCCACTCTAGTTCTGATCGTGGCCATTAGATCAAAACACGTTTTGGTCATTCGATGAAGTCCAAGTTCTGATATTGACCGTTGATCAACGAAGCAGTATCCACCGTCCAACACCGACCATGTGTTCAAGTGAATTAGATAAAATGGTCAGATCACGCTCACATGGTGTAATTTTGCATGCATACACCTGCTTTTTGTATTTACTTTTGGTATATAAATATTCCTCTATAGTTTAAATAATTTGTAATCTCTGTAATTTTCACCTCATATTTATGTTATTTACACTTAGGTCCTTCACAAAGTCACATCATGTATGCATACACATGAGGTTACCTGCCATTTTACATAAGACCCCTTTGGGTTTTTGTATTTATTTTTAGTCTATAAATTTTTACATTTAGTGTAATGTTTTGTGGAAAATTGCAAGTTGGACCTTGAACTCTTTATTAATTGAAAAAATACAGCTTCTAATGTGTATTAAATAAGATAAATCTGGGATTTTTTTCATGTATGCCTATCGATTTTTACAGGGTGTTCGAAAATGCATAGAAACTTTATTTAAATTGCAAAAAAGGTCCCATGCAGTATTCTATTTTATTTTTATTGATTTTATTTCTATTAAATGGCTCTATTGCTATAAAAATTTAAGTAATATTAGGTTAGGTGCCTTAAATATTATTTTAATTCACATATTTCTATTAAGGAGTTTTCCTTTATTTTTCAATTTATTAAAATTACAAGACAAAGCATTTATTCTATGTTTATTTATACAAATAGAAAAATTATAAAACCACTTCTAAAATTCAATAAAAGTATTTACTATATATTGCTATATATTATAACTCTAGAACAAAAATCACAAAAAATACAAAAGAAAAACTTTAAAATATGAAAGACCTCTTAAGTCTAAAAAAATAAAAAAATTGTACAAAATACAAAAAAAGTAGTATGATTTTTCTTGTTTTTTTTATATTATATAGTATATATTTAAATAGTTTTGAGTAATTTTGAACTTATTATCTATTTTTAAAACTCAAAACAAGCTAATCTATTATTACAAGTCCCGGTATTGACATTTTTAATCAATGAAAAATACATAATAATTAGCAATGATAAAAGCAATTTCTTTAAAATAGAGAAAAATATTAAAAACAAAAAATGTTTTATTTTTCTATTTTTTTATAATATATAGTCAATTTTATAAATATAAACCTTATATGGTATATATATACTTATTACTATTTATATAAAATTATAGTAATTATTACTAATTATAAATACCTATAAATATATTTAAACCCCTTAAAAATAAAAAGGACTACTTTTCTTATTTTCTGATTTTTTTCTAATTTATTAATATATATATATATCGTACTATATATACTATTATCTGTGCATATATGTATGCATATTACAAATTTTAAAAAGAAAAAGAAACTAAAAATCTTAAAAATATAAAAAGAAAATAAATTTGTAAAATATAAAAACAAAAATTATAAAATATAAAAAATCCATAACAATTAAATAGAATTAAAAATCCATAAGAATATCCAAATAAGAATACAAGAGAAGGAAAATATCGGATTCACTTCCCAATATATCATGTTAGATCCCTGAGTTCGATACTCTACATACTTAAATTATTGTTAAACATGTACCATGGGGTTTTAAATTTGAAAGGGTTGATGTAGTGTCGTCTCAACCCTAAAAATCCCTCAACATAAAAAGAATAAATAATGTCAGCAAGAAAGTTTTGTTATTTATTAACTTGTATAACATACATGATTGAACTCGGGGAGGCTAAAAAAGCCTTAGGGTTATTAAATAAATGAAAAGTAAATGAAATAAAGGAAGAAATTATATGCACACTACTCTTAGTTCTTATGAAATTTTTATCTTTTTAACATTTTTTATGAATATTTAATTTTTACATTTTTCATGTTTATATGATTTTCTTTTTATTTATGAAATTTGATATCTTGTTAGTGTTTTTAATTTTCCAAATAAAAGGAAATAAAAATAAATAAATAAATAAAAAGAAAGGAAATTAACTTTTTATATTTTTAAATATGTCCAAAACATGCAGAAATGTCAAATAAAATTATTTCTGTATTTCTAGTATCTTTCTTATTTTTTTTTTAAGAATTTTTAGAATTTTATTTTCAAATAAATCAAAAATTGGAAAATGAGAAACAAATATGATGCAGATATTGTTGGATTTTAAAATTAGGAAATAAAATTAGATATGAATGACAAATGCATGAATTGAAAGATGAGTTTTTATTTTTTTTCTAGAAATCAATTTTATTTTTTTGGATTTTCAATATCTTTAAAAGAAGTTTTTCACTATTTTAGAGTTTTTTTATTTTTTTGTTTTTGTGTGGAATCTAAAAAGGAAATTTAGTCAGAAAATAAAAAAATAAAAACACATGCACACTATTTTTCTAGAACTTTTTAAAATATTTATATATTTTTTATTGATTTTTCAATGTAAACAGGAACATTTTTGGTATTTTTGAATTATTAAAAGTACTAAAAATATTTAAAAATGCAGAATCAAAATTATAGTAAATAATTGTGATTAGCAAGAGGTTAAGGTAATTTTTAAGGAGTTTTCTATGGACGTTTGCTATTTATTAAGCTAAATTAACATGTACAATGAAGTGAGGATGCACAGATGTCTTACTAAAAGAAAAATTATTACAGGTTCTACTTAATAACAAAGTAAGAAAAATGCGATTAATAATGCAACTTGCCCAAAAAATACTTGTGCCAGTGCACATGAGTCATGCTGGCATGGATACAAATAAAAATATTTTAGTTCCAGGGGCCTATCAATAATAATGAACATGCTTGTTTTTATTGCAAAATACACAAGAAATCATGTGTGATGCACGTGCTGCAGTTCAAATAGGACTAAAGTGTGAATAAAATAAACATCAAGGTCGTTTATGCAAAGGTTTAATGAATAGCTGAATGACACATTTCCCAAATGGACTTATTTAGAAAAATGAAAACAAGGTAGGGCTGGAGTGCAATTCGTATACTATTCCATGTGGCGCATCCGACAGACAGATCGAACAATTGAGATTAATGCTTGTGTGGGATGGCTTGGATCTGATCTGAGGTGTTCGATCCACGACATAGCTTTAAGGCTTTTTGGATGGCCGAGATTCAAACTAGGCGTGGTGTTCTTGATCAGATGTCTTTCGATGATGCTAGAATAACAAGATTGAAGCTCCACTCCTATGAGCTTCAATCGAGTAAAATTTGCTCGATCTCAGCCCGAATCAACTTCTGAAGGATGCTATGGCTTCCTACAACGACCCCACAATGTTCAGATGGCTCGAAGGTGGCCAACGATGGCTCGTGGATGATAGGGAGATTAGAAGGTATGCAGCTTTAGGAGGACATCGAAATCATGATCCTTTGTCTCTACTGTGCTCCAAGACCCAAAAATGTGATGCTCTTGCTCGGAGGCTAACTCTAGTAGTTTTATTAAGATCAAAACATGGGAAATGATGGTGAATGGATGGCCTCCAATGTTGGTGATCGGAAGGAAGGACTTATCTTCGATCTAATGTGAAGGTCGGGTTGGGTGTTAGTGAAGGTGACCGGAGAGCTCTGATCCTGTAGATCAGAGCAGGGGTAGTTGATTATCAAATCAAGCTAAAAAAATAGAAACAAAAGAAGTTTGAAATGCGAAATCAGAGAAAAAATAACCTATGTTACCTAAGGGTGAAAATGATGAGTTAATCACCTCGATTAGAAGCTGGGATCTTGAAGTAGCGGGACTATGCCGATGAAGGTCAAGCGAGTAATTGAATCACGTCTATAACACTCAGTTCATGCTTCTGATCAGAGGTCCCCTCCTCTATCACCGTAGTGATCCCTATCTCACTAAATCTCAGAGATATCAGGGCCAAAGATATACCAACCCACAACTGGAGATGATGGGAGGATATAAATAGAAAAGAGGTCCGTTGAGGTTTGAAATTTTAATTGCACGTAGTCTAAGGCGTGATCAATGGAGTTTTCAATTGGGATTAACGACGATCGATTGGGCTAAAAGTTCGGAGAAGAAATTTGAAAGAGTTGATGAATAGAGCATGCGTGAAAAATGGGAGATGGACGGCTGGTGCATGAAAAATGAGGGGCAAATGTTGTATGGGGAGTTGACCTGGGTCAACAGACTCGAGCTCAACCAATCAGCGCCAACCCAGCTACAGGACAAAATACGCTACGTGATAAAAGAGTAAAAAAATGAAATTAAATCAAAATAAAATGGAAAATTATTTCAAATGAAAATATTTTCAAAATAAAAATGATTGTAGTTAAATTAGCTTAGTTTTGGTGATTTTCAATGAATTAAATAAAATATATAAAAGGGTGAAAATAAATAAAGTATGTTATTAATTGGTATAAATACCTATATATAACATCATAATTTTTAATTTATTGTTTTTTAAAAATATATATTATTTTAAATTTATAAATTTACAATACTTTAAAATAATTTTAGTGATATTTTTATTTTATTTTTATGAGATGATTTATTTGGGTAAAAAATAGTAATATTTTACAATATACATACTGATATAAATATATATATATACAAAGGGTACATGATTTTCTTGTATATGTTAGATTTTCTGAATTTACTTATATTTTATAAATCAAATACAATATATATAAATAGATAAAAAACAATATATAAAAAAATACAAAGAAAATAATATGCAAATTATATACAGATAATATACATAGGCATATTGTACACTAGCACCCAAAAAAGCCACATTTCATACCTTTACTCCAGTTTTTATGAAAACCACTTCCATTTAAAGATTATTTAATTTCGAGTAAAATGAAAGCGAGTTCGATTAATTATGACTTTTTACGGAAAAGATATTGATCTTACAAGTTGAGCTTTATGGCTTTTTCAAAGTGTTATTATTTACACAATCTTCACTGAAATATTTTTATTATTACAAATTATTTTATGTACAAGTTCCAAGAAGAAAACATTTTATTTGAGAAGAAATTTGGTTATCAATAAAATAGTGTAAGTAAAATGTATTATACACAAAAGTGTATAAGTAATGAAGATACACAGGTGAGTATTCATTTTCTTGATTTAAGGCACTATCTCCCCCTAATTTATTCCTTGTAGATCACTTAAAGTCTTGACCAACTCTTGCGGTCAGTGTTAGCATGTATCTATTACATATATACATTCTCTGATCTTCTTTATTTTTCCTTTACTTATTTATTTCATGTTAAAATATTGATAAATATACAATATTTACACAAGAATGATGGTTAGCAAAAATGAGGGATTTATTAATATTTACATGTATTTTTTAAGGGATTTTAAGATAAAATAAATGAATAAAGATGATAAAATACATATTCATAACCCCCCTATGCTTTACTTTTGCTAGTCCTTTAGAAAACACATATTTGAAGAATAAGTGTCTAAGAAGAAAAAGAAAAGGAGTAAAGGAAAAATAAAGAGCTCAGAAAATATTGATTATTGAACTTTTCTTCATAAAATCAACGTATGGAGCTAGGTCAGAACTTTGGATTATTAGTTTGGCAGAACCTTATTGGGAATAGGATTTAAGACGCAACAACCCTTAAATTCCATAACTCTATGTTCAGGTCGACTAAATAGTCAGGTCTGAACAAGTCTATATACATAAACTCTTGCGACTATGAATCTTTACTTGTACAGTGTAAGGGAAACATAGATCCCCACTTCAGATATGAGAAAGCAACAACCTCCTCCAACAAGGTAACTCTAATTCCCCAGTCTAGCTACTCCTTCCTCAAGGAGTAGGGTATTACCTTCTAAGTTCAAGTACAACCAGCTCAAGAAGAGAGGGTAGAGAAGTGAATGGATTGTGACCAATGTAGCCACATATCCTTGGAGCTTGACTAGTGTAGACAAGTATCTAACTGCAGGCTTCCTTGATTTGAGGCATATGCCTTGCTTATGAGACCCCCTTTTTGTTCATTTTTCAATTTTATGAATATATACAAAGTTGCAGCATGTACATAAGGAGTTTTTCTTCTTGAGCTAGTAGACTATCCCTCTTTTGAAGCTTTATTGCAACCCACATCATCCCGTCTTTAGATGTTAGCTCCACTAGACTAGATTGAGGAACACTAACTACTTATTGTGACTGCAAATGTTTCCACTCATATGTTTTCCCAAGCTAGTGGATTCTACCTCTTTACCACCTCATCCGTATCGAACTACATGTAGAGTCCTTGTCCAAGTTAAGCCATTGTATAAAAGGGTCAAGCATGTGTTCTTAAATATTATACTTATACCAATCAAGATGACATGTGAACATAGCCTTATGAAATCAAAGAATGGAGTCACTTGACTTGAAGAGTCCTACCTATAGTTCCTTTAAGGTTCCTACGAAAATAAGTGGATTAAGGCCTTAACCAAGCTCTATTCTTCGATTTTATTCCGGACTAGTTTAATTATCAATACCATTCTGAAAATGCACATGTAAATGCAAGAAATATCTAGAAAACCTTTTTTAAGGAAAAGGAAAATACAAGAACATTTTTTTGAAAATGTTTTCAAAGAGTTTTGCAAATTTTATATATTTTAAACATTTTTTTAGAAAAAAATGGGTTAGTAGATTGATTGTATATACAAGAGTTTTATAAAACTATAAATACAAGGATTCTACAATTTTTATACAGGATTTTATTTTACAAGAAGATTTTATTTAGATGTTTTAAATACAAATTATACAAAATTATTTTATACAATACAGAATTTTATAGGAGTAATTACAACTTTTACACACACATGGACTTTACAACAAATAGATATATCGCATAATTTACATCCCACATTATAAAATAATTTTACAAAAATTCAAACCTTTCCAAACCATTTTACAAGAATTTAAAAAATATTTTACAAAGATTTTACAAAAAAATTTACAAATGTTTTCAAACTATTTTAGAAACATTTTACAAATCATTTTACAAACAATTTTACAAATAGGTTTTTGCAAACATTTTTTTCCGAAAATTTTACAACCATTTTGTACAATATACATAATTTTATACAAAAATAATTTACAAATCATTTTACAAAAATTTATAAATGAATTTTCAAAATATTAAACAAAAAATAATTTACAAACATTTTAGAGACAATTTTACAAAAGTTTTACAAAAAATTTTTTACAAACTATTTTACAAAAGATTTTTTTTGCAAATCATTTTACAAATCATTTTTCAGAACATTTTTTTAAGAGTAAAGCCATATTATTATAAACAAAAGTACGAGTTTTGGCTAAAGTATATATATAATGTATACGACATTTCCTATACTTTGCTCGAACTGTGTCCTCATCATGATCAAAGAGAGACAAAGGAAGACATCATGCTAAGTATAGAAAAGTTAAAGGAACGTATACAAGAATGACTTAAAGAATAAAAAGAAAAGAAGAGAAGTCAGTTATCCCCCTTGTACTTACAATCAAATAATTCTAGGAATAGGAGACTTTAGAAACGGGGAAAATTGAGGGAAAGAATGAACAAACTCAATGACTCGACTTGTCATCCCCCATACTTATTTTAAAGATCCCTAATTATATAAAAACAATATCAACAAGTTGAAGGACAAGAGAGACAACAAAGGGAATAAAAAGAAATAAAAAATGTGAAAGAGTATGAAATGAACGACATCACCCCCTATAATTAGGCTAAGGGATCCCTAACTATAAGCAACAATAGGAGTGATGAAACAGAATGAAGATGGAAAAACTCAAGTCATTTACCTCCCCTATACTTAGGATAAAGTACATCCTAAGTATAGCACACACATACAGAAAAGAGGTGAACGATAAAAGAGAAGAAGAAGTATAAAATGAAAGAATATATACAAGAGGATATCAACTCATGTATCTGAGGTAGAAGATGTCAAGGAATCATCGTTTGATACCATATAGATGGTATCAACCATGAACAAGAATCTATCATGATCTAGACATGGCTTCAGCAAATATCCGTTCACAACAAATGGTTGTGCATCAGATGACAACACGGCTATAAAAATACTACCATTATCATGCACAAATCTAACAATGAACAATCCTAACCATTTGTTTTTTAATTTGCCAGGGAACAACTTCATTTTCGCATCAAACAACCAAACTTTTTTTTTGAATTTTCAAATCAGGGGAGAAGGTCTTTCTTCTGATGTGTTTGTCATGCCAACGCTTGACTTTCCTTATATATAAGTGAATTGTCATTGGCGAAATCTCTGAATTCCAGCAATCTGTTCAAGTCCACCTTCCTACTCTTGCTTGCTTTTTCATAGTCCAAATTGCATACACGGAGTGCCCGTAAAGATTTGTGAATTAACTCTGCTTGCAACTGGCAAGACTTCCCGTAAACTAATCTGTAGGGAGACATACCCAATGGGGACTTGTATACCATTCGATAAGCCCATAGAACTGAGTCAAGCATCTGGGACGGGTTCTTCATATCTGAACATAAAAGTTTCTGAAGTCTAGTCTTTATCTCCCTATTTAGAATCTCAGCCAACCTGTTAGTCTGTAGGTGGTAAGGAGACACAACTCTATGCTTAACGGCATACTCCTTTACTAGTTTCTTGACCTTTCTATTAATGAAATGGCTCCCCCATCTGAAATAAGTATCTTGGAAATCCCTATCTACCCAATAATATTGTCCTTGAGAAAGGAACAAAACGTAAAACTATCAACGGCTCAGGTCGGGATCACATCCATCTAAGGACTAACATAATACACGACAAGTAGGATGTACTGAAATCCCTGACTAACAGGAAATGGGCCCATGAAGTCTATGACCCAAGCATCAAAAATATCTGAAATATGGATATATCTAAGGGGTATGGTATGTTTACAACCGATGGTTCCTCCCATTTTCTGACAATCAGTAAAACCTCGAACATAATCTGTAGCATCCTTAAATAGACTTGGATACCATAGGATACTTTGTAGAACCTTAGTTGCCACGCACTTCCCTGAATGATTCCCACCAGACTCTAGTTTATGATAATGTTCAAGCACGTTGGTGTATCCCTCTTGATCAATGCATCTTCACTAGATACAATCCACACCCTCACGAAATAGATACGGATCCTCCCTCTGGTAAAAATAAATCTTTGACAGGAATCTGTCTACCTTGTGCTTGAATCAATCTTGTGGAACATTCTTGGAGACAAGATAGTTCACAACATCAACATACCATGGGAGTGAGGTCATATATAAAATGGTCTCATATGGAAAGGTCTTCGAAATAGGAAGTATTGACTGCTCAGAAGTCTGTGCATCTGTGATCTGGGAAAAGAGATCTGCAACAACATTTTTCACTCCTGGTTTATCGCAAATCTCTAAACCAAATTTCTGGAGAAGAAGTATCTATCTGATAAGGCATGGTTTGCCATCCTTAATTCTTGTTAGTATCGTATGGCAATGTGATCTGTGTATACAATGACATGTGAACCAAGTAGGTATGAAAATAACTTCTCTAAAGCAAACACCACTGCTATGTTCTCCTTTTCTATAACTGTAAAATTACGATGCACTTCATCTAGAGTCTTGCTAGCGTAGTGTATAGCAAACATTATCCCATCCCTTCTTAGCCCTAAAATAGCTTCAATTGTAAAGTCTGACGCGCCCGTCATGATCTTAAAGGGGAGAGACCAATCAGGTGGCTAAAGGAAAGAAGCTCTAGTATCCATGTCTTTCATCTGGTGAAATGCAAGGAGGACTTTTCAACAACTATAAACTCAATATCCTTGTAGAGAAGATCAATCAAAGATCTGACGACCTTGCTGAAGTCCTTAGTGAATCGCCTATAAAATCCGACGTAACAAAGGAACATCCTCAACGACTTTGAATTCTGCGGTGGCTCTAATTTGGAGATCATATCATTCTTAATCAGTTTAACCTGCATACCATGTTTGGAGATGACGTGGGCCAATACAATCTCTTTAGTCACTAGAAAGTGACTCTTCTCCCATGAGAGCACTAAGTTTACCTCACAATAATGTTGTAGTACTCAGCCTAAATGATTAAGACATAAGTCAAAACTGTCCATGTAGACTGAGAAATCATCCATGAAGAACTCGAAGAAACTACCTACCATGTTAGAAAAAATAGCCAACATATACCTTGGGAATGCAGCAGGGGTGTTACACAATCCAAATGGCATCCATCTAAAGGCATAGGTGAGAAACAGAAAAGTAAAAGTAGTTTTCTCTTGATCTTCAAGAGAGATTGCAACCTGGTTATATACCGAGTACCCATCCAAGAAACAAAAGAACTATTTCCCTGCCAACCTCTCAATAATCTGATCAATAAAGATGAGTGGAAAGTAATCTTTCTTAGAAGCTGAATTCATGCACTGGTAATCTACACAGACACGCCATATGTGGGTACACGAGTTGGAATCTCCTCACTATGGTCATTTGTTACAATAGTATTTTCGAATTTCCTCGGGACCACATGCAACAAAATGACCCACTTGGAATCTGAAATGGGATAGATAAAGCTATTATCAAACCATTTCTTGATCTCTTCTATGATAATATCCCAGGGATTTAGATTTATACGGTGCAGACACTCACGGGTTCGTTTAGTGCCATCATGGAAGTAGAAATGGTGTGAGCACAAAGCTAGACTAATCCCACGAAGATCTAAAATATTCCAGTCTGCAGCCTTGCAATTTCTCTTGAGAATCTATAGCAAGCGAGATTCCTAATCATCTGTGAACTACAAACTGATGATGACCTGAAACATTTAAGGGTTCCTGCAAGGAAGGCATACTTCATTGTTAAGGGTAAATATTTAATCTCAGGTGGGGTCTGAATATGCTCTATGACAACCTCTGTAACTACACTAGTAGAAGTTTTATGATCTACACACTATGAACTGTCCACCATGGCTACTGTAGGCTCAACATGTAAAATCTCATGAAGGTCTACAATGAATGATATCTGCTCAGAAAGGAATGGTTCATTAGGATGCTCAGATTTCTTAAAAAGTATCTCAGAAACCTCAGTAGGATGTATCTCATCAGTAATCTTAGAAGATGAATGTATTTCAGGAACCTCGGATTGTACATCCAAAAACTCAGAATGATCCTCAGGAAATATCTCATATAGATCTATCAAATGACAACTTGGAATGATCAATAGAGGAGCTAGGTTTTCCTTCTAGGAAAGGAACTCCTGGGTATCTATGAAATCTATGAAAAGATCTCTCTCGAAACACAACAAGAAAATCATAGTCCTCAAAATCTACTGTAACGGTCTCTCTCACATCTGTTGCTCGTAGTGGGGGTGATGGCTTTGGATCTGAGATCACTTCGATCTTAAACTTGTCATTGAGGGAGTGAACGGTAATCTCTCAAGTACCTTAATTAACTACCGCCTCGAACGTTCGAAGGAATGGTCGATAAAGTTTGATTGGGAATTCGAGTAATGGAGAAGAGGTATCCATGTCCATAACAACAAAGTCAATTGGGAATCTCATTCCTTGCACCGTTACAATAACATCCTTAAGAATATACCTCAACCTCTTGATCGATCTATCAACAAACTGAAGGATCATCCTAGTGGAAGAGGCCCTAAACAAAACTCGGTTAGTAGCGAAGATCGCATGATATTAATGGAGGATCTGCTATCGAGAAGAGTACAATCAAACTCTTGATAAAAGATATGGCAACAAATATGAGGTGCTCCCTTATCTTTATTTTTGGGTGGGAGATTGTTGTTGGCATGAACTGTGGCCAAGGTTAAGATGTGCTTTTCTATTTTCTTCTATCTGTTCTGCCTTGGATGATGCTTTTGAGTACTTGCTTCTTTCATTCTCTTTTTGATTGTGGGCATTTACTTCATGGCCTTAAGGAAAGGCATCTCGAAAAAGATGTTCTGAAGTATCTCTATCACTCCAGTATCAGATAGTGTTGTTTTTAATTTTTGGATTTTTATAGTTTTATTCAAAGCTGAAGTAACTAGAATAGAATCGGAAAAAACCTCATACTACTCATTTCTCTTATTCAAAACAGAATCATCATGTACGTGTGGATAACTGGAATTAGTTTGTACAAAGTTATCCAATACAGGAGTAGAAGAAACAAAGGGAAAACATGATGGGCTGCTTGGTCTGCTCGTGTAGAAGAAGACTCCATGACAGGTGTGTTCTCCTTCAAGGCTGACTCAGCAATACATCTTTCTTTATTCTCCTTTTGGCTTTTTTTGAATAATGATGGTGCTGGTGAAGAAGATGGTGTTGAAGGTGATTGTGGTTATGAAGATGGTAAAGATCCTCCCTACTTTGGCTCTGCTACACTAGATCAATGCTCAGCTGGTGAAGAAGATGATGAAGTTGGTGTAGCTCTCTCAGTGGGACTATCTCCCAATCACAACTGCTGCGTGGGAAGCTACAATATTTTACCACTCCTGAGATGAATGGCATCAGATAAACAAGTAAAAGTGAGGGACATACCTATCTCAGGTGTGGGTGGGTTAACAACTACCTGCTCCTTGCGTTTGAAGTTGTTGGGATTGGCATCAGCATGTCTTGGAATCAAAGTCTTCACGGTGATCATGTTGTAAAGCGTCTGAGTCAAATCATTCAAATTCTTCATCAGGAGTGCAAGTTGATCTAGTTTGGTATTCACAGAATGTGCCTCTGGCTGCTCAAATGTGGGCTATTGTTGAGACTGGTAGTGTGGAGGTTGTTGGTACCCAGAATACTGTGACTGATAGTA
Organism: Ottelia alismoides; assembly: GCA_037367405.1. Classification (NCBI taxonomy): domain Eukaryota; kingdom Viridiplantae; phylum Streptophyta; class Magnoliopsida; order Alismatales; family Hydrocharitaceae; genus Ottelia; species Ottelia alismoides. The sequence goes on along the minus strand of JAZKJV010009256.1, from coordinate 1,083,310 downwards.
AGGAGTAGGAGGGTGCAAAAACTATGCAGACTGTTGTTGATAGTAGGGCCAATGAAATTGAGCAGACTGCACCTGATGTTGTCCATGTCTCCAATTCTAGAAGTGTGGTGGAGATGTGTAATGCGACTGTAGTTTCTGATGCTAGGGTTGTGGTCTCCCTCCCTAGAAAAGGTGGATGGGCCTCTAACTAGACTAAGAACCCAACTGACCTTGCCTTTACAGATGGGGTTGGTTGCACTCTCGATCATACCAAATGTCGTTCACCTCCTGAATGAGAGACGGAGGTGGAGACTGCTGCTCATGAATGTAGAGAGGCTCATGGTGTTATGATACGAGACATGATGAATGTGACTATTGCTGCACCTAATTCAGGGTTTGCACGTAGTATACATGTTGGACAGTAGGGGGAGCTCCGGTACTCTACTCTGTTTAAGGGGAAGAAGTCTGCTCAGAAGTAGAAGTATCAGCTGTGGCACTCACACTCTGACATGCAGTAATCCTACTGACAAGAAGCTCCAGATGCTTTGTAATATCATCCAACTTATCAAGGTTCTTTGTCCTCTGCTCGATTGCATGTACAAGCACTTTGGATCGTTTTCTATTAATTCCACTTTGGATAGGTGATTTCCAATGAAGGTCAGATATGCGCTGTCCACCCTATCCACAACTTATGATGCCATCATGATCACAGCCTTGTGGGGTACTGAAGGAGAGGTAACAAGGTGCTTTTGAAAATCACGCGAAGAAGAAAGAGTTGCAGAGCTCATTGCCATCTCCACAAAAATATTATAAAGGGCATCCTCGACCTTATTGTAGTGGGACCCCCCCACAAGAGGCATGTACCAATTTCTAATTCTCTATGCTTAAACATCTAAAGAAATTCTACACAAGGCTCGTCTTGGGTATATCATGATGGGGGTGATTCTCCATCAAATCTTTAAATCTTTCTCATTTCTCGTGAATAGGCTCATGGGACATTTGTGAGAAGTTGGCAATCAAGGACCACATCTGATTTAGTCTTCCTAGGGGATAGTACTTCCTTAAATGCTAACCTTAAATCTTCTCACAACATGTTATCTAGTAAAAACCCCAATCGATAAGGCTAAATGGAAAACCTGTCATCTTTACCACCTCTAATGGAATGTTATGGTAGTGTATAGTGCCACATATGCCATCAAACTGATGGAGGTGTACATAAATTTCTTCATTAATGTGTCCATTGAATATTGGGAGTACACGTAAAATTGTGGAAGCTCAAAATGCCCATGTATCCTCGGTATATAAATCCATGTATTCATTTATCCTGCACCAATAGTGTAGGCATCCTTAAGTGTAAACTTAGCCACTTGCTCAACTAGTGGATATCCTCCTCCCCTATTCCCACCTCCATTCGGCTGCTCACCCTCCTCTCTGTTATCTTGTATATTATTCCTCACCTCAAAGATCATATCTCTTAATATGGCATGGATGTCAGCTTGTTTTGTCAACTTTGATTGAATGGCTTATATGGAATCAAACCCTTGCCCTTCAGTGGCATCAAGTGCTCTGGTTCTATCTTTGAAAATATATACGACACTAGATTAATCCTCAGAAGTGGTGGAGTCTCAAATAATAATTCGAGATTCGAGTCATTCTCAAATAATGGATTTATTGATGACAAGATGGAAATCAAGTCTTCCTTAATAGAAGACAACCGAGCTGGAGTATGAAATGATCTCGCAGAGTCTGAACAAGAAATACTCCAATCCAACATCTTCGATGCCAAGACGAAAGATGTAAGAACACAAAGTAAAGTAAAGAAAAAGAAGAAAAAAGGTGTGGAGGGATATTTACACTAACAAACAAACACAATACAAAGACCCGATTCACCAACTGAACAAAAGTGGAGACCGTAAGAGTTTGATCTCTTATCTTTTCAATTTTATGTTTAGTGAATCTACTTTTTACTTACTACTAAGCACACATGTAACTCACCGCTATCGCCCAACGTATGTTCTTAATCCTCCCCAATCAATGGAACTATCTACCCATGCTGTTGGGTTGAATATCAAACCCAAAGGGATAAAGGAGAATGAGCACACCAAAATAATTTTGTAATGTCTGAGGCAAGTGATTGCATTTCAATCATACACAACAGAAATATGTATAAGAGCATAGGGTACAAGTCTTCGTAATTGGGCTCTATCCTTATGGTTGCGTCCTTACCCACTCTATCTGGAGGTAAGTACATGCAAACAATGAGGGGGTTACTCTCCCAAAAACAATGATGATTTATCGTTATATTTATTTTAGGGTTGAGTTTTCTTTAGCAGTCCTAGTTTTAGAAATGTTATCACTTTTTTTTATTTTTTTCAAAGAATTGATCTAACGAAATTTCCAATTCCTTCATTTCCTAGATGAGAAACAAAATCAAGGGCGGAGATCGGAAAAGACGATGCGACAGAAATCAATGATGCATGCAAGAAAGAGATGTGTAATGTTCTCTAGCACTCTACATGCAAAGTGATCCACGCATAAAATTAAAGACATAAATAAAACTAACCTAAATGATGCAAGAGAACTGTCCTAGCAGTAACTTCTGTTAACATGCAAGAACTAATTAATTTGACAAAGTCCTATCCTACTATATAGTCTATAGGAACATATATTCTTTTAAGGGATTTGGACCTAATCGATTACCAAGCTCAAGCAAGATAATAAAACCTACGTCTAAGGGCTCAAGCACATAAAACCTCGAGAAACAAAAATATAAAGGCGATAAGAACAAAAATCGGTGAGGTCCCCCAAGTGCACCGACACTTGGTGAAACAGACCCCGCAATCCACGAGGTATATAATGGCCTTAGAAAAAACAAAAAAATAGACAAGTGCCAAGAGAATAATTACAACCTTTTTACAAGAATAAGAATTCAAAGAAAAGTCTAAAAGAAAACAAAGAAAATGTATGAATCTTCCAAGTCTTCTGCTTCTTCCTCCTACGCTCTCCAACTACTCAATGAAGAAATGGGCTGCATCCGCTTTGCTTGGGTGCTGATGAACTGTCATTCATGCACATTTATTCATTCATTGAAGAATTTAATCCCTAGATAAATGCATGTAAAAACCAATAACATACCTGATATGACACATGTATATTGATCTCTATATTGTATATAAGTACATATATTTAAACTACAAAACGAAGTAATAAATAAAAGAGAATAAAGAATAAAGCAAGTACCCTAGACACTGGTTGTCCCTGACCCTCGAGACCAAGTTAAACCTTGACTTGGTTGATAAGGAACAAATTTGGGGGAGATAGGGCAGAAAAACCGGAAAAAAAAACAAGATATAGAAACCCTAAGTATTTTGCCCATTGATTGTGGGACCCATTTTAGTTGTTATTTTTCATACATCAAAAAAAACTTCGAAGATGAAACTTGTAGATAAAAATAAAAATATAAAATTTATTCCATATAAAAATAATGCATTGTTTGCCAGGGACACACGTAATAAAAAGCCGTAGAGTAAACTTCTCAGACACGTATCTTCTTCATATAGTCTCAAAATGAAACAAAATTATCTTTAATTGTATATAACTTTTAATAAGCTATTTAATGAAGGTGGTTTCATTTAACTTAGAGTTAAGATGCAGAAGCTAGCTTTTGGGCCCTCATTGTGCAACATACCTATAAATTAATCACTTTATTTATTGTTTATATTTTTATAAAATTATAAATAATACTAAAGATGCATGCACATAATGAAACCAAAATAAAATCATTAAACATAAAATAAAATAAAAAATGTACTTTACTACATAGGTAAATATACCTATAAAGTACCTATATTATCTGTATATGTATTTATTTAAGGGTATAAAAAATTTCAGAAGTATTAAATAAAAATATGTAGTTAAATAGTGTAAATATGAAATATGTACATAAAATAATAAATTATAAAACACAAAATAAAAATAAAATTGGAATTATATACGCATTTATGCCTATAAACTACATGTAAAAAGCAAAACTCAAAAAAATGTGGTAAAAATAAATTAAAATAATTTAAATATAGTTTATTAGATATGGAATAAATTTCTTATTCTAAGTATTTTTTTAAATAAAATCATTTTCTAGTTTAAATTTTATTTTCTTTCATTTAATTAGGTAATTTTATTTTTTAGTGCCAAAGTGGCGTTGACCTGGCCTAATCCAAGGCCTCGAACTATTGACTTCGGGTCAACAACCCCCTCCCCTCTACTGCCTATTAGAAGTTGTCAGGAAGCCGACTTATCTTATTTTTCCTGTGATATACATTACTTTTTTCAGCCCAATTTCTTTTTGAAATTTTAAAGATCATATCACCCTTCTGCCCACAGATCATCTGATTTCGATTTTTGTCGAGCGTCTTCATTAGAACGCTAGCATCCTTTTTCCCTTTTCCAGCTAGTTTTAAATAAGACTTCTCCTCCTCCTGAGCTTTGTTGGTTACTCATCACTTTCAGAATCCTTCTGAACCAATGAAGTGATTCGCCTTAGTAATAGGAAGTCCTGACGCTTGTTATTTGGTGTGGACAGAGGACGAGAACGTGCATCCACCCTTTGCCGAATCAATCACCAATGAAGCTCTGCTCCTAGGTTCCCAACCCTTATGAGCTTCTTCTACTTGCTCATTTTTTTTCCTTAGATCAACCTTAAAATAGATTTCCATTCAGTTTTTCTTGATTTTGTAATTTCCAAAAATCCAAAAAAGTTTGATCGTCGGAGCTCTCTACATCACTTCAATCATCTATCTCCACTGCTTCCACCTCCATTAGTTACCCCACATGCTTATCCATCTTTCTGATCCACCCATTGACGAATATGCATTTCATCATGTTTATTCATTTATTTTAGCTTAAAATAACTTTAAAACACCTACATATATTAATAAATCTATATTCTAACTAACTTGCATCTTGGTGTAAATATTATATATTTATCACTTTTAAAACTAAAATAAATAAATAAGTAAATAAAGGAAAAATAAAGAAAATAAAAGACTATGTATATGTAATAGATACATGCTACATCAAACCCCAAAAGATGGTCAAGACTTGACCTGATCAACAAGAAATAAAGTAGGGGGATACGACTAAAAATCACCAAAAATATGCTTGATACTTATATATGTTCCTCACTAGTATAATATTGTCTATAATACAAAATTCTTTAATTATTTTATCACCTAACCCTTTGTAAATAATCATGATAAAAGTCTCTTGTAAATAACAAAAACAAATGCAAAATAAATATATGTATATAGTGTACTTAATCACACTCTACTGAAGCCACAAAAGTACAAACTTTCTAGACCAATATATTCTCTACGTGAACTCCAAATTCATCAAACTCACTTTCATTATACTCCAAATTAAATTATCTTTAAAATGGAGGTGATTTCATAAAATTCAGAGTCAAGGTGTGAAATGTGGCAAATTGGAGTATTATTGTACATTGTACTTGTATATAATGTGTGAATTATTTAATTAATTATTGTCATGTGTGTAATTGGGACTATTTATTTTCATTACTTGTAAATATTATATTTAACCCATATAAAATACTAATAAAAAATACAAAATAAAAAATTAACAAAAATAAAATAATGTATTTTATGTATTTGTATCACCATGTACATATTGTACTCATACATATTTAATTAACCAAATAAATTAACTCATAAAAATTCAATTAATTTTTTTTACAATCCTCGTAATTTATTTAAATAAATAAAATACTAAATTACATATATTTGTTCAAAATTAATTAATTAAAAATCATAATACTATGTATATTTGTATACATACCTATAAATAATACCATCCTAAACATATTTTACCAACATTATTTAATTTATTTCATTGATTTCCTATTTTTATTTAATTATTTATCTTTTATTGTTTTTTCTCGTGTAGTCTATTTCATTTTATTCCAGGCGTGCCATAATTGGCTACTCCCAGGTCTGTTGACTGGGGTCAACTCTTTATCCAACACCCTTCCTCCGTTGATATCGCTCGCCGCCCTTACTTCATCCATTTTCCCCGCACGTTCTATTATTAACTACCTACGCTCTCTTTTCCGCTTCCTTCTCTTATTCAAGTCTCACTCATGCCAGCACCTCAATTCCACCTAATGCTCCGCTAATCAACCTGAATTCGAATTCCATCCATCACCTTACCTCACTCTATAAAAAGAACACCTCCACCTCCGTCGGGAAATCAATCTGCCCTCTGGCCATCTTCCTCCTCGAAATCGATCCCTGGAGCGAGTTGTAGGTGACAGCTATAGTTCCCCACGATTAGGAGTGCGAGTGAGTGTCTTCGGTGCATGATTCGACCACGTCGTCGAAGTTCCTCCGCCACATCTCTATCTCTCCGCCTAGCCGTAGATCTACGTGCTTTCATCCCTATTTGCACTCGTAGGTAATCATTATTAGTTAGTTTTCATTTTCACACTTTTAATTATGTCTTTAATCTTGCTAATAGCCTAAATATGCAAATAACATTCAACCTCCCATCCACACGATCAGAGGAGTTTCAATTATACAAACCACGTTCCGATCACACCATCACTGTCGCCCAACTATTCTCCATCTAGTTCACCTTCTATCCATCTACCGATCACTCTAGATCAGGAGCATAGTCTCATGTCCTACCACCTTCGCCGAAGACTTCCGCTCGCCCCATTTTTTAATGCAAAACTGAATAAGAAGCCATGTTTTTCAAAAATTTTGGTACAGTTAGTGTTAGTAGCAAAACCCTTTTTCTTTTTCTTTTCTTTTGTTTTTTTGTTTTTGTTTTTTTGAATTAATACCCACCCCCTAAATACATATAAACTTACGCGCAAGTACGAGATATGGGTAAAATATATACAAAGTATATATACATACCCCCCTATACTTAGCGAGTGTTGTGTCCTCAGAGCACAAGAACCGTAAAGAAGACATAGCTCGGTCTAAGCGTAAGAGAGTGAAAAAGGAAAAGGAAAAGATCAAGATTTATAGTACCACCCCCCTATACTTAGACTGTGAACAATCTAAGTATAGAAGAAGGGCGGAAAAAATGAAGCAGTTGGGATATGTGAATGAGGAGAGTATATACAGGTGGATGTCGTTTCCCCATATACTTAGGCTCTGGACAGCCTGAGTATAGGAGATGGGTGGAAATGGAGTGATCAGGACATAGGAGAGTGGTGAGGAAAATGGTATATACAGATGGCATTGGTCCCGCCTATACTTAGGCCCTGGCCTAAGTTGAGGAAGAAGCTGTACAAGGAGACCGATGTGGTCGGGAGGGAGGGTGGGTAGCCGATGATTAAGGCGGTTTTCGGCTGATCTTTTTGGGAGCCTATGATGGGAAATCGGTATAACGAGACAGAGATGAAGCATATGATTCCCAACTATGATCAGTTTCATCCTCAGAAAAATCATGATGGATAATGGATGAAGTATTTGAGTCAGATGAAAGGTATCCATCATCAGAATTATCCTCAGAGGAATAGTACTTGAAAGTAGACACATTTCCGATATTCATGTCTTTTTGTTTATTCAGTTGTTTCCTCATAATTTGTTCCTTCTTGGGGTCAAGCGGTTTGTCCTCAGATGAATACTCAGAAGCACCGGTCTCAGTCAGCTCATACGAAATAATTACAGTATACATGAAGAGGGCAGGAGCATCGGCTTTGGATGAATAGTATTTAGAAATGGGAGTTGTCCAACGAGAATCGAATTTTGGATCCTTGCGAAGATATGGCTTTAGAGCAGCTGGACACATTTCACTCATGTAGACTAACTGTTCCGGACCTGATGAGGGATCATCGGCTGATTCTTCTTTCGAAAGATCAAAGGTGAATTTCTTTTTCTTGTTTCGTGAAGGTGTCGGTTCACTTGAGTATCCGGAAGAGTAGCCAATGGAATTCTTCTCCTTGTTCGGTGTACGGCGTGCGTGTTTGTTTTTAGTCTCTTGAATGTTGGTGCACTCTCAATTTGGGATGGTTTGATAAAGGTATTCAGAGAAGGTTTCTCCATGGTGCGATCATGCATATGCCTCAAGATCGTAGTAGAAGGATTTGTCTATTTTGAGATCCGCAGGAATTGAAATACTGGGGGGAGTTTCTGCATGTTCGTTCTCAATTGATTTGACATTGGAGCATTCATGTGTCAAGTGGATGTGATCCATGTAGTTAGAATAGGTTGTCCCAGGGTGTGCCCATGCATAAGTCTCCGGATCATATGATTCATGTACTTGATTCTCCATGGTAAGAGCAGCTATGAGTTGAGAAGGGGGGGATTCTCTAAACCAATAGTCTCATCAACAACCGCTATCTCAGGTGTGGCTGCGGGGTAGGGCTCTTCTACCGCTTCATGGTTACAGTTGTCGCGGACTTCGTGGGTTGCCTCAAAAGATTGTGGTTCCTCAAAGACAAGGTCAGATCTAAGTGCTTCCATTGATGTGAAATTGATTTCCCGAGTCTCACAATCAATAATTGCCTTAGCCAATGCTAAGAACAGCTTTCCGAGAATGATTGGAGATTGGGTGAAGTTGCTTTGATGCTCAATATCAATGATCGTGAATTCTACTTTGAGCGGAGCACCTTGGAATGTCATGATGATAGAAATGATTCCTCTCGGCCGCTTTATTGATCGATCAACCAATTGAACAATCTCTCGTATCTTCCGAATCGGTCCGAGTTTGAGTTCATGGAATACAGAGGTCAGGTGGATATTGATTGGTGAATCGTCATCAATCTGAGCATGGGTGAATATTGTCTCTTTGATTACACAATCAAATCTGGGCAACCGCTTCACTATGCGGCTCTTGGTTTTTCTCCTCAACACCAAGGAGGAGGCCATTGACAAGATATATCTTTCGGTCTTTGTTCTAATCATGCCTGACTTTTTCATAGTTAATTTGTCCATTACAAATCTTTTAAGGTCGGGGAAGTTTTCAATGGCGTGTGGAAAAGGGAAGTTCAAAAACCAGTTTCTTTTCTAGTGCTTCCCGTACAACAGGATCCAAATTCTTTAGATTTTCTTCAGTTTCGATTTTTTTGAATTTTTCGAGATTTTCCTTTTTTCTGTGATTTACGAATATTTCAATTTTTTGGTATTTTCTATGTGGTGTGGTGATGTGATGTACTCCTCAGATGAGCAGGGAAACTGATGTTCAGAGTGGGAGTCAGAGGCATAGTCATTTCTAGGGGAATAATATGCAGAACTGATACTATCAGAATCGTCCCCAGATTCCTGAATATCCTCAAAATTTTCAATCTTAGATCCAATAAGTTCCTCATTCCTTTTTATGTTCGAGCTACCAGAGATTGAAATTAATCGATCAGCACATTCACGAAATCTATCCTCCATTAAATCAAATTTCTTATTCATCCTCAAAATATATTCCAAAATCTTTTCATGACCAGTCATGGGAGCAGTTGGGGTGTGTTTTTGTAATTGAATATCCTCTTCCATTGTCCTATATGTTATAGGAGAGGAGTCTCTTGTAATATCCGATATATGATCATCATTTTCTGAAAATATCTCCTCAATATTTATGCAAGGCGGCTGCTCATATGGTCTAAGTATGTGGAATTGGTCTGAATAGAGTTCAATCCTTTGATTATGAGTTGTCGGACCTTGATATTGTGAAGTCAGCATACATGGTTGATGTGTTTCTATGTGGTCTATCCAATCCTCTATATGAGTATCATGTCTGAAGAGGGGGTTGTCATGGTCAATCCAAGATGATAATTGTTCATTTGTGTTCCAGGGTAGGGTCGGTGGAAGATGTGAAGAAGTGTTCAATTTGATCATGTGGTTATCATCTCTCATGAATGATGGATTGACATTTACCGAATATGAAGGATGAATCATTTTTGGTCGGCATAGAGTGGATTGACGTATGAAGAAGTGGAGACCTCAGTCGGTTGTTGGTTTGTATGATCCGAATACAAAGGGTTGTCATTCAGAGAGTAGATCGGATCTGTAGAGAGAGATGGATCTATTGATGGTTGAGAGTCTCTTGTGGAAGTAGGAGGAGGTGTTTTGGGTCTAACCGATACAAATTCATTTTCATAGTATATCTCTGATGGATTCTCGGATAAACGTTCAACCATTTTTGAAAGAGCTGAAAGGAATGAGGGGTTGGGTCTACAAAAGTTATTAGATAAGAGTTCCATGATGAGATTTAAATCAAGAAAGAAGAGAAATGATTGCACATGATAGTCAAAAGAAATTTTATCAAATGTGTGGTTGTTGATCTTCGAAATCGGTTCACACACAATAATGCAAACACAAATCAAACCCCGGGTTGACCAACACACACAATGAAGTCGTAAGAGTTCGGCTATTATGTTTTCAATTTTAGTTGATGATAAATCAATCTTCACAAAAATTTAGCGAGTTGTTAGTGCCAAAATTTTCATAATGACTGCCCGAATTCTTATGACTAGTTGCACCTACTTTTAGCCAGTATGGGTATAAGTACGGACGGTAAAACAGCTACATGTGTTACTTGAGGACGGAGCCTTACATAGTGTCCTCTAAACAACCTACTCTGCTACGGAAATCCAAACCGTTTACCGGCTACCCGTAGATCATCACTGAGAAGTAGCTAATCGTTATAGGTAGAATCAGTAGTCAATATGAAAATCCGGGTTTGGGCTCTAGCCTTAAGTGTCGTCTCTCGCTCACTCAGAAAAAATAAAAACATCCAAGGTCGGGGTTGCTCTCCCGCAGAGATTCTTGATTTTATGGGTTATTTGAAGTCGGCTATATTTAGCGGTCCCAATTTTAATTAGGTGATCACTGAAGAATTAAATGAGCACAAATGCACGTCTACTGTCCAGTCCCAATTTCCTTTTAAATTTATGTGTCAAAACAAGAGAGGGGAGTTCGGGAAAAGCCGATGCACGCGAAAACAATATTGCATGCTCAGTTAGAAGACTTATAGTGAATCCTCGCAATCATCATGTGGGATGCAATACAGAACTGAAAAATTATTCTAAATAAATGCAAGCCGATGAAAAACCGCACCTAAGCAGAAAGTTCTATTAGCGGGAAAGAATTGAGTTAAATTTTGGCTAAATTGAACGATCTATGTGCGTCTCAGTTAATGTGAAGTGTGGCCTTAGATCCTACGAGCACAATCAAAAATATAAATGCTTTGAGAGCCGTATGTGTAGGTCTATCCTAATCGCCACTCAAGTCGGGCCCCACCCTCACTGGAGAGTGAAACAGGCCACGACACACCACATAAGAAAGTTCAGAGTCTTTTTACACATACGAGAGTCCAAACAGACACCGCTGTAAATGAGCAATTAATTTTAGATATAAAATTGTAGAATTTAAAACCCTAGACACTACACTCTCTCACGACTCGACTCGATCTTAAATTAATTGCGGCTCTTCAGATGTCGGTGAAGATGCTTCGGTTCTTGAAAAACCGCTCCACGTACGTCGGGTACCTCGCAAGAAAAATAAGAGAGAGATGTAAGAGAGTGACTAAAAATAAATGCTGAAAATAAAATAAAATAAATGCAGGAAAAAAATTGAATTTACAATGAGAAATTCGGGGGTCAGACTACCAGAATGCGGAAAACCGATCAAGAAACTTCAAAACAGAAAATTAAGTCGTTTGCCTCCCCGACAACAGCGCCATCTGACGAGTCTGAAATTCGCTTCGTTAAAAAGATGTTTGTTATTTGTGATCGTGCGTAAATTTGATGCGTCGTTTCGTGCGTTGTAGGAGGCAATCAGAATCGGTCAAGAAATAACCACAAAATAATTTAATCAATTTTTAATCGAGTGGTTTTATGTTTATTTTACTTAGGCAAGTCCCAAGGTCGAACACAAGGAGGCAATGGAACAACCTAGAATTATGTCTACCAAAATTCATGCGCAGTTTTTGAGGCGTTCTTTTTTGTAATTTTTAATGCAATAAAGGATGCAAAATGCAAATTCGGCATATTTAAGGGACTAAAATGTCAAATACATTCAAATGATGTCCGAAAAATGTAAAACTTGGCCATAGTGCAAAATATGATGAAATGAATGCACTGTATTTTTTTTGGAATTTTTGGATGCAATATGAATTTTTTATGAATTTTTAAATGCAAACATAGTGAATTTAAATATTTAATTATAATAAATATTAAACCTACTTGTTTTCAAGGGATAATATTATCTAAGATCTATTACTAGGTGAGGACCTCCAAAAAATCCTAAACCTTGAAAATGTGAGATCTAATACCTATTAAAAATTAAACACTAAAATATGCAAAATGATTTTTACAGCGCAAATTATGCATGCAAATGCAAATCTTTTTGGGCAGAATGTCAAACACAATTAATTCTACAATATGTTATTTTTCAGGAACTTTTAGAGCAACAGTTAATAGCAAATTTAAGAGTATAAAATGGGCAAAGTTTGTAATTTTCCACAAAATAACTAATCATTAATTAACCGATGACCACAAAATTATCCACAATGTGTCAAAATGTAGAGAATTAACTGAGAAACAATATGCCAATTTTTGATGAATAAAACGATGCAAAGAAAAGGTTCAAAACAGAAGGGGAATACATGGGTATTTTTACAAAATAATTAATTAAAGGGCTTTTTACCTACCAGACTCTATAAACTTTGCCAATTACCTACACGACCTTTGAAACAACCTAGTTCCCCCTCGACCCCGTAAACTTGCCAACTCTTACCCCATGAACCCTCCGAGTAATATGTTTTAAACCCGTAGGGGTTCTTGGGGTAATTCATAGGGTCGATGGGGTAATTACATTGTGCAAAAAGTCGTAGAGGCATTTTAAAACGTTTATAAGGTCTGTTGGGTAAAAAACCCATAATTAAAATTGAATATGAAAATGCAAAAGGGAACCTACGTGCAATTACCAATACTTGTGGGGGTCGAAGCTACAAAATTTCCAAGGGGCACGTGCGTGGAATGGCTAGACTTGGTGGTAATATGTATGACCTCCAGGGGTGTGCGTGTAATTTACCCATGATCACGTGCAAACCACGTGACCTGGGCTGATGTCACGCTGACGTCGTTCCCCCAGCCCCGAGACCCCCCGCACGTGCAGGGGGTCTCGAGGCTGGATCCTGGTGCTGCGACGGAGTGGTAGAGGCAGAGGGTGGCCTGGCCTTGGCAGTGTCGACGAGGGATGGTAGAGCCCTGGTGTTGCTGCTATAGCGACCGGTGGCGAGGAGCGTCAATGGCACAACCAAGGCGGAGGGTCGGAGCTACGTCGACTCTGGTTGCTATTGATAAAGGTGACTCCTAGCTTCGGTCAGGAGGTGACGAGGACGTTTTGGCTGGTGGAGAATGTCGGAGATCAAGGTGGTGCACCACCGCTTGCGGTGGCGTTGGAGGCGATAGTTGGCTCGACGGAGGAGAAGTCGAGGCGGAGTAGGTGAAGGAATTGGGGGTTGTTGAAGTCATGTCAGTGACACGATGAAGGTGAAGCGTAGTTGCACGATGGAAGTCGGAGTTGATGAAGTAGTTGGCTCAAAGGCGTTGAGAGAGGCCGGAGCTGGTCAGAAGCGGCAGAGAATCGTTGTGGGCTGCAGCGGCGTCGGGGAGGACGTCGGATCTCATTGGGAAGAAGGCGGAGCTCGGGCTGTCACCATCGAGCTCCGTGGCCAAGGGATGCAACCGGTGAATGGATGTTCTGGCGGAGGGGGTTCTTCTTAAATAGGAGAGGGGTCGAGCGGCCGGTGATGGAAGGTTTTGGGTTGAGGCGATGCGATTGGGGGATCATCGAGGATTTTAGGTGATTGGAGGCACGAGAAGTGCGATGATGGTTGGCCACGAGAGACGCGGAGACGGTTGGCGGTGAATGCAAGATACGCGGAGATGGTTAGGATCGCGGGGCGGCGCGCGATTCGCGGAGGAGATCGGCGAAATCACCGGTGAAAACTGTGGAGGTGGCGCCGATGGGGAAAGGGCCAGGAGGTTGAAGGCGATCTGTGGGCCATCCGATCGGCCGAGATCAGACGGTCCACACAAAGGCGCGTGGCGCTCAAGTGGGAGAGGGGCGCTGCACGTGCGCGTTGCGTGCTTGGGAGGCACGTGCCTTGCACGTGCGACCCTTTTATTTTAATTAATAATTTTTTTTATAAAATGATAAATAAAAAGAACAGAAATGGCTGACACGTGTCAGCACCAGAAAAAATCGAAAAATAATGAATTTGTAAAATGCAAAATAAATAGAAAATGACCTCGGATCGAAAAAGTTTCTTCATGAAAACTGCTCGTCTCGATGAGATCTACAACTTTTATAAAGACATCAAAATCAAAATCGATCAAATGCACAAAAGTGAGTTTTTTGGGTATCCCATAAACATAGAATACCTATATTTTTGGGTTTTGTATTTTTTTATCATTTTTTAAACCAGATAAAAATCTGGAAAAAATATGGAAAAAAAGATAAATAAAGACACATTAATCTATTTTTTTTACGATTTTTATTAATTAAGAAAATTTGTACATAAAATATCAGGTAAGAAACCGCTAAAATACACAATGTACAAAGTAGGCCCAAAACCCAACTTTCACATATGAGCTCTGAATCACTTGAACTTTGTCTTGTTTCGAAGATAATCGAATGTACATTAGTTCAAAAGTGAGTAAGATTAAAACAGACACTGGATGGGAAAGATATGGGCTTTTTAGTCCGAAAATCCTGAAACTAGAGTTTGGGTTTTTGGTCCATTTATTAGGGTTAGTTATTTTTTTTCGTATTTTTCATTTATTCTTGTGAGTGATATGTACACAATAGAGGTGGTTTTGGGTTATTCGGAGTTAGCATGAAGGAGTTAAAAAACAGGGATGTTAGGCTATTTACAGTTCAATTTTGGCTGAGATTTTTGGCTTCTTATTTTGTGCAGAAATTAGTGCTAAAATGCAATTCTTATTAAAACATGCATGAATGCTAATTATGCAGAATAGATACAGAAATGCTGATAATTTTGAGGGATATGAGCTTAATAAATGAGATTTAGAGTGATGAATCTGTGATTCATCAATAGGCAACAACAAGAGTGATGAACGAGACGAATATGAACAAAAGAAATCATTCACCCCCTATAAGGATAAATCACATCCTAAGTATAGAATATATACACACATAAAAGGGGTGAATAATAAAACGAGAGAAGAAAGAATGAAACGAGAGGATATATAAAAAGGTTATCAGCTCATGTATTCGACGCAGAAGATGGAATCACAAGATCATCGTCTAATACCACAGATACAAAATCAACGACAGACATGGATACCCTGATCTAGATATGGCTTCAGCAACTGTCCGTTCAAAAAAAATCGTTGTGTGTCAGATTACAACCTAGATATGACAATACTCCAATTATCATGCACAACACTCACGATGAACGTTCCTGACCATTTGCTTTTCAATTTTCCTAGAAATAGCTTCAACATAGAATCAGAAAACCAAACTTTCTGATCAGGAGAGAAGTCTTGCTTTGAATGTGTTTATCATTTCAGCGCTTGACTTTCTCCTTATACATGAGTGAGTTATCATATGCAAAGTATCAAAATTCCAATAATCTATTCAAATCCAACTTCTCATTCTTTCCTGCCTTCTCATAATATAGATTGCATACAAGGAGTGCCCATAAAGATTTGTGAATTAATTCCACTAGTAGGTGGTAAGATTTCCATACACCAATCTGTAGTGAGACATACCCAAAGGATACTTATACGTCCTCCGATAAGCCGGTAGAAGTGAATCAAGCATCTGGGACTAGTTCTTCCTATCTGAACATACAAGTTTTAGCAATATCATCTTGATCTCCCTATTTGAAATTTCTACCAAGTCTGTATTTTGAGGGTGGTAAGGAGACGTAACTCTGTGCTCAATTTCGTACTCCTTCGCAAGATTCTTTACTTTTCTATTAATGAAATGGCTTCCCCCATCTGAAATCAGTATTTTGGGAATCCCGAACTGCACAATAATGTGGTCCTTTATAAAGGAACACGTTGTACATCTATCTACGGCTCGGGTGGGGAAAGCCTCCACCCATCGACTGACATAATCCACGGTGA
This sequence comes from Ottelia alismoides, assembly GCA_037367405.1. NCBI lineage: Eukaryota > Viridiplantae > Streptophyta > Magnoliopsida > Alismatales > Hydrocharitaceae > Ottelia > Ottelia alismoides. The sequence goes on along the minus strand of JAZKJV010009256.1, from coordinate 1,067,214 downwards.
GCAGGATATACTGAAAATCCCTGACTAATAGGAAATGGGCCCATGAAGTCTATGCCCCAAGCATAAAAAACATCTGAAATCTGTATATATCTTAGGGGCATGGTATCACTGGAACCAACAATCCCTCCATTTTTCCAACAGTCGGTAAATCCTCAAATATACTCTATAGGATCCTTAAACAATGTGGGCCACTATAGGCCACTCGGTAAAACCTTAGCTACCGTGCATTTCCCTAAATGATGCCCACCAGATTCTAATTTGTAACAGTGCTCAAGTACACTAGTGTGTTCCTCTTGAGGAATGCACCTTCTCCATATACAATCTGTACCCTCGTGAAATAGGTATGGATCCTCCCACTGGTAATAATGAATCTCTGACAGAAAACTGTCTACCTTGTACTTCAACTAATCTTGTGGAACTTTCTTGGAGACATGATAGTTCACAATATCAACATAACATGGGAGTGAGTCCACAGACAAAATGGCCTCATCTGGAAGGGTTTCAGAAATAGGGATAATGTTATGCTCAGAGGTTTCTACATCTGTGGTACAAGAAAGGTGATTTGCCGCAACATTTTTAACTCCAATTTTTTATCGAATCTCTAAATCAAATTCCTGGAGAAGAAGGATCCATATGATAAGACGTGATTTGGCATCCTTCATTTCGTGCAAGTATCGTATGGCAGTGTGATCCGTGTATACAATAACGTGGGAACCGATGAGGTAAGATCTGAACTTCTATATCCCAAACACAACTGCTAACATACCTTCTCTGTAACTGCATAATTCCGTTGTGCTTCACCTAGAGTCTTGCTAGCAAAGTGTATAGCGAATGGTATCCCATCCCTTCTCTCTCCTAAAACAGCTCCAACTGTGAAATCTGAGGTGTTTGTCATAATCTAAAAAGGAAGAGACCAATCCGGTGGCTGTAAGATATGAGCACTAGTAACCATTTCTTTCATCTGACTGAATGCAAGGAGGACTTTATCATCGAGAACAAACTCACTCTCCTTACATAGAAGCTCAGTAAAAGGTCTAACGATCTTGCTGAAGTCCTTTAAGAATCATCTATAGAGTCCTACATGTCCCAGAAATTACCTCAACTGCTTCAAGTTCTATGGTGGCTCTAACTTGGAAATCACATCAATCATAGCCAAGTCAACATCCATACCATGTTTGCAGATGATATGGCCCAATACAATTCAATTAATCACCATAAAGTGACTCTTCTCCTATGAGAGCACTAGGTTTACCTCACGGAAACGTTGAAGATCTCGGTCTAAATGTGGAAGACATGTGTCAAACCTATCCCCATAGACTGAGAAATCGTCCATGAAGACCTCAAGTAAACTACCCAAAATGTTGGCAAAAACGGACAACATATACCTTTAATGTAGCGGGGGTGTTACACAATCCAAAGGGCATCTGTCTAAACACGAAGGTGCCAAATGGACAAGTTAAAGTAGTTTTCTCCTGATCCTCAGGAGCGATAGCAACTTGGTTGTATCCTGAGTACCAATCCAAGAAGCAAAAGAACTCTTTCCCTGCCAACCTATCAATAATTTGATCAATAAAGGGCAACAGAAAGTGATCATTCTTGGTAGCTGAGTTCAGGCATCGGTAATCTACACATACATGCCATGAAGTAGGTACTCGAGTCGGAATCTCCTCACCATGGTCATTCTTTACCATCGTAATCGCGGATTTCTTCAGGACCACATGTAAAGGGCTGACCCACTTGGAATCCGAAATGGGATATATAAAGCCATCATCACACCATTTTCTGATCTCCTTCTTGAAAACCTCCCTTAGATTTGGATTTAATCGACATGGTTTACAGTCATCCTCTAAGTAGATATGTTGCGAGCACAAAGCAAGATTAATCCCACGGATATCCGAGATATTCCATCCTATGTCCATGCGGTTTCTCTCAAGAACCTCTAGACAGCACTGCACAGGTCGATACGCACAGCGCCTAGTATCCATCGTTTACGGCTAGGACTACTGGGGTATCTTTGTTCAGCGCTCAACTGCGAGCTATGGATGACCGGAAACATTTGGGGAGGGGGGCGCAAGGAAGGAATACTTCAACGTTGATGATACAACCTTGAGCTCAGGTGGGGTCTGAATCGGCTCTACAATAACCTCTGCTACTATACTTGTAAACGGCATATGATCTTTACTGTATGGACTGTCCACCTTAGCCACTAACGACTCAATAAGTAAAACATCTGATAGATCTGCAATGAATGATCTCTTCTCAGAAAGGAGGGGCTGATCAGGGTGTTCAACATTCTTATCAATAAACGACTCAGATATCTTAGCAATAATCTCAGAAAGATGCCTCTCATATGTGCATAAATCAGGAAATTTAATGAATCACTCAGATATTTGTACCTCAGAACTCTCAAAAGGAGGCATATCATCAATAATCTCAGAAACGGTGTGCTGGAATAGGTGTCTTGGTGGTAGTCAGGTCGTCGATCCGTTGAGTTAGTTCATTCATGTTCTTCATGAGCAATGCAAGTTGGTCCAGTGCTGGGTTGACTGAAGGGGCATCAGGTTGCTCATTGACTGGTTGTCATAAGACTAATATTATGGAGGTTGTTGGTAACCATACGGACTCTGATAATGAGGAGGAGGAGGATACTATCAATGATATGCATTCCGCTGCTGGTTAGGATGAGGAAAATACATAAACTATTATTGTGGCTGGCCTTGTCTCCAGTTTTGAAACTGTGGCAGAGACTGATAGTTAGGCTAGATTTGTTGGTGATGGTATTGTTGTTGTCTGCCTCCCTGAAACTGGTGGGCACGTCTCTGACCCTGCTGTGAACCCAACTGGCCTTGCCATGACGGGAGGGGCTAGTTTCTCTCACGGTCGAACCAGATGTCGTTCACATCCTGAAGGACAGGTGGAGGCGGAGACTGTTGTTCAGGAATGTAGGCTACTTCCTGTTGGTAAGGAACTATCTGATGTGAATGCTGTTGAACCTGATCAGGTGTCTGCACGTAGTAGACATGCTGAATTGTGGATGGTCCTCCGCTACTTTGATGGGTGGAAGAAGTCTGCTCCCTAGTAGAGGTATCGGTTGCTGCACTCACACTGTGAACTGCATTCATCTTACTCACAAGAAGCTCCAGGTGCTTTATTATCTCATCCAGCTTATCCAGGTTCTTCGTGCTCTGCTCGATCACTTGAAGCTTCTCACGCTCTTTGGATTGTTTCTCAATAATGTCCACTTTGGATAGGTGGTTTCCAATGATGTTCAGGTCAGCGCTGTTCACCTTATCCTCTTCATGTGATGCCACCATATTGACAACCTTGTGGGGTACTGCAGGGGAGGTGACGGGGTGCTTTTAAAAAGCACGTGAAGAAGAAAGAGTTGCTAAACTCTCTGCTATCTCCTTAAAAATTTGATAAAGGACATCCTCGTCTTTGTTGAAGTGGCTCCCCCCACAAGCGACATCTAATAGCTTCTGATTCTCTATGCTTAAACCACCAAAGAAATATTGTACAAGGCTGGTCTTTGGAAAATCATGATGGGGGCAATTCTCTGTAAGATCTTTGAATCTTTCCCACACCTCGTGAATAGGCTCTTGGAGCATCTCGGAGAAACTAGCAATTAAGAATCACATTTGGTTGAGTCATATGAGCGGATAATATTTGTTCAGAAATGCGGACCTCAACTCTTCCCAAGTAGTGACAACCTTCCCTAAGTGATTCAACCAATATAAAGCTTTGTCAATCAGACTGAATGGGAAGGCGGTCATCTGCACTACCTCTAATGGGACATTTGGGTAGTGTACTCTTCCACAAATATGATCAAATGGATGGAGGTGTACATATGGTTTTTCATTAATATTTTCAAGGAATATTGGGAGAAGAGGTAAAATAGTGGGCTTAGGCTCGAAATGCCCATGAATTGTAGGGATTTGTATCCAAGAATTTGTCTGTCCTGCCCTAGGATTATAAGCATCCTTTAATGTAGGCTTAGCCCCAGTAACTATGTTAGGATCTTCTCCCCCATTCCCACCTCCAAGGTTGTTTCTATCCTTCTCTCTCATATCTTCTTTTTCCTGTCTCAGCTCAAGAATCATGCCTCTCAATGCAGTTTGAAAATTAGCCTGCTTAGTTATCTGTCATTGAATTGACTGGATGAAGGCTAACAGGGTGTTGTTGATCTCGTTCTGCTCTGACATGGTTCCCTTTCCCTTTGGTGGCATCAAGTTTACGGTGTCTGACTCTGAAAATGTGCATGACACTTGATTAGTTCTCAGAAATGATGGAGTCTCAGATACTAATTCAAGATAAAAGCCAATCTCAAATAGTGGATTGATGGATGTTGTGAAGGGTGAAGTGGAGAAAGATGAATATTCGGGAAGTGAGTCTCTCCGAATAGAAGGTGAACGGTTCGGAGTGTAGAATGAGTTCGTAATGTCCGAATGAGAAAGACTCCGGTCCAACATTATCAAAATCAAAAGGCAGGATGCAAGAGCATGAAGGTCAATGCAAGAGTGAAAGTGAGTGAAGGTGAAAATTGCGTGGAAGGATCTCTATCACTAGAAATCAAACACCATACAAACCCCAACTTCACCAACTCAACGCAATGTGAAGACCATGAAGGTTCGGTCAATTATCTTGTCAATTTTTAGAGTTTGGTGAGAATACAACCTATCAGAGCGGTTGAAGCGAGCTGTCAGGAACCCGATGGTCACATGAGACTGTCCCAATCTGACAATTAGTTTTTCCTAGGTAGTATGGGTGCGGACCATTTACCGACTACCTGATCTTCCCACTTTGCTAAGGAAATCCCAGACCGATTACTGGCTACCCATTGAAGTCCTCACTGGAGAACAACTAATCATAAGATAGTAGTCTGAAGAGTGTTTTGGCGTGGTTCTATCCTAGTGTGTGGGTTGCTCTCTCGTTGCATATAAATCAAACAAGGTAGGGGTTACTCTCCTCAAAAGAATGATTTTTCCTTACGTTTATTTTAGGGCCAAGTTTTCTTTAGCAGTCCTGAATTTTAGGCAATTTTCACTTGGTTTGAATAGTTTCAATGAATCGCCTACAAGAGTGTCCACTTTCCTTTTTAACTTATGTGAGTGAAAACAAGGAAGGAGATTAGAAATGCCAATGCGCGATTAAACACAATGATGCATGCAGGGGTTAGAGATGTGTACCTTATCGCCATCACTCTACATGCATAGTGATTCACGGAGAATTAAAATACAGAAAAATAAACTATCCTATATGCAAATGCAAGTGAATCGTCCTAACAATGGCTCCTATTAACGTGCAAGGACATGTTAAATTTGACTAAGTCCAATAACGCTCTATTCTATAAGTACAGAAATTCTTGTTTAGGGTGTTTGGACCTAATTATTTACCTGGCTTAAGAAAATTAATTAAATAAATCAATAGGTAGCTCACGAAATTTGCGTGAAATAAAGAAAAATAAGCTGATGATAACAAAACCGGTGAGGTCCCCTAAGTGCACCAGCACTTGGCGAAACATACCCCACAACAAATGAATGTTCATTAACAAGGGTTCGAATGCTAGTAATAAATAAAAAAGTCTATTTTTTGCTGGGTCTTCTTCAATTCTTCTTCTCCTCCTCTCACGCTATCCTACGGCTCGGTGAAGAATCATGTTGCCTCTGCTTCTCTTGGTGCTTCAGATCTCCTAGGATCACCTCTTTCGCTCAACAGGCCCTCGTAAGAAAAAGGAAAAAGAGAATGTCTAAGAAACACAATTATCAAATATGAGCAAGAAAAATGAAATAAAGACAGTAAATATGAACAATGGAATAAATGTGGAAAAATATAAACAAATATGTAAGACAAAGAATATCAGGTCAAAAGAGAAACCTAACTACCCTCGCCGTGCCTCCCCGGCAACGACGCCATTTTGTTGAGCAGGATTTTTGAGGTTTTGAATTATTGAGGAAAGTAAATGCACAGTGGTCGTTGCTACCCAAATATTCCGCAACATAAAAACATTTTTTAAGCCAATAATTAATTACAAGAAAAATGATGTGAGAGAAATTTTTGCAACTTATTTATCTCTATAGCTAATAGGATCGAACTCAGGGAGGTTACAATTCCCGAGGGTTATTCAAATAATCAAAAATAAATTAAAAGAAAAAAGGAACATCAAATGCAAACTACCTTAGTTTTTGTGAAGCTTTTACCTTTTTATTTTTTTATTTTTTTTTATTTTTTTATCTTTTTATATTTTGATTTTTAATTTTTTAATAATTTTGATTTTTGCAATTTTTTTTCAAAAAATATGATTTTCAAAACAATTTCATGCTCAAAAGAAATACATTTTTTGGATTCTTCAAATATAATAAAAATGCTAAAAAATGTTCAGATAAAATCTTTTTGTGTTTTATGATTTTTTTTGCTGTTTTGTAATTTTTTAGAACAAAAATAAGGGAAAATGCAAACTGTGAGAAAACAAGACTATTTTACAATTTAAAAATATTAAATGAAAAAATGTGAAAACTATTTTTCTAGAAAGCAAGAGGAAATTATCTACAAATAGGAACTCGAATTATTTTTTTATTTATCTACAATTTTATAAGAATTTTTTTAACATTTTTAGTATTTTGTAATTAATTAGCTTTTATAAATAATTAACGTGCAAAATTTGTATAGAAATTAAAACACACAAAAAAAAAGTTAATCTATTTTTTGGCATTATTTTAATAATATTCGATTTTTTAGGGTTTTTTCAAAGTTCAAACATGGAAAAATGACACGTTTTTAATTTTTTAATAATAACAAATGAAAATAAAATGCAATGAAATTTTTATACAATGAAAATGCACACAACATGCATCTAACTTGATTTTTTGGGAATTTATTGACGAACAAAAATATTTTTTCAATGAAAAGATCATGCAAAATCAAGTCTAGAAATGAAGGACTGAATTGTAAATGCTCAAACTTTTTGCATCAAAATATAATAATATATAAATAAGAGGACAAAAAGTGCAAATTAACCATAAAACATGTGCAAATCACGTAATTGAGCTCTGGAAGGGACATCTTTGCAATTCGCTGGACTTCTGGGGAACTTTATGCAATTTGCTAATTTTTTTATTAAAAATCCCCTAGGGTTTTCTTTTCCTTCGTTTGTTCTCAACCAAAGCCAAAAAGGCAGGGGCGCTGCCGTACGCTTCTTCTCCACGCAATGTACGTGCGAACGAGCGGTGGCTCTCGCGAAGGGAGGTCAGCTACGGTGCTCCTGCAGAGGAATGGTAGTGACAGGCGCTGGGGATGCGGCGTGCAACGGTGCTGGACGGTCGGAGGTACGTACGTTCGGCTAAGGACAACGTCTTGGCGGTGATGTCGTCGACGGTTCATGACACCAGAAGATGGCAGGGCAGGAGATGAGAGAGGCAGTCTCGGTGGGTGGCTCGCGGAAGCAGTGACAGGAAGATATTCTAGGCTATTGCGGAGGAGATCAGCGTTGCTGGTGGACGCATGCCCAGTACGATGGATCTAGAGTGGGTGGTGGCGGGCTGCCATCGGTGGAAGGCGACATTGGCGTGGGCTGCTGATGCTCGCGCGGGTTGCTGCCGGAGGCACGCGCTCGCAGGCGATCGACGGTGGTGGATCGGGCGGCTGACCGGTGTTCCAAGTGGCTATGGCGGTCGGGTTACAAAGGCAGGGGAGGCACGAACGCTGCTACCCAATTTTTTTTAATTTTTTTATTTGTCGAAAACATGTAAAATAAAAAAACTGTATATATATATATATATTTTTCCTGCAAAAAAAATGTTAAAGAAAAAAATATATATGATTTTTAAATTTTTTGAATTTCTTTTTGAAATAGGAGAGGACTCAAGCATGATGCATTATCTCTGTTTATTTAAATAAATAATAAAAAATTGAAAAAGATGTGAACGATGATATGGCGAAATGGAAGAATCGAATCCGAGTCTCCGACCACCGTGCGTGGCTGGAGTTGAGAGATCGTGGGGGATAGAACGTGACGTGGCGAGATTGAGAAAATGAGATAAGAAATCGGTATCGAAGGTTGATCGAATCATGATGGGAATTCTAAGATCTATAAAAAATGGAAACGGAATAAAAAAATGCGAAAAGTTAAACTAAGATTAACCTAGATTGAAGACAATAGAAGAAAAATATGGATCTCACCGTGGGAGCGGATAAGACTGTGTTCGCCTCAACGAAGGTTGACTCACTATCACTGGACGGCTCGGAGGCTAGGCACCCTTCTGGGACAAGGTATCTCTCGGAAAATAGGCTCATCTCACCAAAGATTGATCAAGTGAGAATGAGGGAGGATGAGCCAATTAAACAAAGAACTAATTGAATTTGAATTTAAAAATGGAATGGATGTAAAGAGATAATTTTATTTACCTAATTAATATTTTTTTGTATTTTCGTCACTTTAATAAAATGAATAGTAAATGTTAATTTTTTATTTTTTGTGAGGATTATTAATGGGAATTGATTATATACAAATACTATACACATATGGTACATTTTATACAGAGTAAAATAAGGAAATTAAATTTTTTATGTTTAATTTTTTTTATTTTTTTTATTTTTTTATTTTTTTATTTTTCAATAATTGGAAAAAATATTTACAAATATAATATCTATAAATAAATGGTAAACTTGCACAAACCACCTAATAAAACCGACATTTCAATCGTAACTCAAAAATTATGAATCACAGCCATTTTAAAGATAATTTAATTCCGAATACAATGGAAGTGAGTTTGGTTCAATTTAAGTTCATATGGAGCCAGAATCAGTCTTTCAATTATCGCTTTATGTCTTATTCTTGATGTGGTTACTTTTATTCTGTACATGATTTTATTTTGCATTTATTTTTATTATTTAGGAAACATTTTAATTTTGAAAAATATTTATTTTGAGGTCAGTATATCTACAAAGAAAATAGTGCAAGTATACAAATATACACAACATATTTTTTAGATTTTTTTGATTAAGGACCCTATCTCCCCCTACTTTATTCCTGGTCGATCAAGTTAAGTTTTGACCTTATCTCGGGTCATCATGTATCTATTACATATATAAAGTCTTCTTATTTATTTTCTTTTCTTTATTTTTCCTTTCTTTCTTTATATTATTTTCTTTAGGTTAAAATAGTAAAAAATGTACAATATTTACACATATGCATGTTAGTAATAATATGGAGTTAGTATTATATACAGGTGTTTTATATGAGATTTTAAGCTAAAATAAATGAATTAAGATGACGAAATGCAGATTCATCAGTTACCTTGATGATCCAATTGAGTTATTGGTTGATGGGAAGTTTGAGCCGATTTTTTAGGATTAGTCTGAGTTTTTGGAGGTACCTTCTAATATTCATTTGACACATCATTCTGAGACTACTAATGACATGCCTCCTTCTGAGAGTTTTGAGATAAAGATAGCTGAGTTAGTTGTTGAATTTCCTGAGTTGTGCACAGGTGAGAGACATCTTTCTGAGATTACCACTGAGATATCTTAGCTGCTAGAAAATTCTGAACATCTTGATGAGCCCCTCCTTTTCAAGAAGAGATCATTCGTTGCAGATCTATCATAGATTTTAGTTGATGAGCCGTTAGTGTCTAAGGTGGGTAGTTCACATAGTACAGATAACATATTGTCTACCAGTGCAATAGCAGAGATTATTGTAGAGCCAATTCAGACCCCATATGAGCTCAAGGCTTTACCTTTAATATTGAAATATGCCTTCCTTGTGGTTCCCCCTAGATGTTTCCAATCATCCTAAGCTCACACTTGAGCGCTTGACAAGAGCCACGCATGCTAGAGGTTCTTGAGAGAAACTGCAAGGCCATATGACAGAATAGTTTGGATCTCCATGGAATTAATTGATATTTGTGCTCACATCATATCTATCTGGAGGATAATTGTAAACTCTTCTGCGAATGTCAACGTCATCTAAATCTAAATCTAAGGGTGGTTTTCATGAAGGTGATCAGAAAATGGTGTGATGTTGGCTATATATATATATATATATATCCCATTTAGGATTCCAAGTGGGTCAGCCCTTTACATGTGGTCCCATAGAAATCCATGATTACTATTGTAAATAATGACTGTGGTGAGGAGATTCCGACCTAGGTACCTACTTCTTGGCGTGTCTGTGTAGATTACCGGCGCCAGAACTCAGCTACCAAGAAGGATCACTTTCTGTTGCCATTTATTGATCAAATTATTGAGAGGTTGGCAGGGAAAGAGTTCTTTTGTTTCTTGGATGTGTACTCGGGATATAACCAGATTTCTATTGCTCCCAAGTATTAGAAGAAAACTACATTCAATTATCCGTTTGGCACCTACGCCTTTAGATGGGTGCCCTTTGGATTGTGTAACGCCCCTCGCTACGTTCCAAAGGTATGTATTGGCCGCTTTTGCCGACATGGTTGGAAGTTTCCTTGAGGTCTTCATGGACGATTTCTTGGTCTACGAGGATTGTTTTAACACATGTCTGTCTCATTTAGATCATGTTCTTCAACGGTTCTATGAGGTAAACCTAGTGCTCTCGGGGTAGAAGAGTCTCTTTATGGTGAAGAATGTATTATATTGGGTCATGTCATCTCCAAACATGGTATGGAGGTTGACCCAGCTAAGATCGGTGTGATATCCAAGCTTGAGCCACCACATAACACGAAGAATTTGAGGTCATTTTTGGGATACCAAGGATTCTATAAGCGATTCATGAATGACTTCAGCAAGATTGCCAGAACTTTGAATGAGCTTCTATGCAAGGAGAGTGAGTTTGTGGTTGATGAAAAGTCCTCTTTGCATTCAATCAAATGAAAGATATGGTTACTAGGGCTCCTGTCCTACAACCACCTGATTGGTCTCTTCCATTCGAGATCATGACAAACACCTCAGATTTTGTAGTTGGAGCTATTTTATGACAAAGAAGGGATGGGATACCATTTTCTATACTCCATGCTAGCAAGACTCTAGATGAAGCACATCGAAACTATACAGTTATAGAGAAGAAGATGTTAGCAGTTTTGTTTGGGCTACAAAAGTTCAGATCTTACCTCCTCGGTTCCCATGTTATTGTGTACACTAATCACACTGCCATACGATACTTATAGGCAATGAAGGATTCCAAACCACACCTTATCAGATGGATCATTCTTCTCCAATAGTTTGATTTAGAGATTCGAGATACACCTTGAGTGAAAAATGTTGTGGCAGATCACCTTTCCCGTATTACTGATGCAAATACCACTGAGCAGAACATGATACTTATTTCTAAAACCAATCTAGATGAGGCCATTTTGTCTATCGACTCACTCTCATGGTATCATGATATTGTGAACTATCTTGTCTCCAAGGAAGTTCCACAAGATTGACCAAAGTTCAAGGTAGGTAGATTCCTGTCAGAGATCATTATTACCAATGGGAGGATTCGTACCTATTTTGTAAGGGTGTAGATTGTATCTGGAGAAGGTGCATTCCTCTCAGGAGGAACACACCAGTGTACTTGAGCACTATCGCAAACTAGAATCTGGTGGGCATCATTCGGGGAAGCGCACTGCAACAAAGGTTTTACAGAGTGGCCTATGGTGGCCAACATTGTTTAAGGATGCTACAGAGTATGTTAGAGGTTGTACTGACTATCAGAAGATGGGAGGAACCATTGGTTCCAAAGATACCAAGACCCTAAGATACATTCATATTTCTAATGTTTTTGATTCTAGGAGGATAGACTTCATGGGCCCATTTCCTGTAAGTAAGGGATTTCATTACATCCTGCATACCGTGGTTTATGTTCATCGATGGGTGTAGTCTATCCCCACTCAAGCAGTTTATAGGCATGCAATATGTTCCTTTCTCAAAGAACACATTATTGCACGGTTCAAGATTCCCAAAATACGGATTTCAAATGAGGGGATCCATTTCATTAATAGAGAAGTAAAGAAGCTTGTGAAGGATTACATCATTGAGCACAGAGTAGCTTCTCCTTACCGCACACAGACTAATGGCTTGGTAGAAATTTCAAATAGGGAGATCAAGACGATATTGCAAAAAATTATACATCCGGATAGGAAGAATTGATCCCATATGCTTGCTTCAATTTTATGGGCTTATCGAACGACGTACACGTCTCCTTTGTATATGTCTCCCTAAAAATTGGTGTATGGAAAGCCTTGCCACTTGCTAGTGGAACTAATTCACAAATCTTTATGGATACTCTATGCATGTAATCTTGATTATGAGAAGGCATGAAAAAACAGGAAGTTGGATTTGAATAGATTACTGGAATTTCGAGACTTTGCATATGATAACTCACTCATGTATAAGGAGAAAGTCAAGCGATGGCATGGTAATCACATTCGAAGGAAGACTTTCTCCCTTGATTAGGAAGTTTGGTTATTTGATGTTAAGTTGAAGATGTTTCCAGGAAAACTTAAAAAATGGTCAGGACCATTCAATACGAGAGTTGTACGTGACAATGGCAGTATTTTCATATCTGGGTTGTCATCTGACGCACAACAATTTGTTGTAAATGGACAACTGCTGAAGCCATATCTTGATCATGATACATTCCTGTCTGTAGTTGATTCCATATCTGTGGTATCATACGATGATCCTTTGATTCCATCTTATGCGTCTGATACATGAGCTGCCTACCTCTTGTATATCCTTTCATTTCATTATTTCTTTTTCCGTTTTATCTTTAACCTCTTTCCGTGTGCATATGCTATACTTCGGATGTGCTTTTTCTTAAGTATGGGGGGTGTGAATGATTTGTGTTGTTCATATTCATCATGTTTCATCACTCCTATTGTTGCTTATACTTAGGGATACTCTACCCTAAGTATGGGGGGGGGTGATGTTGTTCATATCATCTCTTTTGAGGTTTTAGTTTTCTATTCTTGATCTCTCGCTTGTCCCCTGATTTGTTGATATTCTATAGTTAGGGCTATTTTACCCTAAGTATAGGGGACAAGTCGAGCTGTTGAGTCTGTCAAATCTTTTCCTCGGTTTTCCCTTTTGTACAATCTTCTATACTTAGTATTAACTAATGCTAAGTATAGGGTAGATCATCGAATTCTATTCATTCTTTGAGTCGTTGTTGTATAGATTCTTTTTCACTTAGCATGAGTTATGTCTTCCTTTTTAAGCTCTTTTATCACTATGAGGACATGGTTCGAGCTAAGTATGGGGGAGTGTCGCTCATATTGTATATATATACTTTAGCCATAACTCGTACTTTTATTAATTAAAATGGCTATAAAAATGTGATTATTTTCTATATATTATTGGGATATATATATACACATAAGATACACATGTGTATAAACTTTGGTCACCTTCCATCATGTAAATAAATTTATAAAAACTTATGCCCTCTTGAAAAAATATTACTTAATCCTTGTATATACTTTACTAACATTTTTTCTCTTAAAAATGCTTTGTATACATTTCTTGCATTTGCATTTACATTTTTCAGAATAGTACTGACATTTAAATTGAGTCAGGAATAAAATTGAAGAATGGAGCTTAGTTGAACCTTAATCCACTTAATTTCTGAGGAACCTTATAAGAAATGGAATTAAGACTTTTCTGGCCCTAAAGAATAAATTCTTTGAGTCCATAAGACTATGTTCGTATGCCATTTTGATTAGTCTAAGTAGAATATTTAACAACACACATATGATTCTTTTAGAACATGGCTTTAATTGGACGTAGCACTCTACATGTAGCTCTTCATGGAAGAGGTGATGAGGAGGCAAATTCTTTTGTCTTGGGGTAGCACACATGTATGTAACAACTAGTGGGAATATCCGTCTTCCTCTAGGGAGGGTAGTGCATCGCAACCTGATCTAGTAGCATTCAGGTCTATAGACAGGATGCTGTGGGCTTGCAATAATGCTTCGAAAGAGGGATAGTTTACTAGCTTAAGAGGAAAAACTCCTTATGTACATGCTACACATTGTATATATTAAAAAAATGCAGAATCTCCAAAAGTGGGCATGACTGATGGAAATATAAAATGCATGCTGGAGTGCATATACAAGTATAGAAAAAAAAGAGCTTCAAAGTAAAATTCTTGTATGCTTGCAGCTAGATGACTTGGCTACACTGGTTATGCATCTAAGGATAGGTAGCTACACTGATAATCATCCATTCTTTTCTCTATCTCCTCTTCTGGAGCTAGTTGTACTTGAACTTAGAAGGGAATATCCCCGCTCCTCAAGGAAAGAGTTGCTAGACTGGGGGACTGTAGTTACCTTGTTGAGAGAGAGTGTTTTTTTTTCTACTTTTGATATGGGGAGCTATATTTCACATACACCGTACAAGTAAAGATTCATAGTCATAAGAATTTGTGTTTGTAGACATGTTATGACCTGACTATTAAGTCGAGCTAAATAAGAGTCTTGTGGAACTTGAAGGCTGTTAGGTTTTAAATCTATTTCCCACTAAGGTTTCGCCACACTAATAATCCAAAGGTCTGATAAAGCTCCATACTAAAACTTTATGCAATTAAGATTAATACTAAATATTTTCCTAATTTCTTTATTTATCCTTTTGTTTTCTTCTATTCCCTTATTCTTTCAAATAAGTGTTTGCTAAGGGAATAGAAAAGGTAAAGCATAAGGGGATGATGAATCTGCATTTCATCATCTTTATTCATTTATTTTAGCTTAAAATCACTTAAAAAATACTTGTATATATATTAATAAATATATATTTTTACTAACCAACATCTTGGTGTAAATATTATATATTAATCACTTCTTAACCTAAAATAAATAAATAAATAAAGGAAAAATAAAGAAAATAGAATACTATATATATGCAAAAGATACTGGCTAAATCAAACCTCGAGAGAAGGTCAATACTTGACTTGATCGACAAGAAATAAAGTAGTGGGAGATAAGGCAAAAAATCACACGAATATACTTGATACTTGTATATATTTCACTTGTATAATATTTTCTATAATACAAATTCTTTAATTATTTTATCACGTAACCATTTGTAAATAATCATGATAAAAGTCTCTTGTAAATAATAAAAAATAAATCTATGTATATAGTGTACATAATCACACTCTCTAGAAGCCACACAAGTACAAACTTTGCAGACCAATATCATCTCCACCTGAACTTCAAATTCATCAAACTCACTTTCATTGTACTCCAAATTAAATTATCATTAAAATGGAGGTCATTTCATAAAATTCTGAGTCAAGTTGTGAAATGTGACAAATTAGGGTATTATTGTACATTGTAAATGTATATATTGTGTGAATTATTTAATTAATTATTTTCCTCTACATAATTGTGAATATTTTATTTTTTCATTACTTTTAAATATTATATTTAACCTGTATAAAATACAAATAAAAACTACAAAATAAAAAATCAACAAAAATAGAAATCATGTATTTATTGTATATGTATCACATGTATATATTGTACCTATATATATTTAATTAACCTAATATATTAACTCAAAAAAATTGAATAAAAATGTCATTACAATCCTTGTAAATTGTTTTTAAATAAAGAAAATACTAAATTGTGTATATATTTACACAATTAATTAATTAAAAATCATAATACTCTGTATATAGGTAACCGTTGTAATTATATTATTTGTTACCATGTATTTATGTTAACCCTTGTAATTATATTATTTAATTAATTAAAAATCACCAAAATTTACGATTTCCACTACCACCACCACCCCATGGGCTAGGGTCGAGAGGTTGGGAGGAGGAGTAGGAGGCGAGGAAGGAGTGCTAGCGAAGCACAGCCGGGAGAACGACGAGGACGAATGTATGATCCTCTCTTAATTTGCTTCGTGAGCTAGGTTTTTCGATTCATGTTCAGTTTTCTTGTTGTTTTCCTTTCGGTGATTTTATAAGGGGAAACTCTGTCGAAATTAAATATGTCCCGATATAAGGGGAAACTCTGCCAGAATTTTCCTAGAAATATCACTCCATATAAGGGGAAACTTTGCCGAAATTTTTCTAGAAATATCATCTCATATAAGGGTAAGCTCTGCCGAAATTTAAAGAGAAAACATGTTCTTTGCGTTCTTCGTGTGTTCTTCGCGTTTTTCGTGTTGTTCGTTCGTTCTCCGCGTTCTTGGCACGTTGTTAGTGTTTTTAATATGAAAATGAAATTCGATCATTTCAGAAGCTATAAATCTCTTGTTGAAAAAGAATCACGATAAAGCACTGTATACGAGACAGAGCTCGATTAGGAACCAAATCCTTCCTTTTGCTGTTGGGTTTTCATATGTGATCGTTGAGATTTCTGTATTTATGCTTCTTGCTACGAAGAACCTTAATTTGGCAATTTTTGAGAAAGTATGAAAAATTGCTTTGTGTTTTCAATTAAAATAAGCATCGAATGGATGTAGTGGTTTAGAAAGTTAGGGTTTGGAAGTTAAAAAAAGTATAAATTGAGTATATAAATCTATGAATTAATATATATGTAAGTGTATACTCACTAATTATGGTTATGCTAATCTAAGGCTTAGTGGAGGAATTACATCATTAGAATTGATGTGTTTTGAATTTGAATTTTAAAAGGATCATGTGTAACATTAAGGATGACTGGGAGTAGACCTACAGGTCGAGCATGCAACCTGTAGGTTTGTTGGAAGAAACCAGTATTGGCATTTCCCTACCTAAGTGGTACACGGTTGCCCTGTTATGATAAGTGTGAATGAAATGAATGATTTACAACGCGTGGTACCGGGAGCCAATATCTTCGGGTTGAATGACGGAAGATGTGGTCGTGCCATGTAGAGACACAATTGGTTGGATAGCGACTGGGTCACGACAACATGTATTTAAAGTCGTTACGTTATAGGATTAAATATTAGCATGGGGTTTAAGCAACCAAGTCCTCGAGGAC
Organism: Ottelia alismoides; assembly: GCA_037367405.1. Lineage (NCBI taxonomy): Eukaryota > Viridiplantae > Streptophyta > Magnoliopsida > Alismatales > Hydrocharitaceae > Ottelia > Ottelia alismoides. The sequence goes on along the minus strand of JAZKJV010009256.1, from coordinate 1,050,292 downwards.
GGTGTGTTTCTTTGTTTTCCAGGCAGAGGGCTTGAGATCCTTGATAATAAAAGAAAAGAAAATTGTCAAGGTAGTATTGGAGGATTGGTTGACGCAACAAGCGGAGCATAAGCTTACCAAGATAAATGCAATCTCTAATCCAGAAGTGTCTACAGCTTCGGAGTCTATATAGTGGTGAGGAAATTCCCTGGACTAATTCGTGACATGGAGTAGAAAGAAATAGGACTTAAATTAATGACAAGAAATGAAGCATTTTGTGATAACAAGTTTTGAAAAATTACACAATTTTTTGCTTTTCTCTTCTTCGTTACTTAGCATTCGCTAATTTTATCTTATAATTTATGGAAAAGCTAACAAGTTTTGGTGAGCCATCACAAGGACTTTAGTAATCCAGCCAGCTTACATAGTAGACATCAAGCCAGCCACAATATCTTTTCTTTGTAAGGTAGTCAGTAATTTTTCTATGTATTTCCTTCTAGCTGATGTACATGTAAAGGCTATAGTGAGAAAATGTACCATGTGAACTTTATTTTGTGAATGGAAAAGTGTCGCAATACTTCCTTCTGAGTAATTTTAATTGCAGTCCGTTTCTGAATGTTAGTTGTGATTGCTGCGTAATTGACGAGCCGGAAAATCAGCCCTTTAAGAGAGTGTTTTTAGCACTCGAAATCATCATCGTAGTCGAGCCGATTCTGGTCGTCAAAAGATCACCTCATTTACAGATATGTGATAATAAAGCAAAATAAGATGATCGTTATTTTTATTTTACTTGGCAAGAAACCAAGGTCGAACTCAGGGACACGCGCTTCTCTTGTATTAATCAGATTTCAGTTTGTTTAATTAAGTGTTGAATTAAGTCATATAGGTCGAAATCATGAAGAGATAACACAAAGCAATGCATTACAATAAAATAAACATGCATTTTTTTATACATTTTTATCATGCAAATAAAGGAGATGAAATGCAATGGAAGTGTAATGGAAATATGCCCTAGGTTAATAATGATGAGCAAAATCCACTGTGAGTCAATTTCAGATTTGCTTAAAATGTCAAGCTTGATCGATAATGTTAACAAGGCATAAGTTACTAATAATGAACACATGGCAAATACAATAATACATAAAACTCAAGTGTCCAAAATGCAAAACTTCATATGCCATTAAGAAGTACATCAAACAAGCTTTCAAATGAGACTGAAATCAACTGAAACGGAAACATGATGCTCAAGATATGCATAAAGGAACGCAAGGGCATAAATGAAATAAAAACATGAAAAATATTTACAAACCAGTCCCTGGGAAGGACTCAAATGCAATAAAAATAAGTGTGGAGGACTTCCCTGTAAATAAACCATACGCGCGGGGGCATATTTGCAATTATTGAAACCCGCAAGGGTATAAGTGCAAATAGCCCCAGGCGCGCAGGTGCTGCACGTGCTCAGGACCTGTTTGCAAATTGTGGAAGGTGCGAGGGCGACTCTGCAAATATCCCAGAAAGCACGTGCCTTGCACGCGCCATCCAGGCTCGGAGTGCGGCTCGGGCTTGGCAGAGGCTCGCTGCTGCTTCGGGTTGGCTCGGGATATCCGAGCCTCCAGGCTTGGTGGCGATCAGGCTCGGCGTGGTCTCTGGATGTGCCACGTGTATCAGGACTTGGATGTAAAATGCGGGACATGCGAGGGCACCGATGCAAAAAGCCCAAACCCCACGTGCGGGTGGCACGTGAGCTCAGGCTCGGGTGGGGGCGAGGCTCGGTGCAGCTTCGGGGGCCGTAGCAGGTGGCTCGGGCCACGTGGTGGCTCGAGGGTGACTCGGGCGAGGCTCGGTTCCACCGAGCCTCCGTGCTCCGGAGTAGTCGACGTGGACGCTCCAGGGCCGTTGGATCTCCGCCGTGGGGCGAGATCCAACGGTAACTGCTTCTCCTTCCTCCTCGAGGGCTGGCGGCGCGATTGGAGCTCCGGCGAGAGGCCTGGAGCTCCGCCGCGCCCCGCTGCGCTCGGTGAAGATCGGGAAGAATGCTGATGCTCCGGCGATGAAGATCTGAGGTCGGGGGAGCTGCCGGAGTGTCTGAGATCCCATGTCGATGCTGGATCGCCGGAGGCGGAGCTCTAGAATCTAGCTCCGCCCGAAGTCCGGCCATTGGTGATTAGGACCTGCAAAAGGGGTTAAGTGGAAATCGGGGGTGCGAGATGAGTGGACGGAGGGCTTTGGTGGAGCGTAGAAGGCGAAGCCCTTGGTGGGTTCTCCTCCGCCTCCGGCGAAGGAGAAAGCTTGGGATGGAGGAGTTTGCGAGGTAGGAAGGGGGTGCTTGGTCTGGTCGGCGAGGAAGATGGATGGATGGCGGAGCTAACTAGGTGGTCAATGGATGTCGTGGCTGACCCAGGCGCCCTAGAAAATTAAGGAAAGTAAACGAAAATCACAGAGGAAGAGAAAGAGGACTTACCGGCGATGGTGGAGGATATGGCCTGGGCTGAGCATCGGAGAGGATGCCCGGGTCGTCGCACATACTGGCCGGCCGTGCCAGCGAGCTCGAGCGGGGCTCTAGGCCACCGCAGCGCCGCCTGAAGGACGGCGGGTCTCATCGGGGGTGGAAGTCGTCGTCGCTCGATCCAAGCTCCTCCCCCTGTCACAGGGAGGAGCTAGAGGGCTGGGCCACCGCCCCTTGGTCGATGGACGGGTTGGAATGGAAGAGGGGGCGGCGTATTTAAAGGGCGAAGTCGGTGGTGCTGATGAGTGGCGTCGCGGGTTTAGAGGGTGGTATGGGGCGACTGGGAGGTCATCGCGGGTAATGGAGTGATGTGCGAGAATCATGGAGGACTGGGCTCGGACGTGGGGTGGTTAACGGGAGGAGAGGATGACTAGGGTTATTGCTAAAAATGGAAGGGCGGAGGAGGTCTACGAGGCGGAACGTGCGGGCGGAGCTTCGTGGGAGGAGGAAGACGAAGCCCGAACCGTTGGATCTTGTGATCCAACGGTCGGGAGCGTGGCGCTAAAAAGCGGCTTGGATTTAATCCGAGCGAAGTGATCGACGGGCTATGAAGCTGCCTCGTGTCGCCTTGTAGTTCACGCACCAGCGGACGGTAGAGATGAGCTGTGGGGGATGATCAAGCGGCAGAGGAATGAAGCGGAAGCAGCGGCTGAGATGAGAGATCCGGATCGCAATCAAAGGGCGCTCAGCGCGCCACGTGGCGAGCTGTGGGCGCGGCGCTAAGGGACGGCACAGATGAGAGGCGGGATAAGATCTGATGGCTGAGGGTTGGAGCGGGCGTGGACAAGGCCTGGCCGTTGGATCAAGACGGTGATCCGACGGCTGGCAATCGATGCGGAGTATACAAGGGAGCCCGGGCCACGTGGCGCTCCCAGAATGGGCCACGTGGCCCAATCAGATTATTCCGAAGGTAATTTTGATTTTTGAGGGCCATATTGGACGAATTTGAAAAAACTCAAAACATGAAAGTTGTAGATCTTGACTAGATCTACAAGTTTCATGTTGACCAAAACTGGAAAAGAAATCAAACAAGGGCCCGAAATATTTTTGTGGGTATTTTTAAGCCTAAAAATACCACGACTTTTATTTTGTCATTTTTTTGTGGTTTTTAATTTATTTAGGACTCTGTTATTTATAAGGCATTAACAGGGTTTTATTGACAAACTTTTAAGCAAGGGGGTTAATTATGGAAAATAAAGATGATGAAACTGAGGTTCATCACCCCCCTATACTTAAACTATGCTCGTCCTCGAGCATCAAAAAGAATGACTAAGTTGGATTAACCCCCTTGTGCATGTGAATACAGGATCTAATCTGATCGAGTCGACTCGGCTTCAGAGATCCAAAATTCTAGAGTTCAATCCAGCCTTAATCAAGAGGTACCCAATTCCTCTAATTCTCTAGACTCTCTCTGATGTACATATAATCTAAAGGATATGACTTTTAGTGTTGACTGCAATTCTGAGAGTAGAGTCAATTTGTCACCCAAAATCTTGGTCCGAGAAAATCTCCTAAGGACCCAATCCTCAGCACTAGGGAATAAATCAAATTTTGCATTCAGTCCACCGTCTCTTTAGTTGTCAGACTTATAAGGTGTAGATGGCAGGCCAGAAATGGAGGGCATGGGATTGTGTCAATTCTTTTCTCCCTCTCATTGGAACAAGGATTCTCTCTAGTGCCTTTTACGCAACACATTTTTTTGGTGTTGATCAGTGCGTCCGTCAAGAGAAGTTGGAGCCGTCTGCACTTGTTTTCCTGGGAGTACACCGGGGTGTGTCTCTTTTGAGTACCTAATGTACCTTCTACACCCAGACTTGTAGCATTTACGATGCAGAGCCCTTTTTTGGTGCAAGCTCGACTCCTGGTCCTAATAGCGGTGGTCCAAGTGGACACTTTGAAAAGTTTGGGAGCGCTCGCCTTTGGTGGAAGCTCTTTGATATTTGACTTTGTGGAATGAGAGCTTTTCTTTGAAATTTCATTGACTTGTATAATTTTTGGCTAGCTCCACTGCTTTTACCAAAAGTTGGCGCACACTGATCAACAATTTTTTTATTTATTTCACACCCAGGCACTTAGGTCATTGTCAAGAGATTAGTACAAGAATCAAGTTCTCATACTGGCTAAATTGCTGACACTCAGGTTTCCTGAAACCTTCAAAGATTTTATCCCATCCTCGAGCATCATTAGATCAAATCCAGACTCGACTTCCTCATCCCAATCCCTCAGGTGAAAAATCAACTCATCTCAATCAAAAACCGCAGTCGTGCATGTGATGTGCTGATCATATTCTCTTTGTCTGAGATTAAGCATGGAATATAGCATGCAAATCTAGAAACCTAGGGGAATGTGGATGTTTAAGTCTAAGACCCTGATGACTAAGGCTGGTTAACCTAAAATCTCAAAGACTTCTAAAAGCTAAGTCTCCTTGACCAAATCAGATCCTGGGTGAAAGTGAAAATGTAGAGGACTAATCCAACTTCTTCATTCAAAAACAACACACTTCTTTTTTTTTTTTTAACTTCAAGAGATATTAGAACTTCCTAAGCTCAATTGAGCATCCGCGGTTCAGCCAGTATGGATGTAAGTACAGGCCGAAGCCCGTTGCTTGAGGACGGGGCCTTGCGCGATGTCCTCTAAACCATCCAATCTGCTAAGGGCGAACCCTCACTGAACGCGGCTGACTTAATTGGGCTTAGTTAGTCATTAATAGCTCCTAAAGGTCTTTTAGGGGTTTTCTGATTTTTATGGATTTTAATAAGAGTTAAAACACAAGTTAGACTCAACTTTCCTTGAAAAGAGATGGCGATTTTTCAAAACCCATGTCACAAAATAAAAATTTTCAAAACATTTTCAAAAAATCATTTTCGAAAATATTTCTATAACGTAACATAATATCGAAAAACCGTGAAATCCTTTGAGTTCTCTTAGTCCAATGAATTTTTACCTTAGCCAAAAAGTTTTTAATTTTTCAAATTTTTCAGATTATAGCTAAAGTAAATATACAGTATATACGGTATACCCCCCTATACTTAAACTTTGCTATGTCCTCATAGCACTAGATGTTACAAGTACATAGGTTCATTTAAATATAGAAGAATATACGGAAGCTAAGAGGGGCTCCCCCTATACTTAGGTTAGAAATAACCTAAGTATAAAGGCAAGAAAAGATGAGTAGAGAAATCACAGGGACTTGGGTCTCCCCTATACTTAGGCTGAGATTAGACTAAGTATAAAGATGGAAATTGATGTTGGAAGAGACCCAAGGTGAACGAAGAAGAAGGATGGATATACAAGTGAGCGGTTGAATCTTCGGAGATGAAATGGAGTGTCTTCGGTTTTGGGGTGCGTGTCGCAACAAGCATGGCTCAATCAAGAAAGCAAACCCTTAGTTTCACCAACTCACACATGAAACCAACCAAAGTTGGTTTATTATCTTGTCTATTTTATTGGTGATAAAACGTTTGATTTTTACGCAAAGACAAGAATTTAAGTGAAAATTCATTGCGTAAGCGAGGGTATTGCTCTCCCAAAACCGAATTTTACTCCATTTTTGGTTGACTTGCATTTAACAATCCCAATTTTATTTTAGGTTATCACTGATTATGGATAGCACAAAATCAAGAAGTCATCGTCTACCGTTCATTCCCTTTTTCCATTTAACCTAGGGGATCAAGCTAGGAAAACGAAACCGAGAAAAACATGTATTCGATAAAAACCACGATCTAGGCTGAGCGAGAAATCATGCAGTGATTTGCCAAAAACACGTGAAAAACTGGGGCTTTTTTTGAAAACCAAAATCAATGTATGCAAGTCGAATAAAACCGCACCTAATCATGCACCTATTAGCGGGGATTAATCTTCATTAATTTTGGCTAAGTGATGCGAGGTTATGTGCATGTAGAGATTAGTGTGTCCTACCTACGATTAAGTACGTACAAATATGGAAAAATTAAAATGAGCTCGTAGAGCCGCGTGCCTAGTCCTAGGTCGACACTCAAGTGGGGACGATCCCCACACAACCATGATCGTTCGATTACACACGCGAGTCTTCAATCGAAGACCGCTGTAAACGACGAATTATTACATGGAAATAAAAAATGCAAGACACACATTTTTTTTTCTTTCTTCTCGACATACTCCAAACGCGTTTCTGCGGCTCCTTGCAGCGGGAAGCATCGGCTTCTCGCCTCCTTGAACACCAAGGGCCCTGCCACAGAAAAATTGATTAGAGATCAATCGAAAAAGAAAATTTTATAATGCGAAATAAATGAACAAAAAGTGACCTATAAAAGAAACACGAAATTAAATAAACAAAATTCCAAATAAAAGAAATGAGCCGTGTCCCCGGCAATGGCGCCATTTGACGAGCCGGAAAATCGGCCCTTTAAGAGAGTGTTTTTAGCACTCGAAATCATCATCGTAGTCGAGCCGATTCTGGTCGTCAAAAGATCACCTCATTTACAGATATGTGATAATAAAGCAAAATAAGATGATCGTTATTTTTATTTTACTTGGCAAGAAACCAAGGTCGAACTCAGGGACACACGCTTCTCTTGTATTAATCAGATTTCAGTTTGTTTAATTAAGTGTTGAATTAAGTCATATAGGTCGAAATCATGAAGAGATAACACAAAGCAATGCATTACAATAAAATAAACATGCATTTTTTTATACATTTTTATCATGCAAATAAAGGAGATGAAATGCAATGGAAGTGTAATGGAAATATGCCCTAGGTTAATAATGATGAGCAAAATCCACTGTGAGTCAATTTCAGATTTGCTTAAAATGTCAAGCTTGATCGATAATGTTAACAAGGCATAAGTTACTAATAATGAACACATGGCAAATACAATAATACATAAAACTCAAGTGTCCAAAATGCAAAACTTCATATGCCATTAAGAAGTACATCAAACAAGCTTTCAAATGAGACTGAAATCAACTGAAACGGAAACATGATGCTCAAGATATGCATAAAGGAACGCAAGGGCATAAATGAAATAAAAACATGAAAAATATTTACAAACCAGTCCCTGGGAAGGACTCAAATGCAATAAAAATAAGTGTGGAGGACTTCCCTGTAAATAAACCATACGCGCGGGGGCATATTTGCAATTATTGAAACCCGCAAGGGTATAAGTGCAAATAGCCCCAGGCGCGCAGGTGCTGCACGTGCTCAGGACCTGTTTGCAAATTGTGGAAGGTGCGAGGGCGACTCTGCAAATATCCCAGAAAGCACGTGCCTTGCACGCGCCATCCAGGCTCGGAGTGCGGCTCGGGCTTGGCAGAGGCTCGCTGCTGCTTCAGGTTGGCTCGGGATATCCGAGCCTCCAGGCTTGGTGGCGATCAGGCTCGGCGTGGTCTCTGGATGTGCCACGTGTATCAGGACCTGGATGTAAAATGCGGGACATGCGAGGGCACCGATGCAAAAAGCCCAAACCCCACGTGCGGGTGGCACGTGAGCTCAGGCTCGGGTGGGGGCGAGGCTCGGTGCAGCTTCGGGGGCCGTAGCAGGTGGCTCGGGCCACGTGGTGGCTCGAGGGTGACTCGGGCGAGGCTCGGTTCCACCGAGCCTCCGTGCTCCGGAGTAGTCGACGTGGACGCTCCAGGGCCGTTGGATCTCCGCCGTGGGGCGAGATCCAACGGTAACTGCTTCTCCTTCCTCCTCGAGGGCTGGCGGCGCGATTGGAGCTCCGGCGAGAGGCCTGGAGCTCCGCCGCGCCCCGCTGCGCTCGGTGAAGATCGGTGAAGAATGCTGATGCTCCGGCGATGAAGATCTGAGGTCGGGGGAGCTGCCGGAGTGTCTGAGATCCCATGTCGATGCTGGATCGCCGGAGGCGGAGCTCTAGAACCTAGCTCCGCCCGAAGTCCGGCCATTGGTGATTAGGACCTGCAAAAGGGGTTAAGTGGAAATCGGGGGTGCGAGATGAGTGGACGGAGGGCTTTGGTGGAGCGTAGAAGGCGAAGCCCTTGGTGGGTTCTCCTCCGCCTCCGGCGAAGGAGAAAACTTGGGATGGAGGAGTTTGCGAGGTAGGAAGGGGGTGCTTGGTCTGGTCGGCGAGGAAGATGGATGGATGGCGGAGCTAACTAGGTGGTCAATGGATGTCGTGGCTGACCCAGGCGCCCTAGAAAATTAAGGAAAGTAAACGAAAATCACAGAGGAAGAGAAAGAGGACTTACCGGCGATGGTGGAGGATATGGCCTGGGCTGAGCATCGGAGAGGATGCCCGGGTCGTCGCACATACTGGCCGGCCGTGCCAGCGAGCTCGAGCGGGGCTCTAGGCCACCGCAGCGCCGCCTGAAGGACGGCGGGTCTCATCGGGGGTGGAAGTCGTCGTCGCTCGATCCAAGCTCCTCCCCCTGTCACAGGGAGGAGCTAGAGGGCTGGGCCACCGCCCCTTGGTCGATGGACGGGTTGGAATGGAAGAGGGGGCGGCGTATTTAAAGGGCGAAGTCGGTGGTGCTGATGAGTGGCGTCGCGGGTTTAGAGGGTGGTATGGGGCGACTGGGAGGTCATCGCGGGTAATGGAGTGATGTGCGAGAATCATGGAGGACTGGGCTCGGACGTGGGGTGGTTAACGGGAGGAGAGGATGACTAGGGTTATTGCTAAAAATGGAAGGGCGGAGGAGGTCTACGAGGCGGAACGTGCGGGCGGAGCTTCGTGGGAGGAGGAAGACGAAGCCCGAACCGTTGGATCTTGTGATCCAACGGTCGGGAGCGTGGCGCTAAAAAGCGGCTTGGATTTAATCCGAGCGAAGTGATCGACGGGCTATGAAGCTGCCTCGTGTCGCCTTGTAGTTCACGCACCAGCGGACGGTAGAGATGAGCTGTGGGGGATGATCAAGCGGCAGAGGAATGAAGCGGAAGCAGCGGCTGAGATGAGAGATCCGGATCGCAATCAAAGGGCGCTCAGCGCGCCACGTGGCGAGCTGTGGGCGCGGCGCTAAGGGACGGCACAGATGAGAGGCGGGATAAGATCTGATGGCTGAGGGTTGGAGCGGGCGTGGACAAGGCCTGGCCGTTGGATCAAGACGGTGATCCGACGGCTGGCAATCGATGCGGAGTATACAAGGGAGCCCGGGCCACGTGGCGCTCCCAGAATGGGCCACGTGGCCCAATCAGATTATTCCGAAGGTAATTTTGATTTTTGAGGGCCATATTGGACGAATTTGAAAAAACTCAAAACATGAAAGTTGTAGATCTTGACTAGATCTACAAGTTTCATGTTGACCAAAACTGGAAAAGAAATCAAACAAGGGCCCGAAATATTTTTGTGGGTATTTTTAAGCCTAAAAATACCACGACTTTTATTTTGTCATTTTTTTGTGGTTTTTAATTTATTTAGGACTCTGTTATTTATAAGGCATTAACAGGGTTTTATTGACAAACTTTTAAGCAAGGGGGTTAATTATGGAAAATAAAGATGATGAAACTGAGGTTCATTAGTAATTTATTGTTGAGTAACCAGATCCAGATATGGGAGGATCCAATAGCTCGGGATTCAGGATCACAAAAGATTGGTATCAGAGCTCGGTTACTCCAGTAATTTACTCGATAATTGATAACTATGAGCAGTAATCAGAAACCAAGGATGTATTAGGATCCTTTGATCTTAATAGGTGACTACAACACCATTCACAAGTCATTGTCCCTTATGTAAATCATGTTGAAACTTATAGGATCTAACCTTTGATCTTGACTCATCCCAGGATCATGGCAGACCAAGATGTGTCTAGAAAATTAGCATTTATGATGGTGATGCACCACAAGATGGGGCAAAAGGTAGCATGCATTAGAGTAGAGACTCAATGCCACAATGGGAGATCAAAGTCATCCAGACCCGTGAATGCTAGAGATAAGGGTTATGTTCATCCTTCTTAGAAAGAATCTAGTTACATAACTGCATGGAGTAGACCCCTACTCCTACCAGAGGAACCATGTAAGAGGCTCTCCTTTAGGTGAAAAAAATGCTTGAATCCTATTATAAATACAATATTTCAGTAGAAGTACAAAACCATTATTTGACTAAAGGACAATAAGATAAAGTATTTATAATCCAAGAAATCTTAGATGACTACGTGATATAGATTGTAGAACATCACTTACTTGCTTATCTGCTACTTGTCGAAATGAATTATTTGATCCCATCCTGGGGATGGGTTGGCTAGAAAGGCATCATGCATGCCTTTATTGTTTCCAAAAGACAGTAACTTTTCACATTCATAACTCGATAAAGTTCTAGTTTATTGAAAAGACATCCGGTGATAATGTCAAATACATCTATACTCTAAAAGCTCAACAAATACTAGACCAAAGGTGTGAAGGTTTTTTAGCTTATGTATCCACTACATCAGGGTCAGATAGAATGATAGAAGATGTGCCTATAGTGTGCAAGTTTTCTGATGTATTTCCAGAAGAATTACCTGGATTACCACCTGAGCGAGAGACTGAATTTGAAATCTCTCCCACACCTGATACTTAGCCTATCTCTATTCCTCCATATCAGATGGCACCGACAGAGTTACGAGAGTTAAATATACAATTACAAGAATTGTTAGACAAAGGCTTCATTCGTACTACTACTTCACCATGGGGTGCACCGGTTTTGTTTGTAACGAAGAAGGATGGCTCGATGCGGTTGTGTATTTACTATAGACAGCTAAACAAATGGACAATAAAGAACAAGTATCCTCTTCCAAGAATTGATGATCTCTTTGACCAGTTAAAGGGTTCAACTGTGTATTCCATGATTGATTTAAGATCTGTATACCATCAGTTAAAAATTAAAGATACAGATATTCCCAAGACAGCTTTTCGAATTAGATACGAGCATTATGAATTTTCAGTTATGCCTTTTGGACTGATAAATGCCCCAGCGGCCTTCATGTATCTCAAGAATCGAGTATTCAGGGATTTCCTAGACCACTTTGTAAACTGTATGCTAAATATAGCAAATGTGACTTCTGGTTGACTGAAGTATCCTTCTTAAGTCATGTTATTTCAGAGGCAGGTATATTCGTTGATCCTGCAAAGGTTAGTTTAGTGATAAGTTGGGAACACCCGAAAACTGTCACATAAATGTGATCTTTTCTGGGTCCAGCTTCCTTCTGAGTCATCCTAGTCATTGGTAATGCAATTCGTGAAAAGCCCTTCACAAATCTTCTATAATACCCAGCTAGACCCAGAATAGATCGTATTTCTTTGATAGTCTTCGGGCGTTCCCAACTTATCACCGCACTAACCTTTGCAGGATCAACTGATATACCTGCCTCTGAAATAACATGACCTAGGAAGGATACTTCAGTCAACCAGAAGTCACATTTGCTATATTTAGCCTACAGTTTGTTTTTCCTTAGTATTTCGAGTGACTTCCTAAGATGGTGTTCATGTTGGTACTTATCCTTGGATTAAATAAGCACAACATCAATGACGACTACTACAAAGTGGTCTAGGAACTCCCTGAATACTCGATTCTTGAGATCCATGAAGGCCGCCGGGGCATTTGTCAGTCCAAAAGGCATAACTGAAAATTCATAATGCCCATATCTAGTTCCAAAAGTTGTCTTGGGAATATCTGTATCTTTAATTTTCAACTGATGGTATCCATATCTTAAATCAATCATGGAATACATAGTAGAACCCTGTAACTGGCCAAAGAGATCATTTATTCTTGGTAGAAGATACTTATTCTTTATTGTCCTTTTATTTAGTTGTCCTAAATCAATACAAAATCGCATCGACCCATCCTTGTTCCTTACAAACAAAACCAGTGCACCCCATGGTTAAGTACTAGGATGAACGAAGCCTTTGTCTAACAGTTCTTGGAACCGTACCTTTAACTCATGTAACTCCATCGGTGCCATCTTATATGGAGGAATAGAGATAGGCTGAGTATCAGGTGTGAGAGAGATTTCAAATTCAATCTCTCGCTCAGGTGGTAATCCAGTTAATTCTTCTGGAAATACATCAGGAAACTCGCATACTATAGGCACATCTTCTATCATTCTATCTGACCTCGATGTAGTGGATACATAAGCTAAATAGCCTTGACACCGTTGTCCTAACAGTTGTTGAGACTTTAGAATAGAGATGTATTTGACATCATCACTGAATGTCTTTCCAATAAACTGGATCTTTATCGACTTAGGAATGTCAAAAGTTATTGTCTTCTGGAAACAATCAAGGCATGCATGATGCCTTTCTAGCCAATCCATCCCAGTATGAGATCAAAATAATTCATTTCGATAAGTAGCCGATAAGCAAGTAAGAGATCTCCTACAATCTATATGACGTAGCCATCTAAGATCTCTTGGATTATAAATACTTTATCTTCGTGTCCTTTACTCAAATAATGATTTTGAACTTCTACTGAAATCTTATATTTATGATAGGATTTAGGAAATTTTTTGCCTAAAGGAGGGCCTCCTACATGGCTCCTCTAGTAGGAGTAGGGGTCTACTCCATGCAGTTATGTAACTAGATTCTTTCTAAGAAGGATGAACATAACCCTTATCTCTAGCATTTACGGGTCTGGATGACTTTGATCTCCCATTGTGGCATTGAGTCTCTACTCTAATGCATGCTACCTTTTGCACTATCTTGTGGTGCATCACCATCACAAATGCTAATTTTCGACACATCTTGGTCTGCCATGATCCTGGGATGAGTCAAGGTCAAAGGTTAGGTCCTATACGTTTTAGCATGATTTACATAAGGGACAATGACTTGTGAATGGTGTTGTAGTCACATATTAATATCAAAGTATCATAAGACATCCTTAGTTTCTGAATACTGCTCATAGTTATCTATTACTGGAGTGACCGATCTTTGATAAGTCCTTGCAACCCTAAATTTCGGGCCATTGGATCCTCACATATCTGAATCTGGTTACTCATCAATAATTTACTCAGCAATGACAACTAATATTCAGAAACAGACTGCAATTAAAATTACTCTGAAGGAAGTATAGCAACACTTTTCCATTCACAAAATAAAGTTCACATGGAACATTATACCACTATAACCATTACATGTACATCAACTAGATGGAAATACACATAAAAATTACTAACTACCTTACAACGAAAAGATACTATGGTTGGTTGGATGTCTACTATGTAAGCTGGCTGGATTAATAAAGTCATTGCGATGGCTCACCAAAACCTGTTGGATCATAGGATAAAAATTAGCGAATGCTAAGTAACGAAGAAGAGAAAAGCAAACAAATTGTGTAATTTTTCAAAACTTGTTATCACAAAAAGATTCATTCCTTGTCATTAATTTAAATATGATTCCTTTTTATTTCACGTTAGGGATTAGTCCAGGGAATTACCTCACCACTATATGGACTCCGATGTTGTGGACACTTCAGGAATGGAGATTGCATTGATCTTGGTAAGCTTATGCCACCGCACGTCACCTCAACTAATCCTCCAATACTACCTGACAATTTTCTCTTCTTTTATTATCAAGGGTCTCAAGCCCTCATCCTGGCAAACAAAGGAGCACACCATCCTCGAGGACTCGATTGCTTAAACCTCAAGTTAACATTTAATCATATAACTTAGTGGCTTTAAATACATGTTATCATGATCCAACCGCTATCCAACCACCTGTACCTCCACATGGGACAACCACATCTTCCGTCGTTCAACCAGAAGATATTGTCTCCCGGTACCACGCATTGCAAATCATTCATTTCATGCACACTTATCATAAAAGGGCAACCGTGTACCACCTAGCTAGGGAAACACCAATACGGGTTCCTTCCGACTAACCTACAGGTTTCATGCCCGACCTGTAGTTCTACTCGTAGTCATACGTAACATGACATACTATCCTTTTCAGAATCTAACTCAAAACACATCAATTCCCATGATGTAATTCCTCCGTTAACCCTTAGATTAGCATAACCATAATTACTGAGTATATATTTACACATATATTAATTCATATAATTATATACTCAATTTATACTCTTTTTAACTTCCAAACCCTAACATTCCAAACCACTGCATCCATTCGATGCTTAGACCTTATTTGAATTGAAAACACAAAGCAACTTTTCATACTTCTAAAAAATTACCAAATTAAGGTTCTTCATAGTAAGAAGCATAGAAACAGAAATCTCAACGAACACATATGAAAACCCAGTAGCAAAAGGAAGGATTTCATTACCTCATCCAGCTCTCTCTCTCTCGTATATAGTGCTTTATCGTCGTTCTTTTTCAACATGATGATTTATAGTCTGGAAACGATCGAATTTCATTTTTGTAATCAAAATGCTAAGAATGTGCCAAGAACACAAAGAACGAACAAAGAACACGAAGAACGTGCAGAACACGCGAAGAACACGAAGAACGCAAAGAACATATTTTCTCTTTAAATATCAATGAGCTTCCCCTTACACGGGGTGTTATTTCTAGGTAACTTTTGGCAGAGTTTCCCCTTATACGGGGTGATGTTTCTAGGGAAATTTTGGTAGAGTTTCCCTTTATACCAGGACATATTTAATTTCGCTATAGTTTCCCCTTATAAAATCATTAGTTTCCCCTTATAAAATCATCGTAAGGAAAACAACATGGAAACTGAACATGAATTGAAAAACCTAGATCACAAAGAAAACTAAGAGAGGATTGTACCTTCCTCCTCCTCGTTCTCCCGGCAACGCTTCGCTAGCGCTCCTTCCTTGCCTCTTATTCCTCCTCCCGACCTCACAACCCTAGACCTTTGTGTGGTGGTTGTAGTGGAAATCGTAGAGAATGAATGGGTAGGGGGGGCTATATATAGGCTCTAGAAAACCGCTAACCATGGTTCGAAAAGCATGGTTTAGACCTTAACTGTAGTTAGCGTCCTAGGTTTTAGCCCATGGTTTTGGCCAAAACTTATCCGAAACTTAGGGCTTAAATTAGAATATTCCAGAGGCTACTAGATTCGCTAATCACGCTTAATTAACGCTAATCATGGTTAACTTTCACTAATAACGATTTAACTTTATGGCTTACGCTTATCTTTTGCTAACTTCTGATTAGTATTTGCTAATGATCATTAATGATTTCCAATCCATCATTAGTTTCTTTATTCATATTTAGTTAGTATTAATAATAGTAATTACAGGTTAATGATATTTTAAACCTCCTTTCTTCTCTTTCTTCCAAAAATTATAACAAATCAAAACGAAATCTGATTCACACGAAACAAATTCCATTGGTTGCCACTGGACAAGCTGAATCTTATTATATAGGATCCGAGATATGCCAAGTTCAAGACTTTACAATTATAACAACCTTAAACAAAGTCTCGTCCTCGAGACTTATAATGATGGCATAACAACCTTAAACAAGATTGAAAGCATAACAACCTTAAAGAGAATGAACGCCATTTAATTTATAAAGAAGATATAAAACACAAAGTGTTATCACTCAAACAAATAGGGGAATTTCTCTCTCATTTCCGCCTTAAGTTCCCATATGGCTTCTTCAAATTCTTGATTCTGCCACAATACTTTAACTAGAGGCACCTCTTCATTCCTCAACGTCTTGATATCTCTATTAGTATTTCCACATGTATTTCTTTGTATGTCAAGTCTTGTTCAACATGCAAATCATCATAATTTATCATCTGCTCCGGATCCCTAATGTACTTTCTCAGATTAGATACATGAAAAAACATCATGTATTATCAAAAAATGTGGAGGAAGCGTAACTCTATATGCAACATTTCCAATACGCTGAATGAATTCAAAGGAACCCAGGAACATGGGTGCCAACTTTCCACGCAAGACAAACCTCAGAACTCCCGTCATAAGCGATACTTTGAGGAATACAAAGTCGCCTATTTCAAACTCAAGATCTTTTCGCCTGACATGACTATAGCTTTTATGATGACTCTTAATAGTCAATAGTCTTTTTCGAGCAAGCTCTACAACTTCCCAAGTCTCTTGGAGTCTATCTAAATCATAAAGATTCTTTATTCCGATCTCTTTCCAGCATAGAGGAGTAGTACACCTACGTCCATCTAGGTCTTCAAATGGTGCCATGCCAATACTTGCATGGTAACTATTGTTGTAGGTGAATTATGCAAGAGATAAATGCTTAATCCATGATCCCTTCCATTCTAAGGCACGCGCTCGTAGCATATCCTCTAGTGTTTGCATCGTACGTTATAACTTGACCGTCTTTTTGTGGAAGATATGATGTGCTCAAGCTAGTTGTGTACCTACGGCTTTCATTATGTTCTCCCAGTAATGTGAGGTGAATCGTGAATCTTGATCTGAAACTACTTACTTTGGAATACCACAGAGACAGATCACATGTGTAATATATAACTCAACAAGATGGTCTGGAGTGAAAGATAAGCTTATTGGAATAAAGTGTGCGACCTTGGTCAGACGAATTATTATAACTCATATACTATCTTTCCCACCAGTCGTTTGAGATAAGCCAGTAATGAAGTCCACGGAAATGTTTTCCCATTTCCATTCTGCTATAAGGAGGGGTTGCAATAATCCTGGTGGATTTTGGTGTGAAGCCCTTACCTGCTGGCAGGTAATATATGAATTCACGAACTCAGCAACATCCTTCTTCCTTCCTGGCCACCAAAAGTTTGAACGAAGATCCTTATACATCTTCGTAATTCCAGGATGAATAGATAATTTAGAACAATGCGCTTCATGTAAGATGTCTTTCCTCAGTTCAGGTGTGTTTGGTACACAAACTCTGTGATGGTTATATTGTAACCCATCTTGTATCTAGAATCCCTCTATCTCATTCTTCTAAAGTTGTTGTCTCAAGTCTTTAAGAATTGTATCATCCTCTTGCCCTATCTTTATTCTATCCCACATCTCTACTTTGTATTGGTGAGGAATAATTATACTATCGACACTACTATCAAATGGTTTCAAGTCACTTAACATTGATAGTACACCCCAGAAGTGGATAGCACTCACCAACCCATGTGAATAAGTTCTTCTACTAAGGGTATCTACTACGACGTTCCCTTTACAGGTGTGACAGGAGATGGTGCAATCGTAGTCCTTCAATAACACTAGCCACCTTCTCTGTCTCATATTTAGCTCCTTCTGATCAAATAGATATTTCAAGATTTTTTGCTCGTTGAAGATTTCAAAAGTAATACCATAGAGGTAGTGTCTCCATATCTTTAAAGTGAAAACTATGCCAGCTAATTCAAGGTCATGTGTCGGGTAGTTCCTCTCATGTGTTCTGAGTTGTCGTGATGCATAAGCAACTACCTTACCATGTTGCATAAGAACTGCCCCAAGTCCTTCTTTAGACGCATCAATGTAAACTGTAAATCCTTCGATTCCAGAGGGTACAGTAAGGATAGGTGTCGATGTTAAGCATTCTTTCAGTGTTTGAAAACTAGTTTCACATGCATCAGACCATATGAATGGGACTTCCTTCTGAGTCAGGTCTCATTCATACGGTATGATGCATGTGAAACTAGTTTTCAAACACTAAAAGAATGCTTAATATCTACACATATCCTTACTCTACCATATGGAACTGAAGGATTTACAGTGTACATTGATGCATCTAAAGAAGAACTTGGAGCAGTTCTTATGCAACATGGTAAGGTAGTTGCTTATGCATCACGACAGCTCAGAACATATGAGAGGAACTACCTGACACATGACCTTGAATTAGCTGTAGTAGTTTTTGCTTTAAAGATATGTATACACTACCTCTATGGTATTACTTTTGAAATGTTCACCGACCATAAAAGCGTGAAATATCTATTTGATCAGAAGGAGCTAAATATGAGACAGAGACGGTGGCTATAGTTATTGAAGGACTATGATTGCACCATCTCCTACCACCCCGATAAAGGGAACGTCGTAGCAGATGCCCTTAGTAGAAGAACTTATTCACATGGGTTGGTGAGTGCAATCCACTTCTGGGGTGTACTATCAATGTTAAGTGAATGGAAACCATTTGATAGTAGTGCTGATAGTATAACTATTCCTCACCAATACAAACTAGAGATCTGGAATAGAATAAAGAAAAGGCAAGAGGATGATACAGTCCTAAAATACTTGAGACAACAACTTGAGAAGAATGAGATAGAGGGATTCCATATACAAGATGGGTTACTTTATAATCATCACAGAGTTGGTGTACCAAACACATCTGAACTGGGGAAAGACATATTACGTGAAGCGCAATGTTTTAATTAATCCTGGAATTACAATGATGTATAAGGATCTTCATTCAAACATTTGGGGGTCAAGAATGAAGAAGGATGTTGCTGAGTTCGTGAATTCATGGTTTACCTGCTAGCAGGTAAGGCTTCACACCAAGAGCCACAGGATTATTGCAATCCCTCCCTATACCTGAATGGAAATGGGAAAGCATTTCCATGGACTTTGTTACTGGCTTCATCTCAAATGACTAGTGGAAAAGATAGTATATGGGTTATAATAGATCGTCTGACCAAGGTAGCAAACTTCATTCAAATAAGCTTGTCTTTCACTCCAGACCAGCTCGTTGAGTTATATATTACACATGTGATCTGTCTCCATGGCATTCCAAAAGAAGTAGTTTCCGATCAAGATTAACGATTCACCTCACATTACTGGGAGAACTTCATGAAAGCCTTAGGTTCACAACTATGCTTGAGCACAACATATCATCCACAAATAGACGGTCAGTCAGAACTTACGATTCAAACACTAGAGGATATGCTACGAGCGTGTGACTTAGAATGGGAGAGATCATGGATTAAACATTTATCTCTTACAGAATTCACCTAAAACAATAGTTACCGTGCAAGTGTTGGCATGGCACCATTTGGAGACCTATATGGACGTAGGTGTACTACTCCTCTATGTTGGCAAGAGGTTGGGATAAAGAACCTTTATTATTCACATAGACTCCAAGAGATATGGGAAGCTATAAAGCTTGCTCGAAAAAGACTATTGACTGCTTAGAGTTGCCAGAAAAGCTATTGTTATGTCAGGAGAATAGATATTGAGTTTGAAATAGGAGACTTTGTATTCCTCAAAGTATTGCCTATGAAGGGGGTTCAGAGATTTGGCTTGCGTGGAAAGTTGGCACCCAGGTTCGTGGGTTCCTTTGAAATCATTCAGCAGATTGGAAAAGTTGCATAGACTTGCGCTTCCTCCACATTTTTAGGCAATACATGATGTTTTTCATGTATCAAATCTGATAAAGTACATTAGGGATCCAGAGCATAAGATAAGTTATGATGATTTATATGTTGAGCCAGACTTGACATACCATGAAATACCTGTGGAAATACTAGATAGAGATATCAAGAAGTTGAGGAATAAAGAGGTGCCTCTAGTTAAAGTATTGTGGCGGAATCAAGAGTTTGAAGAAGCCACATGGGAACCGGAGACGGAATTGAGAGAGGAATACCCCTGTTTGTTTGAGTGATAACACTATGTGTTGTATATCTTTTTATAAATTAAATAGCGTTCATTCTCTTTATGGTTGTTATGGTTTCAATCCTCTTTATGGTTGTTATGCCATCATTATAAGTCTCGAGGACGAGACTTCCTTTAAGGTTGTTATAATTTAAAGCCATAAACTTGACATCTCTCGGATCCTATATAATAAGATCCGGCTCATCAAGAGGAAACCAACGTAATCTGTTTCGTGTGAATCGAACCTTGTTTCGATTTGTTATGGTTTTATGAAGAAAGAGAAGTAAGGAGGTTTAAAATGTTATTAACCTATATTGACTATCACTAAGACTAATTAAACATGATTAAAGAAACTTATGACAGATTGGAAATTATTATCGATCATTAGTAAACATTAATCAATAGTAAGCAAAATATAGGCATAAGCCACAAAAGTTAAATCGTATTAGTGAATGTTAATCATGATTAGTGTTAATTAAGCATCATTAGCGAATTTAGAATCCTTTGTAATATTCTAACTTAATCCCTAAGTTTCGAATAAGTTTCGGCCAAAACCATGGGCCAAAACTATGGGCCGATGACCGCAGTTAAGGTCTAAATCATGGTTTTCTAACCATGTTTAGCGGTTTTCTGGGAGCCTATAAATAGCCCCCCCTACCCATTCATCTCTATGATTTACACTTCCGCCACCACCCCAAGGGCTAGTGTCGAGAGGTCAGGAGGAGGAGTAGGAGGCGAGGAAGGAGCGCTAGTGAAGCGCTGTTAGGAGAATGAGGAGGAGGAAGGTACAATCCTCTCTTAGTTTGCTTCGTGAGCTAGGTTTTCGATTCATGTTCAGTTTCCTTATTGTAGTGATTTTATAACGGGAAGCTCTGCCAAAATTAAATATGTCCTCATATAAGGGGAAACACTATCGAA
Organism: Ottelia alismoides; assembly: GCA_037367405.1. NCBI lineage: Eukaryota > Viridiplantae > Streptophyta > Magnoliopsida > Alismatales > Hydrocharitaceae > Ottelia > Ottelia alismoides. Next base: position 1,029,478 of record JAZKJV010009256.1, on the reverse strand, counting down.
ATTTTCCTAGAAATATCACCCCGTATAAGGGGAAATCATGTCGAAATTTTTCCTAGAAATATCACCCCGTGTAAGGGGAAGCTCTGCCGAAATTTAAAGAGAAAATATGTTCTTCACGTTCTTTGTGTTCTTCGTGTGTTCTTATCGTTCTTCGTTGTTCTTCGTTCGTTCTTCACGTTTTGGCACGTTCTTAGCATTTTTAATACAAAAAAAATGCGATCATTCAGGAGCTATAAATCATCTTGTTGAAAAAGAATCACGATAAAGCACTATATACGAGAGAGAGTGAGAGAGTTCGATTAGGCAATGAAATCCTTCCTTTTGCTGTTGGATTTTCATATCTGATCGTTGAGATTTCTATATTTATGCTTCTTGCTTCGAAGAACCTTAATTTGGCAATTTTTTAGATAGTATGAAAAGTTGCTTTGTGTTTTAAATTAAAATAAGGTCTAAGCATCGAATGGATGCAGTGGTTTGGAAAGTTAGATTTTGGAAGTTAAAAAGAGTATACATATAAATATATGAATTAATATATGTGTAAGTCTATACTCAGTAATTATGGTTATGCTAGTCTAAGGCATAATGGAGGAATTACATCATGGAAATTGATGTGTTTTGAGTTGGATCCTAAAAAGGATCGTGTGTCACGTTAAGGATAACTTGGAGTAGAACTACAGGTGGGGCATGCAACCTATAGGTTTGTTGAATGGAACCCGTATTGGCGTTTCTCTAACTAGGTGGTACACGGTTGCCCTGTTATGATAAGTGTGCACGAAATGAATGATTTACAACGCGTGGTATAGGGAGCCAATATCTTTGGGTTGAACGACGGAAGATGTGGTCGTGCCATGTGGAGGCACGGGTGGTTAGATAGCGGTTGGGTCATGATAACATGTATTTAAAGCTGCTAGGTTATATAATTAAATGTTAGCCTGAGGTTTAAGCAACCAATTCCTCGAGGATGTAGTGCTCCTTTGTTTGCCAAGCTGAGTGCATGAGACACCGGATACCAAAAGAAAAGAAAATTATCAGGGTAATATTGGAGGATTGGTTCAGGCGACGTGCGACGGCATAAGCTTACCAAGATCAACGTAATCTCCAATTAATTCCCAGGACTAATCCATGACGTGGAATAGAAAGGAATATGACTTAAATTAATTAGAAGGAATGTAACTTTTTGTGATAATAAGTTTTGAAAAATTAAAGAATTTGTTTGCTTTTCTATTCTTGGTTACTTAGCATTAGCAAATTTTTATCCTATGATTTATGGAAAACCCAACAGGTGTTGGTGAGCAATCGCAAGGACTTTAGTAATCCAACCACCTTACAAAGTAGACATCCAGCCAGCCACAGTATCTTTTCTTTGTAAGGACGTTAGTATTTTTTCTGTGTATTTCCTTCCAGCTGATGTACATGTAATGATTATAGTGGGATAATGTACCATGTGAACTTTATTTTGTGAATGGAAAATTGTTGCAATACTTCCTTCTGAGTAACTTTAATTGCAGCCCGTTTCTGAGTGTTAGTTGTGACTGCTGAGTAAATTATTGTTGAGTAACCAGATCTGGATATGGGAGGATCTGATGGTCCGGGTTTTAGGGTCGCGATAGATTGGTATCAGAGCTCGTTAACTCCCGTAGTTTTCTCAGTAATTGATAACTATGAGCAGTATTCAGAAAATAAGGATGTCTTAAGATCCTTTGATCTTAATAAGTGACTACATCACCATTCACTAGTCATTCTCCCTTATATACATCATGTTAAAACGTATATGACCTAACCTTTGACCCTGACTCATCCCAAAATCATGGAGATCAAGATGTGTTTAGAAAATTATCATTTATAAAGGTGATGCACCACAAGATGGGGCAAAAGGTAGCATGAATTAGAGTAGAGACTCAATGCCACAATGGGAGATCAAAGTCATCCAGACCCGTGAATGCTATGGCTAAGGGTTATGTTCATCCTTCTTAGAAAGAATCTAGTTACATAATTCCATGGAGTAGACCCCTACTCCTATCAGAGGAGCCATGTAGGAGGCCCTCCTTTAAGAAAAAAATGCTTGAATCCTACCATAAATATAAGATTTCGGTAGAAGTACAAAACTATTATTTGATTAAAGGACAAGAACATAAAGTATTTATAATTCAAGAGATCTTAGATGACTATGTGATATAGATTGTAGGACATCATTTACTTTCTAATCTGCTACTTATCGAAATGAATTATTTTGATCTCATCTTGGGGTTAGATTGGCTAGAAAGGCATCGCGCATGCCTTGATTATTTCTTGAAGACAATAACTTTTCACATTCCTAACTCAATAAAGCTCTAGTTTATTGGAAAGACATCCACATATGATGTCAAATACATCTCTACTCTAAAGGCTCAACTGTTAGAACAAGGGTGTCAAGGCTATTTAGCTTATGTATCCACTACATCAGGGTCAGATATAATGATGGAAGATGTGCCTATAGTGTGCGAGTTTCCTGATGTATTTCCAGAAGAATTACCTGGATTACCACCTGAGCGAGAGATTGAATTTGAAATCTCTCTCACACCTGATACTCAGCCTATCTCTATTCCTCCATATAGGATGGCACCGACGGAGTTACGGGAGTTAAAGTTACAGTTCCAAGAACTGCTAGATAAAGGCTTCATTTGTCCTAGTACCTCTCCATGGGGTGGAGCGATTTTGTTTGTAAGGAAGAAGGATGGGTCGACACGGTTGTGTATTGACTATAGACAGCTAAACAAAAGGACGATAATGAATAAGTATCCTCTACCAAGTATAGATGATCTCTTTTAATTCGACTGTGTATTCCAAGATTGATTTAAGATCTGTATACCATCAGTTGAAAATTAATGATACAGATATTCCCAAGACAACTTTTCAAACTAGATACGGGTATTATGAATTTTCAGTTACGCATTTGGACTAACAAATGCCCCAGTGGCCTTCATGGATCTCATGAATCGAGTATTCAGGAAGTTCCTAAACCACTTTGTAGTACTCTTCATTGATGATGTGCTTATTTACTCCAAGGATAAGTACCTGATGAAGGCGAAATCCACCTCGATAATAATGATGAATTAAGTCGTAGCCATAGGAGGCGAATTCGGTTCAGCAAAAACCACAGTCTTTTGAATGCTGTGGAGTATTTGTACTTGGCAAGTGTACCAAGGTCGAACACAGGGACACAGCTGCTTAATTAAGGCTTTTGAATTTTGATTCGTGAAGTTCACTGCGATTTAATCTCAATTTCAGGTCCTCATGCAAATTATGATGCACTATGATATTTGCAAGGCGATGCCATGATGCATGCATTTTTTATTTTGTTTTTATGCAATTTAAAATGATGCATGAAAATAATGCTAAGGAATATGCATGAAGAATAAAATGCTACAATTATACCCTAAAATGTGAGCATTGCAATGTAGAATGAAATTAGAGTCTAATTGAACACATCATTAAAAATCGGTCATCAAACCCAGCAAGACAGATAAAGCATGGTCCCATTTTTGACATAAAAATTCACTTAATTTAAAACATTGTCAAATGAGACAAATAAGCATGCTAGATTGTAGAGGACAAAACAAGGATCAAAACGACACTAAAATCATGCAATTTGGACCTATGATGCTCAAGTTATGATAAAAACAGTGCAAGGGCATAAATGTAATAAAAATGCGAGGAAAGTAAAGGATAAATATTACATTTAGGTACCTAAATGTAAATACCAAAAACCGCCTGGGCCCAATTGTAATTTGTCCATTTACGCGCAGGGGTGTATTTGCAATTCTTCAAAAGCTCGAGGGCGTCCCTGTAAAATACCCAGGCACGCACGTGAGGCACGTGCCTGGGGACCAATCTGCAAATTCCAGCTCTCCCAGGGTCTTTCATGTAATTTACCCAAGCCCTCACGTGCGGGGCACGTGAGGACTCAGGCTCGGGACGACTCCTTTGGCTCGGGCCACGTGGCAGCTGTCTGGAGGTCTGTCAGGAGGCTCGGATGACCCAAGCCTGTAGCTTCGTTTGGAGGTCTGGACCGCCACGTGTCAGCATCAGAACCGTCCGATCCAGATGATCGGACGGTAACTGTTCTTCGTCCTCCGCCGCGGGCCACCGGAGAAGGCGGGGCTCCGGTGTGCCCCCTAGTGCTCCGCCAGGCTCCGCGAGTCCCTCCGAAGATCGGAGAAGAATGTTGAGGTTCTCGCGAAGGAGCTGGAGGTGCAGCGATGCTCCAGAGGTGATTGGCGTGGGCTGTCGATGGAGCTTCGCCGGAGGATCGAGGCTTGAAGTAGCCCCCGACGTGAACTTCGGCCATTGACGGGATTCCTGCACTTGTTAGTCAGGCTGAAGCTCGTGCGAGTGTCGTGAGTGGAATGGGGTCCTGGCAAGGTGATCGGAGTGAAGGACCAGGGTCTCATCCCCTGGCGGAGCAGAGGAGGAGGTGGCGGAAGGTCGACATGGTTGTGAAGAAGGAAAGGTGGAGTCGGAGGGTGTTGGCGAGGATCGGAGTGGTCGGGCGAAGGTCTGAAGGTGGTCAGATGGAGGGGGAGGTGACCTGAGGTGGCGGAATAATTCAACAAAATTATAAGAAAAAGTCTCCTCGCCGAAGCGAGGAGTTGGCGGAGGTTTTGGCTTGGGATGAGCACCCTGAGGATACTCCGGTCGTCGCCCAGCTGGTCAGCCATCTCCAGCGAGCTCGGAGGTGCTCAAGAACACCGCGACACGGCCACATCGGCCGTGGGTCGACACCGAGCTTTAGCCGTCTTTGCCTCGACGCCCCCCCTCTCCGCTGTCACCGGAGGGGAGGGGGAGACTGGGCTAGAGCCCAAATTGGTGGACGAGGCTCTCAGGTGGCGGGGGAGGGGGTTTTATAGGATGAGGGTGGTCGGAGGTTGTGAGGTGGCGGGGCGTTTTGGAATGGAGTTTTAATGGCGTGAGAATGATGGTGGGGTGGGGTGGGGGTTACGCGAAGAAGGCGGAGGTGTGGGCTACGTGAGGCGACCGTTAGGTGGTGGAGAGGTGATCGGAAGCGTGGGCTAAAATGGAAGGGGGCGGAGCGTCGGCGAGGCGTAACGGCTGGAGAGGGAGGCGTTGGAGGTAGGGGACGATGATCGAGCCGTTGGATCTCATGATCCAACGGCTGGGATGGCGCGAGAGCAGAGGGTGGAGATCAGATCCTTAGGATCTGATCAAGCGGTGGAGGAATGGGCGGTAGAAAATGGCTAGGATGCAACATGGCGTTTCATCCTACGGTGAGAACTGAGGGGATGACGTGGCATGTTGAGGGCGTTAGATGATGGATTGATCGGATGGTGATGGAGACAGGGTGTCGTGGCAACACAGGAGGCGTAGGATGAGGGTTCGATCGAGCGGTGGAGATTGGAGGGAGACGTGGCGGGTGGAGGACCGTTGAATGATATCTGGATCGAATGGCCTGGATGAGAGCGGAAGTGAGTGGAGGAGATCTAATCTGGGGTCAGATCGAACGACTGGAAATGAAGTGGGAATGGATGGATGAGATGGAGGCGGGTTGGAGTGGATCTGACGGCCAGGAAGAGGGGTCGGGTGGAGGAATGAGGGGCGGCCGCGTGGCGGCTCCAGAGAGCGCCACGTGGCTGCATCAAAAAATTCAGAAAATATTAAAACAAAGATAAATACAAAATAAATAGTTAGAGACCGAATTTGGAAAAAGTCAAAACATGAAAGTTGTTCGTCTCGATGAGATCTACAACTTTCATGTTGGACAAAAAGCCAAAAGAGGTCATCTGTACAAAAGCTATTTTTTGGGGGTATTTTTAAGGGGATTAAAAACACCGATTTTGTGGTTTTGAGTTGTTTTTTGTATTTTTTAGTGGTTTTAAAGGTCAGTGAATTATAGACAACTTATCTACCTAATTTTTAGGGGTTTTTGAGTGATAAAATAATTACAGAAAAATAAGGACAATTAAATACAAATAATTAACGGTTAATTATACACAATTATTGCACATGATAAAAATAGAGTTTTAGAGGTGATTTTATTGGTTTGTTTAAGCAGAGATTTTAATACGGAGTTCTTAGCATGATGAATACGAGATTCATCATACCCCTATACTTAAACCATGCTCGTCCTCGAGCATCTAAAGAATGAAGGAGTCGGATTGATTCCTGACAGTGCGCGTGAAAAATACAAGGCTTGATCTTTCGAAGACCCTTGACCTAAGTGATCCTAAAATTCTGGGTTTATCCACACCTTAGTCAGAAGGAATCCAACTTCTCTGATTATCAGACTCTCTTTTTGTACATATAATATAAGGATATGACGTTTAGTGTACTGCATTTCATGAGAGCCAAGTTGAAGCATCACCCAAGGTTCCAGTCCCAGAGACTCTCCTCTAGACCTAATCCTCAATACTAGGGAAGAAGTCTACTCTTGCTTCAGTCAACCATCTCTTTAGTTTGTCAGACTTTAAAATGTAGATGGACGGCCAGATGATGGAGGGACATGGGATTGTGTCTAATTTTCTCACCCTCACATTGGAACAAGGGCCTCTCGAGTGCCTTTTACTCAACACATGTATTTTATTATCTTGTTGATCAATGTGTCCGTCAAGAGAGTTGGAGTCGTCTGCACTTGTTTTTCTGGGAATACACCGGGGTGTGTCTTTTCTGAGTATCTAAGATACCTTCGACACCCAGACTTGTATCGCTTACGATGCAGGGCCCTTTTTGTGGTGTCAGCCCGACTCCTTAGTCCTAATTAGCGCTTGGTCCAAGTGGACACTTGAAAATGTTTGGGAGCGCTCGCCTTTGGTGGAAGCTCATTTGGAATTTTTGACTTTGGATTTAGAGCTTTTCTTTGACATTTCATTTCTTTTGTTGGCTAGCTCCACTGCTTTTACCAAGAGATTGGCGCACACTGATCAACAAGTTCTTTAAGTTTCATCACACCCTGGCACTTTTAGGTGAATATCAAGAGATAGCATATGAATCTTGTTCACATACTGGCTAGGGTTTTTGCTGACACTCAGGTTTTCTGAAGCCTTCATTAACTTTATCCCATCCTCGAATATCATTAGATCAGATCTAAACTTAAATCCATGATCCTAGTTCCTCAAGTGATATCTCATCTCAGCTCATCAATCATGCAGTTGTGGAAGTGACTGTGCTGATCATATTTTCTTGAAAGTAGAGATTAAGAGTGCAATATAGCACTCAAATCTTTCAAACCAGAGGAGTATGGATATTTAAGTCATAAAAACCCTAATGACTAAGGTATGTTAACTCAGACTCTCTAGATCCCAGAGATCCAGTGTCCTCAAATTCCTCAAGCCTTGCGTGAGTGTGAATGTGTCAGGAAAACACCAACTCCATGGGTTAGTGAATTTTTGTGTGATTTTTGATTTTTGTAGATTTTTATGGGTTTTATAGTTTTTTTTTTGTGTCGGAGAGACAATGACTGACCCAGGCTCAAATAAATAAAAGTATCCACTCTCAGCCAGTATGGGTGTAAGTGCGGGTCGAGACCCGTGATCCTTAAGGACGGTGCCATATGCGGTGTCCTTTAAACCACCCACTCTGCTAAGGGAGACCGAGGTTCCCTTACTGAAAATGTTTACTAAGCCTAGTAGTCAGAGCCAAATTCCGAAAAACATTTTTAATTTTTAATTTTTTTTTTGAAAAAGGGTTATTTACAAAGATTAATCCCTCAAAATTTTAATTTTTACAGGATTTTACTCAGTTCACTAGTTTACCAAAACCCAGCCCGAAGAAAAAAAAATAAAATTTTAAAAAGTTTTAAAAACGCGAGCTAAGGCTAAAGTAAATATACAATAATATACGGTATACCCCCCTATACTTAAAATTTGCTATGTCCTCATAGCACAAGTGCCATGAAGTCAAGGCTTGGTTCAAGTATAGGGTGATATAGCGGAACTGAGGAGGAGGGTCCCCCTATACTTAGGCCAAAATTGGCCTAAGTACAAGAAGACGGGACGAGGGAAGGAAGAGCAGGTAGGTCCCCCCTATACTTAGGCTTCAAATAGCCTAAGTAAGGTCTGCGTTTAGGGGGGGGTTCTATGATACAAGGGTGAGGTGGAGAGGGTTCTTGAAAAATAGATACACATAAAGAGAGAGAGAGATAGAGTGAAATATACAAGGGAAGGGTGGGGGTAAATATGTGCAGTGTAGGTGTGTGTGTGTGTGTGCGGGGGGGGATTTTTTTTTTTTTTTGAATACAATATGCAATACTGAAATAAATATGCAGATGCAAGATATTTTTTTTTTTTTTTACAGAATGCAATGCAATTTAACTGCTATAATCTCCCAAATTCTTTTGAGGTTCTTTCGCGGCCTCTTCAGCGGAAGTATTTGACTTCTCGCCTCCATGAGGATCAAGCGTCCTCGATCACCATGGGCCCTGCCACAAAAGATAAACGTTAGAAATCCAGAGAAATTAAATCCGCAAATAATATGCAACTAAATGATGCATGGAATGAGGACCTAGAAATCATTGAATTAATTTAAAAAATCAAAATCAAAAAAATTAAGCAAAGCCGTATCCCCGGCAACGGCGCCATTTGATGAAGGCGAAATCCACCTCGATAATAATGATGAATTAAGTCGTAGCATAGGAGGCGAATTCGGTTCAGCAAAAACCACAGTCTTTGAATGCTGTGGAGTATTTGTACTTGGCAAGTGTACCAAGGTCGAACACAGGGACACAGCTGCTTAATTAAGGCTTTTGAATTTTGATTCGTGAAGTTCACTGCGATTTAATCTCAATTTCAGGTCCTCATGCAAATTATGATGCACTATGATATTTGCAAGGCGATGCCATGATGCATGCATTTTTTATTTTGTTTTTATGCAATTTAAAATGATGCATGGGCAAATAATGCTAAGGAATATGCATGAAGAATAAAATGCTACAATTATACCCTAAAATGTGAGCGTTGCAATGTAGAATGAAATTAGAGTCTAATTGAACACATCATTAAAAATCGGTCATCAAACCCAGCAAGACAGATAAAGCATGGTCCCATTTTTGACATAAAAATTCACTTAATTAAAACATTGTCAAATGAGACAAATAAGCATGCTAGATTGTAGAGGACAAAACAAGGATCAAAACGACACTAAAATCATGCAATTTGGACCTATGATGCTCAAGTTATGATAAAAACAGTGCAAGGGCATAAATGTAATAAAAATGCGAGGAAAGTAAAGGATAAATATTACATTTAGGTCCCTGGAAGGACCTAAATGTAAATACCAAAAACCGCCTGGGCCCAATTGTAATTTGTCCATTTACGCGCAGGGGTGTATTTGCAATTCTTCAAAAGCTCGAGGGCGTCCCTGTAAAATACCCAGGCACGCACGTGAGGCATGTGCCTGGGGACCAATCTGCAAATTCCAGCTCTCCCAGGGTCTTTCATGTAATTTACCCAAGCCCTCACGTGCGGGGCACGTGAGGACTCAGGCTCGGGACGACTCCTTTGGCTCGGGCCACATGGCAGCTGTCTGGAGGTCTGTCAGGAGGCTCGGATGACCCAAGCCTGTAGCTTCGTTTGGAGGTCTGGACCGCCACGTGTCAGCATCAGTTACCGTCCGATCCAATGATCGGACGGTAACTGTTCTTCATCCTCCGCCGCGGGCCACCGGAGAAGGCGGGGCTCCGGTGTGCCCCCTAGTGCTCCGCCAGGCTCCGCGAGTCCCTCCGAAGATCGGAGAAGAATGTTGAGGTTCTCGCGAAGGAGCTGGAGGTGCAGCGATGCTCCAGAGGTGATTGGCGTGGGCTGTCGATGGAGCTTCGCCGGAGGATCGAGGCTTGAAGTAGCCCCGACGTGAACTTCGGCCATTGACGGGATTCCTGCACTTGTTAGTCAGGCTGAAGCTCGTGCGAGTGTCGTGAGTGGAATGGGGTCCTGGCAAGGTGATCGGAGTGAAGGACCAGGGTCTCATCCCCTGGCGGAGCAGAGGAGGAGGTGGCGGAAGGTCGACATGGTTGTGAAGAAGGGAAGGTGGAGTCGGAGGGTGTTGGCGAGGATCGGAGTGGTCGGGCGAAGGTCTGAAGGTGGTCAGATGGAGGGGGAGGTGACCTGAGGTGGCGGAATAATTCAACAAAATTATAAGAAAAAGTCTCCTCGCCGAAGCGAGGAGTTGGCGGAGGTTTTGGCTTGGGATGAGCACCCTGAGGATACTCCGGTCGTCGCCCAGCTGGTCAGCCATCTCCAGCGAGCTCGGAGGTGCTCAAGAACACCGCGACACGGCCACATCGGCCGTGGGTCGACACCGAGCTTTAGCCGTCTTTGCCTCGACGCCCCCCTCTCCGCTGTCACCGGAGGGGAGGGGGAGACTGGGCTAGAGCCCAAATTGGTGGACGAGGCTCTCAGGTGGCGGGGGAGGGGGTTTTATAGGATGAGGTGGTCGGAGGTTGTGAGGTGGCGGGGCGTTTTTGGAATGGAGTTTTAATGGCGTGAGAATGATGGTGGGGAGGGGTGGGGGTTACGCGAAGAAGGCGGAGGTGTGGGCTACGTGAGGCGACCGTTAGGTGGTGGAGAGGTGATCGGAAGCGTGGGCTAAAATGGAAGGGGGCGGAGCGTCGGCGAGGCGTAACGGCTGGAGAGGGAGGCGTTGGAGGTAGGGGACGATGATCGAGCCGTTGGATCTCATGATCCAACGGCTGGGATGGCGCGAGAGCAGAGGGTGGAGATCAGATCCTTAGGATCTGATCAAGCGGTGGAGGAATGGGCGGTAGAAAATGGCTAGGATGCAACATGGCGTTTCATCCTACGGTGAGAACTGAGGGGATGACGTGGCATGTTGAGGGCGTTAGATGATGGATTGATCGGATGGTGATGGAGACAGGGTGTCGTGGCAACACAGGAGGCGTAGGATGAGGGTTCGATCGAGCGGTGGAGATTGGAGGGAGACGTGGCGGGTGGAGGACCGTTGAATGATATCTGGATCGAATGGCCTGGATGAGAGCGGAAGTGAGTGGAGGAGATCTAATCTGGGGTCAGATCGAACGACTGGAAATGAAGTGGGAATGGATGGATGAGATGGAGGCGGGGTTGGAGTGGATCTGACGGCCAGGAAGAGGGGTCGGGTGGAGAATGAGGGGCGGCCGCGTGGCGGCTCCAGAGAGCGCCACGTGGCTGCATCAAAAAATTCAGAAAATATTAAAACAAAGATAAATACAAAATAAATAGTTAGAGACCGAATTTGGAAAAAGTCAAACATGAAAGTTGTTCGTCTCGATGAGATCTACAACTTTCATGTTGGACAAAAAGCCAAAAGAGGTCATCTGTACAAAAGCTATTTTTTGGGGGTATTTTTAAGGGGATTAAAAACACCGATTTTGTGGTTTTGAGTTGTTTTTGTATTTTTTAGTGGTTTTAAAGGTCAGTGAATTATAGACAACTTATCTACCTAATTTTTAGGGGTTTTTGAGTGATAAAATAATTACAGAAAAATAAGGACAATTAAATACAAATAATTAACGGTTAATTATACACAATTATTGCACATGATAAAAATAGAGTTTTAGAGGTGATTTTTATTGGTTTGTTTAAGCAGAGATTTTAATACGGAGTTCTTAGCATGATGACTACGAGATTCATCAGTACCAACATGAACACCATCTCAATCAGGCACTCGAAACACTAAGGAAGAACAAACTGTAGGCTAAATATACCAAATGTGACTTCTGGTTGACTGAAGTATCCTTATTAGGTCATGTTAATTCAGAGGCAGTTATATCAGTTGATCCTGCAAAGGTTATGATAAGTTGGGAATGCCCGAATATTGTCATAGAAATACGATCTTTTCTGGGACTAGTTGGATTTTATAGAAGATTTGTGATGGACTTTTCACGAATAGCATTACCAATGACTAGATTGACTTAGAAGGAAGTACCATTCATATGGTCTGATGCATATGAAACTAGTTTTGAAACACTGAAAGAATGCTCAACATCTGCACCTATCATTACTCTACCCTATGGAACTGAAGGATTTACACTATGTGTTGTATATCTTTTATAAATTAAATGGCGTTCATTCTCTTTAGGGTTGTTATGATTTCAATACTCATTAAGATTGTTATGCCATCATTATAAGTCTCAAGGACGAGACTTACTTTAAGGTTGTTATAATTGTAAAGCCTTGAACTTGGCATCTCTCGGATCATATATAATAATATCCGGCACATCAAGAGGAAACCAACGAATTTGTTTCGTGCGAATCAGTCCTTGTTCGATTTGTTATGATTTTTGGAAGAAAGAGAAGTATGGAGGTTTAAAATATCATTAACCTATAATGACTGTCATTAAGACTAATTAAAATGATTAAAGAAACTAATGATGGATTGGAAATATCTAATGATCATTAGAAAATACTAATCAATAGTTAGCAAAAGATAAGCGTAAGTCACAAATGTTAAATCATGATTAGTGAAAGTTAATCACGATTAGTGTTAATTAAGCATCATTAGCGAATATAGAGTCTTATGGGATATTCTAACTTAATCCCTATGTTTCGGATAAGTTTTGGCCAAAATCAAGGGCCAAAACCCTGGGCCTCTAACCATGGTTATGGTCTAAACCATGGTTTTTAACGATGGTCAGCGGTTTTCTGGAGCCTATATATAGCTCCCCTACCCATTCATTCTCTACGATTTCCACTACCACCACTACCCCAAGGGTAAGGGTTGAGAGGTTGGGAGGAGGAGTAGGAGGCGAGGAAGGAGCGCTGGCGAAGCGATGCCGGGAGAACGGGGAGGAGGAAGGTACGATCCTCTCTTAGTTTGCTTCGTGAGCTAGGTTTTTCGATTCATGTTAAGATTCCTTGTTGTTTTCATTTCTATGATTTTAAAAGGGGAAACTCTGCTGAAATTTTCCTAGAAATATCACCCGTATAAGGGGAAACTCTGCCAAAATTTATCATAGAAATATAACCCCGTATAAGGGGAAGCTCTGCCAAAATTTAAAGAGAAAATATGTTCTTCGCGTTTTTCGTGTGTTCTTTGCGTTCTTCGTGTTATTCGTTCGTTCTTCGCGTTCTTAGCACGTTCTCAGCATTTTTAACACGAAAATTAAATTCGATCGTTTCAAGAGATATAAATCATCCAGTTGAAAAAGAATCACAATAAAGCACTATATACGAGAGAGAGAGAGAGAGCTTGATTAGGTAACGATATCCTTCCTTTTGCTGTTGGGTTTTCATATGTGATCGTTGTGATTTCTGTATTTATGCTTCATGCTACGAAGAACCTTACTTTGGCAATTTTTTGAAGAAAGTATGAAAAGCTGCTTTGTGTTTTCAATTAAAATAAGGTCTAAGCATCGAATGGATGAAGTGGTTTGGAAAGTGAGGGTTTGGAAGTTGAAAAGAGTATAAATTGAGTATATAAATATATGAATTAATATAGGTGTAACTATACTTAGTAATTTTAGTTATGCTAATCTAAGTCTTAACAGAGGAATTACATCATAGGAATTTATGTGTTTTGACTTGGATCTTGAAAATGATCGTGTGTCACGTAAAGGATGACTAGGAGTAGAACTATAGGTCGGATATGCAACTTGTAGTTTGTCGGATGGAGCCCGTATTGGTGTTTCCCTACCTATGTGGTACATTGTTGCCTGTTATGATAAGTACGCATGAAATGATGATTTGCAACTTGTGGTATCGGGAGCCAATATCTTCGGGTTGATGATGGAAGATGTGGTCGTGCCATGTGGAGGCACGAGTGGTTGGATAGCGGCTGGGTCACGATAACATGTATTTAAAGCCGCTAGGTTATATGATTAAATGTTAGCCTGAGGTTTAAGCAACCAAGTCCTCGAGGATAGTGTGCTCCTTTATTTGTCAGGCTGAGGGCTTGAGATACCAGATAATAAAAGAAAAGAAAATTGTCAGGGTAGTATTGGAGGATTGGTTGAGGCGACGCGCGACGGCATAAGCTTACCAAGATTAATGCAATCTCCAGTACCGAAGGGTCCACAACTTTGGAGTCCATATAGTGGTGAGGTAATTCCCTAGACTAATCCCTGACATGGAATAGAAAGGAATAAGACTTATATTAATGAGAAGGAATGAAACTTTTTGTGATAACATGTTTTGAAAAATTACACAATTTGTTTGCTTTTGTCTTCTTCGTTACTTAGCATTCATTAATTTTTATCCTATGACTTATGAAAAACACAACAAGTTCTGGTGAGCCATCGCAAGGACTTTAGTAATCCAGCCAGCTTACATAGTAGACATCCAACCATCCACAGTATCTTTTCGTTATAAGGTAGTTAGTAATTTTTCTGTGTATTTCCTTCCAGCTGATGTACATGTAATGGTTATAGTGGGATAATGTACCATATGAACTTTATTTTGTGAATGGAAAAGTGTTGCAATACTTCCTTCTGAGTAATTTTAATTGCAGTCTGTTTCTGAATGTTATTTGTGATTGCTGAGTAAATTATTGCTTACTAACCAGATCCAAATATAGGAGGATCCGACGGCCCAGGATTCTGGTTCGCGACAGGTTGACCGAAGTTAACTCCTCAACCAACGCCCTTCCTTCACTGATATTGCTCACTACCGTTGCTTCATCCATTTTCCCTACGCTCTTGATTATTAACTACCTATGCTCTCTTCCATGATTCCTTCGCTTATTCAAGTCTCACTCACACAAGCACCTCAATTCTACCTAACGCTCCGCTAATCGCTCTGAATTCGAATTCAAACCATCATCTGACTTCACTATGTAAATAGAACACCTCCACCGAGAAATCAATCCGTCCTCCGACCATCTTCCTCGCCAAAATCGATCGTTGGAGCAAGCTGTAGGTGATCCCATGAATAGGAGTGCGAGTGAGTTCCTTAGGTGCGTGATTTGACCACGTTGCTGGAGTTCCTCCACCACGTATCATCATCTTTGCCCAACCGTAGATTGAGGTGCCTTCATTCCTATTTCAAGCCGTAGGTAATCATTGTTAGTTAGTTTTCATTTCGTACTTTTAATTCTATCTTTAATCTTGCTAATAGCCTAAATCCGCAAATAACATTCAACCTATGATCCACATGATCAGAGGAGTTCCGATCATCTAAACCACATTCCGATCACGCCATCACCATCGTCCAACTATTCTCCAGCTCTTTCGCCTTATACCCATCTCCCAATCACTCCATATCAGGAGCCCAGTCTCCTGTCCTACTAAATTCACCGGAGACTTCCACTCGCCCCCATTTTACACATTTTGACTTGATTTCTTGTACAGAGAACATCTCCGAGCACATGCCATCACTTACAGGTCAAAGGAACTGTAGACTTCACGTACAATGAAAAATCCAAAGCTGAAGCTCGTTACTAGAGCATGATTCTTCATCACCTTACAGATCATTGGTCTGGAGCTTTTTCGTCAATCCAAGTTGTTCTTCAAATAAGGAATCATTTGAACTATCTTGTAAGCGAGATTTGAAGTAAAATAGAGCTAAATTGAAGAAGAATCATTTGATCAAAGTTTGCCAGACGCTGCAATCATCCAAGTTCTTTCAGACCGCCTCATACCGCACGATCAAGAATGGAGGACCCTATTAGATCCCGACCGTCCATGAAGCATCGAAAGTTGGCCATTGATTTGAATCTCCAAATCTGATCGACCCCGTCCATGCCTAGTTCATCCATGATGGTTAGATCCAAGCATCAACACCATCCTTTACACCACATCAATAAAGGGTAACTTTACACCCGAGCCCCTATCATTTATTTTATTAGCAAATAATTCCATACGAGAACATGTGTCTTTCTATCATTCTTTAAACATGTGCACTTTCATCCTTAGCATATATTATATTTACAAATTTGATCCCTTTTCAACTGTTAGCGTGCTTGTCACATGATTTGTTGGGATAATTACAATAAAAGTATTGAATTTATATGTTATTTTTTGGACCTTGAAGATATTTTATTTACATCTGAGTCCAATCTAGCAAAGCACGTGCCTTAGCACGTGAGATTTTGTAACTTATGCATATTTTATCTCATGATATTTATATTTGTTAATATTCAGTTCGCATATTTAACATAATTTTGTATTAGTCATTGTGAACATGCTTATTTATTTTACATGTGAAAAATCAAATAAAAAATATCACAAGACCTCAAAAAATTCCATAAAAAATCTAATAGGTTCTTGTTATCTCATCCTTTCATACATAATTTTTACTTCACATTTTCTTTATTTCTATTATTTATTAAAATTCAAAAATAGCGTAAAACATCCTATTTGCAATAAAAATGCATAAAAAATATAAAAACATTTTCAAAAATTATAAAAAATGCATGTTTGCATGTTTTGTGTTGATTTTCTTTTTGATCAATTTTCATATTTTTATCATCTATAAAAACCATAAAAATTGCATGACAACCAAAATTATTAAAAATTTATAAAAAAACTACTAGAAAATTCCAAAGAAATTATAAAAGTCCTCTATGGAAAATACAAAAATATCATTCTATCTATACATTTTTATTCAATTTTGACATTATATGTTATTTTTAAAAATCCAAAAACTTCCAACTTGTTTCATGTTTATTTCATTACCTATTTTTGATCTATTTAAAGTTTTTAAATTGTGAAAAATTTTGGAAAAAATAATAAAAACATTAAAATTTTATCAGAAAAAGAAAAAATAATTTTGTTTTAATTTTTGTACATATTCGATATCTTTGAAAAAAATCAAAAGAGTGTATTGTCTTGTTGATTTATTTCCTCTTTTTCATATTCCATAGTTTTAAATAAATAAATAAATATATATACACATATAAATATATATATATATATATATCTTTTGCTAAATATAAAATATAAAATTCGAAAACCAAATACAAAAATAAACTCAAAATCCATAAAAAATTAAAAAATATACACAAACCAAGCATTGTGTGAATAAGAAACTCCTTCATCCGTTCATTGATTGATCTTTGCATAGAATAACCATTTGGACTTTGTAGCCTCCCTGAGTTTAATCCTAATGCTTTATAGTTAACTTAAATAGCAAATTTTTCTTGCTACATTTTTGTAATTTTTTTGCTCGAGATGTAATTTTTTTTGTTGAAGTTTGATTTGGGATGCAATGACATCGCATTTATTTTCAATATTTATAACTCGGATTTTCTCGATCCAACACCCAAGCACCCTGATTCACCATGAATCCGGCCGACCAGGCCATCGGCTTTGCCCCTCACCAAAGGGCCTCCTCCCTGCTCTGCTGCCCTATTTCCCATCTTCTTTTTGGGCTATAGGGCTTCATATTGGAGACCTTGAGCTAACCGTGCATGTTGCAAGAGATAAGGACCCTATATGGGTGGTATGTTGTTCAGACGAACATACTCTAGGTCTCCCCATCTTCTCTGACCTCGAAGACCCCATCACTAGGTCATGCACTCTTTTGTGATCTTTATCGAAGCTCGGCTAAGAGAGGTTGCTTCCCTGTTCTTCCATGTCGAGCCTCCATCGTTAGATAAAGAATACCAGCCTAGGAAGCACAACCTCCATTCGATTGAAGGCTGCCTGCTCCACAGGATCCATTTGATGAACTTATCACCACCAGCCAACCATGAAGTAGTATCTGGCTATCTAGGCCGTTGGATTTGGACATGGTGTGCATCTCGACCATTGATCAACATGCAAGGAATTGGTAAATTACTTAGTAACCCCTCCAATTTTTGGTATTTATAATTTGGTCCTGTAGATATTAATATTAGTTCAAAACTTTTGGATATTTTGCAATTTAGAGAATACGATTTATGCTATTTGCTTTTTAATCCAAGCCAAGTTTCCTCACTTGTCATCTCACGTGAGGCTTTTTGTGGGTAAAATGTGTATTTTATCCTATGGTTTTGGCGGACTTTCACGAAAATGTTGAAAATATTTTTGGAAATTACAATTTAGTCCCTACAAGTGTATATTAAAGTTATATTTTATTAAGAAAATTACGTGGATGCCTTTAGATGTTTTTTTATTTACATATATGCCCCTGCTAGGCATTTAATATTGTGGAATTAAATGTAAAATTATGATTAAGCCCTTAAACATTACTTATTTGTTAGGAATGCATACTTCATGTTTCTTAAACTACAAAATGGTCTCTGTACGTTGTGTTTAATAGTTTGCTTTTGTTTTAGCTATTTGAATTACCTAATTAACTACAAAAATCTTAGGAAAAATAATTTAAATACCTTATATGATATTATATCACATATATTTTTACTAAGGTATTTATTATTATTTTCTGAATTTTAAAATTCCAAAACTAGTTATATTATATTGTTTTGACATGGAAAATGATAAAAAAATTAAATTATAGCTCTATGAATTACAAAAATAGTGTAGTGTTATTATTATCTTTTATCATATATCCACAATTCATAAAAATATAAAATAAAGGGCTTAAAAATTATAAAATATTGAAAACATTAAAAAATGTAGAAAAATAAGAAAAATATGTTCTAAATCTTGAAATTTTCTTTGTTTTATTATATATGCAGGAAAAATCATCTTTGGCCTTTTCTGACCTGATAGATATTTTTAGGCCCTTCTGACGTTCCAGTGTTTTCTATTTATTTTATTTTATGTATTTTGATTTTTAAAAAATCCTTAAAAAGTTTAAAAATATAAAAAAGTACCCTTAACAAAGAAAAATATAAAAAACCAAAAAATATTTTATTTGGCTTATTTTGAATTTATTTGTTACATTTGAAAACCCATAAAAACTTATCTTTTTATCTCTTTACATATCTCTCACATGTATCTATATTATTAATATATATTTATTATTATATAAAAATATTACAAAATTAAAATTAAAAATCCAATATATATATATATATATATAATTTAAAAAATCATAAAAAAGGAATTTAATTGAAAACCCAAAAAATACATAAAAACCTAATTGGGTTGTGAAAACAACAATTTTGTTCTTGTTTTCTTGAGTCGGGTTCCATGTTATACTTTATCACTATCTGCTCCCATGGACGACACTTTACCTGCTCGCCTTATACACATTTCATGTAGAGTTAGATAAACTTCATAACTCATACACTTGCATGATCCCCTTATACATACACACTCATGGTTTCTGATTGAATGTTTGATTGTGTTGGTTTGGTTGAGTGATACCCATGAACCGAGAGAGGTACCGATACAACAATTGCTAGATCTGATTTGTCAGACACCACATACCCTCCAAGATCAAGCGTTAGGAATTCACACATCTCTCATACTAATTAATATTCTCTAACGATAACAACCAAACATTTTATCAACATTTTTGGGGAGCAACGGTCGAGTAGACTAGCAGCCTTAGGCACTTTAGGTTTTCTTGCTTGATTGCTTATTTACAAAGATTTCCATATTATGTTGCTTATATTGTCTCATAACTACTTCTGACATCATCTCTTGATTGCTTTGTTGCAAGGGACCGCTTATCGAGGGAGGTTGTCTTCGGATTGCTTCCGCATCCATGAGAGGCATAGTAGGTCATTCTTTCCCGACTAGTAGGATAGCACCGAAGGAAAATGAGCAAAGCATGGAGGAGCAAATTTTTCCTTAGTATATATTTTATTTCTAAGGGAGAGATTTATTTGAAATTGTAATAAAACTGGTACATTGGACACTTGGACTATTCGGGGTTTGTTTCACCAAGTGCCAGTGCACTTGGGAGAACTCATCAAGTTTTGATGGTTTTCATCTCTTTTTCTTTCTTTCCTTAATTTTACTTTGTTTTGATTCATATGATTTGTGCGTTTCCGCCTCTCTTTTCTTTATTTTGTGTGAATGAGCCCCTGTATAATAGGATTGCTTGATCGAGTAATCTTTAGTAATCTAGGTCTAAAGCTTTATCTATCTTGCATGCCCCTATAGTCACTATACTTGGACATAGATTCAAATTAATCTGGTGCCTTCATGTAATAGAAATTTCTGATCTAAGACAATTTCACACAATGCATGCATTTACTGTAATTTCAATTATATGTAGTATACTGCAAGGAGAGCACTGGGAAGAAAGGTGGGTCATCTAACGGAGCATACATCATACAACACGATGATGAGTTTTCCAGCATCGTGTTAGCTTGCATTACTTTTCTGTCTTATTTCTTATTTTTTATCACATAGAAAAAATAAAGGAAATTGAGAAATTGTTAGGCCTTCACATAAAAATACTCAAAACAAGTGAAAACCCCCCCAAAAAAGAAGGGGCTGAAAAAGAAAACTTGACATAATTTTAAAATCCGTAACAAACTTCACGGTCTTGGTTTCATAAAGACCTCATTGATTTCAGGTACTTTCTCAGCAGAGAGAGGTGTGACCCTAGGAAATAGAACCCAAATAATTATCTAGGGCGCCTTGACAATCACATGGGACAGTGAAGTAGTGGCACTTCTTTTGTATGCAGATGAGTAGGGCCTTGTCGACGATAGTTTTCCCGCTTGTGTGGAGTATTGACTTTGTCTGATGTACTTAGGGTAGATCACTCCCTCACAGGTGTGTCTGTCTCATCCTCTTGCATTTGGGTACCTCACTTGTGAGGAAAGTAGTGTTTTTGCCTATCAGCTTCCCGTCTCCATTTTTTTGCTGAGTATCCCCCTAGGCACGAGATCAAGGACCCTTAAGCACGCAGATCACAGTTTACAAAGGAGGTGGAACAAGTACCGGGTATTTTCCCAGTAGTACACACTCCTATAGGGATAGCCCTCTTAAGGACAAGTGAAAAGATAATTGTCTCAAAACCATCAATAAAATTGACAAAGATAATCGTTGAACTCTTATATCTTCATTATGTTAAGTTAGGTCAAGATCAAAAATTTTGCGCACTTTGTGCCCTTTCATCTCTACTTCTCTTCTTCTACATCTCATTCATCCCACTTGCCTTGAGACTTCTCTTTTCAATACCTTTTGAATTCTTATCCTTCAATCTTGTCTTCTTATTCCATCATCATCTCACAAATTTTGCCATCATGATGTCGCATTTTGGAGGGTTTTGTTCGGACTTCGCGAACACCTACATTGACTCCATGATGTCGACATCGCCACTTTACCAGGGCAATCTCATTGAGTTGTTTCAGCTTTTGCGAATCTAATTTTGAGCTCATCCATCTTCACTCCACCTAGGGTTCAGGATGTCTCTCTTCCCAAATCCTCTTCTTTCTCTATTCACCGATCACTCCTTTTGCCTCCTTCCCCTACTCCTCTTCCCCGGTCGACATCTGCTTCTAAGACAAGATTCCCCAGGTAATTTCGAGATGAGATTGACTGCTCCAGCACCTGAGTGTCTGAGTCAGAGCAGGAAGAGGATGGGGATGAAAGACTTCGCTCCAACTCTAAGCTCAAAATATCTTTCCAGACTCCATCATTTCTATAAACTGATCAGGGCTCATTTCATCATGCTCATCAAAATCCCAAACTGGAGTTAGATAGCATTACTAATTAAGAGATGTCTCCTCAAAGACTAGGAAAAGGGCCAAGGATTGGACCATGGTGTGGATCAGAATGTGGTTAACTCCCTGATGAATCTGCGATTCTTCATCTTTATTCATTTATTTTAGCTTAAAATCCCTTATAAAACATCTGTATGTAACACTACTCCATGCTCTTACTAACTTGCATTTGTGTGTTAATATTGTACACTTCTTACTATTTTGACCTAAAATAAATAAAGAAAGAAAGAAAGAAGAAATAAAGAAAAGAAAATTAAAAAAAAGGAAGACAATATATATGTAATAGATAAAGGCTGACTCGAACCCCGAGAGAAGGTCAAGACTAGATCTAATCGACCAGGAATAAAGTAGGGGGAGATAGGGCCCACAATCAGAAAATCTAAAAAAATTGTGTGTTGTGTATATTTGTATACTCCATTACTTTATTTGTACATAAATTGACCTCAAACAAAATAATTTTCCAAACAAAAGTTGTAAACAAAAATGTGTTCTAATTAATAAAACTAATTGTACAATCAAATCATGTACAGAATAAAATCAATCACACTTGGAAAAAGCCACCAAGCAATAATTGAATGACCAATTCCAGCTCCATAAGAACTCAAATTAAACTAAAGTCACTTCCATTCTATTCTAAATTAAATTATCATTAAAATGGCTGTGATTTCATAATTTTTGGAGTTACAGGTGAAAAGTTGGTTTTATGGGGAGATTTATGCAATTTTCCCATGTATTTGTACATATTATATTTGTAAATATTTGTAAATATTTCTACTAATTATTTAAAAGAAAAAAAATAATTAAAATTTTAAAACAGAAAAAAAACTAATTTCCTTATTTAACTATGTATATAATGTACCATATGTATATAGTATGTATATATTTGCTATTCTTTATTAACCACCATAAAAAAATAAAAAAAAATTAAATTTTTATTCAAATAAATAAAGTGACGAAAATTCAAAAAATAGTTAAATTTTACGTTATCTCATTTCAATTTTCATCTCTCTTATCTCTTCATCAAAAAATTCAAAAATTCAAACTCCATTATCTTCTCTATTTATATGGCTCCTTCTCCCTTATTCCAACTTGATCAATCTTTGGTGAGAGGAGCCTGATCTCCGAGAGTCTTCTTGTCGTAGAAGGGTGCCTACCCTCCGAGCCGTCCGATGATAGCGAGTCGGTCTTCGTCGAGGTGACCAAGGTCTTTTCTGCTCATAAGGTGAGATCCGTCATTTTCTTCATATTTTTATCAAGATTAACCTTAGTTTCCTTTTCCTCTATTTATTTTGTCATCAATTTTTTATCTACTATCTTAGATTCACCATCATCACGATGTAATCCGCCACCGACTTTTCATCTCATTTTCTTGATCTCTCCGCGTTCATTTCTACCTCGTACGATCTCTCACCTCTGACCACGCACGGTGGTCGGAGATCTAGTTCAGTCCGCCATTTTCCTCGGAACCGCAATCATCCACATCTCCGTTTTGATTTTTGGGATAGAGTCATCATGTTCACATCCTAATTTGTCTATATATAAAAAAATATTAGAAAAGTCTTTTCCTTCTCTTTAATATTTATTTTGCAAGATCATCCAAAAAATATTTTTTTTATTTTCACTTTTTAATTTCTTTCAAATTTACAAAAAAAATAAATAAAAAGTTTTTCTGATTATTGTTACAAATAAAAAAAATAAAAAAGATTAAAAAAGGGGAATAACCGCCCCACAGGCGGGATATGCCGTACAACCGCCACTCTTCTTGAGCGGAATGCCACCGCCGCCTTCGCCTCAGCCAAAAGTTCTACCTGCCCGCGACTCCGCCGTCAATAACCTTCAGTGTGCCTTCGCGTTGGTTGGAGACCTCCTACGGCGCATCCTCCAAAGTCCCCCCACTGCCGAAGCCTGCCTCCAGCATGTGCCGACACTCTCATCTCCTACGGGTCGATGACCTCCCATGGCGCACCCACCGGGTCGCCTCTCTCGCTGCATGGTACCTCCGCGCATGCCAGCAGAAGCGTGAGGCCACTCCTCTGCCCACTCGAAGCCGCTCCAGCTCGCCGCCTATTCACAGTCTCCAGTCCTACTCCACTTACTGTTAAAGCCCGCACCGCCCAAAGCTTCACCACCTACGTGCTGCCCCTCCGAGCGGTGCGGCCCGCGCCGCCACCTTCCTATAGAGCCTCCCACGCTGCTCCAGCAACCCAGCCCACCTATGGCCTATCGTCACGTCTCTCCAACCTTCTAGGGGTGGCGACGACCGACAGCCAACCCCCCATTGGCAGCGCATCTGCGCCTCTCATTTTGCTTGGGAATGAAGGGAGAATCGAAGAGGAGCCCTATGATTCATATTTTATTTGGGAAAATTACAAAGAAGGCCTCTGTTGTTTCCAGAGCTGCTAAAGTGTCCTATCAGGTTTTATTGAAAACAAAATTATTATCAAGTCCCTGGATTTTCTATGAATTAAAAGAGGACCCCTACTTCAGCCTTCAAACATATGCAGCGCACCCCCTTTTTGGGTAAATTATGTAATTTCCCTCATATTTTATTTCTATTATTTATTCAGTACAAAAACATTAACTAATTACAATTTAGTCCTTATTTGATAGACTTGATTTTGCTCACTTTCATTATTGAGATAAATGTTTTCTTCGGACAATAAATCTCCCAAAAATTATGTCGTGCTCCTGACATGATTATCTTCCTAGCATAAATTTTTCATTACATTTTTTCATAATTTAATATCTTTAAAAATTCCAAAAAAATAGAGTAATTTTATTTTATTGTGTTTTAATTTCTATCCAAATTTCACGCATTAACTCTTTATAAAACTCAAAAATTGAAAAACACTAACAATCTTATAAAAATCATTAACAATTCAACAAAAATCCAAAAAAAGTGATTCCAGTTCATGTTTTTAGATATTTGGCTCTATTTCATCATAAAAATAATTCCCAGTGGTGTTGGGCATTTATAATATTTGTAAGTTGCAAATTACTCTAGGTTGTGCATGATTTCTCATTTTTGTCACTATTTGATTTTTAGGAAAATATAAAACATCTGAAAATTCTACAAAAAAATTCAAAAACATTTCAAAATATTAAAACTAAAAATATTTTCTCTAGTTTTTCTGAGTATTTTTGATACAACTAAAATATACAAAAAGAGTTTGATGTGCGTAGTTCTCATTTTGTGCATATTGTTCATTATTTAAAAATTAAAAAAAATGCAAAATTAAAATCACTAACAATTTGAAAATCAGGAAAAAATATAAAAAAATTAAAAAAGAGAAAAATTCCACAAAAACCAAGGATCGTTTGCCTTTGAGATTTTCTTTTTCTTTTAATTGATTTTTTGTCGATTAATTGAATAACACTCGAGAATTGTAGCCTACCTCAGTTTGATCATGTCTGCTATATAGGTAAATAAGAAGAAAAAACAATTTCTCGCTCCACCTTATTTTCTGTAATTATTTTGTCTACCATGGGATTTTCTGTAATTATTTTGTCTCGCCGTATATGAAAATAAGAAGAAAAAAATTATTTGTCAACCATGGGATTTTTGGGGATAACAACGACACATATCATTAATAATTATCGATCATCGAAGGTCAACAAAATGGCGCCGTTGCCGGGGAGGCACGACGAGGTTAGTTAGGTTTCTCTTTTGACCTGCTATTCTTGGTTTTATATATATGTGTATATTTTTCCACATTCACTCTTTGTTCATGTTCACTGTTTCATTTAATTTTTTTCTATTTTATTTGATAATTGTGTTTCTTACACATTCTATCTTTTCTTTTTCTTGCAAGGGCTCGTGGAATGAAGGAGGCGATCCTAGGAGAGCCGAAGCACCCATGCGAAGCAGAGGCGACTAGATTCTTCACCGAGCCGCAGGATAGCTTGAGAGGAGGAGAAGAAGAATTGAAGGAGACACAAAAAAGATTTTTTTTCATTTATTTATTCTAGCATTTGAACTCTTGTAAACAGACATTCATTTGTTGCAGGTCTATTTCGCCAAGTGCCGGTGCACTTGGGGGACCTCATCTATTTTGTTTACATCGCCTTTATTTTTCTTGTTTCACGCATATTTTGTGAGCTACCTTGATTGCTTTAATTAATTTGCTTGAGCCAGATAATTAATTAGGTCCAAACTCCCTAAAAACCAATTTCTGTACGTATAGAGTAGAGCGTTATTTGGACTTAGTCAAATTAACTTGTTCTTGCCCATTAATAGAAGATATCATCTAAGACAGTTCACTTGCATTTGCCTATAGGTTAATTTATTTTTCTGTATTTCAATTCTGCGCAGATCACTTGCATGTAGAGTGCTAGCGACAAGGTACACATCTCTAACCCCTGCATGCATCATTATTTTTAATTGTGCATTGGCATTTCCGATCTCCTTCCTTGTTTTCACTTACATAAGTTAAAAAGGAAATTGGACACTCAGTAGGCGATTATTTGAAAATATTATAAGCAAGTGACAATTGCCTAAAATACGGGTCTGCTAAAGAAAACTCGACCCTAAAATAAATACAAGGAAAAATCATTGTTTTGGAGAGAGTAGCACCCTCATTATGTATTTATATGTAGCGAGGGAGCGACCCGCACACTAGGATAGAACTACGCCCGAACTCTTTTCAGACTACTATCTTGGGTTAGTCATTCTCTAGTGAGGATCTCTCCGATAGCCGGATTGGCGGCCCGCGACATCCTTAACAGCTTGAATTGATCCGGTAGCCGGTAAACAGTCCGCAATTCATACTGGTTGGGAAAGATCTAACTTTGGGATTAGGACAGTCTCTTGAGAGCATTGGGTTCTAAACAACTTGCTTTAATTGCTCTGATATATTGTATTCTCACCAAACTCTAAAATTGACAAAATAATTGATCGAATCTTCACGGTCTTCACATTGAGTTGAGTTGGTGAACTGGGGGGTTTGTATTGTGTTTGATTGCTTGTGTTCATACTAGATCCTTCCGTACAGTTGCACCTTTTTCTCCATATCTTTTGACTTGACCCTCGTGTTCTCCCGGGGATCCCGTCTTTTGTTTCGGAGATGGCCGACTGTAGTTATTTAAATCCGATCTTCGCAGATACCTCGTACCCTCTAGCTGATCCACCTTCCCTTTTCCAGGAGGACCTTCCTCCTGATTTTTGTGCATCTCCACCTTCCATTATTTTAGGAGAGGGACTCTAATTCTCACCCACCCTCATTCAACCCACCTGATCTTGGGATTTTGGAGTCACCTTTCATGATTTCCACACTTGAGACACTGAACCAGATGATGGAGCATATGAATTCAAGGATTAACAATCTATTTATCATAAATGAGAGCCAGAATGTTGCTCCATTATTTGAGGATATGGATTCACTTGAGGATAATCATGAGAGCTTACAATCGCCCAAAATACAAAAAATTAGAAAATTTTAAAAAATCGAAAAGATTATGGGAGACAAATTGTTGATTCATTTTGTGAGGAGAGGACCCAAATGCCTGATCATTTACCCACACAACTATCCACCACATGTCCTGATCATGACCTCGAGGATTCCATTATACAGACTGCTCTTGGCAATCCTCGTGTATATGCTGATTCTGATCTCCTCCCTTGTATGGAGACAGTCCAAAATTTCAAAAAAATATTGACTGAACCTGATGTGGTAGCCACCCTTCATGAGATCATTAAAGCTCCACATCAATAGGCCATGACATATTTATCTACTCCTCAACACAAGAAGAGAAAGCGAAAGAGAAGATCTAAGCGTCACTTCTTGACCATGGCCACTGCCTACGCCATCTCTCACCGTCCATATTTTAAGGAAGGGAACACTGCCACACCTCTTGTGACTTGCTCCATATCTGACTATTCTTGTGATAACACTCTCCTTGACGGCGGTTCGTCAATAAATATAATACCCATATCTATGGTACAGTCTCTTTATTTTGGGACTCTCGAGAAATCCAGGATGATAATTCAATTTGCTGATGGATCTATCAAGAGGCCAAAGGGTATTCTAGAAAATGCTATCATTTTTATTCAGAGCATGAAATTCAATTCTGATTTTGTCGTAATGCCCATGGAGACCTCCACCCCTGTGGAGCGCCCTCAAATCATCCTGGGACAACCTTTCCTCGCCTCTGTAGGAGCCATTATTGATTATGGATCAGGAGAGATTCATTTCCGTTCTGATGTAGGGAGCGATGTGTTGATCACTACATCCACTACTAACCACAGACCTGAATCCCATAAGAGTCCGCCCGTGATGGCCAACCCCAAGGTATTTGACCTCGATGATAATATCAGAGATTCTTGTTATATGTTGGATGATAAGGAAGCCCAAGAATTCCTCTTGAAGGAGGAAGACTCAGAAAACATAGACCTTGGAGTTCCCCCTTCTGGTATGTGAAGATGCATTGATGACATCCGCAAAATTTACACGATAGACACCCTAGAGAGGAAGGCAGACTCTGAGACTAGAACGAATGAACATGATTCGACTACTTTCACTGATGAGTCTGTTCCTATTCACCCTGATTTAGATGAGTCCGATCAGACCAAATTTGATTTCATTGCTTTCACATTGGAATTTGGGCCTTTTGATAAAGATGATGATCCAGTAGAGGCTCGCCAGGATGAAATTGATCCTACTTTTTCGGATAATGAATTCGATCCTTTTCACTCTGATATTTGTGAGACTTCCCAGGCCGAACATGACCATACTACTTCCACTAATCGGTTTAGGCCGGTACAATCTGAAACTATTGAGAATACATTCTTGGTCGATCCTAATCAGTTCATATCTAATGATAATCCTAATATCGACATACACCTTGTCAGATCCTTACCTCAACAGTCCCGCAAGAAGGTTCGTTTTCGACCTTCTTGACCTTTGTACATCCACTCCTTTTGTATATCCTTTTGTTTCACTCTTTCTTCTTCTGTTTTATCATTCACCCCTTTTCCGTGTGTGTGTATATATGTTATACTTAGGATGTGCTTTATCCTAAGTATAGGAGAGGTGAATGATTTTTGTTGTTCATATTCGTCCTGTTCATCACTCTTGTTGTTGCCTATACTTAGGGATACTCTATCCTAAGTATAGGGGGGTGATGTTGTTCATATCGTCTTTTTATTTTTGAGCCTGTACATTCTCTTCATCTATTTTCCCCTTTTGTACACTCTACTATACTTTGAATTACTTTATCCTAGGTATAGTGGGGGATCACCAACTTCTCTTCTTTCTATCTTTTCTTTGAGTTGTTGTAGCATAGGAGTCTTTTCACTTTTCTATACTTAGCACGAGTTATGTCTTCCTTTTCGCTCTCTGATCACTATGAGGACATAGTTCGAGCTAAGTATAGGGGGGTGTCATATATATTGTATATATACTTTAGACATAACTCGTACTTTTAAATATGTTTATTTAGGTGGATATATATAATTTTGTAAATCCACGTGTGTAAAAAACCAAAAAAATTAAAAAAGAAAAAAAAAGAAAAACAAATAAAAGAACAAATAAACAAATGAAAACAAAAAAAACAACAAAAAAAACAACAGAAACCAAAAAAACAAAAAAAATCTTGTATACACTTGGTTGTATTTTACTAACACCCTTTTTTGTTTTTGAAAAAAAAACTACAAAACAAAAAATCTATAAAAACTTGCATAATTAAAAAAACTTTCTTTTAAACCTTCATTTTTCTCCAAAAATCCATAAAAATTCAAATTTGGAAAATTGTTTTAAAAAAAATGTTCTTTTCATGTGTACATCATTTTTTTTAAAAAAGAGTGCTT
This sequence comes from Ottelia alismoides, assembly GCA_037367405.1. NCBI lineage: Eukaryota > Viridiplantae > Streptophyta > Magnoliopsida > Alismatales > Hydrocharitaceae > Ottelia > Ottelia alismoides. The sequence goes on along the minus strand of JAZKJV010009256.1, from coordinate 1,000,182 downwards.
TCTTTGCATTGTACATATTTTCTTGCATTTGCATGTGCATTTTTCAGGATAATATTGACATTTAAACTATGTCTGGAATAAAGTTGAAGAATGGAACTTAGTTGGACCTTAATCTACTTAATTTCAGAGGAACCTTATAAGAAATGGAGTTAAGACTTTTCAGGTCCTAGTGACCCAATTCTTTGAGTCCATAAGACTATGTTCACATGTCATCTTGATTTGTCTAAGTATAACATTTAACAAAACACACATGATTCTTTCAGACCATGGCTTACCTTGGACAAGCACTCTACACGTTGCTCTTCATGGATGAGGTAGTGAGGAGGCAGAATCTTTTGGCTTGGGGTATCATACGAGGGTAGTAAATCAATTTGGAACCTCTCATCTTCCTCTAGGGAAGGAAGTGCGTCTCAACCTGGTCTAGCGATGTTGAGGTCTAAGGACAGGATGTTGCGGGGTTGCAATAATGCTTCAAAAGAGGGATAGGCTACGGGCTCAAGAGGAAAAACTCCTTATGTACATGTTGCACCTTGTATATGCTTTCAAAAAAAGAGTAAGGAAAAAAATGCAGAATCTCCAAAAGTGGACAAGCCTGATTGAAAAGTAAAATGCCTGTTGGAGTGTATATAAAAGGATTAAAAAAAGAAATTACAAAAAGTGCTTCAAAGACAATTTTTGTAAGCTTGAAGCAGATGACTTGGCTACACTGGTCATGCATCCAAGGATAGATAGCTACACTGGTTACCGTCCATTCTTTTCTCCATCCCCTATTCTTGACTTGGTTGCACTTGAACTTAGAAGGGAATATCTCCACTCCTCGAGGAAAGAGTTGCTAGACCAGGGAATTAGAGTTACCTTGTTGAGGGAGGTTGTTTCTTTGCTACTTTTGAGTTGGAGAGATATATCTCACTTACAATGTGCAATTAAAGATTCATAGTTACAAGAATTTGTGCATGTAGACTTATTCTGACCTGACTGTTGAGGTGACCTGAATAGGAGTCTTTTGGAACTTAGAGTCTTTTAGATTTTAAATCCATCTCCCATCAAGGTTCTGACACACTAATAATCCAAAGGTCTGACAGAGCTCCAAACTACAATTTTATGAAGATACGTTTAATACTCAATATTGTCCTAATTTCTTTATTTTCACTTTCTTTTTCTTTTTCTTCACTTATTCTTTCAAATAAGTGTTTGCTAAGGGACTAGCAAAGGTAAAGCATAGGGGGACGATGAATATGTGATTCATCATCTTTATTCATTTATATTAGCTTACAATCCCTTATAAAACACTTGTATATTACACTAACTCCATGCTCTAACAAACTTGCATTTGTGTGTAAATATTGTACACTTGTTACCATTTTAACCTAAAATAAATAAATAATGAAAGAGAAATAAAGAAAAAAAAGGAAGACTGTATATATGCAATAGATACAGGCTGACCTGAACCTCAAGAGAAGGTCCAAGACTTGACCTGATCGATCAGGAATAAAGTAGGGGTAGATAGTGTCCTCAATCAGAAAATCCAAAAAAATTATGTGATGTGTATATTTGTATACTTCACTATTTTATTTGTATATAAATTGAGCTCAAACGAAATAATTTTCAAAACAAAAGTTGTAAATAAAAATGTATCCTAATTAATAAAAATAATTGCACAATCAAATCATTTACATAATAAAAGCAACCACACTTGGAAAAAGCCACTAAGCAATAATTGAAAGACCAATTTCTGCTCTATACGAGCTCAAACTAAACAAAACTCACTTCCATTGTATTCTAAATTAAATTATCTTTAAAATGGTTATGATTTCATTATTTTTGGAGTTACGGGTGAAAATTTGATTTTCTGGGGTGGTTTGTGCAATTTCCCCATGTATTTGTACATATTATATTTCTTAATATTTGTGAATATTTTTACTAATTATTAAAAAATATATAATAACAATTTTGATACAGAAAAAAAAATCTAATTTCCTTATTTAACTATGTGTTTAATGTACCATGTGTATATAGTATATGTATATAGTTGCTATTCTTAATTAACCACCATAAAAAATAAATTTTTTATTCAAATATATAAAGTGACGAAAATTCAAAAAAAAAGTTAAATTTTACCTTATCTCATTTCAATTTTCATCTCTCTTATCTCTTAAATCAAAAATTCAAACTCCATTATCTTTTCTATTTATATGGCTCCTTCTCCTTCATTCCAATTTGATCAATCTTTGATGAGTGCAACCCGATCTCCGAGATTCTTCTTGTCATAGAAGGGGGCCTAGCGTCCAAGTCATCCGCTGACAGCGAGTCGGACTTCGTCTTGGTGACCAAAGTCTTTTCTGCTCCGAAGGTGAGATCCGTCATTTTCTTCGTATTTTTATCCTATATTAACCTTAGTTTCCTTTTTGTTATTTATTTTGTCATCAATTTTTTATCTAGATCTTAGAATCACTACTATCATGATTTAGTCCACCACCGACTCGAGTTTTCATCTCATTTTCTTGATCTCTCTGCGTTCGTTTCTACCTTGGACGATCTCTCACCTTCGACCACGCATGGTGGTCGGAGATCCGATTCCATCCGCCATTTTCCTTGTAACCGCAATCATCCACATCTCCGTTTTTATTTTCTTGATAGATTCATCATGCTCGCATCCTAATATGCTTATAAATAAAAAAATGTTTTCCTTCTCTTTAATATTTGTTTTGCTATATCAACCAAAAAAATATTTTATTTTTTATTTTCAGTTTTTAATTTCTTTCAAATTTACATCCAAAATTAAAAAAATATTTTCTGATTACCGTTACAAATAGAAAAATCAAAAAAAGGGGGAACTACCGCCCTACAGGTGGGATTCGCCACACAACCGTCGCTCTTCCTGGGTAGAACGACACCGCCACCTTCGCCCTCGGCTAGGAGTTCGACCTGCCCGTAACTCCGCCGTCACCGACCTCCAGCGTGCCTCCACACGGGTCGGTGACCTCCAGCAGTGCATCGTTCAAAGCCCGCCTACTACCAAAGCCTGCCTCCAGCATGTGCCGATGCTCTCATCTCCCGTGGGTCGACAACCTCCCGCAACGCACTCACCGTGCCTCCTCCCTAGCCACACAGTACCTCTGTGCATCCCAGTGAAGCACGAGGCCACTCCTCTGCCCGCTCAAAGCTGCCCCATCCCACCGCCTATTCGCAGACTCCAGTCCTGCTCTGCCGACATCTGAAGCCCGCACTGCCCAAGGCTTTACCACCTGCGCGCTGCCCCTCTACGCGGTGCGGCCCACGCTGTCGCCTCCCTCCATAGCCTCATGCGCCGCTCGAGCAACTCAGCCCGCCTTCGGCCTATGGTCACGCCTCTCCGACCTTCTAGGGGTGGCGACGGCCGATAGCCAGCCCCCCATTGGTGGCACATATACGCCTCTCATTTTGCTTGGGAACGAAGGGAGAATCGAAGAGGAGCCCTAGAAGTGATTTATATTTTATTTGGGCAAATTACAAAGAATCACTTCGTTGTTTCCAGATCTGCCAAAGTGTCCCATCAAGTCTTATGCTGAAAACAAAATTACAATCAAGTTCCCGGAGTTTCTACGAATTATAAGTGGACCCCTACTTCAGCCTTCAAACACGTGCAACGCACCCCTTTTTGGGTAAATTGCGTCATTTCCATCTTATTGTATTTCTATTATTTATTCAGTACAAAAACATTAACTAATTACAATTTTGTCCTTATTTGACAGGCTTGATTTTTCTTGCTTTCCTTATTGAAATAAATGTTTTCTTTGGTCAATAAATCTTCCAAAAATTATGCTATGCTGGTGACATGCTTATCTTCCTAGAATAAATTTTTATTGCATTATGTCATCATTTATTATTATTAAAAAATCAAAAATAGTGACTTTTCTTTTTCTGAAATTCGAAAATTCATAAAAAATTTGAATATTGCTCTAAAAAATCTGAAAAAATTAGAGGAGTTATATTTTATAGTCTTTTAATTTCTACAAATTTCACGCATTAACTATATTTAAAATCCAAAAAAATTGAAAACACTAAAAATCTTATAAAAATCATAAAAAATTCTACAAAAAATCCAAAAATCATGATTCCAGTTTCTTCCACTTTGTAGATATTTGCCTCTATTTCATCATAAAAATAATTGTCAGTAGTGTTGGGTACGTAAAATATTTTTAAGTTGCAATTTTCTCTAGGTTGTGCATTGTTTCTCATTTTTGTCGCTTTTTGATTTTTATAAAAATACAAAAACATCTGAAAAATCTATAAAAAGTTTCAAAAACATTTCAAAATCTTTAAAATTTAAAAATATTTTCTTTGGATTTTTCTGAGCATTTTTTATACAATTGAAAAATACAAAAAAGAGTTCGGTGTGCGTAGTTCTCATTTTGTGTATATTTTTCTTTATTTGAAAATTAAAAAAATTGCAAATATAAAATCAATAAAAATTTGAAAATAAAAAAATACAAAAATATAAATAAAAAAATGGAAAAATGAAAAAGAGAAAATTTCCACAAAAGCCAAGGATCGTTTGCCATTGATATTTCCTTTTTCTTTTAAATGATTTTTTGTCGATTATTGAATAACCCTCGGGAATTGTAGCCTCCCCTAGTTTGATCATGTATGCTATAAAGGTAAATAAGTAGCAAAAAAATTTGCTCCACCTTATTTTCTATAATTATTTTGTTGCGAGAGAAGAAAAAAATTGTTTGTTCGTTGACGCTTAATTGGGTTGCAATGACTTGTTCATAAATCAAATAATTAAAACCACAGAAAAGCTAAATCAACACTCTTAGATGCTCGTGTCAATTCAGATGATACAACAACAGTTAACCGATCAAGCCATTGCCCTGGGTGCTTTTCAGGAAATGCTTATGGAGATGAGGAGGGAACATGCAAATCGAATAGGACGTGAGCATGGTGGTGATTAACAAGGAGGTGCTAATGGAGGAGTTGCTAATGGAAGAGTAGGAGGAGCAGTAGGAGGAAACCATGGTGAAGAGGAAGATGAGAGAGAGAAGTCAAGCCCAAACTGACAATCAGAGAGATCTAAAACCATGGAGCAGGGAAAGTCACAAAATTGATCTGCATCCCGCATATACATGACCACATTGAGCTGAATCCATCAATACTACCTCTCTTGCCAACCATCCATGGAAATACCAACGAAGAGCCATACATTCACCTGCAGCAATTCAACCACATTTACGGTACCATGCACTAACCGAACATACCATTTGAAGTGGTGCAGATGTCTGCTTTCACTTTTAGCCTTCCGTGTAAGGCCCTCTATTAGATTAATCATTTAGGGAAAGTAGCCATGACATGGGAATAGCTGAAATCTGCTTTTCTACATAAATACTATCCCTTGGGTCGACTTAATCAGATGAGAGATCTCATCTCTAACTTTTCATAAATATCCCATGAGCCTTTCCATGTGGCGTGGGAACGATTCCAAGATCTTCAAGAGAAATGCCCCACCATGATTTATCGAAGATATGCCTAGTGCAAAACTTCTTTGGGGAATTACATCAGGAGAGCCGACAACTTGTGGATGCCTCCTGTGGAGGTTCCCATTTCAATAAAGTTGAGGATGTACTCTAACAAATTTTTGAATAAATGATCGAAGGATAGGCAACATTGTCCTCGTCTCCTGCCTATTGGAAGGATGTACAGATTCCTCACAAGGTCATCAACGTAATGTTAGAGAAGTATGAATAGGAAAAGAAAGATGAGATTTCCAACTTGAGAGTCATTGGGAACCATCTCTCTAAGGTGGAAATCTTAGAAAAGTGATCACAAGAACTCTAGAAACTCAATGTGATCGAACACGGAACCAAGAACCGTGATAAGCTCGATCTAATCACACAATAACTAGAGATTCTTGTCGTTACTTTCAATACCGCCAATGTTGTGAGCACAACCACTAAGATGCCTACTACTGAGACGAAAGAGCAGACACTGTCCCCATTACAGAAACAATAGAGTCCAGCATAACATCCTGCGCTCCAGCATGTTTATTGCGTGCAAACTCCGTACCAAGGTTCACAGGCACCAAAGCGCTCGTAGATGGTCATATACCATCCAGAAGCTCCATCATATGTCGAGCAGTTTAATTCACCTCCATCGGCGCAGATATATGAAGTGGATGTCGTATGGGAAATCGAATAGTCTTCATCATGTCCAAAACGGCAATAACAGGGGAACACACATGCCATTTGACCATTCCACCAGAATCAGGGTGAAAGAATTTTCAGCTGCAGCAACAACAACAACAACCACACTACTAGTCTCTACCACATCCGAATTACACATGGAGACAGAACATCCAACCGTCGGCATATCGCCAGCGTTATATCATTAGCATGAGAGAGGAAAATATCAAGAATTCCCTCTCCTCGATACCATACCTACACTCCGCATTAGTATCAGAACATCTAGCAACAACCATACTGTTACTAGCCTCAGCAACCACATGTTGTTGAACCATCTGAGGTTGCTCTGTGAATCCAGCTCTAGATTCTTTGGCTCAATTGATCAAGAATATGAATGGGATGAGCCAGAAGATTGATGACCTCACAACTGCAAAGACAATCATACCAGCGTAAGTAGAGGCTAACCTTGACAGATTCAAGCGTAGGGAGTAGGTAGCTTGTAGTGTCCCACCAACCCTAGAATCAGGTACATCATAGAGAGGGTACTCCTGAGGGTTTGCTAATCAAACTCAATAAACGTCACTGAGGTGACCGCTCAAGATAACCCTACTTTAGTCAGCAATTAACTCACAACCATAATAGATCAATGAATACCAAAATGCGAGTTAAAATTTATTATATCTACCATAAAATGCATAACAGGTAAGCATGTAGACATTGAACCAAAGAGAGCAAAATGGTAGCCTACGGTTATCTATGTACAACGAAGTCAATGATTTGCATAATTCTTTTTGTGGGTTTTTGATTTTATATTATTTTTTTATTTTTGGTTTTATAATAATTTTTTAATTTGATTTTTATTTTTTAATTTTGTATTTTCTTTTTGTATTTTTTTATCTTTTTATATTATTTTTTGATTTAAATATAAAATATATATATGTATATATATAAATACAATATAAACTATATATGGATGCTACATAGATAAAAATATTTAAAAATACCCTAAAGATGGTGAATAAATTTTTTTTGCAATTTATATATTTTTCTATTTTTTGTTATTTTCCTGAATTTTTTGCTAGTTTTTATGTATTTTTAAATTAAAAAATTCAAAATATGGGATTAATAAGGAAACCGAATTTGATTTGTGTTTTAAAAATGATAAATAAGTAAAGCTACCCAAATAAATTTTATTAGATAATTATTAATATATAGATAATTATAAAATATAAAAACATATTTTTGGTATTTTTACATAATTTTTATATTTTTTGCTGGATTTTGGAGCTTTTTGATTTTTTTAATTTTCTTTTTTATTTTTAAGGGTTTTTGTTTTTTGTACTCTATAAATATCAAAATATACCATATATTTTTTTGGAAATTTTCAAAAATTTTTTATTTTTTTGTTATTTTATTATTTAGACATGGAATATTTAGGCTCCTTTTCATTTTTAATAAATGGATAGAATGCAAAAATTACCAATTAAAAATAAGGGCGTGGAACTTATTTAGACATAGCATGAAGCATTTATCCCTATTTTTTTTCGTATTTTAGGAGTCATTAGGTATTTCTAATAATTAGATAAACAACACAAAAATATATGTCCTTGTAAGGCATTTTTGCAATTAAAATAAAGTCTAGGGGCCCTGTGCAAATTTGCCACAAATTTAAAACATGTATTTAATTTTTATAGACTAATTTCCAATTACAAAACCTGCGAGGGTGCTCATGCAAATAACCCATCACGTGGGACGACATGTGATGAATGTTAAGAGGGTCCAAAATGCAATTACGAAAAAGTTCAAGAGCCTCTCAACAATTTTTACAAAAATATATAACATTAAATTCAATTTATTGGACTTTTTTATAAATACACAAACCCGTAGGGGTATACATGCAACTTTGCCACCTCACGCGGGACAACACGTGAGGTGACGTAGACTGGACCCAAAAGCAAATAAAATAAATATAGGGGTCATTTGCAAAATATCCATTTTATTTAAAACGACTAATTTTATTTATAGGGCTAAATAATAAATACAAAAATGTTGGGGATAGATGTGCAATTTACCCCATATATGCACGACGGGACAACTCTCCTCACTCCATTCAAACACGTGGCGTGACCTTGATGTCTAATACCCCTTTGTCGATCTGCAGTGAGGATGGATGCTTCGACTGCATCGAACAGCAGGAGGCGTGGTGTGAGGGAACGATCAGAATTAGTTCTGGAGGGGACACACCATCCAACAGTTGTTGCTGCTCGGGAAGAACTCGTCTTCCCCGAACATCGATCGTTGATTCCTCCCTCCTCCGATGGCTGTTGATGATGATTCTTGGTTCCACACCTCCAGGGAGGTGTTCTGCAATTGATTGATCTCGCAAGGAGGTCAAGGAGCCCACGAACGGTCCTGGCGAGCTCGAGAAAAAGGGGGCCTCCAGGAACCAGCAGGTGTTGTGATTCAAGCACAGAAGGGCTTCTGGTATGTGAGACCTGTATAGCAAAGAAAGATGGAATGAGGCGGTGCTCCTCGACCAGGAAACTGAAGCTGATTCGCATGAAAGTGAGGTGGTCAGAGATGCTCAAGTGAAGGGCGATGGGTGAGCATCGATACACAGAACCACGTAGGTTCTGGTTGATCTGATATGGTTTGCATACAGAGAATGCGGAGGGGAATGAAAGCGAGGTGAAAGGCGGTTTGGAGCGGTTACGATGGCGCACGGAGGAGCTTGCCGGAGCTTGACTCCGGCGAAGTATGACTGGACGATTAACCCTAATTCTAACACCTGCATGCTAATCTAACTACATAATTAAAATGCGGGAAGAAAAAGTTACCTGAAATGAATAACAAGCTTAGCTCATACCTGGTTTTCACACCAGGGGCAGAGGTCGGCGGCGATGGCGGCCGTGGGTGCAACCCCGCCTCCTTCAACCCGCTCAGACCTCCAGGAGCTTCTCCCTGTCATGAAGAGGCTTTCTAGGCCGAAGGTTGGGGTGGAAGAGGGTTAAAAGTTGACCAAATTTGAAGAAGGAAGCGTAGGTATTTATTTAAAGACATTGTGACGTACCCTTATTGATCGTGGTAAATCAAAGAATCGATCGTGTTTTTAGGTGATCCACGGCAGTGGCGTGGATCTCTGATGATCCATGATCATTTTATATTCTGGAAGCGAGGTCGATAGATGGACGAGATGCCCAGGAAAAGGCGGAAAATCAGGGAAAATACAGATCTGACGTCAAAGAGCTTGGATAGGACAGTTGACCAGAGGTCAACGGTCCACGTCCTGCTATTGGTCCACGCGAGCCACAAAAAGACAAAACAGGAATTAAGGAATAATTAATTTAAAACAGTAAATGATTTTATTAATTTTTGAGTATAAAATAAAAAATGTTTATTATTTTAAGTAGTATTTTATCATGATTTTTAATTATTTTTGTCTTATTTTATTAGTAGTTATTTTTTAAGGGCTTATTTATATGTATAATTACCTGTATTTTGCGCATTTTTATTTTTATTTTGTATATTTATTTTATTATTTTATACTTTTATTTTATTTGTTTATAACTTATTTTGTGAGTATAAATGTATTTTAATTTTATTTTTATGATATTATCTGTACATTTAAATAAATAGATATGTTTATTATGTAGGTATATTCATAGGCGTTTTACCTATGTTTTATGTATATTATTTTATTTTAATGTATTTTGTTAAGTTTTATTTCAGTGTTGTATTTTTAATAGAATATGTATAATATTTACAATTTTAATAAAATATAAAAGAATAAATAATTAAAGAATATGTTTCCCCTTTTATTTATATACATGTATATAGGTATTTTATCTATGTTTTCACATAGTTTTTATTTTATTTTCCTTTTTTTGGTTTTATTTCAGTTTTAATATGCACATATGTTATGAATAATATTTACAAAATTATAAAAATATGAATTTGTAAAAATATTGAATAATGAATATGTTGAATATTTTAATCGGTAGAATGTACATTTGGGGCCCAAAACCCAACTTCTACACATTAACTCCAAAAAATATAAAATCACCACCATTAAATAGCTTATGAAACGTATATACAACTAGAGGTGATTTTGCTATGTTTTGAGTTTTTGTTGAGAAGATATGGGTTTGTGAAGTTTGGTTTCTAGCTTTTTATTCTGTGTATACAATACATATTGTATATTATTTTATACAAACTCAATTTTGTATTTTTATTTACATTATTATCTACAACTTTCACGTACAAAGTTTTTATATTTAATGAATAAAAAATGAAGAATAAAATAGGTGTCAAAGAATGCTTAAATAAATAATGAGTAAATGAGGTATCTATTGTCCTTTTGGCTCTTATCTCCCCCTACTTTTTTCCTTCTCGACCAACTCAATTCTTGATTTGGTCTCAAGGTTTAAGGTCATAATTTTTTCAATATTTTATTTCTTTTTCTTTTCTTCTCTTTATTCTATAATTTTGGCATTAAAAATAGTATTATTTACGCAATAAATGTAATAAATGATGGATGTTATTTCGTACAAATTAATGTTATTTACATGCAATAACTTCGGTTTTAAGGCCAAAATGATAGAATAGATGTCATTAAAAGGAGATTCATCACCCCTAACACTTTCCTTTGCTGGTCTCTAGTGAACACTTATGCAATAAGTACAAAAGGAATAAAGAAGAAAAGAAAAAGAAAGAATGAATAAAATTGCTTTCAGTCATTAACTTGTCTTTACAAAATCAAAGTTTGGAGCTCAGGTTAGGCCTTGATGTGAGAATGTGTGTGGAACCTAGTCGGGAACCAAATTTAAAACACAACGGCCTTCGAGAGTCAAAGAACTCGGTTCAAACCACCTCAATAGCCAGGTTAGAACTAGACTACATCATACACAAACCCTTATGACTATGAAGCTGACTTGTACATTATAAGTGATAATGGCTCTCCACAACTGGAATGACAAAGGAATTGACTTCTCTCGAATGACAACCCAATGATTCCCCAATCCGGCTCTCAGTCCGCGAGGAGCGAGGTATTCCCTTCTAAGTTCAAGTGGCATCCGACTCAAGAGGAGGAGGTGAAGAAAAGAATGGACGGTAGATGGTGTAGTTACCCATCCCGGGATGCATGACCAGTGTAGTCAAGTCATCCAGTTGTAGGCTCACATGGTATAACTTTGATGCTCAAGCTTGCTTATTTTCTATACAACAAATATACATACTACGACAATGATTTTATTTTTATTTTCAAGCTTGTCCACTTTTTTTAGATTTTTTTAAACATATTATTTACATAAGGAGTTTTTCCTGTTGAGCCAGAAGACTATCCCTCTTTTGAAGCTTTATTGTAGCCCGCACACTGCTGTCTTTAGACTCCATTGTAACTGGACAAGGTTGGGGTGCACTTTCCTCCCTAGAGGAGGACGGATGTTTCCACCCGTGTGCATCTCAGACTGGAAAATCCAACCCCCTCACCACTCCAATAGAGTTGAGCCAAGGGAAAGGTGCAAGTGTCCAAGTTAGGTCACGACCGACAAGAGTCATGTGTGCGTCTAGAAAAAGTCTAGTTAGTCAGTTGACGTGACTTGAACCCAGCCCTAAGTCTCAAAGAATTAAGTCCTATTGGACCTGAAGTACCCTAAACCTAGTTCCCTTGAGGTTCTAGTGCAGTGAGGTGTGGTAAGGTCAAACCAAGCTACAATCTTCGACTTTATTGGACTTGTTCAATCATCAAGCTTAATTGAAAAGAATATGAATGCTATGCAAATGCTATGCACAATGAAGCAAAGAATGATGCAAAAATTTTCAAAGAATTTGAGAACAAAGAGAATTTTTACACAAAGAAATTTGCCAAAGATTTTTGACACAAAGTATAAAATATGTACAACTATTTACACGGGCATGCTTCTTTTTATTTGTACACAAGAATTAGGAATTTACAGGATTTATATGTTTATACAAAGTGATTTTCTAGGTATCTATAATTGATAAATAATTTTATTTATATACACATTTTATCCCTATTTCAATAATGCATTCATTCCTCAAATTTATTTGGAAACAATTTTGAAAACTATAGTACACAATAATTTTTGCAAACATTTACAACCGTTTGAAAGCTAATTTGCAAAGATTTTTCAAACAATATATACATTTTTCAAAAATAGTTTCAGAGAATATTTTCAAAATCACTTGCAAAAAGGTTTTCAAATCATTTATTTCACACAAAGAAAAGAATTTTTGCAATCAAAAACATTTTACAAAGGTTGAAAATATTTCACAAGAAGTTTTCCATACGGGTCACCATTTTTCAAATCATTTTGCAAAAATATTTTAAGCTGATTTATTAATCATTATATATACAAAAAGAATGGGTACATATCTTTTCATGGATATATATTTTGTAAAAGGGTTTTGGTTCTTAAAGGATTTACAAGAGATTATTGCTCACTTTTGTACATTTATAAAGACTTTTTAGTATAGTGTGTACACTCCTCAAACTTATTTGAAAATCGTTTTGCAAAGGTTTTTCAATCAGTATATAAAGATTTTTCAAGATATTTTCCAACCATTTTTCCAACCATTTGCAAATCGCTTTTCAAACATTTTTATTTCACACAGAGAAAAATAATCTTTTGCAAACAAAAATATTTACGAAGGTTGAACACTTTTTACAAAATATTTTCCAAACAAATTTCATGGATATATATTTTACAAATAGAGTCTGAGGAGCTACAAAAATCTTTTATTAGGATGTTGTAATGAATGTTAACATAATTTTTAGCCACACGTATTATTTAAAATAAAATACAAGAATACAAGTTATGACTTAAAGTATATACATAGTATATACGACCCCCTATACTTAGCTCGAGCTATGTGCTCATAGATCAAAGAGAAAAAGAGAAGACATAACTCGGACTGAGTATAGAGAAGTCTAAAAAAATGAAAGAATAAGGAGATAAATAAATGAACAGGAAGTTGACCGTCTCCCCTATACTTGGGATCAAATAATCCTAAGTATAGCAGACTGTACTCAAGGCAGGGATGGTCAAGGGTTTGAATGAACAGATCGTACACAGGTTGTCTCCTCCTATAACTAGGGTAAGACATCTCTAAGTATAGACAAGAAGAGGAGACAACAGAGAGGATCAAAGAATGAAAGGACTCATGGTGCTCACCTTCCCTATACTTAGGACAAAGTACGTCCTAAGTTTAGAAGACTGACAACAAGGGGAGACACCTTTTTGGCAGAAAAAGGAAATATTAAAGAAAAAGAAGAATATAAGAAAAGAGAAAAAAATTCAAAGGAAAAGTTTTTGAGGTGCATTGTCTAAATCTTTTTATGCTTCCAGTGTCGTGGATGTATCTTTAGAGCATAAAATCTTGATTGAGTCGACAATAGCCAAGAAAGTATCAATCTCAAGGTAGGGCTTCAGGAGTTGACCATTAGTTCCATGGGCAGATGACATGGCTTCCCATACACAAGATGATAGGGGGACAAGCCCAAGGGAGACTTGTAGGTGGTTCTGTATGCCCAGAGGACTGAGTCCAAGAGTTGGGACCAATTCTTTTCTGTCCAGCCTCACAAGTTTTTGAAGGATCGTCTTGATTTCTCTATTCGATAATGATGCCATGCCATTGGTCTAGGGATGATAAGGAGATGCGACTCGATGGTCGTCATATTCCTTCGTTAATTTCTTGACCTCTTTATTCATGAAGTGACTACCCCCATTTTATATAAGAATCTCTGAAATCCTGAACCGTGAAATGATATTCTCTCTTAGGAATTGGCATATTGTCCCGTTGTCTGCAGCTGAGCTGGGATAGCTTCAACCCAGCAACTCACATAGTAGACGGAAAGGAGGATGTGCTCATATCCCTGACTGTTAGGGAAAGGTCCCAAGAAATCGATGACCCAAATATCGAAGATGTCTCCAATCTGAATGATCTTCATGGACATTGAATCTTTCACTGTGAGGGTGCCTTTCAATCTCTGACAGCCAGTTATCGTTTGACAAAGGTTGCTGCATCCTTGAATAGAGTGGGCCACCAGAAGCTACACTAAAGTACTTTTGCTGCCGTCCGATCTCCAGAGTGGTGTCCACCAGATTCGAGCGAGTGACAATGCTCGAGGACACTATGATGCTCCTCTTGAGGAACGCACCCGCGCCAAATGCAATCCGCCCCTTCTTTGAATAAGAGAGAAACTTCCCATTGGTAGAAATGGATCGTCGATAAGAATTTGTCCTTCTGAATCTATGTCCAATCTGGCGGTACTACTCTTGAAACGTGGTAGTTGACAATATCGACATACCAAGGGAGTGAATCCACAGCTAAAATCTATCCGTCAAGAAAGGCTTATGTGATGGGAGCACGATTCAGCGGAGGCTCTTGCTACACAATTCAAGAGAGATGATCTTCTTCCACATTCTGAACTCCAGGCTTGTCCTTGATTTCCAAATAAAATTCCTAGAGGAGAAGGATCCATCTGATCAGTCTGGGCTTGACATCCTTCTTCTGCTGTGAATATCTGATAGTAGAGTGGTCTGTGTAGATGGTAACTTTCGATACAAGCACATAAGATCTGAACTTTTCTAGGGCGAAAGCCACATCCAGCAACTCTTTTTCTGTCTTAATGTCCATCTAATGTTTTTCCGGCGTAATGAATGACATAGGGAACCTTATCCTTCCTCTGTCCTAAAACAACCCAACTGCAAAGTCTGATGCATCTGTCATGATATCGAAAGGAGAGACCAATCCGACGATTGTAGGACTAGAGCTTGAGTGATAAGTTCCTTCAGCTGATTGAAAGAAAGGAGAACTTGCTAGCCTACATTGAATTCAAACTCCTTGCATAGAAGTTATGTAAGAGGTCAGGAAATAAGGCAGAAATCTCAGATGAACCTTCTATAGAAACCCACATGTCCCAAGAATGACCTCACATTCTTTACTGTCTGAGGTGGCTCGAGATTGGCAATCACGTCCACCTTTGTCGGGTCGACTTCCATGCCATGTTTGTAAACGACGTGACCCAGCACAATTCCTTCTGTTACCATGAAGTGGTTCTTTTCCCATGATAGCACTAGATTGACTTTATGGCATTTATGAAGTACTCTTTCCAGGTGCTCAAGACAAGAATCGAAATTATCACCATAGACGGAGAAGTCATCCATAAAAACATCAAGAAAATTGCCTACCATCTCGGCAAAAACTACAAGCATGCATCTCTGGAATGTCATTGGTGCATTGCACAATCCAAGATAATTCTTCTGATAGCGTAGGTGTTGAACGGGCAAGTGAAGGTAGTTTTCTCTTAGTCCTCAGGGGTGATTGCCACTTGATTGTACCTAGAGTATCCATCCAGAAAGCTGAAGAACTCCTTGCCATTTAGTCTTTCCAGAACCTTATTAATGAATGGCAAGGAGAAGTGGTCCTTCTTTGTTGTTGCATTAAGACGACGGTAATCAACACATATACGCCAGGATGTTGGTACCCAAGTAGATATCTCCTCTCCTCTTTTGTTTGTAACCACAATGAGCCCCAACTTCTTTGGAACTACATGCAAGGGGCTCACCCATTTTGAGTCGGAGATAGGGTAAATGAAGCATGTGTCACACCATTTCGTGATTTCTTTTATGACGACATCTTGAAGATTTGGATTCAGCCTTTTTGGAATTGACGGGACTGCATGGCATCTTCTTCCAGGTAAATATGGTGTGAACACAAAGCCGGATTTATCGCGCAGAGATCTAATACATGCCAACCAAGTGCCTTGTGGTTCTTTTTTAGAACCTTAAGGAGTCAAGATTCTTGCTCCAGAGTCAGCCTGCTTCTGATGATGACCGGATACATGTTTTCTTCACCCACAAGGAAAGCATACTTTAGGCCTGTTGGAAGTGGCTTGTGTTCTAGTTCCGATCTGGCCAACTTGTTAGTCACTTCGGAAATTGTACTGATGGTAGGATGTGTTGCTTGAACTTTAGCAGAGCTACTGACCTCAGTCTCCTGTTGAGATTCTGATAATGTACTGAACAGTTCTGCACTAGGCTCATTGTGTTCGGGCTGGAGTGAATCTTTGGAGTTAAAAAGGTGCATCAGCAAATGGGATCTTGTCTCCCAAGTATCATCGGAGCATGTGTCGACTGTGCTTTCCAAGTTCTCCTCCAGAGAGAGGATTTCTTGGTCCATGGATCATCCAAAGAAAGTGGTGTATCTCTGATTTCTGCAATAAAGTCACAGTCTGCTACTGGTGTTGTACGACTCACATTGGTCACAACATTCTGCTTGCTGTTGATGTCTATAGTGATTCACTTGCTGCCCGAGCTGAAAGTGATCTTGCCAGACCCATAATCAACCACAACTTCTGAGGTAGGCAGGAATGGCAGGCCAAGGATGATAGGGGTCTGGAGTAAAGGTACGAGGGAGTCCATACCAAGGACTATAAAGTCAACTGGGAGTTGCATTTCCGTACCTTTACTACAACATCTTCCAAAAGACCTCTCAGTCGCTTGATAGATCAACCAGTGAACTAAAGGATCATTCGTGTCTACGTGAGTTGACCTAGCCCAAATTCTTGTAGTAGTGACGAGGGTGGAAGGTTGATGGAAGACCTGTTGTCAAGGAGAGTGTGCTCGAAGACCTGATCAAAAATCTCACAAATGATAAGAGGTGCTCCTTTGTCCTGCTTCTTCTATGGGAGGTTGTTGATGGCTGCTACAGTGGCCATGGTGAGAACGTGCTTCTCAACCTGTTTGCGCATGTTCTTTCATGCTGGGCGACACTTGGTTGTACATGCCTCCTTCAAACCTTTCTTCACAGCTGGCATGTATTTCATGGCCTTCATTAGAGGAATCTTAATAGTCAAGTTATTAATGATATCCACAACTCCAGTATCAGATAATGTACATTTTTTTGCATTTTTTGGTTTTTCTATTGCATCAGATAAAGGAATATGTACATTGCTGGAATCAAAATAAGAGTTATTATTTACAATAAAACCATTGTCCACAATATGTTGTACATTCGGACTACAAAAAGGAGTACAAGTTAGAAGTTGAGGTGCTGTTACTAGTGGATGGGCAAAAAGTGGGGCCTCCGCTTCGTCGACTGGTGTGGGATGGGCTGCTGCTGGCAGCTCCTCCAAGGCTGGCACGGCTTCACTTCGGCGACGATCTTCTTTTTGTTTTATTAATTTTTTGCACTTTTTGTTGATGCAGATGTTGGTTAGTGGCAGCTGGAATGGCTCCTCCTTCTTCTTCTTCCTCACCCATCCCTGTAGCTAGCATGGTTGATGCAGAAGATGACAATTCACCTGAAGCTTTATTCTCCCCTTTGTTGGTGGAAGGCGGACGTAAGGCCCTACTGCTCCTGAGAGTTACAACATTAGATAAAACAATAGTTTAATTATCATACTCTATAGACATAAATGGGACATCACATTCTATCTACTCCTTTTTTGAAGCAGTTGGGGTTAGCTTCGACATGCGCTGGGATGGTAGTTTTAGTGGCGGTCAAGTCATCGAGTTTCCTGATCATATTTGCTAGTCTTTTGATGAGCTGGGCCAGGCAATCCAAGGTCAGGTTCATGGTAGTGACCTAAGAAGATTCGACGTGCAGACCACGTCGTTGCTGTGGGTGCGGAAGCTGAGGCAACGACTGCTGTTGGTGTTGTGTTGGTGGCAGAAGCTGAAACTAATTGTAGGAGGGTCGAGGATACTGCTGATACTGCTGAGGAGGGGAAGCTGCATATGGGTGGTAAGGTGGCTGATGTCGGTACAATGGCTACTGGTAGTATTGATTATGCCTCCATTGGTTAGATACTGAGGAGGCTGGTGATATTGTGGAGGCGGCTGCGAAGACTGCCCAAAACGACCACCCTGTGGTTGATGGTACTGCCTGTTGGCTTGCTGTTGGCCCTGTGGGTGTCCAATAGGACGAGCCAACTTCCCATCGTTTCTCCTTTCCCCATGTACTTCTTGGATCAGGGGTGGTTGCGGAAATGCTGGATCAGACTAATTGAGGAAATCTGGCTGGTAAACAACCATCTGCTACTACGGCTGGCCCTGGTCTGTCGTCTACATGTAATACACGTGCTGAACTGCCAATGGCTGCTGGCTCGGCTGAGGCTGATGTGGCGGTGATGGATCATCCTTCTTCTCAACTGGATCATCTGGAGATGGTGTTGCCGACTGGACAGAGTTGATTGTGCCTTCCAGTAGCTCCAACTACATGGTAATATGATCTAGTTTATCAAGATTATGAGTCCTCCTCTCGATTACAATGAGTTTCTCAAGGTCCTATGATCTCTTCTTCATGATATCGACCTTCAAGAGATGTCCCCGGATAATGATAAGGTTGGAGCTCTCATCTCTCTCCGCCTCACGAGACGCTGCATTGTGTACTTGCTTTAGGAGGATCTGGGGCTGTTTCTGGTATGCCTTGGATGAAGAGAGGGCGGCCTCTCCCTCGGCCATCTCCTCAAAGATCTTCCATATGATATCTTCATCCTTGTTAAAGTGTGAGGCCCCCACATGCTGCATCAATGAGCCTTTGACTTTCTACATTCTGGCCCCCGAAGAAGTGTTGGACCGAGCTGATCCTTGGAATCTCATGGTGAGGGTATTTCTCCTGTAGATCTGGGAATCTCTCCCAGGCATCGTGGATACTCTCATGTGCACCCTGAGAGAAATTGTTGATTCAGGCTCGCATCTGATTGAGCCGACCGAGAGGGTAGAAATTTTGTAAGAATGCAGACTTTAGTTCCTCCCAAGTTGTCACAACCTTCTCTAGATGGTTGATCCAGTAGAGGGCCTTGTCCTATAAACTGAATGGGAATGCCATCATCTTTACTATGTCCAGAGGGACATTAGGGTATTGAGTAGTACGACAGATGTGTGAAAACTGCTGGAGATGAATGTACGGCTCTTTACTACTGTTCCCATGGAACGTGGGAAGAAGAGTGAGGAACTGGGGCTTCAACTCAAAGTGAGCATGCATCGGTGGAATATGGATCCACTCGGTCATCTGGTTGTCTCCAAGATTTTAGGTCTCTTTCAGTGTCGGTTTGGCCTTCCTTGTTTGGGCTCTTCTTCATCTAGATTGTCATGGGGAACACCACCTCCTCCTCCCTATCTACCTCCTCCTCCTTCAGATATGTTCATCACATCATTCAACATTTCCTGAAATGCAGTCTGTGCCAGAGCCTGCTCTGTCAGCTGCTGCTGGATAGCTTGGATAGATGCCAAAAACTGTACATTGACTTGATTCTGATCAGGCATCTATCCTTGCTCTGGCTGAGGGGGCTGTTGACCCTTGCCCTTTCCTTGAGGAGACATCTCAGGATCTGTATCCGAGGAGATGAATTATGGATTGGGATCCAAAGCTTGGTTTGTCTTCTATCGACAAGATGAGAGAATCCCAATCAGACCACTTTGCAATTGGATCCCAGCTTTCATGATGAATCTGGAATCAAGGTCAATTCCAGAGTGTTGTGAATGAAAAAAATGGATATGGATTGTAATCGACTTTCATTCACAATGACGAAAGTGGGATAAGAGTGGTCCCTATTTATTGGGTGGTTAAGAGGAAAGGTAGAAGACGAGGAGTCTAGAGATCGACCCGCAAGGTCTGGATCAGTTTCTCCGGAATCGCCTCGAATTATTGGCGAGGTCGAGTCCATGGATTCGATGTAGGTGTCGGCGGGATTACAACTAAACAATCCAGGGATTGCCTTCGTGAAGCAAGAGGTGAGTAGATATCGGAAGAATGATACGGTGGTCAATGAGAAATAAATCGGAATGCAAAATAGTAGAAAAGGCTCGAACTGAGTGAGGGTCAAAGAGAAAAACACACGACAAAATTTGCACAAGTGCGTGGAACTTGATCTTTTAACCTTAATCTAGATCCATACAAACACAATACAAAATTGGGTTCACCAACTCAGGCCATGTGAAGTCGTAAAGGTTCGGCTACTTATTATCTTTTCAGTTTTAGAGTTGTTATTTCAGGCACATCTTATAACATTCCTTAGCATGCTAACCCTATAAGAGAGAGAGTACTGCCAGAAAAGTATCTCGTACTTATCCTCCTCCTTTGTAGCCTATAGTCTACACTTTTTGAGGTCCTTGTAACCATTCATGGATCCCTACTCAGCCAAAGAAATAGAGGTAAGAAGTCGATAGGCAAAACCAATACTTCGATTCTCGCTTGGAACGGAATCACCTATGAGCGTGCAGGAACCTATTCGAACGCAAATCGATGAGACAGACACCCCCGTGATGGCATGGTCTATGCTCAGTACTTCAGACCATATCGATGTTCCACACAAGATAGGAACAACATCGTCGACAAGGACCTACTCGGTCACGTACGATAGAAGCACCATTACTTCGGAAATCCATGCGATATACAAGGCAATTATAGACTACGATTTGGGCTCTATTCCTTATGGGACGTGCCTCGCTCTAGGGAGGGGTTTTGGTCCCCTCTGAAGGAGCCAGAAAACAATGAGGGCATTATGAACCCAGAACAATGATAGTCCATTACATATTTTAATTAAGGTCAAAGTTTATTTAGCAGTCCCCTAGTTTTAATGTTTTTGGGATTTCACTTTTTTTGAGTCTGTTTTCATACAAGCGCCTAATGTTTTTGTAGATTTTCATTTAAGTCCTAGGTGCTCAAAATAAGAGGGAGATAGCGTAAAAGCTGTGCAAATTGATTCAATGATGGAAATCTCACCATTGAACCTAGTGATGCATGCTGAGTTAGAAGACTTAAAGTGCATCCCAGCTCTCTCCATGCGGTATGTAAAATAGAATTTTTAAACCTATCTACATTGCGGTGTACAATCGACAAAATCTCCCTAAACAAAAACTGCTATTAATTGTGAAGAACCACTTGTTAGTTATTAAAAAATGAGAACAAGGTCTGATCTCTGATGCGGATCGGTGCCTGCCACAATGGGTCATGCTTGCACTATATACGACCTCTAGCGGCACGTGGTCTCAGATCTGAATTACTAACATTATTAATTTGACTATATCCATATGTAATAGACTATAGGAACATGCATTCTTATTAAGGTGTGGACCTAGTTACCAAGTCAAGCAGCCAAAATCTAGGGTCTCCATGCACACACAAGGTAAAAAAAGGCAGGAAGCTCAAAATAGTGGAAAACAATATAAAATAAGTCGATAAAATGTGGAAAAGTATGACGAGTCCCCCAGGTGAACAGATACCCGGGCACTGGACGTAATTGTGAGGAGTAGAGTCCAAGTTATATTACATGCCAAATTTTTCTCTCTCTCAACATAAAATTACAAAATTGATGATTTTTAAGTCAATTCCTCCTACCGCTTCCTTGTTGCTCTCTCCAGCTGGTCAAAAAGAGACGAACAACCTCCTCCAAGCTTGTCTGCATCGGCCTCCTAGGAAACTGTTCTGTCATGGTGGGCCCTCACATCAAAGTTGCAAAAATATGGCATTAGCATTTTTAATCAAATAATAAAACTAACGAATATTTTTAATAGTAATGAATATTTACAACAATAATCAAATAATTATTTGCAAATAAATTAATAAATATTCACAATAATGAATCAATAAATGAGATAAATCATTATAAAAAAGTGGCTAGTAAAAATAGGTTGCGTTCATGATCCCCGACAATGGCACCATCTGATAGAGAGGGTACTCCCAAGGGTCTGGTAATCAAACTCATTTAACGTCGTTGAGACAACCCTACTTTTGTCAGCAAATAACCCACAACCATAATAGATAAATGAATACCAAAAATGCGAGTTAAAATTTATTATCTCTACCATAAAGTGCATAATAGGTAAGCATGTAGAGGTCGAACCACAGAGAGCAAAATGGTATCCTATGGTTATCTATGTACAACGAAGTCATTGATTTGTATAATGCTTTTTGTGGGTTTTCAATTTTTATTTTTTTATTTATGGTTCTATAATAATTTGTTTTAATTTGATTTTTATTTTTTATTTTGTATCTACTTTTTATATTTTTTATCTTTTTATATTATTTTTTATTTAAATATAAAATAGATATATATGTATATATATAAATACAATATAAAGTATAAATGGATGGTACATAGATAAAAATATGTAAAATACCCAAAAGATGGTAAATAATATCTTTTTACGATTTTTATATTTTTCTATTTTTTTCTGGAATTTATTTCCAATTTTTTATATTATTAAAGTGAAAAAACCTAAATATGGGATTAACAAGGAAACCGGAATAGATTTGGGCTTTAAAAATGATAAATAAGTACCAAAGTTACCCACATGAATTTTAATTAATAAATAATAATATATAGATAATCATAAAACATAAAAACATATTTTTGGTATTTTTATAGAATTTTTATTTTTTTGTTGGATTTTGGTGCTTTCTGATTTTTTTCATTTTCTTTTTCTTATTTTTAGGGCTTTGTTTTCTGGACTCAATAAATAACAAAATATACCATATATATTTTTTTGATTTTTTTCAACAATTTTTTATATTTTGTTGGTATTTTATAAATTAGACAGGGAATATTTAGGATCCTTTTCATTTTTAATAAATAGATAACATGCAAAAATTACAAATTTAAAATAAGAGTGTGAAACTACATAGCATGTTGAATTTATCCCTTTTTTCGTATATATAGGAGCTCATTAGGTATTTCTAATAATTAGATAAACAACACAAAATATATGTCCTAGCAGGGCATTTTTGCAATTAAAATAAAGTATGGGGGGCTCTATGCAAATTTGCCACAAATTTAAAACATGTATTTAATTCTTATAGACTAATTTCCAATTACAAAACCTTCGATGGTGCTCAAGAAAATTACCCATCACGTGGGACAATACGTGATGCACGTTGCGAGGGACCAAAATGTAATTACGAAAAAGTTCAGGGACCTCTCAACAATTTTCACAAAAATAGATAACATTAAATTCAATTAATTGGGGGTTACATGCAATTTTTCCACCTCACGTGGGACGACACATGAGGTGACGTGGACTGGACCCAAAAGCAAATAAAATAAATAGAGGGGGTCATTTGCAAAATGTCCATTTTTTTTTAAACAGCTAACTTTATTTACAAGGTTAAATAATAAATACAAAAATGTAGGGGATGGATGTGCAATTTACCTCATATATGCGCGATCGGATGGCTCTCCTCGCTCTACTTAAACACGTGGCGTGATTTGGATGGTTGATACCCCTTCGTTGATCTACGGTGAGGATGGAAGCTTGGACTTCATCGAATGACTGGAGGTGTGGCGTAACGGAACGACCAGGATTAGTTATGGAGTGGACACGCCATCCAATGGTTGCTGCTGCTTGCGAAAACGGGGAAGAACTCATCTTCCCCGAACTTCGATCATTGATTCTTCCCTCCTCCGGTGGCAGCTGATGATGCTTCTTGGTTCCACACCTCCGGGGAGGTGTTCCGCAACAGATGTAGCTCGCAAGGAGATCCAAAAGCCTACGGATAGGTCTGGCGAGCTCTGGAAAAAAGGGGACTCCAGGAACCTACAGGTGTTGTGATTCGGGCCCATATGGGCTTCTTGGTGCGCGAGACCTGCAAAGCAAAGAAAGATGGCATGAGGGGGTGCTCCTCGACCACGAAACTAATGCTGATTTGTAAGAAAGTGAGGTGGTCGGAGATGCTCTGGCGAAGGGCGATGGGTGAGCATCGATTCGCAAAACCAACTAGGTTTTGCTTGATCTGAGATGGCTGGCATATGGAGAATGCAGAGGGGAATGAAAGCAAGGTGAAAGGCGAGTCGAAACGGCTACGATGGCACGAAGGAGCTTACCGGAGCTAGTGCGATTGGACGATTAACCCTAATTCTAAGACCTACACACTAATCTAACCATAGAATTAAAATGCGGGAAGAAAAAGCTACCTAAAATGAACAACAAGCGCATCTCATACATGGTTTTCATACTAGGGAGCAGAGGTCGTCGGCGATGACGACCATGGATGCAACCCTACCTTTTTCAACCCGCTCAGACATCCACGAGGTTCTCCCTATCACGAAGAGGCTTTCTAAGCCGAAGGCTGGGGTGGAAGAGGATTAAAAGT
Source organism: Ottelia alismoides (assembly GCA_037367405.1). Taxonomy (NCBI): domain Eukaryota; kingdom Viridiplantae; phylum Streptophyta; class Magnoliopsida; order Alismatales; family Hydrocharitaceae; genus Ottelia; species Ottelia alismoides. Next base: position 975,907 of record JAZKJV010009256.1, on the reverse strand, counting down.
TGACCAAATTTGAAGAAGGAAGCAGATGTATTTTATTATAGACACCGTGACGCACCCTTATTGACTGTGGAAAATTAATGAATCGATCGTGTGGAGGTGGCGTGGATCTCTGATGATCCATGATCATTTTATCTTCAGGAAGCGAGGTTGATAGATGGAAGAGATGCCTGGGAAAAAAAGCAGAAAATTGGGGTAAATACAAATCTGACGTCTAGGAGCTTGTATGGGACAGTTGACCAGAGGTCAACGGTCCACGACCTGCCATTGGTCCACACAGGCCACAAAAAGGTAAAACAAGAAATAAAGAATAATTAATTTAAAATAGTAAATTATTTTATTAATTTTTGAGTATGAAATAAATATTGTTTATTATTTTTTGTAGTATTTTATCATGATTTTATTTTTTTGGCTTATTTTATTAGTAGTTAATTTTTAAGTGATTATTTATAGGTATAATTACTTGTATTTTGCATTTTTTTTAATTTTAATTTTGCATATTTTATTTTTATATTTTATTATTTTAGTTTATTAATTTATAACTGATTTTTATGAGTATAAATGTATTTTTAATTTATTTTTATGATGTAATTTGTACATTTAAATAAATAGAAATGTTTATAATGTAGGTATATTCATAGGCATTTTACATATGTTTTATGCATGTTATTTTATTTTAATGTATTTTGTTGAGTTTTATTTAAGTTTTGCATTTCAAAAGAATATGTATAATATTTACAATATTAGGAATGTATTAAAGTATAAAGAATTAAAGAATATGTTTCCCCTTTTAATTATCTACATGTATAACATAGGTATTTTATCTATGTTTTCACAAAGTTTTATATTATTTTCCTTTTTCGTTTGGATTTTATTTAATTTTAATATGCACATATGTTATGAATAATCTTTACAAAATTATAAAAATATGATTTTGTAAAAATAATGAATAATGAATAAGTTGAATATTTTAATCGGTAGAACATACAATAGGGGCCCAAAACCCAACTTCTACACATTAACTCCAAAACAATATAAACCACCTAAGTAGCTTGTGAAACATTATATACAACTAGAGGTGATTTTGCTATGTTTTGATTTTAATGAAAAGATATGGGTCTGTGAAGCTTGGTTTCTGGCTTTTTATTATGTGTATATAATGGACATTGTATATTATTTCTATACAAACTTAATTTTGTATTTTTATTTACATTATTATCTACAACTTTCATGTGTAAAGTTTCTTTACTTGATGAATAAATAATGAAGAATAAAATATGTGTCAAAAATGCTTAAATAAATAAAGAGTAAATGAGATATTTATTGTCCTTTTGGCCATTGTCTCCCCCTACTTTATTCCTTGTCGAACAAATCAATTGTTGACTTGGTCTCAAGGTTTAGGGTCATAAAATTTTTTCAATTTAGTCCTTTTTCTTTTCTCCTCTTTATTCTATAATTTTAGCATTAAAAATAGTATTATTTATACAATAAATGTAATAAATGATGGATGCTATTTCGTACAAATTAATGCTATTTACATGCATTAACTAGAGTTTTTAAGAACAAATGTTAGAATAAAGGAGATGAAATGGAGATTCATTAGTAGACTATATTTTATGTTATCTAATGTTGTGAATCTCAGGAGAGCTAGGAAACTACAACCATTTGCAGCTGCGAAGAAGAAAAATAAAGCTTCGTTGGGTGAATCATCTACATGAGCAATCGAGCCAGCCTAGGACGTGGAGATGATGCACTTGGGGGAGCCAGAACGGAATCAACAAAAAGCCAAAAAAATGAAGAAAAACAAAATACCATCAATAACAGCAGAAGTTGAGCTGATGCAACCAAGGAGATGCTAGTGCCTACAATAACTCCTAAACAAGTCGACGAGGCTGAATTTACAGTTTTCACTTCTTCCCATATATTGGACTATTGGACATGCAAACCATGGTGAGTCATTATGCTATAAATGTTATTACAAATATCATTCCCTGATATGAAATGAAGAATAACTAATTTGCATAATAGGTCCCTTAGTACAATTAGGGTTATGTACCATGGCCATCTTATTGATCACACAATTGTTGATTCAATTATTGAATCATAGAGGATGGTGCTTGGATGAATATCTAAAGAGCTAGATTGAGGACTCATCAAGTACCGTCTAATGATTATTAAGAGATGATCTCCATCTTCAGAAGGAGACGGCAATCTCTTCTCTAAAGGCTGATGTCTAACTGACCTCTTGATGCAAGTCCTCTACATAAGAAAAGAGATTCGGAGGTGTTAAATAATTTCAGTCAAAGAGTTGACTTAATAAGATTGAGATAACCAAAGACCTATGTTGTATACTGTCATGATATAGGCATGCATCCTCTGACCAGAGACAAATGTTTTACTATATGTCTGAGTATGCACATTTGGCAGACTATTAGGTTGATGACCTAATCAAGGTCTATACATTGGCATACTGGTGTGCATACAAGGGCATATGAGTAATACGATCTCTCCAAGGTATCATACATGTTCATTTACTAAACCGAAAGACATGAGCTCACTCATGAGATATTGGGATTCAAATTCCATGTACGGTTGTCTCTCTTTGGAAGCTTGACTGAATTTATAAGGTTTGATATATAGTTTTGGAAAGTATATGATCAACACCTAGGTATGATATATGATTTTGGAAATTATATGATCGATTACAACTCCCATTGATCGAATGAGAAACTTTATGATAAAACCTTGAATTAGACAGTCTAAAAGAGATCTAAAACTTCAGGTTTATTCTGGGTCTTCTAGTATGCAGGATGTATAGGTATTAGGAATGTCTGAGGGTGATGTGATAATAAAGGATTGTAAAACAATGACGCTTCCATTCCTAGGGAGTGATGAAACGGGTCTGGATTTTAGTGACTCCTCTCAGTAGAGAAGTGATCTAATCTTGGTCCAAGTGTTGGACAAAGATCTGAATGTGATTCAGATGCAATGAGAATATTGGATCTATTGCCATGATTAAGTCAAGCATCTATGGGAGTTCCGCAAGATATGGATTTGAGATGTGATCTCAATCTCGAAGTCACAATATGTGAAACAATACAATTGCCATGTCCTTATCTCCAAGTATTCACGGAGAAGGCACATTATCCTTGAAAGGGTTCATGGATAATTTCAATATTGGTATATATATCCAAGCATTGAGAAAATGGACAATAAAATGTTATTTAATTATCATAAACAATATGAATTTGATCCATATTATAAGGAGAATTATCTAATATAATTAAATGTAATGAGAATTATCTGAGATAATTAAATGCAATTTAGTTATAAAAGATGTAAATAATGTGAATGTTATTCATATTATTTGGATACATGAGAATAGAGATCAATGATGATTAAATGTGATTTAATAATCATGGATATGAATAATGTGGAGAGCAACACTATCTAATTTTTCATATAACATAAATGTGATTTATAATATATAGGATAGAGCTATTTGTAAATAACACTTACTAATTAAATGTTGATGTGAATTGGATTCACATTGGATAATTACTTGAAAATATAATTTACATTTTATTTGAGTTGTTAATGTGATTCACAATTTTCTAATGGCAAGATTGCAATATTCATAAAATAATTATGAATTATTTTTGTAGGATAATTTACAACTAGTGTTATTTTAAATATTGGATATTTCCATGAAATAATGTAATCTCATGAGATAACATTAGATTGCCCCCTTCCAAGTTGGGATGGTGGATAGCCACCAACTCCGATTTGGAAAGGGTGGCCATCCACTCCTCTTTAATGGAAGGAGGCTATCTCCATTCCATAATTTCCATGGTTGATTGATTTAATTTGATATTAATTATATTAACACATATTTAATCTAAATTAAATTAATTGTTGGTGTTTTTACAATAAAATCTTGGCCATTGAAAGAAACACAAATCAATCTCATCTATTGGATTTGTGTGCACATGGATTGGGATCCATGGACTCCCAAAATACTATAAAATAAAAGGCACCCCTTGCTCTTCAAAAAAAAAAAAACTACAACGATATATGCTCTCTCTCATTATCTACACATGCTCTCTCTCTCTCATTGTGGCCGTCCACCATGGAGCCCTAAAGAGAGTCATCATTACTGCAACGTCGTGTTTATGTTGCCAGATTGTTTGCTCTTGAATCTCCATCTCCTTCGGTGCCTCACTGGTGAAGAAGACTTCGGATCTTGTGTGATGAGATTAGGAGATTCACCACTTGGATTATCAACATAGATTACGAGAAGCACACGTTTCATTAACGCGCTCGCAAGCATCTCCTCTATCAGATTTGACTTGAGACAGGAGGTAATTTGTTTAGAGACTTGATCACAACCACGCTTCAAGAGGTAAACATGATAATCGTTTGTGTTTTAGATGAAATGATCCGAGAATCATTCTTGTATCCAGTTGTTTCATGGCATTAAATTTTTAAAATTCCATTGCCTCGAGCAACTAGTGTGACTTGTCGCTCTCGAACGCATACGATGCAATCCTCCCGCTTCCGTTAGCACTTAAGGATCTTCCCATATACTTCAAGTTGTATTAGAGCCATTAGGTCGGATGTTTTGTATGCGATCCAGAGACTTAGGATGATGCTGACTCATAAGGGTTTGTGAAAATTTTATCGCATTTCATTCTCGCAACCCTGTTTTGTGATTATTTTGTCCCTATTTAAAATGTTTAAATATGTAATTATCACTTGAATTATATTCCCCATAAAATAAGTAAAATGTGGGATTTGAGTTTGCATGATTTTGAATCTGATTGCTTAAGTTATAATCAATTTAGGGAACATGTATTCATTGTTTCGGGGATTGCGAATCTAAACGTAATTAAGGAGTTAATTACGGATTTAAAACTCCTATAAATTAGTGCAAATCACATTGGTTATGTTGTAAATCAAGTTAGCAAACTTTGTAAACTTATTTTGCATGATTTGGATTTACATTGATTGAGATATGCTAATTTTAGTAAGTGAGGGTCACTGCTGGAAATTACATTCCTAATCAAGAACCTTATAATTGTCATTTAATCAATTAGTGAAATTAATGATTAATTTTCTTGAATAATTATTGATAAATATTTGCAAAAATTTTGATAATGATTATTTCCTTAAATGACATTGACTTAACCAATAATTTATTGGATATGCTCTAGATCACAATTGGTTACATGATCTTCTTTCCAATAAACAAAGTTGCTTGAATAGGATTGAAAATTTGTTTAGAAAATTTCCTTATAATATAAATCAAAAATGTTTTGATTATTATTATTATATGGTATAACTTCGATTGAAAGATCGATTATTATCTCTAGTACAAAGTGATCAATTAGCATTATCCTGACCCGAGGTGGATATTGTGTTTAGTCGGGGAGCGTTGGGGTAGTAGGTTGCTCTTTGAGCGGTCTGTCCCACTCCCGTCGGTACTGGTCATGATAACAGGTAGGAAAGGGATAATTCTTGAGTGATCATTATGTATTTTTTCTAATTATTAAAATTCAAAATAATATATATTTTTGAGGTTATAACATCCTTTAAGTAACAATTAAAAATTGTTTGTTGGTTGATTGATTGGATTGATAATTGATTTAATTTGATTAAATTAATTAGATCTAATTAATATTAAACACTCTATTTTGAATGGAGTTGTTATTTCCCATGGAAGAATTAATCGTAATGACTATGATTCATAATGATTAATTAGGATTTGAACATGATATGGAGGATCACATAAGTGACATCCATGGTCTCCTATCAAGGCAAAAGGTTCCGTCGCCAGGGATTGTATGTAGGAGACGCCTGTCCGAAGTGACAGCTCCTGCATACAAGCACATCTGGATCGGGCTCTTTGCTTCTTGAAAGAGTTAGGACATATGCGTAGTGACCTCAATATGGAGTCCTCGTAATATTAGGGTCATATTGGATTGCACATTGCAAGTTCTATTCATGCTGACGGTTGGTTCAATAAATGACGGGTCAACATCACCATAGGAGTGGTGGGCCTAGGTAATAAAGATCGAATGGAGAATGCAAGTTGGACTTGCAAGGCGGAATGTGTTGCCGCTTCTTTTTATCCGAGTTGAAACTTCTCATATTATTGGGATGTAACAAAGTTAAGGAAGGAGATCCCAGATCTTGCTTGAGATATAATGGCAAGTATATCTCTTACTTTGAAAGTGAATAAGGGAATGAACTTTTAGAGTTGACAAGGCAAGACAAATTTGATATAAAATTCCTAAATCAAAGTAAAGTATATATTTATATGCATTTATGCAAATTTCTTATTTTAGATAATCCTTCATTAAACTCACTCAATACTATACTCAATAATAACCAGTGAAATATCATAGATTAGATCCATGATCAAGATATTTTACTTACAGTTGGACACATGTTGTATGTGGTTGCAATGTGTAAGTTCCCTCAGAATAATAAGGAATGATAATTAAATGGATGATAGGACAACAACCTAGGGTTTTGTATGTCTCTATAGTCTCGATCTCTCATCAAATGTGCTTTGGAAGTGACATGTCGATGATTATCGCAATTGTCAAATAATCCTTATAAAACCAAAGAAGATGTTCTGGCATATATATGTGTTCTTGACATTTAATCATTAATGACATGGTTCACTGCATCATGCAGAATGGTGGCTCTATAAGAGATGATGTATTCAAAAAGTTGATTGTACCTCTGTGACTTCCATATGACATCCAAAGAGTTGGATGAATGCCAATACTACAACAAGCCGATGTATTTATAGTATGACTATCAAGTCTATCTCGGATCCTTAGAGAAGGACCCAGATAGTGAATCAGGATAGTCTGTATCTACATTTAATCATTGGAATTGACTTTCTTATTTGATAAGATCGAAGTATAATAGTTGTATCTCATTATTCTACTAACACGTGTAATCGGTTGCCTATATTTTAGAAGATTAGAAAATTTGATCATAAGGTTTAATTGACATCCACATGGATGTTGATGCAATTCTTGCAACAATCTCTATTGGATAGATAGACTTCATATTTTCAGTGGAAGAGCCTTTAGTCTTAGAGCATGTCTCTCTGACCTAGATATTAGAATATATTCATAATTTATTTCTAAGTGTTGGAAATAAACATGAATTCTGGAATAAAACCATTATAAAGAGTTATGATGGATATAATTCAGATAGTAATATAACATCTACTGGACTCTACTCAATTAGATAATTAATGAATGGTTCACTAACATTTCTAATACTGGATATTGTACCTTAAAAGATCAATTGAAGGATGAATATCATTTCACAACGATCTAGCATCATGTCTTGGACATATGTCTGTTGATGTGATCATTAAACTAGTAAGAGAAGAAACTTTAGAATGTCTAAAATTTCAAATCTTACATACTTGTGAATATTGTATTCAAAGTAAAAATCGCCCAATGCACCCTTATCTAGGAATGGTGTTAGATGTTGAGGTATTCAAGATCTCATACATATTGATGTATGTAGATCACCTGTATCAAAATAAATATCGATGATATGTGATATCATTCGATGATTATTTGTGATATGAGATTTCTAACCTTCACCTTAGAAATCTTTGAAATGTTCAAAGATTTCACTGTTTTGGTTTAGAACCAAAGTTTGAAGGAAGATGAAATGAATTTGATCTAACCTACGTTGCAAGTACCTATTAGATGAATTCAAGGAATATCTTATGAAGAAAGGAATATCATTCCTATCTCAATCCTCCAAATGCACCTAAACTTAAGAGAGTTGTAGGGAGATACAATTGTATCATGTGTGGCATGATTTGATCAATGATGAATCTAAGCATAGTTACCTCTTAGTTTCCATGGTATATATGTAGTAGAGACTACAATGTATATCCTTAATAAGGTTTCACGCAAGTTGGCAGGAATCTAGCACCAGAGAGTGCTACATCATTGGGAACATAAAGGATGGTCTTGGATACCTACTTTATGAACTTGAGATTCCTAAAGATTACATCTCTAAGGATATAATTCTTAGAGGATGACTCTCTTAAGAATCAAGATGAAAATGAAGTAAAGGAAATCGTTGAATCTTTAGAAGATAATGAGGCTCCTGAAATCAGAAACTAAAAGGATAATTAAAGATGAAGCACTCATACAACTTTAAATGAGTTTGAGGTTGGATTCCATGTCCCGGTTAAGTGATAATGATCGTACTTCATATGATGGAGCTTCTAAAGATCGTGACATGGAAAGATGGATGTTAGCAATAAAATCTAAAGTAGATATCATATTGAAGCATTGTATATGGGCCCTCGAGGATCCACCTATATGGGTAAGATCCGTTAGGCTCCGTTTGTTTGCTTGGAAAGGAATTACAATGGAATGGAATCAAGACAAGAATGGAATTAACAATGAAATGTAAAGTAATAAGTTTTTCCATTCCATTACTTGGTTCATATTAGGAATTGAAACATTTGTTATGAGACACATTCCTTTCTTATATTTGAGAAGGGAAAAGAATAGAAATAAAATAACCTTCCTTTGATATATTTCATTAAGTAGAAAAATAATCGGTATCCTTCAACTTAATTTTTCATATAATTGATATATTTCATATAAGAAATCAATAGTCAATTTTTTTCCATACAATTGATATATTTAATATATCCATATCCGCTAGAATATTTTATTATCGTATCCATATCCTAGAAATTGGGAATTGTTACGGGTATCCATATTCGCAAAAAATAACCACACATATACGTGTCTGTATACGTATCCACTAATATATAACCCATATTGATATCCTAAAAAACTAAAGATGGTATTCGTTCCCCATATCTATGGCTGAAAAAAATAAAAATATGTTACCATGTCCATATCCATTTCCGTAAAAAATCCCCATCCATAACTATATCCGTATCCACAAAAAAAACAATAAAATACATATCCATATTCGTATATGTATCCGCTAGAATATAATCAGTATCTGTATCTTATACAAAATTGAAAATTGCATCTGTATCTATATCCATATTAGAAAAAATACCATATCCTTGTCCATATCCATATCCAGAAAAAAATACATATCCATGTTCGTATCCGTATTCGTATACGTAAAAAAATCTTATCTGATATATTTTATCCATATAATAGATATATTTAATATATATATGTATTTGTATCCGCATGAATATCTTGTAATTATATTTATATCCATATCCAAAAAAATTGAACCGTATCTATATATCTGCAAAAAATCCCATATCCATGTCAGTATCCATATATGCATATATTTGTAACTTGTCTGACATTTTACGTCAATATATTTGTATCCATGTCCAAAAAAAGCATATCCAAGTCATTGTCCAAAAAAATATCCAAAAAAGAAAAATACATATCTTTGTCGATAGCCATATATTTGTAATAATGATACATTAATAAAAAAATTGAAGAACACATTAATTAGCATTTGTAAGGAATGGAATCCTAATTCCTAAGGGGTTTCATTGGAATGGTGATTCTCATGTATGAGGGAATCAAGATTCCTTTGTAATAATCATTCCTATCTTAATATGATCTAACAAACACATGAATGGAATCAACGGAGGAATGATTGATTCCATTCTATCCTCTATTCCTGCACAACAAACGGGGCCTTAAGGTGTAAGTGGATCTACAAGAGAAATAGGGAACCTAAGGACAAGGTAGAGACCTTCAAAGCACGGCTCGTAGCGATGAGTTACACACCGAAGAGAAGATAACGATGAGACTTGCTCTCAAATGACCATGCTTAAAACCATCAGAACATTGCTTACTGTAGCTACAGAACTTGATTATAACATCTTAAAGATGGAAGCCAAGATTGCATTCCTCTATGAATACCTCTCTGAGGATATTCAAATGAAGTATCCTCATGACTTCATGGTTGAGGAAAGCAAGGTGTAAAATATGAAGAAACTCCATCTATGGACTCAAATAAGCTTCTTGTAGTTGGAACATCATATTTGATGAAATTATAAATGTTATGATTTCATATAGAATCTTGATGAACCATGTAATGTTTAGTGGGAGTGCCATTGCATTCATCATGCTAAATGTAGATGATATTCTAATAATTTTGAATGATATAAGGATAATAATAAGTGTTTTATAATCGGTATGTTCCATACCTTGAGATATGATCTCAAGTATACCTCTTAGATCTTAGTTATGAAGATCTTCATAAGTGAAGAAAAAAGGGTATTGGGATCATCACATTAGTGGTACACCTTGGACATTTCTATTTTCTGGAAAGATCCATGAAAGGATTCTTTTCCATTAAGATATGGTACTGACCTATTTAAAGGGATAACACCTCAAAGAGTTGAGGATGTGAATACCAAAGCCACATGCCATAGTGCATTAGCCTTGGGAAGCGCAGTGTATGCTAGATATGTATGAATCAGATGTTTGCTATGTAGTTGTAGTAATAAATAGTTACTAATCCTACTATGTAGATAAAACACTTGATTGCAATAATAATAATAATATCTTCAAAGACTACAAGACTTTAGAGATAGTGATCTCTAAGTCTTATCTACAAGAAATTAAGACTTTATAGATGGAGAACTAACAGTTTTAACTGCAGATACTTTAGGAGATACAGATCTCCAAGAATAAGGGTATTCTGAAAAGGATAATGGAAATACTGGTTATAATGATTATTGAGTTGTAGTGTCAGAGGAAATATAACTGCCTTAATATTGAGTATTGGTTGCATAAGATGCAACATTCGCATTGGATGCGAGCACAGTTACTGGGAGATATGCAAGTGTTGTAAACGGACTTGGCAAAGTATCATGGGAACAGAGTGACTGATCAACTTGCCTAGCTAATTTTCTAAATAGCCTATGATTGTCACATGAGTGTGGGTTTAGAGATTAGCCCATTAATGGCTCGTTGGGCTAGTGGGAGATTGTTGGACATGCGAGCCCACGACGAGCCATTATGCAATAAATGTTATTGCATATATCATTCCCTAATATGTAATGAAGAATAACTAATTTGCATAATAGATCCCTGATGATTATGTGATTCATCACTCTTAATGTTGAAAATAGAGGCTTGTTCTCGAGTAATTAGAAGCATTTTTCCACCAATATTGCATAATTAGCATTCTTGCATTCATTGATAACATTTGCATTTTAGCATTCACATCTACATTAAATAAGAAGTCAAAGTCATCTGTAAAAATCACCTATTTGTATATATATTTAACATTAACCCTATATCCCATAAATTCACTCTATATTGTACACAATACTAACAATAATACAAGCAAAATACCAAAACTTTGTAACTTGAAAAAATGACAAATAAAACACCAAACCCAGTTGGAGACCATGAACCTTAGAATTCACATATATCTCTCATACAACCTCCGATCTAGGTCTACTCACTTTTAGAATAATATACATTTAAAGACCTTCAAAATGAGAACAATTTCATTTAAATTGGAGCTCGTACGCAAAACATGGGTTTTGGGGCCCCATTGTATACTATATGTATGTATATTTGTACCCTTGTATTTTAATACTTTATTCGACCTCGTTTCTATTTTGGGTCAGCATGAAACTTGTAGATCTCATCGAGATCTACAACTTTCATGTTTTGAGTTTTTCCAACTTCGTCCATTTGCTTCCTTTTATTTCACTTTTTTTGACCATTCTGATTGGGCCACGTGGCGCCCTCTGGTTACGCCACACGACCCTACTCATCACGCGCCATGCGCGCCTCCTTCTCCACCATCCGATGGCTTTGCCTGCCTCCTGATCTCAGCCATCTATTATGCAACCCATCTCAACCGCTAGATCAAGGCCCAGTTCAAATCTGAGCCAATCACCAGCGCCTCACTCCCCTTTGACCACGTATTATTACCCCCACCACACGATCATCGCCAGGCACTTGAATCATCATTGTTTATTCCCGCTCAAAACCTGACCCATGTATCTTCATCCCAGATCTCATCCCCGCCGTTTTTTTTGCCTTATTATCAGCCCTCCACGTGTCCACATCTCACATGCTGGATCTTTCCCAAGATGCCTCCCTCTCAGCCGTTAGCTTCCTCTCAATTGATGACCCTTCGATTACACCGCCAGGATCTAATCGTGACCCTTCCCTCGCACCCATCTCCTGGTCGTTGGATCACGAGATCCAACGGCCATGACGCCGTCGTCTACCTCCGCAAACACCTCGCCCACGTCGCCTCACCGCACATCGCCTTTGCTCCCTTCCTATTTTTGGCTCCACTACAGCCACCTTCTCTGCCCATTGGCACCCCCACGACATAGCCCCGACATCACTCATCCTCTCCAGGACCTACGCGTAGCATGCTTCCCTTCTCCTGCGCTCCACCAACTCCACGAACATCACACCTCCATCACCTGGACCCCCATCTCCTTCCTATAAATACCCCATGTTCGGCAAGCATCCACACCATCCGCCCTAGCAAGAGGTTCCCTAGAGCTCCTATCTACCCATCAGTGACATCGATTTGGGCTTCGAAGTGAGCGAAGATAGGTTTCACCTCCGGCGAGATCCACAACATTTCTTCACTGCGTAGCAGCTCCTTCGACGTGCTACTTGAGCTCGGGCCCTCTACTAACCCTCGAGCGACGACTGGAAGCCTCCTCCGAGCTTCCAATCCCCATGTAGATTCATCCAGTCTCCTCCAATTTCTTTCTTGTTTCATTTGATCTTCTCGTAATTTTTCCACTATTTCCGCTCGATAACACTATCCGCTAATCATCCATAGAGCTTCGCCATGAAGCTCTGATCTTCGTGCACCTATTCAGTCGCCCCCACGACATGTCTCACCCTCTCCGACCACAGCTCCGTCTTCCCGGTGGAGGAGCACGCCAACCTCTCTCACCTTCACCCCCCAAGCCTCTCGCACCATCCCCTGCACTTCCACGAGCACGAGAGCACTATTTTTTGGCATACCCTAACCTGCACGAGCTGCTATCTTCGTTGGTCGGAAGCCTCGTTGGAGCTCCTTCGAGCTTCAGCATCTTCAGCCTATGGAACACCTCAGTCTCCCTTAGACATGCCAGCGGCTCCCCGATGCCCCCACAACTGCTGCCAGTTGCTCAGGGTCCTCCAGCAACCTTCATTGAATGAGATCTAAGGCGGCGGAGCTAGGACCCCTTCACCAGAGCCCCTCCAAGTCCGTCGTAGGAGGCGACGACACAGAGGAGACGACACACAGTCACCGTTGGATCATCTTGATCTAACGTTCCTCGTCGTGACATGTCTCCCTCACCTTCGAGCATCAGCCATCGTTGGATCATGAGGATCTAACGGCCCAGACACAGCCACGTCACCCTCGACCAGCAACTCCCACCTCCGTTGGATCTATCTTGATCCAACGACCCACATCAAGCCACATGGCCAGCTCACGCTGTCGTTGGATCGATCGTGATTTGACGAACCCTAGGCATGCCACATAACTGAAGAATATGGTTAGATCCTTAAGAGCATCACGGAAGAGTGAGCATCGTATCGAATACGACAAAGAACGACTAGTCTGACTAGTTGTTCTATGGAGTGGAAATTAAAATTTTTTCATGCGACAAAACAACATGATCCAAGAATACTTCTCGAATCGTTTCGTCTAAACCACAAACAAGTAATAGGATTACCTCTTGAAGCGTGGTTGCGATCGAGTCTCTAAACGAAGAGACCTCCTGTCTCAAGTCCGATCAGATGGAGGAGACGCTTGCGAGCGCGGGGATGAATTGCGTGCTTCTCGCAATCCATGTTGATGATCCAAGTGATGGATCTCCTGATCTCGGCACACGAGATCCGACATCTTCTTCACGAGCGAGGCGCACCGAAGGAGACGAAGATCCACGATAAAACGATCGGGCAGGAAAACGACGACACTACGACGATAGAGAACTTCTCTAGGGCATCCATGGTGGACGACCATGAGAGAAAAAGAGAGAGGGCAAACGTGTAGAGAGAAAGAGAGAGAGAGAGAGAGAGAGAGAGAGAGAGACTTATGTTCTCATTGTGTAAAGAAGAGCAAAGGGGTGCCTCTTCTTTTATAATATTTTGGGATCCATGGATCTTAATCCATGGGCAACACAAATCCAATGGATCACATTGATTTATGTTTCTTTTAATAGCTAAGATTTGTGTTGGTAAAAAAACAACAACAATTAATTTAATTTAGATTAAATCTATAATGATAAATCAATATAAATCAATCGCAAATTAAATCAAGCAATCATGGAGATTATTGGAATGAAGATTACCTCCTTCCATAATATGGGATTTGGTGGCAATCTCATGTAATCTCATGATATCTCATGAGATTACTTTATTCCATGGAAATCTCTAAGATTTACAAAAACACTTTTTGCAAATTATTCAACAAAAATAAATCATAATTATTTTGTGAATATTGCAATCTTGCCATTGGAAAATTGTGGATCACATTCACAACCCAAAATAAAATGTAAATTACATTTTCACTTTAATGTCCAATGTGAATCCAATTCACATCAACATTTAATTAACAAATGTAAATTACAAATAGCTCTCTCTTATATATTATAAATCACATTTATAATATATATGATTAATATGGATAATTCTATCCACATTATTCATATCTATCATAATTAAATCACATTTAATCATCTTGGATCTCTTTTCTCTTGTGCCAAAATAATATGAATCACATTCACATTATTTACATCTTTGATAATCAACTCACATTTAATTATCTAAGATAACTCTCTTTATAATATGAATCGAATTCATATTAATCATGATAATTAAATCATATTTAGTTATCCATTTTCTCAATGCTCGGATACTTATATCAAAAATGAAATTATCCTGAACTCTTTCAAGGATAATGCGCTTTCTCCGCAGATACGTGGAGATAAGGACAGGGCGATTGTATTGTTCCACGTATAGTGACTTGGATATTGAGATCACATCTCAAATCCAGATCTCAGGCCTCCCATAGATGCTTGATTAAATCAAGAACAAAAATCTAATCTTCTCATTGAATCTGAATCACAGTCAGATCAATGTCCAACATTTGGACTAAGATCATATTACATCTCTACTGAGAGGAGTCACTAAAATCCAGACCCGTTTCATCACTCCCTAGGAATGGAAGCGTCATGGTTATACAACCGTTTATGATCACATCACCCTCAGGTATTCCCAATACCTATACATCTTGCATACTAGAAGACTCAGAATAAACCCAAAGTATAAGATCAATTTTACACTGTCTATTACAGAGGTTTTATCATTAAGTTTCTGATTTGATCATTGGGAGTCAGTATCGATCGTAGGCTTTCCAAAAGCATATATCATACCCAGGTGGTATCATATACTTTCCAAAAGCATATATCAAACCTATAAATTAAGTCAAGCTTCCAAAGCGAGACGACCTTGCACGGAATTTGCTTTTTCACCAATATCTCATGAGTGAGCTCATGTCTTTCGGTTCAGTAATGAACCTTGTATGATCCCTTTGAGAGATCGTATTACTCATATGCTCTTATATGCACACCAGTGCACTGGTGTATAGACCTTGATTAGGTCATCAACCTATTGGTCTGCTAAATGTACATACTCAGACATATAGTAACACATCTGTCTCTGGTCAGAGGATGCGTGCCTATATTGTGTCAGCATACAACATAGGACTTTGGTTATCTTGATCTCGTTAACTCAACTCTTTAACCTAACTAATCTGACACCTCCGAATCTCTATTCCCATACAGACAGCCTGCATCAAGCGGTTGGTCAGATATCAGCCTAAATGAGAAAGGATTGCCATCTCCTACTCATGCTGGAGATCATCTCTTAACAATCATTTTACGGTGCTTGATGAGTCCTCAATCTAACTCTTTATAAGCTCATCCAAGCACCAGCTTCTATGATTCAATATTTGAATCAACAGCTGTATGATCTTCAAGATGGCCATGGTACATAACCCTAATTATACTAAGGGACCTATTATACAAACTATGTATTCTTCATTTCAGATCAGGGAATGATATTCGCAATAACATTTATTGCATAATGGCTCGTCGTGGGCTCGCATATCCAACAATCTCCCACTAGCCCAAAGAGTCATTAATGGGCTAATCATTTAAACCCACAGTCATGTGACAATCATAGGATATTTAGAAAATAGCTAGGTAAGCTGATCAGTCACTCTGTTCCCAAGAGACTATGCCAAGTCCTTTTACGGCACTTGCATATCCCCTAGTAACATTGCTCACATCCAATGCGAATGTTGCATCTTATTCTACCAATGCTCAATTTTGTTATAGTATCCTTGACACTATAGCTCGATAATTATTATAACCAGTATGTCCATAATCCTTATTAGAATACCTTTATTCCTAGAGATCTCTATCTCATAAGGTATCTACAGTTAAGACCCTTATAGATCTCTATCTACAAGGTCTAAAACTTTTGAAGATAAGACTTGAGATCACTATCTATAAGTTTCATCATCTTTGAAGATATTGTTATTACTGCAATCAAGTGTATAATCACCATAGTAGGATCATCAACCGTTTACTACTCCCACTGCATGGCAGACATCTGGCTTTTGTACACATCTAGCATACACTCGGATTCTCGAAACTGATGCACAAGGGAAGCAATTTTAGCATTCACATCCTCAACTCTTTGAGGTGTTATTCCTTTAGATAGGTCAGTACTATATCTTGAGGGAAAGAATCCTTTCATGGAATTTTCCATGTAAATGTCCAAGGTATACCATTTATGTGACTGTCCCAATACCCTCTTTTCTTTGCTTCTGAACAACTTCAGAACTAAGATCTATGAGGTATACTTGAGATCATATCTCGAGGTATGGAACAACCAGATTATAAAACACTTATTATCATCATCCTTAGATCATTCCAAATGATTAGGATATCTACATTTAGCACGATGAACACAATGGCACTCCCACTAAGCTTCATATGGATTATCAAGATTGTATCTGAAACCATAACATTTAAGATTTCATCAAAACCAATATTCCAACTACAAGAAGCTTATTTGAGTGTAGCTATGGTTAGCAATATTTTGATGGGTTAAAGCAAGGTCACTGGAGAGCAAGTCTCATCGCAAGCGATGTCTTCTCTTCGATGTGTAGCTCATGGCCACGAACCGTGCTTTGAAAGTCTCTACCTTTTCATCAGACTTCCTCATTCTCTTGAAGATCTATTTACACCTTAATGGGTCTTATCCATATAGGTGGATCCTCGAGGGTCTATATACAACACTTGTATATGAAGTCTACTTTAGACTTTATTTCTAACATCCATCTTTCCATGTCATGATCTTTAGACGCTTCATCATATGAAGTTAAATCATTGTCAGAATCAACTGACACATGGAACCCATCTTCAAACTTATTTGAAGAGGTATTAGTGTTTCATATTTAATTGTCCTTTTAATTTCCTATTCCAGGAGCCTCATTATCATCTCAAGATTAAATGAGTTCCTTTACTTCATTTTCATCTTGATTCTCTTGAGAGTCATCCTATAAGAATCATATTCTCAAAGATGAGATCTTTTAAGAATCTCAAGGTCATAAAGTAGGTATCCAATACCATCCTTTATTTTCCTAATGAAGTAGCACTCTCCAGTTCTAGATTCCATATTACTTGCATGGAAACTTATTAAGGATATATATTGTATTCTTTACTACATATACATACTTAGAAACTAATAGATAATTATGCTAATAGTCATCATCGATCATATCATGTCACACATGATCCAATTGTATCTCCCTACAACTCTTATTGAGTTTAGGTTTATAAGGAGGAGTGAGATAAAAATAATATTCATATCTCTATAAGGTATTCCATGAATTCATCTAATAGGTACAAGCTACCTAGGTTAGATCAAATTCATTTCATCTTCCTTCAGATTTTGGTTCAAAACCAAAATTATGAAATCTTTAAACATTTCAAAGCATTCTAAGGTGAAGGAAAGAAATCTGATTTCTCAAATAATCATCGATAGATATCACATATCCATAGTGTTTATTCTGATATAGATGATTCACATACATCAATATGTATGAGATTTTGAATACCTTGACATCTTACACCATTCCCAAGGAAGGGTGTATTGGACATTTCTACTTTTGAATACAATATTCACAAGTATGTAAGATTTGAACCTTTAGACAATATAAAGTTTCATCTCTTATCAGTCTATTGATCACATCAACAGACATGTCCAAAACATGATGCTAGATCATTATCAAATGATCTTCATACTCCTATTGATCTTTAATGGTTTAATTTTCAGTATTAGAAATCTTAATGAACCATTCATTAATTTTCTAATTTAGTAGAGTCCATAGGATTTTAGATTACTATCTGAAATATCTCCATCATTACTCTTTATGATAGGTCTATTACATAATTCATGTTTATTTCCAACATTTAGAAATAAACAATGAGTGTATTCTAAAATCTGGGACATAGAGACATTCTCTAAGACTAAGGTCTCTCCCACTAAAATTATGAAATCTATCAATCCAATAGAGATTGTTGCAACAATTGCATCAATATTTATGTGGATGATTGTTGAACCTTTAAGATCAAATTTCTAATCTTCTAACATATATGCAACTAATTGCAAGTGTCATTTAGAAGATTGAGATACAGTTGTTAGACTTTATCTTATCAAATAAGTAAGTCAATTTCAATGATTATATGTAGATTATTCTGATGTACTATTTGATTTCTTCTCTAATGATTCTAGATAGATTTGATAGTCATACTATCAACACATCAGCTTATTGCAGTATTGGCATTTATCCAACTCTTTGGATTTCATATGGAAGTCACATAAGTACAGTCAACTCTTTTACTTTCATTCTTACATAGGTCAGACCCACGCTTCCACTGTGCTCCCTTCATCTATAAACAACCATTGCGTAAGATAATGGTCTCTTATGTTAAATTCAAAAGACTTCAATATAAGAGCATTTCAACATTTATACATGCTTCATTCAATTCATGCAATATGAATAATATGAAGCATCATGAATGATCAGAGTATAGACAGTAGAATGATGACACTCATCATATCTACATCCATCTAAACTCTTAAAACATTGGTTCAGGCAGGTACTCAAACAATTTGAATACATCATCTCTTATAAAGCCACCATTCTGCATGATGCAGAAAACCATGTTATTCATGATTAAATGTCGAGAGCACATATGTATGCCTGGACATCTTCTTAGAATTATATAAGGATTATTTGACAATTACGATCATCATCTACATGTCACTTCCAAAGTACATTCGATGAGAGATCAAGACTATAGATACATACAAACCCTAGGGTAGTAGACCTATTATCTATTTAATTGTAACTCCTCATTATTATGAGGAAACTTGCACATTGTAACCACATACAATATGTGTCCAACTACAAGTACAATGTCTACATCATGGATCCAATCCATGATATTTTAATGGTTATTATTGAGTATAATATTGAGTGGGTTTAATGAAGGATTATCTGAAATAATAAATTTGCATAAATATATTTAAATATATATTATACTTTGATTTAGGAATTTTTATATCAAAGTTGTCTTGCCTTGTCAACATTGAAATTCCATTCCCTTAATCATTTTCAATGTAAGAGATATACTTACCATTATATCTCAAGCAAGATCTGGGATCTTCTTCCTTATCTTTGTTACATCCCAATAATATGACAACCTGTATAAAAAGAAGCGGGAACACATTCCGCCTTGCAAGTCCAACTTGCATCTCCCAATTTGGTCTTTAACACCTGGACCCACCACCCCTAAGGTGATGTTGACCCGTTATTAATTGAACAAACCGTCAACAGGAATACAACTCGCTATGCACAATCAATATCGCTCCAATAATATGAGGACCCAATATTGAGGTCACTACGCATACGCTCTTACTCTTTCGAGAAAGAAGAGCCCGATCCAAATGGATTGTATGCAGGAGTTGTGACTTTGGACAGGCGTCTCCTACATACAATATATGGCGACGGAACCCTTCACCTTGATGGGAGATCATGGATACCACTTATGTAATCCTCCATATCATATTCAAATTTTGATTAATTATCATGAATTATATTCACATAATTTATTCTTCCAAGGGAAATGCACATCTATTCATAATAGAGTGTTTTTAATTGGTTATAATTAATTCAATCTCATTAAGTCAATTATCAGTCCAATTCAATCGAAAACTTGATTGTTTTTACTTGAATACTTATATGGTATTATCTCAAAATACGTATTAATTCGAATTTTAATAATTAGAAAAATACATATTGATTTATTCATCATTATCGAGTCCCTACCCACTGTCATGGCCAGTATCTACGGAAGTGGGACAGACCACAACTGGTGCGACCCGCTACCCCAATACTTCCCGACCAGACACCATATCTACCTCAGGAAAGGATAATGCCAAATAGATCAATGTGTACTTTGAGATGATCATCGGTTCTTCAACCGAAATTATACGATATAGTAATAATCAAAATATTTTTTATTATAAGGAAATTTCCTTTACAAATTCCCATTCCTATTCAAGCAAGTTGTTTGTTGATTGTGTTTCCAATTATGATCTAGATCAAATCTAATCAATTTATTAGTTGAGTCCAAGTCAATTAAGGAAATAATCATCAATTCATATTTCTCAATTATTTTCCATAATTATTTCATGAAATTAACAATTAATTTCACTAATTGACAATCACATGGTTCTTGATTAGGAAAGTAATTTCCAGCAGTGACCCTCACTTACTAAAATTAGCATATCTCAATAAATTTAAATCCAAATTAAGAAAAGTAAGTTTACAATGTTTTCTAACTTGATTTACAACAGAACCTACGTGGTTTTTATGCATTTTTAGGCGTTTATAAATAGTAATTAATTCCTTAATTATGTTGAGATTCGCAGTCCCCGAAACAGTAGATACATGTTCACAAATTTGATCATAACTTGAGCAAACAGATTCGAAATCACACAAACTAAGATCCTACGGTTTCCTTATTTAATGGGCAACAAACTATAATTATTGTTTTCGTGTTTAAACAATTTAAACAGGGTCGAAAGTATTCACTAACAGAGATGCGAAAATGAAATGCGATAAAACTTTCGCAAACCCAAACGAACCCAAGTTGTCCTAGGTTTATGGATCGTATCCAAAACCTCCGACCTAAGGATCTGATACCACTTGAAGGATATGGTTATATCCTTAAACGCATCACAGAAGCATGAGCATCGTATCGAATACGACGAAGAATGACTAGTCAGACTAGTTGTTCTATGCAGCGGAAATTAAAAACTTTTCATGAGACGAAACCACATGATCTAAGAATACTTCTAGAATCGTTTCTCCTAAACCACAAACAAGTAATAGAATTACCTCTTGAACTGTGGTTGCAATCGAGTCTCTAAACGAAGAGACCTCCTGTCTCAAGTCTGATCTGACGGAGGAGATGCTTGCGAGCGCGGAGATGAATCGCGTGCTTCTCGCAATCCATGTTGATGATCCAAGCAGCAGATCTCCTGATCTTGACACACAAGATCCAACATATTCTTCACGAGCGAGGTGCACCGAAGGAGACGAAGATCCACGAGCAAACGATCGGCAGCAAAACAACAACACTGCGGCTATAGAGAACTTCTCTAGGGCATCGATGGTGGACGGCCATGAGAAAAGAAGAGAGAGGGCTGACGTGTAGAGAGAAAAAGAGAGAGAGAGACTTATGTTCTCATTGTGTAAAGAAGAGCAAAGGGGTACCTCTCCTTTTATAATATTTTGGGATCCATGGATCTAAATCCATGGGGAATACAAATCCAATGGCTCAAATTGATTTGCATTTCTTTTAATGGAAGATTTGTGTTGGTAAAAAACAACAACAATTAATTTAATTTAGATTAAATCTATAATGATAAATCAATATAAATCAATCCTAAATTAAATCAAGCATTCATGGAGATTATTGGAATGAAGATTGCCTCCTTCAATAATATGGGATTTGGTGGCAATCTCATGTAATCTCATGATATCTCATGAGATTACATTATCCCATGGAAATCTAAAAGATTTACAACAACACTTGTTGTAAATTATTCAACAAAAATAATTCATAATTATTTTTTTAATATTGCAATCTTGCCATTGGAAAATTGTGGATCACATTCACAACTCGAAATAAAATGTAAATTACATTTTCAATTTAATGTCCAATGTGAATCCAATTCACATCAACATTTAATTAACAAATGTAAATTACAAATAGCTCTCTGTTATATATTATAAATCATATTTATAATATATATAATTAACATGGATATTTCTATACACATTATTCATATCCATGATAATTAAGTAACATTTAATCATCATGAATCTCTTTTCTCTTGTGCCCAAATAATATGAATCATATTCACAATATTTACATATTTGATAATCAAATCACATTTAATTATCTAAGATAACTCTCTTTATAATATGAATCGAAATCATATTAATCATGATAATTAAATAATATTTAATTATCCATTTTATCAATGCTCGGATACTTATATCAACAATGAAATTATCCTTAACTCTTTCAAGGATAATGCGCGTTCTCGTAGATACTTGGAGATAAGGACATGGCGATTGTATTGTTCCACATATAATGACTTGGATATTGAGATCACATCTCAAATCCAGATCTCGGGCGTCCCATAGATGCTAGATTAAATCAAAACCGCAAATCTAATCTTCTTATTCAATCTGAATCACATTCAGATTAATGTCCAACATTTGGACAAAGATCAGATTACTTCTCTACTGAGAGGAGTCACTAAAATCCAGACTCGTTTAATCACTGGCTAGGAATGTAAGCGTCATGGTTATACTACCATTTATGATCACATCACCCTCAGGTATTTCTAATACCTGTACATCCTTTATACTGGATGACTCAGAACAAACCCAAAATATAAGATCAATTTTACATTGTCTACTTCAGAGGTTTTATCAATAAGTTTCACATTTGATTATTGGGAGTCGGTATTGATCATATGCTTTCCAAAAGCATATATCATACCCATGTGTTGATCATATACTTTCCAAAAGCATATATCAAACCTACAAATTCAGTCAAGCTTCCAAAGCAAGATGACCGTGCACGGAATTTGGTTTTTCCCCAATATCTCATGAGTGAGCTCATGTCTTCCGGTTCAGTAATCAACCATGTATGATCCCTTTGAGAGAACTTATTACTCATATGCCCTTATATGCACACCAGCGCGCCGGTGTATAGACCTTTATTAGGTCATCAACCTATTGGTCTGCCAAATGTACATACTCAGACATATAGTAACACATTTGTCTCTGGTCGGAGGATGCGTGCCTATATTGTGACAGCATACAACATAGGACTTTGGTTATCTCGATCTCGTTAAGTGAACTCTCTGACCTAACTAATCTGACACCTCCGAATCTCTATTCCCATGCAGATGACCTGCATTAAGAGGTTGGTCAGATATCAGCCTAAATGAGAAAGGATTGCCATCTCCTACTTAGGCTGGAGATCATCTCTTAACAATCATTTGATTGTGCTTGATGAGTCCTCTATCTAACTCTTTAGATGTTCATCCAAGCACCAACCTCTATGATTCAATATTTGAATAAACAGTTGTATGATCATCAAGATGGCCATGGTACATAACCTTAATTGTACTTAGGGACCTATTAAGCAAATTATGTATTCTTCATTTCAGATCAGGGAATGATATCGCAATAACATTTATTGCATAATGGCTCGCCGTGGGCTTGCATGTCCAAAAGTTACCAGCTTTTGCAGCCATTGGATCTATCCAAATCGAACGTCCCAACCGTCGCCACGTAACGCCCTTCGAGCCTCTTCCCGGACCCTAGGCTCGTAGCACCCGAAGCAGTACCGAAGCAATGTCCGATCCTCCTACGCCTCCCGAGCCTAGCTCCCCACGTATCCCTCATGTGCGTGTGGGTGAATTTCACAGAGGCCCCTACAAGTTTCTAGAATTGCAAAATAGTCCCTGTCAGGTGCGTCACATGAGGAGCACGTGTTCTCGTGGACAAATTGCATTCATACCCCAGCATTATAGGTATTTGCACATTAGTCCCTATACGCATATTTTAATTTAAGCAATTTTGATTTCTGTCTTGCATTTCAGTCTATGTGTTTGCACGCATATCTAGGCATTCTTTTTTATTCTTTTTAAATTCCAAAAATTGCATGTTATAGAGTACCTTGTCCTTTATCTTTGTGACACTTGTCATATTTTTGTGAGCTTCATAGAAATTAATATTATTATTCTTGTGGAATTTGACATAGTTTGGCCACTATGTGCTTTAAATTAGATATTAAATTATTATTGCTCCAAAAATCGCCATAATTTCACATTAGATCAAATTTAAGTTGTTCTACAATGTGCTTAAAAATCATAGCATTTGCACGCATTACGAGGCCTGAATAAATTCATTAGTCTCTTGATTAATTAATTTATAATAGGACCAATTTACATCATCTTTTAGTTTTATCAACTTTCCTGGACTCATCTCACATAGGCCTATCTAGGATAATTTTATATCCTAAAATAATTTTCTTTGATATTTTTTGAAATTAACTTTGCAAAGACTACCATGCATTCTTATTAAATTCATTTTTAATTTATTCACTGTCTAAAAATTCCAAAAGAAATACAGTAGCTTAGTCTCATTGTGTATCATATCCTAACCAAGTTTCATTAATTTTTGGATCTCATTTGACTATCATTCATGTTTTAACTTAAAATTAGGCTTGAAATTGCACTGTGTTTTCCTTAATTGCATAAAAAGTATAAAAATACCAAAAATATTCTTATGAAAATCTAACATCAAAATTTACTTTAATATTACCTAAGGAGATAGTTGCCTCCCTGAGTTCGACCTTGGATTTGCCCAAGTAAAATAAATATGTCGCATGCGTTTATCGTAAATTAAATCTGAGTGGTTTTTGACAAGTTCTCGATTACCCGACTGCAATAAACGACAAACTTAATTCAATCATTAATCTGGTTGAATTAACAAGGGTAATTTGAGGTCTTTTTAAATGGCGTCGTTGCTAGGGAGGCACGTCTTAGGTTAATTTTTAGAGAATTTTCAGTCTAAATTTTCCATCCCCGAGTAGTCTGATTCCCAGCTTTTCTTGTGAATATCTTTTATCATTTTTTATTTGTCTATTTTGTGTCGTCCTTTATCTGACCTCATTTATTTACATGCTATGAATACGAGGAGTTGAAGGCGCTTCACCAAGCGAGCCAAGGAACCTGCATTAAAATATTTTGAGTGTTTTTATGAGGACTTGTATTGTTGTTTTTTTTGCAATTTTCCAGCAGTTTCCGTTTGGGTTCTCGCGTATGTAAGTCATAGTAAAGACTGTCCCTGTGTGCTGTGTGGATTGCTTTACGTAGAATAGGACCTGCACTTGCGGTTAGAGCTATTTTAGGAACTATTTGTGCTCGTAAAATTCTAGGACCACACTTCGCACTTAAAAGACACACTTAGACCACGAGACATAGTCAAATATAAACCTGTTCTTCACTTTCTAATAGAACTCCCTGTCTAGGAGAAGCTTTTATCGCTTGCATTTCATTTAGCTTAAAATTTCAATTCTGTTTTGTATCCTGCATAAAAAGCGAAAAAATCACTGTAAGTCTTCTCTACTTGGCATTCATCATAGTTTTATCGTGCATCGGATTTTTTCGACTCCTTCCCCCTCGTTTTTTTTCAAACTTAGGCTTAAAGGAGATTAGGAATGTGATAGGTGTGTCTTGTGGTTAGACTAATCAAGTCATCACCTAAATTAAAACCAGGACTACTAAACAAAATTGACCAAAAAAATCAATAAAATCAGAAATTCTGCTTGTGGGAGATTAACCCTGACCTTGTTTTCAGGCTGAGTAAGGGTACTAGAGTGTGTGTGCATACCCTAAGGCAGAGCCAAATATCCCCGCCTTTCATATTGCGTACCCCGATCCGAGCAAATATCATAGGCTGAACTATTGGTTCAACTGACCAGCACCAAGTAGCCTCCGCCTACTCCGGTATGTAGATAGGGGCGAAATTACGGTGCACCGTGACAAGTTTCTAATATCCTCTTCCTGCTCAGGTAGGTAGTTAGGGGCAAAGTTAAAGCCGTGTTAGCCTCCGCCTACTCTCTAGGTAGATAGATGAAGATTCTAGAACTTTTGGCTAGTTATAGGAGCGGAGAAAGAAAGGGTGTTGGTATCTTTGGCGACAGGTTAAACATGGGAGACACATCCTACTTTTAGCTGACTCCCCTATCGGCCGCCTAACCTTTGCTACTTTCTTGAAAATTCACACTTAAAAACAACCAGACTAATCGGACTCAGTTTCAAGTCCTCCACCGTGTTGAGTGTGAAAATCAGGGTTTGGATTCATTTGCTTGCTTCAGGCAGGAGTAAAATCCTATCTTACACTCCCGATTCTTCTTCTCGCCATCCAAGATGACTGACGAGGGGGATATATACTCCCGTTTTATAGATCTTTCCTTGAGACCCTCACAAAGTTCATCTTCATCGGCACAAGCACAACTTGGGCCAACCCGAGCTCATGACCCTCTTGAGTTCGGGATCCATGTCTCAAGGTGGTTACTCTAAACCAACCCTTTTTGTCTCCTCTAATCTCACCGAGGAAGACCATCGCCTCTACGAGAATGTCTTCATTAATATATCCTCTAACCTAGACCATCTTCCTTACCTAGGAGAAGAGGACAAAATGCCGCCAAAGAAACACCTAGACGACGAGGAACATAGAGACGATCCTATGCACCAAGTCTTCGTCCGATTGGCTAGAGCCAAGCAACTTAATGCATAACTTATGGCTGGAATGGGATAAGTGATAGAGGCAGGTGGAATTCACTAACCCGTGGTAGATGCCTATTTCCCAGCAGAAAAATGAAATACATAGTTGGATTATACCTGAGGTCCCCCTTGAAGCGTTCGAGCTGAAGCCCCACTCTTTGAGTCTGGTACAAAAGTTCAATGGAAACACCAATGAAGAACTATATGCTTTCCTCAGAGACATCGCACTGGTTTGCAACAATCTTAGTCACCCTAGCGTCGGGCAAGACTACATCAGGCTGAAGGCTACCCTGTTTTCCTTAGGAGATAAGGCTGCACATTGGCTGAAAAATCTTGGGATAAGATGTACGATCTGTATGCAGTTCAAGGATTTATTCTTGAAGAAGTTCTACCCGCTCAGTAGGACTAACCATATGAGAACCAAGATCGCGAGTTTTTCCCAAGGACCCAACGAACCATTCCATAAAGCCTGGGATAGAATCAATGACTTAACGCAGAAATACCCTTGCCATGGCAAAACAAAAGCGATCTTAGTCCAGACCTTATTATGTGGCATGACCTCAGAAATGCAGTGGTTAATGAGTGCTGCCTGTGGAGGAAGCTATATCAACAAGAACGAAGATGCCTTATGGAAGATTCTGGAGCAGATGGTGGAAACACGCAGATCTCAGGCCACCAGGACCTATCAGATGTCTCCCTCAAGCCTATCCAATGGGACAACTAGGAGGACTATAGTGGATCTGACAGATGAACTCATCCCCAGCATGGGGATAATAGCTGACAAGTTAACCATGGTCGAGCAGATTCACAAGAGGGTCATTGACCTTGAGGCCCTTTCATGATTGCCGAAACAAGTTGAGGAATTGACTGAGAAGGTAGCCAAGATACGACTACATGCCCCTTCTGCACCGCATGTGCATGTACATCGAGTCCATCTTGTACATGAGCAGGTACAGGGGACTCAGGGTAGCTGGGTAGAGGAGCAACAATACACTCAGCAGGAGCAGCACGCACCCCCACAAGTGGAGACAGTCTATGAGGAGCCTCCACAGGTGTTAAGATCAACGGGCTGTGGTATAGCCACGACCCCTCGGCATACAGTCGGGGATAGGGAACAGTCAGCCACACCGTCCTTCCCTAGCTTACTAGGAAACCAGCTCTGTCCACACACCGTGCTTTGTACAGTCCCAGCCCGGACAAGGGTACGAGTCTCAGCAGCACCAGCAGCAGCGCACGTTCCACTCGGGCCAGTAGGGCCCTCCACCACCTTCCCATCAGCAGCAATATTAGCTTGGCTAGCAGGGCCAATATAGACACTCGTCCTCTAGTAAGCAGCAGCAAGCCCCGCCTACAAGAGAATTGAAGTCCCTCACCTTTGCGATCCAGACCCTGACTGATATGGTCCAGCAGATACAGAATGACTACATGGATATCTGGACTGATCTGAACTGCGTTTCACACACCCGCGATCAGCAAATGGCACCAAAGACCCCAATTCCCTCCCATGTTCAGGCCCATCTAAATAGCCATAATCAAGGTCAGAACTGACCAAGAGATCAGGTACACTATTTAGATAACTCTCTATCTGAACATGAGATCCTTTTGTAAGATAATGTTAATCATATGTCCCTAAAGAGCGGAAGGACCATGATCGTACCTGATCGGGCAAGGGCACAAGAGGAAGACGCTGCTAAGTTTCTACTTGAGGAGAACTTGGAAGAAGAGGAGCACCACCACCACCATCACCAGAAGAAGAGGATTTACAAGTCCTCTAAGAAGAAGGAGAATAGCACCAGCAATGAGTCTGGTAAAACTGATGAAGATCCCACACCTCCATCTAAGGAGGACATCCCAGCAGTCGCGAAAAACATATCACCTATTTCACAGCAGAAATTTCTTTTTAGTACGAGTCAGAGTCGGTGTTAGAGTCAGAGTCATGTAAAGAACTCAGTTTCCTGCTTTAATGAAGATCTTTCAGTTTCAAAATCTTAATTAGCATCAATAATCCCTTTCCCTCGAGCCCTTAAGGGTGGAAAGAAGAAACTAAAAAAATCTAAAAAGATGACCCTGAGATGGCAGAGTTTTGCAATAAATATATCAAGTCACAATCTCCTTTGATAAGTATGTGGACATGACACCTGCATTGCAGAAGTAGCTTAAGGTGAGATGCACACCTACTAAGGTCAGCAGGAAGACCAAAAGCCGTGTTGAGAAGCTCATTCTATAAGTAGCCTCTACTTGTGCCATAAAGAATGTGTTTCCAAGGAAACAAAGGGACATGTGTGCCCATTATGTGGTGAGTCATGTCGATGACACTGCGCTTGCATGCACTCTCCTAGATAATGGTTCCTCAATTAACTTGATGCCTACGACCCTCTATGAGCGGCTAAATCTTGGACCTCTTAGGAAATCCAGAGTATTGCTCCAGTTTGCAGACAAATCAACCAAGAGGTCCCAGGGAGAGTTGAGGAACGTTATCATCAAAGTCGAGGGAAGGATTACATGGTGGACTTTATAGTTCTTGATATGGAGACCCCTTGAAATTAGACAGATTCCCAGATCATTTTAGGAAGGCCTTCCTTAGAACAGCGGGGGCCTTATTTGATTACAAGATCGGGAAGATTCAGTTCCAAACTCTTGATAGAGATGAGGAACTTGGGATGAAGCAGACTAGGTGGTAGAGGCCAGATTCAGAATCCAGCATCGAGTACTCTTCGTCTGATGTTGATTGCGTTCATGTAGACACCTTTGGGCCATGGAGACAGAACTCTGCTAGCACCGATGAGTCCCTCTCCTCCAGAGAAGATCTTGTGCATGAGACAGTCTGTGAGAGCCTTAGGAACGAATACAATGTAGAATATGCATCCCAATATGCATCCCCCTTCATCTTCGATGACGTAGAGGCCCAGCTAGGCCTGTCAGTCCTTCCCACTTTAGGAAAAATCAGAAGATGATGATGATGATGAGTCAGACATGGCTTTTGCTGATTTCTTGGAAACCTTTGATGATCCGACCCTAGAGTTGAATGAGTTGGTGGCAATAACCTCGAAGATACATCCAGCCACTACCAGCATAGAGCCAGATTCGATTGAGCCAGACTTCCTCGATGACCACACCTTACCTGAGCTCAAACATTTACCCACAACACTTAATTACTCCTTCCTTGTGGGACAAGAGAGGAAGTATCCGATCATCAGTAGTTCGTGATTGACCGAGGAGCAGGAATCTCGCTTGTCGAAGATCCTGGAGAAAACCGCAAGGAGATAGGCTGGAGCATCACCGATCCCCACGGGATAAATCCCACTCTGTGTTCGCACCATATCTACTTAGAGAATGAAGCTAAACCCTATTATGAATTCCAACGTAGGTTGAATCCAAATTAATGAGGTCATGAAGAAGGAGAAAGAGAAATGGTGCGACGCAGGTTTCATTTACCCCATCTCTGATTCCAAGTGGGTGGCACCTATCCATGTTGTCCTGAAAATGTTGGGAATTCAGACAACCACCAATTAGGATGGAGAGGAGATCGTGACACGAGTACCCACAACGTGGCACGTCTGTGTGGGTTACAGACGCCAGAATGCTGCAATGTAGAAGGATCATTTTCTCCTCCCATTCATTGATCAAATCTTAGAGAGATTAGCAGGGAAAGAATTCTTCTGCTTTCTAGACGGGTTCTCGAGCTACAATCAAGTAGCCATTGCTCCTAAGGACCAAGAGAAAACCACGTTTGCATGCCCTTTCGGTACCTATGCCTTCAGGCGCATGCCCTTTGGGTTATGCAATGCTCTGGGTACATTTCAAAGGTGCATGATTGCATTATTTGCCAAAATGGTCGGTAAGTTCTTGGAAGTCTTCATGGATGACTTCTCGGTCCACGGCGATTCCTTCTATTCCTATATTAGGAACCTGGACTGAGTCCTCAAAAGATGTTGTGAGGTCAATATGGTGCTCTCATGGAAGAAAAGTCACTTTATGGTGACGGAGGACAATGTGTTGGGGCACGTCATCTCCCATAGAGGAATGGAGGTTGACCCTGCCATGGTGGATGTGATCAGACGACACCGGCCACCAACCAACGTGAAACAGTTGCATTCATTCCTCAAGAATGTTAGATTTAATTGGTGATTTATCAAGGATTTTTCGAAGACTACCCGTTCGCTAACTGAGCATTTAGACAAAGACACGGAGTTTATTGTCGACCATAAATATCTTGAGGCCTTTAAGTAGTTACAAGGGATGATCATGGACGCCCTGATTCTACAAGCCTCGATTGGTCTCTTCCATTTGAGATCATGACGAACGCCTCAGATTTTGCTGTCGGGGTTGTGTTAGGACAGAGGAGGGATGGCATACCATTTGCCATACACTACGCAAGGAAAGTACTTGATACCTCTCAGCATAACTATACAGTTACGGAAAAGGAGTGTGCGGTAGTGTTCGCCTTGGATGAATTCAAATCTCATTTATCGGATCCAAGGTGATTGTGTTTACATACCATACAACACTATGGTATTTAATGGAAAAGAAGGACGTGAAGGCGTGTGTTTATGTGGATTCTACATATCCAGGAATTTGATTTGGGCATTAGAGATAAGCCTGGAAAGAACAATGTAGTAGTTGATCACCTCTCCCATCTCGAAAACCTTGATGCTTCTGATGATACGCCTAATTGGGTCTCCTTCCCTAATGAGTCAGTTTTTGTTATCGACTCGCTCCCATGGTACGCCAATATCGTGAACTATCTTTTATCCAAGAAAGTTCCCGAAGATTGGCCTAAGAGCCACATAGACTGACTTAAGTCGGATTCAAGACATTACCATTGGTAGGATCTAATCCTTTTCTTTGAAGGACCGGATTGTGTCTAGAGATGGTGTATTCCTCAGGAGGAATATCAGAGTGTCCTTACTTTATGCCACAGTCTATAGGAAGGAGGACACCATTCCGGGAAGAGGATCGCATGTAAGGTACTTTAATGTAGCTTATACTGGCTGACTCTGTTTCGCGATGCGCTCACCTTTGCGAAGTCGTGCCCAGTATGCTAGTGAATGGGAGGAACCGTTGGTTCCAAGGATGAGATGCCGATGCAGCCTGTCATCATTTGTGATGTCTATGATGCCTGGGGCATCGACTTCGTAGGCCCATTCCCGGTTAGTCACGGATTCGAATACATCCTTCTTGCGGTAGATTATCTATCAAGGTGGGTGGAGGCTATCCCAACCCGAGCTGCAGACAGCAAGATTATCTGTAAATTAATTAAAGATCACATCATCTCTAGGTTCGAGATCCCCAAAGTATTGATATCCAATGGGGGTAGCCATTTTGTGAACAGAGATGTGAAGAAACTGTTAAAGGATTACGGCATGGAACACCATGTCGCTAGTCCTTACCACCCACAGACCAATGGCAAGGCTGAGGTGTCGAATAGGGAGGTGAAAACCATATTGCAAAAGCTTGTCCGCCTAGACAGGAAGGACTGGCTTCAGATTTTGGATCAGGTCCTTTGGGCTTATAGGATAGCTTACAAGACAATATTAGGAACTTCCCCATTCACGATGGTATTTGGGAAGCCATGCCATTTGCCCGCTGAATTACTGCACAAATCTGAATGGGAAATAAAGAAGGTCAACTAGAACACACACCTAGGGCAGAAACAAAGAGAGAAGGATCTGACTGAGCTTGTGGAAGTCATAAACCGAGGATATGACAACAGTTTGGTATACAAGGACAAGGTAAAGCGTTGGCATGATAGATATATCAGACGAAAGACCTTTGTTCCTGGACAGATGGTATGGTCGTTCAATGCAAGGTTGAAGGTTTTCCAAGGTAAGCTGAAATCCAAGTGGACGGGTCCATTCATAGTATGTGTTGTGCGGGACACTGAGATCTCGGATTTCACAAATGGAGCACAGACATCCCTAATCAAAGGACAACTGCTGAAGCACTTTATCGAACCCAATGAATAGTCAGTCCATGTTGAGGAGATTGTATTGGTATGCGAGACAGACTCAATAGATATACATAGAGCTGCGCATCAGACCTTGCAGTAGTGAGCTCTCGCAATCAACAACATGTAAAAGATTCAGATCACAATCCTTGTATATACTCGCCATTCTGGTATATTTTTATCCTCTCTCCCGTGACTCTAATAACTCTCCCCAGCTCCATATCTTTTCATGACTATACTTAGGATGAAAAGATCCTAAGTATAGGGGGAGAGTGTCTCGAATCCATTCATTATACATCCTCCAGATCCCATCGGTCCTCATACTCACTCCTGTCCTATACATAGGCTGACCTGAGCCTATGTATACGGGGGACCAATGCCCATCATGTATATATACTCATCCACTTCCACTCTTGACCTCGTCCACCCCATTTTTCTTATTCTTCTACGCTTAGGTTGTCAAAGCCTAAGTATTAGGGGGCAAGACGACTTCTATTCATTTTTGTTCTTTTAGCTCTATTACGCTTAGCACGAGCTATGTCTTCTTCCTCCCTTTTTGTGCTCTGAGGACATATCATACACTATGTATTGCTGGGCATGTATATATTACATATATACTTTACCCATAGCTCGTACTTTTGTGTATTTTTGTATATAATATACAATAATTACAGGGTGGGTAAATTTTGATTTTTTTTGTAAAATACATGTATATTTGTAATACTCTCGTGAAAAAAATTCAAAAATCAAAATCAAAGTCTTCTTATTTACCCTTGCATATCTGCATTTAAAAAGAAAGGAAAAAAAGAGTCTTGCATTTCATTCATATACATAGCATGTCATCTACATTTCATATGCATATCGTGCATATGCAACGTGAAATGTTAGTCGCTTTTGAAACAAGTTATGAATAGATATTAAGGAGGGACTTGATTTGACTTTAATCCACCTAATTTCAGAGGAACCTTATAGGAACTGGAGTTAAGATTTCTCAGATCAAGTGACTTAATTCTATGAGTCCGCAAGTCTATGTTCACATGTCACCTTGATTAGTTTAAGTAGAATATCTCGTGCACAAGCATGATTCTTATAGACAGTGACCTAACTTGGACCAGCACAATGCACGTAGCTGTTCATTGATAAGGTGGTGAGGATGTAGAATCCTTTAGCTTGGAGTAGCACACGGGTGGAAACATCCATCCTCCTCTAGGGAGGGTAGTGCATCTCAACCTAGTCTGGTGGTGTTGACATCTAAGGACGAGATGCTGTGGGTTGCAATAATGCTTCAAAAGAGGGATAGTCTACTGGCTCAAGAGGAAAAACTCCTTATGTACATGCTGCACCTTGTATATAGTTTGAAAAAATGCAAGAACTCCAAAAAAATAAGACAGGCCTGAGTGAACATAAAATACATGTCGGAGTATGTATATTAGCAAGAAGTCTGCAGTTGGATGACTTGGCTACACTGGTCAAGCATCCTGGGATAGGTAGCTACACTGGCTACTGTCCATTCTTTTCTCCACCCCTCCTCTTGAGTTGGTCGTACTTGAACTTAGAAGGGAATACCCTGCTCTTCGAGGAAAGAGTTACCGGACCGGGGAATTAGAGATTCCTTGTTAGAGGAGTCTGCTTCTTAGCCATTTCAGATGTGTAGAGCTATTTTAGACTTACACAGTACAAGTAAGAATCATAGTCAATAAAAATTTGTGTTTGAGGATTTGTTCTGACTTGACTATTAAGGCGTCTTGAATAGAAGACTTGTGGAATTTAAAGTCTGTTAGGT
Organism: Ottelia alismoides; assembly: GCA_037367405.1. NCBI lineage: Eukaryota > Viridiplantae > Streptophyta > Magnoliopsida > Alismatales > Hydrocharitaceae > Ottelia > Ottelia alismoides. Next base: position 941,166 of record JAZKJV010009256.1, on the reverse strand, counting down.
CTTAAGTTTAGATCCCAATAAGGTTCTTCCACACAATTAATCCAAAGGTCAAGTCAAGCTCCATTTTCAACTTTTGTTCATGACCTTGGTATGGAACCCAAAATCATTTCACTCTTGCATTTCATTTTAGTTGCTCAGGGACGAGCAATGTTTAAGTATAGGGAGTTGATGAATCTGTGATTCATCACTCTTGAAGATGAAAATAGAGGCTTGTTCCTCAGTAATTAGAAGCTTATTTCCACCAATATTGCATAATTAGCATTCATGCATGCATTGATAACATTTGCATTTTAGCATTTGCATCTGCACTAATAAGACGCCAAAGTCATCTGTAAAAATCACCTATCTGTATACACTAACCCTAAATCCCATAAATTCACTATATATTGTACATATTACTAACAATAGTACAAGCAAAATACCAAAAATTGCTAACTTGAAAAATTGACAAATAAAACCCCAAACCAAGTTGGAGACCATGAACCTTAGAATGCATATATCTCTCCCATACAACCTCCGATCTAGGTCTACTCACTTTTCAAATAATATACATTTAGAGTCCTTCAAAATGAGACCAGTTTCATTTAAATCGGAGCTCGTACGTAAAACTTCGGTTTTGGGCCCCCATTGTATACTATATGTATGTATATTTGTACCCTTGTCTTTTATTACTTTATTCGACATCGTTTCCATTTTTTGTCACATAAAACTTGTAGATCTCGTAGAGATCTACAACTTTCATGGTTTAAGTTTTTCCAAATTCAGCCACTTTCCCCTTTTTATTTCACATTCTTTTTTGACCATTCTTGTCACGCCACGCGGCCCTACTCATCACGCGCCACGCACCCCTCTTTCTCCACCATCTGATGGCTTTCCCTACCTCCTGATCTCAGCCATCCTTTCCGCAACCCCTCTCCACTGTTTGATCAAGGCCCAGATCAAATCTGGGCCTATCACCAGCGCCTCGCTCCCCTTTGACCTTGTGTCATCACCCCCACAACAAGATCATCGCCAAGCGCTTTAATCATCACCGTTCATTCCCATTAAAAACCCGATCCTTGGATCTTCATCCCAGATCTCATCCACGCTGTTTGTTTCCTCCTCATTCTCATCCCTCCACGTAGCCACATCTCACCTGCTTGATCTTTCCCAAGATGCCTCCAACTCAGCCAACCTCCCGGCCGTTGGATCACGAGATCCAACGGCCATGACATCGTAGTCTACCTCCGCAAACACCTCGTCGACGTCGCCTCACCGCACGTCACCTCTGCCCCCTTCCTATTTTTGGTGCCACTACAACCACCTTCTCCTCCCATCAACACCCCCATGATGTAGCCCCGACATCACCCATATTCGCCAGGATAAATGCGTACCATGATTCCCTTCTCTTGTGCTCCACCAACTCGATGAACATCACACCTCCATCACCTGGACACCCATCTCCTTCCTATAAATACCCCATCTCCAGCGAACTTCCACCCCATCCGTCCTAGCAAGAGGTTCCCTAGAGCTCCTATCTACCCATTAGTGACAGTGATTTGGGCTTCGAAGTAAGGGAAGACAGGTTTCACCTCCGGCGAGATCCGCAATGCTTTTTCACCGGGTAGCAGCTCCTTCGACGAGCTGCTTGAGCTCGGGCCCTATACCAACCCTCGAGCAATGACCGGAAGCCTCCTCCGAGCTTCCAATCCATAGGTAGATTCATCCATTCTCCTCCGATCTTCTTTCTCGTTTCATTTGATCTTCTCGTAATTTTTCCACCATTTCCGCTCGATATCACTGTCCGTTGATAATCCATAGAGGTTTTCCTTGAAGCTCTGATCTTCGAACACCTAATCAATCTCCCCCACAACACATCGCACCCTCTCCGACCACAGCTCCGTCTTCCCTATGGAGAAGCATGCCGGCCGCTCTCACCTTCACGCCACAGGCCTCTCGCACCACCCCCCTGCACTTCCACGAGCACGAGGGCACTATTTTTTGGCATACCCTATCCCTACAGGAGTTGTTATCTTCATTGGTCAGAAGCCTCGCTGGAGCTCCTTCGAGCTTCAACATCTTCGGCATACAGGCCACCTTAGTCTCCCTCAGACACGCCGATGACTCCTCGATGATCCCACGATCGCTTTCAGCTGCTCAAGGGCCTCCAGCGACCTTCATCGAACGAGATCCAAGTCCGCCAGAGGAGGAGGCGGCCTGGAGGAGACGATACACAACCACCATTGGATCATCTTAATCTAACGGTTCTTGTCGCGACACGTCTCCCTCGCCTTCGAGCTTCAGCCGTTGTTGGATGATGATGATCTAACGGCCCAAATACAACCACGTCGCCCCTTGCCAGCAGCTCCAGCCTATGTTGGATCTATCTTTATCTAATGGCCCGCATCAAGCCACGTCGCCAACTCCCACGACCGTTGGATTGACAGTGTTCTGACGGATCCTCGGCATGCCACGTAACCAGCGCCCGCAGCCGTTAGATCTATCCAGATCGAACGGCTCAATCGTCGCTACGTAACGCCCTCCGAGCCTCTTCCCCGACCCTAGGCTCGGAGCAACCGAAGCAGTATCGAAGCAACATCCGAGCCTCCTACGCCTCCAGAGCCTAGCTCCTTACTTGTCCCTCGTGTATGGGTTGGGTAAATTTCGCAAAGGCCCCTACAAGTTTCCAGAATTGCAAATTAGTCCCTACCAGGCGCGTCACATGAGGAGCACGCGTTCTCATGGACAAATTGCATTCATACATAAGCATTATAAGTATTTGCACTTTAGTCCCTGCACGCATGTTTTAATTTAAGCAATTTTAATTTCTGTCTTGCATTTCAGTCCCTCTATTTGCACGCATATCTAGGCATTTATTTTTTATTATTTTTAAATTCCAAAAATTGCATGTTGTAGAGTAACTTATCCTTTATCTTTGTGATCGGTGAAATATTTTTGTGAGCTTCATAGAATTTAATAATATTATTCTTGTGGAATTTGACATAGTTTGCCTACTGTGTGCTTTAAATTGAATATTAATATATTTGCTGTTCAAAAATCGTGATAAAATCACATTAGATCTAATTTGAGTTGTTCTATACTTTGCCCAAAAATCATAGTATTTGCATGCATCACGAGGCTTGAATAAATTTATTAGTATTTTGCTTAATTAATTTTTAATAGGAACAATTTACATACTTTTTTAGGTTTATCAATTTTCCTGGATTCATCTCAAATAGACCTATCTAGGATAATTTTTCTATCTAAAAATAATGTGCTTTGGTATTTATTGAAGTCAACTTTGCAAAAACTACCATGCATTCTTATTAAATTCAATTTTAGTTCGTTCAAAGTCTAAAAAATCCAAAAAAATACAATAGCTTAGTCTCATTGCATATCATATTCTGGCCAAGTTTCATTAATTTTTGGACTTATTTGACTATCATTCGTGTTTTAACTTAAAATTTGGCTTGAAATTGCACTATGTTTTCCTCAATTGCATAAAAAAGTATAAAAAGACCAAAAATATTCTTATGAAAATCTAACATCGCAATTAACTTAAAATTTACCTTAGGAGACAACTGCCTCCCTGAGTTCGACCTTGGGCTTGCCCAAGTAAAATAAATCCGCCGCTAGCGTTTAATCGAAATTTAAATCTGAGTGGTTTTTGATAAGTTCTTTATTACCCGACTACAATGAACGACAAACTTAATTCGATCATTAATCCGGTTGAATTAACAAGGGTAAATTGAGTCTTTTCAGTCCCTTAGTACAATTAGGGTTATGTATCGTGGACATCTTAATGATCATACAGCGTTTGATTCAATTATTGAATCATAGAGGCTGGTGCTTGGATGAATATCTGAAGAGTTAGATTGAGGACTCATCAAGTCCTGTCAAATGATTATAAAGACATTATCTCCATCCTGAGAATGAGATGGTAATACTTTCGCTAAAGGCGGATATCTAACTGACCTCATGATGCAGGTCCTCTGCATAGGAATAAAGATTCGGAGGTGTTAGATAAGTCAAGTTGAAGAGTTCACTTAATGAGATCGAGAATCTGAGACAATCAAATACCTATGTCGTATGCTATCATGATATAGGCACACATCGTCTAACCGAAGACAGAAGTGTTACTATATGTCTATGTATATACATTTACCAGACTAATTGGTTGATGGCCTAATCAAGATCTATACATCGACGCGCTGGTGTGAATACAAGGGCATATGAGTAATACGATCTCTCAAAAGGATCATACTGGTTCATTTACTGAATTGGAAGACATGTGCTCACACATGATATATTGGGATACAAATTCCATGCACGGTCATCTCGCTTTGGAAGCTTGACTAAATTTGTTAGGTTTGATATATGCTTTTGGAAAGTATATGATCAATACCGAGGTATGATATATGCTTTTGGAAAGTATATCATAGATACCGTCTCCTAATGATTGGATGAGAAACTTAATGATAAAATCCTGAAGTAGATAGTCTAAAAGAATTCTAAAACTTCAGGTTTATTCTGGGTCTTCTAGTATGCACGATGTACAGGTATTTGGAATACCTGAGGGTGATAAGATCATAAACGATTATATAACCATGACGCTTCCATTCCTTGGATGTGATGAAACGAGTCTAGATTTTAGTGACTCCTCTAAGTAGTGAAGTGATCTAATCTTGGTTCAAGTGTTGGACAGAGATCTGAATGTGATTCAAATGCAATGAGAAGATTAGATATACGACCTTGATTTAATCAAGCATCTATGGGAGGTCCGCAAAATCTGGATTTGAGATGTGATCTCAATATCCAAGTCACTATACGTGGAGCAATATAATCGCCCTATCCTCATCTCCAAGTACTCACGTAGAAAGCACATTATCCTTGAAAGGGTTCATGGATAATTTCATTGTTGATATATATAGGGTAAAATGGGGCTGCCCCCAGGCGGTAGCTAACTTAGCTCCCCCCGCCCCATTTTCCCTATATATTTATTTTTTATGAAAAAAAATTATGTATATTCATTATTATATCCCCATATTATGCCATTCATGTTTCGTGAGAAACAGAGACTCCTACGGCCTTCATCAAGATATGGTCAATTTAAAAAATCCCGCTACCTTTAAAGAATGACCGTTTAGATGGAGGCCATAGGACTCTCTGTTTCACACAAAATTTGAATGGCATAATATAGGGATATAGTGATGAATATTCACGGAAGAAATTTTCAAAAAAAAATTAAAAAACTAGGAAAAATGGGGGTGGGGAGATAAGCTAGCTCTCCTAGGGGGCTGCCTCATTTTTCCTATATATATATCCAAGTATTGAGAAAATGGATAATTAAATGCTATTTAATTATCATAAACAATATGTATCTGATTCATATTATAAGGAGAACTATCTGAGATAATTAAATGTGATTTAATTATCAACGATGTTAATAATGTGAATGTGATTCATATTTTTTGGACACATAAGAATAGAGATCAACGATGACTAAAAGTGATTTAATTTTCATGGATACGAATAATGTGGATAGCACTATCCTAATTATTCATATATATTATAAATATGATTTATAATATATAAGAGAAAGCTATTTGTAAATATGATTTACTAATTAAATGTTGATGTGAATTAGATTCACATTGGACAATTAATTGAAAATGTAGTTTACATTCTACTTTAGGTTGTGGATGTGATTCACAATTTTCCAATGGAAACATTGCAATATTCACAAAATAATTAGAAACTATTTTTGTAGAATAATTTACAACAAGTGTTGTTGTAAATACTAGACATTTCTATGGAATAATGTAATCTCATGAGAGTACATGAGATTGCCTCCTTCCTAGTTGGGTGGGGGGGTGGATGGCCACAGACTCCCATTAGGATTTGATGGCCGTCCACTCTTCTTTAATGGAAGGAGGGTATATCCATTCCATAACCTCCATGCTTGATTAAATTAATTTGGGATTAATTATATTGATATATATATTTAATCTATATTAAAATAATTGTTATTGTATTTTTACAGCAAAATCTTGGCCATTGAAAGAAAGACAAATCATTCTCATCCATTGGATTTGTTTGCACATGGATTGGGATCCATGGACTCCCAAGATACTATATAAGAAGAGTCACCCCTTGCTATTCAAAACAACTACAATGACATATGCTCTCTCTCATTCTCATTGTGTCTGTGCACCATGGGAGCCCTAGAGAGCGTCGTCATCGTCGTAGCATCGCTGTTATGCTGCCAGATTGTTTGCTCGTGAATCTTCGTCTCCTTCGGTGTGCCTCACCCGTGAAGAAGACATCAGATCTCAAGTGATGAGATCAGGATATTCGCCTCTTGGATTATCAACATGGATTCCGAGAAGCACACCTTTCATCAACGTGCTTGCATGTGTCTCCTTTGTAGGATCGAACTTAAGACAAGAGGTCTCTTCATTTAGAGACTCGATCACAACCACACTTCAAGTGGTAAACCTAATACTTGTTGGTGGTTTAAATGAAATAATCCGAGAAGAATTCTTGGATCATGTGGTTTCATCGCATTAAATTTTTCTAAATTCCACTGCCTCGAGCAACTAGTGCGACTAGCCCCTCTCGATCGCATATGATGGGATGCTTATGCTTCCGTGATGCGCTTAAGGATATTCCCATATTCTTCATGGATGACTGTATCATTTCCAGTTGCTCTGATGTACAAGATGATTCTCTTAGTGAAAAAATGTTGCTTTTGAAAATGTATCTGTACTTTTTCCAGAGCAATGAAAAACAAAACAATGAGAAAATTAAAAACAACTCTTTCTGGTCCGTCTATTATTGAGATTCTAAGGAACATCGTGTTGGATATGCAATTATTGCATGCCATAGAATACATGCCAAATGTTAAAAAGGTACACCTAAGTGTTAGCCCGTAGGAAGCAACGCAACTGTGTGGAGAAGCATATCCTGACCATGGCGACCGCCAACGCAATCAGCAACCTCCCATGGAAAAAGACAGACAAAGGATCCCCTTTGATTCAATGTTAGATCTTTTATCAGATATTTGATAACACTCTTCTTGATAGTGGTTCTTCGATCAACCTCCAACACACCTCATTATCCAACGAATTTGGGCTTGGTCCGCTCAAACCTACCAGACTGATATTTAAGTTTGCTGATCGATCCATTAATCGACCACGTGGAGTGTTAAAATATGTTATCGTAATGGTCCAAGGTATTCAATTACTAGGGGAATTCATTGTTCTGGACATGGATTCATTGGTACCATTTCTCTAGACACCGATCATACTTGATTTATTATTACTTCAAACGAATGGGGCTATAGTTGATTATGGATATGGAAAGATCAGCTTTTGCTCCCACTACGACAAGATAACCATAGAGATGTGAGCAGAGACGAAGAAGCGAGATAGCACATCAGATAAAAGAATGCTTGTTCATGCAACCAACTGTGACACACTTGAGGATACCAGAGATACCGATGCTTTATGCACTACAACCGAGATCGAGGAGTTCCTCTTTCTGGATGAAGACCTTGAAAGCGCAGTCGAATTTTGCTCCACTACCACTGATGAGGTAGAATATGAAGAGTTGATCCATGGGTTTCAAGAATGTCCATCCTAGGTCGAAAAAGAGGAAATTATTGCACATATGTTTGGTATCACATTTTCTGAGACGAGATTAATTGAGTGGATCCCAAATCATTGATGCCCCTGGATTTTATTTTATTTGCAATTATGTCCCTACTAATTTATGAATTTTTGTGCTTGAATTTTATTTATTTAAAATAGCACCTTTTCTCTAAAAATTGTGTAAAAAATGCATTAGATGCCTGGTAACATGTACTTTCACGTCACATTTTTATTTTACATTTTTGGGTTTTTCAACTATTTATTGAAAATCCAAAAGAGCACATTTTTGTTTTGTCTAACTTATAAAACGTCAAAAAATTATAACAAAGTGTTAAAATTTTCCAAAAATATCATATGCTATATATTTTATCATGTTTAACTCCAGACCAAAAATCATTAAAACGGAAAAAGGAAACTCCTAAAAATCTAAAATCTTCGAAAACATTTATAAAAATCAAGAAAATCATTAAAAATTCCAAAAAAAACATTGTTTTATAATTTTACATATACATATTAAAATTGTTTTGAGTAATTTTCTACCTTATTTCCTATTTTTAAAATTCAAATCAATTTCAGATAATGATTAAATCCCTAATTTAGGATGTTTCTAATTTAAATATACATAAAAATTAACAAAATTGCAGAAAAATCACAAAAATATTAGAAATATATATAAAACAAACAAACATTTTATTTTCTATATTTTGACTCATTTTACTTGTATTTATAATTGTATTTACTTCAATTGTATACATACTGTACATATAGCTATATTATATATATTTTAGAAATCTAAAAAGAAAATAAAAATTTAAGATTAAAAAAACAAAAACATAAAAAAAAATAAAATTAAAAAATTAAAAATTGACAAAAATAATAACATGGACAAGAGGATAAAGAATACCTTTTGCACATCATTTCGCACAATTTATTGTTTGCTCCTTGAGTTCGACCTCTACACATGCTTACACCTATATACATATTTTTATCGTTATAATAAATTTTAAATCCACATTTTTGACATTCGTTGCTTCATTTATATTGTGGGTTAACTGTTTATTGACTGAGGTTTCATCTAAGGTCACTTCGACGTACTATCGGTCCGCCTTGTTGATTGACAAGACCTAGGCAAAACCCCTATCATCATGCACCTACACTAAGTGCTTAAGAGATGTTGTGAAGCAAATCTTGTACTCTCTTGGGAAAAGAGACACATCATGGTATAGATGGGACTGTGTTAGGTTATGTCGTCTCTGAAAGATCCATGGAGATCAACCCGACCAAGGTGGATGTCACTGCAAATCTTGAGCCACCTAGAACACTAAAGTAGGTGAAGTAATTTCTATGGCATGTCGGATTCTATAGGCATATATACGAGACTTCAATAAGATTGCTCGACTTCTTTCTAAGCTTCTAAGCAAGGATATTTATTTTATAGTCGATGACATGGTTCTCCTTTCTTTACACACCTTGAAGAATTTGGTTACTCATGCACTCGTACTTCAACTATCCGATTGGCCTCTCCGATTTGAGATCATGATGGATGCCTCTGAATTTTCCATTGGGGCTATTTTAGGTCAGTGTAGGGATGGAGTTACATTTGTTATACACTATGCCATCAGAAGCTAGGATGACGCCCAAAGAAACTACACTTTAATAGAGAAAGAAGTGTTGGTCGTTGTGTTCGCTCGTGAGAAGTTCAGATCACATATCTTGGGTGCAATAATCATTGTCTACAATAATCACTCTGCTATCTTATATCTATAGGACAAGAAGGATTTCAAATCACGACTTCTCCGATGGATCCTTTTGCTCAAGAAATTCGATCTAGAAATTAGAGATAAATCTAGAGTTAAGAATGTGGTTGCAGACCATTTGTCTAGACTTGAAAGTTCAGAGACTCCCTTGAGCATTGTACCTATCATCGAGACCTTTCTTGATGAATCGATATTGAGTATCAACTCTCTCCCATGGTATGCAGAGATTGTGAACTATCTCATGACCAAGAAAGTTCAACACGATTGGTTGCATGTAAAGAAGGACAAATTTCTGTTTGACCTCAATTTCTGCCAATGGGAGGACCCGTACCTTTACAGGGATGATGCGGATTGTATTTGGTGTTGGTGCATCCGTCGTGAGGAATACACCTGTGTCCTCGAGCGCTGTCATAAGCTGGAAGCAGGGAGGACATCATTCTAGACACCGAACGACAATGAAAGTATTGTAGTTTGGCTATTGGTGACCCACTTTTGAAGGATGTCGCAGCATATGTGAAATCCTACACTTACTGTGAGAAATTGGGAGGTGACATTGTTTCCATAGATTCAATGCCACTCAAATTCATCCAAATTTCAGACGTATTTGATGCTTGTGGCATTGAGTTTATGGGCCCTTTTCCTAATAGTCAAGGATTTTAATACATCTTACTGGTTGTACATTATGTAAGTCGATGGGTGGAGGTTGTCCTCGCTCATTCTACGGATAGTCGTACTGTTTGTCACTTTCTCAATGACAGCATTATTTCATCGTTTGGGATATTTAAAAGTCTTATATCAGATGGGAGAAGCCATTTTGTGAATAAGGAAGTTAGAAATCTCGTGAAGGAGTACATCATTGAACGCCACGTCGCATCTCCTTACCACCCACAATCAAATGGTTTGACTAACTTATCCAATAGGGAGATCAATACTATTCTGCAGAAGCTTGTATGGTTGGATAGGAAGAATTGCTCCCAACTTCTTGATTCCATTCTATGGTCTTATCGAATTACCTACAAGACTCTATCAGGTATATCTTCCTATCAGTTGGTATATCGAAAGTCATGCCATATGTCGGTTGAGTTAATTCATAAATCACTTTGGGAAGTTAACATTTGTAATTTGGACTCACATCTCAGTGGTCAGAATCACAAGATTGATCTAAACAGACTCCTCGAATTCTGAGATTATGCATACGACAACATCATGATATACAAGCAAAAACTCAAGAGATGGCATGAAAAGCTTACCGGAAGAAATACATTCGATCCTGGTCAGAAGGTTTGGTTGTTTGATGCAAAATTGAGGCTCTTCTTAGACAAATTAAAGAGCAAGTGGACATGGCCATTTCTGATAAAGATTTTGTGTGACAACGACAAATTACTCATATTTGAGTTGTCATCTAGCGCACAATCATTCGTAGAAAATGGATAGTTGTTGAAGCCGTACATAGATCATGATACATTCCTGTCAGTGGTTGACTCAGTTGAAGTGGTATTTCAGGAAGAGAGTGTACAGGCAAAGGATTCGAATTTTTAAGTCCAAAAATATTCCTTCAGTTCTGTTCTTTCACTTTTTTCCTTTTTCATTTACTATTCCTTTCATTCCTTCTTCCATTTATTTGCTGATTCTTTTCATCAATGTTATGCTTAGGATGGCTTTACCCTAAGTATAGGGGGGGTGAGTGTAGCTAGTGTTCATTCCTTTTCTCCTCTCTTATCTCCTAACTTGTTGATATCTTGTCTATACAGAGGGTTATTTCACCCTATGTATATGAAGAGACAAGTTGAGTCATTGATTTCGTATATTCATACCCCCGCCAATCCCCGCTTGGTATATAACCCGCTATACCTAGCATTGACTGATCCTAAGTATAGGGGGATAGTCGACTTCTTATTCTTTGATTCTTTAGTTGTTGTAGTATAGGCTTTTCTATACTTAGTACGAGTTATGTCTTCCTTTTCTCTTCGATCTATGAGGACATAGCTCAACCTAAGTATAGGGGGTCGTCTATACGATGCATATACTTTAGCAATAACTCGTACTTTTTGAATAACATGGATAATTAATAAAAATTAATACAAACACATTCCATTTTTGTATAGATAATTTAATAAATCAGGTTAAAATGGTTTTGCAAAATGTTTGGAAATGGTTGATCTCCTTTAACAAAATTTTGAAATTTTTTTGGATAATATTTTGTAAAATATTTTCAAACATTGTAAAAATGTTTTATTTAAAAAAACTTCTTTTCTTATTTTGAATAAAATTTTTTAAAGTTCCACTTTTAAATGATATGGAAAATGGTTGCAAATAGTTTGAAACATCTATACATTTTAATAATCTTTGCAAAATAGTTTTCAAATTTTGTAACTGTTTGTAAACATTATATGTCAAATTATTTGTTTTGAAAATGTTTATAAAATGTTGTAAAAACTCTCTCAAATTATTTTAAGGATTTTGTGTAGAAATTGTGTAAATAATACTTCAAATAATTCTTTAAATAAAATTCTTATAGGATTGTTCATAAAATCCTTTATAAGTATGCAACTCATTCTTGTAAATATTAAAGCACTCCTGTGTAAAATAACGACACATATTTCTTGAATTAAAATATTCAAAAATACATAAAATTGTACAAAGTCTAAAACTCATGAAAAATCATAAAATGTTTTCCTATAATTGCATAAAAATTTGCAAAACCTTTCAAAAACCCAAAAAAAGTTCAAAACTAGAAAATGTTTCACAAAAAAGATTTTTTTCTGCATCATACATAGCATTAACATCTACATTTTTTTGAATGATATTGAGTATCGAACTTGTGTAAGTAAAATATGGAAATTTGAGCTTGATTATGACCTTAATACACCTAAATCATATGAACCTTATAGGAACTTGATTTGAGGCTTCTAAGGTAAGTTTAACTTGGTTCTTTAAGATTATAAGACTATGTTCACATTCCATCTTGGTATGCCTAAGTATAATATTTTGAGACACACGCATGACCTTTTAGACATTGACCTAACTTGCACACTTGCACAGGTACTTTGCTCAACTCAGTTGAAGTGGTAGAGGACTGGGTATGTCGTCATGAGACAGAAGCCACTGGAAATATCAGAAGTCATAAATTTGTGGCCATTGTACCCCAATCTAGTCTAGTAGTGATGAGGTCTAAAGATGGAATGTTGTGGGTTGCAATAAAGCATCAAAACAGGGATAGTCTACTAGATCAAGAGAAAAAACTCCTTATGAAAATTCTATTGTACATAGTATTCAAAAAAATCCAAAGACTAAAACTCCAAAAAGAATATACAAGTCAGTTACTCAAGGAATAATCATTTCCTATCAGAGAAAGTATTCCATAAGCAAGCTTATGCTTCAAAGTCAAATTATTCATGTGAGCCTGCAGTTGGATGACTTGGCTACACTGGTCAAGCATCCAAGGATAGGTAGCTACACTGGCTCCCGTCCATTCTCTTCTCCACCTCATCTTCTTGAGCTGGTAGCACTTGAACTTAGAAGGGAATACCCCGCTTCTCGAGGAAAGAGTTGCTGGATTGGGAGATTGGGTCACCATATTGGAGAGGACTTTCTTTTACCGCTTCAGCCGAGAGGAGCTACTTATCACTGACACTGTACAAGAAAGACTCATAGTCATAAGAGTTTGTGTATGAAGAGACTTGTTCTGATATGGCTATTGAGGAGAACTGAATAGAGGATTGTGGTTCTTAAGGGCTATTAGGGTTAAATCCTATTTCTATTATGGTTTTGACTAACTAATAATCCGAAGGCCAAAATAAGATCCAAACTTTGATTTTATGAAGATAAGTTTAAGAGTCGTTATGATTCTAAGTTCTTTCTTTTTCTTTTATTTTCCTTATTTTTCATGCATTTATTATCATAAGTATTTGCTAGGGACTACCAAAGCCACGTATAGGGGAGTGATGAATTGCCATTCATGAACATCTATTCATTCATTTTAGGCTTTAATCCCTAGATAAGTTTATGTAAATACCAATAACAAACCCGATTTAACACATGTCAATTAATCTCTTTATTGTATATAAATACATGAATTTAAACCCTAAAATGAATGAATATATAAAAGAAAGGAAAAACAAAGGAAGTTCCCTAGACACTGGATGTCCCTGTTCCACGAGACCAACTTAAACCTTGACTTGGTCCACAAGGAACAAAGTCATGGGAGATAGGGCAGAAAAACCACCTAAAACCAAGAATTAAAAACCCCAATTCTTTTGCCAATTTATTAATTTTGAGACCCATTTTATTAGTTATTATTCATACATCAAATCAATAAACTCTGAACATGAAACTTTTAGATAAAAATACAAATAAGAATACAAAAATTATTTCATATAAAAATAATGTACAATGTGCCCGAGACTCATAGAATAATAGTTGCAAAGAAAACTTATTAGACCTGTATCTTCTTCATATAACCTCCAAAAGCACCAAAATCACTTTAATTGTATATAAATTTTAATAATCAATTTAAAGAAGGTGGTTTCATATAATTTTGAGTTAAGATGCAGATGTTAGCTTTTTGGCCCTCATTGTTCAACATACCTATATAAAATAATCACTTTATTTATTCTTTATATTTTTTGTTTCTTATATTTTTATGGAATTGTAAATAGTACTTAAGACAAATGTATATAATAAAACTTAAATAAAATCAGTCAAAATACAATAAAATAAATAATGTACTTTACTACAAAGGTTAATATACTTATGAAGTACCTATATTATATGAGTTTAATGGGGATGCCTCTTGCGGGTAGCCAACAATATCTGGCCCCGCACCGTTTTCAGCGCTTTTTTATCTTTTTTTTGAAAAATATTGCATGTATATTCATCCCTATATCCCTCCTGTATGCCATTCGAATTTCGTCAGGAAAAGAGACTCCTACGCCCTCCATCAAGATGGTGTCGATTTAAAAAATCTTATTACCGTTAAAAAATGACTTTCTCGATGGAGGCCATGAGAGTTTCTGTTTCTAACGAAATTCGAATGGCATATAGGAGGGATATAGGGATGAATATACATGACGATATTTTTTTTCAAAAATAAAAATAAAAAAGCGCTGAAAACGACGCGGGGGCAGCAATTGTTGGCTGGCCGCAAGGGGCATTCCCATTAAACTCATGTTATATGTATATGTGTTTATTTGATGGTATAAATAAATTCAGAAAAATCAAATAAAATTATGTACATATCAAATTAATTATAGTGTAAGAATAAAATTATGTAAATAATATAATAAATTATATAACATAAAATAAAAATAAAATAGGGTTTACATGAATATTTATACCTATAAATTGCATGTAAAAAACAAAACTCATCATATAATGTGATAAAAATAATAAAAATCATCAACAACTATTCTATTAAATATGGAATAACTTTCATGTTCTATTTTTTTTAAATAAAATTGATTTTTATTTTAATTTTTTTATTCTTTCTTCAATTAGTCTGTTTTATCATTAAGCATCAAGGTGATGCTGACATGGCCCAATCCGGGGCCTCGGACTGTTGACCTCAGGTCAACAACTCCCTCCACTCTGCTTCTCGTCAAAACTTGTCAGGCAACCGACTTCACCTATTTTTCATGTGATCTCCAATGCATATTTCGATCCTGTTTCTTTTTAAAAATTGAAGATCATATCACCCTTCTGCTCGCCGATCATCTGGTTTTGATTTTTGTCGATCGACTTCGCTAGAACCCTAGCTCGTTTTTACCTTTTTGCAACCAGCTATAAATAAACCGTCTCCTCCTCCTTTAGCTCCGTTGATCACTCATCACTTCTCTAACCCCCATGAACCTTTGGAGTGATTTGCCTTCGTGAAAGGAAGGTCGAATACTGGATCTTAGGCGTGGACGAAGGAGGAGATCATGCATCCCCCATTCGTCGGAGCACTCGCCAGTGAAGCTCTGCTCCAAGGTTCCCGACCTTAGCGAGCTGCTTATTCTTGCTCATTTTCGTTCCTTAGATCAGGCGTAGATTTCCATTCACTTTTGGTTGATTTAGATTATAATATCCAAAAATCCAAAAAAGTTTGATCGTTGGAGCTCCCTGCTCCGACCTTGTTCATCGTCACTTCAACCATTGACCTATGCTGCTTCCACCTCCATCAGTTACCCCTCATGGTTCTCCATCTTTCTAATCATGCCACACACACTGATTCACAATGAATAAGGTTGACCTGGCCATCTACGTCTCCACTCACCATAGGGCCTCTTCCATGCTCCACTCCCCTATTTCCCTGCCTATCTCTAGCTCTATCGCTTCGCCTTGGAACCCATGTGGTAACCATGCATGTTGCAAGAGATAAGGACCCCATCTGGGGGGTCTACTGTTCAGACAAAGGTACTCCAGGTCGCCCCATCTTCTCTGACCTCCTTGGACCCTATCACTGGGTCCTGGACTCTCTTGTGACCTTCGGGAGCAGCAGAACACCTGTACGAGGTGTCTGAGCACTTCAACACCTGGATAGACTGCTGGAATAGCAGTGTAGGCTTTATGGAAGCTCGCCTAAGAGAGGCTGCTTCCCTGTTCTTCCACTCCATGCTTCCTCCATTAGATCAATAACACCGACACAGGAAGTACAATTGTCATTCGATTGAAGGCCACCAACAATGCAGGATCCATCTAAGGATCTTATATCCGACGTCCAATCACGAAGCGGTAAGTGACGAACATGGCTGTTGGATAAGGCGCACATCTTGACCATTGATCAATGTGCAAGAAGTGGGTAAATTACTTAGCATCCCCTTTAAATTTTGGTATTTATCATTTGGTCCTATAAATATAAATATTAGTTCAAAAAGTTTAGGATATTTTTGCAGTTCAGACCTTGAGTTTTATGCTACTTGTTTTTTAGTCCATGTCACGTCACCTCACGTGCCCTCCCATGTGAGGGTTTTTGTGGGTAAATTGCATGTTTTATTATGTGGTTTTGGGTGACTTTCACGGAAATGTTGAAAATAATTTTGGAAATTGCAATTTAGTCCCTACCTATATATATTAAAGTTCTATTTTATTATGAAAATTGTGTGGATGGCTTTGGATGTTTGTGTATTTATATATGCCCTTGCTAGGCATTTTTATATTATGAAATTAATTGGAAAATTTGTTCTTAATCCCCTGAATTTTGTTTATTTATTATAAATACATACATCAGGTTTCTCAAATTGCAAAATGGTCCCTATACATTTTATTTAATAATTTGCTTTTGTTTTAATCGTACTAATTATCTTTAACTCTTAAATTATTATGTTAAATAATTTACAAAAATTATATAATTTTATATCACATATATTTTTGCATAGGTATTTATTATTGTCTTCCTAATAAAAAATTGCAAAACTAGCTATATTTTACTATTTTGACTCAGAAACATCATAAAAAATAAAATCAAGCTCCAAAAATTACGAACCAATTAGGGTATGGGTATTTTATTTTCTTTTATTACATATCCAAAATTCATAAAAAATACAAAACATAAAGCTTAAAAATTGCAAAATATAGGAAACTTTACAAAAATCATAAAAGAATGTAGACAAACCACAAAAATACTTTCTAAAGCTTGAAATTTTCTTTCTTTTATTTTCTACACATGAAAAATCATTTTGGGCCATTTATGACATGATAGATATTTTTTTGGTCCTATATGAAGTTCATGTATTTTCTGTTTCCTTTATTTTGTGTATTTTGATTTTTAAAATCCCTAAAAGAGCTTAAAAATTGTTGGAAATGCGAGCCCACGGCGAGCCATTTTGCAATAAATGTTGTTGCAATTCACTCCTTGATCTGAAATGAAGAATACATAATTTGCATAATAGGTCCCTCAGTACAATTAGGGTTATGTACCATGGCCATCTTAATGATCATACAGCTGTTGATTCAATTATTGAATCATAGAGGCTGGTGCTTAGATGAATATCTAATGAGTTAGATTGAGGACTCATCAAGCACCGTCAAATGATTATTAAGAGATGATCTCCAGCCTGAGTAGGAGATGGCAATCCTTTCTCAGTTAGGCTGATATCTGACCGACTTCTTGATGCAGGTCCTCTGCATAGGAATAGAGATTCAGAAGTGTCAGATTAGTTAGATCAAAGAGTTGACTTAACGAGATCGAGATAACCAAAGTCCTATATCATATGCTGTCATGATATAGGCACACATCCTCTGACCGGAGACAGATGTGTTACTATATGTCTGAGTATGTACATTTGGCAGACCAATAGGTTGATGACCTAATCAAGGTCTATACACCGGCACGCTGGTGTGCAAATAAGGGCATATGAGTAATACGATCTCTCAAAGGGATCATACAGGTTCACTACTAAACAGGAAGACATGAGCTCACTCATGAGATATTGGGAAGAATCAAATTCCGTGCGCACGGTCGTCTCGCTTTGGAAGCTTGACTGAATTTGTAGGTTTGATATATACTTTTGGAAAGTATATGATCAAGACCTAGGTATGATATATGCTTTTGGAAAGTATATGATCGATACCGACTCCCAATGATCGAATGAGAAACTTACCGATATAACCATCAAGTAGACAGTATAAAGTTAATCCAATACTTCAGGTTTATTCTGAGTCTTCCAGTATGCAGGATGTACAGGTGTTAGGAATACCTGAGGGTGATGTGATCATAAACGGTTGTATAACCATGACGCTTCCATTCCTAGGGAGTGATGAAACGGGTTTGGATTTTAGTGACTCCTCTCAGTAGAGAAGTAATCTGATCTTAGTCCAAATGTTGGACATTGATCTGAATGTGATTCAGATTCAATGAGAAGATTAGATTTGCGGTCTTGATTTAATCAAACATCTATGGGAGGCCCGAGATCTGGATTTGAGATGTGATCTCAATATCCATGTCACTATACGTGGAACAATACAATCGCCCTGTCCTTATCTCCAAGTATTCGCGGAGAAAGCGCATTATCCTTGAAAGAGTTCATGGATAATTCTATTGTTGATATATGTATCCGAGCATTGAGAAAATGGATAATTAAATGTGATTTAATTATCATGAATAATATGAATTTGATTCATATTATAAGGAGAGTTATCTTAGATAATTAAATGTGGTTTGATTATAAAAGATGTGAATAATGCGAATGTGATTCATATTATTTGAACACATGAGATAAAGAGATCCAAGATGATTAAATATGATTTAATTATCAAGGATAAGAATAATGTGGATAGTAATATCCAATTATTCATAATTCATTATAAATGTGATTTATAATGTATTAGAGAGAGTTAAATATAATTTATATTAGTAGATTAATTATTAATGTGTATTGGATACACATTGTTTAATTAATTGAAAATGTAAATTACATTTTGTTTTGGGTTGTGAATGTGATTCACAATATTCCAATGTCAAGATTGCAATATTCCCAAAATTAATTGAGAATTATTTTTTGGTGAATAATTGCTGGAAAATAAGTTGAGAGAAAAACAAGGAGATATGCAATCCCATGGGAATCCATGGGATTGCCCTCCCCATATGGGAAGAGGGGGGCGGCACCAATTCCTTTATGGAATTGGTGGCCGTCCACTCCTCCCAATAGGGAAGGAGGCTCTCATTTGTTTTTCCACTCCTTATTTAGTTGGTTTAATTTGGTATTAATATATATTTGATTTATCAAATATATTTAATCAAAATTAAATCACAAGTTGTTGGCTTTTACCAACAACAATCTTGACCATTGGATTGTCATAAATCAATCTCAACCATTGATTTTATATGACACATGGATTGAGATCCATGGATCCCAAAACCCTATAAATAGAGAGGCACTCTTGGCTCTCTTTTTACACACAATGCTTGAGAAGCATCTCTCTCTCTCTCTTTCTCTCTAGAGGTCAGCCCTCTCTCTCCCTCTCATGGCCGTCCACCATGGATGCCATGGAGAGGTTCTCCATCGCCGCGGCATCGTCGTTATGCTGCCCGTTTTTCTGCTCGTGGATCTCCGTCTCCTTCGGTGCGCCTCGCTCGTGAAGAAGACGTCGGATCTCGTGTGTCGAGATCAGGAGATCCGCCGCTTGGATCATCAACATGGATTGCGAGAAGCACGCGGTTCATCCCCGCGCTCGCAAGCGTCTCCTCCGTCGGATCGGACTTGAGACAGGAGGTCTCTTCGTTTAGAGACTCGATCGCAACCACGCTTCAAGAGTTAATCCTATTACTTGTTTGTGGTTTAGACGAAACGATCCGAGAAGTGTTCTTGGATCATGTGGTTTCGTCGTAAATTTTTTTTTTTAAATTCCACTGCATCGAGCAACTAGTCTGACTAGTCGCTCCTCGTCGTATTCGATACGACGCTCACGCTTCCGTGATGCGCTTGAGGATCTAACCATATCCTTCAAGTGGTATCAGAGCCTTATGTCGACGGTTTCGAATAGTGATTCGTTGACCAAGGACGACTTGGGTTCGCTAAGGTCGCGAAAGTTTTCATCGCATTTGATTTCGCAGATCTGTTTAGTAAATAAATTCGGCACTTTTTAAATTCTTTAAATACGAATTTTATACTTGGATTATGTTTCCCATTAAATAAGGAAACCATAGGATCTGAGTTTGCGTAAATCGGATTTCGTATGCTCGAGATATGGTCGTTTTAATGAACATGTATGCACTGTTGCGGGAACTGTGAATCTGAATGTGATTAAAATGTTAATTACTGTTTAGACTTGCCTCGAAATTCGTGAAAAATCACATAGGTTCTGTCCTAAATCAAATTAGCAAACTTTAGAAATTGACTTTGCTTAATTTGGATTTAATATGATTGAGATATGCCAATTTTAGTAAGTAGGGGTCACTGCTGAAATTGCTTTCCTAATCTAGAACCAAGTGATTGTCAATTAGTGAAATTAATTGTTAATTTCGTGAAATAATCTTGAAAAATATTTGTGAAATATTGAAACATGATTATTTGCCTAATTGACTTGGCCCCAACCAATTAGTTGATTAGATTTGATCTATACCTTAATTGGAATTACAATCATCAAACTTCTTGCTTGAATAGGACTTGGGAATTTGCCTAGCAAATTTCCTTAAAATCAAAATTGTTTTGATTACTATATGGTATAATTTCGGTTGAAGAACCGATGATCATCTCAAGTACATAATAATCAATTTGGCATTATCCTTTCCCGAGGTGGATATGGTGTCTAGTCGGGGATCGCTGGTCAGCGGGTTGCAACGTATGTGGTCCGCCCCACTCCCGTCGGTACTGGCCATGACAGCGGGTAGTGCCGGGATAATGTCCGAGGGATTATGATGTATTTTTCTAATTATTAAAATACGAATTAATACGTACTTTGAGAATAATATCATATATATTCAAGCATAAAATTGAGTTTGATTGATTGAATTGGATTGATAATTAATTTAATATGATTAAGTTAATTATGTCCAATTAAGAATACTCTAATATGATTAGAGTTAATAATTCCCTTGGAAGAATTAATTATATGAATGTGATTCATAGTAATTAATTAAATTTGAATAAGAGGTGGAGGATCACATAAGTGACATCCATGGTCTCCCGTCAAGGCGAAGGGTTTCCGTCGCCAGGGATTGTATATAGGAGACGCCTGTACGAAGTGACAGCTCCTATATGCAAGCGCATCTGGATCGGACTCTTTGCTTCTCGAAAGAGTAAGGCCGTATGCGTAGTGACCCCAATATCGGATCCTCATATTATTGGGGCGATATTGGATTGCGCATAGCGAGTTCTATTCCTGTTGACGGTTGGTTCAATTAACGACGAGTCAACATCACCTTAGGGGTGGTGGGCCCGGGTGTTAAAGACCGAATTGGGAAATGCAAGTTGGACTTGCAAGGCGGAATGTGTTCCCGCTTCTCTTTATTGGAGTTGCAGTTTCTCATATTATTGGGATGTAACAAAGATAAAGAGGAGATCCCAGATCTTGCTGAGATATAATGGTAAGTATATCTCTTACATTGAAAGTGATTAAGGGAATGAACTTTCATTGTTGACATGGCAAGACAACTTTGATATAAAAACTCCTAAATCAAAGTATAATATGTGTATATATATAAATATATACTTTTATGCAAATTACTTATTTCAGATAATCCTTCATTAAACCCACTCAATGTTATACTCATTAATAACCAGTAGAATATCATGGATTGGACCCTATAATCCATATATTGTACTTGCAATTGGACACACAATGTATGTGGTTGCAATGTGCAAGTTTCCTCATAACAATGAGAAGTGATAATTAAATAGACAATAGGACTAAAACCCTAGGGTTTGTATGTCTCTATAAGTCTTGATCTTATCGAATGTACTTTTGAAGTGACATGTCGATGATGATTGTAATTATCAAATTAATCCTTATAAAATCAATAAAGATATTCTGGCATACATATGTGCTCTCGACATTTAATCATGAATGATGTGGTTCTCTACATCATGCAGAATGGTAGCTCTATAAGAGATGATGTATTCAAATTATTTGAATACCTACCTGAACCTATGTTTTAAGAGTTTAGATGGATGTAGATGATGAGTGTCATCATTCTACTATATATACTCTAGTCATTCATGAAGCTTCATAATATTCATATTGTATGAATTGGGTGAAGCTTGTATAAATGTTGAAATACTCTTATATTGAAATTTTTGATTTTAACATAAGAGATCCTTATTCTTAAGCAATGGTTGTTTATAGATAAAGGGAGCGCAGTGGAAGCATGGGTTGGACTCAAGCAAGAAGTATAATCAAATAGTTGACTGTACTTCTGTGACTTCCATATGACATCCAAAGAGTTGGATGAATGCCAATGCTGCAATAAGTTGATGTGTTGATAGTATGACTATCAAGTCTGTCTAGAATCCTCAGAAAAGGACTCGGATGGAGCATCAGTATAATCTACATATAATCATTGAAATTGACTTACTTATTTGATAAGGTAAAGTCTAATAATTGTATCTCAATTTTCCAATGACACATGCAATTGGTTGCATATGTATTAGAAATTTGATCTTAAGGTTTATTGGTCATCCATGTTGAAAGTGATGCAAGTGTTGCAACAATTTCCATGAGATCAATAGACTTCATATTTTCAGTGGGAGCCCTTAGTCTTAGAGAATGTCTCTATGACCTAGATATTAGAATACACTCATTGTTTATTTCTAATTGTTGGATATAAACATGAATTCTGTAATAAATCTATCATAAAGAGTTATGATGGAAATATTTCAGATAGTAATCTAAAATCTAGTGGACTCTATTAAATTAGAAAATTATTGAATGGTTCAATAAGATTTCTAATACTGAAAATTAAACCTTTAAAAGATCAATAGGAGGATAAAGATCATTTGACAATGATCTGACATCAAATTTTGGACATATGTCTGTTGATGAAATCAATGGACTGGTAAGACATGAAACTTTAGATTGTCTAAAGATTCAAATCTCACATACTTGTGAATATTGTATTCAAAGTAAAATGTCTAATACATCCTTCCTTGGGAAAGGTGTAAGATGCCTAGGTGATGAATCTCGTATTCATCACTCTAAATCTCATTTATTAAGCTCAAATCCCTAAAAATCAACAGCATTCTTGCATCTATTTTGCATAATTAGCATTAGTGCATGATTTCATAAGAATTGCATTTTAACACAAAAAAATCTGCATAAAATAAGAAGCCAAAAATCCAAGCCAAAATGACCTGTAAATAAGCCTAACTTCCCGGATTTTTAACACATTCATGCTAACTCCGAATGACTCAAAACCACTTCCACTGTGTACATATCACTAACAAGAATAAATGAAAAAAAAAAATAATAACTAACCCAAATAAGTGGACCAAAAACCCAAACCCTAATTTCAGGATTTTCGGACTAAAAGCCACATATCTCCCACATCCAGTGTCCGATTGAATCCTACTCACTTTTGAACTAATGTGCATTCAATTACCTTCAAAACAAGACCAAGTTCAAGTGAATCGGAGCTCATATGTGAAAGTTGGGTTTTGGGACTCTTTTGTACATTGTATATTTTCGCGGTTTTTGACCTTGTATTTTATGTCTATATTTTCTTAATAAAAAAAATCCAAAAAAATTAGAATTAAGTGTCTTTTATTTATCTTTGATTTTTCCATATTTTTCCGGATTTTTATCTTGTTTAAAAATGACATAAAAATTATAAAACCCAAAAATCAATGTATTCTATGTACATAGGATACCCCAAAAATTCACTTTGTTCTAATGATCGATTTTGGTTTTGATGTCTTCATGAAAGTTGTAGATCTCATCGAGACGAGCAATTTTCCTGAAGAAAGTTTTTCGATCCGAGGTCATTTACTATTTATTTTCGATTTTACAAAATAATTTTTTTCGAATTTTCTGGTGCTGACACGTGGCAGCACCTGGTGCCGCCACGTGTCAGCCATTTTTGGGCTTTATATATATCGGTTTTTATTAAAAAAAAATAAAAAAAATAAAAAAATAAATAAATAAAAATAAAAAAATAAAAAAAAAATAATAAAAAAAAATTAATAAAAAAAGGGACGCACGTGCGTCGCACGTGCCTCCCCAGGCACGTGCTCCGCACGTGCCTCCAGCGGCTCCCCATCCCACTTGCCACGTGGTTCAACCACGGCCGTCCGATCTCGGCCGATCGGACGGCCGCTGTGCATCACCTTCCTCCGCCATTCCCCTTTCCCAAATCAGTCTCCGCCGTCCCCCGAAATCTCCGCCATCGCCGCCGCGCATCTCGCGGCCACATCTTGCGCCGCCCGCGATCATCCCCTTCAGATCTCCATCTTCGATTCCCCCATCCAATCAAACCCTCGTCGCATCGCTCCCGATCTCCTGCCATACCCGGCGACCCAACCCATCCTATTTAAGAACCACCGCCGCCTCCCTCGAAACGCATCCGCCGATTTGCACAGTTGAGGCCGGTGGTGACAGCACCAGGCCACAACCCTCGTCGACGAGATCCGGTTGGCTTCCCCGACGCCGCCGCAGCCGAGCTCCTCCTCCGAGCAGCTGCTCTGCTCCGCCTCTTGCGTAGAGCCAACGACACCGTCCCCGCCTCGACAACAACGCCGTCCGCCTTGACTTCTTCTTCGCCGACCACCAGCCATCGTTCTTCTCCGCCACGCGCTACCTCGATGTCCCTCGGCCGTTTGTCGGCCACCACAGCCGTCTCCGCCACCGACGCATCGACGCCAACCACCGTGCGCCACCGCTCCATCGGCTCCACGCCGTACCACCGGAGGCCCCCCTCGCGCTCCTCCGCCTAGGCAGCCACGCCTCGCCGCCGGGCTCGAAGCCCAAGGCCCTCCGCGCACGTGCGAAGCACGTGCGCTCGGAGGGAACTTCCCCAGCACGCTACCCACGGGTCACGTGTCTATCACGTGCCCGTGGGCAATTTACAAAGACCCCCCTTGAGTTCCCCCTATTCACGCAGACACCCCCGCCAGCCAGAGGCACGTGCATAGCACGTGACCTCTGGAAATTTTGCAGGAGTACCCCTCTCAGTATCGGTAATTGCAGAAACATCCCTCTACTGCATTATTTATTTATGTTATTTATTTAACTTGCAGTTGTACCCCTGTGTTCCCCCTTAGTTTCGAACCTTCTCTCTACATTATTTTATCAATCTAAAAATAGCATGATGTTCGTTAATTAATTCTCTACTGTTTGACATCTTTTGGGTAATTTTGTGATTGATGGTTAAATTAATAAATAATTATTTTGTGAAAATTGGCGTATTTTACCCATTTTCTGCTCTGAAATTGATAAGTAATTAACCATTGCTCTAAAAATTCTCGAAAAATCACATCTTGTAGAGTTAATTATTCTTAACATTGTGCCTAAAAAGATTTGCATTTGCACGCATCTTTCATCCTGTAAAAATCATTTAGCACATTTTAGTATTTAATTTTTAGTAGGTATTAAACCCCACATTTTCGAGGTTTAGGATTTTTCTGCGATCCGTCACATAGTGATAGATCTCAGATAATTTTGATTCTCAAAAATAAGTAGGTTTGATATTTATTAAAATTAAATATTAAAAATCATTTTGTTTGCATTTAAAAATCCATAAAAAATTCATATTGCATGCAAAAATTCCAAAAAAATTGCAGTGCATCCATTTCATTATAATTTACATTGTGGCCAAGTTTCGTATTTTTCGGACATCATTTGAACGTAATTTACATTTTAGTCCCTAAAATAAGGCCAAAGTTACATTTTGCATCCTTTATTGCATTGAAAATTCCAAAAAAAAGACCGCCTTGAAAACCGAACACGAACTTTGATAGACTTAATTCTAGGTTGTTCCTTTGCCTCCTTGTGATCGACCTTGGGACTTGCCCAAGTAAAATAAACATAAAACCACGAAATTAAAAATTGAATAAATTATTTGTGGTATTTTCTTGACCGTTTCCGATTGCAGCCTACAACGCACGATAAAAACAACTCCTTAAAAGCAGCATTTCCGGATCCGTCACTAGGTATTAAGGATCTCATACATATTGATGTATGCAGATCACCTATATCATAGTAAACATTATGGATATGTGATATCTGTTAATGATTATGTATGATATGAGATCTCTTCTCTTCACCTAAGAAACCTTTGAAATGTTCAAAGATTTCGCAATTTTGGTTTAGAACCAAAGTTTGAAGGAAGATGAAATGAATTTGATCTAACCAAGGTAGCTTGTACCTATTAGATGAATTCAAGGAATACCTTATGGAGATGTGAATATCATTCCTATCTCAATCCTCCTGATGAACCTTAACTCAATAGAGTTGTAGGGAGATACAATTGATCATGTGTGACATGATTTAATCAATGATTAATCATAGCATAATTATCTCATAGTTTCCAGGTATATATATGTGGTAGAGACTACATTATATATCCTTAATAAGGTTCCATGTGATTAAGCTGGAATCTGGCACTAGAGAGTGCTACTTCATTAGGAAAATAAAGGATGGTATTGGATACCTACTTTATAACCTTGAGATTCTTAAAAGATCTCATCTTTGAGAATATGATTCTTATAGGATGACTCTCTTGAGAATCAAGATGAAAATGAAGTAAAGGAACTCATTTAATCTTGAAAAGATAATGAGGCTCCTGAAATCGGAAACTAAAATAGATAATTAAAGATGAAACATTAATACCTCTTCAAATAAGTTTGAGGATGGATTCCATGTGTCAGTTAAATCTGAAAATGATCAGACTTCATGTGATGAAGCTCCTGAGGATCATGACATGGAAAGATGGATGTTAGCAATAAAAGTCTAATGTAGACTTCATATACAAGTGTTGTATATAGACCCTCGAGGATCCACCTATATGGGTCAGATCCATTAAGGTGTAAATGGATCTTCAAGAGAAAGAGGAAACCTGATGAGAAGGTATAGACCTTCAAAGCACGGTTCGTAGCCATGAGCTACACACCGAAGAGAAGGCATCGCTTGCGATAAGACTTGCTCTCCAGTGACCTTGCTTTAACCCATCAGAATATTGCTAACTATAGCTGCACAACTTTTCTATGACATCTTCATGGTGTGATTCAAGATTGCATTCCTCTATGAATGCCTCTCTGAGGATATTCATATGAAGTAGCCCCAGGGCTTCATGGTTGAGGAAAGCAAGGTGTGCTAGCTGAAGAACTCCATCTTTGGACTCAAATAAGTTTCTTGTAGTTGGAACATAAGATTTAATGAAATTATAAATGTTATGATTTCAGATAAAATCTTGATGAACCATGTGAAGCTTAGTGGGAGTGCCATTGTGTTCATCGTGCTTAATGTAGATATTATTCTAATCATATACGAATAAATGATAAGTGTTTTATAATTTGGTTGTTCCATACCTTGAGATACGATTTCAAGGATACCTCTTAGATCTTAGTTCTGAAGTCGTTCAGAAATAAAGAGAAGAGGATATTGAGACCGTCACATTAGTAGTACACCTTGGACTTATTCCATTTTCTGAAAAAATTCCAAGAAAAGCTTCCTTCCCTTAAGATGTGGTAGTGACCTATCTAAAGGGATAACACCTCAAAGAGTTGAGGAAGTAAATGCTAGAACTGCTTGCACTTGTGCATCAGTTATGAGAAGCAGGGTATATGCTAGATGTGTACAAGAGCCAGATGTCTGCCATGCAGTGGGAGTAGTAAACTGTTACTAATCCTACTATGGAGATAAAACACTTGATTGCAGTAATAACAATATCTTCAAAGATGATGAAACTTAGAGATAGTGATCTCAAAGTCTTATCTTCAAAGGTTTAAGACCTTGTAGATAGTGATCTAGAAGGGTCTTGACTGTAGATACCTTAGGAGATAGAGATCTCCAGGAATGAAGGTATTCTAATAAGGATTATGGGAATACCGGTTATGATAATTAATAAGATGTAGTGTCAAGGACACTATAACCAACAAAATTGAGTATCGGTTGCATGAGATGCAACATTCGCATTGGATGCGAGCACTGTTACTAGGAGATATGCAAGTGCCGTAAAAGGACTTGGCATAGTCTCTTGGGAACGGAGTGACTGATCAGCTTACCTAGCTATTTTCTAAATAGCCTATGATTGTCACATGAGTGTGGGTTTAAATGATTAGCCCATTAATGGCTCTTTGGGCTAGTGGGAGATTGTTGGAAATGCGAGCCCACGGCGAGCCATTTTGCAATAAATGTTGTTGCAATTCACTCCTTGATCTGAAATGAAGAATACATAATTTGCATAATAGGTCCCTCAGTACAATTAGGGTTATGTACCATGGCCATCTTAATGATCATACAGCTGTTGATTCAATTATTGAATCATAGAGGCTGGTGCTTAGATGAATATCTAATGAGTTAGATTGAGGACTCATCAAGCACCGTCAAATGATTATTAAGAGATGATCTCCAGCCTGAGTAGGAGATGGCAATCCTTTCTCAGTTAGGCTGATATCTGACCGACTTCTTGATGCAGGTCCTCTGCATAGGAATAGAGATTCGGAAGTGTCAGATTAGTTAGATCAAAGAGTTGACTTAACGAGATCGAGATAACCAAAGTCCTATATCATATGCTGTCATGATATAGGCACACATCCTCTGACCGGAGACAGATGTGTTACTATATGTCTGAGTATGTACATTTGGCAGACCAATAGGTTGATGACCTAATCAAGGTCTATACACCGGCGCGCTGGTGTGCATATAAGGGCATATGAGTAATACGATCTCTCAAAGGGATCATACAGGTTCACTACTGAACAGGAAGACATGAGCTCACTCATGAGATATTGGGAAGAATCAAATTCCGTGCGCACGGTCGTCTCGCTTTGGAAGCTTGACTGAATTTGTAGGTTTGATATATACTTTTGGAAAGTATATGATCAAGACCTAGGTATGATATATGCTTTTGAAAAGTATATGATCGATACCGACTCCCAATGATCGAATGAGAAACTTACTGATATAACCATGAAGTAGATAGTATAAAGTTGATCCAATACTTCAGGTTTATTCTGAGTCTTCCAGTATGCAGGATGTACAGGTGTTAGGAATACCTGGGGTGATGTGATCATAAACGGTTGTATAACCATGACGCTTCCATTCCTAGGGAGTGATGAAACGGGTTTGGATTTTAGTGACTCCTCTCAGTAGAGAAGTAATCTGATCTTAGTCCAAATGTTGGACATTGATCTGAATGTGATTCAGATTCAATGAGAAGATTAGATTTGCGGTCTTGATTTAATCAAACATCTATGGGAGGCCCGAGATCTGGATTTGAGATGTGATCTCAATATCCATGTCACTATACATGGAACAATACAATCGCCCTGTCCTTATCTCCAAGTATTCGCGGAGAAAGCGCATTATCCTTGAAAGAGTTCATGGATAATTCTATTGTTGATATATGTATCCGAGCATTGAGAAAATGGATAATTAAATGTGATTTAATTATCATGAATAATATGAATTTGATTCATATTATAAGGAGAGTTATCTTAGATAATTAAATGTTGTTTGATTATCAAAGATGTGAATAATGTGAATGTGATTCATATTATTTGAACACATGAGATAAAGAGATCCAAGATGATTAAATATGATTTAATTATCAAGGATAAGAATAATGTGGATAGTAATATCCAATTATTCATAATATATTATAAATGTGATTTATAATGTATTAGATAGAGTTAAATATAATTTATATTAGTAGATTAATTATTAATGTGTATTGGATACACATTGTTTAATTAATTGAAAATGTAAATTACATTTTGTTTTGGGTTGTGAATGTGATTCACAATATTCCAATGTCAAGATTGCAATATTCCCAAAATTAATTGAGAATTATTTTTTGGTGAATAATTGTTGGAAAATAAGTTGAGAGAAAAACAAGGAGATATGCAATCCCATGGGAATCCATGGGATTGCCCTCCCCATATGGGAAGAGGGGGGCGGCACCAATTCCTTTATGGAATTGGTGGCCGTCCACTCCTCCCAATAGGGAAGGAGGCTCTCATTTGTTTTTCCACTCCTTATTTAGTTGGTTTAATTTGGTATTAATATATATTTGATTTATCAAATATATTTAATCAAAATTAAATCACAAGTTGTTGGCTTTTACCAACAACAATCTTGACCATTGGATTGTCATAAATCAATCTCAACCATTGATTTTATATGACACATGGATTGAGATCCATGGATCCCAAAACCCTATAAATAGAGAGGCACTCTTGGCTCTCTTTTTACACACAATGCTTGAGAAGCATCTCTCTCTCTCTCTCTTTCTCTCTAGAGGTCAGCCCTCTCTCTCCCTCTCATGGCCGTCCACCATGGATGCCATGGAGAGGTTCTCCATCGCCGCGGCATCGTCGTTATGCTGCCCGTTTTTCTGCTCATGGATCTCCGTCTCCTTCGGTGCGCCTCGCTCGTGAAGAAGACGTCGGATCTCGTGTGTCGAGATCAGGAGATCCGCCGCTTGGATCATCAACATGGATTGCGAGAAGCACGCGGTTCATCCCCGCGCTCGCAAGCGTCTCCTCCGTCGGATCGGACTTGAGACAGGAGGTCTCTTCGTTTAGAGACTCGATCGCAACCACGCTTCAAGAGATAATCCTATTACTTGTTTGTGGTTTAGACGAAATGATCCGAGAAGTGTTCTTGGATCATGTGGTTTCATCGTATAATTTTTTTTTTAAATTCCGCTGCATCGAGCAACTAGTCCGACTAGTCGCTCCTCGTCGTATTCGATACGACGCTCACACTTCCGTGATGCGCTTGAGGATCTAACCATATCCTTCAAAAATGTCATAACAAAATACCTTATATAGGGAAAAGCCCAAAAACATTTTATTTCTTTATTTTGACTTAATTTTTATATTTGAAAAATCCAGACTTTTTTATATCTTTCTTTATCTCTCATATTAATATTATAATAATTATTATAATTATTATTTATTATTACTTAAAAAATATACCAAAATTAAAATTCAGTATATATAGATATAAATAAAAAGTTCTAAAAAATTAAATTAATTTAACCCACAAAATACATAAAAGCCTAATTGGGTTGCGAAACAAACAATTGTATGCTTGATTCCTTGAGATTGGTTTTATTTTTGTAGTTTATCCATATTTGCTCCCATGGACGACATCTACTTGCTTGCATTATACACATTTCATGTAGAGTTAATTAAATTTCATACTTACATGCTTGCATGATCCTCTTATACACACACTCGTGGTTTTCATTGAATGTTTGATAGTGTTGATTTGGTTGAGAGATATCAGAGTACCTAGAGAGGTAAGGATACAGTGACTGCCAGATCCAACTTGTAGGATGTTAGGAATTCGCACATCGCTCGTATAATTATAATTCTCTTGTGATAATAACCAAATAGGTGTGTCAACACTCCTAAGAACGCCACCCTTGCTTGTCGGGCCCTTGCATGAAAGAGAGGAATAAAAGAGATGTCAAATCAAAGTTATGAAAACACGAACAAAAGAAAAGGAAATAAGATAAGAAAATATGCAAACGAACAAGACACACAAGGGTGGATAAGAGGCAAACTAAGAAGAGCACACGAAATGGATCTCAAATGAATCCCAAACTTCGATCTTGGGGAGATTTCAGTGTCTGACATATCGGATCTTGCAAGCGATGTGTAAGCATCCTGACGGCACACCGACTTCAAAGTGTGTGCTCAATTCTCAACAAGATGTGAATCCACACAATACGATACACACAATTATAGACAAAAATAAAACGACAGGAAATATAGACAAGTAACAGATATATAGATAAAAATAATCAGAATAAATAACATAAAAACAAACAACAAAAATAAAAAGAAAAACAACATATATCAACAACTAAGAATAGTAGGCTATAAGAAGAAAACCTATATACCCTAGTCATGCCTCCTCGGCAACGGTGCCATTTGTTGAAACTGTACTTTCAGGGTTCTAAATTGAAAGAATTAATGTAGTGTCGTTACAACCCTAAAATTCCATCAACAAAAAAAATGTGTATTTCTCAAGCTAAAAAGAATAAAGAAATATCAGCGAGAGTGTTTTTCTATTTATTTACTTGTACAACGCACATGATCGAACTCAACGAGGCTACGAAAATCTCGAGGGTTATTAAATCAATGAAATAAAGGAAGAACTCTATGTACACTACTCTTGGTTCTTGTGAAAAATTAAACTTCTAATTTATTAATGAAATTTTATTTTTATATTTTTTTATGCTTTTCTTATTTTATTTTTTGAAATTTTAGAAAATAAAAGAAAAACAATAAAGAAAGAAAAATAAAAGAAAGGAAAGGAAAAAGAATGCCTTGTATTATTCAAATATATCAAAATATATAGAAAATTCAAATAAAATCATTTTTGTGTTTTTAGTATTTTTTTGTGTTTTTGTGATTTTAAAAAAAATTAAAAATTTTTAGGTTTTCAAATAAATTAAAATTAGGAAAATGAGAAATAGAAAATGATGCGAATATTTTTGGTTTATAAAAAAGAAAATAAAACCAAAAATGGATGAAAAATATGAATAGAAAGATAAATTTTTATATTTTCTAGGAAGCAATTTTATATTTTTTTGGATTTTTGATAATTTTTAATGATTTTTTATTGTAATTAGAGTTTTGTTATTTTTGTATTTTTAAGAAATCGAAAAATGAAATTTGGTTAGAAAATAAAATATATAAAAAACATGTATGCTATTTTTTCAGATTTTTTCAAAATATTTATTTTTTTTATTTTTTCAATGCAAACAATAATTTTTTAGTGTATTTGAATTATAATAAATAGTGAAAATAATTAAATAAAAAAATCAAAATTATAGTGAATAAAATAATTAACATGTGGTTAAGGTAATTTTTACGGAATTTTTTAAGGAGGTTTTCTATTTATTACGCTAAATTAACATGCAAAATGAAATGCATATGCATACGCAGTATAATTGAAAAAAATAATTAATTACAAGACCTACTAAATAAAAAAACTCGAAGTACATGATTAATAATGCAGTTTTCCCAAATATGAACGTGCCTACACATTTGAGTCATGCTAGCATGGATATAAATGCAAATATTTTAGTTCCAGTGGCTAATCAATAACAACGAACATGCGGGTTTTCATTGCAAAATACCCATGAAATCGTGTGCGATCCTCATGTTGTAGTTCAAACAAGACTAAATTGCAAATAAAATAAACAACAAGGTTATTTATGCAATAGTTCAATGAACAGAAAAATGACACTTTTCGTAAATGGACTTATTTGCAATACTAAAACCACGGTCGGGATGGACTACAATTTGTATATTGTTCCACGTGGTGCATCAGATGCGTGGATGTAGTTGAAGTTCTGATTGAACCATTGAGATTGACAGGTGCGTGGATGGATTCGATCTGAACTAAAAGGTTCGATCCCCAACATAGCTTTGAGGAATTTTGGATGGCTAAGATTCAAATTGGGTGGTGTGTTCTTGATCAGACGTTTGTCGATGCTGCTGGAAGAACTAGATTGAAGCTCGACTCCTGCAAACGTCTATTGAGAAAAACCTACTAGATCTCTATCTGAATTGACTTCTGAAGGATGCTACAGCTTCCAGCAACGACTCTGCGTCGTCTAGATGGCTTGAAGGCGATCGACGATGGCTCAAGGATTATTAGAAGTTCAGAAGGTATGCAACTCCAACTGGACCTCAAAATTTCGATCCTTGGTCTCTTTTGCGCTCCAAGTCCCTAAAATTTTATGATCTTACTCAGGCGCTAACTCTGACAGTTTTATTAGGATCAAAATTGGGAAAATAATGGTAAATGGATGGCATCTGGCATAGGTGATCAGAAGGAAGAACTTATACCAGATCTGATGTGATTTGATGTGTTCATGTAATAAAAGAAGATGGAGAAGAGGACGACGAATGTGAAAGTTGGGTTAGGTGTTAATGAAGGTGACCGGAGAACTCTGATCTTGCATATCAGAGCAGGGGTAGTCGATGATCGAGTCAAGCTAAAAAATAGATATCAATTAATTTTGAGATGCAAAATTGGAGAAAATATAACCTATGTTACCTATTGGTGAAAATGATAAGTTAATCGTTGAGATTCGACGTCGGAAGATTGAAGAAGCGGGACTGCACCCGTAAAGGTCCGACGAGTAATTGAATCACATCTCTAGCCCTCAATTCAGACTCTTGATCGGAGGTCGGCTCCTATGTCACAGGAGTGATCTCTCTCTCACTCAATCTCGAGGAAATTAGGTTCAAAAATAGTTCAACCCGCAACTAGAGATGATGGGAAGATATAAATCGAGAAAGGGTCTGATGAGGTTTGAATTTGAATTGCACGCAAACCATGGCATGATAAATGGAGTTTTCAATTGGGCTTTGAAGATGATCGATTGGGCTGAATGTTCAGAGAAGAAATTGGAAGGAGTTGATGAATAGATAATGCAGGAAAATGGAAGAAGGATGGTTGGCACACAAAAAGTGCAGGGGCTTGCGTTGAATGGGGAATTGACCGGGGTCAACAGGCCCAAGCTCAACCAATCAGCGCCTGCCCAGCTATAAGAAAAAATACGCTACGCGATAAAAGAAGTAAAAGCGAAAGTAAATCAAATTAAAATGGAAAATTAATTCAAATAACATTTTTTGAAAATAAAAAAACGTTAGTAATTAAATTAGATTATTTTTGGATATTTTTAATGAATTAAAGAAAATACATACAAAGGTGAAAAATAAATAAAGTAAGTTATTTATAGGTATATATACCTATATATACGACACCATGATTTTTAATTTACTAATTATACTAATATACATATTATTTTACATGTTATTAATTTACAATATTTTACTAGGATTTTAATGATATTTTATTTTATTTTTATGATATGATTTATTAGGGTAAATAAATAGTAATATTTTACAATATACATAGTGATATATATGCAACATGTACATGATTTTATTTTTGTATATTTTTTATTTTCTGATTTTTATTTGTGTTTTATATAATTCAAATACAATATTTACGGATAGTTAAAAAATAATATATGCAAAAAATATAACAAACAACAACAAAGCCTTTTCTTAAATTAAGTATCGTCGGCTACATGGATTCTTTGTTTTTTCAGATCTATCTTAGGTCATCCTCGGGCTTAGATCCAAAAATCCAAGATACCTTCATATGGTATCATTCAACCACTTCCTGGGCTTTCCTCGGCCTCTTTTAGCCAGGTCAACATTCCAAAACTCACATCTCCTCACCAATGCATCAACTGACCTCCTTTGCAAATGGCCAAAGCATCTTAAGTGATTTTCTTGCATCTTATCCTCGATTGGAGATACACCAACTTTCTTTATGATGGCATCATTTTGAATACAATCCTTTTGTGTGTGTCCATACATCCGCCTTAGCATTTTCATTTCTGCTACTTCCATTCTCTGCACATGTCTATGGTTCACAGGCCCACATTCAGATCTATAGAGCATAACATGCCTCACAGCTGCTTTGTTAATCTTTCCTTTGATTTTCAAAGGAATTTTCATATCATAGGGAACAATAGAGGCTCCTCTCCACTTTAGCTAACCTGTATTTATTCTATTTGTAACATCTCCATAAATTTCCCCATCATGTTGCAAAATAGATCCCAAGTACCTAAAAGAATCTCTCTTCTGAATGTTATAATAACCTATCTTAACCTCAATTCCTTCACCGTTGCTTCCATTAAAAGTACACTCCCTATATTCAGTCTTAGTCCTACTTATAAGAAATCCTTTAGTCTCCAATGCATGTCTCCATAACCCAAGATTCTCATTTACTCCATCTCTAATCTCATCAATCAACACAATATCATCATCGAATAACAAACACCAAGGTATCTCATCCTGAATGTGACTTGTCAACTAGTCCATAATCAATGTAAAAAGGAATGCACTCAAGGTTGAACCTTAATGCAGACCAATGTTAATGGCAAAATAGTTAGTCTTCCCAAACTGTATCCTTACACAAGATGAAGCCTTGTCATACACATGTTTTTCTAAGGTTAATGTATAGGACATGTACTTTTCTCTTCTCCAAAACTCCCCACAATATCTCTTGTGGGATAGAATCAGAAGCCTTCTCTAAATAAATAAAAATCATGTGTAGGTTCTTCCTTTTAGCTCTGTAAATCTTTGTTGTTCTCCTTATCATGTGGATGGCTTCAATAGTTGAGTGACCATGCATGAATCCTAATTGGTTTTCTTTTACTTTGGAAACTTGCCTCAACCTTCTTTTGATCAAACATTCCCAAATTTTTTTTGTTTGACTCATCAGCTTGATACCTCTATAATTTGAACAATTTTGAATGTCCCTTTGTTCTTATAAAGAGGCACCATGACGCTTACCTCCATTCTTCCGGTGTTTTCATGCTTTGCCAAATAACATTGAATAAATTTGTAAGCCATGTCAAACCATGCTCACCTAAAACTCTCCAAACTTCTATACGAATGTCATCAGGTCCTACACCTTTCCCTTGTCTCATAACCTTCAAATCCTCCTCTACTTCCTTCTTTGTATTCGTTTAAAGCTTTCACAATTCAAGTAACATTCACTACTAGCTTGATTTCCCAAAGTGATCTCTCTATTTCCTTCCCTAGTGAAAAGCTTATGGAAGTATTGCTTCCATCTAGTCTCTATATCCTTCTGAGTAACAAGCACGTAACCTTCTTCATCCTTAATGCATCTTACTTGAGAAAAATCTTTGGTCTTTCTTTCTCCTGGTTTAGCTAGCTTGAATATATCGTTCGGGCGCTCCTTAGATTCAAGATTTTTGTACAAAACATAATAAGCTTTTTGACTAGTTTCGCTTACCGCCTTCTTTTCTTCCATTATCGCCACTTTGTAGTCTGTGACAGTTTCATTTGTTCTATCCTTAGGCATAGCTATAAACAAAGATCATTTGGTTTTGATCTTCTCTTTCACCCCTCCACTCAACCATTGAGCCTCCTTTTGTCCTGGAGCTCCTCCCTTTGACTCGCCTAGCATCTCTTTAGCTACACTTCGGATAGAAGATGCTACTACCTCCCACATCTCATTAGCACTTCTGTTACAATCCTAAGATAATTCTTTTAAAACCTTCGTTCTGAAGCTTAATTACTTTAATTGAAGACTCCACCATCTAGCTCTAGTGATGCTCCATTTTTGCCCGTATCTTGACATGAATACCAAAGTTTAAAGTCTATCTTCTCGATTTCCCTTTCTTTTTTTCTAACCCATTTTATCTCTGCAGACATATTATCTGAATCTTCCTTCTTTCCATCGTATCAACTATCTCCATCGATTTTGCAGTCATGCCAATATTCCAACTACCTATGAGCTACTTCCTTTGTAACCTCTTTTAGACTAACTTCTTTACTTGCATGTGTCCATCAGGTTACACATGTGAGCCCACGGTGAACCATTATGCAATAAATGTTATTGCATAAATCATTCCCTAATCTGAAATGAAGAATACATAATTTTCCTAATAGGTTCCTTAGTACAATTAGGGTTATGTACCATGGCCATCATAATGATCATACAGCTGTTGATTCAATTATTGAATCATAGAGGCTGGTGCTTAGATGAATATCTAATGAGTTAGATTGAGGACTCATCAAGCACCGTTAAATGATTATTAAGAGATGATCTCCAGCCTAAGTAGGAGATGGCAATCCTTTCTCAGTTAGGCTGATATCTGACCGACCTCTTGATGTAGGTCCTCTGCATAGGAATAGAGATTCGGAGGTGTCAGATTAGTTAGGTCAAAGAGTTGATTTAACGTGATCGAGATAACCAAAGTCCTATATCGTATGCTGTCATGATATAGGCATGCATCCTCTGACCAGAGACAGCTGTGTTACTATATATCTGAGTATGTACATTTGGCAGATCAATAGGTTGATGACCTAACCAAGGTCTATACACTGGCGCGCTGGTGTGCATATAAGGGCATATGAGTAATACGATCTCTCAAAGGGATCATACATTTTCACTACTGAACCGGAAGACATGAGCTCACTCATGAGATATTGGGAAGAATAAAATTCCATACACACGGTCGTCTCGCTTTGGAAGCTTAACTGAATTTGTAGGTTTGATATATACTTTTAGAAAGTATATGATAAAGACCTAGGTATGATATATGCTTTTAGAAAGTATATGATCGATACCAACTCCTAATGATCAAAATGAGAAACTTACTGATAAAACCTTGAAGTAGACAGTATAAATTTGATCTAATATTTCGGGTTACTCTGAGTCTTCCAGTATGCAGGATGTACAGGAATTGGGAATACCTGAGGGTGATGTGATCATAAACGATTTTATAACCATGATGCTTCCATTCCTAGGGAGTGATGAAACGGGTCTGGATTTTAGTGACTCCTCTCAGTAGAGAAGTAATTTGATCTTGATCCAAATGTTGGACATTGCTCTGAATGTGATTTAGATGCAATGAGAAGATTAGATTTGCGGTCTTGATTAAATCAAGCATCTATGGGAGGCCCGAGATCTGGATTTTAGATGTAATCTCAATATCCAAGTCACTATATGTGGAACAATACAATCGCCTTGTCCTTATCTTCAAGTATTCGCGCAGAAAGCGCATTATCCTTGAAAGAGTTCATGGATAATTCTATCATTGATATATATATCCGAGCATTGAGAAAATGGATAATTAAATGTGATTTAATTGTCATGATTGATATGAATTCGATTCATATTATAAAGAGTGTTATCTAAGATAACTAAATGTGATTTAATTATCAAAGATGTAAATAATGTGAATGTGATTCATATTATTTAAGCACATGAGAATAAGTTATCCAATATATATAAATGTGGTTTAATTATTGCGGATAAGAATAATGTAGACAGTAATATCCAAATTATTCATAATATATTATAAATATGATTTATAATGTATTAGAGAGAGCTAATTATAATTTATATTTGTTGATTAATTATTAATGTGTATTGGATACACATTGTGTAATTAATTGAAAATGTAAATTATATCTTGTTTTGGGTTGTGAATGTGATTCACAAATTTCCAATGGAAAGATTGCAATATTCTCAAAATTAATTATGAATTATTTTTTTGAAGAATAAATCTCA
This sequence comes from Ottelia alismoides, assembly GCA_037367405.1. Classification (NCBI taxonomy): domain Eukaryota; kingdom Viridiplantae; phylum Streptophyta; class Magnoliopsida; order Alismatales; family Hydrocharitaceae; genus Ottelia; species Ottelia alismoides. The sequence goes on along the minus strand of JAZKJV010009256.1, from coordinate 902,054 downwards.
AGAAAAGTTGTTGGAATAAATAATGGAGATTTTCATGGAGATATGCAATCTCCTGAGATCTCACGAGATTGCCTTCAATTGGAAACAAGTGGCTGTCAAACTTATTCCAATTGGAGATGCAATCTCCATGATGATTGTCTCTCTTATTTTATTAGTTTAATTTAGGATTGATTTGTATTTTATTTATCAAATATATTTGATCTAAATTAAATCACAAGTTTTTGGCTTTTACCAACAACAATCTTGACCATTGGATTAGACATAAATCAATCTCATCCATTGATTTTATATGTCCCATGGATTCAGATCCATGGATCCCAAAAACCCTATAAATAGAGAGGCATACCATGCTTTCTTGAAACATGCTAGGCTTCATCTCTCTCTCTTTCTCTCTACACGTCTACTCTCTCTCCCTCTCATTTGGCCGTCCACCAAGGATGCCCTAGAGGGAGTCTCCATCGCCGCAGCGTCATCCTTATGGTGCCTGATCGTTTGCTCTTGGACTTCCGTCTCCTTTGGTGCACCTCGCTCGTGAAGAAGACGTCAGATCTCATGTGTCGAGATCAGGAGATCCACCGCCTGGATCATCAACATGGAATGCGAGAAGCACGCGATTCATCCCCGCGCTCGCAAGTGTCTCCTCCGTCGGATCGGACTTGAGACAGGAGGTCTCTTCGTTTAGAGACTCGATCGCAACCGCGCTTCAAGAGGTAATCCTATTACTTGTTTGTGGTTTAGACGAAACGATCCGAGAAGTGTTCTTCGATCATGTGGTTTCGTCGCATAAAAAAAAATTTTAGTTCCGCTGCATAGAACAACTAGAACGACTAGTCGTTCCTCGTCGTATTCAATACGACGCTCACGCTTCCGTGATGCGCTTTAGGATTATACCACATACTTCAAGTGGTATCAGACCCTTAGGTCGAAGGTTTTGGATACGATCCATAAAACCGAAGGCGACATGGGTTCATTAGGGTTGCGAAAGTTTTATCGCATTTCAATTTCGCATCTCTGTTAGTGATTATTTTTGGTCCTGTTTAAATTGTTTAAGCACGAAAATAAATTGGATTTTGTTTCCCATTAATTAAGGAAATCATAGGATCTGAGTTTACGTAATTTGGATTCCGTTTGCTTGAGATATGGTTGTTTTAATGAACATGTATTCACTGTTGCGGGAACTGCGAATCATAACATGATTAATGAGTTAATTACTGTTTTTATCCGCCTGGAAATGCGTGAAATATCACTTAGGTTCTGTCTTAAATCAAATTATCAATCTTTGAAAATTAATTTTGTCTAATTTGGATTTAAATTGATTGAGATATGTTAATTTTAGTAAGTTGGGGTCACTGCTGAAATTACAGTCCGAATCAAGAACCATGTGATTGTCAATTAGTGAAATTAATTGTTAATTTCATGAAATAATTATGGAAAATATTTGATAAATATTTAATGATGATTATTTCCTTAATTGACTTGGCCTCAACTAATAAATTTATTAGATTTGATCTAGATCATAATTGGAAACACAATCATCAAACTCCTTGCTTGAATAAGATTGGGAATTTGTCTAGCAAATTTCCTTATAATAAAAAATGTTTTGATTATTACTATATGGTAAAAATTCGGTTGAAGAACCGATGATCATCTGAAGTACAAAATGATTGACTCGACATTATTTTTTCCTGAGGCGGATATGGTGTCTAGTAGGGGATCGCTGGGGTAGCGGGGTGCACCGGATGCGGTCCGTCCCACTCCGGCGGTACTGGTCATGACAGCAGGTAGGGAACGAATGATGCCTGTGATATCATGATGTATTTTTCTAATTACTAAAATTCGAATTAATACGTATTTTGAGATAATACCATATATTCAAGTAAAATCAGGTTTGTTGATTGAATTGGATTGATAATTAATTTAATATGATTAAGTTAATTATATCCAAATTAAAATACTCTATTATGAATAGAGTTATTATTTCCCTTGGAAGAATTAATTATGTGAATATGATTCATGATAATTAATTGAAATTTGAATATGAGGTGGAGGATCACACAAGTAACATCCATGGTCTCCCGTCAAGGCGAAGATTTCCGTCGCCAGATATTGTATATAGGAGACGCCTGTCTGAAGTGACAGCTCCTGCATATGATCCACTTGGATCGGGCTCGTCGCTTCTCGAAAGAGTAAGGACGTATACGTAGTGACCCTAATATTGGGTCCTCATATTATTAGGGTGATATTGGATTGTGCATAGTGAGTTGTATTTCTATTGACGGTTGGTTCAATTAATGATGGGTCAACATCACCTTAGGGGTGGTGGGCCCGGGTGTTAAGGACCGAATTGAGAGATGCAAGTTGGACTTGCAAGGAGGAATGTGTTCCCGCTTCTTTTTATCCGAGTTACAGGTTCACATATTATTGGGATGTAACAAAGATAAGGAAGGAGATCCCAGATCTTGCTTGAGATATAATAATAAGTATATCTCTTACATTGAAAGTGATTAAGGGAATGAACTTTCACTATTGACATGGCTAGACAACTTCGATATAAAAATTCCTAAATCAAAGTAAATTATATATTTATATATGTTTATGCAGATTTCTTATTTCAGATAATCCTTCTTTAATCCCACTCAATGTTATACTCAATAGAAACCAGTACAATATCATGGATTGGACCTATGATCCAGATATTGTACTTGCAATTGGACACATAATGTATGTGGTTGCAATGTGCAAGTTTCCTCATAATAATGAGGAATGATAATTAAATATACAATAGGACTAAAAACCTAGGGTTTGTATGTCTCTATAAGTCTTTATCTCATCAAATGTACTTTTGAAGTGACATGTCGATAATGAACGTTATTATCAAATAATCCTTATAAAATCTAAGAAGATGTTCTGGCATACATATGTGCTCTCGACATATAATCATTAATGACATGGTTCTCTACATTAGCAGAATGGTGGCTCTATAGGAGATGATGTATTCAAATTGTTTGAGTACCTACCTGAACCTATTAAGAGTTTAAATGGATGTAGATACGATGAATGTCATCATTCTTCTATCTGTACTCTAGTCATTTATGAAGCTTCATAATATTCTTATTGTATGAACTGAATGAAGCATGTATAAATGTTGAAATACTCTTATATTGAAATTTTTGATTTTAACATAAGAGATCATTTATCTTGAGCAATGGTTGCTTAAAGATAAAGGGAGCACAGTGGAAGCATGGGTTGGACCCAAATAAAAAGTATAGTCAAAGAGTTGACTGTACTTCTGTGACTTCCATATGACATCCAAAGAGTTGAATGAATGCCAATACTGCAATAAATTGATGTCTTGATAGTTTGACTATCAAATCTATCTAGAATCCTTAGAGAAGGAATCAGATAGTACATCAGATTAATCTACATATAATCATTGATATTGACTTACTTATTTGATAATATAAAGTCTAATAATTGTATCTCAATCTTCTAATGACACTTGCAATTGGTTGCATATGTATTAGAATATTAGAAATTTGATCTTAAGGTTTAATGGTCATTCATGTTTGAATTGATGCAATTGTTGCAACAATTTCCACCGGGTGTATATACTTCATATTTTTCGTGGGAGAACCCTTAATCTTAGAGAATGTCTCTATGACCTAGATATTAGAATACACTCAATTGTTATTTCTAAATGTTGGAAATAAACATGAAACCTGGAATAGACCTATCATAAAGAGCTATGATGGAGATATTTCAGATAGTAATCTAACATCTAGTGGACTCCACTAAATTAGAAAATTAATGAATGGTTCATTAAGATTTCTAATACTAAAAATTATACCTTTAAAGATCAATAGGAGGATAAAGATCATTTGACAATGATCTGGCATCATGTTTTGGACATATGTCTATTGATGAGATCAATGGACAAGTAAGAGATGAAACTTTAGAATGTCTAAAATTTTAAAACTTGCATACTTTTGAATATTGTATTCAAAGTAAAATGTCGAATACACCCATCTTTGGGAATGGTGTAAGATGTCAAGGTATTCAGGATCTCATACATATTGATGTATGTGAATCATCCATATCATAGTAAACATTATGGATATGTGATATCTATTGATGATTATGTATGATATGAGATTTCTTCTCTTCACCTAAGAAACCTTTGAAATGTTCAAAGATTTCACAATTTTGGTTTAGAACCAAATACTGAAGGAAGATGAAATGAATTTGATCTATCCAAGGTAGCTTGTACTTATTAGATGAATTCAAGGAATACCTTATGGAGATGTGAATATCGTTCCTATCTCAATCCTCCTAATGAACCTTAACACAATAGAGTTGTAGGGAGATACAATTGATCATGTGTGACATGATTTGATCAATGATTAATCTTAGCATAATTATCTCTTTGTTTCCAGGTATATATATGTAGTAGAGACGACATTATATATCCTTAATATGGCTCCATGCAAGTAATCTAGAATCTGGCACTTGAGAATGCTACTTCATTAGGAAAATAAAGGATGGTATTGTATACATACTTTATGACCTCGAGATTCTTAAAGGATCTGATCTCTGAGAATGTGATTCTCAGAGGATGACTCTCTTAAGAATCAAGATGAAAATGAAGTAAAGGAACTCATTTAATCTTGAGAAGATAATGAGGCTCCTGAAATCGAAATTAAAAGAATAATTGAAAATGAAACACTAATACTTCTTCAAATATGTTTGAGGATGTATTCCATGTGTCAGTTAAGACTTAAAATGATCGGACTTCATGTGATGAAACTCCTGAGGATAATGACATGGAAAGATGGATGTTAGCAAAAAAATTCTAACGTAGACTTTATATACAGGTCTTGTATATGGACCCTCGAGGATCCACCTATATGGGTAAGACCCATTAAGGTGTAAATGGATCTTCAAGAGAAAGAGAGAACCTGATGAGAAGGTAGAGACCTTCAAAGCATGGTTCGTAGCCATGAGCTACACACAGAAGAGAAGACATTGCTTGCGATAAAGACATGCTCTTCAGTGACCATGTTTAAACCCATCAGAATATCGCTAACCATAGCTACACAACTTGACTATGACATCTTCATGATGTGAGTCAAGATTGCATTCCTCTATGAATACCTCTCTGAGGATATTCATATAAAGTAACCCCAAGGCTTCATGGTTGAGGAAAGCAAGGTGTGCAAGCTAAAGAACTCCATCTTTGGACTCAGATAAGCTTCTTGTAGTTGGAACATAAGATTTAATGAAATTATAAATGTTATGATTTCAGATAAAATATTGATGAACCATGTAAAGCTTAGTGGGAGTGTGATAACAGGGGATATTCCACAAGGGTCACCATGAATGATGTAAAAAGTGTCGTTGAGGCGACCGCTTGCAGAACACCCGATTAACCATCAATTAACCCACAACAAAAGAATAAAACAATTATGCTCAAAAAGAAATGTGAATTAATCTTTATTACTCAATCATAAATTGTATAGTGAACAAGCATGTAGAGGTTGAACCACAGAGAGCAATACAAAATACCATAGCCTACATGTATCTCACATGTCATCCTTGTGTGAAGTGGGTTTTTGAATTTTAGCATTATTTTATTTTATTATATATATTATTTTTTTTGTTATTTTTAATAATATAATTAGGTAATATATATATAATATAAATTTTTTAATATATGTATACCCATAGAGGGTTAGTATATAGCTTGTAATACATACAATATATATGTATATATAAGTACGATAAAATATATTTTTTTCTTTTTTTTGTATATTAGGGTTAATAAATAGATATATAAATGCCTATAAATAGTTAGATATATATATATATATATATATATATTTCTTTTTTTTAGGAAATACATATATATACATAAAGGGGTACTATAATATTTATAAAAATACTCAAAAATATTGAAAAATTCAGGAATAAAGTCTTTTTGGAATTTTCATGACTTTTTACTATTTTTGTGATTTTTGGGCATTTCTGAAAACATTTTTAGTATTTTTAAATGGCAAAATAAGATCAAACAGTGGAATAGGGTCTAGCTGTCAGAAAAATAGGCCTTAAAATTAGTTAACAGCCTCAAAAATTTTCCACACTATTTTTCTAATAAAGATAATAAAATATAGCAAAAATCGGGACTGAGTTCATATTTTTCTGATTTTTCTTTGATTTTAAACATTTTTTTGGAGTTTTTGGGTATTTTTGAATTTTTAAGGTTTTCCTTTTTAGATTTTTATGGATTTTTGGACTGACACTAAAATAGGTCAAAATGCACACTAGAGAATTTTTTTGGAACTTTTCGAGGCATTTCCATATTTTTTTGGGATTTTATAATTTAGACAGTGAATAAAAGACATGTTTTTTATTTTTAATAAACGCAAAAATGCAACAAAATTGAAAACTAAAAATATGGCGTGTAGAAGCAAGCTAACAGGAGCTTAAGTCTATTTTTGCATAATTTTTCGAAGAAATTTGAAGCACAAAATAAATAGACAAAGCATTCCAAAAATAAATGGCCTAGCAGGGGTGTTTTTGCAAATAAAGTAATTGATAGGGGCGTACATGCAAAAATCACAATAAAAATGAACGTTAACTTTTCTTTTCAGGACCATTTTACAAATACAAAAACGCGGCGGGGTTTAAGTGCAATTTTCACGCGCCTCACGTGGGTGTTGCAAGTGAGGCGCAGAGGGACCAAACTCCAAATCTACAAACATTAGGGGTCCTTCTACAAATTATACAATTTATTTACAACTTGACTTTTTATTTTTGGTGTTAAACTACAAATACAAAAAAGCGGGGGGGCTAGATGTGAAATTTACCCCACATAAGGCGCATCATCCTGCGACGCTGGATGCGCCACTTATCCACGTGTCGCCCATCGAACGGTCGATGCCGATTCGCTGATGAAGGGTGCTGATTAGAAGCTCCCGGCTGATCTGACGGTTGGGGCATATCTTCATCGGACGGCTCTTGTTGGATCTGGGACGAGCCTCCTGATCCGACGGCGCTAAAGCTCCCTGGAAGAACAGGGAAGAAGCTCACGCCTAGCGAGCTTCGATCGAGAAGCTCGGGCTCCTCCGGGGCTATCCGGCGCGTCTGAGGTGGTCTGCACATAGCGTGAAGCATCCCACGTTGACTGATGGGTCCATCATGGCTCCTGGAGGTCCGAGACGTCCGGTCGAGGTCGATGAAGCATAGGACCTCCAGGAACCTCTTCCTGGTTTAATGCGAGCCCAGATGGGCTCCATTCCTCGGGATACCTACATAGGAAGAACCGGGGGAGAGAGAGCTACCTCCTCGACCCGGAGTTTTGAAGCTGAAAGCAAAATGGAGTGGGGCGGAGGGGCTCCGGCGAACGGCGGAGGAGGAGCCCCGATTTGCCAAGACCGAAGGTCTTGGGTTGGACCAAGATGTGCATTTGATGGAGAATGCGACGAGGAACGAAATGGGATGCAAATGGCGGGCGGATACAGTCGGTTTCTCCGTGAAGAAGTCGCCGGAGCGGAGCTCCAGCGAACTTCGAATTTGGATTTTTACGCTAAGGGAATTAACTAAACATTAATCTAATAACTGGAATGGAAAGCTAGCATTAAAAAGTAACTAAAAAGCATAAAAAGGGACAGCTCTTATACCTGGGGGCCTCCAGGGAGCAGGGCGGACGTCGGAGCTCCGCCACGACAAAATCTTCCTCCCTCCGGCCGATTCGAGACACCAGCACACCCCCCCTGTCACGAGGAATGTCCCAGGACTGGAATTAAGGCTTAAGGTTGGATTAAAAGTGGCCAAATTTGAGGAAGGAGGCGGAGCTACTTATTTATACACATTGGCAAGGGGCCTTATTAACCGGCGATTATTGACTGATCCAATGAGTATCTGATTGATCTAAGATTTTGGCGGGCATCATGGATGATCAGAGGGCAATTCTTGTGAAGGAAGCGAGCTTGAACGATGGAAGGGATGGCCGCAAAAAGTGGAGGAAAATCGGGGAGTTGACAGTTCAGAGGCGCCAGACAAGGGATGGGACAGTTGACCAGGGGGTCAACGAAGGCCGGCTGCTCATTGGTCCACGTCGGCCGCTAGACGCCAAAATAGGAGATCTGATTAGAAATTGATTTATTTGACATAGCAAACGATTTTATTATTTTTTTCTTATAAAATAAAAAATGTGCATTATTTCATCTAGTATTTATTTATGATTTTTATTGAATTTTTCGAAGTGTTTTATTATGGTTTTAATTTAATAAAGTTTATATGTATGTATTTATATGTATTTTTGTGTATCTTATTTTTAATCTGTTTATTTTCTTTTATTATTTTATTGGCTTATTTTATAAATTTATAATTTATTTTTGTGAGTATAAAGGTATTTTTATTTAATTTTTAGGAGTTTATTTACATTTTTAAATAAATAAGTATAGGTATATGTAGGTATTCTTATAGGTATTTTACCTATGTGTTTTGTATTCTTAATTTATTTAATGTATTTTCTTGATTTTTATTTTGGATTTACATTTTTAATGAGTTATGTATAATGTATACATTATTATAAAAATATACAAGAATAAAAGAACCAAGGAATAAAATCTTTTTTATTTATATAAAGATATATAATATAGGTATTTTGTCTATGAATTTTGTAGACTTATTTTATTTTTGAATTTTTTTTGGTTTTCCTTTACTTTTAATGTGTGTATGCATTATATACATCATTTACAAAATTCTAAAATTATAAATTTGTTGCAATAATGAATAATGAATAAATGTATTAATTTATTCAGGTATTATGTACAAGGAGGGCCAAAAACCTAACTTTTGCACATGGACTCCAAAAATTATGAAACCAATTTTATTAAATAGTTCATGGAAAGCTATATACAATTAAAGGTGAGTTTGAGTGATTTGGAGTTTTTATTTGCAAGATATGGGTCTGTGAAGTTGAGATTTTGGCTTTTTATTCTGTGTATAGAATGTACACTGAGTCTTATTTTTACACAAACTCAATTTTGTAATTTTATCTACATTATTATCTACAACTTTTATGAACAAAGTTTCTTTATTTGATGAATAAATAATTATGTAAAAAAGATGCATAAATAAATGAAGAAATAAATGAGGTATTTATTGTATACTGGCCCTTATCTCCCCCTACTTTATTCCTGGTCGACCAATACCATGTTGGCCTTGGTCTCGGGGTTTGGGTCATAAAATATCTTCAATATTTTATTCCTTTTTCTTTTCTTTTCTTTATTCTATAATTTTGGCATTAAACACAGTATTTAATGTATAATTAATACAATGAATCATGAATGCTATTATGTACAATTTGATGTTATTCACATGCATTTGATGGGGTTTTTGAGGCCAAAATAATAGAATAAAGGTGATGAAATGGAGATTCATCACCCCCCTATACTTGCCTTTGCTAGTCCCTAGCAAACACTTATGCAATAAGTACAAAAAATAATAAAGAAAAGAAAAAGGAGAATTAAAGAAGGATAGAGTGAATAGGGGTGCTTTCAGTGCAATGCATGTCTTTACAAAATCTGAATTTGGAGCTCCTGTCAGAGCTTGGGTGTATATGTGTGTGGAACCTAGTCGGGAACCAGCTCTAAAATACAACAGCGTTTGATAGTCACAGAACTCGGTTCAACCCACCTCAATAGCCTGGTCAGAACCAGTCTACATCATACGTAAACCCTTATAACTATGAAGCTGACTTGTACAGTGTAAGTGATAGTGGCTCTCCCCAACTGAAACGACAAAGGAACTGACTTCTCCAGAATGACAACCCAATGATTCCCCAGTCCAACAGCTCTTTCCTCGAGGAGCAGGGTATTCCCTTCTAAGTTCAAGTGGCAACCAGCTCAAGAGGAGGGGGTGAAGAGAAGAATGGACGGTAGCCAGTGTAGCTACCTATCCTGGGATGCAAGACCAGTGTAGTCAAGTCATCCAGCTGCAGGCTCACATATTTGTCTTTGGAACTCAAGCTTGCTTATTGACTTTGTACATACTTTACAGGCATATTATTTTTGTACAGGCCTGACCATTCTTTTTTTTTCAACATACTATTCACAACAGGATTTACATAAGGAGTTTTTCCTCTTGAGCCAGTAGACTATCCCTCTTTTGAAGCTTTATCGCAACCCACAATCTCCTGTCTTTAGACCTCATGGCTATTGGACCGGGTTGGGGTGCACTTCCCTCCCTAGACGAGGACGAATGTTTCCACCCGTGTGCATCTCAGACTGGCAAATCCAACCCCCTCACCACTCCAACTGAGTTGAGCCATGTGAAAGGTGCAAGTGTCCAAGTTAGGTCACGGTCGGCAAGAGTCATACGTGTGTCTCGAAAAGTTCTAGTTAGTCCACTGAGGTGACATGAATCCAGCCCTGATTTCTCAAGGAATTAAGTCTGCATAGACCAGAGGTACCTTAAACCTAGTTTCCATAAGGTTCCAGTGCAATTAGGTGCGGTAAGGTCCAACCAAGCTCCAATTTGAGACTTTATTAGACTGATTCAATTATCAAGCTCACTCAAAAAGAATATGAATGGTATGCTTATGCTATGCACACTGAATGATGCAATTTTTTCACAAATAATTTAAAAGAATCAAAGAATATTTTTACACAAAGAATTTTTGCAAATAAACTAAGAACTGGACACATACAAAAAGTATATACAATTATTTACACGGGTGTGCCGCTTTATTCACAAAATGTATGACTTTCCAAAAACTTTACAAGTTTGAATGAAGTAGTTTATTTAGAATTGCACAGAAAGAATTGTATGTGTCTTATTTATGATTTAAAAGTATTTGCAATGGTGTTCTTATTAGTTTTTGAAAATAGTTTTGCAAACTATAGTACATGATAATTTTTGCGATCATTTACACACATTTGAAAACTATTTTTGCAAAGATTTTTCACACTATATATACAATTTTCACAAAAGTTTTGGCAAGCATTTTTCGAAATATTTGCACATAGGTTTTTCAAATCCTTTCTTCCACACAAAGAAAAAGTTTTTCAATCAAAACATTTTCACATATTTGAAATCATTTCACATCAATTTTTTCAAAACTGGACACACTATTTTTTCAAATCATCCTGTATAGGTATCTGATTTATTAATCAGTATGTACAAAAAAAGAAAAATTGTATTTGATGTACAATATGGTTTTGGTTCTTATAGGCTTTGTTTGGGCTTATTCATTATTTACAAATGAGTGATTTTGTACGGACTCCTCAGACTTATTTGAGAATCATTTTCACAGTGATTTTGAAAACTATAGTCCAAGATAATTTTGCAAACATGTTCACGCATTTGAAAATCCTTATATAAAGGTTTACACAGCATAGATAGATTTTTCAAAATAATTTTGACAATCAAATTTTCACAATCATTTGCACATTGATTTTCACACATTTTGGTTTCACTCAAAGAAAATAAATTTTACACATAAAACTGATTTTTCAAAGGTTGAATACTTGTACACACTATTTTCAAACTATTTCACAAGATTTTTCAAAGGCGAATGTTTTGCACAAAACGCTTTTTCTGACTTAATAATCAGTACAAGTATAAAGAGTCTGAGGAACTCACAATCATCTTTCATTATTATAAAGCTACTTTTTACATTCTATTTTATGTTGAGGTGATCTTTTATTTTTCAGTATGAGTTATGGCCTTTAGTATATACATGGTATATACGACCCCCCTATACTCAGCTTGAGCTATGTCCTCATAGATCGAAAGGAAAAGCAAAGACATAACTCATACTGAGTATAGACAGATCTAAAGAATAAATATGAATGAAATGAATGAATGAGAAGTTGACCGTCCCCCCTATACTTAGGATCAAATAATCCTAAGTATAGCAGACTGTACAAAAAGCAGGGAGGGTCAAGGGTGGGAATATATTAATCGTACTCAGATTGTCTCCCCCTATACTTAGGGTAAGATACTCCTAAGTATAGACAAGAAGAGGAGACAATGGAGAGGATCGGACCGACATGAAAAACTCGAGGTGCACATCCCCCCAATACTTAAGACCAAGTACGTCCTAAGTATAGAAAACTATCTACAAGGGCGGCACCTTTTAGATACAAAGAGAAAATAGAAAACGAAAAGAAGAAAAGAAGAAAATCAGAGAAACAGTGGTTGGAGTACATCGTCTGAATCTTTCGATGCCAGGTGCTGTGAAGCTATCATCGTGGTGCACTAACTGAATAGAGTCAACAACGGCCAAGAATGCATCTGGTTCGAGGTAAGGCTTCAGTAGTTGGCCGTTGATGACGAAGGGCTGTGCGCCAGGGGACAATTCTGATATAGCGATGCTTCCATTATCACGCACTTCACATACTCGAAATGGCCCTGTCCACTTACTCTTTAATTTACCTGGGAATATCCGCAACTTTGCATCAAATAGCCACACTTTCTGTCCAACGTCAAAGGTCTTCCGTCTGATGTGCCGGTCATGCCAACGTTTCACCTTCTCCTTGTACATCAAGGTGTTATCATATGCATAGTCTCGGAATTCCATGAGCCTGTTCAGATTGTCTTTTCTCTTCTGACCACTTCTGCGTGAGTCCAAATTACAATTGTTGATTGCCCAAAGAGATTTTTGGATCAATTCCACGGGCAGAGGGTATGGTTTCCCATATACAAGACGATAGGGCGACATGCCCAAGGGAGACTTGTAGGTTGTTCGGTAAGCCCATAGAACTGAGTCCAAGAGTTGATACCAGTCTTTTCTGTTTGGCCTAACAAGTTTCTGCAGTATAGTCTTGATTTCTCTGTTGGATAACTCCGCCATGCCATTGGTCTGCGGATGATAATGAGACGCGACACGGTGATCGATGCCGTACTCCTTCGTTAACTTCTTGACCTCTTTGTTGATGAGTGGCTACCCCCGTCTGATATGAGAATCTTTGGTATCCCAAACCGTGAAATGATGTTCTTCTTCAGAAACTGGCAAATTGTTTTGCTGTCGGCGGCTCGGGCGGGAATAGCTTCAACCCAACGACTCACGTAATCTACGGCAAGAAGGATGTGCTCAAAACCTTGACTGCTAGGGAAAGGTCCCATGAAGTCAATGCCCCATGCATCGAAAACGTCTGCTATCTGAATGATTTTCAGAGGTATTGAATCTTTGGCAGTTAGTGTTCCTTTCAGTCTCTGACAGTCAATGCATCTTTTGATAAACTCAGCTGCATCCTTAAATAAAGTGGGCCACCAAAAGCCACACTGTAGAACTTTTGCTGTCGTACGATCTCCAGAGTGATGTCCACCAGATTCGAGCGAATGACAATGCTCGAGGACACTAGATTGCTCCGTCTGAGGGATGCACCTGCGCCAAATACAATCTGCTCCTTCTCTTTATAAAAGAGGATCTTCCCATTGGTAGAAGCGGATGGTCGACATGAATTTGTTCTTTTGGTTCTTCCTCCAATCCGAAGGTATTACCCCAGAGGCGAGGTAATTGACTATATCAGCATACCAAGGAAGAGAATCCACTGCTATGATGGCTTCGTCAGGGAAGGTTTCTGTGATAGGTGCATTGCTAAGAGGAGGCTCATGTTGTTCTATTCTGGAGAGATGATCTGCTACCACATTCTAAACTCCAGGCTTGTCCTTGATTTCCAGATCGAATTCCAGGAGGAGAAGGATCCAACGAATCAGTCTTGGCTTGGCATCCTTCTTCTATTGTAGGTACCGGATAGCAGAGTGGTCCGTGAAAATTGTGACTTTTGATCCCAACAGATAGGATCTGAACTTCTCTAAGGCGAAGACCACAGCCAGCAATTCTTTCTCTGTCACTGTATAATTTCTTTGTGCTTCATCTAATGTTCTGCTGGCATAGTGAATGGCATAGGGCGCTCTGTCTTTCCTCTGCCCAAGAACAGCTCCGACAGCAAAATCTGACGCATCGGTCATTATCTCAAAGGGAAGAGTCCAGTCAGGAGGCTGCAAGATTGGAGCCTGAGTGATGATCTCCTTCAATTGATTGAAAGCAAGGAGAACTGGCTGATCAACAATGAACTCGGTTTCCTTGCACAAAAGTTCTGTCAGAGGTCTGGCAATGCGACTGAAATCCTTGATGAATCGCTTGTAAAATCCCACATGCCCCAGGAATGACCTCACATTCTTCACTGACTGAGGTGGCAGAAGATTTGAAATGACATCCACCTTCGCCGGGTCGACTTCCATGCTACGTTTGGAAACGACATGGCCCAGCACAATACCTTCTGTGACCATAAAGTGGCTCTTTTCCCATGAAAGCACTAAATTGACTTCTCGGCACTTCTGAAGCACTCTGTCTAGGTGCTCAAGACAAGAATCGAAACTATCACCATAGACAGAGAAATCGTCCATGAACACCTCGAGAAAACTACCTACCATCTCGGCGAAGACTGCTAGCATGCATCTTTGGAAGGTTGCAGGTGCATTGCATAATCCAAAGGGCATTCTCTTGAAGGCGTAGGTGCTGAACGGGCAAGTGAAGGTAGTCTTCTCTTGATCTTCTGGAGCGATCGCCACTTGGTTGTACCCGGAGTACCCATCCAGGAAGCAGAAGAACTCCTTGCCTGCTAATCTCTCCAAAACTTGATCAATGAATGGCAAGGGGAAGTGGTCCTTCTTGGTTGCTGCATTAAGACGGCAGTAGTCAACACACACCCGCCAGGATGTTGGTACCCGATTAGAAATTTCCTCTCCTTTATCGTTTGTAACCATGGTAAGCCCAGATTTCTTGGGAACTACATGCAGTGGGCTTACCCATTTAGAGTCGGAGATGGGATAGATGAAGCCTGCATCACACCATTTCGTGATTTCTTTCATGACGACGTCCCGAAGGTTAGGGTTCAGCCTTCTCTGAAATTCGCGGGACGGCTTGGCATCTTCTTCTAGATAGATATGGTGTGAACACAGAGCTGGATTTATCCCTTAGAGATCTGATACGCTCCAACCAAGTGCCTTGCGGTTCTTTTCTGGAACCTAGAGAAGACGAGATTCCTGATCCGGCGTCAGCCTGGTGCTGATGATGACCGGATACATGTGTTCTTCACCCGCAAGGAAAGCATACTTAAGGGCTGCAGGAAGTAGCTTGAGTTATGGCTTTTATCTGTCCACTTTATCTGTCACTTCAGATACCATGCTGGTGGTGGGATGTACTTTGAGGCTGCTACCATCCTCATCATCCTGTTGAGATCCCAGTGATGCACCGAACGGTTCCGCGCTAAGCTGATCATGTTCGGTCTGGAGTGAATGCTCAAAAAGATGCGCCTGCATCTGAGAATCTGTCTCCCAAGAATCATCGGAGCATATGCTGACTGCGCTTTCCATGTCCTCCTCAAGAGTGAGGATTTCTCGGGTCCATGGATCGTCCAATGATAACTCTGAATCTCTGATCTTCGCAATGAAATCACAGTCTGCTTCTGATGCTGCCTGGCTCTCATCAGTTGTGGCGTTCGGCTCTTTGTTCATGTTTATCGTGATTTGCTGGGTGTTCGAGCTGAAAGTGATTCTCCCAGACCCGTAGTCAACCACGGCACCTGAAGTGCGAAGGAATGGTCTGCCAAGAATGATAGGGGTCTAGAGCAGGGGTACAGGTGAGTCCATATAAAGGACTACAAAGTCAGCTGGGAATTTCATTTCCCGTACCTTAACTACCACGTCTTCCAACAGACCTCAGGGCCGCTTGATGGATCGATTAGCGAACTGAAGGATCATGCGTGTCTGCTTGAGCAGTCCCAGCCCGAATTCTTGCATTATGGACGAGGGTAGAAGGTTGATGGAAGATCCGCTATCCAAGAGAGTGCGCTCGAAGACCTGGTCAAAAATCTCACAACTGATCAGAGGCGCTCCTGTGTCTTGCTTCTTCTGAGGGAGATTGCTGATGGCTGCTACCGTGGCTAAGGTGAGGACATGCCTCTCGACTTGCTGGCGTCTGTTTTCTTGTGTTGGGCGATGCCTGTTAGTACATGCCTCTTTCAGTCCTTTCTTCACAGCTGACATGTATTCCACGACCTTCAACAAGGGAATCTCAACAGTCAATTTATCCAAAATATCCACAACACCTGGATCAGACAATGCCTTTTTCATTTTGTAATTTTTTTGGATTTTTGTATTGCTTGTGGAAAAGGAATATTTACACCACTGGAAGGAAAATGAGAGTTCTTATTTACATCAAAATCATCGCCCATAGAATGTTGTACATCCGAACTACAAAAAGGAGTACAAGCTGGATCTGAACATGATGGTGTTGCAGGGCGATCAAAAAGGGTAGCGTCTGCTCCATCGGCTGGCGAGGGATCGGCTGCTGTTGGCGGCTCCTCCAAGGCTGGCGCGGCTTCGCTTCGGCTACAAGCTTCTTTTTGTTGTTTTTGATTTTGCTGATTTTTTTGTATTTTTGGCTGAGGTTGCTGCTGACATGGCACGACGGCTGGACTGGCTTCTCCTTCTTCTTCCTCCTCACCCGCCCCTGGAGCTGGCACGGCTGATGCGGAAGATGACGATCCACCTGTTTCTTTATTTACCCCACTAGTGGTAGCAGGCGGAGGCAAGGCCCTACCACTCCTGAGAGTAACATCATTAGAATAAACACTAATATCATTATCAGACACAGATTGGACAACACATTCTACCTGCTCTTTCTTCTTGAAGTTATTGGGGTTGGCTTCGACCTGCGCCGGAACGGTAGTTCGGGTGGCGGTCAGGTCACCAAGCCGCTTTGTCATATCCGCTAGCCCTTTAACAAGCTGGTCCAGACACTCCATGGTGGGATTCGCAGGGGATACTTCAGAAGATTCAGCGTGCAGACCACGCTGTTGTTGGTTAGATGGGTGGGGAGGCTGTTGCTGGTGGTGCTGCTGCGGTGGAGCAGGAAGTTGAAGTTGTTGGTAGGATGGAGGAGAATACTGCTGATATTGCTGAGAGGGGGCAGCCGCGTACTGGTGATACGGTTGTGGGTGGCGGTACTGCGGCTGCTGTTGGTAAGGAAAATTCTACCTCCACTACTGTGCAAACTGGGGAGGCTGCTGGTACTGCTGGTGCTGTTGAGAGGATTGACCAAAACGACCACCCTGAGGTTGGTGGTACTGCCGATTGGCAAATTGCTGACCCTGGGGTTTTCCCTGAGGACGGGTCGGCTGTGCATCATGAGCCCATACCCCGTTCACTTCCTGAATCATGGGTGGTGGTGGGAAGGTTGGATCAGGTACTGAGATGAACTCTGGCTGGTACACTACCATCTGCTGCTGCGGCTGGCCCTGGTCGGACGCCTGCACGTAGTACACGTGCTGGACTGCCAGTGGCTGTTGGCTCGGCTGAGGCTGATGCTGCGGTTGCTGCTCGTCCTTCTTCTCAGCGGGAGCTAACGATGGTGTAGCCGACTGGACATAGTTGATAGTGCCGACCAACAGTTCTAGGTACTTGTTGATCTGATCTAGCTTGTCCAAGTTCTGGGTCCTCTTCTCGATCACATCGAGTTTCTCAAGGTCCTATGATCGCTTCTCAATGATGTCTACCTTAGAGAGATGGCCCCCGATGATGCTGAGGTTGGAGCTCTCATCTCTCTCTGCTTCCTTGGATGCAGCCATGTGCACTTGCTTCTGGAGAATCTGGGGCTGCTTCTGATACGCCTTGGATGAAGAGAGGGCGGCCTCTCCTTCGGCCATTTCTTCAAAGATCTGCCAAACTACATCTTCATCCTTATTAAAATGGGAACCCCCACATGCTGCGTCCACAAGCCGTTGGCTTTCAATATTCAGTACCCCAAAGAAATGATGGACCAAGCCGGTCTTCGGAATATCATGATGGGGACACTTCTCCTGCAGGTCAGTGAATCTCTCCCAACTTCATGTATCGATTCGTGGGGTCCTTGGGTGAAATTACTGATACGGGCTCGCATCTGGTTGAGCCGACCGAGAGGGTAATATTTGTGCAGGAAGGCGGATTTCAACTCCTCCCAGGTCGTCACGACCTTTCCCAAATGATTCACCCAATAGAGGGCCTTGTCCTGTAGGCTGAAGGGGAAAGCCATCATCTTTACAATGTCCATAGGGACATTGGGATAGTGTGTAGTGCGGCAGATGCGGGAGAATTGCTGCAGGTGAATGTACGGCTCCTTGCTTGTGTTTCCATGAAATGCTAGGAGAAGGGCAATAAATTGGGGCTTCAGATCAAAGTGAGCGTGTACCGGTGGAATGAGAATCCACTCGATCATCTGGATGTCTCCCGTATTGTATGTTTCTTTGAGTGTCAGCTTTGGTGGTGGTAATTCAAGGTCATCATCAGGAGGACCACCACCTCCACCTCCACCTCCTCCTCCCCTGCGTCCTCTGCCTCTGCCTCTTCCTCCATCGTCACGGCTCATCATGTCATTCAACATATCCTGGAATGCGGTCTGTGTCAGGGCCTGCTCGGTCAGCTGCTGCTGTATGGCCTGGATAGATGCCAGCAACTGTGCATTGACTTGGTTTTGATCTGGCACCTGTCCCTCTGGTGGTGGCTGCTGACCCTTGCCCTTTCCTCCTGGAGCCATGTCAGGGTCTGAGTCAGACGAGATGAACTCCGGAGTAGTCTCCAGGGCTCGCACAGTCTTCTATCTGCATAATGAGATGGTCCGAATCAGATCACTTGCAATTAATTTTCAGCTGCCATGATGAGGCAGGAATTCAGGTCAACCCCAGCATGTTGTGAATGGAAAAGGATGTAGACTGTAATCGACTTCCATTCACAACGGCAGAAGTGGGACAAAAGTGATCCCAGTTTATTGGGTGGACAAGAGAAAGGTAGAAAACGAGGAGTCTGGAGATCGATCCGCAAAGTCCAGATTGGGTTCTCGGGAATCGCCTCGAATTTATTGGCGGAGTTGAGTTCATGGAATCGATGTGGGTGCCGACGTGGTCCCGACAGAAACCATCCATGGATCAACTTCGCAGAGTGCAAGAAAAGATCGGATGTTGGATGAAAGATACGATGGTCAACGAGGAATAAAAGGAGTGTAAAACAGTAGAGAGGCCCGGTTGAGCGGGGTGGTCAAAGGGAGAAACAACAAAATGTGCGCAAATGTGCGGGACTTGATCTTTGAACCTTAATTTAGATCCATACAAACACAATACAAAATTGGGTTCACCAACTCATGCCATGTGAAGTCGTGAAAGCTCAGCTATTTATTTTCTTTTCATTTTTAGAGTTGTGATTTTCAGGCATATATTATAACAAGTCCTTCGTACGCTACCCTATAGGAGAGAGAGTACTGCCAAAAGAGTATCTCGTACTTGTCCTCCTCCTGTGTAACCTGTAGTCTGTACTTTTTGGAGTCCTTGTAACCCTTCCTGGATCCCAACTCAGCCAAAGAAAAGAGAGAGGAAGCCGATAGGCGAAACCAATACTTCGGTTCTCGCTCGCAACGGAATCACCCGTGAGCGTGCAAGAACCTACTCGGACGCAGGACAATGAGACAGACACCCCCCTGAAGGCGTGACCTATGCTCAATACTTCGGACAGGGTCGATGCTCTCACAACAGAGAGTCACCATTGGTGACCAGGTTCTACTCGCCTACGTACGATAGAAGTGCCATTACTTCGGAAATCCAGGCGATACACAAGGCAGTTGCAGACTGGGTTTTGGGCTTTAATCCTTAGGGGTCGCACTCGCTCAAGGGAGTAGGGTTTTGGTCCCCCTCCAAGGTACCTGAAAACAATGAGGGCTTTATGAACCCGGTACAATGATAGTCCATTACAAATTTTAATTAAGGTCAAAGTTTATTTAGCAGTCCCCTTGTTTTATTTTTGGATTTTCACTTTTTTTGAGTCTGTTTCATACCAGCGCCTAACGTTTTTGTAGATTTTCATTTAAGTCCTAGGTTCTCAAAATCAGAGGGAGATAGCAGAAAAGCCGTGCAAGTGGTTCCATGATGGAAATCTCACCATTGAACCGAATGATGCATGCTGAGTTAGAAGACTTACAGTGCATCCCAACTCTCTCCATGTGGTATGCAAAACAGAATTTTTAAACCTATCTACAAGTCGGTATGCAAGGCACAAAATCGCCCTAAATATAAGCTGCTATTAGCGTGAAGAACCGTAAGTCGCTCATTCATCTCTAGCCTAAGAGGGTCCGGTCTTGGCTCACCCCTCCTCTGCTCAACACATTGAGGGTAGGATAAAGCGCTTTACAGGGCTTGCTACGGCACAGAGGGCTAAGAGACAAATGAACGGCTTGTTTAAGTTTGACTAGATCCAAGCGAAGTAGACTATAGGAACATGCATTCTTATTAATGTTTGGACCTAGCTACCGAGTCAAGCAACCTATATCTAGGGGCTCCAAGTATACAAAACAAAGTAAAAGAAAGGCGGAAAGCTCAAAACATCGGAAAACAAAGAAAATAAAGCGATGAAAACTCGAAAAGCCGCGATGAGGCCCCCAGGTGAACAATCACCCATGCACTGGACCTCATTGTGAAGAGTAGAGTCCTGTTTAATTACATGCCAAAGTAGTCTCTCTCTCACCATAAATTACAAAATAAATAATCCTAAGTATTCTAATCCTATCTAATCCCTCTCTTTTTGCTTCCTTGGTGCTCTCTCCAGATGGTCGTGAGAAGAAGACCATCCTCCTCCAAGCATGGCTACATTGGCCTCCTAAGAAGCCATCCTCACGTGGCGGGCCCTCGCATCAAAGTCACAAAAAGAATGCATTAGTAGAGCTCAATCAATCAAATGGAGCAGATAAAATAATCACAATAAATGAATAAATGAAGCATGGTGATTAATAGCAATAAAAATAGCTGCTCACAAAAATGAATGATGAATCAAGAATTTTTTATACAAGAATGACAAAATAAATTAGGCTATGCTCATTGCTCCCCGGCAATGGCGCCATCTGATAACAGGGGATATTCCACAAGGGTCACCATGAATGATGTAAAAAGTGTCGCTGAGGCGACCGCTTGCAGAACACCCGGTTAACCAGCAATTAACCCACAACAAAAGAATAAAACAATTACGCTCAAAAAGAAATGTGAATTAATCTTTATTACTCTATCATAAATTGTATAGTGAACAAGCATGTAGAGGTCGAACCACAGAGAGCAATACAAAATACCATAGCCTACATGTATCTCAGAGTCATCCTTGTGTGAAGTGGGTTTTTGAATTTTAGCATTTTTTTATTTTATTATATATATTATTTTTTTTTGTTATTTTTAATAATATAATTAGGTAATATATATATATAATGAAAATTTATAAATATATGTATACCCATAGAGGGTTAGTATATAGCTTGTAATACATACAATATATATAGTTATATATAAGTATGATAAAATATATTTTTTTCTTTTTTTTTGTATATTAGGGTTAATAAATAGATATATAAATACCTATAAATAGTTAGATATATATATATATATTTCTTTTTTTTAGGAAATACATATATATACATAAAGGGGTACTATAATATTTATAAAAATACTCAAAAATATTCAAAAATTCAGGAATAAAGTATGTTTGGAATTTTCATGACTTTTTACTGTTTTTGTGATTTTTGGGCATTTTTGAAAACATTTTTAGTATTTTTAAATGGCAAAATAAGAGCAAACAGTGGAATAGGGTCTGGCTGTGAGAAAAATAGGCATTAAAAACAGCTAACATCGTCAAAAATTTTCCACACTATTTTTCTAATAAAGATAATAAAATATAGCAGAAATCGAGACTGAGTTCATAATTTTCTGATTTTTCTTTGATTTTATACATTTTTTGTAGTTTTTGGGTGTTTTTGAATTTTTAAGGTTTTCCTTTTTAGATTTTTATGGAGTTTTGGACTGACACTAAAATAGGTCAAAATACACACTAGAGAATTTTTTTGGAACTTTTCGAGGCTTTTTCATATTTTTTTGGGATTTTATAAGTTAGAGAGTGAATAAAAGACATGTTTTTTATTTTTAATAAATGCAAAAATGCAACAAAATTGAAAAATAAAAATATGGCGTGTAGAAGCAAGCTAACAGGAGCTTAAGTCTATTTTTACAAAATTTTTCGAAGAAATATGAAGCACAAAATAAATAGACAAAGCATTCCAAAAATAAATGGCCTGCAGGGGTGTTTTTGCAAATAAAATAATTGACAGGGGCGTACATGCAAAAATCACAATAAAAATGAACGTTAACTTTTATTTTCAGGACCATTTTACAAATACAAAAACACGACGGAGTTTAAGTGCAATTTTCACACGCCTCACGTGGGTGCTGCACGTGAGGCGCGGAGGGACCAAACTGCAAATCTACAAACATTATGGGTCCTTCTACAAATTATACAATTTATTTACAACTTGACTTTTTATTTTTGGTATTAAACTACAAATACAAAAAGGCGGGGGGGCTAGATGTGAAATTTACCCCACATAAGGCGCATCATCCTGCGGCGCTGGATGCGCCACTTATCCACGTGTCGCCCATCGGACGGTCGACGCTGATTCGCCGAAGAAGGGTGCTGATTAGAAGCTCCCGGCTGATCTGACGGTTGGGGCATATCTTCATCGGACGGTTCTTGTTGGATCTGGGACGAGCCTCCTGATCCGACGGCGCTAGAGCTCCCTGGAAGAACAGGGAAGAAGCTCGCGCCTGGCGAGCTTCGATCGAGCAGCTCGGGCTCCTCCGGGGCTCTCCGGCGCGTCTAAGGTGGTCTGCACGTAGCTGGAAGCATCCCACGTCGACTGATGGGTCCATCATGGCTCCTGGAGGTCCGAGATGTCCGGTCGAGGTCGATGAAGCATAGGACCTCCAGGAACCTCTTCCTGGTTCAATGCGAGCCCAGATGGGCTCCATTCCTCGTGATACCTGCATAGGAAGAACCGAGGGCGAGAGAGCTACCTCCTCGCCCCGGGGTTTTGAAGATGCAAAGCAAAATGGAGTGGGGCGGAGGGGCTCCGGCGAACGGCGGAGGAGGAGCCCCGATTCGCCAAGACCGAAGGTCCTGGGTTGGACCAAGATGTGCATTTGATGGAGAATGCGATGACGAACGAAATGGGATGCAAATGGCGGGCGGATACAGTCGGTTTCACCGTGAAGAAGTCACCGGAGCGGAGCTCCAACGAACTTCGAATTTGGATTTTTACGCTAAGGGAATTAACTAAAGCCTAATATAATAACTGGAATGGAAAGCTAGCATTAAAAACTAACTAAAAAGCATAAAAAGGGATAACTCTTATACCTGTGGGCCTCCAGGGAGCAGGGCGGACACCGGAGCTCCGTCGCGACAAAATCTTCCTCCCTCCGGACGATTCGAGACACCAGCACACCCCCCCTGTCACGAGGAATGTCCCAGGACTGGAATTAAGGCTTAAGGTTGGATTAAAAGTGGAAAAATTCGAGGAAGGAGGTGGAGCTACTTATTTATACACATTGGCAAGGGACTTTATTAATCGGCGATTATTGATTGATCCAATGAGTATCTGATTGATATAAGATTTTGGCGGGCATCATGGATGATCAGAGGGCAATTCTTGTGAAGGAAGCGAGCTTGAACGATGGAAGGGATGACCGCAAAAATTTGAGGAAAATCGGGGAGTTGACAGTTCAGAGGCGCCAGATAAGGGATGGGACAGTTGACCAGGGGGTCAACGAAGGCCGGCTGCTCATTGGTCCACGTCGGCCGCTAGACGCCAAAATAGGAGATCTGATTAGAAATTGATTTATTTGACATAGCAAACGATTTTATTATTTTTTTCTTATAAAATAGAAAATGTGTATTATTTCATCTAGTATTTATTTATGATTTTTATTGAATTTTTCGAAGTGTTTTATTATGGTTTTAATTTAATAAAGTGTATATGTATGTATTTATAAGTATTTTTGTGTATCTTATTTTTAATTTGTTTATTTTCTTTTATTATTTTATTGGCTTATTTTATAAATTTATAATTTATTTTTGTGAGTATAAAGGTATTTTTATTTAATTTTTAGGAGTTTATTTACATTTTTAAATAAATAGGTATAGGTATATGTAGGTATCCTTATAGGTATTTTACCTATGTGTTTTGTATTCTTAATTTATTTAATGTATTTTCTTGATTTTTATTTTGGATTTACATTTTTAATGAGTTATGTATAATGTATACATTATTATAAAATATACAAGAATAAAAGAACCAAGAAATAAAATACTTTTTATTTATATAAAGATATATAATATAGGTATTTTGTCTATGAATTTTGTAGACTTATTTTATTTTTGAAATTATTTTTGGTTTTCCTTTACTTATAATGTGTGTATGCATTATATACATCATTTACAAAATTCTAAAATTATAAATTTGTTGCAATAATGAATAATGAATAAATGTATTAATTTATTCAGGTATTATGTACAAGGAGGGCCAAAAACCTAACTTTTGCACATGGACTCCAAAAATTATGAAACCAATTTTATTAAATAGTTCATGGAAAGCTTTATACAATTAAAGGTGAGTTTGAGTGATTTGGAGTTTTTATTTGCAAGATATGGGTCTGTGATGTTGAGATTTTGGCTTTTTATTCTGTGTATAGAATGTACAATGAATCTTATTTTTACACAAACTCAATTTTGTAATTTTATCTACATTATTATCTGCAACTTTTATGAACAAAGTTTCTTTATTTGATGAATAAATAATTATGTAAAAAAAATGCATAAATAAATGAAGAAATAAATGAGTTATTTATTGTATACTGTCCCTTATCTCCCCCTACTTTATTCCTGGTCGACCAATACCATGCTGGCCTTGGTCTCGCGGTTTGGATCATAAAATATCTTCAATCATTTATTCCTTTTTCTTTTCTTTTCTTTATTCTATAATTTTAGCATTAAACACAGTATTTAATGTATAATTAATACAATGAATCACGAATTCTATTATGTACAATTTGATGCTATTCACATGCATTTGCTAGGGTTTTTGAGGCCAAAATGATAGAATAAAGGTGATGAAATGGAGATTCATCAGAGTGCCATTGTGTTCATTGTGCTAAATGTAGATATTATTCTAATCATTTGGAATGATCTAAGGATGATAATAATAAGTGTTTTATAATCTGGTTATCCCATACCTTGAGATATGATCTCAAGGATACCTCTTAGAGCTTAATTCTGATGTTTTTCAGAAGTAAAGAGAAGAGGATATTGGGACCGTCACATTAGTAGTACACCTTGGACATATTCCATTTTCTGGAAAATTCCAAGAAAGGCTTCCTTCCCTTAAGATATGGTACTGACCTATCTAAAGGGATAGGACCTCAAAGAGTTGAGGATGTGAATGCAAATTGCTTGCCCTTGTGCATCAGTTACGAGAAGCTGTGTGTATGAAGTGTAGAAGGGCCAGATGTCTACCATGCAGTGGGAGTAGTAAACTGTCACTAATCCTACTATGGGGATAAAACACTTGATTGCAGTAATAACAATATTTTCAAAGATGATTAAACTCAAAGATAGTGATCTCAAAGTTTTATCTTCAAAAGTTTAAGACCTTGTTGATAGTGATCTATAAGGATCTTAACTGTAGGTACCTTAGGAGATAGAGATCTCCATGAATAAAGGCATTTTTATAAGGATTGAGGATATAATGGTTATAATAATTATCGAGCTAAAGTGTCAGGGTCACTATAACAAAATTGAGTATTGGTTGCAAAAGATGCAACATTCACATTGGATGCAAGCACTGTTACTAGGGGATATGCAAGTGTCGTAAAAGGACTTGGCATAGTCTCTTGAGAACAGAGTGATTGATCAGCTTACCTAGCTATTTTCTAAATAACCTATGATTGTCACATGAGTGTGGGTTTAAATGATTAGCCCATTAATGGATCTTTGGGCTAGTGGGAGATAGTTGGACATGCGAGCCCACAACGAGCCATTATGCAATAAATGTTATTGCATATATCATTCCGTAATATGAATTGAAGAATACATAATTTGCACAATAGGTCCCTTAGTAAAATTAGGGTTATGTACCATGGCCATCTTAATGATCATACAGTTGTTGATTCAATTATTGAATCATAGAGGCTGGTGCTTAGATGAATATCTAATGAGTTAGATTGAGGATTCATCAAGCACCATCAAATGATTATTAAGAGATGATCTCCAGCCTCAGTAGGAGATGGCAATCCTTTCTCAGTTAGGCTGATATCTGACCGACCTCATGATGCAGGTCCTCTGCATAGGAATAGAGATACGGAGGTGTCAGATTAGTTAGGTCAAAGAGTTGATTTATCGAGATCGAGATAACCAAAGTCCTATATTGTATGTTGTCATGATATAGGCATGCATCCTCTGACCAGAGACAGATGTGTTACTATATGTCTGACTATGTACATTTGCCAGATCAATAGGTTGATGACCTAACCAAGGTCTATACACCGGCACGCTAGTGTGCATATAAGGGCATATGAGTAATGCGATGTCTAAAAGGGATCATATAGGTTCACTACTGAACCGGAAGACATGAGCTCACTCATGAGATATTGGGAAGAATCAAATTTCGTGCACACGGTTGTCTCGCTTTGGAAGCTTGACTGAATTTGTAGGTTTGATATATACTTTTGGAAAGTATATGATCAAGACCAAGGTATGGTATATGATTTTAGAATCTATACGATCGATACCAACTCCCAATGATCAAAATGAGAATCTTACTGATAAAACCCTGAAGTAGACAGTCTAAAGTTGATCTAATACTTCAGGTTTATTCTGAGTCTTCCAGTATGCAGGATGTACAAGTATTGGGAATACCTGAGGGTGATGTGATCACAAACGACTGTATAACCATGACACTTCTATTCCTAGGGAGTGATGAAATGGGTCTGGATTTTAGTGACTCCTCTCAGTAGAGAAGTAAAATCTGATCTTGATCCAAATGTTGGACATTGATCTGAATGTGATTCAGATGCAATGAGAAGATTAGATTTGCGGTCTTGATTTAATCAAGCATCTATGGGAGGCCCGAGATCTAGATTTGAGATGTAATCTCAATATCCTAGTCACTATACGTGGAACAATACAATCGCCCTGTCCTTATCTTCAAGTATTCGCGGAGAAAGCGCTTTATCCTTGAAAGAGTTCATGGATAATTCTATCGTTGATATATGTATCCGAGCATTGAGAAAATGGATAATTAAATGTGATTTAATTGTCATGATTAATATGAATTCGATTCATATTATAAAGAAAGTTATCTAAGATAATTAAATGTGATTTAATAATCAAAGATGTAAATAATGTGAATGTGATTAATATTATTTGAGCACATGAGAATAAGTTATCCAATATAATTAAATGTGATTTAATTATCGTGGATAAGAATAATGTGGATAGTAATATCCAAATTATTCATAATATATTATAAATATGATTTATAATATATTAGAGAGAGCTAATTATAGTTTATATTTGTTGATTAATTATTAATGTGTAATGGATACACATTGTACAATTAATTGAAAATGTAAATTATATTTTGTTTTAGGTTGTGAATGTGATTCACAAATTTCGAATGGCAAGATTGCAATATTCTCAAAATTAATTATGAATTATTTTTTTGAAGAATAAATCTCAACAAAAGTTGTTGGAATAAATACTGGAGATTTTCATGGAGATATGCAATCTCATGAGATCTCATGAGATTGCCTCCAATTGGAAACAAGTGGCCGTCCACCTTGTTCCAATAGGAGATGCAATCTCCATGATGATTGTCTCCCTTATTTTATTGGTTTAATTTAAGATTGATTTGTATTTGATTTATAAAATATATTTGATCTAAATTAAATCACAAGTTGTTGGCTTTTACTAACAACAATCTTGACCATTGGATTATACATAAATCAATCTCATCCATTGATTTTATATGTCCCATGGATTGAGATGCATGGATCCCAAAAACCCTATAAAAAGAGAGGCATACCATGCTCTCTTGAAACATGCTATTGAAGCACATCTCTCTCTCTCTCTACATGTCTTCTCTCTCTCCCTCTCATACGGCCATACACCATGGATGCCCTAGAGGGAGTCTCCATCGCCGCAGCGTCGTCGTTATGTTGCCTGATCGTTTGCTCGTGGATCTCCGTTTACTTTGGTGCACTTTGCTTGTGAAGAAGACGTCGGATCTCGTGTGTCGAGATCAGGAGATCTGCCGCTTGGATCATCAACATGGACTGCGAGAAGCATGCGATTCATCCCCTCGCTCGCAAGTGTCTCCTCCGTCGGATCGGACTTGAGACAGGAGGTCTCTTCATTTAGAGACTCGATTGCAACCACGCTTCAATAGGTAATCCTATTATTTGTTTGTGGTTTAGACGAAATGATTCGGGAAGTGTTCTTGGATCATGTGGTTTCGTTGCATTTTTTTTTAAATTCCCGCTGCTTAGAATAACTAGTACGACTAGTCGTTCCTCGTCGTATTCGATATGACGCTCATGCTTCCATGATGCGCTTGAGGATTATACCATATCCTTCACATCATGCGAGAACCCTTGAAAATTTTGACTGCATCAGTGCAGTAATGTTACAGAACTAGCATATTTACCTGCATGCATTCCTCATGCGAGAAGCCTAGCAAATTTTGATCTACGTCTGTGCAGTGATGTAGTGACCCTTTCCATCTTCTCATTGCATTCAGGCGGTTCAATGCGTCACAAGTAGGGAATGCCCCAACGAAATCAAGATGTTTGCTTAAATCCATGAATAAAAGATCCGAGCGATTTCAAGAAAAATCCCAAAATAGTGTTCTCAAAAGAACACTTTTTAGTAATTTATCCGAATGGTTTCGACACAAATTCCTAAATACTTTTCTTAGAAGAACACAATTTAGGAATCTATCTCTCATGCGTTGGCAGTCGGCCACCTAACCCAAAACCCTCTTCAATTTACCCGGACTTGGGATCAGTCATGGTTGAGTTATATACAAAAAATACAAATAAAATAAATATACAAATTATATATAGATAATATACATAGGCATGTGTACAATAACACCCCAAAAAGCCACATTGCACACCTTAACTCCGATTTTTATGAAACCACTTCCATTTTAAAGATTATTTAATTTGGAGTGCAATGAACGTGAGTTTGATTGATTTTGAGTTTTTACAAAGAAAACATTGATCGAACAAGTTGTGCATGGGGACTTTGGAAAGTGTTGTTATTTATAAAATTGTATATTAATTGGTCTTACAATTACTTTTATTATTTACAAATTATTTTTACGTACAAGTTTCAAGAAGAAAAATTTTCTATTAGAGAAAAAATGGTTATAAATAAAATAGTGTAAGTAAAATGTATTATACACAGAAGTGTGCAAATTATGAATATACACATGTGAGGATTGATTTTCTTAATTTTGGGCCATATCTCTCCTACTTTATTCCTTGTCGATCAAGTCCGGTATTGACCTTCTCGAGGTCAGAGTCAACCTGTATCTATTACATATATAGGCTTTGATTTTCTTTATTTTTCCTTTATTTCTTTAGGTATTTATTTAGGTTAAAATAGTGATAAATATACAATACTTTATACAAGAATGATGGTTGGTAAAATGAGGGAATCATTAATATTTACATGTGTTTTATAAGGTATTTTAAGCTAAAATAATGAATAAGATGATAAAATGCAGATTCATCAACTATACACACTTGTTGTAGAGTTATAATAAATATTAACTCCACGCACATGTTGCATTCCTTTCTCATTATCTGTGGGTTAATTTTGTTTGATCCGCCTCTTGTGTTAGGTCACCTTAACGATTGCTAATTGAGTTTTATTAGAAGATCAACCAAGAGCGAGTCAATAAATAACACCATTGTCGAGGAGCAACCTCACATAGATTGTTTTTCTTCCTTCTTTATCCGTTTCATCTCCGTTATTTGTTTCTATATTTTATTTAATTTCCTTCCCTATCTATCTAGAACTGTATAATCATCTCATTATTTCACCTTGTTTTGAAGGACCACAGATTGATGGCAGACTTCCTAGAGAGACTAGTGCACCCACATCAAGCGGAGTTGTCTTTTCAGCACACGCTAATAGGAGATAGCATCAAGAGAAGACCAAGGGATACTTTTTGAGTGTAGTTGTACTTTGTATTTAAGAGAAAGAGAGACATTTATTATTTGTAATAAATAAACACTCCGAACACTTCGATATTTCAAGGTCCAATGCCTAGGTGATTGTTTACTTGGGGCCTTTGTTGGATTTTTGTGGTTTTGACTCAACATTCATCATTGGTTTCATTATTGTATTACTTTTCTAATCTACCCCTCTAATTTTGAACACCTAGGATACTAACTGAATTAGAATCTCATTAGGCATCTATTGAGACGCATTTGGAGAGGGTCTAAAATATCCTTGCAAGGTGAAAACACAGTGCCATTGTGGCGACCGCACGAAATCTGGTTTCAACAACAATTAACCACAAATGAATATAGTAATACAAAACAAAATGTGGAGGTAAAATTTATTATAACTTTACAAAATATTGTGTAGGACAAGTGGTGTAGAGTGTCGAACACAAGGAGAACGGGGGAATAGACAACAAAAATTGCCAAAAATATAATAAATATGTTTGGATTTTTGTGAAGATTTATGATTTTTAGTTGCTTTTTAATTATTTGATTTTTTATTTTTTGTTTTTCATTTTGTTTTTCCTTTTTCTTGTTAATCAGTTATAATAGATATATGTATAATATATTGATATAATATAGCTAATAGAAATAATAAATATAAAATATAAAAATCTATAAAATGCCCTATGTTTAGACTTCTTTTTTTTGGGTACTAAAAATAAATTTGAGAATTTTGATAATTATAATGGCTTTTGGGTACTAAAAAGTAAACATGTCTATTTAATTATATATGGATTTTTATATTTATAAAATAACTATAAATACTTCCAAAATAGGAAAATCAAATGTCTTGGCTTTTTTATCTCTATTTTTTTATTTTTTTTCAAATTTTTTGC
Organism: Ottelia alismoides; assembly: GCA_037367405.1. Classification (NCBI taxonomy): domain Eukaryota; kingdom Viridiplantae; phylum Streptophyta; class Magnoliopsida; order Alismatales; family Hydrocharitaceae; genus Ottelia; species Ottelia alismoides. Next base: position 871,018 of record JAZKJV010009256.1, on the reverse strand, counting down.
TATTTTTTATTTTAATTGAATAAAAATAGGAATAGTGAGTAACAAAATACAATTAACTTGTCTTTGAATTTAAAAATAGATAAATAGTCAAAAATTTCCAAAACTAATTATGGTCTATAGAAAATATAATAAAAAATAAAGAAAAAGAAAACACAATTTTTTGTATTTTCAATATTTTTTTATGGTTTGTATAGGGTTAGAAGGGTTTTATTATTTTTTTGATTTTTCGTTTGAACTTCGTAGTCATTTTTTGTCTGTAGATATAAACTAGGGTAATAAAAAATACATTTTTTTGAATTTTACAAAATGTTTCATAATTTTAAGGTATCTTTAAATTTAAACATGTTGAAAATGTAAGGTTTTTTATTTTTTAAAATTAGGAAACTATATTTAATGGCCAAAGAAAAATATGTATGATCTGACCTAATCTAAGGAATTTAAGATATTTTTACTAGAAATTTAAATCACGTAATGATATTTTTAATGAACAAAATACAAGAAATAAAAATCGTTTCTATTAGAGACCTAACTGTAAATACACATAAGAATTTCTTGTTTTACGAACCCCTAGAAGAAACCTAGGCCAATAATGCAAAATGCACATAATATTAAATAGACAACACTAACATGGATATCTATGTAATATTCGAAAAATGACAAGTCCTTTATGCATTTTTTCCTAAAGCTTTAATACTGAAATTAAATATTACATAACTAAAAAGAAATTTAAGAAATGCAAGGGTCCCCCTGCAAAATGTGTTCCCCTTCTGCGCACAGGCACGCGAGGTGACTTATCGGGGGATTAAAATGTAAATGATAGAAAAGAAGGAGTATTAATGCAATTTTTTTAAAATAGTTGAAGTGTAGAAAAATGTTTTGATATTAAAAACAAAATACAAATAGCGCGAATGTTGGGAATGCGAAATGCCCCACGAGGTGATCGGACAGTTGTTGAGCTTCACTTAGACACAAGTCACCTCCCTATCGATGGATACCGCTTCGCAGCTGATGCCGGAGATTAGATCTCAGAATGAGATCCACGGCCATTGCTCCTCGTAGTCCAATGTCAAATGTTACTTCTTTCTCTCTCTTATTGATCGAATGGTAGAAACACTACCAAGAAGAATTGGGGAAGAACACTCTCCAGATAAACTTTGATTGAACTACCCGGAGAGCTCTCTCCACCTTGGCAGTTCCAACGTGGCCCAAATGATGATCCTGCTCTTCCGCATTGGTAGATGTTCTTAGAGAAGTCTAGGACCCATAAATGGGGTCTTGGTGCTCAGAAAAAAATGACAGACCTAGAACTCCTTCCCCTGCCAAAAACTCAGCCCAGATGGGTCCTCAAGCACCAAACCTATGTGGTTAACTCAGAAATACCAAAGTGAATGATTATGGCTTGATTTAGGTGAGAATATGTGAATATGGGGTGTGACGGAGACTCTGTGGTAAACGACGAAGATGAAAGTGTCGAGATATAGATTCAAGCATGATCTGGTTGAGTGAGGATGCCTAGGGCGTAGGACGAGCGTAGAGAAACGATATGGAGGCGGAAAATGAGTTGTAACACGGTCAACCACAGTAAGGTTGGTTGTCCGAGCTCAGCTCTAGCGAACTTCGATTTTTGATTTTTATGAAATAAATGGCTAAATCAACTTGGAATAAAATTTAAATTATCCTAATCTAGATTCTAGGAATCAAAAAATGCTAAAGATAGAGGTTCACCTGACCTAGGAGGCAAGTAACCAAAGCTCGGGGTAGAGATGGCATCACAGCTTAAATCAACCTCAATTCGCGATGTTCTTCTCTCGCTGAACCAATTGAGATTCACCTTCCATCACCAGGAGATTCAATTCGATGTTGGGTTAGGATTTAAATGGAAGAACAGGGATCAAAATCGAATGGGAGCGAGGTGGAGGTATATATACATATCAAGGTTGGCGAGTTGATTCTTTTCGAGGTGATGATCCTGCGATCGAGGCAATGTATTTGAGTGAAAGAGCAAGGATAGAGGTCAACTTTCATAGAGAAATTGAGATTCGTCGAGCAATGTAGTAGTGTGGAAAATCGAGGAATCTAGGATGTAGGCCTGCCAAATGTAGACCTAGGGAGGGGTGGAGAGTTGACTGGGGTCAACTCAGACCACCCTCCTATTGGTCTCGTATAGGTGGGCTACATAACAAAACAACCTGAAAAAATCCTTATTATTTCAAAATAAAATATTAAATGATTTATTTAATTTTACAATAAAACATAAAATTCTTTATTATTTTATGTAGTATTTTAATCATATTTTTGTTTATTTTTTCAAGTTGATTTGTGAGATGTAACTTTTTACATGTTCATTTATAGGTATATTAACCTATATTTTGGTTATCTTATTTTTTAGTTTTTGTTTGGATTTTTATTATTTTATGTACATAATTTCTATGTTTTTTACTTATTTAACTACATACAAATATATTTTTATTATATTTATCTGAAGTTATTTGTACACTTAAATAAATATGGGTATTTATTATATCAATATCTATATATTTAATTTATCAATGTATTTTTGTACATTATTTATTTTAGTATTATTTTTAACGGTGTTATTTTATTCTTATTTTGTACATGCGTTTATAAATAATATTTCAAAAAAATAAAATATAAAATTATGAACAATTTAAATAGTAAATAAAATGAATATTTTATTCAAGTATAATGTAGTCCAATACCAATATTTTGCATCTTAAGTCCAAATTACATGAAACTACCTTCATTAAATAGGTAATTAAAAGATATATGCAATTAAAGGAGATTTGGTGTATTTTGAGTTTATATGGAGGAGATACCAATTTGTAATGTTTAGATTTTGGGTTTTTATTCTGAGCGTAGAAGACACATAATGTATTATTTTCATGTGAGATAAATTTTGTATTTTTTTATATATTTTTATCTAAAATATTCATGTACAAAGTTTATTGATTTGAGGTATAAATAATAAAGAATAAAATAGATGACATGTTGGAATTATTAAAGAATTAAAAATTAGGATTTCTTGTATTTAGTTTCCATTACTCCCTCCAACTTTATTCCTTGTCGATCTAGTCATCAATATGGCTAGGTCTCGGGGTTTAAGGTCATTCAATACAAAAGGTATTTCTTTTCTTTTCTTTATTCTTTTATTTTTGCTTTAAATACATTCTTTTATACAATATTTAAACAATAAATAATCAGAGTTAATCTATGTGATATAATAATTATATTCACCATTTAGTTAGGGTTTAAAGGACAAAATGAAAGAGTAAAGGTGATGGAATTGGAGATTTCATCACCCCTCAATACTTGCCTTTGCTAGTCCCTAGCAAATACTTATTCCTTTAAGTGTAAGAAGGAAATAAAGAAAAGAAAAAGAAAGTACTTTGATTGATTTTAACTTTTCAAACTTGTCTTCAAAAAATCAAAGTTTAGAACTTAGTCGAACCCTTGGAAGTAGGTTTAGTCGGAACCTTATTTGGAAGCGGATTTGAAATACACCAGCCTCTTAAAACTACTTGACAACTACCCAAGTCTCCTCCAAAGCCAGATCAGAAACAAGTCGAGTCATACACAGTCCCTTATGACTATGATTCTATCTTGTATAGTGACAGTGATATGTAACTCCCCTCGGCTAAAGTAGTAAAAAGTCAATCTTCTCCAAACGATGACTCTAATTCCCCAATCCTACAACTCTTTCCTAGAGAAGCGGCGTGTTTCCTTCTAATCTTATGTGCGATCGACTCAAGAAGAGGAGGTGGAGAAGAGAATGGATGGTAGACAATGTAGCTACCAATCCTATGATGCTTGACCAGTGTAATCAAGTGATCCACCTACAAGCTTTGACTTCGAAGCTCAAGCTTGCTTATAGACTATACATACTTTGAAGGGAATTTATTTTCTTTGATTTTTTGCCCCTCTATTTTTGGAGTTTTCAATTTTTACATTTTTTTATATACCATATAAAACAACATTTAACATAAATACTTTTTCCTCTTAAGACAACAGACTATCCCTCTTTTGAAGCATTATTGCAACCCACATACTTTTGACTTTTGACCTCTTATCTATTGGATCAAGTTGTGGTACAATGGCCATAAATGTGTGACTTCTGATATTTCTATTGGGCTTGGTGTCATGCCGGCAAATCCAGCCCTCTACCACTTCTACTGAAGTGAGCAAAGTGTAAGGTGTAGGTGTGCAAGATAGGTCACTGTCGACAAGAGCCATGTGTGCGGTTCTAAAATATTCAACTTAGGAAGTCAAGATAATACTTAACCTAGTCTTGAGGTCTCAAAGAATCAGTCTCATAGACATGAAGTATATCAATTCCAGGTTATTAAAGGTTCCTGTGATTACGTGTATTAAGGCCAAAAGCTCCAATTTGTGGATTTTTACTTAGACAGGTTTAATTATCACCATCAATCCGAAAAATGCAGATGCTATGTACAATGCAAGGAAAATACTTTTGTGATGTAATTTTTTTGATTTTGAACTTTTTATGTATTTTTGAAAATTCTACAATTTATTATGTGGGGTTTTGAAAAGATTTTGCAAATGTTTTTGAAGCTTTGAGTTTTACAAGTTTTTAGGGATTTTTTAAAGATAAAAAGGTTATAAAAGAGTTGCATGCTGTTATTTACACTTGAATGCATATATATTTGCATGGTATTTTTACAACTTGAGTGTTAGTGAGATTTTCAAAACATTTTTGAAAACATTTTCACAAACATTTTGAAAGCTTAGTTTGCAACTACTTTTGACAAGCATTTACAAACTTTGAAAATCACTTTGAAAATATTTCCAAACAGTGTACATAGATTTTTCAAATCATTTGCAAACAGGTTTTTAAAAGAATTTATTTGCACAAATAAAAGAATCTTTTTTTCAAAAAAAAAACTTTTTACAAAGATTTGAAAACATTTTGCAAAAGTTTTCCAAAAAATATTCAAATGATTTTTCAGAAGATTTTCAAACTATTTTTCAAATCATTGGGCAAAACCATTTAAGCCCAATTGATTAAGAGAATTTTGATATGGTTTATTACCTATCCATATTATCGAAAATATGAAAGTATGTGTTATGGATAAAGAATATACAATGTATATACAACCTCCTATACTTAGCTTTGGCTATGTCCTCATAGATTAAAGAGAAAAAGGAAGACATAACTCGTATGAAGTATAAAACAGTATAATACTACAATGACTAAATAATGAATGAATGAGAAGTTGAACTCCCCCCATACTTAGGATATATTAATCCTAAGTATAGCAGACTGTACACAAGGCAGGGAGGATCAAGGGTGGGAATGTAAGAACTCATTAGCTCGACCTGTCCCCCCTATACTTAAGGTAAAATATCCCTAAGTATAGTCAGAATATCAACGTTGAGGGGACATGTGGGATAAATAAATGAATAACATAGCGTGTTTACCCTCTTATACTTAGGAGAAAGTACATCGTAATTATATCGATGATGAAAGGGTGAACACCTTTTCAGAAGAAATAAAAAAATGAAAAGGAAAAAAAGAAAAGAAGAAGCAAAAATCTTTTTGTGTTTTTATGCTAAGATGTCTAATCCATTTGCTTATGTGATCTCATCTTGAAATATAACTTCTATCGAATCGACAACAGACATGAATGTGTCATGCTCTAAATATGGCTTCGACAGCTGTATATTGATGACGAAGGGTTGTGCGTCAAGTGACAATTCTTATATCAGGAGGCTTCTATTATCACGTATAATTTTCACTATAAATGTTCCAATCTATTTGCTCTTTAGCTTGCCTCATAAAATCTTTAACTTGGCATAAAAATACCACATCTCTTGTCCCAGTTTGAAAGTCTTCCTACGGATGTGTTTTTCGTTCCATCTCTTGACATTCTCTTTGTACATGAGGCTGTTATCATATGCGTAGTCTCAGAACTCAAGCAATCTGTTCAGATCAACATTTCAGTTCTTTCCTCCTTGCTCTGAAACAAGGTTGCACATGTTCAATGCCCATAATGATTTGAGAATTAATTCCATGGACAGGTGGCAAGGCTTGTCATAGACAAGGCATTAGGGAGACATGCCTAGAGAAGACTTGTATGTCATGTGATATGCCCAAGGAACTGAATCAAGCAATTGTGACAAATTCTTACGATTCGGGCATACAACCCTTTGTAGTATGGTTTTGATCTCCCTATCAGAACATCCAGCCAAGCCATTTGATTGTGGTGGTACGACACTGCTTCACGATGTTCAATGCCATATTTTTTGGTCAACTTCTTGACCTCCTTATTTATAAAATGGCCCCCCTGTCTGAAATAAGAATCTTTGGGATCCCAAATATTTATATGATCTTTTCCTTGAGGAAGAGACAAACTGTGTGTCTGCCTGTGTTTCGGGCCAAAATTGGCTCCACCATTCTACTAAAATAGTCGACGACAAGTAAGATGTAGTGAAAAACCCTAGCTGTTAGGGAATGGACCCATGAAGTCAATGCCCAGTTGTCAAAGACGTCGGATATCTGAATGTATTTTAGAGGCATTGTGTCATGCATGTTGATGTTTCCACCATTCTCTGACAGTCGGTGCACTTCTTTACATAATCATTTGCATCCTTGAGTAAAGTTGGCCACCAAAGGCCACATTGAAGGACTTTCTCTGTCGTCTACTTTCCATATTGATGTCACCAGCTTTGAGTTTATGAAAGTGGTCCAGGACACCCATGATCTCCACCTTGAAGGATATGGTTAGAATCCTCAAGCGCATCACGGAAGCGTGAGCGTCGTATCGAATACAATGAGGAATGACTAGTCGCACTAGTTGTTCTATGCAGCGGAAATTAAAAAATTTTCATGCGATGAAACCACATGATCCAAGAACACTTCTCGGATTGTTTCATCTAAACCACAAACAAGTAATAGGATTACCTCTTGAAGAGTGGTTGTGATCGAGTCTCTAAACGAAGAGACCACCTGTCTCAAGTCCGAACCAACGGAGGAGACGCTTGCGAGCGCGGGGATGAATCGCGTGCTTCTCGCAATCCATGTTGATGATCCAAGCGGAGGATCTCCTGATCTCGTCACACGAGATCCGACGTCTTCTTCATGAGTGAGGCGCACTGAAGGAGACGGAGATCCACGAGCAAACGGTTGGGCAGCATAACGATGACGCTGCGGTGATGGAGACTCTCTCTAGGGCATCCATGGTGGACGACCACATGAGAGAAGGAGAGAGGTCATGTAGAGAGAAAAAGAAAGAGAGAGACTTATGTTATCTTGTGTGTAAAGAAGAGCAAAGGGGTGCCTCTCCTTTTATAATATTTTGGGATCCATGGATCTCAATCCCTGGACAACACAAATCCAATGGCTCTCGGTGATTGTGTTTCTTTTAGTGGCTAAGATTTGTGTTGGTAAAAACTAACAACAATTAATTTAATTTAGATATATAAATCAATCCCAAATTAAATCAAGCAATCATGGAGATTATTGGAATGAAGATTGCCTCCTTCCATAATATGGGATTTGGTGGCAATCTCATGTAATCTCATGATATCTCATGAGATTACATTATTCCATGGAAATCTCCAAGATTTACAACAACACTTGTTGTAAATTATTCAACAAAAATAATTTATAATTATTTTGTGAATATTGCATTCTTGCCATTGGAAAATTGTGAATCACATTCACAACCAAAAATAAAATGTGAATTACAAAGAGCTCTCTCTTATATATTATAAATCACATTTATAATATATATGATTAACATGGATAGTGCTATCCAAATTATTCAATATCCACGATAATTAAATCACATTTAATCATGTTGGATCTCTATTCTCATGTGCCCAAATAATATGAATGTCATTCACATTATTTACATCTTTGATAATCAAATCACATTTAATTATTTAAGATAACTATGTTTATAATATGAATCTAATTCATATTAATCATCATAATTAAATCATATTTAATTATCTATTTTCTCAATGCTCGGATACATATATCAATAATAGAATTATCCATGAACTCTTTCATGGATAATGCGCTTTCTCCGCGAATACTTGGAGATAAGGACAGGGCGATTGTATTGTTCCACGTATAGTGACTTGGATATTGAGATCACATCTCAAATCCAGATCTCGGGCCTCCCATAGATGCTTGATTAAATCAAGACCGCAAATCTAATCTTCTCATTGAATCTGAATCACATTCAGATCAATGTCCAACATTTGGACTAAGATCAGATTACTTCTCTACTGAGAGGAGTCACTAAAATCCAGACCCATTTCATCACTCCCTAGGAATGGAAGCATCATGGTTATACAATCATTTATGATCACATCACCCTCAGGTATTCCCAATACATGTACATCCTGCATACTGGAAGACTCAGAATAAACCAGAAGTATAGGATCATTTTTACACTGTCTACTTCAGGGTTTTATCATTAAGTTTCTCATTCGATCATTGGGAGTTGGTATCGATTATATACTTTCCAAAAGCATAGGTGTTGATCATATATTTTCCAAAAGTATATATCAAACCTACAAATTCAGTCAAGCTTCCAAAGCGAGACGACTGTGCACGGAATTTGATCTTCCCAATATCTCATGAGTGAGCTCATGTCTTCCGGTTCAGTAATGAACCTGTATGATCCCTTTGAGAGATCGTACTACTCATATGCCCTTATATGCACCCCAGCGCGCTAGTGTATAGACCTTGATTAGGTCATCCACCTATTGGTCTGCCAAATGTACATACTCAGACATATAGTAACACATCTGCCTCCGGTCAGAGGATGCGTGCCTTTATTATGACAGCATACGATATAGGACTTTGGTTATCTCGATCTCGTTAAGTTAACTCTTTGACCTCACTTATCTAACACCTCTGAATCTCTATTCCTATGCAGAGGAACTACATCAAGAGGTCGGTTAGATATCAACCTAAATGAGAAAGGATTGCCATCTCCTACTCAGGCTGTTGATCATCTCTTAACAATCATTTGACGGTGCTTGATGAGTCCTCAATCTAACTCTTTAGATATTCATCAAAGTCCCAACCTCTATGATTCAATAATTGAATCAACAACTGTATGATCATCAAGATGGCCATGGTACCTAACTCTAATTGTACTAAGGGACCTATTATGCAAATTATTTATTCTTAATTTCAGGTCAGGGAATGACATTGGCAATAACATTTATTGCATAATGGCTCGCTGTGGGCTCGCATGTCCAACAAACCTGAGGTATACACCCCCTTCAGATGCAGTGTGCGCCCTCTTGGGTATATGCCAATCTTCTTTCTTGTAGAAATGAATGTCAACAAAGAATTTATCCCATTTGATCTTCGTCCAGTCTGGCATAGTCTTCTTGTATACACGATAGTTCACAATATCTACATACTAGGGGTGAGAGGATATAGACAAGACTTCCTCATCCGAGAAGGTCTATATTATTGGAATTGAATTTTGCTGAGGCTCGACATTAACAATTCTGGAAAGATTATCTGCCACCATATTTTTGATGCATGGTTTGTTACGAATCACCAAGTTAAATTTGTAGAGTAGAAGGATCCAACGATTTAGACCAGGCTTAACATCTTTCTTTCTCTGATGGTACTTGATGGCAAAATGGCAGTGTAGATTATCACCTTGATATTAGGAGATGTGATCTGAACTTCTTCAGTTCAAACACTATGGATAGCAGCTCTTTCTTTGTAACTATATAGTTCTTCTTTGTTTCATCTGGTGTTTTGCTTGCGTAATGAATCACAAATGGAATCCCATCTCATCTTTTTCCAAAATAGCACCAATTGCAAAATGTAATGCGTCCACCATGATCTCAAAGGGTAGAGACAAATCAGGTGGCTGCAGGTTAGGAGCATGTGTCATCAGGTCTTTCACCTGATTAAAGGCTTGAAGAATGTGGTCATCGACAATAAAATTTGTCGCCTTGCCTAGTTGTTCTGACAATGGTCAGGCGAGTTTGTTCAAGTCTTTAATAAATCATTAGTGAAACCGACGTGCCCCAAAAATGATCAGACCTATCTCGGAGTGTTAGGTGGCTCAAGTTTAGAAATCACTTCCATCCTGGCCGGGTCCACTTCCATGCCACATTTTGATACGACATGACCCAGCACAATCCCTTCAGTCACCATGAAATTGCTCTTCTCCCACGAGAGCACGAGTTTCACTTCACAGCACATCCTCAGAACTCAGTCTAAGTAGTCTAGAGAGTGATCAAATAAATCCCCTTATATCAAAAAACTATCCATGAAAACCTCAGGAAAACTACCCATCATGTCTCTAAAAATGGCCAGCATACATCTCTAAAATGTAGTGGGGTTTTACAGCCTGAATCGCATCTGTCGGAAGTCGTACACTCCGAATGGACAGGTGAACATTGTCTTCTTTGTATCTTAAGGCATGATCACCACTTGATATTATCTAGAGTACCTATCTAAAAAGTAGAAATATTCATTCGTAACCAGTCTCTCGAGAATCTGGTCAATTAAGGGTAATGGAAAATGGTCTTTCTTGGTGGCAAGGTTTAAATGTATGTAGTCCATATAGACTCACCAGGATGTCGGTACTCTGATCGAAATCTCCTTCCCCTTGTCATTAGTAATGATGGTGATGCCAAACTTCTTAACAAGTACATGCAGGGGAATCATCTACTTGGAGTCGGAGATGGGATATATGAACCCCACATCACATCATTTCTGAATTTCTTTCATAACAACCTGTTAGAGATTTGGGTTTAGTCGGCATTGGAATTCGTGGGAAGGTCAGTTGTCTTCTTCAAGGTAGATGTGATGCGAGGACAATGACTAATTGATCCCAATGGAGATCTGATATCTTACAGCCTATCACCTTGGGATTACATTCAAGAACCTCGATCAGATGAGATTCTTGGTCTTTGGTTAGTGATAATTGATAATGACCAAAAACATGTTGGGTTATCCAGCAAGAAAGGCATACCTTATATTTACGGGCAACCGTTTGAGCTCTGATGGTGTCGGAGCTGATTTAGTGGTGACTTCGGCGATAATTGTAGGTGTTAGATCTTTGGTTTGTCGATTGTCCACCTTTGTCAGTTCAACTTCTTCATTCAGTACATTACAAAGACCTACAATGAATTCCTCATGCTCATATGAAGGGGATTGTTCAAACTTGTCCATTTGAACATCAGCAAAGATCTCATATTCAAAGACTTCAGTTAATTGGATTTTTCTTTCCCGTACTTCCTCTATAGAGAAGATTTTCAAGATTTCTTTATCATCTCTCTAGTTTGCACTAAAAACTCACAGTCCTCAGAATATTGAGTTTCAAGCACTCTTATCTCAGACACAACTTTTGTTATCTTTGGTTGAGGCACAGTATCTGTCTGTATCTTATAAGTCCTGGAGCAGAATGTGATCTCTATAGTGTCATAGTCTACTATTGCCTTGTTTGTTTGAAGAACGACCAAACAAGGATAATCTAGGTATGGAGCAGAGGCGTGGAGATGTCCATGTCCAGGACAAAGAAATCAACAGGGAATTGCATCCCTTGAACTGTGATGATCACATCCTACAATGTGCACCTAGGCTGCTTAATAGATCGATCTACGTACTGTAGAATCAACTTGGTTGGCTTGAGGGTCCTAGCCCAAATTATGTGAGTAGTGACCTGGTAGAAGAATGATAGAAGACCAGCTGTCAAGAAAGGTGTGCTCGAACTCTTGATTGAAGATTATGCATCTTATGAGTAGTGCTCCCTTGTCATTCTTTTTGTGCGGGATCTTGCTGGTGGCCTTAACTTTAGCCATGGTGAGGATATGCTTCTTATATTTTACGCGTATGGTTTTGCAAGGCCGACGCTTCATTTTACATGCTTCTTTAAGTCCTTTCTTTACACTAGGCATGTACTCCATGTATTTCAGAAGAGGCATCTCAAGCATAATGTTTTGCAATATCTCAATTATGTCAGGATCATACAAAGCATTCTTCATTTTTTTAGGGATTTTGATTTTATTTCAGAAGGAAAATGCATATGTACATCATCAAAAAATTTTCATTTTCGTTCATGTTTTGGTCCATGGCTTTCTGTACAGGTAGATGACAAAAAGGTATACATTCATCTACATCTGGTAGACCAAAATTGACAAGCTCGGCCCCTTCGGCTGGCTCTGATTCTGCGGCTGGTGATGGCATATCCATGGCTGGCACAATTTCACTAGGACTATTGTTCTCATTCTGTATTTTTGTGTTTTCTTTTTTTTTGCACTTTTGTAACCAATGTTGCTCTAAGAAATTGTGATGACCCTAGTGTCGGCCTGGGTGACAATTCACCGTTATATTCTTTTTCTTCCCTTTCACCGTCACAGATGGGTGGAGCCTACTGCTCCTGAGATTTATATTGTTATATAAAAAGACATTTTTTTACTTGAATTGGGTTGGGCACTGCAGGCTACTTGCTCCTTGTATTGGAAGTTGTTTAGATTAGCTTCGACATGAGCTAGAATGACAATATTGGCGGCCATCAAATTGTCTATCTTGTGGCTCGCCTCAACCGTGTTTTTAACTAGCTGAGACAAATAATCAATGGTCGAGTTAACTGTGGTAACCTCGGAAGGTTTGGATTGATGAGATCATTGATTCGGATTATAGGAGGGAGGCTACTGCAGGTAACCTTGTGAGTATTGACGAAGATGAAGATTAGGTATCCACCAATTCCTTATGGGACTTGGTATCCGCCCACCACATACCAAGCTGGGGCAATATCATTGATTTCCATGAGATTGCATATCTCCTTGAATTTCTCCATTATTTATTCACACGACTTTTGTTGGGATTTATTCACCAAAAATAATTCACAATTAAAGTTGGGAATATTGCAATCTTGACAACGGAAAATTATGAATCACATTCACAACCCAAAACAAAATATAATTTACATTTTCAATTAATAAGACAATGTGTATCAAATACACATTAATAATTAATCAACATATATAAATTATAATTAGCTCTCTCTAATACATTATAAATCACATTTATAAAATATTATGAATAATTGGATATTTCTATACACATTATTCTTATCCATGATAATTAAATCACATTTAATTATAGTGGATAGATCCTCATACATCATGACATTTAAATCATATTTAATTATCAATTCCTCAATGCTTAGATCTTATGGAATTATTCTTGAACCATTCAAGAATAATGATATTTCTCCTCAGATACTTGGAGATAAGGACAGGGTGATTGTATTGTTCCACGTATAGTGACTTCGATATTGAGATCACATCTCAAATCCAGATCCCATGGACCTCTCATAGATGCTTGATTAAATTAAGACCGCAAAGCTAATCTTCTCATTGCATCTGAATCTCATTTAGATCAATGTTCAGTACATGGACTAAGATTAGGTCACTTCTCTACTGAGAGGAGTCACTAAAATCCAGACCTGTTTCATCACTCACGCGGAATGGAAACGTCATGGCTATACAATCGTTTATGATCAAATCACCCTCATGTACTCCCAATACATGTACATCCTGCATACTGGAAGACTTATGATCATCCTGAAGATATAAATCACTTTTACACTGTCATATGAAGGATATGGTTAGATACTCAAGTGCATCACGGAAGCGTGAGCATCGTATCTAATACGACGAGGAGCGACTAGTCGCACTAGTTGCTCGATGCAGCGGAATTTAAAAGATTTTCATACGGCGAAACCACATGATCCAAGAACACTTCTCGGATCGTTTCGTCTAAACCATAAACAAGTAATAGGATTACCTCTTGAAGCGTGGTTGCGATCGAGTCTCTAAACAAAGAGAACTCCTGTCTCAAGTCCGATCCGACGGAGGAGACGCTTGCGAGCGCGGGGATGAACCGCGTGCTTCTCGCAATCCATGTTAATGATCCAAGCGGCGGATCTCCTTATCTCGACACACGAGATTCGACGTCTTCTTCACGAGTGAGACGCACCGAAGGAGACGGAGATCCACGAGCAGACAATCGGGCAGCATATTTACGACGCTGCGGCGATGGAGAACCTCTCTAGGGCATCCCTGGTGGACGGCCATGAGAGGGAGAGAGAGTAGGTGTGTAGAGAGAAAAAGAGAGAGAGAGAGATGTGCTTCACAAGCATTATGTGTAAAGAGAGAGCATGGGTATGCCTCTCTATTTATAGGGTTTTGGGATCCATGGATCTCAATCCATGGGACATATAAAATCAATGATTGCGATTGATTTATGTCAATCCAATGGTCAAGATTGTTGTTGGTAAAGCAAACAACTTGTAATTTAATTTATATTAAAATATATTTGACAAAATCAAATACAAATCAATCCCAAATTAAACCAATAAATAAGGAGAGAATATACATGGAGATTACATCTCCATGTACATTCCATGTGGACGGCCACCCATTCCAATTTAGAATTGGGTGCCGCCCACCCTTACCATATGGAGGGCAATCTCATGGAGATCCATGAGATTGCATGCCTCCTTGATATTCTCCATTATTTATTTCCAACAACCTTTTGTTGGGATTTTATTCATCAAAAATAATTCACAATTATATTTGAGAATATTGCAATCTTGACATTGGAAAAATTTGAATCATATTCACAATCCAAAATAACATATAATTTACATTGTCAATTTATTAGACAATGTGTATCCAATACACATTAATAATTAATCAACAAATATAAATTATAATTAGCTCTCTCTAATACATTATAAATCACATTTATAATATATTATGAATAATTGGATATTACTATCCACATTATTCTTATCCATAATAATTAAATAACATTTTATTATATTGGATAACTTATTCTCATGTGCTCAAATAATATGAATCACATTCACATTATTTACATCTTTGATAATCAAATCACATTTAACTATCTAAGATAACTCTCCTCATAATATGAATCAAATTCATATTATTCATGATAATTAAATCTCATTTAATTATCCATTTTCTCAATGCTCGGATACATATATCAACAATAGAATTATCCATGAACACTTTCAAGCATAATGCACTTTCACCGTGAATACTTGGAGATAAGGATAGGGCGATTGTATTGTTCCACGTATAGTGACATGGATATTGAGATTATATCTCAAATCTAGATCGCAGGCCTCCCATAGATGCTTGATTAAATCAAGACCGCAAATCTAATCTTCTCATTGCATCTGAATCACATTCAAATAAATGTCCAATATTTGGACTAAGATTAGGTTACTTCTCTAATGAGAGGAGTCACTAAAATCCAGACCCGTTTCATCACTCCTCAGGAATGGAAGCGTCATGGTTATACAATCGTTTACGATCACATCAACCACAGGTATTCCCAATACCTGTACATACTGCATACTGGAAGACTCAGAATAAACCCGAAGTATTAGATCAACTTTACACTGTCTACTTCAGGGTTTTATCAGTAAGTTTCTCATTCGATCATTGGGAGTCGGTATCGATCATATACTTTCCAAAAGCATATATCATACCTAGGTCTTGATCATATACTTTCCAAAAAGTATATATCAAACCTACAAATTCAGTCAAGCTTCCAAAGCGAGACGACCATGTGCATGGAATTTGATTCTTCCCAATATCTCATGAGTGAGCTCATGTCTTCCGGTTCAGTAACTGAACATGTATGATCCCTTTGAGAGATCGTATCACTCATATGCCCTTATATGCACACCAACGCGCCGGTGTATAGACCTTTATTAGGTCATCAACCTATTGGTCTGCCAAATGTACATACTCAGACATATAGTAACACATTTGTCTCTGGTCAGAGGATGTGTGCCTATATCATTACATCATATGATATAGGACTTTGGTTATCTTGATCTCGTTAAGTCAACTCTTTAGCCTAACTAATCTGACACCTCCGAATCTCTATTCCTATGCAGAGGACCTGCATCAAGAAGTCAGTTAGATATCAGCCTAAATGAGATAGGATTGCCATCTCCTACTCAGGCTGGAGATCATCTCTTAACAATCATTTGACGGTGCTTGATGAGTCCTCAATCTAACTCATTAGATATTCATCTAAGCACCAACTTCTATGATTAAATAATTGAATCAACAGCTGTATGATCATTAAGATGGCCATGGTACATAACCCTAATTGTACTAAGGGACCTGTTATGCAAATTATGTACTCTTTATTTCAGATTAAGGAGTGAATTGCAATAACATTTATTACATAAGGGCTCGCCGTGGGATCGCATGTCCAACATCGTCTTCATGGTTTGATCACTAAGTTTCTCAATCTTGGTCCTTGGGATTTGGTACAAATCATATTCTTTCACAAAGCATATATATTACCTTCAAATTCATGTCATGCTTCCAAAGCATGACGACCATGCATGGAATTTGATCAGTCCCAATACCTCATGAGTGAGCTCATGTCTCCCGGTTCACAAGTGAACCTGTATGATCCCTTTGAGAGATCGTATTACTCATATGCCCTTAAATGCACACCAACTCACCGGTGTATAGACCTTGGTTAGGTCATCAACCTATTGGTCTGCCAAATGTACACACTTAGACATACAACAATACATCTGTCTCTGGTCAGAGGATGTTTGCCTGTGATGTGATAGTATTCATCATAGGTCTTTGGTTATCTCGATCTCGTTACGTCAACCTATTGATCAACTAATCTGATACCTCCGAATCACTATTCCCATGCGGAGGACCTGCATCAACAGGTCGATCAGATATCAGCCTAATGAGAAAAGATTGCCATCTCCTTCTCAGGCTGGAGATCACTACTTGTCAATCATTGATGATGCTTGATGAGTCCTCTATCTAGGATTTGCACTAGATAGGCTGGAGATTAACACTAGGTTTGGTTCCATACCAGAGCTCATGAGGAGACTTAGGTACAGATTTGCTAGGAATCTTATTCAGGATATATATTGCAGTCTCTACTGCATATCCCCAGAAACTAAGTGGTAAATGTGCTTTACTCATCATTGAACGGAACATATCCATGATGGTCTTGTTGCGTCTTTCAGCAACACCATTAAGTTGGGGAGTTCCAGGAGTAGTGAGATTGGAGATAATTCCATTCTCTTTAAGGTATTCCTTGAATTCATCTGAGAGGTCCTCGCCACCTCGATCAGATCGAATCTGTTTAATCTTCCTATCGTATTGGTTCTCAACCAAAGCCTTGAATTCTTTGAACTTTTCAATGGTTTCAGAATTATGATGTAATAGGAAGACAGACCCGTATCGTGAATGGTCATCAATAAACATCAAATAATATCAATATCCATTTCGAGTCGCGGTACTGAAGGGACCACATACATCGGTATGTATTAAGTCAATAATGCCTTCGCATCTAGTAACCTTGTTACGGAAAGGCATCCTAGTCATTTTACCTCGAATACAATGTTCATAGGTAGGTAAAGACTGATCCTGTAGAAAAATCCAAAGGTCCATCCTTTATCAATCTATTGATCCTATCAACAGATAAATGACCAAGCCTTTGATGCCAAATCATGTTTAAATGATTTTTTTATTCCTGGATCTTTTAGGGTTTTTTTTAGTGGTTGTAACATTCATGACATGCTCATTAATGCATAATTCATAGAGTCCACCAGAAGTCAAAATACCATCTGCAATATATTTATCATAATGATTTATGACAAACTTATTATAGAATAGGAATGAATATCCACTTCTAACTTGCTTAGATACAGATATCAAATTCCTCCTGACTTCAGGTACATAAAGACACTCTTTAAGTACGAGGACTCTACCACTAGATAATGATAGCCGACAAGTCCCGACGGTGACTGCTGCAACACTTGCATCATATCCCATCTGGATAACTATCTCCCCTTCTTCAAGTTTTCTAGCTTCCTGAAACAAATGCAACAAATTGCATACATGAACAGAAGCATAAGAATCAACAACGCAACTTCCTTCTCGTCCACGAGAAAATTGATTTCAATGATAAAAGTAGATTTCATACCTGTTGGGGCTTTACCTTTATCGACCGACTTCAGGTAATCCGGGCAATTACGCCTCTAGTGCCCCACCTTCTTGCAGTAGTGACAGATATCGGTTTTCTTTGACGACATTAGAGTGGATGCATTGGAATATGAGCCGACACTTTGTCCCTTCTTCTTTCTCTTCGGAGTCGGGCCCTTCCGAGAACCATGCTTCCGACCGTGCTTCCCTCTGACCTATGAAACCATTGCACTGTCAGTGGGACCATCTTTCTTCATCACGTCTTCTGCAGACTTTAATGCAGCAAGAAGCCCTGTCAATTCCAGCTTGTTCATGTGGAATGACACTACAAAGATATTGAAAGACTTGGGCAATGATAACAGAATGAAATCAGATTGCATGTCTGCATCCATGGTTGCCCCTAGAGTCTCCATCTTCGATAAGTACCCAAACATTTTGAGTACATGTTCACGGACTGAAGTCCCTTCCTGCATCTTGTAGCGAACAAGTTCTTTCATAACGTTGTACCGTTGGGTGTGGTTAATGTCAAGAAGCATATCTTTCAGATTCTGCATTATCTCCTGGCAAGTACTCATCTCCACATGTTGTTTCTGAAGAACACTGGAGAGAGAACCCAAGATGTAGCATGTATCCAAGACATGATCTTCATCATACTTGTCATTGTATGCTTTCTCTTCCTTTGATTTAGGGTTTTCATGCTTGTCTTCTGAGAGCACATAACTTATGCGCTCAGCCGAGAGTACAAGCTCCAAATTACGGATCCAATCCAATTAATTCGGTCAAGTCAACTGGTTGACCTCCAGAAGTCTGCTGAGTGGGATCATGGACTTCATTTTCCGAAATTAAGAATGCACTATATTTGAAAATATAATTATATATTCAATTTAATTTTATTTGATCAAGGCATTTTAAATTAAATTAGTCATGCTATGTCAACTATGAAAGTTTATTCCCTTAATCACTTTCAAAGTAAGAGATATACTTACCTCTATATCTCAAGCAAAAACTGGGATCTCCTATTTATCTTTGTCATATCCCAATAATATGAGAACCTATGACTCCAATAAAGAGAAGCGGGAACACAGTCCGCCTTGCAAGCCCAACTTCCATTTCCCAATTCGGCCTTTAATACCCGGGCCCACCACCCCTAAGGTGATGTTGACCCGTCATTAATTGAACCAACCGTCAACAGGAATACAACTCGCTATGCGCAATTCAATATCACCCTAATAATATGAGGTCCCGATATTGGGGTCACTACGCATATGTCCTTACTCTTTCGAGAAGCGACGAGCCCGATCCAAATGGATCATATGCGGGAGCTGTCATTTCGAATAGGCGTCTCCTACATATAATATCTAGTGACGAAACCCTTTGCCTTGTCGGGAGACCATGGATGTCACTTGTGTGATCCTCCATTTCATATTCAAATTTTAATTAATTATTATGAATCAAATTCATGTAATTAATTCTTCCAAGGGAATTAACAACTCTAATCATATTAGAGTATTTTAATTGGACATAATTAATTCAATTATATTTAATTAATTATCAATCCAATTCAATCAACAAACTTGATTGTTTTACTTGAATATATATATGTTATTATTCTCAAAGTACGTATTAATTCAAATTTTAATAATTAGAAAATACATCTTGATTTCTTCGGCATTATCAAGTCCCTTCCCGCTGTCATAGCCAGTACCGACGAGAGTGGGACGGACCACATACATTACAACCCGCTACCCCAGCGATCTCCGACTAGACACCATATCTGCCTCGGGGAAGCATAATGCCAAATAGATCAATTTGTACTTGAGATGATCATCGGTTCTTCAATTGAAATTATACCATATAGTAATAATCAAAACATTTTTGATTATAAGGAAATTTGCTAGACTAATTCCCAATACTATTCAAGCAAGGAGTTTGATGATTGTGTTTCCAATTTTGATCTAGATCAAATCTAATCAATTTATTGATTGAGGCCAAGTCAATTAAGGAAATAATCATCTTCCAATATTTCTCAAATATTTTCCATAATTATTTCTTGAAATTAACAATTAATTTCATTAATTGACAATCACATGGTTCTTGATTAGGACTGTAATTTCAGAAGTGACCCCTACTTACTAAAATTAACATATCTCAATCATTTTAAATCTAAATTAGACAAAATCAATTTTCACATATCTAATTTGATTTAGGAAAGAAATAAAGTGATATTTCACGCATTTCTATGCAAGTCTAAACTGTAATTAACTCTTTAATCATGTTAAGATTTGCAGTCCCGCAACAGTGCATGCATGTTCATTAAAACAACCATATCTCGAGCAAACGGAATCCAAATTACGTAAACTCAGATCCTATGGTTTCCTTATTTAATTGGGAACAAAATTCAAGTGTTTAATTCGTGTTTAAAAAATTTAAACATTGCCGAATTTATTCACTAAACAGAAGTGCAAAAATCAAATGCGATAAAAACTTTCACAACTTCCACGAACCCAACTCGTCCTATGTTTGTGGATCGTATCCAAAACCTTCAACCTAAGTCTCTGATACCACTTGAAGGATATGGGAAAATCCTCAAGCGCATCACGGAAGCGTGATCGTCGTATCGGTTATGACGGAGAACAACTAGTCGTACTAGTTGTTCGGTGCAGCGGAATTTAAAAATTTTCATGTGATGAAACCACATGATATAAGAACGATTCTCGGATCATTTAATCTATAACCACAACAAACATAATGCAATACCTCTTGAAGCGTGGTTGGTCGAGTCTCTACGAAAAGAGACCTCCTGTCTCAAGTTCGATCGTCGGAGAAGCGGCTTGCGAGCGCGGGGATGAGTCGCGTTGTCCTCGCAATCCAACGAGTTGATCCAGGAACGGTAAACTCCTGATCTCGTCGTATGAGATCGAACGTCTCCTTCATGAGCGTAGCACTCCAAGAAGACGGAGAACAGCAGAGCGTCGAAGTGGTGGCGCGGTGGCGTAGGCGACGACGAAGTCCTCCCCTAGGGTTTTGGTGGTCGGCCACCAAGAGAGAGAGGGAGAGGGTTGGTGTGTGAGGAGAAAAGAGAGAGAGATGTGCTACCAATTAGCATGAACCCGAGAGCATAGCATGCCTCTCTATTTATAGGGTTTTAGGATACATGGATCTCAATCCATGGGACATAAAATA
Organism: Ottelia alismoides; assembly: GCA_037367405.1. Classification (NCBI taxonomy): domain Eukaryota; kingdom Viridiplantae; phylum Streptophyta; class Magnoliopsida; order Alismatales; family Hydrocharitaceae; genus Ottelia; species Ottelia alismoides. The sequence continues at coordinate 849,790 of JAZKJV010009256.1, read as the reverse complement.
ATGGATGAGATTGATTTATGTCAATCCAATGGTCAAGATTGTTGTTGGTAAAAACCAACAAGTTATGATTTAATTTAGATTAAATATATTTGATAAATCAAATATACATCAATCCTAAAATTAATACAATCAAATAAGGAGAGGAAATCAATGGATAGCATGCCTCCCCAAGAAATAGGGTGGACAACCACTAATTCCTTATGGGACTTGGTAGCCGCCCACCACATACCAAGCGGGGGCAATATCATGGATTTCCTTGAGATTGCATATCTCCTTGAATTTCTCCATTATTTATTCAAACAACTTTTGTTGGGATTTATTCACCAAAAATAATTCACAATTAATTTTGGAAATATTGCAATCTTGACATCGGAAAATTGTGAATCACATTCACAACCCAAAACAAAATATAATTTACATTTTCAATTAATATGACAATGTGTATCAAATACACATTAATAATTAATCAACGTATATAAATTATAATTAGCTCTCTCTAATACATTATAAATCACATTTATAAAATATTATGAATAATTGGATATTTCCATACACATTATTCTTATCCATGATAATTAAATCACATTTAATTATATTGGATAATTCCCCATACATCATGACAATTAAATCATATTTAATTATCAATTCCTCAATGCTTAGATCTTATGGAATTATTCTTGAACCATTCAGGAATAATGATATTTCTCCTCAGATACTTGGAGATAAGGACAGGGTGATTGTATTGTTCCACGTATAGTGACTTGGATATTGAGATCACATCTCAAATCCAGATCCCATGGACCTCTCATAGATGCTTGATTAAATCAAGACCATAAAGCTAATCTTCTCATTGCATCTGAATCTCATTCAGATCAATGTCCAGTACATGGACTAAGATTAGGTCACTTCTCTACTGAGAGGAGTCACTAAAATCCAGACCTGTTTCATCACTCACGCGGAATGGAAGCGTCATGGTTATACAATCGTTTATGATCAAATCACCCTCATGTACTCCCAATACCTGTACATCCTGCATACTGGAAGACTTATGATCATCGTGAAGATATAAATCACTTTTACTCTGTCATATGAAGGACATGGTTAGATCCTCAAGCGCATCACGGAAGCGTGAGCATCGTATCGAATACGACGAGGAGCGACTAGTCGCACTAGTTGCTCGATGCAGCGGAATTTAAAAGAATTTTATACGACGAAACCACATGATCCAAGAACACTTCTCGGATCTTTTCGTCTAAACCATAAACAAGTAATAGGATTACCTCTTGAAGCGTGGTTGCGATCGAGTCTCTAAACAAAGAGACCTCCTGTCTCAAGTCCGATCCGACGGAGGAGACGCTTGCGAGCGCATGGATGAACCGCGTGCTTCTCGCAATCCATATTGGTGATCCAAGCGGCGGATCTCCTGATCTCGACACACGAGATCCGACGTCTTCTTCACGAGTGAAGCGCATCGAAGGAGACGGAGATCCACGAGCAGACAATCGGGCAGCATAACAACGACGCTGCGGCGATGGAGAACCTCTCTAGGGCATCCATGGTGGACAGCCATGAGAGGGAGAGAGAGTAGGTGTGTATAGAGAAAGAGAGAGAGAGAGAGATGTGCTTCACAAGCATTATGTGTAAAGAGAGAGCATGGGTTTGCCTCTATAGGGTTTTGGGATCCATGGATCTCAATCCATGGGACATATAAAATCAATGGTTGAGATTGATTTATGTCAATCCAATGGTCAAGATTGTTGTTGGTAAAAGCCAACATCTTGTATTTTATTTATACTAAAATATATTTGACAAAATCAAATACAAATCAATCCCAAATTAAACCAATAAATAAGGAGAGAATATACATGGAGATTACATCTCCATGTACATTCCATGTGGACGGCCACCCATTCCAATTTGGAATTGGGTGCCGCCCACCCTTACCATATGGAGGGCAATCTCATGGAGATCCATGAGATTGCATGCCTCCTTGATATTCTCCATTATTTATTTCCAACAACCTTTTGTTGAGATTTTACTCATCAAAAATAATTCACAATTATATTAGAGAATATTGCAATCTTGACATTGGAAAAATTTGAATCATATTCACAATCCAAAATAACATATAATTCACATTGTCAATTAATTAGACAATGTGTATCCAATACACATTAGTAATTAATCAACAAATATAAATTATAATTAGCTCTCTCTAATACATTATAAATCACATTTATAATATATTATGAATAATTGGATATTACTATCCACATTATTCTTATCCATAATAATTAAATCACATTTTATTATATTGGATAACTTATTCTCATGTGCTCAAATAATATGAATCACATTCACATTATTTACATCTTTGATAATCAAATCACATTTAATTATCTAAGATAACTCTCCTTATAATATGAATCAAATTCATATTATTCATGATAATTAAATCTCATTTAATTATCCATTTTCTCATAGCTCGGATACATATATCAATAATAGAATTATCCATGAACTCTTTCATGGATAATGCGCTTTCTCCGTGAATACATGGAGATAAGGACAGGACGATTGTATGGTTCCACGTATAGTGACATGGATATTGAGATTATATATCAAATCCATATCGCAGGCCTCCCATAGATGCTTGATTAAATCAAGACCGCAAATCTAATCTTTTCATTGCATCTGAATCACATTCAAATCAATGTCCAATATTTGGACTAAGATTAGGTTACTTCTCTACTAAGAGGAGTCACTAAAATCTAGAGCTGTTTCATCACTCCCCAAGAATGGAAGCGTCATGGTTATACAATCGTTTACGATCACATCAACCTCAGGTATTCCCAATACCTGTACATCCTGCATACTGGAAGACTCAGAATAAACCCGAAGTATTAGATCAACTTTACACTGTCAGCTTCAGGGTTTTATCAGTAAGTTTCTCATTCGATCATTGGGAGTTGGTATTGATCATATACTTTCCAAAATCATATATCATACCTAGGTCTTGATCATATACTTTCCAAAAAGTATATATATCAAACCTACAAATTCAGTCAAGCTTCCATAGCGAGACGACCATGCGCATGGAATTTGATTCTTCCCAATATCTCATGAGTGAGCTCATGTCTTCCGGCTCAGTAACTGAACCTGTATGATCCCTTTGAGAGATCGTATCACTCATATGCCCTTATATGCACACCAACGCGCCGGTGTATAGAGCTTGATTAGGTCATCAACCTATTGGTCTGCCAAATGTACATACTCAGACATATAGTAACACATATGTCTCCGGTCAGAGGATGTGTGCCTATATCATGACATCATACGATATAGGACTTTGGTTATCTCGATCTCGTTAAGTCAACTCTTTAGCCTAACTAATCTGACACCTCCGAATCTCTATTCCTATGCAGAGGACCTGCATCAAGACGTCGGTCAGATATCATCCTAAATGAGATAGGATTGTCATCTCCTACACAGGCTGGAGATCATCTCTTAACAATCATTTGACAGTGCTTGATGAGTCCTCAATCTAACTCATTAGATATTCATCTAAGCACCAGCTTCTATGATTCAATAATTGAATCAATAGTTGTATTATCATTAAGATGGCCATGGTACATAACCCTAATTGTACTAAGGGACCTGTTGTGCAAATTATGTACTCTTTATTTCAGATTAAGGAGTGAATTGCAATAACATTTATTACATAAGGGCTCGTCATCGGATCGCATGTCCAACATCATCTTCATGGTTTGATCACTAAGTTTCTCAATCTTGTTCCTTGGGATTTGGTATAGATCATATGCTTTCACAAAGCATATATATTACCTTCAAATTCATGTCATGCTTCCAAAGCATGACGACCATGCATGGAATTTGATCAGTCCCAATACCTCATGAGTGAGCTCATGTCTCCCGATTCACAAGTGAACCTGTATGATCCCTTTGAGAGATCGTATTACTCATATGCCCTTAAATGCACACCAACTCACCGGTGTATAGACCTTGGTTAGGTCATCAACCTATTGGTCTGCCAAGTGTACACACTTAGACATACAACAATACATCTGTCTCTGGTCAGAGGATGTTTGCCTATGATGTGACAGTATTCATCATAGGTCTTTGGTTATCTCGATCTCGTTACGTCAACCTATTGACTCAACTAATCTGATACCTCGGAATCACTATTCAAATGCGGAGGACCTGCATCAACAGGTCGATCAGATATCAGCCTAATGAGAAAAGATTGCCATCTCCTTCTCAGGCTGGAGATCACTACTTGTCAATCATTGATGATGCTTGATGAGTCCTCTATCTAACTTCTTAGATATTCATCCAAGCATCAACCTCTATGATTTAATCAATGAATCAACAGTTGTATGATTATCAAGTTGGCCATGGTACATAACCCATATTGTACAGAGGGACCTTATAGTGCATTCATTCAATCAATTTCAGAAAGGGAGTGAAACATAATCAATAACTTTTATTGATAAATCATTTATTATAATTACATTTATTGCAGGAATGGTTCCCCTCGGGCTCACATTGCTAACACTAGATACCGAGGTTGCAACTCATATGGCTGGTAGACAACCATTTGTGCCTGCGGTTGTGGCGGTGGCTGCTTCAAGGCATGCATGTAATAGATGTTTGACCAGATGTTGACTGGGGATTGGTTGAGGCGGTTGTGTCTACTCCTGTTTCTCAACTAGTGGCTTTGTTGTGACGGTCACTACATTATAGGCGTTCTTTGTGTTCACCAGCAGCTCCAGCTGCTCGGTGATAATATTGAGCTTGTCCAAGCCCTTCATTCTTTGCTCGATCCTGACGAACTTCTCTAGGTCTTACGACCTCTCTTCAATAATATCAACCTTCGACTGGAGTTACTCAATGATGGTCAAGTCGAAGTTGTCACACCTGACGACTTCATGTGTATCCACCATGTTCGCATTCTTGCAGAGGACTTGTGGTGGACACTGAATCTGGAAGGAACGAGATGAGGATAACACAACCTCTCCTTCGACCATCTCCTTAAAGATTTGCCATACTACATCGTCATCCTTGTTAAAGTAGGATCCTCCACAAGCAGTGTCAACCAAATGTTGACTATACTCTATCAAATCCCCATAGAAGTTTTGGATCAAGCTGGTCCTTGGGATGTCATGGTGGGGGCACTTCTCAATCAAATTGTTGAACCTCTCCAATGTCTCATAGAAGGACTCTTGGGATCCCTGAAAGATATTAGCAATCTTCGACTACTTGAGATTAATACGACTGAGAGGCTAGTACTTGTGAAAGAATGCAAACTTCAGGTCCTCACAGGTCCTCATCACCTTCCCTGAATGGTTGATCCAATAGAGTGCTTTGCTCCAAAGGGAGAAGGGGAAGGCAGTCATCTTGACTACGCCCAATGGGATGTTGGGGTAGTGAGTTGTGCTGCAAATATGGCCAAACTGTTGTAGATGGATGTACGGATCCTCGTTGGAATTCCCGTGGAAGCAAGAGAGGAACGACATGAGCTACGGCTTCAGCATGAAATGTCCGTAGACCGGTAGGATCCGCATCCACTCGTTGATGAAGTCGGCCCCAAGGTTGTATGACTGCTTGAGGGTTGGCTTGGTTTGGCCTCTCCATCTGTTTCCCTCGCCTCTGTGGGGCCCGTATACATAGTGATTACCTTCTTCTTTATTATCATGGATATCATAACCTCCTACTCAAGGTGTCTCCAACACTTCTGATCTCCTCCTCAAGTCATTCAACATATGTTGAAAGGCGACCTGAGCTAGAGCTTGGTTAGTTATTTGTTTCTAAATTGCCTGAATGGAGGCCAAGAGCTGACTGTTTACTTCATTCTGACTTAGGCCATTGCCCTACTTTTTTCCTGGAACTATGCTCGGTTGTTGCGATCCCTTTCCACTTCCTATGGGAGCCATCTCTGATTCTGACTATTAAGGTACATGCTGAAGATTGGGGTCAAGATATGCAATGGGAAATACACCACGATCAGTATGTACGCAAGCACTAACTAGAGAAAATAATTCAGAATTATGGTCAATCCAGAATCTTGTTAGGGATAGAGAGGAATATGGTGTAAAATCAATATCCGTCCAAAAGAGACAGAACATGGTAAGAGAGTTTTCCCAGTCTATCAGAGTAAGAAGAAGTGGGGAGTCCTGAGCATGGTTCACGAAGTATGAAACATGCACCTGGAGTCGATGTGGGTGTCAGTGGGGTCCTGACTAAGTCGTCATGGAGTCGATATCTTGAAGGGAAGAGAAGATTGAATTGGAAGAAGGATACTGCAATGAATGAGAAATAAATGGAATGTAAAAAGAATAGAAGGCTCATGATTAGCATGGGTCAAAAAGAAATGACAAAATTGCGGGAGTGCATGTGACTTTCATCTTTGAATCAAATATATAAAAAGAAACACCAAATAAATTTTGTTCATCAACTCAACACATGTGAAGATGTGAAGGTTCACCTATTTTTATCTTTTTTATTTTAGATTTGTGATTCAGGAAAAAATATTATCACGGGTCCTTAATAGCTAGCCCTAGAGGAGAGCATGTATCGCCAGGAAAGTATCCCCGTACTTGTTCCACCTCCTTTGTATCCTATTATATGCACCTTTTAAGGTCCTCAATAGAAGTACTTGTTGGCTACTCAGCAAAAGAAAATAGAGGAAGCCAATAGGCGAAACCACTACTTCCCCCCACAAGCGGGGTACTCGAATGCAAACCGATGATACAAACACACCCGTGAGGCTGTAGCCTAGGCTTAGTACTTTAGAACAAGTCGAATGCTTCACACATAGTGGGAACACCATCGTTGTAAAGGCTCTACTCGATCATATACAATAGAAGCATCAATACTTTGTCGATACCAGGTGGAAGTTGAGGCAGCCACAGATTGGGTTTTTAGCTCTATTTCTTAAGGGTCATGCCTCACTTAGTCAAGAGTGTACTTAAATACAATGAGGGCTTTGTGAACCCCAAACAATAATGTTCGTTACATCTTTTATATAGTTCAAAGTCCAGTTAGCAGTACTCTTGTTTTAATTTTTGATTTTTCACTTCTTTCAGTATTTTCAATACCAGAATGCCTAACAATTTTCTATGATTTTCTTTTTTCCCTAAGTGCTCAAAATTAGAGGAAGAGAAATGTAAATCAATGCAAGGTGGCACTAAGATGAAAATCTCACCTTTGTGCCTAAATGGTGTATGCTCAAATAGAAGACTTACAATGCCTCCTAGCACTCTCCATGCGGGATGCAAGGCAAAAAATTACAAACCAAATCTATATGAAAGAAATGCAAATGAAGTAAATCATCCTTAGAAGGAAATGCTATTAGCGTGAAGAGCCAAATACTAAATACCGGAAGACAAACCTAAGAATCCGTTCTTGGAGGATCCACAGTATCCACCATGGGTCCATCAAGTGTTGTATGGAGTCCTCTCATGACACGTAGTTTAAAGTCCAAGTATTTAATAATTAATATTTGATATAAGTTAAAACATGGAAACTATAGGTACATGCAATATATTAGGTGTTTGTCCTTAGATTACGAGAAAGATATCCTAAAAATGCTAAGGGCTCATTCCACAAAACAAGTAGAAATAAAGCGGAAAACTCAAAATGCCGAAAAAAAGAAAATAATGGAGATAAAAACTCAAGGAAATTCAGTAAGCCCTCAAGTGAACAAACACTTGAAAACTGGTCCCAAGTGTTTAAGTCCATATCCACTTGTATTATTACAAATTTATAATGCAAAATAAAGTAACACTCTCTCACAAAAATAAAAAGAAAGGCATGTTGGACATGCGAGCCCACGGCGAGCCATTATGCAATAAATGTTATTGAAAATATCCTTCCTTGATTTGAAATTAAGAATAAATAATTTGCATAATAGGTCCCTTAGTACAATTAGGGTTATGTACCATGGCCATCTTGATGATCATACAGTTGTTGATTTAAATATTGAATCATAGAGGCCGGTGCTTGGATGAACATCTGAGAGTTAGATTGAGGACTCATCAAGCACTGTCAAATGATTATTAAGAAATGATCTCCAGCCTGACTAGGAGATGGAAATCCTTTCTTACATAGGTTGATATCTGATCGACCTTTTGATGCAAGTCCTCTGCATAGGAATAGAGATTCATAGGTGTCAGATTATTTAGGTCAAAGAGTTGACTTAACGAGATCAAGATAACCAAAGCCCTATGTCGTATGCTGTCAGGATATAGGCACACATCCTCTGACCAGAGACAGATGTGTTACTATATGTTTGAGTATGTACATTTGGCATACCAATAGGTTGATGACCTAACCAAGGTCTATAAACTAGCGAGCTGGTGTGCATGTAAGGACATATGAGTAATACGATCTCTCAAATGGATCATACAGGTTCACATATGAACCGGAAGACATGACCTCACTCATGAGGTATTGGGACTGATCAAATTCCATGCATGGTCGTCATGATTTGGAAGCATGACATGAATTTGAAGGTAAGATATATGCTTTGGGAAAGCATATGATCTCAACAAATTACCAATGACCAAGATTGAGAAACTTGGTGATCAAACCATGAAGATGAAAGTGTAAAATTGATCTAGATCTTTAGGATGATCATAGGTCTTCCAGTATCCAAGATGTACAGATGTTGGGAATACCTGAGGGTGATGTGATCATAAATGATTGTTAAACCATGACGCTTCCATTCCGAGGGAGTGATGAAACAGGTTTGGATTTTATTTATTCCTCTCAGTAGAGAAGTGACCTAATCTGAGTCCATGTATTCGACATTGATATGAATGAGATTCAGATGCAATGAGAATATTAGGTCTATGGCCTTGATTTAATCAAGCATTTGTGGGAGGTCCATGAGATCTGGATTTGAGATGTGGTCTCAATATCCAAGTCACTATACGTGGAACAATACAATCGCCATGTCCTTATCTCCAAGTATCTGCGGAGAAATCACATTATTCTTGAAAGGTTTCAAGACTAATTCCATAGTTGAATTATATATAAGCATTAAGAGATTGATAATTAAATGTGATTTAACTATCTTGATGCATGTGGAAATTTTCCAATATAATTAAGTGTGATTTATTTTTGTGGATAAGAATAATGTGTATAGCAATGTCCAATTATTCATAATATATTATAAATGAGATTTATAATATATTAGAGAGAGCTAATTATGATTTATACTTGTTTATTAACTATTAGTGTAAATTGGATTCACATTGTATAATTAATTGAAAATGTAAATTATATTTTTTTGGGGGTTGTGAATGTGATTCACAAATTTCCAATGGCAAGATTGCAATATTCTAAAAATTAATTATGAATTATTTTTGAAGAATAAATCACAACAAAAGTTGTTTGAAAAAAAATGGAGATTTTCATGGGGATATGCAATCTCATGAGATTTCATGAGATTGCCTTCACATGGAAACAAGTGGACGGCGACCAAGTCCTATAAGGAATTGGTGGTCGTCCACCATATTTCATGGGGAGATGTTATCTCAATGATGATTATCTCCTTATTTGTTTGATTTAACTTAGGTTTGAATTGTATTTGATTCATCAAATATATTTCATCTAAATTAAATTATTAGTTGTTGGCTTTTTACCAACAACAATCTTGACCATTGGATTGAACATAAATCAATCACATTCATTGATTTTATATGTCCCATGAATTGTGATCCATGGATCCCAAAACCCTATAAATAGAGTGGCATATCATGCTCTCTAGGGTTATGCAACTGAGACACATCTCTCTCTTTCTTTCCCAATTCCACACGCCAACCCTCTTCTCCCCTTCTCCATTGGTGGTCGTCCACCAAGCCCTAGAGGAGGAGCTTCGTCGTCGCTTCTCCACCGTGTTGCCGCCTCGACGTTCTTCGATTCTCCATATTCTTTGGAGTGATATGCTCGTGAAGAAGGTGTTCGATCTCATACGATGAGATCAGGAGTTCACCGTGCTTGGATCAACTTGTTGGATTGCGAGGATCACGCGACTCATGCCCGCGCTCGCAAGCGTCTTCTCCAACGATCGGACTTGAGATAGGAGGTCTCTTTTCGTAGAGACTCGATCAATCATGCTACACAAGGTATTCCTTTATACTTTATGTGGTTCTAGATGCAACGATCCGAGAATCGTTATTGGATCATGTGGTTCATCGCATGAAATTTTTTTAAATTCCGCTGCATAGAACAACTAGTTTGACTAGTCGTTCTTCATTGTATTCGATACGACGATCACGCTTTTGTGATGCCTTGAGGATTATTCCATATCCTTCGAGTGATATCAGAGCCTTAGGTCGAAGATTTTGGATACGATCCGTAAAACTAGGATGACTTGGGTTTGTTAAAGTCGCGAAAGTTTTTGTCGCATTTGTTTTTTGCACATATGTTTAGTGAAAAAATTCGGCCCTGTTTAAAATGTTTAAACGCAAATTAATCACTTGGATTTTGTATCTCATTAAATAAGGAAACCATAGGATCTGCGTTCACGTATTTTGGATTCTGTTTGCTCGAGATATGGTTGTTTTGATGAACACGTATTCACTATATTGGGTATTGCGAATCTTAACATGATTAATGAGTTAATTACTGTTTTGATCAGCCTAGAAATGTGTGAAATATCACTAAGGTTCTGTCCTAAATTAAATTAGAAATCTTCAGAAACTAATTTTGTCTAATTTGGATTTAGATTGATTGAGATATGTTAATTTTAGTAACTAGGGGTCACTGTTGAAATCACATTCCTAATCAAGAACCATGTGATTGCCAATTAGTGAAATTAATTCTTAATTTCATGAAATAATAATGGAAAATATTTGTGAAATATTTAACGATGATTATTTACTTAATTGACTTGGCCTCAACCAATAAAATGATTAGATTTGATCTAGATCATAATTGGAAACACAATCAACAAACAACTTGCTTGAATAGGATTGGGAATTTGGTTAGCAAATTTCCTTATAATCAAAATTGTTTTGATTATTACTATATGGTATAATTTTGGTTGAAGAATCGATGATCATCTCAAGTACAAAGTGATTGGCACGACATTTTTTTTTCGAGGTGGATATGGTGTCTAGTCGTGGAGCGTTGGGGCAGCAGGTCGCACCGGTTGCGATCCATCCCACTCCCGCCGATACTGGCCATGACAACGGGTAGAGAACGAATGATGCCAGAGAGATCATAATGTATTTTTTTAATTATTAAAATTCAAATTAATACATATTTTATAATAATAATATATATTCAAGTAAAATTGAATTTGTTGATTGAATTGGATTGATAATTAATATAATGTGATTAAGTTAATTATTTCCAATTAAAAACAATCTATTATGAATAGATGTGAATTTCCCATTGAAAAATTAATTAGATGAATACGATTCATAATAATTAAATAAAATTTGAATATGAGGTGGAGGATCCCATAAGTGACATCCATGGTCTCTCGTCAAGGCGAAGGGTTCCGTCGCCAGATATTCTATGTAGGAGATGCATGTCCGAAGTGACAACTCCTGCATACGATCCATTTGGATCGGGCTCTTCGCTTCTCGAAAGAGTAAGGACGTATGCGTAGTGACCCCAATATCGGATCCTCATATTATTGGGGTGATATTGGATTGCGCATAGCAAGTTGTATTCCTGTTGATGGTTGGTTCAATTAATGACGGGTCAACATCACCTTAGTAGTGGTTGGCCCAGGTGTTGAAGACCGAATTGGGAGATTCAAGTTGGACTTGCAAGGCGGAATGTGTTCCCGCTTCTTTTATCCGAGTTACATATTCTCATATTATTGGTATGTGACAAAGATAAGGAAGGAGATCCTAGATCTTGCTTGAGATATAATGGTAAGTATATATTTTACATTGAAAGTGATTAAGGGAATGAACTTTCATTGTTGACAAGGCAAGGCAACTTTGATATAAAAATTCCTAAATCGAAGTAAAATATATATAAATATATACACTCATGCAATTTTCTTATTTCAGATAATTCTTCATTAAACCCACTCAATATTATACTCAATAATAACCAGTAAAATATTATGGATTGGATCCATGATTAAGATATTATACTTGCAGTTGGACACATATTGTATGTGGTTGTGATGTGCAAGTTTCCTCATAGTAATGAGGAGTGACAATTAAATAGACAATATGACTACAACCCTAGGGTTTGTATGTCTCTATAATATTGATCTCTCATCGAATGTACTTTAGAAGTGACATGTCAATGATGATCGTAATTGTCAAATAATCCTTATAAAGTTCTAAGAAGATGTTCTGGCATACATATGTGCTCTCGACATTTAATCATGAATGACGTGGTTCTCTACATCATGCAGAATGGTAGCTCTATAAGAGATGATGTATTCAAAATTGTTTGAGTACCTACCTTGACCAAATTTTTTTAGAGTTCAGATGGATGTAGATACGATGAGTGTCATCATTCAACTATTTATACTCTAGTTATTCATGAAGCTTCAAAATATTCATATTGTATGAATTGAATGAAGCATGTACAAAAGTTGAAATACTCTTATATTGAAATCTTTTGAATTCAGCATAAGAGATCCTTCGTCTAAACCAATGGTTGTTTATAGATAAACGGTTCACAGTGGAAGCATGGGTTGGACTCAAGTAAGAAGGAAGGTCAAAGATTTGACCGTACTTTTGTGACATCCATATGACATCTAAATAGTTGGATAAATGCCGATACTGTAATAAGCTGATGTATAGATAGTATGACTATCAAGTCTATCTAAATCCTTAGATAAGAACCCAGATAGTGCATTGGAATAATCTACATTTAATCATTGAAATTGACTTTCTTATTGGATAAGATAAAAGTCTAGTAGTTTATCTCATTCTTCTATTAACACTTGCAATTAATTGCATATGTATTAGGAGACTAGAAAATTTGATCTTAAGGTTCAATAGTCATCCACATGGATGTTAATGCATATGTTGCAACAACCTCTATTGGATAAATAGACTTCCTAATTTCAGTGAGAGAGCACATAGTCTTAGAGAATGTCTCTATGACCTAGATATTAGAATACACTCACTGTTTATTTCTAAATGTTTAAAATAAGCATGAATTCTATAATAGATCTATCATAAAGAGTTATGATGGAGATATTTCAGATAATAATCTAAAATCTAGTGGACTCTACTAAATTAGAAAATTAATAAATGGTTCATTAACATTTCTAATACTGACACTACCCCTTAAAAGATCAATAGGAGAATGAAGATCATTTGACAATAGTCTAACGTCAAGCGTTGGACATTTGTCTATTAATGTGATCAATAGACTAATAAGAGATGAAATGTTAGATTGTCTAAAGGTTCAAATCTTACATACTTGTGAATATTGTTTTCAAAAGTAAAAATGTCCAATACACCATTCCTTGGAATGGTGTATGATGTCAAGGTATTCACGATCTCATACATATTGATGTATGTGAATCGTCTATATAAAAATAAACATTGTGGATATGTGATATCTATTGATGATTATTTGTGATATGAGATTTCTTCTCTTAACTTAGAAACCTTTGAGATGTTCATAGATTTCACAATTTTGGTTTAGAACCAAATTTTGAAGGAAGATTAAATGAATTTGATCTAATCTAGGTAGTCAGTACCTATTAGATGAATTCATAGAATACCTTATAGAGATATGAATATCATTTCTATCTCACTCCTCCTAATTAACCTAAACTCAATAAGAGTTGTAGGGAGATACAATTGGATCATGTGTGACATGATATGATCAATGATGAATATTAGCATAATTATCTATTAGTTTCCAAGGTATATATTTATATAGGTATATATATGTAGTAGAGACTACAATATATACCCTTAATATGGTTCCAAGCAAGTAAGCTGGATTTTAGCACTTGAGAGTGCTACTTCATTAGGAAAATAAAGGATGGTATTAGATACCTACTTTATGACCTTGAGATTCTTAAAAGATCTCATCTATGAGAATGTGATTCTTAGAGGATGAGACTCTTGAGAATCAAGATGAAAATGAAGTAAAGGAACTCATTGAATCTTGAGATGATAATGAAGCTCCTGAAATTGTAAACTAAAAGGACAATTAAAGATGAAACACTAATACCTCTTCAAATGGGTTTGAGGATGTATTCCATGTGTCAGTTTAGTCTGAAAATGATTGAACTTCATGTGATAAAGCTCCAGAGGATCTTGACATGGAATGATGGATGTTAGCACTAAAGTCTAATGTAGACTTCATATACAAGTGTTGTATATGGACCCTCGAGGATCCAATTATATGGGTAAGGTCCATTAAGATGTAAATGGATCTTCACGAGAAAAGGGGAACCTGATGAGAAGTTATAGACCTTCAAAGCACGGTTCGTAGCCATGAGCTACACAACGAATAGAAGACATCGCTTGTGATGAGACTTGCTCTTCAATGACCATGCTTAAAACCATCTGAATATAGGTAACTCTAGCTACACAACTTGACTATAGCATTTTCAAGATGTGAGTCAAGATTGTATTCCTCTATGAATACCTCTTTTTGAGGATATTCATGTGAAATAGCCCATGTCTTCATGGATGAGGAAAGCAAGGAGTGCAAGCTGAGGAATTCCATTGATGGACTCAAATAATCTTCTCTTAGTTGGAACATAAGATTTAATGAAATTATAAATGTTATGATTTCAGATAGAATCTTGATGAACCATGTGAATCTTAGTGGGAGTGCCATTATGTTCATCGTTCTAAATGTAGATAATATCCTAATCATTTAGAATGATATAAGGATGATAATAAGTGTTTTATAGACTGGCTATTCCATATCTTGAGATATGATCTCAAGTATACCTCTTAGATCTTAGTTCTGGAGTTGTTTAGAAGCAAAGAGAAGAGGATGGTGGGACAGTCACATTTATAGTACACCTTGGGCATGTTCCATTCTTGGAATACACCACGGAAGGCTTCCTTTCCTTAAGATACAGTACTAACCTATCTAATGGGATAGCATCTCAAAGAGTTGAGGAAGTGAATGCTAGAACTACATGCCCATGTGCATTAGTTACAAGAAGCTGAGTGAATGCTTGATGTGTACAAAAGTTAAATATATGCCATGTAGTGGGAGTAGTAAGTGTTACTAATCCTACTAAGGAGATAAAACACTTTATTGCAGTAATAACAATATCTTCAAAGATGAAAAGATTTCTGAGATAGTGATCTCAAAGTCTTATCTTCAATGAACTTAAGACTTTATAGATAGTAATCTAAAAGGTCTTAATTATGGACACCTTAGGAGATAGAGATCTCCAGGAATAAGGGTATTCTGATAAGGATAATGGAAAAACTAGTTATGATAATTATTAAGCTGTAGTGTCAAGAACACTAGAGCTGAAAAAATTGAGTATTGGCTGCATATATGCAACCTTTGCATTGGATGCGGGCACTATTACCTTGGGATACGCAAGTGTCGTAAAAGGACTTGGCATAGTCTCTTGGGAACGAAGTGATTGATATGCTTACCTAGCTATTATTCTAAATAGCCTATGATTGTCACAAAAGTGTGGGTTTAAATGATTAGCCCATTAATGGCTCTTTGGGCTAGTGGGAGATTGTTGGACATGCGACCCCACGGTGAGCCACTATGCATTAAATGTTATTGCAAATATCATTCACTGATATGAAATGAAGAATAGCTGATTTGCATAATAGGTCCCTTAGAACAATTAGGGATATGTACCATGGACATCTTGATGATCATACAACTGTTGATTCAAATATTGAATCATAGAGGCTGGTGCTTCGATGAACATCTGAAGAGTTAGATTGAGGACTCATCAAGCACCGTCGAATGATTATTAAGAAATGATCTCCATCCTGAGTAGGAGATGGCAATCCTTTCTCACATAGGTTGATATCTGACCGACCTCTTGATGCAGGTCCTCTGCATAGGAATAGAGAATCGGAGGTGTCAGATTAGTTAGGTCAAAGAGTTGACTTAACGAGATCGAGATAACCAAAGTCCTATGTCGTATGCTGTCATGATATAGGCACGCATCCTCTGACCGGAGACAAATGTGTTACTATATGTCTGAGTATGTACATTTGGCAGACCAATACGTTAATGACCTAACCAAGGTCTATACACCGGCGAGCTAGTGTGCATGTAAGGACATATGAGTAATACGATCTCTCAAAGGGATCATACAGGTTCACATATGAACCGGAAGGCATGAGCTCACTCATGAGGTATTAGGACTGATCAAATTCCATGCATGGTCATCATGCTTTGGAAGCATGGCATGAATTTGAAGGTAAGATATATGCTTTGGGAAAGCATATAATTTATACCAATTCCCAATGACTAAGATTGAGAAACTTGGTGATCAAACCCTTAAGATGACAGTGTAAAATAGATCTACATCTTCAGTATGATCATAGTCTTCTAGTATGCAGGATGCACAGGTGTTGGGAATACCTGAGGGTGATATGATCATAAACGATTGTATAACCATGACGCTTCCATTCCGAGGGAGTGATGAAACAGGTTTGGATTTTAGTGACTCCTTTCAGTAGAGAAGCGACCTAATCTTAGTCCATGAATTGAACATTGATCTGAATGAGATTGAGATGCAATGAGAAGATTAGGTCTACCACCTTGATTTAATCAAGTATCTATGGGAGGTCCATGAGATCTATATTTAAGATGTGATCTCAATATCCAAGTCACTATACTTGGAACAATACAATCGCTATGTCCTTATCTCCAAGTATCTGCGGAGAAATCACATTATTCTTGAAAGGGTTCGTGAATAATTCCATAGTTGAATTAAATGTGATTTAATTATTGTGGATAAGAATAATGTGGATAGCAATATCCAATTATTCATAATATATTATAAATGTGATTTATAATGTATTAGAGAGAGATAATTATGATTTATATTTGTTAATTAATTATTGGTGTGAATTGGATTCACATTGTATAATTAAATAAAAAGTAAATTATATTTTATTTTGTGTTGTGAATGTGATTCACAAATTTCTAATGGCAAGATTGCAATATTCTCAAAATTAATTATGAATTATTTTATAAGAATAAATCACAACAAAAGTTGTTGGAAAAATAAAGGAGATTTTCATGGAGATATGCAATCTCATGAGATTTCATGAGATTTCCTCCACATGGAAACAAGTAGACGGCCACCAAGTCCTATATGGAATTGGTGGCCGTCCACCATATTTCATGGGGAGATGTTATCTCCATTATGACTATCTCCTTATTTGTTTGATTTAATTAAGTATTGAATTGTATTTGATTCATCAAATATATTAAATCTAAATTAAATTATTAGTTGCCTTTTTACCAACAATAATCTTGACCATTGGATTGAACATAAATCAATCTCATCCATTGATTTTATATGTCCCATGGATTGTGATCCATGGATCCCAAAACCCTATAAATAGAGAGGCATACCATGCTCTGTAGGGTTATGCAATTGAGATACATCTCTCTCTCTCTCCCTATTCCACACGTCAACCCTGTTCTCCCCTTTTCCATTGGTGGTCGTTCACCAAGCCCTAGAGGAGGAGCTTCATCCTCGCTTTGCCACCGCACTGCCGCCTCGATGTTGTCCGGTTCTCCATCTTCTTTGAAGTGCTACGCTCATGAAGAAGGTGTTTGATCTCATACGACGAGATCAGGAGTTCACCGTGCTTGGATCAACTTGTTGGACGATGTCTCCACTTGTGGGGGTGTGTGCTGGTCCTGCTGAGTGTAAGTATGCTCCTCTACGCAGCTATTTTGAGGCCCCGGTGCCTATTCTTGTACAAGATGGACTCGGTGTATAGGTACAGGTGGTGCAGAAGGGGCAGGTAGCTTTATCTTTGCTACCCTCTCAGTAAGTTCCTCGACTTGTTTCAACAATCGTGAGAGTGACTCAAGGTCAGTGACCCTCTTGTGAATCTGCTCGACCATGGTTAACTTATCATCTATCATCCCCACGCTGGGAATGAGGTCCTCTATCAGATCCGCTACAGTCCTTATAGTGTCTTGTTGGATAAGATTGATGGAGACAACTTATAGGCCCTGGTGGCCTGCGACGTGCCTGTTTCTGCCATCTGCTCCAGGATCTTCCATACATCATTCTCATATTTGTTCAGATAGCATCCTCAAACGACAACACTTACTAATCCCTACATCTCCGTGGTCATGCCACAGAATAATGACTGGACTAAGATCGCTTTTGAAATGCCATGGTAAGGGCATTTCTGAATTATGTCATTAAACCAATCCCAACTTCATGGAATGGTTCAATGGGTCCTGGGAGAATCTCACAATCTTTGTTCTCATTTTATTAGTCCTACTGAGTGGGTAGAACTCCTTCAAAAAAGGTCCTTAAACTACATCTAGGTTGTACATATCACCCTGAGATTTTTCAACCAATGACCTGCCTTATCTCCTAAGGCAAACAGAGTGGCCTTCAGCCTAATATAATCCTGCCCAACCCTAGGGTGACTAAGGTTGTTGCAAACCAGCTCAAAGTATCTGAGGAAGGCATATGGTTCTTCGTTTGCATTTCCATTAAACTTCGGTAGCAGGCTCAGAAAATGGGGTTTTAGTTCGAATATTTAGGGGGAACCGCTGGTGCCAACAAACTGTGCGTCTCATTTTCTGCTGGGTTATAAGCATCAACCATGGGTCGGTCAATTCCTCCGGCCACAATGATCTATCCCATCCTTGCCGTAAGATCCGCATTCTGTTGTTCGGTTGTGGCGAGGCGAGCAAAAATTTGCTGAAGTGGGTCATCTCTGTGTTCCTCATTATCTGGGGGTCCCTTAGGTGGCATCTTGCCCTCTAGCCTTGGGAATGGAAAATGGACTTTCTTAGAGGATAAATCAAGGAAGGGATTCTTACCGAGGTGATGGTCTTCTTCGGTAAGATCAGAGGAGAGAAAAGGGTTGGTTTGAGAGTAACCACCATGGGTTTGAGGGATCCAAAACTCAAGAGGGTCATGAGCTCTGGTTGGTCCAAGTTGCGCTTGAGCCAGTGAAGATGAGCTTCGTGGGGGGCTCTGAGAAAGATTGGCAAATCGGGAGTCGATATCCCCCCAGTCAGTCATCTTGGATTGGAGAGAAGAAGAATCAAGAATTTTAAGTGAAGATAGGATTTTACTCCGAGCTGAAGCAAGTAATTGAATCCAAACCCTGTGTTCACACTCAACATAGAGAAGGACCTGAAACTGAGTTCGATTAATATGGTTTATTTTAAGTATGATTTTCAAGCAAATAGCAAAGTTTACCTGGCCTATAGGGAAGTCATCTCAAAGCCGAATGCATCTTCCCTGTTTAACTGGTCGCCTAAGATACTTGCATCCTTACTTTCTTCGCTCCAATCCCAAGTTGATCGATTCAAAGACCTGCCCCTATCTACCTGCAAGTAGGCGGAGGCTGATAAGGCTTGGAACTTCACCCTGGGGGGGTACTAGCAACTTGTCGCGAAGTACCGCTAGTTCACCCCTACCTACCTGTGAACTGGCGGAGGCAACTTGGTACTAGTCAGTGAACCTGAAAATTTCAACTCGTGATATTTGCTAGGATCAGTTGGTACGTGATATGGAAGGCGGGGATTTGGGATCTGCCTTAAGGTGTTCACACACACTCAAGTACACTCACTCAACCTGAAAACAAGGTCGGGGGTTAATCTCCCGCAAGCAGAATTTCTGATTTTATTGATTTTTTGGCCAATAATGTTTAGCAGTCTTGATTTTAAGTTAAGTTATCACTGATTAAGTCCAACCATATAGCTCGTTTATCGTCCAGTCCCAATTTCCTTTTTACCTAAGTTTTGAAAAACCAAGAGAAATGAGTCGAGAAAAGACGATGCATGATAAATCCATGATGCTATGATGAGTTAAGAGTACTTACAGTGATCCATTCGCTTTTATGCAAGATGCAGAACAAAATTGAAATATTTTATACTATATGCAAATGCAAACAACAAAATCCGCTCCTATACAGGCAGTTCTATTAGCAAGTGAAGCGCTGATTTGATTTGACTAGATCTGCGGTCTAAGTGCGTCTTTTATGTGTGATGTGCGGTCCTAAAAAAATTACGAGCACAAGCAAATCCTAGAGTGGCTCGAGGAGCCGCTAGTGCAAGCCTAATCAGAAAATTCAATCCAACAGCACATGGGGACACGTTTCCTCTATTTTTACATACGCGAGAACCAAAACGGGAATCGCTGGAAATAATGCAAAAATAATGAAAAATAAAAATTTACATGTCCTCACAATCACTTAAAAAGTTAAAAAATGCAAGCTCCTCGAAGCGCCTTCGACTCCTCATGTTCCTCACACAAAAACAAATTGAGGTCAAATAAAGGACGACACAAAAATACTCAAAATTAAATGACAGAAATTTATTTCAAAGAAAACTGAAAATCATACTACCCGGGGATGGAAAATTAGACACTAAAAAATTCTCTAGAAATTAACCTAAGTTGTGCCTCCTCGGCAACGACGCCATCTGAAAAGCCTTGTACCTATCCTTGTTAATTCGATCAAATTAATGGTCAAATTAATGGCAAGTCGTTCGTTGTAGTCAGGTAGATAGAGACCGATCAAAAACCACTTTTAAATAATGTTCAATTAATCATGAGCAGTAAGTTTATATTACTTGGGCAAGCTCAAGATCGAACTAAGGCAGGCAGCTGTCTCCTTAGGTAAATTTTAAGCAAATTTTAGAGGTTGGATTTTCAGAAGGTATTTTTCAACAATTTTTATGCAATTTAAAATAAAGACAATGCAATATCATGCCAGTTTATAAGTTAATTCAGAAAAGTACTCAACCTAATTCCAAAAATTATGAAACTTGGTTATAATGTGTAATGCAATAAAATTAAGCTACAATATTTTCTTTGGAATTTTCTGACACTTTATGAATTTATTGCGAATTAAATATGAATGCAGTTGATTTTTAAAAAACAATTTTAATAAATAGCAAAACACTTATTTCTAGATATAAAAACTATCCTGGATAGATCTAAGTATGATGAATCTAGGAAAATTGATAAACCTAAAATTCTAAGTGAATTGGACCTATTACAAATCAATTAGGGAAATCACCAATTAATTTATTCAGACCTCGGGATGCGTACAAATGCAAAGATTTTTGGGCACAATGTAAAATAAATTATCCTAAGTCTAATGTGAATTTTTAATGATTTTTGGAGCAACAGAAAATTTCATACAAATTAAAAGGCATCAAATTGGAAAAATATGGGAAATTTCACCAATTAAATAATATTAAATTCCCAATATGTCATAAAAATGAGACAAGTATCACAGAAGAAAGAGGGCAAGTTAAGCTACACAATGCAATTTTCAGAACTTAAAAATGATGCCAAATGGACACTTAAAAATGCATGCAAAAATAGGGACCAATTTGCAATTACAGAAAATCAAATAACTAAAAATTAAACATGCTGACATGGACTCAAATGCAATTACCTAAAATGTTAGGGGTATGTGTGCAAAATGCCCACTGAAACTCATGGCCTCACATGATGCTCCTTACAGGGACTATTTTTTAATTTTCAAAACCTCCAGGGGCCTCAGCGTAAAATGCCCAGGTCGCACGTGAGAAACACGTGAGGTCCTAGGCTTGGAAGGCGTCGGAGGCTCGGAGGTCGGCTCAATGGTGCAGCAGGCTCGGACGTGGTTCGGGACAGCCTCGGAAGCTCTAAGCCTAATGGTCAGGGTGGAGGCTCGGAGGAGGCGACGTGGCATGAAGCGGCCTGTTGGATCAAGGTGATCCAACGACTACTGATGTTTCCTGAGATGAAGGCGTGGACGAATGAGGGTTGTTAGATCAAGATGAATCCAATGGCATCTAGAGCTCGGTGAAGCGGCGATGTGGCGTGTTGCGAGGTGTACGATCCTAGTGAGATCAAACGGTTATTGTAGGTCGAAGGGGAGAGCGACGTGGCGTGATCGTGAGCGTGGGATCCTCCTGATCCGACGGCGGCAGGTTGATGGCGATGTGGCTCGCTCAGAACCGTCCGATCATGAGATCGGACGGCTATTATGCTTTGTGCTCCTCCGGTCCGCCGCCTCCTACCGCGGATGTGGCTGGGCTCTGGCAAAGTCCTCCTGGCTCTGCCTCCTCCTCCCTTAGTCGATGAAGCTCGTTGGCGGCTCCTAAGTAGCTGGGGAATTTTAAGGAAGCGTCAGGGAGCTGCTGAAGACTCTAGATGGGGGATGGGGACGTCCGTAGGCCGGAGGCGCTGAAGGTCGAAGTTGCTCCGATGAAACATCCGGCCAGTAAAGGAGAATGTACCTGTAGGATTTAGCTTGATAGCCGAGGCATGCTGGGTGTTCGCGTGGTGAAGGGGAGTACAACAAGAGGCCTGGAGTGGAGTGAAGGAGGTGCGGTGGTGCTCCTCTGCCATGATGGCAGAGCTCTTGTCAGAGTGAGGTGCGAGGTGTCGTAGGAGGAAATGGAATGGCACATGATGATCAGAGCTCCATGGTGGAGCTCAGTGGATGATCAGGTGGACGTGAAGATGAGCGAAGATGGCGGCGTAATTGCGAGAAAATAGAGAAGAAAAGATGAAGTTGATCGGAGGGGAATGGAGGTACCTACCTGGGGATTGAAGCTCGGATTTGAGCTCCTGGTCGTCGCTCGAAGGCCGATAGGGGTCGTAAGCTCGTGTAGCTCACGGAAGGAGCTGCGACATGGCGGGGCGGAGCTGTGGATCTCGTCGGAGAAATACAGTCGTCGTCGCTCGACGTCTCTTCTAATTGTTGTCACCAAAAGGAAGGTAGGAGCTCGGGGTTTATCTCTGTAGTGGCGAATGGGGTCGATGGTTAACGGAGATGAAGTATTTATAGGGATAAGGTAGCGGTGACAGGTGATGAAAGACAAGGTTGGTGGAGGTCGTTGGGCGACGTGGGTGAAGTTCATGGCGTTTGAAGAGGTTGACGAGGATGAAGGTAGAGTGGGCTACAAGGTAGAGGTGGTAGAGGGCGGAGAGGATGGCCGAGTGGTGCTGAAAATAGAAAGGGGCGGTGCGTTGGCAAGGTGGGCAACATGGGTGCAGGAGCTGCGAGAGGTAGAAGACGATGTCTCTGCCGTTGGATCTCGCGATCCAACGATAGAGAATAAGGCACGGCTGGGATTAAATCAAGGTGATGTGATCGAAGAGTTAAGATGGTGCCACGTGGAGGGCACAGGTGAAGGCAGAGATGAAAGGTCGGGATGAGCTCTTGTGGATCTGATCGAAGGGTCCAGATGTCGCGTGAGATGAGTGGCCAGGATTTAGGGCTTTTAGCGAAGATCAGAGGGCTCTTAGCGTAACACGTGTCGTGCTGAGGGTGTGGAGCTTGCGTTCGTCTATGATGAAGTTGGTGGATCGATCGGGTAGTGGAGGTCATCTGAATGATGAACGGTGGAGATGATGATGTGAAGGCGAGATCCAATGGCCATGGAGATGACACGTGGTGCTTTGAGAACGCAGCGCCGATGGAGGGCTACGATTGATTCCAGGGCTTGATCGAAGGGTTGCCAGTGGGTGCGGGAATGGATGGCCTAGATCGGGGAGAGAGAGGAAGAGATCGGACGGTGGAGGATGGAGGGCGCGTGGCACGCAATGGAGCGGGCCGCATGGCGCAATCAGAGGGCGCCACGCGGCCTGCTCAGAATGGATGAAAGAGAATGGTGAATTATAGAGAGGAGGTCGAATTTGAAAAATCTCAAAACACGAAAGTTGTAGATCGCGATGAGATCTACAAATTTCATGTTGACCAAAAACGGAGATGATGTCAAATAAGATACAAAATTACAAGGGTACAAATATACATATAGTACACAGAGGGACCCAAAAATCCAAGTTTTGCATACGAGCTCCGATTTAAATGAAAGTGGTCTCATTTTGAAGGCCTCTAAATGTGTATTAATATGAAAATGAGTGGACCTAGATCGGAGGTTGTATGAGGTAGATATTTGCATTCTAAGGTCTAGCGTCTTAAACTAGGTTTGGGATTTTTATTGGGTATTTTTACAAGATAAAAACCGTACCCCTTTTCCTTGTATTATTAGTTAATAATTCAAAATTTAGGGTTGGTTTTATTGACTTTGGAGGGTGTATAAAATACAGATAATTAGGTGACTAATGGTGAATATTTATAAGTGCATTAGGCTTCTTATTTAATGCAAATATGGAAGCTAAAATATTTATAAGTGTATTATGTATGAATGTATGTATGCTAATTATGCAAGATAAAGGGAAATATGCAGCTAATTTCTCGGGAACAAGACTCTATTTTCATCTTTAAGAGTGATTAATTACATATTCATCAATACTCTTCTGGCAGTGCTCTCTCCTATAGGGTTAGCGTGCTAAGGACTTGTTATAAGATATGCCTGAAATAACAACTCTAAAACTGAAAAGATAATAAATAGCCAAACTGTCACGGCTTCGCATGATGTGAGTTGGTGAACCCAATTTTTTTTTATGTTTGTATGGATCTAGATTAAGGTTCAAAGAATAAGTTCTATGCATTTGCACAAAATTTTGCTGTATGTGTCTTCTTTTTGACCCTCGCTCACTTTGAGCATTGCTACTGTTTTACACTCCATTTTATTCCTTGTTGACTACAGTATCTTTCATCTTGCATCGATCTCTCTTTCTTCACAATGTCGATTCATGGATGGTTCAGTCGGGACCTCGTCGACACCTACATCGATTCCATAGAGTCGACTTCATCAAAAATTCGAGGTAATTCCCAAGAACACGGTCCATACATTGTGGCTGATCTCCAGACTCCTCGTCTTATTTTTATCCACTAAACTGTGACCATATTTGTCATATCTTTGCCGTTGTGAAATAGAGTCGATTACAGTCCACATCTTTTTGATTCCCAACACTCTGGGATTGACCTAATTTCAGATTCATCCTGGCAGCTGGAATTCAATTGCAAGTGGTCTGATTAGGTATTTTTCACATTGTAGATAGAAAAAACCCCAAGTCCTGGATCCAAAGACAGAATTCATCTATTTGAACTGAAACCCTGAAATGGCTCCTTAAGGAAAAGGCAAGGGTTAGCAGCCACCATCCCAACCAGAGCAGGGACAGATGCCTGACTAGAATCAAGTGAATGCTCAGTTGTCGGCATCTATCCAAACCATTCAGCAGCAGCAGACAGAGCAGGCCCTAGCACAGACTACATTCCAAGACATGTTGAATGATGTGATAAACAGACAAATAGGAGGAAGAGGAGACAAACCAGCAAAAGGAGGAAGTGTACACCATGAGGACCCCGATGCAGAAGAGCCAGAACAAGGGAGGTCAAAACCCACGCTAAAAGAGACCTATAACCCTGGAGATAGCCAGCTAACCGAGTGGATCCTCATTCCAACGGTGCATGCTCTCTTTGAGCTGAAGCCTTCGTTCCTTGCTCTTCTCCCATCTTTCCACAAGAACATCAGCGAGGAACCTTACATTCACCTGCAACAGTTTTCACGCATCTACTGTACTACCCACTACCCCAATGTTCCATTGTACGTAGTGAAGATGATGGAATTCCCTTTTAGGCTACAGGACATGGCACTATACTAGGACAATCATCTGGGAAATGTTATGACAACATGGTATTTTATAACAACATGGGAGGAACTAAAGTCCACCTTCCTGCACAAATTTTATCCTCTCGGTCGGCTCAACCAAATGCGAGCCAAAATCAACAACTTCTCCTAGGGTTCCCACGAGACCATTCATGAAGCATGGGAGAGATCCACTGATATGTAAGAGAAGTTTTCCCATCCTGAAATTTCGAGGAACAGCTTAGTCCAACACTTCTTCGGGGGCTGAATGTTGAAAGCCAAAGGCTCGTCGACACAACCTATGGAGGATCACATTTTAACAAGGATGAAGATGTAGTCTGGCAAATTTTTGAGGAAATGGCTGAAGGAGAGGCCGCCCTATCTTAATCCAAAGCATATGAGAAACAACCCTAGATCCTCTAGAAGCAAGTCCATATGGCAGCATCTCGGGAGGCGGAGAGAGATAAGATCTCCAATCTCAGCATCATCGGGGGCCATCTCTCAAAGGTTGATATTATCAAGAAGCAATCACAGGATCTCGAGAAGCTTCTTGTGATCAAAAAGAGGACGCAACACCTAGACAAGCTGGACTAGATCACCAAGCAGTTGGAGCAGCTAGTGGGCACCATTAGCTCTGTCCAATCGGTGACACCATCTACAGAGACTCCAGATGAGAAGAAGGATGAGACATCACTACCCCAACACCCTCAGCCGAGCCAGCAGCCACCGACGTGCAGGCGCCTGATTAGGGCCCGCCACAGCAGTTGATGGTTGTCTGCCAAACAGACTTCCTTCCATCATATGATCCATCCTTCTCACCACTGCCCTTGATTCCAGAAGTCAATGGTATTTGGAGCAAGGATGCACAGCTAGCCCGTCCTAAAAACATCCATAAGGCCAGCAACATGCCAACAGGGCCTACAACCAACCACAGGTTGGTCGCTTTGGGCAGTCCTCGCAACCCCTGCCTCAATTCCACTAGCCTCCGTAGTACAACAAACAATGGAGGAAATACGAGCAGTACTAGTAGCCCATGTACCGCCAGTCACATCCATACCACTCGTATGCGGC
This sequence comes from Ottelia alismoides, assembly GCA_037367405.1. Lineage (NCBI taxonomy): Eukaryota > Viridiplantae > Streptophyta > Magnoliopsida > Alismatales > Hydrocharitaceae > Ottelia > Ottelia alismoides. The sequence continues at coordinate 823,039 of JAZKJV010009256.1, read as the reverse complement.
TGCACAACCTCCGCAGTATAAGCACTACCCTCCTCCCTCCTACCATTAGTACTAGCTTCCTCCACCTCGTCAGCACCACCAGCAGTCGCAACCTCAGCCCCCAAACACTCAACAACAACGTGGTCTGCATGCTGAACCTTCTGAGGCAAATCCTGTGAACCCTACCCTTGATTGCTTATCCCAACTCATCAAAGGCCTATTAAACATGACGAAGAAGCTAGACGACCTGACCGCCATCAAAACTACCATTCTGGCGCAGGTCAAAGCTATTCCCAATAGCATCAAAAGAAAGGAGAAAGTAGAATGTGATGTCCAGTCTATGCCTGTAGAGTCAGATAATTGTAATAATGCTTTTTCTAATGTTGTGGCTCTCAAGAGAGGTAGGACCTTTCCTCCGTCTGCTACAAGCCAGGAGAAAAATAAAGCTTTGAAAGGTGAATCACCATCTTCTACATCATTCGTGCTAGCCACAGATGTAGGTGATGAAGAAGGAGGAGGATCCATTCTAGTTGCCACTTATCATCATTTCCACCAGCAAAAAGAACAAAAAAATTGGAAAAAGTAAAAAGGCCAAAAAGATGACGTCGTCGAAGTGAAGCTGCACCAGCCACGGAGGAGCCGCCGGTAGCAGTCGATCCTATGCCAGCCATCGAAGCTGAGACCATGACTTTTGCTTGTCCACTAACATCTCAGTTTCCAGCATGTACTCCTTTTTGTGAACCGGATGTACAGAATATTGTGGACAAGGATTTTGTTGCTAATAAGAATTATGTTTCTAGTTTCAGTACTGTAAATATTCCTTTTCCTAAAGAAATGCAAAATTCCAAAAAAATGCAAAAAGAAAAAGTTCATTATTTGATCCCGGAGTTGTTGATGTCATAAATAAATTGATGTTGAGATTCCTTGAATGAAGGCCATGGAATAAATGCCCATTGTGAAGAAAGGTTTGAAATAGGCATGTACAAACAAGCGTCAACCAGCACGGAACAACAAACACCAACAGGTTGAGAACCACATTCTCACCATGGCCACGGCTGCAACCTTCAACAATCTCCCACAGAAAAAGTAAGACAAAGGAGCGTCATTGATCAGTTGTGAGATTTTCAATCAAGTTTTCGAGCAAACATTGCTTGAAAGTACTTCTTCAATCAACCTCATGTCCTCTCCATTATTGCAAAAATTTGGTCTAGGACCTCTCAAGCAGATACGAATGATCCTTCAATTTGTGATCGATCCATCAAGAGATATCGAGGTGTTTTGGAAGATGTTGTGGTGAAGGTGCAAGATACAAAGTTTCCAATTGATTTTGTAGTCCTTTATAAGGACTCAATCGCACCCTTACTCCAGACTCTTATCATCTTGGGCTGGCAATTCCTGCGCACATCAGAAGCCATGGTTGATTATGGGTCTGGCAAGATCACCTTCAGCTCGGGCAACAACAGAATAACTATAGACATGATCAGCGAGCCTAAAGTCATAACTGATAAGGGTCATGCAGCACTAACTAAAGTAGAATGTGACTTCATTTCAAAGATTAGACATATACCACTCTTTGAACGATCCACGGACACATGAAATCCTCTCTTTAGAGGAAGACCTGGAAAACACACTCGGAATAAGCTCCGAGGACATTTGGGAGACCAAATCCAATTTACTGATGCAAATTTTTGATTTTGATAATTCACCTCAGCCCGAAAATAATGATTTCATTACGGATACATTCGACACATTTTCAGAATCTCAATAGGACACTGAGTTCAGCAACCCTGCAAAAGTTCAGGCAGAGCATCCTCCAACCAGCATCATCTCCGATGTGACCAAGAAGCTGGACAAATCAGAACCGGAACTAAAGCTACTTCCGGTAGGCCCGATGTATGATTTCCTTGCGGGTGTTGAAAATAAGTATCTGGTCATCATCAGTAGAAGGCTGACCACGGAACAAGAATCTTAACTCGTCGAGGTTCTAGAGAAAAACTGCAATGCACTTGGTATGCATGTTTCAAATCTTCGTAGGATAAATCCAGTGTTGTGCTCACACCACATCTACCTAGAAGAAGATGCCAAGCTGTCCCACAAGTTTCAAAGAATATTGAATCTGAATCTGAGGGTAGTCGTCATGAAGGAAATCACGAAATGGTGTAACACATGCTTCATTTGTCCTATCTCCGACTCAAGATGGGTAAGCTCTCTGCACGTAGTTCCGAAGAAGTCAAGGCTTACTGTTGTTACAAATGACAGGGGAGATGTTGGACATGCAAGCCCTTGGCGAGCCATTATGCAATAAATATTATTTTGATTATCATTCCCTGATCTGAAATGAAGAATAAATAATTTGCATAATAGGTCCCTTATTACAATTAGGGTTATGTACCATGGCCATCTTGATGATCATACAACTATTGATTCAATTATTGAATCATAGAGGCTGGTGCTTGGATGAATATCTAAAGAGTTAGATTGAGGACTCATCAAACCATCAAATGATTGTTAAGAGATGATCTCCAGCCTGAGCAGAAGATGGCAAGCCTTTCTCATTTAGGCGGATATCTAACTGACCTCTTGATGCAGTTCCTATGCATAGGAATGGAGATTCGGAGGTGTTAGATAAGTTAGGTCATAGAGTTGACTTAACAAGATTGAGATAACCAAAGTTCTATGTCGTATGCCGTCATGATATAGGCACGCATCCTCTGACCGGAGACAGATGTGTTACTATATGTCTGAGTATGTATATTTAGCCGACCAATAGGTTGATGACCTAATCAGGATCTATACACCGGCACGCTGGTGTGCACATAAGGGCATATGAGTAATACGATCTCTCAAAGGGATCGTACAGGTTCATTACTGAACTGGAATACATGAGCTCACTCATGAGATATTGGGAAGAATCAAATTCCGTGCACGATCATCTCGCTTCGGAAGCTTGACTGGAATTATAGGTTTGATATATGCTTTTGGAAAGTATATAATCAACACTTGGGTATGATATATGCTTTTGCAAAGTATATGATCGATACCGACTCCCAATGATTGAATGAGAAACTTAATGATAAATCCCTGAAGTAGACGGTGTAAATTGATCTTATACTTCGGGATTATTCTAGGTCTTCCAGTGTGCATGATGTACATGTATTGGAAATACCTGAGGGTGATGTTATCATAAACGATTGTATAACCATGATGCTTCCATTCCTAGGGAGTGACGAAACAGGTCTGGATTTTAGTGATTCCTCTTAGTAGAGAAGTAATCTAATCTTGGTCCAAATGTTGGACATTGATCTGGATGTGATTCAGATACAATGAGAAGATTAGATTTGCGGTCTTGATTTAATCAAGCATCTATGGAAGGCCCGAGATCTGGATTTGAGATGTGATCTCAATATCCAAGTCAGTATAAGTGGAACAATACAATTGCCCTATCCTTATCTCCAAGTATTCGCGAAGAAAATGCATTATCCATGAAAGAGTTCAGGATAATTTCGTTGTTGATATAAGTATCCGAGCATTGAGAAAATGGATAATTAAATGTGATTTAATTGTCATGATTAATATGAATTCGATTCATATTATAAAGAGAGTTATCTTAGATAACTAAATGTGATTTGATTATCAACGATGTAAATAATGTGAATGTGATTCATATTATTTGGGCACAAGAGAAAAGAGATCCGATATGATTAAATGTGATTTAATTATGATGGATATGAATAATGTGGATAAGAAATATCCACATTAATCATATATATTATAAATGTAATTTATAATATATAAGAGAGAGCTACTTGTAATTTACATTTGTTAATTAAATGTTAATGTGAATTGGACTCACATTGGACATTAAATTGAAAATGTAATTTACAATTTATTTTGGGTTGTGAATGTGATTCACAATTTTCCAATGGCAAGATTGCAATATTCACAAAATAATTATGAATTATTTTTATTGAATAATTTACAACAAGTGTTGTTGTAAATCTTGGAGATTTCCATGGAATAATGTAATCTCATGAGATATCATGAGATTGCCACCAAACCCCATATTACGGAAGGAGGCAATCTTCATTCCAATAATCTCCATGATTGCTTGATTTAATTTGGGATTGATTTATATTATTTATCAATATAAATTTAATCTATATTAAATTAATTATTGTTGGTTTTTACCAACACAAATCGTATCCATTAAAAGAAACACAAATCAATGAGAGCCATTGGATTTGTGTTGCACATGGATTGAGACCCTTGGATCCCAAAATATTATAAAAGGAGAGGCACCCCTTTGCTCTTATTTACACAAAATAAGTACATAAGTCTCTCTCTCTCTCTACACGTCAGCCCTCTCCCTTCATCTCTCATGGCTGTCCACCGTGGATGCCCTAGAGAAGTTCTCTATCGTCGCTTCGTCGTCGTTATGCTGCCCGATCGTTTGCTCATGGATCTTCGTCTCCTTCGGTGTGCCTCGCTCGTGAAGAAGACGTCGGATCTCTTGTGTCGAGATCAGGAGATCCGCCGCTTGGATCATCAACATGGATTGCGAGAAGCACGCGATTCATCCCTGCGCTCGCAAGCATCTCCTCCGTCGAATCGGACTCGAGACAGGAGGTCTCTTTGTTTAGAGACTCGATCGCAACCACGCTTCATGAGGTAATCCTATTACTTGTTTGTGGTTTAGACGAAACGATTTGAGAAGTGTTCTTGGATCACGTGGTTTCGTCGCATAAAAAAAATTTAATTTCTGCTGCATAGAATAACTAGTCTGACTAGTCGTTCTTCGTCGTATTCGATACGATGCTCATGCTTCCATGATGCGCTTGAGGATCTCTTCATATCCTTCAAAGGGTATCAGAGCCTTAGGTCAGAGGTTTCGGATACGATCCGTAAACCTAGGACAACTTGGGTTCGTTAGGGTTTGCGAAAATTTTATCGCATTTCATTTTTGCATATCTTATTAGTGATTATTTTCGGCCCTATTTAAAGTGTTTAAACAAGAAAAAAATTAGACTTTTTCCCCATTAAATAAGGAAACCATAGGATCTGAGTTTACATAATTTGGATTCCGTTTGCTCAAGTTATGATCAAATTAGTAAACATGTATCCACTGTTTCGGGGACTGCGAATCTCAAAGTAATTAAGGAGTTAATTACTGTTTAGAAATGCCTAGAAATGCGTTAAAATACATAGGTTATGTTGTAAATCAAATTAGCAAACTATGGAAACTTACTTTGTATAATTTGAATTTAAATTATTTGAGATATGATAATTTAAGTAAGTGAGTGTCACTGCTGGAAATTACTTTCCTAATCAAGAACTATGTGATTGTCAATTAGTGAAATTAATTGTTAATTTCAAGAAATAATTATGGAAAATATATGAGAAATATTTAATGATTATTATTTCCTTAATTGACGTGGCCACAATCAATAAGTTGATTAGATTTGATCTAGATCATAATTGGAAACACAATCAACAAACAACTTGCTTTAATAGGATTGGGAATTTGTTTAGCAAATTTCCTTATAATAAAAAATGTTTTGATTATTATTATATGGTATAATTTCGGTTGAAGAACCAATGATCATCTCAAGTACACATTTAACTATTTTACATTATCCTTTCTTGAGGTGGATATGGTGTCTAGTCGTGAAGCATTGGGGTAGCGGTCGCACCGATTGTTGTCCGTCCCACTTTCGTCAGTACTGGCCATGACAACGGGTAGGGACTTTATAATGCCAGAGAAATCAAGATGTATTTGTCTAATTATTAAAATTCGAATTAATACATACTTTGAGATAATACCATATATGTATTCAAGTAAAATCAATCAAGTTTGTTGATTGAATTGGATTGAAAATTAATTTAATGTGATTAAGTTAATTCTATCCAATTAAAAACACTCTATTATTAATAGATGTGTATTTCCCTTGGAAGAATTAATTATATGAATATGATTCATAATAATTTAATTAAAATTTGAATAAGAGGTGGAGGATCACATAAGTAACATCTGTGGTCTCCCATCAAGGCGAAGGGTTTCCGTCGCCAGAGATTGCATATAGGAGATTCCTGTACGAAGTGACATCTCCTATATGCAAGCGCATCTGGATCGGGCTCTTTTGCTTCTCGAAAGAGTAAGGTCGTATGCGTAGTGACCCCAATATCGGATCCTCATATTATTGGGGTGATATTGGATTGCGCATAGCGAGTACTATTCTTGTTGACGGTTGGTTCAATTAATGATAGGTCAACATCACCTTAGGGGTGGTGGGCCTGGGTGTTAAAGACTGAATTTGGAATGCAAGTAGGACTTGCAAGGTAGAAAATGTTCCCGTTTCTTTTTATCGGAGTTGCACATTCTCATATTATTGGGATGTAACAAAGATAAGGAAGGAGATCCCAGATCTTGCTTGAGATATAATGGTATGTATATCTCTTACATTGAAAGTGATTAAGGGAGTGAACTTTTAGTGTTGGCAAGGTAAGACAACTTTGATATAAAAATTCCTAAATCAAAGCTAAATGTATATATATATATATTTATGCCAATTTCTTATTTAATATAATCCTTCATTAAACCCACTCAATATTATACTCAATAATAACCAGTAAAATATCATGGATTGGATCCATGATCTAGATATTGTACTTGCAGTTGGACACATATTGTATGTGGTTGTAATGTGCAAGTTTCCTCATAATAAAGAGGAATGACAATTAAATAGACAATGGAACTACAACCCCAGGGTTTGTATGTCTCTACAGTCTTGATCTCTCATCGAATGTACTTTGGAAGTAACATGTCGATGGTGATCGTAATTGTCAAATAATCCTTATAAAATCTAAGAAGATATTTTGGCATGCATATGTGCTCTCGACATTTAATCATGAATGACATGGTTCTCTACATCATGCAGAATGGTGGCACTATAAGAGATGTTGTATTAAAATTGTTTGAGTACCTACCTGAACCTAAGTCTTTAAGAGTTAAGATGTATGTATATATGATGAGTGTCATCATTCTTTTGTCTATACTCTGGTCATTCATGAAGCTTCAGAATATTCATATTGTATGAATTAAAGGAAGCTTCTATAAATGTTGAAATGCTCTTATATTGAAATCTTTTGAATTCAACATAAGAGATCCTTCATCTCAAGCAATGGTTGTTTATAGATAAAGGGAGTGCAGTGGAAGCATGGGTTGAACCCAAGTAAGAAGGAAAGTCAAAGAGTTGACTATACTTTTGTGACTTCCATATGACATCCAAAGAGTTGGATGAATGCCAATACTGCAATAAGTTGATGGGTTTTTATAGTATGACTATCAAATCTGTCTAGAATCCTTAGAGAAGGAATCGGATAGTACATCAGAATAATCTGCATATAATCATTGAAATTGGCTTACTTATTTGATAAGATAAAGTCTAATAATTGTATCTCAATCTTCTAATGACACTTGCTAGTTGCATATGTATTAGAAGATTAGAAAACTTGATCTTATAGGTTTAATAGTCATCCACATGGATATCGATGCAATTGTTGCAACAATCTCTATTGGATTGATAGACTTCATAATTTAAGTGGGAGAGCCCTTAGACTTAGAGAATGTCTCTATGACCTAGATATTAGAATACACTCATTGTTTATTTCTAAATGTTGGAAATAAATGTGAATTCTGTAATACACCTATCATAAGGAGTTATGATTGAGATATTTCAGATAGTAATCTAAAATCTTGTGGACTCTACTAAATTAGAAAAATTAATGAATTGTTCATTAACATTTCTAATACTGAAATTAAACCTTAAAAGATCAATAGGAGAATAAAGATCATTTGATGATGATCAAGCATCAAGCCTTGGACATTTGTCTATTGATGTGATCAATAGGTTAGTGAGAGATGAAACTTTAGATTGTCTAAAGGCTCAAATCTTACATACTTGTGAATATTGTATTCAAAAGTAAAAATGTCCAATACACCCTTCCTTAGATAGTGTAAGATGTCAAGGTATTCAAGATCTCATGCATATTGATGTATGTGAACCATTTATATCAGAATAAACATTAGGGATATGTGATATCTATTAATGATTATTTGTGATATGATATTTCTTTGAAATATTCAAAGATTTCATAATTTTGGTTTAGAACTAAAGTTTGAATGAAGATTAAATGATTTTTTTAACTAATCTAGGTAGTTAGTACCTATTAGATGAATTCATGGAATGCATTATAGAGATATGAATGTCATTTCTATCTCAATTCTCCTAATGTAACTAAACTCAAGAGAGTTGTGGGGAGATACAATTGGATCATGTATGACATGATTTAATCAATGGTGAATTTTTGCATAATTACCTATTAGTTTCCAGGTATATATGTGGTAGAGACTACAATATATCCCTAATAAGATTCCATGCATGTAAGCTGAAACTTAGCACCTGAGAGTGCTACTTCATTAGGAAAATAAAGGATGGTATTGGATACCTACTTTAGGACCTTGAGATTCTTAAAAGATTTCATATATGAGAATGTGATTCTTAAATGATAAGACTCTTAAGGATCAAGATGAAAATGAAGTAAAGAGACTCATTGTTCTTGAGAAGATAATGAGGCTCCTAAAATTGGAAACTAAAAATGACAATTAAAGATGAAACACTGATACCTATTCAAATAAGTTTGAAGATGGATTTCCATGTGTTAGTTAAATCTGGCAATGATCTGACTTTCATGTAATGAAAAGATCATAGCATGGAAAGATGTATGTTAGAAATAAAGTCTAAAGTAGACTTCATATACAAGTATAGTATATGGACCCTCGAGGATCCACCTATATGGGTAAGACCCATTGAGATGTAAATGGATCTTCAAGAGAAAGAGGAAATCTGATGAAAAGGTAGAGACCTTCAAAGCACGGTTCGTGTCCATGAGCTGCACACCGAAGAGAATACATCACTTGCGATGAGACTTACTCTTCAGTGACCTTGCTTTAACCCATCAGAATATTGCTAACCATTGCTACACAATATGACTATGATGATGTGAGTCATGATTGCATTCCTCTATAAATAACTCTCTGAGGATATTCACATGAAGTAGGCCAGGGATTCATGGTTGAGGAAAGAAAGGTGTGCAAGCTAGAGAACCCCATCTATGGACTCAAATATGCTTCTTGTAGTTGGAATAGTGGATTTGATGAAATCATAAATGTTATGGTTTCAGATAGAATCTTGATAAACCATGTGAAGCTTAGTGGGAGTGCAATTGTGTTCATCATGCTAAATGTAGATATCCTAATCATTTGGAATGATCTAAGGATGATAATAAGTGTTCTATAATCTGGTTGTTCCATACCTCGAGATATAATCTCAAGGATACCTCTTAGATCTTAGTTTTGAAGTTGTTCATAAGCAAAGAAAAGAGGGTATTGGAATTGTCACATTAATGGTATACCTTGGACATTTCCATGGAAAATTCCAATAAAGGATTCTTTACCTCAAGATATGGTACTGACCTATCTAAAGATATAGCACCTCAAAGAGTTGAGGATGTGAATGCTAAAACTTCTTGCCATTGCTCATCAGTTTCAAGATTCCGGGTGTATGCTAGATGTGTACAAAGTCAGATGTCTGCCATGCAGTGGGAGTAGTAAACGGTTACTGATCCTACTATGATGATTAAACACTTGATTGTAGTAATAACAATATCTTCAAAAGATGATGAAACTTAAAGATAGTGATCTCAAAGTTTTATCTTCTAAAGTTTAAGACCTTGTAGATAGTGGTCTAGAAGGTCTTAACTGTTGATACCTTAGGAGATAGAGATCTCTAGGAATAAAGGTATTCTAATAACTACTGGTTATAATAACTATCGAGCTATAGTGTCAAGGACACTATAACAAAATTGAGTATTGGTTGCATAAGATGAAACATTCGCATTAGATGCGAGCACTGTTACTAGGCGATATGCAAGTATCTTAAAAGGACTTAGCGTAGTCTCTTGGGAACAGAGTGACTGATCAGATTACCTAGCTATTTCTAAATAGTCTATGATTATCACATAAGTGTGGGTTTAAATGATTAGCCCATTAATGGCTCTTTGGGCTAGTGGGGGATTGTTTGTACATGCGAGCCCATGGCGAGCCATTATGCAATAAATGCTATTGCGAATATCATTCCCTGATTTGAAATGAAGAATAAATAATTTACATAATAGGTCCCTTAGTACAATTAGGGTTATGTACCATGGCCATCTTGATGATCATACAACTGTTGATTCAATTATTGAATAATAGAGGCTGGTGCTTGGATGAATTTCTAAAGAGTTAGATTGAGGACACATTAAACATTGTCAAATGATTGTTAAGAGATATCTCCAGCCTGAGTAGGAGATGGGAATCCTTTCTCATTTAGGTTGATACTAACCGACCTCTTGATGCAGGTCCTCTGCATAGGAATAGAGATTCGGAGGTGTTAGATAAGTTAGGTCAAAGAGTTGACTTAACGAGATCGAGATAACCAAAGTCCTATGTCATATGTTGTCATTATATAGGCACACATCCTCTGACCGGAGAGATATGTGTTACTATATGTCTCAGTATGTACATTTGGCAGACCAATAGGGTTGATGACCTAATCAAGGTCTATACACCGGCGCGTTGGTGTGCATATTAGGGCATATGAGTAATACGATCTCTAAAAGGGATCATAGAAGTTCATTACTGAACCGGAAGACATGAGATCACTCATGATATATTGGGAAGAATCAAATTTCGTGAACGGTCGTCTCGCTTTGCAAGCTTGACTGAATTTGTAGATTTGATATATGCTTTTGGAAAGTATATGATCATCAACCTGGGTATGATATATACTTTTGGAGAGTATATGATCGATACCAACTCCCAATGATCGAATGAGAAACTTAATGATAAATCCCTGAAGTAGATAGTGTAGAATTGATCTTATACTTTGGGATTATTCTGGGTCTTCCAGTGTGCAGGATGTACAGGTATTGGGAATACCTGAGGGTGATGTGATCATAAACGATTGTATAACCATGACGCTTCCATTCCTAGGGAGTGATGAAACGGGTCTGTATTTTAATGACTCCTCTCAGTAGAGAAGTAATCTGATCTTTGTCCAAATGTTGGACATTGATCTGAATGTGATTCAGATACAATGAGAAGATTAGATTTTGCTATCTTGATTTAATCAATCATCTATGGAGGCCCGAGATCTGGATTTGAGATGTGATCTCAATATCCAAGTAACTATACATGGAACAATACAATCGCTCGGTCCTTATCTCCAAGTATTCGTGGAGAAAGCGCATTATCTTGAAAGAGTTCAGGATAATTTCATTGTTGATATAAGTATCCGAGCATTGAGAAAATGATAATTAAATGTGATTTAATTATGATGACTAATATGAATTGGATTCATATTATAGAAGAGTTATCTTAGATAATTAAATGTGATTTGATTATCATAGATGTAAATAATGTGAATGTGATTCATATTATTTGGACACAAGAGAAAAGAGATCCAAGATGATTAATGTGATTTAATTATCATGGATATGAATAATGTGGATAAGAAATATCCACATTAATCATATATATTATAAATGGGATTTATAATATATAAGAGAGAGCTATTTGTAATTTACATTTGTTAATTAAATGTTGATGTGAATTGGATTCACATTGGACATTAAATTGAAATTGTAATTTACATTTTATTTGGGTTGTGAATTTGATTCACAGATTTTCAATGGCAAGATTGCATTATTCACAACAAAAATTATGAATTGTTTTTTTTGAATAATTTACAACAATTATTGTTGTAAATCTTGGTGATTTCCATGGAATAAAGCAATCTCATGAGATATCATGAGATTACATGAGATTGCCATCAAATCCCATATTATGGAAGGAGGCAATCTTCATTCCAGTAATCTCCATGATTGCTTGATTTAATTTGGTATTGATTTATATTGATTTATCAATATAGATTTAATCTAAATTAAATTAATTGTTGTTGGTTTTTACCAACACAAATCTTATCCTTTAAAAGAAACACAAATCAATGAGATCCATTGGATTAGTGTTGCCCATGGATTGAGATCCATGGATCCCAAAATATTTTAAAAGTGGAGGCACCCCTTTTCTCTTCTTTACACACAATAAGAACAAAAGTCTCTCTCTCTCTCTCTTTCTCTCTCTCTCTCTTTCTCTCTACACGTCAACCCTCTCTCTTCTTCTCTCATGGTCATCCACCATGGATGCCCTAGAGAAGTTCTCTATCGCCGCAACGTCGTCGTTATGTTGCCCGATCGTTTGCTCGTGGATCTCTGTCTCCTTCGGTATGCCTCGCTCGTGAAGAAGATGTCAGATCTCGTGTGTCGAGATCAGGAGATCCACCGCTTGGATCATCAACATGGATTGCGAGAAGCACGCAATTCATCCCCGTGCTCGCAAGCGTCTCCTCCGTCGGATCGGACTAGAAGACAGGAGGTCTCTTCGTTTAGAGACTCAATCGCAACCACGCTTCAAGAAGTAATCCTATTACTTGTTTGTAGTTTAGACTAAATGATTCGAGAAGTGTTCTTGGATCATGTAATTTAGTAGCATTAAAAAAAATAATTTTTGCTTCGTAGAACAACTAGTCTGACTAGTCGTTCTTCGTCGTATTCGATACGATGCTCATGCTTCCGTGATACGCTTGAGGATCTCTTCATATCCTTCAGGAGAGGATATATCTACTCGAGTACCAACATCTTGGCATGTATGTGTTGACTACCGTTGTTTGAATGCAGCAACTAATAAGGACCACTTCCCCTTGCCATTCATTGATCATGTTTTGGAAAGACTAGCAGGCAAGGAGTTATTCTGCTTTCTAGATGGGTACTCAAGGTACAACCAAGTGGCAATCGTCCCTGAATATCAAGAGAAAACAACCTTACTTGCTAATTCGGCACCTATGCTTTAAGGAAAATTCCCTTTGGATTGTGCAATGCACCAGCAACATTCCAGAGATGCATGCTTGCAGTTTTCATTGAGATTGTAGGAAGTTTTCTCGAGATGTTTATGGATGAATTCTCTGTCTATGGTGACACCTTCGATTCCTGTTTTGAGTACCTAGACAGAGTACTTTAGAAATGCCATGAAGTCAATCTGGTATTATCATGGGAGAAGAGCCACTTCAAAGTCACAGAAGGGATTGTGATGAGTCACATCATTTCCAAACATGGAATGGAAGTTGACCCAGTAAAGGTACCAATCTTGAGCCACCTCATACAATTAAGAATGTGAGGTCATTCCTGGGGCATGTGGGATTTTACAGAAGATTCATCCGTGATTTCAGCCGGATTGCCTGACCTCTTACAGAATTACTATACAAGGAGACTGAGTTTAATGTTGATCAGTTGGTCCTCCTTTCATTCAATCTGTTGAAGGAGCTAATCACTCAAGCTCCAGTCCTACAGCCACCCGATTGGTCTCTTACTTTTGAGATAATGACGGATGCATCAGATTTTGCAGTTAGGGTTGTACTAGGATAGAGGAAAGACAAGGCTCCCTATACCATTCATTATGCCATCAATACATTAGATGAAACTCAGAGAAATTACACTGTGATAGAGAAAGAATTGTTGGATGTGATATTCGCCCTCGAGAAGTTCAGATCCTTTTTGCTCGGATCAAAAGTCACGATTTACACTGTCCACTCCACTATCAGATACCTACATGAGAAGAAGGATGCCAAGCCCAAACTGATCATATGGATCCTTCTCTTCTAAGAGTTCAACTTGGAAATCAAGGACAATCCTGGACTTCAGAATGTGGTAGAAGACCATCTCTCCAGAATAGAGTTGTACGATCCTCCACGGAGTAGTGCACCCATCACAGACACCTTTCCTGACGAGTCAATTCTGGCAGTGGATTCACTCCCTTTGTATGATGGGTATAGTTCCACAAGAATGGACGAAGATTCATAAGGATAAATTTTTATCGATGATCCATTTATACCAATGGGAAGATCCTCTACATTTCAGGGATGGAGCAGATTGTATTTGAAGCAGATGTATTCCTCAGGCGGAGCAGCATAGTATTCTCGAGCATTGTCACTCGCTCGAATTTGGTGGATACCACTCTGGAGAAAGAACGACAATGAAAGTATTGCAGTGTGGCCTTTGGTGGCTGACACTATTTAAGGTTGCAACATCATTTGTCAAAAAATGCACTAACTGTCAGTGATTGAAAGGAACCCTTACAACCGAAGATTTCATGCCCCTGAAGATCATTCAGATTGATGATGTATTCAATGCTTGGGGAATCTATTTCATGGGATTCTTTCCAAACAGTCAGGGATATGAGCACATCCTTCTTGTCGTTGATTTTGTGAGTCAATGGGTTGAGGCTATCCCTGCTTGAGCCACAGACAGCTGTAAAGTGTGTCGTTTTCTAAAAGAAAATATCAACTCGTTGTTTGGGATTCCGAAGATACTTATATCAGACGAGGGTAGTCACTACATAAACTGAGAGGTCAAGAAACTAATGAAGGAGTACGTCATCGAGCACCTAGTCGCATCTTCTTACCATCCATAGACCAATGGTATGACAGAATTATCTAATAAAGTAATTAAGATGATACTTCAGAAACTTGTCAAGCCGGACATGAAGAATTGGTCCGAGCTTTTGGACTCAGTCCTTTGGGCATATCTAATCGCTTACAAGTCTTTGTTGGGCATGTCACCCTATAGCCTTGTATATGGAAAGCCATGCCATCAACCAGTGGAGTTATCTCATAAATCATTATGGGCAATTAACATTTTCAATTTGGACACACAATAAGGTGGTCAGAAGAGGAAAGAAGATCTGAATAGGCTCCTAGAATTTCGAAACTATGCATATGATAATACATTGATGAGTAAGGAGAAGGTGAAACGCTGGCATGACCGGCACATCAGACAAAATACCTTCGAAGTTGGGTGATGAATCCGCGATTCATCATCTCAATATCTTGATCTTAGCAAAATCTTCGAGTAAATATCCAAATAAATGTCCATAAAATCAATAAATTAACAAAATGACTCTTGCAAATAAAATACATTAATTATTGTATATTAGATTGTACAAAATAAATTAACAATAAAAAGATGTAAAGTTAAAGGAGTTTTTCACTTGTAAATAGCACAAAACTTCATGTATTTTTAATAATTTTATTTCAACTTCTTTTTGGCTAATTCTTTATCTAACTTGTTTATAAAAATGTATATAAAAATACAAAAATATAAAACAAAATTTACCTCAAATAAATGCTCCTAGATCCCAAAGATAAAAGGCCGTAAAATCTAACTTCCAAGCTAAATTCCCACTCCGTATGAACTCCAAATTCATCAAACTCACTTTTAAAGTTCATGTTAGAAAATTATCTATCCAACGGAAGTGGTTTCATTAAAATCGAAGCTCATTTGCAAAAGTTGGGTTTTGGGACCTAGATGTATATTGTAATTTTGTATATGTTCATTCTTTCTTAATCTTTTATTTTATCTTTCTCAATTATTTAAAAATCCAAAAAAAATCATTACTGTGTTATATTTTAATTATAGTATTTTATTGTATTTTTTTGTTGTAAATATCTCTTATTAAGAAGACAAAAAATACATATTAGAAAAGCAAACAAAAAATGTACATGTTGTATGTATTCCTTTGTAAATTCTCCACTATTTTTCTTTCTTTATATTTTTATTGTTTTTAAAGTAGCCTACTTTATTTCATTTTATTTTCCTTTATTTATTTTTCATTCTCTACAATAACCACCTTTCAACTCCATTCTACCATCAACCTCCATTAAACCCCACCATTTTTTAAACCTCTCATTCAACTCCATTAATAATATAGCCTCTCACCACTTTAATAACCTCTCATTTCATCCTCTTTATATACATCCCATCCTCTTCAATTTGCACTTGATCCATCTTTATGTGAGGAGAGCCTAGTTCTCAGAGTAGAATCGGTGACAGCGACGCAACCACGGTCGCGCAACGACAGTCCTCTCTCCGGTGAGATCTGGTGTCTTTTTAGCCAACATCGTAGCCGCATACGTGCGCTGCTCGAGCTCATCGCTCGCCGGCGATTCGAGCGAAGACATTGCTCTCGTGAGCACAACATAGGCGACTGCGTTCATTGTAGGTAAATTTTCCCTTTCTATCATTAATAAACATCTTCATTATCTTGTAATTTTTACCACATTACCACCACCACCATCATTTTATCACATCTTCACACCCTCATCTATTTTCCCCCCTTTTTGTATACATATTGTTTCTTGTTTAAAAAAATTAAAATCTAAAAAAAAAGAATTTTCTCATTTAAACAAAAAAAATAAAAAAAAATAAAAAAAAATAAACGGACAAGGGAAGCAGCAGCAGCATCAGCGCCACTGCCGTCGCTCCCCCTACAGCCTCGCAGCCCACCGCCAGCGGCTGGCGAGGCCCCTTCCCGCCCAGCCACCGGAGCGACCTAACTACGCCAGACACCCACCTTCATCCGCCGCTCCCGGCCACTATCAAGCTCCAGGCCGCCTCCGCCCCCAGCTGGGCGCCCCACCTCTGCTAACAGCTCTGCCCTCCGCCAGGTCGTCGTCCCCCTCATCCGTCGTGCGGCACACGTCCTCCAACCTCTGTCTTCCGTCGACCACCGCCTTCACCGACCGCCACCTCCCGCAAACCGTGGCCCGCGGCTTAAAGCACCTCGTGCGGGCTGCGCCACCCTTTCGCCATCCAGTCGCGGCTACCGACCGTCGCCTCTTCGATGCGCGCAGCCTGCGCGCGGTGCGCTGCCCTCCTCGCGGCCATGCGTGACCGCACTGCCGGTGCTACCCTCCTCCCACATCATGCTCCTACGCCTTAGAAGAAGGTCTTTTCCTTTTATTTTATGTTTTATTGTAAAAATTGCAAGTTTGCCCGCTCATATTTCTGTAATTTCAGTTCAGTCCTTGTGCATGTTTTACATTATGTGTTTCATTCTCTGCTTTGCATGGATACCCCTGTGTTTGGCTCCTAATTTGGACATCAATTTTACATTGTTTTATTCAATGAAAAATAGTATTATGTTGAGCAACTCATTTTCTGCCATCTGAATATTTATATATATTTTTATGATATTTGGGAAATTAATTAAAATTGTCTAACTGGAAATCTGTATAGTTTACCCATTTTGTGCTATTAAATTCATATCGGACACATAGTTGCTCTAAAATTTCCAAAAACATTTGATATGATGCCTTGATGAGTGCTTAATTTACTGTACAAATTTCATCCAAAGTGGAGTTGTCTTGTGCCTGAAATAAACTGTAGGGTGATTTTTGTATTTGATTTTTAATTAAATCCACATACATTCATTTTGCGAAATTTCAACTCTACTGACTTGAGCATATAAATATCTTTTTAAGATAATTCGCATTCTGATTAATTTGTATTAGGAATTAATTACTCATTGTTACTTCGTTTTCACTAAAAAATTCATAAAAAATCCTATTTTGTCAAAAAATTTCGAAAATAATATTGTAGCTTTCTTTCAACATGTTTATCAGTAAATTTTTTATGATTTTGGCTTACTGTTGGTGTGAAAAATTGCGAAAATACCCATAAAAAGTATGCATTTTTAATTGTTGCGTCTTAACCCCTAAAATTCTAAAAAAATATGTTTTGCATGCATTATTGAATTAAGATCCTATGAAAAATATAATTTGACAAAATTTAACTGATTTGTCATTAAAATTAATTTGGCTTAGTTCTGTGTTTTCTTACTGTCTTGATTCATCCATATTTGCATTCACTTTTGTTTTTGCATTAAAAAAATTTTAAAAATAACGCATTGGGAATCTAGATATTAATTTCAATATAACCTCAAAGTTTTTCCTTTGCCTCCCTGTGTTCGACCCCAGACTTGCACATGATATAAATTAAGCCAAGACACTCTTCACGGAGATATTTTCTCGGTTCTGATTGAATCTATAAGTACACATACTACAACATACCCGAATTAAATCACGTATACAGCGATCGATCAGATGGTGCCGTTGCTGGGGAGGCAAACGGCTTAGGAATTAATTTAAAATTTTGGATTTAGATTTTCACTTACTCGGGTAGTCTGACCCCTAAGCCACTTGTAATTAATCCATTTTCCTTTCAATTATTTCTCTTCATATTTTTGTATATATTTTGTTTTTATCTCTCTAATATAAATCTTGTTTTCCTTGTGAGGGCCCGGTGAACTTGGAGTACATCAGAGGTCGACGGATGTGACACGCGCCGACTTCTGAAGAGCAAGAAAATTGATTTATCTTTGAGAGAATTTTGTAAATTTTTGTAACTATTTTATTGTAAAAATTTAGGTAATTTGCTTCTTTATAGCAGCTCTTGTTTGAGAGCTCGCATATGTAAAAGAGACTTGGACATTATTTGTGGTGTGTCAAGACCTGTTTCACTCTCCGGTGAGGGTGGGGCTCGACTTGAATGGCGACTTTAAGGATTAGGCACATGGTAGTTTAGAATCAAATTTGTTTGTGCCCATTGTAAATTAGGCCACACACAACTTAGAAGATTCACTTATCTTATAAGATTCATAATGAGACGCAGATAGACACGTACTACTTAGCTCAAATTCAATCAATTCTTACCCGCTAATAGTATATTGTTTAGGTGCAGTTTTCTCGATCTGCATGCAATTAGTGTAAAATTTACAAATTCAGTTTTGCATAACGTATGGAGAGTGTTGGGATTTACTGTAAGTATACCTTCTTCTAAGCATGCATCATAGTTTCTCATTTTCATTCTGATTTCTGATTCCCCTCTCGTTTTACAACTTAATGTCAAAAAGGAAATTGGGACTAAACGATAGACGTGTTTGTGTGTTCAAATTAATTTTCAAGTGATAACCTAACTCTAAAATTGGGACTGAATTGAGCAGATCGATTAAAATTAATTGGAATAAAAAGAACCCCTGTTATCGGGTGCATAAATCCCTCATTGTTTGATTTACTTGCAAGTGAGAGAGAGAGAGAGAGACGACCCTAGGATAGAGCCAAGCCAGTATTTCTTACTTACTACTGGTTCTTTATTTTTAGGCGATTAGCTACTCTTCAGTGAGGAATACGGGTAGCCGGTAAACGGTCCGGACTTCCTTAGCAGAGTGGGAGGTTTAGAGGATGCCTTAGTCCTCAAGGAACGGGTAGCCATATTTATACGGTCCGTACTAACTCATATACTGGCTAAAAGTAGGTCCAACTAGTCGTAAGAACCGGGCCAGTTTGTAGGAAAATACGGTCACCTACAGCTTGTTAATCTTTCAAAGATTGTATTCTCACCAACTAAAATTGACCAAATAATTCATCCATACTCTTACGGTCATCACGTGTTGAGTTGGTGAAATTGAGGGTTTGAATTGCGTTTGTATTGTGTGAGTTCACTCCGCACATTTACGTGTACCATAGAACTAACACCTCATTGACTATCGTATTCGAATCGGTTCTTTTGACATCGAAGATGACCGATTGGGAGGATATTTATTCGGACTTTGCGAATCTCTCATTGAACCCTCCAAAAAGTATGTCTTCAAAGGTCCAAGCGCAACTTCGACCAACCTGGACTCATGACCTTCTTTAGCCCAGCATCACCCACTCTCGGGATGGTTACTCTCAAACCATTCCCTTTCTCTCTTCCACCTCACCGAGAAAGACCTTCACCTCGGTGAGAATATCTTGATTCATAAATCCTCTTCTAATCAATAACACCTTGTTGATTCAGGACCTGAAGAAGAAACAAGAAAAATGCCTCCAAAGAAGAAATAAGAGGAAGAAGAGAACCATGAAGACCCGTTGAGAATGGTACTAGCAAGATTAGCTGCATCTGAGCAGCTAGATGCACTAATCCAAGCTCAGTTAGGACAACTAAATGTTGGTGTCGAACCACCAATGGATGCGGCGTATAACCCCGGACAATACCAAATTCGGAACTATTTGAGTCCGGTCAAACCCAATGTTGATTTTGAGTGGAAGCCGCACTTTCGGAACCTGCTGCCACATTTTGATGGGAATGCTTCTGAGGAGCCATATGCATTCCTTAGGGACTTTGAGCTCATCTGTGCTAACCTCAAACATCATAATGTTAGCCAAGATTATATTAGGCTCAAAGCCCTTCCATTTGCCTTAGGTGGCAAAGCTGACTACTGGGTAAAGAACTTGGGAGTTATAGTCACCACTTATGCCCAGTTCAAGGACATGTTTCTGAAGAAGTTCTACCCGTTGAGTAGAACTAACATGATGAGGACACACATTACAAGTTTCTACCAGTTACCCCATGAAGCCTTTTGTGATGTTTGGGAAAGATTCAATGATATCCTGCAGAAGTGTCCTTGTCATGGACTAGATGACAATATCTTGGTCCAGTCGTTCTTTACTGGTCTCAACCTTGACATGTAGGGTTTAGTGAGCACTGCCTGTGGAGGCAGTTATACATAACGAGGAGCGGATACCGTCTGGAAGTTATTCAAGCAGATGGCTGAAACTAGCCGCTCACAGATGGCTAGCAGGGCCTATACACCATTCCCCAGTTCACTCTCATTTGGAGGGGGGAAATTTGCTGTAGTCGATCTCTCTCAGGACGTGATCCCTAGCGTTGGACTCCTTGCAGACAAGCTTACAGTAGTTGAGAAGATCGACAGGAGGACTGATGAGTTAGATCGGAGCGTCTCCAAACTTCCAAAACAGATGGAGGAGTTGACTGAGAAGGTATCTAAGATAAGGATACCCATCGTGACTACACCCGCTGCTCCCGTTTACCAAGTTCACCATATTTAGGAGCAGTTGGTGTCAAGGCAACCCCAACCTTGGGAGCAGGACCAATCCTACGCCCCTCTCTCCAGCAGCCACCTCCATTAGCAGAGACAGTTCAGGAGGAGCCTCCACCAGTTTAGGAGGTGAATGGGATATGGTATACTCAGGACCCTGCCAGGCAGGGAAGTACAGGAAACCGACAGACCTATCAACGTCCCCCGACCTTTTACAACACCGCATTCACCTCCGCACAACCTCCTTCACAGCAGAACCTTCGATTCGAGCCACCCAAGCAGTCGTGGCAGTAGTACCAGTAGTATGGCTGATAATGCCATTACCAGGCGAGTCAGCAGGGCCCGCAACCCCAGCAGCAGCAGAGGCAGTACCCTAGCCAGCAGAGCCAGTCTTCCCATTCTTCTTCCCAATCTCATCCACTTCCTTCTACGTCTAGTCCCGTGGATATAGAACAGCAGATACTCAATGAGCTTCGTTCATACAGGAACGAAATTCACGACTTACGGGTGGATGTCAACCTCCTGTCCAGATGGCGAGACGAGCGGACTACACCCTCTACCTCAATCCCATCCCAAGTTCAGGCTAACCCCAATAGCCTGAACCGATCTAGTTCTCAACATCACTTTGGTCAGGTATACTATTCAGCATCTCCTAGATCTGAACATGAGATTCTTTCGTGTGATGAGGATAACCACATGTCACTCAGGAGCGGAAGGACCATGACCGTACCTGACTGGGCGAGGGACACAAGGAAGGGCATCTCTGGAGCTCTACCTGAAGAATCTTCAGAGGACGAGGAGGAGAGGCAACATATTCCAGAGCCCCATCAGCATCATTCGAGGATTTCTACTCAGGGAGCCGAGAGGATAAGGAGAGTACATATGCAGCATCGACAGCATGGAGATTCTTGTGAGCCTACTGAGGACCTTGCATCTACGGTTGTGGTGGATACAGCTCTAGCTTCTATTCCACAACCTGTAGTAGATAGTTTATATTTCAATCTCATGTTGCATCAAAATGATTCATGTATGAAGAACACTATTTCTGCTAATTCCAAGAATGATTTTTCAGTTCATGATTCAGATTCTTCATCCTGTGTTTCCCTAGCTTCAATCCCTTTCCCCTGTGTTCTTACAACAGGAAAGCGCATTAAAAAGATTCAGAAAGATGACTCTGGTATGGCACGGTTTTTTAAACAAAATATAACTGTAAAGGTGCCATTTGATGAATATGTGGCTAACCATCCTGCATTCAAAAATACCTTAAGGTGAGATGCACACCTACAAGGGTTAGCAGGAAGAAAGATAACTGAAATATAAAGACACATGTCTTATCAGTAGCCACAACCTATTGTCTCAAGAATCAGACTTTGCCAAGGAAAAAGAGAGACATGGGTGCTCACTATGTGGAGAGTCGTATTGACGACATTGCATTTGCACGCACACTCTTAGATAACGGTTCTTCGATCAACTTACTTCCCTTAGCATTATATCAGAAATTGGAGTTGGGACAACTTCGCAAATCCAGAACTTTACTCCAATTTGCAGATCGTTCAGTGAAGAGACCTAAGGGAGAAGTGAAGAATGTAGTTATCTCGATTGAGGGGCAGAACTATCAGGTTGACTTCACAATCTTTGATATGAAGACCCCCAATCATTGGAGAGAATCTCAGATCATGCTCGGGCGGCCCTTCCTTAGGACCGCAGGCACAACTTTTTATTATGGTACGAGAATGATGAAGTTCCGTTCTCCAGGCGGAGAGGTGAACCTTGAGATGAAGCAAACCAAGTGTCAGTGACCTGATTCAGAGAGTAGCACAGAGTACTCATCTTCAGAGGAAGATTGCAGTATGATTAGCATAATTGGGATTTGGGGACAGATTCCTTCAAGACAGAGCGAGATCCTTTCATCTGGAGAGGACATAGTGCATGATGCAGTTTGCCAGGTGTTGTCTGATCTTGTTAGAGATGCATCTACCTATTCCTATGATGACGTAGAGATCCATCTGGATATGTCAGTTCCATCCTCTTCGGAACAATCATGGGACATAGATGACGAGTCGGACGTGGCTTTTGCCGATCGTTTGGATATTTTTGACGATCCGACTTCCGATACTTCTGATTTGGTGGAGAGCACTACTCAGCTTAGCCTACCTTCATGCAGCACGGAACCAGATTCAGATTCAGTTCATCCTGATTTGCTTAATGACACTACATTGCCAAAGCTGAAATCACTACCTCCTACACTCAAGTATGCCTTTATTGCGGGACCCAAATAGAGATATCCTGTTATCATTAGCTCAGACTTGACTTTAGAGCAGGAGTCTAGGTTGTTAGAAGTCTTAGAGAGGAACCGCAAAGCAATAGGATGGACAGTGTCGGATCTCGTGGGGATTAACCCCGCTCTCTGCTCGCACCACATTTTTACCGAGGATATTGTGAGACATTCTCGTGAGTTCCATAGGAGACTTAACCCCAATCTACGGGAAGTTGTGAAGAAAGAGATTGAGAAATGGCACAAGGCAGGGTTTATATACCCTATTTCTGACTCCAAGTGGGTGGCCCCACTTCATGTTGTCCCGAAAAAATTGGGAATTCAGATGGTCATCAATGAGGAGGGGGTAGATATTGCGAAACTAGTACCCACGTCGTGGCACGTCTGTGTCGATTACAGGTGCATGAATGCTGTGACCAAGAAAGATCACTTTCCCTTGCCTTTTATTGATCAGATATTGGAGAGACTCACAGGGAAAGAGTTCTTTGGTTTTCTTGATGGGTACTCAGTCTACAAACAGGTGGCCATAGCCCCTGAGGACCAGAAAAAGACCACATTCACATGTCCATTCGGCACTTATGCTTTCAGGTGCATGCCATTCAGGCTCTGCAATGCCCCGGGAACATTTCAGCGGTGCTTGATTGCCATATTTGCCGAGATGGTGGTAGATTTCCTGGAAGTGTTCATGGATGACTTCTTGATCCATGGTAATTCTTTTGATACATGTTCAACGCACTTGCACCGAGTCCTCACGAGGTATAGAGAGATGAATGTAGTACTCTCCTGGGAGAAATGTCACTTTATGGTGATGAAGGGTATCGTGTTGGGGCATGTCATCTCCAAAAGGGGAATGGAGGTTTACCCTGCCAAGGTGGAGTTGATCAAGAAACTCGATCCACCTACCAACGTGAAGTCAGTGAGGTCATTTCTAGGGCATGTTGGATTCTATAGGAGATTTATTAAGGATTTTTCAAAGATCGCCCGCCCACTAACTGAGCTCTTAGAGAAAGACACAGAGTTCATTGTAGATCACAGATGTCTGGAGGCCTTTGAGCTCTTGAGGAGGAAAATTTGTGCCTCGCCTATCCTACAAGTTCCTAACTGGTCTCTCCCCTTTGAGATCATGACTGTGTTAGGACAACGGCGAGAGGGGATCTTGTTTGCGATCCACTATGTGAGCAAATTATTAGATCCTACACAGAAGAATTATACAGTAACTGAAAAGGAAATGCTCGCTGTAGTATGGGCCCTCAAGAAGTTCAAGTCATATATTTTGGGCTATAAGGTGACAATTTACACTGATCACACAACCATTCGATATTTAATGGAAAAGAAGGACGTGAAGGCACGTCTTCTTAGGTGGATTTTACTCCTCTAGGAATTTGATTTGGAGATAAAAGATAAACCTTGAGTGAAGAATGTTGTGGCTAGTCACCTTTCTTGAATTGAACTTAAAGATTCTCCTGATTATGAGCGGATTAGAGAGACCTTCCCAGACGAGTCAATTTGTGTTATTGGCTCACTCCCATGGTATGCCAACATGGTGAACTATCTTGTATCCAAGCAGGTTACCCATGGTTGGACTAGGAGCAGCATTGACCGACTCAAGTCGGATTCGAGGAGATACCACTGAGAAGATCCTTTCCTTTTCTTAGAAGGACCGGATTGTGTTTGGAGAAGGTGTATTCCTCAGGAGGAGTACCAGAGTGTCCTCACATATTCTCATTCACTCAAGGCCGGAGGACACCATTTGGGAAAGAGAACCGCTCACAAAGTACTTCAATGTGGATTGTATTGGCCGACCTTGTTTAGAGATGCTATTGATTTTGTACGGTCGTGCCTGATCTGTCAAAGGATGGGAGGGACAGTTGGACAGAGAGATGAGATGCCCATGCACTTGATGATTATTTGTAATGTTTTTGATGCATGGGGCATAGATTTTATGGGTCCCTTTCCCAACAGCCAAGGACATGAGTACATATTGTTGGCGGTTGATTATTTATCTAGGTGGGTGGAGGCTATCCCAACTCGAACCGCAGATAGCAAGACTGTCTGTAAGTTTGTGAGATACCATATCATTGCTAGATTCGAGGTGCCAAAATTTTTGATATTTGATGGGGGTAGCCACTTTGTGAACCGAGATATGAGATCTTTAGCTAAGGACTATGGATTTGAGCATAGAGTTACTAGTCCTTACCACCCACAGTCCAACGGCATGGCAGAGGTTTCGAACAGAGAGGTGAAGAGTATTTTGCAGAAGTTGGCTCGTCCTGATAGGAAGAACTTGTCCTAGCTTTTGGACCAAGTTCTATGACCCTATAGGACAGCCTACAAGACTCCACTGGATACTTCACCATTCGGAGTGATCTGTGGCAAGCCATGCCATTTTCCCGCGGAGATGATTCACAAATCCTAATGGGCAATTAAGCATATTAATTGGAGTTGTCACCTAGGGAAACTTTGTCGAGACGAACTTGAACGAGCTCGTGGAAATCTGAAATAGGTCATATGACAACAGTTTGATATATAAGGACAAAGTAAAGAGATGGCATGATCCGCACATTAGGTGCAAAGAATTTGTCCCTGGACAAAAGGTATGGTTGTTCAATGTCAGGTTGAAGATGTTCCGTGGGAAGCTGAAATCTAAATGGATGGGTCCCTTTGTTGTTAAGTAAGTGCAAGAGAATGGAAGTGTAGAGATAGCTGATCTCACAGATGGTGCACAATCTCATGTGGTGAATGAACAACTGTTGAAGCATTTTGTGGATTCTAAAGAGCAGTTGGTCCAAGTCGAGGTCATCAACTTCATGTAGAGTGAGCACAGAGCAGATACATCGTATTACTCTACATGAAGATGCAGCATCGAGATTCAACATCTTAGAAGATTGATTCCTCTTGTACATTCTCCCATCTTTGTATATTCTCCAGATCACATTGGTTCTCTCACTTACTCATGTTCTATACTTAGGCTGACCAGAGCCTAAGTATAGGGGGAACCAATGCCCGCCATGTGTATATACTCATTCATTTCTCCCCTTTACCTCGACCGCCCTATTTTTGCTCTTCTTCTACACTTAGGTTGATCAAAGCCTAAGTATATGGGGGCGGATCGACTTCTATACTTTCTATTATTTTAGCTTTCCTACGATTAGCACGAGCTATGTCTTTTTCTCGCTTCTTGTGCTCTAAGGACACAACACATGCTAATTATAGGGGGCATGTATATATTTCATATATACTTTACCCTTAGCTCGTATTTTCACGTATTTTTGTATATATTATACAATATTTATGGGATGGGTAAAATTGAAAAAAAATCTTTTAAAAAAACACTTATTTGCTTTGAAACACTTTTTCAAAACAAAAAAACTCTTTTCTTTCTTTGTTATTAAAAATATGTGATTTTCAAAAAAAACTAATTGAAAAAAAACATCTTTCTTTCTTCCTTTCCTTTTCAAAAAAAACAACAAAAATAGTACAAAAAAATCACAAAAAAAACTAACTAATGGGTTGGTTTGATCCCTGACACTTACACATTCACACAAGACTAGTGATGTTCAAGAACACTTGGTTTATGAGCTCTTGAGATTTTGAGTTAACCAGCCTTAGTCATTAGGGTCTTTGACTTAATTATTCACATTTCCCTAGTTTGAAAGATTTGTGTGCTATATTGTGTACTTAGGCTCTACCTTACGAATATGATCAACACCTCACATACATGACTGCAGTCATGATGAGATGAGTTGAAATTTCACTTGAGGAACCGGGATGAAAGATTTGAGTTTGGACTTGATTTGATGATACTCGAGGGGGGGAAATCAATGAAGGATTCATGAAACCTGAGTGTCAGCATCTTTATCAAGTATGAGAACATGGTTCTTGTACTATCTCTTGATATTTACCTATGTGCCAGGGTGTGATATAAAATAAAAAAATGTTGATCAGTGTGCGCCAACTCTTGGTAAAAGCAGTGGAGCTAGCCAAAAATATTACAAAGCAATGAAATGTCAAAGAAAAGCTCTCATTCCACAAAGTCAAATATCAAAGAGCTTCCACCAAAGGCGAGCGCTCCCAACCATTTCAAAGTGTCCACTTGGACCACTGCTATTAGGACCAGGAGTCGTGCTTGCACCAAAAAAGGGCTCTGCATCGTAAATGCTACAAGTCTGGGTGTAGAAGGTACGATATGTACTCAAAAAAAGGCACACCCGGTGTACTCCCAGGAAAACAAGTGTAGACCGCTCCAACTTCTCTTGACGGACGCACTAATCAACACCAAAAAAATGCGTTGAGTAATAAGGCACTTGAGAGAATCCTTGTTCCAATGAGAGGAAGAGAAGAAATGACACAATCCTATACCCTCCATCATTTGGCCTTCCATCTACACTTTTAAGTATGACAACTAAAGTGACGGTGGATTGGATGCAAGAAATGATTTACTCCCTAGTGTTGAGGATTGGGTTCTTAGGAGAGTCTCTTGGACTAGAACCTTGGGTGATGTTGCGACTCTACTCTTGTAACTGCAGTCCACACATAAAGTCATATCCCTTATATATATGTATACAAAGAGAGTCTGATGATTCGGGATATTGGATACCTTTTTACTAGAGCTTACAGCTTAGAATTTTAGGATCTCTATAATCGAGAATTCATGAACGGATCAAGTCTTGTATTCACATGCACAATCAGGGGTTATTTTAACTTATTCATTCTTTATTTGTTTGAGGACTAGCAAAGCTTAAGTATAGGGGTGATGAATCCGCGATTCATCATCTCAATATCTTGATCTTAGCAAAATCTCCGAGTAAAATCCCAAATAAATGTCCATAAAATCAATAAATTAACAAGATGACTCTTGTAAAAAAACATTAATTATTGTATATTAGATTGTATAAAATAAATTAACAATAAAAAGCCGTAAAATTAAAGGAGTTTTTCACCTGTAAATAGCCCAAAACTTCATGTATTTTTAATAATTTTATTTCAACTCTTTTTTGGCTAATTCTTTCTCTAACTTGTTTATAAAAATAACATATAAAAATACACAATATAAAACAAAATTTACCTCAAATAAATGCTCCTAGATCCCAAAGACAAAAGGTCGTAAAATCTAACTTCCAAGCCAAATTCCCGCTCCTTATGAACTCCAAACTCACCAAACTCACTTTTAAAGTTCAAGTTAGAAAATTATCTATCCAATGGAAGTGGTTTTATTAGAATCGGAGCTCATTTGCAAAAGTTTGGTTTTGGGACCTAGATGTACATTGTATATTTTGTATATGTTCATTCTTTCTTCATTTTTTATTTGATCTTTCTCAATTACTTAAAAATCAAAAAAAAACCTTGTTATGTTGTATTTTAATTATAATATTTTATTGTATTTTTTCGTTGTAAATATCTCTTATTAAAAGACAAAAAAATACATATTAGAAAAGCAAACAAAAAATGTACATGTTGTATGTATTCCTTTTTAAATTCTCCACTATTTTTCTTTCTTTATATTTTTTTGTATTTAAAGTAGCCTACTTTATTTCATTTTATTTTCCTCTATTTATTTTTCATTCTCTACAATAACCACCATTCAACTCCATTCTACCACCAACCTCCATTCAACCCCACTATTTTTTAAACCTCCTATTCAACTCCATTTATAATATAACCTCCAACCACTTTAATAACCTCTCATTTCATCCTCTTTATATACATCCCATCCTCCTCAATTTGCACTTGATCCATCTTTATGTGAGGAGAGCCTAGTTCCCAAAGTTGAATCGGTTACAGCGACGCAACCGCGGTCGAGCAACGACAGCCCTCTCTCCGGTGAGATCCGTTGGTTTTTTGGCCAACATCGCAGCCGGATACGTGCGCTGCTCGAGCCCATCGCTCGCCGACGATTCGAGCGAAGACCATGCTCTCGTGAGCACAACATAGGCGACTGCGTTCATCGTAGGTAAATTTTCCCTTTCTATCATTAATAAATATCTTCATTATCTTGTATTTTTATCATATTACCACCACTACCATCATTTTATCACATCTTCACACCCTCATCTATTTTCTCCCTTTTTGTGTACATATGGTTTCCTGTTTAAAAAAATAAAATCTAAAAAAAAGGAATTTTCTCATTTTAAAAAAATCAAAAAAACCAAAAAAAATAAACAGACAAGCGAAGCAGCAGCAGCACCGCCACCACCGCTGTCGCTCCCACTGCAACCTCGCAGCCCACTGCTAGTGGTTGGCGGCCCCCCTTCCCGCCCAGCCACCGTAGCGACCTGACCGTGCCAGACACCTGCCTTCATCCGCCGCTCCCGACCACTATCAAGCTCCAGGCCGCCTCCGCGCCCAACTGGGCGCCCCACCTCCGCCAGCAGCTCCTCCCTCCGCTAGGCCACCATCCCACTCTTCTGTAGTGCGGCGCGCGTCCGCCGACCTCCGCCCTCCGCCGACCACCACCTTCACCGACCGCTACCGCCCGCAAACCGTGGCCCGCTGCTTCCAGCACCTCACGTAGGCTGCACCGCCCTTTCGCCGTCCAGTCACGGCTACCGACCGCCGCCTCTCCCTGTGCCTGAGAAGGTCTTTTCATTTTATTTTATTTTTTATTGGAAAAATTGCAAGCTTGCCTACTCATATTTCTGTAATTTCAGTTCAGTCCTTGTGCATGTTTTACATTATCCGTTTCATTCTCTGCTTTGCATGGATACCCCTATGTTTGGTTCTTAATTTGGACATCAATTTTACATTGTTTTATTCCTTGAAAATAGCATTATGTTGAGCAACTCATTTTCAACCATCTAAATTTTTTTATATACTTTTATGATATTTGGGTAATTAATTAAAATTATCTAACTAAAAATCTGTATAATTTACTAATTTTATGCTATTAAATTCATATCAGAGACATAGTTTCTCTAAAAATTCCAAAAAAAATAGATATGATGCCTTGATGAGTGCTTAGTTTACTGTACGAATTTCATCAAAAGTGGAGTTGTCTTGTGCCTAAAATATATTGTAGGGTGATTTTTGTATTTAATTTTTAATTAAATCCACATACATTCATTTTGCAAAATTTCAACTTTCTTGACTCGAGCATATAAATATCTTTTTGAGATAGTTCGCATTCTGATTAATTTGCAATTGTGGATTTATTAGGAATTAATTACTCACTGTCACTTTGTTTTCACTAAAAAATTCATAAAAAATTCCTATGTTGTCAAAAAATTCCAAAAATATTATTATAGCTTTCTTTCATCATGTTTATGATCCAGTAAATTTTTTATTATTTTTGCTTACTGTTGGTGTGAAAAATTATGAAAATACCCATAAAAAGTGTGTATTTTTAATTATTGTGTCTTGACCCCTAAAATTCTAAAAAAATATGTTTTGCATGCATCACTGAATTAAGATCCTAGGAAAAATATAATTTTATTGAATTGAACTGATTGGTTATTAAAATTAATTTGGCTTAGTTGTGTGTCTTCTTACTGTCTTGATTCATCCACATTTGCATTCACCTTTGTTTTTGCATTAAAAAAATTTAAAAAATGCATTGGGATTCTAGATCTTAATTTCAAATTAACCTCAAAGTTATTCCTTTGCCTCCCTGTGTTTAACCCCAGACTTACCCGGGATACAAATTAAGCCGAGACACTCTTCACGGAGATCTTCTCTCGATTCTGATTGAATCGCTAAGTACACATACTACAATGTACCTGAATTAAATAACGTATTCAACGATCGATCACTGGGAAGAAATTATTCAATACAAAGTTGAAGATCTTCTCAGGTAAACTGAAAAGCAAATGGACTGAGTCGTTTCAAGTTCGAGAAGTGTATGACAATGGTAACATTGTGATACCAGAATCGTCTCCTGATGCACAACCATTTGTCATCAATTTTCAACTACTACAGCCTTACCTTGAGCATGACACTTTCTTGGCTATTGTCGACTCTATCCAAGTACTACGCTCCAACGATACATCCACAACACTGTCAACATCAAAAGATTCAGATAATGCAACTAAAAAACTTTTCCTGTAAGCTTTTATCTTTTCTTCTTTTTGTTTTCGGCCTTCATTCTCTATTTAAAAAAAAAAGAATAAGAAAAAAAAAGAAAAAATGCATATGTATCACCCCCTTTTGTCAATCTTCTATATTTAGGATGTACTTTGCCCTAAGTATGTGGGGGTGTGCACCTCGCTTTATTTCATTCTTTGATCCTCTCCCTTGTCTCCTCTTCTTGTCTAGACTCAGGGATATCTTACCCTAAGTATAGGGGGAGACAGTCTGAGTATGATCTGTTCATTCACAACTTTGACCCTCCCTGCTTTGTGTACAGTCTGATATATGTAGGATTCATTGCTCCGAAGTATAGGTGGGACGGTTGACTTCTCATTCGTTCCTTCCTTCATTATTTGTAGGCTTTTCTATACTCACTCCAGTTATGTCTTCCCTGTTTCTCTTCGATCTATGAGGACATATCTCAAGCTAAGTATAGAAGGTTGTATATATGGCGCATATACTTTAGGCATAGTTCGTACTTTCGTATTTTAAATAATACTTATGGCTAAAAATACTGTTAAATTCATTAAAATCTCCTAATAAAAGGATGCCTATCTCTCCTCAAACTCTTTGAGTACATACTAATTAAGAAATCAGGTGAAAATGACTTGCAAAATGTTTGAAAAATAGTTTGACATTCTTTTTAAAAAATCTTTCTAAATGTTTGGAAAATATTTTGTTAAATATTTCAACCTTTCTAAAATATTGTTTGAAAAAATTATTTTCGTTGTGTAAAATAAAAATGCTTGAAAAGTAATTTGCAAATGGGTTGAAAAATGGTTGTAAAAATATTTTGAAAAATCAGTATACACTGTTCGAAAAACCTTTGCAAAATAATTTTCAAATGTGTGTAAATACTTGTAAAAACTATTTGTAAAAATTATTTTGGACTATAGTTTTCATAAATTTCTTGTAAAATCTATTTCAGATAAGTTTGAGGAAAATATACATCACACTAAAATTCTTTATTAACTGTGTAAATTATTTATGAAAATGATCACTTACCCCTTGTAAAATCTTAAAAACCCAATTCTTGTAAATATAAGATGCTTCCCCGTGTTAATATTTGTGCCTAGTTTTTATACCAAATATTTTGTTTTTAAAAATCTCAAAAACACTTGCAAAACTAAAAATTCTAAAAACATTTTTGAAAAAAACATTGCGTATGCATCATCTTTTCAAAAATCTATAAAAAGTTCAAAACCTTGAAAAAGTGCATAACGAAGATATTTTTTGCATTGTACATAGTGTTTGCATAGCATTCACATTCTTTTCGGATTGAGCTTAATGATTTTGATACATTTTGAGATCTTATTCGGAAGATATGGGTATGTAAAGTTGGGATTTTGGCCTTTTATTTTGTGTACAAAAAGTACACTATGTATTATTTTTGTACGAACTCAATTTTGTATTTTTATTTACAACATTATCTACAACTTTCTTGTTCAAAGTTTCTTTATTTGATGTTTAAATAATAAAGAGTAAAACATGTGTCTAAAATTCTTTATTGAATAAATAAATAAATGTGGTTTTTATTGTAATTTTGGCCCTTATCTCCACCTATTTTATTCCTTGTTGACCAAATCAATTCTTGATTTGGTCTCTTAGTTTAGGATCATAGAATGTCTTTGATATTTTATTCTTTTTCTTTTCTTCTCTTTATTCTATAATTTTGGCATTAAATATAATATTATTTAAACAATAAATGCAGTAAATTATGAATGCTAATATGTACAAAATAATGCTATTTACATTCATTAGCTAGGGTTTTAAGGACAAAATGATAGAATAAAGGTGATGAAATGGAGATTCATCACCCCCCTTTACATGCCTTTGCTAGTCTCTAGCAAACACTTGCGTAATAAGTACAAAAAGAATAAACAAGAAAAGAAAACGAAAGAAAAAAATGGAATTGATTTCAATTATTAAACTTGTCTTTACAAAATCAAAGTTTGGAGCTCATGTTAGGCCTTGGTGTGAAAATGTGTGTGGAACCTGGTCGGGAACCAAATTTAAAACATAATAGCCTTCGATATTCATAAAACTTGGTTCAAACCACCTCAATAGCTAGGTCAGAACTAGCCTACATCATACGCAAACCCTTATGACTATGAAGCTGACTTTTCCATTGTAAGTGATAGTGTCTCTCCCCAACTGAAATGACAAAAGAACTGACTTCTCCAGAATGACAACCCAATGATTCCTCAATCAAGCAGCTCGTTCATCGAGGAGCGGGGTATTCACTTCTAAGTTCAAGTGGCATCTGACTCAAGAGGAGGGGGTATAGAGAAGAATGGACGGTAGCCAGTGTAGCTACCTATCCTGGGATGCATGACCAGTGTAGTCAAGTCACCATCTACAGGCTCACATGGTATATCTTTGATGCTCAAGCTTGCTTATTGACTATACAACATATATACATACTCCTACAGGAATTTTATTTTCAATCAGACTTGTCCACTTTTTTGGAGTTTTTTTTTTAAATACCATATACAACCAAATTTACATAAGGAGTTTTTCCTCTTGAGCCAAAAGACTATCTCTCTCTTGAAGCATTATTGCAACCCACACTCTCCTGTCTTTAGACTCATGGAAATTGGACGGGTTGGGGCGCACTTCCCTCCCTAGATGATGACAAATATTTCCACTCGTGTGCGTCTTAGATCGGAAAATCCATTCCCCTCACCACTCCAACTAAGTTGAGCCAAGTGAAAGGTGCAAGTTTTCAAGTAAGGTCACAGCCGACAAGCGTCACGCGTGCATCTTGAAAAGTCCTAGTTAGTCTGTTGAGGTGACTTGAACCCAGCCCTGAGTCTCAAAAATGAAGTCCCAATGGAACTTAAGTACCTTAAAGCTAGTTCCCATAAGGTTCCAGTGAGGTTAGGTGCAGAAAGGTCCAACAAAGCTCCAATATTCGACTTTATTTGGACTAGTTTTACATATTCCTCAAACTTATTTGAAAAAGATTTTTCAAATAAATTTTGAAAATTATAATCCATATAAATTTTTACAAAGAATTTTTACAAACATTTACACAAATTTGAAAATCATTTTGCAAAGGTTTTAAAATAGAATATATAGATTTTTTTCAAATATTTTTGCAACCATTTTCAAACCATTTGCAAGTTGTTTTTCAAACATTTTTATTTCACACAAAGAATATAAAATTTTTCAAAACAAAATGTTTTCGTAAAGGTTGAAAATATTGAACAAAACGTTTTCCAAATAGTTTTCAAAAGATTTTACAAAAAAGTTTGTTCAAACTATTTTTTCAAACATTTTGCATAAAACATTTTCACCTGATTTATTAATCAGTAAATTAGGTTTTAGACCCTCATTATATAATAGACTTGAATAAAATATTCAATTTATTGATTCCTTATTATTTTATCAACTTTATATTTTTATAATTTTGTCAATATTATTTATAATATAGGTACATATTAAAAACCAATATAAAATAATAAGAGAAATATAAAATAAAGTATAATAAAAATACATAGAGAAAAATACATATAAGTAAACCTATATAATATATACCCCTATTTATTTTAGTACACAAATAACATCACACAAAAATATATTTATACATCTAGAAGTAAGTTATAAATATATAAAATAATAGAATAAAATAATAAAATAAATTATACAAAATAAAATAGCTAAGATATAGATGGATATATATATATAAATACACCCGTAATAACTAATTATTAATAAATAACATCAAAAAATAAAAATCATATTAAATACTACATAAAATAATAAACATTTTTTTATAATCGAAAATTAATAAAATAAAATATTATTTCTAAATAATTATTTTCGAATAAAATTATTATTTTTTCCTGTAACGAGTCTACGTAGACCAATGGCGTTCCAAGGTCTATTGACCTCTGGTCAACTA
Source organism: Ottelia alismoides (assembly GCA_037367405.1). Lineage (NCBI taxonomy): Eukaryota > Viridiplantae > Streptophyta > Magnoliopsida > Alismatales > Hydrocharitaceae > Ottelia > Ottelia alismoides. The sequence goes on along the minus strand of JAZKJV010009256.1, from coordinate 787,948 downwards.
CCGCCTCCAAGCACCTGACTTGTCAGAACTATCTTTTCCCTTATTTTCATCCTAAATTCTCGTTTGATCCATCGCTCAATCATCGACAATCTCTTCACAAGATATGATCTCTGATTAATCATGATCCACGCCAACCACTTAGAGTCATTGTACATTGAATCGATTCATTCCAAATGACCGATCAATATGGGTGCACACACTAGTAGATAAATAAACACCTCTTCCCTCCATTTCAAATTTGGTCACCATTCCGAGTCTAGGAATCATTGTTCTTGGTCTAGCAGGTCCCCTTGTGACATGAGGAGTGTTCTTGCGACCAGGCTGAGCTCTAGGAGGACGGGGTGCACTCAAGGCGGAGCTCCAGCTACGTCTCTGCTCTCTGGTCTCCAGCCAGGTAAGAGCTACGTTTTTATTCTTTTCAGATAGCTTTTGATTCCAGCTTTTTAATTGTGAATTTAGTTTAGTTAATTGAGATTTAGTCTATTAAGCTTATTCGTAGTATGCTGGATCTCTGCTCTAGCGAATGTTTCCATCCGTGTCCAACCATTACTCGACCCACCAATCAACTTACTCTCTTCTTCGATCGTTTCTTGATCATCCCGGGCATCTCAGTTGCCTAGATCAGCCATTGATCTGGCATATCGGCCTCTAATTCCTTTACCACGTCAGAGGCATGACCATCCTATGCCATCCACCTCCATTCCCACTATTTACCGGCCAAGGTATTTTTCCCTTGGCCATGCGTTCTTTCTGTGTAGGTCGCGTGGACTACGGGGCCCTTTTGGGCTTAAATCAACCTGACCTGAAGCTCTCTAGGCCATACTTCTTCTCCGAGCATCTAGGGGCCCATCGTTGGCCCTTGGACTTTTCTGATTAGCCTGGGACCCATCCCGGACTTGTGGGAATGTGCAGAGCCATCCAGTGATGCTCGAGAAGGTCGGAGGAGTGAGCAACACTCGATTCAAACTTGCCAGCGGTAAGTACCTCCGTTGTTCTTTGACCATCCTCGACAACCATCCGATCAAGATCACGTCCCCAGTCAAAGTAGGAGCCCTAGGATGAAGTCTGCCAAAATCGTCAGATCACCTCACACGATCTAATCTCGTCCGTCTACAGTCAAAGGGGTATCATCCGCTCTGATGATGCCACGTGTATTAGTGAAGGAGGGTGAACCGTTGGATCCACACGTTAATAGGGTAATTTGCAACTTAGTCCGGCATTTTTGTATATTGATTATTTAGTTCTGTTAATAATTTGTAATATTGAAAATAAATTGGAAATTCTGTGAATCGGCCCCTGTACTTATTTTGATTACATTTGTGTCTAGTCCAGCTCAGCTCGCGTGTCGTCCCACATGAGCTGGGAAAACTATAGGGACACCCCTATGAACTTTATATCTACTTTTAGTCCATTAAAATTAAATATATGTGTATATTTTTAGGAAAAATTGCATCTGAGCACCTATTGTTTATTTTAATTTCAACTATGCCCCTACCAGTATATGAATTTTGGTACTTGTATTTCATTTATTAAAAATAGCACCCTAGCTACTAAAATTATGCAAAAATAAGGTTAGATAACTGGTAGCATGTACTTTCACGTTGTAAATTTCTTTTGCATTTTTTAGGCTTTTTAACCATTTATTAAAAATAAAAAGGAGCTAATTTTTATATAGTCTAACTCATAAAATACCAAAAAATATAAAAATGTCTTGACGAATTCCAAAAATATATATATATATATTGTCTATTTTACTATATTTTAACTCCATACAAAAAATTACTAAAAATGGTAAAAGAAAATGCCTAAAAATTTAAAACCCCTTAAAACCTTCATAAAAATTTATAAGATCAATTAAAACTCCAAAAATATGTTTTTCTTATTTTATAATTTCCTTTATACAGTTATTTATGTATTAAAATTAATTTGAGTCATTTTGGACTTTATTCGATATTTTCAATATTCAAATTAATATTAATTATTTTTTAATTCCTTGATTTGGGATATTTTTTACTTTAAAAATCAAAAGAAATTAGCAAAAATTCCAAAAATCTAAAAAATTAAAAATATTTATAAAAACCCAAAAACAATTATTTGTTGCATTTTATTATATTTACTAGTATTTATAAATTTATTACTCTATATGCATATATATAGCCTTATATATATCATATATATATATATATGTATTTGAAAGTAAAATACAAAAACTGAAAATATAAAAAAATTATTAATTATTAAATTAAAAACAAAAAATCTAAAAATAAAAAAACCAACAAAAAGATATATGTATATATATATGATACATGAGATGGTTCTAAATAAATACTTTGTTCATAAATTACCATGGGCTACCCATTCTACTCTTTGTGGTTGACCTCTACGTACTTACTTGTTATGCATATTGTAGTAGAGAATAATAAATTTTAACTCACTTTGTAATCTTCATTACGTTTATTTAATTTGTGTTGTATTTGCTGACTAATTGGGATTTCGTGAGTAGTCGTCATAGCAACCGTGTCTCCACCTTGTGTGAGACTATTCTAGACCCTCGCAAAACCTCGATTATCAAGAGGATGTTGATCATGAGGAGGATCAACATGATGTATACCTTGATGATAAGAGAGAGGGGAGCGATGCAGAGACAATTGACAAGGACACATGCTAGTGAGACGGTGATACCACACCAGACCATGTAGATACTCCCCACGTAGATTTTTCTTCTCTCATTTTAGAGAGTTTGTACATACTTTTGAAACTCTTGATGAACATGCTTATTCTTTTGATGATGTGAATAAAAAGAATTTTTCATTGCTAAGATTATTCCTTTTCCCCATGCTTCATATGGAAAAGGAAAGAAAAATGCCACAAAGAATGTTGTCACTACACAAATTGATCATTTATTGAAAAATCACATTTTTCTGAAGATTCCACTTCATGATTCCTTGGATCATTTTCCTACGCTCAAGAATCAGTTGAGGAACAAATGAACACCATGTAGGAAAAAGAAATCAAAAGTTGAGAAGCATGTATTGATAAGGAGACTTCATGTGTTATTCAAAATACTCACTATGTCACATGGGAGATTACAGATAGCACATTCCATCGTATTCTCTTAGATAATGGTTCCTCGATTATTTTTCTCCCATCTTCTTTGATTGATAAACTCAAGCTAGGTCCTCTTTACAAATCACAAGCGATATTTTAGTTTGTAGATAGATCCATGAAGAGACCTAAAGTCCTCTTGAGGAGCATTATCATGATCGTTCAGGGCTTACAGTTTCCAGTGTACTTTACTATCCTAGATATGATGTGCCCTATGCAGTTACACCTTGCTCCAATCATTCTCGAGAGGCCTTCTTGCAGACAATGAGATCACTCTTTGATTATGATGTTGGGAGAGTATCACTCCATACATATACTGGAGAGGTACACATTGAGATGGTGAGAGGATGTAGCAGTCCCAGATCAGAAGTATCATTTACTTTAGAGGACACCAGTCTTGCAGATGATTGCCATCACATATATGAGACATAGTCTTTTGATCTTGAGAGCATTTATTTTGATACCCATGATATCCTATACAAGGATGGGGTAGATCACATGGTACCTAGTTCTTCAGATGATTGATCGCATGCAGACACATAGATCACATCAGAACCAGATGAGCAGTCAGTAGCAGTAGAGATCTCAGTGTCGTAGATTGAGAGTACACGTATTCCAACACGAGCGTCAGTTGATTACATTTTATAGATTATTCGATCTATTCAGCATAGAGAGTTGGATGGTGTAATGGAGACACATATAGACACCTTATGCAGTCGGAATCCAGAGACACGGGTTTTAGTGGAGAGACCTATGCCACACGTAGCATTCATTCACAGAGGGCTCTACTTGTTTGGCCAGGGATCACCACATACGAGCACAACAGACGATTCAGTACGACCCATGTTGTGGTGATCTACATTGTAAATGACTTATGTGTACTCTTCCACTTTATTTCATCATGTACAGAGACATGCAAGCCTTTTGGTTTTTGGAGTACACCCCCACCTATATATTTTTCGTAGTCCCCAATTATCCCCATTTTTTGCTTATCTTTATATACATAGGATACCATATCCTATGTATAAGGGGGCACCATTAGCCATTGATTCTCATTTTCGATTTTGTTCTTTTTCTCTTATTTTCCTTTTTTTACATTAATCATTGGTCCCTAATTTTTGGCCACATTTTTTTCTATACTTAGTATGTCTTATCCTCAATATGGGGAGGATCGAGTGTTTTCATTGATTTCATTTTTCTCTATTTCTTTTGTTCCTCCATTTGTATATTCATTTTCCTCTGTCACATCATTTTTGTCTTCCACTATACTTACAAGGATCTGATCGTAAGTATAGGGGGTCAATTGACTTCCATTCTTTCTATTCTTTTTCATCCACTTTTACTTAGCACGAGTTATGTCCTCCTTTTTCTCTTTTCACGTTGTGAGGACATAGCACAAGCTACGAATAAGGGGTGCGTATATATTGTATATATACTTGCGTCCATAATTCGTACTTTTATGTATTTTCTATATCTATAAAATCCAAAAAAAGTGGGCAAGGGTTAATTTAAAATCCATTTATTTACTTATTTATTATAAAATATTTGTAAATAAGTAAAATATTTGTAAATTCTTATTCAAAATTCTTGATTTAAAATATGTATTTAAATTATGCATTTAATATGTATAATACATATTTAAAATTCAATCTATTAAAATATGTGTAAAAATCATTTAATCTTTTAAAATGCTTTGTGTATAAAATTTGTAAAATACATTAGTTATTCAATTCAAAGAAAATATTGGTAAATTATCTTGTCATATTCTTGTACCTATACTTGTTTATAAAAAATTAAAAATCCATAAAAATACAAAGCCCTAGAATTCATAAAATTTATAAAATATTTAAAATCCATAAAAATGAGTAAAGTTCAGAAAAATTTATTTCACAAAAACATGGTTGCATTTGCCTTAGCATTTTTCGTAATAAATTTGATCTCTATAACTAGAGATTGGGAATAGTCTAAATGAAGGAGCTTGATTACGGCCTTTAACTTTCATTGTAAGGAGCCTAGTAAGGAACTGGAATTTAGACTCTTAAGGTCTATGACTTAAATCTTTGGGTTCCATGAGACAATGTTTGAAAAGTCAACTTAAACTTGCCTAAGTAGAACACTTGGTGTCATCTATTTAACTCTTCATCAGTGAACCAATTTTGGACACAATCACTTTGAACTTAGCTCAACTTGCATGGGGTTGCGAAGGGCGGTCTATTTTAGAGGTGCATTTTCATCCTTGTCTAGTGGTGCAGATGTCTAAAAACATGATTTGGGGGGTTGAAATAAAGCTTTGGATGAGGGAAGTATTGCATTACATGAACAACAAATTTTGTTAAGACAAGAGTAAGTTTTAAGTCACGCTTGTCTCAAGGATTAGGCGGGACGGGTCGTGACAGGAAGGATCTGCAGGAACATTTTTTTCCAATTCCTCAAAACATGGATGGATATAAAAGACTCTATAACCATCGAGGCACAAAAAGATTGATGGAGTGCAAGCAACATTACAAAATCTACCGAAAAGAAGAAAACAACCAAATACCAAATATGACAATAATGGTCCAAGCTTCCAAAAGCTTGCACATCTTAGTGGAGACTTATCTATACTGGTTGGGCTTTATAAGAAGATGCGACTACACTGGTCCCATTCCAGTTCTATTATCATTCTTATACATTCTCTCTCTACTCGATTGTGGACACAACACGACCCGACCTTAGAAGTAAATAACCCCTCCTCTAGGAAAGAGTAGCTGGTTGTGGAACCAATGAGAGTGTATTATTAGGATGGGTGGTTTGTTTGCTTCTTTAAGCAGGAAGAGTTAACACAATTCACACACAGTACAAATTGAATTCAAGGTGGATAGAGTTAGCGATATCGATAACTGGTTCTGAGTTTGCTATTGAGCTGAACCTAAATCAGGATTTGTGGAACTTGAGGAATGTTGAGATTAAAATCCTAATCCTAGTTAAGGCCCTGACAAAATGTTGTTTTAGGCCCGACCAAGCTCTGTCCTTTGTATGTTCTCCAGAATTGGTTTAGGAAAACAAATTAATTCTAACTTTCTTTCTTTTTTCTTTTTTTAATAAGTGTTTGCTAAGGGACTATCAAATTCTAAGTATATGGGGTTGGTGAATCCATGATTCACTAATATTCTTTCTGCATTTTGTCTTAAAACCCTTAACAAATGAATGTAAATATCCATTAATTTCAACTTCTTTACAAAATTCATTCATGAATAAAAATAAGTTTTTATGCACTAAAATTATGTAAATAAATAGAAGAATAAAAATAAAGAAAATAAAAAGAAGGCAGATTGTGAATATGTATATATGTACAATATGACATATAAAATATAAACATAGCAGAAAGAGATATTTATATAACCTAACCCCCTAGACCAAGTCAACATGGATAGATTGACAAAAAATAAGTAGTGGGAGATAAGGAAGAAAATCACAAAAAAGAATTATTTATACATTCTACGCAATATTCAATCCATTAATTATCGAATAATACCAAAACTTCAAAGATTTTAATTAATACATTTGAACATTTATTTAACCAAACTCTTCTCCTATTTTTTTCTAAAAATGTATAGAAAAATATAAAAATATGTTAAAAATATTATCTTGTATATATGCTATGGAATCCAACTTTCAAATTATCAATTTCTCAACTTCTGAACGTCTTAACTTTCTCATACAAACTCCAATTACACAGTACTCACATTTAAAATTCATAAAATAATATTCTCTAATTAATGAAGGTGATTTCACTAAAATAAGAGTCCCCTTAAAAAATCGATTTTTGAACCTCTTAACAACTAGGTTACTGGGCTATTTATTTTTCTTAGAACATACTATTTATACTTTTAATGATTTTATAATTTCTAATTATTTCATGGATCTTGTATTTTATCCATTAATTATTTCGAATTTTTTTAACACTGTAAATTTTTTTAAATATTTCAAAAAACCTAATTTATAGATGATTTTGAACTGCGGACTATTTATCTATATTTATTTATATATTTAAATTACTTTTTAAAATATGTACAAAATTCACATATATCTTATTTATTATTCTAAAAAGTAATAAAATATAAAAATGATATTTTATTTACTAATCAATTCAATTAAAAATTAAAAGCACATTTATTAAGTATAAAATATAACTATTTATTAATATAATATTTATATTTCATTAAATGGTTTTTATTTATCAAAATAAATTATCCTGTAATTTAGGTATTTAAATTATCTACATTTTTCATTTGTATTCCTAACTAAAATAACATTATTTACTATTTTATATCTAATTTATTAGCCCATTTTATTTTCTCGGCACTATAGTGTGTCAGCACCACAACCATCTTCAACCTCCAAGAAGTTGTTGGAGCTTTTGTTCCAGCGCTCATTTTCTCTGCATTCATTCCATTCCCAAAATCTAATACTACTAATTGATTCTCTACATCTAACTACCCTCTTACACGCCCAACCTGTGGTTACTATCTAATTTTCATCGATCTTCCTATAAAAATTCCCAAAGCTTGTTCAGAGCACATGCATGACCCTTGGTTGCAGTGACATAACTTGGATAAGCACTCTATATATAGCTCAACTGAGATGAGGTGGAGGTGATAACCAAAATTTTGCGAGGCGCAAAAATGAATTTGTTATTGCAGAGAGCAACTCAAACAAATTTGACTAATCAAACAAAATGAACAAATGCTAAACCAGAGTTTGTTTCACTACTTATTTATCCAGGTAAGTGTGCCTAGGTCGAACACAAGGAGGCAAAAAGTCACGCTCAAGAATTTTTTAGTAAAGAAATATTTTTTAATAGTTTTTGGTCCTTCTTCTATTTCCTTCTTGAAAGTGAGAAAACTCTTTTGTGATTTAAAAATTTTTTAAACCTTTTTTTATTTTTATTTGTTAATTTATATTTAAATTTCAAAGGGATCTTTTTCAATCATTTTATCTAAAATATATTATGTGAAAATAGTAAAGGATTAGTGTTACTATATAGAAGAGAAATTGACTCGAGCAGCAAGAACGAGAAAGAGAAGAAACCAAATCCAGACAGATTAATAGTTGAAAAAGAAATCCAAAATAAAAATGCGAAGAAATTGTCAAAAAAAATACAGCAAAAATAAAATGTCAAAAAAAATATGCTAGAAATAATGTTCAGAGCTTGTCCGCACGTGTCCAAGGTTTAAAGTAACAACGTAAAAAATACAAGTGAAAAGAAATGGCCTTCTTTCAATTAGGTCCCTGGCGAGGGACCTAATTATAAGAAAACTCTAAAATCCTTACAGTTTGATCCCAGGTCAAGAACTTAAATGTAATAAAGAAATCTTCTAGAGGCGCGACTAAATTTCCTGAAGTTGCATGGACTTAAGATGCAATTTTTGAACCGTTTCAAATTGAATGGCGGAGATCAGAAGGCATGGGAGAATGTTGGTCGTTGGATGTGGACTTGTGTCGGTTATTTGGATATTCTGGAGATGAGGTAATTCTTCCCTTAAAATAGAACATCAACGGTATTGTTCTTGATCGGTCCGTCCATGCCAACGACGGGTGATCGGAGATGGGGCCGAAGAGGGTGTGCCTCACCCTCTCGAGCTCTCCCACTGTGAGAACTCTATGAAGAAGGCGAAGCTCCAATCTACAAGATCTAGAAGATAGAAGATGTTCTAGGGGTCGAACCTAGAACTGGAGGTTGATGACAACCTGATGCTATATATGATACTCACTTCACCATATCTTTATGCTGATGTTCTTTCCATATTGGCATGATAATGAATCTCTAGCACAAAAGTTCTGCATGTTACAGGGCTTACTCGATTCAAAGGAGAATCAGAGAAAAAGTTAAGGTATCTTGCATGTTATGATATGGTTCCAAATAATGAATATTTCAAATTAGATTTGGTTGAATTTGCATGAAATTGGGAGTGGAATTTGATATGTGATTCTAAGATGATGGTTAGGAGATGCTAATGAAGTAGTTACTACCACTAATTTGGCTGGAAAATTGAAGAATTTCAAAAGGGATGAAGCTTGTAACTAGCACTAGAGGTATAAGACCTCAGATGATAGCTCGATGGTAAGTACTTTTTGGAGCTACACAACGTTCGAGGCGTTGATTCATGGCCAGCCAATGCCTTGGAACGTCTCCCCGATCGCCAAGCTTCATGTTGGGTGTCTAATCAAGATGACATGTGAACATAGTCTTGTGGACTCAAAGAATTAAGTCACATTGACCTGAAAAGTCTTTATTCCAATTTCTATAAGGTTACTGTGAAATTAAGTGGATTAAGGTATAAGCTTAGCCCCAATCTGGCTTTAAACGTTTTATGAAGTTTTGGAAAAGTTATGTAAATTTTTTGAGTTTTGATTTTTTTTCAATTTTTAGTTCCTTTTTAAGTGATTAGTGAAATGAATATATCTAAAGGATTTGTATACATATTAACAAAGGATTTTATACAAGTTTATAGAAGTTATATACAAGGGTTTTATTATCAACACTTATTACTTACGAGGTTTTCAAAACTATTTGAAAACACTTTTTCAAATATTTTACAAACATTTTTAAAAACATATTTTGCAAATAAATCTACAACCACTTTTCGAAAAAATTACAAACATATTTGTAATATTTTTACAAACATTTACAAAGGAATATTTTTCCAAGGATTGAAAAGCATATTACAAAGATTTTTCAGAAACATTTTACAACAATTTTTCAAAATCATTTGCAAAATATTTCAAATCAATTTTCACAAACATTATCAAAAAAATATACATATTTATATGAATTTTTCAGTCTTTTTATTTGTATACCCTTACCCATTATATATTAGCCATATTATTGAAAATACCAGAAATTACGAGATACCATATATACAACCCCCTATGCTTAGCTCGAACTATGTCCTCATAGTGACCAAAGAGAAAAAAGGGAAGACATAACTCCTGCTAGGTATATGAAAGTACTATTTTACAATGACTCAATCAAAGAATAAGAGGTCAATCATACCCCTATACGTAGGATCAATTAATCTTGAGTAAATAAGACTATACACTAAGCAAGGATGAACAAGGACTAGAATGTATTAAATCAACGACTCATTTTGTCTCCCCCTAAACTTAGGGTGGAGTGTCCCTAGGTATAGAACAAAATGTCAACAAGTTAGAATATAAGAGAGGGAATAAAATGGAAAACTCAATTCACTCATCCCCGTATACTTAGGATCTAGTCATCCTAAACACTGGTGAAAGAGATGAACAAATAAAATGGAAGCATGAAATAATTGAAAAAGAATGAAAAATAATAATCAAGAAAATATATTTTTGGTCAGAACAATGTCTGAAACCTCTGTTGGTGAAGGGAAATCGTCTTGAAATGCCACATCTATTGAATCGACAACAGATAGGAATGTATTACACTCTAAATACGGCTTCAACTACTATCCATTGACTACACACGGTTATGCGTCAGATGGCAATTCAGATATCACGATTCTACCATTATCACGCACTAATTCTATCAATATCACGCACAATTTATATTTCAAACAATCCAATCCACTTGCTCTTTAATTTTCCCAAGAATATTTTCAACTTTGCATCGAATAACTGCACCTTCTAACCATGCTCGAAAGTGTTTCGTTTGATTTGTTTGTCATATCATCTCTTGACTTTATCCTTGTACATCAGGTTGTTATCGTATGCATAGTCTTGGAATTCCAAGAGTCTGTTCAGATCGATAATCCGATTCTGACCACTTTCTTGTGAGTCCAAATTACAGATGTTCAATGCCTAAATAGATTTGTGAATCAATTCTATGGCATGGCTTTCTATAAACAATGTGATAGGGAGACATACCCAATAGAGTCATGTAGGCAGTTTGATAAGCCCATATAATAGAATCAAGAAGTTGAGTCTAGCTCTTCTTACGCAGACATACAAGTTTTTGTATAATTATCTTGATCGCCCTATTGGATAACTTGACCAAGCCAATGGATTGTGAGTGTTAAGGAGATGGGATATGATGATCAAAGTCATACTCATTCACAAATTTCTTGACTTCTCTATTAATGAAATGACTACCCCCCCCCCCCCCATCTGAGATTAAGATCTTGGGGATTTCGAACCGTGAGATAATTTGTCCTTGAGAAAGTGACAAATGATACAGCAATCCACAGATCGGGCAAATAGCCTCCACCTATCAACTTACATAATCAATAGTAAGCATGATGCATTCGTATCCATGAATGTTAGGAAATGGGCCTATAAATTTAATGACCCAAGCATCAAAAACATAAGATATTTGGATGAACTTGAGTGGCAATGACTCTTTGGAATTGATGGCAACTCCCAATTTTTGACATCAATGCAACCTTGCACATATGTTGCAGCATCCTTGAATAATATGGGCAACCAAAGGCCACACTACAATACTTTTGATGTCGTTCTTCTTGGAGAATGGTATTCTCTTTCTTCAAGCTTATGACAGTGCTCGAGGACACTGGTGTACTCCTCTCGAGGAATGCACCTGTGAAATGCAATCTAAACCTTCCTTGAAAAGATATGGATCTTCCCATTGGTAGAAATAAGTATTGAACAAATACTTATCCCTCTTTATTTGCATCCAATCATGTGGAACTTTACTAGAAATGGGATAGTTCACAATATCCACATACAAGGGGTGCGATGCGACACCCAAAATTGATTCGTCGGGAAAGGTTTCTGTGATCGGCACACTACTCAATGGTGTCTCTATATATTCAATTCTTGGTAAATGATATGCTACCACATTCTTGACTCTAGGTTTATCTCTTATTTCAAAATTAAATTCATGCAGTAGAAGGATCAAACGGAACAAATGCAACATGGCATCATTCTTCTGTTGTATGTACAATATAGTAGAGTGGTCAATATAAATAATCACTTTAGAACCAAGAAGACGTGCATAAAACTTCTTGAGGGAGAAAAACACTGCCAACAACTCTTTATCTATAACAGTGTATGTCTTTCGGGCATCATCTAATGTTCTGTCAGCATAATTAATTTCACAGATTAATTGATGAATCTCTGAATTATCATCATTATACTCCTTAATTAAATGCTAAGCTTGAAAAATTCAATAAAAATCACCAATAATACGCTTTCATTAGCAATTGGCCCTCTTTTTTGTAAATAACCTTAATTACTATATAAAAGTAACCCCATTATTTATTTATTTATTTGTTTTTTATTTCCTATTAAAAAATCCAAAAAAGCAGGTTAAATATTGTAGGTATTTATATTGGTTTTGAAAAGAAATTAAAAAGACAAAAAATCACAAAGCAATTAAAAGGTAGTGTTTTTATCTGTTTTTAATACTCTCAAAATTTTGCATTATTTATTTATTCTCTTTTGACTTTTTATCCAATAAAAAATTGTAGATCTCCTCACGATCTACAACTTTCGTATTTTGATTTTTTGGTAATTCTTATTCCCTTTATTTCTTTTGCATTTTCTCCTTATTTTCCAATTTTTGAATAAATTGATTGGGGAACAAGATCCAACAGCCTCGAACCCATCATCCAGCTCTGGCAACCCTCCTCTCTCTCTCGTTCCCCATGTGCCCTATGTCTTTCCACCATGTCTACTCTTTGAAGCGAACCTCACGTCGCAATCACCCCCTTCCTACTTGCCCAACCATCACCCCCTCTTAATCCACACCCTATGACAATGAATCAGCCATTACAAACTCACTCTCCACCATGGTGTAACGATCAATCGTCCACCTTAAATACCCCTACTCTGTCTACTACCCCAGTTGTCCACCACTACACAGAGGTCCTCCTTAGATCTCCCCTCTTCCCCATGACTTGGGGAGGAAGGATTGAGCTTCGACGATAGGCTGCACCCCTGCCACCATTTGAGAACCATGCTCTAGCCGAGCATGCCATACGATAACCCAGAGCTCCCCGGGAGCTTAGCACAGGTCTCCTCCTCCACTACAATTCCTCCTCTGATTAGGTTAGCTTTCCTCTTTTTTTCATTGATTTTTTCTTATTTTTGTATATGCACACACACACCCCTGGCCAATTCACCTTCGCTCAACAATCACCACACCTCACCCATCTTTGCCAACCACCATGTTCACCACTTCCCTTACTCCATGACCATATCCACTCTAGGTCATCTCCTCCATTGGAGGTAGAGGAGATCTCGCTCCAGGGTCCACCTACTTGTCCCCTAAGCCCGCTACCCACTGCACACTGCTTCGACTATTCATATCCCTAGGATAACACCCAAAACCTATCTTAAAGCTCTGTATAATGGACTCAAATTATGGATGATCACTAACTAAAAGAGACAAGATAAATCGAGTTGAACCTTTACGTCCCTCGTGTGTGACGTTGATGAAATTATGGGTGTCATTACCTGATTGGTTGAAACTTAATGTGCTTATTCACCCTACCCTCCCGTAACCATAGATGTTCAATCCCCATCTCCGCAGATTCAATCATTCTTTTGTAAATCCACTCCCCTTCTTACACTAACTAATACCCGATTCCCCATCATTTATTCTTCATCCAGATACTTCGGCTACTCTTTAGCCTAAGTATAGGGGAATCATTGTATATTCTCTGAGTATTCACCTCGGATCCCTTCTATCCGTATTGCATACTCTCTACTTGGGCTCTCAGCCTATGTATAAGGGGGGCCCAGGCACCTGTCATCTTTGTTCGGGGATGTGTCACAGAAATGGTATGAGAGATGAGTGAATTCCTAACATCCGATCTTGGAGGGCATGCGGTGTCCGACAAGTCGGACCCGACAATCATTGTATCCTAATTAGGTTTTTATGTATTTTTGTGGATATTTAAAAAAAATTCTCTTTTAATGATTTTTTTATTTATATATTTTTAGATTTTAATTTTATAAATATTTTGAAATAAAATATTATAATAATTTATAATAATATAGATTTATGTGAGAGAGATATATAAAGAGATATAAATAAGATTTTTTTGGAGTTTTTAAATGTACCATATAAAGTCAAAATAAATTAAATAAAATATTTTTGGGTTTTCTATATATTTCTCTATTTAGGATATGTTTATGATATTTTAAGCCTTTTTATGGACTTTTAAAAATAAAAATACACAAAATAAAGGAAATATAAGATAGAGGAACTTCAGAAGGGCTTAAAATATATATCAAGTTAGAAAGGCTTTAGAACACATTTTTCTTATTTTTTTCTACAAATTTTTATGATTTTTATGTTTTTATGATTTTGCAATTATTAAGCTTTTTGTTTTTGTATTTTTTATGAATTTGGGATATGTGATAGCAAATAATAAATTACCGTTACCCTAAGTATTTGATGATTTTTAGAATTATCTTTTCATTTAATGATTTTTGTAAGTTAAAATAGCAAAATGTAGCTAGTTTTTGAATTTTTATAAATAGAAAAAATTAATAAATACGTGAATAGAAATATATATGATGGAATAGCTTATAAGGTATTTTATATAATTTTACTACAATTTTTTAATTTAAGTTTCTAATTAAACTGATTAAAATAAAGGAAATAAAATAAAGCAAGAAAGAGGGACAATTTGGCAATAAACAAAACCTTAAGCATGGAATTATAACAAATACAACAAGTCCAGGGGCCTAACAACAAGAAAACCGTTTAAATTCAGATTTAAATAGCACCTGAATAGGATAGTTATGTAATAAAATAAATATCCATGGCATTTCATGCAAATATCCCAATAAATTATGGCTTTAATTTGAACTAGAAGGGACTTATTAGCAATTTCAAAGAAGTATTCACGCTCTTTAAAACATTCACAACATCTGTATGGTGATACATGCAAAAACTACATATTAAATCATTAAACAAATTAGTGATAGGGTATGAACTGCAATTACTTAAAAAGTTCTCATCATTTCATAACAGTTTCAATAAAGTTCAAGGTATAACATGCACAAATCCCTAATATGTCAGCTGATGTGGAATGGACTATAGAGAAATGAACAGAAAGCTTGAGGTTCATGATGCAAAATATATAGAAATGAAAATACTAACGTAAATATTTACAAGACCAGATAATAAATGCAAAAAATAAGGGGTCTAGATATGCAAAGGTACCCCATCTGCGTGCTAACGGACATCGCTCATTGAATCACTCAAACGGATCAATGACCCAAATGGCTTGATATTGTTTCTCTCCTATGCGGCTGAGTTTTGATCCTCATATGGATCTAACGATCCTACCGCTCCATCATCATGCGAGTCTAATCAAAACTGTCAGGTGCCTAAGATCAGACGACAACAAAGCCTCCAGGAAGAACTGGGAAGAGCACTCGGCTGGGGCTGCTTTGATTTAAAGAATCTCCTTGCTTTAGGCTTCTCTCGAGCAGTTGATTGCTTGAGAAGGTTGCTACCATGATTCTGTCGCTGTTGAGAGTCAAAAGGGAGTCTAGGACCCAGTGAAGGGTTCTTGGAGGTCAAAGAAGTTGGGCACCCTGGAGTAGCTTTGTCTGAACAACAGGCCCCCCAGATGGGGTTTTTATCTCCTACAACATGCACGATTATCATATTGACTCCAAGGCAAAGACTTAGAGCCCAAAAAGAAGCAGAAAGGACATGGGTGGAGCGAGGAAGAGTCCCTCGGATGAGGGGCGAAGCAGTGACTTGGGGGACCCGATTAATAAGGAATCGATGTGCGTGAGGTAATCAAGAAGATGGAGAAGCAATAGAGGAGTCTGATGGAGGTGACAACGACGATAGAGGATGGTTGGAACAACAGAGAACAAGGTCGGAGCTGAGAGCTCCGATGATTGGAATTTTTTTTGGATTTTGGATAATATAAACAAATCAAACAAAACTAAGAAAAAATCTATGCTACTCTTAATCTATGGAACAAAAAATGCTAGGAAATTAGAAGCTCACCATCTTGATGGAGCTGGGAGTAGACGTCTCATGGAAGGTGCTCCGGCAATTTGTATCATACTCCTCCTTCCTTTTCTATGCCACAAAATGTGATCTGCAGCCTCTTATCATGAGGGCAATGGTCAGAGATGGGTTCTGGGGGTTACGAGCTACGGAAAGGGGATTAAAATGGAACTAAGGAGGATATGGGGTATATAAACATGCATGATAAAAAGCGAAAAGAAATTTAGGATTTTGCTAAAACAATCTATCAACATATAACACAAAATGGCCTGTGTGAAAGAGCATGATCTGATCATCAAAAGAACAAAAGGGATCAGGGCTAAAAATAAAAAGGAAACGTTGCAAAAATACATAGAAAAAGATCGACCAACAACGTCTGACAATGACATAGGTTAGGGGGGACTATTGATGTATGGTTAACATTCCAAGGTCGCTTATTAGTCTAGCATACCACCATGTATTCCAGTACGCGACATACAAGAGAAATAAATGAAAGAATAACAAAATTAAAATATAAAATGATTTAATTTTATAAAACTTAAAACATGAAATAGGTTACATATTTAATAAGCTATTTTTTGGTGGTTTTTATTTATTTATTTATTTTATCTTTATTTGTCGCATTTTAATTTTTAAATGTAATCTATAATTATAAATATGGATATAAACCCTCTTTATTTTATTTTGTGATTTAAAATTTATTATTTTGTATACATAATTTTAATATTTACAATATATTTAAATATATATATATATATGCATATTTTCTTGGATTTTTCTGATGTAATTTATTCCATTTAATAAATACATATACAATTATTATAAGTACTTGATAGATATATTTACGTATGTAGTAAAGTACATAATTTATTTTAGAGTTTTTTTAACGATTTTTATTTTGGTTTTTTATGTACATCTATTTTAACTATTAATTACATTTTTGTAGAAATATAAGAAACATAAAATTATAAAGAATAAAAAAATTAATTATTTTATATAGGTATGTTGTATAATGAGGGCCCAAAAGCCAACTTCTGCAACTTTACTCCAAATTAAATGAATCCACCTTCATTAAATAGCTTATTAAAAGTAAATACAATTAAAGGTGATTTTGGTGCATTTTCAGACTGTAGGGAGAAGATACAAGTCTAAGAAGTTTTCTTTACGGATTTTTATTCTATATGTCCTGGGCATACTGTGCATTGTTTTTATATGAAAGAAATTTTGTATTTTTATTGACATTTCTATCTACTAGATTCATGTTTAGAGTTTATTGATTTAATGTATGAATAATAAATCATAAAAGATATCCCAAAAACTAATATATTGACAAGAAAATTAGGGTTTTTATAGTTCGTTTTTATGTGATTTTTCTGCCCTATCTCCACCTACTTTGTTCCTTGTCGACCATGTCAAGGTTTGACTTGGTCTCGGGGCTCAGGGTCAGTCAGTGTCTAGGAAACTTCCTTTTATTTTCATGTCTTTTATTTATTTCCTTGATTTATGATTTTAATACATGTATTTACATACAATATAGAGGTCAATGTACATGTGTTAAGTCAGGTATGTGACGAGTCGCTAGATACGATGTTTAATTCGTGTTCGTTGTAGCACGTGTACTTAGCGATTCGGTCAGAACCGAGAGAAGATCTCCGTGAAGAGTGTCTCGGTATTAATTTATATCCCGGGCAAGTCCGGGGTCGAACACAGGGAGGCAAAGGAACAACTTAGGTTTTAATTCAAGAAATTAGGTTTAGATTTCAGTGCGGTATTTTTTTAGATTTTTTATGCAAGTAGAATGCCAAAAACAAAATGCGGGTGAATTACAACACTAAGAAAACATACAACAAGGCCAAATTAATTTCAATGGAAAAGAAGTCCAAATTAGCCAATTCGTATTTTTTCTAGAGTCCTAATCCAGAGATGAACACAAAACACATTTTTTTGGAATTTTAGGGGTTAATATGCAATAAATAAAAATGCACACTTTTTATGGGTTTTTTCGCAATTTATCACACATACAGTAAGCAAAAATTTTGAAAACTTTACTGGAACATAAACATGATGCAAGAAGACTACAGTAATTTTTTTGGAATTTTTTGACAAAGTATGAATTTTTATGAAATTTTTAGTGAAAATAGAGTGTCAGTGAGTAAATAATTCTTAATTAATCCAAGTTATCAACTTAATCAAAATGCAAATTATCTCAAGTAGATATTTAGATGAGCAATCCAGGAGACTTGAAATTTCGTGAAAAGCATGCACATGGATTTAATTAAAAATCAAATACGAAAATCACTCAATAATTTATTGTAGGCACAAGACAACTCCAATAGATGTGAAATTTAGAAGTAAATTCATCACATATCAAGGTATCGTATATATTTTTTTTTAGAATTTTTAGAGCAACCGTGTGTGAGATATAATTTTAAGAGTCTAGATTGGGTAAAATATGCTAAATTTCATTTGAACAATTTTAGTTAATTACCCAAATATGACAAAAATATAAATAAATATTCAAAATGTAGACAATTAGTTGCTCAACACAAAGGCTCTTTTCATTGAATAAAAAGATGCAATATTGAAGTCCAAATTTAAGTACGAACACAAGGGTGTCCTTGCAAAACAGAAAGACAAGTTACAACTTAAACTTATGCACAGGGACCTTTTTGAAATTACATAAACATAAAGGGAAATATATGCAATATTTACAAATAAAAAAAATAAAGACCTTCTTGTTCCTCTGGACGGCTAGGGAAGAACCCAACTTGGATGGCTCGACAGCGTCGGCGACCGCGCCGCACCAGCGCACGGAGGGCGGCGCAGCAGCCATTGGGAGGGGCCGCGGTGAGGGAGGGGCGGCGGCCGGCGCCAACCGCGGGCGGTGGCTGGGAAGGAGAGGGGCGGCGGGCATGGCCTGCGAGCTTTTTTTATTTTTTTTTTTGATTTTTTTTTGAATTTCTTTTTTTCTGCTGTAATAAAACAAAAGCTCTTTTTTGTTTTAAAATTTTTATATTTTTTTAATTTTTTTAAACAGGGAATGAACAGTGGATGTTTACAAAAAAAGGAAAAAATTGGTAGAGGGGAATGGTGGAAAAGATGAAGATGGTGGTAATGGTGGTAAAAATGTGATGGGGAATGTGGTGATGATGAATAAAATGATGGTGGGTTGGATGTGGTGTGCTAAAAAAAATAAAAATAAAAATGATGAGACAACAATGAAACAAACTATTAGATAAGATAAAATAACAAGAAAAATAAGAAGAAATACTTACCTAATCTTCGCCAGATTGGCGGAGCAGCTACGCTGGACTCCTGTCGTCGCCTCGATCCGATTGGCGAAATAAAAATCGGAGAAGCTACGCGAGCTCGACGGGGAACTCGTGACGCGGAGCGGAGCTCCACGGATCTCACCTGAAGGAGGTCGTCGCTTGAGGACGATGCTTCGCCGCTGTCACCAACAAAACACTCCAAGCTCTCTCCTTATTCTATAAGAATGGTGGATGGGGAAAAAATGTGGATGTGGAGATGATTATAAAGAGATGAATAATGGGAGTTAGAGAGGTGGTGGTGTTGAATGAGAAGTTAGATTATTGGTGGAGTTGAATGGGAGGTTATATGAAGAATATGGAGTGGAATGGAGGTTGAAAGAAGACTTGGAGGTTAATGGAGAAAGGGAAGTTATTGTAGAGAATGTTATTAAATAAATAAAAAATGAAATGAAATAAAGTAGGCTACTAAAAAGAGAAAATAAAGTAAAGAGAAGAAAAAGAGTGGGGAATTTACAAAAAGAAGATATACAACACCATGTACAATTTTTGTTTACTTTTCTAATTTGTAATTTCTTTTGTCTTTTTAATAGTAGCTATGTACAATAGGAGAATACAATAATAAAAATACAACACAATCATAATTAATTTTTTTTTGTATTTTTAGTAATTGAGAAAGATAAAATAAAAATTGACTAAAGAATGAATATATACATAATGTACAATGTACATCTAGGTCCCAAAACCCAACTTTTGCAAATGAGCTCCGATTTTAATGAAACCACTTCCGTTGGATAGATAATTTTCTAACTTGAACTTTAAAAGTGAGTTTAGTGAATTTGGAGTTCATACGGAGCGAGAATTTAGCTTGGAAGTTGGACTTTACGGCTTTTTCTCTTTGGGATCTAGGAGCATTTATTTGAGATATAATTTGTTTTGTATTTTTGTATTTTTATATACATTATTATAAACAAGTTAGAGAAAGAATTAGGCAAAAAGGAGTTTAAATGAAATTATTAAAAATACATGAAGTTTTGGGCTATTTACATGTATAAAACTCCTTATTTTTGCGGCTTTTTATGTGTAATTTATTTTGTACAATCTAATATACAATAATTAGTGTATTTTATTTACAAGAGTCATTTTGTTAATTTATGGATTTTATGGACATTTTTCTGGGATTTTACTCGGGGATTTTGCTAAGATCAAGATATTGCGATGATGAATCGCGGATTCATCACCCCCCTATACTTAAACTTTGCTAGTCCTCGAGCAAATAAAGAATGAATAAGTTGGGTTAACCCCTGACTGTGCATGTGAATACAAGACTTGAACGTGCAAGAACTCTCGGTTTTAGAGATCCTAAAATTCTAAGCTGAACCAAGCTCTAGTCAAAAGGTACCCAATTTCCCTAATCATCAGACTCTCTTGTATACATATAAAGTAGGGATATGACTTTAAGTGTTGACTGCAGTTACAAGAGTAGAGTTACAACGTCACCCAAGGTTCCAGTCAAAGAGACTCTCCTATGGACCCGATCCTCAACACTAGGGAATAAATCATTTCTTGCATCCAATCCACCGTCTCTTTAGTTGTCAGACTTGGAAGTGTAGATGGCAGGCCAGTTGATGGAGGGCATAAGATTGTGTCATTTCTTCTCTCCCTCTCATTGGAACAAGGATCCTCTCAAGTGCCTTATTACGCAACGCATTTTTTTTTGGTGTTGATCAGTGCGTCCGTCAAGAGAAGTTGGAGCCGTCTGCACTTGTTTTCCTGGGAGTACACCGGGGTGTGCCTTTTTTGAGTACCTATCGTACCTTCTACACCCAGACTCGTAGCATTTACGATGCAGAGCCCTTTTTTGGTGCAAGCCCGACTCCTGGTCCTAATAGCGGTGGTCCAAGTGGACACTTTGAAATGGTTGGGAGCGCTCGCCTTTGGTGGAAGCTCTTTTGATAATTGACTTTGTGGAATGAGAGCTTTTCTTTGACATTTCATTGCTTTGTAGTATTTGTGGCTAGCTCCACTGCTTTTACCAAGAGTTGGCGCACACTGATCAACATTTTTTATTTTATCACACCCTGGCACATAGGTAGATGTCAAGAGATAGTACAAGAACCATGTTCTCATACTGGCTAAATGTGCTGACACTCAGGTTTCATGAAGCCTTCATTGATTTTATCCCATCCTCGAGCATCATCAAATCAAGTCCAAACTCAAATCCCTCATCCTAGTTCCTGAAGTGAAATTTCAACTCATCTCATCATAACTGCGGTCGTGTATGTGAGGTGCTGATCATATTCTTAAGGTAGAGACTAAGCATGCAATATAGCACACACATCTTTCAAACTAGAGAAATGTGAATAATTAAGTCAAGGACCCTAATGACTAAGGCTGGTTAACTCAAAATCTCAAGACCTCATAAACCAAGTGTTCTTGAACATCACTAGTCTTGTGTGAAAGTAGATTGTGTCAGGGATTAAACCAACTTATTAGTTAGTTTTTTTTTTGATTGATTTTTTTTTAAAGTTTTTTTAGAAAAAGTTCTTTTTTTTTAAACAAACAAAGGAGAAGTTTTTTTTTAGCAAATAAGGAAAAAGAGTTTTTTTTAGGGAAAAGTTTTTTTTTGTTTGTTTTTTTTTGAAAAAGATAGGTGAATAAGAAAAGACTTTTTTTTTGAAAAGTTTTTTTATGAATGTTTTTTGTTGTTTTTTGTGTTTTTTTTACCCACCCCATAATTATTGTATAATATATATAAAAAAATACGTGAAAGTACGAGGTATGGGTAAAGTATATATGTAATATATACACGCCCCCTATACTTAGCTTGTGCTATGTCCTCATGGCACTAGGTGACAAAAATCCATAGCTCGTACTAAGTACAAGTGGGTGAAAAGAAGAGAAGTGAGGGGAAAAAATGTGGATAATACACAATGGGCATCGGCCCCCCTATACTTAGGCTCTGGTCAGCCTAAGTATTGGAAAGAACACAAGAATGGGGGACCAATGAGAATGGGAAAGAATATACAAAAAGAAAATAAAAAGAAGAGAAGGAGCAAATCGGGTCACTCACCCCCCTATACTTAGGATCTAGTCATCCTAAGTATAGCCACAAAATGAAAACGATACGGAACTGGGGCGAGTGATGCGAATCATGAGGGAAGGAGGTGAATAAAGGAAGGAAGATATGTACAAGGAGGAGGAAGAATGTACAAGGATCAAGAAGGTTTGTGACGGACCTTCTTGCGGGAGCGATGGGGTGGGAAGTATACACATGTGTCGCTGTCAGAATCGTCCTCCGAAGAATAATAGTGAGGTGTGGGGAACGTCCAACGGGGGTCGACACACGGCTGCTTGCTTAAGTATGGCTTCAGAACAGCCGAACTGAGCTCACTCATATAGATCACCTCATCCGGACCTGATGAGGACTCCTCAGAAAGTTCCTTCTCTGAAACATCGAAGGTAACCTTCTTAGTCGGTTTTCTAGAACCTGAAGCATCAAGAGGAAGAGGAGATTAATACGTCTTAAGGAGTTCGGGGGAACACCTCAAGGAATCAACACCCGTCTTCTTCTTACCAGATGACCGACTAGAGGATGGAGCAACCGATTTATCAAGATTGGTCAATTTGGTCCCAGTTGTCTCCTTTGGTGTATGTCTTGGATGTGGTGTGTGTGAGGTTCTGACCAGAGGTTCATCATCAGATGAGTCACCATATGCATTGTAATACTCCTGCAGGGTCAGCACACGTCTCTGATAAGGCACAGTGTTCTCAGTTGGCTTGATATTGTTGGGTTCTTGTGTTAGATCATCGAAATAATCAAGGCAATCCTCAAAGGTCATGTCCGACTCAATGATAGCTTCTGGTCGTGAGTCCTCTCTAGAAGCTGTCGTGGTGGTAGTGCAAGCAGTAGGCGGTGTGTGGTTGTAGGAAGTCTCTAAACCAATGGTCGTCTGGACAGTCGGTATCTCAGATGTAGTAGAGAGATGGGACTCAACTGTCTCTCGAATGTCACGACTGTCTGCAACTTTACGGGTTACCTTGGAATATCGTGTGTCCTCAAAGATCGGGTGAGGTCGGAGTGCTCCCAATGCAGAGAAATCGATCTCCCAAGTCTCACAATCTATAGTTGCCTTAGCCAAGGCTAAGAACGGCTTCCCAAGAATGATTGGAGACTGGGTGAACTCTCCTCGGTGCTCAATGTCAATGATCGTGAAGTCTATCTCTTGTAGAGCACCTTGAAAGTGACGATGACTGAAATGGTTCCTCTCGACCGTTTAATGGTCCGATCTGCCAACTGAATGATCTCTCTTGACTTCTTGGCAGATCCGAGTTTGAGCTTGGCAAACACGGAGGTCGGGAGGATATTAATTGGTAAGTCATCATCGATTCTTGCATGGGTGAATGTGGTATCTTTGATTTCACAATCAAATCTAGGTAATCGCTTTACTCTGCGGCTCTTGGTTTTTCTCCCTATCATCAAAGATGTGGCCATAGACACTATTGAAGGATATGGTTAGATCCTCAAGCGCATCATGGAAGCGTGAGCGTTGTATCGAATACGACGAGGAGCGACTAGTCGCACTAGTTGCTCGATGCAGCGGAATTTAAAAAAAAAATTATACGATGAAACCAAATGATCCAAGAACACTTCTCGAATCGTTTCGTCTAAACCACAAACAAGTAATAGGATTACCTCTTGAAGCGTGGTTGCGATCAAGTCTCTAAACGAAGAGACCTCCTGTCTCAAGTCCGATCCGACGGAGGAGACGCTTGCGAGCGCAGGGATGAACCGCGTGCTTCTCGCAATCCATGTTGATGATCCAAGCGGCGGATCTCCTGATCTCGACACACGTGATCCGACGTCTTCTTCACGAGCGAGGCGCACCGAAGGAGACGGAGATCCACGAGCAGAAGAACGGGAAGCATAACGATGATGCCGCCGGCGATGGAGAACCTCTCCATGGCATCCATGGTGGACGGCCATGAGAGGGAGAGAGAGGGCTGACCTCTAGAGAGAAAGAGAGAGAGATGCTTCTCAAGCATTGTGTGTAAAATAGAGAGCATGGTATGCCTCTCTATTTATAGGGTTTTGGGATCCATGGATCTCAATCCATGTGACATATAAAATCAATGGATGAGATTGATTTATGTCAATCCAATGGTCAAGATTATTGTTGGTAAAAACCAACAACTTGTGATTTAATTTTGATAAAATATATTTGATAAATCAAATAAATATTAATACCAAATTAAATCAATCAAATAAGGAGAGAGAATACAAAGGAGATCAACCTTCCCCTTTAGATGGCAATCTCATGGATTCCCATGAGATTGCATATCTCCTTGATTTTCTCTCTACTTATTTTCCAACAACTATTTGTTGGGATTTTTATTCACCAAAATAATTCTCAATTAAATTTGGGAATATTGCAATCTTGACATTGGAATATTGTGAATCATATTCACAACCCAAAACAAAATGTAATTTACATTTTCAATTAATTAGACAATGTGTATCCAATACACATTAATAATTAATCTACTAATAAAAATTATATTTAACTCTCTCTAATACATTATAAATCGCATTTATAATATATTATGAATAATTGGATATTACTATCCACATTATTCTTATCCATAATAATTAAATCACATTTAATTATATTGGATAACTTATTCTCATGTGCTCAAATAATATGAATCACATTCATATTATTTACATCTTTGATAATCAAATCACATTTAATTATCTAAGATAACTCTCTTTATAATATGAATCAAATTCATATTATTCATGATAATTAAATCACATTTAATTATCCATTTTCTCAATGCTTGGATACATATATCAACAATAGAATTATCCATGAACTCTTTCAAGGATAATGCGCTTTCTCCGCGAATACTTGGAGATAAGGACAGGGCGATTTTATTGTTCCACGTATAGTGACATGGATATTGAGATCACATCTCAAATCCAGATCTCGGGCCTCCCATAGATGCTTGATTAAATCAAGACCGTAAATCTAATCTTCTCATTGAATCTGAATCACATTCAGATCAATGTCCAACATTTGGACTAAGATAAGATTACTTCTCTACTGAGAGGAGTCACTAAAATCCAGACCCGTTTCATCACTCCCTAGGAATGGAAGCGTCATGGTTATACAATCGTTTATGATCACATCACCCTCAGGTATTCCTAATACCTGTACATCCTGCATACTTGAAGACTCAGATTAAACCCGAAGTATTAGATCAACTTTATACTGTCTACTTCAGGGTTTTATTAGTAAGTTTCTCATTCGATCATTGGGAGTCGGTATTGATCATATACTTTCCAAAAGCATATATCATACCTAGGTCTTGATCATATACTTTCCAAAAGTATATATCAAACCAACAAATTCAGTCAAGCTTCCAAAACGAGACGACCGTGCACGGAATTTGATTCTTCCCAATATCTCATGAGTGAGCTCGTCTTCCGGTTCAGTAGCGAACCTGTATGATCCCTTTGAGAGATCGTATTACTCATATGCCCTTATATGCACACCAGCGCGCTGGTGTATAGACCTTGATTAGGCCATCAACCTATTGGTCTGCCAAATGTACGTACTCAGACATATAGTAACACATCTGTCTCCGGTCAGAGGATGTGTGCCTATATCATGACAGCATATGATATAGGACTTTGGTTATCTCGATCTCGTTAAGTCAACTCTTTGACCTAACTCATCCGACACCTCCGAATCTCTATTCCTATGCAGAGGACCTGCATCAAGAGGTCGGTCAGATATCAACCTAAATGAGATAGGATTGCCATCTCCTACTCAGGCTGGAGATCATCTCTTAATAATCATTTGACGGTGCTTGATGAGTCCTCAATCTAACTCATTAGATATTCATCTAAGCACCAGCCTCTATGATTCAATAATTGAATCAACAGCTGTATGATTATTAAGATGGCCATGGTACATAACCCTAATTACACTAAGGGACCTATTATGCAAATTATGTATTCTTCATTTCAGATCAAGGAGTGAATTGCAACAACATTTATTGCATAATGGCTCGCCGTGGGCTCGCATTTCCAACAATCTCCCACTAGCCCAAAGAGCCATTAATGGGCTAATCATTTAAACCCACACTCATGTGACAATCATAGGCTATTTAGAAAATAGCTAGGTAAGCTGATCAGTCACTCCGTTCCCAAGAGACTACGCCAAGTCCTATTACGGCAATTGCATATCTCCTAGTAACAGTGCTCGCATCCAATGCGAATGTTGCATCTCATGCAACCGATACTCAATTTTGTTGGTTATAGTGTCCTTGACACTACATCTTATTAATTATCATAACCAGTATTCCCATAATCCTTATTAGAATACCTTCATTCCTGGAGATCTCTATCTCCTAAGGTAACTGCAGTCAAGACCCTTATAGATCACTATCTACAAGATCTTAAACTTTTGAAGATAAGACTTTGAGATCACTATCTCCAAGTTTTATCATCTTTGATGATATTATTATTACTGAAATCAAGTGTTTTATCTCCATAGCAAGATTAGTAACAGTTTACTACTCCCACTGCATGGTAGACATCTGGTTCTTGTACATATCTAGAATACATTCAGCTTCTCATAACTGATGCACAAGTGCAAGCAGTTCTAGCATTCACTTCCTCAACTCATTGAGGTGTTATCCCTCTAGACAGGTCACTACCACATCTTAAGGGAAGGAAGCTTTTCTTGGAATTGTCCAGAAAATGGAATAAGTCCAAGGTGTACTATTAATGCGACAGTCCCAATACCCTCTTCTCTTTGCTTCTGAACGACTTCAGAATTAAGATCTAAGAGGTATCCTTGAAATCGTATCTCAAGGTATGGAACAACCAAATTATAAAACACTTATCATTTATTCTTATATGATTAGAATAATATCTACATTAAGCACGATGAACACAGTGGCACTCCCACTAAGCTTCATATGGTTCATCAAGATTTTATCTGAAATCATAACATTTATAATTTCATTAAATCTTATGTTCCAACTACAAGAAACTTATTTGAGTCCAAAGATGGAGTTCTTCAGCTAGCACACCTTGCTTTCCTCAACCATGAAGCCCTGGGGCTACTTCATATGAATATCCTCAGAGAGGCATTCATAGAGGAATGCAATCTTGAATCACACCATGAAGATGTCATAGACAAGTTGTGTAGCTATAATTAGCAATATTCTGATGGGTTAAAGCAAGGTCACTGGAGAGCAAGTCTTATCGCAAGCGATGCCTTCTCTTCGGTGTGTAGCTCATGGCTACGAACCGTGCTTTGAAGGTCTATACCTTCTCATCAGGTTCCCTCTTTCTCTTGAAGATCCATTTACACCTTAATGGGTCTGACCCATATAGGTGGATCCTCGAGGGTCCATATACAACACTTGTATATGAAGTCTACATTAGACTTTTATTGCTAACATCCATCTTTCCATGTCATGATCCTCAGGAACTTCATCACATGAAGTCCGATCATCGTCAGATTTAACTGACATATGGAATCCATCCTCAAACTTATTTGAAGAGGTATTAATGTTTCATCTTTAATTATCTATTTTAGTTTCCGATTTCAGGAGCCTCATTATCCTTTCAAAATTAAATGAGTTCCTTTACTTCATTTTCATCTTGATTCTCAAGAGAGTCATCCTATAAGAATCATATTCTCAAAGATGAGATTTTTTAAGAATCTCAAGGTCATAAAGTAGGTATCCAATACCATCCTTTATTTTCCTAATGAAGTAGCACTCTCTAGTGCTAGATTCCAGCTTACTTGCATGGAACCTTATTAAGTATATAATGCAGTCTCTACTATATATATATCTTGGAAACTTAAGAGATAATTATGCTAGGATTAATCATTGATTAAATCATGTCACACATGATCAATTGTATCTCCCTACAACTCCTTTGAGTTAAGGTTCATTAGGAGGATTGAGATAGGAATGATATTCATATCTCCATAAAGTATTTCTTGAATTCATCTAATAGGTACGGGCTACCTTGGTTAGATCAAA
Organism: Ottelia alismoides; assembly: GCA_037367405.1. Taxonomy (NCBI): domain Eukaryota; kingdom Viridiplantae; phylum Streptophyta; class Magnoliopsida; order Alismatales; family Hydrocharitaceae; genus Ottelia; species Ottelia alismoides. The sequence goes on along the minus strand of JAZKJV010009256.1, from coordinate 759,541 downwards.
TTCATTTCATCTTCCTTCAAACTTTGGTTCTAAACCAAAATTTCGAAATCTTTGAACATTTCAAAGGTTTCTTAGGTGAAGAGAAGAGCTCTCATATCATACATAATCATTAACAGATATCACATATCCATAATGTTTACTATGATATAGATGATTTGCATACATCAATATGTATGAGATCCTTAATACCTAGGCATCTTACACCTTTCCCAAGGAAGGATGTATTAGACATTTTACTTTGAATACAATATTCACAAGTATGTGAGATTTGAATCTTTAGACAATCTAAAGTTTCATGTCTTACCAGTCCCTTGATTTCATCAACAGACATATGTCCAAAATTTGATGCCAGATCATTGTCAAATGATCTTTATTCTCCTATTGATCTTTTAAAGGTTTAATTTTCAGTATTAGAAATCTTAATGAACCATTCAATAATTTTCTAATTTAATAGAGTCCACTAGATTTTAGATTACTATCTGACACATTTCCATCATAACTCTTTATGATAGATTTATTACAGAATTCATGTTTATATCCAATAATTAGAAATAAACAATGAGTGTATTCTAATATCTAGGTCATAGAGACATTCTCTAAGACTAAGGGCTCCCACTGAAAATATGAAGTCTATTGATCTCATGGAAACTGTTGCAACACTTGCATCACTTTCAACATGGATGATCAATAAACCTCAAGATCAAATTTCTAATATTCTAATACATATGCAACCAATTGCAAGTGTTATTAGAAGATTGAGATACAATTATTAGACTTTACCTTATCAAATAAGTAAGTCAATTTCAATGATTATATGTAGATTATACTGATGCTCCATCCGAGTCCTTTTCTGAGGTTTCTAGACAGACTTGATAGTCATACTATCAACACATCAACTTATTGCAGTATTGGCATTCATCCAACTCTTTGGATGTCATATGGAAGTCACAGAAGTACAGTCAACTATTTGATTATACTTCTTGCTTGAGTCCAACCCATGCTTCCACTGCGCTCCCTTTATCTATAAACAACCATTGCTTAAGAATAAGGATCTCTTATGTTAAAATAAAAAATTTCAATATAAGAGTATTTCAACATTTATACAAGCTTCACCCAATTCATACAATATGAATATTATGAAGCTTCATGAATGACTAGAGTATAGATAGTAGAATGATGACACTCATCATCTACATCCATCTAAACTCTTAAAACATAGGTTCAGGTAGGTATTCAAATAATTTGAATGCATCATCTCTTATAGAGCTACCATTCTGCATGATATAGAGAACCACATCATTAATGATTAAATGTCGAGAGCACATATGTATGCCAGAATATTGATTTTATAAGGATTAATTTTGATAATTGCGATCATCATCGACATGTCACTTCAAAAGTACATTCGATAAGATCAAGACTTATAGAGACATACCAACCCTAGGGTTTTAGTCCTATTGTCTATTTAATTATCACTTCTCATTGTTGTGAGGAAACTTGCACATTGCAACCACATACATTGTGTGTCTAATTGCAAGTACAATATCTGGATTATAGGGTCCAATCCACGATATTTTACTGGTTATTATTGAGTATAATATTGAGTGGGATTAATGAAGGATTATCTGAAATAAGAAATTTGCATGAGTGTATATATTTATATATATATATATACATGTTTTACTTTGAATTAGGAATTTTATATCAAAGTTGTCTTGCCATGTCAACAATGAAAGTTCATTCCCTTAATCACTTTCAATGTAAGAGATATACTTACCATCATATCTCAAGCAAGATCTGGGATCTCCTTCCTTATCTTTGTTGCATCCCAATAATATGAGAACCTACAACTCGGATAAAAAGAAGCGGGAACACATTCCGCCTTGCAAGTCCAACTTGCATCTCCCAATTCGGTCTTTAATACCCAGGCCCACCACCCCTAAGGTGATGTTGACCCGTCATTAATTGAACCAACCGTCAACAGGAATACAACTCGATATGCGCAATCCAATATCGCCCCAATAATATGAGGACCCGATATTGGGGTCACTACGCATACGTCCTTACTCTTTCGAAAAGCGACGAGCCCGATCCAAATGGATCATATGCAGGAGTTGTCACTTCGGACAGGTGTCTCCTACATATAATATCTGGCGACGAAACTCTTCGCCTTGACGGGAGACCATGGATGTCACTTATGTGATCCTCCATATCTTATTCAAATTAAATTAATTTCTATGAATCACATTCATATAATTAATTCTTCCAAGGGAATTATTAACTCTAATCATATTAGAGTATTCTTAATTGGATATAATTAACTTAATTATATTAAATTAATTACCAATCCAATTTAATCAATCAAACTTAATTTTATGCTTGAATATACATATATGATATTATTCTCAAAGTACGTATTAATTCGAATTTTAATAATTAGAAAAATACATCATAATCCCTCGGACATTATCCCGGCCCTACCAGCTGTCATGGCCAGTACCGACGGGAGTGGGGCGGACCACATACGTTGCAACCCGCTGACTAGCGATCCCCGACTAGACACCATATCCACCTCGGGAAAGGATAATGCCAAATTGATTATTTTGTACTTGAGATGATCATCGATTCTTCAACCGAAATTATACCATATAGTAATCAAAACAATTTTAATTTTAAGGAAATTTGCTAGGCAAATTCTCAAGTCCTATTCAAGCAAGAAGTTTGATGATTGCAATTCCAATTAAGGTTTAGATCAAATCTAATCAACTAATTTGTTGGGGCCAAGTCAATTAGGCAAATAATCATGTTTCAATATTTCACAAATATTTTTCAAGATTATTTCACGAAATTAACAATTAATTTCACTAATTGACAATCACTTGGTTCTAGATTAGGAAAGCAATTTCAGCAGTGACTCCTACTTACTAAAATTGGCATATCTCAATCATATTAAATCCAAATTAAGCAAAGTCAATTTCTAAAGTTTGTTAATTTGATTTAGGACAGAACCTAAGTGATGTTTCACGCATTTCGAGGCAAGTCTAAACAGTAATTAATATTTTAATCACGTTCAGATTCACAGTTCCCGCAACAGTGCATACATGTTCATTAAAACGACCATATCTCGAGCATACGAAATCCGATTTACGCAAACTCAGATCCTATGGTTTCCTTATTTAATGGGGAACAAAATCCAAGTGCTATTTTAGTGTTTAAACAATTTAAACTTGGCCGAAAAATTACACTAAACAGATCTGCGAAATCAAATGCGATAAAAAACTTTCGCGACCTCAACGAACCCAAGTCGTCCTTGGTTAATGAATCACTATTCGAAACCGTCGACCTAAGGCTCTGATACCACTTGAAGGATATGGTTAGATCCTCAAGCGCATCATGGAAGCGTGAGCGTTGTATCGAATACGACGAGGAGCGACTAGTCGCACTAGTTGCTCGATGCAGCGGAATTTAAAAAAAAAATTATACGACGAAACCAAATGATCCAAGAACACTTCTCGAATCGTTTCGTCTAAACCACAAACAAGTAATAGGATTATCTCTTGAAGCGTGGTTGCGATCAAGTCTCTAAACGAAGAGACCTCCTGTCTCAAGTCCGATCCGACGGAGGAGACGCTTGCGAGCGCGGGGATGAACCGCGTGCTTCTCGCAATCCATGTTGATGATCCAAGCGGCGGATCTCCTGATCTCGACACACGAGATCCGACGTCTTCTTCACGAGCGAGGCGCACCGAAGGAGACGGAGATCCACGAGCAGAAGAACGGGAAGCATAACGATGATGCCGCGGCGATGGAGAACCTCTCCATGGCATCCATGGTGGACGACCATGAGAGGGAGAGAGAGGGCTGACCTCTAGAGAGAAAGAGAGAGAGAGATGCTTCTCAAGCATTGTGTGTAAAATAGAGAGCATGGTATGCCTCTCTATTTATAGGGTTTTGGGATCCATGGATCTCAATCCATGTGACATATAAAATCAATGGATGAGATTGATTTATGTCAATCCAATGGTCAAGATTATTGTTGGTAAAAACCAACAACTTGTGATTTAATTTTGATAAAATATATTTGATAAATCAAATAAATATTAATACCAAATTAAATCAATCAAATAAGGAGAGAGAATACAAAGGAGATCAACCTTCCCCTTTAGATGGCAATCTCATGGATTCCCATGAGATTGCATATCTCCTTGATTTTCTCTCTACTTATTTTCCAACAACTATTTGTTGGGATTTTTATTCACCAAAATAATTCTCAATTAAATTTGGGAATATTGCAATCTTGACATTGGAATATTGTGAATCATATTCACAACCCAAAACAAAATGTAATTTACATTTTCAATTAATTAGACAATGTGTATCCAATACACATTAATAATTAATCTACTAATATAAATTATATTTAACTCTCTCTAATACATTATAAATCACATTTATAATATATTATGAATAATTGGATATTACTATCCACATTATTCTTATCCATAATAATTAAATCACATTTACTTATATTGGATAACTTATTCTCATGTGCTCAAATAATATGAATCACATTCATATTATTTACATCTTTGATAATCAAATCACATTTAATTATCTAAGATAACTCTCCTTATAATATGAATCAAATTCATATTATTCATGATAATTAAATCACATTTAATTATCCATTTTCTCAATGCTTGGATACATATATCAACAATAGAATTATCCATGAACTCTTTCAAGGATAATGCGCTTTCTCCGCGAATACTTGGAGTTAAGGACAGGGCGATTGTATTGTTCCACGTATAGTGACATGGATATTGAGATCACATCTCAAATCCAGATCTCGGGCCTCCCATAGATGCTTGATTAAATCAAGACCGTAAATCTAATCTTCTCATTGAATCTGAATCACATTCAGATCAATGTCCAACATTTGGACTAAGATAAGATTACTTCTCTACTGAGAGGAGTCACTAAAATCCAGACCCGTTTCATCACTCCCTAGGAATGGAAGCATCATGGTTATACAATCGTTTATGATCACATCACCCTCAGGTATTCCTAATACCTATACATCCTGCATACTTGAAGACTCAGATTAAACCCGAAGTATTAGATCAACTTTATACTGTCTACTTCAGGGTTTTATTAGTAAGTTTCTCATTCGATCATTGGGAGTAGGTATTGATCATATACTTTCCAAAAGCATATATCATACCTAGGTCTTGATCATATACTTTCCAAAAGTATATATCAAACCAACAAATTCAGTCAAGCTTCCAAAGCGAGACGACCGTGCACGGAATTTGATTCTTTCCAATATCTCATGAGTGAGCTCATGTCTTCCGGTTCAGTAGTGAACCTGTATGATCCCTTTGAGAGATCGTATTACTCATATGCCCTTATATGCACACCAGCGCGCCGGTGTATAGACCTTGATTAGGCCATCAACATATTGGTCTGCCAAATGTACATACTCAGACATATAGTAACACATCTGTCTCCGGTCAGAGGATGTGTGCCTATATCATGACAGCATATGATATAGGACTTTGGTTATCTCGATCTCGTTAAGTCAACTCTTTGACCTAACTCATCTGACACCTCCGAATCTCTATTCCTATGCAGAGGACCTGCATCAAGAGGCCGGTCAGATATCAACCTAAATGAGATAGGATTGCCATCTCCTACTTAGGCTGGAGATCATCTCTTAATAATCATTTGACGGTGCTAGATGAGTCCTCAATCTAACTCATTAGATATTCATCTAAGCACCAGCCTCTATGATTCAATAATTGAATCAACAGCTGTATGATTATTAAGATGGCCATGGTACATAACCCTAATTGCACTAAGGGACCTATTATGCAAATTATGTATTCTTCATTTCAGATCAAGGAGTGAATTGCAACAACATTTATTGCATAATGGCTCGCCGTGGGCTCGCATTTCCAACAACTATATGTATCTCAGTCCTTGTTCTCTTATTGCCCGACCTTTTAGGCATCAATTTACTCTTCACAATTCTTTTAAGGTCAGGAAAGTGCTCAATGGCCATTATTAAGGGAAGCTCAAAAATCAACTTTCTATCCTATGCTTCCCTAACCGCAGGATCCAATTTTTTTAGATCTTTTCCTTTTTCAATTTTTTTGGTATTTTTGGTAGGTGAAGGAGGACTAGGAGAATGTACAGACTCTGATTTGGAGGGAAAGTGGTTAGTAGAAGAGGGAGGTAGAAGGGACTCCAACTGTACATGATAAGTGGTCAATCCGGTGTCTTCCAGGTTTTCAAGATTCAATCCGCGAAATCCACGATCCACATTCCTACCTGGACTCTGGATCGGTCTACAGATGTCATCCTCCAATAAGTTCTCATGACACCTCATGAGAGAAGTCGGCACAATTGGAGGATACTGCTGAGAACTTGGGATCTTATACTCAACACATCTTGACTCAGGCGTGTAATGCTGGGTTGAGTATGACCCATCTGTATGGCAGATGTTGGTCGGAGCCTCATAAGGTGGAGTCAGTAGACAGGGGGTCTGTAGATCGGTCTCATGAGTCCAATCCTCTGTATATGTCGGCTCTCCGAATGGATGATATGAAGGTTGGTCAATGTGGTTTCTATCACTCAAGTCAATCAAGTCAGGAAGATCATACGGTGCAGGCCTCTCCATTCGGTTTGTCTGGTCGACCATTGTGTACCCTAAGGTTAAGTCGGGATGTATATATGGAAATTGTTGTTCTGTCCCAACTCGAGGTGAAAGTGAGGTATGTGGGGTCAACTGATTATGCCAATCATTCATCTTAGCAGTCGCTTGCTCTTTGATTTGTTCCTTGATTCCAGCAAGCGGACGAGAATATAGTGAATCAATCCAAGGTGGTTGTGGGTCAGGGGTGCAAGAATGTGGGGTAGGTGAGAAGGACGAAGAAGTGGAGAAGTCAGTTGGAGTTCTGACTTTGTGGTTGGGGTGTGGGTATGAAGAGGAATGAGAGGGTGGAGATGATCGGAATATGGTCGAAGAAGAATGACGTGGATATGATGACCAATATTCTGACATCTTGGAGGTAAAATGGGAGAATGAGGCGGATCGAGGAAGAAAGCGTGCAAGTGCACCGAATAACACACAAAACAAACAAACACAAGAGCAAAACCTGAGTTCACCTACTCAACACAGTGATGGCCGCAAAAGTCCGACCGTTTATCTTTTCAGTTTTAATTAGGTGATAAATCAAGATATCAATCCAATTACGCAAGGCTCAAAAGTAGGTTTTGGGCACTATCCTAGGGATGCGTCCTCACCTCTCAACAATCACAATTAGCCAAGCATACAATGAGGGTTTTGCTCTCCCAAAACAAGTGTTAGTTTTAATCAGTTTTTTTTTGGTCAACTCTGATTAGCAGTCCCGGTTTTAAGTTTGGTTATCACTTGATTAGTCCACCAAACAAAGCACGCCTAACGATCAGTCCCGATTTCCTTTTAACCTAAGTTTCAAAAACCAAGGGGAGGGAGTCGAGAAAAACCGATGCAAATAATGAAATCAATGATGCATGCCCATTTCAGAAGACTTACAGTGATCCTCGCGCTCTACATGCGGGATGCAAGGCAGAATTGAAATTTTATACTAATATGAATGCAAACGAGAAACCGTTCCTAGACAAGCAGTTCTATTAGCGAGTGATGAACAAGTTTAATTTGACTAATAGCCCAGCGGTCTAAGTGCCTCTCGTTAAATGTGATGTGTGGTCCTAAAAGTTACGAGCACAAGCAATAAAGATATTCTAATAAAATGCTCTAAGAGCCGCGAGTGCAAGTCCTATTCTACGTCAATCAACCACACAACCACAAGCGGGTCAAATGTCCAGTCCGGATACAAACGCGAGCTCTCAAACAAGAGCCGCTGTAAAGGAGCAACTACCTAAATAATTACAACGATTTACAAAAATTCTCTCGAAGATAAATAAATTCTCCAAGCTCTTCAGCAGTCGGCGCGCATCGCGTCCGTCGACCTCCGATGCACTCCAAGTCCACCGGGCCCTCGTAAGGAAAAAGAGATTTATATTAGAGAGATAAACAACAAAATATATACAAGAATATGAAGACAAATAATTGAAAGGAAATGGATTAATTACAAGAGGGCTCGGGGGTCAGACTACCCGCGTAAATGGAAAACTAAATCCAAATTTTTAAATTAGTCCCTAAGCCGTTTGCCTCCCCGGCAACGGCGCCATCTGACGAGTCGCTAGATACGATGTTTAATTCGTGTTCGTTGTAGCACGTGTACTTAGCGATTCGGTCAGAACCGAGAGAAGATCTCCGTGAAGAGTGTCTCGGCTTTAATTTATATCCCGGGCAAGTCCGGGGTCGAACACAGGGAGGCAAAGGAACAACTTAGGTTTTAATTCAAGAAATTAGGTTTAGATTTCAGTGCGGTATTTTTTTAGATTTTTTATGCAAGTAGAATGCCAAAAACAAAATGCGGGTGAATTACAACACTAAGAAAACATACAACAAGGCCAAATTAATTTTAATGGAAAAGAAGTCCAAATTACCCAATTCGTATTTTTCCTAGAGTCTTAATCCAGAGATGAACACAAAACACATTTTTTTGGAATTTTAGGGGTTAATATGCAATAAACAAAATGCACACTTTTTATGGGTTTTTTCGCAATTTATCACACATACAGTAAGCAAAAATTTTGAAAAATTTACTGGAACATAAACATGATGCAAGAAGACTACAGTAATTTTTTTGGAATTTTTTGACAAAGTATGAATTTTTTATGAAATTTTTAGTGAAAATAGAGTGACAGTGAGTAAATAATTCTTAATTAATCCACGTTATCAACTTAATCAAAATGCAAATTATCTCAAGTAGATATTTAGATGAGCAATCCAGGAGACTTGAAATTTCGTGAAAAGCATGCACGTGGATTTAATTAAAAATCAAATACGAAAATCACTCAATACATTATTGTAGGCACAAGACAACTCCAATAGATGTGAAATTTGGACTGTAAATTCATCACATATCAAGGTATCGTATATATTTTTTTTAGAATTTTTAGAGCAACCGTGTGTGAGATATAATTTTAAGAGTCTAGATTGGGTAAAATATGCTAAATTTCAGTTGAACAATTTTAGTTAATTACCCAAATATGACAAAAATATAAATAAATATTCAAAATGTAGACAATTAGTTGCTCAACACAGAGGCTCTTTTCATTGAATAAAAAGATGCAATATTGAAGTCCAAATTTAAGTACGAACACAAGGGTGTCCTTGCAAAACAGAAAGACAAGTTACAACTTAAACTTATGCACAGGGACCTTTTTGAAATTACATAAACATAAAGGGAAATATATGCAATATTTACAAATAAAAAAAATAAAGACCTTCTTGTTCCTCTAGACGGCTAGGGAAGAACCCAACTGGGAAGGCTCGACGGCGTCGGCGACCGCGCCGCACCAGTGCGCGGAGGGCGGCGCAGCAGCCGTTGGGAGGGGCCGCGGTGAGGGAGGGGCGGCGGCCGGCGCCAACCGCGGGCGGTGGCTGGGAAGGAGAGGGGCGGCGGGCGTGGCCTGCGAGCTTTTTTTGTTTTTTTTTTATTTTTTTTTTGAATTTCTTTTTTTTTGCTGTAATAAAACAAAAGCTCTTTTTTTGTTTTAAAATTTTTATATTTTTTTAATTTTTTTTAAACAGGGAATGAACAGTGGATGTTTACAAAAAAAGGAAAAAATTGGTAGAGGGGAATGGTGGAAAAGATGAAGATGGTGGTAATGGTGGTAAAAATGTGACGGGGAATGTGGTGATGATGAATAAAATGATGGTGGGTTGGATGTGGTGTGCTAAAAAAAATAAAAATAAAAATGATGAGACAACAATGAAACAAACTATTAGATAAGATAAAATAACAAGAAAAATAAGAAGAAATACTTACCTAATCTTCGCCGGATTGGCGGAGCAGCTACGCTGGACTCCTGTCGTCGCCTCGATCCGATTGGCGAAATAAAAATCGGAGAAGCTACGCGAGCTCGACGGGGAACTCGTGACGCGAAGCGGAGCTCCACGGATCTCACCTGGAGGAGGTCGTCGCTTGAGGACGATGCTTCGCCGCTGTCACAAACAAAACACTCTAAGCTCTCTCCTTATTCTATAAGAATGGTAGATGAGGAAAAAATGTGGATGTGGAGATGATTATAAAGAGATGAATAATGGGAGTTAGAGAGGTGGTGGTGTTGAATGAGAAGTTAGATTATTGGTGGAGTTGAATGGGAGGTTATATGAAGAATATGGAGTGGAATGGAGGTTGAAAGAAGACTTGGAGGTTAATGGAGAAAGGGAAGTTATTGTAGAGAATGTTATTAAATAAATAAAAAATGAAATGAAATAAAGTAGGCTACTAAAAAGAGAAAATAAAATAAAGAGAAGAAAAAGAGTGGGGAATTTACAAAAAGAAGATATACAACACCATGCACAATTTTTGTTTCTTTTCTAATTTGTAATTTTTTGTCTTTTTAATAGTAGCTATGTACAATAGGAGAATACAATAATAAAAATACAACACAATCATAATTAATTTTTTTTTGTATTTTTAATAATTGAGAAAGATAAAATAAAAATTGACTAAAGAATGAATATATACATAATGTACAATGTACATCTAGGTCCCAAAACCCATCTTTTGCAAATGAGCTCCGATTTTAATGAAACCACTTCCGTTGGATAGATAATTTTCTAACTTGAACTTTAAAAGTGAGTTTGGTGAATTTGGAGTTCATACTGAGCGAGAATTTAGCTTGGAAGTTGGACTTTACGGCTTTTTCTCTTTGGGATCTAGGAGCATTTATTTGAGATATAATTTGTTTTGTATTTTTGTATTTTTATATACATTATTATAAACAAGTTAGAGAAAGAATTAGGCAAAAAAGAGTTGAAATGAAATTATTAAAAATACATGAAGTTTTGGGCTATTTACATGTATAAAACTCCTTATTTTTGCGGCTTTTTATGTGTAATTTATTTTGTACAATCTAATATACAATAATTAGTGTATTTTATTTACAAGAGTCATTTTGTTAATTTATGGATTTTATGGACATTTTTCTGGGATTTTACTCGGGGATTTTGCTAAGATCAAGATATTGCGATGATGAATCGCGGATTCATAAGTATGTTATTGCTATTTGCATGCATTTATCTAGGGATTAAAGGCTAAAATGAATAGATGTACATGAATGGCAATTCATCACTGCCATATACTAGGTTTTTCTATTCCCTACAAACACTTATGATAATAAGTGCATGAAAAAGAAGAAAAAGAAAAGGAAAAGAAAGAACTTATAATAATAATGACACTTAAGCTTATCTTCATAAAATCAAAGGTTGAAGCTTATTTAGACCATTGGATTATTAGTATATCAGAAAGATATATAAATAGGATTTAAAACCTAGCAGCCCATATGAACCACAATCCTCTATTCAGTTATCCTCAATAACCATATCAGAACAAGTCTCTTCATACGCAAACTCTTATGACTATAAATCTTTCTTGTACAATGTCAGCGATATGTTGCTCCTCTTGGCTGAAGCAGTAAAAGAAAGTCTTCTTCAACATGTTCACCCTAATTCCCCAATCTAGCAACTCCTTCCTCGAGAAGCGGGGTATTCTCTTATAAGTTCAAGTGCAACAAACTCAAGAAGAGGAGGTGGAGAAGAGAATGGATGGTAGCTTGGGTAGCTACCTATCCTTGGATGCTTGACCAATGTAGCCAAGCCATCCAGTTGCAGGCTCACATGAATACTTTTACTTTGAAGCATAAGCTTACTGATTGAATACATTTTCCGACGGGAATTGATTTTTCCTTGTGTATTTGCCCGTCTATTCTTTTTCAAGTTTTTCGTTTTGCGTTTTTTGTATACTATGTACAACATCATTTACATAAGGACTTTTTCCTCTTGAGCTTGTAGAATATCCCTCTTTTGAAGCTTTATTGCAACCCACGACATTATGTAGATCTCATCGCTACTGGATAGAGTTGGGGTAAAATGGCAACGGATTTGTGATTTCTGATGTTTCTATTGGCTTATGCGTCGTGCTAGCAAATCGAGCCCTCTACCACTTCAACTAAGAGGAGCAAAGTGCAAGTGAAGGTGTGCAAGTTAGGTCACTGTCTAAAATGTCATGTGTTTGTCTCAAGATATTCTACTTAGGCATACCAAGACGACATATGAACATAGTCTTATGATCTTAAAGAATCACATCAAGCAGACCTGAGAAGCCTCATATCTAGTTCCTATAAGGTTCCTATGAATTTACGCATAGTAAGGTCATAATCAAGCTCCAATCTTCAGATTCTACTTAGACCCATTCAATAGTTAATATCATTCAGAAAAATGCAAATGCAGATGCTATGTATGATGCAAAAAAAAATTTTCTAAAACATTTTCTAGTTTTAAACTTTTTTATGGGTTTATGAAAAAGTTTCGTAGATTTTGGTGTTTTTTAGAGACATTTTGTAAATTTTTATGAGTTTTAGACTTTGCAAATTTTTAAGGATTTTTGAATATTTTAATGCAAGGAATATGTGCAGTTATTTACACAGGTGCATTAATATTTATAGACTTAGTTGCATACTCATAAAGGATTTTATGAATAGTCCTATGAGAATTATATTTGAAGAATTATTTGAAGTATTATTTGCAAAATTTTTAAACACAATCCTCAACATATTTTGAAAGTGTTTTTACAACATTTTACAGACACTTTGAATACTTCTTTTACCAATAATTTGATAATAATTTTACAACATTTACAATGATTTGAAAATCATTTTGCAAAGATTTTTCAAATAGTATATATAGATTTTTTTGAAAACATTTTTGGAACCATTTTCCAAACCATTTGCAAATAGATTTTCTAGTATGTTTATTGAAACAAATGAAAGAAATTTTTACAATCAAAACATTTTTACAAAGGTTTGAAAACATTTTACAAAAAGTTTTTCAAATGGTTTCAACAGATTTTTTTTAAACATTTTGCAACCATTTTTCATATCATTTACCAATCATTTCTAACCTGATTTTTTTATTAGTATCTATACAGAAATTTTATAACTTTTTATACAAATTTATTATTTTAGCCATATTATCTAAAATACCCAGGTACGAATTATGGCTAAAGTACATACATCGTATAGACGACCCCCCTATACTTAGCTTGAGTTATGTCCTCATAGATCGAAAAGAAAAGGAAGACATAACACGTGCTAAATATAGAAAAGTCTATGCTACAATGACTAAAGAATCATAGAATAAGAAGTCAATCGCCCTCCCTATACTTAGGATCAATTAATCCTAAGTATAGTTGGCTATACACCAAGCAGGGATGGGCAAGTGTTTGAATATACAAAATCAATGACTCAAATTTTCTCCCCATATACTTAAGGTGAAATAACCCTAAGTATAGAGACAATATCAACAAGTGAGGAGACAAGCAAGGAGAATAAAATGAACACTAGACACACTCACCCCCCTACACTTAGGAAAAAGTCATCCTAAGTATAACATTAATGGAAGGGGTGGGTGAATAAACGGAGGAAGGAATGAAGGAAAAGGAGAAGAAAAAGAGAAAGAATGGAAATGAAGGAATACTTTTGTGTTAAAAAATCGAAAATACCATGACTGTAAATTTTCTTCTTGAAATACCACACATCTGAGTCAACCACGGACAGGAATGTATCGTGATCTATGTATGGCTTCAACAACTGTCTCAAGACTACGAATGACTATGCATTAGTTGACAACTCAGATATGAGAATGATGTTATTGTCACAAACTGTCTTCACCAGAAATGGCCATGTCCACTTGCTCTTTAATTTGCCCAGTAAAAGCTTCAATTTTACATCGAACAACCAAACCTTCTAACCTGGCTCAAAGGACTTTTTCCTGATATGCTTGTCATGCCATCTTGACTTTCTCCATGTAGATCAAGCTATTGTCATATGCATAATCTTCAAATTCCAGGAGTCTATTTAGATCAATCTTGCAGTTCTGACCACTGAGATGTGAGTCCAAATTATATATATTAACTGCCCAAAGTGATTTATGAATTATCTCAACTGGCAGATGGCACATCTTTCCATAAACAAGCTGGTAGAGAGACATACCCAATGGAGTCTTGTAGGCGGTTCGATAAGCCCACAAATCAATATCAAGAAGTTGAGACCAGTTCTTCCTATCCGATCGTACAAGTTTCAGCAGAATAGTCTTGTTCCCTCTTTTGGATAACATAGCCAAACCATTTGATTAAAGGTAATAAGGATGTGACGCGGTGTTCAATGACATACTCCTTCGCAAGCTTTCTGACTTCCTTGTTTACAAAATGATTACCCATATCTGATATAAGAATTTTAGGTATCCTGAAGTGCGTAATAATGTTGTCCTTAAGAAACAGATAAATAGTACAGCTATCAGCAGAATGAGTGGGGACAACCTCCACCCACCGACTCACATAATCTATGGCAATAAAGATGTATTCAAATCCTTGACTGTTAGGAAAAGGGTCCATAATTCAATGCCCCAAGCATCAAATATGTTTGAAATTTGGATAAACTTGAGTGGTATCAAATATTTGGAACTAATGGTAACTCCTATTTTTTTACAGTCGGTGCAACCTTTCACATATGTTGTGGCATCCTTGATTGTGTGGGCCACCAGAGGCCACACTCTAATACTTTCACTACCGTTCAATGTCCTGAATGGTGTCCTCCAACTTCTATCTTATGATAGTGCTAGAGGATACTGGTGTACTCCTCCTGAGAAATGCAATGTCACCAAATGCAATCTGCACCTTCCCTATAAAAGTATAGGTTCTCCCATTGGTAAAAATGGATGTCGGACATAATTTTGTCCTTCCTGCCACATGTCCAGTGTTGTGGAACTTTCTCGTTCATGAGATAGTTCACAATCTTAGAATACCGTGGGAGAGAACTGATACTCAATATAGATTCATCATGAAAGGTCTCAGTGATAGGTACAGTGCTCAAGGGACTCTCTGAACTTTCTAGTCTGGACAAATGGTCTACTATCACATTCTTAACTATAGGTTTGTCTCTTATTTCCAAATCAAATTCCTAGAGTAGAAGGATCCAATGAAGCAGTCATGATTTGGCATATTTCTTGACCTATAGATTGAGAATAGCAGAGTGATCAGTGTAGACAATGATTTTTGAACCCAAGATATGTGATCTGAACTTCTCAAGGGCGAACACAATGACCAACAGTTCTTTCTCTATTGCGATGTAGTTTATTCGGGTGTCATCTATGATTCTGTTGCCATAGTGTATAGCAGATAGAACTCCATCTCTGAGATGTCCCGAAACCGCAACAATGGCAAATTTAGAAGTGTCCGTCATGAATGGGAGAGACCAATCAGGCTGCTGAAGTATGGGTGCTTGAGTAACAAAATTCTTCAAGGTGTTGAAAGAAAGCAGAAGCTTTTCCTCGACTATAAACTCAGTATCCTTGCTCTGAAGCTCGATAAGAGGTTATGCAATCCTACTGAAGTCTCGGATAAATCGCCTGTAGATTTTCACATGCCCCAGAAAAGACCTCACCTGCTTTAGTGTTCTAGGTGGCCCAAGATTTACAATGATATCCACCTTGGTCGAGTCGATCTCCATGCTTCTTTCGGAGATGACATGGCCTAACACAGTCTTATATGTAACCATGAAGTTGTTCTTTTCCCAAGAGAGCACAGATTTACTTCACAACATCCCTTAAGCACTCAGTCTATGTGCATCAGGCATTAATCGATATCATCACCATAGAACGAGAAATCTTCCATGAACACCTCTATAAAACTATCTATCATGTCAGAGAACACATCCAACATATACATTTGGATTGTAGAAGGAGTGTTAAACAATCCAAAGGGCATCCGTCGAAAGGCAAAGGTGCCAGACAAACTAGTAAATGTAGTCTTCTCCCGATCCTCAAGGGCTATTGCCACTTAGTTATAACCGGAGTACCCATCAAAGAAATAAAAGAATGCTTTACATGCTAGTCTTTCAACTATTTGGTCAGTAAAGGGCAAAGGAAAGTGATCTTTCTTAGTCATTGAGTTCAGGCATTAGTAATCTACACAGAAACGCCACGGCATAGGTACTCGGGTTGAGATCTCCTCTCCTTTCTCATTTGTTATCATGATGATCTCGATTTCTTAGGAACCCTATGCAATGAAATAACCCATTTAGAATAGGAGATGGGATAGATAAAGCATGCCTCACACTATTTCATTATCTCTTTCATGACAACTTCATGGAGATTAGGATTTAGCTTCCGCTGAAATTCATGGGATGGTTTGTTGTCATCCTCTAAGGGCATATGACGTGAACAGGAGGTCAGATTTATAACTCGGAGAATTGAAATATTCTAACAAAGTGCCTTGATGTTTTTCTCTATAATATCTAGCAAGCGAGATTCTTGATCAATGATCAATCATGAACTGATGATGACAGGATACTGTTCGGGATGACCCGTAAGGAAGGCATACTTAAGATTTACATGAAGTAGCTTCAACTCATGTGGAATCAGATAAGACTTCTTGATAACTTCAGAAACTGTACTTGCTTCTAATGAATGTTGCGTTAGTGATTTGGGATCCACCTTGGTCACTCTAGGCTCAGAAAGTGCAACACTGAACATATCAGCAATAAGTTCCTCTTTATTGATATGGGATGAATATTATTGGAATAGAATGGATCAACTCTTCAGATTCTACCCCATCAGTGGTAATGGAGAAAAAAATCAATAGTGCTTTCAAGGTTTTCATCGGAAAAGAAGAATTCCTTAGTCTTGGTTGTAGTCCACAAAGCATATAAATCTCTGGTCTCCTCAAGTATGCCATAGTCGGCAACATGAACATGCATCTTTTTCTCCGATGTGCTATCATGCTTCTTTGGCTCTGCAAACATCTCTGATGTCACCTTGTCGTAGTGGAAGAGAAAGATGATCTTTCCAAATCCACAATCAGCTACAGCCTTGGCCCTTCGAAGGAACGACCAACCAATTATGATCTATGTCTGGAGTAACGGTATTGAGGAATCGATGCTTAGGACAATGAAGCCCACTAGGAATTTCATACTTTGGATCGTTATTGTAACATCTTCCAATACTCCATGTGGTCGCTTAACAGATCAATGTTCAAACTGAAGGTTCATTCTGGTTAGTTTGAGCAGACCAAGCCCAAACTCTTTGGATAAGGTAGTGGGTAGGAGGTTGATTGAAGAACTGTTGTTAAGAAGAGTTCGATCAAATATCTGATTAAAGATCTCACATTGAATCAAAGGGGCTCCTTTTTCTGTCTTCATTCGTGGGAGGTTGCTGATTGCATCGACAGTCGCCATGGTAAGAGTATGCTTCTCTGCATGATTGCATCAATTCTTGTGAGGCTAACTCTTAGATGTACATGCCTCCTTTAAACCCTTTTTAACATTCGACATGTTATCCATGGCTAGCAATAGTGGCATCTCCAATATGGCGTTCCTCAGTATCTCAACAATAGACAGATTAGAAAAAGTTGTTTCAATTTTCTCACTGTTTTCTTTTTCACTGCTTCTGGAAAAGGTACAAATATATTTTCAAAAGCAACATTTTTTTCATTATTTTTATCAGCTTGTACATCTAGACAATTAGAAATGATACAGTCATCCAAATTGGGGGAGAAGTAAAAACTGGAAATTCAACCTTGTTGACTCGTACGGGAGTTGATGTTGGCAGTGGCATCTCCTTGGCAGCATAGGCTCGGCTTACAATGTTATTACCGGTATTTTTTTCTTCATTTTTTGGCTTTTTGTATATTTAGATCTGGCTCCTCCAGGTGCATAATCTCCACAGCTCTGTGCTAGCTCGATTACTGACGTAGAATATTTGCTCGAAGAAGCATTATTTTTCCCCTTCCCCACTGCAGATGGTTGTAGTTTCCTACTGCTCCTAAGATTTATAACACGAGATAACATACAATCAAGTATACATGACTTGGGGGATGGTGGGGCACTACAAACTACCTACTCCCTATGCTTGAAGTTGTTGGGGATGGCCTCTACCTACGTTGGTATGATTGTCTTTGTAGTTGTGAGGTCATCTGTCTTCTGGATCATCTCATTCATATTTTTGATCAATTGAGCAAGGAAATCCAGAGTGGGCTTCACTGGAGGGGCCTCAGATGATTCAACAACATGTGGTTGCTGAGGCTAGTAATAGTATAGTTGATGCTGGAAGTTCTGATACTAATGCGATGGATATGGCTGATACCGATATCGAGGAGGAGGGAAGTTTTGATACTGGTCTGCCAGCTGCTGGTGATATAATAGTTGATGATATGCCTATGGCTAGAAGTTATGTCTCCAAGTGTAATTCGGATGCGGTGGAGACTGACAGTGGGGTTGTTGTTGGTGCTGGTGCAGCTGAAAACTTCATCCATCCTGATTCTAGTGGAATGGTTGGTTGGCATGTTTTTGCCCCTACTATTGTCCACTAGGACAGGGTGAAGACTGTTCAATTTCCCATACAACATAAACTTCATGTATCTGTGGGAATGGAGGTGAAGTAAACTGATATGCATAATATGGAGCTTCAAAATGGTAGACGACCATTTGTGAGTGATGAGGTGATTGTTAACCTTGGTTTGGGGCTCGCACATAATAAACATGCTGGACTGTGGGCTGTTGTGCTAGATTATATTGTCGTTGTGGTGGGAACGGTGTTTGCTATTTCGGCTCAGCTGTAGATGTTTCGACGGTTGTGCTGACAGCATGGATGGAATTTATAGTACCGATGAGAAGCTCCAGTTGTTTTGTGATCAAATCGAGCTTATCAAGGAGTTTGGTTCTTTATTCGATCACATTGAGTTTCTCGAGATCTTGTAATCGCTTTTCTATGATGTCCACCTAGAGAGATGGTTCCTAATGATGCTCAAGTTGGAACTCTCAGCTTTCCTCTCTTCTTCGTACTTCTCTACCATCCTATTGACGTCCTTGTAAGGAACCTGTGGAGCCTTCTGACAGGCACGTGATGAGGACAATGTTGCTAATCCTTTAACCATTTCTTCAAAAATTCACCAGACCATGTCCTCGTCTTCATTGAAATGGGACCCTCCATAGGCGGCATCCACAAGTTGCTGGCTCTCCTGATGTAATCCCCTAAAGAAGTTATGCACTAGGCTTGTCTTCGGCAAATCATGGTGGGGGCACTTCTCCTAAAGATCTCAAAATTGTTCCCACATCTCATGGAAAGGCTCGTGCGACAACTGTGAGAAGTTGGAAATGAGAGCTCTCATCTGATTGAGTCGACCTAGGGGATAGTATTTCTGCAGAAACGTATATTTCAGCTCTTCCCAGATTGTTACTGCTTTCTCTAAATGATTAATCCAGTAGAGCGCCTTACTGTGATGGCTAAAAGGAAAAGCAGACATCTTCACCACCTCAAGTGGTATGTTCAAATAGTGCATGGTCCCACATATGCGGTTGAATTACTATAGGCGAATGTACTGCTCTTCATTGGTATTTCCATGGAAGGTCGGTAGGAGAGGTAGTAGTGATGGCTTCATCTCAAAGTGAACATGTATCTGCGGGATGTGGATACAATCAATGACTTGCCCAACTCCAGGGTTGTAGGTCTCTATGAGAGTCGGTTTGTGCTCGACATCTATCCTCTTGCCCTCCACCATGGTTTCCTCTTGTTGCTGCTCCTACTCCTCCATTGGCACCTCCTCCATTTGCACCTCCTGCTTGATCACCACCATGGTCACCTCCTCCTCAATTTTCATGTTCCCTCTTCATCTTCGTAAGCATCTCCTAGAAAGCACCCAGGGCATTGGCCCAATTAGATAGCTATTGATGTATGATCTTAATTGATGAGAGCATCTAGGCGTTAACCTCATTCTGATACACACCTTGGTCTGATCCTTGGTGTTTTCCATGTCTCTTAGGAGAGGCATCTCCGAATCAGTACTGCTATATGACTCCAGTTCGTGCTTTTGATCTTCATGGTGAAATGAGCCTTGATCAACCTGTAGAAATGATGGAGTATGGAAAGATATTTTAAGTTTAGAGTCTGTCTCAAAGAGTGGATTTATTGACAAAAGGTGAGTAGTGAAAGAATAAAAATCAAGAAGAGAGTCATCATGAACCCTAGGCGGAGTAAAGATCAGGAAGCTTGAAACGAGGGTCGCAAAAGCTGAATGCAACTCTCTAAGATCTCCCGAGTGAAGAGGCGATGTTGGCATCGTAGAGTCGATATAGGTGTTTGTGGATTCCGAACAAAAACATCCAAGATGCGACATCGTGATGACAAATGGTGTGATATTATGATGGAATAAGATGACGAGATTGATAAAGAATTAAAGAGGAGTTGAAGACATAAGGCTCGATTAAGCGTAATGATTGAAAAGTAGAAGAAGAGAAGTAGAGACGAAAGGGTGCAAAGTGCGTAGAATTTTTGACCTTGACTTGTTTTGATTTGATCCAAACAAACCTCAAAATGATTGTTGATTCACCAACTCAACACAATGAAGCAGTAAAAGTACGTCAATTATCTTTGTCAAAATTATTGGTGATTTTTAGGCAATTATCCTTTCACTTGTCCTTAAGAGGGTTATCCCTATAGGAGTGTGTGTACTGCTGGGAAAGTGGTCGTACTTGTTCCACCTCCTTTGTAAGCTGTGATCTATACGCTTAAGGGTCCTTGATCTCATTCCTAGGGGGTTGCTCAACCAAAGATATGTACAGGGGTAGTCAATAGACGAAACCACTACTTCACTCACAAGTGATGTACTCGAACGCAAGATGATGAGATAGACACAACCATGAGGGTGTGGCCTACGCTCAATATTTCAGACCAAGTCAATGCTCCACACAAGGCAAGATCACTATAGTCAACAAGGCTCTATTCATCTATGTATGAAAGAAGTGCCATTACTTCCTCGTCCAAGGTGATTATCGAGGCCCCACAGATCGGGATTTGGTATCTATTTCCTAGGGGTCGCGCCTCACTCTGGAAGGTACCTGAAATCAATGAGAGCTTTATGAACCCAAGACAATGAAGTTCGTTATGGATTTTGAGATTAGGTCAAGTTTTCTTTAGCAGTCCCTTTTTTAATATTTTTGGGTTTTCACTTGTTTTGAGTATTTTTATGAAAAGGCCTAACAATTTCTCGATTTCCTTTATTTTTCCTAAGTGGTCCAAAATAGGGGAGAAGACGGAAAAGCAATTCAAGCTAACACAGTGCTGGAAAACTCATCATTGTGTTGTATGATAAATGCTCAGTTAGAAGACTTACCTGATCTCCACCGCCTGGACACCCTCAGGAGTCGAGTTGCCCCCATTCCTCTCACGCGTGTGGCACATGCGGTGGGGGGTAATCATGCCCACACCCTCAAGCTCCTGGGATTCGCAATCAAGTCCAGCAAGCCAAGAACATCGTGCATGACATGTTCAAGGCGGTAAAAATTGCAAGATGATCCCCGCTTCTCTAAGAATTACAAAAGGCTATATGATATCAACATCATGTGCCTAGCACATGCACTTGGATATTTTGCATAAGACCCCACAAGGGTCTTGGTATTTTCATTATCGTCAACATTTTTCTTTCATTTCATATTATTACTGCATTAATACCCCTGACTTCAGTATATTATTTGATACTCATTTTCACAACATTTATTTATTCCAAAAAGTGCATTTTGTAGCTCAACAAATTCTATATCTCATGGGTATTTATTCATAATTCTATGAGATATGGTTAATTAATAATAATTGATTTGGTGAAATTTTGCATATTTTACCTTCTCATAGTTAGAAATTCCTATGAAATTAATCATTTCTCTAAAAATTCCAAAAAAAACACATTTGTCAGAGTCGTGTTATATACAATGCAAAAAACACATCATTTCCTTGTATAATTTGTTCTGAATAATTCATTTTTTTATTTCTGTAGTTAATTTTTAATAGACTAAAAACTCAATATTTTTAGGGTTTAGAATATTTCCTAGATATATCTTCACTAAATGCATCTAGGATGGTTTTATTTCATTAAATTAATTTTCTTGATATTTATGAAAATTAAATTATTTAAAATCACATTGTTTGCATTATTTTATTTATCAAACATTCATGTTGCATTAGAAAATCCAAAAAAGTTATACAGCAGTCATTTTATAATATTTCACATGTCGGCCAAGTTTGATAACGTCTGACTCTATTTAATTGGAATTTGCATTTTAGTCCTTAAAATGGGCTCGATTTGCATTTGCATTTGCATCCATTAATTGCATAAAAAATATCGAAAAATTCTACTTTGAAAACATTTCACTAAATTTGATAGACTTAACCTAGGTTGTTCATTTGCCTCCTTGAGTCGACCTTAGGACATTCCCAAGTTAAATAAACATAGGACTACATCACTTAATGTATTCATTAATTTGTGTGGTTTAATTTCTTGACCGATCCCTATTGCACGACTACAACACATATACAACTCTTAATTTGCAAGAATTAATGCTAGGGTTTCTAGGATTCATCATAGGACAAAAAAGGACAAAAGATAAATGATATGAAAGAATAATTAGAAATAAAATAGCAAATAATTTTACTAAATAAAACTCAAAAACATAAAAAATGTCCCCTATATTATATTCTATTTTGCAACACCATGCCCCTCCGGCTGTCGAAACCGATAGGACAGGAGCGTCGGACCTAAGGTCCAAATACGCCCATGATCTCTGATACTCAACTAACCATCTCATACATATTAGATCAACATTTAAAAAACATAAAATCAACTTGAGAATAATAAAAAATGGTATATAACTGCAACATTCATTCTCATTAAAATTATCATCAAGTCCATGTCCACAAATGAGATACAAGATATAACTAATGTATTCAAAGTTTCATGAGGGTAACATTATGAGCAATTACCCAGTAACGAGATAAACACTATAATAACTAAAGGAGGGGTAAGCAAAGCATATATTCGTAACTCTATCTAATGATATTTGTATAAATTGTAGAAATTAGAATATATCAAACTATTCTAATTTACAAAGAGTTACATGATCACTAAATTTTATTTATTATTTTAATCATCGTTTGAATACTACCACATTGATCTTGATATTTCTTCCATTGATTAGAGTCCACAATGAGTTACAATTACAATAACCATTATCCAATAATAAAATATTTCTCGTATTACTTTAGCCCACGCAAGTACGTGATTCACAGGCCTCCGCTAAACGGGAACTGAATATTCATTTTGAGTAAATCTTTAAGGATATAAATGATAATATCATAACCCACATCTCCAACTTCAAACTACATCCCGGAACACTTCTCACAATAATAATACTCAAAAAAGAATTCAATGTAGCCACATCTATCTCTACACTGAGTCTTAGTATTGTGTATAAGTGTGAAACCAAGAACGTCAAGCACACCACCTGCCTACTCCATCGAGTGACTATGGATGCTACTGGGCTACTAGGTGTAACGTGCCATCCAACTCGTCCGTTGGGTCGCAGCCTTCATGGCATCTACTCGAGGCCCCAATGGTGCATGCCCAATCCCTTGTGGCACCTACTCCATCTACTCGATCATTATTAAATTCTCACTCATGATACTATAGTGGCTACAATCATGATAATGCTAAATAACCGGATGAGATGTTGAGTCATTAGCATATTCTATATTATTAAAGATGCTACTAAGGCACCTCAAGAGTAAACTATAAGATTTAAGAATCCCAAATTATAATTATTTGTGTTAACCATTGATCTAAGGCATACGTAATCATGTCAAAACAGACCCGTGGCATCTGTTAAGGTTGTATATGGTGGGGTTTAAGAAGAAATTTTGAACACATGGATGGATCCTAATATCTCCTTATGTATTAATGTATCTTTTATTTGAGTTTTGTCTATGAATTGGCTAATTCTACAACACAAGCATGATGCCACAAGATATAGGTATTACGCATGGTTGAGAGTGATAACTTCTCTTATACAATACATATATTATTGAAGATTTAATTTTTTTCTACTTTATCAGCGTTTTGCATGCATATAATATTGAAATCTGTAGATAATACCAACTGGATATATCACATAACGTTATAACGATTTGGCCAATGGCTCACAATAAGTTCCTACATTAAGCATAATCAAGATCTATACAATTAATTAGGTTATAGTAACAGTAAACATGATGGTAGTGACTGAAATATCAATTATGGTGCACTGTATACCTCAATTACATATTCATCCAGTCTCATGAAATGTTAATAACGGATTTACCCTCATGATTAAAATCACATTTAGTTTGCTTGAATTGCATAAAAAAATCATCTATTGCATCTCGTCCAACATTAAATGGCAATGATATTAACATATTCATTAATGCAAATAATATCAATGCATAATTAAAAATTAACATGCAACCCTAGTAAAATATCTATAAATATTAGTAATCTGCATAAATTATCATCTAACATTAATATGTACAGAATATTAATGCATGTATTTAAGCCTAAAATAAAAGAATAAATAAAAAGAAAAATAAAAGGAAGCATCAAAGATACTAACTAACCATGAACCCCGAGATCAAGTCAAATATTGACTAGGTCGATCAGGTATAATGTATGGGGAGATTGGGTAAAATACTATATAAAAATCCTAAGAAAACCCTAATTCTTTTCATACAACTAACTATATAAATAGCCCAAACTTATGGTATTTTATTTATCACAATACACACTTTGATCAATAAAATATTCAACACAAAACTTGTTCATATTAATATATAGAAAATAAGAAAAATATTAGCCAAAATAAATCATGTACAACGAACTTGGTACACTCAGATTGAAAATCCACAAATATAATTTCAGTGATTAACATATACTCCATATGATCTCATAATGAACCAAACTGACCTCCATTTTATTTAAAATTAATTTATCTATCAAATGAAGATGGTTTCATTAGAATTGGAACTAAGAAGTAAAAGTCGTTTTTTGGGGTACTATTACACATGGGCATCTTTATCTATGTAACCAATTGTTTTTATTTTTACATTTTTAATTCTTATATTTTCATTTAATTTGTATAATATATAATACATATTAAAAAAATAAAAACAAATAAAAACATGTAAATCATACCCCAAATGATTAATACATCTAAATACATATGTAAAATATAATTATAATGTACATACACCTATTTACTTATACGTATAAAAAATTATAAAAAATACAATTAAAATATGTAAATATGTGTTAAATAATGTTAAAAATGTATAAAATAGGTAAATATGCTATTATTTTTAAAAATACAAAATACATTAAAAATATACAATATACAGATATATACTTTTATATGTAATGTAAAATAATGAATTATAATAAATAAGGTTTGTAGAGATATATAAAAATCATTTGAAAATAGTATATAAATCAAGCTTTTTTTCATATTTTAAGTATTTTAAATAAAATAAAATAAAATATTATTTTATTTTAAATTAATTTGTATATTTCATTACTATTGTGTTTTTAGCAGGCTGACATGTCCCACGTGGACCAATAAGCACGTGGGAGTTGTTGACATGCTCGGTCAACACCCTCTCGTACGAGCCCCTGCCATCCAAGACTGTCAGAACGATGGAGGAGCCTCTCTGACATGATTTTCCACGCCAAATCCACATCCTTATTCGCCTTGATTCCTTTATGAATCTTGTGCACAAGTTCATCCTCCATCTCACTATGCACATAGACTACACCAACCCCCATCATGTTGTGTACAAATTAAATCCCAAAATTTCCCCTCTTCTCTTCTATAAAATTCCTTCTTCTTCTTCTTCTTCCATTTAGTTTTCGATCCATCTTCAACCCTCGTAAACCCAAGATCTCATCACTGGAGAGGACCCTAGTGATAGGAGGTGTCCCCAAGAGTTCTACAACGAGGAGAAGGGTGAAGAAGATTGGTTCCACCATTATCGGAGACCTTCTCAGGCGAGGTCTTCTATCAGTCCTTGAGAACAGGTTTTAGTTTATTAACTATGTTTTTATCTTAGTAGTTTAATCCCTATCATATCTTAAAATTCAATTCCTATTTATTTCACTGTGTTTTACTTAAAATCCAAAAAGGAGTTCATCAGCGTTCTAGGCTTTGTCCTGTGTTCACACTATATCTGACCATGTTCCAACCATCTCCACACCTCATCACCGTCCTCTACATGTTCCCCATCTAATCGACTCATCAGATCATTTGGAATCTGCAAGCTTCGAGCTGTCAGAGCTCCTTCCTCTGTCCATAGTCGAAGATCACCACCACCTCCATTCCCTTGCCTTTTCAGCTTCAATCTGGGATGAGGAGAATCTCCATTGAGCCCTCTTTCTTTTTGAGCAAGATAGAGCTTTAGAGTGTCCACTTGGTAGTCGAATCGAGTGAAGAATAGAAAATCCATGTACCAGAACTCAACCGAGATGCATGCCTCCTCTAACAAGACCTGAACCCATTTAAGCCCATTGGCTAATGCGGAGGAACCCCAGAAGCGATTTCAGTGCATCAGGATCCCTAGTAGGGGCCGAAGGATGGAGTATTGGTGATGAATCTGTTTTCATTATTTCTATTCATTTCTTTTAGCTTAAAATCCCTTATAAAGCACTTGTAAATACTAATAAATCTCTCATTTTATTAACTTTCGTTCTTGTATAAACATTGTATATTTATCACTATTTTAAACTTTAATAAATAAATAAATAAAAGAAAATAAAGAAAATAAAAAATTACATATATGTAATAGATACATGCTGACTCTGATCGTGAGAGAAGGTCCAGACTTGACCTGATCGACCAAGAATAAAGTAAAGGGAGATAAGGCCTAAATAAAAAATCAATAAAAATAAAATTCCATTTGTGTACATTCATCACTCGTATCTCACTGTATATAATACATATTACATATATTATTTTATTTATCATAAAATTCACCTTAAATAAAAATGATTTCTTCTTGAAACTTATACATAAAAATAAGTTATAAATAATAAAAACAATTGCAAGAATAACCCTTGTATATTGTATAAATAACAACACTCTTAAAATCATTAAAGCTCAACTTGTCAGATCAATATCATCTCCACCAAAACTCAAAGTTAATCAAACTCACTTTCGTTATACTCCAAAATAATAATCTTTAAAGTGGAAATAGTTTTATAAAAATCAGAGTTAATATGTGAAATGTGGATTTTGTAGGTAATATTGTATATTATACCTATGTATATTGTATGTATATTTATTTTCTTTGCATCTTTGTATAATTTGTATTTTTAGCTAATTGTATATATTGTATTTAACTGGTATAGAATACTAATAAAAATCACAAAATAAAAAATATACAAAAATAAAATCATGTACATATTGTGTATATATAAACATATCACCATGTATATTGTAAAATATTACTATTTATTTACCCTAATAAATCATCTCAAAAAAATAAAATTAAAATCTCATTAAAATCTATATAAAATATTGTAAATTAATAAATTATTAAATTATATGTATATTTGTATAAATAATATATTAAAAATTAACATGTTGTATATATAGGTTTATATGCTTGTAAATAACACATTTTATTCATTTGTCCATGTATATATTTTATTTAATTCATTAAAAATCACCAAAAAGAAGTTAATTAAATTACTAACATTTTCTCTCTACATTATTTTTTATTTTAAAACCTTTTCTATTTTTATTTCATTTATTTCTCATTTTCATCCTTTTTTTGTAATCCAACGTGTTTTGTCTTATTCTTCGCACGTCTTAATTGGTTTAACCTGGTATGTTGACCTTGGTCAATCCCCATTCAATGCCCCTTCTCGCTTATTCCGCTCGGTGGCCTTCCTTTCCTATTTTTTTCCTGCACGTTCTGGTTAGTAACTTTGCCAGTCTTCTTCTCCTAAATTTTGGCTCAATCAACTAACTCCATTGCTAGATCATCCAATCCATCAATCATGCCTCGATTTGCGCTCTTTTGAATTTCAAAATCTCGTCATACTCACACCCATGTATACTTTCAAATCTCCATATTTTCAAGGTTTATTGTTTTTCCAAGCATATTTTTGCCCGAGGCTGGCTCCAAGGAGTTGAGGTTGTGACTAGGCTTTGATCCCTTCATCCAGGAGTGCAAAGTACTGCTAGATAGCTTGATCCACTACGCCATCGGAGTTCTCTGCCGCGTTCTGAATCTCTGTTCTATGCAGCAGTTTGAGGTGATCACCTTCCCTTTTTCCACCATAGGTACTTAGGTTAATTTCGTTTCATTTACGATTTGATTTTTCACTTTAATTATATGTTATTAGTTGAATCGAAGTGACCATCCACAACTCTAATGTGCAAGATAGGAGACCCACTCTCATTTATTCCCGATTACGACCACCGCTTCTTCATCGTCGGACATTCTCCAATCTTCCTTCACACATGACGAACTTCGGATAACTCCAGGTTTGGAGACCCAACTCCTCTCTGATCACCTACGCCCGAGTTGACATCAACTCCCTCATTCCTTCTTAATTTTTTGTAACAAGACACCACAGTGTTAGCCTCCAAGCATTGAGTCTCGTGTAGGATCTAGGAGAGCACCTGCAAGATATTGCTAATGATCGAAGGTTCTTTCCAGCCAACTTTATTGAACATAAAAGAGAAATGGTTGGGAGGTGAATGACTCTAGCGATGGCGATCAGAGAAAGAGTCAGATTCCAGATCTACTAAGGATCTACAAGGTCAGATTGCGGAGGGAGGCGGAGAAGATCAAGATGAATGTATTCATGAGGTCGGATTCGAGTGAAGGTGATCGGAATACCTCCGATCAAGCAGATCAGAAGTAGATGGTAAAGAATGGATTTGAACTAAATGTAGATGATAAAAATGAAATCAAATGCTAAAATGAAATTAAACTACCTAAACCTACATAAGGGTGGATATATGAAGAATGGCACCTGGATCTGCTGTGTAGAATAGACAGTTTGAACATAGTGGTGGAACTCCGACAACATGCCAGATCTCGCCTCAAATGATCCGTAATGCACTCCCGATCGAAGGGAAACTTACCCCTTCACAACAATTATCTCTTGTACTAGATCTCAGACGTAGAGGAAGGTGGAAAAAATATCAACCTTGAAAAGATGGAGATCTCGAAGTATATATGGACATGAGTCCGGCGACATTTTGAAATACACAAGAGCGTAAATTGAGGTAGCATCGATGGATTAGCGATGGAGTTAGTTGATTGAGCTGAAAGTTAGGAGAAGAAGGAGGGCGGAGTTACTGACTAGAATGTGCGGAAAAAACGAGAAAGGAAGGCTGACGGGTAGAATAAGTGGGAAGGGGCGTTGAATAGGGAGTTGACCTAGGTCAACAAACCCGGGTTCAACCAATCAGGGCGCGCGGAGAATAAGACAAAATACTTTAGATGATAAAAAAGGGTGAAAATAAGAAATAATTATATAAAAAAGAAAATTAATTAAAAATAAAAAATACAAAGAAAAATGCTAGTAATTTAATTAACTTATTTTTAGTGATTTTAATGAATTAAATAAAATTTATACATGTGTAGAAATGAATAAAATGTGTTATTTATAATTATATATATAAAACATTGATTTTTAGTATATTATTAATAAAAATATACTTATAATTTAATAAATTATTAATTTACAACATTTTACATGGATTTTAATTATATTTTTATCTTATCTTTGTGAGATGATTTATTAGGGTAAATAAAAAGTAATATTTTGCAATATACATAGTTGATATATATACAAAATTTGCACATAATTTTAATTTGCTATATTTTTTATTTTGTGATTTTTATTAGTATTTTATACAAGTTAAATACAATAAATACGAATAGTTAAAATATAAATTATACAAAGATACAAAGAATATAAATATATATAGAATATACATAGGTATAATATACAATAGTACCCTAAAAAGGTACATTTCACATCTTAACTCTGATTTTTTATGAAACTACTTCCACTTTAAAAATTATTTAATTTGGAGTACAATGAAAGTGAGTTTGATTACTTTATAGTTTTGGTGGAGAAGACATCGATCTTAAAAATTGAGTTTTTGAGGTGTTTCCAGAGTGTTGTTATTTGCACAATGTACAAGGGTTATTCTTACAATTATTTTATCATTTACAATTTATTTTTATGTACATGTTTCAAGAATGATTAATTTTTACTTAAGGTGAATTTGGCGATAAATAAAATACTATATGTAATATGTATTATATACAGTGAGATAGAAGTGAAGAATGTACACAGATGGAAATTGATTTTTCTTGATTTTCTTGTATTTAGGCCTTAGCTCCCCCTACTTTATTCCTGGTCAATCAGGTCAAGTCTTGACTTTCTCTCGGGGTCAGAGTTAGCATGTATCTATTACATTGACAACGTTTGATTTTCTTTATTTTTTATATTTATTTCTTTATTTATTTTAATTTAAAATAGTGATAACTATACAGTATGTATACAAGATTGAGAGTTAGTGAAATGAGAGATTTATTAGTATTTACAGGTGTTTTATAAAGGATTGTACGCTAAAATAAATGAATAAAAATTATAAAATGCACAAATGGAAATGCATTTCGTTCTCTACCACCGCATTGAGGATCAAGCTATCCAGCAGTCCTTTACGCTCTTGGATGAAGGGATCCACTACAAGAAATTGGACCTAAGGCAATGAATAATTTGAATATTCGTTGCTATATCTTCCGATGTTAAAGATATAACAACGAATATTATTTGTTGCCAAATGATCTTTCGTACTTATAATTAACAACGAACATCATATTCGTTGTTAAAGTTCCATATAATGATGATTTTTCGTTGAATTATTCGTTAAAATTCACGCTAATCGTTGTCATATTTAGCAACGATTAGAAGAAAAAGGCAACGAATAATCGTTGTTATATGATTCGTTGCGAGGAATATAGCAACAAATATCATTATTCGTTGCGAATTTAAAGAAGTAAGCAACACATAATATTCGTCGTTATATATTTAACTACAGAAGATATGGCAACGGATATTAAATTATCCGTTGCCTTAGGTCAATTTTCTTGTAGTGATCAAAACACTAACACAACCTCAACTCTTTGGAGACAACCTAAGGTAAAAAATTGCCTGGAAAACCAATCAACCTTGAAAAGATGGAGATCTGGAAGTATATATGGGTGTGAGTCCGACCATATTTTTAAATTTAAAAGAGCGCAAATCAAGGTAGGATTGATGGATTGGATGATCTAGCGATGGCGTTAGCTGATTGGGCTGAAAGTTACGACAAGAAGGCATGCAAAGTTACTGACCAGATAGTGCAGGGAAAAACGGGAAAGGAAGATTGGTGAGCGAAATAAGAACGAAGGGGCATTGAATGAGGAGTTCATCCAGGTCAAAAGAGATGGGTTCAACCTATCAAGGTGCGTGGAGAATAAGACAAAACATGCTAGACGACAAAAAAGGTGAAATGTGAAATAAATGGAAATAAAATAGAAATAAATTTAGAATAAAAAAATGTAGAGAGAAAATGTTAATAATTTAATTAACTTTTTTTTATAATTGTTAATGAATTAAATAAAATATATATAGTGGTAGAAATGAATAAAATGTGTTATTTATAGCAATATATACCTATATATATATATACAACACCTTGATTTTTAATATATTTTTATACAAATATACATATAATTCAAAAATTTACAATATTTTACACATATTTTAATGATATTTTTATTTTATTTTTATGAGATGATTTATTAGGGTAAATAAATACTAATATTTTACAATATACAATGTAATACATATAATACGTGCATGATTTTATTTTTGTATATTTTTTATTTTATGATTTTTATATATATTCTATACAAGTTAAATTCAATATATACAAATAGCTAAAGTATAAATTATACAAAGATACAAAGAAAATAAATATACATACAGTATACACAGGGATAATATACAATAATACCCCAAAAAGCCATATTCGTATCTTAACTCCAATTTTTATGAAACCTACTTCCATTTGAAAGATTATTTAATTTCGAGTACAAAGAAAGTGAGTTTGATTAATTTTGAGTTTTGGTGGAGAAGATATTTATCTGACAAGTTGAGCTTTACAGCTATTTCAGAATGTTTTTATTTACAAAATGTATAAGTGTTATTATTGCAAATTTTTATTATTTACAACTTATTTTTATCTACAAATTTCAAGAATCAATCTGGTCAAGTCATGACCTTCTCTCAGGCTCATAATCAACCTGTATCTATTAGACATATATACAGTCTTTGATTTTCTTTATTTTTCCTTTAGTTATTTATTTATTTATTTTAGGTTAAAATAGTGATAAATATATAATATTTATACAAGATTGAGAATAAGTAAAATGAGAGATTTATTAGTATTTACAAGTGTTTTGTAAGGGATTTCAGGCTAAAATAAATGAATAAAGATTATGAATCTGCAATTCGCCAGAGGAAGCTCGGGCAAGAGGACCTTCTTCCGTATTCTTCCTAATAGCCTAGTTGTCGTTGGATGAAGAAAAAGGGTTAAGATCTAATATGGGCCATTGATTAAAGATGAAGTGTTGTGGCTCCAGCACTGTCAGATCATCTTAAGTAAACGCATGCCAGACGACAACTAGGTATTTTAGTATTTTATTAATCTAGTCATGTAAATATGAAGTGACGTGTAAAATAATTGGATATTTTCCCAAACATTGTTGCAATTGCACTTAGGTCCCCTTCTAGGTCACCTCTTGTGGTCCACCACGTGAGGCACAATGTTATTTTGCATGTATAGTATGCCCTTTTATTTTAAAGACAAGTTATTAATTGAAAGTTTAGTTTATTTTATTGTAATATGGTCCTTGTCTGATGTATATTTTTTTCTTGTATTTTCTTTTTATTAAATATTTCTTTTATGCCAAATATTATAGGAAATTATATTGTATGCATGGAACTTTACTTGATCCTATACAATTTTTGTTAGGCATTTAAATTTATTTTCCTATTTTTCTAAAAAATCAAAAACATGAATATTTTCCTTGTTTAGCATTTAAAAATCCATAAACGTTTGAATATCTCTTCAAAAATTTTGAAAATAGTTATTAGCTACATTTTACTATGTTCTACCTCATATCTACAAATCACTAAAAAATACGAAATACAAAATATAAAATCTCTAAAACCCTAAAAATCTTATTAAAGTTATCAAAAATTATATAAAATTCCAAGAATATATATATATATATATGTTTATGCATTTTCTTTATTATATGTGGAATATATTAAAAATAATTTCGGTTAGTTTTGGACTTTATAAAGATTTATTAAAAATAAACAAGCTCACATATTTAATATATTCATTGTTTTGACATTTTTATCACTTTAAAAGTCGATAACATTAAAAAAATAGCATAAAATGTCCAAAAAATAGAGATAAAAATTAAAAATATATAAAAACATTTTATTTTTCGTATGTTGACTTTTTTTAACTTATTTAAAAATAAAAAAAAAAGATATCATCAATATTATTATATATACAATATATATTATCTATATATATAATTATTTAGCTTTCAAAATCAAATAGAAATTAAAAAATTACAAATTTAAAAAGAAGATAAATTATAAAAATTTAAAAGCATAAATATATACATACAATTAAAAATCATCAATAATGAAATATAATTGAAAACCAATGTAAAAATAATAAAAAGATTAAAATTCTGAAAAGTATTATTAATTATCAATAATTATAATAGTTCTCTACCTCGTTCGCTTCCAATGTTCAACACTCTACTATACTTATGACTATACATATTTATGTAGAGTTATAATAAATCTTAAATCACAAGCTCTTTATTTTAAGATACATTATGGTTTGATAGTAAATTTAGTCAAGGATTGGTCAACACAACGATTGTTGTTCCTTGTTAGGAGCATCATGTCAATCTCTCAAATAATCAGAGCCTCTTTTAACAATCTACATACTTTACTCGACTTAAATGGTGTCTTGAAATACTTAATTCAATCTTAGTATGCATATAACTACTTTATCGAGGGTGGTAGATGACTAAGCAATAGGGATTGGAATATTGATGCATCTCCAACTTCCTCTTGTAGAATGGATGTTTAATGACCTTAGTAATGTGTTGAGACAAAGCTTCAAATGTGGAACAATCATCCAACACTTAATTGTTCAGTCAAGATAGGGGCTAATGCAACCACCTCCCATGATTGTTCACTTCTTTTCCATCCACCAAATAAAGGGTAAAACTTCACCTCTAAAAAGATAAGCCAGATAATTTGATGTCAATCATCTAGAGATGCATGTAGAGTAAAGACCTGTCTACATGCGTTAGTGTCCAGATACCCATTTCTAATTTCTAGTAGTACTTGACGTAAAAGAGAATACTCGACTGCATCAAGAAAAAAATTTCTAGAGAGAGGAATCTAAGGGAGCTAAGTCAGTTGAATGATAGTTCATATCTTCAAGTAGGATGAGGGAATAAATTTCACACATCGTACCTATGGTTTTTATACTCAAATAGTATTATATATGTGGGTAGATCTGAGTTGACTTTTGATCCAAACCTGAATAATGACTATTGGAAGTTAGATAATGTTGAGTTTAAAAACCTAACTCTTACATTATTCAAATAAATCATTAATCTAATGATCTAGTCAAGCTAAAATTTCATCTCTGTTCATGATTTTTTTATGGAACCCAAATTTATTTCACTTCATATTGCATTCCTTCTTCGAATAACTATTTGCGAAGGGGCCATCAAAAGTTTATACATAGGGGAGTCCATGAGCGACTTAGATCGCAAATAGGAGACCATTCTACATGTAGGCCCATATTAAGCCATTATATAATCATTACGATTATATCATCCATATAAAAAATAGGACATAATTAAAATTGCGTCATTGTTAAGATCCTTCCAATGCAAATAGGGATACCTATCCTAGTCATGTTGGGTACCATGCATCTATTTATCTAAATAGTTAGATTATAGAGGATGATGTAAGGTTGTAGATCTAACTAGTTACATTAGAGACCCAGCTGGCATCACAAAATGATACTCAAAGAAGATCTTCAATTTGAGAAGAATTGGAATTTTTATGTAAAAATTGATATCCACCCAAAACTCTTGATGCATCTCCTATGCATAGGAATAAAGCTTTGGAGGTGTTGAATAAGACAAATTAAAGATCTAACTTGACAAAATAGAGATACTAAGACCCATATCTTATATTGTCACGAAACATGCATATGTTAGTTGATTAAGACAAATAAACATCTATTGAACATGTACATTTAACATATCAATAGGTTGATCACATGGTATGGTTTATATAATGATGAAATGTTGTGCATACAATTAAATTTTGTGAGTATGCTCTTTTAAAGGATCATAATTGTACATATTTAATGAACTTAATGCCAAGAGCTCACTCGTGACATTGATTTCACACAACTTCCACTGGTGATAATCCTAGTTAGGAAATATTATAGATCTAAAGAGCAGAGGGTGATGCAGAATTATAGATCTAAAGCATTAGATGAAGAACAAAACTAACATCACAAAGTGATGTTAAAAAAGGATCTCTAGTATGAGAAGTGATATCAGCCTTCTCTAAAGAATGGCATCTGACGAATATTATGCATGTCTTCTACATAGGAATAGAGATTTAGAGATGTAAGATGAGTCAAGTAAAGAGTTAACTTGATGTTATTATTACTAAGACTCATATCACATATTTTCACAAAATGGGCACATATCCAGTGATTGGAGACATACAACCATACATGCATGCATGAACGCATTCATGCATGCATCTATACATTACACACATACACATAGGGATCCATTCAAATGAGGTGGGGTCTCACCACTTTCGCGGTGAGCCATCAATGAGATCCATTAGATCTTGACCCAATGGTGCATTGTAAAAAAGGGCATTCTGGTCATTTAATTTCAATTTAAGAGTGTATTTCATTTAATAACGCTCGTTCCCATTTTGGGGCTATTTTAATTTGTATTTTTTGTTAATTCCTTTATTTCTCGATTTCTGAAAATGTTCTCCACAAATGAAATTTTATGCACATATTTGTAAACACAAATTGTATTATATGGAATTTAGATTCGATTTTGTAATATTCAAGTAACAATTTTTTTGCATTCGCATTCAATATTTTTTGTGAAATAGTTATTTCAATTTGTGAATTTTCTATTTTCCTTCATAAGAGTTCACATGTATTTGTAGTTTCTCCGAACTACTTTGTAAAATTTGTGCTCTCTTAATCAGTCTCTGTATGTAATGTTGTATGGAACATTATAACTATTCTGCATTGCTTTGTAATTTTTGCATTGCTTTGTAAAAATTCATGGCTACTTTGTAATATTTGTGCACAGTTCTGCAACAATTAGAGCACTATTATAAATTGATAACATGGTAAAAAGTTGATATGAGATTGTAAAAAATAATATATAATATGTAAAAATGATTCTAAGATTTGTAAAAAAAATCTAAATGGCCCCTCCTCCGTGGTCCCTTTTCCGCTTATACCCCTTCTCTCTTATTCCACCTCCTCAACGCACTTCTCTTTCATGCCCCTCCTCCACCACGCATTGCATGGAGGAGGGTGCTGACTTTACCGATCCTAGCTCTACATCTTCCTCCTCCATATCACCTCAATGATTTCCTCCTCCGTAGTTGAGAGGTATTGCATGGAGTGGGATGCTGGCATTGTCGAACCCCTTCTTCGCATCTTCCTTCTCCAAGCATGCATGCTAAAGCAAGCTTGATAAGAAGGTCAAAGAGAGGGAAATAAGGATTAAGTCTTGATCCATGACATCGTCACACAATTGCTCCACGTTGCACGCTACCATCGAGAGGGAGAGGAGCCACCTTATTTCTCTTCATGTGCCACCATTAGGGGAGGGGCACACTCATCTCGAGAGAGAGAGAGAGAGAGAGAGAGAGAGAAGGGGGATTTTGTGCTCCTCCTAGTCTCACGCCACCATCAGGTGAGAGGAAAGGAGATGGATGGAGTGAGAAGATAATTAGGGTTATAAATTTGTTAATGTATTTTTCATCATTCAAATAATGAAATTAAAACACCATTAGTTATAGCCATGTGATTACAAATAGAAGTAGGAGATTAATGCCACCCACAAAAGTGGTGAGACCTCATTCATTTGAAGTTTCTCCTATATATATATATATAGAGAGAGAGAGAGAGACAGAGAGAGATTTACACCTACATATGTACATACGTGCTTGCATAGACATCTGTGTATGTACATTTGGTAAGTTACGATGTTGATGGCCTAACATGGTCTGTAGACTAGAGAGTTGGTATGCAAATAAGGGAATATGTTTACGCTTATTGAACATGAAGATAAGAGCCCACTCATGATATATTGTGGTCAATATAAATTCAGTTAGTGATCATCTTATCTAGGATACAGAACACAATATTCTGAATGCTAATATATGCTTTTGGAAAACATATGATCATAATTGTCGTTAAATGATCAATTATGAAATATGGATTAGAGATTTACGCTAGTCAAAGGCTTCTATTTTATAGGATGCATGAGTCTGGGGAAAGATCAAGGTCGATGCAATCGTAGTAGATTGTATGTCATGGCTCTCCCATTCTCAATGAACAATGAAAGAAAAATGGATCTAAGTGATCCACTTAGTGGTTATATAAATGAAAATTAATCAGATTAAATCTCAATTCATTGAACCAAGTTCTGCATACAGAGAGTTGGAAATTGATTTGAAATTGTTTAGAGTCAATTGGGAATTTGATTTGATATCCAACTCGATCATATATTTCGAGTGGTTTAATTTTCTGATATTAAATCACATCTAATATCAAGTCATTGTATGTGGTCTAACTAATCTCCCTGATATTATCTCAAAATATCCACGAATGCAACATTCGAATCAAATTTATATTAGGATTTGTGCATCTAAGAAATTGATAAGCAGGATACTAAAGATTTCAAAATTCTTATGTTGCTGGGATATCTGAGTATGATTGATGTGACTTTATTTATGAACATAGATTTAAAATAATTATAATTAATGTCAATGTGATTCATATTTATTATAAGACCTTATATAAATATGATTTACATATTAATTTTATATTGATGTAAATTGGATCTAATTAAATGTAGATTGGAATTACACTAAATTTTCGACTAATGAATCAGATTTATTAATTAGGATAAAAAATTGCTATTTGTTCTAAAGAGATAATTGGAATTATACTAGTAAGATAATTCAAAAATTATCAGGAGGCAATTAGTTAATTACTTGATGTGATAGTTGGTAATTATTAAAGTCTATAATTAAACCATTATTAGAGACGGAGTCCAAACAGTATTAAATTTTTTTATGAATCTGTTGTGGAGATAGAACCCAATAATATCCGTGGTGGATAATTGGGTTTATAATTATGGGTGTTGACCTCCACCATTCATTTATTCAGTTATTCATTCAAGTCCTAAGAGAGTCCTGATTTCAAGAGAAGAAAAAGATAGGAAGAGCCCTAAAAATGAAATGCACAAAATGCCAATTAAAACTTCTTGATTTCTTTGGATTTTCTTCTGCAGCTCCTCGTAGCGGGAGC
The DNA here is from genome assembly GCA_037367405.1 of Ottelia alismoides. Classification (NCBI taxonomy): domain Eukaryota; kingdom Viridiplantae; phylum Streptophyta; class Magnoliopsida; order Alismatales; family Hydrocharitaceae; genus Ottelia; species Ottelia alismoides. The sequence goes on along the minus strand of JAZKJV010009256.1, from coordinate 720,733 downwards.
TCCCAACTCCACGTCTCCAATCAATTAAGCGCCCTCCATCTTTACGGACCTTGTCACAAAAGAAAATCATTAGGAATACCTCAAGAAATTTAGTTAACAATAAAATGATACAAAAATAATCACAATAAGAAGACCTAAATATTTGAAAATAATGAACTCAAATTAATGCATTAAAATAAAAAACACAACAAGGATGAGCCATATCCCCGACAACAGTGCCATCTGATGAACCGCAAAATCACAACTTTAATAAGTCATTTTTATAATAGCATAAGAGGCAATTTTCGATCTATGTAGAATCGGCCTCGAACTCTGAGTCCAATAGTAAATGCTAGATGTTGCCTGATGAGGGATGTGTTGAGCCTTAGATGGGCATTTCTCATGGTTGAGAAGGAGCTCTGCTAGTGGTTCATGAGGCGCATGGCTTAGTGGCTTACTTATCATACAAGAGCGGTGATGTCGAATAGGGTTTCAACAACTCATATTTTCGAATGTCGGGATGATAGCCAATGCTTCAACCTGAAGGTTCCGGATGATCTGCTTCTACTGGTGCGACGAAGACTTGAAGAAGATGACACATGACTGAGATCTTCTTGCTTGACAGGTTGTGAGCCTAGAGCTGCTACTGATGGTCCTAATATGGTTTTGCTTCAACTGAGAGGTTGTTGCATGTGCCAACAAGGTGGGCCGTTCAGATGGAAATGAAAGGTCGACACATGACCTTCAATGCCTAGAGCTTCGAATGGGCTAAATTTTGGGCTCAATTTCTGCAGAAGCTTGAATATGTGGTGGTGAATTTTTACTTGTCAAGCATACCAAGATCGAACACAGGGACACCGACCCCTTGTTGATTAATCGAAAATTAATGAAATGCGATTTTTGATCTACTTTTCTACACCTCTGTTGGTTGCTCACCCTTTCCCTTAGCCTCCACCTTTTGGGAGTCCACTCCTGACCCTCCCTCTTTGTATTGGCATGCCTAGATGCAAGAGACACATCTTCCTCTGCATGCTTCATGCATGAGAAAAAGAAGTGGATTTCCTGAGAATAATAAGGATCAACGGTGACTTATATTTTAACCTAAGTCATTATAACATTCGCTAATAAATATTCAACGACAAATATTGTTTGTTTCAATTTTTTTTACACTTGAAATTCATAAAGAATGATATCTGTTGCAATATTACTAGCCATAGTTCATACATCAACTATCATCTTAATATAAATTTTGATGACAAAAGGCAATGAATTGCCATTGTTATGTTAACCATCACTGGTTATACGGAAAAAAATAATACAAATATAGAAAATAAATCTGCAACGGATAAATTGATTGTTATATATTTAGTCATTACAGTAATGGATTCTAAAATATACGTTATTACGGGCCCACGTTGTTGTCGTCTATCTTTTGCAAGTAACACACGGCCCATTAATAAAACATTTGGCGTGCAAATTTTGTAATCTCCTTTTGCAATAACTAATTGAACAAGATATTTATAGTACTTAATTCTTTCTCTACCTTGGTCAGATTAGAATTTGCTCGTGCTTCATACTTCAAATACCCTTTGAGCGATCTTGGGCTCTTCTACTTTTACAAAATAAGTACACCATCAAACACATACACGATTTTGAACTGCGTCAACACAGACGTGTGGCTAAATCAATATAAATCATGACATCCCACCACGTTCGTCGAGTTGTTCGTTCATTGGTTTTGGAAATAATTTAGTATTTTCCCCAATCCAGAGAGAAATCGCATCGCTTGGATAAGGACAATAGGACCAATATTCTTCCCAAGACGACGTGCTCCTCTCCAACGGCGTATGTTAACTTCTGTTTAGGTTTATAAAAAGGGTTAAATTGGGAAGAAGGGATAGGTTTGGTGGTGTATTCGATCACTTTTAAAGCCAGAAAATAAAGTGGATGAATAAACAAATCAGGGAGAACAAGCTTTATTTTATATTTTTCTTGTTTAAATAGAAGACGGATCACACTACGAAATAGATATTCGGTAGTGCTCGCTTCAAAAGATACAGCTGGCTAATTATAAATGAAATCCAAAACATGTACCAACATGGTGATGCTTTTAGTAGTTTTGTTGTATAGACTTTCCGCTTTCTTCTCCAAGAATATCTGAAAAAAACTGTGACTGAATATTTTAAGCTTAAAATATTTTTAAGGATAGACTACAACGATGTATGTAATACATATTTTAAGCTTGAGAAAACATGGACTTGTGATGTGATAAGTCTAAAGATCGGTTTCACGGCTTCTTCTTTTTATTGGATTTGTCGGTTGTAGCAGAAGCCGCGAAACAAAAATTCGATCTTTAAAACCTATCAAACAAATACGGTTTTCTGTAGGAAAACCGTTCACTAATATTTAACCAGGCAAGTGTTCCTGGGTCGAACTCAAGGAGGCAGAATATATTCCTTAGATTTCTCTTCTCGAAATTTTATTTTAACTCTTCTCTAAGTCAGAACGCTTTTTTAGTGATTTTTAATTTTATTATTTTTCTTTGATTTTATGCTTTTCAAAATTTTTTATTTAATTTTCAAAAGGGGATATTTTTCAAGAGATTTATTTATTATATAGTAGGTGGATAGAATATAGGTGATATTATATAGTAAGGGTGAACGAGGTTCGAGCCGCGTACTCGAACTACACAAGAAAACAAAACAAAACGAAGCAGTTTTCGATTAAATCAAAACACGTCAAAAACTCGTCGAAAATCCGCGAAAACTTTATGCTAAGTAGCTGGGGTAGTTGTGTAACTACCCTCAAAGAATCGTCGAAATCCGAGGTCACAAGAACAAGAAACAACCCCTACAGCCCAGGGGCATAAGCGTAAGAAAACTATTTAAAAATGTTTGCAATCGGATCCTTGAGGACTGTTCTGAAAGAAAAGTACAAGAAGCTTTACTTTAGGTCCCTGCAGAGGGACCTAAATGCAATTAAAAAAACTCTGGAGGCGGGGTTGAATATCTGGAAGTCGGCTGGGCTTATGATGCAAAATTTCCACCAGTTCGTGTTTGATGGCGAGGATCAGATCTGCGCGCGCCCGATCGGACGTTCCATACGCTGCCACGTGTCAGCAGCCTGTGCTTCTGGTGTTCTTGAACAGTTGAAACTCCTGGCGAAGCGGTCTTCTTCTCCGATTTATCGCCGCCTTCCTCCGACGAATCTGGCGCTCCGGCGGGGCCAGAGGGGTGGCTCCTCCACCCCTCGAGCTCGCCCGCGGTAGAGATGAAGGTGGCGACGCTCCGAGTGGCGGTTACAGGTCGAAGAAGATGGTGGTCTCGACCACCTGGAGGAAGTTCAGAACTGGCGACCCATACTTGAAGACGATTTCTGATGCCAATCGAATGTTTCAAGTGGCGACTCAATGTCTTGCGTCTAACTTTGATCTGCAAATAACAAACTCATGTGCTCGATTCGTGTGAAATCGGCCGAGGGATTAAGATACCAAATTCCAAAGATGGTAGAGAATACAACTTAAGCTCCAACAACAACCAGAATGCGTGAAGAGGGTGATGATGTGAAATCGATTTGAAACGAGTTTAAACATAAATCGAGAAGAATTTTGAGCTGACGTCTTAGCTGAATGATTAGTCTATCTAAAGAGGCGATTAGCCACGCTAATCGTGGCTCGTAAATCGAGAAACAAAATCAAAAAGATGGAGGAAAATGACCTGGGAACTGGAGGTATATGACCTCCGGATGATGGCTCGACGAGCGGTCGTCTCGGAGCTTCACGCATCACGAGGCTGCGATTCAAGGCGTTGCTGCACCTTGGAACGATCCTCCGTCGACTCCTCTTCCTCGCGGGCTACGCCTTGGTGCTGTCACCACCGGGGATTCGCCGGTACAGGGCTTGGAAATGAGGGGGTCGGTAGTCTGGAGCTTGAGCTTCAGGCAGTTGGGGAGAGTTAATGGTGATTGTCGAACTTGGGGCCCTTATATAGGGAGCTTGCTTGGGCCCCAAGGTGGAATCAATGGATGGCGGTGACGATGGTTGTTGGAGGAGTAGGATCGACGGTTTAGGATGGTCGGAGAGGTTAAAGGTAAATGGGCAAAGAGGGCCGGTTGAACAACTCAGGCGCAACCTCTTCTTGGGGAAGATGATCCAGGTGCTGACAAGTGTCAGCACCTGGTTGGCCAGACAAGTAATAATTATTGTAAATTCAATATTAAATAGCAAATAAAGTTATTTTAATTAGGTATAAATATAAGAAATGTAAATACATTAATAATCTAATTTATGGAATAATTACTTTTTATAAATAATAAATATTATTTAAAATATAAATATTATATTAATAAATATGTATTTATAAATAGGTTTTAGATTTTTAATTTAATAAATAATTAAGTAAAAATTAATTTTATATTTTCTTAATTATTAGGGTATTAAATAAGACTTGTACGAATTTTTATGGATTTTTATGAATTAATTTACATATTTTATTAAATAGAGTAAGTATTTATATAGGTCAATTATACCCATATTTTGGGATGTTTGATTTTATAAAAATAAGAAATAGTCTCCAAAAATTATGAAATAATTTTTGGTGAAAGTACAAGATCATGAAAAAATTTAAAAATTATAAAATTAAGAAAATAATAAATAGTGTGTGTTACATAAAATAAATAGCCCAGAAACCCCTTTGTCTTTTGGTCCCAAAACCGACTTTTTGCAAACGGACTCCGAATTCAATGAAACCACCTTTATTAATTAGATAATATTATTTTATGAACTTTAAAGGTGAGTAGAGTGAAATTGGAGTTCGTATGAGGAAGTTAAGATGTTCGGAAGTTGAGATTTTGACAATTTGTAAGCTGGATTTCTTGGCATATTTACAGGGTAGTATTTTTAACTTATTTTTATATTTTTATTTACATTTTTATGAATAATTAGGAGAAGAGCTTGGTGATAAATATGTTAGTATGAAATAATTAAAATACTTTGAAGTTTTGTATTTATTTTATAAATAATGAAAGATGTGGATTCATGTGATAGATTATTTTTATTTGGTTTTCTTTCCTTATCTCCCCCTACTTATTGGTTTGTCGACCAATCCATGATGACTTGGTCTCGGGGGTTTAGTTATAAATATATCTTACAGCTATATTTATATTTTAAGTCATATTGCATATATATACATATATTTCATATGCCTTTGTCTTTCTTTTCTGATTCTTTATTTATTTACATGAGTTTAATGGTTAAAAGTGAATATTTACACATGAATGGAGTTTTGTTAAAGTATGAGAATTAGTGAGTATTTACATGTATTTGTTAAGGGTTTTAAGACAAAATGCGACAGAAAAGTTAATGAATCATGGATTCATCAACCCCCTATTCTTAAACTTTGCTAGTCCCTTAGCAAACACTTATTTTGAAAAAGTAAGTGAAAAAGAAAGAAAGTTAGAATGAATTTGTTTTCCTAAACCAATTCATGAGAGCAGACAAAGGACAGAGCTCGATCGGGCCTGAAACAAGCATTTTGTCGGAACCTTAACTAGGATTAGGATTCCATCCTCAACAGTCTTCAAGTTCCATAATCCTTACTCAAGATCACTTCATCGGCTAGTTCAGACTCACTTATTCATATCGCAAACTCTATCATCCTTGAAGTCAACTTGTACAGTGTGTGAATTGATTTAGCTCTTCCTTCTTAGAGAATCGAAGAAACCGTCAATCCCGGCTATGCACTCCTATGGCTTCCTCATCCCGCTACTCTTTCCTCGGGGAGGGAGGTATTCCCTTCTGAGTTCAGTTCTGCTATGTCCACAATCGAATATAGGGAGAAGTTAGAAGAATGAGAAAATAAGTGGAGTGCGACTAGTGTAGACGCATCTCCTTGTGAAGCCCAACCGGTGTAGCTGAGTCTCCACTAAGATGTGCAGGCATATTTGGTGGAAGCTTTGACCAGTTTGGTCTAGTTGGTGGCTTCTGCTTTGCTTTGACTTTGTAATTTGCTTGCACTGCATTCATCTTTTGTGCCTCGACGGATATAGAATCTTTTTAGTCCGTCCATTTTTTTGAGGTCTTAGAAAAATTGTGTCAGCAGATCCTTCCCTCATCTGAAGCAACTATCGCAACCCCAATCTCTCCCGTCTTTAGACTTTAATGCCGCAAAGATAAGGATAGGAATGCACTACCAAGGTATACTGTCCTTCGGAACTCCATGCGAGTTGAGCTAAGTGCAGAGTGCATGTGTTCAAGGTTGGTTCACTGGTGAAGAGTTGTACGGATGACTCCAAATGGTCTACTTAATCTCATATGACTTGATTTCCCGAATATGGTCTTACGGAACCCAAAGATTTTAATTTACCAGACCTGAAGAGTCTAAATTCCAGTTCCTAATCAGGCTCCTTACAATGAGAGTTAAAAGCCGTAATCAAGCTCCATCCTTCAGACTAGACTCAGTCTTTAGTTCCGGAAATCAAACTTATTCTGAAAAATGCGAATGCAAATGCAACCATGTTTTTGTGAAGTCAATTTCCTGAATTTTACTCATTTTTATGAATTTTATGGATTTTGTAATTTTTTAAAAATTTTAGGACTTTGTATTTTTTATGGATTTTTTTTATAAACAAGATTTTATTTAAAAAATTTTTTTCAAGATAAATTTTATTTAAGTTAAATGTCTAATGTATTTTACAAATTTTATCTACAAAGTATTTTACAAGGGTTGAATGGCTTTTATACAAATTTTAATAAATAGGATTTTAAATAAGTATTATACATATTTTAAGTACAAAATTTAAATACAAGTTTTAATTACAAGTTTTAGTTACAAATTTTAAGCATGTTTTACTTATTTACCAGGATTTTATAAATAAGAGAATGGATTTTAAATTAAACCGTTCCCACTTTTTTATGGATTTTATAGATATAGAAAATACATAAAAGTACGAGTTATGGCCGAAAGTATATATACAATATATACGCACCCCCCTATACTTAGCTTGAGCTATGTCCTCATAGCGTCAAAAGAGAAAAAGGAGGACATAACTCGTGCTAAGTAAAAGTGGGTGAAAAAGGGATATCGATGACAAGTCAGTCAACCCCCCCTATACTTACGATCAGTTCATCGTAAGTATTACAGGAGAGCAAAAACGGGATGACTGAATGAAAAGGATAAATAACGAAGAATTCAAAAGGAAAGAATACGAAATCATCGAAATCACTCGGTCCCCCCTATACTTAGGATAAGGCATCCTAAGTATAGAAAAGAATGTAGCCAAAAATTGGGGATCAGTGATTCGTGAAAAAGAATGGCTATACAAAAGAATTAGTACAAAAATAAAACATAAATCAACGGCAATCAGTCCCCCCTATACTTAGGATCTGGTATCCTAAGCATAGAAGACGAGCAAAAATGGGGACGATTGTGGTCTATGAAGAATATACAAGTGTTGTGAATCTCCAGAATGGCTCAAAAGGATTTGTACAGGAAGGAGTAAAAGAATGATCATGATTCCTATACAAAATAGATCACTTCAGTACGAGCCAGATGATCAGTAGTCTCTACGAAGTGCTTCAGCATCTGCCCGTTGACCACGAACGGCTCTGCACCAGGTGACACATCTGATATCGCAATACTGCCATTGTCGTGCACCATTCTGACTATGTACGGTCCTTCCCACTTGCTTTTCAATTTGCCGGGAAAAATTCTCAACCTTGCATTGAACAACCAGACTTTCTGCCTAGGAACAAAGCTCTTGTGCCGAATATGTCTGTCATGCCATTTCTTCACTTCGTCCTTATAGATGAGTGTGTTCTCGTATGCTTGATTGCGGATTTCTACCAGCTCATTCAGATCTATCTTTCTCTTGGCTCCTGCTTTCTGTATATCCATCAATATTTCTCGGATTGCCCACTCAGATTTGTGCATTATTTCTACGGGCAAGTGGCACGGCTTTCCATAAACTAGCCTGAATGGTGAAGTACCTAAGGGAGTCTTATATGCAGTACGATATGCCCAAAGAACTTGGTCTAGAAGAAGTGTCCAGTTCTTCCTATCCGGTCGTACTAACTTTTGGAGAATTGATTTCACCTCCCTATTTGAGACTTCGGCCATGCCATTCGTCTTTGGGTGATAAGGAGAAGCTACTCTGTGATCGATGTTGTATTGTTTCACTAGCTTCTTCACCTCCTTATTAATGAAATGGCTACCCCCATTAGAGATAAGAATACGAGGGATCCCGAACCGCGGAATGATGTGTTCCCTTAGGAACTTGCAAACGGTCTTACTGTCTGCGGTTCGTGCGGGTATAGCCTCCACCCATCTGCTAACATAATCTACAGCGAGAAGGATGTACTCAAAGCCACTGCTAGAAGGGAATGGTCCCATAAAATCTATGCCCCATGCGTCAAAGATCTCGCAGATAATGACGGGTCGCATCGGCATTTCATCTCTGGCACTGACTGTTCCTACAGCTCTTTGACAATCTGGACAACTCTTCACGAATGTGCAAGCATCTCTGGTAAGAGTCGGCCACCATAATCCGCTCTGTAGTACCTTCTGCGCTATCCTCTTCCCTGAATGATGTCCTCCTGATTCTAGAGAATGACACAAAGTGAGGACACTATTATATTCCTCCTGAGGAATACATCGTCTGTAAACGCAATCCGGTCCTTCGCGAAAAAGAATCGGATCCTCCCAATGGTAGTATCTTGACTCGGAGACGAGTTTCTCAACTCTATTCTTCGGCCAACCCTGAGGACTTTTCTGTGTGACCAAAAAGTTCACTATGTCTTCATACCACGGAAGTTCTGTAACCGCAAAGATGCTCTCGTCTGGAAATCTCTCTGAGATCTCTGGTATGTACTCATATGAAGGCTGATATGTCTGCAAACGGGAGAGGTGATCAGCTACCACGTTCTTTACTCCAGGTTTATCCTTGATATCCAAATCGAATTCCTGAAGTAAAAGAATCTATCTAAGAAGGCGTGCCTTGGCATCCTTCTTTTCCATCAAAAATCTGATAGCTGAGTGATCGGTGTCAACTGTGATCTTGGAGCCAAGTAAATAAGATAGAAACTTGTCTAGTGCAAACACTACTGCCAACATCTCCTTCTCTGTCACTGTGTAGTTTCTCTGAGCATCATCTAAGGTCTTGCTGGCATAGTGAATAGCGATGGGAAGTCCATTCCTCCTCTGCCCTAATACAGCCCCGACCGCAAAATCTGATGCATCCGTCATGATATCAAAGGGTAGAGACCAATCAGGCGGCTGTAGGAAAAGAGCACTGATTATCTTTTCCTTTAATGTGAGGAAGGCCTGAAGACATTTGTCATTTAAAACGAACTCATGTCTTTGCCTAGCAATTCAGTTAACGGTTGGGCAATCTTGGAGAAGTCTTGAATAAACCGTCGATAAAAGCTCCCAGAAATGACCGTAACTGTTTGATGTTGGATGGTGGCTCGAGTTTCTTGATGACATCCACCTTGGCAGGGTCAACCTCCATACCTCGCTGGGAGATGACGTGCCCCAACACGATCCCGTGAGTAACCATAAAATGGCTCTTTTCCCAGGACAGAATGAGATCTACCTCACAACACTTTTTCAAAACCTGATCTAGGTGCGCTAAACAATCGTTGAATGACTCACCATAGACCGAAAAGTCATCCATAAAAACCTCTAGAAAATCACCAACCATGTCCGCAAAAATAGCAAGCATGCACCTTTGGAAGGTTGCGGGAGCGTTGCACAATCCAAAGGGCATCCGTCTAAAGGCATACGTGCCAAACGGACAAGTGAAGGTGGTTTTCTCCTGGTCTTCAGGAGCAATTGATACCTGGTTGTATCCGGAGTAACCGTCAAGGAAACAGAAGTACCCCTTCCCTGCCAACCGTTCGATGACCTGGTCTATGAAAGGCAAAGGGAAGTGGTCCTTCTTCGTCGCGATGTTAAGCTTTCTGTAGTCAACACATACTCGCCACGACGTGGTTACTCTCTTTGGAATCTCCTCTCCACTCTCATTTTTCACCATCTGAATTCCCGACTTCTTCGGGACAACATGTAATGGGCTAACCCATTCGGAGTTGGAGATAGGATAAATGAACCCTGCATCACACCATTTCGTGATCTCTTTCTTGACAACTTCTCGTAAAACCGGATTCAGCCTACGCTGAAACTCTCTGGAGGGTTTGCTGTCATGATCGAGATAGATATGTTGTGAACACAAAGCAGGATTAATCCCGCGGAGATCGGATACAGTCCACCCAATATGCTTGCGGTTTCTTTCTAGAATCTCCATCAGACGAGATTCTTGATCATCGGTCAAAGTTAAACTGATAATGACCAGAAACTGTTGATGTGGACCCGCAAGGAAAGCATATTTCATGTTTGGTGACAAAGTCTTGAGTTCTGGCAAGGTAGTATCTGGATCTGCTGAAACATCATCTATATCTGTATGGGGATCTGTGTCGGTAGGTGATGTGTCTGCATTCTGATTATTCACCATCTCGATGTGCTCTAAAGTCGGACTACAGAAGATGTTCAAGACATCATCCGACTCCTCAGAATGATCAGAAGAGAATAAGTCAGCTAGATAGAATTCTGATTCATCTGAGATGGAGGAATTGTGTAGAGTCTCTGAATCTGAAAGATCTGCATTAATTTCGTCAAAAGTCTGATCCCTTTGCTCATCATCATCCATACTAAAATATAAAGTCCCATCAGAAGAGTTACCTCCTAAAGTCTCGGACCCGTCCTCTGTCAAACATTCTTGGGTCTCTACCTGGTATCTTTTGAGGTCGTCAAGGAGAACCTCATCCATGTAATCGAAGGAGGCTAAAGAACTCAGAAAATCTGAAGATGCATCACTGGAAGTGTTTGATTCTCTCGCCATCTCTATATGTACCTTTTCACCCTCGGCGTGAAAAGATACCTTCCCTGTATCATAATCGAATAGAGCCTTTGCGGTCTCTAGAAAAGGTCTCCCGAGAATGATTGGGGTAAGGTATAACTGTGCAAGGCAATTCATATCTAAGACCGTAAAGTCTACTGGAAATTGCAGTCCCTGCGCGGTTACGATAACGTTCCTAAGTATACCCTTAGGTCTCTTTACGGATCTATTAGCAAACTGAAGGATCGCGCGTGATTTGTAAAGAGGACCTAACTCGAGCTTCTCGAGTAAGGAAGCAGGTATTAGATTGATCAAGGAACCGTTATCTAATAGAGTGCGATCGAATTCGGCTTTTGCGATCTCGCATCTGACATAATGTGCACCTGAATCTTTCTTCTTCTTTGGAAGCTTATTCTGTATCGCACAAGATGTAGCCTTAGTCAAAACATGTTTTGCTGTTCGGGATCTCTTTTTCCTACGCGTGGTGCATCTGTTTTTTAATTGATTCTTGAGCGTAGGAAATTGATCTAAAGCATCATGAAGAGGGATCTTCAGAAATATGTGATCTTTGAGTAACTTTTCAATCTGTGGAGATTCATGATTATTTTTGGTCTTTTTCTTTCCTTTTCCAAACAAAGCATCGGGAAAAGGAATAAAGTCAGGAGTCAGAAAATCAGAACTTTTATTCAACTCATTGGAATCAGCTTGTACATCGAGAGTCTCAGAATTATTTACAAAACTCTCTAAAACAGGGGAAGAAATGTTTTTGTCTGGGGTCTCTGCCTGATCTGGCATGATATCATCATCTGAGTCGCCAGTATCCATATCTGAACTGTTGGCATTGCTCCCGTCTCTTGATTCTGCATCCTCATCCTCTTGCGGATTCTCCTCCTTGGCATTAGGATCATGCTCGTGCTCCTCTGGTACCCTATCCTCCTCTCCAGTAGGTGTTTGCGGTGATCTACCGCTCCTGAGACGAATGAAGTTAGACAAAAATTCAGGAAACGAGATCTTACCTGTAGGATCTACCTGATCTGGATGCCTCCTCTTGTTGTTCGGATTCATCTGAGGCTGGGCTGGAAGAGTGGTCTTCGGCACGGTTAACTCGTCCAGACGACGGTTAACCTGCTCCATCTCTGTCTTGTGCGCGATCTGGAGCGTACTGAGCATATCCATGATCTGGTTGAGCGCCTGGGCCTGTGACGACATCTCTGATTCAGTGTGGTGGCCTTGGCTTGCTCCTTTCTCCTGCCTTGGCGTGAAGTGCTGAGAGGTGGAAGGCTGGGAGTAGCGCTGCGGTGTAGAAGAAGATTGCTGCGGCTGCTGAAAAGAATAGTTCGGTGAAAACTGGGCAGGGTGCTGATAAGAAAGCTGCGGTCTCTGATGATAGACGTTCGGATGAGACTGCTGCGGCGTGAAGCTCTGGCGGTGCTGGAATTGCGGACGTCCATGCTGCGGATGACCGTACGGCTGCTGCTGCTGATGATTCGGTATACTTGACTGCTGCATCAGAGTATACCAAATTCCGTTGATCTCGAAAGTGGCTTGCAGCTCCACCTCCATCTCTGCGGCGCTGATGATTTGGCCGGCATTGGCATGAGACTGATCCTCATGCCAATCAATCTGCGGAATCTCGGGCTCGCTCTGAACGTAGTGTATCTGACGGGTGGGTGGAGCGGGTGCGATCCTCCGTGCTGGCTGTGAAGAAGTCTGGCTCTGCTGGTACTGGAGCTGAAGATCAGAGACCTTCTTCGAAAGATCACTCAGCTGCTGAGGTAGAGATGAGAGTTTCTCCAACTCTCGCAGCGGCTGTAGGTCTTGGACCTGCTTGTGAATCACGTCCACCAACGTCAACTTCTCGCTAATAAAGCCCATGTTGGTGTTGGATTCAGAATCTGATATATTCGCCACCTTGTGATGCTCTCGGTGATGTGGTGGCTGCGGGGCTTTCTGAAATGCCCGAGTAGAGTCTACAACTCTCGAGTTCTCGTCCATCCCTTCGAAGATGGCCCAGACTGACTCGGCGTCCTTGTTCAAGTAACTGCCGCCACATGCGGCACTCACGAGCCCCTGCACTTCTGGCTGGAGTCCTCCGAAGTAATTTTGCACTAGCACCTTCATTGGTATCTCATGATGCGGGCATCTCTCTGTCAGGTCCTTGAATCGATCCCATGCCTCATGGAATGATTCGTTCGACAATTGCGTAAAGTTGGAGATCTGACTCCTCATCATGTTCGTCCTTCCTACAGGAAAATATTTGCGCAGGAAGGTGGACTTCAGGTCATCCCACGTGGAGATTTCTCTTCCCAGATGGCTCAGCCAATAAAGGGCCTTATCGGCTAAGGCAAAAGGGAAGGCTTTGAGGCGCACGACTTCCTGCGTTACTCCTGGATAGTAAGCCGTTCCGCAGATCATCTCAAACTGTTGCAAAAACGTAAACGGCTCCTCTGCGGCATTCCCATAGTACTTGGGAAGCAAAGAGATGAAGGACGGTCGGCGTATGGCCCTTGATTCGGCGGTAGCCGAATCCAGTGGTGGAGCGTTCGAGCGCCCGGGTCGTACTCGTCCCGTAAAGTAACGGGAACCGCAGGCGGTAAATGGTTCCTGGCCCCTGCTCTCAGTACGGCTAACTCAGCCTGCAGTTCGGTCTGAACTCTATACTGTTCTCGAATCTGTAGATTCATCTGCTGTAATGTATCGAGAATACCTGTCGTGACATTTCCGTTCAGCTCTGCTCTTCCCTCCTGATGGTCCTCAGCTGATGGCCTCTCGTCTGCTGCTGATGCTTTCCCACGAGCCATCTGATCGTCTGTAAAATAGAAACTCTCGTAAGAACTTAGCGAGAAATACTCAAGAGATCTGGATGATGTATTAAGGCGAGGGTCTGCCTCAATGATCTGACCAGGAGGCGAGGGAGTCTGGGTCTGACTCGCCTCGAGATCGGATGGGACCAGCTTGGGAAGAGGGTCATCTCGAGCCTGTGAAGACATACGCTCGACGGTGGATGGTCGAAAGCTCACAGAGTCTGAGCTAAAAAGCCTTCGAGACGTCATCTTCGATGTCAAGAGAAGATTGGGAGAGCACGCGTACGATTCAACTGAAGAAGGAATGCGAAAGCCGCGGAAACTCACGCCTCGCAAACAAACACAAAGCAAACCCCTTGTTCACCAACTCAACCCTGATGAAGACCGTAAGAGTTCGGTCTTTTTATCTTTTCGGTTTTAGGATTGTGTTTAGCAAAAGTTGCGGTTACGCGGGCTGAGCAAGCCAATAGGTGCCCGATAGTTTCTCCAAGACACTGGCCCGAATCCTTACGCGAGACCACTCGCTCTCAGCCAATATGGGAGTAAGTACGGACCGTTTCCGGCTACCCGTGTTACTTGAGGACGGAGCCTTGCGTAGTGTCCTCTAAACCTCCCACTCTGCTAAGTAAACCCGGACCGTTTCCGGCTACCCGAGCTTACCCACTGAGGAACAGTGATCAGGTGTATGGACCCAGTAGTATCCCGCAAGAAATACGAGATTTTGTCTCTATCCTTAAGTGTTGGCTCTCAAGCTCGCGCACTCTGAGAAATATGCGGGGGTTGCTCTCCCCAAATCAATTGAATCGATTTACGGTTTTTGGATCAGATATTTTAGCAGTCCCAATTTTAGTTTTTGCAATTTTTATGGTATTTTCAAACAACGTCTATTTTTGTCTTTTTGTTAAAAACCCTAGAGCAAGCACCTAGGTTGCAAGTCCTAAAACTAGCTACGCGGCACAAGCAGATAGAGAAAAATCCTAAACAATCATCTAGAAAATCGCGGAAAACCGATAAGCGATGAAAAAGCCGCGGTGGGTGCCCTGATTCACCGGATACACGGTATCCGAAGAATCAAGCCCCTAAAAGAAATGAATGTTTTATTAGTAAGTACAACTCTCTCCCTTTCTCTCTCTTTTACAAGTAAAAGGATACTAAGTCTTTGCTCCTCTGTAGTCGACTCGTGAAGAAGAAGTCGACCTCTGCCCTTTCAACTGACTCGGCTTCCGAAGTAGCCGGTTGATCCTGCAGGCCCTGCAAAGATGATTAGCACAAAAGAATTGATCGAGAAAGCCGTAAATAAACCAAAAAGAACTCAGAAAACAAAGCACGAAAAAAAACCGTACGAAAAACCGTACAAAAAACAAAACAAAGAGAAGAGAAAGAATAAAATCACGAAAAATGAAAAATCCAAGGAATCTAACGCCTCCCCGGCAACGGCGCCATTGATAAGTCTAAAGATCGGTTTTGCGGATTCTTCTTTTTATTGGATTTGACGGTCTTAGCAGAAGCCGCGAAACAAAAATTCGATCTTTAAAACCTATCAAACAAATACGGTTTTCTGTCGGAAAACCGTTCACTAATATTTAACCAGGCAAGTGTTCCTGGGTCGAACTCAAGGAGGCAGAATATATTCCTTAGATTTCTCTTCTCGAAATTTTATTTTAACTCTTCTCTAAGTCAGAACGCTTTTTTAGTGATTTTTAATTTTATTATTTTTCTTTGATTTTATGCTTTTCAAATTTTTTTATTTAATTTTCAAAAGGGGATATTTTTCAAGAGATTTATTTATTATATAGTAGGTGGATAGAATATAGGTGATATTATATAGTAAGGGTGAACGAGGTTCGAGCCGCGTACTCGAACTACACAAGAAAACAAAACAAAACGAAGCGGTTTTCGATTAAATCAAAACACGTCAAAAACTCATTGAAAAGCCGCGAAAACTTTATACTAAGTAGCTGGGGTAGTTGTGTAACTACCCTCAAAGAATTGTCGAAATCCGAGGTCACAAGAACAAGAAACAGCCCCTACAGCCCAGGGGCATAAGCGTAAGAAAACTATTTAAAAATGTTTGCAATCGGGTCCTTGAGGACTGTTCTGAAAGAAAAGTACAAGAAGCTTTACATTTAGGTCCCTACGGAGGGACCTAAATGCAATTAAAAAAAACTCTGGAGGCGGGGTTGAATATCTGGAAGTCGGCTGGGCTTATGATGCAAAATTTCCATCGGTTCGCGTTTGATGGCGAGGATCAGATCTGCGCGTGCCCGATCGGACGTTCCACACGCTGCCACGTGTCAGCAGCCTGTGCTTATGGTGTTCTTGAACAGTTGAAACTCCTGGCGAAGCGGTCTTCTTCTCCGATTTATCGCCGCCTTCCTCCGACGAATCTGGCGCTCCGGCGGGGCCAGAGGGGTGGCTCCTCCACCCCTCGGGCTCGCCCGCGGTAGAGATGAAGGTGGCGACGCTCCGAGTGGCGGTTACAGGTCGAAGAAGATGGTGGTCTCGACCATCTGGAGGAAGTTCAGAACTGGCGACCCATACTTGAAGACGATTTCTGATGCCAATCGAATGTTTCCAGTGGCGACTCAATGTCTTGCGTCTAACTTTGATCTGCAAATAACAAACTCATGTGCTCGATTCGTGTGAAATCGGCCGAGGGATTAAGATACCAAATTCCAAAGATGGTAGAGAATACAACTTAAGCTCCAACAACAACCAGAATGCGTGAAGAGGGTGATGAATTGAAATCGATTTGAAACGAGTTTAAACATAAATCGAGAAGAATTTTGAGCTGACGTCTTAGCTGAATGATTAGTCTATCTAAAGAGGCGATTAGCCACGCTAATCGTGGCTCGTAAATCGAGAAACAAAATCGAAAAGATGGAGGAAAATGACCTGGGAACTGGAGGTATATGACCTCCGGATGATGGCTCGACGAGCAGTCGTCTCGAAGCTTCACGCGGCACGAGGCTGCGATTCAAGGCGTTGTTGTACCTTGGAACGATCCTCCGTCGACTCCTCTTCCTCACGGGCTACGCCTTGGTGCTGTCACCACCGGGGATTCACCGGTACAGGGCTTGGAAATGAGGGTTCGGTAGTCTGGAGCTTGAGCTTCAGGCAGATGGGGAGAGTTAATGGTGATTGGCGAACTTGGGGCCCTTATATAGGGAGCTTGCTTGGGCCCCAATGTGGAATCAATGGCTGGCGGTGACGATGGTTGTTGGAGGAGTAGGATCGACGGTTTAGGATGGTCGGAGAGGTTAAAGGTTGAGCGGGAAAAATGGGCAAAGAGGGCCGGTTGAACAACTCAGGCGCAACCTCTTCTTGGGGAAGATGATCAAGGTGCTGACAAGTGTCAGCACCTAGTTGGCCAGACAAGTAATAATTATTGTAAATTCAATATTAAATAGCAAATAAAGTTATTTTAATTAGGTATAAATACAAGAAATGTAAATACATTAATAATCTAATTTATGTAATAATTACTTTTTATAAATAATAAATATTATTTAAAATATAAATATTATATTAATAAATATGTATTTATAAATAGGTTTTAGATTTTTAATTTAAAAAATAATTAAGTAAAAATTAATTTTATATTTTCTTAATTATTAGGGTATTAAATAAGACTTGTACGAATTTTTATGGATTTTTCTGAATTAATTTACATATTTTAATAAATAGAGTAAGTATCTATATAGGTCAATTATACCCATATTTTGGGATGTTTGATTTTATAAAAATAACAAATAGTCTCCAAAAATTATGAAATAATTTATAGTGAAAGTACAAGATCATGAAATAATTTAAAAATTATAAAATTAAGAAAATAGTAAATAGTGTGTGTTATATAAAATAAATAGCCCAGAAACCCCTTTGTCTTTTGGTCCCAAAATCGACTTTTTGCAAACGGACTCCGAATTCAATGAAACCACCTTTATTAATTAGATAATTTTAATTTATGAATTTTAAAGGTGAGTAGAGTGAAATTGGAGTTCGTATGAGGAAGTTATGATGTTCGGAAGTTGAGATTTTGACAATTTGTAAGCTGGATTTCTTGGCATATTTACAGGGTAGTATTTTTAACTTATTTTTATATTTTTATTTACATTTTTATGAATAATTAGGAGAAGAGCTTGGTGAAAAATATGTTAGTATGAAATAATTTAAATTCTTTGAAGTTTTGTATTTATTTTATAAATAATGAAAGATGTGGATTCATGTGATAGATTATTTTTATTTGGTTTTCTTTCCTTATCTCCCCCTACTTATTGGTTTGTCGACCAATCCATGCTGACTTGGTCTCCGGGGTTGAGTTATAATTATATCTTACAGCTATATTTATATTTTAAGTCATATTGCATATATATACATATATTTCATATGCCTTTGTCTTTCTTTTCTGATTCTTTATTTATTTACATGAGTTTAATGGTTAAAAGTGAATATTTACACATGAATGGAGTTTTGTTAAAGTATGAGAATTAGTGAGTATTTACATGTATTTGTCAAGGGTTTTAAGACAAAATGCAACAGAAAAGTTAATGAATCATGGATTCATCATGATGGCATAAGACAAATTTGGTTCGAATATTTCAATTACATGGACTATATATGAACATAAAAAACATTCTCATGTTATATTTTATGTTATACACATGGTATATTTTAAAACAACAAACGTCCATTTAAAAAACCCTTCGAATGGACTCTCCACCTCCCCTCCCTTCGCCTCCCCCAAAACCCCCAAACCCTAACCCTATTCTTTCCGACCCTTTGCGCCGCGCTCAGTCTCCGTCCGCGTGCCCGGGTCCTCCACCATCCTCTCCTCTCCCCCCTCCTCGCTGGTCCCTTCCCCGCTCCCCACCAGGGCCTCTTCTGCCTCCATCGTCCAGCGCCATCTACCTATTTCTATTCCTACCTCCCGCCCTACCGCCACTCCCATGGCCTCCTTCGATGCTATCCACCCCACCGCTCGGCGCTCTTGGAGGGATGTTTGTGGTCATACCACGCCTCCTCCCCGATTCCTGATGTCCTACGTCGCTCCTGCCCTCAAAGACGGTAGGGAGGTGACCCTTCTATCTGAAGATGATGTCGCTGCTCTGGACCTGCGCTGGGAAAACACCCTGGTTTTCTACATCCTGGGTAAGAAGCCTTTCGGTAAGCATCTCGTCTCCTTCATTGACAAAGTTTGGAGGCCAGTGGGCCCTTATAAACTCTCCCTCCAGGACAACGGCTTTTTCTACATTAAGATGTCCTCGGCGGCTGAATGTGAAAGGATCCTCTCCTCCGGCCCTTGGCTCTTCTAGGGCCGTCTCAGGGTCCTGCGACTCTGGGAAGCAGGTTTATTTCTTGAGAAGGACCTGCTTATGGAAATCCCCCTTTGGGTCAGATTTCACGACCTCAGCCCGGGCCATTGCAACGATATAGTGCTAAACAAAGTTGCGAGTGTGCTCGGCACTTCCC
Source organism: Ottelia alismoides (assembly GCA_037367405.1). Classification (NCBI taxonomy): domain Eukaryota; kingdom Viridiplantae; phylum Streptophyta; class Magnoliopsida; order Alismatales; family Hydrocharitaceae; genus Ottelia; species Ottelia alismoides. The sequence goes on along the minus strand of JAZKJV010009256.1, from coordinate 701,594 downwards.
TTTTTAAGGATTCGGCGACTGCCGCTGGCAAATGCCGGGATTTCGCCCGTTGTTGTATTTCTATTAGCGCTGCAAAGGATCTACCTTCCTCAGTCCCGCTCGTCCTCCCATCTGGTCATGTGTCGCTGATCCGCGTTGAGCTTGAATGGCAGCCAAAGCGATGCTCGAGATGTATGATCTTCGGTCATAATCTTGATTCTTATCCCCTGTCTGGCCACTCTGCTTCCCTCCCTGCTGTGGCGGGCTCGCGAGTTGGAAGCCCTCTCCAACCTGTGAAGGCGCTCTTGCAGGCCCCTCTCTCTACCCAGGGGTCTCCTCCCCCTGGCCCTCCTGAAGAGGGTATTCCAGCTGTTGTTTCTGCCTCGGGCCTGGAGGAGCCCGTTCCAGTCGGGGTCCCTCCTGGGCCTCCTATCTACTTCGCCCCGGCTCCCTCCTCTGGGAATATTGGTTCCCTGTCTGGACCCCTCCCTCCCCTTGCTGCCGAGGGAGGACTCTCGACCATTGCCTTGAACTCCGACCCGGATCCCCTCGACTCCGCTAAGGGTTCCAAGAAACCCATTACCGGCCGTCCCTTCAGTGCATTCCCTGTGGGAACTCGTGCTGTTCTTTTTGGTAGCATCGCCATCTCCAGGAAAGCTGCCGCTAAGTTGAAGGCTGATCTCACCTCCTCTGCTGTGGATCCATTGATCCCCCCTGAGCCTACTGCTGACTCCTCACATATAGCCTTTGGGAACTCCATGGACTTAGCAAATTCCATGGTCGGCCAAATGCCCTCCATACTTGGACTGATCAACAGTTCTCCTCAAGACCCTCCCGTAATCTTAGCAGTGGAAAACCCAGAATGGACGTTTGTCCTTCATGGTAAAAAGAAGAAGCCGGCCTCCGGGGCGCTCAAAAGAAATATACCGGGCAGCCCTGCCCACCCTCAACCTCTTTAATGTCTATCACGACATGTAACGTCAGGGGGCTCAATAAGCCATCCAAATGAAAAGTTTCCTGCGGAACGTGGAGAAAGATTGTTTCGATCTTGTTGGGCTTGTAGAGACTAAAATCAAGCCTGAGAGGATCTCTAAATTCCTTGCAGTTGTCCCTATTGGGTGGTGCTCTGTCCATAACAATACCCCCTGGGAAGGATCTGGTTTCTATGGAAAGAAGAAACTTGGAGCTATTCTCCTTTACAAATTACCCCACAAGCAATTTCTCTTATATGCACCAACCGGGGGTCTCCGGATCTGCTTATCCATCATCTATGGCTACAAATCGCCTTCGAAGAGGAGGGTCCTCTGGAATGACCTCCTCTCTCTGCCCCCTTCGGTCTCTCTACCTTGGATTCTCCTTGGGATTTTAACGTCGTAAGATTTGCGGCTGAAAAAGTTGGGGGAAGGCTCCGGGGTCCGTCTTCGGTCCTTGACTTCAATAATTTCATCGATGAAGCCGGTCTGATCGACCTTGAGCCATGGGGTAACTCACTATCCTGGACCAACTCCTCTGTCGGTCCAAATCGTATTGCAGCAAGGCTCGATAGAGCCCTTTGTAACACAGCGTGGCTGGATTCCTTCCCCTGCCCTAAGGTCAGGTACTCTCCGGTGCCGTCTTCTGACCACCTCCTTATCTTCGTTGCTCAAGGGGCCAGGGCTGTTCCCAAAAAGCCGTTCCGCTACCTTGACTACTGGGCTGCTAGAGAGGGCTACACCTCCCTTATCGAATCTGCCTGGGGTACCTCCGTGCGGGGAAATCCCCTCTTCATCTTGGCCCAAACATTACGTTGTGTTAAAAGAGCCCTTAGGTCATGGGCTACCTCCCTTGGGAGGGTGGAGGATGAAACCAAACGTGCAAGTGCCGCCTTAGCTAGCATTAATGAGGCCCTTGGTGCTTCTCCCTTGGACCCCACTCTCGCCCAACCGGAACAAGATCTAAAGACTTACTTGCTTGGCCTCGAGGATGACCAGGAGTCCGTCTGGAAGCAAAGGAGTCGTGTCCAATGGCTCAGTCTTGGTGATCGCTCCACAAAGTTCTTCCACAGCTCTGCTAAGACCAGGGAGGCTAGAAATAGAATTCCTTGCCTCATCGGCGAGGATGGTTCTATTATTGATGACCATACGAGGATCGCTTCTCAAGCCGTCACCTACTTCGAATCCTTACTCTCAACCCCCCCTTCCTCTCTTCCCTTAGCTGCGGTTCCTCCCCCGAAGAGAGTCCTCTCTGCTGATGCTAAATTGTGGCTGGAACGACCTTTTAGTGAAGATGAAGTTTGGGCTGCTCTAAGCTCGATCAAGTCCAATAAATTCCCCGGTCCAGATGGGTTTAACGTGGGCTTTTTTAAGCGTCACTGGCCTCTTATGAAAGAAGACTTCCTATCTGCAATGTGCTTCCTCCATTCTGGGGGTCCCATGCTCAGACAAATAAACCACACTTTTATCACTTTGATTCCCAAAGTGTCATCCCCAGAAGGAATGGGGGACTTTCGACCCATCTCATGTTGTAACGTTATTTACAAGGTCTTCGCTAAGCTCCTCTCCTCTAGACTCACAATTATGCTACCTCACCTCATTTTGGTGAATCAAATGGCCTTCATTAAAGGCAGGCGCATCAGCGATAGCGTGAAACTAGCACAAGAGCTTCTTTTGGGTTTTGAAAGGAAACATGGACCTAAACGGGTTTGCTTCAAAGTGGACTTATCTAAAGCCTTTGACACGGTCAATCATGCCTTCCTACTGGACAGGCTCGTGGCCATGGGTTTTGGCCATCAATGGTGCTCGTGGATCCAAAATTGTATAGAGACTACATCCTTCTCGGTGCTCGTCAATGGCTCCCCCTCCGGCTTCTTTAAGGGCTCTCGTGGCCTCTGCCAAGGCGATCCGCTTAGCCCTCTACTATTTGTTATTGTCATGGAATCACTTTCCTGCTTCGTGGATATTGCGGTAATGGAAGGGTACATCAAACCTGTGGGGCACGGTAGATCCTTGGCCCCCACTCATTTTATCTATGCAGATGATCTACTGTTTTTCGCTAAATCCAATGACAACTCCCTCTCCGCGGTAGTGGAAATTTTGAACAATTTCGGTAGCATGTCTGGGCTCAAAATGAATATTGCCAAAAGTCGTTTTTTTGCTCCCGTAGTGCCAGGGAACTCTGTAATTGGAACCTCATCCCTGGTCTCCTAAGTGACTTGCTGCATACTAAATACCTTGGTATCCCGCTTGAGCGTAAATTTGGTGGCAGCCACACTGCTCGAGACATCCAGGACAAAATACGTGCCCAGCTTACTGGTTGGAAGGCCAAAAACCTCTCTTTTGCGGGGAGACTTCAGCTGATTCAATCCGTTATTGGTGGAATTCTCCTGTACTGGGCTGATTGCACAACCATTAGCAAATTTACAAACAACAAGGTTTCTTCCTTGTGCGCAGATTTTCTATGGGACTTTAAGCGACATGAAATTGCTTGGGAGAAGGTCTGCCTGCCGAAAGATGAGGGGGGTTTGGGGATTCACTCCCTAATGGACTTGGTTTCGGCCTCCACTGTTTCTTGGATCTGGAGATTTCCTTGGGTTGACGGTTCGATCTGGGCTGATTATTTGAGATCTAAGTGCTCGGTCACTGTTGACTTCTAGGATGTGCACGCATCCCCGGGTGATTCTAGAGTCTGGAAGACCAAGCTCAAGGCCCGTTCCCTGCTGTGTTCCTCCTCTGGCAGAACCCCCACCCTTCAACCGGGGGCCTCCTCACTCAGAAACTCATCGTTCCGATTCGCATACAACCGTGTCCGCCACATGGAACCAGTCGTTGCTTGGTGGAAGGAGGTTTGGAAATCCAAGGCTGCACCAAAACACATGTGCTGCCTTTACAGAGTCATTAACGACAAAATCCCCACAAAGGATAGGCTTTTCAGGTTTGGGATTTGCCTTGATCCCGGTTGTCTCTTCTGTGCTCTGCATCCCGAGTCCAGGGACCATATATTTTGGGAATGTCATTTCACCTCACAGGTTTGGTCTGGGGTTTGTTCTGTACTGGATTTCCCTATCCTTGCCTCGGGGGCAAGAATACTACTAGCCATCTCTGCCGCCTCAAGTCTTTCTGACGCAGACTCGGCCTTAGGTGCAAAGATCAAAACTGCCATTGCAGTCACTTCCTGGCACATCTGGAAGGAATGAAACTTGCGCTGGACATCGACATCGCGGCGGTCCGCCCTGCAGCTCTGCTCGGCCATCACTGATGATCTCCGAATACTTTTGAGCTAAATTCTAATCTCCCTCTAATACCCCCCTCCCCTTTTTGTGGACCAAAAATCGCCCTGCACTTGCTGGTTGGGTCCACTGTTTGTCTAATTCTACATGTTTTTTGTTCGGCCAGTTTGCTGGCCCCTTGTACATTCTTTGAATTTCAATGATAGCTATACTCACTTACCTGTTTCAAAAAAAAAAACAAACGTCCATTTAAATATAGCAAATTTACTTGAATTCTCAAGCATGTTCAAATTATCAAATACAACACCAATTAACAACAAAGCTTTTCCCCATGTCCATGTAATTGAAATATTGAACCTCCATTGTCTTTATGCCATCACAAGTTGAAAAAAAACGGTTGCAGACATGGGAGGTGATATATTATAATCTTCATGTAGGTGATTCAGTAATCCCATAAATCTTTGTAGCATTCAAACTTTTACCAGCATCCTTTCACTACAACAAAATTGACTTATAGTAACGGTTTTGAAAAAAAACTGTCACTAAATTAGCTATTGTTAAATATATAACGACGATATTATTCGTTGCGAAATGAGTTTTTGTACTCAAAGTTAGCAACGAATAACATATCTGTCGTTATATCGTTAGCAACGGTCCACATATTGAGGCTTATCCGTTGCTATTTTTCAAAATATCAACTAATCGTCACTATTTATTTAGTTCAAAATTTAGCGACGATTAATTAAATTTTTGAAAAATAGCAACGGATAAACGTCAATATGTGTACCGTTGCTAACGATATAACGATATATATGATATTCGTTGCTAATTTTGAGTCTGAAAACTCATTTCGCAACGAATAATATCGTCGTTATATATTTAACAATGGCTAATTTAGTGACGGATTTTTTCAAAACCGTCACTATAGCTCAAATTTTTTGTAGTGTTTGAGATACCTTTTCTGATGATGCGTTGTGAATAATTATCATTCAACTCAACCTTCAAGTGTATCGTCATTTGTTTACCAGCACAACTATAAATGATCTTCCAATAAGCATTGTCCTATTCAAGTTTCAAGACATTGGCATAATATTGTTCTACTTTCATTGGCATATTTTATGTAATGTTATGGGCTTACATCCTCTAATCGCTATCTTAAAAAATGGATCTGACAATTTTTTGGTGTGAGCCCAAATGAACTCCTTGACTACCATTGAAAATACGCATGTCTAAGTTGTCAAGTATTTATCTCGACCACTTATAACACATTCTCACACTGAGTTTTAGATGTCAGACTATTTTTGCATAATAACACCCACTTATTTTGTAACATCATTATTGTGATATGACCCATTATTTATTCCTAATAAAAGTGATTCGTGCATGTTAATGACATCCCTTTCCTCCTATCTCTTTGAAGGATAATTCCACCTCTTGAGTAGCTTTTCCACTATTATAAGAAATCTAATTTATGCCATTTGCAATGTTCCAGGGTTAAACCCGAGCAGTTATTAGGGAAGAATTACTGTGACAACCTGTTGGATTAAGATCCAATTGAAGTTATTGGTAGCCACCCAAAATGCTAAAACCCAATCTATCAATGTGTAATCTCCTGCTTTTATAACATAATCTCACACTTTGTGAGTATTAGATATGAAACCATACTTCTGGTGTTAGATACTCCCACTTATATTAACAACTAGTTGATAACTTGAGCTTAAGCATTTTGGGTACTTGTCAATGACTCCAATTAGACTCAATCTCAACAAATTATCAGAACCAATCATCTTCGATTAGTGCTCAATTCTATGGTTAGAACATTATAAATAGTATTAGAGAAGTTTCCCTCTAATAGTGGAAAGGATTACTGAGTGGTCAAGCTACTCCCAGATAGAGATAGGGGGAAAAACTACCTAAAACTTGCAACTACCACTATTACTAGGAATAAGTTTTTAGACATGTACGCTAATGATGAGCCACTATGTAATAAATGTTAGTACAATTATATCATTTCATATCTAACATAAAGATATTTATATTTGTGTTATTGATGAAGCCCCTTTATACAAATTAAGATACGTACATTGATCATTTTGTGTATCAAATAGAGCTATTAATCTAGAAAGTTATCATAAAGATCGATGCATACTTGTACATCTAAGGTGTTAAAATGGAAGATGCTATTAGAATCACAAAGTGATATTCCAAAAGAATCTCCAATCCATGAAGAGATGGAAATCTTCTTTAAAGATTGATATCTTGTTGACATTCTTGATGCAAGTCCTCTACATAGAAATATAGATTCAGACTTCAAATTATTCAAGTCAAAGAGTTAAATAATCGAGATCAAGATATTAAGATCAGTATTATAAATTATCACAAGATGAGTATTCATCGCTTTAAAAGACATTTATACATATATATTTTTGAATGTGCACATTTGGAAGACCATTAGTTGTTGCCCTGTGAAGGTCTATCTATATATGACTGGATGTATATAGAAGAGCAAATGAGGTATATGATCTCTCGAATGAATAAGTTAGGTTTAAATTTAACAAATCGGAACACAATAAATAACTCATTAGGCATTGAGATCCATTGATGTCTAGGTCTACAAAATAGAATACAAATTCGAGAATGTCAGTATATATTTTTGGAAAGCATACGATTGTACCCAATAGTTGATTGAGAAATCTTATACTTAACCTAAGAAGGAGATGATTAGTGAATAAACATTTTGGATTATTCAAGGTCTTCTAATATGTGTGATGCATCATTATGTTTAATATTTGATGCAACACTTTGACTCTTAATGAATGGGATTTAATTAGATTAAACCTTGATCCGTCTAACAAATAGCGATTCAATCATTTGGAGACTAATTTGAAACAATTCATATTAAATTTATGATATGCTTCCGTACCTAACTCAACTACATAACTCAAGTGATTAACTACCCTGACATTGATCCAATATAATGTCACATCATTATACTGAAGGCCAGGTTTTAGCCTTAGTGCATCACGGAAATGTGAAGATCGCATCAAATATGATGTGGGGCAACTAGTCATACTAGGAGTAAAGAGCAGCGAATCTTAAAAAAATAATTAGATGAAACCATGGGATATGAGAACCCTTCTCAAATCCTTTCATCAAGATCACAAATGAGTCAAAGGATTACCGCTTGAAGCATGATTGCGATCACATGTCTATAAAACAAAGAGGCCTCCTGTCTCAAGTTTGATCGAACGAAGGATGCACTTGTGGACATGTAGATGAGACTTGTAGATCCCTCAATCCGAGTTGATGGTCGGAGCGCGGAGTCTCCTTATTTCATCTCACGAAGCCGATAGATTTCCTCATGATCAAGGTGCGCCGAAGATGGTGGAGATTGACAAACAGTCGATACACAGCATAACAGCGATGCGACAACTTCAAGGCTCTCTAGGTCATTATAGTGACATCCACAATATTTAGAGAGAGATAGAGATTAGGCGTGTATTAAAATAGATAGAGAGTGTGTGTGAGAGAGAGAGAGAGGGAGATTTGTGCTTCTTCTTGTTGTAAGAGAAAGAGCTAGATCTAGCCTTTCTTTTATAACAAAATTGGATGTCCATGGATCTCAATCCATGTGAAAACATAATCAATGATGTAGATTAATTTGTGTTTTCAAGTAAACGGTCATGATTTTGTTGTATAAATTTTCAACAATTTATAATTAATTTAAAATACACTAAATATATTGAATATTCATAAATATAATTTAATTCGAATTAAATCAATTAATGTGGAAATAATTAGAAATAGCACAAACCTCATTCCTAACGTAGAGTGATCAACCATATTGAATTAGGACTCAATGATGGTCATCCACCCTATATAATGGGAAGGTGGCTTCCTTTTTCCAATTTTATGAGATCTCATATCTCGTCAAATATTCCTTATGTGCAATAACTTTTATTGCAAAATTTTTCACTTGCAAAATTATTCACCAAAATAATTTAAAATTATTTTGTGTTAATTTCATTCATGTGGATGCTTGGAGATAAGAACATGGCGATTTGTACATTCCATATATAGTGACTTAGATATGGAGACCTCTCAAATATGTTTGATTAACTCAATCTTTAAATCTAATCTTTTCATTGCATCCGAATCACATTCAGATCCATGTCGAGCATTTGGACTAAGATCGATTACTAATTACTAAGTGATGAATCTGCATTCCATCATCTTTATTCATTTATTTTAGCATAAAATCCCTTATAAAACACATGTAAATAATACTAACTCCATATTCTTACTAACTTACATCATTGTGTAAATATTATACATTTATTATTATTTAACCTAAAATAAATAAAGAAAGAAAGAAAAGAAAAATAAATAAAAGAGAGAGAGATTGTATATATGTAATAGATACAGGCTGACTCGAACCACGAGAGAAGGTCAAGACTTGACCTGATCTACCAGGAATAAAGTTTGGGGAGATAGAGTCCTTAATCCGAAAATCCTAAAAATGTGTTGTAAATATTTTTTGTATATATTTACACTATTTTATTTGTACATAAATTGACCTGAAATTAAATAATTTTCAAAACAAAAGTTATAAATAAAAATATTTTCTAAATAATAAAAATATTTGTAAAATAAAATCATGTACAATATAAAAGTAACCACATTCAGAAAGAGCCATAAAGCGATAATTGAAAGACCAATTCCGACTCTATATGAACTCAAATTGACCTACTCACTTCCATTGTCTTCTAAATTAAATTATCTTTAAAATGGTTGTGGTTTCATAATTTTTGGAGTTATGGTTTGAAAGTTGGTTGTCTTGAGTGGTTCGAGCAATTCTACTATTTATTTGTACATATTGTATTTGTAAATATTTTTACTAATTATTTAAAATTAAATAAAAAAATAAAACATAGAAAACTAATTTCCATATTTAATATGTATATAATGTACAATATGTATATAATATATGTATATAATCACTTCCCTTAAATAACCACACCAAAAAAAATTAAATAATTAACATTTACTATTTAATTTAGTAAAGTGATAAAAATTAAAAAAATTTTGTAAATAATTTTAACACTAATTTCATTTCTTATCTCTATCTCATTTCAAAAAATTTTCCTTATCTTTATCTCATTTCAAATTTTGAATTTCATATTCTTTTCTTTTATATTTTTATAGCTCATCCTCCCTCATTTCAATTGGATCAATCTTTTGGAGAGGAGCTTATTTTCCCGAGAGCCATCTTGTTGAAGAGGAGCGCTCAGTCTCCGAGCCATCCGGTGACACCAAGGAGACCCTCGTCGAGGCTATTACGGCATTCGTCCACTCCATGGTGAGATCCATTTTTCTTATTCTTAACCTAGTTTAATCTTAGTTTAATTTTTTCGCATTTTTATTTCCTTGTTATTTTTTCTCTAAATCCTAGAATCCATCACCACAATTTGATTCGCCCGATCTGATTTTCACCTTCACATCTCGATCTATTCACGTTCTTATTCTATCTTAAATAATCTATCCACTCCAATTACGCACGGAGATTAGAGACCCGGATCTATCTTCAATTTCTTTAGATCCGCATCCACTTACATTTTTCACATTTGATTTTGGACTGAGCCATCGTGCTCGAGTTGGATATCTCTATTTTACTGTAAGTGCAAAAAATTTAAAAAAATTAAAAATATAATTCTGCTAAAAAATAAAAAAATACAAAAATAAAAAAGAGTTTCTGCCATTTCAGTTTTCAAAGATAAATAATAAAATAATTTCTATTTTTTATCTACTATTTTGATGTCTAAAAAAATAACAAAAAAATAAATTAAAAAAAGCAACGTAGCAGGCGCCGCCCCTCCAGCCCGCAGGCGGCGCCAGCCGCCCTTCCTCCGCCTCGCGAGACTAGCAGCCAACCCACATCGCTCTTGACATTCATTGGCAACCAACATGAGATGTCTTCCCTGGAGCCCCATCACGGCTAATCGCGCAAGACACCGTCGCACCCTCCTGGACCCACCACGCATGCGCTGCCGCGCGGGCGCGTGCCTAGTCGACTCTGTTCACCGCCGACCGCACCATCGTCGATCTCAAGCATCTCCACCACTACAGGGCCATCACCAGCTGCCGGAATCGCAGCCCAACCATACTATCCATCCCGCGCCTCCTGCCCTTTGGAGAAGAAGAAGCTAGCAATGATGGCGTCCTTTATCTGGCCGCACAACCACCGTAGCATGCCACTGCCCAGCCGTATCCTCCCCAATCTACAAGAGCGGTGACACCTCCCCCTCTTGAATGGATTGAGAATGAAGGACAAGACCTAGGAAACCTAGTTTGTTTAAAAATGGGTAAATTGCAACTACACCCCCGAAGTTTTTTAAATTGTAAAAGAGTCCTTGCTCTCTAGACAGTTACGCGCATCACACGTTTATACTGGGTAATTTACGATTTCTTCATCTTATTTATTTCTTGTTATCTTTCAATGCAAAAACAATAAATATTCTCATTTCAGTCCCTACTTATCTAGACTTTGATTTGCTTGCTAGTTCACGTTGAAATAAATATTTTTGTTCGTCAAAATATTCCTCAAAAATCAAATTAGTATCTTGTTGTGTGCATCTTCATTGTGTAAAAATCTCATTGCATTTTATTTTAATTTGTTATTATGAAAAATAGAAACATGGCAGTTTTCCCTATTTGCGATTTGAAAAATCATAAAAAAATCAAATATTGCTTCAAAAATTCTAAAGAAATTATAATAGTTTTATTTTTGTGTGTTTAATTTCCTATCCAATTTTCGTGCATTAATTATTTATAAAATCCCAAAAATTGCAAAATAATAAAAATCTTACAAAAATCATATAAAATCTTAGAAAAATAAAAAATGTAATTTGGGATCATATTTGTAGATTATTTCCTCTAGTTTTTAATAAATATAATTGCTGTAAATTTTTATTTAATTTCATATTTTTTATTTATGAAATAATCATGTGTGCTCAATGATTGCATTTTTTCCTATTTTTATTCATTTTAAAAAAATCTAAAAAATATTTGAAAAACTAGAAAAACAGTAAAAATTCATAAAAAATAAAAAAATATCTGCACATTTTGGCCATTTTTTAAATATTTGAGAAAAAAAATCAAAAAGAGAAGAATTGCAGTTCTTATGTGCAAGAATTTTTTCTGAAAATCATATTTCTGGAAAAATTGCAACATTAAAATCATTAAAAATTTGAAAATCAGAAAATAAAAAATTAGAAATAAAAAAATTAAAAAAATTAAAAGATAAAATTTTACAAAAATCAAGGTAGTTTACATTTGAGATTCCTTTTTTTCTTTTAATCGATTTTCTTTCTATTATTTGAATAACCCTCATGAATTGTAGCCTCCCTGAGTTCGATCCTGGTGCTATACAGGTTAATTAAATAGCAAAATTCTTTTGCTACACATTACCTGTTCTTATAATTATTGGCTTGAGAAAAAAATATTTTTTTATGCGACACTTGATTGGGTTGTAACGACATTGTAATTAACTCTTGTAATTTAAAATTCGAGAAAAGTATGTCAACAAAAGTGCGTCATTGCCGAGAAAATTCCCGTTAAATTTTCATGCATTAATTATACAAAATCCCAAAAATTTACAAAATACTAAAAATCTTAAAAAATCATATACAATTGTAGAAAAATAAAAAAATGATATTTCATTTTTTGTGTGTAGATAACTTCCTTTAGTTTATAGGAAAAATAAATTTCGCAATTTTTATTTTCATTTTATATTTTTTAATTGCAAAATAATCCTTTTAATTATTCTCTAATTTTATTCGTTTTAAAAATCCTAAAAAAATCTAAAAAAGTCTAAAAAAGTGCAAAAATAGTAAAAAATCCTAAAAACATAAAAGTATTTTCTTTAGACATTTTTTAGCATTTTTGTCAAATTTAGAAAATCTAAAAAAATTTGTATTGCTTTTGTATATAAAGTTCTTTTGAAAAATATATATTTGAAAATAATAAAAATTAGCAAAAATAAAAAAATCAATAAAAAATTGAAAATCAGAAAATAAAAAATATAAATAAAAAAACTAAAAAAATAAAAGATAGAATTTCAAAAAAACCAAGGTAGTTAGCATTTGAGATTCTCTTTTTCTTTATTTGGTTTTTGATTTTTTGAATAACCCGCGGGACTTGTAGCCTCCCTGAGTTAGATCATGTCGCTATACAGGTAAAATTAATAGCAGAAGTCTCTTGCTACACATTATTCTTTTGTAATTATTTTATAGCTTGATCTTTGAATAAAAACACTTTTTTTATTTGAGCCGGAATTTCGGGGATCGCAACGACAACTTTATATTAATAATAATCACTCCTCGAAGATCTCACTCAACACTAAGAGGATTCACTAAAATTCAATTATCTTTCACCAATCCCTCAAAATGGAAGTGTCATGGTTATACAATCATTTATGATCACATCATCCTCAAGTATTCCTAATGCCGTACATCTTGCATACATGAAGACCTAGAATAAATCTGAAGTTTTCGATCATATTAAAATGTATCCTTCAGGGTTTTATCATTAAGTTTTTCATTTAGTCATTGGGAGATGGTATCAATCATATGCTTTCCAAAAGCATATATCATACCTACAAATTAGGGATATTTATACCCTTATTCATAAGTTATTTCATAATTATGTACATAACCCTATGCAATCATGAATTACACAAGGAACCCCGAATAGTTACTATGTCTCACATCCTAATCCCCTGTTTAATTTGTTCATTAACCCAACTAGACCGTTGGGTTAATCTAACCCATGGCTATCTAACGATTACTAAAATTTCCAAGAAATGGAAATTACTCCCCCTACCTCCTCCAACGACCATCCCCTCCCTCCAACCGTTGCCACCGATTGATCAACGATTCCTCATACTGATAAATTGACCTTGGCAAAATCCTCGAGTAAAATCTCAAATAAATGTCCATAAATAAATAAATTAACAAAATGACTCTTGTAAATAAAATACACAAGTTATTATATATTACAATTTACAAAATAAATTAACAATAAAAATCCATAAAATAAAGGAGTTTTTCACCTGTAAATAGCCCAATACTTCAAGTATTTTTAATAAATTCATTTCAATTCCTTTTTGACTAATTCTTTCTCTGACTTGTTTATAAAAATATACATAAGAATATAAAAATACAAAATAAACTTTACCTCAAATAAATACTCCTAGATCCCAAAGAGAAAAAACCGTAATGTCCAACTTCCCTGTCAAATTCCTATTATGTATGAACTCCAATTTCACTAAAATCACTTTTAAAGTTCAAGTTAGAAAATATCTATCCAATTCAAGTGCTTCATTAAAATCGAAGCTCGTTTGCAAAATATGGCTTTTGGGTCCTAGGCGAACATTGTATATCATGCAAATATTTTTCTTTTCTCATTTTTATTTACTTTTCTTAATTACTAAAAAAAATATTTTTGCATTTTTTTTATTTCTAGTATTTTAACATATTGTCTTTTTGTAAATATATTTTATTAAAAATTTAAAAATATAAAATTAGAAAAGTAAAAAAAACATGTACATATTGTTTGCCTTATTTTGTAAATTCTCCACTTTCTTTTCTCTTTATTTTTTATTGTACTTTAGTAGCCTACATTATTTTATTTTCTTTTATTTTCTTTTATTTTTAGTTCTCTATAATAACTCCCATTCAACTCTACCATTCTTATAACCATCATTCTACTCTACCAAATTTTTAACCTCCCATTCAACTCCATCATTCCACAATTTGTTCTAACTCTCATTTTCCTTCTCTTTATATATATATATATATATATATATATATCATTCTCCTCATTTTTGCCTTTGATGCACCTTTATGCGAGAGAGAATTGAGAGCTCCGACCACCCCTCTCAGGGACAACAGATGATGAAGTAGAGCGACGACCGAACTCCTCTCCGATGAGATCCGCTGGCATTCTGGCCAACATCACAGTCGCCTCCGCGCGCTGCTCGAGCTCATCGCTTACCAACGACTCGAGCGAGGACCGTGCTTCTCGTGAGCACACCACATGCACCTGCTTCCCCCGTAGATAATTCTCCTTTTTATTTTATCATCATTTTTATTTTGTAAATATTTTTTAAAACATCACATCATTGTATCATCTTCATCATTTATTTATTTATTTCATATATTCACCATTACCACACGCATCCATTTGTTTTACTCCACCAACTCATATTTGCATTTTTTATTATTCCTTGTTTAGAAAACTTTAAAAACATAAAAAAAGCAAAACACAACAACAACAAAAAAATAATAAAATAATAAAAAAAGATAGCAGCAGGTGGACAGCCCCCTCCACCACTGCCGGCCATCGCTACCTTCCTCCCTACCGCTCCACTACCCGCGGCCGTGGTGTCGCTGGCCAACTTGCCCATCTCTGACAGCGGTCTCCAACCACCAAGCGTTCGCCGCCCCCTTCCATCATCGAGCCCTAATTGTAACGGAGAAGAAGAAGGTCCTTCCTTCTTTTTTTTGTTTATTTGAAAAATTGTATGATTTTCCTGTTATGTTTTATTAATTACAAACAACTCCTTGTACATGTTTTATGTTGTTTATGTTCAACTTCTGCATTACCCTGATACCCATATGTTCATGAATTAATTTGGACATCTTTCTTGCATCATTTATTTTAATGAAAAATGACTTGTTGTTGAGCAACTTATTTTCTATCATTTGAATATTTATTTAGATTTTGTGAGCTCGGGTTCATTAATTAAAATTGTTTAAGTGAAAATTTGTATTTTTTTACCCAATTTGAGGTCTTTAATTCATATTTCATTCACAGTTGCTCCAAAAATTCTTCAAAAATTAGAAATGATGCCTTGCCACTGTTTTAATTACTATCCACATTTCATCTTAATCGGAGTTGTCCCGTGCCTTAAATAAAGTATAGAGTAATTTTCATAAATGATATATATTATTTTTACGAAATTCCAACTCTCTTGGATTGCTCAAATAAACATATTATTGAGATAATTTGTTCTATGGATAAATCGATAATATGGATTTATTAGGAATTAATTACTCACTATCACTCCGTTTTTTATTTAAAAAATCCATAAAAAATCATATATTGTCAAAACATTCCAAAACAAATACTGTAGTATCATTTCATCATGTTCAAGTTCCAATAAATTTTTCATATTTTCACATTCTATTTGAGTGAAAAATTGTGTAAAATCCCATAAAAACATGCATTTTTCTTTGTTGCGTTTTAACCCCCAAAATTCCAAAAATAATATTTTGAATTCATCATAAGATTAGGTTTTTAGGAAAAATATAATTTGGCTAAATTAGACTAATTTCTTATTAAAATTAATTTAGATATGTTGTGTGTTTTCTTAAACTTAATTCAACCGCATCTTGCATTCGCATTTATTTTTGCATTAAAAAAATACAAAAACAATCCGTATTGGAAACCTAGACCTAGGTTTTCTGAATTAACCCAAAGTTGTTCCTTTGCCTCCCTATGTTCGACCCCGAACTTGCCCGAGATATAAATTTAAGCCGAGTCCTCTTCACAGAGACATTCCAATCAGTTCTGCATGATTTGCTAAGTACCCATATTACAACGAGTACAATTTATGTCACGTATTCACATATCTTAGAAGACTCACACATCTGATAAGATTCCTAATGAGATGCGCTGACACATTCTGCTTAGGTCAAATTAATTAAATTCTTCCCCGCTAATAGTATCTTGTTTAGGTACGGTTTTCTCAATTTGCACGCATTTAGTTTAAATTTACAAATTCAGTTTTGCATAACGCATGGAGAGTGATGGGAATCACTGTAAGTATATCCTTTTCTGAGCATGCATCATTGTTTTACGTTTTCATTCTGATTTCTGATTCCTCCCTAGTTTATAAACTTAAGATTCATAAGGAAATTGTGACTGAACAATAGATGTGTTTGTGTGTTCAGATTAAATTTCAAGTGATAACCTAACACTAAAATTGGGACTGAATTGGGCAGGTCGATTAAAAAATTGGAATAAAAAGAACCTTATTTTACGGGTGCATAAAGCCCTTACTGTTTGAATTTAAATGCAAGTGAGAGAGAGAGTGACGACACTAGGACAGAGCCAAAGCTAGGATTTTCATATAGACTAGTGGCTGAAAATGATTAGCTACTTTTTAGTGAGGATCTATGGGTAGCCAGTAAATGGTCTGTATTTCCTTAGCAGAGTGGGAGGTTTAGAGGATGCCTTAGAAGGCTTTGTCCTCAAGAAACGGGTAGCCATATTTATACGGTCAGCACTTACTCCTATACTGGCTGAAAGTGGGCTTCATGAGAATCAGGTCAGTCTGTAGGGAAAAACGGGCACCTACCATCTCATTAATCTTTCAAAGATTACATTTATCATCAACTAAAACTGACCAGACAACTGGGCCCAACCTTTACGGCCATCATGTGTGGAGTTGATGAATCTGAGGGTTTAAATTGTGTTTGTATTGTTTGAGTTTACTCCGCACATTCACGTGCACTGTAGAACTAGCACCTCATTGAATATTTTGTTCTAATCGGTTCTTTTGACATCAAAGATGACTAATTGGGGGGATATATTTTTAGACTTCACAAATCTCTCATTGAACCATCCAAGAAGTATTTCTTCAAAGGTCCAAGCGCAAATTGGACCAACCTAGACTCATGACCCTCTTTAGCCCAAGATCTCTCCTTCTCGGGATGGTCACTCTTAAAGCATTCCCTTTGCATCCTCTTACCTCACTGAGGAAGACCTTAGTCTTGATGAGAATATCTGCATTCCTAAGTCCTCTTCTAATCAAGACCACATTGCTGAATCAAGCCCTAAAGAATATTCAAGTAAAATGCCTCCAAAGAAGAAAGAAGAGGAAGAAAAACACCCCGAAGACCCGATGACAATGGTACTAGCCAGATTAGTTGCATCTGAGCAGCAACAAGCCTTACTCCGAGCTCAGTTAGGACAACTCAATGTTGGGGTTGAACCACTAATGGATGCGGCGTGCATCCCCAGACAATACAGAATTCAGAACTATTTGCGTCCGGTTGAACCCAAAGTTGATTTTGAGTTGAAGCCGCAATCTCTGAAACTACTGCCACACTTTGATGGGAATGCTTTTGTGGAGCCATATGCATTCCTAAGGTACTTCAACCTCCTCTGCGCTAACCTTAGGCATCCTAATGTCAGCCAGGATTATATTAGGCTCACAGCCTTTTTATTTGCCTTGGTTGGCAAAGCTGTCTTCTGGGTGAAAAATCTTGGAGCTACAATTACTACATATGCCCAGTTTAAGGAACTGTTTCTGAAGAAGTTCAAACCCCTAAGTAGGAATAATATGATGAGGACACGCATCACTAGATTTTCCTAGCTACCCCATGAAACATTGGGAAGCTTGGGAGAGGTATAAGGAAATCCTACAGAAGTGTCCATATCATGGACTAGATGACAACATCTTGGTCCAATCATTCTTTACTGGTCTCAACCCTGAGATGAAGGGTTTAGTGAGTGCTGCCTATGGAGACAACTATACATAACGAGGATCGGATACCATCTAGAAGGTATTCGAACAGATGATTGAAACCATCCGCTCACATATGGCCAGCAAAGCCTATATATCATCCTCCAATTCACTCTTATCTAGAGGGGGAAAGTCATATGTAGTTGATCTCTCTCAAGACGTAACCCCCAGCATGGGGCTCATTGCAGACAAGAATCGTCGAGAGGATTGACAAGAGGATTTATGAGTTAGACCGGAGCATCTCTAAAATTCCAAAACAAATGGAGGAGTTGACTGAGAGGGTATCTAAGATATGGATACCCACCGTGACTGCAACTGCTGCTCCTGTGTACCGAGTTCACCAGTAGCCCCCTCCATTAGCATAGATAGTTTAGGAGCCTCCACTGGTTTGGGAGGTAAATGGAGTATGGTATATTAAGGAACCTGCTAGGAAGGGAAGTACGTGGGACCGATAGACCTACAAGCATCCCCCGACCATTCACAACACTACATTCACCTCCGCACCACCTCCTTCACAACAGAGCCCTGGATTCCAGCCACCCCAGCAACAACAACAATAGTACTAGCAGTATGGATGACATGGCCATTATCAGGCCAGCTAGCAGGGCCCGCAATTTCAATAGACATCACAGTACCAGCAGCAACAAAGGCAGTAACCTAGCCAACATGGTCAATCTTCCCGTTCTTCTTCCCAGTATTATCTCCTTCCTTCTTCGTCTGGTCTTGTGGACATATAGTAGCAAATACGCGACGAGCTCCATTCCCACAGGAATGAAATTCATGACTTATGGGTGGATGTAAACCACATGTTCAGATGGCGAGACGAGCAAATTAAACCCTCTACCTTGATCCTAGCCCAACTTCAGGCTAATCCTAATAGCCTGAATTGATCTTCTTCTCAGCAACACTTTGGTTTGGTATACTATTCAGCATCTCCTAGATCTGAACATGAGATTCTTTCAAGTGATTAGGCTAATCGCATGTTATTCAAGAGCAGAAGGACCGTGACCGTACCTAACCAGGCGAGGGACACACGGAGGGGCATCTCTAGAGCACTACCTGAGGAGTCTTAAGAGGATGAGGAGGAGATGCATCATATTCTGGATCCCCATCATCACCATTTGAGGATATCTGCTCAGGGATCCGAGAAGAGAAGGAGAACACGTATGCGTCATCAACAACATGGATATACTTCCGAGTCTATGGAGGACCGTGCACCTCTAGTTGTGGAAGATACCACTTTAGCTTCTATTCCACAACCTATAGTAGATGTTTTGGATTTTGATTACAAGTTGCATCAAAAAGATTCATGCATGAAGAACTCTGTTTCTGTTAATGGCAAGAATGATCTTTCATTGCATGATTCAGATTCTTCATCTTTTGTTTTCCTAGCTTCAATCCCTTTCCCCCGGGTCTTACATCAGGAAAGCACATAAAAAGATTCAGAATGATGACTCTAATATGGCACGATTTTGTAAAGAAAATATGACTGTAAAGGTGCCATTTGATGAGTATGTAGTTAACCATCCTGCATTCCAGAAATACCTTAATGTGAGATGCATACCTACTAGGGTTAGTAGGAAGAAAGAGAACCAAAATGTAAAGACACATGTCTTGTCAGTAGCCACAACCTATTGTCTCAAGAATCAGACATTGCCAAGGAAAAAGAGAGACACGGGTGCTCAATACGTGGAGAGTCGTATCGACGACATCGTGTTTGCACTCACACTTTTGGATAACAATTCTTCAATCAACTTACTTCCCTTAACATTATATCAGAAATTGGAGTTGGGACCACTTCACAAATCGAGTGCTTTACTTCAATTCACATATTGTTCAGTTAAGAGACCTAAGGGACAAGTGGAGAATGTTTTTATCTAAATTGAGGGGGAGAAATATCAGGCTGACTTCACAGTTTCGGACATGGAGACCCCCAATCATTGGAGAGAATCTCAGATCATTCTCGGGCAGCCCTTCCTTAGGACCGCTTGCGCAGCTTTCGATTATGGTATGGGAATGATGAAGTTTCGTTCTCCAGGCGGAGAAGTGAACCTTGAAATGAAGCAAACCAAGTTTCAACTACCCGATTTAGAGAGTAGCATAGAGTGCTCATCTTCAGAGGCAGATTGCAGAATGATTAGCACAGTTGGGATTTGGAGACAGGTTCCTTCAGGACAGAGCGAGACCCTTTCATTTGGAAATGACATAGTACATGATGTAGTTTGCCAGGTGTTGTTTGATCTTGTGATGACGTAGAGATCCATCTACCTATTCCCATTATGACGTAGAGATCCATCTAGATCTGTTAGTTCCATCCCCTTCGGAATGATCATGGGACATAGATGATGAATCAGATACAACTTTGGTCGAACTACCACAATTCTTTGGTGATCCAACTACATATACTTCTGAGTTGGTGGCGAGTACTACACAGTTCAACCCAACTTCATGAAAAAGGGAACCAGATTTAGATTATGTTTAACCAGGTTTTCTTGATGATACCACATTGCCGGAACTGAAATCACTACCTCTTACACTCAAGTACGCCTTTCTTGCGTGACCCAAAGAGAGATATCATGTTATCATTAGCTCAGACATGACTTTAGAACATGAGTCTAGGTTATTAGAGGTCTTGGAGAGGAACCGCAAAGCAATAGGCTGGAAAGTGTCGGATCTTGTGGGGATTAACCCCACTCTCTACTCGTGCCACTTTTTTATTGAGCATAATATGAGACCTTCCCGTGAATTCTAGAGTAGACTTAACCCCAATCTACGTGAAGTAGTGAACGCCGATATTGAGAAATGGTGCAAGGTAGGGTTTATATACCCTATTTCTGACTCCAAGCGGGTGGCCCCACTTCATGTTGTCCCGAAGAAGTCGGGAAATCAGATGGTCACAAACGAGGAGGGGGGTAGAGATCGTGACATGAGTACTGACATTGTGGTGCATTTATGTCGACTATAGGCATTTGAATGTCACGACCAAGAAAGACCTCTTTTAGTGAAGATGAAGTTTGGGCTGCTCTAAGCTCGATCAAGTCCAATAAATTCCCCGGTCCAGATGGGTTTAACGTGGGCTTTTTTAAGCGTCACTGGCCTCTTATGAAAGAAGACTTCCTATCTGCAATGTGCTTCCTCCATTCTGGGGGTCCCATGCTCAGACAAATAAACCACACTTTTATCACTTTGATTCCCAAAGTGTCATCCCCAGAAGGAATGGGGGACTTTCGACCCATCTCATGTTGTAACGTTATTTACAAGGTCTTCGCTAAGCTCCTCTCCTCTAGACTCACAATTATGCTACCTCACCTCATTTTGGTGAATCAAATGGCCTTCATTAAAGGCAGGCGCATCAGCGATAGCGTGAAACTAGCACAAGAGCTTCTTTTGGGTTTTGAAAGGAAACATGGACCTAAACGGGTTTGCTTCAAAGTGGACTTATCTAAAGCCTTTGACACGGTCAATCACGCCTTCCTACTGGACAGGCTCGTGGCCATGGGTTTTGGCCATCAATGGTGCTCGTGGATCCAAAATTGTATAGAGACTACATCCTTCTCGGTGCTCGTCAATGGCTCCCCCTCCGGCTTCTTTAAGGGCTCTCGTGGCCTCTGCCAAGGCGATCCGCTTAGCCCTCTACTATTTGTTATTGTCATGGAATCACTTTCCTGCTTCGTGGATATTGCGGTAATGGAAGGGTACATCAAACCTGTGGGGCACGGTAGATCCTTGGCCCCCACTCATTTTATCTATGCAGATGATCTACTGTTTTTCGCTAAATCCAATGACAACTCCCTCTCCGCGGTAGTGGAAATTTTGAACAATTTCGGTAGCATGTCTGGGCTCAAAATGAATATTGCCAAAAGTCGTTTTTTTGCTCCCGTAGTGCCAGGGAACTCTGTAATTGGAACCTCATCCCTGGTCTCCTAAGTGACTTGCTGCCTACTAAATACCTTGGTATCCCGCTTGAGCGTAAATTTGGTGGCAGCCACACTGCTCGAGACATCCAGGACAAAATACGTGCCCAGCTTACTGGTTGGAAGGCCAAAAACCTCTCTTTTACGGGGAGACTTCAGCTGATTCAATCCGTTATTGGTGGAATTCTCCTGTACTGGGCTGATTGCACAACCATTAGCAAATTTACAAACAACAAGGTTTCTTCCTTGTGCGCAGATTTTCTATGGGACTTTAAGCGACATGAAATTGCTTGGGAGAAGGTCTGCCTGCCGAAAGATGAGGGGGGTTTGGGGATTCACTCCCTAATGGACTTGGTTTCGGCCTCCACTGTTTCTTGGATCTGGAGATTTCCTTGGGTTGACGGTTCGATCTGGGCTGATTATTTGAGATCTAAGTGCTCGGTCACTGTTGACTTCTAGGATGTGCACGCATCCCCGGGTGATTCTAGAGTCTGGAAGACCATGCTCAAGGCCCGTTCCCTGCTGTGTTCCTCCTCTGGCAGAACCCCCACCCTTCAACCGGGGGCCTCCTCACTCAGAAACTCATCGTTCCGATTCGCATACAACCGTGTCCGCCACATGGCACCAGTCGTTGCTTGGTGGAAGGAGGTTTGGAAATCCAAGGCTGCACCAAAACACATGTGCTGCCTTTACAGAGTCATTAACGGCAAAATCCCCACAAAGGATAGGCTTTTCAGGTTTGGGATTTGCCTTGATCCCGGTTGTCTCTTCTGTGCTCTGCATCCCGAGTCCAGGGACCATATATTTTGGGAATGTCATTTCACCTCACAGGTTTGGTCTGGGGTTTGTTCTGTACTGGATTTCCCTATCCTTGCCTCGGGGGCAAGAATACTACTAGCCATCTCTGCCGCCTCAAGTCTTTCTGATGCAGACTCGGCCTTAGGTGCAAAGATCAAAACTGCCATTGCAGTCACTTCCTGGCACATCTGCAGCTCTGCTCGGCCATCACTGATGATCTCCGAATACTTTTGAGCTAAATTCTAATCTCCCTCTAATACCCCCCTCCCCTTTTTGTGGACCAAAAATCGCCCTGCACTTGCTGGTTGGGTCCACTGTTTGTCTAATTCTACATGTTTTTTGTTCGGCCAGTTTGCTGGCCCCTTGTACATTCTTTGAATTTCAATGATAGCTATACTCACTTACCTGTTTCAAAATAAAAAAACAAACGTCCATTTAAATATAGCAAATTTACTTGAATTCTTAAGCATGTTCAAATTATCAAATACAACACCAATTAACAACAAAGCTTTTCCCCATGTCCATGTAATTGAAATATTGAACCTCCATTGTCTTTATGCCATCACAAGTTGAAAAAAAACGGTTGCAGACATGGGAGGTGATATATTATAATCTTCATGTAGGTGATTCAGTAATCCCATAAATCTTTGTAGCATTCAAACTTTTACCAGCATCCTTTCACTACAACAAAATTGACTTATAGTAACGGTTTTGAAAAAAAACTGTCACTAAATTAGCTATTGTTAAATATATAACGACGATATTATTCGTTGCGAAATGAGTTTTTGTACTCAAAGTTAGCAACGAATAACATATCTGTCGTTATATCGTTAGCAACGGTCCACATATTGAGGCTTATCCGTTGCTATTTTTCAAAATATCAACTAATCGTCACTATTTATTTAGTTCAAAATTTAGCGACGATTAATTAAATTTTTGAAAAATAGCAACGGATAAACGTCAATATGTGTACCGTTGCTAACGATATAATGATATATATGATATTCGTTGCTAATTTTGAGTATGAAAACTCATTTCGCAACGAATAATATCGTCGTTATATATTTAACAATGGCTAATTTAGTGACGGATTTTTTCAAAACCGTCACTATAGCTCAAATTTTTTGTAGTGTTTGAGATACCTTTTCTGATGATGCGTTGTGAATAATTATCATTCAACTCAACCTTCAAGTGTATCGTCATTTGTTTACCAGCACAACTATAAATGATCTTCCAATAAGCATTGTCCTATTCAAGTTTCAAGACATTGGCATAATATTGTTCTACTTTCATTGGCATATTTTATGTAATGTTATGGGCTTACATCCTCTAATCGCTATCTTAAAAAATGGATCTGACAATTTTTTGGTGTGAGCCCAAATGAACTCCTTGACTACCATTGAAAATGCGCATGTCTAAGTTGTCAAGTATTTATCTCGACCACTTATAACACATTCTCACACTGAGTTTTAGATGTCGGACTATTTTTGCATAATAACACCCACTTATTTTGTAACATCATTATTGTGATATGACCCATTATTTATTCCTAATAAAAGTGATTCGTGCATGTTAATGACATCCCTTTCCTCCTATCTCTTTGAAGGATAATTCCACCTCTTGAGTAGCTTTTCCACTATTATAAGAAATCTAATTTATGCCATTTGCAATGTTCCAGGGTTAAACCCGAGCAGTTATTAGGGAAGAATTACTGTGACAACCTGTTGGATTAAGATCCAATTGAAGTTATTGGTAGCCACCCAAAATGCTAAAACCCAATCTATCAATGTGTAATCTCCTGCTTTTATAACATAATCTCACACTTTGTGAGTATTAGATATGAAACCATACTTCTGGTGTTAGATACTCCCACTTATATTAACAACTAGTTGATAACTTGAGCTTAAGCATTTTGGGTACTTGTCAATGACTCCAATTAGACTCAATCTCAACAGATTATCAGAACCAATCATCTTCGATTAGTGCTCAATTCTATGGTTAGAACATTATAAATAGTATTAGAGAAGTTTCCCTCTAATAGTGGAAAGGATTACTGAGTGGTCAAGCTACTCCCAGATAGAGATAGGGGGAAAAACTACCTAAAACTTGCAACTACCACTATTACTAGGAATAAGTTTTTAGACATGTACGCTAATGATGAGCCACTATGTAATAAATGCTAGTACAATTATATCATTTCATATCTAACATAAAGATATTTATATTTGTGTTATTGATGAAGCTCCTTTATACAAATTAAGATACGTACATTGATCATTTTGTGTATCAAATAGAGCTATTAATCTAGAAAGTTATCATAAAGATCGATGCATACTTGTACATCTAAGGTGTTAAAATGGAAGATGCTATTAGAATCACAAAGTGATATTCCAAAAGAATCTCCAATCCATGAAGAGATGGAAATCTTCTTTAAAGATTGATATCTTGTTGACATTCTTGATGCAAGTCCTCTACATAGAAATATAGATTCAGACTTCAAATTATTCAAGTCAAAGAGTTAAATAATCGAGATCAAGATATTAAGATCAGTATTATAAATTATCACAAGATGAGTATTCATCGCTTTAAAAGACATTTATACATATATATTTTTGAATGTGCACATTTGGAAGACCATTAGTTGTTGCCCTGTGAAGGTCTATCTATATATGACTGGATGTATATAGAAGAGCAAATGAGGTATATGATCTCTCGAATGAATAAGTTAGGTTTAAATTTAACAAATCAGAACACAATAAATAACTCATTAGGCATTGAGATCCATCGATGTCTAGGTCTACAAAATAGAATACAAATTCGAGAATGTCAGTATATATTTTTGGAAAGCATACGATTGTACCCAATAGTTGATTGAGAAATCTTATACTTAACCTAAGAAGGAGATGATTAGTGAATAAACATTTTGGATTATTCAAGGTCTTCTAATATGTGTGATGCATCATTATGTTTAATATTTGATGCAACACTTTGACTCTTAATGAATGGGATTTAATTAGATTAAACCTTGATCCGTCTAACAAATAGCGATTCAATCATTTGGAGACTAATTTGAAACAATTCATATTAAATTTATGATATGCTTCCGTACCTAACTCAACTACATAACTCAAGTGATTAACTACCCTGACATTGATCCAATATAATGTCACATCATTATACTGAAGGCCAGGTTTTAGCCTTAGTGCATCACGGAAATGTGAAGATCGCATCAAATATGATGTGGGGCAACTAGTCATACTAGGAGTAAAGAGCAGCGAATCTTAAAAAAATAATTAGATGAAACCATGGGATATGAGAACCCTTCTCAAATCCTTTCATCAAGATCACAAATGAGTCAAAGGATTACCGCTTGAAGCATGATTGCGATCACATGTCTATAAAACAAAGAGGCCTCCTGTCTCAAGTTTGATCGAACGAAGGATGCACTTGTGGACACGTAGATGAGACTTGTAGATCCCTCAATCCGAGTTGATGGTCGGAGCGCGGAGTCTCCTTATTTCATCTCACGAAGCCGATAGATTTCCTCATGATCAAGGTGCGCCGAAGATGGTGGAGATTGACAAACAGTCGATACACAGCATAACAGCGATGCGACAACTTCAAGGCTCTCTAGGTCATTATAGTGACATCCACAATATTGAGAGAGAGATAGAGATTAGGCGTGTATTAAAATAGATAGAGAGTGTGTGTGTGAGAGAGAGAGAGAGGGAGATTTGTGCTTCTTCTTGTTGTAAGAGAAAGAGCTAGATCTAGCCTTTCTTTTATAACAAAATTGGATGTCCATGGATCTCAATCCATGTGAAAACATAATCAATGATGTAGATTAATTTGTGTTTTC
The DNA here is from genome assembly GCA_037367405.1 of Ottelia alismoides. Classification (NCBI taxonomy): domain Eukaryota; kingdom Viridiplantae; phylum Streptophyta; class Magnoliopsida; order Alismatales; family Hydrocharitaceae; genus Ottelia; species Ottelia alismoides. The sequence goes on along the minus strand of JAZKJV010009256.1, from coordinate 675,249 downwards.
AAATAAACGGTCATGATTTTGTTGTATAAATTTTCAACAATTTATAATTAATTTAAAATACACTAAATATATTGAATATTCATAAATATAATTTAATTCGAATTAAATCAATTAATGTGGAAATAATTAGAAATAGCACAAACCTCATTCCTAACGTAGAGTGATCAACCATATTGAATTAGGACTCAATGATGGTCATCCACCCTATATAATGGGAAGGTGGCTTCCTTTTTCCAATTTTATGAGATCTCATATCTCGTCAAATATTCCTTATGTGCAATAACTTTTATTGCAAAATTTTTCACTTGCAAAATTATTCACCAAAATAATTCCAAATTATTTTGTGTTAATTTCATTCATGTGGATGCTTGGAGATAAGAACATGGCGATTTGTACATTCCATATATAGTGACTTAGATATGGAGACCTCCCAAATATGTTTGATTAACTCAATCTTTAAATCTAATCTTTTCATTGCATCCGAATCACATTCATATCCATGTCGAGCATTTGGACTAAGATCGATTACTAATTACTAAGTGATGAATCTGCATTCCATCATCTTTATTCATTTATTTTAGCATAAAATCCCTTATAAAACACATGTAAATAATACTAACTCCATATTCTTACTAACTTACATCATTGTGTAAATATTATACATTTATTATTATTTAACCTAAAGTAAATAAAGAAAGAAAGAAAAGAAAAATAAATAAAAGAGAGAGAGATTGTATATATATGTAATAGATACAGGCTGACTCGAACCACGAGAGAAGGTCAAGACTTGACCTGATCTACCAAGAATAAAGTTTGGGGAGATAGAGTCCTTAATCCGAAAATCCTAAAAATGTGTTGTAAATATTTTTTGTATATATTTACACTATTTTATTTGTACATAAATTGACCTGAAATTAAATAATTTTCAAAACAAAAGTTATAAATAAAAATATTTTCTAAATAATAAAAATATTTGTAAAATAAAATCATGTACAATATAAAAGTAACCACATTCAGAAAGAGCCATAAAGCGATAATTGAAAGACCAATTCCGACTCTATATGAACTCAAATTGACCTACTCACTTCCATTGTCTTCTAAATTAAATTATCTTTAAAATGGTTGTGGTTTCATAATTTTTGGAGTTATGGTTTGAAAGTTGGTTGTCTTGAGTGGTTCGAGCAATTCTACTATTTATTTGTACATATTGTATTTGTAAATATTTTTACTAATTATTTAAAATTAAACAAAAAAATAAAACATAGAAAACTAATTTCCATATTTAATATGTATATAATGTACAATATGTATATAATATATGTATATAATCACTTCCCTTAAATAACCACACCAAAAAAAATTAAATAATTAACATTTACTATTTAATTTAGTAAAGTGATAAAAATTAAAAAAATTTTGTAAATAATTTTAACACTAATTTCATTTCTTATCTCTATCTCGTTTCAAAAAATTTTCCTTATCTTTATCTCATTTCAAATTTTGAATTTCATATTCTTTTCTTTTATATTTTTATAGCTCCTCCTCCCTCATTTCAATTGGATCAATCTTTTGGAGAGGAGCTTATTTTCCCGAGAGCCATCTTGTTGAAGAGGAGCGCTCAGTCTCCGAGCCATCCGGTGACACTAAGGAGACCCTCGTCGAGGCTATTACGGCATTCGTCCACTCCATGGTGAGATCCATTTTTTTTATTCTTAACCTAGTTTAATCTTAGTTTAATTTTTTCGCATTTTTATTTCCTTGTTATTTTTTCTCTAAATCTTAGAATCCATCACCACAATTTGATTCGCCCGATCTGATTTTCACCTTCACATCTCGATCTATTCACGTTCTTATTCTATCTTAAATAATCTATCCACTCCAATTACGCACGGAGATTAGAGACCCGGATCTATCTTCAATTTCTTTATATCCGCATCCACTTACATTTTTCACATTTGATTTTGGACTGAGCCATCGTGCTCGAGTTGGATATCTCTATTTTACTGTAAGTGCAAAAAATTTAAAAAAATTAAAAATATAATTCTGCTAAAAAATAAAAAAATACAAAAATAAAAAAGAGTTTCTGCCATTTCAGTTTTCAAAGAAAAATAATAAAATAATTTCTATTTTTTATCTACTATTTTGATGTCTAAAAAAATAACAAAAAAATAAATTAAAAAAAGCAACGTAGCAGGCGCCGCCCCTCCAGCCCGCAGGCGGCGCCAGCCGCCCTTCCTCCGCCTCGCGAGACTAGCAGCCAGCCCACATCGCTCTTGACATTCATTGGCAACCAACATGAGATGTCTTCCCTGGAGCCCCATCACGGCTAATCGCGCAAGACACCGTCGCACCCTCCTGGACCCACCACGCATGCGCTGCCGCGCGGGCGCGTGCCTAGTCGACTCTGTTCACCGCCGACCGCACCATCGTCGATCTCAAGCATCTCCACCACTACAGGGCCATCACCAGCTGCCGGAATCGCAGCCCAACCATACTATCCATCCCGCGCCTCCTGCCCTTTGGAGAAGAAGAAGCTAGCAATGATGGCGTCCTTTATCTGGCCGCACAACCACCGTGGCATGCCACTGCCCAGCCGTATCCTCCCCAATCTACAAGAGCGGTGACACCTCCCCCTCTTGAATGGATTGAGAATGAAGGACAAGACCTAGGAAACCTAGTTTGTTTAAAAATGGGTAAATTGCAACTACACCCCCGAAGTTTTTTAAATTGTAAAAGAGTCCTTGCTCTCTAGACAGTTACGCGCATCACACGTTTATACTGGGTAATTTACGATTTCTTCATCTTATTTATTTCTTGTTATCTTTCAATGCAAAAACAATAAATATTCTCATTTCAGTCCCTACTTATCTAGACTTTGATTTGCTTGCTAGTTCACGTTGAAATAAATATTTTTGTTCGTCAAAATATTCCTCAAAAATCAAATTAGTATCTTGTTGTGTGCATCTTCATTGTGTAAAAATCTCATTGCATTTTATTTTAATTTGTTATTATGAAAAATAGAAACATGGCAGTTTTCCCTATTTGCGATTTGAAAAATCATAAAAAAATCAAATATTGCTTCAAAAATTCTAAAGAAATTATAATAGTTTTATTTTTGTGTGTTTAATTTCCTATCCAATTTTCGTGCATTAATTATTTATAAAATCCCAAAAATTGCAAAATAATAAAAATCTTACAAAAATCATATAAAATCTTAGAAAAATAAAAAATGTAATTTGGGATCATATTTGTAGATTATTTCCTCTAGTTTTTAATAAATATAATTGCTGTAAATTTTTATTTAATTTCATATTTTTTATTTATGAAATAATCATGTGTGCTCAATGATTGCATTTTTTCCTATTTTTATTCATTTTAAAAAATCTAAAAAATATTTGAAAAACTAGAAAAACAGTAAAAATTCATAAAAAATAAAAAAATATCTGGACATTTTGGCCATTTTTTAAATATTTGAGAAAAAAAATCAAAAAGAGAAGAATTGCAGTTCTTATGTGCAAGAATTTTTTCTGAAAATCATATTTCTGGAAAAATTGCAACATTAAAATCATTAAAAATTTGAAAATCAGAAAATAAAAAATTAGAAATAAAAAAATTAAAAAAAATTAAAAGATAAAATTTTACAAAAATCAAGGTAGTTTACATTTGAGATTCCTTTTTTTCTTTTAATCGATTTTCTTTCTATTATTTGAATAACCCTCATGAATTGTAGCCTCCCTGAGTTCGATCCTGGTGCTATACAGGTTAATTAAATAGCAAAATTCTTTTGCTACACATTACCTTTTCTTATAATTATTGGCTTGAGAAAAAAATATTTTTTTATGCGACACTTGATTGGGTTGTAACGACATTGTAATTAACTCTTGTAATTTAAAATTCGAGAAAAGTATGTCAACAAAAGTGCGTCATTGCCGAGAAAATTCCCGTTAAATTTTCATGCATTAATTATACAAAATCCCAAAAATTTACAAAATACTAAAAATCTTAAAAAATCATATACAATTGTAGAAAAATAAAAAAATGATATTTCATTTTTTGTGTGTAGATAACTTCCTTTAGTTTATAGGAAAAATAAATTTCGCAATTTTTATTTTCATTTTATATTTTTTAATTGCAAAATAATCCTTTTAATTATTCTCTAATTTTATTCGTTTTAAAAATCCAAAAAAAATCTAAAAAAGTCTAAAAAAGTGCAAAAATAGTAAAAAAAATCCTAAAAAACATAAAAGTATTTTCTTTAGACATTTTTGAGCATTTTTGTCATATTTAGAAAATCTAAAAAAATTTGTATTGCTTTTGTATATAAAGTTATTTTGAAAAATATATATTTGAAAATAATAAAAATTAGCAAAAATAAAAAAATCAATAAAAAATTGAAAATCAGAAAATAAAAAATATAAATAAAAAAACTAAAAAAATAAAAGATAGAATTTCAAAAAAACCAAGGTAGTTAGCATTTGAGATTCTCTTTTTCTTTATTTGGTTTTTGATTTTTTGAATAACCCGCGGGACTTGTAGCCTCCCTGAGTTAGATCATGTCGCTATACAGGTAAAATTAATAGCAGAAGTCTCTTGCTACACATTATTCTTTTGTAATTATTTTATAGCTTGATCTTTGAATAAAAACACTTTTTTTTATTTGAGCCGGAATTTCGGGGATCGCAACGACAACTTTATATTAATAATAATCACTCCTCGAAGATCTCACTCAACACTAAGAGGATTCACTAAAATTCAATTATCTTTCACCAATCCCTCAAAATGGAAGTGTCATGGTTATACAATCATTTATGATCACATCATCCTCAAGTATTCCTAATGCCGTACATCTTGCATACATGAAGACCTAGAATAAATCTGAAGTTTTCGATCATATTAAAATGTATCCTTCAGGGTTTTATCATTAAGTTTTTCATTTAGTCATTGGGAGATGGTATCAATCATATGCTTTCCAAAAGCATATATCATACCTACAAATTAGGGATATTTATACCCTTATTCATAAGTAATTTCATAATTATGTACATAACCCTATGCAATCATGAATTACACAAGGAACCCCGAATAGTTACTATGTCTCACATCCTAATCCCCTGTTTAATTTGTTCATTAACCCAACTAGACCGTTGGGTTAATCTAACCCATGGCTATCTAACGATTACTAAAATTTCCAAGAAATGGAAATTACTCCCCCTACCTCCTCCAACGACCATCCCCTCCCTCCAACCGTTGCCACCGATTGATCAACGATTCCTCATACTGATAAATTGACCTTAGCAAAATCCTCGAGTAAAATCTCAAATAAATGTCCATAAATAAATAAATTAACAAAATGACTCTTGTAAATAAAATACACAAGTTATTATATATTACAATTTACAAAATAAATTAACAATAAAAATCCATAAAATAAAGGAGTTTTTCACCTGTAAATAGCCCAATACTTCAAGTATTTTTAATAAATTCATTTCAATTCCTTTTTGACTAATTCTTTCTCTGACTTGTTTATAAAAATATACATAAGAATATAAAAATACAAAATAAACTTTACCTCAAATAAATACTCCTAGATCCCAAAGAGAAAAAACCGTAACGTCCAACTTCCCTGTCAAATTCCTATTATGTATGAACTCCAATTTCACTAAAATCACTTTTAAAGTTCAAGTTAGAAAATATCTATCCAATTCAAGTGCTTCATTAAAATCGGAGCTCGTTTGCAAAATATGGCTTTTGGGTCCTAGGCGAACATTGTATATCATGCAAATATTTTTCTTTTCTCATTTTTATTTACTTTTCTTAATTACTAAAAAAAATATTTTTGCATTTTTTTTATTTCTAGTATTTTAACATATTGTCTTTTTGTAAATATATTTTATTAAAAATTTAAAAATATAAAATTAGAAAAGTAAAAAAAACATGTACATATTGTTTGCCTTATTTTGTAAATTCTCCACTTTCTTTTCTCTTTATTTTTTATTGTACTTTAGTAGCCTACATTATTTTATTTTCTTTTATTTTCTTTTATTTTTAGTTCTCTATAATAACTCCCATTCAACTCTACCATTCTTATAACCATCATTCTACTCCACCAAATTTTTAACCTCCCATTCAACTCCATCATTCCACAATTTGTTCTAACTCTCATTTTCCTTCTCTTTATATATATATATATATATCATTCTCCTCATTTTTGCCTTTGATGCACCTTTATGCGAGAGAGAATTGAGAGCTCCGACCACCCCTCTCAGGGACAACAAATGATGAAGTAGAGCGACGACCGAACTCCTCTCCGGTGAGATCCGCTGGCATTCTGGCCAACATCACAGTCGCCTCCGCGCGCTGCTCGAGCTCATCGCTCACCAACGACTCGAGCGAGGACCGTGCTTCTCGTGAGCACACCACATGCACCTGCTTCCCCCGTAGATAATTCTCCTTTTTATTTTATCATCATTTTTATTTTGTAAATATTTTTTAAAACATCACATCATTGTATCATCTTCATCATTTATTTATTTATTTCATATATTCACCATTACCACACGCATCCATTTGTTTTACTCCACCAACTCATATTTGCATTTTTTATTATTCCTTGTTTAGAAAACTTTAAAAACATAAAAAAAGCAAAACACAACAACAACAAAAAAATAATAAAATAATAAAAAAAGATAGCAGCAGGTGGACAGCCCCCTCCACCACTGCCGGCCATCGCTACCTTCCTCCCTACCGCTCCACTACCCGCGGCCGTGGTGTCGCTGGCCAACTTGCCCATCTCTGACAGCGGTCTCCAACCACCAAGCGTTCGCCGCCCCCTTCCATCATCGAGCCCTAATTGTAACGGAGAAGAAGAAGGTCCTTCCTTCTTTTTTTTGTTTATTTGAAAAATTGTATGATTTTCCTGTTATGTTTTATTAATTACAAACAAGTCCTTGTACATGTTTTATGTTGTTTATGTTCAACTTCTGCATTACCCTGATACCCATATGTTCATGAATTAATTTGGACATCTTTCTTGCATCATTTATTTTAATGAAAAATGACTTGTTGTTGAGCAACTTATTTTCTATCATTTGAATATTTATTTAGATTTTGTGAGCTCGGGTTCATTAATTAAAATTGTTTAAGTGAAAATTTGTATTTTTTTACCCAATTTGAGGTCTTTAATTCATATTTCATTCACAGTTGCTCCAAAAATTCTTCAAAAATTAGAAATGATGCCTTGCCACTGTTTTAATTACTATCCACATTTCATCTTAATCGGAGTTGTCCCGTGCCTTAAATAAAGTATAGAGTAATTTTCGTAAATGATATATATTATTTTTACGAAATTCCAACTCTCTTGGATTGCTCAAATAAACATATTATTGAGATAATTTGTTCTATGGATAAATCGATAATATGGATTTATTAGGAATTAATTACTCACTATCACTCCATTTTTTATTTAAAATATCCATAAAAAATCATATATTGTCAAAAAATTCCAAAACAAATACTGTAGTATCATTTCATCATGTTCAAGTTCCAATAAATTTTTCATATTTTCACATTCTATTTGAGTGAAAAATTGTGTAAAATCCCATAAAAAGCATGCATTTTTCTTTGTTGCGTTTTAAACCCCAAAATTCCAAAAATAATATTTTGAATTCATCATAAGATTAGGTTTTTAGGAAAAATATAATTTGGCTAAATTAGACTAATTTCTTATTAAAATTAATTTAGATATGTTGTGTGTTTTCTTAAACTTAATTCAACCGCATCTTGCATTCGCATTTATTTTTGCATTAAAAAAATACAAAAACAATCCGTATTGGAAACCTAGACCTAGGTTTTCTGAATTAACCCAAAGTTGTTCCTTTGCCTCCCTATGTTCGACCCCGAACTTGCCCGAGATATAAATTTAAGCCGAGTCCTCTTCACAGAGACATTCCAATCAGTTCTGCATGATTTGCTAAGTACCCATATTACAACGAGTACAATTTATGTCACGTATTCACATATCTTAGAAGACTCACACATCTGATAAGATTCCTAATGAGATGCGCATAGACACATTCTGCTTAGGTCAAATTAATTAAATTCTTCCCCGCTAATAGTATCTTGTTTAGGTACGGTTTTCTCAATTTGCACTCATTTAGTTTAAATTTACAAATTCAGTTTTGCATAACGCATGGAGAGTGATGGGAATCACTGTAAGTATATCCTTTTCTGAGCATGCATCATTGTTTTACGTTTTCATTCTGATTTCTGATTCCTCCCTAGTTTATAAACTTAAGATTCATAAGGAAATTGTGACTGAACAATAGATGTGTTTGTGTGTTCAGATTAAATTTCAAGTGATAACCTAACACTAAAATTGGGACTGAATTGAGCAGGTCGATTAAAAAATTGGAATAAAAAGAACCTTATTTTACGGGTGCATAAAGCCCTTACTGTTTGAATTTAAATGCAAGTGAGAGAGAGAGTGATGACACTAGGACAGAGCCAAAGCTAGGATTTTCATATAGACTAGTGGCTGAAAATGATTAGCTACTTTTTAGTGAGGATCTATGGGTAGCCAGTAAATGGTCCGTATTTCCTTAGCAGAGTGGGAGGTTTAGAGGATGCCTTAGAAGGCTTTGTCCTCAAGAAACAGGTAGCCATATTTATACGGTCAGCACTTACTCCTATACTGGCTGAAAGTGGGCTTCATGAGAATCATGTCAGTCTGTAGGGAAAAACGGGCACCTACCATCTCATTAATCTTTCAAAGATTACATTTATCACCAACTAAAACTGACCAGACAACTGGGCCCAACCTTTACGGCCATCATGTGTGGAGTTGATGAATCTGAGGGTTTAAATTGTGTTTGTATTGTTTGAGTTTACTCCGCACATTCACGTGCACTGTAGAACTAGCACCTCATTGAATATTTTGTTCTAATCGGTTCTTTTGACATCAAAGATGACTAATTGGGGGGATATATTTTTAGACTTCACAAATCTCTCATTGAACCATCCAAGAAGTATTTCTTCAAAGGTCCAAGCGCAAATTGGACCAACCTAGACTCATGACCCTCTTTAGCCCAAGATCTCTCCTTCTCGGGATGGTCACTCTTAAAGCATTCCCTTTGCATCCTCTTACCTCACTGAGGAAGACCTTAGTCTTGATGATAATATCTGCATTCCTAAGTCCTCTTCTAATCAAGACCACATTGCTGAATCAAGCCCTAAAGAATATTCAAGTAAAATGCCTCCAAAGAAGAAAGAAGAGGAAGAAAAACACCCCGAAGACCCGATGACAATGGTACTAGCCAGATTAGTTGCATCTGAGCAGCAACAAGCCTTACTCCGAGCTCAGTTAGGACAACTCAATGTTGGGGTTGAACCACTAATGGATGCGGCGTGCATCCCCAGACAATACAGAATTCAGAACTATTTGCGTCCGGTTGAACCCAAAGTTGATTTTGAGTTGAAGCCGCAATCTCTGAAACTACTGCCACACTTTGATGGGAATGCTTTTGTGGAGCCATATGCATTCCTAAGGTACTTCAACCTCCTCTGCGCTAACCTTAGGCATCCTAATGTCAGCCAGGATTATATTAGGCTCACAGCCTTTTTATTTGCCTTGGTTGGCAAAGCTGTCTTCTGGGTGAAAAATCTTGGAGCTACAATTACTACATATGCCCAGTTTAAGGAACTGTTTCTGAAGAAGTTCTAACCCCTAAGTAGGACTAATATGATGAGGACACGCATCACTAGATTTTCCTAGCTACCCCATGAAACATTGGGAAGCTTGGGAGAGGTATAAGGAAATCCTACAGAAGTGTCCATATCATGGACTAGATGACAACATCTTGGTCCAATCATTCTTTACTGGTCTCAACCCTGAGATGAAGGGTTTAGTGAGTGCTGCCTATGGAGACAACTATACATAACGAGGATCGGATACCATCTAGAAGGTATTCGAACAGATGATTGAAACCATCCGCTCACATATGGCCAGCAAAGCCTATATATCATCCTCCAATTCACTCTTATCTAGAGGGGGAAAGTCATATGTAGTTGATCTCTCTCAAGACGTAACCCCCAGCATGGGGCTCATTGCAGACAAGAATCGTCGAGAGGATTGACAAGAGGATTTATGAGTTATACCGGAGCATCTCTAAAATTCCAAAACAAATGGAGGAGTTGACTGAGAGGGTATCTAAGATATGGATACCCACCGTGACTGCAACTGCTGCTCCTGTGTACCGAGTTCACCAGTAGCCCCCTCCATTAGCATAGATAGTTTAGGAGCCTCCACTGGTTTGGGAGGTAAATGGAGTATGGTATATTAAGGAACCTGCTAGGAAGGGAAGTACGTGGGACCGATAGACCTACAAGCATCCCCCGACCATTCACAACACTACATTCACCTCCGCACCACCTCCTTCACAACAGAGCCCTGGATTCCAGCCACCCCAGCAACAACAACAATAGTACTAGCAGTATGGATGACATGGCCATTATCAGGCCAGCTAGCAGGGCCCGCAATTTCAATAGACATCACAGTACCAGCAGCAACAAAGGCAGTAACCTAGCCAACATGGTCAATCTTCCCGTTCTTCTTCCCAGTATTATCTCCTTCCTTCTTCGTCTGGTCTTGTGGACATATAGTAGCAAATACGCGACGAGCTCCATTCCCACAGGAATGAAATTCATGACTTATGGGTGGATGTCAACCACATGTTCAGATGGCGAGACGAGCAAATTAAACCCTCTTCCTTGATCCTAGCCCAACTTCAGGCTAATCCTAATAGCCTGAATTGATCTTCTTCTCAGCAACACTTTGGTTTGGTATACTATTCAGCATCTCCTAGATCTGAACATGAGATTCTTTCAAGTGATTAGGCTAATCGCATGTTATTCAAGAGCGGAAGGACCGTGACCGTACCTAACCAGGCGAGGGACACACGGAGGGGCATCTCTAGAGCACTACCTGAGGAGTCTTAAGAGGATGAGGAGGAGATGCATCATATTCGGGATCCCCATCATCACCATTTGAGGATATCTGCTCAGGGATCCGAGAAGAGAAGGAGAACACGTATGCGTCATCAACAACATGGATATACTTCCGAGTCTATGGAGGACCGTGCACCTCTAGTTGTGGAAGATACCACTTTAGCTTCTATTCCACAACCTATAGTAGATGTTTTGGATTTTGATTACAAGTTGCATCAAAAAGATTCATGCATGAAGAACTCTGTTTCTGTTAATGGCAAGAATGATCTTTCATTGCATGATTCAGATTCTTCATCTTTTGTTTTCCTAGCTTCAATCCCTTTCCCCCGGGTCTTACATCAGGAAAGCACATAAAAAGATTCAGAATGATGACTCTAATATGGTACGATTTTGTAAAGAAAATATGACTGTAAAGGTGCCATTTGATGAGTATGTAGTTAACCATCCTGCATTCCAGAAATACCTTAATGTGAGATGCATACCTACTAGGGTTAGTAGGAAGAAAGAGAACCAAAATGTAAAGACACATGTCTTGTCAGTAGCCACAACCTATTGTCTCAAGAATCAGACATTGCCAAGGAAAAAGAGAGACACAGGTGCTCAATACGTGGAGAGTCGTATCGACGACATCGTGTTTGCACTCACACTTTTGGATAACAATTCTTCAATCAACTTACTTCCCTTAACATTATATCAGAAATTGGAGTTGGGACCACTTCACAAATCGAGTGCTTTACTTCAATTCGCATATTGTTCAGTTAAGAGACCTAAGGGACAAGTGGAGAATGTTTTTATCTAAATTGAGGGGTAGAAATATCAGGATGACTTCACAGTTTCGGACATGGAGACCCCCAATCATTGGAGAGAATCTCAGATCATTCTCGGGCAGCCCTTCCTTAGGACCGCTTGCGCAGCTTTCGATTATGGTATGGGAATGATGAAGTTTCGTTCTCCAGGCGGAGAAGTGAACCTTGAAATGAAGCAAACCAAGTTTCAACTACCAGATTTAGAGAGTAGCATAGAGTACTCATCTTCAGAGGCAGATTGCAGAATGATTAGCACAGTTGGGATTTGGAGACAGGTTCCTTCAGGACAGAGCGAGACCCTTTCATTTGGAAATGACATAGTACATGATGTAGTTTGCCAGGTGTTGTTTGATCTTGTGATGACGTAGAGATCCATCTACCTATTCCCATTATGACGTAGAGATCCATCTAGATCTGTTAGTTCCATCCCCTTCGGAATGATCATGGGACATAGATGATGAATCAGATACAGCTTTGGTCGAACTACCACAATTCTTTGGTGATCCAACTACATATACTTCTGAGTTGGTGGCGAGTACTACACAGTTCAACCCAACTTCATGAAAAAGGGAACCAGATTTAGATTATGTTTAACCAGGTTTTCTTGATGATACCACATTGTCGGAACTGAAATCACTACCTCTTACACTCAAGTACGCCTTTCTTGCGTGACCCAAAGAGAGATATCATGTTATCATTAGCTCAGACATGACTTTAGAACATGAGTCTAGGTTATTAGAGGTCTTGGAGAGGAACCGCAAAGCAATAGGCTGGAAAGTGTCGGATCTTGTGGGGATTAACCCCACTCTCTACTCGTGCCACTTTTTTATTGAGTATAATATGAGACCTTCCCGTGAATTCTAGAGTAGACTTAACCCCAATCTACGTGAAGTAGTGAACGCCGATATTGAGAAATGGTGCAAGGTAGGGTTTATATACCCTATTTCTGACTCCAAGCGGGTGGCCCCACTTCATGTTGTCCCGAAGAAGTCGGGAAATCAGATGGTCACAAACGAGGAGGGGGGTAGAGATCGTGACATGAGTACTGACGTTGTGGTGCATTTATGTCGACTATAGGCATTTGAATGTCACGACCAAGAAAGACCTCTTTCCCTTATCATTTATTGATCATATTTTGGAGAGACTCGCAATGAAGGAGTTCTTCTATTTTCTTGATGGGTACTCATGCTACAACCAGGTAGCTATAACCCCTAAGGACCAGGAAAAGACCACATTCATATGTCCATTCGGTTCTTATGTTTTTAGGCGCATGCTATTTGGGCTTTGCAATACCTTGAGCACTTTTCAACGGTGCATGATCGCCACATTTGCCGAGATGGTGGGAGATTTCCTGGAAGTGTTCATGAATGACTTCTCGATCCATGGCGATTCATTTGATACGTGTTCAACGCATTTGGACTGAGTCCTCAAGAGGTGTAGAGAGGTGAATCTGGTACTCTCCTGGGAGAAGAGTCACTTTGTGGTGACGAAGGGTATCGTGTTGGGGCATGTCATCTCCAAAAGGAGAATGGAGTTTGAGCTAGCCAAGGTGGAGGTGAACAAGAAACTCGATCGACCTACCAACGTGAAGTCAGTGAGGTCTCTTCTAGGGCATGTTGGATTCTATAGGAGATTTATTCGGGATTTTTTAAAGATTTCCCGGCCACTGACTGAGCACTTAGGGAAAGACACATAGTTTGTTGTAGATCACAAGTGTCTAGAGGCCTTTGAGCTCTTGAAGAGGAAGATTTATGCCTATAGAAGCTCCTTACTAGTCTCTTCCCTTTGAGATCATGACTGACGGTTCAGACATCGCTATAGGAGCTGGTTTAGAACAACAACGAGAGGGAATCCCGTTTGCGATCCACTACACGAGAAAAGTATTAGACCCTACATAGAAGAATTACATCGTGACTGAAAAGGAAATGCTCATTGTAGTCTAGTCCCTTGAAAAGTTCAGGTCGTATATTTTGGGCTCTAAGGTGACAATCTACACTGATCACATAACTGTTCGGTACTTCATAGAAAAGAAGGATGTGAAGACGCTTCTTCTTAGGTGGATTTTGCTCCTCCAGGTGTTTGATTTGGAGATAAAAGATAAACTTGGAGTGAAGAATGTTGTGGCTGATCATCTTTCTCAGATTAAACTTAAGGATTGTCCTGATTATGAGCAGATTAAAGAGACCTTCCCAGACGAGTCAATTTGTGTTATTGACTCACTCCCATGGTATGCCACCATGCTGAACTTTCTTGTCTCCAAGCAAGTTCCCCATGGTTGGACTAGGAGCAACATTGACCAACTGAAGTCGGATTCAAGGAGACACCACTGGGACAATCCTTTCCTTTTTTTCGAAGGGTTGGATTGTGTTTGGAGAAGGTATATTCCTCAGGAGGAGTACCATATTATCCTCACATTTTATCATTCACTTGAGGTTGGAGGACACCATTCAAGGAAGAGAACCGCTCACAAGGTACTTCAATGTGGATTGCATTGCCCGACCCTGTTCAGAGATGCTACTGATTTTGTACGGTCTTGCTTGATTTGTCAAAGGATGGGAGAGACAATTGGACAGAGAAATGAGAGGCCCATGCAACTGGTGATTATTTGTGTTGTTTTTGATGCATGGGGCATAGATTTTATGGGTACGATTCCCAACAGCCAAGGACATGAGTACATCTTGTTGGCGATTGACTATTTGTCTAGGTGGGTTGAGGCTATCCCAACCTGAACTGTATACAACAAGACTGGTTGTAAGTTTTGAGAGACCATATTATTGCTAGGTTCGAGGTGCCAAAAAGTCTGATATATGATGGGGTAGCCACTTTGTGAACCGAGATGTGAGATGTTTAACTAAGGACTACAGATTTGAGCACAGAGTTACCAGTCATTACCACCCACAGTCCAATGGCATGGCAGGTGTTTTGAATAGAGAGGTGAAGAATATTTTGCAAAAGTTGGTTTGTCTTGATAGGAAGAATTGGTCCCATCTCTTGACCAAGTTCTGTGGGCCTATAAGACAACCTACAAGACACCATTGGGAACTTCACCACTTAGAATGATCTATGGCAAGCCATGCCATTTGCCTGCCAGCGGATTCACAAATCTGAATGGGCAAATAAGCAATTTAATTGAAGTTGTCACGTAGTGAAGCTTTGTCGAGACTTGAACTTGAACAAGCTCGTGGAAATTCGAAAATGCCATATTGATGAGCGTGTCCAGCGAAAAGGATTAGGGAATCAGATAATCAAAGATCGTCATGACCCGGATCACAAGGCACAATTAATAAGAAAAACAGAGAACTACACAGTCAAAAGATAAATCAATCAAAACAATGTAAGCGGTCTCCGCTATTTATTTTAACCTGGTATAACGACCAGGGTCGAACACAAGGAGCACGAGAAATCCTTTGAAGTAGTCGAAATTTCAGAAACTAATTTTTGATATTTTTTATTTTGCAAATTTTTTATTTTTTAATAAAGGAATAAAAACAATCAACAAAGGAAACTATGCACAAAAGGAAGTTTTTTCAATTTTCTTTCAAGACTAAAATGCTCAAAAAACCAGAATAAAAATATTTTTGTGTTTTTCAAATATTAAGGCATTTTTGGTGATTTTTTGGGGTTTTTCTAATTTTTATGGGTTTTTTTAAAAATAAAACAAGTTTTAGGCAAGAAAACATTGCACAACTAGGACAAAATGACAAATTAAAAATATTATCCTAAAGTCTTGGAGGTCAATTTTATGGTAAACTAGAAAGAAAATGTGACAAACAGAAACTAGAATTGTATTTTTTTCTATTTATCTAGAACTTTTTTATGATTTTATAAGTTTTTGAGAATTTTTAGATCTTTAAAGATTTTATAATGATTTTCAAAGCAAGACAGGTACTAGAAGTAATGCAAACACAAACAAACACTCAATAATTTTTTATGAAATTTTCCAAAATTTTTTTACAATTTTTATGTATTTTATAAAATAGACATTAAGATTTTTATGGTTTTTGATTTTTAGAAATTAAAATAAAATATAAAATTAATCCCAAAAATTACAATAAATATTACATGTTAGCATGAGCTAATAAGAAATTTTAATGAATATTTGGGCTTAATATGATCTTTATTTAATTAAAAAAATAAACACAGATTGTAGGGACCTAGTCGCAATTAAACTAAAGTTCAAGGCCACAAGATAACACATGTGAAAAGTTTAGGGCTAAAGATGCAAAAAGCTAGCGTATAAATGGACCGCAATACACCACACATAGGGGTATAAGTGCAAATATCAGAAACTATTCATTCAAAACATAACATCCATGAAGTTCGGGCTAGATAATGCAAATACGCCAGATAGGCACGTGAGACAGCATGTGAGTTCACACACAGAGGACTAAAATACAAATATATAAAACTATGAGGTCATTACCGTAAAACGTCTGTACGACAACTTCATTTTACTAGACGAAAAGCTAAATACAAAACTAGCAGGGAAAAAAGGGAAATATACTTTTGCAGGGCGCATGTGGAACACGTGAGAACATGTGGCGGGTCTTGGAGGCGGCTTGGGCGTATGGTCCTGGTTGACGATAGACCTAGATCTGACGTCCTAGAGAATGTCCGCTACATACGGCCAGATGTGTCAGAGGGGAGTAGATCCAACGGCTGAAAGGTGTCAAAAGTTGATGGCTCGGATGATGTTTAGGGTGAAGGCGCGTATCTGATGATTGAAAGGGGGACTAGAAGAACACCTCCATCTCGAGCATCGATCGAGCGGAGGAGGAGATCCACCAGCTTGATTGAAGATCGAGGAGGTCCACCAACTTCGTGGGGGTGCGATGCATCGGAGTGAAGGGTATGATGAAGGTGGGAATGAGCAGATGGTCGTGGTGGCTATCGTCCACCTGAGTGTTCTCCGCATGAGCACTAGAAGCTTTGAATAGGTTCCTTGCGCACTATACAACTTGCAAAGAGTAGAGCGACTCGGGGGCTTTTCTTCGGTTGGGTTATTGCTTGATAAAGATAAGGGAAGCAATGTGAGATGAAGTTCGATCCTGACGGCTGTGGAGGAAGGGGATCTTGGCCTTAATCTCGACCGAAAGGTCGAGTCGAAGGTTGATCAGGATACAGTTTAAGATGTGGGGTGAGATGTGTAATCAATCTAAACTGATATAGGTGGTTGGTGAAGCTCCAACAGGGTAGTCAGAGCAGATGAACTGCGGCAGGGGCGGAATGGAAGAATCGTCTGGAATGGAAATGTAGTAGATGGATAAGTTACCTGAAGGTGCTGATGAACTCAGCAAGGTCAGACAGAGCTGGGAGACAGGGTCGTGGCCTCGATCGTGCTGCGACAGGTAGGGAGTCTGAAAACGCTGGAGAGCTCCAACCACGTAGCTAAGCTGTGAGAACACACCACCAAAATTCGATCCAAAGATGCCCTCCAACCTCCGTTACACAACTGAAGGTTTCTAGGGGAGAAGTAAGGTGCGAGGCACGAGCTGTAGGGCCAGGAGCGGGGAGAAGCCAATTTATAGGATGCTCGAGGGTCCAGAAATATTGGTGAAAAGTGCGGAACCCTAGAGCGATCCAGATCAGGCAAGGGTCCCATGAGGATGTCGGATGTACGAGGATTATCATGTCCAAATTTCAAGGCAAAAGGAGCTCAGAGTCAGGTTGGAGAAATTCAAGAAGGAGCTCTGGCGAGCGATATCCGGGTCTGACATGGGAAGGAGGAGGCGTTGACCGAGGGTCAACGAATGGTATGGACCACTCAGAAAATTCATATATACAAATATTTACAAATTTGATAAAAATAGTAAATGATTTTAAATTAAAAATTGTAAGCAATAAAAAATGTTTATTAGTTTCAAAGAATTTTTCTATGATTTTTAATTATTTTTATGAAAAATAAATTAGTTTATATTCAATATATAGTATTATATACATGTATAATATGCCTATGTATTATGTACAATTATTTTTATTTTATTATTTTTACACAAATACCCAATTTTAGATTTTATTTATTTTCAACATATTTTTATGGATACAAAATAATTTTTATTTTTTTTCACATTATTTACAAGTATAGAATAAATAGCGAGTGCGAGCTATATAAATGTGTTTTGTACAATGAAAGGGGGATTTTTATTTTTCTTTTTATATTTTATTTCTAAAAATATATACAAGGAGGTAAAGATAATAATTTGGTTTTATGTTATCAAAAATATTTATTTACACCTATAGGTATTATGTACAACACAAAGTAGACCCTATCTCTCTCTCCTTATTTTATTTGGTGATCAGGTCAAGTCTTGACATTCTCTTGGGGTTCAAGTCACTCTGCATTTATTCTAAATACCTCCTAACTTTTTCTTTTTCTTTTTCTTTATTCTTTTATTTTTGCACAAATACATGCTAATTATGCAATATTAACAAATGCATGCTAAATGATATGTTATTATATTTACAGATATTTACATGCTATTTTGCTAAGATAAATAACTAAAAGAAAAGAATAAAGAGCGAGAATCAGGGATTCATCAACCCCCTATACTTTACCTTTGTTACTCCCTTAGCAAACACTTATTTGAAAAAGTAGTGAAAAGCAAAGAAAAAAAGGAGAATCAATGTTGAAACTTATCTTCATTAAATTGAATTACAGAGCTCAGTCAGATCTTTTGATTATTAGTTTGTCGGAACCTTATTGGGATATAGGTTTAAGACTCAATAGCCTCTAAGTTCCACCATTCTATGGTCAAGACTCCTCAATAAACCAGATCAGAACAAGTCTACATACACAAACTCTAGTTACCATGAATATTTCCTTGTGCTGTGTATGTGATATATAGCTCCCTCCTAAAAAATGACAAAGAAACAACCTCCCTCAACATGGTAACACTAATTCCTTATTCTAGCAGCTCTTTCCTCGAGGAGCAGGGTATTCCCTTCTAAATTCAAGTTCATCCGACTCAAGAAGAGGGGGAAAGAAGAGAATGGACCATGGACAGTGTAGCCACGTGTCCCTGGGAGCCCAACCAGTGTAGCTAAGTCTCCCGCTGCAAGCTTCATGAGATGAGAAGGTGTAATACAAAAGCTTTGCTCTATTTACTATAAACACTTCGCTAGACATTTTATTTCAGTTAGGCCTGTCCACTTTTTTGTAGTTTTTCTTGATTTTGCACTTTTTTTCTTGATGTGCATAAGTACAACATATCTACATGGTGCAACATATACATAAGGAGTTTTTCTATTTGAGCCAGTAGACTATCACTCTTTTGAAACATTATTGCAATCCACAGCTCCTGTCTTTAGACCTCAATGCTACTAGACCAAGTTGAGATGCACATCCCTCCCTAAAGGAATATGAGAGGTTCCGCCTAGACTTACTACCCTCGTATTTTACTCCAAGCCAAAGAAAACTGCATCCTCATCACCTCATCCGTAGAGAGATATGTGTAAGGTGCTGGTCCAAGTAAAGCTGTTGTATGTGAGAGTCATGCATGTGTTGTTAAGTGTTTTACTTAGGCTCATCAAGATGACATGTGAACATAGCCTAGTGGACTTAAAGAACTAAGTCACTAATGGATATGAAAATTCTTAACCCCAAATCCTATAAGGTTACTCTGAGAATTTGGTGGATTAAGATCTTAACAAAGCTCCATTTTTCAATTTAATTCCAGACTAGTTTAAATGTTGACTATGATTAAGAAGAATATATAAAACTATGTACACAACTCTTTTTGATGCAATTTTCAAAATATACAAATTTTTGAAACATGCAATTTTTGTGAAAATGTGCTAAATTTTTGAAAATGTTTGAATGCATGCATGCCTGAATGCAGAAATTTTGCCAACTATTTACAAACATTTACATACGAGTTTTTGCAAACTTTTATTTTTCAAACATTTTTCAATAATTTTGTACTATATTCATAAATTTGATAAAAAAATATTTACAAACATTTTACAAGCAAAACATTTTGTCAAACATTTGTAAAAAAAATATTTTTACAAGTAGCTATTTACAGACATATATGTGCAAGAAATAATTTTATGTACAAGAAAATTTTAAAAATTTTATGATTTTTAGCTTTGTGGTTTTTAACCATTTTATTTATAAACACACTCACACAAAGTACGAGTTATGGCTAAAGTATATATGCAATATATACGACACCCCCATATACTTAGCTCGAACGATGTCCTTTGAGTGATCAAAGAGCGATGAAGAAGACATAACTCGTGCTTAGTATTGGGAAGTGAAAAGAAAATATATACTACAATGACGAATAAAAGAATGAAATCAATAGAAGTCGGTAGACCCCCCATACTTAGGATCAATTAATCCTAAGTATAGAAATATGTACACAAGTGGAAAACCGATGGTTAGAATGTTCTGGGTCTACCTCCCCCATACTTAGGGTGAAATATCCTTAACTATAGGCAACAAAACAGAGGTAAAAAGAATCAAGAGAATAAACAAAAGTCTGTCACATCCCCTACACTTAGGGTAAAGTACAACCTATGTATAGCATAATCATAAGATGCAAAATGGGGCTTTAGACCAAAGAATGCATGATATGGACATCTTGATTTATATAGTGGTGAAAAAAGGTGATAATCATGCTTGAGATGCAAATGATGTGAGTCAAAGACCACATCTCATGCAAAATGAATAGGGGCGACGCCAACGATCAACGGATCATGATCTAGATTTGGCTTTATGTGCTAACCGTTAAATCAAAAGGCGGACTCCAATGATATCTTAGATATGTCAATGCTGCCATTGTCGTGCACCTTTCAGACCAAGTATGGCTTCGAATAACCATACTCTCTGATTCGGCTCAAACTGCTTATGGTTGCTATGAGAATAATGTCATATCTTCAATCGCTCCTTGTACTGTAGGCTACTTGAAAAGGTTGTATCTATAAGCTCCTCCAGAGCTTCCAACTCTGCCTTCCTCTGATCTCCTATACTCTCTGGATCCAATAATATCTCAGTGACAACCTAAAGTGACTTGTGCTTTATCTCCACAGGTAAATGGCATGGCTTGCCATAAACGAGACAAAGGGAGACACACCCAAAGGTGTCTTGAAGGAAGTCCGCAATGTCCACAAAACCAAGTCCAAAAGCAGTGACCAATCCTATCAGTTTGGGCGGACTACTTTCTGCAATATCATCTTTATCGCCCTGTTGATACTTCAGCAAGACCATTAGTCTGAGGGTGATATGGAGTGGCAACTCGATGGTCTATGCTGAACTCGTTAGCAAAGGCCTTTGCCTTATCGTTGACAAAAGGAGACCCCCTGTCAGATATCAAAACTCTAGGCATCCTGAACTGTGAAATGATATTTTTCCTTAAAAATCGGCAAATAGTCTTAGCATATGTGGTTCAAGCGTGTATGGCCTCAACCCAATGACTAACATAATCAACAACCAACAGAATGTACTCAAATCCCTGACTCTTAGGGAATGGATCCATGAAATCAGTGCCCCATGCATCAAAAACCTCATAGAAGTGAATGGGTTGCATCAGCATCATATCATGTTGTCCACAAGTGCACATCCTTTGACAGTCAGTGCACCTCTTCACGAATTCCTCAGAATCCTTGAAGAGGGTAGGCCACCATAGGCCAGATTGGAGCACTTTCTGCATTGTCCTCCCCCCAGAATGATGTCCTCCTACCTCAAGCTTGTGGCAGTATGTGAGGACGCTATGGTACTCCTCCTAAGGAATGCTCCAACACCAGACACTATCCCCTCCTTCATAATAAAGGATGGGATTCTCCCAATGGTACGACTTGGCCTTCACAACGAAGGTCTCATGTTGCTGCCTGGGCCAACCTTGTGGAACTTTCTTGGCGACAAGATAGTTCACAATGTTGGTGTACCATGGAAGAGAGGCGATAGCAAGGATCACCTCATCTGGGAAGGTCTCATTTATAGGCTAACTACTCAGATTCCTCAAGATGTTACAATCAGGAGAGATGACACGCCACCACATTCTTGACTCCAGCTTTATCCTTAATCTCATTATCAAACTCCTGAAGTAGAAGGATCCATCGGGTCAATCTAGATTTGGCATCCTTCTTTGCCATGAGGTATCTGATGGTGGTATGATCTGTAAAAATAGTCACTCTGGATCCAAGAATATAAGATCTGAACTTATCCAGGGCAAAGACTACGGCTAGCATCTCCTTCTCCATAACTGTGTAGTTCTGCTGGGCGATATCCAATCCAATGTACGGCTAGCTTAGTGAATGGCAAATGGTAATCCATCCCTCCTCTATCCTATCACAGCCCCTACGGCAAAGTTAGAAGTATTCGTCAGAATCTCGAATGGGAGAGACCAATCGTGTGGCTGAAGGACAGGAGCCTCAACAGTTAAATTCTTGAGAGTCTCAAAAGATGCAAGACACTTATCATCTATAATGAACTCGGTGTCTTTCGTCAACAAATCAATGAGCGGTCGGGCAATCCGACTGAAGTTCTTAATAAAACATCGATGGAAATGGACATGCCCCAGAAAAGACCGGAACTATCGTGGGTTGGACGGTGGATTGAGTTTCCTAATGATATCCACCTTGGCTGGATCAACCTCCATGCCCCTGTTGGAGATGATATGACCAAGCACCGTCCCCTGAGTCACCATGAAGTGACTCTTCTCCTAAGATAAAATAAGATGGACCTCAATAAAGCGTTGAAGCACACGGTCTAGGCAATCAAGACAAGCATCAAACCCCTCGCCGTAGACCGAGAAATCATCCATAAAGACTTCTAAATAGTCAACCGCTATGTCCGAGAAGATGGACAACATGCACCTTTGGAATGTCGCCGGGGCGTTACATAGACCAAAGGGCATCCGTCTGAAAGCATAACTCCCAAATGGACAGGTGAATGTCGTTTTATCCTGGTCTTCAGGCACAATGGCCACCTGATTGTAACAGGAGTACCTTCCAAGAAAGTAGTAGTGACTCTTCCCAGCTAGACTCTCAATAATCTGATCAATAAAAGGCAGCGGGAAATGATTCTTCTTGGTGGTTGATCAATGGTCTTACTACCCTTGTTAATTTAATCAAATTAATGATCCAAATTATATCCTTATCTTCGTTGTAGCCAGGTAATAAGGACTAACCAAAAACCACTTTTAATTAAGGATGAGTTAATCACGAGCGGCAATTTTTTTTACTTGGGTAAGCCCAAGGTCGAACTCAGGGAGGCAGCTGTCTCCTTAGGTAGATCTTAAGCATTTAAGAAGTCGAATTTTCAGAAGATTGTTTTTGGTCTTTTTAAACAATGTTTATGCAATTAATAAAAGACTCATGCAAAATCAAGCCAGTTTACAAGTTAATTCAGAAAAGTGGTCAAAGTAACTCCAAAAACTATGAAACTTGGCCTGATAGTGGAATGCAATGAAATTATGCTAGGCTAATTTTTTTTAGATTTTTCTGACACTGTATTAATTTACTGTGAATTAAAAATGAATGCAAGGAGATTTTAACTAAATTAATTTTAATAAATACCAAAAAACAATATTTGCAGATATAAAAATTATCCTAAATGGATCTAAGTGTGAAGAATCCAGGAAAATTAATAAACCTAAATTTCTATGTGAAATAAACCTATTAAAATAATTAAGAAAATCACAAAATGATTTATTCAAGCCTCGAGATGTGCGCCAATGATTTGATTTTTGGGCACAATGTAAACTTAATTATCCTAAGTCTAATGTGAAGTTATGAGTATTTTTGGAGCAACAAACAATTTACTACAAATTAAAAGGCATAAATAGGCAAAATATGACAAAATTCCACCATTTAATTAATAATAAAATCCACTGCTATCAAAAAAACATGATAATGTCACATATGAAAGAGGACAAATTAAGCTACACAATGCAATTTTAAAACTTGAAAAATGATATAAAATGAATGCCTAAAAATGTGTGCAAAGACAGGGCCCTAACTGCAATTACTGAAAAATTGTAAAAATTAAACATGTTGACAGGGACTAATATGCAATTACCTATAATGAGGGGGTATGTATGAAAAAATCCCACAAAACACGTGCGCCTCACGTGGTGCTCCTGGTAGGGACTGGAATGCAATTTCCAAAACCTTCAGGGGCCTCGATGTAAAATACCTAGGCCACACGTGAAAGACACGTGAGGTCCCAGGCTCGGGTGCCTTCGGAGGCTTGGGCGGAGGCTCGGGGGCTCTAGAGGCTCGGACTTGGCTCGGGGAAGCTTCGGGGGCTCCGAGCCTAAAGGTCGGGGAAGAGGCTCGGAGGTGACTACGTGGCGCCTACTGGACCGCTAGATCATGTGAAGATCCAACGGCTCCTGGAAGCTGATGCTTGGCGCTGCTGCTACCCATTGGATCAAGATCGATCCAGTGGTCTCTGGAGCTCGATAAAGATGGATACGTGGACGATTAATGGCCGTTGGAATAAGATGAATCCAATTGCATCTGGAGCGCGGAGCGGGTGGCGACATGGCGTGCTCTAGTGCGTAGGATCCTCCTGATCCTACGGCTACGAGAATCAACGCGACGTGGATCACTCTAAACCGTCCGATCAAGGAGATCGGACGGCTGCTGGTCGTCGTGCTCAAAGGGTCTACCGCCTCCTACGATAGAGATGGCTGAGCTCCGGCGACGAGGCTCTAGCTCCTCCTCCACTTCTGATCGTCGATGAAGGTCGCTAGTGGCCCTCAAGTAGCTGGGAAGAATCATGGAGGCGTTGGGGATCAGCCGGAGGTCTCAGGAGCGACTGGGGCAGTCTGGAGGAGTGCGACGATGAAGCTCGAACTTAACTCCGATGAAGTTCTGGCCAATCAAAGATGGAGTACCTGCATAGGGTTAGTTGAATAGCCAAGGTGTGCGACGCGATTGTGGAGTGAACGTGAGTGCGATGTGAGGCCTGAGGGGCAATGAAGGTGGTCCGGTGATGGTGCTCCGCCAAGGTGGTGGAGCTCGCGTCAGCGTGAGGTGAAGTGTGTGATCGGAGACGATGGAAGGGTGCGCGGGGGTGCCAGATTCGAGCCGAAGCTCGGAGGGTGGTCAGATGAGCATGAAGTTGCTCGAGGGCGGCGAATAAATTAAGAGAAAACACAAGAAAAAGAAAACGAGGATCCGGGAGGCGATGGAGGCATCTACCTAGGAAGTGGAGCTCAAAGGCATGCTCCTGGTCGTTGCTCGAAGGACGGTAGATGGTCCTGAGCTCGTGCATCTCACGGAGGAGGCTGCGACACGGCGGGGAAGGCTGTGGATCTCACCGGAGAAGAAGCCCAGTCTTCGCTCAATGTCACGATGAATTGCTGTCACAAAATTGAAGGTCGGAGCTAGGGGTATCTCTTGGGAATGGCGGGTAGGGCTGACGGTCGACGGAGGCGGCGTATTTATAGGTGGGAGGTGACATCATAGGTGGCAAAGTGATGGAGTTAGTGGACGTCGTAGAGCGAGGTGGGGGAGTTCATGGTGTTCGAGGGGGTCGGTGAGGATGAGGGAAGAGTGGGGTACAAACTGGTGGTGACAGGAGGCGGAGAGGGTGGCCGTAGTGGCTCCCAAAATAGGAAGGGGGCGACCTGTCGGTGAGGTGGACGACGTGGGAGCGGGCGAGGCGGAAGGTAGAAGACGACGTCTTAACTGTTGGATCGAGCGATCCAATGGTCATGAGAAGGGAGGAAAAGGAGGGTTATGATTGAATCAGAGGCGATGAGATCAAAGGCGTAGGGCGCACCACATGGCACGCAGAGATAATGGCGCTAGCGTGCAGTCGGGATGATGGCTTGGTTGTGATCGAACGGTGGAGATCCAAAGCGAGGTGTACGGCCCAGATCAAGAGAGAGGGCGGGCGATCGGACGACGGAGATGGAAGGCGCGTGGCGCGTAAAGGAGAGGGCCGCATGGCGCAATCAGAGGGTGCCACGTGGCCTGCTCTTAATGACTGAGAAAAAATTTGAACTTATAGAGAGAAGGAGGCCGAATTTGGAAAAAACTCAAAACATGAAAGTTGTAGATCTCGATGAGATCTACAAGTTTCATGTTGACCAAAAATGGAGATGAGGTCAAAAATGATACAAAAATACAAGAGTACAAATATACATATCTATAGTATACAAAGAGGCCCAAAACACTAGTTTTGCATACGAGCTCCGAATTGAATGAAATTGGTCTTGTTTTGAAGTTCTTTGAATGGGTATTAATCTGAAGGTGAGTAGACCTAATTCGGAGATTGTATGAAGTAGATATTAGCATTCTAACTTCTGGGGTCTCCAACTGGGTCTGAGATTTTTATTGGGTAATTTACAAGCTAAGAATTTTTGGCCTTCTTCCTTATATTATTAACTAATAATATGCACAGTATAAGGATGGTTTTATTGACTTTAGAGGGGGTAATAAAATACAGATAATTAGGTGAATTATTGGTGGATATTTTACAAGTGAATTTTACAAATGAATTGGCTTCTTATTTAATGCAATTTATGAATGCTAATATGCATGTATTGTGGATTTTTGCATGAAAGCTATTTATGCAAGATAAAGGGAAATATGCTTCTAAATACTCAGGAACAAGGCTATATTTTCAACTTTAAGTGTGACGAATCACAGATTCATCAACCCCCAATACTTAAACCTTGCCTGTCCTCGAGCAACTAAATGAAATGCAAGAGTGAAAAGATTTTGGGTTCCATACCAAGGTCATGAAGAAAACTTGAAAATGGAGCTTGACTCGACCTTTGGATTAATTGTGTGGCGGAACCTCATTGGGACCTGAACTTAAGACCTAACATACTTCAAGTTCCACAAGTCTTCTATTCAAGACTCCTCAATAGTCAGATCAGAACAAATCCTAAGACACAAATTTGTAATGACTATGATTCTTACTTGAACTGTGTAAGTGAAATATAACTCTCCACATCAGAAATGGCTCAGAAACAACCTCCTCTATCAAGGTAACTCTAGTTACCCGATCCAGTAACTCTTTCCTCGAGGAGCGAGGTATTCCCTTCTAAGTTCAAATACGACCAGCTCAATAGGAGGGGGTAGAGAGAAGAAAGAACGGTAGCCAGTGTAGCTACCTATCCCGGGATGCCTGACCAATGTAGCCAAGTCATCCAGCTGCATTTCTTTGCTAATATACATACTCTGACATGTATTTTATTTTTACTTGGACCTGTCTGAATTTTTTGGAGTTTTTGCAAATTTTTTTGAACTATATACAAGGTGCAGCATGTACATCAGGAGTTTTTCCTCTTGAGGCAGTAGTCTATCCCTCTTTTGAAGCATTATTACGGCCCACAGCATCCTGTCCTTATATGTCAACACCACCAGACTGGGTTGAGATGCACTTCCCTCCCTAGAGGAGGACGGATGTTTCCACCCGTGTGCTACTCCAAGCTAAAGGATTCTACCTCCTCACCACTTCATCAATGAAGAGCTACGTGCATTGTGCTTATCCAAGTTAGGTCACTATCTATAAGAATCATGCATGTGCGTGAGATATTCTACTTAGACTGATTAAGATGACATGTGAACATAGACTTGCGAACTCAAAGAACTAAGTCACTTGACCTGGGAAATCTTAACTTCAGTTCCTATAAGGTTCCTATGAAATTACGTGGATTAAGGTCAAATCTAGTCCTTCCTCAACATCTACTCATAACTTGGTTCAGAACCTACTAGCTTTTCACCTTGCATATGCATGATATGTAGATGACATGCTATGTAGATGAATGCAAGACTCTTTTTATTTTCTTTTCTTTTCAGATGCAGAGATGATATGCAAGAGTAAAATAAGAAGCCTTTGATTTTTCCATTTTTTTCAAGAATTTGGTATACCTCAAGGGTTTTATGAGTATTATACAGATTATACAAGTGTATTTTACAAATAATTTTCTCCAATTATACCCATCCCATAATTATTGCGTAATATATAAAAAATACATGAAAGTACGAGCTATGGGTAAAGTATATATGTAATATATACACGCCTCCCTATACTTAGCATGTTCTATGTACTCAGAGCACGAAAAGCAAGGAAAAAGACATAGCTCGTGCTAAGCGTAAGAGAGCCAAAGGAGCGAAAATGTATAGAAGTTGTCCTGTCCCCCTATACTTAGGCTCTGGCAGCCTAAGTGTAGAAGAAGATAAAAAATGGGGCGGACGAGGTCAAGCGAAGAAGTGGATGAATATTTACGAGGTGGGCATCAGTTCCCCCCTATACTTAGGCTCAGGTCAGCCTAAGTATAATACTGGAGTGAGTATGAGGACCGACGTGATCTGGAGGATGTACAGTGAAAGGACTAAGGTGACTCACCCCCCTATACTTAGGATTTGGTCATCCTAAGTATAGTCGTAGATGGAGGTACATGAATGTTGGGGTGAATGATTAGAGTCGCGGGAGGGAGGGGTAGAATGTACAGGAATGATGGATATATACAAGGATCACGGTCAGAATCTTTCAAGATGCTGCTGATGGCGAGAGCTCACTGCTGCAAGGCCTCATGCGCGGCTCTATGTGCATCTCCTGAATCTGTCTTGCGCATGAATACAATCTTGTCAACATGGACTAACTGCTCATTGGTTTCGAGGAAGTGCTTCAACAGTTGTCCATTCACTAGGAATGTCGGTGCGTCATCTGCGAGATCTGCACCACACGGACAATGAATGGGCCTGTCCACTTGGACTTTAACTTGCCTTGGAATATCTTCAGCCTTGCATTAAACAACCATACCTTCTGTCCAGGAACAAAGGCCTTTTGTCTGATATATCTATTGTGCCAACGCTTCACTTTGTCCTTGGACACCAAACTGTTGTCGTATGCGTGGTTTCTGACTTCTACAAGCTCATTCAGATCCATTTCTCTCTGCTTCTGTCCTAGGTGTGTGTTCAAATTGACTTTCTTGATTACCCATTACGATTTATGCACTAACTCTGCAGACAAATAGCACGACTTTCCGAATACCATCCGGAATGGGGAGGATCCTAACGGTGTCTTGTAAGCTGTCCTATAAGGCCACAGGACTTGATCCAAGATTTGGGACCAGTCCTTCTTGTCTGGGCGGACAAGCTTCTGTAATATAGTTTTCACCTCCCTATTCGACATCTTAGCCATACCATAAATCTGTGGGTGGTAAGGACTAGCGACACGGTGTTCGATGCCGTAGTCCTTCAAGAGTTTCTTCACATCTCGGTTTACAAAGTGGCTAACCCCATCTGATTTCAACATTTTGGGGATCTCTAACCTAGAGAAGATATGCTCTCTGATGAATTTACAGACAGTCCTGCTGTCTGCGGATCGGGTTGGGATAGCCTCCACCCATGTGGATAGGTAGTCTACCACAAGAAGGATGTACTCGAATCCATGGCTAACAGGGAATGGGCCCATGAAGTTGATGCCCCAAGCATTAAAGACATCACAAATGATGACAGGCTGCATCGACATCTCATCCTTGGAACTAACGGTTCCTCCCATTCTCTGGCATACTGGGCATGATTTCGCAAAGGTGATGGCATCGCGAAATAGAGTCGGCCAGTAAAAGCCACACTGAAGTACCTTCCATGCGGTCTTCTTCCCGGAGTGGTGTCCTCCTGCCTCCTAGCTGTGGCATAAAGAAAGGACACTATGGTATTCCTCCTGAGGAATACACCGTCTCCAGACACAATCCGGTCCTTCAATGAAAAGGATCGGATCCTCCCAATGATAGTGTCTAGCGTCCGACTTCAGTCAGTCAATGTGGCTCTTGGGCCAATCTTCGGGAACCTTCTTGGAGACAAGATAGTTCACGATATTGGCATACCATGGTAGTGAGTCGACAACAAAAATCGACTCGTCAGGGAAGGAGTCTCGAATTGGTGAATCCTTGGAAGTATTAAGATCTTTAAGACCAGAAAGATGATCAGCTACTACGTTCTTCTTTTCAGGTTTATCACGAATACCCAAATCAAACTCCTTGATAAGCAAAATCCACCGAAGAAGATGCGCCTTTACGTCATTCTTTTCCATCAAGTATCGTAGTGCTGTGTGTTCAGTGAACACAATTACCTTGGATCCGATTAAATGAGATCTGAACTTGTTCAAGGAAAACACTACTGCAAGCGGTATCAAGCACTTTGCATGTGTAGTGTATTGAAAATGGGATGCCATCCCTCCTCTGTCCTGACACAGCCCCAACAACAAAGTTTGAGTCGTCCGTCATGATCTCAAAAGGCAGAGACCAATCTGGGGCTTGTAGGGTTGGAGCGTCCATGATCATTCCTTGCAATACCATAAAGGCCTAAAGACATTTGTGATTAACAATAAACTCCATGTCCTTGCCTAAAAGCTCAGTTAGCGGTCGGGCAATCTTAGAAAAATCCTCGATGAATCTCCAATAGAATCCAACATGCCTGAGGAACGACCGCAACTCTTAACGTTGGTTGGTGGCTAGAGTCGTCTGATCACATCCACCTTGGCAGGGTCAGCCTCCATTCCTCTCCTGTAGATGACATGCCCCAATACAATGCCCTTCTTCACTATGAAGTGACTTTTCTCCTAGGAGAGCACCAGATTAACCTCACAACAACGTTTGAGGACTCGGTCCAGATTTCTAAGACAGGAATCGAAGGAATTTCCATAGACCGAGAAGTCGTCCATGAAGACTTCTAGGAATTCGCCGAACATTTCGACGAATACAACAATCATGCACCTTTGAAAAGTACCGGGAGCATTGCATAACCCAAAGGGCATGCGCCTGAA
The DNA here is from genome assembly GCA_037367405.1 of Ottelia alismoides. Classification (NCBI taxonomy): domain Eukaryota; kingdom Viridiplantae; phylum Streptophyta; class Magnoliopsida; order Alismatales; family Hydrocharitaceae; genus Ottelia; species Ottelia alismoides. The sequence goes on along the minus strand of JAZKJV010009256.1, from coordinate 644,706 downwards.
AGCGTAGGTACCAAAAGGGCATGTGAACGTGGTCTTTTCCGGATCCTCCGGAGCTATGGCTACTTTATTGTAGCCTGAAAACCCATCCAAGAAGTAGAAGAATTCTTTCCCCACTAGTCTCTCTAGGATCTTATCAATGAATGGTAGGGGGAAATGATCCTTCTTCGTTGAAACATTCAGGCGTCTGTAATCCACACAGACACACCATGACGTGGGTACTCGCGTCACGATCTCCTTTCCGTCTTCATTGGTGGTCGTCTGAATTCCCGACGTTTTAGAAACAACATGGATAGGGGCCACCCATTTAGAGTCGGAGATGGGATAAATGAAACCCACGTTGCACCATTTCTCTATCTCCTTCTTCACTACCTCTTTTAAATATGGATTCAAACGATGTTGGAATTCACGAGAGAGTTTAGCTTCTTTCTCCAAGTAGATATGGTGCGAACACAGAGCGGGATTTATCCCATGGAGGTCGGAAATGCTCCTGCCTATTGCCTTGCGGTTTTTCTCCAAGATCTCTAGCAAGCGAGATTCCTGCTCCTCGGTCAATCACGAACTGATGATGACCAGATATTTCTTCTCCTGACACGCAAGGAAGGCATATTTGAGTGTTGTGGGTAAAGGTTTAAGCTCAGGTAATGTGTGATCATCTAGGAAGTCTGGCTTAATCGAATCTGGTTCAGTATTAAAAATGGCTGGATATGTCTCTGAAATTACTCCCAACAAGTCATTCGGCTCTGGAGTCAGATCGTGGAAGGTTTCCATGCAATCGGCAAAAGCCACGTCCGACTTGTCATCCCCATCTTCTGATTGTCCTATAGAGGGAAGGACTGACAGGCCCAGCTGGGCCTCTAAGTCATCGAAGATGTAGGGGGATGCAGGTTCTGAGCTGTACTCGTTTCTAAAAACCTCGCAAACTGACTCATGTACTGGATATTCTCCAGAAGGGAGGGACTAATCGGTGCTGGCTGGGTTCTGTCTCCATGGCCCAACTGTGTCTACATGGTCACAGTCTGCTTTGGATGAAGAGTACTCGGTGCTGGATTCGGAATCCGGTCTCTGCCATCTGGTTTGCTTTATCTCAAGTTCCTCATCTCCGCCCGGAGTTTGGAACTGGATTTTCCCGATCTTATAATCAAACAAGGCCACCGCTGTTCTGAGGAAGGGCCTTCCTAGTATGATCTGGGAATCTCTCCAGTTACGAGGGGTCTCCATACCAAGAACGGTAAAGTCCACCATGTATTCTTGACCCTCGACTATGATGACAACATTCGTCAATTCTCCTTGGGACCTCTTGGTTGATTTGTTTGCAAACTGAAGGAGAGCTCTGGATTTCCTAAGAGGTCCAAGATTATGCCGCTCATAGAGGGCGATAGGCATTACGTTGATGGAGGATCCGTTGTCCAGGAGAGTGCGTGCAAATGCAATGTCGTTAACATGACTCACCCCATAATGTGCACCCATGTCTCTTCGTTTCCTTAGAAATGAGTTCTCTATTACGCAAGTCGTGGCTACTGACAGAACGTGTTTCTCAACATGGCTTTTGGTTTTCTTGCTAATCCTAGTAGGTGTGCATCTCACCTTAAGGTATTTTTGAAATGCAGGTGTCATTTCCACATATTTGTCGAAGGGGATTGTGACCTTGATATGTTTGTTACAAAACTCTGCCATCTCAGGGTCATCTTTTTGGATTTTATTAGTTTTCTTCTTTCCACCCTTAAGAGCTCAAGGGAAAGGGATTATTGACTCCAACTCAGATTCAGAAGATGAAAGATTTTCATTCAAAGTGGGAACTGAGTTCTATATAGGACTCGGACTCTCAAACTGACCCGGACTTTGACTATGAAAAGAAAAATGTTGCTGCGAAATCGGTGATGCATCCTCCATGACTGCTGTAATGTCCTCCTCAGATGGAGATGCGGGCTCTTCATCGGTTTCAGTGGACTCCCTACTGGTGCGGTCCCCTTGCTTCTTTGACGACTCAGAAGTCCTCTTCTTCTGTCGATGGTGGTGGTGATGGTGTTACTGCTCCTCTGCTTCCAAGTTCTCCTAAGGTAGGGACTTGACGGCTTCTTCCTCTGGTGCCCGTTCCCGATCAGGTACAATCACAGTCCTTCCGCTCTTGAAGGACATATGGTTTACATTATCGTACGAAAGGATCTCATGTTCAGATAAAGAATTATCTGAATAGTATACCTGATCTCATGGTCGGTTCTGGCCTTGATTCAAGCTATTCGGGTTGTCCTGGACCTGGGCGGGAATTGGGGTCTTTGGAACCATATGCTAGTCTTGGGTACGAGAAACACGATTCAGATCGGTTCTCATATCCAGATAGTCATTCTGGATCTGTTGGACCCTATCAGTCAGGGTCTAAATCTCCAAGGTGAGGGACTCCAATTCGGTGGGCTGGGCTGGTTGATGCTGACTTGAGGATGAGATCCTGTACTGGCCCGGCTGGCCATGCCGGTACTGCTACTGATGATGGGAAGGTGATGGGCCATGCTGGCCCGAGTGGAACGTGCGCTGCAGCTGCTGGTGGTGCTGAGGCTGGTACCCTCGTTCGAGCTTGGACTGAACAAAGCGCGGTGCGAGGACGAAGTTGTTTTCCTTGTAAGCTAGGGAAGGTCAGTGAGGCTGACCATTCCCTATCCCCGACTTTCTGCCGACGGGGTCATGGCTGTACCACAACCCTTTGATCTCAAACACATGCGGTGGTTCCTCGTATCCTGTCTCCACTTGTGTGGGTGCATGCTGGTCTGCTGAGTGTAAGTCTGCTCCTCTACCCAGCTACTCTGAGGCCCCGATGCCTATTCCTATACAAGAAGAACTCAATGTACAGGTACAGGAGGTGCAGAAGTGGCACGTAGTTTTATCTTAGCTACCCTATCAGTAAGTTCCTCCACATGCTTCGACAAACTCGAGAGAGACTCAAGGTCAGTGTCCCTCTTGTGAATCTGCTCGACCACAGTTAACTTGTCCATGATTATCTCCTTGCTAGGGATAAGGTCGTCCGTCAGATTCGTTACAGTCCTCCGGGTTGTCTCGTTAGTGAGGCTCGAAGGAGACCACTCATTGGCCATGGTGGCCTGAGATCTGCCTGTTTCTGCCATCTGCTCTAGGATCTTCCATACGACATCTTCATTCTTATTCAGATAGCTTCCATCACATGCAGCACTCACTAACTCCTGCATCTCTGGGGTCATGCCAAGAACAAGGTCTGGACTAAGATCGCTCTTGAAATGCCATGGCAGGGGCATTTTTAAATGAGGTCATTAAACCTATCCCAAGCTTCATGGAATGGTTAGGTAGGTCCCTGGGAAAAGCTTGCGATCTTTGTTCTCATTTGATTAGTCCTACTAAGTGGGCAGAACTTTTTCAGGAAAAGGTCCTTGAACTGCATCCTGGTTGTACATATCATCCCGAGATTTTTTAACCAATGAGCTACCTTATCTCCTAAGGAAAATGGGATGGCCTTCAATCTTATATAATCCTGCCCAACCCCAGGGTGGCTAAGGTTGCAAACCAGCTCGAAGTCTCTGAGGAAGGAATATGGTTCTTCATTCGCGTTTCCATTGAACTTAATTAGCATGCTTAGGAAGTGTGGCTTCAACTCGAATGCTTTGGGAGGGACCTCGTGTGCTAGCGAACTGTGTATCTCATTCTCTGCTATATTATTGGCATCTACCATCGGTCGGTATATTCCATAGGCTTCGATCACCTGTCCCAGTCTAGTCGTTAATTCTACGTTAAGTTGTTCGACTCAAGCCAACCGGGCTAAGACTTGAATCATCAGGTTCTCTTTGTTTTCCTCCTCTTCAAGGTTTTTCTTCGGCATTGTGTCCTCTGGTCTTGGGATGAAACATGGTCTGGGTTAGAGGACAAATCAAGGAAGGGATTCTTACCGAGGCGATGGTCTTCCTCGGTAAGCGCAGAGGAGAGGAAAGGGTTGGTTTGAGAGTAACCACCATGGGTGTGAGGGATCCATAACTCAAGAGGGTCATGAGCTCTGGGTGGTACAAGTTGCGCTTGGGTCGGTGAAGATGAGTTTTGTGGGGGGCTCAGAGAGAGATTGGCGAATAAGGAGTTGATATCCCCCCAGTCACTCATCTTGGATTGGCAAGAAGAATCGGGAGTTCTAATTGAAGATACGATTTTATTCCTACCTGAAGGAAGCAATTCAATCCAAACCCTGTGTTTTCACACTCAACAGGGTGAAGGACCCAAAACCACGTCCAATTTATCTGGTTGATTTTAAGTGTGATTTTTAAAGCAACATAACAAGGAGTTACGCGACCTATAGGGAAGTCAGCTCAAAGCCGGATGCGTCTTCCCTGTTTAACCTATCGCATAAGATACCGCCGGTCCTTCCTTTCTTCACTCCTATCCCAAGTTGATGGATTCAAAGACCTGTCCCTATCTACCTGCAAGCAGGCGATGGCTGACAAGGGTAGAACTTCACCATAGGGGGTTACTGGCAACTTATTGTGAAGTACCGTAATTTCGCCCCTATGGTGATAGACAGAGGCTAGTTGATACTAGTCATTGAACCTGAATAATTCAACTTGTGATATTTGCTAGGATTAGTCAGAACATGATATGGAAGGTGGGGATTTGGGCTCTGCCTTAAGGTGTTTACACACACTCAAGTACTCTCACTCAGCCTGAAAACAAGGTCGGGGATTAATCTCCCGCAAGCAGAATTTTTGATTTTATTGAATTTTTTAGTCAGTAATGTTAGCGGTCTAGGTTTTAAGTTGAGTTATCACTTGTTAAGTCCAATCCACACAACACACTTATCGTCCAGTCCCAATTTCCTTTTACTTAAGTTTGAAAAACCAAGGGAGAAATTGAGAAAAGACGATGCATGAAAAATCAATGATGCTTATGCTAAGTGAAGAATACTTACAGTGATCCCTTCGCTTTTATGCAGGATGCAAAACAGAATTGAAAGCTTTTATACTACATGCAAGTGCAGACGACAAAATCCGCGCCTAGACAAGCAGTTCTATTAGCGAGTGAAGCACATATTTGATTTGACTAGATCTACGGTCTAAGTGCGTATTTTAAGTGATGTGTGGTCCTAAAGAAATTATAAGCACAAGCAAATCCTAGAGTGGCTCGAGGAGCTGCTAGTGCAAGCATAATCTAACAATTCAATCCACACATCACACGGGGACACAGTTCCACTATGTTTACACACGCGAGAACACACACGGGAACCACTAGAAATGATGCAAAAAATAAAGAAAATTAAAGAAATGCAAAATTACAAATCCTCTCAAATCACTCAAAAAGTTAAAAATGCAGGTTCCTCGAAGCGCATTCGACTCCTCGCGTTCCTCGCATAAAAACAAATTGAGGTCAGATAGAGGTCGACACAAAAATACTCAAAAATAAAAGACAGAAAAATAGTAACAAGAAGACCGGGGGTCAAACTACCTGGGGATGGAAAATTAGTCACTAAAAAATTAACTACAAATTAACCTAAGCCGTGCCTCCCTGGCAACGGTGCCATTTTGATCAGCGGTCTTACTGCCCTTGTTAAATTAATCAAATTAATGATCCCAATTAATTCCTTGTCTTCGTTGTAGCCAGGTAATAAGGACTAATCAAAAACTACTTTTAATGAAGGATGAGTTAATCACGAGCGGCAATTTTATTTTTTACTTGGGCAATCCCAAGGTCGAACTCAGGGAGGCAACTGTCTCCTTAGGTAGATCTTAAGCAAATTTAAGAGGTCGGATTTTCAGAAGATTGTTTTTGGTCTTTTCAAACAATTTTTATGCAATTAATAAAAGACTCATGCAAAATCAAGCTAGTTTACAAGTTAATTCAGAAAAGTGGCCAAATTAAATCCAAAAATTATGAAACTTGGCCAAATAGTGGAATGCAATTAAATGAAGCTAGGCTATTTTTTTAGATTTTTTTGGCACTATATGAATTTACTGTAAATTAAAAATGAATACAAGGTGTAAATTAATTTTAATAAATACCAAAATATAAGATTTCCAGATATAAAAATTATCCTATATGGATCTAAGTGTGAAGAATCCAGGAAAATTAATAAACTTAAATTTCTATGTGAAATGGACCTTTTAAAAAGCAATTAAGAAAATCACAAAATGATTTATTCAGGCCTCAAGATGCATGCAAATGATTTGATTTTTGGGCACAATGTAAACTTCATTATCCTAAGTCTATTGTGAATTTATGAGGATTTTTGGAGAAACAAAGAATTTACTACAAATTAAAAGGCAAAATGGGCAAAATATGACAAAATTACAACAATTAATTAATAATAAAATCCACTGCTATCACAAAAAAAATACAAGTATCACATATAAAAGAGGACAAGTTAAGCTACACAATGCAATTTTCGAACTTGAAAAATGATATGAATGCCTAAAGATGCGTGTAAAGACAGGGGCCTAACTACAATTACAGAAAACCAAATTGCTAAAAATGAAACATGCTGACAGGGACAAATATGTAATTACCTATAATGAGGGGGGTATGTATGCAACATGCCCATAATACATGTGTGCCTCACGTGTTGCTCCTGGCAGGAACTGGAATGCAATTTCCAAAACCTTCAGGGGCCTTGGTGAAAAATACCCAGGCCACACGTGATAGACTCGTGAGGTCCCAGGCTCCGGTGACTTTGGAGGCTCAGTTGGAGGCTCGGGGACTCTAGAGGCTTGGACTTGGCTCAGGGAAGCTTCAGGGGCTCCGAGCCTAAAGGTTGGGGAAGATGCTCTGAGGTGACTACGTGGCGCCTACTGGACCGCTAGATTCGGTGAAGATCCAATGGCTTCTGGAGGCAGATGCGTGGCGCTACTGCTACCCGTTGGATCAAGATTGATAAAGTGGTATCTCGATCTCGATGAAAATGGATACGCAGACGATCAACGGTCGTTGGATCAAGATGAATCCAACGGCATCTGGAGCGTGGAGCGGGTGGCGACGTGGCATGCTCTGGTGCGTAGGAATTTAGAGAGAGAAGGACGACGAATTTGGAAAAACTCAAAACATGAAAGTTGTAGATCTCAATGAGATATACAAGTTTCATTTTTACCAAAAATGGAGATGAGGTCGAATATGATATAAAAATACAAGATTACAAATAAACATATCTACAATATACAAAGGGGCCCAAAAACCCAACTTTTGCATACGAGCTCCAAATTGAACAAAATTGGTCTTGTTTTGAAGGTCTTTGAATGTGTATTAATCTGAAGGTGAGTAGACCTAATTCGGAGGTTGTATGAAGTAGATATTGGCATTCTAAGATCTGGGGTCTTTGACGAAACGCAAAATCGGCCCTTTAATAGTGTTGTCTTAACACTTGATATGTCATCGCAGTCAGGCTGAAATGGGCTCATCAAAGACCACCTCATTAAAATATAACAAAAAAATCAGATGGTCGTATTATTTTTTACTTGGAAAGATTCCAAGGACGAACTTAGGGACACGAGCCTCTCTCGTATTATTCAGTTTTTTATCTATTTAACTAAGTGTTGAATTGAAGATAAACAAGCCAAATTATGAGTCAAGATAATGCATTAAAACAAAACATGCATTTTTTTATTTTTTTATTTTATCATGCAGATAAATGCAATGAGATGCAATGAAAATAAACCCTGCATAAAAACAATCCTAAGCAGTTTGAAACCTTAGTTAATTTCAGACTTAATTTAAAAGATAGATTTAATGGGCAAAACAAGGTATCAGTTCAAGCTTTAAAAGACACAAGGCTACTAAAAGAATGCATGAAAATCATTATGTCCAAATTTAATAAATAAGCATGCCAATAAAAAGACCATCAAATAAGATTCGAAATGGAACTGAAATCTAGTAAAACAGAGATACGGTGCTCAAGATATACAAGAAAGAAGACAAGGGCATAAATGAAAGAAAACTTGAAAAGCTAACTACAAACAGGTCCCTGGGAGGGACTAAATTGTAAATACGTAAAATATCGAGACCTTCCCTGTAAATGACCCATACGAACAAGGGCTTTTTAGCAATTTTCAAAACCCGCGAGGGTATCAATGCGAAAATTCCCACTGTGCACGTGGTTTGCACGTGATTTTGGACCTGGATGCAAATTGAAGATGACGGCAGGGCCTCAGTGAAAATAAACCAGATCGCACGTGCTAAGCACGTGCCTCTAGGCTCGGGTCGGCTATGAGGTTCGGAGCAGGCTCGGGGTGCTTCGGGCTCTGGCTTGTACGGCTCGAAGCACCAGGAAGACTCGGTGTAGGGTCGGGAGCTCCGAGCCTGCTGATTTGGACGCTGATGCAGGTGCTCCTCTGGATCAGACACGTGGCTCATGGATGTCCGTCAGATCTAACAAATCCGATGTTGTTTGTGCTGGCAGCTGAAGACTACGTGGCTGAACGGGAACCGTTGGATCTTGAGGATCCAACGGTACCTGGAAGAGGTGCTGATTGGTAACATGGGTTCATCTGGACCGTTGGATGATCACCTGGAGAGGGTCATCCAACGACAACTGCTATTCCTTCCTCCTCTGCGGCTGGCAGAGGAATCTGTCCTCTGACGATGAGGCTCCTCCGCCGCCGCTCGTTCTCTGCTACTGTGGACCTCCCCGAAGCTTCTTGGAAGTGTGTCGAGGTCGCATGGAGCTCGAGGAGGGCATCAGCCTCTTGGATCAGCCCATCGAAGCTTGGTCTTCGAAGGCGAAGTGGATGAAGTTAGCTCCGAAGGGTCTCCGACCATTGGAGGAATTATCTACCTGCAGAATTAGCGCAATAGCCGAAGTGGGGTACGAAGTGTGTGTGAGTGGAGTGTGAGCTCTTGCGGGCGAAGGAGAGGGGAGCTCTGTGCTCCTCCGCCGTGGGTAGCGGAGGAGAAGGGTCGACGGTGGAAGGGTATGGAAGAGGGAGAAGATGATCGGAGGGCGTCGCGTGAAAGTTGGGTGCATGGCGGAGCATGTGGATTGAGCGATGAGGGTCTATAAGGGGGAGAACGACCTAATTAATTAAGGGAAGTCAAGAAAAAAATGCAACGGAAGAAGAAGGAACTTGCCTCGAAAATGGCGGAAGGGAGAGCCTGTGCTTGAGCTCCTGAGCGGAGGTCCGGTCATCGCTGGACTCCCCCGGCTATAGGGAGCAGCTTGTCGGAGGCGAAGCTCCGCGGGCCTGGCCTACCATGGCCAGGGGTCGTCACCAGAGGTAACCTTCATCTTTACGCTCCTCTCCGCCACCTTGCTGTCACCGGGGGGTGGGGGCTTGCTGGGAGGTACCTCGCGTAAATATGGAAAAAGGGCTACAGGGAAGGGGGCGAAGTATTTAAGGATTTGGTCGACGGTTGGTGAGGTGATGGGCGTGAGTTGCGATGGAGATATGGGATGATTGGATGGAGATCATGGAGGGTGGATGTGCCGGCGAGAATGAAGGATGATGGGGGTGGACCGTGAGGTGGTTGGCGAGGGGAGACATGGTCGGAGAGGGTGGTGAAAATAGGAATGGCGAGGAGTGTTCGCGAAGATGGGGAACGTGTGAGAGAGGAGGGGCTGAAGGTTGACGATGATCATCTGGCCGTTGGATCTGGAGATCCAATGGTCTGGAGCGATGCACGAAGGGGCAGCGTGGATTAGATCCAGGCTGCGTGATCTGAGGGTTACGGAGCTGCCACGTGTCATGATATGGGAACGACGCTAAAGGACGGTGAAGAAGGTCTCTGCTAAAGGCGATCAGAGGGTTGAGAGCAGAGAGCGGATTTAGCGGTTAAGATTAACACTCCCAGGCAAAATTGAATTGCTGTTATTAGATGCGGGCTGGACGACGGTGATCAAAGGGATGAAGACGAGATCGGAAGGCGCCAGACACTCCATGTGGCGTGAGGAGAGAAGGGCGCTGACGGACGGTAGTGACCAAGACCTGGGAAGATCAGACGGCAGTGGGTAATGAGCGGATGTGGAGAGAGCTGGGCCATTGGATTCAAGACGAAATCCAACAGCCAGGGGTGCGACGGATGGTGCAAGGAGGGCGGGCCACGTGGCTCACCCAGAACAGGCCACGTGGCCCAATCATATTATTCCAAGAGGGAAATTGAGATATGAGGGTCAATTTGGTCGAATTTGAGAAAACTCAAAAATGGAAGTTGTAGATCTGGATGAGATCTAAAAGTTTCATGTTGACCAAAACTGGAGATGAGGTCATCTAAAGATACAATATATTTTTTAGGGTATTTTTAGGACTAAAAATACCCGGATTTTAGTTTTGTGATTTTTTGTGATTTTTAATATATTAGGGACTCTGGTAATTACAGGACTTTAACTGGATTTTATTGACACAAAGCTAAGCAAGGGGGTTAATTATTGAAAATTAAGATGATGAAATTGGGTTTCATCACCCCCTATACTTAAACTATGCTCGTCCTCGAGCATCAAAGAGAATGAATAAGCTGGATTAACCCCCTTGTGCATGTGAGTACATGATCCAATCTGTTCAACTCCACTCAACTTTAGAGGTCCAAAATTCTAGAATTCAACCCAGCCTTAATCAAGAGGCACCCAATTCCTCTAATTCTCCATACTCTCTTTGATGTACATATAATCTAAAGGATATGAAATTTATTGTTGACTGCAATTCCGAGAGTAGAGTCAAATCGTCACCTAAAGTCTTAGTCCAAGAAAATCTCCTAAGGACCCAATCCTCAACACTAGGGAATAAATCAAATCTTGCATCCATTCCACCCTCTCTTTAGTTGTCAGACTTAGAAAATGTAGATGGATGGCCAGTAATGGAGGGCATGGGATTGTGTCATTTCTTCACTCCCTCTCATTGGAACAAGGATTCTCACTAGTGCCTTTTACGCAACGCATTTTTTTGGTGTTGATCAGTGCTTCCGTCAAGAGAAGTTGGAGTCATCTGCACTTGTTTTCCTGGGAATACACCGGGATGTGTCTCTTTTGAGTACCTATCGTACCTTCGACACCCAGACTTGTAGCATTTACGATGCAGATCCCTTTTTTGGTGCAAGCCCGACTCCTGGTCCTAATAGCGGTGGTCCAAGTGGACACTTTGAAATAGTTGGGAGCGCTCACCCTTGGTGGAAGCTCTTTGATATTTGACTTTGTGGAATAAGAGCTTTTCTTTGGAATTTCATTGATTTGTATAATTTTTGGCTAGCTCCTCTGCTTTTACCAAGAGTTGGCGCACACTGATCAACATTTTTTTATTTATTCACACCCTGGCACTTAGGTCAATATCAAGAGATTAGTATAAGAACCAAGTTCTCATACCAGCTAATAATTGCTGACACTCAGGTTTCATGAAGCCTCCAAAGATTTTATCCCATCCTCGAGCATCATTAGATCAAGTCCAAATTCGACTTCCTCATCCCAAACCTTCAGGTAAAAAGTCAACTCATCTCATCGAAACCACAGTCGTGCATGTGATGTGCTGATCATATTCTTTTTGTCGGAGACTAAGCATGGAATATAGCATGCAAATCAAGAAACCTAGGAAATGTGGGTGATTAGGTCTATGACCCTGATGGCTAAGGCTGGTTAACGTAAAATCTCAAAGACCTCATAAACTAAGTTTCCTTGATCATTTCAGATCCTGGGTGGAAGTGTAAGTGCAGAGGATTAATCCAACTCCTTCATTCAAAAACATTTTTTTAGACTTCAAGAGATATTAGGACTGCCTAAACTCAATTAAGCATCTGCATTCAGCCAGTATGGATGTAAGTACATGCCGAATCCCGTTGCTTGAGGACGGGGCCTTACGCGATGTCCTCTAAACCAATTAATCTGCTAAGGGCGAACCCTCACTGAACGCGGCTACTTAATTGGGCTTAGTAGTCACTAATGGCTCCTAAAGGATTTTTGGGTTTTCTCATTTTTATGTATTTAAATTTAAAGGTTAAAACGCATGTTAGACTCAACTTTCCCTAAAAAGAGAGAAAAATGTTCAAAACCATGTCACACAAATAAAAAGATTTCAAAACATTTTCAAAAGGTTTTTTCAAAACAAGGAAAATCATATTCAAAAATATTTCTATCAAGATAGTGTAACATAGTATAGGAAAAGCCGTGAAAAACATTTGAGTCCACTTAGTCCAAAGAAATTTTCTTTAGCCAAAAAATTTTTAAAATTTTCAAAATTTTCAAATTATAGCTAAATTAAGTATATTGTATATATGGTATACCCCCCTATACTTAAACTTTGCTATGTCCTCATAGCACTAGATGTTACAAGTCCATAGGTCCATTTAAATATAGAAAAATATACAGGAGCTAAGAGGGACTCCCCCTATACTTAGGTTAGAAATAACCAAGTATAAAGGCAAGGAAAGGAGAGTAGAGAAAATCACTAGGACTCGGTTCCCCTCTATACTTAGTCTGATATTAGCCTAAGTATAAAGATGGAGATTTGATGATGGGAGAGACCCAAGGTGAACAAAGAAGATGGGTGAATATACAAGTAAGCGGATGAATCTACGGAGATTAATGGAGTGACTAAGGTTATGGGGAGTGTATCGAAGCAAACATGGCTCAATCAAGCAAGCAAGACCCTTAATTTCACCAACTCACACATGAAACCAACCGAGGTTGGTTTATTATCTTGTCGGTTTTATTGGCGATAAAACATTTGATGTTTATGTGGAGAAACAACGATAAGTGAAAATCAATGCGTAAACGAGGGTGTTGCTCTCCCAAAACCAAAATTTTACTCCATTTTAGGTTGACTTGCAATTAATAGTCCTAGTTATTATTTAAGGTTGTCACTGAATTAAGGTTAGCACAAAATCAAGCAAACATCATCTACCGTTCATTCCGATATTCCATTTAACCTAGGTGATCAAGCTAGGAGGGGAAATTGAGAAAAACCATGTATTCGATAAAAACCGCGATCTAGGCTAAGCGATAAAACATGCACGGACTTGGCAAAAAATCCGTGGAAAACTTGGGCTGTTTTGAAAACCAAAATCAATATGTATGCAAGTCGATTAAAAGGATGCACCTAACATGCTTCTATTAGCGGTGAAGAATTTCTTTTAAATTGGCTAAGTGAGGCGATGCAACGTGCGTCTTTATTTATAGTCTGTCCTACCTACGAGCAAGCACGTAAAAGATAAAAAAAATTGAATACGCTCAAAGAGCTGCGTGCCTGGTCCTAAGTCGACACTCAAGTGGGAATGATCCCCACACAACCACAATCGTTCGATTACAACCGCGAGCCTTCGATCGAAGGCCGCAGTAAAAGATGACTTATTACAAGAATATGAATGGAAAAAAAAATGCAAGACATTTTTTTTCTATTTGCTCCTAAGCAAGCTTCTGTGGCTCCTCGCAGCGGGAAGCGCCAGCTCCTTGCCTCCTTGAGTGATCAAGGGCTCTGCCACATAAACGAAGGTTAGAGATCAAATAAAAAAGACAAATTTTATAATGCAACATAAATGAACAAGCTGACCTGTAAAAATGAAACACTTAATTAAATAAATAAAATTCCAAATAATATAAGAAATGAGTTGTGTCCCCGGCAACAGCGCCATTTGACGAACCGTAAAATCGGCCTTTTAATAGTGTTGTTTTAACACTTGATATGTCATCGTAGTCGGGCCTAAATGGGCTTATCAAAGACCACCTCATTTAAATATAACAAAAAAAATCAGATGGTCGTATTATTTTTTACTTGGCAAGATACCAAGGTCGAACTCAGGGACACGAGCCTCTCTCGTATTATTCAGATTTTTATCTATTTAACTAAGTGTTGAATTAAAGACAAACATGCCAAATTATGAGTCAAGGCAATGCATTAAAACAAAACATGCATTTTTTTATTTTTTATTTTATTATGCAGATAAATGCAATGATATGCAATGAAAATAAGCCCTGCATAAAAACAATCCTAAGTAGTTTGAAACCTTAGTTAATTTCATACTAAATTTAAAAGATAGATTTAATGGACAAAACAAGGTATGAACTCAAGCTTTAAAAGACACAAGGCTACTAAAATAATGCTTGAAAATCATTGTGTCCAAATTTAGTAAATAAGCATGCTAATAAAAAGACCATTAAATAAGCTTCGAAATGGAACAGAAATCGACATAAACATAGATACGGTGCTCAAGATATACAAGAAAGAAGACACGGGCATAAATGAAAGAAAACGTGAAAAGATAACTACAAACAGGTCCCTGATAGGGACTATAATGCAAATACGTAAAATATCGAGAACTTCCCTGTAAATGACCCACACGCACAGGGGCTTTTTTGAATTTTGAAAAACTACTAGGGTATCAATGAAAAATTCCCACTGCGCTCGTGGTCTGCACGTGATTCTGGATCTGGATGCAAATTAAAGTAGACGGCAGGGCCTCAGTGAAAATAACCCAGATCGCACGTGCTAGGCATGTGCTCTCCAGGCTCAGTTCGGCTCTGAGGTTCGGAGCAGGCTCGGGGAGCTTCGGGCTCTGGCTTGGACGACTCGAAGCACCAGGAAGACTCAGCGTAGGGTCGGGAGCTCCGAGCGTGCTGATTCGGACGTCGAGGCTAGGTGCTGCTCTGGATCAGACACATGGCTCATGGACGTCCGTCAGATCTAACAGATCCGACGTTGTCTGTGCTAGCAGCTGAAGAATACGTGGCTGAATGGGAACCGTTGGATCTTGAGGATCTAATGGTACCTGGAAGATGTGCTGATTGGTAACGTGGGTTCATCTGGATCGTTGGATGATCACCTGGAGAGGGTCATCCAACGGCAACTACTATCCCTTCCTCCTCTGTGGCTGGCAGAGGAATCTGTCCTCCGACAATGAGGCTCCTCCGCCGCCGCTCGTTCTCTGCTGTTGTGGACCTCCCCGAAGCTTATTGGAAGTGTGTCAAGGTCGCTTGGAGCTCGGGGAGGGCATCAACCTCTTGGATCAGCCCATCGAAGCTCGGTCGTCGAAGGCGAAGTGGATGAAGTTAGCTCTGATGGGTCTCCAGCCATTGGAGGAATTATCGACCTGCAGAATTAGCGCAATAGCCGAAGCGGGGTACGAAGTGTGTGTGAGTGGAGTGTGAGCTCTTGCGGGCAAAGGAGAGGGGAGCTCTGAGCTCCTCCGCTGTGGGTGGCTGAGGAGATGGGTCGACGGTGGAGAGGTATGGAAGAGGGAGAAGATGATCGGAGGGCGTCGCGTGAAAGGTGGGTGCATGGCGGAGCTTGTGGAGTGAGCGATGAGGGTCGATAAGGGGGAGAACGTCCTAATTAATTAAGAGAAGTCAAGAAAAAATGCAATGGAAGAAGAAGGAACTTACCTGGAAAATGGCAGAAGGGAGAGCCTGTGCTTGAGCTCCTAAGCGGAGCTCCGGTCATCGCTGAACTCCCCTCGGCTACGGGGAGCAGCTTGGCAGAGGCGAAGCTTCGTGGGACTGTCCTACCATGGCCAGGGGTCGTCACCGGAGGTAACCTTCATCTTTGCGCTCCTCTCCGCCCCCTCGCTGTCACAGGGGGGCAGGGGCTTGCTGGGAGGTACCTCGCGTAAAGATGGACAAAGGGCTACAGGGAAGGGGGCGGAGTATTTAAGGATTTGGTCGACGGTTGGTGAGGTGATGGGTGTGAGTTGCGATGGAGATATGGGACGACTGGATGGAGATCATGGAGGGTGGTTGTGCCAGCGAGGATGAAGGATGATGGGGGTGGACCGTGAGGCGGTTGACGAGGGGAGACGTGGCCGGAGAGGGTGGTGAAAATAGGAGGGGCGAGGAGTGTTCGTGAAGATGGGGAACGTGTGAGAGAGGAGGGGCCGGAGGTTGATGACGATCATCTGGACGTTGGATCTAGAGATCCAACGGTGGGGAGCGATGCGCAAAGGGGCGGCGTGGATTAGATTTAGGTTGCGTGCTCTAAGGATTGCGGAGCTGCCACGTGTCGTGATATGGGAGCGGCGCTAAAGGATGGTGAAGATGGTCTCTGCTAAAGGCGATCGGAGGGTTGAGAGCAGAGAGCGGATTGAGCGGTAAAGATTAACGCTCCCAGGCGAAATCGAATGGCTGTTATTAGATGCGGGCTGGACGACAGTGATCAAAGGGATAAAGATGAGATCGGAAGGCGCCCGACGCTTAACGTGGCGTGAGGAGGGAAGGGCGCTGACGGACGGTAGTGATCAAGACCTGGGAAGATCAGACGGTAGTGGGTAATGAGCATATGTGGAGAGAGCTGGGCCGTTGGATTCAAGATGAAATCCAACGACCAGGGGTGTGGCGGATGGTGCAAGGAGGGCGAGCCACGTGGCTCACCCAGAACGGGCCACTTGGCCCAATTAGATTATTCCGAGAGGGAAATTGAGATATGAGGGTCAATTTGGCATAATTTGAGATAACTCAACACATGAAAGTTTTAGATCTTGATGAGATCTACAAGTTTCATGTTGACCAAAACTGGAGATGAGGTCATCTAAAGATATAAGATATTTTTGAGGGTATTTTTAGGACTAAAAATAACCGGATTTTAGTTTTGTGAATTTTTTGTGATTTTTAATTTATTAGGGACTCTAGTAATTACATGACTTTAACTAGATTTTATTGACACAAAGCAAAGTGAGGGGGTTAATAATTGAAAATTAAGGTGATGAAATTGGGTTTCATTAGTCTCTAGCTGGGTCTGAGATTTTTATTGGGTAATTTACAAGCTAAGAATTTTTGGCCTTCTTTCTCATATTATTAACTAATAATATACATAGTATGAGGAAGGTTTTATTGACTTTAGAGGGGGTAATAAAATACAGATAATTAGGTGAATTTTTGGTGGATATTTTACAAGTGAAATTTACAAATGAATTGGCTTCTCATATAATGCAATTTATGAATACTAAAATGCATGTATTGTGGATTTATGCATGAATGCTATTTATGTAAGATAAAGGGAAATATGATGCTAAATACTTGGGAAAAAGGCTCTATTTTCAACTTAAGAGTGATGAATCACAGATTCATCAGTGGTCTGATCCAGTTGTCTGTAGTCCACACAGACCCTCCAAGAAGTGGTTCCCGAGTAGCGATCTCCTCTCCAGACTCGCCCACAACTGTAATGATGCCCGTCTTCTTGGTCACCACATGCAATGGACTAACCCACTTGGAGTCAGAGATGGGGTAGATAAAATTGAAGTTCCATCATTTTGATATCTCTTTCATGACCACCTCTCGAAGATTCGGGTTCAGCTGTCGCTGGAACTTACGCGAGGGCTTAGCGTCCTCTTTGAGATAGATATGGTGGGAGCACAGGGCCGAACTTATCCCTTGAAGATCAGCTACGCTCCATCATATAACCTTGCGGTTCCTTTCAAGAACCTCCATGAAATGAAATTCTTGCTCTCTAGTCAAATATGTTGAGATAATGACTGGGTACATCTCATTCTCACTCGCAAGGAATCTATACTTCAGCAATTGCGGCAAAGGCTTCAACTCTAGGCAACTGGGAGATGGCAAATCTGGCTTCTGAAATGTCTGAGAGAATGCAACCATATCTGAATGTGAGAACTCTCGCTAATCGTGAAAAGCTGGTGAAGAAGACCCTACTGGTGTGTCTGCAATCAGCGCTGACTCGGTCTCCACTGTAGCTATAGGCTCTATAGGAATCAGACAAGGTAATAGCTCATCAAACTTAGCCAAATATATGTCTGAATCTAAGGAATCTGAATCGGAATCACAAGAAATATAGTCTGCTTCACTCTCCATGGCACGATCGTCACCCTCAAAGGTTTCCTCAACCAAGAGTGTGCTCTTTGAATTCTCATGTACTAGAAGCTATGAATCTGCAGTATCTAAAGGTGAGAGAAGAGCTCGTGAAATGGGATCAGACCAAACAACTTTGTCATCAGCGATCACAAAGTCTCACTCCTGGTGGATGTCTCGCTCTGCCTCTGTCATCTGCTCTGCATCACTAAACTACTCTAGGCAAGCTGAATCTCACGCTCTGGTCTCATCGATCGTCTCTATTTGTATACTCTCGCCATCGATGTGAAAGTACACCTTCCCACTTTCATGGTCAGACACCGCCTTGGATGTGGCCCAGAATGAGCGTCCAAGAATGATGGGGATATTCGTCACAGACTTATGGATCCCCATGTCCAAAAGAATGAAGTCCATGGGGAATTTCTGACCCTGAATTATGACGACCACATCTTTCAACAACCACTTTGACCACTTGACAACTCGATCAACAAATTGAAGGACTGTCCTGCTGACGAATCCGGTGATCGCAGCTTTAAGAAGATGTTTTTATTTGTTCGTTCCAAAAATATGATTTATCGTTCGTTGTAGGCGGCGATCGGAGTCGGTCAAGAAATAACCACAACTATTTATTCAATTTTAATCACGGGGTTTTATGTTTATTTTACTTGGGCAAGTCCCAAGGTGGATCACAAGGAGGCAAAGGAACAACACAGAATTTTGTCTATCAAGATTCTTGCACGGTTTTCGAGGCGGTCTTTTTTTTGGAATTTTTAATGCAAATAAGGGATCCAAGAAGCAATTTCAGCGTATTTTAGGGACTAAAAAGTAAAAATCAATCAAACGATGTCCGAAAAATATTAAACTTGGCCATGATGCAAAATATGATGAAATAAATGCACTGTATTTGTTTTTGAATTTTTGGATACAATATGAATTTTTTATGAATTTTTAAATGCAATAATAAATATTAAAGCTACTTATTTTCAAGGGATAAAATTTTCGAAGGTCTATCACTAGGTGATTGATCTCAGAATAATCCTAAACCTCGAAAATGTGGGATTTAATATCTAGTAAAAATCAAATACTGAATTATGCAAAATGATATTTACAGGACAATCTATGCATGCAAATGCAAATCTTTTTGAGCATAAAATCAAGAACAATTAACTCTACAATATGTGATTTTTCGGGAATTTTTAAAGCAATGGTTAATCAAATAAAAATTAAAGAGCATAAAAAGTTTGCAAATTTTCACAGAAAAGTTAAATATTAATTAACCATTCATCACAAAAAATAACCACAATATGTCAAAATGTAGAGAATTAAAAGATGAACATCATGCTATTTTTTTGAATAATAAATAATGTTGAGAAGAGGTTCAAAATTGTTGGTGAACATAGGGGTAGAACTGTAATAAATAAAATAAATAAAATACAGGGGGGCTATTATGCAACTACCAGAAACTTCAGTGATACTTTTGCAAAATGACCAGAGGGGCACGTGTGTGGCACGTGCCCTCTGGAGGCGGGGACCTTGGCGAAATCTGGAGATTCTTTAGGGGCTATCTGTAATTATCCCAACAAGTCATGTGATCCTCACGTGATAAGATGGCTCAGCGGGAGGCTTGGGGTGAGGGCTCCACGTGTCACCGTGTGATTGCTTCGGGTTGTCCGAGGCACCTGGCGTGGAGGGAGGTTCGGAGTAAGCTTCGGAGTAAATCAAGGCTGTTGATGCGGATGGGATCTAACGGTTGAGGGACGCTGCTTATCGAACTGCGAGATCAAGGCTCTCCTTGATCCGATGGCGGTGAGGGCAGCCGAGGTATCAACGATGCTGATGACGTATGCAGGCTGATCGGACGGCTGGGGAAGGGCCGACACACGGCCTTGGGACGTCGGAGGAGCGGCAGTGAAGATGAGGGCCGGTCTGAGAAGAGATGGTCGACTACTCTGGAGCTTTGGCGGCGGAAGCTGTCGTGGACGATGGTCGGAGCAGCTGAGGTCGGAAGGCCGGTCGAGGTGGAGGAGCTCCGTCGAAGAAGATGCCTGGAGCTTTAGGGGAGGGATGCTCCTCCTCCTGTGATGGAATATCTGGCATTGAAGATCGCAACATGGGGCTTTGAGCACCAGGTAGAGCTTGCGGAGGCCAAGGCGGAGAGACTCGACGGAGGAGGTGAAGATGATGTCGATGACGACGGAGCTTCGCAAGAAACTCGGATGTGTAGTCGGAGAAGATGAAGGTCGGAATGAAGGGGAGCGCGGGAGTAGCAAACGGGACGGCGATGGTTTATCGGAGATGAAGTGCGATGCAGAAGAATGGAGGGTTGATCGGAGCAAGGTGATGAAGGAGGAGATGAGGCAAGGGAGGAGGGCGTACTTGGAGAGGAGGGGCTCGATGACGGTGCGCCGGAGCTAGAGTAGCGCCTGGAGGAGGTGGGCTGCGACGAGGGATTGAAGCCCTCAGATCTCGCCATAGGAGGGGACCACCGGGCTGTCACCATCGGAGAAGAAGGCCTCGATGAGGGATTGACGGATGGGGTCGAACATCAGAGTGGGTTTGTCTTAAATAGGAGAAGGGTCTAGGCCGGCGATGGAGAGTGGTTGCGAGATGAGAGGAGGCGGAGATCCCGGAGAAGGTCGTTGGCTGTTGGCGACGAAGGCGGGGGTAGTTGGCGAGGTCAACGGTGGAGGTTACGGTGAGGGGCAGTGACCGGTTGCGAAGGGGGCGCAGGAGGTTGAAGAGGTACAACGGCTGTTCGATCGGCCATGATCGAACGGATGCGGAAGGGCCACGTGGCACAAAAAAGGGCGAGCAGCGGGGCACGTGCGGAGCCCGTGCCAGGGAGGCACGTGCGACACACGTGCGGTTATTTAGTTATTTAATTTTTTAATTTTATTTAATTTATTTATTTTATAAATGAATAAATATAACGCCCAAAAAATGCTGACACGTGACGGTCCCAGATGCCACGTGTCATCACCAGAAAAATCGAAGAAAAAGATTTTGTAAAATCAAAAAGAAATAGTAAACAACCTCGAATCAAAATAGTTTTTTCACGAAGAATGCTCGTCTCGATGAGATATACAACTTTCATGAACATCAAAGCTAAAATCGATCAAATGCACAAAGTGATTTTTTGCGGTATCCCATATACATAGAATACCTAAATTTTTGGGTTTTGTAATTTTTTTGTCATTTTTAAACCAGATAAAAAATCCGAAAAAAATATTAAAAAAAAGATAAATAAAGACACCTAAATTTATTTTTTTGGATTTTTATTATTTAAGAAAATATATACATAAAATATCAGGTCAAAAACCACTATAATACATAATGTACAAAAGAGGCCCAAAACCCAACTTTCACATACGAGCTCCGATTCACTTGAACTTGGTCTTGTTTTGAAGGTAATTTAATGTACTTATTCAAAAGTGAGTAGGATCAAATCGTACACTGGATGGGGAAGATAGGGGGCTTTTAGTCCGAAAATCCTGAAACTAGGGTTTGGGTTTTTGGTCCACTTAACAGGGTTAGATTTTTTTTGTATTTTTCATTTATTCTTGTTAGTGATGAGCACACAGTAGAGGTGGTTTTGGATCATTAGAAGTTAGCATGAAGTAGTTAAAAATCAGGGAAGTTAGTCTATTTACAAGTCATTTTTGGCTTGGATTTTTGGCTTCTTATTTTGTGCAAAAATAAGTGCTAAAATGCAATTCTTATGAAAACATGCATGAATGCTAATTATGCAGAATAGATGCAAATATGCTGTTGATTTTGAGGGAGTTGAGCTTAATAAATGAGATTTAGAGTGATGAATTTGAGATTCATCATCCTCGTATACTTATACCATGGTCGTCCCTGAGCATCAAAAGAAATGCCATGAGGTGAAATGAGATTGGGTTCCATACCAAGACCATGAGCTGAAGGTGAAAATGAACTAAATTCGACCTTTGGATTAATACTGTGGCGGAACTTCTGCGAGACTTAGAATTTTAAAAATCGACAACCCTCAAGTTCTACATATCATTGTCACAGTTTCGGCTCAGAAGTCATCTTAGATCAATCTCTTCCGAAAGTATACCCTATGAATATTGAACAACCGACTCATGTGTGTGAAGGGTTTTAGATCTTCCCATCCAGAATGCCAGACTACCATGCTCCTCTCCTCTCTAGTAACTCATCCTCGGGGAGTCAGGTATTTCCTTCTAAGGTCTGTCGCGTTGTGTTCACAATCGAAATGAGGGAAAGATAAAAGAAGGGGAAAAGAACTGGAGGGTGGCCAGTGTAGTCACCTCTCCTTGTGAAGATGTCCAGTGTAGCCGAGTCTCCACCAAGATCTGCAGGTTTCTTGAAGCTTGGACCTTTTTGGTCAGATTTTTATTTGGTAGAATGCTCTCTGTATTTGGAATTTTTGGTGGTTCTGCTTGAATCTTGTTGTGCCCCTACGGATATAGAATCTTTTTGTTCCGTACATTTTTGGGGTCTTATAAAAAATTGTGGCCCAGCCGTCCATCCCTTTTCCGAAGCTTTATTTCAACCCGTACTCCGGTCTTTAGATTTCCACGCTACCAGAAAAAGAGGCTCACACAGTCTTCCAACTTCCCGTCTAAGTTGAGCTAAGTGCATAGTGTGAGAGTACAAATTAATTCCCTATTCCAGAGTTGTACCCAGAATGAAGAGACCAGGTTAGACACTAAGAGTCAAACGCTGCACATTATTATGTGGAACTTAAAGAATTAAGTCAAAAGACCTGAAGTCTTTAAAATCCATTTCTCGGTGAAGTTCCTCTAAAAAATTAGGTGGATTAAGGTCAAGTCCAGACCACTTTCTGTTTCTGCTCATAACCGATTCAGAACCCAAAGACTTTTCACAGATGCAAATGCATGAAGTGCTGGTGTGTGAAATGCAGACACAATTTTTTGTGAATTTTGATGCTTTTTTTTAAAACTATGCAAGGGTTTTTTTTTATGCAAAAATGGATAAGAAGCCATTTTTTGCAAAAATTTGGGCACAGTTAGTATTAGTAGCAAACTCTTTATTTTCTTTTTATTTCAAATTGATTACCCACCCCGTAAATACATATAAACTTACGCGAAAGTACGAGATATGGATAAAATATATACAAAGTATATATACAGACCCCCTAAACTTAGCGAGTGCTGTGTCCTCATAGCACAAGAAGCGTAAAGAAGACATAGCTCAGGCTAAGTGTAAGAGAGTGAAAAAGGAAAGAAAAGAACAATATTTACAGAATCGCCCCCCTATACTTAGACTGTGAATAGTCTAAGTATAGAAGAAGAGCAGAAAAAATGAAGCGGTCGGGTATGTGAATGAGGAGAGTATGTACAGGTGGGTGTCAGTTCCCCTATACTTAGGCTCTAGTCAGCTTAAGTATAAGGGAAAGGTGGAAATGGATCGATCGGGAGAAGTATGATGGGGAAAATGGTATATACAGATGGCATCGGTCCCCCTATACTCAGGCCTTGGCCTAAGTAGAGGAAGAAGCTGTACAAGAAGACCGATGTGGTCGGGAGGGAGGGAATGATCTGATAAATCTTCAATGTCCTCGCTCTGCCGTGAAGTAGATGACCTCAACTTGAACTGTCTGCTCTTTGGGTGATTCAATATATGGCTTTTGCGATTGTTCATTTACTATGAAAGGTTGTGCATCATGTTTGAGTTCGGCAATATCTATGCTTCCATTGGTATGCACGTCGATGACAATGTAGGGACCCGTCCATTTTGATTTTAGTTTCCCATGAAAAATATTCAACCGAGCATTAAACAACCACACTTTCTGCCCAGGGACAAAGGTTTTATCTCGAATGTGTCTATCATGCCATCTGTTGACTTTGTCCTTATAAATCACACTGTTGTCATATGCTTGATTTTGGATTTCAATTAGCTCATTCAGATTTAAATCTCGATATAGTTTCCCAAGGTGACAACTCCAATTCAACTTTTTGATCGCCCATTCTGATTTGTGAATCAATTTTGCGGGTAGATGTCATTATTTGCCATAGATCATCTTGAAAGGTGAAGTACTGACTGGAGTCTTATAGGCTGTCCTATAGGCCCATAGAACTTGGTCCAACAGTTTTGACAAATTCTTCCTATCTGGGTGAACCAACATCTGAAGAATACCCTTCACCTCTCTATTAGAAATCTCTGCCATGCCACTAGATTGTGGATGATATGGGTTGGCTATTCTATGCTCAAATTTTGTACTCCTTAGCCAAAGATCTCATCTCCATGTTCACAAAATGGGTACCTCCATCAGAAATCAAAACTTTTGGTACTCCGAACCTTGCAATGATATTATCCTTGATAAACTTACAGACAACTTTGCTATCTACAGTTCGGGTTGGAATAGCCTCTACCCATCTTGATAGATAGTCAACCGCTAACAAAATGTACTCAAATCCGTTACTGTTGGGAAAGAGACCCATAAAATCAATCCCCCATGCATCGAAAACATCATAGAAAATCATTGATTGCATAGGCATTTCATCTCTGTATCCCACAGTCCCTCCCATTCTTTGACAAATCGGGCATGACCGTATAAATTCATTAGCATCATGAAATAAGCCCGCCAGTAAAATCCACATTGGAGTACCTTGTGTGCGGTTCTCTTCCCCGAATGGTGTCCTCCAGCCTCGAGAGAATGACAGTGTGTGAGGACACTCTGATATTCCTCCTGCGGAATACATATTCTTCAGACACAATCCGGTCCTTCATAGAAAAGTAAAGGATTGTCCCAATGGTATTTTCTCGAATCTGACTTTAATCGATCAATCATTCTCTTGGTCCAACCTAAGGGAACCTTCTTGGAGACAAGATAGTTCACTATGTCAGAATACCATGGGGTTGAATCAATGACGCAAACCGATTCGTCTGGAAAAGTCTCCTTAATTGGTCTGGTGTTAGGATGATCGTTTTGCACGATTCGGGAAAGGTGATCAGCAACAACATTCTTTATTCACGGTTTATCCATGATCTCCAAATTAAATTCCCGGATTAATAAGATCCATCTCAAAAGTTGTGCCTTGGCATCCTTCTTATCCATGAGATATCTAATTGCCGTGTGATCTGTGAAAATTGTCACCTTGGAGCCCAATATGTATGATCTGAATTTTTCAAGGGCCCAAACAACCGCGAGCATTTCCTTTTTAGTCACTGTATAATTACTCTGTGCAGGATCTAACACTTTGCTCGCGTAGTGAATCGCATAAGGAATTCCATCTCTTCTTTGTCCAAGTTCCGCTCCGACAACAAAATCTGATGCATCAGTCATGATTTTGAAGGGAAGAGACCAGTCGAGAGCTTGTAATATCGGTGATTCACATATTTTCTTTTTCAGGAGCTTGAAGTCCTCTAAACACCTGTGATTTATAATAAACTTGGTGTCTTTTCCTAGGAGCTCAGTCAGTGGGCGGGCGATCTTTGAAAAATCTGGGATAAACCTTCGATAAAATCCAACATGCCCTAAAAACGACCTCACTGACTTGACGTTGGTTGGTGGCTCATGTTTCTTGATCACATCCACCTTGGCAGGGTCGACCTCCATTCCCTTACTGGAGATGACGTGCCCCAACACGATACCCTCAGTACCCTCAGTCACCATAAAGTGACTTTTCTCCCAGAAGAGTACCAAATTAACCTCCTTGCATCTCTAGAGGACGCGGTCCAAGTACGCTAAACATGTATCAAATGAATCACCATGAACTGAGAAGTCATCCATGAAGACTTCCAGGAAATCACCAACCATTTCGGCAAATACGACAAACATGCACCGCTGAAATGTGCCTGGGGCATTAGAAAGCCCGAATGGCATGCGCTTGAATGCGTAGGTACTGAAGGGACTTGTGAAAGTCGTCTTTTCCTGATCCTCGGTAGCGATAGCTACTTGATTGTAGCCGGAGTACCCATCAAGGAAATAGAAGAATGATTTCCCGGCAAGTCTCTCCAAGATTTGATCAATAAATGGCAGTGGAAAGTAATCTTTCTTGGTCGCAGCATTCAGACACCTGTAATCGACACAGACGCGTCACGACGTGGGCACTCGGGTCGCGATCTCTACTCCTTCCACGTTGGTGACCATCTGGATTCCCGACTTCTTCGGGACGACATGAAGGGGGCCACCCACTTGGAGTCAGAAATTGGGTATATAAATCCTGCTTTGCACCATCTCTCTATCTCTTTTTTAACCACTTCTCAAAGATTGAGGTTTAATCTTCTCTGAAATTCATGGGAAGGCCTTGCATTATCCTCAACATAAATTTGGTGCGAGCAAAGAGCGTGGTTTATTACTACGACATCCGACACAGTCCAACCGATGGCTTTTCGATTTCGCTCAAGGACTTCGAGTAATCTGGTTTCCTGGCCCACAGTTAATGATGAGCTAATGAACACAGGGAATTTTTCTTTGGGTCCATTTAGAAATACATACTTCTGTGTGGGAGGTAGTGGTTTCAGCACTGGCAATTTTGAATCATTAATAAAGTCTGGCTGAATGATTTTTGTATCTGGCTCAGTGTCGGTTGGCGGTGAATCAATCTGTGATGTGTTGGTTGCCAATTCCGAAGAAAGATGAGTCGAATCGCTAAAGTAGTGTGGTAATTCGGCAAAAGACGTGTTCGACTCGTCATCGATATTTCTTGATTGTCCTGAAGATGATGAGACTGACAAATCTGAAAGGATTTCTGTGTCATCAAGACTGTAGCAATCTGGGTGACTAAATATGTTTGGTAATATCTCACAAACTGTACTGTGCATTGTTTCTTCTTCTGATGATATGCTTTCAATTTGTATGTCTGGCAGTTGGTCCCACGGTCCAGTAGTGCTGAGGAGATTACATTCTGATGTTTCGGAATATTCAGTGGTGGATTCGGAGTCTGGTCATTGCCACTTTGTTTGTTTCATCTCCAAGTCCACTTCTCCGCTTGGAGAGCGGAACTTCATCATTCCGGTACCGTAATCGAATACAGCTTTGACGGTCCTTAGGAATGGTCTTCCAAGAATGATTTGCGATTCCTTCCAATGGTTCAGGGTCTCCATATTAAGGATAGTGAAGTCCACTTTGTATTCCGTACCCTTGATCATGACGATAACATTTTTCACTTCTCCCTTAGGTCTTTTAGTGTTTTTATTAGTAAATTGGAGTAAAGATAATGATTTCTTGAGAGGGCCTAACTCCAATCTGTAATATAAGGTTAAGGGCAGAAGATTTATGGAAGAACCATTGTCAAGAAGTGTGCCTGCGAACGCAATGCCACCAATGCGACTCTCCACATAATGGGCACCCAGATCCCTTTTCTTTCTTGGAAAATGCTGATTTTTGATACATTTGGTAGTGGCAACTGTCAAGATATGAGTCTCCACAAATTGGATTGTTTTTTTGTACGAGTCCTAGTGGGAGTGCATTTCACCTTCAAGTACTTCTGGAATGCTGGATTACTGGCCACATACTGATCAAAGGGTATTTTGACTGTGATATTTTGCTGGCAGAATCGTTCCATTTCTGCTCATCTAGAATGTTTTTCTTTTGTTTTCCTTTCTTAAGAGCACGAGGAAAAGGGATAGAAGCATTTGAGATAGGAGATAGAGAGCCAGAATCATAAATAAGAGCATCTTTATTAGACTTGGTGTTCTTATTACAATCATAAGATTTTTTATAATAATCAAAATCAGGTTGCTGAAAAGGTGACAAAGGTATTTTTTGCAGCAACTAGAGGTTCAAGGTCCTCTACAGACTCCATAGATGCTTTCCCTTTCTCTCGTGCTGGGATCTTCAGGCATTCTTCTTCTTCCTCCTCGGAAACATCCTCCGGTTGATCTTCCGAGTCTTCATGGTTCGATTCCCTTGCTCGGTAAGGTACGACCACGATCCTTCCACTCCTGAGAGACATGGCATTGATATTTTCAAACGAAAGGATCTCATGTTCAGATGTGGAAAAATTTGAATAGTATACCTAGCCATTGTGTTGAGATGATTGAGATTTGTTCAAGCAATTGAGGTTAGCTTGAACTTGTGCGGAATGGTTGTGGCTGGGGCTGTCTGCTCATCCTCCTAACGGGACAAGCGATTGACATCAACACGTAGATCGAGAAAATCATTTTTGAAGTTGCAAATTTCTTCAAGCATTTGGCCTCTGGATATCGACCAGTTCTTCTGGGGGGTTGGATGGATTGAGCTGATTGTCTAGGAGATTGATATTGTTGATGGTATTGCTGAGGTTGGTTTTGGCGATTGTCGGGTTGCTGCTGCTTCGGGTGCTGTGGAGCCGGAGGAAATACGACATTATAGAAAGTGGGCAGACGTTGATAAGGCTGACGGTCCCCCATATTACCATGTCGGGTAGTGCCCTGTATTTACCAAATGCCATTTACTTGAAATGTCAGAGGCGGGGCTTCTTTGACTGTTTCGGCTGGTGGGGGTGACTGCCGAGAAGGTTGGGCATCGGTTTGGTCCTAAGCTCACGGTTGCTGTTGTTCTGCTCCTGGCTGCTCCTAGACATGATGCACATGATAGATCGGGACAGTAGGTGAAGTAGACATCCCCATTTTGGACACCTTCTTAGTGAGCTCCTCCATCTGCTTTGGGAATTGGGAAATCCTGCTGTCGATGTCGTTCATTCTCTTATGAATTTTATCCACGACTATGAATTTATCGGCGATGATGTTTATGTTTGGGATCAAATCCTCTGTTATCTCTGCGACAGTTTGCTTTCCTCCTTTGGCTTGAAAGGTGTTCAAGGAATCAGTGTATGCTATACTAGCAATCTGTGAATAGATTGTATCTGCCATATGCTCCAGTACCTTCCAGACGGTCTCAACTCCACGTGATGTGTAATTCCCTCCGCAGGCAGCGTTAAATAACCCTTGAGTCTCGTAGTTGAGGCTAGAGTAGAGTGACTGAACTAGGATGTTGTTATCCAGGTAATCGCAGGGACATTTCTGTAGTAGGTCTTTAAACCTATCCCAAGCCTCACAGAGTGGTTCATTAGACATCTGAGAGAAACTGGTGATGCGGGTCCTCATTTGGTTGGTCCGACTCAAAGGGTAGAATTTCTTCAAAAATAGATTTTTGAACCTCTCATAAGTGGTCACAGTCACTCCTAAGTTTTTCATCCAGTAATCCGCCTTCCCTTTCAAGGCGAAAGGTAGTGCAGTGAGACGAATGTAGTCCTGACTGACTTGTGGGTGCCTTATATTAGAACATATCAGCTCCAAGTCTCGCAAGAATTCATATGGCTCTTTAGTTGCATTTCCGTGGAATTGGGGTAGTTGACTCATGAAGTGTAGCTTCAGTTCATAGTTAATCTCTGGATGAGATAGCTGCAAATAATTCCTCACTCTGTACTACCCAGGATTTAATGCGGCTTCCATTGGCGGTTTTCCCTTAGCATTCAACTGCTCAAGTTGTTCCCTCAGTAACTACTACTGCTGCTCAGATGCAACCAGCCTTTAAAAATCATCTGTAGTGGTTTTCAGTATGTTCCTTTCCTGATTCCTTCCTGGGAGGCGGCTTGGGCGGCATCTTCTTCTTCTTTTTCTCTTCACCTTCAGAATGGGAGAAATCAGAGTCAATAAAATATAAAGATTCAGAATTAGAGTTATCGAGGTGAGAGTCTTCCTCGATGTGATCAGGAGGTAAAGCAAGAGTATGGGTTTGACCTTCTTCCCGGAAGCTGAAAGAATCATAAGAGGAGGATTCACGCGAAGGGTGTCCATGAACCCAAGGTGGTCCTGAGTAAGAGTGCCTCCAAACCTTTGAGATTGGAAAAGTTGTGGCGGTCAGAGAAGGGTTCACAGAGTCCGAACGAGAATTACCACAATTTTCCATTCTCGATTCAAAATTATCAACAAGAGGTTTATGGTTCATGATCTAGGCACAAGTGTGTGGTATTCGTTGATTATCTAGTTTCTACGCACAATCCAAACACAATACAAGGGTTTGTTTCACCAACTCACTCAGTGAAAGCCATGAGAGTTCGGCCAATTATCTTGTCAGTTTTAATTGGTGAGAATTCAAGTCTTGCAAGCCGTTTAAAACGAGCTGTTGGGTGCCTGTATTTCCCGACCGGCTATCCCAAATTCATACGACTAGTTGCACCTACTTTCAGGCAGTATGGGAGTAAGTAAGGACCATAGAACGGCTACCATTTACTTGAGGACAGAGCCTTATGCAGTTTCCTCTAAACCACCCACTATGCTAAGTAAATCCGGACCATATACCGGCTACCCATAGATCCTCACTGAGAAGTAGCTAATCGCATTTGACAGAATCAGTAGTCAGTATGAAAATCCTGGCTTTGGCTCTATCCTAGTGTGCGCCTCTCTCCTCGCTGCAAGATAAAATCAAACAATGTCGGAGTTGCTCTCCTGCAAGAATTCTTGATTTTATGGATTCTTAAGATCAACTATATTTAACAGTCCCAATTTTAATTAGGTGATCACTGAAGAATTTAAATGAGCACAAAAAACACATTTACCATCCAATCCCAATTTCCTTTAGAGTTATGTGATAAAATAAGAGGGAGAAATTCAGGAAAAGCCGATGCACGTGGAAAACTATGTTATATGCTCAGTTAGAAGACTTACAGTGAATCCTCGCAATCTTCATGTAGGATGCTAGACAGAATTGAAAATTTATTCTAAATGAATGCAAGCTGATGAAAAACCACACCTAGCAGAAAGTTCTATTAGCGGGGAAGAACTTAAATTTGGTAAAGTTGAACGATCTATGTACGTCTCAATTATTGGGAAGTGTGGCCTTAGATCCTACGAGCACAATCAAAAATATAAATGCTTTGAGAGCCGTATGTGCAGGTCTATCCTAATCGCCACTCAAGTCGGGCCCCATCCTCACCGGAGAGTGAAACAGGCCACGACACACCACAGAAAAGTTCAGAGTCTTTTTACACACGCGAGAGTCCAAACGGACACCGCTATAAATGAGCAGAAATTGAAATTTGCAGAAATTAAAAACCTAGACTCTACGCTCTCTCACGACTCGACTCGATCTTAAATTAATTGCGACTTTTTCGGAAGTCGGTGAAGATGCTTCGGTTTCTTGAAAAACTGCTCCACGTACGACGGGTACCTCGCAAGAAAAATAAGAGAGAAGATATAAGAGAGTGACTCAAAAATTATCAAGAATAAAATAAGAAAAATAAATGCTGAAAAAAAATGCAGGAAATAAAAATGGAATTTATAGTGAAAAATTCGGGGGCCAGACTCCCCCAATACGGAAAACCAAAAAAGAAATTTCAAGACACAAAACTAAGCCGTTTGCCTCCCCGGCAACGGTGCCATCTGACGAATCCGGTGATCGCAGCTTTAAGAAGATGTTTTTATTTGTTCGTGCCAAAAATATGGTTTGTCGTTCGTTGTAGGCGGCGATCGGAGTCGGTCAAGAAATAACCACAAATATTTATTCAAATTTAATCATAGGGTTTTATGTTTATTTTGTTTAGGCAAGTCCCAAGGTCGATCATAAGGAGGCAAAGGAACAACCTAGAATTTTGTCTATAAAGATTCATGCACGGTTTTCGAG
Source organism: Ottelia alismoides (assembly GCA_037367405.1). Classification (NCBI taxonomy): domain Eukaryota; kingdom Viridiplantae; phylum Streptophyta; class Magnoliopsida; order Alismatales; family Hydrocharitaceae; genus Ottelia; species Ottelia alismoides. Next base: position 613,456 of record JAZKJV010009256.1, on the reverse strand, counting down.
GCAGTCTTTTTTTTTGAATTTTTAATGCAAATAAGGGATGCAAGATGCAATTTCGGCCTATTTTAGGGACTAAAAAGTAGAAGTCAATCAAACGATGTCTGAAAAATATGAAACTTGACCACGATGCAAAATATGATGAAATAAATGCATTGTATTTTTTTTTAATTTTTGGATGCAATATGAAAATTTTATTAATTTTTAAATGCAAACATAATGATTTTCAATATTTAACTATAACAAATATTAAAGCTACTTATTTTCAAGGGATAAAATTATCTAAGGTCTATCACTTGGTGATTTATCTCAAAAAAATCCTAAACCTCGAAAATGTGGGATTTAATATCCAGTAAAAATCAAATACTGAATTATGCAAAATGATTTTTACAGGGCAAACTATGCATGCAAATGCAAATCTTTTTGAGCACAATATCAACACAATTAACTCTACAACATGTGATTTTTCGGGAATTTTTAAAGCAATGGTTAATCAAATAAAAATTGAAGAGCATAAAATGGGCAAAGTTTGCAATTTTTCATAGAAAAATTAAATATTAATTAACCATTCATCACAAAAAATAACCACAATATGTCAAAATGTAGAGAATTAAAAGACGAACATCATGCTATTTTTTTGAATAATAAATAATGTCGAGAAGAGGTTCAAAATTGCTGGTGAACAGAGGGGTAGAACTGCAATAAATAAAATAAATAAAATGTAGGGGGGGCTATTATGCAATTACCATAAACTTCAGGGATACTTCTGCAAAATGACCAAAGGGGCACGTGCGTGGCACGTGCCATCTGGAGGCGGGGACCTTGGCGAAATCTGGAGATTCATTAAAGGGCTATCTATAATTATCCCAGCAAGTCACATGATCCTCACATGATAAGATGGCTCGGCGGGAGGCTTGGGGCGAGGGCTCCACGTGTCATTACGTGATTGCTTCGGGCTGTCCAAGGCACCTGGCGTGGAGGGAGGTTCGGAGTAAGCTTCGGAGTGAATCAACGTCGTTGATGCAGATGGGATCTAACGGCTGAGGGACGCTGCTTATCGAACGGTGAGATCGAGTCTCTCCTTGATCCGATGGCGGTGAGGGTGGCCGAGGTATCAACGGTGATGATGACGTATGCAGGATGATTGGACGGCTGGGGAAGGTCTGACACATGGCCTAGGGACGTCGAAGGAGCGGCGGTGAAGACGAGGGTCGGTCTGAAGAGATGGTAGACTACACTAGATTGTTGGCGGCGGAAGATGTCGTGGACGATGGTCGGAGTAGCTGAGGTTAGAAGGCCGGTCGAGGCGGAGGAGTAAGCTTCGGAGTGAATCAACGCCGTTGATGCAGATGGGATCTAACGGCTGAGGGGCGCTGCTTATCGAACGGCGAGATCGAGTCTCTCCTTGATCCGATGGCGGTGAGGGTGGCCGAGGTATCAACGATGCTGATGACGTATGCAGGATGATTGGACGGCTGGGGAAGGTCTGACACATGGCCTAGGGACGTCGAAGGAGCGGCGGTGAAGACGAGGGTCGGTCTGAAGAGATGGTCGACTACACTAGACCGTTGGCGGCGGAAGCTGTCGTGGACGATGGTCGGAGCAGCTGAGGTCAGAAGGCCGGTCGAGGCGAAGGAGCTCTGTCGAAGAAGATGCTTGGAGCTTTGGGGGAGGGATGCTCCTCTTCTTGTAGTGGAATATCTAGCGTTGAAGATCACGATAGGGGGCTTTGAGCAACAGGTAGAGCTTGCGGCGGCCATGGCAGAGAGACCCGATGGAGGAGGCGAAGATGATGTCGATGATAGTGGAGCTTCGCGAGAAGCTCGGATGTGTAGTCAGAGAAGATGAAGGTCGGAATGAAGGGGAGCGCGGGAGTAGCACGGGGGACAACGATGGTTTATCGGATATGAAGTGTGATGCAGATGAATGGAGGGCTGATCGGAGTAAGGTAAAGAAGGAGTAGATGAGGCGGAGGAATGAGGGTGTACCTGGAGAGGAGGGGCTCGACGGCAGTGCGCTAGAGCTGGAGTAGCGCTTGGAGGAGGTGGGCTGTGACGAGGGATTGAAGCCCTCGGATCTTGTCGTAAGAGGAGACCACCGGGATGTCACCACCGGAGAAGAAGGCCTCGACAAGGGATTGACGGATGGGGTCGAACGTCGGAGGGGGTTTGTCCTAAATAGGAGAAGGGTCTAGGCCGGCGATGGAGAGTGGTTGCGAGATGAGCGGAGACGGAGATCTCGGAGGAGGTCGTTGGTTGTTGGCGGCGAAGGCGGGGGCGGTTGGCGAGGTCAACGGCAGAGGTTACGGTGAAGGGTGATGGCCGGTTGCGAAGGGGGCGTGGGAGGTTGAATAGGTACAGTGGCCGTTAGATCGGCCTTGATCGAACGGCTGCGGAGGCGCCACATGGCGCAAAAAAGGGTGAGCAACGGGGCACGTGCGGAGCCCGTGCCGGGGAGGCACGTGCGACGCACGTACGGTTATTTATTTATTTATTTTTTATTTTTTTATAAATGAATAAATATAACACCCAAAAAAATGCTGACACGTGGCGGCTCCAGGGGCTGCCATGTGTCATCACTAGAAAAATCGAAGAAAAAGATTTTGTAAAATAAAAAATAAATAGTAAACGACCTCGGATCGAAAAAGTTCCTTCACGAAAATGCTCGTCTCGATGTGATCTACAATTTCATGAAGTCATCGAAGCCAAAATCGATCAAATGCACAAAGTGAATTATTGGGGGTATCCCATATACATAGAATACCTTGATTTTTGGGTTTTGTAATTTTTTTGTCATTTTTAAACCAGATAAAAAAATAAGGAAAAAATATGAAAAGTAAGAGATAAATAAAGACACCTAAATCTAGTTTTTTGGATTTTTATTAATTAATAAAATATGTAAATAAAATATCAGGTCAAAAACCGCTAAAATACATAATGTACAAAAGAGGCCCAAAACCCAACTTTCACATACGAGCTCCGATTCACTTGAACTTGGTCTTGTTTTGAAGGTAATTGAATGTACATTAGTTCAAAAGTGAGTAGGATCAAATCGGACACTGGATGGGGAAGATATGGGGCTTTTAGTCCAAAAATCCTGAAACTAGGGTTTGGATTTTGGTCCACTTAATAGGGTTAGTGATTTTTTTTTGTTTTTTTTCATTTATTCTTGTTAGTGATGAGCACACAGTGGAGTAGTTTTAGATCATTCGTAGTAAGCATGAAGGAGTTAAAAATCAGGGAAGTTAGTCTATTTACAAGTCATTTTTGGCTTGGATTTTTGACTTCTTATTTTGTGCAAACATAAGTGCTAAAATGCAATTCTTATGAAAACATGCATGAATGCTAATTATGCAGAATGGATGCAGATATGATGTTGATTTTGAGGGATTTGAGCATAATAAATAAGATTTAGTGTGACGAATATGAGATTCATCACCTGCTCTGCCTAAGAGGGCCAAACTCAAAGCGTTCGAGTAAGGCTGTCGGAAGTAGGTTGATGGAAGAGCTGCTGTCTAATAGAGTCCAATGGAACCAATGCTCATGAATGTGGCATCTCACATAGGGAGCTTCTACATCTAGCCTCTTGGCTGGCAAACGGTTCTGAATCGCAAAGCATGTGGCATAAGTGAGCACATGGATCTATGCATGATGGTTCCTTCTCTTCCTGCAGATGGTAGTCTTCTCTATCAAGTTCTTTTGAAAGAGTGGGATGTGCTCAAGTGTTTCCTATAGAGCTAGTTGAATCTTAAATCTGTCTATCATTTGCTGGATGAACTCTAACTGTTGAGTCTTTTTAGGATTTACTTTAGGGAAGGGGATGGCTGGGCCCTCCTCAAATAGAGGGCTAGGAATATGTTACTCCTACTGTGAAGGAATGGAGCGCATACAAGGATCATCATGCAACACATATGGACTCGAAGTAGATGAAGAAGAGGTCTTTTTGATATTGTCTTGAGATACAAAAATAGGAGAAAACACAACTAGAATAGAAATGGTGGCATCAACACCACCTACACCATCAGTCTTCATGGCATCAGCACCATGCTCTGGCTCAACATTAGGTAGAATGGTGGCATCAGTACCACAAACTACATCTAGAGAAATAACGGCCTCAGTACCGTTAGTTGTATAATCATCCTTAGTGGCTTCAGCACCACTGTTATCAACATCATTAGCGGCATCAGCACTGCTATCCTCCTTATCTAGCGCTCCTGGATCCTCATGTGGTCGTCGATCAAACGAGGTGCCGTCGGTTGACATCCTACCGCTCCTTAGTAACACAAAATCAACATCAAATGTGTATGAAGAAATATCACCGAATGACTCACTGGTAGTGGTGGTCTCTGTGAACTGTACCTTCTCAGACTTCCTCTTGAGGTTGTTTAGATTGGTATCAATCTGAGCGAGTATGGCGGCCTTGCCCTTTATGATATCCCTCATCTCCTACATGAACTCGTCCATCACCCTCCTAAAAGATGCCTATTGGTCTGAGAGGAGACGGGCTAGATAATCAAGAGTTGGGTTCTCATAGGCTAGTCCATGAGAACCGGATGAGTTGCCTCGCTGAAAATAAGGCTGGTATTGGTACTGGTGAGGGGGAGGCTGAGTGAACTGCTTAGGTTGTTGCTGCCTCCACTGTTGTCCCTAATGGTAGGGACGAGGACCCGATTGGTAATACTGTTGTGGCTGGGAGTACTGGAGTTGCTATTGCTGCTGGCTGAACTGTTGACCCTGAGCTGGATGCTACTGTTGGGATGAGGTGCCTCCGGTAAACCACCTGAATTCGAGATGATCTTAGCGGATCTCGGGCTGCTGCTGGTCATACCAAATCCCGTTGACTTCCATCAATGGCTCCTGCTCGTACGGGGAAGAAGTAAGAACTACCAGGGGCTGATCATGCTGCTACACCACCATCTGAGTGTCCTAAGTGTAATGCTGCACTAGCTCTTCCTGGATGTGGTGAACTTGGCGGTACTAAGCGGATGGTTGGGAAGAGCTGCTACTGGTAAGATCAGCCTGTGACGTGAGATGGGGCTGAGAAGCCATATGTGCCTCCTGTGGACACATGATCTGGGTATTCATGTCATTGAGAGTTTATGTCAACTGGTCGATCTCCATAATGCTCTAGCACTGTTTCTTCTCGATAATCTCCATGTGGTCCAACTTCTCGCTAATGATACCCATGTCATCTACCAACGACTCTGCCTGTGTTGTTGTTGCTGACCAAGTAGATGGACCCACATCAACCTGTGTTGTCCTCAAATAGGAGACGTCCTGTGGAAGGGGCTTCCCCTGACTATAGACTCAGGTATGAGACATCACTATATAGTTCTCGATCGTCTCCTCGTAAATGGCTCGGACCTGGTGTTCGTCCTTGGTGAAGTAGGAACCCCCACATGAGGCATTGACAAGTCCCTCCAGCTCCGGTGTCATCCCACAAAAGAAACTCTGCACTAAGTTGGGCTTGGAAATGTCATGGTGTGGACACCGGTCGATAAGCTCACGAAATCGATCCTACGCATAATGAAACTACTCGTTGGGGATCATGGTGAAGTTGTTGATCAGAGCTCGAGCTGCATTTGTTCGATCGAGTGGGTAGTACTTGTTCAAGTACTTGGTCCGGAGTTGCTCCCAAGTGGTAACATATCTCCCTAAATGCTTCATCTAGTAGGCTGCTCTGTCGACCAGAGAGAAAGGGAATGCTATCATTTTGATGGTGTCCTCGTCGAAAAATCTGTCATGGACTGTACTGCAGATCATCTCGAATTCTTGCAAATGCAAATGTGGCTCCTTGGTTGCTATTCCATGGAACTTGGGCAGTAACTGGATCGTCTGGGGGCTGATCTTGAAGTTTCCCATAATCTCAGGAGCTGGATCCAATGACGGGTGAGGGTTGCACAAGGGTTGTGCAACTTCCTCATCGTTCGTGGATGTCTGGCTTGCTCTGGCTGATCATCCGAGTGTCCGTCTGCTCCCCTCCTCCAGGTGTTGGGATGTCTCCACTGGCAGGTTGTTGTAGCTTACCGCTATCGGCTCTTATATGTGCTAACTCACGACGTACCTCTGCCATGAAGGCTCCTTGATCTCTAATCTATCTTTACATCGTCTACAGGGAGGTTAGAAGTGTGTTGTTGATGGAGCCTTGATCAAGAACATATGTCGAACCATGGGGCTGCTCATCTGTGTGTCTGTCACGGTTGGCCATCTCATGGGTCTCTAGAAAGGAAAAAGACCCGAACTCAGGTGCTGTCAAATAAACATGAATCTGTGTTGGCCTCTGCTCGGGCACCTCATGACTAGTAGAAGAAGGGTGGTCGAGGGGGAACAGAGTGGTTTCAAACTTAGGTTCAGAGAGCAGGTCTGGGCTCTCCGAATCTGCCCTAGATGAATGGAGAGGAGCGCTCGAGAGAGGTGCTGTCAAAGGCAGCCTAAGTGACCTCCTTCCCATCATCGTGATGTAGGGATGTACAGATGAGATCTAGAATGCAAACAGGATCAGCAGTCAAATGCCCGATTCACTACTCAATGCGAGAGCTGAAGACCGTAAAGGATCGGTCATTAATCTTGTCAATTTAATTTTTGGTGATCAATCGGTCTAGCAGAGTGATTATGAGAGCTGGTAGGAACCCGATGCTCCCAAGAGACTGGCCTAAACCCATAGTTAGATATTTCCCAACCAGCATGGGTGCGGACTATTTACCGGCTACCCGATCTACCCAATTTGTTAAAGAAGTCCCGGACCGATTACTAGCTACCCGGTCAAATCCTCACTGGAGAATGACTAACCATGAGACCAATAGTCTAATGGAAGTTCAGGTGCGACTCTAGCCTAATGTGCTGGTCACTCTCTCGCTCAAGCAAACCAACCAATGATGGAGTGACTCTCCCCAAAACAAATATTTTTAAGTGAGGTGGATTTTAGGGTCAAGTTTTCATTAGCAGTCCCAATTTTATGATTTTCTCTTTTTAGGTATTTTTCAAATGAAAACAATGCCTAACAATTTTTTTGATCTCCTGATTTATTTTAAGTCCAAAAATATGGGGAGAAGTCAAAAAAGTTGATGCACGATCAAACACGATGATGCATGCAAAGATAGAGATGCGTACATGTTGCCTACACTCTACAGGTAGGGTGATCCGTACTTAAATTAAAAGACATAATTAAAACTAATCTAAACGATGCACGAAGTAAACAGCCTTAAGACGAGCAATTTCTAATGATAGTTAAGAACCGTAGTCAACTAATCAGAGAGAGGTCGATGTCCGGTCTCGGATGTCGATTGGTGTCCGCCACAACGGATCCTCACGCGTTGTATACAACCTCTAGAGGCACGTGACCTCTCAATCAATCAACCTAACTTTTTTTTATTTTGAGTTATTAATCAGGTTCAATTATACTCTATAGGTGCAAGCAATCTACTAGGGATTGAGCCTTAAATTATTTACATCACAATCAGTCAAAAATCCTAAGTCTAGGAGCCAAATTCTGCGGGAATCAAATAGAAGAAAAAGAAAAAAAGGCGATAAAAACAAAACCGCGAAAAGCTCGGTGAGGTCCCCTGAGCACACCAGTGCTCGACGAAACAGACCCTGAAATAAGAGTCTAGTGTCCAACAAGTCCAAGGTCCAAATTATTACAACAATAATAATAAATCTGTTGAAATAAAAACTAACTACTCTACTCTAAAGGCTATAACTATCGCCTGTCCTTCTCCTGCTCCTCCTCAGGTCTGCGTATCCTCCGAACTGTCCTCAGGTGGTTCCTCGCATGAAAAGTGAAACAGAACTAGATTAGAAAGCATTTATAACAAATAGGCAGAAAATATACGAAAAGGTTGAAAAGCGACTACTAAGACGTGCTTCGAGGAAACAACGCCTTTTTGATGAGCATGTCCGAGCGATACGGGTTAGGAAATCAGATAATCAAATGCCATTGCAACCTGAATCACAAGGCATAATCAACAAAAAAATTCGAGAACCACACAATCAAACGATAAATCACTCAAAACAATGTAAGCGGTCTCCGCTATTTATTTTAACCCAGTATAGCGACCAGGGTCGAACTGAAGGAGCACGAGAAATCCTTCGAAGTAGTCGAAATTTCAGAAACTAATTTTTGATATTTTTAATTTTGCAAATTTTATACTTTCTAATAGCAAAAAAATTAATCAATTAAGGAAACTATGCACACTCAAGACTAAAATGCTCAAAAATCTAGAATAAAAATATTTTTGTGTTTTTCAAATATCAACATATTATTGGTGATTTTCTAGAGTTTTTTCTAATTTTTATGGGATTTTATAAAAATAAAACAAGAGTTAGACAGGGAAACAGTGCATAGCCTGGACAAGATGACAAATTAAAATACTTAAATATCCTAATGTCCTTGGTGAAATTTTATGGTAAACTAGAAATAAAATGCGACAAGTAGAAATTAGAATTGTATTTATTTTAATTTTTCTAGATTTTTATGATTTTTATACATTTTTTAGAATTTTTAGAATTTTAGGGATTTTATAATGATTTTCGAAGCAAAACTAGTACTGAAATAAAGCAAACACAAAAGACACTCATTAATTTATTTTTGAATTTTTTAAATAATTTTTGTAATTTTTATGTTTTTATAAAATAGACTGTAAGCTTTTTATCGATTTTTTTAGATAAAATACAAAATTAATCCAAAAATTTACAATAAACATTATGTGTTAGTAGGAGATAATAGTAATTTTAGTATAATGATTTGGCTTAATATGATGTTTATTTAATTCAAAACAATACACGCAGATTGTAGGAACCTAATCGCAATTAAACTAAAGTTCCAAGCCGTAAGATAACACATGTGACGAGTTTAGGGTTAAAGATGTAGAAAGCCTAGAGTATAAATGCACATGCGCAATACACCAGGCACAGGGCCATAAGTGCAAATATCAGAAACTATACATTCAAACATAACAGTCGTGTAGTTCAGAATAGATAATGCAAATAAACCAGATAAGCACGTGACACCACACGTGAGTTCACACATATAGGACTAAAAAGCAAATCTATAAAACTACGTGGTCCTTGTTGTAAAAATTCTGTATAACAGTTTTATTTTACTGGACGAAAAGCTAAATACAAAACTAGCAGGGAAGAAAGGAAGATATACTCTTGCAGGGCACATGCGGAACACGACACGTGGCAGGTCCTGGATGCAGCGTGGGCGTACAGTGTTGATCGCTGACAACCCCAAATCTAACGTCCCAGAGAATGCCCACTACGTGCAGCCAGATGTGTAAGAGGGGAGCAGATCCAAGGACTGAAAGGCTGCAAAAGCTGATGGCTCGGATGATGTCTGGGGCAAAGGGCATATCCGATGGCTGAAAGGGGGTTTGGAAGAACAACTCTTGGTCAAGCCTCGATTAAGTGGAGGAAGAGATCCACCAGCTTGATTGAAGATCAAGGAGGTCCACTAGCTTCGTGGGGTGCGACACGTCAGAGTGAAGGGTCCGATGAAGGTGGCAACGAGCGGATGGTCATGGCATGGTCGGCCACCTGGGGGTCCTCCGCCTGAGCACTGGAAGCTCTGAATAGGTTCCTTGTGCATGATACAACCTGCAAACAGTAGAACAACTTCGACCTTTGCTCTGGTCTGGTTATTGCTTGATAAAGATAAGGGATACGATGAGAGATGAAGTTCGATCCCCGACGACTATGGAGGATGGAGATCTTGGCCTTAATCTCGACCTAAAGGTCGAGTCTAAGGATGATCAGGCTACGGTGCAAGATGTAGGGTGAGATGTGGGGTTGATCTAAACATATAAAGGTGGTTGGTGAAGCTCCGACAGGGTAGTCATATCATATGAACTGCGGTAGGGGCGGAATGGAAGAATCGACTGGAATGGAAAATGGAGTTGATGGATAACGTACCTGAAGGTGATGATGAACTCAACAAGGTCAGGCGGAGCTGGGAGACGGGGTCGTGGCCTCGACCGTGCTGCGATAGGCAAGGAGGGTGAATGTAGCAGAGAGCTCCGGCCACGTAGTTGAGCTGTGGGAACACGCCACCAAACTTCGATCCAAAGATGCCCTCTTGTCGTTGTCACTCAACTGAAGGTTTCTATAGGTGAAGGAAGGGGAAAGGCATGAGCTGCGGTGCCAGGAGTGGGAGAATACAGTTTATAGGGTGCTCGAGGGTCCAAAATGATCGACGAAAAGTGCGGAACCTTAGAGCGATATGGATCAGCCAGGGGACCCACGAGGATGTTGGGTAAACAAGGATTATCGGGTCAAAATTTCAAGGCAAAAGAAGCCAGGAGTCGGGCTAGATGGAATTCGAGAAGGAGCTCCAGTGAGTAATATACAGGTCTGACACGGGAAGGAGGAGGCGTTGACCGGGGGTCAACGAATGGTATGGACCAATCAGAAAATTCGGATATACGAAATATTTACAAATTTGATAAAAAATAGTAAATGTTTTTAAATTAAAAAGTGTAAAAAATAAAAATGTTTTTATTTTTCAAAGAATTTTTCTATGATTTTTATTTATTTTTATAAAAAATAAATTGTGTATATACAATACGTAGTATTATATACATGTATAATATGCCTATGTATTATGTACAATTATTTTTATTTTATTATTTTTACATAAATACCCCAATTTTATATTTTATTTATTTTCAACATATTTTTAGGGATACAAAATATTTTTATTTTTATTTTACACATTATTTACATGTATAGAATAAATAGTGAATGTGAGGTATATACATATTTGTTCAATGAAAGGGGGATTTTATTTTTATTTTGTTTAATTTTACTCATTTTTAATTTTGTATATTTTATTTGTAAAAATGTATACAAGGAGGTAAAGATAATAATTTGGTTTTAATTTATCAAAAATATTTATTTATACCACAGGTATTTTATACAACACAAAGTACACCCTATCTCTCTCTACTTATTTTATTTGGCGATCAGGTCAACGCTTGACCTTCTCTTGGGGTTTGGGTCACTCTTTATTTATTCTAAATACCTCCTTCCTTTTTCTTTTCCTTTATTCTTTTATTTTTGCACAAATACATGGTACTTATTTAATATTAACAAATGCATGCTAAATGTTATGTTATTATATTTATAGATATTTACATGTTGTTTTGCTAAGATAAATAGTTAAAATAAAAGAATAAAGAGTGAGAATAAAGGACTCATCACATATAACAATAGTTTGATCTATAAGGACAAAGTAAAGAGATGGCATGATCAGCACATTAGGTACAAAGACTTTGCCCCTGGGCAAAAGGTATGGTTGTTTAATGCAAGGTTGAAGATGTTCCATGGGTAGCTTAAATCTAAGTAGGCGGGACCCTTTGTTGTTACGAAAGTGCACATGAATGAAAGTGTAAGGATAGTTGATCACAAAGATGGTGCACAATGTGATGATTACATTATATACAGTTATAACATGCTTAAATTACGTGGAGTACAACCTTAATATTTATTTATAAACTCCAAATTCACATAATCTACATCTAATTTATTCCATGCACACAACAGAGAAAACCACTTTAATACATGCAGAGACTAATCAAAGTATAAATCGTCAATTCATTGTTATTTATCTGGATAAAATATTTTAATGATTTCTATTTACACAAATATATCTATGAACTACATGTTGAGAATACATCCATCACTAAGATTGATAATTATCTATGTTCACCATCAAAATATAACATGAATTTAGACTTCATTAAAATTATAATGGTACAAGAGAGAGGGAGAGACATCATTAAATAAATATCCAACACATTGGATTACATTTGCCACTAACATTTTAGGTTGACAAAAAAATGGGAGGTTGATTCATGCAAATTCACCAAAACCATTTCCCATGTACAATGAAGACCCATCATAACTTCTCTCTCCTTCCCATGCATGGAGCCTCCCACGTTGACATCCTGCCCAATGCATATATTCCCCATGCATGTAGTCAATTCTTTTGTCTTTATTTGCATGCTCTCTTTTATTTGTAGGAAGAGGAGCCATATATGACAACTATAAAAAGGGAGGCTCCCCAACATGAACGACATGGAGGAAGCCATGCCATCTCTCCTCCACACAAGAAGGCCTCTAGGATCTCATCTCATGTCTCCACTCTCCCTTACACCAACCTTTCTCTACCCGACGCTCCCCGACAGTGCACGTCCTCCTCGACGCCCAGTAGCAGCTCCCTCACGCGGGTCTCCTCCTCACCAACCAGCCCCACGTGCATCCTCCACATGCATCCTTCCCGCGGATCTCCTCCATGTGACCATCCCCTCTTCTCCGTACACTACACCTCGTGTGCGCGATCAGCAGCCCGCACATCAGTCTTTGTGATCATCATCACAGCCGTCATCTTCATTCCCGGATTTGGATAGAGAAGACTTCTTTCACACCTTTATTTTCCTCTTGCATTTTTATTCCCTTAGTCATTTCATTTAAGTTGACCTTGAAGGAAACAACAATCATGTTTTATGCTCTCTTGCATTTTTTATATTTCTTATTTTATTTATATTGAACTTGAAAGCATTCTTATTTTATAAGGTTCTTTCTCAACTCTAAGTTTTCTTTAATACATTGCAAGTTTACTTTTCATTATATATTTTATTTAAATATTGCAAATGTCATCTTATTTTTCTATCTTAATATGCAATTCAACCATCATCTTCTGATTTAGTTGCACTAATGCCCTCCTTCATTTACTTTAAGTTCTAGGAAGTATTTTCACCGTAGATTGAATTGTCTATTGAAAGATTCATATTTTTCTCTCATCACCATGTTTTAAGATTCAAATTTAGCTTGAAAGAAGAACAAATGTCACTAATTTGCTTGGTCCCTATGGATTCACCCCTCTACTTGTCGCGTACTCTTTTTCTTTGATGCAATCGTGCATGTAGTTGTAATCTTAATTGTTTGCTTGCGATTTCTGGTAGAACAACAACGATGCGGTATTGCAAAAATTTTAAACCATGCAAAATCGCTTCAACATTTTGACGTTGTTGCCGGGGACTAGGTAACATTTACAAATTTTCTTCATTTTTAACTTATTTTCGATATTCTAATCTGTGTATTTTTTTCTATTTCAGGTACTTGAACACCGAAAATGAAAAAAAAGGACGAAGATTCATGCATTTTAATTATGTTGTTGTAGCGAACTTGTAATTTTTTCTAAGTAGAAAATTTTTGTGATCTAATTTCCACCTACTTCTCACATCGCTCGCCATTAGCAAGATAAAATATTACGGATATAGCGCCAGAAGTACAGGCACTGTGAGTATTCTCTTCACTTAGACAATTTAAGTTTTAATATTTTTTTACATTAGTTTGCGCTCCGAATTAAACCAAACAAAAATTAAAAAGAGTTCTTGATTGCCTCATCTATGTGGTCTTCTCCCTTGGATAATCTAATTCAAAGATCATCAAAATCGTGTTTTGATCACATAAAAAGATAAGCTTGTAAGATCACTGCTGTAATCCAAGTGAAAGATGATGAAATTGAATGATTGTTTGAAAGCATTGTGGTGATTGACACAATTTCACACACACATACAACCCTTGATAGAGATAAAAATCCTTGGTGTCACGTGGGATTGTAGAGAGAAATCATAACTTCTTGACATGTTGGACATAGGTTCTAGCGAGAAGAATAGATCATTGATCTGAGTACACACCCTAGATCCCCAAGTCGGTTGAGAACATCTATTTTTCATAATATTCCGCAAACACCTCTTCTTTTAGGATCTATAATTCTTTGACAACATTTGTTGAGCAAGTAAATCTAAAATTGAAAAGATAACTGCATCTGCGGTGATTTGTGTGGAGTTAGTGAATCAACAAATTATTTTGTGTTTATATGTTGTGTACTTGTCTATACTTGAGAATCTTTATTCATGGAAAAAAATCAAGTTATGCTCAATGAGATGCAGGAGAAAACGAGGTTGTATTGGGCTATTGCATTGAATTATTTGGAGGATAGGAAACGATCTTCTTGGCCCACTGATCCATCTATTTTATTACTAATTGAGCATGAGATTGATGAAATGATGCATCTAGTGCAAAAATATCAAGAAGATCAAGAACACAATAAGAACTCGTTATCCGATCAAACATCAAAACCAACCCATGATGACCCTATATTAGAGGAATTTCTTGCATCACCTTCTCCCGCATGTCCTTACTTTGTCTCTTCCAGGACACTTTCACACGCAGAACACTCATCCATTTCAATACTTGGCTAGACTCTGGTTCTTAAGAAATCACTCAATCTCCTTACCCCTATCACCGACCCATGAAAGTGACTCTCAACATACTCTTCAAGAATTAGCTATCTAAATCCAACAAAATCAGGGAGCACTTATGGATGAGTGTAATAGGATGCTTGAGGATGTCAGTTACAACTTTTGGAAATTCATGCGCACTTGATGAATAGGTCAAATAGTTTGACGGATGAATGCAATATATCTCAACAATATTTTGAGAAATATAATGAAAATAAAATTGAGGATTTCAGACACTCAAGGGAAGAAGGAAAATGGGTCCCAATATCAGTGAACCAAGCAATGATACTTCCTTTTGATGAATTAGATGTGAGAAGTATAAAAGAAGAATTTATTGATGAAATAGTTCCATCTCCATGTCACCTCAAACCCAGATTGATGAAATTTTATGATATCCCCATCTTCGCTGCTCTTATGTCAGACCATGTATTGATTGAGATGCCCAATGATTTAATAGATGAATCTTGTCTCTTGGAAATACTCGAACACTTTGAGCATATAACTTCATTTTGTTATCTTGAGGGGCGTATTATGGAATATTACTCTATGGATAAAATTGAGGAGGAATGTGATATAATTTCAGCATTCATGAATCATGTTGACCCGAATGATTTTAAAGAGTATAATAAAGACATTTTTGAAATGAAGATCACGTCCCTAATACAACTCGATCATGACCCACTCTTGATGGAGACATGTATTGATGATGGCATCGAACTTCCCTTGGACTATTTTGAAAGTTTTGAACCCCATTCTACTAATGTTATCAATTGGTCTGAGATAATAGTTGAATTTGAGGATATCATTGATATTGTCTCCAATAAAGAAATCGAGGAAGATTTGACGTTTGATGTTCATTTTGGATGTTATGTTACGATTAATGGAAAAAGTGCAAACTTAGAGTTTGAATATGAGGACCTATTACACAAAGAATTGACTTCTTCATGCACCGAGACTCTCTTCCAACCAACACATGATTATATGTTGAAGATCATTTGTGATGATCCTTTCAAAGATGAGATTTCCAACTCCATTGACTTCACAATTGAAGAAGAAGATCCACTCAATTCGGTCGATGACTATAAGGATACATCTTCTACTACCGAGTCAGAATCTGATCAAAATGATTTTTTATTCTCTAATCCTTTTTGGGATGAAATCGAGTAACTACTCAAAACATTCGAAGAAAATCATCCAATAAGTCCTTCAATATAGACTTTATCACATCCAACCTCTATTGTCGTACCTCCTAAGTCAAGGGTCAACATTCCCTAACTTTTACCCTCTGAATACCCGAATCATATTTCTTGGAAGAAATCACCCTCATGGCTCAAGCAGATAACTGAAATGAAATTCAGAATAGATGCCACTGAATATAGACATGATGATTATTTAAGGGAAAATAATTATGTATCACTATATACGTTGGAAGACCACATGCTTATAGCCAATCAACCTTCATTTATAGAAGAATCAATTCTTGGTCACATAGAAGTTGACTTTAACCCATCATACCAACTTCTAGTCCATGAGCCCATCACCAGCTCACCCCTCCCCCTCTCACCACATCTAGTCCAAGATCAGACAACTCCATCTCTCATTCATGTTCACCGATCAATTACTTTCTTCACTATGTCAATAATACCACACATCTATAAAACCCATCAACAATACTCCCGTATCTTGTCCAAGATATCCATGTCGAACCAATGGTTTCATTGAGTTTTTCTGAACACAGCTTCTGCACTCACATGTAATACTGGATACTCTTGAAAAGTTGAATCGTCGAGTTGGGACGCTAAACCAACTATATTTTCTGGGTCCACACCCATAGATATGATTCTTTTCTCTACAGTTTAGTTTCATTTTCTTCTTCTTCTTCTTCTTGGCATTAGAAAAATATGGGGGTAGCATTTTGAAAATTACAAATCCAAAAATATTAGAAAAACAATGTAAATTAAAAAAATAATAACAAATAAAAACAAAAAAACATTATGAAACTATTCCTGCATTATTACACTCCCTTGATCATTTTATCCTCTTATTAATTTTTATTTTCCCATGAGGACATTGTTTCTGATAAGCATGGGGGGTGTCTGCATATTTTTCATAATTGCATACTTTTAAAAAATTGTATTTACTTCAAAAAATCAAATAAAAATTTGCAAAATTATCCTCTATTTTATTCAAAAAACATCAGCAAAATTATTTTCAAAAACCACCAAAAATATGTCTCACCTTCCCCATTTTTATCCTATTTTTGAGAAATCAGCTCTTCATTGCATAGATCATAGACTGAAGTTGCGTTAACCCTAACCCACTTGATTCCATCAGGATTTCACTAGCACGAGTTTAAACTTTCTTCCGGTCCATATGGAATTTATTCTCCCAATTCTGCTAACTCTACTGGTGAATGAACTTTTGTATCCAACTAGATCACCTAAGCAACTAGTAGCACTCTTAAACTCTTCATTGGATATTAAGTACTGCACATTCCACTTAGCTTGATTGAGTTTATTTAATAAGACACAATTAAAATCTAGTTGAGGTGAGGTGTTGTCCTCTTGGTTTGCCAATGCCTGAACCTTGTCTATGTTTAATGAAGGAATTTGTCTTATGAGAAAAATAATCACTCTTGTCTAAGTGTGTCAGTAAATAAGCCATTATCGTGCCTCCAAGGTCAATATTAAGCCGATACTACCTTGATTCAAAACCCAAAGCAAAAACATCACAAAAAGGCATATCACAATACAAAAGAATGCCAAATACCATTAATCATGCAAAGATTTGAAAAGAAAACCAATGAAAGAAGATCTAACAAATAATCCTACTCCACCAAAAAGCCAAAGCAACAGCCCAATGATGGTACCTAATCTCTTAAAAGAGGCCAAAGAGGCCTAGGGTTACGCTCTGCAAAAAGAAAAGAATGAGAGCAATGGATCAAAGCAATCTATGAAAAACCTCGAAAATTAAGTCTCATTCTCCATCTGAATTGCTTCCTATTTTATGCTAACATACTTGGGTGAAAAGACACTATGCATGAATTCAAGTGAGGACCAAGACTATAGACATAGGGAATCATTCGGTACCTTTATAAATTGTGTTGTTATCTCGTTCTCTCGACTCATAAAAGCTACAACATCACTAACACTATTTATATCCACTCAAGGTCAAAGAGAATACTTGTTAATTAAAATGATCTGACTTGATCGACTTTCTGAAACCATTTCGATTTTGTCAGAACTGAAAGGTTGTTGAAACTACAAACTCGAGTCAAGTCGATAATTCAAACTAATCCATGGGTCGACTCTACTAAAGTTTCTATATATGTGTGGTTGGGATCTAAAAATTCAAGACTTTGTGGGTGTGTCTGCAGCAAACCCTCACCTAGTCCATATTTATTATTTCCCTTGTCCTTCATTATATTTTATCTTATTCTTTCTTGAGACTAGCAAGATTTAAGTATGTAAGTGTGATGATTAAGTTATATACAGTTATAACATGCTTAAATTATTTGGAGTACATTCTTAATATTTGATTTATAAACTCCAAATTCACATAATCTACATTTAATTTATTACATGCACACAACAGAAAAAACCACTTTAATACGTACATAAGACGACTAATCAAAATATAAATCAACAATTCATGATTATATATATGGATAAAATATTTTAATGATCTCTATTTATACAAATGTATCGATGAACTACATGTTGAGAATACATCCAACACTAAGATTGAAAATTATCTGGCTTTATCATCAAAATATAACTTGAATTCAGACTTCTTTAAAATTATATTGATACAAGAGAGAGGGAGAGAAAGCATTAAATAAATATTTGGCTTTACATTTGCCATTAACATTTTAGGTTGACAAGAAAATGGGAGGTTAATTCTTGCAAATTCACCAAAACCATTTCCCATGCGCAATGAAGGCCCATCTTAACTTCTCTCTCCTTCCCATGCACGGAGCCCCCCACGTTGACATCCTTCCCCATGCATATATTCCCCATGCATGTAATCAATTCTTTTTCCTTTATTTACATGCTCTCCTTTATTTGTAGGAAGAGGAACCATATATGACAACTATAAAAAGGCAGGCTCCCCAACATGAATGGAAAGGAGGAACCCATGCCATCTCTCCCCCACATAAGAAGGCCTCTATGATCCCATCTCACGTCTCCTCTCTCCCCGACGACAACTTCTCTCTCCTCGCTGCTCCCTAACAGTGCGCATACTCCTCAACGCCCAACAGTAGCTCCCTCATGTGGGTCTCGTCCACACCAACCTGCCCCACGTTGATGAGCCACAAAATCGGCCCTTTAATAGTGCTGAATTAGAACTTGAAATCGTCATCGCAGTCGGGCCGAAATGGGCTCATCAAAGACCATCTCATTTAGATATATATATATATATATCAATCAAAATGAGATGGTCGTATTTTTTTTACTTGGCAAGAAACCAAGGTCGAACTCAGAGACACGCAACTCTCTTGCATTATCCAGATTTTTATTAATTTAATTAAGTGTTGAATGAGAGACAATATAGGTCAAATTAGATGCATGAAGACAAAACAATGCATTAAAGAAATAAACAAGCATTTCTTTATATTTTAATTTTGCAAATAAATGCACATGAAAAGCAAATAATATGCCCAAAATGATAATTACTTGAGCCATTAAAAAGATGAGTCAAATCAGTGTCAACCAAAGAAGCATTATTCATTCTAGTGGCAATTAGGCATGAGCTACATGGGAAGCCAGGCATTTAGACAATAAATAATGCATTAAAGTTCATAGTGTCTAATCTCAAATTTAAGCATGCCATTAGAAAGACTATGAGAAGAGCTTCGAAATGAAGCTGAAATCACTTCAATCAGACATACGATGCTCAAGATATACAATAAAGAAGATAAGGGCATAACTGAAAGAAAACATGAAATAAAATTACAAAAAGGTCCTTGGGAGGGACTAAAATGTAATAAAAATAAGGAGAGGGGCCTTCCCTATAAATTACCCTCACGCACATGGGTATTTTTGCGAATATTGAAACCCGTGAGGGCCAAAGTGCAAAATGCCCACAGTTGCGCGTGTGAGGCACGTGACGCTGGACCTGGATGCAATATGCGGAACTTACGAGGGCACCGATGCAAAAAGCCCATAACCCATGTGCGTGAGGCACGTGAGCTCAGGCTCGGGTGGGGGGCGAGGCTTGGTGCAGCTTCAGGTGGCCGTTGCAGGTGGCTCGGGCCACGTGGCGGCTCGAGGTTGCCTCAGGCGAGGTTCGGTCCCACCGAGCCTCCGTGCTCCGGGATGGCGACGTGGTGGCTCCAAGACCGTTGGATCTCCGCCGTGGGGCGAGATCCAACAATAGCTGCTCTTCCTTCTTCCTCGTCGGGTAGCTGCGCGATTGGAGCTCCGGCGGAAGGCCTGGAGCTCCTCCGCGCCTCGCCGTGCTCGGTGAAGCTCTGGGAAGGAAGCTGAAGGTCTGGCGATGAAGAACCGACGTCGGATAACTGCCGGAGTGTCTGGAATACTACGTTGACGCCTGATCGCCGGAGGAGGAGCTCTAGGACACGGCTCCGCCTGAGGTCCAGCCAATGAAGATGGTTGACCTGCAAAAGGTTTTAGCGGCGTGTGTGCGTGCGAGTTGAGGTGAGCGAAGGGCTTAGGGGTGCGGAGAAGTGGAGCCGTGTGTGTGTCCTCCTCCGCCTCCGGTGGAGGAGAAAGCCTGGGGTGAAGGAGGTCGTGAGGGAGGGGGGAGATGATCGGAGTAGCTGGCGAAGGCGAAGGGTGTGCGGTGGAGCTCGGGAGGCGATTACTAGAGGTCGAGGACGATGGTAGGGACCTCGATAATTAAGGGAATTTAAAGAAAAATACCAGAAGGAATCAGAAACTATACTGGTAGGCCATGTCAGCGATCTCGGGCGGGGCTTTGAGCCTTCGCAGCACCGCCGTGATCGGCGGTGGGTCTTCACCGGGGTTCTGGGTCGTCGTTACTCGATCCGAGCTCCTCCCCCTGTCACAAGGAGGAGACAGAGGGCTGGGCCTGAGCCCCTTGGTTGGTGGACGCCGGGATTAGTAGGAGGAGGCGAGGTATTTAAAGGAAGGGGGTGATGGTCCAGGTGGTTGGGGCCGAGGATTGCGAGGGAGATGTGGGGCAACTGGAAAATGATCGTGGATGGTGGTCGTGCATGCGAGGATCGTGGATGAATGGGCTCGGCCGTAGGGTGGTTAGAGAATGGAGAGGATGACCAGGGCTATGGCTAAAAATGGAAGGGTGGAGGAGGTCTGCGAGGCACGGGGCTCGGGCGGAGCTTGCGGGAGGTTGATGACGAGGTCCGGACCGTTGGATCGCGAGATCCAACGATTTTGATGGGGGCGCGATTGGAGGCTTAGGATTAGATCTGGGCTGTGTGATCGGAGGGTTGCGGAGCGGCCCTGCGGCGTGATATCGAAGCGACACAAAAGAATGGTGGAGATGGGCTCTGCTAAATGCGATCGGAGGGTTCAAAGAGGATCCACATGTCGAGATGAGGTTGAGGCACGAATGGAGGTTGATGATGAGAGGCGGGAAATGATCGGACGACATAGAATGAGAGCAGGCATGGAGGTACTCTGGCCGTTAGACTATGAAGGTGATCCGACTGCTGGAGTTGGAAGATGAGTTGGTACCCGTTGGATCTGGTGATCCAACAGCAAGGAGCGAGGCGCTAAGGAGCCGGTAGGATAGGATCTTGGGCGAATTGATCAAGGGGTGTGAGTGCTGCCACGTGGTGCATCGGAGGCGAGGCACCAATGTGCGGTGCAGATGAGAGCTGGAGGTTGATCGGATGGTGGTTATCGAAGAGTGGCATGGAGATATCTTAGCCGCTGGATCAAGAGAAGATCCAACGACCCTGGTCAAGGGTAGATGAGTGGTTAAGATTAACGCTCCCAAGCGAAAGCGAACGACCATTAATGATCCATGTGTCGGCCTACGAGAGAGGCGCTAACGGAGGGCGGTGAACAAGGCCTGAGGGAGATATGACGGTTGAGATTAATGGCACATGTGGAGTGGGCAAAGCCGTTGGATCAGAAGGCGATCCAACGGCCAAAAGCGCAGATGGCTGAAGCAAGGGAAGCGGGCCACGTGGCTCACCCAGAGCGGGCCACGTGGCCCACTAAGATTATTCTGAAGGAAAAAATGATTTTTGACGCTTAAGATGGCCGAATTTAAGAAAACTCAAAACATAAAATTGTAGATCTCGATGAGATCTATAAGTTTCATGTTGACCTAAACTAGAGATGAGGTCAAACAAAGACTCAAAATATTTTGGAGGGTATTTTTAAGGCTAAAAATACCACGGATTTTAATTTTGCCTTATTTTTTGTGATTTTTATTTATTAAAACTCTAATAATTACATGACTTTAATGGTATTTTATTGACACAACTTTAAGCAAGGGGGTTAATAATGGAAAATAAAGAGGATGAAATCGAGTTTCATCACCCCCCTATACTTAAGCTATGCTCGTCCTCGAGCATTATGCTCGTCCCCGAGCACCAAAGAATGAATAAGATGGATTAACCCCCTTGTGCATGTGAATACAGGATTCAATTTGTTCAAGTCGACTCAACTTTAGAAGTCCAAAATCCCAGAGTTCAACCCAGCCTTAACCGAGAGGCATCCAATTCCTCTAATTCTCCAGGCTCTCTCTGATGTACATATAATCTAAAGGATATGAAAATTGTGTTGACTACGATTCTGAGAGCAGAGTTAAATCTTCACCCAAAGTCTCGGTCCGAGAAAATATCCTAAGGACCCAATCCTCAACACTAGGGAATAAATCAAATCTTGCGTTCGATCCACCGTCTCTTTAGTTGTAAGACTTAGAATATGTAGATGGAAGGCCAGTAATGGAGGGCATGGAATTGTGTCATTTCTTCTCTCCATCTCATTGGAACAAGGATTCTCTCTACTGCCTTTTACGCAACACATTTTTTTGGTGTTGATCAGTGCGTCCGTCAAGAGAAGTTGGAGCCATCTGCACTTGTTATCCTGGGAATACACTGGGGTGTGCCTTTTTTGAGTACCTATCATACCTTCTACACCCAGACTTGTAGCATTTACGATGTAGAGCCCTTTTTAGGTGCAAGCCTGACTCCTGGTCCTAATAGCGGTGGTCCAAGTGGACACTTTGAAAAGTTTGGGAGCGCTTGCCTTTGGTGGAAGCTCTTTGATATGTAACTTTGTGGAATGAGAGCTTTTTCTTTGAAATTTCATTGACTTGAATAATTTTTGGCTAGCTCCACTGCTTTTACCAAGAGTTGGTGCACACTGATCAACAATTGTTTATTTATTTCACACCCTGGCACTTGTCAAGAGATTAGTATAAGAATCAAGTTCTCATACTGGCTAAGATTGCTGACACTCAGGTTTCCTGAAGCCTTCAAAGATTTTATCCCATCCTCGAGCATCATTAGATCAAATCCAAACTTGACTTCCTCATCCCAATTCCTCAAGTGATAAATCACTCATCTCATCGAAACCGCAGTCATGCATGTGATGTGATGATCATATTCTTTATGTCTGAGACTAAGCATGGAATATAGCATGCAAATCTAGAAACCTAGGGGAATGTGGATGATTAAGTCTATGACCCTGATGGCTAAGGTTGGTTAACCTAAAATCTCAAAGAC
Source organism: Ottelia alismoides (assembly GCA_037367405.1). Taxonomy (NCBI): domain Eukaryota; kingdom Viridiplantae; phylum Streptophyta; class Magnoliopsida; order Alismatales; family Hydrocharitaceae; genus Ottelia; species Ottelia alismoides. The sequence continues at coordinate 590,471 of JAZKJV010009256.1, read as the reverse complement.
CTCATAAAGCTAAGTCTCCTTGAACATTTCAGATCCTGGGTGGAAGTGTAAAAGTAGAGGATTAATCCAACTCCTTCATTCAAAAACTTTTTTTTTCTTTCTTTTTTTTTTTGAACTTCAAGAGATATTAGGACTGCCTAAACTCAATTAAGCATCTGCACTTCAGCCAGTATGGATGTAAGTACAGGCCGAAGCCCGTTACTTGAGGACGTGGCCTTACGCGATGTCCTCTAAACCATCCAATCTGCTAAGGGTGAATCCTCACTGAACGTGGCTACTTAATTGGGCTAAGTAGTCACTAACGGCTCCTAAAGGATTTTGGGGTTTTCTCATTTTTATGGATTTTAATTTTAGAGTTAAAACACAAGTTAGACTCAACTTTCCTTGAAAAAAGATAGAAAATTTTCAAAACTATGTCACACAAATAAAAAGTTTTCAAAACATTTTCAAAAGATTTTTCTAAACAGGGAGAAATCATTTTCGAAAATATTTTTATCAAAATAGCGTAACATAATATCGAAAAGCCTTAAGAAAAACATTTGAGTTCTCTTAGTCCAAAGAATTTTACCTTATCCAAAAAGTTTTAAATTTTTCAAATTTTTCAGTTTATTGCTAAAGTAAGTATACGGTATATACGGTATACCTCCCTATACTTAAACTTTGCTATGTCCTCATAGCACTAGATGTTACAAGTCCATAGGTACATATAAATATAAAGGAATATACGGGAGCTAAGAAGGGCTCCCCCTATACTTAGGTTAGAAATAACCTAAGTATAAAGGCAAGGAAAGGAGAGTAGACAAAATCACGGGGACTCGGGTCACCCCTATACTTAGGCTAAGATTAGCCTAAGTATAAAGATGGAATTTGATGTTGGGAGGGACCCAAGGAGAACGAAGAAGATGGATGGATGTACAAATGAGCGGATGAATCTATGGAGATGGGTGGAGTGACTAAGGTTCTGGGGAGTGTATCGAAGCAAACATGGCTCAAGCAAGACCCTCAAATTCACCAACTCACACATGAGACCAACCGAGGTTGGTTTATTATCTTGTCGGTTTTATTGGTGATAAAACATTAGATATTTTACGCGGAGAAAATGTGAAGTGAAAATCGATGCGTAAACGAGGGTGTTGCTCTCCCAAAACCAAAATTTTTACTCCATTTTTTTTGTTGACTTGCAATTAACAATCCCAATTTTTATTTAAGGTTGTCACTGAATTAAGGTTAGCACATGAATCAAGAAATCATCGTCTACCGTTCATTCTCATTTTCCATTAATCCTAGGTGATCAAGCTAGGAAAGAGAAATCGATAAAAAACTGTGTATTCGATAAAACCGCGATCTAAGCTAAGCGATAAAATCATGCAGTGACTTGGCAAAAAAAATCCGTGAAAATTTGGGTTGTTTTGAAAAACCAAAACTCATGTATGCAAGTCGATCAAACAGCCGCACCTACATGCTTCTATTAGTGAGGAAAATTTTCTTTTAATTTGGCTAAGTGAGGCGATGCTACGTGCGTCTTTATTTGAAGTGTGTCCTACCTACGAGCAAGCACGTAAAAGATAAAAATGAAGGACGCTCAAAGAGCCGCGTGCTTGGTCCTTGATCGACACTCAAGTGGGGACAATCCCCCACACAACCACATATAATCGTTCGATTACAATCGCGAGCCTTCGATCGAAGACCGCTGTAAAAGATGAATTATTACATGACATGCAAAAATGGAATTTTTTTCTTTCTTCTCGATGTGCTCCGAGTGTGCTTCTACGGCTCCTCACAGCGGGTAGCATCCTGCTCCTCACCTCCTTGAACACCAAGGGCCCTGCCAAAGAATCAATGGTTAGAGATTAACAGAAAAGAAAATTTTTTATAATGCAACATAAATGAACAAAGTGGCCTATAAGAAAGAAAACACTTAATTGAATAAATAAAATTCCAAATATAAGAAATGAGACGTGTCCTCGACAACGATGCCATTTGATGAGCCGTAAAATCGACCCTTTAATAGTGCTGAATTAGCACTTGAAATCGTCATCGCAGTCGGGCCGAAATGGGCTCATCAAAGACCATCTCATTTAGATATATATATATATATATATCAATCAAAATGAGATGGTCGTATTTTTTTACTTGGCAAGAAACCAAGGTCGAACTCAGGGACACTCGCCTCTCTCGCATTATCCAGATTTTTATCAATTTAACTAAGTGTTGAATGAGAGACAATATAGGTCAAAATAGATGCATGAAGACACAACAATGCATTAAAGAAATAAACAAGCATTCTTTTATATTTTAATTTTGCAAATAAATGCAGATGCAAAGCAAATAATATGCCCAAAATGATAATTACTTGAGCCATTAAAAAGATGAGTCAAATCAGTGTCAAGTAAAGAAGCACTATTCATTCTAGTGGCAATTAGGCATGAGCTACATGGGAAGCCAGGCATTTAGACAATAAAATAATGCATTAAAGTTCATAGTGTCTAATCTCAAATTTAAGCATGCCATTAGAAAGACAACAAGAAGAGCTTCGAAATGAAGCTGAAATCACTTCAATCGGACATACGATGCTCAAGATATACAATAAAGAAGACATGGGCATAACTGAAAGAAAACATGAAATAAAATTGCAAACAGGTCCCTGGGAGGGACTAAAATGTAATAAAAAAAGGGAGGGGCCTTCCCTGTAAGTAACCCTCACGCACAGGGGTATTTTTTGCAAATATTGAAACCCGCAAGGGCCAAAGTGCAAAATGCCCACAGTTGCGCGTGTGAGGCACGTGACGCTAGACCTGGATGCATTATGCGGAACTTACGAGGGCACCGATGCAAAAAGCCCAGAACCCACGTGCGTAAGGCACGTGAGCTTAGGCTCGGGTGGGGGCGAGGCTCGGTGCAGCTTCGGGTGGTCGTTGCAGGTGGCTCGGGCCACATGGCGGCTCGAGGTTGCCTCGGGCGAGGTTCGGTCCCACCGAGCCTCCGCGCTTCAGGATGGAGACGTGGCGGCTACAAGACCATTGGATCTCCTTCGTGGGGCGAGATCCAACGGTAGCTGCTCTTCCTTCTTCCTCGTGGGGTAGCGGCACGATTGGAGCTCTGGCGGAAGGCCTGGAGCTCCTCCGTGCCTCGCTGTGTTCGGTGAAGCTTGGGGAAGGAAGCTGAAGGTCTGGCGATGAAGAACCGAAGACTGAGAAGCCGCCGGAGTGTCTGGAATACTACGTCGACGCCTGATAGCCGTAGGCGGAGCTCTAAAACACGGCTACGCCCGAGATCCGGCCAATGAAGATGGTTGACCTGCAAAAGGGTTTAGCGGCATGTGTGCGTACGAGTTGAGGTGAGCGAAGGGCTTAGGGGGGCGGAGAAGTGGAGCCCTGAGTGTGTCCTCCTCCGCCTCCGGCGGAGGAGAAAGTCGGGGGTGAAGGAGGTCGTGACGGAGGGGGGAGATGATCGGAGTAGCCGGCGAAGGTGAAAGGCGTGCGGTGGAGCTCAGGAGGCGATTACTGGAGGTCGAGGACAATGGTAGGGACCTAGATAATTAAGGGAATTTAAAGAAAAATACCATAAGGGATCAGAAGCCTTACCTGGCCAGAGATGGAGGTATTGGCCTGGGCTCGAGGCCATCAGAGGACCTCGGGGTCTTCGCACGTACTGGTCGTCCATGCCAGCGAGCTCGGGCGGGGCTTTGAGCCTCTGCAGCACCGCCGTGATCAGCGGTGGGTCTTCACCAGGGTTCTGGGTCGTCGTCGCTCGATCCGAGCTCCTCCCCCTATCACAGGGAGGAGACGGAGGGCTGGGCCTCATCCCCTTGGTTGGTGGACGCCGGGATTAGGAGGAGGCTAGGTATTTAAAGGAAGGGGGTGATGGTCCAGGTGGTTGGGGCCGAGGATTGCGAGGGAGATGTGGGGCTACTGGAGAATGATCGTGGATGGTGGTTGTGCACGCGAAGAATATGGATGAATGGGCTCGGCCGTAGGGTGGTTATAGAATGGAGAGGATTACCAGGGCTATGGCTAAAAATGGAAGGGTGGAGGAGGTCTGCAAGGCACGGGGCTCGGGCAGAGCTTGCGGGAGGTTGATGACGAGGTCCGGACCGTTGGATCGCGAGATCCAATAGTTCTAATGGGGGCGCGATTGGAGGCTTAGGATTAGATCTGGGCTGTGTGATCGGAGGGTTGCGGAGCGACCACGCGGCGTGATATGGAAGCGGCACAAAAGAACGGTAGAGATGGGCTCTGCTAAATGCGATCAGAGGGTTCAAAGAAGAGCCACTTGTCGAGATGAGGTTGAGGCGCGAATGGAGGGTGATGATGAGAGGGGGGAAATGATCGAACGACATAGAATCAGAGTAGGAGTGGAGGTACTCTGGCCGTTAGATTATGAAGGTGATCCAACGGCTGGAGTTGGAAGATGAGTTGGTACCCGTGGGATCTGGTGATCCAACGGCTAGGAGCGAGGCGCTAAGGAGCAGGTAGGATAGGATCTTGGGCGAATTGATCAAGGGGTGTGAGTGCTGCCACGTGGTGCATCAGAGGCGAGGCGCCAATGTGCGGTGTAGATGAGAGCTGGGGGTCGATCGGTTGGTGGTTATCGAAGAGTGGCGTGGAGATATCTTAGCCGTTGGATCAAGAGAAGATCCAACGGCCCTGGTCAAGGGTGGATGAGTGGTTAAGATTAACGCTCCCAGGAGAAAGCGAACGACCATTAATGAGCCACGTGTCGGCCTACGAGAGAGGCGCTAACGGAGGGCGGTGATCAAGTCCTGAGGGAGATCTGGCGGTTGAGATTAATGGTGCACGTGGAGTGGGTAAAGCCGTTGGATCAGAAGGCAATCCAACGGCCAAAAGCGCAGGCGGCTGAAGCAAGGGAAGCGGGCCACGTGGCTCTCCCAGAGCGGGCCACGTGGCCCAATCAGATTATTCGGAAGGAAAAAATGATTTTTGACGCTTAAGATAGCCGAATTTAGGAAAACTCAAAACATGAAAGTTGTAGATCTCGATGAGATCTACAAGTTTCATGTTGACCTAAACTGGAGATGAGGTCAAACAAAGACTCGAAATATTTTGGAGGGTAGTTTTAAGGCTAAAAATACCATGGATTATAATTTTGCCATTTTTTGTGATTTTTAATTTATTAATGACTCTGATAATTACAGGACTTTAATGGGATTTTATTGACACAACTTTAAGCAAGGGGGTTAATAATGGAAAATAAAGAGATGAAATCGAATTTCATCACACGTGCATCCTCCGCATGCATACTTCCCACAGATCTCCTCTACGTGACCAGTCTCTCCTCTCCGCACACCACTAAACCTCGTGTGCGTGATCAGCAGCCCGCGCATCCTTCTCCGTGATCATCAGCACCACCGTCATCTTCATTCCGGGATTTCGATAGAGAAGGCTTCTTTCCCATCTTTATTTACCTCTTGGATTTTTATTCACATAGTCATTTTATTAAAGTTGAACTTGAAGGAAACAACTCTCATGTTATAATCTCTCTTGCAACATTTATATTACGTTGTTTATTTAAATTGTACATGGAAGCATTCTTATTTTATAAGGTTCTTTCTTAACTCTAAGTTTTCTTCAATACATTGCAAGTTTACTTTCCATTATAAATTTTTTTTAAATATTGCAAATGCCATCTTATTTCTTCTATCTTAATTTTCAATTCAGCCCCCATCTTCTTATTTAGTTGCACTCATGCCCTCCTTCGTTTACTTTAAGTTCTAGGAAGTATTTTCACTGTAGATTTTATTTTCTATTGAAAGATTCATATTTTTCTCTTGTTGCCATGGATTAAGATTCAAATTAAGCTTGAAAGATGAACAAATATTGTGAATTTGCTTGGTCCTTGTGGATTCGACCCTCTACTTGCAGTGTACTTTTTCTGTAATCCATTCATGCACGTAGTTGTAATCTTATTTGTTTGATTGTGATTTTTCATGGAACAATAACAACATGGTAAAACAAACATTTTAAACTGTACAAAATCCCTTTAACACAATCCCATGAGAATGGACAACTGTCGAAGTATTTTGTAGATTCCAAAGAGCAGCTAGTCTCAGTCGAGGTCATCAACTTCATGCAGAGTGACCACAGAGCAGATACATCACATTACTCTTCCTGAAGATGCAACATCAAGATTCAGCAGCTTAGAAGATTCATTCACTCTTATACATTCTCCCTTCAATATATATTCCCCAGATCACATCGGTTCTCACATTTACTTCAGCACTATACTTAGGCTGTCCAGAGCCAAGTATAAGGGGAATCGATGCCCGCCAAGTGTATATACTCATCCATTTCTCTTCTTGACCTCGTCCGCCCTATTCTTGCTCTTCTTCTACACTTAGGTTGTCTAGAGCCTAAGTATAGGGGGCGGATCGACTTCTATATTTTTTGTTATTTTAGCTCTCCTATGCTTAGCACGAGCTATGTATTTTCCTTGCTTCTTGTGCTCTGAGGACATAACACTTGCTAAGTATAGGGCGGCGTGTGTATATATATTACATATAAACTTTACCCATAGCTCGTACTTTTGTATTTTTTATAAAATAATTACGGGAAAGGTAAAATTGGTAAAAAAAACATCACAAAAAAACTAAAAAACTCTTCTTTTTCAAAAAAATTATATGTATACTCTTTTTGAAAAAAAATCAAAAATATTTTCAATCTCTTTTAAAAATAAAAAAACAATTTCCTCTTTTATTTCCTTATCTGATTGAAAAAAACAAATAAAAACAAAAAAAACTTTTTCCAAAAAAATGTCCTTTCTGATTTACCTTTCTTTAAAAAAACTTTTAAAAAACAGTAAAAAACCTTTTTTCAAAAAAAAATCCCTTCTTTCTTTTTTTAAACCAATCAATCAAAAATCAAAAAAATATAAAAAATCACAAAAATCAAAATCACAAAAAAACCTAACTAATAACTTGGTTCAGTTCCTGACACTTACACATTCACACAAGACTAGTGAACTTCAAGAACACTTGGTTTAATATGTCTTGAGATTTTGAGTTAACCAGCCTTAGTCATTAGGGTCTTTGACTTAATTATTCACATTTCTCTAGTTTGAAAGATTTGTGTGCTATGCATGCTTAGTCTCTACCTTAAGAATATGATCAACACCTCACATACACGATTGTAGTTGTGATGAGATGAGTTGAAATTTCACTTGAGAAACTGAGACGAGGGATTTGAGTTTGGACATGATTTTATGATGCTCAAGAATGGGATAAAATAAATGAAGGCTTCTTGAAACCTGAGTGTTAGCATCTCTAACCAGTATGAGATCATAGTTCTTTTACTATCTCTTGACATTTACCTATGTGCCAGGGTGTGATGAAATCTAAAAAAAATGTTCATCGATGTGCGCCAACTCTTGGTAAAAACAATGTAGCTAGCCAAAAGCAAAGAAAAAAAAGAAATGTTGAAAGAAAAGTTATCACCATACAAAGTCAAATATCAAAGAGCTTCCACTAAAGGCGGGCACTTCCAACCATTTCAAAGTGTCCATTGGACCACCGTTACTAGGACCAAGGAGTCGGGATAGCACCCAAAAAGGACTCTGCATCGTATAGTGATATAAGTCTAGTGTCGAAGGTATCTTAGATACCCAAAAGAGACACACCCTAGTGTACTCCAAAGAAAACAAGTGCAGACGACTCTAACTTCTTTTGACAAATAAACTGATCAATAACAAAAACATACATGTGTTGAGTTAATAAGGCACTTGAGAGGATCCTTGTTCCAATAAGAGGGAGAGAAGAAATGACACAATCTTATGCCCTCCATCAAGTGGCCTTCCTTCTCACTTTTAAGTCTGACAACTGAAGAGACGATGTATTGGATGAAAGAAATGGTTTATTCCCTAGTGTTGAGGATCAGGTTCTTAGGAGAGTCTCTTGGACTGGAACCTTTGGTGAAGTTGCAACTCTACTCTTATAACTACTGTCCACACTTAAAGTCATATCTCTGTTATACATCTATAAAGAGAGTCTGATGATTAGGGAAATTGGATACCTTTTGACTAGAGCTTTGTTTAGCTCAGAATTTTACGATCTCTAAAATCAAGATTTCTTGAACGGATCAAGTATTATATTCACATGCATAATCATGGGTTAATCCAACTTATTCGTTCTTTATTTGTTTGAAGATTGGAAAAGTTTAAGTATGGGGGGAGATAAATCCACAATTCATCATCTCAAAAATTTGATTTTAGCAAAATCCCCGATTAAAATCTCAAATAAATGTCAATAAATCAATTAATTAACAAAATAATTCTTGTAAATATAATACACTAATTATTCTATATTATATTGTACAGAATAAATTAAAAATAAAATGTCACAAAATAAAGGAGTTTTTCAACTATAATAGCCCAAAACATCATGTATTTGTGATAAATATATTTCAACTCCTTTTTAGCTAATTCTTTCTATGTCTTGTTTATAAAAATGTATATAAAAATATAAAAATATAAAATAAATTCTAACTCAAATAAATATTCCTAGATCCCAATGAGAAAAAACCGTAAAGTCCAACTTCCCGGCCAAAATCCCGCTCCGTACGAGCTCCAATTTCACCAAACTCACTTTAAAGTTTAAGTTAGAAAATTATCTATCCAATGAAAGTAGTTTCATTAAAATAGGAGCTCGTTTGCAAAATATGGGTTTTGGGAGCTAGGTGTACATGGTATATCATGTATATATTTTATTTTCTCATTTTTTATTTACTTTTCTTAATTTCTAAAAAATCTAAAAAAAATTGTGTTTTATTTTATTTCCCATATTTTATCTTATTTTTATTTTGTAAACTTCTTTTATTAAAAATACAAAAATATATAAAATTAGAAAAGGAAAAAAACACGTGCATATTGTTTGACTTATTTTGTAAATTCTCCACTCTCTTTTCTCTTTATTTTTTTATTGTATTTAGTAACCTACTTTATTTTATTTTCTTTCTTTTATTTTATTTTCATTCACTACAATAACTCCCATTCAACTCCACCATTCTTATAACCTCCATTCAACTCCACCATTTTTTTAACCTCCCATTCAACTCCATCACTCCACCATTTTTTTCTAATTCCCATTTTCCTTCTCTTTTTATACATCGCATTCTCCTCATTTTTGCCTTTGATCCACCTTTATGCAAGAAAGAATTGGGAGCTCCGACCGCCCGTCTTGGTTACAGCGGACAACGAAGTAGAGCGACGACCGAACTCCTCTCCGGTGAGATCCGTTGGCATTCCATCCAACATGGCAGTCACCTCTGCACGCTGCTCAAGCTCATCGCTCGTCGGCGATTCGAGCGAGGACCATGCTTCTCATGAGTACACTACAAGAGCCTGCTTCCCGTGTAGGTAATTCTCCTTTTCATTTTATCATCATTTTTCTTTTGGTAGCATTTTTTCTCACATCACGTCATCGTATCTTCTTCATTATTTATTTATTTATTTATTTCATATCATCACCATCACCCCACACATCATTTGTTTTACTCACCATCTCATATTTGCATTTTTTATTATTCCTTATTTAAGAAAACATAAAAAATATAGAAATAAAAAATCAAAACACTACAACATCAAGAAAATAAAAAATATAAAATAAAAAAGAAAGCAGCTGGTTGTCGGCACCCTCCACCACCGCCGGCCACTGCCTCCTTCCTCCCTACCGCTCCGTCACCCACGGCCGTGGTGCTGCCCACCAGCTCACCCACCTACGACCACAGTCTCCAAATGCCAAGCGTCCGTTGCCCCCTTCCATCATCGAGCCCTAATTGCAACGGAGAATAAGAAGATCCTTCTTTTTCTTTAATTTATTTGAAAAATTGCATGATTTTACTGTTATGTTTTCTTAATTACGAACAAGTCTCTGTACATGTTTTGTATTGGTTAAGTTCAATTTCAGCATTGCACCAATACCCCTATGTTCATAAATTAATTTGGATGTATTTCCTGCATCAATTATTTTAATGAAAAATGACATATTGTTGAGCAACTAATTTTCTATCATTTGGATATTTATTTTGAATTTTGTGAGCTCGGGTTCATTAATTAATATTATTTAATTTCAAAATTGTATATTTTACCCAATTTGAGGTCTTAGATTCATATTTCCTTCACAATTACTCCAAAACTTCTTCAAAACATAGAAATGATGCCTTGACATGTGTTTTAATTATACCCAAATTTCATCTTAATTGGAGTTGTCTTGTACCTTAGATAAAGTATAGAGAGGTTTTTGTAAATTATTTTTAATTAAATCCACATACATTATTTTTACGAAATTTCAACTCTCCTGGGTTGTTCATATAAATATCTTGTTGAGATAATTCTCTGTATGGATAAATTGATAATGTGGATTGAGTAGGAATTAATTACTCACTGTTACTTTGTTTTCATTAAAAAATCCATAAAAATTCATATTTTGTCAAAAAAATCCAAAAATTATAGTAGTATCATTTATTCATGATTAATTTCTCGTAAAATTTTCATAATTTTTGCATTCTATTTGAGTGAAAAGTTGCGTAAAAACTCGAAAAAAGTGTGCATTTTTCTTTGTTGCATTTTAACCTCTAAAATTCCAAAAAAAAATATGTTTTGCATTTATCATTGGATTAGATTCTTAGGAAAAATAAAATTTGGCTAAAATGGACTAATTTCTTATAAAATTAATTTGGCTAATTTGTGTGTTTTCTTCAACTAAATTGAACTGCATTTTGCATTCGCATTTATTTTTGCATTAAAAAAATACAACAACAATCAGCATTGGAAACCTAGACCTATGTTTTCTGAATTAACCAAAAGTTGTTCATTTGTCTCCTTGTGTTCGACCCCAGACATGCCCGGGATGTAAATTTAAGCTAAGTCCTCTTCATAGAGACATTCAATTTGGATATGCATGATTTACTAAGTTCCTGTATTACCAGTACAAATTATATCACATATTTAGCAAGACTTCACCCCCCGGCTTACCACCTCGTCCCCCATCTTCCACCTTCTGTAACCCCTCAATGACCACCTCCCCTTCCTCCTCTAGCAAGCCATCCCCTCCTAAACCTGCCATCTACCCGCCTCCCGTACTGGTAAAGAAGATCAACTTCTACAATGGAGCTCTTTGATTCCATATGGAATTTTAATTAGGGTTTCAGACTGGAGAACCATTGCATCCACAGATGTATCCATGAACAGGAGGACGTGAAAGGTGATGACATGGATACAGAGGAGGTCATTGTTGAAGGGTGCACGCCACCGGGGAAGCTCCAATTGTTATGATTTCTCCATGTGGACTTCAGACTTGCGAGCAGGAAGGAGAATTAGGAGGAGGAGGAAGGAGAATCGGGAGGGGGAGGAGATGGAAGCAAAGGAGGAGGGGGAGGATGTCTAGGGGGTGAGCGTGTCATTGTTTGATGAACCGGTAGGGGGAGGAGGAGGAAGTGGACAAGGAAGTGGTCGACGGAGGGGAGGAGGTGGTTGGCGGGGGGAAGAGGGCAAGAGAAAACGGGAGTTGGGGGAGGAAGTGGTCCACAAGGGGAGGAGGTGGTTGGAGAGGGGAAGGGGAAGAGGAGATGGGTGTTGGAGGAGGAGGTGGTCAGCAAGAGGTTGATGAATCTACATATTATCACTTTTATTCTCTAATTTTGGCCTTAAATCCCTAAATAAGTGCATATAAATAACATTAAAATAAAAGAAATATCATTCTTTATTTGTACTGTAAATACTATATATATACATAAATTTAAACTCAAAATAAAAGAATGAAAGAAAGAAAAGAAAAATAAATTAAATACCAAATGTATTGAATGATCCTAAACCCCGATACTAATTTAAGAATTAACTTGGTCGATAAGGAATAAAGTAAGGGGAGATAAGGTCCAATAATTCCACAGAAATCATGATTCTTTTTGCCCAATAATAATCCATTTGAGATACATTTTATTTTCCTATCTTATACCTCAATTACTAAAACTCTCTATTATAAAGTTGTACGTAAAAAAAATAAAAATAAAAAATTGATTTTAGTTAAAAATAATGCACAGTTTGCTAGGGACAACCAGAATAAAAAACGGCAAAGAAAACATCCCAGACATGTATCTTCTCCATATTTATTCAAAATTGACCAACTAAACTTTATTGTTCATAAAATCAAATTATATATTTAATGAAGGTGGTTTCATTCAATTTGGAGTTAAGATGCAAAAGTTGGCTTTTAGGCCCTTATTGTGCAAGATAACTGTATATAATATTCAATTCATTATCGTTATATTTTTCACTTTCTTATATTTGTAGATATTTGTAAAAATTATACAAAATAAATTTAAATAATAAAAATAAATGAAAACCATAAAAAATACATTAAAATAAATAAAGTTATAGAATATATAGGTAAAATATACCTATAAGATACCTATATAATATATATATACTTAATTCTTTAAGATAACAAATACTATCAAAAAAATAAAAATATTAACATACAAATTTAAATAAGTTATAAATATATTAAATATGAAGATAAAATAATACAATACAAAATACAAAATAAAAATAAAACACCTTATATATTGGTATTTATACATATAATTATACATGTAGAAATTAATACCGAGTAAATTAACTATTAAAAAGAAATAAAATCCTAATAAAATACTATATAAAATAATAATTTTTTTTCTTTGACCTAATAATAATAAAATCATTTATTATTTTAAATTATTTAAAAAGGAAATTATTTCTTATTTTGTCCTCATTAGGCTCCCGTGGAAAAATGAGGAGCGAGTCCATGTTGACCTCGGTCAACTGCTCGCCCCTCATAGGGTTGCGTCTGTTAGAAGATGACCACCTTGATTTATCCATTTTCCTCTACCCAAGAATTTTACCATTTTTGCTCGACTTCTTCATGACTTTTTATCCTCGATCTTCACTCTTTCACGCGCGCACACATCAACTCGATAGATGGATCATTGCGTTGAACTGAAATCCTAGACAAACATCAGCTAGTACATAACCCTCACCTGACCCATTTTAAATATGATCACTTCTTCGTGCAATGGACCCCTTAGATCAACCAAAATAAGTCAATCTTGGATACAACAAGCGTGCCATCGCGTCTATAATGTGATTGAGCTCAAGATAAATCCATGATTCATTAACATTCTATCTGTATTTTGTTTTAAAACCTTTAATAAATACATGTAAATAGACATTAATTTCTGCTTTTTAACAAAACCCTACTCATGAATAAAAATGCACTTTTATTCATTAAAATCATTTAAAAATAAAAGAAAAAAATAAAGACAATAAAAATAATGGCAAATTGTACATATGTATATATGTACAATGTGACTTATTAAATAAATATAACTGAACGATATAATTTAACATAATCCCCGAAAATAAGTCAGCATGTATTGGTCGAGAAAAAAATAATTAGGGGAGATAAGGAAGAATATAAAAATAAGTTAAAAACATTGTCTTGTATACATGCCAAGAAATCCAACTTGTAAATTGTCAAAATCTCAACTTCCGAACATCATAACTTTCTCATACAAATACAATTTCACTCTACTCACCCTTAAAGTTCATAAAAAATATTCTCTAATTAATGAATGTGATTTTACTAAAATCGGAGTTCGTTTGCAAAAAGTCAATTTTAGGATCTAAAAATAACTGAGTTTCTGGGCTATTTATTTTATCGAGAATATATTATTTATTGTTTTAATGATTTCATAACTTTTATTTTTTTTCATGATCTTGTATTTTAACCTTAATTTATTTAATAATTTTTGGAGATTGTTTATTTTTTTAAATAAATCAAAAATCCTAATTTATAGGTCAATTTGAACTACATAACTTGTATCTATATTTACTAATATACTTAAATGAACTTATTAAAATTCACAAAAATTAACATATACGTTAATTATTATCGTAATAATTAATAAAATTTAAAAATGATGTACTATTTACTAATTTATTAAATTAAAATCCAAAACCTATTTATTAAGTGTTATTTATACTTATTTGTTAATATAATATTTATATTTCGTAAAATATTTATTATTTATTAAAATTATTTATACCATCATTTAGATAATTCATTATCTATACTTTTTATTTTTATACTTATTTAAAATTTTGGTATTTACTATTTAATATCTAATTTATAATATTTATTATCCATCTGGCCAACCTAGTGCTGACACGTTTCAGCACCTGGTGTCATCTTCTTCAAGAAGGCCATCTGTTACTTCTATTCTAACTACCTCTCTTCGTTTAATTCTCTCGCGTCTCTTCTAACTCCTTCCTTTGATCTAAACCCTCCAACTTCTTCTCCTAACCACCTAGACACACGCCAACCATTGATCTTCAACTAACTCTCTCCGGCCACTCTATAAAAGACCCCCAAAGTCACCATTAACAAACTAACTCTTCTCGAACTAACCGTTTCCAATCCACCTGGTCGAAACACCACTTTCACCTTCGTGCTCCGCCTATCTCTGGTTGTGACGGGGCCTTAGGCGAGCTTCGCGTAGAAGAAGTATCATCGGAGGAAGGTTCCAAGGCTCAGCACTGCCTTGAATCACCGCCGTACGCGATGTTCAGCTCCGGGAAGCGGCCCCGTCAAGCGACGATCAGCAGAGTCCTTTAGTTTGCTACCCCCAAGTATTCACCCATCTTTGCCTTTTTATTTTATATATTTGTGCCACGATTAGATACTGTAATTGTGTATATGGAGACTTTAAACATCCATCTTAGATGAACAACCAATTCACTCTTCATATTCGATTCGATTTCACTTACAATCATCTCCATTCCTCTCCCATTTCCACCTTTATTCTATTTTTTGGATAACAACTATTATATCTGCAAATCTTTAATTCCTTTGCCGATTGAAACTAGAATCGAGGAATAAAATGTCTCATGCATGTATTCATCACATCAAGAGCCATTAATTCATCATCTGGAGCTAAATTCCTCAAATAAAGATCAATTCAAGAAGTCCTCCTTACATCTGTCAGTCATCGCTAAACTGCAACCATTGACAATGCCTTGCCGCCACATCTATCAACCTCAAAGCCACTCACTCGTAGGCGATCTCGAGGGGTGTAAGAGACACTCCTCTGGCACTACAAGAGGCCAAAGTATTCCACTGTTCACCATAGATATGCTGAGGAAGAAGGCATCACCGCTGCATATGCGAATAAGGGGAAGAACACAAGAACAACCCGGACGCAATAGTTTGGTGACTCGTGTCGCCAATCGATGACCCAGAACATGCCGGAGCATTTAATATTGACCGCTCAAATGATGGGGTAGAAATTTTGCGTTAAGAGCCTAGACAACTTCCAGAATTACATGCCGCTCAAGAGTTTTCCAGAATTTGCATTTAGGTCCCCAAATCTCTTAATTTTTCTTTCAATTCAATCCCTGCCAAGGACCAATTTATAACAGAACAACTTTATTTCCTTCTACTTATACCCCTGAACTATAGGGTAGTTTCGTACCTTGATTTGATTGTATTTTTCATCGAATTTTCCAGGATAGTTACATAACTATACTAGCTACATTTCTTGCTATTTTTCATTGAGTATTGTCGCATATTTTTCTATCTTTTATTTTTGTAAAATCATTCAACATGGATTTGAGCAAGAATCCATGTAGCCGACCCTACTTATATTGGGAGAAGGCTTAGTACTTTTTTTTCGTGCTAGTTTTGAGCGCTTTCTTGTGCTTTGTTGTATTTTCAAGAAGAGAATAAAAATCCTGAATTCTTTCTTCCCTCGAAAATCGTAGTATGATTATTTTGCCTCCTCGAGTACGACCCAAGGGAACTTACCAGGTTAAATATATTTTAAAGGATTAAAATATGAGAGAAGATGTTCATCTTCATCTTTTCTCTCTCTCCTATTTTATCCAGATTTTTGTTTGATCAACCCGACTTTTATTTAGCAGATTTCTACAATCAACATCCATTAACTCCTAGCAAAAGCCCCATTATCAAAATGGTGCGATTGCCGGGAGGATTTAGCTTTATTTTGGTTTTCGACATCATTTCAAGATTTTTCGATCTTCTTGATTTTATAGTTTGTGATTTATTTTCAGTTTTTGTTTGATTTTGTTTTTACAGCTTTTATCGATTTTCTCCAGCTTTTACAGTTTTCACTAATTTCTTTAATTTTTCACGGTTTATGTTTACTTTAATTTTCACGTTTTTTGTGTGTTTTTTAAAGATTTTTTGCAGGACCTGTAGGATCAGACAACTTCTTTGGTAGCCGAGTCAGTTGAAAGTGTAGAGTGCGATCCCTTCTCTCACTGGTCAGTTGTAGAGGAGCACAAATTAGTTAGTATTTTCTTGTAATATTTTTGTAAAATAATAGGGGAACTTGCCCATTTTTTTATTTTTTAGAAGGGGCCCTGTAAGGGCATCTTGACTTGTACCTTCCTACCTCCCTTTTCTCGAGGTTTGTTTCACCGAGTGCCGTGCATTCGAGAAGAGCACCCACCGTGGTTTTCTCACATCGTCAGTTTCACGTGGCTTTTTATGATGCTAGGTGCTTGTTTATTTGTTTTTCATTTTTTCTCTACTTGTGCCTTCGTAGTTTGTTTTAGGACTCGCTACCTAGGTGCATGTTTATTTAGGGTAAATAAAAAGAAAAAAAATCGTTCGATGTCTTTTTTTGAAAAAAATCCAAAAAAGTGAAAACTGTAAAAATAAAATCGAGTCTGCTTAAATATTTGACTTAAAAATAAACGTAAAGGATCATTTGATTTGGGAGAGCGACCCCTACACATGGATTGCAGGTACGCTTTCCAGATTTGTGTGTGAGGGACATCACTTAACGTTAGAACCAGAGTCCGAGTTTCTCTCAAAATACTACTTTGTCCATACATTTAATCACTACTCTTGAGTGGGACTCTTGGGTAGCCGGAAACGGTCCGAGTTTCCTTAGTAGAATGGGGGGTTTAGAGGACACCGCAATAGCACGGTCCTCAAGTAACACGGGTAGCCGGAAACGGTCTGTACTTACTCCCATACTGGATGAGAGTAAGTGATTTTCCGTAAGGACTTGGGACAGTATTTCGGGGAAATTCTGACACCGATCAACTCGGGATAATATGCGATAAGACCTGTATGCCAAATAACCCTAAAACCGACAAGATAAATGACTGAACTTTTACGGTCATCACCAGGTTATGTTTGTGAATCTGGGGTTGCTTTGTGTTTTCTTGCGAGGTGCATTTTAATGCGTCTTATATGCCTTCACCCTCTATCTCTTGATTTGACATCGTGCTCTCCCGATAACCGCTTGACATCAAAGATGACGACTCGATGGCTTTTTCGCTCAGCCTTCGTGAGCTCTCGATTATCCACCGTCTGTCGTACTTATTCACGGACTCGAGATGACCCTCTTCCGGAGTCAATCCCATCGAATTACAAGGAGAGTCAGACCAAGACTCCCTCGCCTCCTAAGCCTTCTTTTGACCAGACCCTTCCTACAACTATCGTCTATTTCTCCTGCACATTTTTCACTGAGCTCTTATGAGACTTTTTCCTTCCCAGAAGATTCAGAGGATATGGCTCACGGGAAGGGACCAGTCCAGGACCGACCAGCTGAGGAGTAGAATACAGATGGAAGACCAGATCCAGCCATAAACATTACTATGGGGATTCTAGACATACTACAAGATGAACTTAGAGATAAGAGATTTGTTTAGAGCCTAGAATGATCTGCGAGTTGAGATAGCTGCGTCCAAGGCAGGAGCCGAGAATCCACCACTAATGAATATGCGATTCGTCATCTTTATTTATTTATTTCAGCTTTAAATCCCTTATAAAACACATGTATATAACACTAACTCCATATTCTTACTAACTTGCATTTATGTATAAATATTGTATATTTGTATATTATTTTAACTTAAAATAAATAAATAAATAAATAAAGGAAAAATAAAGAAAAGAAAGTGACGAAAGAAAGGAAAAATAAAGAAAGAAAGGAAAAATAAATATTGTATATTTGTATATCATTTACCTATGTATATATTGTTATATATGTATATAACATATGTATATATTAAATTTTCTTAACTAACTTCCACAAAAAATAAAAAAAATAACTTTTAATTTTCCAATAAATAAAGTGACGAAAATTCAAAAAATTTAGTTAATTTTTGTAAATATTTTTTGACACTTAACTTTTTATCTATATCTCATTTCAATTTTATCTCTTATCTTTATCCAAAAAGCCAAAAATTCAAATTTCATCTCCATTATCTTTTCTATTTATATGGCTCCTTCTCCATCATTCCAACTAGATCAATCTTTGGTGAGAGGAGCCCTATCTCCGAGAGAAATTTTTGTCGAGAAAGTAGCCTAGTCTTTGAGTCGTCCAGTGACAGCAAGTCAGCGTTCGTCGAGGCGATCAAGGTCTTTTCCGCTCCTAAGGTGAGATCCATCGTTATTTCTTTATTTTCTATCTAGGTTAATCATAGTTTAAAATTTTCAACTTCATCTCATCGTCATTTTGTTTTTCTATATCTAAAACAAACCATCACGATTTGACCTGCATCGATCTTGATTTTTCATCTCACGTTCTCGACCTCTCCACGTTTGATGAATATGTGATTCATCACTCTTAAAATTGAAGATAGAGCCTTGTTCCCGAGTATTCAACAGCACATTTTCCTTTATCTTGCATAAATAGCATTCAGGCATGCATTCACAATATATGCATTTTATCATTCATATTTGCATTAAATTAGAAGCCAATTCATTTGTAAAATGCACTTGTAAATACTCCCAATAAGTCACCTAATTATATCCCCTCTAAAATCAAATAATACATTCCTTACACTATGTACATTACTAGTTAATAGTATAAGGAAGAAGGCCAAAAATTCCTATCCTGTAAATTGCCCAATAAAACCCCTAACCCAGTTATAGAACCTAGACCTTAGAATGCCAATATCCCTCTCATACAACCTCTGAATTAGGTATACTCAACTTCAGATTAATACATATCCAGATACCTTTAAAATGAAACCAATTTCATTCAATTCGGAGCTCGTATGCAAAACTTGGGTTTTTGGGCCCCTTTTGTGTATTACATGTATGTATATTTGTACTCTAGTATTTTTGTATCATATTTGACCTCATCATCGTTTTTGGTCAACATGAAACTTGTAGATCTCATTGATATCTACAACTTTCATGTTTTGAGTTTTTCCAAATTTCGGCCTTCTTCCTTCTCTAAATTAATATTCTTTTCTAGCCATTCAGAGCAGGCCCCGTGGCGCCCTCTAATTGCGCCACGCGGCTTGCTCCTTTGCACGCCACGCACCCTGCCATCTTCGCCGCCCGGTCGCTCACCCTCTCTCTTGATCAGGACCGTTCATCATCGCAATGCTTCCCAACCGCTCGATCGAACCTTGTATCTAATCCAGACCGCTCGCCAGCGCCGCGCCGTCCTTTTTCCACGTGGCGACGCCTACGCCCTCCGATCTTCGCCAGAAACTTCTTATCCTGGCCATTCATCTCGCAACGCATCTCAACCCTTCGATCAAACCCCAGGACATCATCTCAGCCACACGTTAGTGCCTTTACCCACACCCTCCACGTGGCTCCATAACGTCCCCTCGATATCTTTCCTCCTATCTAATCCAAACCATCCTCTTCCTCCCTTCTCCTGGCCATTGGATCACTCGATCCAACGGTCGATACATCGTCTCCTACCTCTCGCAAGCCCCGCGCCCCATGTCGCCCACCGTGCGCGAGGGCAGCCTCCTTTCTATTTTGGGAGCCACTCCGACCACCATCTCCACCCCCTAACACCACCACTACGTACCCCACTCTTCCCTCATCCCCACCGACCCCCTCGAACACCATGAACTCCCTCCACCTCCCTCCACGACATCCACCAACTCCACCACTTATCCACCTATGATGTCACCTTCCCTCTATAAAAATGCCTCCACCGTCGACTGTCAGCCTCATCCGCCATCACAGAGAGAATCCCTGAGCTCCGACCTTTATCTTGGTGACAGCGATTTGAGGAGACGTTGAGCGATGACCGAGATCCAACTCCGGCGAGATCCACGACCATCCCCCGCAGTGCTGTAGCCTCCTCCGTGAGCTGCACGAGCTCAGGACCTTCTACTGGCCTTCGAGCGAGGACCAGGAGCACATCTTCGATCTCCAATCCCCAGGTAGACACCTCCATCTCCCTCCCGATCTTCTTCTTTTTCTTGTTTTTCTCCTATTTTATTCGCCATCCACACGCCACTTCCTGCTCCGCTGACCATCCTCCGAGCTTCACCTCGGAGCTGGCAATTTCGCGCACGCCTTCATCCTCTCCGATGACACACTACACTTCCCGCCGATGCAAGCTCCGCCACCTTGGCAGAGCACCATCACTGGACCACTTCATCACCCCTCAGGCCTCACTCCACAGTCACGGTCACCCCACGAACACATTCGGATGCCTCGGCTAGTCCACTAACCTCTGCAGGTACTCCCACTTCGACTTGCCGGAAGCCTCATCTAAGCTCCTTCGAGCTTCGTAGCCGTCGCTCTCCAAATCATCTCAGCCTCAACTGAGACCCCTGACGGCTCCGTCACACCTCCATGATTCGTTCTAGATATTTGGGAGCCACCGGAGATCTTTTCTGATGACCAGAGGAGGAGGCGGAGCCAGAGCCCCTTTACCGGTGCTCAATGAAGAGCAGAAGCCGTCCGATTTCCTTGATCGGATAGTTCTGTGTAAGCCACGTCGCCTTCATTCCGAACTATAGGATCAGGAGGATCCTACGCACCAGAGCACGCCATGTCGCCACCTGCTCAGCGCTCCAGACGCCATTGGATTCATCTTGATCCAATGGCTGTTGATCGTCCACGTATCCATCTTCATCAAGCTACATAGATCGTTGGATTCATCCTGATCCAATGGGTTGCATCACGCCACGCTGATGGATCTGTGATTCATCACTCTAAAAGTTGAAAATAGAGTCTTGTTCCAGAGTAAATAGATGTATATTTCCCTTGATCTTGCAAAATTAGCAGTCATACATGCATTCATAAAATATGCATTTTAGCATCCACATCTTGCATTAAATAAGAAGCTAGGATCGCTTGTAAAATATTCACCTATAATGCAATACCTTCCTTATATTATATACACCTTTAGTTAATAATATAAGGAAGAAAGTCAGAGATCTCCTTTGTAAAATATCTAATAAAGCCCTAGAACCCCTAGACCATAAAGAGCCTATAAGTCTCTTATACCAACTCCAAAATAGGTCTACTCACTTTCAGATGAATACACATTCAAAGACCTTTAAAATGAGACTAATTTCATCCAATTTGGAGCTCGTAGGAAGAAGTTGGGTTTTTGGGCCTCTATGTATACTAAATATGTGTATATTTGTACTTCTATATTTTTATATCATATTTGACCTCATCTCCGTTTTTGGTCAACATTAAACTTGTAGATCTCATCAAGATCTACAGCTTTCATGTTTTGAGTTTTTCCAAATTCTGCCTCATTCTCACTCTAATATCATATCTTCTCACAACCACTCACAGCTGGCAACGTGGCGCCCTCTGATTGCGCCTCGCGGCCCGCTCCCCTTGTGCCCTCTCCGCCCACGCTCACAGCCGTTGGATATTCATCCCGATCTAACGGTCCGACCTCGTCCACGTGTGCCTTTATTTATAACTGTCAGATCAATCCCCGCTTTTCATCATAGCCGCCTGTTCCCGCCGCTCTCTCCTCACGCCACGTGGAGCATCTTGCTCCACTCGATCGCGCCCATGCCTTTCCATCACAGCCGCTTATTCTACCTTGCACCTCAGCCCTTCGATCAGTGGCTTCATCACATCCAAGCCGTTCGCTAGCGCCGCTCCCACAACACGACGCGTGGCGCAATCAGCGCCCTCGATCGTCTCGCCTCAGATCAAATCCCAGCCGCGCCTTAGGTCCTTCTTCTCCGTCGTTGGATCACAAGATCCAACGGTTGGGAACTCGTATTCCACCTCCAGCGCCCCTCTCTCCCATGATCTCGATCTTGCGCGAGGGGCTGTCCCTTTCTATTTTCGTCTCCACTCCTGCTACCCTCGCCGACCGCCAACACCACCACGACCTTCACCATTCTTCCCTCATCCTCGCCAGCTCCCTCACTCCACACGACTCCCACCAGAGTCGCCCCACAACGACCACTAACCTCACCTCATCACCAGCCCTGCCGTCACCATCATCCTATAAATCACTCGCCTCCAGCCACGTTCTTCCCTATCCGCCATTCCAGAGAGATTCCTCGAGATTGGATCGATCCATTGGTGACAGCAATTGGGCGTGTCTTCGAGCGAAGACTGGCGTTTTCTCCGGCGAGATCCACGGCCGCCACCGCCATGCTGCAGCCTCCAACCGCGAGCTGCGTGAGCTCGAGACTCTACTGATCCCTCGAGCAACGATCTGGAGCTCAAACCTGAGCTTCATTCCCCTGGTAGCCCCCTCCATCCTCTTCTGATCTTCTTCTTGTTTTCTTCTTGATTTCTCCGATTTAATTCGCCCGCTACCATTGTCTTCTCGCTCCACCTTCACCTCCCCGAGCTCCGCGACGGAGCTCCGATCTTCGCGCATCCTTCCGTAGCCTCAAACACTGTCACCCACCTTTCATCGACTCCAGCTCCGCCACTTGGGCAGAGCGCCATCATCGGACACCCCTCACTTCGACTAGGACTCGCCGTTCACTTAGCACAACTCCACATACATTCCACGTGCTTCGGCTATAGATCTAACCTCTGCAGGTGATATCTTCTTGATCGGTCGGAAGCTCATCGGAGCTCCCATCGAGCTTCACCGCCACTGTGCACCAGAGCTCCTTCTCCACTCCTGAGGACACCGGAGGCTTCGCCGCACCGCTTCGCATCTTCCGAGCTTCTCCAGACCCTCCCGCGAGCTTCATCGACGACCAGAGATCAGGGCAGAGCAAGCCCCGCTTCGCCGGAGCCCCGCCTACTCCTCTGCAGGTGGCAGAGGGCCATTGGAGACGACGTTCAACCATCGTTCGATCATCTTGATCGAACGGTCAGAAGCCAGCCACGTCGCACCATCACCGGAGCAACCCAAGACCGTTGGATCCACTTGCGATCTGACGGTTGTTGATCAGCCACGTCGCCCACGTCATGCAGCCGTAGGATTGATTAGTGATCCTGTGGTCAGAATCATGCCACGTCGCCTCTCCATCGAGCTGTAGGCACCGTTGGATTCCTCTAGATCCAACGGTCACTGATCGTGCCACGTAGTCACCTCAGGAGAGAAACCACCACCGTTGGATCGATCAAGGATCTGACAGACGCAGACACGCCACGCGCCAACCACCGACAGTTGTTGGATCGACCTTGATCCAACGGTCCAGAGCACGCCATGACATCCGATCCGAGCCTTTTCCCCGACTTCTAGGCTCGGATCCCCGAAGCTTCTCCGAGCCTTCCTCCGAACCTCCAGAGCAGCCGAGCCAACGCCCAAGCCTCGAAGTCACCCGAGCCTAACGCGCCCCACGTGAGCAGCACGTGCGGCCTGGGGAAATTGCACTGAGGCCCCGGGAAGTTTCTGAAATTGCAATTCAGTCCTTGTGAAGCGCACCCACGTGAGGAGCACGTGCGTTAGTGGAGAAGTTGCATTCCACTCCCCTGCATTCTATGTAATTGCATAAAGGTCCCTATCAGCATATTCATTTTTAAGTAATTTTTAATTTCTGTATTGCAGTTATACCCCTGTCTTTTCACGCATATTTAGGTGTCCATATTGCATCATTTTTAAATTCCAAAAATTGCATGTTGTAGTTTAACTTGTCCTTTATCTTATGTGACACTTGGCATAATTTTGTGATATCAGTGGAATTTTTAATTAATTAATTGGTCTATTTCTGTGATATTTTGCCCAATTTCACCTTTTAATTAATAGTAAATTCTCTATAACTCCAAAAATTCCCAAAAAATCACATTAGCTCTAGGATAATTAGATGCACCTTGCATAAAAATTTCATGTTAATTGCACATTTCGAGGCCTAAATAAATTTTTGGTGATTTCCTTAGTTTATTTTTTAATAGGTTCATTTCACATTAAAATTAAGGTCTGATAATTTTCATGGATTCGTCATCATTAGATCTATCTAGGATAATTTTTATTCCCAAAAATATTGTGATTTGATATTTATTAAAATTAAATTAGATAAAATCACCATGCATTCATGTTTAATTCACAATAAATTCATTTAGTGTCAGAAAATTCCAAAAAAATTAGCGTAGCCTAATTTCATCATAATTCATCATCTGGCCAATTTTCATTATTTTTGGACTTCATTTGAACACCTATCTGAATTAACTTGTAAGTTGGCCTGATTTTGCATGTGTCTTGCATAAAAAAACCGAAAAAGGCCAAAAAAATATCTCCTCTGAAAATCAAACCTTGGAAATTGCTTCGAATCTACCTAAGGAGACAGATGCCTCCCTGAGTTCGACCTTGGACTTCCACCATGTAAAAAAATTTGCCGCTTGAAATCAACTTGTTTAAATTAAAAGTGGTTTTTGATTCCCTCTCTTTATCCGACTCCAACGAATACTGATAATTAATTTGGACATTAATTTGCTCGAATTAACAAGGGTAGCGGGATGCGACATCAAAATGGTGTCGTTGCCGGGGAGGCATGGCTTAGGTTAATTTGCAGTGATTTTTAAGTGTTTGATTTTCTGTCCCCGGGTAGTCTGACCCCCGGTTTATATGTGAATATTTTATCTCTTTTAATTCTTTGCATTTTTTCTATGTCACCCTCTAACCTCAATTTGTTTCTGTGCGAGGAACGCGAGGAGTCGAAGACGCTTCGAAGATTCGGCATTGTAATTTATTGAGTGAATAGAGAGCATTTGTACTTTTATTTTATTTCTTTCTTTCTTCGCATCATTTCCAGCGGTTCCCGTTTGGGTTCTCGCGTGTGTAAATATAGTGAAACTGTGTCCCCGTGTGTTGTGTGGTTGAATGGTAATTTAGGCTTGCACTAGCGGCTCCTCGAGCCAATCTAGGAATTGCTTGTGCTCGTAATTTCTAGGACCACACAATTCACTTAAAAGACACACTTAGACCGCAGATCTATCCAAATCAACTTATTCTTCACTCGCTAATAGAACTGCTTGTCTATGAGCGGATTTTTAGCTTGCATTTGCATTTAGTATAAAAAGTTTTCAATTCTGTTTTGCATCGTGCATAAAAAGCGAAGGGATCACTGTAAGTCTCCTGAACTCAACATACGCATCATTGTTTTTCATGCATCGGCTTTTCTCAAATTTCCCCTCTGTTTTTCACACAATCTAAACGGAAATTGGGACTGGACGATAGGCGTGCAGTGTGGTTGGACTAAATCAATGAGAACTTAACTTAAAACCGGGACTGCTAAACATTATTGACCAAAAAAACAATAAAATTGGAAATTTTATTTGCGGGTGATTAATCCCCAACCTTGTTTTCCAGCTGAGTGAGGGTACTTGAGTGTGTGTGAACACTTTAAGGCAGAGCCCAAATCCCCGCCTTCCATATCACGTTCCGACTAATCCTAGCAAATATCACAAGTCGAATTTTTAAGGTTCACTGACTAGTACCAAGTAGCCTCCGCCTGTCTCAGGTAGATAGGGGCGAAATTGCGGTACTTTGCGACAAGTGGCCAGTAACCCCTCGGGGTGAAGTTCCGGCCTTGTCAGCATCCACCTGCATACAGGTAGATAGTGGTGTGGTCTTTGAATCCATCGACTTGGGATATTAGCGAAGAAAGGAAGGACCGGTAGTATCTTAGGCGACAGGTTGAACAGGGAAGACGCATCCGGCTCTGAGCCAACTTCCCTTTAGGCCACGTAATCCTTGTTATCTTGCTTGAAAAATCACACTTAAAATTTACAAGATTAATTGGACTCGATTTCTAGTCATTCACTGTGTTGAGTGTGAACCCAGGGTCTTGGATTGATTTGTTTGCTTCAGGTAGGAGTAAAATCCTATCTTCTTCTCGCCAAATCAAGATGAGTGACTGGGGGGATATCGACTCTTTATTCACCAATCTCTCTATGAGCCCCCCACAAAACTCCTCTTCATCGGCCCAAGCACACCATGGACCACCCAGGACTCATGACCCTCTTGAGTTCTGGTTCCCTCACACTCAGGGTAGTTACTCTCAAACAATCCCTTTCCTCTCCTCTGGGCTTACCGAGGAAGACCATCACCTCAGTAAGAATCCCTTCCTTAATTTGCCCTCTGACACCGACATTGTTTCATACCTAGGACTAGAGGGCAAGATGTCGCCTAAGCAGCCACCACCGGATGAGGATCAGTTGCGACAAATTCTTAATCGCCTTGCCGAAGCTGAACAAAGAATTGCAGATCTCACGACTAGAATGGTACAAATCATTGTAACAGGAGGAATCGACCGACCAATGGTTGATTCCTACAACCCAGCAGAAAATGAGATACAAAATTGGTTGGCACCAGCGGTTCCCGCCAAAGCATTTGAGCTCAAGCCCCACCTCCTTAGCCTGCTACCTAAGTTCAATGGAAATACCCATGAAGAACCGTATACCTTCCTCCGAGACTTCGAGCTGGTTTGCAACAATCTTAGCCATCCTAATGTTCGCCAAGATTACATTAGACTGAAGGCCACCCCATTTGCCTTAGGAGATAAGGCAACACATTGGCTGAAAAACCTAGGGGTGATATGTACAACCTGGATGCAGTTCAAGGACCTATTTCTGAAGAAGTTCTACCCTCTCAGTAGGACTAACCAATTGAGAACGAAGATCGCCAGTTTCTCCCAAGGACACAGTGAACCCTTCCATGATTCCTGGGATAGGTTCAATGACTTAGTTCAGAAATATCCCTGCCACGACATTTCTATGGTGATCTTAGTCCAGACCTTGTTCTGTGATTTAACCCCAGAGATGCAGGGGTTAGTCAGTGCCGCATGTGGAGTAAGCTATCCGAACAAGAACGAGCATGCCGTATGGAAGATCCTAGAGCAGATGGCGGAAACCGGCAGGTCACAGGCCACCAGGGCCTATCAGTTGTCTCCCTCAATCCTATCCAACGAGACAACCCGACGGACTGTAGCGCATCTGACCGAGGACCTCATCCCCAGCATGGGGATGATTGCTGATAAGTTAACCATGGTTGAACAGATCCACAAGAGGGTCACTGACCTTGAGTCTCTCTCACGTCTACCGAAGAAAGTGGAGGAACTTACTGAGAAGGTAGCTAAGATGAAGGTACCTGCCCCTTCTACACCACCTGCACCTGTAAATCGAGTCCATCTTGTACAGGAACATGCACCAGGGCCTCAGAGTGGCTGGGTGGAAGATCAGACTTACACCCATCAGGACCAGCATGCACCCCCACAAGTGGAGACCAGATATAAGGAGCCTCCGTAGGTGTTCGAGATCAACGGGCTGTGGTATAGCCGTGACCCCGTCAGCAGACAGTCGGGGATGAGGAATGGTCAGCCTCACCGACCTACCCCAACTTACCAAGGAACCTGCTCCATCCCCGCACCACGCTTTCAGTCCAGGTCCGAACAAAGATACCAACCTCAGAAGCACCAGCAGCAGCATCACACATATCAGCAGGGCCCAGCACCGTCCCACCAGCAGCAGCAGTATCGGCATGGCCAGCAGGGCCAATACAGAATCTCTTCTGCAAATCATCCAGCCAAGCCCACCGAATTGGAGTCCCTCACCTTGGCGATCCAGACCATGTCTGATAGGGTCCAACAAATGCAGAACGACTATCTGGATATAAGAATCAATCTGAATCGTGTCTCTCGTACCAAGGAACAACAGATGGTGCCAAAGACTCCAATTCCCGCACAAGTTCAGGCCAACCCGAACAGCATAATCCATGGCCAGAATCGACCTCGTGATCAGGTATATTATTCAGATAATTATTTATCTGAACATGAGATCCTTTTGTATGATAATGTGAATTATATGTCCTTCAAAAGTGGAAGGACCGTGACCATACCTGATCAGGAACTGGCATCGAAGGAAGGAGCCGCCAAGTCTCTACCTGAGGAGAACTTGGAGGAAGAAGAGGAGCAGCACCACCATCACCAACGACAGAAAAGAGGACGTCTGTGTCCTCGAAGCAGCAATCCTGCATCAGTATAGAGTCCGACGGAACCAATGAAGAGCCCGCACCTCCATCTGAGGAGGACCGTCAAGAAGTCGCGGAAGAAGCATCACCGGTTTCGCCTCAACATTTTTCTTTTAGTCAGAGTCAGAGTCCTAGTATGTTCAAGAGTCAGATTCATGTAAAGAACACAGTTCCAGATCTTAATGAAAACATTTCAGTTTCAGAACATGAGTTGGAGTCAATAATCCCTTTCCCCCGAGCTCTCAAGGGTGGAAAGAAGAAAACCAAAAAAATCCAAAAAGATGACCCTGAGATGGCAGAGTTCTGCAACAAAGACATCTAGGTCACAATTCCTTTTGACAAGTACGTGGAAATGACCTTTGCATTTCAAAAATACCTTAAGGTGAGATGCACACCTACTAGGGTTAGTAGGAAGACCAAAAGCCGTGTTGAGAAACACGTTCTATCAGTAGCCACGACTTGTGCAATAAAGAACTCGTTTCCCAGGAAACAAAGAGACATGGGTACACACTGTGTAGTGAGTCATGTTGATGACATCGCGTTTGCACGCATTCTCTCCTGGACAATGGTTCCTCAATCAACTTAATGCCTACAACCCTCTATGAGCGGCTTAGTCTCGGACCTCTTAGGAAATCTAGGGCCCTCCTGCAATTTGCTGATAAATCAACCAAGAGGTCCCAAGGAGAATTGAGGAATGTTGTGATTAAAGTCGAGGGGCAAGAATACATGGTGGACTTCACTGTCCTATATATGGAAACCTCTCGTAATTGGAGAGACTCCCAGATCATCTTAGGCAGGCCTTTCCTCAAAAGAGCAGGGGCCTTGTTTGATTATAAAATCGGGAAGATCCAGTTCCAAACTCCAGGCGGAGATGAGGAACTTGAGATGAAGCAGACCAGATGGCAGAGACCGGATTCTGAATCCAGCACCGAGTACTCTTCAACCGAAGCAGACTGCGATCATGTAGACATAGTTGGGCCATGGAGATAGAACCCAGTCAACACCAATGAGTCCATCCCCTCCAGAGATGATCCCGTGCATGAGTCAGTTTGCGAGGTCCTCAGAAATGAGTACATCTCAGAACTTGCATTGCCCTACATCTTCGATGACTTAGAGGCCCAGCTGGGCCTGTCAGTCCTTACCTCTTTAGGACAATCGGAAGATGAGGATGACGAGTCGGACGAGGATTTTGCCGATTGCATGGAGACCTTTGATGATCCGACTCCAGAGTCGAATAACATGTTGGCAGCAATTACAGAGAAAGATCCAGCCACTTCCAAAACCGAACCAGATTCGATTGATCAAGATTTCCTAGACGATCACACTATACCTGAGCACAACCCTTACCCACAACACTGAAATATGCCTTTCTTGCGGGTCAGGATAAGAAATATCCGGTCATCATCAGTTCGCGATTGACCGAGGAGCAGGAATCTTGCTTGCTAGAGATCTTGGAGAAAAACCGCAAGGCGATAGGCTGGAGCATTTCCGATCTCCACGGTATAAATCCCGCTCTGTGTTCACTCCATATCTACTTGGAGAATGAAGCCAAACCCTCTCGTGAATTCCAACGTCGTTTGAATCCAAATTTTCGAGAGGTCGTGAAGAAGGAGATAGAGAAATGGTGCAACGTGGGTTTTATTTATCCCATCTCCGACTCTATATGGGTGTCCCCAATCCATGTGGTCCCGAAAAAGTAGGGAATTCAAACGACCACCAATGAGGACGGAGAGGAGATCGTGACACGAGTGCCCATGTCGTGGCGCATCTGTGTGGATTACAGACGCTTGAATGCCGCGAAGAAGAAGGATCATTTCCCCCTACTGTTCTTTGATCAGATCCTAGAGAGACTAGCAGGGAAAGAGTTCTTCTGCTTCTTAGATGGGTTATCGGGCTACAATCAAGTAGCCATAGCTCTGGAGGACCAGGAAAAGACCACGTTCACATGCCCCTTTGGTACTTATACTTTCAGGCACATGCTCTTTGGGTTATGCAATGCTCCAGGTACTTTCCAAAGATGCATGATTGTTGTATTCGCCGAAATGGTCGGCGAATTCCTGGAAGTCTTCATGGATGACTTCTCGGTCCACGGCGATTCCTTCAATTCCTGTCTTAGGAATCTGGACTGAGTCCTCAAACGATGTTGTCTGGATAATCTGGTGCTCTCCTGGGAGAAAAGTCACTTCATGGTGACAGAGGGCATTGTGTTGGGGCACGTCATCTCCAAGAGAGGAATGGAGGTTGACCCTGCCAAGGTGGATGTAATCAGACGACTCCAGCCACCAACCAACATTAAACAGTTGCGGTCATTCCTCGGGCATGTCGGATTCTATCGGAGATTCATTAAGGATTTTTCTATGATTGCCTGACCACTAACTGAGCTTTTAGGCAAAGACATGGAGTTTGTTGTTGATCACAAATGTCTTGAGGCTTTAAGCTATTGCACGGAATGATAATGGACGCACCTATCCTACAAGCCCCAAATTGGTCTCTACCTTTTGAGATCATGATGGATGCCTCAGACTTTACTGTTGGGGCTGTGTTAGGACAGAGAAGGGATGGCGTCCCGTTCGCAATCCACTACGCAAGCAAAGTGCTTGACACCACTCAGCGTAACTATACAGTTATGGAAAAGGAAATGCTTGCGGTAGTGTTTGCCTTGGACAAGTTCAGATCTCATTTAATTGGATCCAAGGAAGTTGTGTTCACTGACCACACGGCACTGCGATACTTGATGGAGAAGAAGGACATGAAGGTGCGTCTTCTTCAGTGGATTTTACTTATCTAGGAGTTTGATTTGGACATTCGTGATAAACCTGGAAAGAAAAACATAGTAGTCGATCATCTCTCTCGTCTCGAAGATCTTAATACTTTCGAGGATTCACCTATTCGAGACTCCTTCCCTGACGAGTCGATTTTTATTGTCGACTCACTCCCATGGTATGCCAGTATCATGAACTATCTTGTCTCCAAGAAGGTTCCTGAAGATTGGCCCAAGAGCCACATCGATCGACTGAAGTCGGATGCTAGACACTACCATTGGGAGGATCCAATCCTTTTCTTTGAAGGATCGGATTGTGTCTGAAGACGGTGTATTCCTCAGGAGGAATACCAGAGTGTCCTTTCTTTATGCCACAGCTTAGAGGCAGGAGGACACCACTCCGGGAAGAGGACCGCATGGAAGGTACTTCAGTGTGGCTTTTACTGGCCGACTCTGTTTTATGATGCCATCGCCTTCGCGAAGTCGTGCCCAGTATGTCAGAGAATGGGAGGAACAGTTGGTTCCAAGGATGAGATGCCTATGCAGCCTGTCATCATTTGTGATGTCTTTGACGTCCGGGGCATCAATTTCATGGGCCCATTCCCTATTAGCCACGTATTCGAGTACATCCTTCTTACGGTAGAATATCTATCCAGATGGGTGGAGGCTATTCCGACAGCAGGACTGTCTGTAAATTCATCAGAGAACACATCATCTCTAGGTTTGGGATCCCCAAAGTGATGATATCACATGAGGGTATCCACTTTGTAAATCGAGAGGTGAAGAAACTCTTGAAGGACTACGGTATCGAACACCGTGTCGCTAAACCTTACCACCCACAGACCAATGGTATGGATGAGGTGTCAAATCGGGAGGTGAAAACTATATTGCAAAAGCTTGTCCGCCCGGACAGGAAGGACTGGTCTCAGATTTTGGATCAGGTCATATGGGCGTATAGGACAGCTTACAAGACACCGTTTGGAACCTCCCCATTCTGAATGGTATTCAGAAAGCCGTGCCATTTTCCCGCAGAACTAGTGCATAAATCAGAATGGGCAATCAAGAAGGTCAGTTGCAACACACACCTTGGGCAGAAGGAGAGAGAAATGGATCTGAATGAGCTTGTGGAAATCAGATACCGCGCATATGACAACAATTTGGTGTACAAGGACAAGGTGAAGCGTTGGCATGATAGATATATTTGACGAAAGACCTTTGTTCCTGGACAGAAGGTATGGTTGTTTAATGATAGGCTGAAGATCTTCCAAGGCAAGTTGAAATCCAAGTGGACGGGCCCATTTATCGTCCGAACGATGCATGATAGTGGATGTGTCGAGATCTCAGATCTCGCAGATGACACACCGACATTCCAGGTGAATGGACAACTGTTGAAGCACTTCGTCGAATCCAATAAACGATGAGTCCATGTTGAGGTGATTGTATTCATGCGTGAGACATATTCAGCAGATACACCTCGAGCCGCGTATGAGACCTTGCAGCAGTGAGCTCTAGCCATCAGCAGCATCTTGAAAGATTCAGACCGACTCACTTGTATATACCATCATTCTTGTACATTCTGTCCTTTATCCCCTGCGACTCTAGTAACCCATCCCCACCTCATCAAATCACTATCTTGGACTATACTTAGGATGACCAGATCCTATGTATTGGGGGGATGAGTCACATGAGTCGGTTCTTCGTACATTCTCCAGATCACATTGGTCCTCATACTCACTTCCTTCCTATACTTAGGTTGACCTGAGCCTAAGTATAGGGGGGACCGATGCCCGCATTGTATATTCAGCCACTTCTCTTCTTGACCTCGTCCGCCCCACATTTTGACTTTCTTCTACACTTAGGCTGCCAGGGCCTAAGTATAGGGGGGTCGATCGATTTCTATACATTTTCCTTTCTTTTTAGATCTCCTACGCTTAACATGAGCTATGTCTTTTTCCTCGCTTTTCATGCTCTGAGGACATAGCACACGCTAAATATAGGGGGGCGTGTATATATTACATATATTCTTTACCCATAGCTCGTACTTTCGTGTATGTTTGTAATAATTACGGGTGGGTAAAAATTGGAAAAAAAATGAAAATGAAAATGAAAAAAAAATAGGCTTCTTATTTACTCCTGCATATCATCCTTGCATTCAAAAAAAAAGTCTTGCATTTCATTCATAGCATGTCATCTACACCTCATCTGCATATCTTGCATATGCAAGGTGAAAAGCTAGTGGGTTCTGAACCAAGTTATGAGTAGATGTTGAGGATGGACTTTATTTGACCTTAATCCACCTAATTTTCAGAGGAACCTTATAGGAACTGGAGTTAAGATTTCTCAGGTCAAGTGACTTAATTCTTTGAGTCTGCAAGTCTATGTTCACATGTCATCTTGATTAGTCTAAGTAGGATATCTCGTGTGCACACATGATTCTTTTAGATAATGACCTAACATGGACAAGCACCATGCACGTAGCTCTTCATTGATGAGGTGGTGAGGAGGTAGAATCCTTTAGCTTGGAGTAGCACGCGGGTGGAAACATCCGTCCTCCTCTAGGGAGGGTAGTGCATCTCAACCTAGTCTGGTGGTGTTGACATCTAAGGACGGGATGCTGTGGGTTGCAATAATGCTTCAAAAGAGGGATAATCTACTTCCTCAAGAGGAAAAACTCTTGATGTACATGCTGCACCTTGTATGAGTTTGAAAAAAAATGCAAAAACTCCAAAAAAATCAGACAGGTTCCAAGTGAAAATAAAATACATGTCGGAGTATGTATATTAGCAAAGAAATGTAGCTGGATGACTTGGCTACACTGGTCAGGCATCCTGGGATAGGTAGCTACACTGGGCTACCGTCCATTCTTTTCTCTACCCCCTCCTCTTGAGTTGGTCGCACTTGAACTTAGAAGGGAATACCCCGCTCCTCGAGGAAAGAGTTACTGGATCGGGTTATTGAGTTACCTTGTTAGAGGAGGATGGTTCCGAGCCATTTCTGATGTGGAGAGTTACATTTCACTTACACAGTACAAGTAAGAATCATAGTCATCAGAAATTTGTGTTTGAGGATTTGTTCTGACCTGACTATTGAGGAGTCTTGAATAGAAGACTTGTGGAACTTGAAGTCTGTTAGGTCTTAAGTTCAGGTCCCAATAAGGTCCCGCTACATAGTTAATCCATAGGTCGAATCAAGCCCCATTTTCAAATTTTGTTCATGACCTTGGTTTGGAACCCAAAATCATTTCACTCTTGCATTTCATTTTAGTTTCTCGGGGACGAGCAAGGTTAAGTATAGGGGGTTGATGAATCTGTGATTCATCACTCTAAAAGTTGAAAATAGAGTCTTGTTCATGAGTAAATAGATGCATATTTCCCTTTATCTTGCACAATTAGCAGTCATACATGCATTCATAAAATATGCATTTTAGCATCCACATCTTGCATTAAATAAGAAGCCAGGATCACTTGTAAAATATTCACCTATAAAATAATACCTTCCATATATTATATACACCTTTAGTTAATAATATAAGGAAGAAAGTCAGAGATCTCCTTTGTAAAATATCCAATAAAGCCCTAGAACCCCTGGACCATAACGAGCCTATAAGTCTCTTATACCAACTCCAAAAAAGGTCTACTCACTTTCAGATGAATACACATTCAAAGACCTTTAAAATGAGACTAATTTCATCCAATCTGGAGCTCGTAGGAAGAGTTGGGTTTTTGGGCCTCTATGTATACTAAATATGTGTATATTTGTACTCCTGTATTTTTGTATCATATTTGACCTCATCTCCATTTTTGGTCAACATGGAACTTGTAGATCTCATCAAGATCTACAACTTTCATGTTTTGCGTTTTTCCAAATTCGGCCTTCTTCTCTCTCTAATCTCATATCTTCTCACAGCCACTCACAGCTGGCCACGTCGCGCCCTCTGATTGCGCGACGCGGCCCGCTCCCCTTGCCCTAGCCGTTCGCGCTCACAGCCGTTGGATCTTCATCTCGATCCAACGGTCCCCGCCTCCTCCACGTGCGCCTTTATTTCTAAACGTCAGATCAATCCCCGCTTTTCATCATAGCCGCCCGTTCCCGTCGCTCTCTCCTCACGCCACGTGGAGCATCTTGCACCACTCGATCTCGCCCATGTCTTTCCATCACAGCCGCTTATTCCGCCTTGCACCTCAGCCCTTCGATCAGCGGCTTCATCACATCCAAGACGTTTGCTAGCGCCGCTCCCACAACACGACGCGTGGCGCAATCAGCGCCCTCGATCGTCTCGCCTCAGATCAAATCCCAGCCGCGCCTTAGCGCCTTCTTCTCCTCCGTTGGATCACAGGATCCAATGGTTGGGAACTCGTCTTCCACCTCCAGCACCCCTCTCTCGCACGATCTCGATCTTGCGTGAGGGGCTGCCCCTTTCTATTTTCGTCTCCACTCCTGCTACCCTAGCCGACCGCCAACACCACTACGACCTTCACCATTCTTCCCTCATCCTCGCCAGCTCCCTCACTCCCCACGACTCCCACCAGAGTCGCCCCATGACGACCACTAACCTCACCTCGTCACCAGCTTTGCCGTCACCATCATCCTATAAATCACTCGCCTCCAGCCACGTTCTTCCCTATTCGCCATTCCAGAGAGATTCTTCGAGATCGGATCGATCCATTGGTGACAACAATTGGGCGTGTCTTCGAGCGAAGACTGGTGTCTTCTCCGGCGAGATCCACGGCCGCCACCGCCATGCTGCAGCCTCCAACCGCGAGCTGCGTGAGCTTGGGACTCTATCGATCCCTCGAGCGATGACCTGGAGCTCAAACATGAGCTCCACTCCCCAGGTAGCCCCCTCCATCCTCTTCTGATCTTCTTCTAATTTTCTTCTTGTGTTCTCCGATTTAATTCGCCCGCTACCATTGTCTTCTCGCTCCACCTTCACCTCCCCGAGCTCCGCGACGGAGCTCCGAACTTCGCGCATCCTTCCGTAGCCTCAAACACTGTCACCCACCTTTCATCGACTCCAGCTCTGCCACTTGGGCAGAGCACCATCACCGGACACCCCTCACCTCGATTAGGACTCGCCGTTCACTTAGCACAACTCCACATACATTCCACGTGCTTCGGCTATAGATCTAACCCCTTAAGGTGATATCTTCTTGATCGGCCGGAAGCTCATCGGAGCTCCCATCGAGCTCACCGCTACCGTGCACCAGAGCTCCTTCTCCACTCCTGAGGACACCGGAGGCTTCGCCGCACCGCTTCGCATCTTCTGAGCTTCTCCAGACCCACCCGCGAGCTTCATCGACGACCAGAGGTCAGGGCGGAGCAAGCCCCGCTTTGTCGGGCCGTTGGACACGACGTTCAGCCACCGTTCGATCATCTTTATCGAACGGTCAGAAGCCAGCCACGTCGCACCATCACCGGAGCAGCCTAAGACCGGTGGATCCACTTGCGATCTGACGGTTGTTGATCAACCACGTCGCCTACATCACGCAGCCGTAGGATCGATCAGTGATCCCACGGTCAGAATCACGCCACGTCGCCTCTCCATCGAGCTCTAGGCACCGTTGGATTCCTCTAGATCCAACGGTCATTATCACGCCACGTCGTCACCTCAGGAGAGAAACCACCGCTGTTGGATCGATCAAGGATCTAACGGACGCAGACACGCCACGCACCAGCCACCAAAAGCCGTTGGATCGACCTTGATCCAACGGTCCAGAGCACGCCACGACATCCGATCCGAGCCTCTTCCCTGACCTCTAGGCTCGGATCCCCGATGCTTCTCCGAGCCTTCCTCCAAACCTCCAAAGCAGCCGAGCCAATGCCCGAGCCTCGAAGTCACTCGAGCCTAAGGCGCCCCACGTGAGCAGAACGTACGGCCTGGGCAAATTGCACTAAGGCCCCGAGAAGTTTCTGAAATTGCAATTTAGTCCCTATGAAGCGCACCCACGTGAGGAGCACGTGCGTCAGTGGAGAATTTGCATTCCACCCCATGCATTCTAGGTAATTACATAAAGGTCCCTGTCAGCATATTTATTTTTTAAGCAATTTTTAATTTCTGAATTGCAGTTATACCCCTGTCTTTGCACGCATATTTAGGTATCCATATTGCATCATTTTTAAATTCCAAAAATTGCATGTTGTAGTTTAACTTGTCCTTTATCTTACGTGACACTTGGCATAATTTTGTGATATCAGTGGAATTTTTAATTAATTAATTGGTCAATTTCTGTGATATTTTTCCCATATTCACCTTTTAATTGATAGTAATTTCTCTGTAACTCAAAAAATTCCCAAAAAATCACATTAGCTGTATGATAATTAGATGCACCTTACATAAAAATTTCATTTTAATTGCAAGCATTTCTAGGCCTAAATAGATTATTTGGTGATTTCCTTAGTTTATTTTTTAAAAGGTTCATTTCACATTAAAATTAAAGTCTGATAATTTTCCTGGATTCTTCATCATTAGATCTATCTAAGATAATTTTTATTCCCAAAAATATTGTGATTTGATATTTATTATAATTAAATTAGACAAAATCACCCTGCATTCATGTTTAATTCACAGTAAATTCATTTAGTGTTAGAAAATTCCAAAAAAATTAGGGTAGCGTAATTTCATCATAATTCATCATCTGGCCAATTTTCATTATTTTTGGACTTCATTTGAACACTTATCTGAATGAACTTGTAAGTTGGCCTGATTTTGCATGTGTCTTGCATAAATCTCCTCTAAAAATCAAACCTTGGAAATTGTCTTCAAATCTACCTAAGGAGACAGATGCCTACCTAAGTTTGACCTTGGACTTCCACCAAGTAAAAAAAATGCCGCTTGAAATTAACTTGTTTAAATTAAAAGTGGTTTTTGATTCCCTCTCGTTATTCGATTACAACGAATACTGATAATTAATTTGGACATTAATTTGCTCGAAGTAACAAGGGTAGCGGGAGCGATATCACACGCATCAGTTTCTAGCAGCCGTTGGATCGTCACTTGATCCAGTGGTCCACAGCGTGCCACGTAGCCGCCTCTGAGCCTCCGCATCAACCTTTAGGCTCGGAGCCCCCGAAGCTTCCCCGAGCCTCCAGAGCCCCCGAAGCTTCCCCGAGCCTCCAGAGCCCCCGAGCCTCAGTCCGAGCCTCTAAAGACACCCGAGCCTGGGCCCCCACGTGGTTTTCACGTGCGGCCTGGGTATTTTGCAGCCAGGCCCCTGAAGGTTTTGGAAATTGCATTCCAGTCCCTACTTGGAGACCCCACGTGAGGCGTACGTATTTTGTGGGTATTCTACAGAAATACCCCCTAATAATAGGTAATTGCATATTAGTCCCTATTAGCATGTTTAATTTTTAGCAATTTTATTTCCTGTAATTGCAGTTAGGCCCCTGCCTTTTCACGCATCTTTAGACATTCATTTTAAATTATTTTTCAAGTTTGAAAATTGTATCGTGTAGCTTAATTTGTCCTCTTTCATATGTGGCACTTTCATATTTTTGTGATAACAGAGGATTTTATTATTAATTAATTGGTGTAATTTTGTCATATTTGCCCCTTTATGCCTTTTAATTTGTTGTAATTTCTCTGTGACTCCAAAAATCACCAAAAATTTACATTAGACCTAGGATATATATGTTTACATCGAATCCAAAAATCATCTCATTTTGCACGCACCCCGATGCCTGAATAATTCATTTTGTGATTTACTTAATTAATTTTTAATAGGTCTATTTCACATAAAAATTTAGGTCTATTAATTTTCCTAGATTCTTCACATTTAGATCTATTTCGGATAATTTTTGTATCTGAAAATATTGTGATTTGGTATTTATTAAAATTAATTTAGTCAAAATCACCTTGCATTCATTTTTAATTCATAGTAAATTCATATGGTGTCAGAAAATCTAAAAAAATTAGCCAAGCTTAATTTCATTGCATTCCACCATCTGGCCAAGTTTCATAATTTTTGGACTTGATGTGATCACTTTTCTAAATTTACTTGTAAACTGGCCCAATTTTGCATGTGTCTTTTCTTTCTTGCATAAAATATATTGAAAAAGACTAAAAAAATATCACCTGAAAATCCGACCTTGGAAATTTGCTTAAAATCTACCTAAGGAGACAGCTGCCTCACTAAGTTCGACCATGGTCTTGCCCAAGTAAAAAAATTGCCGCTCGAAATTAATTGAACTTTAATTAAAAGCAGTTTTTGATTAGCTCTTATTACCTGACTACAACGAACGACAAAACATTAATTTGACCATTAATTTGATTAAATTAATAAGAGTAGTAAGACGGCTCTTCAAAATGGCTTCGTTACCGGGGAGGCACGGCTTAGGTTAATTTGTAGTTAATTTCTGAGTGTTTGATTTTCCACCCCCGGGTAGTCTGACCCCCGATTTTCTTGTGAATATTTTTCTGTC
This sequence comes from Ottelia alismoides, assembly GCA_037367405.1. Lineage (NCBI taxonomy): Eukaryota > Viridiplantae > Streptophyta > Magnoliopsida > Alismatales > Hydrocharitaceae > Ottelia > Ottelia alismoides. The sequence continues at coordinate 551,099 of JAZKJV010009256.1, read as the reverse complement.
CTTTAATTTTGTAATTTTGTATTTTTGTTCTCGATCTGACCTCAATTTGTTTTTGTGCGAGGAACGCGAGGACTTGAAGACACTTCGAGGAACCTGTATTTTAATTTTTTGAGTGATTTGAGAGGACTTGTATTTTTTCATTTCTTTATTTTTTTGCATCTTTTCCAGCGGTTTCTCGTTTGGGTTCTGGCATATGTAAACATAGTGGAACCATGTCTCTGTGTGATGTGTGGATTGAATTTTTAAATTAGGCTTGCACTAGCGGATCCTCAAGCCATTCTAAGATTTGCTTATGCTCGTAAATCTTTAGGACCACACAATACACTTAAAAGACGCACCTAGATCGTAGATATAGTCAAATCAACCTGTGCTTCACTCGCTAATAGAACTGCTTGCCTAGGAGCAGATTTTTGTCGTCTGCATTTGCATGTAGTATAAAAGTTTTTAATTCTGTTTTGCATCCTGCATAAAGCAAAGGGATCACTGTAAGTATTCTTCACTCAGCATAAGCATCATTGATTGAAGTGCATAGGTTTTTCTCGATTTCTCTTTCTCGGTTTTAAAACTTAAGTAAAAGGAAATTGGGACTTGACTATAGGTGTGCTGTGTGGATTGGACTAAACCAGTGATAACTTAACTTAAAATCAGGACTGCTAAATTATTGACCAAAAAATTTCAATAAAATTGGAAAATCTGCATGCGGGAGATTAATCCCCGACCTTGTTTTCATGCTGAGTAAGGGTACTTGAGTGTGTGTGAACACCTGAAGGCAGAGCCCAAATCCCCGCCTTACATATCACGTTCCGACTGATCCTAGACATTATCACAAGTTTAATTATTTAGGTTCACTGACTAGTACCATGTAGCCTCTGCTTGTCTCAGGTATATAGGGGCGAAATTTCGGTACTTCACGACAAGTTGCTAGTAACCCCCTGGGGTGAAGTTCCAGCCTTGTCAGCCTCCACCTGCTTGCAGGTAGATAGGGGCAGGTCTTTGAATCCATCAACTTGGGATAGGAGCGAAGAAAGGAAGGACCGACGGTATCTTAGGCGACAGGTTAATCAGGGAAAATGTATCCGGCTTTGAGCCGACTTCCCTATAAGCCGCGTAAATCCTTGCTATTTTGCTTGAAAATCACACTTAAAATCAGCAAGATTAATTGGACTCGGTTTCGGGTCCTTCACCGTATTAGGTGTGAATACAAGGTTTTGGATTGAATTGCTTGCTATAGGTAGGAGTAAAATCCTATCTTCACTTAGAACTCCCGATTCTTCTTGCCAATCCAATATGAGTGACTGGGGTGATATTGACTCCTTATTCGTCAATCTCTCTTTGAGCCCCCCACAAACTCATCTTCATCGGTCCAAGCGCAACTTGGACCACCTGTAACTCATGACCCTCTTGAGTTCTGGATCCCTCGCTCCCAGGGTTGTTACTCTCAAACCAACCCTTTCCTCTCCTCTGAGCTTACTGAGGAAGACAATCACCTCAGTAAGAATCCCTTCCATGATTTGTCCTCTAACCCAGACCATGTTTCATCCCCAGGACCAGAGGACACAATGCCGAAAAAGATCCCTGAAGAGGAGGAGAACAGAGAGGACCCGATGATTCAAATTTTAGCCTGGCTGGTTAAAGCCTAACAACTTAACGCAGAATTAACGGCTAGACTGGGACATGCGATCGAAGATGAAGGAATATACAAACTGATGGTGGAGGCCTATAATCCAGTAGAGAATGAGATACACAGTTGGCTAGCACCTAAGGTTCCCCCTGAAGCATTCGAACTGAAACCCCACTTCCTGAGCTTGTTGCTGAAGTTCAATAGAAATGCGAACGAAGAACCATATACCTTTCTCAGAGACTTCGAGCTGGTTTGCAACAACCTTAGTCACCCTAGGGTTGGGCAAGATTATATCAGACTGAAGGCCACCCCTTTTGCCTTAGGAGATAAGGTAACACATTGGCTGAAGAACCTAGGGGTAATGTGTACAACCTGGATGCAGTTTAAAGACCTTTTCCTGAAAAAGTTCTAACCACTTAGTAGGACTAATCAAATGAGAACAAAGACCGTAAGCTTTTCGCAAGGACCCAGTGAACCATTCCATGAAGCCTGGGATAGGTTTAATGACCTCATTCAGAAATGCTCGTGCCATGGCATTTCAAAGGCGATCTTGGTCCAGACCTTGTTCTGTGGCATGACCCCAGAGATACAGGGGTTAGTCAGTGCCGCCTGTGGAGGAAGTTATCTGAACAAGAATGAAAATGTTGTATGGAAAATCTTGGAGCAGATGGCATAAACAGGCAGGTCGCAAGCCACCTGGGCCTATCAGTTGTCTTCTTAGAGCCTCAACAGCGAGACAACCGGAGGATTGTAACGAATCTGACGGACGACCTTATCCCTAGCATGGGGATCATCGGGGACAAGTTAACCATGGTCACACAAGTTCACAAGAGGGTCACTGACCTTGAGTCTCTCTCGAAATTGGCAAAGCAAGTGGAGGAACTTACTGAAAGGGTAGCTAAGATAAATCTACATGCCCCTTCTGCACCACATGTACCTGTCCACAGAGTCCATCTTGTAGTGGCACCGGGGCTCAGAGTAGCTAGGTCAAGGAATAGACTTACACTCAGCAAGACCAGCACTCACCCTCCCCACAAGTGGAGACAGGATACGAGGAGCCTCCGCAGTTGTTCGAGATCAACGGGCTATGGTATAGCCATGACTCCGCCAGCAGACAATCGAGGATAGGGAACGGTCAGCCTCACCGACCTTCCCTAGCTTACCAGGAAAACGGCTCTGTTCCCCGCACCACGCTTTGTTCAGTCCAGGCCCGAACGAGGGTACCGGCCTCTGCTGCACCAGTAGTAGCAGCGCACATTCCACTCGGGCCAGCAGGGCCTGTCACCGTCCCATCAATAGCAGCGGTATTGGCATGGCCTGCTGGGCCAGTATTGGACCTCATCTTTAGGTCAGCATCAACCCGCCCAGCCCACCGAATTGGAGTCCCTCACCTCTGCGATCCAGACCTTGACTGATAGGGTTCAACAGATCCAGAATGACTATATGTATATGAGAACCGATCTAAATTGCATTTCTCGTACCTAGGACCAGCAGATGGCACCAAAGACCCCAATTCCCGCCCATGTTCAGGCCAACCCCAACAGCTTGACTCAAGTCCAGAACCGACCACGCGATCAGGTATACTATTCAAATAATTCTTTATATGAACATGAGATCCTTTCGTACGATAATGTAAACCATATGTCCCTTAGGAGCGGAAGGACCGTGATCATACCTGATCCGGCATGAACATAGGAGGAAGAAGCCGCCAAGTCTCTACCTGAGGAGAACTTTGAGGCAGAGGAGGGGCAGATCCACCATCACCACCACCGACAAAAAAAGAGGACTTCTGAGTCCTCGAAGAAGCAAGGGATCCGCACCTACAGAGAGTCCACAGAAACTGATGAAGAGCACACACCTCCATCTGAGGAGGACATTCTAGTAGTCGCGGAGGATGCATCACCGGTTTCACAACAACATTTTTATTTAGTCATAGTCAGAGTCCAAGTCAGTTTTAGAGTCCGAGTCTTGTACAAAACTCAGTTCCAGTAATGAATGAAAATCTTTCAATTTCAGAATTTGAGTTGGAGTCAATAATCCCTTTCCCCTGAGCTCTCAAGGGTGGAAATAAGAAAACTAAAAAAATCCAAAAAGATGACCCTGAGATGGCAGAATTTTGTAACAAACATATCAAGGTCACAATTCCTTTTGACAAATATGTGGAGATGACACCTGCATTTCAGAAATACCCTAAGGTGAGATGCACACCTCCTAGGGTTAGCAGGAAGACCAAAAGCCGTGTTCAGAAACACGTTCTGTCAGTAGCCACAACTTGTGCAATAAAGAACTCGTTTCCAAGGAAACGAAGAAACATGGGTGCACATTATGTGGTGAGTCATATCGATGACATTGTGTTTGTACGCACTCTCCTAGACAACGGCTCCTCAATCAACTTAATGCCTACAACCCTCTATGAGCGGCTTAATCTCGGACCTCTTAGGAAATCTAGAGCCCTCCTTCAGTTCACTGATAAATCAACAAAGAAGTCCCAAGGAGAATTGAGGAATGTTGTCATCAAAGTCGAGGGTCAAGAATATATGGTGGTCTTTACTGTCCTAGATATGGAAACCCCTCGTAATTGGAGAGATTCCCAGATCATACTAGGCAGGCCCTTCCTCAGAACAACGGGGGCCTTGTTTGATTATAAGATTGGGAAGATCCAGTTCCAAACTCCAGGCGGAGACGAGGAACTTGAGATGAAGCAAATCAAATGGCAGAGACCTGATTCCGAATCCAGCATCGAGTACTCTTCATCCGAAGCAGACTGCGACCATGTAGACACAGTTGGGCCATGGAGACAGAACCCAGCCAGCACCGATGAGTCCCTCCCCTCCGGAGATGATCTTTTGCATGAGTCAGTTTGCTAAGTCCTTAGAAACGAGTATAGCTTAGAACCTGCATCCCCCTACATCTTCGATGACTTAGAGGCCCAGTTGGGCCTGTCAGTCTTTCCCTCTTTAGGACAATCAGAAGAGGAGGATGATGAGTCGGACGTGGCTTTTGCTGATTGCATGGAGACCTTTGACGATCCGACTCCAGAGCCGAATGACTTGGTGGCAGTAATTTCAGAGACAGATCCAACCACTTTCAACACTGAACCAAATTCGATTGAGCCGGACTTCCTATACGATCACACATTACTTGAGCTCAAACCTTTACCCACAACACTCAAATATGCCTTCCTTGTTGGTCACGAGAAGAAATATCCGGTCATCATCAGTTTGCAATTGATCGAGGAGTAGGAATCTCGTTTGCTAGAGATCCTGGCGAAAAAATGCATGACGATATGCTGGAGCATTTCCAATCTCCAGGGGATAAATCTCGCTCTGTGTTTGCACTGTATCTACTTGGAGAATGAAGCTAAAACCTCTCGTGAATTCCAACGTCATTTGAATCCAAATTTATGAGAGGTAATGAAGAAGGAGATAGAGAAATGGTGCAACACGGGTTTCATTTATCCCATCTCCGACTCTAAATGGGTGGCCCCGATCAATGTTGTCCCGAAAATGTCGGAAATTCAGACGACGACCAACGAGGATGGAGAGGAGATCGTGATGCGAGTACCCACGTCATGGCGCATCCGTGTGGATTACAGACGTTTGAATGCTGTGATGAAGAAGGATCATTTCCCCCTACCGTTCATTTATCAGATCCTAGAGAGACTAGCGAGGAAAGAATTCTTCTGCTTCTTGGATGGGTTCTCGGGCTACAATCAAGTAGTCATTGCTCCGAAGGACCAGGAAAAGATGACGTTCACATGCCCCTTTGGTACCTATGCTTTCAGGCGCATGCCCTTTGGGTTATGCAATGCTCCTGGTACTTTTCAAAGGTGCATGATTGTTGTATTCGTCGAAATGGTTGGTGAATTCCAGGAAGTCTTCATGGATGACTTCTTGGTCCATGACGATTCCTTCGATTCTTGTCATAGGAATATGGACCGAGTCCTCAAACGCTGTTGTGAGATTAATCTGGTGCTCTCCTAGGGGAAAATTCACTTCATGGTGACGGAGGGCATTGTGTTTGGGCACGTCATCTCCAAGAGAGGAATGGAGGTTGAGCTTGCCAAGGTAGATGTGATCAGATGACTCCTACCACCAACCAACGTTAAGCAGTTGCGGTCGTTCCTCGGGCATGTCGGATTCTATTAGAGATTCATCAAGGATTTTTCTAAGATTGCCCGACCGCTAACTGAGCTTTTAGGCAAGGACATGGAGTTTATTGTTGATCATAAATGTCTTGAGGCCTTTAAGCTATTGCAAGGAATGATCATGGATGCGACGATCCTACAAGCCACAGATTGGTCTGTTTAGGTTGTGTTAGGACAAAGGAGGGATGACGTCCCATTTGCAATCCACTACGCAAGCAAAGTGCTTGATACCGCTCAGCGTAACTCTACAGTTACGGAAAAGGAGATGCTTGCGGTAGTGTTTGCCTTGGACATCTTCAGATCTCACTTAATCAGATCCAAAGTAATTGTGTTCACTGATCACACAACACTATGATACTTGATGGGAAAGAAGGACGCAAAGGCGCGTCTTCTTAGGTGGATTCTACTTATCCAGGACTTTGATTTGGATATTTGTGATAAACCTAGAAAGAAGAACGTAGTAGCTGATCATCTCTCCCGTGTCGAAGATCTTAATACTTCCGATGATTCACTAATTCGAGACTCCTTCCCTGATGATTCGATTTTTATTGTCGACTCACTCCCATGGTATTCCAATATCGTGAACTATCTTGTCTCCAAGTAGGTTCCCGAGGATTGGCCCAAGAGCCACATTGACCGACTCAAGTCGGATGCTAGACATTACCATTGGGAGGATCTCATCCTTTTGTTTGAAGGATCGGATTGTGTATGGAGATGGTGTATTCCTCAGGAGGAATACCAGAGTGTCCTTTCTTTATTCCACAATTTGGAGGCAGGAGGACACCACTCCGGGAAGAGGACTGCATGGAAGGTACTTCAGTGCGGCTTTATTGGCTGACTCTATTTTCCGATGCCATCACCTTTGCCAAGTCATGCCCAGCATGCCAGAGAATGGGAGGAACAGTTTGTTCCAAGGATGAGATGTCGATGCAGCATGTCATCATTTGTGATGTCTTTGACGTCTGGGGCATCGACTTCATGGGCCCATTCCATCTTAGCTACGTATTCGAGTACATCCTTCTTGCAGTAGACAACTTATCCAGGTAGGCGGAGGCTATCCCAACCCGAGCCGCAGACAGCAAGACTATCTGTAAATTCATCAAAGAGCATATTATCTCTAGGTTCGGGATCCCCAAAATGTTGATTTCCAATGGGGGTAGCCACTTTGTAAACCGAGATGTGAAGAAACTCTTTAAGGACTACGGCATCGAACACCGTGTCACTAGTCCTTACCACCCACAAACTAATGGTATGGCTGAGGTGTCGAATAGGAGGTGAAAACTATATTGTAGAAGCTTGTCTGCCCAGACAAGAAGGACTGGTCTCAGATCTTAGATCAAGTCCTATAGGCTTATAGGACAACTTACAAGACACTTTAGGAACCTCCCTATTCCAGATGGTATTCGGAAAGCGTGCCATTTTCCCGTAGAGTTAGTGCATAAATCAGAATGGGCAATCAAGAAGGTCAATTGGAACACACACCTTGGGAAGAAGTAGAGAGAAAAGGATCTGAATGAATGAGCTTGTGGAAGTCAGAAACTGTGCATACGATAATAGTTTGGTGTACAAGGACAAGGTTAAGCGTTGGCACGATAGATATATCAGACGAAAGACCTTTGTTCCTCGACAGAAGTTATGGTTGTTTGATGCAAGGCTGAGGATCTTCCAAGGCAAGTTGAAGTCCAAGTAGATGGGCCCATTTGTTGTTTGTGCGGTGCATGATAGTGGATGTGTCGAGATCTCTGATATCACAGACGATGCACCTGCATTCTTAGTGAATGGACAACTATTGAAGCACTCTGTCGAAACCAATGAGCAATTAGTCCATGTTGAGGAGATTGTATTCAAGCGCGAGATAGATTCAGCAGATACACATCGAGCCGCGGATGAGACCTTGTAGTAGTGAGCTCTCGCCATCAGAAGCATCTTGAAAGATTCAGACCGACACCCTTGAATATAACCATAATTCATGTATATTCTGCCCCTCCCTCCCGCAACTCTAATCACTCACCCCAACTTCATCTATCTGCATCTATGACTATACTTAGGATGATCAAATCCTAAGTATGGGGGGGTGAGTCACCTGAGTCTGTTCACTGTACATCCTCCGGATCACATTGGTCCTCATACTCACTCCAGTCCTATACTTAGGCTGACCTGAGCATAAGTATATGGGGGACCAATGCCCGCCTTGTATATATTCATCCACTTCCCCTCTTGACCTCGTCTGCCTAGTTTTTGATCTTCTTCTACACTTAGGCTGTCAGAGCCTAAGTATTGAGGGGCAGGACGACTTCTTTACATTTTTGCTCTTTTAGCTCTCTTACGCTTAGCACAAACTATGTCTTTTTCCTCGCTTTCCATGCCTTGAGGACGTAGCACACACTAAGTATAGGGGGATGTGTATATATTACATATATACTTTACCCATAGCTCGTACTTTCACTTATTTTTGTATATATTTTTTTAATAATTACGGGCTAGGTAAAAATTGGAGAATTCTTTTTGTAAAATACACTTGCATAATATGTATAATACTCATAAAAAACTTGTACCATAGAAGGTATACGAAATTCCTGAAAAATGGAAAAATCAAAGGCTTCTTATTTAGTTTTGCATATCATCTCTGCATCTTAAAAGAAAAGAAAGAAAAAGAGTCTTGCATCTGCATAGCATGTCATCCTCATCTCATCTGCATATCTTGCATATGCAAAGTGAAAAGCTAGTGGGTTCTTATAGGAAGGACTTGATTTGACCTTAATCCACTTAATTTCAAAGGAATCTTATAGGAACCGGAGTTAAGATTTCTCAGGTCAAATGACTTAATTCTTTGAGTCTGCAAGTCTATGTTCACATGTCATCTTGATCAGTCTAAGTAGAATATCTCATGCACACGCATGATTCTTATAGATAATAACCTAACTTGGACAAGCACCATATACGTAGCTCTTCATTGATGAGGTGGTGAGGATGTAGAATCCTTTAGCTTGGAGTAGCATACGGGTGGAAACATCCATCCTCCTCTAGGGAGGGTAGTGCATCTCAACCTAGTCTAGTGGTGTTGACATCTAAGGACATGATGTTGTGGGTTGCAATAATGCTTCAAAAGAGGGATAGTTTACTGGCTCAAGAGGAAAAATTCTTGATGTAGATCATGCACCCTGTATACAGTTTTAAAAAAAATGCAAAAACTCCAAAAGAAACAGACAGGTCTAAGAGAAAATATAATACCTATTGGAGTATGTATATTAGCAAAGAAAATGCAGCTGGATGACTTGGCAACACTGGTCAGGCATCCCGAGATAGGTAGCTACACTGGCTATCGTCCATTCTTATCTCTACCCCCACCTCTTGAGCTGGTCGCACTTGAACTTAGATGGGAATAACCCGCTCCTCGAGGAAAGAGTTACTAGACCGGGCACTTAGATGGGAAAATGCCATGGCACATGCAAGTTATGAGTAGATGTTGAGGAAGGACTTGATTTGACCTTAATCCACTTAATTTCAGAGGAATATTATAGGAACCGGAGTTAAGATTTCTCAGGTCAAATGACTTAATTCTTTGAGTCTGCAAGTCTATGTTCACATGTCATCTTGATCAGTCTAAGTAGAATATCTCATGCACACGCATGATTCTTATAGATAATAACCTAACTTGGACAAGAACCATACACGTAGCTCTTCATTGATGAGGTGGTGAGGATGTAGAATCCTTTAGCTTGGAGTAGCATACGGGTGGAAACATCCATCCTCCTCTAGGGAGGGTAGTGCATCTCAACCTAGTCTAGTGGTGTTGACATCTAAGGACAGGATGTTGTGGGTTGCAATAATGCTTCAAAAGAGGGATAGTCTACTGGCTCAAGAGGAAAAATTCTTGATGTAGATCCTGTACCCTGTATACAGTTTTAAAAAAAAATGCAAAAACTCCAAAAGAAACAGACAGGTCCAAGAGAAAATATAATACCTATTGGAGTATGTATATTAGCAAAGAAAATGCAGCTGGATGACTTGGCGACACTGGTCAGGCATCCCGAGATAGGTAGCTACACTGGCTATCGTCCATTCTTATCTCTACCCCCACCTCTTAAGCTGGTCGCACTTGAACTTAGATGGGAATAACCCGCTCCTCGAGGAAAGAGTTACTAGACCGGGTAATTAGAGTTACATTGTTAGAGGAGGTTGTTTCTGAGCCATTTTGATGTGGAGAGTTATATTTCACTTACACGGTAAAAGTAATAATCATAGTCATCAGAAATTTGCGTCTGAGGATTTGTTCTGACCTGACAGTTGAGGTGTCTTGAATAGAAGACTTGTGAAACTTGAAGTCTGTTAGGTCTTAAGTTCAGATCCCAATGAGGTTCCACCACACAATTAATCCAAACGTCGAGTCAAGCTCCATTTTCAACTTTTGTTCATGACTTTCGTATGGAACCCAAAATCATTTCAATCTTGCATTTCATTTAGTTACTCGGGGACGAGCGAGGTTTAATTATAGGGGGTTTATGAATATATGATTCATCACTCTTAAAGTTGAAAATAGAGCCTTGTTCCCGAGTATTTAGCAGCATATTTCCCTTTATCTTGCATAAATAACATTCAGGAATGCATTCACAATACATGCATTTTATCATTCACATTACATAAGAAGCCAATTCATTTGTAAAATCCACTTGTAAAATACTCCCAATAATTCACCTAATTATATCCCCTCTTAAATCAAATAACTCCTTCCTTACACTGTGTACATTACTAGTTAATAATATAAGGAAGAAGGCCAAAAGTTTCAATCCTGTAAATTGCCCAATAAAACCCCAGACCCAGTTGGAGAACCTAGATCTTAGAATGCCAATATCCCTCTCATACAACCTCCAAATTAGGTCTACTCACTTCAGATTAATACACATCCAGAGACCTTTAAAATGAAATCAATTTCATTCGATTCGGAGCTCGTATGCAAAACTTGGGTTTTTGGGCCCCTTTTGTATACTACATGTATGTATATTTGTACTCTAGTATTTTTGTATCATATTTGACCTCATCAACATTTTTGATCAACATGAAACTTGTAGATCTCATCGAGTACTGCAACATTCATGTTTTGAGTTTTTCTAAAGTCCAATTCCTTCGCTCTATAAATTCATATTATTTTCCAACCATTCAGCGCAGGCCACGTGGTGCCCTCTGATAGCGCCACACGGCCTGCTCCTTTGCGCGCCACGTGCCCTGCCATCTCCATCGTCCGATCGCTCGCTCTCTCTCTTGATCTGGGTTGTTCATCGTAATGCTTCCCAGCCGCCCGATGGAACCTTGGATCTAATCTAGACCACTTGCCAGCGTCGCGCCCTCCTTGCGCCACGTGGCGACGCCTACTCTCTCCGATCTTCGCCATAAACTTCTTATCCTGGCCATTCATCTCGCAACGCCTCTCAACCCTTCGATCAAACCCTAGTACATCATCTCAGCCGCACGTTAGTGCCTTTATCCATGCCCTCCACGTGGCTCCATCACGTCCATTCGATCGCTTCCCTCCGATCTAATCCTAACCATCCTCTTCCACCCTTCTCCTGACCATTGGATCGGTCGATCCAACGGTCGATACATCATCTCCTACTTCTCGCAAGCCCCGCGCCCCAAATTGCCCACCGTATGCGAGGGCCGCCCCCTTTCTATTTTTGGAGCCACTCCGACCACCATCTCCGCCACCTAGCACCACCACTACGTACCCCACTCTTCCCTCGTCCTCGTCGACCCCCCGAACACCATGAACTCCCTCCACCTTGCTCCATGACGTACACCAACTCCACCACTTCGCCACCTACACCGTCACCTTCCCTCTATAAATACACCTCCACCGTCGACTGTTAGCCTCATCCGCCATCACAGAGAGAATTCCTGAGCTCCGACCTTCATCTTGGTGACAGCGATTTGAGGAGACGTTGAGCGACGACCGAGATCCAACTCCGGTGAGATCCACGACCATCCCCCGCCGTGCCGCATCCTCCTCCGTAAGCTACACGAGTTCAGGACCTTCTACAGGCCTTTGAGCGATGACCAGGAGCACATCTTCAAGCTCCAATCCCCAGGTAGACACCTTCATCTCCCTCCCGATCTTCTTCTTTTTCTTGTTTTTTTCTCCTATTTTATTCGCCGTCCACATGCAACTTCCCTCTCAACTGACCATAATCCTAGCTTTGCCTCGGAGCTGCCATCTTCGCGCATGCCTTCATCCTCTCCGACGACACACTACACTTCCCGCCGACGCAAGCTCCGCCACCATGGTAGAGCACCATCACCGGACCACTTCATCACCCCTCAAGCCTCACTCCGCACTCACAATCACCCCATGAACACATTCGCATGCCTCGGCTATTCCACTAACCCAGCAGGTACTCCCACTTCGACTGGACGGAAGACTCATCGGAGCTCCTTCGAGCTTCGTCGTCGCCGCTCTCTAGACCATCTCAGCCTTAGTTGAGACCCATGATGACTCTGTCACACCTCTACGATTTGTTTCAGCTATTTGGGAGCCACCGGCGATCTTCTCCGATGACCAGAGGAGGAGGCGGAGCCAGAGCCCCTTCACCAGAGCTCAGCCATCTCCACTGCAGGAGGCGGCGGATCGGTTGAGGACGAAGATCAGAAGCCGTCTGATCTCCTTGATCAGACGCTTATGTGGAAGCCACGTCGCCTTCATTCCGCAGCTGTAGGATTATGAGGGTCCTACGCACCAGAGCACGCCACGTCACCACTTGCTCAACACTGTAGACGCCGCTGCGTTCATCTTGATCCAATGACTGTTGATCGTCCGCGTATCCATCTTCATTGAGTTGAAGAGACCGTTGGATTCATCCTGATCCAATGGGTTGCATCGTGTCATGCATCAGCTTCTAGGAGTCATTGGATCGTCACTTGATCCAGTGGTCCACAGCGTGCCACGTAGCCGCCTCCGAGCCTCCACCTCAACCTTTAGGCTCGGAGCCCCCGAAGTTTCCCCGAGCCAAGTCCGAGCCTTAAGAGCCCCCGATCCTCAGTTCGAGCCTCTAAAGTCACCCGAGCCTGGGCCCCCATGTGGTTTTTACGTGTGGCCTGGGTATTTTACATCGAGGCCCCTGAAGGTTTTGGAAATTGCATTCTAGTCCCTACCAGGAGACCCCACGTGAGGCGCACATGTTCTATGGGTATTTTTCATACATACCCCCTCATTATAGGTAATTGCATATTAGTCCCTATCAGCATGTTTAATTTTTAGCAATTTTATTTCTTGTAATTACAGTTAGGCCCCTATCTATGCACGCATCTTTAGGCATTCATTTTAAATAATTTTTCAAGTTGGAAAATTGCAGTGTGTAGCTTAATTTATCTTTTTTCATATGTGAAACTTGTCATATTTTTGTGATAACAGTGGATTTTATCATCAATTAATTGGTGGAATTTTGTCATATTTTGCCCATTTATGCCTTTTAATTTGTAGTAATTTCTCTATGACTCCAAAAATCACCAAAAATTCACATTTGTCCTAGGATAATTAAGTTTATATTGTAACCAAAAACCATCTCATTTACACGCACTCCGAGGCCTAAATAAATCGTTTTGTGGTTTCCTTAATTGATTCTTAATAGGTCCATTTCACATAGAAATTTAGGTCTATTAATTTTCCTAGATTTATCACACTTAGATCTATTTAGGATTTTTTTGTATCGTAAAATTTTGTGATTTGGTATTTATTAAAATTAATTTAATTAAAATTACCTTGCATTAATTTTTAATTCACAATAAACTCATATAGTGTCAGAAAATTGTAAAATAATTAGACTAGAGTAATTTCATTGCATTCCATCCATCTGGCCAAGTTTCATAATTTTTGGACTTGATTTGATCACTTTTCTAAATTAACTTGTAAACTGGCCCGATTTTGCATGTGTCTTTTCTTTCTTGCATAAAATATATTGAAAAAGACTAAAAAAATATCGCCTGAAAATCCGACCTTGGAAATTTGCTTAAAATCTACCTAAGGAGACAGTTGCCTCCCTGAGTTCGACCTTGGGCTTGCCCAAGTAAAAAAATTACCGCTCGAAATTAATTGAAATTTAATTAAAAGTGGTTTCTGATTAGCTCTTATTTCCTGACTACAACGAACGATAAAACATTAATTTGACCATTAATTTGATTAAATTAATAAGGGTAGTGAGGCGCTCTTCAACGTTCATCTTCTATCTTCCACGATCTATGTACTCCAACCACGCACGGTGGTCAGAGAATCGGATTTGATTCTTCCAATTTTTGTCGAATCCCCGTTTGCATTTTCCGTCAAATTTTTGGGATTTGAACCCTCGTGTTCGCATCCTAAGTTGTTTATAAATAAAAAAAATATTTATTTTCGTGCTCTCTAATATTTATTTTGCAGGATAATGTAAAAAATAAAAAAATTAAAATTTAAAAAAAATATTTTCTGCTTTTTATTTTTCCATTTTAGATTTACAAAAAAAATCTCTTTGATTACTGTTTACAATTAAAATTTACAAAAAAATTTAAAAGAATAAAATAAATAAAGTGGGCGGCCGTACTCCATGCGCCGCCGCCCCCTTGACCATCTCCACGGCAGCTCCACCGACTGTTGCAGCCCACGCCACCGCCATCCTCTCTGATCGCCTCGTGCGCCTCCCAACGCGCTTGCTCACGCTTCCATCGCTCCGCCCCTTGGCCAGTCACCAATGCAACCTCCTGTTGCGCATCTCCTCTAGGCAAAGTGGTTGTCCACCGCCCGCGCGAGGGGTGCGCCCCATCTCTGCACCACCCATCCGACCATCCACCAGAGCCTCGTCCTCGCGCAACCTCTGCGCACTCCCTCCAGACCTCCACCAACGGTCGCCCCTCCATCGACCTACTACATCACCTCCATCGACCTCCACCGCCGCGGGTGCCCTAATTCCATGCCGCCGCCATCTGCGGCAAGCAGCCCACCTCCGCCTAAAGACCATCACCTTGCACATCCTCCTGATCGCCTGCCTCCTCCGCGTACCTCCATTCGCGCGGGTGGCCCCCTTCCACGCTGTTGCCATCTGCAGCAAGTCATCCACTGCCGGCGGTGCCCCTCTTGAACTTGAGAACGAAGAAAGCAAAAGAGAAGAAGCCCTAGACTCTATTAAAAAAATTTGGGCAAATTGCGTTTCAGCCCCTGGAGGTTTTCATAATTACAGAAAAGCGCCCGCCAGATCACATGACGTGCAGAGCACGCTTTCCATTGGGTAAATTACAAATTCTCCCCTGAATCTATATATAGTTAAACTTTGAAGCTAAAACTTGAACTATTAGCAATTTAGTCCCTCTTTTACGAACTTTAAAATTTGCATGTTTTATTTATTGAAATAAATAGCAGTTGTGCTCTATTAATTCTGAAAATAATCAAATTATGTTACTGCTATGTGTCTGATCATTGTATAAAGTTTTCATTGCACTTTAATTTCATTTATTATTATTAAATAATAAAAAACGTACCATTTTTCTCTTCCTGAAATTCAAAATTCATAAAAATCCGAAAATAACTCCAAAAATTCAAAAAAATCAGGGTAGTTTTATTTCATTGTCTTTTAGTTTCTTTGCAAATTTCGTGTATTAATTATTTATAAATCATAAAATAATTGAAAAATACTAAAAGTCTTATAAAAATAATAAAAAAAATTATAAAATCCAAAAATCTTGATTTCAGTCTCTATTTATAGATAGTTGCTAATAGTTTGTCATGAAAATAATTGCGAGGAGTTTTGGGCATTAAAATATTTTTAAGTTGCAAATTACTTTAGGTTGTGCATTGTTTCTCATTTTGCCACTATTTGATTTTTAGAAAAATACAAAAAAATCTGAAAAATTCTACAAAAAATTACAAAAATATTTCAAAATCTTTAAAAAAAATATTTTCTCTGGATTAGTCTATCATTTTTGATATAATTGAAAATTATAAAAAAGATATAGTGTGTGTATTTCTTATTTTGTTGCAAAAATTAAAATCACTAAAAATTTGAAAATAAGAAAATAAAAACATAAAAAAATAAAAAAGATCAAAACTCCACAAAAACCAAGGATAGTTTGCCTTTGAGATTTCCTTTTTCTTTTAATTGATTTTTTATCGATTAATTGAATAACCCTCAGGAATTGTAGCCTCCCTGAGTTCGATCTTGTCCACTATACAGGTAAATAAGTAGAAAAATAACAAAAAAAAATAACAGTATTTTCAGGATAGCAACGACTTCTTTCATATCTATTAATTTTAGATCCTCAAAGGTCTCTGGCACAATAAAATGGCACCGTTGCTGGGGAGGCACGGCGAGGGTAGTTAGGTTTCTCTTTTGACTTGCTATCTTGGTTGTAAATATCTGTTTACATTTTGCCACTCACTTCATTGTTCATATCCACTGCATTTGTTTCATTTTTCTTTCTCATATTTGATAACTGTATTTCTTACACATTCTCTTTTCTTTTCTTTTGTGAGGTCCCGTGGAGCAAAGGAGGCGATCCTAGGAGAACCGAAGTACCCAAGCGATGTGGAGGCGGCTTGATTCTTCACCAAGCCACAGGATAGCGTGAGAGGAGGAGAAGAAGAATTGAAGGAGACCAAAAAAATATTTTTTTCATTTATGTTTCTAGCATTTGAACTTTGTAAACAGACATTCATTTGTTGTGGGGTCTGTTTCGCCAAGTGCTGATGCACATGGGGGACCTGACCGGTTTTGTTTTCATCGCTTTATTTTTCTTTGTTTCACGCGGATTTCGTGAGCTACTTATTGATTGCTTTGATTAACTTGCTTGATCCAGGTAATTAATTAGGTCCAAACACCCTAAACAGGAATTTTTGTACCTATAGTAGAGCGTAATTTGGACTTAGTCAAATCAACTTATTCTTGCTCGTTAATAGAAGCTATCATCTTGAACGGTTAACTTGCATTTGCATATAGGATAGTTTATTTCAATTCTCTGTAGATCACTTGCGTGTAGAGTGCTGACGACAAGGTACGTATCTCTAACCTCTACATGCATCATTGATTTTAATTGCTCATTGGCATTTCTAATCTCCTTCCTTGTTTTCACTCACATAAGTTAAAAAGGAAATTGGACACTCGGTAGGTGATTCTTTGAAAATATTTTAACCAAGTGACAACTACCTAAAATACAGGACTGCTAAAGAAAACTCGACCCTAAAATAAACACAAGGAGAAATCATTTCTTGTGGAGAGTAACCCCCTCATTGTTTGGTTTGTATGTAGCGAGAGAGCGACCCACACACTAGGATAGAGCCACGCCCGGACTCTTTCCAGACTACTATCTTGGATTAGTCATTCTCTAGTGAGGATCTCTCCGGTAGCCGGTAAAGCGGCCTATGACGTCCTTAACAGATTGAATTGATCGGGTGGTTGGTAAACGGTCCGCAATTCATACTGTTTGGGAAAGATCTAACTTTGGGATTGGACCAGTCTCATGAGAGTATTGGGTTCCTAACAGCACTCTCTAACCACTCTGATAGATTGTATTCTCACCAAACGCTAAAATTGACAAGATAATTGACCAAATCTTCACGGTCTTCACTTTGAGTTGAGTTGGTGAACTTGGGGTTTATAATGTGTTTGATTGCTTGTGTGCATACTCGATCCTTCTGTGCATTTGCATCTTTTTCTCCATATCTTTTGACTTGACCACTCGTGTTCTCCCGATCCTCGTCTTTTGTTTCGGAGATGGCCGACTGGAGTTATTTTAATCCGATCTTCGTAGATACCTCGTAATCTCTAGACGATCCATCTTCCTTTTTCCAAAATGACTTTCCTCATGATTTTTGTGCATATCTGCCTAACTCAATATTTCAAGAATCGTAGGACTTTGATTTCCACCCACCCTCATTCAACCCACCCGATCCTGGGATTTTGGAGTCACCTTTCATGATTTCCACACTTGAGATACTAAATCAGATGATGGAGCATATGAATTCAAGGATTAGCAATCTATTTCACATAAATACAAGCTAGAACGCTGCTCCACTATTTGAGGATATGTATTCATTTGTGGATAATCATGAAAGCTTGCAATCTGCCAAAATACAAGAAAATGAGAAAATTTTAAAAATCCAAAAGATTGTGGGAGACACATTATTGATTAATTTTGTGTGGAGAGGACCGAAATGCTCAATCATTTACCCACATATATATCCACCACATGTCCCGATCTTCACCCTGAGGATTCCATTATACAGATCGCTCTTAGAAATTCTCGTGTATATGATGTTTCTGATCTCCTCCCTTGTATGGAGGATGTCCAAAAATTCAAAAAAGGTTTACTGAACCTGAAGTGGTAGCCACCCTTCATGAGATCACTAAAGACCCACTTCAACAGGCCATGACAGATTTATCTACTCATTAACATAAGAAGAGAAAGTGAAGGAGAAGATCTGAAGGTCACATCTTGATCATGGCCACTGCCTATGCCATCTCTCACCGTCCACATTTTAAGAAAGAGAACATTATTATACCTCTTGTGAGCTGCTCCATCTCTGACCATTCTTGTGATAACACTCTCCTTGATGGTGATTCCTCAATCAATATAATACCCTTCTCGATAGTACAATCTCTTCATCTTGGGCCTCTCAAGAAAACCAGGATGATATTTTAATTTGCTGATGGATCTGTCAAGAGGCGGAAGGGATTTCTAGAAAACTCTGTCATTCTTATTCAGGGCATGAATTTCACTTTAAATTTTGTTGTAATTCCCATGGAGACCTCCACCCCTGTGGAGCACCCTCCAATCATCCTAGGACGGCCTTTCCTCGCCACTATGGGAGTCGTTATTGATTATGGATCAGGAGAGATTCTCTTTCGTTTGGATGTAGGGAGCGATATGTTGGTCACTACACCCACTACTGACCAGAGACCTCCATCCCATGAGAGCCTTCCCGTGTTAGCCAACCCCAAGAAATTTGACCTCGATGATAATTTCAGAGATTTTTGTTATATGTTTGATGATAAGGAAACCGAATTCCCTTTGAAGGAGGAATACTCAGAAAGATAGACTTTGGAGTTCCCCCTTCTGGTATGTGGTGATGCATTGATGACATCAGTGGAATTTACGTGATAGACACCCTAGAGCGGAAAGCAAACCCTTAGACTAGTTAGGACGGACATGATTCGACTACTTTCACTGATGAGTCCATTCCTATTCACCCTGATTAAGATAAAACCAATTAGGCCAAATTTGATTTGATTGCTTTTATAAAGGAATTTGGGCCTTTTGATAAAGATGATGATCCGGTAGAGGCTCGTCAAGTTGAAATTGATCCTACTTTTTCTGATAATGAATTCGAGCCATTTTACTTTGATGTTTGCGACACTTCCCAGGCAGGACATGACCACACTACTTCCAATAACCGATTTAGGCCTGCACAATCTGAAACCGCTGAGGATACATTCTTGGTCGATCCTACTCAGTTTATATCTAATGATGATCACAATATCGACCTACACCTTGTCAAATCCATACCACAACGGTCTTGCAAGAAGGTTTGTTTTCGACCTTCTTGACCTTTGTGCATCCACTCCTTTGGTATATCCTTTTGTTTCACTCTTTCTTCTCCCGTTTGTCATTTACCACTTTTTCTGTGTGTATATGCTATACTTAGGATGTGCTTTATCCTAAATATAGAATGGGGTGAATTTTTGTGTTGTTCATATTCGTCATGTTCATCACTCCTATTGTTGCCTATACTTAGGGATACTCTACCCTAAGTATAGAGGGGGTGATGTTGTTCATATCGTGTCTTTTTATTTTTGAGTTTGTACATTCTCTTCATTGGTTTTCCCCTTTTGTACATTATACTATACTTAGGATTACTTGATCCTAAGTATAGGGGGGATCACCAACTTTTCTTCTTTCTATCTTTTCTTTGAGTCATTGTAGCATAGGAGTCTTTTCACTTTTCTATACTTAGCACGAATTAGGTCTTCCTTTATCGCTCTCTGATCACTTTGAGGACATAGTTCAAGCTAAGTATAGGGGGTGTCGCGTATATTGTATATATACTTTAGACATAACTCGTACTTTTAAATATGTTTATTTGGGGGGGTATGTATATAATTTTGTAAAATCTACGTGTGTAAAAAAACAACCAAAAAAACCAACCGAAAAACAAAAAAACAAAAAAACAAAAAACAAAAAACAAAAACAAAAATAGAAATAAAAAAAGAAGAAAATAAAAAGAAAAAAAATCTTGTATATACTTGTATATATTTTACTAACCCTTTCTCCTTTTTAAAAAAAAAACTACAAAACCAAAAATCTATATAAATTTGCATAATTAAAAAAAACCTTTCTGTTACATCTGCATTTTTCTCAAAAAAAAACATAAAAAATTCAAAATTAGAAAATTGTTTTTTTTAAATATTCTTTTCACATGCAGATCATTTTTTTTAAAAAAAACTTCTTTGCATTGTTCATATTTTCTTGCATTTGCATGTGCATTGTTCAGGATAGTATTGACATTTAAACTATGTCTGGAATAAAATTGAAGAATGGAGCTTAGTTGGGCCTTAATCGACTTAATTTCAGAGGAACCTTATAAGAAATGGAGTTAAGACTTTTCAGGTCATAGTGACTTAATTCTTTGAGTCCATAAGACTATGTTCACATATTATCTTGATTAGTCTAAGTAGAACATTTAACAACACACGCATAATTCTTTCAGACTGTGGCTTATCTTGTACAAGCACTCTACACGTAGCTCTTCATGGATGAGGTAGTGGGGAGTAAGAATCTTTTGGCTGGGGTAGCATACGAGTGTAGTACATCTTGGCAGAACCTCTCGTCTTCCTCTAGGGAAGGAACTGCATCTCAACCTGGTCTAGTGATGTTGAGGTCTAAAGATAGGATGCTATGGGATTGCAATAATGCTTCAAAAGAGGGATAGTCTACTGGCTCAAGAGGAAAAACTCCTTATGCACGTGCTACACCTTGTATATGCTTTCAAAAAAAATTATGGAAAAAATGCAGTATCTCCAAAAGTGGACAGGCCATGTTTAAAAGTAAAATGCATGTCGGAATATATATACAAGGATAAAAAAATACAATAAGAACTTCAAAGACAATCTTTTGTAAGCTTGCGGCGGATGACTTGGCTACACTGGTCATGCATCCAAGGATAGGTATCTACACTGGTTACCGTCTATTATTTTCTCCATCCCCTCTTCTTGAGCTTGTTGTACTTGAACTTAGAAGGGAATATCTCCTCTCCTCGAGGATTGAGTTGCAAGACCGGGGAACTAGAGTTACCTTGTAGAGGGAGGTTGTTTCATTGCTACTTTTGAGATGGGAAGCTATACTTCACTTACACTGTATAAGTAAAGATTCATAGTCATAAGAATTGGTGTATGTAGACTTCTTCTGACCTGACTGTTGAGGAGACCTAAATAGGAGTCCTGTTGAACTTAGAGGCTGTTAGGTTTTTAATCCATTTCCCATTAAGGTTCCGACAGACTAATAATCCAAAGGTCCGACAGAGCTCCAAACTACACTTTTATGAAGATAAGTTTAATACTCAATATTGTCCTACATTCTTTATTTCCCTTTCTTTTTCCTTTTTCTTAACTTATTCTTTCAAATAAGTGTTTGCTAAGGGACTAAAGGTAAAGCATAGGGGGACATGCGGGAATACTCACTATGGTTCCCGTGACACTAAGAGACGAGTATGACCCTGGAGCCAGGAAGCTACATCATTGGATTCGAGTACCACTAAATCAAGGGCCATACGAGTTACAACCATCCTTCATATCGTTGTTTCCCAAGTTTTACGAGAATGCTACAGAGGAGCCGTTTACCTTTCTACAATAGTTCGAGATGATTAGCGGTATGGCTAACTATACAGGTGTTACGCAAGAGGGCGTTCATCTCAAATCCTTCCCCTTCACCTTAGCAGATAAGGTGCTCTACTGGCTCGGTCATTTAGGGAGGGAGATCTCAACGTGGGATGATCTGAAGTCCACGTTCCTGCGTAAATATTTTCCTCTGGGATGGACGAATATGATGAGGAGCCAGATCCAACTTCATGCAATTGCCGAATGAATCATTCCACGAGGCGTGGGATCGATTCAAGGATCTTACCTAGAGAGGCCCTCATCGTGAGATACCTTTGAAGGTGCTTATTAAGAATTATTTCAGAGGACTCCAGCCGGATGTTTAGGGCTTTGTGAGCACTGCATGTGGTGGTAGTTATCTGAATCGAGATGTCGAATTTGTCTGGTCCATCTTTGTGGGGATGGCAGAAAAGTCGAGAGTTGTCGACTCTACTCGGGCATTCTAGAAGGCCCTACAGCCACCACATCACCGAAAGCATCAAATGATGGTGAATATTTCAGATTCTAAATCAAATACCGACATGGAATACATTAGTGAAAAATTAACGTTGGTAGATGTGATTTAGAAGCAAGTTAAGGATCTGTAGCCGCTTCGAGAGTTGGAGAAACTGACATCACTTCCTCAGCAGTTGAGCGATCTGACAAAAAAGTAATGGACTTGCAGCTTCAGTACGAACAATACCATGCTTCTTAGACTTCTCTATCTATTCGGAGATCCTTACCCTCTCCTCCTACCTGTCAGAGTCACTTTTTCCAGAGCGAGCCAGGTCAGCCTACAGAGACTGTAGATTGATTGGCATGAGGACCAGTCTTATGACAATTCAACCCAGATCACCAGCCCTAGAGACACTGGTGTTGAGACTCAAGCCACTCTTGAGATCAACGGGATATGGTACGCTCTGATTCTGCCGTCATCATATTTTACCCCTCAAAGCGTACACGACCAGCAACATCCGCAACACTACAATCATCCGCAACATGGACGTCCGCAATTTCAGCACCGCTAGAATTTCACACCGCAACAGTCTCATCAGCACGTCTATCAGAGACCACATTCTCTTCACCATCCTATTTCGCACTCACAACCACATCATTATCAGCAGCAGCAGCAGCTGTCTTTGTACACACCTCAAAGATCTCCTCAGTCGTATGCTCCGCAGCAACATACTCCGAGGCAGGAGAGAATAGAGAGACAGGGTTACCATACTGAACCTAAGATATCTTCGCATGCCATGGTGTTGAATCAGATCATGGACATGTTGAGCATGCTCCAGACCACACATAAGATCGAGATAGAGTGGGTTAACCATCATCTGTATGAGTTAACTGCACCCAAGACCACTCTCTCAGCCTAGCCTCAAATGAACCCGAACAACAAGAGGATCAGGTAGACAACACGTCATGTATGATCTCTTTTCCTGAATTCTTATATAACTTCATTCATCGCAGGAGTAGTAGAAAAACAAAAGCACCTGATCGGGAGGAGGAGAGGGGCACATGATGAGGAGCGAGATCTGATTCATGATACACATACTTACACTGAGGAGGAGATCTACAATGATGATGAGGATCAGCAGCTAGACGATCCGAGAGAAGGGAGCGATGCCGAGACAATTGACATGGACTTAGGCGAATCAGACAATGATACTACATCAAACCATGCAGACAATCCCGAAGCTGATGTTTCTTTTCCCATTTTAGAGAGCTTTGTAGATAATTCTCAGACTCTTGATGTACAAGCTTATCCTGATTTTAATAAAAAAGATTTTGTAGTTCCTAAGCTTGTTCCTTTTCCTGATGCTTTATATGGAAAAGGAAAGAAAAAAACCGAATACAATGTTGTGACACTAGAGATTGAGAAGCTATAAAAGATCACATCTTTCTGAATATCCCACTTCACCATGACTTGGATCATTTTCCTACGCTCAAGAATAAGTTGAGGAACAAATGCATAACACATAGGAAAAAGAGATCGCAAATTGAGAAACATGTATTGACCAAGGCGACCTCTTGTGCTATACAGAATAAGGTACCAAAGAAGAAAAGAGATTCTGGAGCTCACTATGTCACATGCCAGGTTGAAGATGCCGCATTCCATCTCTCTTAGATAATGGTTCCTCGATTAATTTGATTCCATCTTATTTACTTGAAAATCTCAAGTTAGGTCCACTTTACAAATCGCGAGTACTACTTCAGTTTGCAGATCGATCTATGAAAGACCTAGAGGCGTGTTGAGGAACATTATCGTCACAGTTTAGGGCTTGCAGTTTCCAATGGACTTTACTGTCCGAGATATGACATGGCCTACGTAGTTATACTTTGCTCCAATCATTCTCTGAGACCATTCTTGCAGAAAACAAGAGCACTTTGACTATGATGTTGGGAGAGTATCATTGCGCACAGACAATAGAGAGATACACATTGAGATGGTAAGACAATGTAGCAGTCCTAGATCAGTATTGTCATTTACTTCAGAGGACACCAGTCTTGTAGAGGAGTGTTCACACATAGATGAGACAGTCTTTTGATCTTGAAAGTGTTTATCTTGATACCCACGATATCCTACATCAAGATGGGGTAGACAACATGGTACCTATTTCTTCATAAGACAGTTCACATACAGATATAGAGTTCATATCAGATCTAGATGAGCAGTCAACTACAGTAGACGTGTTAGTGCTACAAATTGAGAGTACAAATATTCCTGCACAAGAGTCAGCTGATTATATCTCACAGATTATACAATCTATTCTGGTAGAGTGTCAGATGGTGTAATGGTTACATATACAGACACCTTCTGTAGTCCAACTCCAA
Source organism: Ottelia alismoides (assembly GCA_037367405.1). Classification (NCBI taxonomy): domain Eukaryota; kingdom Viridiplantae; phylum Streptophyta; class Magnoliopsida; order Alismatales; family Hydrocharitaceae; genus Ottelia; species Ottelia alismoides. The sequence goes on along the minus strand of JAZKJV010009256.1, from coordinate 526,636 downwards.
AGAAGCATACTTCAGAAAAGAGAGCTATGCCACATACAACACTTACAGAGGCGGCTCTACTTGTTCAGCGAAGGATCGGTTTGCACATAAAAAGAAGAAGACAAGATACATGACTACTCTTCCACTTCATTCAATCTTGTATAGAGACATGTGTACCATGCGGTTTTTCTTGGAGTACACATGTATATATTCTTCGTAGACCACAATTGTCCCCATTTTTGTTCGTCTTGTATGCTAAGGATACCAGATCCTAAGTATAGGTGGGCTCGATTACCCACTGATTCTCACCTTTTTATTTTGATCTTTTTACTTTTCTTTTGTATATCCTTTCTTTTACTCTAATCTCATGTCCTTCATTTTGGCCACACTCTTTTTCTATACTTAGGATGTCATAACCTAAGTATAGGGGGGACCGAGTGATTTCTTTGATTTCATTTTTCTTTCACCTTTTGTTCCTTTGGTTGTATATTATTTTCCTCAGTCACCTCATTTTTGTGTTCCACTATACTTATGATGACCTGATCGTAAGTATGGGGGGGTCGACTAACTTCACTTCGTTTATTCTTTTTTCACCCACTTTTACTTAGCATGAGTTATGTCCTCCCTTTTCTCTTTTGATGTTATGAGGACATAGCACAAGCTAAGTATAGGGGGGTGTATATATATATTGTATATAAACTTTCGTCCGTAACTTGTACTTTTATGTATTTTCTATATCTATAAATTCTATAAAAAGTGGTAATGGTTAATTTAAAATCCACCTATTAATTAATTAACTATTTATAAAATCCTTGTAAATAAATAAAATAGGTCAAAAATCCTTATTTACAATTCATAATTAAGATATGTATTCAAAATGTGTATTAAAAAAATGTATAATACTTATTTAAAATTCTATATATGAAAATATGTGTAGAATTCATTTAATCCTTGTAAAATATTGTACATAAAATTTGTAAAATACATTATCTATCTAATCCGAATAAAATATTGATAATTATCTTGTAAAATTCTTGTACATAATGAGGTTTATAAAAATTCCAAAATCCATAAAAAATGCAAAGCCAAAATCCATAAAAATGACAAAGTCCTTTAAATCCATAAAAATGAGTAAAATTTAAAAAATATACTTCACAAAAATATGGTTGCATTGGCAATAGCATTTTTTAGAATAAGTTTGATTTCTATAACTAAAGATTGGGAAAAGTCTAAAGGATGGAGCTCGATTACGACCATTAACCTTCATTGTAAGGAGCCTAGTTAGGAACTGGAATTTAGACTCTTCAGGTCTTTGACTTAAATATTCGGGCTCCATGAGACCATGTTTGGGAAGTCAACTCGAAAGTGCCTAAGTAGAACACTTGGTGTCATCCGTTCAACTCTTCATCAGTGAACCAATTTTGGACACATGCACTTTACACTTAGCTCGACTTGCATGGGGATGCGAAGGGCAATCCATTTTAGTGGTGCATTTTCATAATTGTCTAGTGGCGCTGATGTCTAAAGACAAGAGATATTGGGGTGTCAATAATTCCTTCGGATGAGGGAAGGATCTGCTGGCACAATTTTTTCCAGGACCTCAAAATATGGACGGAATGAAAAGATGCTATATCCGTCGAGGCACAAAAAGATTAATGCAGTGCAGGCAACATTACAAAGCCATTTCAAAGATGAAGCTACCAAATACAAATACAACCACAGTGGCCCGAGCCTCCACCAAAAAGCCTGCACATGTTAGCGGAGACTTAGCTACAATGGCTGGGCTTCACAAGGAGATGCGTCTACACTGGTCCCACTCCAATTCTTTTCTCATTCTTCTACTTTCTCTCTATACTCGATTGTGGACACAACATGAACTGACCTTAGAAGGGAATACCCCCCACCTCGAGGAAAGAGTAGCTGGATGAGAAATCAATGGGAGTGTATATCTGGGATGGGTGGTTTCTTCGCTTCTTTCAAAGCGGGAAGGGTTAAACAAATCACACATAGTACAGATTGATTTCATGGTTGATAGAGTTTGCTATATGAATGAGTGGCTCTGAACTGGCTGTTTGGTGAACTTAAATATGGATTTGTGGAACTTGAGGACCGTTGATATTAAAATCCTAATCCTAGTTAAGGCTCCGACAAAATGCTTGTTTCAGGACCTATCGAGCTCTGCCTTTTGTCTTTTCTCATGAATTGGTTTAGGAAAACACATTCATTCTAACTTTCTTTCTTTTTCCTTATTTTTTTTCAAATAAGTGTTTACTAAGGGACTAGCAAAGTTTAAGTATAGGAGGTTGATGAATCCATGATTCATAAACATTATGTATGCATTTTGTCTTAAAACCCTTAACAAATATGTGTAAATATCTATTAATTTCCCCTTTTTAAACAAAACCCTACTCATGAAAAAAACACACTTCTATGCATTAAAATCATGTAAATAAATAAAAAAATAAAAATAAAGAAAATAAAAATAAAAGCAAATTGTAGATATTGTATACATGTACAATGTTACTTATTAAATAAATATAACTAAAAGATATATTTATAACCTAATCCCCGAGACCAGGTCAGCATGGATTGGTCGACAAATAAATAATTAGGGAAGATAAGGAAGAAAACAATTAAAAATAATTAATTTCACAGTCTAGGCACTCTTCATTATATATCCATTAATTATAAAAATTTCAATGGTTTTTAATTAAATCATATGAACATAATTTTCACCAAACTCTTTTCCTAAATATTTCTAAAAATATATAGAAAAACATAAAAATAAGTTAAAAATATTATCTTGTATTTATGCCAAGAAATCTAGCTTGCAAAATTATCAAAATCACAACTTCTGAACATCACAACTTTCTCATACGAACTCCAATTTCACTCTACTCACCTTTAAAGATTATAAAATAATATTCACTAATTAATAAAGGTGATTTCATTAAAATCGGAGTCCGTTTGCAAAGAGTTAGTTTTGGAACCTAACCATAACTGGGTTTCTGGGCTTTTTATTTTATCTAAAGCATATTATTTATTATTTTAATGATTTCATTATTTCTAATTATTTTCTTTATCTTTTATTTTAACCTTAATTTATTGCATAATTTTTGGAGCTTATTTATTATTTTAAATAAATAAAAAATACTAATTTGTAGGTAAATTTGAAGTACAACACTTATGTCCATATTTTCTAATATACTTAAATGAATTTATTAAAATCCACAAAACTTAACATATACTCTAATTATTATCTTAGGAATAAACAAAATATAAAAATGACATTGTATTTATTAATTTATTAAATAAAAAATCCAAAATCTATTTATTAAGTATTATTTATACTTCTTTATTAATATAATATTTATATTTTGTAATATATATATTATTTATTAAAATTAATTATACCATAATTTAGATAATTTAATTATCTATACTTTTCATTTTTATACTTATTTAAATTTTTTTTATTTACTATTTAATATCTAATTTAAAATATTTATTATCCATCTGGCCAACCAGGTGCTGACACGTTTCAACACCTGTTGTCATCTACATCATGAAGGTCTTCTCTACTTCTGTTATAACTACCTCTCTTTACCTAATTCTCCTGCATCTCTCCTAACTCCTTCCTTTGACCCAAGCCATCCAACTTCTTCTCCTAACCACCTAGACACATGTCAACCATTGATCTTAACTCTCTCTGATCACTCTATAATAGACTTCTAAAGTCACCATTAACAAACTAACTCTTCCTGAACTAACTATTTCCATAATTCCAACTTGCCGAACCACCATTTCGCATCCGTGCTTCACCTATCTCCGGATGTGACATGGCCTTAGGCGAGCTTCCCGTAGAAGATGGATCATTGGAGGAAGGTTCCAAGGACCAACACCACCTTGAATCGCCGCCGTGCATGATGTTAAGCTTCGGGAAGCCACCCCGTCGAGCGACAATCTGTAGAGTCATGTACTTTGCTATCCCCAGGTATTCATCCATCATTGTCTTTTTATTTCTTGATATTCATGCCTTAATTAGCTACTTTAAGTGAGTAATGAGAGACTTTAAACATCCATCTTAGACGCACAACCAATTCACTCTCCAATTTCGATTCGCTTTCACTTACGTTTATCTCCATTCCTCTCCAATTTCTACGTTTATTCTATTTTCTAGATAATAACTATTATATGCGCAAATCTTTAATTTCTTGTCCGATTCAAAGTAGAATCTAACAATAAAATGTCTCTTGTAGGTATTCATCACGTCAGGAGCCATTAGTTCATCATCTGGAGTTAAATTCCTCGAATAAAGATCAATTCAAGAAGTACCCCTTGCATCTAAGAGTTATTGTTGAACTGTCACCTTCGACTACGCCTTGCTACCGCATCTATCAACCTCAGAGCCACTCACCCGCAGGCGAGCTCAAGGGGTGTAGGAGACACCCCTCTGGGCCTGTAGGAGGCCAAAGTATGCCATTGTTTGCTAGAGATAAATCGAGTAAGAAGGCATTGCCGCTGCATATGCGAGAAAGGGGAAGAACAACATAACAACCCAGACGCTACAGTTTGATGACACGTGTCGCCAATCGACGACCCTGATCATGCCATAGCATTTAATCTTGGATGCTCAAACGAAGGGGTAGAAATTTTGCATTAAAAGCCCTGACAGCTTCCAGAATTACAAGTTGCTCTAGAGTTTTCTAGATATTGCATTTAGGCCCCACAGAAGTACCTAAATGCAAATCTCTTAATTTTTCTTTCAATTCAGTCCCTACCAAGGACCAATTTGTAACAAAACAACTTTATTTTTCTTGCACTCATCTGCCTGAACTATAGGATAGTTTTGGACCTTGATTTCATTGTATTTTTTATTGAATTTTTCGGGGTAGTTACACAACTACCCTAGCTATGTTTCTTGTTATTTTTTGTTGAGTTTTGTCGCATATTTTTCTAGCTTTGATTTTTGTAAAATCGTGCTAGTTTTGAGCTCTTTCTTGTGCTTTGTTGTATTTTCAAGAATAGAATAAAAATCCCGAAATTCTTTCTTCCATCGAAAATTGCAATACGATTATTCTACCTCCTCAAGTTTGACCCAGGGGAACTCACCAAGATAAAAATTAGTTTAATGGATTAAAATAGGAGAGATTCTATTTATCTTCATCTTTTATCTCTCTCTCCTATTTTATCCAGATTTTTGTTTAGCATATTTCTACGACAGACATCCCTTAACCACTAGGAAAGCCCTGTTATCAGGTCACGTAGTGGAAGATCCACCATCGCCGATGAACTCCACCGCATGGTCCCTACTCCCTGGTCTTTAGGTACAAGCATCACCATTTTACTTTCTTTGTCGGTAATTTTTCATCCCTGCATTTCATTCTTGTCTTTATTTAATGCACCCGATTACTGTTTTAGCATAGTTTTATTCATTTATGGTACACAAGAGCTTAGTGCTCCAGCCACCATTTCTCCACCGTGAGCCCTACTGTCGCCACCAGCTTCCCCTTTCGCTTATCTATGCCCAAAGCCACTCCATTCCACCTGATCAGCCGTAGGTCATGAGATAAGCTCTTCCTCTGCCACTCATCATTTGAGAGCTCCACCCCCACCCATTTTCTCTCTATTTCCACAAAAAAAGCCCCATGGACCTTCTTTTTGTTGTTCTTGAGCTAACCTCATAGGTCAGGAAGCTTGAATGCCTCAACCGATCCCAAGAACAAAGCTCCATGTGGTTGTGCTTCTGCTCCGACCTCCAGGGCCCCACCACTGGGCACTGACCCCTTTTGACTATTTCATAATCTATGGACTACCTCCAAATCCCTTTTGAGCATCAAAGTAGTTAAAGACACTATCTGGATGTGGAGATTTTACGGATTGAAGTGATGACCAGTGGCTGTTCTTCCCAGTTATTGCTGGGAAGCTGCATCCATTGGATGCGAGTGGCACTCTAGTTCTGATCGTGGCCGTTAGATCCCAACATGCTTTGGTCATTCGATGAAATCCAAGTTCTGATATTGATCGTTGATCAACGAAGCAGTATCCACCGTCCAACACCGACCATATGTTCATGTGAATTAGATAAAATGGTCTGATCGCACTCACATGGGGTAATTTTGCATGCCTCCTACTTTTTTATATTTACTTTTGGTATATAAATATTCCTCTATAGTTTAAATATTTTGTAATATCTATAATTTCACCTCATATTTATTTTATTTACACTTAGGTCCTTCGCCACGTCACCTCATGTATGCATACACGTGAGGTTACTTGCCATTTTGCATAGGACCCCTTCGAGTCTTTGTATTTATTTTTAGTCTATAAAATTTTACATTTAGTGTAATGTTTTGTGGAAAATTGCAAGTTGGACCTTGAACACTTTGTTAATTGAAAAAATACCGCTTCTAATGTGTATTAAATAAGATAAATCTGGGATTTTTTTTCATGTATGCCTATGGATTTTTACATGGTGTTCGAAAATGCATAGAAACTTTATTTAAATTGCAAAAAAGGTCACATGCAGTATTCCATTTTATTTTTGTTGATTTTATTTCTATTAAATGTCTATATTGCTCTAAAAATTTTAGAAAAATTAGATTAGGTACCTTAAATGTTTTTTAACTCGCATATTTTTATTAAGGAGTTTTCCTTTATTTTTCAGTTTATTAAAATTACAAGACAAAGCATTTATTCTATGTTTATTTATAGAAATAGAAAAATTATAAAACCACTTCTAAAATTCAAAAAAAGTATTTACTATATATTGCTATATATTAGTACTCTAAAACAAAAATCACAAAAATACAAAAGAAAAACCTTAAAAATTAAAAGACATCTTAAGTCTAAAAAAATTAAAAAAATTCTACAAAATACAAAAAAAATAGTTTGATTTTTCTTGTTTTTATTATATTATATAGTATATATTTAAAAAGTTTTGAGTAATTTTGAACTTATTATCTATTTTTAAAACTCAAAACAAGCTAGTCTATTTTTACATGTCCCGATTTTGACATTTTTAATCAATTAAAAATACATAATAATTAGCAATATTATAAGAAATTTCTTTAAAATAGAGAAATATATTAAAAACAAAAAATATTTTATTTTTCTATTTTTTAGAATATATAGACAAGTTTATAAGTATAAACCTTATATGGTATATATATACTTATTATTATTTATATAATATTATAGTAATTATTACTAATTATTAAGACCTATAAATATATTTAAACCCCTTAAAAATAAAAAGGACTACTTTTCTTATTTTATGATTTTTTCTAATTTATTAATATATATATCATACTATATATTCTATTATTTGTACATATATGTATGTGTATTACATATTTTAAAAAGAAAAAGAAACTAAAAATCATAAAAATATAAAAAGAAAATAAATTTCTAATATATAAAAACAAAAATTATAAAATATTAAAAATCCATAAAAATTAAATATAATTAAAAATCCACAAAATTATCTATATAAGAAGACAAGAGAAGGAAAATGTCGGATTCACGTCCCAATATATCTTGTTACATCCCTGAGTTCGATACTCTACATACATAAATTATTGTTGAACATGTACTATGGGGTTTTAAATTTGAAAGAGTTAATGTAGTGTCGTCTCAACCCTAAAAATCCCTCAACAATTTATTTTATTTCTTAAGATAAAAAGAATAAACAATGTTAGCAAGAAAGTTTTGTTTTTTATTTACTTGTATAACATACATGATTGAACTCTGGGAGGCTACAAAAACCCCGTGGGTTATTAAATCAATGATAAGTCAATGAAATAAAGGAAGAAATTATATGCACACTACTCTTAGTTCTTGTGAAATTTTTATCTTTTTAATTTTTTTTATGAATATTAAATTTTTACAGTTTTTATGCTTATATGATTTTCTTTTTATTTATGAAATTTTATATTTTGCCAGTGTAGTTAATTTTTCAAAAAAAGGAAACAAAAACAAAAAATAAATAAATGAAAGGAAAAGAAATTAACTTTTTGTATTTTAAATATGTCCAAAACATGCAGCAATGTCAAATAAAATTACTTTTGTGTGTTTAGTATGTTTCTTATATTTTTTATTTTTTAAGAATTTTAAGATTTTTTTTACAAATAAATAAAAAATGGGGAAAATGAGAAACAAATATGATGCAGATATTGTTGGATTTTAAAAATAGGAAATAAAATTAGATATGGATGACAAATGCATGAATGGAAAGATGAGTTTTTGTTTTTTTCTAGAAAGCAATTTTATTTTTTTTGGATTTTCAATAACTTTAAAAGAAGTTTTTCAATATTTTAGAGTTTTGTTATTTTTTTTGAATTTAAATGGAAATTTCATCAGAAAAAATAAAATACACATGCACACTTTTTTTCCAGAATTTTTCAAAATATTTATATTTTTTATTGATTTTTTAATGTAAACATGAACATTTTTGGTATTTTTGAATTATTAAAGTACAAAAAATATTTAAAATGCAAAATCAAGATTATAGTGAATAATAGTGATTAGCAGAAGGTTAAGGTAATTTTTACGAAATTTTCTATGGACGTTTGCTATTTATTAAGCTAAATTTACATGTACAATGAAGCGAACATGCACAGATGTCTAACTAAAAGAAAAAGTATTTGTAGGACCTACTTAACAACAAAACAAGAAAAATGCGATTAAAATGCAACTTGCTCGAAAAATACATGTGCCAATGAACATGAGTCATGCTGGCATGGATACAAATACAAATATTTTAGTTCCAGGGGCCAATCAATAATAATGAACATGCTGGTTTTTATTGCAAAATACACAAGAAATCATGTGTGATGCATGTGCTACAGTTCAAATAGGAGTAAAGTGCGAATAATATAAACATCAAGGTCATTTATGCAAAGGTTTAATGAATAGCTAAATGACACATTTCCTAAATGGACTTATTTGAAAAATTGAAAACAAGGTAGGGCTGGAGTGCAATTTGTATACTGTTCCATGTGGGCATCGAACGGATGGATCGAACAATTGAGATTGATGCGTGCGTAGGATGGCTTGGATCTTATCTGAAAGGTTCGATCCATGACATAGCTTTAAGGCTTTTTGGATGGCCGAGATTCAAACTGGGTGTGGTGTTCTTGATCAGATGTCTTTCGATGATGCTAGAATAACAAGATTGAAGCTCCACTCCTACAAGCTTCAATCGAGTAAAATTTGCTCGATCTCAGTCCGAATCGACTTCTGAAGGATGCTATGGCTTCCTACAATGACCCCACAACGTTCAGATGGCTCGAAGGTGGCTAACGATGGCTCAAGGATGATAGGGAGGTTAGACGGTATGCATCTTCAGGAGGACTTCCAAATCATGATCCTTGGTCTCTTCTGCGCTCCAAGACCCTAAAATGTGATGCTCTTGCTCGGAGACTAACTCTGGTAGTTTTATTAGGATCAAAACAGGGGAAATGATGGTGAATGGATGGCCTCTGATGTTGGTGATCAGAAGGAAGGACTTATCTCAGATCTGATGTGAAGGTCGGGTTGGGTGTTAGTGATGGTGCCAGAGAGCTCTGATCTTGTAGATCAGAGCAGGGGTAGTTGATGATCAAATCGAGCTAAAAAAATAGAAACAAAAGAAGTTTGAAATGCAAAATCAGAGAAAAAATAACATATGCTACCTAAGGGTGAAAATGACGATTTTATCACCTCGATTAGAAGCTGGAAGCTCGATGAAGCAGGACTACACCGACGAAGGTCAAGCGAGTAATTGAATCACATATATGACCCTCATTTCAAGCTTCTGATCGGAGGTCCCCTCCTTTCCATCGTAGTGATCCCTATCTCACTAAATCTCAGAGATATCAGGGCCAAAAATAGATCAACCCGCAATTGGAGATGATGGGAGGATATAAATAGAAAAGAGGTCCGTCGAGGTTTGAAATTTCAATTGCATGTGGTCTAAGGCGTGATCAATGGAGTTTTCAATTGGGATTAACGACGATCGATTGGGCCAAAAGTTCGGAGAAGAAATTTGAAAGAGTTGATGAATAGAGCATGCATGAAAAATGGAAGATGGTGGGTGGTGGGTGAAAAATGAGGGGCAAATGTTGAATGGGGAGTTGACCTGGGTCAACAGACCCGAGCTCAACCAATCAGCGCCAACCCAGCTACAGGACAAAATACACTACATGATAAAAGAGTAAATAAATGAAATTAAATCAAAATAAAATGGAAAAATAATTTAAATGAAAATATTTTCAAAATAAAAATTGTTGCAGTTAAATTAGCTTAGTTTTGGTGATTTTCAATGAATTAAATAAAATATATAAAAGGGTGAAAAATAAATAATGTATGTTATTAATAGGTATATATACCTATATATAACATCTTAATTTTTAATTTATTGTTTTTAAAAATATATATTATTTTAAGGGAAAAAGGAGCCTACCTCGGCGGGTGCAGGTAACTCCCTACACCCGGCCTAATTTTTCAATATTTTTTGATTTTTTTGAAATGAAACCTTGAGGGATTTAGATCACTATGTATCACCATGTTGTCATTCCAAATTCAACGTAATTCGAGACTTCTATCATCTCCATCAGGACTACCAAATTTTAACGGTCTCAGAATTGCTGAAATCGACCAAGTCTAGATGAACGTGTTAGGAATGTTTGTTTTGCATGAAACTTGAAACACATATTCCCATTAACATATTAAGTAAATCCCCCAAACGTTTAATCCAAAAAAACAAATTAAATAATCGAAAATGGGGGAGGGTGCAGGGCGTTTCGTACACCCCAGGGTGCACGCTCCCTGCCCCCTTATTTTACAGTTATTAATTTACAATACTTTACAAGAATTTTAGTGATATTTTTATTTATTTTTATGAGTAGATTTATTAGGGTAAAAAATAGTAATATTTTACAATATACATACTAATATATATATATATATATATACAAAGGGTACATGATTTTCTTGTATATGTTCGATTTTCTGAATTTATTTATATTTTATAGATCAAATACAATATATACAAATAAAGTAAAAATATTATATACAAAAAATACAAAGAAAATAAATATGCAAATTATATACAGATAATATACATAAGCATATTGTACACTAGCACCCAAAAAAACCACATGTCACACCTTTACTCCATTTTTTATGAAACCGCTTCCATTTAAAGATTGTTTAATTTTGGAGTAAAATGAAAGTGAGTTTGGTTAATTTTGAGTTTTTACGGAAAAGATATTGATCGGACAAGTTAAGCTTTATGGCTTTTTCAAAGTATTATTATTTACACAATCTTCACTGGATTATTTTTATTATTACAAATTATTTTATGTACAAGTTTCAAGAAGAGAACATTTTTATTTGAGATGAAATTTGGCTATAAATAAAATAGTGTAAGTAAAATGTATTATACACAAAAGTGTACAAGTGATGAAGATACACATGTGAGCACTCATTTTCTTGATTTTAGGCCTTATCTCCCCCTAATTTATTCCTTATAGATCACTTAAGGTCTTGACCTTCTCTTGGGGTCAGAGTTAGCATGTATCTATTACATAGATACATTTTATGATCTTCTTTATTTTTCCTTTATTTATTTATTTCATGTTAAAATTGTGATAAATATACAATATTTACACAAGATTGATGGTTAGCAAAAATGAGGGATTTATTAATATTTACATGTATTTTATAAGGGATTTTAAGATAAAATAAATGAATAGAGATGATGAAATACATATTCATAACCGCCCTATGCTTTACTTTTGCTAGTACCTTAGAAAACACATTTTGAAGAATAAGTGTCTAAGAAGAAAAAGAAAAAGAGTAAAGGAAAAATAAAGAGCTTAGAAAATATTGATTATTAAACTTTTCTTCATAAAATCAACGTATGGAGCTAGGTCAGAACTTTGGATTATTAGTTTGGCAGAACCTTATTGGGAATAGGATTTAAGACGCAACAACCCTTAAGTTCCATAACTCTATGTTCAGGTCGACTAAATAGTCAGGTCCGAACAAATCTACGTACATAAACTTTTGCGACTATGAATCTTTACTTGTACAGTGTAAGGGAAATATAGCTCCCCACTTAAGAAATGAGAAAGCAACAACCTCCTCTAACTAGGTAACTCTAATTCCCCAGTCTAGCTACTCTTTCCTCTAGGAGTAGGGTATTACCTTCTATGTTCAAGTACAACCAACTCATGAAGAGAGGGTAGAGAAGTGAATGGATTGTGACCGGTGTAGCCATATATCCTTGGAGCTTGACTAGTGTAGACAAGTCTCTAGCTGCAGGCTTCCTTGATTTAAGATTTGAGGCATATGCCATGCTTATCAGCCCCCCTTTTTTTCATTTTTCAATTTTTTTGAATATATACAAAGTTGCAGCATGTACATAAGGAGTTTTTCTTCTTAAGCTAGTAGACTATCCCTCTTTTGAAGCTTTATTGCAACACACATCATCTCATCTTTAGATGTCAGTGCCACTAGACTAGATTGAGGCACACTGACCACTTATTGTGACTGTGAATGTTTCCACTCATATGTTTTCCCAAGTTAGTGGATTCTAACTCTTCACCACCTCATCCGTATTGAACTACATGTAGAGTGCTTGTCCTTGGTAAGACATTGTATAAAAGGGTCAAGCATGTGTTGTTAAATTTTCTACTTATACAAATCAAGATGACGTGTGAACATAGCCTTATGAAATTAAAGAATGGAGTCACTTGACCCGAAGAGTCCTACTTATAGTTCCTGTAAGGTTCCTCTGAAAATAAGTGGATTAAGGCCTTAACCAAGCTCCATTCTTCGATTTTATTCCGAACTAGTTTAACTGTCAATACCATTCTGAAAACTGCACATGTAAATGCAAGAAATATCTAAAAAACCTTTTTTAAGGAAAAGGAAAATACATGAACATGTTTTTGAAAATGTTTTCAAAGAGGTTTGCAAATTTTATAGATTTTAAACATTTTTTAGAAAAAAAGATTTAGTGGAGTGATTGTATATACAAGAGTTTTATACAACTATAAATACAAGGATTCTACAATTTTTATACAAGATTTTATTTTACAAGAGGATTTTGTTCAGATGTTTTAAATAAAAAATTTACAAATGTATTTTATACAATACAGAATTTTATAGGAGTAATTACAGCTTTTACACACACATGGATTTTACAACAAACGGATATATAGCATAATTTACATCCCATATTATAAAATAATTTTACAAAAAATTCAAACCATTCCAAACCATTTTACAAAAGATTTTACAATAATTTACAAAGTATTTTACAAAGAATTTACAAAAAATTGACAAATGTTTGCAAACTATTTTAGAAACATTATACAAATCATTTTACAAACAATTTTACAATTAGGTTTTTGCAAACATTTTTTTTCAAAATTTTTACAACCATTTTGTACAATATACATAATTTTATACAAAAATAATTTACAAATCATTTTACAAAATTTTAGAAATGATTTTTTGAATTATTAAACAAAAATAATTTACAAACATTTTACAGACAATTTTACAAAAGTTTTACAAATTAATTTTTTTTGCAAACTATTTTACAAAAGATTTTTTGCAAATCATTTTACAAATCATTGTTCAGAACATTTTTTTAAGAGTAAAGCCATATTATTATAAACAAAAGTACGAGTTATGGCTAAAGTATATATACAATGTATACGGCATCCCCTATACTTTGCTTGATATGTATCCTCATCGTGATCATAGAGAGACAAAGGAAGACATCATGCTAAGTATAGAAAAGTTAAAGGAACGTATACAAGAATGACTTAAAGAAAAAAAGAAAAGAAGAGAAGTCAGTTATCCCCCCTATACTTACAATCAAATAGTTCTAGGAATAGAAGACTTTACAAACGGGGAAAATTGAGGGAAAGAATGAACAAACTCAATGAATCGACTTACCGTCCCCCATACTTAGTTTAAAGGTCCCTAATTATATAAAAACAATATCAACAAGTTGAAGGACAAGCAAGACAACAAAGGAAATAAAAAGAAAAAAATGTGAAAGAGGATGAAATGAACGACATCAACCCCCTAAAATTAGGCTAAGGGATCCCTAAGTATAAGCAACAATAGGAGTGATGACGCAAAATGAAGATGGAAAAACTCAAGTCATTTACCTCCCCTATACTTAGGATAAAGTACATCCTAAGTATAGCACACATACAGAAAAGAGGTGAACGATAAAAGAGAAGAAGAAAGTATAAAATGAAAGAATATATACAAGAGCATATCAACTCATGTATCTGAGTTAGAAGATGTCAAGAAATCATCGTTCGATACCACATAGATGGAATCAACCACGAACAAGAATCTATCATGATCTAGACATGGCTTCAGCAAATGTCTGTTCACAACAAATGATTGTGCATCAGATGATAACCCATCTATAACAATACTACCATTATCATGCACAACTCTAACAATGAACGATCATAACCATTTGCTTTTTAATTTGATGGGGAACAACTTCATTTTCGCATCAATTAACCAAACTTTCAAATCAAAGGAGAAGGTCTTTCTTATGATGTGTCTGTCATGCCAACGCTTGACTTTCTCCTTATACATAAGTGAATTGTCATTGGCGAAATCTTAGAATTCCAGCAATCTGTTTAAGTCCACCTTTCTACTCTTGCTTGCTTTTTCATAGTCCAAATTGCATACACATAGTGCCTGTAAAGATTTGTGAATTGACTCTACTGGCAATTGGCAAGACTTCCCATAAACTAATCTGTAGGGAGACATACCCAATGGGGACTTGTATACCATTCGATAAGCTCATAGAACTGAGTCAAGAATCTGGGACGAGTTCTTCCTATCTAAACATAAAAGTTTCTGAAGTATAATCTTTATCTTCTTATTTGAAATCTCAGCCAAGCTATTAGTCTGTGGGTGTTAAGGAGACACAACTCTATGCTTATTGGTGTACTCCTTCACTAGCTTCATGAACTTTCTATTAATGAAATGACTCCCCCCATCTGAAATAAGTATCTTGGAAATCCCTATATGCCCAATAATATTATCCTTGAGAAAGGAACAAAACGTACGACTATCAACGACTCAGGTCGGGATCACCTCCATCTAACGACTAACATAATACACGATAAGTAGGATGTACTGAAATCCCTGACTAACAGGAAATTGGCCAATGAAGTCTATGACCCAAGCATCAAAAATATCTGAATTATGGATATATCTAAGGTGTATGGTATCTTTAGAACCGATGGTTCCTCTCATTTGCTGACAATCAGTACAACATCAAACATAATCTGTAGCATCCTTAAATAGACTTGGATACCATAAGATACTTTGTAGAACCTCAGTTGCCATGCACTTCCCTGAATGATGCCTACCAGACTCTAGTCTACGATAATGTTCAAGCACGTTGGTGGATCCCTCATGAGGAATGCATCTTCACTAGATACAATCCACACCCTCACGAAACATATACGGATCCTTCCACTGGTAAAAATAAATCTTTGACAGGAATCTGTCTACCTTGTGCTTCAACCAATCTTGTGGATCATTCTTGGAGACAAGATAGTTCAAAACATCAACATAACATGGGAGTGAGGCCACATATAAAATGGTCTCATATAAAAAGGTCTCCGAAATAGGAAGTATTGACTGCTAAGAAGTCTGTGCATCTGTGATCTAGGAAAAGAGATCTGCCACAACATTTTTCACTCCAAGTTTTTCTCAAATCTCTAAATCAAATTTCTGGAGAAGAAGTATCCATTTGATAAGGCATGGTTTGCCATCCTTAATTGCTTGTAAGTATCATATGGCAGTGTGATTTGTGTATACAATGACATGTGAACCAAGTAGGTATGAATAGAACTTCTCTAAAGCAAACACCACTGCTAACATCTCCTTCTCTATAACTGTAAAATTACAATGCACTTCATCTAGAGTCTTGCTAGCATAGTGTATAGCAAACAGTATCCCATCCCTTCTTAGATCTAAAATAGCTCCAATTGTAAAGTCTGATGCGTCCATCATGATCTCAAAGGGGAGAGACCAATCAGGTGGCTAAAAGAAAAAAAGCTCTAGTATCCATGTTTTTCATCTGGAGAAATACAAGGAGGACTTGTCATCAACTATAAACTCACTATCCTTGTAGAGAAGATCAATCAAAGATCTGACGACCTTGCTGAAGTCCTTAGTGAATCGCCTATAAAATCCGACGTGACCAAGGAACATCCTTAACGACTTTGAATTCTGCAGTGGCACTAATTTGCAGGACATATAAATCTTAATCAGTTAACCTCCATACCATGTTTGGAGATGACATGGGCCAATACAATCCCTTTAGTCACCAGAAAGTGACTCTTCTCCCACGAGAGCAAAACTATCCCTATAGACTGAGAAATCATCCATGAAGACCTCGAGGAAACTACCTACCATGTTAGAAAAAATAGCCAACATATACCTTTGGAATGTAGAAGGGGTGTTACACAATCCAAATGGCATCTGTCTAAAGGCATAGGTGCAAAACAAAAAAGTAAAAGTAGTTTTCTCTTGATCTTCAAGAGAGATTGCAACCTGGTTATATACCAAGTACCTATACAAGAAACAAAAGAGCTTTTTCCCTGCTAGCCTCTCAATAATCTGATTAATAAAAAGTTGTGGAAAGTAATCTTTCTTAGTAGCTGAATTCATGCACCAGTAATCTACACAGACACGCCATGAAGTGGGTACACGAGTTGGAATCTCCTCACTATGGTCATTTGTTACAATAGTAATCCCGAATTTCCTCGGGACTACATGCAATAGAATGACCCACTTGGAATCCGAAATGGGATAGATAAAGCTAGTATCAAACCATTTCATGATCTCTTTTATGACAATATCCCAGGGATTTAGATTTAGACGGTGCAGACACTCACGGGTTCATTTACTGCCATCCTTGAAGTAGATATGGTGTGAGCACAAATATAGACTAATCCCACGAAGATCTAAAATATTCTAGACTGTAGCCTTGGCATTTCTCTTGAGAATCTATAGCAAGCGAGATTCATGATCATCTGTCAACTGCAAACTGATAATGACCAGAAACATTTAAGGGTTCCTGCAAGGAAGGCATACTTCATTGTTAAGGGTAAATATTTAATCTCAGGTGTGGTCTGAATATTCTTTTATGACAACCTCTGTAACTGCACTAGAAGAAGGTTTATGATCTACACACTATGAACTGTCCACCATGGCTACTGTAGGCTCAGCATGTAAAATCTCAGGATGGTCTACAATGAATAATCTCTGCTCAGAAAGGAATGGTTCATCAAGATGATCAGATTTCTTAAAAAGTATCTCAAAAACCTCAATAGGACGTATCTCATCAGTAATTTTAGAAAATGAATGTAACTCAAGAATCTCAGATTGTACATCCAAAAACTCGGAATGATCCTCATAAAATAGCTCATATAATCTATCAACTAACAACTCGGAATGATCAATGGAGGATCTAGGTTTTCCTTCTAGGAAAGGAACTCCTGGGTGTCTATGAAATCTGTGAAAAGATCTCTCTCAAAACACAACAAGAAAATTATAGTCCTCAAAATCTACTGTAACAGTCTCCCTCACATTTGTTGCTCATGGTGGGGGTGATGGCTTTGGATCTGAGATCACCTCGATCTTAAACGTATCATTTAGGGAGTGAAAGGTTATCTCTCCAGTACCTTAATTAACTACTGCCTCGAACGTTCGAAGGAATGGTCGATAAAGTATGATTGGGAATTGGAGTGATGGAGAAGAGGTATCCATGTCCATAACAACAAAATCAATTAGGAATCTCATTCCTTGCACCGTTACGATAACATCCTCAAGAATACACCTCGGCCTCTTGATTGATCTATCAAAAAACTGGAGGATCATCCTAGTGGAAGAGGCCCTAAACCTAACTCGGTGAGTAGAGAAGATGGCATGATATTAATGGAGGATCTACTATCGAGAAGAGTACAATCAAACTCTTGATCAAAGATATGGCAACATATATGAAGTGCTCCCTTATCTTTATTTTTGAGTGGGAGATTGTTGTCGGCATGAACTGTGGCCAAGGTTAAGATGCGCTTTTCTATTTTCATCCATTTGTTCTGCCTTGGATGATGCTTTTGAGTACATGCTTCTTTCATTCTCTTTTTGACTATGGGCATGTACTTCATGGCCTTAAAGAAAGGCATCTTTAAAAGGATGTTCCGAAGTATCTCTATCACTCCAGTATCAAATAGTGTTGTTTTAAATTTTTGGATTTTTATAGTTTTATTCAAAGCTTAAGGAACTAGAATAGAATCAGAAAAAACCTCATACTACTCATTTCTCTTATTCAAAACAGAATCATCATGTACATGTGGATAATTGGAATTAGTCTATACAAAGTTATCCAATAAAGGAGTTGAAGAAACAAAGGGAAAACATGATGGGCTGCTTGGTCTGCTCGTGTAAAAGACTCAATGACAGGTGTGTTTTTCTTTAAGGCTGACTCAACAGTGCATCTTTCGTTATTCTCTTTTTGGTTTTTTTTTAATAATGATGGTGCTGGTGAAGAAGATGGTGTAGAAGGTGATGAAGATGGTAGAGATCCGCCCTACTCTCGCTCTGCTACACTAGATCAATGCTCAGCTGGTGAAGAAGATGATGAAGTTGGTGTAGCTCTCTCAATGGCACTATCTCCCAATCCCAACTGCTGCGTGGGCAGCTGCAATATTCTACCACTCCTGAGATGAATGGCATAAGATAAACAAGTAAAAGTAAGGGACATACCTATCTCAGGTGTGGGTGGGTTAACAACTACTTGATCCTTGCATTTGAAGTCATTGGGATTGGCATCAACATATTCTTGAATCAAAGTCTTCACGGTAATCATGTTGTAAAGTGTCTGAGTCAAATCATTCAAATTCTTCATCAGGAGTGCAAGTTGATCTAGTTTGGGATTCACCGAATGTGCCTCTGGCTGCTCAAATGTGGGCTATCGTTGAGAATGGTAGTGTGGAGGTTGTTGGTACCCAGAATACTATGACTGATAGTAAGGACTAAGAGAGTGCAAAAACTATGCAGACTGTTATTGATAGTAGGGACGATGAAAATGAGCAGACTGCACCTGATGTTGTTCATGTCTCCAATTCTAGAAGTGTGGTGGAGATGGGTAATGCGACTGTAGTTGCTGGTGCTAGGGTTGTGGTCTCCCTCCCTAGAAAATGTGGATGGGCCTCTAACTAGACTATGAACCCAACTGACCTTCCCTTTACATATGGGGCTGGTTGCGCTCTCGGTTATACCAAATGTCGTTCACCTCCTGAATGAGAGACAGAGGTGGAGACTGCTGCTCATGAATGTAGAGAGGCTCTTGGTGTTATGATACGAGACATGATGAAGGTGACTATTGCTGCACCTAATTCTGGGTCTGCAAGTAGTAGACGTGTTGGACAGCAGGGGGAGTTCTGGTACTCTACTGTGTTGAAGGGGAAGAAGTCTGCTCAGAAGTAGAAGAATCAGATGTGGCACTCACACTATGACATGCAGTAATCCTACTGACTAGAAGCTCCAGATGCTTTGTAATGTCATCCAACTTATCAAGGTTCTTTGTCCTCTGCTCGATCGCATGTACAAGCTCTTTGGATCGTTTTTCTATTAAGACCACTTTGGATAGGTGATTTCCTATGAAGGTCAGATATTTACTGTCCACCCTATCCACAACTTGTGATGCCATCATGTTTGCAGCCTTGTGGGGTACTGAAGGAGAGGTAACAAGGTGCTTTTGAAAAGCACGTGAAGAAGAAAGACTTGCAGAGCTCACTGTCATCTCTTCAAAAATATTATAAAGGGCATCCTCGAACTTATTGTAGTGGGACCCCCCCACAAGCGGCATGTACTAATTTCTAATTCTCTATGCTTAAACGTCTAAAGAAATTCTACACAAGGCTCGTCTTGGGTATATCATGATGGGGGCAATTCTCCGTCAAGTCTTTAAATCTTCCTCATTCCTCATGAATAGGCTCATGGGACATTTCGGAGAAGTTGGCAATCAAGGACCACATCGGATTTAGTCTTCCTAGGGGATAGTACTTGCTCGAATTCTAACCTCAAATCTTCTCACAACGTGTTATCTAGTAAAAATCCCAATCGATAAGGCTGAATGGAAAAGTTGTTATCTTTACCACCTCTAATGGAATGTTATGGTAGTGTATAGTGCCACATATGCGATAAACTGATGAAGGTGTACATAAGTTTCTTCATTAATGTGTCCACGGAATATTGGGAGTACATGTAAAATTGTGGGCATAAGCTCAAAATGCCCATGTATCCTAGGCATATAAATAAATGTATTTGTTTTTCCTACACCTAGAGTATAGGCATCCTTAAGTGTAGACTTAGCCACTTGCTCAACTAGTGGATATCCTCCTCCCCTATTCCCACCTCCATTCGCCTGCTAACCCTCCTCTCTCTTATCTTGTATATTATTCCTCATCTCGAAGATCATATCTCTTAATATGGCATAGATGTCATCTTGTTCAGTCAACTATGATTGAATGCCTTATATGGAATCGGACCCTTGCCCTTCAATGGCATCAAGTGCTCTGATTCTGTCTTTGAAAATATATACGACACTAGATTAATCCTCAGAAGTAGTGGAGTCTCAAATAACAATTCGATATTTGAGTCAATCTCAAATAATGGATTTATTGATGATAAGATGGAAAGCAAGTCTTCCAGAATAGAAGACAACCGAGCTGGAATGTGAAATGATCTCGCGGAGTCTGAACAAGAAATACTCCAATCCAACATCTTCAATGTCAAGATGAAAGATGTGAGTACACAAAGTCAAGTAAAGAAAAAAGAAGGAAAAAAGTGTGGAAGGATTTTTTCACTAACAAACAAACACAATACAAAGACCCGATTCACCAACTGAACACAAGTGGAGACCGTAAGAGTTCGATCTCTTATCTTTTCAATTTTGTGTTTAGTGAATCTACTTTTTACGTACTACCAAGCACACATGTAACTCACCGTGATCGCCCAACGTATGTTCTTAATCCTCCCCAATCAATGGAACTATTTACCAAGGCTGTTGGGTTGAAAATCAAACCCAAAGGGATAAGGAGAATGAGCACACCAAAATAATTTTCTAATGTCTGAGGCAAGTGATTGCATCTCAACCATACACCACAGAAATATGTATAAGAGCATAGGGTACAAGTCTAGGGAATTGGGCTCTATCATTATGTTTGTGTCCTCACCCACTCTATCTGGAGTTAAGTACATGCAAACAATGAGGGGGTTACTCTCCCCAAAACAATGATGATTTATCGTTATATTTATTTCAGGGTTGAGTTTTCTTTAGCAGTCCTAGTTTTGGAAATGTTATCACTTTTTTTGTTTTTTTATCAAATAATTGAACTAACAAATTTTCCAATTCCTTCATTTCCATGATGAGAAAAAAAATCAAGGACGGAGATCGGAAAAAACGATGCGACAGAAATCAATGATGCATGCAAGAAAGAGATGTGTAACATTCTCTACCACTCTACATGCGAAGTGATCCACGCATAAAAATAAAGACAGAAATAAAACTAACCTAAATGATGCAAGAGAACCATCCTAGCAGTAACTTCTATTAACATGCAAGAACTAATTAATTTGACTAAGTCCTATCCTACTATCTAGTCTATAGGAACATATATTCTTTTAAGGGATTTGGACCTAATCGATTACCAAGCTCAAGCAAGATAATAAAACCTACGTCTAAGGGCTCAAGCACATAAAACCTCGAGAAACAAAAAGATAAAGGCGATAAGAACAAAAACCGATGAGGTCCCCCAAGTGCACCGACACTTGGTGAAACAAACCCCGCAATCCACAAGGTATATAATGGCCTTAGAAAAAACGGAAAAATAGACAAGTTCCAAGAGAATAATTACAACCTATTTACAATAATAAGAATTCAAATAAAATTCTAAAAGAAAACAAAGAAAATGTATGAATCTTCCAAGTCTTCTGCTTCTTCCTCCTACGCTCTCCAAATACTCGGTGAAGAAACATGTTGCATCTGCTTTGCTTGGGTGCTGATGAACTGCCATTCATGCACATTTATTCATTCATTTAAGTATTTAATCCCTAGATAAATGCATGTAAAAACCAATAACATACCTGATATAACACATGTATATTGATCTCTATATTGTTTATAAATACATGTATTTAAACTAAACAATGAACGGATAAATAAAAGAGAAGAAAGAATAAAGGAAGTACCCTAGACACTGGTTGTCCCTTACCCTCGAGACCATGTTAAACCTTGACTTGGTTGATAAGGAACAAATTTGGCGGAGATAGGGCAGAAAAATCGGAAAAAAAACAAGAGATAGAAACTCTAAGTATTTTGCCCATTGATTTTGGGACCCATTTTAGTAGTTATTAATCATACATCAAAAAAAATTAAACTTCAAAGATGAAACTTGTAAATAAAAATAAAAATACAAAATTTATTCCATATAAAAATAATGCATTGTGTCCTAGGGACACACAGAATAAAAAGCCGTAGAGAAAACTTCTCAGACATGTATCTTCTTCATATAGTCTCAAAATGAAAAAAATCATCTTTAATTGTATATAACTTTTAATAAGCTATTTAATGAAGGTGGTTTCATTTAACTTAGAGTTAAGATGCATAAGTTTGCTTTTAGGCCCTTATTGTGCAACATACCTATAAATTAATCACTTTATTTATTCTTTATTTTTTATACAATTATAAATAATACTAAAGATAATGCGCATAATGAAACCAAAATAAAATCATTAAAAATGCAAAAAAATAAATAATGTACTTTACTACATAGGTCAATATACCTATAAAGTACCTATATTATCTGTATATGTATTTATTTAAGGGTATAAATAACTTCAGAAATATTAAATAAAAATATGTAGCTAAATAGTGTAAATATGAAATATGTACATAAAATAATAAATTATATAACACAAAATAAAAATAAAATTGGGTTTATATATGCATTTATGCCTATAAACTACATGTAAAAAGCAAAACTCAACAAAAAATGTGGTAAAAAAAACTTAAAATAATTTAAAAATAGTTTATTAAATATGGAATAAATTTCTTAATTTAAGTTTTTTTAAATAAAATCATTTTCTAGTTTAAAATTCTTTTTCTTTCATTTAATTAGGAAGTTTTATTGTTTAGCGCCAAAGTGGCGTTGACCTGGCCCAATTTGGGGCCTCGAACTTTTGACCTCAGGTCAACAACCCCCATCCCCTTTGCTGCCTATCAGAAGTTGTCGGGAAGCTGAGTTATCCTATTTTTCCCGTGATATACATTACTTTTTTCAGCCCAATTTCTTTTTGAAATTTTGAAGATCATATCACCCTTCTACCCACAGATCATCAGATTTCGATTTTTGTCGAGCGTCTTCATTAGAATGCTAGCATCCTTTTTCCCTTTTTCCAGCTGGTTTTAAATACGCCTTCTCCTCCTCCTGAGCTTTGTCGGTTACTCATCACTTCCCGAATCCCCCTGAACCAATGAAGTAATCTGCCTTAGTGATAGGAAGTCCTGACGCTGGTTATTTGGTGTGGACAGAGGATAAGAACGTGCATCCACCCTTTCCCTAAGCAATCACCAATGAAGCTCTGCTCCTAGGTTCCCAACCTCGGTGAGCTTCTTCTTCTTGCTCATTTTTGTTCCTTAGATCAACTTTAAAATAGATTTCCATTCAGTTTTGCTTGATTTTGTAATTTCCAAAAATCCAAAAAAGTTTGATCGTCGAAGCTCTCTACTTCACTTCAACCATCGATCTCCGCTGCTTCCACCTCCATTAGTTACCCCTCATGTTTATCCATCTTTCTGATCAACCCATTGACGAATATGCACTTCATCATCTTTATTCATTAATTTTAGCTTAAAATAGCTTAAAAACACCTATATATATTAATAAATCTATATTCTTACTAACTTGCATCTTGGTGTAAATATTATATATTTATCACTTTTTAAAATAAAATAAATAAATAAGGAAATAAAGGAAAAATAAAGAAAATAAAAGACTATGTATATGTAATAGATACCTGCTAAATCAAACCCCAAAAGATGGATAAGACTTGACCTGGTCAACAAGAAATAAAGTAGGGGGGATACGGCCAAAAATCACAAAAAATATGCTTGATACTTATATATGTTCCTTACTTCTATAATATTGTCTATAATACAAAATTCTTTAATTATTTTATCACCTAACCCTTCGTAAATAATCATGATAAAAGTCTCTTGTAAATAACAAAAACAAATGCAAAATAAATATATGTATATAGTGTACTTAATCACACTCTATAGAAGCCACAAAAGTACAAACTTTCTAGACCAATATATTCTCTACGTGAACTCCAAATTCATCAAACTCACTTTCTTATACTCTAAATTAGATTATCTTCAAAATGGAGGTGATTTCATAAAATTCTGAGTCAAAGTGTGTGTAATGTGGCAAATTGGAGTATTATTATACATTGTACCTATATATATTATGTGAATTATTTAATTATTTATTTTCATGTGCATAATTGGGAATATTTATTTTCATTACTTGTAAATATTATATGTAACCCATATAAAATACTATTAAAAAATACAAAATAAAAAATCAACAAAAAAATCATGTATTTATTGTATATGTATCACCATGTACATATTGTACTTATACATATTTAATTAACTGAATAAATTAACTCATAAAAATTCAATAAAAATTTCATTACAATCCTTGTAAATTATTTAAATAAATAAAATACTATATATGTTCAAAATTAATTAATTAAAAATCATAATACTATGTATATATGTATACATACCTATAAATAATACCATGTGTTTATGTTAACTCTTGTAATTATATTATTTAATTAATTAAAATCACCAAAAGTTTCTTTTAATTATTCCTAAACATATTTTACTTACGTTATTTAATTTAGTTAATTCATTTCCTATTTTTATTTAATTATTTAATCATTTATTGTTTTTTCTCGTGTAGTCTATTTCATTTTATTCCAGGTGTGCGCTAATTGGCTACTCCCAGGTCTGTTGACCGGGGCCATCTCTTCATCCAACGCCCTTCCTCCGCTGATATCGCTCACCGCCCTTGCTTCATCCATTTTCCCGACACGTTCTATTATTAACTACCTACGCTCTCTGTTCCGATTCCTTCTCTTATTCAAGTCTCACTCACGCCAACACCTCAATTCCACCTAACGCTCCACTAATCACCCTGAATTCGAATTCCATCCATAACCTTACCTCACTCTATAAGTAGAAGACCTCCACCTCCGTCGAGAAATCAATCTGCCCTCTGGCCATCTTCCTCCTCGAAATTGATCCCTGGAGCGAGTAGTAGGTGGCAGCTATAGTTCCCCATGATTAGGAGTGCGAGTAAGTGCCTTAGGTACATGATTCGATCACATCTCCGAAGTTCCTCCACCACATCTTTGCCTCTCTGCCCAGCCGTAGATCTAGGTGCTTTCGTCCCTATTTGCACTCGTAGGTAATCATTGTTAGTTAGTTTTCATTTTCACACTTTTAGTTATGTCTTTAATCTTGCTAATAGCCTAAATCTGTAAATAACATTCAACCTCCAATACACACGATCAGAGGAGTTTCGATTATACAAACCACGTTCCAATCATGCCATCACTGTCGCCCAATTATTCACCATCTATTTCACCTTCTATCCATCTACCAATCACTCCAGATCAGGAGCACAGTCTCCTGTCCTACCACCTTCGCCGAAAACATTCGCTCGCCCCATTTTAAACATTTCTGACCTAATTTCTTGGTCGAAGAACATCTTCGAGCACGAGCCATCACTTGATGGTCAAAGGAACTTCAGAATTCACACACAATGAAAAATCCAATGCTGAAGCTGGTTCCTGGAGAAGGATTCTTCATCACCTTCCAGATCGTTGGTCTGGAGCTTTATTGTCAATCCAAGGTGTTCTTTAGATGAGAATCAATTGAGCTATCTTCTGAGCGAGAATTGAAGCAAAACAGAGTAAATTGACATATAATCATTCAATCAAAGTTCGATAGACACTGTATTTATCCCATTTCTTTTAGATTGCCTCATAAACGCACGATAAAGAACGAAGGACTAGATTTGATCTTGACTGTTCGTGAGCCCCAAAAGTCGACCATTGATTAAAATCTTTAGATCTAATCGACACCATCCACACCTACTTCATCCACAACTGTCATATCCAAGCATCAATGCAACATGACCGTCCTTCGCGCCACGTCAATAAAGGGTAACTTTGCATCCGAGCCACTGTCTTTCATACTTTTGCAAATAATTCCTTTGAGTACACGTATCTTTCTATCATTCTTTGAAAATTTGCACTTTCACACTTTGCATTTATTTTATTTACAATTTGACCCCTTTTGAACTACGAGCGTGCTTGTCATGTGATTTGTTGGGATAATTACAACAAAAGTATTGAATTTATGTGTTACTATCTGGACCTCGAAGTTATTTTATTTACGTCTTAGTTCAATCCAACAAAGCACACATGCCTTTGCGCACAAGATTCTGGAACTTTTGCATATTCATCCTGTGATTTTATTATTTGTTAATATTCAGTTCACATATTAAACATAATTGCGTATTAGTTCCTGTGAACCTACTTATTTCTTTTGCTTGTGAAGAATCAAATAAAATATATCAAAAGACCTAATAATATTCCATAAAAATTTTGATAGGTTCTTATTATCTCATCCTTGCATACATAAATTTTATTTCACATTAAAAATATAAATTAGCAAAAAACATTCTGTTCGCATTCAAAATTCATAAAAAAATAAAACATTTTCAAAAATTCTAAAAAATGCATCTTTGCATATTATGTGTTGATTTTATTTATGACCAATTTTCATATTTTTATCATCTATAAAAACCATAAAAATTGTGAAACAACAAGAAATATTAAAATTTCATAAAAAACCGTAGAAAATACCAAAAAATTATAGAACCCTTCTATAGAAGATACAAAAATATCTTTCTGTCTGTAAATTTTTTATCCAATTTTAACATTGAATGTTGTTTTTAAAAATCCAAAAACCTCTAATTTGTTCCCTGATTATTTCATTCCTTGTTTTTAGTTATTTAAAACTTTTTAAAATTGTGAAAAATTTTGAAAAATAACAAAGAATATTAAAATATTATCAAAAAAATCAACTAATAATGTTGCCTTAATTTTTGTACATATTTCATATCTTCGAAAAATTCAAAAAGAGTATATCATCTTGTTGATTTATTTCCTCTATTTCATATTCCATAGTTTTAATAAAATATGCATATATCTTTTGCTATATAAAAAAATAAAAAAATTATAATATGAAAACAAAAAAAATTGAACTAAAAATTCATAAAAAATAATAAAAAAATAGCATGTATACACAAACCAAGTGTAGTGTGAATAAGAAACTCCTTCATTATTTCATTGACTATTCTTTGCATAGAATAACCCTCATGAATTTGTAGCCTCCCCGAGCTCAATCTTGTTACTATATAGGTAAATTAAATAGAATTTTTTTCTTGCTACAATTTTGTAATTGTTTTGGCTTGAGAAGTAAATAATTTTTTTGTTGAGGGATTATTTCAGTTGTAATGACATCGCATTTATTTTCAATATTAAAAATCTGAATTTTCTCGATCCAACAAATGACGCCATTGTCAGGGAGGCACGTTGAAGGTAGTTAGTTTTTTCGTTTGACTAACTATTCTTGGTTGTTTTTCTGTTTATTTTTTCAACATTCTTTCATTATTCATTTTCATTGCGTTTATTCAAATTCATTTTTCTTGCTTATATTTTTATACTTGTTTCTCTTACATATTCTTTATTTCCTCTTACTTGCGAGGGCCTGATAAGCGAGGACAACATTCTTAGGAGCGTTGACGCACCCAAGCAAAGCGGAGGCGGCTTGACTCTCCCCAAAGCTGCAGGAGAGAATAGAAGGAGGATAAGAAGATTTAGAGGAGACCATTAATTGGGACATAGATAGTAGTAGATATATTTTAGTATTTTTATTTTCATTCAAAATCTTTTGTAAAAAGGACATTCATTTATTGCAGGGTCTATTTTGCCAATTGCCAATGCACTTGGGGGACCTCACCGTTTTTGTTTTTCATCAGTTTATTTTTATTTGTTTCACGATGTTTTCTGCACTGAGCCGCTAATGATTTCTTTAATTAATATGCTTGAGCCAGGTAATTGATTAGGTCCAAAACCCTCACAAGAATTTTTGTACCTATAGAGTATAGTGTGGACTTAGTCAAATTAATAGTTTCTTGATTGTTAATAGAAGCTATTGTTAGGACAGTTCCCTTGCATCATCTAGTATAGTTTTATTTTATTTATTCAATTCTGAGTGGATCACCCCGCATGTCGAGTGTTGGGAACAAGGTACACATCTCTAACCCCTGCAATCATCATTATATTTAATCATGCATTGGCTTTTGTGATTTCCTCCCTTGTTTTCACTCACATATTTTGAAAAAAGAAGATTGGACCTCGATAGGCGATTCATTGTCAATATTCAAACCAAGTGATATTGTCTAAAACTAGGATTGGTAAAGAAAACTCGACCTAAAAATAAACGTAAAGGAAAAATTCTTATTTTGGGGAGAGTAACCTCCTCATTATTTGGTGAGAGAGGGACATACACTAGGATAGATCCACGCTAGGATTTTCATATAAACTACTGGTTCTATAAAAATGATTAGCTACTTCTCAGTGAGGAAATGAGGGTAGCCGATAGGCGGTCCGAATTTCTTTAGTAGAGTGGAATGTTTAGAGGACACTACGCAAGGCTCCGTCCTCAAGTAATGGGTAGCTGTATTTTTACGGTCCGTACTTACTTCCATATTGGCTGAAAGTAGGTGCAACTAGTCATAAGAACTGGACCATTCTGTAGGGGAATACATGCACCTACAGCTCGTTAACTCTTTCCAATATTGTATTCTCACTAAACTCTAAAAATTGACAATATAATTGATTGAACCTTCACGGTCTTCACATGGCGTGGAGTTGGTGAATTGGGGATTTGTATTGTATCTTGATTACTAGTGCTAGAGATCCTTTCGCGTAATCTGCACCTCTACTAATTTTCTCTCTTACATTGACCTTCAAGCTCTCGTATTCTGCCCATTGATTTCAAAGATGTTGGGATGGAGTATTTCTTGTTCGGACTTTGTGAACACATTCCACACTCTGATCCATTCATCTTCTATTCGGGGAGACCCACTTCTTGAATATTCCTCTTTCTCAACTTCACACTTCATCCCATCCATCAACCCACTGTTTGAGATTGTCTCTAATCTTGAATTAGTATCTGAGACCCCATTTCTAAGGACTAATCGAGTGTCATGCACATGTTCAGAGTCAGACACCAGACACTTGATGCCACCAAAGGGAAACGAAACCGTGCCGGAATAAAACAATATAAACAACACGTTAGCCTCTATTCACTCAATTGAAGCTTACTTAACAGAACTTGCTGACTTTCAGACCACATTGAGAGATATGATTCTCGAACTGAGGCAAGATAGACAAGATAAGAGAGAGGAGGATTGAAACAATGGAGGATGTGGGAATGGAGGAGAAGACCCCATGATAGAACTAGTGGCTAAGGTTACACTAAAAGAAACTTATAATCCAGGGGAAGGATAGACAAATTCATCATTCAAATCCCTATGATTCATGGGCATTTTGAGCATAAGTCCACAATTTTACCACTTCTCCCAATTTCATGGAAATATAAATAAAGAACCTTATGTACACCTTCAATAGTTCGCTAGCATTTGTGGAGCAATACACTACCCAAAAATCCCATTAGAGTTAGTCAAGATAATGACCTTCTCGTTCAGTCTGATGGATAAAGTTTTATATTGGATAAATCACTTGGGAAAGGTTGTCACGACTTGGGAAGAGTTGAGGTCTGCATTTCTGAACAAATACTACTCGCTCGGATGACTCAACCAATTGTGATTCTTGATTTCTAACTTCTCCCAGATGTCGCATTAGCCCATTTACGAGACACGTAAAGATTCAAAGACTTAACAGAGAAGTGTCGCCATCATGATATTCCAAAGACAAGCATTGTGAAAAATTTCTATGGGGGTTTAAGCATAGAAAATTAGAAGCTGGTAGATGGTGCTTGTGAGGGGAGAGTCACTTTAATAAGGACAAGGATACCCTTTAAAAAATCTTTGAGGAGACGGTGGAGAGCTCAGCAGGTCTTTCTACTTTACGTGCTTTTAAAAAGCATACTGTTACCTCTCCTGCAGTACCCCACAAGGCTGTCTATATGATGACATCACATGAAGTGGATAGAGTGGACAATTCTGATATGACCATAATTGGGAATCACCTACCAATGTGGACATCATTTAAAATCGATCAAAGGATCTTGAGAAGCTCCAAGTCAGCGAACAAAGTGCAAAGAACCTGGACAAGCTGGAAGAAATCACAAAGCATATGGAACTTCTTGTCAATACGATCAACGTAGTTCATAGAAGAAGTGCAACAACCGCCACTTCTACCTAGGAGCAGATTTTTTCCACCAAGAAGAGAAGCAGAGGACCATAAACAGTTCAACACGTTACTATGTGTAGTCCCCTGATCAGGTCCAGGAACATTCACAATAGATAGTTCCATACCAGCAAGAAGGTCCATATGTTCCCTAGAAGTAGGCTACACCTTCACCTATCATTCAGGAGGTGAACGCTATCTGCTTCGACCGTGAGCAAAACCAACCTCGTCCGTCATGGCAAGGCCAGTTGGGTTCATAGCAGGGTCAGAGACCCGCCCACCAGTTTAATGGAGGCAGACAACATCAGTTCCAGTACCAACAGTTCCAACCTCATTATCAGTCTCCACCATAGTTTGAAAAGTGGAGACAAGGCCAACAACAACAATAGTCTGCATATTTTCCTCATCCTAGCCAACAACATACTGTATTTTATGGACAATACCAACATCCTCCTCCTCACTATCAACATCAGTATGGTTACCAACAACCTCCACATTACCAATTTCAGCGACAATTTGGTCATTGAGCACCTTGAGGCCTCTTCGGTGAATACAATACTGGACCTACTTTCACTGCTCATGAAGAACATGGACGAACTGACGTAGAGGATCGACGACCTGACCACCACCAAGACACTAATCCTAGTACAGTCGAAGCCAACACCAACAATTTCAGATGCAAGGAGTAGTTAGACAATACCCCACCGACACCTAAGACAAGTATGGCCCTTGATTGTACACGTTTATCGAACACCATTCATCTTAAGAGCGGTAGGAGATTTTAGTTTCTTACTCATCAGTTGGGGTTGGGAGATTGAACCACTAAGAGAGCATCATCTTCCATATCATATCCTTCACCAGTAGTTGAGAGGCCCACTGTAGCAACACTCGAGACTAGAGTTTCACCGCCTTCACCACCACCTTCACCTTCACCAGGTAGATGTCGATCCCCATCAACGAGTGAGAACATACCAGTCGTGGATTCTTCCACATCATCAGCAGCAACTTCTCGTTCTGTTTTAATTCATATTTTTCCTTCACCTATTTTGGACAATACTATATAGACTGATTTTGGTTGTCCTACTGTAAGTGAAGATTCCAATTTGAATAATGGAAATGAGCATTTGAATGCTTCTTCTGATTCTGTGCCACTTACTTCTGCTCTTGAATTTAAAAAATAATCAAAAATAAAAAACAACCCTATCTGATCATGGAGGGGTTGAGATCTTACAGAACATCTTTTAAGAGAAGCCACTCCTTAAGGCCATGGAGTACCTGCCAGTGAAAAAGGTAATACAAGAAGATTGCACATAAAAGTATCAACCAAGGCAGAACGGATGAAAGAAAAAAAGAGAAACACATCTTAACCACGGCCACAATTCATGCCATCAAAATCGCCCACCTAAAAAGAAATATAAGCGAGCACATCACATCCATTTCCAAATAATTGATCATGAATTCGATCGTACTCTTCTCGATAACAATTCCTCCATTAAACTTATGTGATCCTCTTTACTAACTGAATTTGGGTTAGGGACTCTTAAAACAACTAGGATGATCCTTCAGTTTGCTGATAGATCAATTAAGAGGCCAAGAAGCATTTTAGAGGATGTTATTGTAACGGTGCAGGGAATGAAATTCCCTATTGATTTTGTTATCATGGATATGGAGACACTTGCAATGTTACTCCATACCCCGATCATACTATATTAACCGTTACTCCGAACGACCGAAGCAGTAGTTGATTATGGTACTCGAGAGATCATCTTTTACTCTCGTAGTGACAAGGTGAAAATAGAGACGATCCATGATCGTAGACCATCATCGCCACTAGCAACAGATGAGAGAAAGAGAGCTACACTAGAGCCAGAGGACTGCTATTTTCTTGCTTAATTTTGAGAGACAAATCTTTTCACCAATTTCATAGATACCCATGATTTTCTTTCCCCGAAGGACCCTCTGGAAAGCACAATCAACATGAGTTACTCTTGGGTCATTAATATCAAAAATAGGTTATCAATGATATAATATTGTCGTTGCGATCCCAAAAATACCCGGCTCAAACAAACAATTTTTTCCTTTCTGAAGCAAATAATTAAATGCAAGAATAATGAAGAGAGAGAAATTTTTGCTACTTTTTTACCTGTATAGCTAACATGATCGAACTCAGGGATGCTACAATTCCCAAGGGTTATTCAAATAATCGAAAATCAAGTAAATGAAAAAGGAAATATCAAATGTGAACTACATTTGTTCTTATGAAATTTTTACCTTTTATTTTTCTATATTTTTTATTTCTATTGTTTAATTTTTTGATTTTCAAATTTTTATTGATCTTGATTTTTGCAATTTATTTTAATTTCAAAAAATATGATTTTCAAAACAAATTCATGCACAAAAGAAATACATTGGTTTTTGATTTTTCAAATATAACAAAAATGCTCAAAAATGTTCAAATAAAATCTTTTTGTGTTTTTATGTATTTTTACTATTTTTGTAATTTTTTAGAGATTTATAGATTTTTTTAGAATTTTTAAAATGAACAAAAACATGGAAAATGCAAACAGTGAGAAAATAGGACTATTTCGTAATTTAAAGTTATTGAATGGCATTAAAAATTGTGAAAATTACTTTTCTGAAAAACTAGAAGAAATTATCTACAAACAGTAACTCAAATCACAATTTTTTTATTTTTGTAAAATTTTATATGAATTTTTTAAGATTTTTTGGATTTTGTATTTTTTGGGGTTTTATAAAAACAATTAATGCATGAAATTTGTATAGAAATTTTTGGAATTTTTTGCTATATTCGAATTTTTAGGGTATTTCAAAGTTTAAATAAGGAAAAATGACATGTTTTTGATTTTTTATTAATAACAAATGAAAATAAAATGCAATGAAATTTTTATACAATGACACAACAGAAGTCTAACTTGATTTTTGGGGAATTTGTTGATGAATGAAAATATTAATTTCAATGAAAAGATCATGCCAAATCAAGTCTGGAAATGAAGGACTGAATTGTAAATAGTTAAAGTTTTTACATTAAATAATAATAATAAACAAACAAGAGGATAGAAAGTGCAAATTACCCATAGAACGTGTACAAATCACGTGATTGAGCTCTGAAAGGGGCATCTTTACAATTCGCATGATTTCTGTGGATTTTATGCAATTTGCCATTTTTTTATTAAAAAACTGCTAAGTTTTTCTTTTCCTTCATTTTTTCTCAACCAAAGCCAAAGAGGAAGGGGCACCATCGCACACTTCTTCTCCATGCAGTGTACGGGCAACGACAGTGGCTCTCACGAAAAGTGGTCGGTTGCGGTGCTCCTGTGGCGGAGCGGTGGCGACGGGCGTTGGGAATGCGACACAACGATGGTGTTGGGTCGGTCGGCGGTTCACACGCTCGGCTACGGGCAGTGTATGGGCGAGGATGCCGTCGATGGTTTAGAACTCCAGAAGATGGCAGGGTAGGCAATGAGAGAGGTGATCGTGATGGGTGGCCTGCGGAAGCAGTGATGGGAAGATCTGCTAGGCTGCGGCGGAGGAGATCGACGTTGCTCGAGGACACACACCCAGGATGGTGGATCTGGAGTGGGAGGTGGCGGGTCGGCGTCAGTGGAAGGCGACATTGGCGTGGGCTGCTCACGCTCGTACGGGGTGCTCGTGGAGGCGCGCGCTCATAGGCGATCGACGGTGGTGGATCGGGCGGCTAACCGGTGTTCTCGACGGCTTTGGCGGCCGGGCTGCGGGAGTCGGTGGAGGCGTAACCACTGCCACCCAAAAATTTATTATTTAATTTTTTATTTATGGAAAACATGTAAGATAAAAAAGTTGCATATATTTTTATTTTTTTATTTGCTGCAAAATAAATGTTAGAGAGAAAAATATATGATTATTTTTAATTTTTATATATTTTTTGAAAAAGAAGAGGAGACAAGAACGATGCATCATCTTTGCTTATTTAAATAAAAAACAAAAAATAGAAAAAGAAGTGAATGGGGATCCGAAGCATTGGAATAATTGAATCTGAGTCTTCATCCACCGTGCGTGGCTGGAGTTGAGAGATCGTGGGGGACAGAACATGAACGTGGAGAGATCGAGAAAATGAGATGAAAAATCGGAATCGAAGGTGGATCAAATCGTGATGGGGATTCTAAGGTCTATAAAAAATGAAAATGGAATAAAAAATGCTAAAAAAAAATCTAAGATTAACTTAGATAGAAAACAAGAGAAGAAAAATGTAGATCACACTATAGGAGCGGATAAGACTGTGATAGCCTCGATGAAGGTCGACTCACTGTCACCGGACGGCTTAGAGACTAGGAACCCTTCTGTGACAAGATAGCTCTCGGACAATCTCACCAAAGTTTGATAAAGTGATAATGAGGGAGGAGGAAACAATTAAATAGAGGATTAAGTGAATTTGAATTTAAAAATTGAATGGAGATATAGAGATAAGGAAAGAAATTGAAATAAGATAAAGATAAAATTTGTGTTAAAATTATTTACAAAATTAATTATTTTTTATTTTCATTACTTTATCAAATTTAATAATAATGTTATTTTTTTTAAATTTTTTGTGCGGGTTATTTAAGGGAATTAATTATATACATATACTATGTACATATGGTACATTATATGCATAGTTAAATAAGGAAATTAAAATTTTTATGTTTAATTTTTTTATATTTTTATTTTTATTTTAAATAATTAGTAAAAATTTGCACAAATACAATATGTAAAAAAATTGCATAAACCACCCTAAAAAATCGACTTTTCAACTGTAAACTCCAAAAATTATTAAATCACAACATTTTAAAGATAATTTAATTTAGAATACAATGGAAGTTAGTTTGGTTCAATTTGAGTTCATATTGAGCCAGAATTGTTCTTTAAATTATCTCTTTATGTATTTTTTCGTATGTGGTTACTTTTACTCTATACATGATTTTATTTTGCAATTATTGTTTATTATTTAGGAAACATTTTTATTTACAGCTTTTGTTTTGAAAATTATTTATTTTGAGGTCAATGTATGTACAAATAAAATAGTGTAAATATACAAATATACACAACATTCTAATTAAGGACCCTATCTCCCCTACTTTATTCGTGGTCGATCAGGACATGTCTTGACCTTCTCTCGAGGTTCGGGCCAGACTGTATCTATTACATATATAAGGTCTTATTTTTTTATTTTCATTTCTTTATTTTTCCTTTCTTTCTTTCTTTATTTGTTTTAGGTTAAAATAGTAATAAATGTACAATATTTACACATATACGCAAGTTAGTATGAATATGGAGTTAGTATTATATATATATGCGTTTTATAAGGGATTTTAAGCTAAAACAAATGAATAAAGAAGATGAATTTCATATTCATCATCCCCTATGCTTTACCTTTGCTAGTCCCTTAGCAAACACTTATTTGAAAGAATAAGTGAATATAAAGAAAAAGAAAGAAAAAGAAAGGAAAAATAAAGAAATTAAGACAATATTATGTATTAAACTAATCTTGATAAAATTGTAGTGTGGAGCTCTATCAGACCTTTGGATTACTAGTGTGGTGGAACCTTAATGGGAAATGGATTTAAAACCTAAGAACCTCTATGTTCCACAAGACTCCTATTCGGGTCTCCTAGACAATCAGGTCAGAATAAGTCTATATACACAAATTCTTATTACTATAAACCTTTACTTGTACGGTATAAGTGAAATATAGCTCCCCATCTCAAAAGTAGCAAAGAAACAACCTCCCTCAACAAGGTAACTCTAGCCCCCCGGTATAACAACTCTTTCTTCGAGGAATGGGGATATTCCCTTCTATGTTCATGTACAACCAGCTCAAGAAGAGGAGATGGAGAAAGAATCGATGGTAACCAGTGTAGCTAGCTATTCGTGGATGCATGACTAGTGTCACCAAGTCATCCAGCTGAAAGCATGCAAAAAATTAACTTTGAAACTCTTATTTTTTTCTTTATCCTTGTATATACATTCTGGCAGGCTTTTTTATGTTTCAATCAGGCCAATTCACTTTTGGAGATTCTGCATTTTTTCCTTCCTTTTTTTCTGAAAATATATACAAGGTGCAACATGTACATATGGGGTTTTAATCTTGAGATAGTAGACTATCCCTCTTTTGAAGCATTATTACAACCCCACAGCATCCTGTCTTTGGACCTCAATAACACTAGATCAGGTTGAAATGCACTACCCTCCCTAGAGGAAGATGAGAGGTTCCGCCTAGATTTACTACCGTCGTATCCTACTCCAAGACAAAAGATTCTGCCTCCTCACTACCTTCTTGATGAAGAGCTACGTGTAGAGTGCTTGTCCAAGATAAACCACGATCTGAAAGAATCATGTGTGTGTTGTAAAAATTCTACTTAGACTAATCAAGATTACATGTGAACATAGTCTTATGGACTCAAAGAATTAAGTCGCTAGGACCTGAAAAGTCTTAACTCCATTTCTTATAAGATTCCTATGAAATTAAGTGGATTAAGGCCCAACTAAGCTCCATTCATCAATTTTATTCTAGACTTATTTTAAATGTCTATACTATCCTGAAAAATGCATAAGCAAATGCAAGAAATATCTACAATGCAAAAAGAAAGCAAATTTTTTGAAACAATTTCCTAATTTTGAACTTTTTTATCGGTTTTTTTGAAAAGAAAGGAAAAATGATGTACTTGGGAAAAGAGTTTTTTATGCAACTTTTTATATATTTTTTGTTTTATAGTTTTTTAGGGTTTTTTTTTAAAAAGGAAAAACGGTTAGCATAACATATACAAGTATATACAAGGATTATTTTGTATTTTTGTTTGATTTATTTTGTTTTCTATTTTGTTTTTTTCAAAGGTGATCAAAGTCTATATACACACACGTGGATTTTATGAATTTATATACATATCCCCAAAAATAAACATATTTAAAAGTACGAGTTATGTCTAAGGTATATATATAATATATACGACACCCCTCTATACATAGCTCGAACTATGTCCTCATAGTGATTAGAGAGTGACAAAGGAAGACATAACTTGTGCTAAGTATTGAAAAGTGAAAAGACTCATATGCTATAACGACTCAAAGAAAGTATGAAAAGAATAGAAGTCGGTGATACCCCCTATACTTAGGATCAAGTAATCCTAAGTATAGAAGATTGTACAAAAGCGGAAAACCGATGCAGAGAATGTACAGATTCAACAAAAAACCAAAAAAAAATGATATGAACAACATCACCCCACCATACTTATGGTAGAGTATCCCTAAGTATAGGCAACAACAAGAGTGATGAACGGGACGAATATGAACAACACAAATAATTCACCCCCTATACTTAGGATAAAGCACATCCTACGTATAGCATATATACACACACATAAAAGGGGTGAATGATAACACGAGAGAAGAAAGAATGAAATAATAGGATATACAAAAGGTTGTCAGCTCATGTATCAGACACAGAAGATGGAAACACAAGATCATCGTTTTATACCACAGATACATAATCAATGACAGACATGAATATATCATGATCTAGATATTGCTTCAGCAACTGTCCGTTCACAACAAATGGTTGTGCGTCAGATTACAACCTAGATATGACAATACTCCAATTGTCACGCACAACACTCATGACGAACGTTCCTGACCATTTCCTTTTCAATTTTCCTTGAAACCACTTCAACATAGAATCAAATAACCAAACTTTCTAATAAGTAGAGAAGTCTTGCTTCGAATGTGTTTATCATGTCAGCGCTTGACTTTCTCTTTATACATGAGTCAGTTATCATATGCAAAGTCTCGGAATTCCAATAATCTATTCAAATCCAACTTCTTGTTCTTTCTTACCTTCTCATAATCTAGATTGCATACAAGGAGTGCCCATAAAGATTTGAAAATTAATTCCACTAGCAGGTGGCAAGGCTTTCCATACACCAATCTGTAGGGAGACATACCCAAAGGAGACATGTACGTCCTCCGATAAGCCGATAGAAGTGAATCAAGCATATGGGACCAGTTCTTCCTATCTAAATGTACAAGTTTTACCAAATATCATTTTGATCTCTGTATTTAAAATTTCTGCCAAGCCATTATTTTGAGGGTGGTAAGGAGACGTAACTCTGTGCTCAATGGCGTACTCCTTCGCAAGATTCTTTACTTCTCTATTAATGAAATGGCTTCCCCCATCTGAAATCAGTATTTTGGAAATCTCGAACTGCACAATAATGTGGTCCTTTATAAAGGAACACACTGTACTACTATCTACAGCTCGGGTGGGGAAAGCCTCCACCCATCGACTAACATAAACCACGGTGAGCAGGATGTACTGAAAATCCCTGACTAACAGGAAATGGGCCCATGAAGTCTATGCCCCAAGCATAAAAAACATCTGAAATATGTATATATCTTAGGGGCATGGTATCTTTGGAACCAACACTCCCTCTATTTTTCTAACAGTCGGTAAAACCTCGAATATACTCTATAGGATCCTTAAACAATGTGGCCACCATAGGCCACTCTGTAAAACCTTTGCTACCGTGCGTTTCCCTAAATGATGCCCACCAGATTCTAATTTGTGACAGTGCTCAAGTACACTGGTGTGTTCTTCTTGAGGAATGCACCTTATCCAGATACAGTCCGTACCCTTGTGAAATAGGTGTGGATCCTCCCACAGGTAATAATGAATCTCTGACAGAAAACTGTCTACCTTGTACTTCGACCAATCTTGTGGATCTTTCTTGGAGACAAAATAGTTCACAATATCGGCATACAATGGGAATGAGTCCACAGACAAAATGGCCTCATCTGGAAAGGTTTCGGAAATAGGGATCAAGTTATCTCAAAGGTCTCTATATCTGTGATACAGGAAAGGTGATCTGCCACAACATTTTTAACTCCAAGATTTTATCTAATCTCTAAATCAAATTCCTGGAGAAGAAGGATCCATCTGATATGACGTGATTTGGCATCCGTCTAGGATCTATCTTCCATTTTGCACAAGATCCTCCCACTCACCGTTTTCATTTTTGTATATAAATAAAAAAAATAAAAATATTTTTCCTTGTTTATGTCACATCCGTTTTTGCAAGGGAAATAAAAAATAATAATTTTTTTAGTTGTCTTTTCTCTCTAACCATTGTTTTGCAGGAATAATAAAAAAAATATTAATTTTTGTTGTTCATCTCTAACATCTTGTTTTGCAGGAAAAGAAAAAAAAACAAAAAAATCTCTTTCCTCCTATGTCTCTTTACATCTCCTGCGTATAAAAAAAACCACAATAAAAAATATTAGTTCTGTTTACATCTGCTGTTATAAAAAAATAAAAAAAAATTTGGTACTAATATTTTCTGCAGGATCTACATAAACAGAAAATATAACAAAAAAATAAAAAAAACAAAAAAAAAACAATAACAGCAAGCAGCAGGCGGCGGCCATCACCCCCGCCGCCCGCACCTCTCGCCGTCGAGCGGAGACGCCCTCCATAGCGGCGCTTCCAGCCGCGCCACGCGGCGCAGCGGCGCCCCCGCGTCCTCCCTCTCTGCGGCGGCGGTCCAGCGCCCTTCTCCAGCGGCGGGTGGTCCAGCGGCGCCCCTCCACAGAATGCGGCGCCTCCACGCCCTTCGAGCCCAACGCCCCTCTGCAGGCGGCGGTGCCGCCGCGCCCCCTCCGAGCCCTCGACAAGGCCGCCAGCCTCCAGCTGCGCCCCCGCGTGTCGGCCCTCCGTCTTCTTACAGCCGCGTAACGCGGTGGCGGCGCCCCCTCAACCAGCTCCAAGGCGCGCTCCCCCGCGCCCGCGCGCCACCGCCCTTCAGCGCACGACGCGCGTCCTTCCGCGCGCCACCAACCGCCCGCGCGCGGAGCCGCCGCGCCCTCCTCCACCGCCGTGCGCCGCTGCCCTCTCCTCCATGCCCTTGGTGGGCGGCGGCACCCTTGGCTCCTCTTTTCTGGATTGAACGAAGAAGAGGCATAAAAGAACCCTAGAGATTTAAAAATAAAAAAATCTTGGGTAAATTGCTGATACATTCTCCGAAGTTTACAAATTTTCAGACTGCTCTCAACTTGTCACATGTTGTGCACATGCATTATGGGGGAAACATGCATCATAGCCAGGAAAGTTGTCAAAAGTACAAAGAAGTCCTCTTCAGAGCAAGTCACATGCTAGGCATGTGAATCACTGGGTAATTTGCATCTTTATTCCGCATGTTTATTTTCTGTTAACTTTTGAAGAAAAACTTTGAACAAATTACATTTGCATCCTTGCACTTCCAGACTTCAACTTGCTAGCTATCTTTGAATGGAATAAATATTTTCATGCTTGCATAAATTCTAAGAAAATTTGTGGATGCTCTTGTTATGTGCCCAATCATTGTATAAACTTTTCATAGTTTTTTTATTGTCATTTGATATATTTAAAAAATAAAAAAAACAGTGTATTTTTGTGTCTTTTTCTCTGTCTACATTTTGAAAACTTATAAAAAAATATAAAAATTGCCTAAAAATCCCACCAAAATTCCTGTAGCTGCGTTTTGACTTGTTTTTAATTTCTATCCAGTTTTTGTGCTTTTTCCATATATAAAAATTTCAAAAAATTGTAAAATACGAAAAAAGAGTGTAGTGTGTGTTTATCACTTGTGCATTTTGTGCTTATTCGAAAAATACAAAAAAATATATAATTAAAAAACCACTAAAAATTTTATTTTCTGAAATCTGACTATAGAGTTTTTAAATCGTGCTCCTTGTGTTCGACCCTGGTCGCTATACCAGGTAAAAAGAATAGCGAAGACCGCTTACATTATTTTCTTTCATCGATTTATCATCTTTTCCGAGTGGTTTTATCATTTTTCTCGATTGACCGCGCTTGGTGATTTGGGTCACAACGACCATTTTATTTACATATTTAACCCAGTTGTCAGGCGCGTCACCAGTGGATCAGGCGGCTGACCGATTTTCCAAGCGGCCATGGCGGTTGGGCTATAGAGGAAGGGGAGGCTTGACCGTTGCTACCCAATATTTTTTTTAATTTAATTTTTTTTCGTAGAAAATATGTAAGAGAAAAAAACTGTATTTATTAATTTTTTTATTTCGTGCAAAACAAATGTTAAAGTAAAATATATATATGATTTTTATTTTTTTTGAATTTCTTTCTGAAATTGAAGAGGACTCAAGTATGATGCATCACCTCTATTTATTTAAAAAAATAATAAAAATTTGAAAAAGATGTGAACAGGGATATGGTGAAATGGAAGAATCGAATCCGAGTCTCTGACCACCGTGCGTGGCTGGAGTTGAGAGATTGTGGGGGAAAGAACGTGAACGTTGAGAGATCGAGAAAATGAAATGAAAAATCGTTATCCAAGGTGGATCAAATCATGATGGCAATTCTAAGATCTATAAAAAATGAAAACAGAATAAAAAATGCGAAAAATTAAACTATGATTAACCTAGATTGAAGACAAGAGAAGAAAAATGTGGATCTCATCGTGGGAGCGGATAAGACCGTGATCGCCTCAACGAAGGTTCACTCACTGTCACTTGACGGCTCGGAGGCTAGGCACCCTTCAGGGACAAGGTAGCTCTCGGAAAATAGGCTCATCTCACCAAAGATTGATCAAGTGAGAATGAGGGAGGAGGAACCAATTCAATAGAGGACTAATTGAATTTGAATTTAAATATGGAATGGATGTAAGGAGATAATTTTATTTACCTAATTAATATTTTTTTTGTATTTTCGTCACTTTATTAAATTGAATAGTAAATGTTAATTTTTTATTTTTTATGAGGGTTATTAAAGGGAATTGATTATATACAAATATTATACACATATGGTACATTGTATACATAGTTAAATAAGGAAATTAATTTTTTATGTTTAAATTTTTTTATTTTTTATTTATTATTATTTTCTTTTTTCCTATTTTATAAATAATTAGTAAAAATATTTACAAATATAATATCTATAAATAAATGGTAAAATTGCACAAACCACCCCATTAAACCGACATTTCAACCCTAACTCAAAAAATTATGAAATCACAACCATTTTAAAGATAATTTAATTTAGAATACAATGGAAGTGAGTTTGGTTCAATTTAAGTTCATATGGAGCCAGAATCGGTCTTTCAATTATCGCTTTATGTCTTATTCTTGATGTGGTTACTTTTATTCTGTACATGATTTTATTTTGCAATTATTTTTATTATTTAGGAAACATTTTAATTTTGAAAAATATTTATTTTGAGGTCAGTGTATGTACAAATAAAATAGTGTAAGTATACAATATACACAACATATTTTTTAGATTTTCTGATTAAGGACCCTATCTCCCCCTACTTTATTCCTGGTCGATCAAGTCAAGTCTTGACCTTATCTCGGGTCATCTTGTATCTATTACATATTTACTGTCTTCTTATTTATTTTCTTTTCATTATTTTTCCTTTCTTTCTTTATATTATTTTCTTTGGGTTAAAATAGTAATAAATGTACAATATTTACACATATGCATGTTAGTTAGAATATGGAGTTAGTATTATATACATGTGTTTTACAAGAGATTTTAAGCTAAAATAAATGAATTAAGATGATGAAATGCAGATTCATTAGTTACCTTGTTGATCCAACTGAGTTATTGGTTGATGGGAAGTTTGAGCCGATTTTTGAGGATCAGTCTGAGTTTTTGGAGGTACCTTCTGATATTCCTTTGACACATCATTCTGAGACTACTAATGACATGCCTCCTTTTGAGAGTTTTGAGATAAAGATAGCTGAGTCAGTTGTTGAATTTCTTGAATTGTGCACAGGTGAGAGACATCTTTCTGAGATTATTACTGAGATATCTGAGCTGCTAGACAATTATGAACATCTTGACGAGCCGTTCCTTTCTGAGAAGAGATCATTCGTTGCAGATCTATCATAGATTTTAGTTGATGAGCCGTTAGTGTCTATGGTGGGCAGTTCACAAAGTACAGATGACATACTGTCTACCAGTGCAGTACCAAAGATTATTGTAGAGCCAATTCAGACCCGATTTGAGCCCAAGGCTTTACCGTCAATATTGAAATATGCCTTCCTTGTGGTTCCCCTCGATGTTTCCAATCATCCTCAGCTTACAGTTGAGCGTTTGACAAGAGTCTCGCATGCTAGAGGTTCATGAGAGAAACCGCAAGGCCATAGGATAGAATTGTTCGGATCTCCATGGAATTAATCGATATTTGTGCTCACATCATATCTACATGGAGGATAATTGTAAACTCTTCCGCGAATGTCAACGTCGTCTAAATCTAAATAGGGTGGTTGTCATGAATGAGATCAGAAAATGGTGTGATGTTGGCTATATATATATATATATATATATATATATATATCCCATATAGGATTCCAAGTGGGTCAGCCCTTTACCTGTGGTCCCAAAGAAATCCAAGATTACTATTGTAAATAATGACTGTGGTGAGAAGATTCCGACCTAGGTACCTACTTCATGGCGTGTCTGTGTAGATTACCGGTGCCTGAACTCAACTACCAAGAAGGACCACTTTCCACTGTCGTTTATTGATCAAATTATTGAGAGGTTGGTAGGGAAAGAGTTCTTTTGTTTCTTGGATGTGTAGTCGGGATATAACCAGCTTTCTATCGTTGTTGAGGATCAAAAGAAAACTACATTCACTTATCCGTTTGGCACCTATGCCTTTAGATTGGTGCCCTTTGGATTGTGTAACGCCCCTCGCTACATTCCAAAGGTGTATGTTGGCCGCTTTTGCTGACATGGTGGGAAGTTTCCTTGAGGTTTTCATGGACGATTTCTTGGTCTACGAGGATTGTTTAACACATGTCTTGCTCATTTAGACCATGTTCTTC
The DNA here is from genome assembly GCA_037367405.1 of Ottelia alismoides. Taxonomy (NCBI): domain Eukaryota; kingdom Viridiplantae; phylum Streptophyta; class Magnoliopsida; order Alismatales; family Hydrocharitaceae; genus Ottelia; species Ottelia alismoides. The sequence continues at coordinate 482,158 of JAZKJV010009256.1, read as the reverse complement.
AACATTTTTGTGAGGTAAACCTAGTGCTCTCGTGGGAGAAGAGTCTTTTTATGGTGAAGAATGGGATTATTTGGTCCATGTCATCTCCAAACATGGTATGGAGGTTGACCCAGCTAAGATCGGTGTGATATCCAAAATTGAGCCACCAATGAATTTGAAGAAGTTGAGGTCATTTCTGGGATTACTAGGAATCTATAAGCGATTCATGAAGGACATCAGCAAGATTGCCAGACCTTTGAATGAGCTTCTATGCAAGGATAGTGAGTTTGTGGTTGATGAAAAGTCCTCTTTGCATTCAATCAAATGAAAGATATGGTTACTACTGCTCCAGTCCTACAACCATTTGATTGGTCACTTCCATTGGAGATCATAACAAACACCTCAGATTTTGTAGTTGGAGTTATTTTATGACAGAGAAGGGATGGGATACCAATTTCTATACTCTATGCTAGAAAGACTCTAGATGAATCACATCGAAATTATATAGTTATAGAGAAGAAGATATTAGCAGTTGTGTTTGGGCTAGAAAAGTTCAGATCTTACCTCCTCGGTTCCCACATTATTGTGTACACTAATCACTCTACCATACGATATGTATATGCAATGAAGTATTCCAAACCACGCCTTATCAGATGGATCATTCTTCTCCAAGAGTTTGATTTAGAGATTCAAGATAAACCTGGAGTGAAAAATGTTGTGGCAGATCACCTTTCCCGTATTACTGATGCAAAGACCTCTGAGCAGAACATGATACCTATTTCTAAAACCAATCCAGATGAGGCCATTTTGTCGGTCGACACACTCTCACGGTATGTTGATATTGTGAACTATCTTGTCTCCATGGAAGTTCCACAAGATTGCCCAAAGTTCAAGGTAGGCAGATTCCTGTCAGAGATCATTATTACCAATGGGAGGATTCGTACCTATTTTGTAAGGGTGCAGATTGTATCTGGAGAAGGTGCATTCCTCAAGAGGAACACACCAGTGTACTTGTGCACTATCGCAAACTAGAATTTGGTGGGCATCATTCGGGGAAGCGCACTGCAGCAAAGGTTTTACAGAGTGGCCTATGGTGGCCAACATTGTTTAAGGATGCTACATAGTATGTTCGAGGTTGTACAGACTTTCAGAAAATGGGAGGAACCATTTCCAAAGATACCATGACCCTAAGATACATTCTGATTTCTAATGTTTTTGATTCTTGGGGGATACACATCATGGGCCCATTTCCTGTAAGTAAGGGATTTCAGTACATACTGCTTACCATGGATTATGTTCATCGATGGGTGTAGGCTATCCCCACGCAAGCAGTTGATAGTCATGCAGTATGTTCCTTTCTCAAAGAACACATTAGTGTATGGTTCAGGATTCCCACAATACTGATTTCAAACGAGGGGAGCCATTTCATTAATAGAGAAGTAAAGAAGCTTGTGAAGGATTACGTCATTGAGCACATAGTTGTTTCTCCTTACCGCCCACAGACAAATGGCTTGGTAGAAATTTCAAATAGGGAGATCAAGACGATATTGCAAAAAATTATACATCCAGATAGGATGAACTGATCCCTTATGCTTGCTTCAATTTTATGGGCTTATCGAAGGACGTAAACATCTCCTTTGGATATGTCTCCCTAAAGATTGGTGTATGGAAAGCCTTGCCACTTGCTAGTGGAATTAATTCACAAGTCTTTATGAACAATCTATGCATGCAATCTTGATTATGAGAAGGCATGAAAAAACAGGAAGTTAAATTTGAATAGATTACTGGAATTTCAAGACTTTGCATATGATAACTCACTCATGTATAAGGAGAAAGTCAAGCGATGACATGATAATCACATTCGAAGGAAGACTTTCTCCCTTGATTAGAAAGTTTGGTTATTTGATGCTAAGTTGAAGATGTTTCCAGGAAAACTGAAGAAAATGGTCAGGACCATTCATTGTGAGAGTTGTACGTGACAATGGTAGTATTTTCATATCTGGGTTGTCATCTCACGCACAACCATTTGTTGTAAATGGATAACTGCTGAAGCCATATCTTGATCATGATACATTCTTGTCCGTAGTTTATTCCATATATGTGGTACCATACGATGATCCTTTGATTCCATCTTCTGCGTCAGATACATGAGCTGACTACCTCTTGTATATCCTTTCATTTCATTATTTCTTTTCATGTTTTATCTTTTACCTATATTCGTGTGTGTGTATATGCTATACTTAGGATGTGCTTTATCTTAAGTATGGGGGTGAATGATTTGTGTTATTCATATTCATCATGTTTCATCACTCCTATTGTTGCTTATACTTAGGGATACTCTACCCTATGTATGGGAGTGTGATGTTGTTCATATAACCTCTTTTGAGGTTTTAATTTTCTATTCTTGATCTCTCGCTTGTCACCTGATTTGTTGATATTCTATACTTAGGGCTATGTTACCCTATGTATAGGGGGCAAGTCGAGTTGTGGAGTCTGTCAAATCTTTTCCTCAGTTTTTTCCTTTTGTACAATCTTCTATGCTTAGTATTAATTAATGCTAAGTATAGGGGGATCACCGAATTCTATTCATTCTTTGAATCGTTGTTGTATAGATTCTTTTTCACTTAGATTAAGTATGTCTTCCTTTTTAAGCTCTTTAATCACTGTGAGGACATGGTTCGAGCTAAGTATGGGGGAGTGTCGCACATATTGTATATATACTTTAGCCATAACTCGTACTTATATTAATTAAAATGGCTATAAAATTTTATTATTTTCAATATATTATTGGGATATATATATAAATATGTAAAATACACGTGTGTATAAACTTTAGTCACCTTCCGTCATGTAAATAAATTTATAAAAACTTATGCCCTCTTGAAAATATATTGCTTAATCCTTGTATATACTTTACTGACATTTTTCTCTTAAAAAATGCTTTGTATATATTTCTTGCATTTTCATTTACATTTTTCAGAATAGTACTGACATTTAAATTGAGTATGGAATAAAATTGATGAATGGAGCTTAGTTGAACCTTAATCCACTTAATCTCAGAGAAAACATATAAGAAATGGAATTTTAACTTTTCAGGTCCTAAGGAGTTAATTCTTTGAGTCCATAAGACTATGTTCATATGTAATTTTGATTAGTCTAAGTAGAATATTAAACAACACACACATGATTCTTTTAGAATGTGGCTTAACTTGGACGTAGCACTCTACATGTAGCTCTTCATGGAAGAGGTTATGAGGAGGCAAAATCTTTTATCTTGGGGTAGCACACAGGTATGTAACAACTAGTGGGAATACCCGTCTTCCTCTAGGGAGGGTAGTGCATCACAACCTGATCTTGTAGCATTCAGATCTATAGACATGATGTTGTGGGCTTGCAATAATGCTTCGAAAGAGGGATAGTCTACTAGCTCAAGAGGAAAAACTCCTTATGTACATGCTACACATTGTATATATTAAAAAAATGCAGAATCTCCAAAAGCGGGTATGCTTGATGGAAATATAAAAATGCATGATGGAGTGTATATACAAGTATAGAAAAATAAGAAGAGCTTTAAAGTAAAATTCTTGTAAGCTTGCAGCTAGATGACTTGGCCACACTGGTTATGCATCCAATGATAGGTAGCTACATTGGTTATCGTCCATTTTTTTCTCCATCTCCTCTTCTGGAGCTAGCTGTACTTGAACTTAGAAGGGAATATCCCCACTCCTCAAGGAAAGAGTTGCTAGGCTGGGGGACTATAATTCCATTGTTGAGAGAGATTGTTTTTCTACTTTTGATATGGGGAGCTATATTTCACTTACAACGTACAAGTAAAGATTCATAGTCATAAGAATTTGTGTATGTAGACATGTTCTGACTGACTATTAAGGCGACCTAAATAAGACTCTTGTGGAACTTGAAGGTTGTTAGGTTTTAAATCTATTTCCCACTAAGGTTTCGCCAAACTAATAATCCAAAGGTCTGCCAAAGCTCCATACTAAAACTTTATGGAGATAAGATTAATACTAAATATTTTCCTAATTTCTTTATTTATCCTTTTTTTTCTTCTATTCCCTTATTCCTTCAAATAAGAGTTTGCTAAGGGACAAGAAAAGGTAAAGCATAAGAAATGATGAATCTGCATTTCATCATCTGTATTTATTTATTTTAGCTTAAAATCCCTTATAAAACACCTGTATATATTAATAAATATATATTTTTGCTAACCAACATATTGTTGTAAATGTTGTATATTAATCACTTCTTAACCTAAAATAAATAAATAAATAAAGGAAAAATAAAGAAAATAGAAGACTGTATATATGTAAAAGATACTGCTAAATCGAACCCCGAGAGAAGGTCAAGACTTGAATTGATCGACAAGAAATAAAGTAGGGGAAGATAAGGAAAAAAATCAACATGAATATACTTGATACTTGTATATGTTTCATTTTGTATAATATTGTCTATAATACAAATTCTTTAATTATTTTATCACCTAACCATTTGTAAATTATCATGATAAAAGTCTCTTGTAAATAACAAAAATAATTGCAAAATAAATAAATAAATATATATAGTGTACATAATCACACTCTCCAGAAGCCACACAAGTAGAAACTTTTCAGACCAATATCATATCCACCTACACTTCAAATTCATCAGTTCATTGTACTCCAAATTAAATTATCTTTAAAATGGAGGTCATTTCATAAAATTCTGAGTCAAGTTGTGAAATGTGGAAAATTAAGGTATTACTGTACATTGTACATGTATATATTGTGTGAATTAGTTAATTATATATTTTCCTCTGCATAATTGTGTATATTATATTTTCATTACTTTTAAATATTATATTTAACCTGTATAAAATACAAACAAAAATTAGAAAAAAAAATCAACAAAAATAAAAATCTTGTATTTATTGTATATGTATCACATGTATATATTGTACCTATACATATTTAATTAACCTAATATATTAACTCATAAAAATGTATTAAAATGTCATTACAATCCTTGTAAATTATTTTAAATAATGAAAATACTAAATTATGTTTATATTTACGCAATTAATTAATTAAATATCATAATACTCTGTATATAGGTATACATACTTGTAAATAATACCATGTATTTATGTTAACCCTTGTAATTATTTTATTTAATTAATTAAAAATCATCAAAATTTACGATTTCTACTACCACCACCACCCCAAGGGCTTGGGTTGAGAGGTCGGGAGGAGGAGTAGGAGGTGAGGAAGGAGCGCTAGAGAAGTGCAACTGGGAGAACAAGGAGGAGGAAGGTATGAACCTCTCTTAATTTGCTTCGTGAACTAGGTTTCTCGATTCATATTCAGTTTTCTTGTTGTTTTTCCTTTCGGTGATTTTATAAGGAAAAATTCTGTCGGAATTAAATATGTCCTGATATAAGGGGAAACTCTGTCGGAATTTTCCTAGAACTATCACCCCACATCAGGGGAAACTCTACCGAAATTTTTCTAGAATTATCACCCCGTATAATGGTAAGCTCTACCGAAATTTAAAGAGAAAATATGTTATTCACGTTCTTCGTGTGTTCTTCGCGTTCTTCATGTTCTTTGTTCGTTCTTCGCGTTCTTGGCACGATATTACTGTTTTTAATACAAAAATGAAATTCGATCGTTCAGAAGCTATAAATCATCTTGTTGAAAATAAATCACGATAAAGCATTGTATACGAGAGAGAGATCCATTAGGAACCAAATCCTTCCTTTTGTTGTTGGGTTTTCATATGTGATCATTGAGATTTCTGTATTTATGCTTCTTGCTACGAAGAACTTTAATTTGGCAATTTTTGAGAAAGTATAAAAAGTTACTTTGTGTTTTCAATTAAAATAAGGTCTAAACATCAAATGGATGCAATGGCTTAGAAAGTTAGGTTTTGGAAGTTAAAAAGAGTATAAATTGAGTATATAAATCTATAAATTAATATATGTGTAAGTCTATAATCAGTAATTATGGTTATGCTAATCTAAGGCTTAACGGAGGAATTACATCATTGGAATTGATGTGTTTTGAGTTGGATTTTGAAAAGGATCGTGTGTCACATTAAGGATGACTGGGAGTAGACCTACAGGTCGGGCATGCAACCTGTAGGTTTGTTGGAAGAAACCATTATTGTCGTTTCCCTACCTAAGTGGTACATGGTTGCCCTGTTATGATAAGTGTGAACGAAATGAATGATTTACAACGTGTGGTACCAAGAGCCAATATCTTCGGGTTGAACGATGGGACATGTGGTCGTGCCATGGGGAGACACGGGTGGCTGGATTGCGACTGGGTCACGACAACATGTATTTAAAGATGCTAGGTTATATGATTAAATGTTAGGCTGGGGTTTAAGCAACCAAGTCCTCAAGTACGGTGTGCTCCTTTGATTGCCAGGCTGAGGGCTTGAGACCATGGATAATAAAAGAAAAGAAAATTGTCAAGATAGTATTGGAGGATTGGTTGACGTGACATGCGACGGCATAAGCTTACCAAGATAGATGCAATCTATAATCCCGAAGTCTATATAGTGGTGAGGAAATTGCCTGGACTAATCCATGACGTGGAGTAGAAAGGAATAGGACTTAAATTAATGACAAGAAATGAAACTTTTTGTGATAACAAGTTTTGAAAAATTACAAAATTTTTTGCTTTTCTCTTCTTCGTTACACAGCATTCGCTAATTTTTATCCTATGATTTATGGAAAACCTAACTGGTTTTGGTGAGCCATCACAAGAACTTTAGTAATCCAGCCAGCTTACATAGTAGACAAAAAGCTAGCCACAATATCTATTCTTTGTAAGATAGTTAGTATTTTTTCTATGTGTTTCCTTCCAGCTGATGTACATGTAAAGGTTATAGTGAGATAATGTACCATGTGAACTTTATTTTGCGAATGGAAAAGTGTTGCAATACTTCCTTCTGAGTAATTTTAATTACAGTCCATTTCTGAATGTTAGTTGTGATTGCTGAGTAAAATATTGATGAGTAACCATATCCAAATATAGGAGGATCCGACGGCCCGGGTTTGGGGGTCGCGATAGATTAGTATCAGAGCTCGGTTACTCCAGTATGTTACTCGGTAAAATATAACTATGAGCAGTAATTAGAAACCAAGGTGTTATTAGGATCCTTTGATATTAATAAGTGACTACAACACCATTCACAAGTCATTGTCCCTTATGTACATCATGCTAAAACGTATAGGGCCTATCATTTAACCTTGACTCATCCCAGAATCATGGCAGACCAAGATGTGTCTAGAAAATTAGCATTTATGATGGTGATGCACCACAAGATGGGGCTAGCATGCATTACATTAGAGGCTCAATGCCACAATGGGAGATCAAAGTCATCCAGAACCATGAATGCTAGAGCTAAGGGTTATGTTCATCCTTCTTAGAATGAATCTACTTACATAACTCCATGGAGTAGACCCCTCCTCCTACCAGAGGAGCCATGTAGGAGGCCCTCCTTTAGGCAAAAAAATGCTTGAATCCTACTATAAATATAATATTTCAGTAGAAGTACAAAATCATTATTTGATTAAAGGACAATAAGATAAACTATTTATAATCCAAGATATCTTAGATGACTATGTGATATAGATTGTACGACATCACTTAATTGCTTATATGCTACTTATTGAAATGAATTATTTTGATCTCATCCTTGGGATGGATTGGCTAGAAAGGCATCATGCATTCCTTGATTGTTTCCAAAAGACAATAACTCATCACATTCAAAACTCGATAAAGTTCTAGTTTATTGGAAAGACATCCAACGATGATGTCAAATACATCTCTACTCTAAAAGCTCAACAACTACTAGAACAAGGGTGTCAAGGCTTTTTAGCTTATGTATCCACTACATCAAGGTCAGATAGAATGATAGAAGATGTGCCTATAGTGTGTAGGTTTCCTGATGTATTTCCAAAAGAATTACCTGGATTACCACCTGAGCGAGAGATTGAATTTGGAATCTCTTCCACACCTGATACTCAGCCTATCTCTATTCCTCCATATTAGATGGAACCGACAGAGTTACAGGAGGTAAAGGTACAGTTACAAGAACTGTTAGACAAAGGCTTCATTCATCCTACTACTTCACCATGGAGTGCACTGGTTTTGTTTGTAAGGAAGAAGGATGGGTCGATGCGGTTGTGTATTGGCTATAGACAGCTAAACATATGGACAATAAAGAAAAGTTTCCTCTACCTAGAATTGATGATCTCTTTAACCAGTTAAAGGGTTCGACTGTGTATTCCAAGATTGATTTAAGATCTGGATACCATCAGTTGAAAATTAAAGATATAGATATTCCCAAGACAGCTTTTCGAATTAGATACGAGCATTATGAATTTTTAGTTATGCCTTTTGGACTGACAAATGCCCCAACGGCCTTCATGTATCTCAAGAATCGAGTATTCAAAGCGTTCCTAGACCACTTTGTAGTAGTCTTCATTGATGATGTGCTTATTTACTCCAAGGATAAGTACTATCATGAACACCATCTCAGGCAGGCACTCGAAACACTAAGGAAGAACAAACTGTACGCTAAATATAACAAATGTGACTTATGGTTGACTGAAGTATCCTTCTTAGGTCATGTTATTTCAGAGGCAGGTATATCAGTTGATCCTACAAAGGTTAGTTCAGTGATAAGTTGGGAACGCCCGAAAAATGTCACAGAAATGCGATCTTTTCTGGGTCCAGCTGGGTATTATAGAAGATTTGTGAAGGAATTTCACGAATAGCATTACCAATGACTAGGCTAACTCAGAAGGAAGTCGCATTCATATGGTCTGATGCATGTAAAACTAGTTTTCAAACACTGAAAGAATGCTTAACATCTGCACCTATCCTTACTCTACCCTCTAGAACCGCAGGATTTACAGTGTACACTGATGCATCTAAAGAAGGACTTGGGGCAGTTCTTATGCAACATGGTAAGGCATTTGCTTATGCATCATGGCAGCTCAGAACACATGATAGGAACTACCCGACACGTGACCTTGAATTAGCTGGCATAGTTTTCGCTTTAAAGATATGGAGACACTACCTCATTGGTATTACTTTTCAAATCTTCAACGAGCAAAAAAGCTTTAAATATCTATCTGATTAGAAGGAGCTAAATATGAGACAGAGAAGGTGGCTAGTGTTATTGAAGGACTATGATTGCACCATCTCCTGTAACCCCAGTAAAGGGACGTCGTAGTATATACCCTTAGTAGAAGAACTTATTCACATGGGTCGGTGAGTGCTATCCACTTCTAGTGTGTACTATCAATGTTATGAGAATTAAAACCATTTGATAGTAGTTTCGATAGTATAACTATTCCTCATCAATACAAAGGAGAGATGTGGGATAGAATAAAGAAAGGGAAAGAGGATTATACAGTCCTTAAAGACTTGAGACAACAACTTGAGAAGAATGAGATAGAGGGATTCTAGATACAAGATGGGTTACTATATAACCATCACAGAGTTTGTGTACCAAACGCACCTGAACTAAGGAAAGACATCTTACATGAAGTGCATTGTTCTAAATTATCTATTCATCCTGGAATTACGAAGATGTATAAGGATCTTCGTTCAAACTTTTGGTGGCCATGAATGAAGAAGGATGTTGCTGACTTCGTGAATTCATGTATTTCCTACCAGCAGGTAAAGGCTTCACCCCAAAAGCCACCAAGACTATTGTAATCCCTCCTTATATCTGAATGTAAATGGGAAAACATTTCCGTGGACTTCATTACTAGCTTATCTCAAACAACTAGTTGGAAAGACAGTATATGGGTTATAATAATTCGTCTGACCAAGGTAGAACACTTCATTCTAATAAGTTTATTTTTCACTCCAGACCAGCTTGTTGAGTTATATGTTATACATTTGATATGTCTCCGTGGCATTTCAAAGTAAGTAGTTTCAGATCGAGATTCACGATTCACCTCACATTACTGGAAGAACTTCATGAAAGCCTTAGGTACACAACTAGCTTGAGCACATCATATCTTCCACAAAAAGACGATCAAGTCATAATGTACGATTCAGACACTAGAGGATATGCTGTGAGCGTGTGCCTTATAATGGAAGGGATTATGGATTAAACATTTATCTCTTGCATAATTCTCCTACAACAATAGTTACCATTCAAGTATTGGCATGGCACCATTTGAAGACCTAGATGGACGTAGGTGTACTACTCCTCTATGTTGGAAAGAGGTTGGGATATAGAATCTTTATGATTTAGATAGACTCCAAGAGACACGGGAAGCCGTAGAGCTTGCTCGAAAAAGACTATTGACTATTAGGAGTCGCCATAAAAGCTATAGTCATGTCAGGCGAAAAGATCTTGAGTTTGAAATAGGCGACTTTGTATTCCTCAAAGTATCGCTTATGAAGTGAGATCAGAGGTTTGGCTTGCATGGAAAGTTGACACCCAGGTTCCTGCGACCCTTTGAGATCATTCAGCGTATTGGAAAAGTTGCATATAGACTTGCGCTTCTTCCACATTTTTTGACAATACATGTTGTTTTTCATGTATCAAATATGAGAAAGTACATTAGGGATCCAGGGCATAAGATAAGTTATGATGATTTGCATGTTGAACCAGACTTGACATACCAAGAAATACCTATGGAAATACTAATAGAGATATCAAGACGTTGAGGAATAAAGAGGTGCCTCTAGTTAAAGTATTGTGGCATAATCAAGAGTTTGAACAAACCACATGGGAACCTGAGGCGGAAATGAGAGAGAAATACCCCTCTTTCTTTGAGTGATAACACTTTGTGTTGTATATCTTCTTTATAAATTAAATGGCGTTCATTCTCTTTAAGGTTGTTATGCTTTCAATACTCTTTAAGTTTGTTATGCCATCATTATAAGTCTCGAGGACGAGACTTCCTTTAAGGTTGTTATAATTGTAATGTCTTGAACTTGGCATCTCTCGGATCCTATATAATAAGATTCGGCTCATCCAGAGCAAACCAACGGTATTTGTTTCGTGTGAATCACACTTTGTTTCGATTTGTTATAATTTTTGGAAGAAATGGAAGTAAGGCGGTATAAAATGCATTAACCCGTAATGACTATTATTAAGACTTGCTAGACATAATTAAAGAAACTAATGACAGATTATAAATCATTAATGATGATTAGCAAATACTAATCAGAAGTTAGCAAAAGATAAGCGTAAGCCACAAAGTTAAATAGTGATTAGTGAAAGTTAACCATGATTAGCATTTATTAAGCGTGATTAGCGAATCTAAAAGCCTCTGGAATAATCTAACTTAAGCCCGAAGTTTCGGATAAGTTTTGGCCAAAACCATGGGCAAAAATCATGGGACGCTAACTGCAGTTAAGGTCTAAACCATGGTTTTCGAACCATGGTTAGCGGTTTTCTAGAGCCTATAAATAGCCCCCCTACCCATTCATTCTCTACGATTTCCACTACAACCACGACACAGAGGTATAGGGTCGTGAGTTCGGGAGGAGGAGTAGGAGGCGAGGAAGGAGCGCTTGCGAAGCGTTGCCGGGAGAATAAGGAGGAGGAAGGTACAATCCTCTCTTAGTTTGCTCCATGATCTAGGTTTTTTGATTCGTATTCAGTTTCCTTGATGTTTTCCTTTCGGTGATTTTATAAGGGGGAACTATATCGAAATTAAATATGTCACGATATAAGAGGAAACTCTACCAAACTTTTCCTAGAAATATCACCCCGTATTAGGGGAAACTCTACCAAAATTTTCCTAGAAATATCACCCCGTATAAGGGGAAGCTCTCCGAAATTTAAAGTGAAAATATGTTCTTTGCGTTCTTCGTGTTCTTCGTGTGTTCTTCGCATTCTTCGTGTTCTTCGTTCGTTCTTTATGTTCTTGGCACGTTCTTAGCATTTTTATTACGAAAATGAAATTCGACCGTTTCAGGAGCTATAAGTCATCCTGTTGAAAAAGAACCATGACAAAGCACTATATATGAGAGAGAGAGAGAGCTCGACGAGGTAACAAAATCCTTCCTTTTGCTACTGGGTTTTCCTATGTGTTCATTGAGATTTCTGTATTTATGCTTCTTGCTACAAAGAACATTAATTTGGTAATATTTTAGAAGTATGAAAAGTTGCTTTGTGTTTTCAATTCAAATAAGATCTAAGCATCGAATGGATGCAGTGGTTTGGAAAGTTTGGGTTTGGAAGTTAAAAAAAGTATAAATTGAGTATATAAATATATGAATTAATATTTGTGTAAATCTATACTCAGTAATTATGGTTAAGCTAATCTAAGGCTTAACGGAGGAATTACATCATGGGAATTGATGTGTTTTGAGTTGGATCCTGAAAAGGATCGTGTGTCACGTTAAGTATGACTGCGAGTAGAACTGCACGTCGGGCATGGAACCTGTATGTTTGTCGGAAGGAACCCGTATTGGCGTTTCCCTACCTAGGTGGTACACGGTTGCGCTTTTATGATAAGTGCGCACGAAATGAATGATTTGCAACGCGTGGTACCGGGAGCCAATATCTTCGGGTTGAACGACGGAAGATGCGGCCATCCCATGTGGAGGCACGGGTGGTTGGATAGTGGTTGGGTCACGATAACATGTATTTAAAGCCACTAAGTTATATGATAAAATGTTAGCCTGAGGCTTAAGAAACCGAGTCCTCAGGGACGGTGTGCTCCATTGTTTGCCAAGATGAGGGCTTGAGACCGTGGATAATAAAAGAAGAGAAAATTGTCAGGGTAGTATTGGAGGATTGGTTGAGGCGATGTGCGGTGGCATAAGCTTACCAAGATCAATGCAATCTTCATTCCTGAAGTGTCCACAGCTTCGGAGTCCATATAGTGGTGAGGTAATTCCCTGGACTAATCCCTGACCTGAAATAGAAAGGAACCAGACTTAAATTAATGAGAATGAATGAACCTTTTTGTGATAATCAGTTTTGAAAAATTACACCAATTGTTTGCTTTTCTCTTCTTCGTTACTTAACATACGCTAATTTTTATCCTATGATTTATATTAAACCCAACAGGTTTTGGTGAGCCATCGCAAGGACTTTAGTAATCTAGCCAGCTTACATAGTAGACATCCAGCCTACCACAGTATCTTTTCTTTATAAGGTAGTTAGAAATTTTTCTGTGTATTTCCTTCTAGTTGATGTACATGTAATGGTTGTAGTGGTATAATGTACAATGTGAACTTTATTTTATGAATGGAAAAGTGTTGTTATACTTCCTTCTAAGTAATTTTAATTGTAGCTTGTTTATGAATGTTAGTTGTAATTGCTGAGTAAATTATTGCTGAGTAACTAGATTCAGATATGGGAGGATCCAACTGCCTGAAATTTGGGGTCGCGACAAATAAGTATTAGAGCTCGGTTGCTCTAGTAATAGATAACTATGAGCAGTATTCAGAAACTAAGGATGTCTTAGGATCCTTTGATATTAATACGTGACTACAACACCATTCACAAGTCATTGTCCCTTATGTAATTCATGCTAAAACGTATAGGACCTAACCTTTGACCTTGACTCATCCCATGATCACGACACACCAAGATGTGTCGAAAATTAGTATTTATGATGGTGATGCACCACAAAATGGGGCAAAAGGTAGCATGCATTAGAGTACAGACTCAATGCCATAATGGGAGATCAAAGTCATCCAGACCCATGAATGCTAGAGCTAAGGGTTATGTTCATCCTTCTTAGAAAGAATCTAATTTCATAACTCCATGGAGTAGACCCCTACTCCTATCATAGGAGCCTTGTGTGAGGCCCTCCTTTAGGCAAAAAAATGCTTGAATCCTACCATAAATATAAGATTTCGGTAAATGTTCAAAATCATTATTTGAGTAAAGGACACAGATAAAGTATTTATAATCCAAGAGATCTTAGATGACTACGTGATATAGATTGTAGGAGATCACTTACTTGCTTATCTACTACTTATCGAAATGAATAATTTTGATCTCATCCTGGGATGGATTGGCTAGAAAGGCATCATGCATGCTTTGATTATTTCCAGAAGACAATAAGTATTCACATTCCTAACTCGATAAAGTTCCAGTTTATTGGAAAGACATCCAATGATGATGTCAGATACATCTCTACTCTAAAGGCTCGACAACTGTTAGAACAAGGGTGTCAAGGCTATTTAGCTTTTGTATCCACTACATCAGGGTCAAATAGAATGATGGAAGATGTGCCTATAGTGTGAGAGTTTCCTGATGTATTTCTAGAAGAATTACATGGATTACCACCTAGGCGAGAGATTGAATTTGAAATCACTTTCACACCTGATACTCAGCCTATCTCTATTCCTCCATATAGGATGGCAACGACAGAGTTACATGAGTTAAAGGTATGGTTCCAAGAACTATTAGACAAAGGCTTCATTCATCCTAGTACTTCACCATGGGGTGCACCGGTTTTGTTTGTATGGAAGAAGGATGGGTCGATGCGGTTTTGTATTGATTAAAGACAACTAAACAAAAGGACAATAGAGAATAAGTATCTTCTACCAAGAATAGATGATCACTTAGATCAGTTACAGGGTTTGATTGTATATTCCAAGATTGATTTAAGATCTGGATACCATTAGCTGAAAATTAAAGATACAGATATTCCCAAGACAGCTTTTGGAACTAGGTACAGGCATTATGAATTTGAAGTTATTCATTTGGACTGACAAATGCCCAAGCGGCCTTCATGGATCTCAAGAATCGAGTATTCAGGGAGTTCCTAGAACACTTTGTAGTAGTCTTCATTGATGTTGTGCTTATTTAATACAAGGATAAGTACCAACAAGAACACCATCTCAGCCAGCCACTTGAAACACTAAGGAAAAGAAACTGTATGCTAAATATAGCAAATGTCACTTCTCGTTGACTGAAGTATCCTTCCTAGGTAATGTTAATTCAGAGGCAGGTATATCAGTTGATCCTACAATGCTTAGTGCGGTGAAAAGTTGGGAACGCCCGAAGACTGTCAAAGAAATACGATCTATTCTGGGTCTAGCAGGGTATTATAGAAGATTTGTGAAGGACTTTTCACGAATAGCATTACCAATGACTAGGCTGACTCAGAAGGAAGTCCCATTCATATGGTTTTGATGCGTGTGAAACTAGTTTTCAAACACTGAAAGAATGCTTAATATCTACACCTATACTTACTCTACCATATGGAACTGAAGGATTTACAGTGTACACTGATGCATCTAAAGAAGGACTTGGAGCAGTTCTTATGCAACAAGGTAAGGTAGTTTGTTATGCATCACGACAGCTCAGAACAGATGAGAGGAACTACCTGACACATGACCTTGAATTAGATATCGTAGTTTTTTTCTTTAAAGATATAGATACACTACATCTATGGTATTACTTTTGAAATGTTCACCGACCATAAAAGCTTGAAATATCTATTTGATCAGAAGGAGATAAATATGAGATAGAGACAGTGGCTAGAGTTATTGATAGACTATGATTGCACCATCTCCTACCACCCCAGTAAAGGGAACGTCGTAGCATATGCCCTTAGTAGAAGAACATATTCACATGGGTCGGTGAGTGCTATCTACTTCTGGGGTGTACTATCAATGTTAAGTGAATGGAAACCATTTGATAGTAGTGCCGATAGTATAACTTTCCCTAACCAATACAATCCAAAGATCTGAGATAGAATAAAGAAAGGGAAAGAGGATGATACAGTCCTTAAAGACTTGAGACAACAACTTGAAAAGAATGAGATAGAGGGATTCCATATACAAGATGGGTTACCATGTAATCATCACAGAGCTTGTATACCAAACACACCTGAACTGAGGAAAGACATATTACGTGAAGCGCATTGTTCTAATTAATCATGGAGTTACAAAGACGTATAAGGATCTTCGTTCAAACTTTTGAGGGCCAGGAATGAAGAAGGATGCTGCTGAGTTCGTGAATTCATGTTTTATCTGCTAGAAGGTAATCTTTTCACCAAAAGCCACCATGATTATTGCAACCCCTCCCTATACCTGAATGGAAATGGGAAAGCATTTCCATGGACTTCATTACTGGCTTATCTCAAACAACTGGTAAGAAAGATAGTATATGGGTTATAATAGATCGTCTGACCAAGGTAGCAAACTTCATTCCAATAAGCTCATCTTTTACTCCGGACCAACTTGTTGAGTTATATATTACACATGTGATCCGTCTCCATGGCATTGCAAAAGAAGTAGTTTCCGATCGAGATTCACGATTCATCTCACATTACTGGGAGAACTTCATGAAAGCCTTAGGTTCACAACTATGCTTGATCACAACATATCATCCACAAACAGACGGTCAGTCAGAACTTACGATTCAAACACTAGAGGATATGCTAAGAGCGTGTGACTTAGAAGGGGAGAGATCATGGATTAAACATTTGTCTCTTGCAGTATTCACCTACAACAATAGTTACCATGCGAGTGTTGTCATGGCACCATTTGAAGACCTATATGGACGTAGGTGTACTACTCCTCTATGTTGGCAAGAGGTCGCGATAAAGAACCTTTATGATTCAGATTGACTCCAAGAGACATGAGAAGCTGTAGAGCTTGCTCGAAAAACACTATTGACTGCTCAGAGTTGCCAGAAAGGCTATTGTTATGTCAGGAGAATAGATCTTGAGTTTGAAATAGGCGACTTTGTATTCCTCAAAGTATTGCCTATGAAGGGAGTTCAGAGGTTTGGCTTGCGTGGAAAGTTGGCACCCAGATTCGTGGGTCCTTGATGCGGCTGAAGATCGGATTGCGGTTTTAAGAAATGAAAGTGTTGTCGGTGTAGAAAATCGCAAAGAGACCCTAGTCGATCAAACAAAGATCGGTTTTTAGAAAAAAAAACCCTACACTGTTTATTTATCTAGGTAAGTGTGACTAGGTCGAACACAAGGAGGCATAATAGTATAATTTGATTTTTTAAGTGAAAATATATTTTTGTGATTATTTTATCTCTTAATCAAGCGGACGAGGAAACACGATATTTTTATGGAATTTTGATTATTAATTTTTTTTTGATTTTATATTTTTTAAATTTTTATTTATTTTTCAAAATGATATTTTTTCAAACAATTTACCTACAATATAATATGTGAAAAATAGGTGAAATATTGATGATATTATATAGTAGGTAAAGCAAACGAGCAACGGGCTCTAACAACACTCAAAATAAAATCAAAACAGAGTAAACATACGATAAATCAAAACACGATGAAAACGCGATGAAAATACATAAAAATTACTGAATAACCTCGCTGGGTAGTTGCGTAACTACCTTAAAAAAACTACGGAAAATATTGTCAAAAATACGTCCAAAGTCGCCTTATAGTACATGGGCTGATTTGTAAGAAAAACTAATAAAAGTTTGCAGCTTAGTCCTCTGTCAGGGCTGATTTGTAAAGAAAATGTGAATTATTGCATTTAGGTCCTTGCGTGGGGACCTAAATGCAATATCTGGAAAACTTTGGAGCGTGCTGCAATTCTGGAAGCCTTCTCGGTTTAGTCTGTAAATTTCACACCACTTTGGCTTTAACCGCCAGGATTAGAACGTGCAACGTAATCAGGGTCGTCCACTGCAGGACACATGTTGCGAAACTATACTATGGTTGTTCTTGGCTGTTCTTCAGGCGGTTGTGCAGTTGACAAAGATAGTCCCTTCCTCGATTTTTCGCCAGCATTTGGCATGATACTTGGGCCTTCAGCGGGGCCATAGGGGAAGCTCCTCTACCCCTCGAGCTCGCTCGCGGTGGGCGTCGATCGGTGACGACAAAGAGTACCGGCGAAAGCTTGATGAAGGTGGCGGTCCGTTTGTTCTGGAGCTGACTTTCTGGTTGTTACACCTTCTTTAAGGGCCTGTTTGGTTGGAGGGTTGGACAGGGTTGGCTTGGCCCAACCCGGGTTACCCCTCCAACCAAACAGGGTTCTCCTCCTCACAGTTTACTATTCACAGGGGTACCCCTGCCCAACCCAACCCTGTCCAACCCTGCAACCAAACAGGCCCTAAGTGGTGATTTTTGTGATGATCAGAGCTCCAGATGCTGTGAATTTGCTCCAGATTCAAGAGGATCCTGCAAAGAGTACATGTGTGCTCGATTTGTGGAGAAATCGGCCAAATTATTAGTTCTTGCAGGATAAAAATGGTGTTTCCAGACTTACAAAGTGGATGTGAGAATGGTTTCATGAATGGAAATGAAATTTTGATTCGCTTTGTGAATGAATTAAAACGATTTGAAGATTGGGCATCTAAGATGGAAGATTAAGGGTCCTAATGACAAGCTTAACCATGCTAATGGAGGCACGATGATCGAGAAAGAAATTGATGAAAATGGATGAGTAGATCTGGGAAAGAGAGGTGTTTTTACCTCAGATGGTTGCTCGACGGTCGATCTTTGCCGGAGTTGAACGCGCGCGCGACGGCGATGCAAGGCGGAGTGAAAGCCTTGGAACCTCCTCCGATCACCCTTCCTCCACATGAGCCGATGAAGAGGAGCTATCACCTCCTTGGATGGCCGGAATCGAGGGATGAATATTGGGGTTCGACCACTGGAACAAAGTTGCTCAGGTGGTTAGGAAAGTTAGTTGAAAACTGCCAACTTTGGAGGTTTATATAGATAGATTTCGTGGGTCTCAAGTTTAATCGAAGGGTGGCCGATTATCTTGGGTGTTAGGAGAATAGATCCAAGGGATTAGATCACCTGCAGATGTTGTAAAACGTGTGGTAAAAATTGATGAAGAAGGCCGGTTGGAACAAACTTCAGTACCAACTTCATGGAGAAGAAGCACCAGGTGCTGACAGGTGTCAGCACCAGCTAGGCTAGATGTGTAAATAGCTTATAAATCCAATAGTAAATATTAAATAACATTATTTTAAATAGGTATAAGAACAAGAAATGTAAATAATTAAATTATCTACATTTTAGAATAATTACTTTTTTAAATAATATATATAATTCGAAATATAAATAATATATTAATAAATATGTATAGATAAATAGGTTTTGAATTTTTTATTTAATAAAAAAATAATTAAATATTCATTTTGTATTTTTTTAATTATTAGAATAATAAATAAGTGTTGTGTGAATTTTTAGAGATTTTAATAAATTAATTTACATATATTAATAAATACAGGTATAAGTTAATCAGTTCATTTTTATCTATAAATTTGGGTTTTGGATTTTATTAAAATAATAAATAAGCTCCAAAAATTCTAAAATAAATAAAGCTGAAAATACAATATCATGAAAATAATTAGAAATCAGAAAATTAATAAAGTTATAAAAAATGTGGTCTATATAAAATAAATAGCCCAGAAACCCCATTGTCATTTGGTCCCAAAATCGACTTTTTACAAAGGGACTCCGAATTATGAAACCTCTCTATTAATTAGATAATATTATTTTATGAACTTTAAAGGTGAGAGAGTGAAATTGGAGTTCGTATAAAGAAGTTATGATGTTCGGAAGTTGAGATTTTGACAATTTAAAAGCTGGATTTCTTAGCATATGCATAAGAGAATATTTTTAACTTATTTTTATATTTTTATACACATTTTTAGAAATAATTAGTAAGAGTGTTTGGTGAAAAATATGTACATATGAATTAACTAAAAATCATAGAAGTTTTATATTTATTTGATAAATAGTGAGAAGTATATAAAGTGTGTCTTAATTTATTTTTATGGTTTTCTTTCCTTATCTCCCCCTACTTATTGGTTTGTCGACCAATCCATGCTGACTTGGTTTTGGGGGTTAGGTTATAATTATACCTTGCAGTTATATTTATTATTTATAAGTCATACTGTACATATATACATATTTCCAATCTGCCTTATTTTCTTTTCTTCGTTCTTTATTTATATAATTTTGATGCTTAAAAGTGAATATTTATTCATGAATGAAGTTTATATAAAAGATGGAAATTAATGTATATTTACATGCATTTGTTAAGGGTTTTAAGACAAAATGCGACAGAAAAGTTAATGAATCATGGATTCATCAACCCGCTACACTTAAACTTTGCTAGTCCCTTGGCAAACACTTATTTGAAAAAGTAAGTGAAAAAGAAAGAAAGTTAGAATGAATTTCTTTTCCTAAACCAATTCATGAGAACAGACAAAGGACAGTGCTCGATCGGGCCTGAAACAAGCATTTTGTCGGAGCCTTAACTAGGATTAGGATTTTATCCTCAACAGTCCTCAAGTTCCAGAAATCCTTATTCAAGATCACTTCATCAGCCAGTTCAGACTCACTTATTCATATCGCAAACTCTATCATCCTTGAAGTCAATTTGTACAATATGTGAATTGATTTAGCTCTTCCTGCTTAAAGAAATAAAGAAACCGTCCATCCCAGCTATACACTTCTATGGCTTCCTCATCCAGCAACTCTTTCCTCAGGGAGGGCGGTATTCCTTTCTGAGGTCAGTTCGTGCTATGTCCACAATCGAGTATAGCGAGAAAGTAGAAGAATGAGAAAAGAAGTGGAGTGCAACCAGTGTAGACGCATCTCCTTGTGAAGCTCAACCGATGTAGCTAAATCTCCACTAAGATGTGCAGGCATTTTTGGTGGAAGCTTGGACCATTGTGGTCGCATTTGTTTTTGGTGGCTTCTTCTTTGATTTGGCTTTGTAATTTGCTTGCACTGCATTCATCTTTTTGTGCCTCGATGGATATAGCATCTTTTTGTTCCGTCCCTTTTTTGAGGTCTTAGAAAAGTTGTGCCAGCAGATCCTTCCCTCATCCGAAGCGACTATCGCAACCCCAATCTCTCCTCTCTTTAGACATCAATGCTGCAAAGATAAGGATAGAAACGCACTACAAAGATGTACTGCCCTTCGTAACTTCATGCGAGTCGAGCTAAGTGCAAAGTGCATGTGTTCAATATTGGTTCACTGATGTAGAGTTGTACGGATGACACCAAGTGGTCTACTTAAGCACATATGACTTGATTTCCCGAATATGGTCTTATGGAACCCAACGATTTTAAGTCAAAAGACCTGAAGAGTAAATTCCAGATCCTAACTAGGCTCCTTACAATGAAAGTTAAAGGCCATAATCAAGCTCCATCCTTTAGACTAGACTCAATCATTAGTTTCAGAAATCAAACTTATTTTGAAAAATGCGAATGCAAATGCTGCCATATTTTTGTGAAGTATATTTTCTGAATTTTACTCATTTTATGGATTTTAAGGTTTTTGTAATTTTTATGACTTTTAGGACTTTGTAATTTTTTTATGGATTTTCTGATTTTTATAAACAAGTTTTTTGTACATGAATTTTAGAAGATATATTTTTTATTTGAGTTAAATATCTAATGTATTTTACAGATTTTATCTACAAAAGGATTTTACAGGGATTGAATAATTTTTACACATGTTTTAACAAATAGGATTTTAAATAAGTATTATACAATTTTTAAATACAAATTTTAAATACCTATTTTATTTACAGATTTTAAATATAAATTTTAGACATATTTTACTTATTTACGAGAATTTTATAAGTAATAAATAAATGTATGAATGGATTTTAAATTAACCCATACCCACTTTTTATGCATTTTATAGATATAGAAAATACATAAAAGTACGAGTTATGGACAAAAGTATATATACAATATATACGCACCCCCCCATACATAGCTTGTGCTATGTCCTCATAGCGTCAAAAGAGAAAAAGGAGGACATAACTCGTGCTAAGTAAAAGTGGGTGAAAAAGAATCGAGTATACAAGTCAGTCAACCCCCCTATACTTACGATCATGTCATCGTAAGTATAACGGAAGAGAAAAAACGAGGTGACTGAGTAAAAAGAATAATGAGGGAACAAAAGAAATAAAGACAACGAAATCATCGAAATCACTCGATCCCCCC
This sequence comes from Ottelia alismoides, assembly GCA_037367405.1. Taxonomy (NCBI): domain Eukaryota; kingdom Viridiplantae; phylum Streptophyta; class Magnoliopsida; order Alismatales; family Hydrocharitaceae; genus Ottelia; species Ottelia alismoides. The sequence continues at coordinate 460,257 of JAZKJV010009256.1, read as the reverse complement.
TATACTTAGGATAAGGCATCCTAAGTATCGAAAAGAGTGTAGCCAAAAATCGGAGACCAGTGATTTGTGAAAAAGAAAGGGTATACAAAATAATAAGAACAAAATATAAAACTTCAATCAACGAACAATCGGTCCCCCCTATACTTAGGATCTGGTATCCTAAGCATAGAAGACGAGCAAAAATGGGGACAATTGTGGTCTACGAAGAATATACAAGTGTTGTGGATCCCCAGAAATCGAATGGCTCAAAAGCATTTGTACAGGATGAGATGAAGTGAAAGAATGATCATGAATCCTGTACAAAATAGATCACTTCAATACAGGACAGATGATCAGTAGTCTCTACGAAGTGCTTCACCATCTGCCCGTTAACCACGAACAGTTCTGCACCAGGTGACTCATCTGATATTGCTATACTTCGATTGTCGTGCACCATTCTTACTATGTAAGGTCCTTCCCGCTTGCTTTTATATTTGCCAGGAAAAATTCTCAATCTTGCATTGAACAACTAGACCTTCTGCCCAGGGACAAAGCTCTTGTGCCGAATATGTCTATCGTGCCATTTCTTCACTTTGTCCTTATAAATGAGAGTGCTCTCATATGCTTGATTTTGAATCTTTACCAGATCATTCAGATCTATCTTTCTCTTGGCTCCTGCTTTATGTGCATCAAGTAAAATTTCTCGAATAGCCCATTCAGATTTGTGCATGATCTCTACGGGCAAATGGCACGTCTTTCCATAAACCAATCTAAATGGTGAAGTACCTAAGGGAGTTTTGTACGCAGTACGATATACCCAAAGAACCTGATCTAGAAGCTGTGACCAGTTCTTCCTATACGGTCGTACTAATTTCTAGAGAATTGATTTCACCTTCCTATTTGTAACTTCAACCATGCCATTCGTCTGTGGGTGGTAAGGAGAAGCTACTTTGTGATCAATGCCGTATTGCTTCACTAGCTTTTATAATCCATATTAATGAAATGGCTACCCCCATATTAAATAAGAATACATGGGATCCCGAACCGCGAAATAATGTGTTCCCTTAGGAACTTACAAACTATCTTACTGTCTGCGGTTCGTGCGAGTATATCCTCAACCCATCTACTAACATAATCTACAACGAGAAGAATGTACTCAAAGTCGCTGTTGGAAGAGAAAGATCCCATGAAATCTATGCCCCATGCGTCAAAGATCTCGCAAATAATGACAGGTCGCATTGGCATTGCATCTTTAGCACTGACTGTCCCTACTGCTCTCTAACAATCTTGGCAACTCTTCACAAATGTGCAGGCATCTCTAGTAAGAGTCGGCCACCTTAATCTGCTCTGAAGTACCTTCTGCGCTATCCTCTACCCTGAGTGATGTCCCCCTGCATCTAAAGAATGACACAAAGTGAGGACACTATTATATTCCTCCTGAGGAATACAATGCCTGTAAACACAATCCGGTCCTTCACGAAAAAGAATTGGATCCTCCCAGTGGTAGTATCGTGCCCCAGAAACTAATCTATCAACTCGATTCGTTGGCCAACGCTGAGAACTTTTCTGTGTAACCATAAAATTCACCATATCTGCATACCATGGAAGTTCGGTAAATGCAAAGATGCTCTCGTCAGGAAATCTCTCTGCAATCTCTAGCATGTACTCATCCGAAGGCTGTTCTGTCCGTAATCAGGAGAGGTGATCAGCTACCACGTTCTTTACCCCAGGTATGTCTATAATGTCCAAATCGAATTCCTGAAGTAATAGAATCCATCTAATAAGGTGTTCCTTAGCATCCTTCTTTTCCATCAAAAACCGGATAGCTGAATGATCTGTGTAGATTGTGATTTTAGAGCCAAGGAGATAGGATCAGAATTTATCTAAAGCGAATACCACTACCAACATTTCCTTTTCTGTCAATGTGTAATTACGTTGAGCATCATCTAAAGTTCTGCTGGCATAGTGGATCGCAACAAGAAGTCCATTCCTCCTCTGTCCTAATACAGCCCTGACCGCAAAATCTGAAGCATCCGTCATGATCTCGAAGGGTAGAGACCGATCATGCAGTTGTAGGACAGGAGCAATAATAATCTTTTCTTTCAATGTGATGAAGGCATTAAGATATTTATCATCTAACAAGAACTCAATGTCTTTGCCTAATATCTCAGTTAACAGTCGGGCAATCTTTTAGAAGTTTTAGACAAACCGTCAGTAAAAACCGACATGCCCGAGAAATGACCATAACTACTTGATGTTGGATGGTGGTTCGAGGTGCTTTATGACATCCACCTTGGCAGGGTCAACCTCCATGCCTCGTTGGGAGATGACGTGCCCCAACACGATCCCGTGTGTAACCATAAAATAGCTCTTTTCCCAAGTTAGAACGAGATCTACCTCACATCATTTCCGAAGAACCTGGTTTCAGTGCGCTAAACAATCATCAAAGGACTCACCATAGACCGAAAAATCATCCATAAAAACATCTAGAAAATCACCGACCATGTCCGCAAAAATAGCAAGCATACACCGTTGGAAAGAAGCAAGAGCGTTGCACAATCCAAAGGGCATCCGTCTAAAGACATACGTGTCGAAAGGAAATGTGAAGGTGGTTTTCTCCTGGTCTTCAGGAGCAATTGTCACCTGGTAGTATCTGGAGTAACCGTCAAGGAAACATAAGTACTCCTTCCCTGCCAACCTTTCTATGACTTGTTCTATAAAAGGCAAAGGGAAGTGGACCTTCTTCGTCGCGACGTTCAATTTTCTGTAATCAACGCACACCTGCCATGACGTGGTTACTCTCTTTGGAATCTCCTCTCCACTCACATTCTTAATCCTCTGAATTCCCTACTTCTTCAAGACAACATGTAATGGGCTGACCCATTCAGAGTTGGATATGGGATAAATAAAGCATGCATCGCACCATTTCATAATCTCTTTCTTGACAACTTCTCGTAAAACTGGATTCAGCCTACTCTTAAACTCTCTGGAGAGTTTGCTATCATGATCGAGATATATATGATGAGAACACAAAGTAGGATTAATACTGCAGAGATCAGATACAGTCCACCCAATAGCCTTGTTGTTTCTTTCTAGAACCTCCATCAAACGAGATTCTTGTTCGTCGGTCAAATATGAACTGATAATGACCGGAAATTGTCGATGTGGACCCGCAAGGAAGGCATACTTCATATTTGGTGGCAATGTATTTAGTTCTGGTAAGGTAGATTCTGGCTCTGCTAAAGCTTCCTCCATATGTGTATTGGGATCTATACCAGTTGTCGATTTGTCTGCAATCTGGTTACCCACCATCTCAATGTGCTCTAGAGTCGGACTAAAGAAGATGTTCAAAACATCATCTGACTCTCTACTATGCTCATTCTCAGAGTGACCAGAGGAAAAGAAATCAGCTAAATAAAATTCTATCTCTAGATCATCTAAAGTATAGGAATTGTGTAAAGTCTCTGAATCGGAAAGGTCTACAATAAACTCATCAGAAGTCTGATCCCTTTGCTTCTCGTCATCCATACTCTGAAGATCTGTCAACTGTAGTCTCGGACTCATCCTCTGTTAAGAACTATTGGATCTCTACTTGATATCTTTCGAGGTCGTCGAGACGGACCTCATCCATGTAATCGCAGGTGGCTAAAGAACTCAATAAATCAGAAGATGCATCATTAGATGTGTTCGAATCTCTCGCCATCTCTATATGTACCTTCTCGCCCTCGACATTAAAAGATATCTTCCATGTATCATAATCGAAGAGAGCCTTTGTGGTTTCTAAGAAAAGCCTCTCGAGAATAATCAGGGTAAGGTGTAACTGTGTAGGGCAATCCATGTCTAGGACAGTAAAGTCCACTGGAAATTGCAGACCCTATACAGATCTATCAACAAACTGAACTTGTCGAGTAAGGAAGATGGTATCAGATTGATCGAGGAACTGTTATCTAAGAGAGTGCAATCGAATTCGGAATTTGTGATCTCACATCTGACATAATGTGCTCTCGAGTCGTTCTTCTTCTTTGGTAACTTATTCTGAATAACAAAAGATGTAGCCTTAGTCAAAACATGTTTCTCTGTACGGGATCTCTTTTTCCTACGTGTGGTGCATCAGTTTTTCAATTGATTCTTAAACGTATGAAAATGATCTAAGGCATCATAAAGCGGGATCTTCAAAAAGATGTGATCTTTTAATAACCTTTCTATCTCTGGAGTTACAACATTCTTTTTGTTATTTTTCTTTCCTTTTCTAAACAGAGCATCGGGAAAGGAACAATATCAGGAATGAGAAAATCATGTTTTTATTGATATCAGAATCAGCATGTACATCGAGAGTTTTAAAATTATGTACAAAACTCTCTAAAACAGGGGATGACATATTTTTATCGGGAGTATCTGCATGGTCTGGCGTTATATCATCATCTGAATCGCATGTGTCCATGTCAACTATTTCAGCATCGCTCCCTTCTCTTTGATAGTCCTCATCAATATGCTGGTTCTCCTCCTCAGCATCAGAATCTGGCTGCTCATGGATTTGCTCTTACTCCTCATCAAGTGCCCTCTCCTCTACTCCAGTAGGTGCTCGTGGTGATCTACCGCTCCTGAGATGAATGAAGTTAGATAAAAATTCAGGAAACGAGATCATACCTGTAGTGTTGTCAACCTGATTTGGATGCCTCCTCTTGTTGTTCGGATTCATCTGAGGCTGGGTTGGGAGAGTGGTCTTTGGTGCAGTTAACTCATCTAGACGACGGTTAACCAGCTCCATCTCTGTCTTGTGTGCAATTTGGAGCGTACTCAATATATCCATGATTTGATTTAATGCCTGGTCCTATGACTGATCCTCATGCCAATCAATCTACAGAGTCTCTGGCTCGCTCTATACGTAGTGAATCTGACGGGTGGGTGGAGCGGGTAAGATCCTCTGTGTAGGTTGTGCGGCCGAAGAAGATTGGCTCTGTTGGTATTGAAGTTGAAGCTCTGAAACCTTCTTCGAAAGATCACTCAGCTACTGAGGTAGAGATGAGAGTTTCTCCAACTCTCGCAGCGGCTGTAAGTCCTGAACTTGTTTCTGAATCATATCCACCAATGTTAACTTCTCGCTAATAAAGCCCATGTTGGTGTTGGATTCGGATTCTGAAATGTTAGCCATCTTATGATGCTCTCGGTGATGTGCTGGCTGAGGGGCTTTCTGAAATGCCCGAGTAATGTCGACGACTCTCGAGTTCTCAGCCATCCCTTCGAAGATGGCCCAAACTGACTCGGCATCCTTGTTCAAATAGCTGCTGCCACATGTGGCACTCACTAGCCCCTAGATGTCCGGCTAGAGTCCTCCGAAATAATTCTGAACTAGCACCTTCTTCGGTATCTCATGATGCGGGCATCTCTCCGTAAGATCTTTGAATCTATCCCATGCCTCACGGAAAGACTCAAGCGGATGCTGCTTAAAATTGGAGATCTCACTCCTCATCATGTTCGTCCTCTCCAAAGGAAAATACTTACGCAGGAATGTGGACTTCAGATCATCCCATGTAGAAATTTCCCTTCCCATATGACTCGGCCAGTAAAGCGCCTTATCAGCTAAGGCGAAGGGAAAGGCTTTGAGGCAGACAACCTCCTGCATAACTCCTGGATAACTAGCCGTGCCACAGATCATCTCGAATTGCTGCTGAAAGTAAATGACTCCTCTGTAGCATTCCCGTAGAACTTGGGAAGCAATGAAATGAAGGTCGACCTCAATTCGTATGGTCCTTGATTCGGCGGTAGCCGAATCCAATGATTGAGCATTCTCACGCCCGTGTCATACTCTTCCTGTAAAGTAGCGGGAACCACTGCAGGCGGTATATGGTTCCCGGCCCCTGCTCGCAACGCGGCTATCTCTGCCCGCAATCTCGTTCTGAGTTCTAAATTGTTCTCGAATCTGTATATTCATCTGTTGGAGAGTATCGAGAATCACTGTCATAATATCATCGGTTGAATCTGTTCTTCCGTCACGATGCTCCTCAGCTAGTGGCCTCTCGTTTGTTGGTCCTTTATCGTGAGCCATCTGCTTCAAATCTTTTGAAAAAGAAAAGCTCTCGTAAGAACTCAGTGAAAACTCGGCTGGAGATCTCGATGATGTATTGAGACAAGGGTCTGCTTCAATAGTCTGGACAGGAGGTGAGTGAGTTTGGGTCTGACTCTCCTTGAGATCAGATGGGACTAGCTTGGGAAAAGAGTCATCCCAAGCTTGTGAAGATGTACGAATGACGGTGGACAATCGAAAGCTCACAGAGTCTGAGAAGAAAAGCCGTCGAGACGTCATCTTCGATATCAAGAGAATGATCGGGAGAGCACGATTTGCGATTCAAGAGATAGGGAAAATGCGTATAGCCGCGGTAACTCACGCCCCGCAAGCAAACACAAAGCAAACCCTGTTTTCACCAACACAACCCGATGATGACCGTAAGAGTTCGATCTTTTATCTTGTCGGTTTTGGGGTTGTAATTAGCAAACAAGTATAATCGATTAACGCGAGCTGATAGGTGCCCGATATTTTCCCCTGAAACACTGGCCCGAGTCTCTACAGAAAACCACTTTCTCTCAGCCAGTACAGGAGTAAGTACGGACTGTTTCCTTTTACCCGTGTTACTTGAGGACGGAGCCTTACGCAGTGTCCTCTAAACCTCCCACTCTACTAAGTAAACCTGGACCGTTTCCGGCTACTCGAGCGTACCCACTGAGAAGCGGTGATTAGGTGCATAGACTAAGTAGTATTTCGCGAGAAATACGGGTTTGTAGCTCTAACCTTAAGGGTCGTCTCCCAATCGCGCACTCTGAGAAAATGTGCGGGGATTACTCTCCCAAATCAGATGAACCTTATGTTTATATTTAGATCAGATATCTTAACAGTCCCGGTTTTATTTTTGGGTTTTATATTTTTTTGAGTTTTTTTCAAACAAACGTCTACCGATTTTTTTATCTTTTTATAAAAATCCTCTAATCATGCGCCTAGGATGCGAGTCCTATGACTAACTATATAAGCACAATCAGATAGAATAAAAAAACTCCTAAGCAAACATTTACCGAAAAAGCTGCGGAAAAAAATACGTCGATGCGAGAATACCGCGGTGGGTGACCTGATCCCCCGAATACACGGTACTCAGCGAATCAGACCCCAAAAAAATGGGGGGGGGAGTACAAGTCGGGATGTCCTTAGTGGACCCCTTCTACCTGTAGTTCAATACAACTTTCTCTCTCTTTATCTCTCTTTTACAACAATTACACTATTTAATTTTTGCCCTCTACAGCTGACTCGTAAAGAAAGAATCGATCTCTGCTCTGTCAACTGACTCGGCTACCTAAGAAATCGGCTGATCCTGTAGGCCCTGCAAAAATTAGTTAGCGGCTAAAGAAGATCGAGAAATGATTCGAGAAAAGATGTAAGAAAAACCGAGTAAAAGCTACAAAAAACAATAAGAAGAGAGAAAATAAGATCACAAAATATGTAAAAAAATCAAAATACACTAACGCCTCCCCGGCAACGGTGCCATTTTGATGCGGCTAAAGATCGGATTGCAGTTTTAAGAAATGAAAGTGTTGTCGGTGTAGAAAACCGCAAAGAGACCCTAGTCGATCAAACAAAGATCGGTTTTTAGGAAAAAAAAAACCTTACACTATTTATTCCTCCAAGTAAGTGTGCCTGGATCAAACACAAGGAGGCAGAATAGTATACTTTGATTTTTTAAGTAAAAATATATGTTTGTGATTATTTTATCTTTTCTTAAAGAGATCGAGGAAACAAGATATTTTTTATGGAATTTTGATTTTTAAAATTTTATTTGATTTTATATTTTATCAATTTTTATTTATTTTTCAAAGTGATATTTTTTCAAAAAATTTACCTACAATATAATATGTGAAAAATAGGTGAAATATAGATAATATTATATTGTAGGAAAAGCGAACGAGCAACGTGCTTGAACAACACTCAAAATAAAATCAAAACGGAGTAAACATATGACAAATCAAAACACGATGAAAATGCCATGAAAATACACAAAAATTACTGAACAAGCTTGTTGGGGTAGTTGCGTAACTACCCTAAAAAATCTACAATAAATAGTGTCAAAAATACATCCAAAGTCGCCTTACAGTACAAGGGCTAATTTGTATGAAACACTAATAAAAGTTTGCAGCTTAGTCCTCTGCCAGGGGCTGATTTGTAAAGAAAATGTGAATTATTACATTTAGGTCCCTACGTAGGGACCTACATGCAATATCTGGAAAACTTTCGAGCGCGCTACAATTCTGGAAGCCTTTTGGGTTTAGTCTACAAATTTTTCACCGCTTCAGCTTTAACGGCCAAGATTAGAACGTGCAGCACAATCAAGGCCGTCCACTGCAGGATCCGTGTCACCAAACTGTACTACGACCGTTCTTGGTTGTTCTTCTGGCGGTTACGCGGTTGACAAAGACGGTCCCTTCCTCGATTTTTCCCGGCGTTTGGCGTAATACTTGGGCCTCCAGCGGGGCCAGAGGGGAAGCTCCTCTACCCCTCGAGCTCGCCCGCGGTGGACGTCGGTCGGAGACGACTGAGAGCGGCGGCGAAAGCATGATGAAGGTGGCGGTCAGTTTGTTCTGGAGCTGACTTTCAGGTTGTTACACCTTCTTTAAGTGACGATTTTCGTGATGATCAGAGCTCCAGATGCTGTGAATATGCTCCAGATTCAAGAGGATCCTGCAAAGAGTACATGTGCGTGCTCGATTTGTAGAGAAATCAGCCAAATTATTAGTTCTTGCAGGATAAAAATGGCATTTCTAGACTTATAAAGTGGATGTGAGAATGGTTTCAAGAATGGAAAAGAAATTTTGATTCGGTTTGTGAATGAATCAAAATGATTTGAAGATTGGGCGTCTAAGATGGAAGATTAAGCGTCCTAATGATGAGCTTAACCACGCTAATGGAGGCACGATGATCGAGAAAGAAATTGATGAAAATGGATGAGTAGATCTGGGAAAGAGAATTGTATTTACCTTAGATGGTTGCTCGACGGTCGATCTTTGCTGGAGTTGAACGCGTGCGCGACGGCGATGCAAGGAGGAGCGAAAGCCTTGGAACCTCCTCCGATCACCCTTCCTCCACGCGAGCCGACGAAGAGGAGTTGTCACCTCCTTGGATTGTCGGAATTGAGGGATGGATATTGGGGTTCGGCCACTGGAACAGAGTTGCTCAGGTGGTTAGGAAAGTTATTTGAAAACCGCCAACATTGGAGGTTTATATAGATAGATTTCGTGGGTCTCAAGTTTAATCGAAGGGTGGCCGATTATCTTGGTTGTTAGGAGAATAGATCCAAGGGATTAAATCACCTGTAGAAGTTGTAAAATGCGTGGGAAAAATTGGTGAGGAAGGCTTGTTGGAACAGACTTCAGTACCTACTTCTTGGAGAAGAAGCACCAGGTGCTGACAGGTGTCAGCACCTGGTAGGCCAGATGTGTAAATAGCTTATAAATTCAATAGTAAATATTAAATAGCGTTAATTCAAATAGGTATAAAAATAAGAAATGTAAATAATTAATATATCTACATTATAGAATAATTACTTTTTGTAAATAATATATATTATTCGAAATATAAAACATATATTAATAAATATGTATAGATAAATAGGTTTTGGATTTTTAATTTAATAAATAAATAATTAAATATTATTTTTTATTTTTTTAATTATTATAATAATAAATAAGAGTTGTGTGAATTTTTAGAGATTTTAATAAATTAATTTACATATATTAATAAATACAGGTATAAGTTAATCAGTTCATTTTTATCTATAAATTAGGGATTTGGATTTTATTAAAATAATAGATAAGCTCCAAAAATTCTAAAATAAATAAGGGTGAAAATACAATATAATGTAAATAATTATAAATCGTAAAATTAATAAAATTGTAAATAATGTGGTCTATATAAAATAAATAGCCCAGAAACCCCATTGTCATTTGGTCCCAAAACTGACTTTTTGCAAATGGGCTCTGAATTCAATGAAACCACTCCATTAATTAGATAATATTATTTTTGAACTTTAAAGGTGAGTAGAGTGAAATTGGAGTTCGTATGAAGAAGTTATGATGATCGGAAGTTGAGATTTTGACAATTTAAAAGCTGGATTTCTTGGCATATGTACGAGAGAATATTTTTAACTTATTTTTATATTTTTATATACATTTTACAATTAATTTGGAAAAGATTTTGATGAAAAATATGTACATATGAATTAATTAAAAAGCATTGAAGTTTTGTATTTATTTGATAAATAGTGAGAAGTATATTCCTTTTCTCCCCCTACTTATTGGTTTGTCGACCAATCCATGCTGACTTGGTCTCGAGGGTTATGTCATAAATAAACCTTGTAGTTATATTTGTTATTTACAAGTCATTTTGTACATATATACATATTTCCAATCTGCCTTATTTTCTTCTCTTTGTTTTGTATTTATTTATAAGATTTTGATGCTTAAAAGTGAATATTTATACACGTATGAAGCTTTTATATAAGATGGAAATTAGTGTATATTAACATGCATTTGTTAAGGGCTTTAAGGCAAAATGCGATAGAAAAGTTAATGAATCATGGATTCATCAGTCCCTTTGATATCATTCAGCAGATTGGAAAAGTTGCATATAGACTTGCGATTCCTCCACATTTTTAGGCAATACATGATGTTTTTCATGTATCAAATCTAATAAAGTACATTAGGTATCCAGAGCAAAAGATAAGTTATGATCATTTACATGTTGAGTCTGACTTGACATATCAAGAAATACCTGTGGAAATACTAGATAGAGATATCAAGAAGTTGAGGAATAAAGAGGTGCCTCTAGTTAAAGTATTATGGCGGAATCAAGAGTTTGAAGAAGCCACATGGGAACCTGAGGTGGAAATGAGAGAGAAATACCCTTGTTTGTTTGAGTGATAACACTATGTGTTGTATATCTTTTTTATAAATTAAATAGCGTTCATTCTCTTTAAGGTTGTTATGTTTTTAATCATCTTTAAGGTTGTTATGCCATCATTATAAGTCTCGAGGACGAGACTTCCTTTAAGGTTGTTATAATTTAAGCCTTGAACTTGACATCTCTCGGATCCTATACAATAAAATCCGGCTCATCAAGAGGAAACCAATGGAATCTGTTTCGTGTGAATCGAACTTCGTTTCGATTTGTTATGGTTTTTTTAAGAAAGAGAAGTAAGGAGGTTTAAAATGTCATTAACCCGTATTGACTGTCATTAACACTAATTAAATATGATTAAAGAAACTAATGGCGGATTGGAAATCACTAATGATCATTAGTAAACACAAATCAATAGTAAGCAAAATATAAGCATACGCCACAAAAAGTTAAATCGTGATTAGTGAAAGTTAATCACGATTAGTGTCAATTAAGCATCATTAGCGAATCTAGAATCCTATGGAATATTTTAACTTAATCCCTAAGTTTCAAATAAGTTTTGGACAAAATCATGGGCTGCTAAATGCGGTTAAGGTCTAAACCATGGTTTTCTAACCATGTTTAGCGGTTTTCTGGAGCCTATAAATACCCCCCCTACCCATTCATTCTCTACGATTTCCAATACCACCACCACCCCAAGGGCTAGTGTTGAGAGGTTGGGAGGAGGAGTAGGAGGCGAGGAAGGAGCGCTAGTGAAGCACTACCAAGAGAACGAGGAGGAGGAAGGTACGATCCTCTCTTAGTTTACTTCAAGAGCTAGGTTTTCGATTCACGTTCAGTTTCCTTATTGTTTTCCTTTCGGTGATTTTATAACAGAAAGCTCTGTCGAAATTAAATATGTCCTCATATAAGGGGAAACTCTGCTGAAATTTTCCTAGAAATATCATCCCGTATAAGGGGAAATCATGTCGAAATTTTCCCTAGAAATATCACCTCGTGTAAGGGGAAGCTCTGCCGAAATTTAAAGAAGAAAATATATTCTTCACATTCTTTGTGTTCTTCATGTGTTCTTCTCGTTCTTCGTGTTCTTCATCTGTTCTTCGCGTTTTGACACGTTCTTAGCATTTTTAATACGAAAATAAAATTCGATCGTTTCAGGAGGTACAGATCATCTTGTTGAAAAAGAATCACGATAAAGCATTGTATACAAGAGAGAGAAAGCTCGATTAGGTAACGAAATCCTTCCTTTTGTTGTTGGATTTTCATATCTGATCGTTGAGATTTCTATATTTATGCTTATTGCTACAAAGAACCTTAATTGGGCAATTTTTACATAGTATGAAAAGTTGCTTTGTGTTTTTAATTAAAATAAGGTCTAAGCATCGAATGGATGCAGTGGTTTGGAAAGTTAGATTTTGGAAGTTAAAAAGAGTATAAATTGAGTATATATATATATGAATTAATATATGTGTAAGTCTATACTCAGTAATTATGGTTATGCTAATCTAAGGCTTAATGGAGGAATTACATCATGGGAATTGATGTGTTTTGAGTTTGATCCGGAAAAGGATCGTGTGTCACATTAAGGATAACTTGGAGTAGAACTACAGGTCGAACATGCAACCTATAGGTTTGTCGAAAGGAACCCGTATTGTCGTTTCCCTAAGTAGGTGGTACACGGTTGCCCTGTTATGATAAGTGTGCACGAAATGAATGATTTACAATGCGTGGTAACAGGAGCCAATATCTTCGGGTTGAACGACGGAAGATGTGGTCGTGCCATGTGGAGGCACGGGTGGTTAGATAGCGGCTGGGTCACGATAACATGTATTTAAACTGCTAGGTTATATGATTAAATGTTAGCCTAAGGATTAAGCAACCAAATCCACGAGGACGGTGTGCTCCTTTGTTTGCCAGGCTGAGTGCATGAGACACTGTATAATAAAAGAAAAGAAAATTATCAAGGTAGTATTGGTGCATTAATTGAGGCGACGTACGGCAACATAAGCTTACTAAGATCAACGTAATCTCCAATCCCGAAATGTCCACAACTTCGGAGTCCTTATAGTGGGGAGGTAATTCCCTGAACTAATCCCTGATGTGGAATAGAAAGGAATATGACTTAAATTAATGAGAAGGAATGAAACTTTTTGTGATAACAAGTTTTAAAAAATTACACAATTTCTTTGCTTTTCTCGTTTTCATTACTTAGCATTCGCTAATTTTTATCCTATGATTTATGGAAAACCCAACAAGTGTTGGTGAGCCATCGCAAGGACTTTAGTAATCCAGCTACTTACATAGTAGACATCCAGCCACCCACAATATCTTTTCTTTGTAAGCAAGTTAGTATTTTTTCTGTGTATTTCCTTCCAGCTGATGTACATGTAATGGTTATAGTGGGAAAATGTACAATGTGAACTTTACTTTGTGAATGGAAAAGTGTTGCAATACTTCATTCTGAGTAACTTTAATTGAAGTCCGTTTCTGAATGTTAATTGTGATTGTCGAGTAAATTATTGCTGAGTAACGAGATACAGATATGGGAGGATCTGATGGTCCGAGATTCGATGTCATGTCAGATTGGTATCAGAGGTCAGTTACTCTAGTAATTTTCTCAGTAATTGATAACTATGAGCAGTATTCAGAAAATGAGGATGTCTTAAGATCCTTTGATCTTAATAAGTGACTACAACACCATTCACAAGTCATTGTCCCTTATATACATCATGCTAAAACGTATAGGACCTAACTATTGACATTGACTCATCCCAGGATCATGGAAGACCAAGATATGTCTAGAAAATTAGCATTTATGATGGTGATGCACCACAAGATGGGGCAAAAGGTAGCATGCATTAGAGTAGAGACTCAATGCCACAATGGGAGATCAAAGTCATCCAGACCCATGAATGCTATAGCTAAGGGTTATGTTCATTCTTCTTAGAAAGAATCTAGTTACATAACTTCATGGAGTAGACCCCTACTCCTATTAGAGGAGCCATGTAGGAGGCCCTCCTTTAGGGAAAAAATGCTTGAATTCTACCATAAATATAAGATTTTGGTAGAAGTACAAAACTATTATTTGAGTAAAGGATAATAAGATAAAGTATTTATAATCCAAGAGATCTTAGATGACTACACGATATAGATTATAGGACACCACTTACTTGCTTATCTGTTACTTATCGAAATGAATTATTTTGATCTCATCCTGGGGTAAGATTGGCTAGAAAGGTATCATTCATGCCTTGATTATTTCTAGAAGACAGTAACTTTTCACATTCCTCACTCGATAAAGTTCAAGTTTATTGGAAAGACATCCACTGATGATTTCAAATACATCTCTACTCTAAAGGCTCAACAACTGTTAGAACAAGGGTGTGAAGGCTATTTAGCTTATGTATCCACTACATCAGCGTCAGATAGAATGATAGAAGATGTGCCTATAGTGTGCGTGTTTCCTGATGTATTTCTAGAAGAATTACATGGATTACCACCTGAGCGGGAGATTGAATTTGAAATCTCTCTCACACCTGATACTCAGCCTATCTCTATTCCTCCATATAGGATGGCACCGACGGAGTTACGGGAGTTAAAGGTACTATTCCAAGAACCGTTAGATAAACGATTCATTCGCCCTAGTACCTCACCATGGGGTGCAGCGGTTCTGTTTGTAAGGAAGAAGGATGGGTCAACACAGTTGTGTATTGACTATAGAAAGCTAAACAAAAGGAAAATAATGAATAAGTATCCTCTACCAAGTATTGATGATCTCTTTGACCAGTTACATGGTTAGACTGTGTATTCCACGATTGATTTAAGATCTGAATACCATCAGTTGAACATTAAAGATACAGATATTCCCAAGACAACTTTTCGAACTAGATACAGGCATTATGAATTTTCAGTTATGCCTTTTGGACTAACAAATGCCTCAGCAGCCTTCATGGATCTCATGAATCGAGTATTCAGGAAGTTCCTAGAGCACTTTGTAGTAGTCTTCATTGATGATGTGCTAATTTACTCCAAGGATAAGTACCAACATGAACACCATCTCAAGCAGGCACTCGAAACACTAAGGAAGAACAAACTGTATGCTAAATATAACAAGTGTGACTTCTGGTTGACTAAAGTATCCTTGTTAGGTCATGTTATTTCAGAGGCAGGTATATCAGTTGATCCTGCAAAGGTTAGTGCGGTGATAAGTTGGGAATACCTGAAGACTATCATAGAAATACGATCTTTTCTAGGTCTAGCTGGGTATTATAGAACATTTGTGATGGACTTTTCACGAATAGCATTACCAATGACTAGGTTGACTTAGAAGGAAGTACCATTCATATGGTCTGATGCATGTGAAACTAGTTTTCAAACACTGAAAGAATGCTCAACATCTTCACCTATCCTTACTCTACCCTCTGGAACTGAAGGATTTACAATATACACTGATGCATCTAAAGAAGGACTTTGGGAAGTTCTTATGCAACATGTCAAGGTAGTTGCTTATGCATCACGACAACTGAGAACACATGAGAGGAACTACCTGACACATGACCTTGAATTAGATGCCGTAGTTTTTCTTTAAAGATATGGAAACACTACCTCTATGGTATTACTTTTAAAATGTTCACCGACCATAAAAGCTTGAAATATCTATTTGATCATAAAGAGCTAAATATGTGACAGAGACGGTGGATAGAGTTATTGAAGGACTGCGATTACACCATCTCCTACCACCCTGGTAAAGGGAATGTCATTGCAGATGCCCTTAGTAGAAGAACTTATTCACATGGGTTGGTGAGTGCTATCTACTTCTTGGGTGTACTATCAATGTTAAGTAAATGGAAACCATTTGATAGTAGTGTCGATAGTATAACTATTCCTCACCAATACAAATAAGAGATCTGGGATAGAATAAAGAAAGGGCAATAGGATGATACAGTCCTTAAAAACTTGAGACAACAACTTGAGAAGAATGACATAGAGGGATTCCAGATACAAGATGGATTACTATATAACCATCACAGTGTTTGTGTACCAAACACACCTGAACTGATGAAAGACATTTTACGTGAAGCGCATTGTTCTAAATTATCTATTCTTTCTATAATTATGAAGATATATAAGGATCTTCGTTCAATCTTTTGGTGGCCATAAATGAAGAAGGATGTTGCTGAGTTCATGAATTCGTGTTTTACATGCCAGCAGGTAAGGGCTTCACATCAAAAGCCACCTGGATTATTGTAACCCCTCCCTATACCTGAATGGAAGTGGGAAAGCATTTCTATGGGCTTCATTACTGGCTTATCTTAAACGACTGGTGGGAAAGATAGTATATGGGTTATAATAGATCGTCTGATCAAGGTAGCACACTTCATTCTAATAAGCTTATCTTTCACTACAGACCATCTTGCTGAGTTTTATATTACACACGTGATCCGTCTCCATGGCATTCCAAAGGAAGTAGTTTCTGATCGAGATTCACGATTCACCTCACATTACTGGGAGAACATCATGAAATCCTTAGGTACACAACTATGCTTGAGCACAACATATTATCCACAAAAAGATGGTCAGTCAGAACGTACGATTCAGACACTAGAGGATATTCTACGAGCGTGTGCCTTAGAATGGAAGGGATCATGGATTAAACATTTGTCTCTTGCAGAATTCACCTACAACAATAGTTACCATGCAAGTGTTGGCATGGCACCATTTGAAAACCTATATGGACGTAGGTGTACTACTCCTCTATGTTGGCAATAAGTTAGGATAAAGAACCTTTATGATTCAGATAGAATCCAAGAGACATGGGAAGCTGTAGAGCTTGCTCAAAAAAGACAATTGACTGCTCAGAGTCGTCAGAAAAGCTATTGTTATGTCAGATGAATAGATTTTGAGTTTGAAATAGGCGACTTCGTGTTCCTCAAAGTATCGCCTATGAAGGGAGTTCAGAGGTTTGGCTTGTGTGGAAAGTTAACATCCGGATTCTTGGGTCCCTTTGAAATCATTCAACGGATAGGAGAAGTTGCATATAGACTTGCGCTTCCTCCACATTTTCGGCAATTCATTATGCACATTTTCGGAAATACATTATGTTTTTCATGTATCAAATCCGAGAAAGTACATTAGGGATCCATATCTTAAGATAAGTTATGATGATTTACATGTTGATCCAGACTTGACATACAAAGAAATACCTGTGGAAATACTAGATAGAGATATCAAGAAGTTGAGGAATAAATAGGTGCCTCTAGTTAAAGTATTGTGACGGAATCAAGAGTTTGAAGAAGCCACATGGGAACCTGAGGCGAAAATGAGAGAGAAATACCCCTGTTAGTTTGAGTGATAACACTATGTGTTGTATATCTATTTATAAATTATATGTCGTTCATTCTCTTTAGGGTTGTTATGATTTCAATCCTCTTTAAGGTTATTATGCCATCATTATAAGTCTTGGGGACGAGACTTACTTTAAGGTTGTTATAATTGTAAAGCCTTGAACTTGGCATCTCTCAGATCATATATAATAAGATATGGCACATCAAGAGGAAACCAACGTAATTTGTTTGGTGTGAATCAGACTTCATTTCAATTTGTTATCATTTTTGGAAGAAAGAGAAGTATGTAGGTTTAAAATATCATTAACTTGTAATGACTGTCATTAAGAGTAATTAAACATGATTAAAGAAACTAATGATGGATTGGAAATATCTACTGATCATTAGTAAACACTAATCAATAGTTAGCAAAAGATAAGAGTAAGTCACAAAAGTTAAATCGTGATTAGTGAAAGGTAATCACGATTAGTGTTAATTAAGCATCATTAGCGAATCTAGAATCCTCTGTAATATTCTAACTTAATCCCTAAGTTTCGGATTTGTTTTGGCCAAAACCAAGGGCCAAAACCTTGGGCCGCTAACCATGGTTATGGTCTAAACCATGGTTAGCCGTTTTCTTGAGACTATATATAGCCCCCTACCCATTCATTCTCTACGATTTCCACTACCACCACTACCCCAAGGGCTAGGGTCGGGAGGTTGGGAGGAGGAGTAGGAGGCGAGGAAGGAGCGCTGGTGAAGCGATGCCGAGATAACGAGGAGGAGGAAGGTATGATCGTCCCTTAGTTTGCTTCGTGAGCTAGGTTTTTCGATTCATGTTCAGATTCCTTGTTGTTTTCCTTTCGGTGATTTTATAAGGGGAAACTCTACCAAAAATAAATATGTCCCGATATAAGGGGAAACTCTGCTGAAATTTTCCTATAAATATCACCCCATATAAGTCGAAACTCTGCCAAATGTTTTCCTAGAAATATCACCTCGTATAAGGGGAAGCTTTGCCGAAATTTAAAGAAAAAATATGTTCTTCATGTTCTTTGTGTGTTCTTCGCATTCTTCGTGTTATTCATTCATTCTTCGCGTTCTTAGCATGTTCTTAGCATTTTTAACATGAAAATGAAACTCGATCGTTTCAGGAGCTATAAATCATCCAGTTAAAAAAGAATCACGATAAAGCACTATATACGAGAGAGAGAGAGAGAGCTTGATTAGGTAACAAAATCCTTCCTTTTATTGTTGGGTTTTCATATGTGATTGTTGAGATTTCTGTATTTATGCTTCTTGCTATGAAGAGCCTTAATTTGGCAATTTTTAGAAAGTTTGAAAAGCTGCTTTGTGTTTTCAATTAAAATAAGGTATAAGCATCGAATGGATTCAGTGGTTTGGAAAGTTAGGGGTTGGAAGTTAAAAAGAGTATAAATTGTGTATATAAATATATGAATTAATATACGTGTAAGTCTATACTTGGTAATTATGGTTATGCTAATCTAAGGCTTAACAGAGGAATAACATCATGGGAATTTATGTGTTTTGAGTTGGATCCTGAAAATGATCATGTGTCACGTAAAGGATGACTAGGAGTAGAACTACAGGTCGGTCATGCAACCTGTAGGTTTGTTGGAAGGAGCCGTATTGGTGTTTCCCTACCTAGGTGGTACAAAGTTGCCCTATTATGATAAGTGTGCATTAAATGAATGATTTGCAATGTGTGGTACTGAGAGCCAATATCTTCAGGTTGAACGACGGAAGATGTGGTCGTGCCACGTAGAGGCACGACAAGTTGGATAGTGGCTGGGTCACGATAACATGTATTTAAAGCCACTAGGTTATATGATTAAATGTTAGCATGTGGTTTAAGCAACAAAGTCCTCGAGGAAGGTGTGCTCCTTTGTTTGCCTGGCTGAGGGCTTGAGATACCAAATAATAAAAGGAAAGAAAATTATCAGTGTAGTATTGGAGGATTGGTTGAGGCTACGTGCGATGGCATAAGCTTACCAAGATCAATGTAATCTCCATTCCTGAAGGGTCCACAACTTCTGAGTCCATATAGTTGTGAGGTAATTCCCTAGACTAATCCTTGACATGGAATAGAAAGGAATAAGACTCAAATTAATGAGAAGGAATGAAATTTTTTGTGATAACAAGTTGTGAAAAATTACACAAGTTGTTTGCTTTTGTCTTCTTCGTTACTTAGCATTTGCTAATTTTTATCCTATGATTTTTGGAAAACCCAACAAGTTTTGGTGATCCATCACAAGGACTTTAGTAATCCAGCCAGCTTACATAGTAGACATCCAACCAACCACAGTATCTTTTGTTTATAAGGTAGTTAGTAATTTTTCTGTGTATTTCCTTCCACTGATGTACATGTAATGGTTATAGTGGGATAATTTACCATATGAACTTTATTTTGTGAATGGAAAAGTGTTGCAATACTTCCTTCTGAGTAATTTTAATTGCAGTCTGTTTCTGAATGTTAGTTGTGATTGCTGAGTAAATTATTGCTCAGTAACCAGATCCAAATATCGGAGGATCCGACGGCCTGGGATTCAGGGTCGCGATAGGTTGACCCAAGTTAAGTCCTCAGCCAATGCCCTTCCTTCGCTGATATTGCTCACTACCGTTGCTTCATCCATTCTTCCCCACGCGCTTGATTATTAACTACCTATGCTCTCTTCCCTGATTACTTCGCTTATTCAAGTCTCACTCAAACTAGCACCTCTATTCTACCTAACGCTCCGCTAATCGCTCTGAATTCGAATTCAAACCATCATCTGACTTCACTATGTAAATAGAACACCTCCACTGAGAAATCAATCTGTCCTCCGACCATCTTCCTCCCCAAAATCGATCGTTGGAGCAAGCTGTAGGTGATCCCCACGAATAGGGTGCGAGTGAGTTCCTTAGGTGCGTGATTTGACCACGTCGCCAAAGTTCCTCCACCACGTATCGTCATCTCTGCCCAACCATAGATTGAGGTGCTTTCATCCCTATTTCAAACCGTAGGTAATCATTGTTAGTTATTTTTCATTTTCGTACTTTTAATTCTATCTTTAATCTTGCTAATAGCCTTAATCCACAAATAACATTCAACTTATGATCCACACGATCATAGGAGTTCCGATCATCTAAACCACATTCCGATCACACCATCACCATCGTCCAACTATTATCCAGCTCTTTCGCCTTATACCCATCTCCCGGTCACTCCAGATCAAGAGCCCAGTCTCCTGTCCTACCACCTTCACCTGAGACTTCCGCTCGCCTCCATTTTACACAATTTTGACATGATTTCTTGGACGGAGAACATCTCCGAGCACATGCCATCACTTACAGGTCAAAGTAACTCCAGACTTCACGTACAATGAAAAATCCAAAGCTGAAGCCGGTCACTAGAGCACGATTCTTCATCACCTTCCAGATCATTGGTCTGAAGCTTTCTCGTCAATCCAAGTTGTTCTTCAGATAAGGAATCATTTGAACTATCTTGTAAGCGAGGTTTGAAGTAAAATAGTGCTAAATCGAAGAAGAATAATTCGATCAAAGTTTGCCAGACGCTGTAATCATCTAAGTTTTTTCAGACTGCCTCATACCGCACGATCAAGAATGGAGGACCCTATTAGATCCCGACTGTCCATGAAGCACCAAAAGTCGACCATTGATTCGAATCTCCAAATCTGATCGACACCATCCACAGCTAGTTCATCCATGATGGTTAGATCAAGCATCAACACCATCCTTTACACCACATCAATAAAAGGTAACTTTACACCCGAGCCCCTATCCTTTATTTTATTAGCAAATAATTCCATACGAGGACATGTGTCTTTCTATCATTCTTTAAACATTTGCACTTTCATCTTCGCATATATTATATTTACAAATTTGATCCCTTTTCTACTGCAAGCGTGCTTGTCACGTGATTTGTTGGTATAATTATAATAAAAGTATTGAATTTCTATGTTATTGTTCGGACCTCGAAGTTATTTTATTTACATCATAGTCCAATCCAGCAAAGCACGTGCCTTAGCACGCGAGATTCTGTAACTTTTGCATATTTTATCTTGTGATTTTATTATTTGTTAATATTCAGTTCGCATATTTAACATAATTTTATATTAGTCCCTGTGAACCTTCTTATTTATTTTACATGTGAAAAATCAAATAAAAATTACCACAAGACCACAAAAAATCCATAAAAATTCTGATAGGTTCCTCTTATCTCATCCTTACATAAATAATTTTTACTTCACATTTTCTTTATTTCTATTATTTATTAAAATTCAAAAATAGCATAAAAACATCCTGTTTGCAATCAAAATGAATAAAAAATATAGAAACATTATCAAAAATTCTAAAAATGCATGTTTGCATATTTTGTGTTGATTTTATGTTTGATCAATTTTCATGTTTTTATCTTCTATAAAAACCATAAAAATTGCATGATAACAGAATTATTAAAAATGTATAAAAACTAGTAGAAAATTCCAAAGAAATTATAAAACCCCTCTATGGAAAATACAAAAAATATCTTTCTGTCTATACATTTGTATTCAATTCTGACATTATATGTTATTTTTAAAATAAAAAAACTTCCAACTTCTTTCCTATTTATTTCATTCCCTATTTTTGATTAATTTAATGTTTTTAAAATTGTGAAAAATTCTGAAGAAATAACAAAAACATTAAAGTTTTATCAGAAAAAGAAAAAAATAATTTGTTTTAAGTTTGTACATACTCGATATCATTGAAAAATTCGAAAAGTGTATTGTCTTGTTGATTTATTTCCTCTTTTTCATATTTCGTAGTTTTAAATATATATATACACACATATATATTTTACTAGATAAAAAATATATAATTCGAAAACCAAATAAAAAATAAACTCAAAATCCATAAAAAAATAAAATATATACACAAACCAAGCATTGTGTGAATAAGAAAGTCCTTCCTCCGTTCACTGATTAATCTTTGCATAGAATAACCATTTGGACTTTGTAGCCTCCTTGAGTTTAATCCTAATACTTTATAGTTAAATTAAATAGCAAATTTCTCTTACTACATTTTTGTATTTTTTTTTTGATCAAGAAATTTTTTTTGTTGAAGTATTATTTGGGTTGCAATGACATCACATTTATTTTCAATATTTATAACTCGGATTTTCTCGATCCAACACCCATGCACCCTGATTTACCATGAATCCGGCCGACAAGTCCATCTGCTCTGCCCCTCACCGGAGGGCCTCCTCCCTGCTCCGCTACCCTATTTCCCATCTTCTTTTTGGGCTATAGGGCTTCATATTAGAGACCTTGTGCTAACCATGCATGTCGCAAGAGATAAGGACCCCGTATGGGCAGTATGTTGTTCAGACGAACGTACTCAAGGTCTCCCCATCTTCTCTGACCTCGAAGACCCCAACACAAGGTCATGGACTCTTTTGTTATCTTTATCGAAGCTCGCCTAAGAGAAGTTGCTTCCCTGTTCTTCCATGTCGTGCCTCCGTCGTTAGATAAAGAACACCAGCCTAGGAAGAACATCCTCCATTCGATTGAAGGCTGCCTGCTCCACAGGATCCATGTGAGGATCTTATCTCCACCATCCAACCACGAAGTAGTATCTGGCTATCTAGATCGTTGGATTTGGACATGGTGTGCATCTCAACCATTGATCAACATGCAAGGAGTGGGTAAAGTACTTAGTAACCCCTCCAAATTTTGGTATTTATAATTTTGTCCTGTAGATATAAATATTAGTACAAAAACTTTTGGACATTTTGCAATTTAGAGAATATGTTTTCGGCTATTTGCTTTTTAGTCCAATCCAAGTCTCCTTACGTGCCATCTCAGGTGAGGCTTTTTGTGGGTAAATTGCATATTTTATCCTATGGTTTTGGGGGACATTCACGAAAATGTTGAAAATATTTTTAGAAATTACAATTTAGCCCCTACAAATGTATATTAAAGTTATATTTTATTAAGAAAATTGCGTGGATGCCTTTAGATGTTTGTTTATTTACATATATGTCCCCGCCAGGCATTTAATATTGTCGAATTAAATGTAAAATTGTGATTATGCCCCTAGACATTATTTATTTGTTAGAAATGCATACTTCATGTTTCTTAAATTGCAAAATGTTCTCTGTACGTTGTGTTTAATCGTTTGATTTTATTTTAATTGCTTGAATTACCTATTAACTACAAAAATCTTAGGAAAAATAATTTAAATACCTTATATGATATTATATCACATATATTTTTACTAAGGTATTTATTATTATTCCGAATTTTAAAATTCCAAAACTAGTTATATTATATTGTATTGACTTGGAAAATAATAAAAATTAAATTATAGCTCCATGAATTACAAAAATAGTGTAGTGTATTTATTATCTTTTATCACATATCCATAATTCATAAAAATATAAAATAAAGGGCTTAAAAATTATAAAATATAGAAAACATTAAAAAATGTAGAAAAATAAGAAAAATATGTTCTAAATCTTGAAATTTTCTTTGTTTTATTAAATACCTAGGAAAATCATCTTGTGCCTTTTCTTACCTGATAGATATTTTTTAGGCCCTTCTGATGTTCATGTATTTTCTATTTCTTTTATTTTATGTATTTTTATTTTTAAAAATCCTTAAAAAGTATAAAAATATCAAAAAAAGTACCCTTAACATAGAAAAATATAAAAAAACAAAAAAAATATTTGGTTTATTTTGAATTTATTTGTTACATTTGAAAAACCATAAAAACTTATCTTTTTATCTCCTTACAAATCTCTCACATGTATCTATATTATTAATATATATTTATTATTATATAAAAATATTGCAAAATTAAAAATAAAAATTCAATATATATATATATAAATTTAAAAATCATAAAAATGGAAATTAATTGAAAACCCAAAAAATACATAAAAACCTAATTGGGTTGTGAAAACGACAATTTTGTTCTTATTTTCTTGAGTCGGGTTTCAAGTTATAATTTATCACTGTCTGCTCCCATGGATGACACTCTACCTGCTCGCCTTATACACATTTCATGTAGAGTTAGATAAATTTCATAACTCACACACTTGCATGATCCCCTTATACATACACACTCATGGTTTCTGATTGAATGTTTGATTGTGTTGATTTCGTTGAGTGATACCCGTAAACTGAGAGAGGTACCAATACAACGATTGCCAGATCTGATTTGTCACACACCACATGCCCTCCAAGATCAGGTGTTAGGAATTCACACATCGCTCATACCAATTAACATTCTCTAACGATAACAACCAAACATTTTGTCAACGTTGTTGGGGAGCAACAGTCGAGTAGACTAGCAGCCTTAGGCACTTTCGGTTTGCTTTCTTGATCACTTATTTACAAAGATTTCAATATTATCTTGCTTATCCTGTCTCATAATTACTTTTAACATCATCTCTTGATTGCTTTGTTGTGAGGAACCGCTTATCGAGGGAGGTTGTCTTCGGATCGGTTCCGCGTCCATGAGAGGCATAGTAGGTCGTTCTTTCCCGACCTGTAGGAGATAACACCGAAGGAGAAGGAACAAAGCATGGAGGAGCAAATTTTTCCTTAGTATATATTTTATTTGCGAGGTAGAGATTTATTTGAAATTGTAATAAAACTGGTACATTGGACACTTGGACTATTCGGGGTCTGTTTCACCAAGTGCCAGTGCACTTGGGAGAACTCATCAAGTTTTGACGATTTTCGTCTCTCTTTCTTTCTTTCCTTAATTTTTGCTTTGTTTTATTTCATGTGATTTGTGTGTTTCTGCCTCTTTTTTCTTTATTTTGTGTGAATGAGCCCCTAGATATTAGGATTGTTTGATTGAGTAATCTTGAGTAATCTAGGTGTAAAGCTAAATCTATCTTGCATTCCCCTATAGTCACTATGCTTGGACAAACATTCAAATTAATCTAGTGCTTCACGTAATATAAATTTCTGATCTAGGATGATTTCACACAATGCATGCGTTTAGTGTAATTTCAATTACGTGTAGTATACTGCATGGAGAGCACTGGGAAGAAAGGTGGGTCATCTAACAGAGCATACATCATACAACACGATGATGAGTTTTCCCGCATCGTGTTAGCTTGCATTACTTTTCTGTCTTATCCCCTATTTTTTATCACTTAGAAAAAACAAAGGAAATTGAGAAATTGTTAGGCCTTAACATAAAAATACACAAAACAAGTGAAAACCCAAAAAATAAAAAGAATAGACTGATAAAGAAAAATTGACCTAATTTTAAAATCCGTAACAAACTTCACTGTCTTGGGTTCATAAAGCCCTGATTGATTTCAGGTACTTTCCCAACAGAGAGAGGCATGACCCCTAGGAAATAGAACCCAAATCATGATCTATGATACCTAGACTATAACTTGGGACAATGAAGTAGTAGCACTTCTTTCGTATGCAGACGAGTAGGGCCTTGTCGATGATAGTCATCCCGCCTTGTGTGGAGTATTGACTTTATCTGAAGTACTTGGGGTAGACCACTCCCTCACAGGCGTGTCTGTCTCATCCTCTTTCATTCGAGTACCTCACTTGTGAGGAATGTAGTGTTTTTGCCGATCAGCTTCTCGTCTTCATTTTTTTAGCTGAGTATCTCCCTAGGCACGAGATCAAGGACCCTTAAGCATGCAGATCACAGTTTACAAAGGAGGTGGAACAAGTATGGGTTATTTTCCAAGTAGTACACACTTCTATAGGGATAGCCCTCTAAAGGACAAGTGAAAATATAATTGTCTCAAAACCATCAATAAAATTGACAAAGATAATCGTTGAACTCTTATATCTTCATTATGTTGAGTTGGTGAATCAACCCTTGTTTTGGGGTTTGTTTGGATCAATCGTAATAGGTCAAGATCGAAAATTTTGTGCACTTTGTGCCCTTTCATCTCTACTTCTCTTCTTCTACTTCTCATTCATCCCACATGCCTTAAGCCTTCTCTTTTCAGTGCCTTTTGAATTCTTATACTTCAATCTTGTCTTCTTATTCCATCATCATCCCACAAATTTTGCCATCATGATGTCGCATTTTGGAGGGTTTTGTTCGAACTCCGCAAACAGCTACATTGACTCCATGATGTCGACATCGCCACTTCATCGGGGCAATCTCATTGAGTTGTTTCTGCTTTTACGAATCTCATTCTGAGCTCATCCATCTTCACTCCACCTAGGGTTCATGATGTATCTCTTCCCAAATCCTCTTCTTTCACTACTCACCAATCACTCCTTTTACCTCTTTCCCCTACTCCTCTTCCTCGGTTGACATCTGCTTCTAAGACAAGATTCCCCAGGTAATTTTGAGATGAGATTGACTACTCAATGCTTAGTAAACTATACTAGCAACTGAGGATCGAAAAGCAAGAAATTTGAGAGTGTGAGGGTGCTCCAGCACCTGAGCGTCTGAGTCCTTGACATGAGAAAGGAGTTCAGAGCATGAAGAAGATGGGGATGAATGTCTTCGCTCCAACTCTAAGCTCGAAATATCTTTCCAGACTCCATCATTTCTACAAACTGATTCGGGCTCATTTCATCATGCTCATCAAAATCCCAAACTAGAGTTAGATAGCATTAGTAATTAAGAGATGCCTCCTCAGAGACTAGGAATGGGCCAAGGATTAGACCAAGGCGTGGATTAGAATGTGGTTAACTCCCTGATGAATCTGCGATTCGTCATCTTTATTCATTTATTTTAGCATAAAATCCCTTATAAAACACTTGTATATAACATTAACTCCATGCTCTTACTAACTTGCATTTGTGTGTAAATATTGTACACTTACACTTCTTACCGTTTCAAAAACATTTTCAAAATCTTGAAAACTAAAAATACTTTCTCAGTATTTTTCTGAGCATTTTTTATACAACTAAAAAATTTAAAAAGAGTTTGGTGTGCGTAGTTCTCATTTTGTGCATATTGTTCATTATTTAAAAATTAAAAGAACAACAAAATTAAAATCACTAAAAATTTGAAAATTAGAAAAAAATGTAAATAAAAAATGAAAAAATGAAAAAGAGAAAAATTCCACAAAAACCAAGGATCGTTTGCCTTTGAGATTTTCTTTTTCTTTTAATTGATTTTTTGTCCTGCCATGGGATTTTTGGGGATAACAACGACACATATCATTAATAATTATCGATCCTCGAAGGTCAATAAAATGGCGACGTTGTCGGGGAGGCACGACGAGGTTAGTTAGGTTTCTCTTTTGACCTGCTATTCTTGGTTGTATATTTGTGTATATTTTTCCACATTCACTCTTTGTTCATGTTCATTATTTCATTTCAGTTTTTCTCTTATATTTGATAATTGTGTTTCTTACACATTCTCTCTTTTCTTTTTCTTGCGAGGGCTCGTGGAACGAAGGAGGCGATCCTAGGAGAGCCGAAGCACCCAAGCGAAGCGGAGATGGCTTGATTCTTCATCGAGCCGCATGATAGCGTGAGAGGAGGAGAAGAAGTATTGAAGGAGACCAAAAAAAGATTTTTTTCCATTTATTTATTCTAGCATTTGAATTCTTGTAAACATACATTCATTTGTTGCGGGGTCTATTTTGTCAAGTGCCGGTGCACTTGGGGGACCTCACCGATTTTGTTTTATCCGCCTTTATTTTTCTTTGTTTCACGTGGATTTCGTGAGCTACCTTGATTGCTTTAATTAATTTGCTTGAGCCATGTAATGAATTAGGTCCAAACAGCCTAAAAACCAATTTCTGTACCTATAGAGTAGAGCGTAATTTGGACTTAGTCAAATTAACTTGTTCTTGCCCGTTAATAGAAGATATCATCTAGGATGGTTCACTTGCATTTGCATATAGGTTAGTTTATTTTTCTGTATTTCAATTTTGCACGGATCACTAGCATGTAGAGTGTTGGCGACAATGTCTGCATCTCTAATCCTTGCATGCATTATTATTTTTAATCGCGCATTGTCATTTCCGATCTCCTTCCTTGTTTTCACTTACATAAGTTAAAAAGGAAATTGGACACTCGGTAGGCGATTATTTAAAAATATTATAACCAAGTTATAATTGCCTAAAATACGGGTTTGCTAAAGAAAACTCGACCCTAAAATGAACACAAGGAAAAATTATTATTTTGGAGAGAGTAACACCCTCATTGTTTGATTTGTATGTAGCGAGAGAGCGACCCGCACACTAGGATAGAAATACGCCCGAAATCTTTTCAGACTACTATCTTGGGTTAGTCGTTCTCCAATGAGGATTTCTCTGGTAGCCGGTAAGGCGGCTCGCGACATCCTTAATAGCTTGAATTGATCAGGTAGCCGGTAAACGGTCCGCAATTCATACTAGTTGGGAAAGATCAAACTTTGGGATTAGGACAATCTCCTGAGAGCATTGAGTTCCAAACAGCTTGCTTTAATCGCTCTGATAGATTGTATTCTCACCAAACTCTAAAATTGACACGATAATTGACCGAATCTTCACGGTCTTCACATTGAGTTGAGTTGGTCAACTGGGGGGTTTGTATTGTGTTTGATTGCTTGTGTGCATACTAGATCCTTCCGTACATTTGCGCCTTTTTCTCCATATCTTTTGACTTGACCCTCGTGTTATTTTGTTTCGGAGATGGCCAACGAGAGTTATTTTAATCCAATCTTCGCGGATACCTAGTACCCTCTAGCTGATCCAACTTCCTTTTTCTAGGAGGACCTTCCTCATGATTTTTGTGCATCTCCTCCTAACCCATTATTTCAGGATATGGACTCTGATTCTCACCCACCCACATTCAACCCACCCGATGTTGGGATTTTGGAGTCACCTTTCATGATTTCCACACTTGAGACACTGAACCAGATGATGGAGCATATGAATTCAAAGATTAACAATCTATTTATCATAAATGAGAGCCAGAACATTGCTCCATTATTTGAGGATATGTATTCACTTGAGGATAATCATGAGATCTTACAATCACCCAAAATACAAAAAATGAGAAAATTTTACAAATCCAAAAATATTCTGGGAGACAAATTGTTGATTCATTTTGTGAGGAGAGGACCCAAATGCCCGATCATTTACCGACACATCTATCCACCACATGTCCCGACCTTGACCTCAAGGATTCCATTATACAGACTGCTCTTGGCAATCCTCGTGTATATGCTGATTCTGATCTGCTCCCTTGTATGGAGGTAGTCCAAAATTTCAAAAAAATGTTGAATGAACCTGAAGTGGTATCCACCCTTCATGAGATCATTAAAGCTCCACTTCAACAGGCCATGATATATTTATCTACTCCTCAACACAAGAAGAGAAAGCGAAAGAGAAGATCTGAGCATCACATCTTGACCATGGCCACTGTCTACGCCATCTCTCACTGTCCATATTTTAAGGAAGGGAACACTGCCACACCTATTGTGAGTTGCTCCATATCTGACTATTCTTGTGATAACACTCTCCTGGATAGCTGTTCGTCAATCAATATAATACTTTTATCTATGGTACAATCTCTTCATTTTGGGCCTCTCGAGAAATCCAGGATGATAATTCAATTTGCTGATGGATCTATCAAGAGGCCAAAGGGTATTCTAGAAAACACTATCATTTTTATTCAGAGCATGAAATTCAATTATGATTTTGTCGTAATTCCCATGGAGACCTCCACCCCTGTAGAGCACCGTCCAATCATCTTGGGATGCCCTTTCCTCACCTCTATAGGAGCTGTTATTGATTATGGATCAGGAGAGATTCATTTCCGTTCTGATGTAGGGAGCGATGTGTTGATCACTACACCCACTACTAAACCACAAACCTGCATCCCATGAGAGGTCGCCCGTGTTAGCCAACCCCAAGGTATTTGACCTCGATAATAATATCAGAGATTCTTGTTATATGTTGGATGATAAGGAAACCCAAGAATTCCTCTAGAAGGAGGAAGACTCGGAAAACATAGAAATTGGAGTTCCCCCTTCTGGTATGTGGAGATGCATTGATGACATCTGTGAAATTTACACGATAGACACCCTAGAGCGGAAGGCAGATTCTGAGACTAGAACGAACGAACATGATTCGACTACTTTCACTGATGAGTCTGTTCCTATTCACCCTGATTTAGATGAGACCGATCATGACAAATTTGATTTGATTGCTTTTATAAATGAATTTGGGCCTTTTGATAAAGATGATTATACAGTAGAGGCTCGCCAGGATAAAATTGATCCTACTTTTTCGGATAATGAATTCGATCCTTTTTACTATGATATTTATGAGACTTCCCAGGCCAGACATGACCATACTACTTCCACTAATCACTTTAGGCATGTAGAATCTGAAATTATTGAGGATACATTCTTGGTCGATCCTAATCAGTTCATATCTAATGATAATCCCAATATTGACCTACACCTTGTCAAATCCATACCTCAGCGGTACCGCAAGAAGGTTTGTTTTCAACCTTCTTGACCTTTGTACATCCACTCCTTTTGTATATCCTTTCGTTTCACTCTTTCTTCTTCCATTTTATCATTCACCCCTTTTCTGTGTGTGTATGTTATACTTTGGATGTGCTTTATCCTAAGTATAGGAGAGGTGAATGAATTTTGTTGTTCATATTCATCATGTTCATCACTCTTGTTGGTGCCTATACTTAGGTATACTCTACCCTAAGTATAGGGGGGATGATGATGTTCATATCGTCTTATTGTTTTTGAGTCTATACATTCTCTTCATCTGTTGTCCCCTTTTGTACACTCTACTATACTCTGGATTACTTGATCCTAAGTATAGTGGGGGATCACCAAATTCTATTCGTTTTATCATTTCTTTGAGTCGTTGTAGCATAGGAGTCTGTTCACTTTTCTATACTTAGCACGAGTTATGTCTTCCTTTTCGCTCTCTGATCACTATGAGGACATAGTTCGAGCTAAGTATGGGGGGTGTTATATCTATTTTATATATACTTTAGACATAACTCGTACTTTTAAATATGTTTATTTAGGTGGATATATATAATTTTGTAAAATCCACGTGTGTAAAAAAACCAAAAAAAATAAAAAAGGAAAAAAACAAAAAACAAACAAAAGAACAATAAAACAAACAAAAAAACAACAAAAAACAAAAAAATCTTGTATACACTTGTATGTATTTTACTAACCCTTTTTTGTTTTTGAAAAAAAAACTACAAAACAAAAATCTATAAAAACTTGCATAATTAAAAAAAACTTTCTTTTACATCTGCATTATCTCCAAAAATCCAAAAAAAGTTCAAAATTAGAAAATTGTTTTAAAAAATGTTCTTTTTACATGTGCATCATTTTTTTTTAAAAAAAAGAGTGCTTTCTTTGCATTGTACAGATTTTCATGCATTTGCATATGCATTTATCAGGATAGTATTGTCATTTAAACTATGTATGGAATAAAGTTGAAGAATGGAGCTTAGTTGGACCTTAATCTACTTAATTTCAGAGGAACCTTATAAAAAATGGAGTTAAGACTTCTCAGGTCCGAGTGACCTAATTCTTTGAGTCCATAAGACTATGTTTACATGTCATCTTGATTTGTCTAAGTAGAACATTTAACAACACACACATGATTCTTTCAGACCATGGCATATCTTGGGCAAGCACTTTACACGTAGCTCTTCATGGATGAGGTAGTGAGCAGGCAGAAACTTTTGGCTTGGGGTATCATACGAGAGTAGTACATTAATGCGGAACCTCTCATCTTCCCCTACGGAAGGAAGTGTGTCTCAACCTGGTCTAGCGATTTTTAGGTCTAAGGACAGGATGTTGTGGGGTTGCAATAATGCTTCAAAAGAGGGATAGTCTACTGGCTCAAGAGGAAAAACTCCTTATGTACATGTTGCACCTTGTATATTCTTTCAAAAAAAAGAGTAAGGAAAAATGCAGAATCTCCAAAAGTGAACAGGACTGATGGAAAAGTAAATGCCTACCGGAGTGTATATACAAGGATTAAAAAAATTACAATAAGAGCTTCAAAGACAATTTTTGTAAGCTCGCAGCGGATGACTTGGCTACACTGGTCATGCATCCAAGGATAGATAGCTACACTGGTTACCATCCATTCTTTTCTCCATCCCCTATTCTTGAGCTGGTTGTACTTGAACTTAGAAGGGAATATCTTCGCTCCTCGAGGAAAGAGTTTCTAGACTGGGGAACTAGAGTTACCTTGTTGAAGGTGGTTGTTTCTTTGCTACTTTTGAGATGTGGAGCTATATCTCACTTATACCGTGCAAGTAAAGATTCATAGTCACAAGAATTTGTGTATGTAGAATTATTCTGACCTGACTGTTGAGGTGACCTGAATAGGAGTCCTGTGGAACTTAGAGTCTCTTAGGTTTTAAATCCATCTCCCATTAAGGTTCTGACACAATAATAATCCAAAGGTCCGACACGTTTCATACTCAATATTATCCTAATTTCGTTATTTCCCCTTTCTTTTTCTTTTTCTTCACTTATTCTTGCAAATAAGTGTTTGCTAAGGGACTAGCAAAGGTAAAGCATAGGGGGATGATGAATCTGTGATTCATCATCTTTATTCATTTATATTAGCTTAAAATCCTTTGTAAAACACATGTATATTACACTAACTCCATGCTTTTACAAATCTTGCATTTGTGTGTAAATATTGTACACTTCTTACCATTTTAACCTAAAATAAATAAATAGATAATGAAAAATAAAGAAAAGAAAAGAAAAGGAAGATTGTATATATGTAATAGATACAAGCTGACCCGAACCTCGAGAGAAGGTCAAGACTTGACCTGATCGACCAAGTCCGCCTACTGCACGGGTCGGTGACCTCCCACGGCGCATCCTCCAAAGTCCGCCTACTGCCAAAGCCTGCCTCCAGCACTTGTCGATGCTCTCATCTCCCGCGGGTTGGCAACCTCCCGTGGCGCACTCACCGTTCCTCCCTTCTAGCTGCACGGTACCTCTGTGCATCCCAACGGAAGTAGGAGGACACTCCTCCGCCCGCTCAAAGCCGCTCAATCATGCCGCCAATTTGCAGTCTCTAGTCCTCCTCCGCCGATTGCTGAAGCCTGCACCGCCCAAAGCTTCACCACCTGCACGCCGCCCCTCCGCATGGTGCGACCCGCACTGTCACCTTCCTCCAGAGCCTCCCGCACCGCTCCAGCAACTCAGCCTGCCTTCGACCTATCGTCACGCCTCTCCGACCTTCTAGGGATGGCAACGGCCAACAGCCAGCCCCCCATTGGCGGCGCATCTATGCTTGTCATTTTGCTTGGGAATGAAGGGAGAATCGAAGAGGAGACCTAGAACTGATTCATATTTTATTTGGGCAAATTACAAAGAAGCACTTCCTTGTTTCAGATCTGCCAAAGTGTCCCATCAAGTCTTATGCAGAATACAAAATTACAATCAAGTCCCTGGAGTTTCTACGAATTACAAGTGGACCCATACTTCGGCCTTCAAACACGTGCAACGCACTCCCTTTTTGGGTAAATTGTGTCATTTCCCTGTTATTTTATTTCTATTATTTTTTCAGTACAAAAACATTAACTAATTACAATTTAGTCCTTATTTGACAGACTTGATTTTGCTTGCTTTCCTTATTGAAATAAATGTTTTCTTTGGTCAATAAATCTTCCAAAAATTATGCTATGCTCATGACGTGCTTATCTTCCTAGCATAAATTTTCATTGCATTATGTCATCATTTAATATTATTAAAAAATTAAAAAACAATATATTTTTCTTTTCATGAAATTTGAAAATTCATAAAATTTTGAATATTGCTCTAAAAATTCTAAAAAAAAGGAGTAATATTTTATTATCTATTAATTTCTATACAAATTTCACACATTAACTCTTTATAAAACCCAAAAAATGAAAACCACTAAAAATCTTATAAAGATCATAAAAAATTCTACAAAATCCAAAAATCATGATTCCAGTTCCTTCCTGTTTGTAGATATTTGCCTCTATTTCATCATAAAAATAATTGCTAGTAATGTTGGGCACTTAAAATATTTTTAAGTTGCAATTTTCTCTAGGCTGTGCATTGATTCTCATTTTTGTCGCTGTTTGATTTTTAGAAAAAGATAAAAACATCTGAAAATTTGATAACAAGTTTCAAAAACATTTCAAAATCTTTAAAATCCAAAAATATTTTCTATGGATTTTTCTGAGCATTTTTTATAGATTTGAAAAATACAAAAAAGAGTTTGGTGTGCGTAGTTCTCATTTTGTGCATATTGTTCTTTATTTAAAAATTAAAAAAATTACAAAATTAAAATCAATAGAAATCGGAAAATCAGAAAATAAAAAAATAGAAATAAAATAATAAAAAAATGAAAAAGAGAAAAATTAAAAAAAAAACAAGGATCATTTGCCTTTATGATTTCCTTTTTCTTTTAATTGATTTTTTGTCGATTATTGATTAATCCTCGGGAATTGTATCCTCCCCTAGTTCGATCCTGTCTGCTATACATGTAAATAAGTAGCATAAAAAATTCTCGCTCCACATTATTTTCTATAGTTATTTTGCAGCAAGAGAAGAAAAAAATTGTTTGTTCGTTGACACTTAATTGGGTTTCAATGACTTGTTCATAAATCAAATAATTAAAACCCCAGAAAAGCTCAATCAACACTCCCAGTTGCTCGCATCAATTAAGATGATATGACAACAGTTAACCGATCAAGCCATTGCCCTGGGTGCTTTTCAGTAAATGCTTATGGAGATGAGGAGGGAGCATTAAAATCGAGTAGTACATGAGCATGGAGGTGATTAACAAAGAGGTGCCAACAGAGGAGTTGCTAATGGAAGAGTAGGAGGAGCAGTAGAAGGAAACCATGGTGAAGAGGAAGATGAGAGAGAGAAGTCAAGCCCAAACTGACAATCAGAGAGACCTACAACCCTGGAGCAGGGCAAGTTACAAACTTAATCCGCATCCCGCAGATACATGACCACTTTGAGCTGAATCCATCAATACTACATCTCTTGCCAACCTTCCATAGAAATACCAACTAAGAGCCATACATTCACCTCCAGCAATTTAACCACATTTGCGGTACCGTGCACTAAGCGAACATACCATTTGAAGAGGTGCAGATGACTGCTTTCGCTTTTAGCCTTCCGGGTAAGGCCCTCTATTGGATTAATCATTTAGGGAAAGTAGCCACGACGTGGGAATAGCTGAAATCTGCATTTCTACATAAATACTATCCCTTGGGTCGACTTAATCAGATGAGAGCTCTCATCTCTAACTTTTCATAAATATCCCATGAGCCTTTCCATGTGGCGTGGGAACAATTCCAAGATCATCAAGAGAAATGCCCTACCATGATTTGTCGAAGATAAGCCTAGTGAAAAACTTCTTTGGGGAATTGCATCAGGAGAGCCGACAACTTGTGGATGCCTCCTATGGAGGTTCCCATTTCAATAAAGTTGAGGATGTAGTCTAACAAATTATTGTATAAATGACTGAAGGATAGGCAGAATTGTCCTCGTCTCCTGCCTATCGGAAGGATGTACAGATTCCTCACAAGGTCATCAACATGATGCGAGAGAAGTATGAAGAAGAAAAGAAAGATGAGATTTCCTACTTGAGCGTCATTGGGAACCATCTCTCTAAAGTGGAAATCTTAGAAAAGTGATCACAAGATCTTGAGAAACTCAACGTGATTGAACGCGGAACCAAGAACCGTGATAAGCTCGATCTGATCACACAATAACTAGATTCTCGTCGTTACTTTCAATACCGCCAATGTTGTGAGCACAACCACTGAGATGCCTACAACTGAACCGAAAGAGCAGACACCGTCCCCATTACAACAACAATAAAGTCCAGCACAACATCCTGCGCTCTAGCATGTTTACTGTGTGCAAACTACGTACCAAGGTTCACAGTTACCTAAGCACTCGTAGATGGTCATATACCATCCAGAAGCTCCTTCATATGTCAAGAAGTTTACTTCACCTCCACCAGCGTAGATACATGAAGTGTATGTCATATGGGAAATCGAATAGTCTTCGTCATGTCCTTAAGGGCAATAACAGGGGAACGCACATGCCAATCTAACCATTCCACCAGAATCAGGGTGACGGAATTTTCAGCAGTAGCAACAACAACAACCATACTACTACTCTCTGCCACATCCCAATTACACGTGGACACAGAACTTCCAGCCGTCAGCATATCGCCAGCATTCTATCATTAGCATAAGAGAGGAAAATATCAGGAATTCTCTCTCATCAATACAAGACCTACTCTCCGCATTAGTATCAGAACATCCAGCAACAACCTTATATTTCTAGCCTCAGCAACCACATGTTTTTGAACCATCTGAGGTTTCTCATGTGAATCCAGCTCTAGATTGTCTGGCTCAATTAATCAAGAATATGAATGGGATGAGCCGTAAGAATGATGACCTCACAACTGCAAAGACAATCATACCAGTGCAGGAAGAGTCCAACCCTAACAATTTCAAGCGTAGGTAGCAAGTAACTTGTAGTGTCCCGCCACCCCTAGAATCAGGTACATGATAGAGAGGGTACTCCTGAGGGTCTGCTAATTAAACTCAATTAGCGTCACTGAGGTGACCGCTCAAGACAACCCTACTTTAGTCAGCAATTAACCCACAACCATAATAGATCAATGAATCCCAAAAATGCGAGTTAAAATTTATTATCTCTACAATAAAATGCATAACAGGTAAGCATGTAGATGTCTAACCACAGAGAGCAAAATGGTAGCCTACGATTATCTATGTACAACCAAGTCATTGGTTTGTATAGTTCTTTTTGTGGGTCTTTGATTTTATTTTTTTTTTATTTTAGGTTTTATAATAAATTTTTAATTTGATTTTTATTTTTTGTATTTTCTTTTTATATTTTTTTATATTTTTATATTTTTTTGATTTAAATATAAAATAGATATATATGTATATATATATAGAATATAAAGTATATATGGATGCTTCATAGATAAAAATATGTAAAAATTCCCTAAAGATGGTAAATAATATCTTTTTGCTATTTTTATATTTTTTAATTTTGCTTTTATTTTCTTGGAATTTTTGCTAATTTTTTATGTATTTTTAAAGTCAAAAAAATATCCCAAATATGGGATTAATAAGGAAACTGAATTTGATTTGGGTTTTAAAATGATAAATAAGTACGCAAAGGTACCCAAATGAAATTTATTGGATAATTATTAATATATAGATAATTATTAAACAGAAAAACATATTTTTGGTATTTTACATAATTTTATATTTTTTTGTTGGATTTTGGAGCCTTCTATTTTTTTAATTTTCTTTTTATTATTTTTAGAGGTTTTTGTTTTTTGGAATCAATAAATATCAAAATATACCATATATAATTTTTTTGGAAATTTTCAAAATGTTTTTATTTTTTTGGTATTTTATTATTTAGACATGTAATATTTAGGCTCCTTTTCATTTTTAATAAATGGATAAAATGCAAAAATTGCCAATTAAAAATAAAGGCGTGAAACTACATAGCATGAAGCATTTATCCCTATTTTTTCGTATTTTAGGAGCTCATTAGGTATTTCTAATAATTAGATAAACAACACAAACATATATGTCCTTATAGGGGCATTTTTGTAATTAGAATAATGTTTGGGGTTCTATGCAAATTTGCCACAAATTTAAAACATGTATTTAATTTTTGTAGACTAATTTCCAATTATAAAACTTGCTAGGGTGCTCATGCAAATTACCCATCACGTGGGATGACATGTGACGCACGTTGAGAGGGACCAAAATGAAATTATGAAAAAGTTCAGGAGCCTCTCAACATTTTTCACAAACTTATATAATGTTAAATTCAATTTATTAGACTTTTTTATAAATACACAAACCCGCAGGGTTATACATGCAATTTTGCCACCTCGCGTGGGACAACACATGAGTTGACGTGGACTGGATCCACAAGCGAATAAAATAAATACAGGGGTCATTTGCAAAATATTAATTTTATTTTAAACGACTAATTTTATATATAGGTCTAAATATTAAATACAAAAATGTTGGGGATGGATGTGCAATTTACCCCATATATGCATGATGCGACAACTCTCCTCACTCCACTTAAACACGTAGCATGACCTGGATGTCTAATACCCCTTTACCAATCAGTACTGAGGATGGAAGCTTGGACTTCATCGAACGGTAGGAGGCATGGAGTGAGGGAACGACCAGGATTAGTTCTGGAGGGGACACACCATCCAACAGTTATTGCTGCACGGGAAGAACGGGAAAGAACTCGTCTTCCTCGAACTTCGATCGTTGATTCCTCCCTCCTCCGATGGCTGCTGATGATGCTTCTTGGTTCCACACCTCCGGGGAGGTGTTCCGCAGCTGATAGAGCTCGCAAGGAGGTCCAAGAGCCCACGAACAGTCCAAGCGAGCTCGGGAAAACGGGGGCCTCCAGGAACCTACAGCTGTCGTGATTCGAGCCCAGAAGGGCTTCTGGTACATGAGACCTGTATAGCAAAGAAAGATGGCAAGAGGGGGTGCTCCTCAGCCAAGAAACTGAAGCTGATTAGCATGAAAGTGAGGTGGTCGGAGATGATCAGGGGAAGGGCGATGGGTGAGCATCGATACGGAGAACCACGTAGGTTCTGGTTGATCTGAGATGGTTGGCATACAGAGAATGTGGAGGGGAATGAAAGCAAGGTGAAAGGCGGGTTGGAGCGGCTACGATGGCGCACAGAGGAGCTTGCTGGAGCTTGACTCCGGCGAAGTACGACTGGACGATTAACCCTAATTCTAACACCTGCATGCTAATCTAACTACAAAATTAAAATGCAGGAAGAAAAAGCTACCTAAAATGAATAATAAGCATAGCTCATACCTGGTTTTCACACCAGGGGGCAAAGGTCGTCGGCAACGGCGGCCGTGGGTGCAACCCCACTTCTTCAACCAGCTCAGACCTCCAGGAGCTTCTCCCTATCATGAAGAGGATTTCTAGGCCAAAGGCTGGGGTGGAAGAGGCTTAAAAGTATATCAAATTTGAAGAATGAAGCGGAGGTATTTATTTATAGACATTGGTAAGCACCCTTACTGATCGTGGTAAATCAAAGAATTGATCGTGTTTTTAGGTGATCCAAGGCGTTATGATCCGTGATGATTTTATATTCTGGAAGCGGGGACGATAGATGGTCCAGATGGCCAGGAAAAAGGTGGAAAATAAGGGAAAATACAGATCTGACGTCCAGGAGCTTGGACGGGATAGTTTACTAGAGGTCAACAGTCCACGGCCTGCCATTGGTCCACGCGTGCCACAAAAAGACAAAACAGGAATTAAGGAATAATTAATTTAAAACTGTAACTGATATTACTAAATTTTATCTATAAAATAATTTTTTTTATTATTTTATGTAGTATTTTATCATGATTTTTATTTATTTTTGGTTTATTTTATTAATAGTTAATTTTTAAGGGCTTATTTATAGGTATAATTACATGTATTTTGCACATTTTTAATTTTATTTTGTATATTTTTTTTATTATTTATACTTTTATTTTATTTGTTTATAACTTATTTTGTGAGTATAAATGTATTTTAGTTTTATCTTTATGATATTATTTGTACATTTTAATAAATAGATAGGTTTATTATGTAGGTATATTCATAGGCATTTTACCTATGTTTTATGTATGTTATTTTATTTTAATGTATTTTGTTAAGTTTTATTTTTGTTTTGTATTTTTAATAGAATATGTATAGTATTTACAATTTTAAGAAAATATAAAAGAATAAAGAATTAAAGAATATGTTTCCCCTTTTATTTATATACATGTATAACATAGGTATTTTAACTATGTTTTCACATAGTTTTACTTTATTTTCCTTTTTATTTTTGGTTTTATTTTAATTTTAGTATGCACATATGTTATGAATAATATTTAAAAAATTAAAAAATATGAATTTTTATAAATATTGAATAATGAATAAGTTGAATATTTTAATAGGTAGAATGTACAATAGGGGCCCAAAACCCAACTTCTACACATTAACTCCAAAAAATATAAAATCACCACCATTAAATAGCTTGTGAAACGTATATAAAACTAGAGGTGATTTTGCAATGTTTTGAGTTTTTGTTGAGAAGATATGGGTCTGTGAAGTTTGGTTTCTAGCTTTTTATTCTGTGTATACAATGCATATTGTATATTATTTTTATACAAACTCAATTTTCTATTTTTATTTACATTATTATCTACAATTTTCATGTACAAAGTTTCTTTATTTGATGAATAAATAATGAAGAATAAAATAGGTGTCAAAAAATGCTTAAATAAATAATGAGTAAATGAGGTATTTATTGTCCTTTTGGCCCTTATCTCCCCCTATTTTTTTCCTTGTCAACCAACTGAATTCTTGACTTGGTCTCGGGGTTTAGGATCATAATATTTTCAATATTTTATTCTTTTTTATTTTCTTCTCTTTATTCTATAATTTTGGCATTAAAAATAGTATTATTTATACAATAAATGTAATAAATGATGGATGATATTTCGTACAAATTAATGTTATTTTCATGCAATAACATGGGTTTTTAAGGCCAAAATGATAGAATCAATGTCATGAAATGGAGATTCATCACCCGTCATACTTTCCTTTGCTGGTCCCTAGCAAACACTTATGCAATAAGTACAAAAAGAATAAAGAAGAAAAGAAAAGAAAGAATGAATAAAATTGCTTTCAATCATTAACTTGTCTTTAAAAAATCAATGTTTGGAGCTCAGGTTAGGCCTTGATGTGAGAATGTGTGTGGAACCTAGTTGGGAACCAAATTTAAAACACAACGGCCTTCAAGAGTCACAGAACTCGGCTCAAACCACCTTAATAGCCAGTTCAGAACTAGCCTACATCATACGCAAACCCTTATGACTATGAAGCTGACTTGTACTGTCTAAGTGATAATGGCTCTCCCCAACTAGAATGACAAAGGAACTGACTTCTCTAGAATGGCAACCCAATGATTTCCCAATCCAGCTCTTTGTCATCGAGGAGCGAGGTATTCCCTTCTAAGTTCAAGTGGCATCCGACTCAAGAGGTGGATGTAAAGAAAAGAATGGACGGTAGACGGTGTAGTTACCTATACTGTGATGCATGACCTGTGTAGTCAAGTCATACATCTACATGCTCACATGGTATAACTTTGATGCTCAAGCTTGCTTAATTTCTATACAACATATATACATACATACTCCGACAAGCATTTTATTTTTTTTCAAGCTTGTCCACTTTTTTTAGATTTTTTAAACATATTATTTATAGCGGCATTTACATAAGGAGTTTTTCCTATTGAGCCAGAAGACTATCCATCTTTTGAAGCTTTATTGCAGCCCGCACTCTCCTTTCTTTTAGACTTCATTGTAACTGGACAAGGTTGGGGTGCACTTCCCTCACTAGAGGAGGATGGATGTTTCCTCCCGTGTGCATCTCAGACTGGCAAATCCAACCCCCTTACCTCTCCAACTGAGTTGAGCCGAGTGAAAGTTGCAAGTGTCCAAGTTAGGTCACGGCCGACAAGAGTCATGCGTGCGTCTCGAAAAAGTCTAGTTAGTCAGTTGACGTGACTTGAACCCGTCCATGACTCTCAAAGAATTAAGTCCTACTGGACCTGAAGTACCCTAAACCTAGTTCCCTTGAGGT
Organism: Ottelia alismoides; assembly: GCA_037367405.1. NCBI lineage: Eukaryota > Viridiplantae > Streptophyta > Magnoliopsida > Alismatales > Hydrocharitaceae > Ottelia > Ottelia alismoides. The sequence goes on along the minus strand of JAZKJV010009256.1, from coordinate 418,341 downwards.
TCTAGTGCAGTGAGGTGCGGTAAGGTCCAACCAAGCTCCAATCTTCTACTTTATTGGACTTGTTCAATCATCAAGCTTAATTGAAAAGAATATGAATGCTATGCAAATGCTATGCACAATGAAGCAAAGAATGATGCAAACTTTTTCAAAGAAATTGAAAAGAAAGAGAATTTTTACATAAAGAATTTTGCCAACGATTTTTGACACTAAGTATAAAATATGTACAACTATTTACACGGACATGCTTCTTTTTATTTGTAAACAAGAATTAGGAATTTATAAGATTTATATGTTTATACAAAGTGATTTTATAGGTATCTATAATTGATAAATGATTTTATTTATGTACACATTTTATCCCTATTTCAATGATGCATTCATTCCTCAAATTTATTTGGAAACAATTTTGAAAACTATAGTACACGGTAATTTTTGCAAACGTTTACAACCGTTTGAAAGCTAATTTGCAAATATTTTTCAAACAATATATACATTTTTCAAAAAATAGTTTCACAAAACATTCTCAAAATCACTTGCAAAAAGGTTTTCAAATCCTTTATTTCACACAAAGAAAAGAATTTTTGCAATCAAAAACATTTTACAAAGGTTGAAAATATTTCACAAGATGTTTTCCATACGGGTCACATCATTTTTCAAATCATTTTGCAAAAATATTTTAACCTGATTTATTAATCATTATATATACAAAAAGAATGGGCACATATCTTTTCATGGATCTATATTTTATAAAAGGGTTATGGTTCTTAAAGGATTTACAAGGGATTATTGCTCACTTTAGTACATTTATAAAGACTTTTTAGTATAGTGTGTACACTCCTCAAACTTATTTGAAAATCATTTTGCAACCGTTTCGAAATCTATAGTCCAACAAAATTTTCACAAATAATTTTGCAAACATTTACACATATTTGAAAATCATTTTGCAAAGGTTTTTCATTCAGTATATATAGATTTTTTAAGATATTTTCCAACCATTTGAAAATCGTTTTCAAACATTTTTATTTGACATAGAGAAAAATAAATTTTTGCAAAAAAAAATATTTACAATGGTTGAACACTTGTTACAAAATATTTTCCAAACAAATTTCATGGATATATATTTTACAAATAGAGTCTGAGGACCTATAAAAATCTTTTACTAGGATGTTGTAATGAATGTTAACATAATTTTTAGCCACACGTATTATTTAAAATAAATACAAGAGTACAAATGGCTTAAAGTATATACATAGTATATACGACCCTCTATACTTAGCTTGATCTATGTTCTCATAGATCAAAGAGAAAAAGAGAAGACATAACTCGGACTGAGTATAGAGAAGTTTAAAAAAATGAAAGAATAAGGAGATAAATAAATGAACGGGAAGTTGACCATCCCCCCCATACTTGGGATCAAATAATCCTAAGTATATCAGACTGTACACAAGGCAGGGATGATCAAGGGTTTGAATGAACAGATCGTACTCAGGTTGTCTCTCCCTATACCTAGGGTAAGACATCCATTAGTATAGATAAGAAGAGGAGACAACGGAGAGGATCGAAGAATGAAAGGACTCTAGGTGTCCCTATACTTAGGACAAAGTACGTCCTATGTATAGAAGATTGACAACAAAGGGAGACACCTTTTTGGTAGAAAAACAAAATATAAAAGGAAAAGAAGAAAATAAGAAAAGAGAAAAGAGAAAAAAAATTCAGAGGAAAATTTTTTTAGGCGCATTGTCTGAATCTTTTGATGCTGCCAGTGTCATGGATGTATCTTTAGAGCGCAAAATCTTTATTGAGTCGACAATAGCCAAGAAAGTATCAGGCTCAAGGTTGGGCTTCAGGAGTTAACCGTTGACAACAAATGGCTGTGCATCAGGGGACAGTTCTCATATGGCAATATTTACATTGTCACGCACTTCACGAACTTGAAGTGGCCCTGTCCATTTGCTTTTTGATTTGCCTGGGAATATTCTCAACTATGCATCAAATAACTACACTTTCTGCCCTGCTTCGAAGGTCTTTCGTCTGATGTGCCGATCATGCCAGTGTTTCACCTTCTCCTTGTACAGCAATGTGTTATCGTATGCATAGTCCCAGAATTCCAGGAGTCTGTTCAGATCATCTTTCCTTTTCTGACCACTACTCTTTGAGTCCAAATTGCACATGTTGATTGCCCACAAGGATTTATGAATTAGTTCCATGGGTAGTGACATGGCGTTCCATACACAAGACGATAGGGGGACATGCCTAGGGAGACTTGTAGGTGGTTTGTATGCCCAGAGGACTGAGTCCAAGAGTTGGGACCAATTCTTTATGTCTGGCCTCACAAGTTTATGAAGGATCGTCTTGATTTCTCTGTTCGATAATTATGCCATACCAATGGTCTAGTGATGCTAAGGAGATGCGACTCGATGGTCGATGTCATATTCCTTCGTTAATTTCTTGACCTCTTTATTCACGAAGTGGCTACCCCCATCTGATATAAGAATCTTTGAAATCCTGAACCACGAAATGATATTCTCTCTTAGGAATTGGCATATTGTCCGATTGTCTACAGCTCGAGCTGGGATAGCTTCAACCCAACGACTCACATAGTCGACGGAAAGGAGGATGTGTTCATATCCTTGACTGTTCGGGAAAGGCCCCATGAAATCAATGACCCAAGTATCGAAGACGTCTGCAATCTGAATGATCTTCATGGACATTGACTCTTCCGCTGCGAGGATGCCTTTCAATCTCTGACAATCAATTATCGTTTGACGAAGGTTGCTGCATCCTTGAATAGTGTGGGCCACCAGAAGCCACACTGAAGTACTTTTACTGCCGTCCGATCTCTAGAATGGTGTCCACCAGATTCGAGCGAGTGACAATGCTCGAGGACACTATGATGCTCCTCCTGAGGAACAAAACCGCGCCAAATGCAATCCGCCCCTTATATTAATAAGAGAGGATCTTGCCATTGGTAGAAATGGATCGTCGACAAGAATTTGTCCTTCTGCATCTTCGTCCAATCTGGCGGTACTACCCTTGAAACGAGGTAGTTGACAATATCGGCATACCAAGGGAGTGAATCCACAGCTAAAATCGATTCGTCAGGAAAGGTTTATGTGATGGGAGCACTATTCAGCGGAGGCTGTTGCTGCTCAATTATGGAGAGATGATCTTCTACCACATTCTAAACTCCAGGCTTGTCCTTGATTTCCAAAACAAATTAATGGAGGAGAAGGATCCATCTGCTCAGTCTGGGCTTGACATCCTACTTCTGTTGTAAATATCTGATAGCAGAGTGGTCTGTGAAGATGGTAACTTTCGATCCAAGCAAATAAGACCTGAACTTTTCTAGGGCGAAAACCACAGCCAGCAACTCTTTATCTGTCTCAATGTAATTTCTCTAGGCTTCATCTAATGTATTTCTGGCATAATGAATGGCATAGGGAACCTTGTCCTTCCTCTGTCCTAAAACAACCCAACTGCAAAGTCTTATGCATCTGTCATGATCTCGAAAGGAGAGACCAATCCAACGGCTATAGGACTGGAGCTTGAGTGATAAGTTCCTTCAGCTGATTGAAAGAAAGGAGAACTTGCTAACCAACGTTGAATTCAGTCTCCTTGAATAGAAGATCTTTAAGAGGTCGGGCAATGCGGCTGAAATCTCGGATGAACCTTCTGTAGAAACCCACATGCTCAAGGAATGACCTCACATTCTTTACTGTCTAAGGTGGCTCGAGATTGGCAATCACATCCACCTTTGTCAGGTCGACTTCCATGCCATGTTTGGAAATGACGTGACCCATCACAATTCCTTCTATGACCATGAAGTTGCTCTTTTCCCATGATAGCACTAGATTGACTTCATGGCATTTATGAAGTACTCTTTCCAAGTACTCAAGACAAGAATCGAAATTGTCACCATAGACAGAGAAGTCATCCATAAAAACCTTAAGAAAATTGCCTACCATCTCGGCAAAAACTACAAGCATGCATCTCTTGAATGTCGTTGCATTGCACAATCCAAAGGCATTCTTCTGAAAGCATAGGTGTCGAACGAGCAAGTGAAGGTAGTTTTCTCTTATTCCTCAAGGGAGATTGCCACTTGATTGTACTTGGAGTACCCATACAGAAAGCAGAAGAACTCCTTGCCAGCTAGTCTTTCCAGAACCTGATCAATGAATGTTAAGGGGAAGTGGTTTTTCTTTGTTGTTGCATTAAGACGATGGTAATCAACAAATACACGCTAGGATGTTGGTACCCAAGTAGATATCTCCTCTACACTTTTGTTTGTAACCATAATGAGCCCCGACTTCTTTGGAACTACGTGCAAGGGGCTCACCCATTTTGAGTCGGAGATAGGGTAAATGAAACCCGCGTCACACCATTTCGTGATTTCTTTTATGACGACGTCCCGAAGATTTGGATTTGGATTTCTTTGGAATTGACGGGACTGCTTGGCATCTTCTTCTAGGTAAATATGGTGTGAACACAAAGCCGGATTTATCCCACGGAGATCTGATACATGCTAACCAAGTGCCTTGCGGTTAATTTCTAGAACCTTGAGGAGTTGAGATTCTTGCCCCGGAGTCAGCCTGCTTCTGATGATGACCGGATACATGTTTTCTTCACCCACAAGGAAATTATACTTCAGGCCTGTTGAAGTGGCTTGAGTTCTGGTTCTGATCTAGCCAACTTGTTAGTCACTTCGGAAACTGTACTGGTGGTAGAATGTGTTGTTTGAACTTTTGCAGAGCTACTGACCTCAGTCTCCCGTTGAGACTCTGATAATGTACCGAACAGTTCTGCACTAGGATCATCGTGTTCGGGATAGAGTGAATCTTTGGAGTCAAAAAGGCGCATCAGCAAATGGGATTTTGTCTCCCAAATATCATCGGAGCATGTGTCGACTGTGCTTTCCAAGTCCTCTTCCAAAGAGAGGATTTCTTGGTCCATGGATCATCCAAAGAAAGTAGTGTATCTCTGATTTCTGCAATAAAGTCACAGTTTGCTACTGGTGTTGTATGGCTCACATCGGTCACGACTTTTGGCTTACTGTTGTTGTCTATAGTGATTCACTTGCTACCTAAGCTGAAAGTGATCTTGCTAGACTCATAATCAACCGCGGCTTTTGAGGTGGGCAGGAATGGACGGCCAAGGATGATAGGGATCTGGAGTAAGGGTACGAGGGAGTCCATACCAAGGACTACAAAGTCAACAGGGAACTGCATTTCCCGCACCTTTACTACAACGTCTTCCAAAAGACCTCTAAGTCGCTTAATAGATCGGTCAGTGAACTGAAGGATCATTCGTGTCTACATGAGCGCACCAAGCCCAAATTGTTGCAGTAGTAACGAGGGAAGAAGGTTGATGGAAGACCCGCTGTCAAGGAGAGTGTGCTCGAAGACCTGATCAAAAATATCACAACTGATAAGAGGTGCTCCTTTGTCCTGCTTCTTTTATGGGAGGTTGTTGATGGCTGCTATAGTGGCCATGGCGAGAATGTGCTTCTCAACCTGTTTGCGCATGTTCTTTCATGCTGGTCAACACTTGCTTGTACATGCCTCCTTCAAATCTTTCTTCACAGCTGGCATGTATTCCATGGCCTTCATTAGAGGAATCTCAATAGTCAAGTTATTAATTATATCCACAACTCAAGTATCATATAATGCACATTTTCTTTTTTTCGCAAATTTTTTGGGTTTTTCTATTGCATCATATAAAGGAATATGTACATTGCTGGAATCCAATCAAGAGTTCTTATTTACAATAAAACCATTATCCACGATATGTTGTACATTCAGACTACAAAAAAAGAGTACAAGATGGAAGCTGAGGTGATGGTACTAGCGGACGGGCAAAAAGTGGGGCCTCCGCTTCATCGGCTGGTGTGGGATGGGCTGTTGCTGGCGGCTCCTCCAAGGATGGTGCAGCTTCACTTCAGCGACGATCTTCTTTTTGTTCGTTTTGTTTTTATTGATTTTTTGCACTTTTTGTTGATGCAGATGTTGGTCAGTGGCAGCTGGAATGGCTCCTCCTCCTTCTTCTTCCTCACCCATCCCTATAGCTAGCACGGTTAATGCAGAAGATTACGATTCACCTGAAGCTTTATTCTCCCCTTTGCTGGTGGATGGCGAAGGTAATACCCTATCGCTCCTGAGAGTTACAGTATTAGATAAAACAATAGTATAATTATCATACTCTATAGGCATAAATGGGACATCACATTCTACCTACTCCTTTTTTGAAGCAGTTGGTGTTAGCTTCGACCTGTGTTGGGATGGTAGTTTTAGTGGCGGTAAGGTCATCGAGTTTCCTGATCACAACTACTAGGCCTTTGATGAGATGGGCCAAGCAATCCAAGGTCAGGTTCATGGGGGTGACCTAAGAAGATTCAGCATGCAGACCACACTGTTGCTATGGGTGCGGACGCTGAGGCAACGACTGCTTTTGGTGTTCTGGTGGTTGAGGAAGCTGAAACTAATTGTAGGAGGGAGGAGGATACTGCTGATACTACTGAGGAGGGGAAGCTGCATACGGGTGGTCAGGAGGCTGATGTCGGTACAACAACTGCTGGTAGTGTTAATTCTGCCTCCATTGGTTAGATACTGAGGTGGCTGCGAAGACTGCCCAAAACGACCACCCTGTGGTTGATGGTACTGCATGTTGGCTTGCTGTTGGCCCTATGGGTGTCCAGTACGACGAGCCAACTACCCATTGTTTCTCCATACCCCATCTACTTCCTGGATAAGGGGTGGTGTCGGGAATGCTGGATCCTACTGATTGAGGAAATCATGCTTGTAAACAACCATCTGCTGCTAAGACTGGCCCTGGTCAGGCGTCTGCATGTAATACATGTGCTGAACTGCCGGTGGCTGCTTGCTCGGCTGAGGCTGATGTGGCGGTGATGGATCATCCATATTCACAACTGAAGCATCTGGAGATGGTGTTGCCAACTGGACAGAGATGATGGTATCTTCTAGAAGCTCCAACTACATCGTAATCTGATCCAGTTTATTAAGATTATGAGTCCTCCTCTCGATCACAGCGAGTTTCTCAAGGTCCTATAATCTCTTCTCCATGATATCGACCTTCGAGAGATGGCCCCGGATAATGCTAAGGTTGTATCTCTCATCTCTCTCCGCCTCACGAGATGCTGTATTGTGTACTTGCTTCAGGACGATCTGGGGTTGTTTCTGGTATGCCTTGGATGAAGAGAGGGTGGTCTCTCGCTCGACCATCTCCTCAAAGATCTTCCATATGACGTCTTCATCCTTGTTGAAGTGTGAGGCCCCCACATGATGCATCAACGGGCCTTTGACTTTCTACATTCTGGCCCCCGAAGAAGTGTTGAACAAAGCTGATCCTTGGAATCTCATGGTGAGGGTATTTCTCCTGTAGATCTGTGAATCTCTCCCAGGCTTCGTGGATGCTCTCATGTGCACCCTGAGAGAAATTGTTGATTCAGGCTCGCATCTGATTGAGCCGACCGAGAGGGTAGAACTTGTGTTAGAATGCAGACTTTAGTTCCTCCCAAGTCATCACAATCTTCCCCATATGGTTGATCCAGTAGAGGGCCTTGTCCTGTAAATTGAATGGGAATGTCGTAATCTTTACTATGTCCAGAGGGACATTAGGGTATTGAGTAGTTCGACAAATGCTTAAAAACAACTGGAGATGAATGTACGAATCTTCACTAGTGTTCCCATGGAAAGTGAGAAGAAGAGCGAGGAACGGGGCATCAGCTCAAAGTGAGCATGCATCGGTCGAATATGGATCCACTCGGTCATCTGGTTGTCTCCAGGATTATAGGTCTCTTTCTGTGTCGGTTTGACCTTCCTTGTTTAGGCTCTTCTTCATCTGGATTGTCATGGGGATTACCACCTCCTCCTCCCTGTCTACCTCCTCCTTCTTCAGGTCTGTTCATCACATCATTCTTCATTTCTTGAAATATAGTCTGTGTGAGGGCCTGCTCTGTCAACTGCTGCTGGATAGCTTGGATAGATGCCCACAACTGTGAATTGACCTGATTCTGATCAGGCATATATCCTTGCTCTGGCTGAGGGGGTTGTTGACCCTTGCCCTTTCCTTTTGGAGACATCTGAGGGTCTGAATCTGAGGAGATGAATTCTGGATTGGGATCCAAAGTTTGGTTTGTCTTCTATCGGCAAGATGAGAGAATCCCGATCGGACCACTTCGCAATTGGATCCCAGTTGCCATGATGAATCTGGAATAAAGGTCAATTCCAGAGTATTGTGAATGAAAAAAAAGGATATGGACTATAATCGACTTTCATTCACAATGGCGAAAGTGGGAAAAGAGTGGTCCCTATTTATTGGGCGGTTAAGAGGAAAGGTAGAAGACGAGGAGTCTGGAGATCGACCCGCAAGGTCCGAATCAGTTTCTCGGGAATCGCCTCGAATTATTGGCGAGGTCGAGTCCATGGAATCGATGTAAGTGTCGGTATGAGCACAAGTAAACCATCCAGGGATTGCCTTCGTGAAGCAAGAGGTGAGTAGATATCAGAAGAAAGATACGGTGGTCAACGAGAATCAAATCGGAATGCAAAACAGTAGAAAGGCGCGAACTGAGCGGGGGTCAAAGAGAAAAACACACGACAAAATTTGCACAAGTGCACGGGACTTGATCTTTGAACCTTAATCTAGATCCATACAAACACAATACAAAATTGGGTTCACCATCTCACGCCATGTGAAGTCGTAAAGGTTAAACTACTTATTATCTTTTCAGTTTTAGAGTTGTTATTTCAGGCACATCTTATAACAAGTCCTTAGCATGCTAACCATATAAGAGAGAGAGTACTGCCAGAAAAGTATCACGTACTTGTCCTCCTCCTTTGTAACCTATAGTCTGCACTTTTTGAGGTCCTTGTAACCCTTCCTGGATCCCTACTCAGCCAAAGAAATAGAGGGAATAAGTCGATAGACGAAACCAATACTTTGGTTCTCGCTTGGAACGGAATCACCCATGAGCGTTGAAGAACCAACTCGGACGCAAACTGATGAGACAAACACCCCCGTGAAGGCGTGGTCTATGCTTAGTACTTCGTACCATGTCGATGTTCTACACAAGGCAGGAACAACATCATCGACAAGGCCCTACTCGGTCATGTACGATAGAAGCGCCATTACTTTGGAAATCCAGGAGATGCATAAGGCAGTTATAGACTAGGATTTGGCCTCTATTCCTTTTGGGATGTGCCTCGCTCTATGGAGGGGTTTTGGTCCCCTCTGAAGGTGCCTGAAAACAATGAGGGCTTTATGAACCCAGAACAATGAGAGTCCAATACAAATTTTAATTAAGGTAAAAGTTTATTTAGCAGTCCCCTAGTTTTAAAGTTTTTGGGTTTTCACTTTTTTGAGTTTGTTTTGATACAAGCGCCTAATGTTTTTGTAGATTTTCATTTAAATCCTAGGTGCTCAAAATAAGAGGGAGATAGCGTAAAAGATTTGCAAGTTGATTCAATGATGGAAATCTCACCATTGGACCTAATGATGCATGCTGAGTTAGAAGACTTAAAGTGCATCCCAGCTCTCTCCATTCGGTATGTAAAACAGTCTTTTTAAACCTATCTACATGGCGATGTGAAATCGACGAAATCTCCCTAAACAAAAGCTGTTATTAATCGTGAAGAACCACTTGTTAGTTATTCAAAAAAGAGACCAAGGTCCAGTCTCTGATGCAGATCGGTGCCCGCCACAATGGGTCATGCATGCACTGTATACGACCTCTAGTGGCGGTCTCAGATCTGAATTACTAACATTATTAATTTGACTATATCCATATGTAATAGACTATAGGAGCATGCATTCTTATTAAGGTGTGGACCTAGTTACCGAGTCAAGCAGCCTAAATCTAGGGGCTCTATGAACATACAACAAAGTAAAATAAGGCGGGAAGCTCAAAATAGTGGAAAACAAAATAAAAGAAGTCGATAAAATGTGGAAAACTATGACGAGACCACCAGGTGAACAGATACCCGGGCATTGGACCTTATTGTGAGGAGTAGAGTCCAAGTTATATTACATGCCAAAATTTTCTCTTTCTTTCCCCATAAAATTACAAAATTGATGATTTTTTAAGTTAATTCCTCATTCTGCTTCCTTGGTGCTCTCTCCAACTGGTCAAAAAGAGAAGACCATCCTCCTCCAAGCTTGTCTGCATTGGCCTCCTAGGAAACCGTTCTCGCGTGGCGGGCCCTCGCATCAAAGTTGCAAAAATATGGCATTAGCATTTTTAATCAAATAATCAAACTAATGAATATTTATATTTGTAATTGATATTTACAACAATAATGAAATAATTTTTTGCAAATAAATTAATAAATATTCATAACAATGAATCAATAAATGAGATAAATCATTATGCAAAAATGGCTTGTAAAGATAGACTATGCTGATGATCCCCGACAATGGCGCCATCTGATAGAGAGGGTACTCCCAACGGTCTGCTAATTAAACTCTATTAGCGTCGTTGAGGTGACCACTCAAGACAACCCTACTTTAGTCAACAAATAACCCACAACCATAATAGATCAATGAATACAAAAAATGCGAGTTAAAATTTATTATCTCTACCATAAACCGCATAGCAGGTAAGCATGTAGAGGTCGAAACACAGAGAGCAAAATGGTAGCCTACGGTTATCTATGTACAACCAATTCATTGATTTGTATAATGCTTTTTGTGGGTTTTCGATTTTATATTATTTTTTATTTTTTGTTTTATAATAATTTTTTAATTTAATTTTTATTTTTTTGATTTTGTATCTACTTTTTATATTTTTTTATCTTTTTATATCATTTTTTATTTAAATATAAAATAGACATATATATATATATATGTATATATGAATACAATATAAAGTATATATGGATGGTACATAGATAAAAATATGCAAAATACCTAAAAGATGGTAAATAATATCTTTTTGCAATTTTTATATTTTCCTAATTTTTTCTGGAATTTTTTCTAGTTTTTCTGTATTTTTAAAGTAAAAAAAACCCCAAATATGGGATTAACAAGGAAACCAAAAATTATTTGGGTTTTACAAATGATAAATAAATACCAAAGTTACCCAAATGAGTTTTAATGGGTAAATAATAATATATAGACAATTATAAAACATAAAAAACATATTTTTGGTATTTTTATAGACAATTCTGATTTTGTTCATTTTCTTTTTCTTATTTTTAGGGATTTTGTTTTCTGGACTCAATAAATAACAAAATATACCATATATAATTTTTTTTGGATTTTTAATTTTTTTTTCTATTTTTTGGTATTTTATAAATTAGAGAGGCAATATTTAGGCTCCTTTTTATTTTTAATAAATAGATAACATGCAATAATTGCAAATTTAAAATAAGGGTGTGAAACTACATAATATGTTGAATTTATCCTTTTTTTGTATATTTAGGAGCTCATTAGGTATTTCTAATAATTAGATAAACAACACAAAAATATATGTTCTAGCAGGGCATTTTTGCAATTAAAATAAAGTATGGGGGGCTCTGTGCGAATTTGCCTCAAATTTAAAAGATGTATTTAATTTTTATTGATTAATTTCCAATTACAAAACATACCAGGGTGTTCATGCTAATTACCCATCACGTAGGACGACACGTGACGCACGATGGGAGGGACCAAAATGCAACTAAGAAAAAGTTCAGGGGTCTCTCAGCAATTTTCACGAAGATGGGTAATGATAAATTCAATTAATTGAACTTTTAATACATACACAAACCCGCAGTGGGTTACATCCAATTTTGCCACCTCACGTGGGACGGCACATGAGGTGACGTGGACTGGACCCAAAAGCAAATAAAATAAATATAGGAGGTCATTTGCAAAATAATAAATACAAAAATGCAGGGGACGGATATGCAATTTACCCCATATATGCACGATCAGATGGCTCTCCTCACTCCACTTAACCACGTGGCATGATATGGATGTCTGATACCCCTTCGTTGATCAACGGTGAGGATAGAAGCTTGGACTTCATCGAATGGATGGAGGTGTGGCATAAGAGAACGACCAGGATTAGTCTTGGAGTGGACACACCATCCAATGGTTGCTGATTCATGCGAAGAATGGGGATGAACTCATCTTCCCCGAACTCCGATCGTTGATTCCTCCCTCCTCTGGTGGCAGTTTATGATGCTTCTTGGTTCCACACCTTTGGGGAGGTGTTCTGCAACAGATGGAGCTCGTAAGGAGATCCAAGAGCCTACAGATAGGACTGGCAAGCTCGGAAAAAAGGGGGCCTCTAGGAACCTGCAGGTACCGTGATTCGAGCCCAGAAGGGCTTCTTGGTGCACGAGACATGCAAAGCAAAGAAAGATGGCATGAGGGGATGCTCCCTGACAACGAAACTGAAGCTGATTCATAAGAAAGTGAGGTGGTCGGAGATGCTCAGGCAAAGGGCGATGGGTGAGCATCGATTCACATAACCAAGTAGGTTCTGCTTGATCTGAGATGGCTGGCATATGGAGAATGCGGAGGGGAATGAAAGCGAGGTGAAAGGCAGGTCGGAGCGGCTACAATGGCACGGAGGAGCTTGCCGGAACTAGTGCGACTGGACGATTAACCCTAATTCTAAGAGCTACACACTAATCTAATCATAGAATTAAAATTTGGGAAGAAAAAGCTACCTAAAATGAATAATAAAGCATCTCAAACATGGATGCAACCCTACCTTCTTCAACCTGCTCAGACCCCCAGGAGGTTCTCTCTTTCACGAAGAGGCTTTCTAGGCCGAAGGCTGGGGTAGAAGAGGATTAAAAGTTGACCAAATCTGAAGAAGGAAGCGGAGGTATTTATTTATAGAAACTGTGACGCACCCTTATTGACTGTGATAAATTAAAGAATCGATAGTGTGGATGTGGCGTTGATCTCTGATGATCCATGATCATTTTATCTTTAAGAAGCGAGGTTGATAGATGGAAGAGATGCCTGAGAAAAAAAGCGGAAAATCGGAGTAAATACAAATCTGACGTCCAGGAGCTTGGATGGGACAGTTGACCAGAGGTCAACGGTCCACGACCTGCCACTGGTCTACGTAGGCCACAAAAAGACAAAACATGAATTAAAGAATAATTAATTTAAAATAGTAAATGATTTTATTATTTTTTGAGTATGAAATCAATAATGTTTATTATTTTATGTAGTATTTTATCCTGATTTTATTTATTTTTTGGCTTATTTTATTAGTAGTTAATTTTTAAGGGATTATTTATAGGTATAATTACTTGTATTTTGCATATTTTTATTTTTATTTTGCATATGTTATTTTATTATTTTATTATTTTAGTTTATTTATTTATAACTTATTTTTGTTAGTATAAATGTATTTTTATTTTATTTTTATGATGTTATTTGTACATTTAAATAAATAGACATGTTTATAATGTAGGTATATTCATAGGCATTTTACCTATGTTTTGTGCATGTTATTTTATTTTAATGTATTTTGTTGAGTTTTATTTTAGTTTTGTATTTTTAAAATAATATGTATAATATTTACATAATTAGGATAATATAAAAGAAAAAAGAATTAAAGAATAAGTTTCCCCTTTTAATTATCTACATGTCTAACATTAGTATTTTATCTATGTTTTCACATAGTTTTATTTTATTTTCCTTTTTCTTTTTGATTTTATTTTAATTTTAATATGCAAATATGTTACGAATAATATTTACAAAATTATAAAAATATGAATTTGTAAAAATAATGAATAATGAATAAGTTGAATATTTTAATCGGTAGAATGTACATTAGGGGCCCAAAACCCAAGTTCTACACATTAACTCCAAAAAAAATATAAACCACCTAAATAGCTTGTGAAACGTTATATAAAATTAGAGGTGGTTTTGCTATGTTTTGATTTTTATTGAAAATATATGGGTCTGTGAAGTTTGGTTTCTGGCTTTGTTTATGTCTATATAATCAATATTGTATATTGTTTCTATACAAACAAAATTTTGTATTTTTATTTACATTATTATCTACAACTTTCATATGCAAAGTTTCTTTATTTGATGAATAAATAATGAAGAATAAAATAGGTGTCAAAAATACTTAAATGAATAAAGAGTAAATGAGGTATTTATTATCCTTTTGGCCCTTATCTCCCCCTACTTTATTCCTTGTCGACCAAATCAATTCGTGACATGGTCTCAGGGTTTATGGTCATAAAATATTTTCAATAATTTATTCCTTTTTCTTTTCTTCTCTTTATTCTATAATTTTGGTATTAAAAACAGTATTATTTATACAATAAATGTAATAAATGATGGATGCTATTTCATACAAATTAATGCTATTTACATGCATTAACTAGTTTTTAAGGCCAAAATGAAAGAATAAAGTATATGAAATGGAGATTCATCAGTACACTTCATTTTATGTTATCTAATGTTGTGAATCTCAGGAGAGCTAGGAAACTACAACCATCTGCAGCTGCGAAGAATAAAAATGAAGCTCCGTTGGGCGAATCTGCTACATGAGCAATCGAGCCAGCCTAGGCCATGGAGATGATGCACTTGGAGGAGCCAGATCTGAATCAACAAAAAGCCAAAAAAATGAAGAAAAACAAAATACCATCAATAACAGCAGAAGTTGACTGATCTGAAATGAAGAATAACTAATTTGCATAATAGGTCCCTTAGTACAAATAGGGTTATGTACCATGGTCATCTTATTGATCATACAATTGTTGATTCAATTATTGAATCATAGAAGATGGTGCTTGGATGAATATCTAAAGAGCTAGATTGAGGACTCATCAAGTACCGTCAAATGATTATTAAGAGATGATCTCCAGCCTATGAAGGAGATGGCAATCCCTTCTCTAAAGGCTGATATCTAACTGACCTCTTGATGCAAGTCCTCTGCATAAGAAAAGAGATTCGGAGGTGTTAGATAATTTCAGTCAAAGAGTTGACTTAATAAGATAGAGATAACCAAAGACCTATGTTGTATACTGTCACGATATAGGCATGCATGCTCTGACCAGAGACAAATGTGTTACTATATGTCTGAGTATGCACATTTGGCATACTATTAGGTTGATGACGTAATTAAGGTCTATACACCGGCCTATTGGTGTGCATACAAGGGCATATGAGTAATACGATCTCTCAAAGGTATCATACAAGTTCATTTACAGAACTAGAAGACATGAGCTCACTCATGAGATATTGGGATTCAAATTCCATGTACGGTCGTCTTGCTTTGGAAGCTTGACTGAATTTATAAGGTTTGATATATAGTTTTGGAAAGTATATGATCAACACCTAGGTATGATATATGCTTTTGGAAAGTATATGATCGATTACAACTCCCATTGATCGAATGAGAAACTTAATCATAAAACCTTGAATTAGACAATCTAAAAGAGATCTAAAACTTCAGGTTTATTCTGGGTCTTATAGTATATAGGATGTATAGGTATTAGGAATGCCTGAGGGTGATGTGATAATAAACGATTGTAAAACCATGATGCTTCCATTCCTAGGGAGTGATGAAACGGGTCTGGATTTTAGTGACTCCTCTCAGTAGAGAAGTGATCTAATCTTGGTCCAAATATTGGACTGAGATCTGAATGTGATTCAGTTGCAATGAGAATATTGGATCTAGTGTCATGATTAAGTCAAGCATCTATGGGAGTTCCGCAAGATCTGGATTTGAGATGTGATCTCAATCTCCAAGTCACTATATGTGCAACAATACAATCGCCATGTCCTTATCTCTAAGTATTCACGGAGAAAGCGCATTATCCTTGAAAGGGTTCATGGATAATTTCATTGTTGGTATATATATATATATATATATCCAAGCATTGAGAAATTGGACAATTAAATGTTATTTCATTATCATAAACAATATGAATTTGATCCATATTATAAGGAGAATTATCTGAGATAATTAAATGTAATTTAGTTACCAAAGATGTAAATAATGTGAATGTGATTCATATTATTTGGACCCACGAGAATAGAGATCAGTGATGATTAAATGTGATTTTTTTTAAATGTGTTTAAATGTGATTATAGGAGAGGGCTATTTGTAAATAACATTTACTAATTAAATGTTCATGTGACTTGGATTCACACTGGATAATTAATTGAAAATATAATTTACATTTTATTTGAGTTGTGAATGTGATTCACAATTTTCCAATGGCCAGATTACAATATTCACAAAATAATTATGAATTACTTTTATAGAATAATTTGCAACTAGTGTTATTGTAAATATTAGAGATTTTTATGAAATAATATAATCTCATGAGATTACATTAGTTTTCCCCCTTCCTAGTTGGGATGGTGGAGAGCCACCAACTCCTATTTTGAAAGGGTGGCCGTCCACTCCTCTTTAATGGAAGGAGGCTATCTCCATTCCATAATTTCCTTGCTTGATTGATTTAATTTGATATTAATTATATTGACACATATTCGATCTAAATTAAATTAATCATTGTTGTGTTTTTACAATAAAGTATTGGCCATTGGATGAAACACAAATCAATCTCATCCTTTGGATTTGTGTGCACATGGATTGGGATTCATGGACTCCCAAAATACTATAAAAGAAGTGGCACCCCATGCTCTTAAAAATAACTACAATGATATATGCTCTCTCTCATTCTCTACACATGATCTCTCTCTCTCTCATTGTGGTCGTCCACCATGGAGCCCTAGAGAGAGTCATCATCGCCGCAATGTCGCCGTTATGATGCCAGATTATTTGCTCGTGAATCTCCATCTCCTTGGTGCCTCACTCGTGAAGAAGACATCGAATCTTGTGTGATGAGATTAGGAGATTCACCACTTGGATTATCAGCATGGATTGCGAGAAGCACGCGTTTCATCAACGCGCTCGCAAGCGTCTCCTCTATCAGTTTTGACTTGAGACAGGAGGTAATTCATTTAGAGACTCGATCACAACCACACTTCAAGAGGTAAACCTGGTAATTGTTTGTGGTTTAGATGAAATGATCCTAGAATCATTCTTGGATCGTGTTGTTTCATGGCATCAAATTTTTTAAAATTCCGCTGCCTCGAGCAACTAGTGTGACTTGTCGCCCTCGATCGCTTACGATGCAATCCTCTCTCTTACGTGATGCACTTAGGGATCTTTCCACATACATCAAGTTGTATTAGAGCCATTAGGTCGGAGGTTTTGTATGTGATCCAGAAACTGAGGATGACATCGGCTCATAAGGGTTTGTGAAAATTTTATCGCATTTCATTCTTGCAACCCTATTTTGTGATTATTTTTGTCCCTATTTAAAATATTTTAACACAAAATTATCACTGAATTTTTGTTCCCTATTAATTAGGTAAAATGTGGGATTTGAGTTTGCGTGATTTTGAATACGATTGCTTAAGTTATAATCAATTTATGGAACATGTATCCACTGTTACAAGGGTTTTCAAATCTAGACGCAATTAAGGAGTTATTTAAGGATTTAAAACTCGTAGAAATTAGTGCAAATCACATTGGTTTTGTTGTAAATCAAGTTAGCAAACTTTGTAAACTTATTTTGCATGATTTGGATTTACATTGATTGAGATATGCTAATTTTAGTAAGTGAGGGTCACCGCTAGAAATTACATTCCTAATCAAGAATCTTATAATTGTCATTTAATCAATTAGTGAAATTAATGATTAATTTCATTGAATAATTATTGATAAATATTTTGCAAAAAATTGATAATGACTATTTCCTTAAATGGCATTGCCTTAACTTATAATTGATTAGATATGTTCTAGATCACAATTGGTTACATGATCTTCTTTCCAATAAACAAAGTTTCTTGAATAGGATTGAGAATTTGTTTAGAAAATTTGCTTATAATATAAATCAAATTTGTTTTGTTTATTATTATTATATGGTATAACTTCGGTTGAAAGACTGATTATTATCTCATTTACAAAGTGATCAATTAGCATTATCTTGACCCAAGGTGGATATGCTGTTTAGTCGGGGAGCATTAGGGTAGCAGGTTGCTCTGTGAGCGGTCTGTCCCACACCCGTCTGTACTGGTCATCATAACGGGTAGGAAAGGGATAATTCTTGAGTGATCATTATGTATTTTTCTAATTATTAAAATTCAAAATAATATATATTTTTGAGATTATAACATCCTTCAAGTAACAATTAAAAATTGTTTGTTGGTTGATTGATTGGATTGATAATTGATTTAATTTGATTAAATCAATTATATCCAATTAATGTTAAACACCCTATTTTGAATGGAGTTGTTATTTCCCATGGAAGAATTAATTGTAATGACTATGATTTATAATGATTAATTAGAATTTGAACATGATATGGAGGATCACATAAGTGACATCCATGGTCTTCCGTCAAGGCAAAGGGTTCCGTCGCCAGGGATTGTATGTAGGAGACGTCTGTCCGAAGTGACAGCTCCTGCATACAAGCACATCTGGATTGGGCACTTTGTTTCTTGAAAGAGTTAGGACATATGCATAGTGACCCCAATATGGAGTCCTCGTATTATTAGGGCCATATTGGATTGCGCATTGCAAGTTCTATTCATGCTGACGGTTGGTTCAATAAATGACGTGTCAACATCACCATAGGAGTGGTGGGCCTGGGTTTTAAAGATCGAATGGGGAATGCAAGTTGGACTTGCAAGGCGGAATGTGTTCCCTCTTCTTTTTATCTGAGTTGAAACTTCTCATATTATTGGGATGTAACAAAGTTAAGGAAGGAGATCCCAGATCTTGCTTGAGATATAATGGGAAGTATATCTCCTACTTTGAACGTGTATAATGGAATGAACTTTTAGAGTTGACAAGGCAAGATAAATTTGATATAAAATTCCTAAATATAAGTAAAGTATATATTTATATACATTTATGCAAATTTCTTATTTCAGATAATCCTTCATTAAGATATTTTACTTACAGTTGGACACATATTGTATGTGGTTGCAATGTGTAAGTTCCCTCATAATAATGAGGATTTTATAATTAAATGGATAATAGGACAACAACCTAGGGTTTTGTATGTCTCTATACTCTTGATCTCTCATCGAATGTGATTTGGAAGTGACATGTCGATGATTATCACAACTGTCAAATAATCCTTATAAAATCTAAGAAGATGTTCTGGCATATATATGTGCTCTTGACATTTAATCATTAATAACATGGTTCACTGCATCATGCAAAATGGTGGCTCTATAAGAGATGATGTATTCAAAAAGTTTGAGTACCTACCTTAACCTAAGTCTTTAAGAGTTAAGATGGATATAGATATGCTAAGTGCCATCATTCTACTTTCTATAATTAAGTCATTCATGAAGCTTCATAATATTCATATTGTATGAATTGAATGAAGCATGTATAAATATTGAAATACTCTTATATTGAAATCTTTTGAGTTCAACATAAGAGTTCCTCTGTCTTAGGCAATGGTTGTTTATAGATGAAGGGTGCGCAGTGGAAGCATGGGTATCTCCCAAGTAAGAAGGAAAGTCAAAAAGTTGATTGTAATTCTGTGACTTCCATATGACATACAAAGAGTTGGATGAATGCCAATACTGCAACAAGCCGATGTATTGATAGTATCACTATCAAGTCTATCTCGGATCCTTAGAGAAGGACCCGGATAGTGCATCAAGATAGTCTGTATCTACATTTAATCATTGGAATTGACTTACTTATTTGATAATATCGAAGTCTGATAATTGTATGTCAATCTTCTAGTGACACGTGCAATCGGTTGCCTATGTTTAGAAGATTAGAAAATTTGATCATAAGATTTAATTGTCATCCACATGGATGTTGATGCAATTGTTGCAACAATCTCTATTGGATAGATAGACTTCATATTTTCAATAAAAGAGCCTTTAGTCTTAGAGAATGTCTCTTTGACATAGATATTAGAATATATTCATAATTTATTTCTAAGTGTTGGAAATAAACATGAATTTTGGAATAAAACCATTATAAAGAATTAAGATGGATATTATTCATATAGTAATATAACATCTAGTGGACTCTACTCAATTAGATAATTAATGAATGGGTCATTAACATTTCTACTACTGGAAATTGTACCTTAAAAGATCAATATGAGGGTGAATATCATTTAACAACGATCTGGCATCATGTCTTGGACATAAGTCTGTTGATGAGATCAATAAACTAGTAAGAGAAGAAACTTTAGAATGTCTAAAATTTCAAATCTTACATACTTGTGAATATTGTATTCAAAGTAAAAAATGTCCAATGTACCCTTATCTGGGAATGGTGTTAGATGTCGAGGTATTCAAAATCTCATACATATTGATGTATGTAGATCATCTATATCAAAATAAACATCGATGATATGTGATATCATTTGAAGATTATTTGTGATATGATATTTCTTCCCTTCACCTTAGAATCATTGAAATGTTCAAAGATTTCAGTGTTTTGGTTTAGAACCAAAGATTGAAGGAAGATGAAATGAATTTGATCTAACATAGGTAGCAAGTACCTATTAGATGAATTCAAGGAATATCTTATGGAGAAAGGAATGTCATTCCTATCTCAATCCTCCAAATGCACCTAAACTCAAGAGAGTTGTAGGGAGATACAATTGTATCATGTGTGACACGATTTGATCAATGATGAATCTTAGCATAGTTACCTCTTAGTTTCCAAGGTATATATGTAGTAGAGACTGCAATGTATATCCTTAATAAGGTTTCATGCAAGTTGGTTGGAATCTAGCACCAGAGAGTGCTACTTCATTAGGAATAAAAAGGATGGTATTGGATACCTACTTTATGAACTTGAGATTCTTAATGATTACATCTCAAATGATATAAATCATAGAGGATGACTCTCTTAAGAATCAAGATGAAAATGAAGTAAAGAAACTCGTTGAATCTTTATAAGATAATGAGGCTCCTAAAATCAGAAACTAAAAGGATAATTAAAGATGAAGCACTCATACAACTATAAATGACTTTGAGGTTGGATTCCATGTCCCAGTTAAGTGATAATGATCGCACTTCATATGATGGAGCTTCTAAAGATCGTGACGTGGAAACATGGATGTTAGCAATAAAATCTAAAGTAGAAATCATATACAAGCATTGTATATGGGCCCTCGAGGATCCACCTATATGGGTAAGACCCGTTAGGCTCCGTTTGTTTGGTTGGAAAGGAAATACAATGGAATTGAATCAAGACAAGAATGGAATTAACAATGGAATGGAAAGGAATAAGTTTTCCCATTCCATTTTTTTGTTCATATTAGGAATTGAAACATTTGTTATGAGACACATTCCTTTCTTATGTTTGAGAAGGGAAAAGATAGAAAGAAAATAACCTTCCTTTGATATATTTCGTTAAGTAGAAAAATAATCGGTATCCATCAACTTAATTATTCATATAATTTATATATTTCATATAAGAAATCAATAGTCAATTTTTTTCCATATAATTGATATATTTAATATATTCATATCCGTTAGAATATTTTATCATCATATCCATATCCTAAAAATTTGAAAATGTTATGGGTATCCATATTCGCAAAAAATAACCACACATATACGTGTCTGTATGTGTATCCACTAAAATATAACCCATATTCATTTCCTAAAAAACTAAAGATGATATATGTACCCCATATCTATATCTGCAAAAAAATAAAAATCCGTGACCATGTCCATATCCATTTCCGTAAAAAATCAACATCCATATCTATATCCGTATCCACAAAAAATTTAAAATACATATCCATCATCGTATATGTATCCGCTAGAATATAATCAGTATCTGTATCCTACAAAAATTGAAAATTGCATCCGTATCTACATCCATATTAGAAAAAATATCATATCATTGTCCATATCCATATCCGAAAAAAATAAAAACTACATATCCATGTTCGCATCCGTATTCGTACCCATAAAAAAATCTTATCTTATATATTTTATCTATATAATAGATATATTTAATATGTATGTATTTATATCCGCTTGAAATATTTTGTAATTATATTTATATCCATATCCAAAAAAGTGAACCGTATCTATATATCTTCAAAAAGTCCCATATCCATGGTCAGTATCCATATATTTGTAACATGTCTGACATTTTGCATCAATATATTTGTATCCATGTCCAAAAAAAATATCCAAGTCAGTGTCCAAAAAAATATCCAAAAAAGAAAAATACATATCCTTGTCGATAACCATATATTTGTAACAATGATACATTAATAAAAAATTGAAGAACACATTCATTAGCATTTGTAAGGAATGGAATCCCAATTCCTAAGGGGGAATTTAGGAATGATAAATCCCATGTATGAGGGAATCAGGTTTCCTTTGTAATCATCATTCCTATCTTAATATGATCTAACAATCACATGAATGGAATCGACGGAGGAATGATTGATTCCATTCTCTCCTCTATTCCTACACAACAAACGGGGCCTTAAGGTATAAGTGGATCTACAAGAGAAAGAGGGAACCTAAGACAAGGTAGAGATCTTCAAAGCACGGCTCATAGCCATGAGTTACACACCGAAGAGAAGATAACGATGAGACTTGCTCTCCAATGACCGTGCTTAAAATCATCAGAACATTGCTAACTATAGCTACACAACTTGATTATGACATCTTCAAGATGGAAGTCAAGATTGAATTCCTCTATGAATACCTCTTTGAGGATATTCATATGAAGTAGCTCGATGACATCATGGTTGAGGAAAGCAAGGTGTAAAATATGAAGAAACTCACGTACCCCGCCTTCCATATCGCGTACCCCGATCCAAGCAATATCACAGGTTGAACTATGGGTTCAACTGACCAGCGCCAAGTAGCCTCTGCCTACTTCGGTAGGTAAATAGGGGCGAAATTACGGTGCACCGCAACAAGTTTCTAGTAGCCTTCGCCTGCTCCTGTAGGTAGATAGGGGCGAAGTTAAAGTCGTGTCAGCCTCCGCCTACTCTATACGTAGATAGGAGAAGATCCTTGAACTTTTGGATAGTGATAGGGGCGGAGAAAGGAAGGGCGTTGGTATCTTAGGCGACAGGTTAAACATGGGAGACGCATCCGGCTTTTGGCTGACTCTCCTATAGGCCGCGTAACCTTTGCTACTTGCTTAAAAATTCACACTTAAAAACAACCAGACTAATTGGAATCGGTTTCGGGTCCTTCACTTTATTGAGTGTGAAAATCAGGGTTTGGATTCATTCGCTTGCTTCAGGTAGGAGTAAAATCCTATCTTACACTCCCGATTCTTCTTCTCACCATCCAAGATAACTGACGGGGGGGATATCTACTCTTGTTTTGTAAATCTTTCCTTGAGCCCCTCACAAAGTTCATCTTCATCGGCCCAAGCACAACTTAGGCCAACCCGAGTTCATGTCCTTCTTGAGTTCTGGATCCATCACTCTCAGGTGGTTACTCTCAAAATAACCCTTTTTGTCTCCACTGATCTCACTGAGGAAGACCATCACCTCAGTGAGAATGTCTTCATTAATATGTCCTCTAACCCTAGACCATCTTCTTTAGCAAGGTTAAGAGGACAAAATGCCGACAAAGAAACACCTAGACGACGAGGAACATAGAGACGATCCTATGCACCAAGTCTTCGCCCGATTGGCTAGAGCCGAGCAACCTAATGAATAACTTATGGCTAGGATGGGACAAGTGATAGAGTCAGGTGTAATTCACTAACCCATGGTAGATGCCTATAACCCAACAGAAAATGAAATGCACAGTTGTCTTGTACCTGAGGTCCCCCTGAAGCGTTCGAACTGAAGCCCCATTTTTTTGAGTCTGGTACCGAAGTTCAATGGAAACGCCAACGAAGAACCATATGCTTTCCTCAAAGACTTCGAGCTGGTTTGCAACAACCTTAGTCACCCTAGGGTTGGGCAAGACTACATCAAGATGAAGGCTACCTCGTTTGCCTTAGGAGATAAGGCTGCACATTGGCTGAAAAATCTCAGGATAAGATGTACGATCTGGATGCAGTTCAAGGATTTATTCTTGAAGAAGTTCCTACCCGCTCAGTAGGACTAACCAGATGAGAACCAAGATCGTGAGTTTTTCCCAGGAACCCAATAAACCATTCTATGAAGCATGGGATAGATTCAATTACTTAACACAGAAATGCCCTTGTCATGGCATTACAAAAGCGATCTTAGTCCAGACCTTGTTAAGTGGCATGACCTCGGAAATGCAGGGGTTAGTGAGTGTAGCCTGTGGAGGAAGCTATCTCAACAAGAACGAAGATGCCTTATGGAAGATTCTGGAGCAGATGGTGGAAAAAGGCAGATCTCAGGCCACCAGGGCCTATCAGTTGTCTCCTTCAAGCCTATCCAATGGGACAACTAGGAGGATTGTAGCGGATCTGACATATGAACTCATCCCCAGCATGGGGATACTAGCTGACAAGTTAACCATGGTCAAGAAGATTCACAAGAGGGTCATTGACCTTGAGGCCCCTTTTGCGATTGCCGAAATAAGTGGAGGTATTGACTGAGAAGGTAGCCAAGATACGAACCTGCCCCTTCTACACCACCTGTGCCTACACATAGAGTCCATCTTGTACATGAGCAGGTACAGGGGCCTCAGGGTAGCTGGGTAGAGGAGCATCAATACACTCAGCAGGAGCAGCACACACCCCCCACAAGTGGAAACAGTCTACGAGGAGCCACCGTAGGTGTTAAAGATCAACGGGCAATGGTATAGCCATGACCCCTCGGCATACAGTTGGGGATAGGGAACGGTCAGCCACACCGACCTTCCCTAGCTTACTAGGAAACCAGAACCGTCCACGCACCGTGCTTTGTACAGTCCCATCCCGGACAAGGGTACCAGTCTCAACAACAACAGTAGAAATGCACGTTCCACTCAGGCCAGCAGGGCCCTCCACCACCTTCCCATCAGCAGCAATATCGACATGTCTAGCAGGGCCAATATAGACACTAATCCTCTAGTTAGCAGCAGCAAGCCCCGCCCACAAGCGAATTGAAGTCCCTCACCTTTGCGATCCAGACCCGGACGAATAGGGTCTAGCAGATACAGAATACTACATGGATATCCAGACTGATCTGAACCGCGTTTCACACACCCGTGATCAACAAATAGTGCCAAATACCCCAATTCCCGCCCAGGTTCAGGCCATCCTAAATAGACTGAATCAGGGACAGAACTGACCAAGAGATCAGGTACAGTATTCAGATAACTCTATATCTAAACATGAGATTCTTTCGTACGATAATGTTAATCATATGTCCCTCAGGAGCAGAAGGACCGTGATCGTACCTGATCGGGAAAGGGCATAGGAGGAAGACGCTGCCTAGTTTCTACTTGAGGAGAACTTGGAAGCAGGGGAGCACCACCACCACCACAACCAGAAGAAGAGGATTTGCAAGTCCTCTAAGAAGAAGGAGAATAGCACCTAATATGAACTCAAAATCTGAACTTGTATTTAGGTTGTTAGGAGATAAGATCCAAGGGTTTGGATCATCGGAGGAGATTATTATGTGCGTCAGGAAAATAGGTGAAGAAGACCGGTTGGAATAAACTGTAGTACCGGCTTCTTGGAGGAGAAGCATCTGGTACTGACACGTGTTAGCACCTGGTAGGATAGATGTATAAATTACCTTATAAATTATAAAATAAATAGTAAATAGATTTCTCTTAAATAGATATAAAATTAGGAAATGTAAATAATTAAATTATCTAATTTATAGAATAATTAGTTTTCATAAATAATAAATATTATTTGAAATATAAATATTATATTAATAAATAAGTATACATAAATAGGTTTTGGATATTTTTTTAATAAATAAATAATTAAATATTAATTTTGTGTCCTAATTATTAGGGTAATAAATAAGGGTTGTGTGAATTTTTAGGGATTTTAATAAATTAGTTTACATATATTAATAAATATAGGTATAAGTTATCTAGTTCATTTTTATATATAAATTAGGGATTTGGATTTTATTAAAATAATAAATAAGGTCCAAAAATTCTGAAATAAATAAGGATGAAAATATAATATCATGAAAATAATTAGAAATTATAAAATTAATAAAAATGTAAATAATGTGTTAAATATAAAATAAATAGCCTAGAAACCTCGTTGTCACTTGGTCCCAAAACTGTCTTTTTGCAAACGGGCTTCGAATTCAATGAAACTCCTCTATTAATTAGATAATATTATTTTATGAACTTTAAATGTGAGTAGAGTGAAATTTGAGTTCGTATGAAGAAGTTACGATGTTCAGAAGTTGAGATTTTGATAATTTAAAAGATGGATTTCTCGGCATATATACAGGGTAATATTTTTAACTTATTTTTATATTTTTATATACAATTTTAGAAATAATTAAGAAAAGAGTTTGGTGAAAAATATGTACATATGAATTAATTAAAAATCATTAAAGTTTGTGATTATTTGATATATAGTGAGAAGTATATGAAGTGTGTCTTAATTTATTTTTAGGGTTTTCTTTCCTTATCTCCCCCTACTTATTAGTTTGTCGACCAATCAATGCTGACTTGGTCTCGAGGGTTAGGTTATAAATATACCTTGCAGTTATATTTATATTTAAAAGTCATTTTGTACATATATACATATCTCCAATCTGCCTTATTTTCTTTTCTTTGTTCTTTATTTATTTACATGATTTTGATGCTTAAAAGTGAATATTCATTCATGAACGAAGTTTTTATAAAGTTGGAAATTAATGTGTATTTACATGTATTTGTTAAGGGTTTTAAGACAAAATGCGACAGAAAAGTTAATGAATCATGGATTCATCAACCCCCTATACTTAAACTTTGCTAGTCCCTTAGCAAACACTTATTTGAAAAAGTAAGTGAAAAAGAAAGAAAGTTAGAATGAATTTGTTTTCCTAAATCAATTCATGAGAACAGACAAATTACAGAGCTCGATCGGGCCTGAAACAAGCATTTTGTCGGAGCCTTAACTAGGATTAGGATTTTATCCATAACAGTCCTCAAGTTCCACAAATCCTTATTCAAGATCACTTCATCAGCTAGTTCAGACTCACTTATTCATATCGCAAACTCTATCATCCTCGAAGTCAATTTGTACAGTGCCTGAATAGATTTAGCTCTTCCTGCTTAAAGAAACAAAGAAACCGTCCATCCTGGCTATACACTTCTATGGCTTCCTCATCCAGCTACTCTTTCCTCGGGGAGGGAGGTATTCCCTTCTGAGGTCAGTTCGTTCTATGTCCACAATTGAGTATAGAGAGAAAGTAGAAGAATGAGAAAAGAAGTGGAGTGCGACAAGTGTAGACGCATCTCCCTGTGAAGCTCAACCGGTGTAGCTATGTCTCCACTAAGATGCACATGCATTTTTGGTGGATGCTTGGACCATTGTGGTCGTATTTGTATTTGGTGCTTCTTCTTTGATTTGGCTTTGTAATTTGCTTGCATTGCATTCATCATTTTGTGCCTCGATGGATATAGCATCTTTTTGTTCTGTCCCTTTTTTGAGGTCTTAGAAAAATTGTGTCAGCAGATCCTTCCCTCATCCGAAGCGACTACCGCAACCCCAATCTCTCCAGTCTTTAGACGTCAATGCTGCAAAGACAAGGATAGAAACGCACTACCAAGATGTACTGCCCTTCGTAACTCCATGAGAGTCGAGCCAAGTACAGAATGCATGTGTTCAAGATTGGTTCACTGGTGTAGAGTTGTACGGATGACACCAAATGGTCTACTTAAGCACATATGACTTGATTTCCCGAATATGGTCTTATAAAACCCAAAGATTTTAAGTCACAGACCTGAAGAGTCTAAATTTCAGATCCTAACTGGGCTCCTTACAGTGAAAGTTAAAGGCCGCGATCAACCTCCATCCTTCTGACTAGACTCAATCCTTAGTTCCAGAGATCAAACTTATTCTGAAAAATGCGAATGCAAATGCAAACATGTTTCAGTGAAGTATATTTTCTGAATTTTACTCATTTTTATGGATTTTAAGGCTTTTGTAATTTTTATGACTTTTAGGACTTTGTATTTTTTATGGATTTTCTGATTTTTATAAATAAGTTTTTGTACATGAATTTTACAAGATATATTTTATTTGAGTTAAATATCTAATATATTTTACAGATTTTATCTACAAAGTATTTTACAAGGATTAAATGATCTTTACACATGTTTAAATAAATAGGATTTTAAATAAGTATTATACAAATTTTAAATACAAATTTTAAATACATGTTTTAATTACAATTTTAGACATATTTTACTTATTTACAAGGATTTTATAAGTAATAATTAAATAAATAAATAGATTTTAATTTAATCCTTACCCACTTTTTATAGATTTTATATATATAGAAAATAGATAAAAGTACGAGTTATGGACAAAAGTATATATATATAATGAGTTTAATGGGGCTGCCCCTTGCAGGCAGCCAACATGGCTGCCCCCCCCACCGTTTTCAGTGCTTTTTTCATTTTTTTGAAAAATATTGCCATGTATATTCATCCCTATATCCCTCCTATATGCCATTCGAATTTCATCAGAAACAGAGACTCCTACGGCCTCCATCGAGACAGTCATTTTTTAACGGTAATAGGATTTTTAAATCGACACCATCTTGATGGAGGTCGTAGGAGTCTCTGTTTATGACGAAATTCGAATGGCACATAGGAGGGATATGTTTATGAATATACATGGTGATATTTTTCAAAAAAAATAAACAAAGTGCCGAAAATGGCGCAGGGGCAGCCATTCAGGCAGCCCCATTAATCTCATATATAATATATACGCACCCTTAAACATAGCTTGAGCTATTTCCTCATAGCGTCAAAAGAGAAAAAGGAGGACATAACTCGTGCTGAGTAAAAGTGGGTGAAAAAGAATTGAGAGTACAAGTCAGTCTACCTCTCCTATACTTACGATCAGGTCATCGTAAGTATAACGGAAGAGCAAAAATGAGGTAACTGAGTAAAAAGAATATACAATGAAGGAACAAAAGAAATAAAGAAAATGAAATCATTGAAATTACTCAGTCCCCCCTATACTTAGAATAAGGCATCCTATGTATAGAAAAGAGTGTAGCCAAAAATCGGAGACTGGTGATTTGCGAAAAAGAAAGGATATACAAAAGAATCAGAACGAAATATAAAACGTCAACCAACGAACAATCGTTCCCCCCTATACTTAGGATATTGTATCCTTAGAATAGAAGACGAGCAAAAATTGGGACGATTGTGGTCTACGAAGAATATATAAGTGTTGTGGATCAACAGAAATCGAATGGCTCAAAAGTCTTTGTATAGGATGAAATGAAGTAAAAGAATGATCATGATTCCAGTACAAAATATATCACTTCAACTAGGGTCATACTGAATTTTCTGCTTTTTATGTGCGTACTGATCCTTGGCTGAAAAAGTAGAGCCTCCTCTGTAAGTGAACTCTGTACGTGGTGTAACACTCTTTTCTGAAATATGTGTCTCTAAAGTCGGACTACAGAAGGTGTCTATATGTGTAAGCATCACACTATCCGACTCTCTACGCTGAATAGACTGTATAATCTGTGAAATGTAATCAATTGACTCTCGTGCCGTAATATGTGTACTCTCAATCTGCGGCACTGAGATGTCTACTGCACGTGACTGCTCATCTGAATCTAATATGAAATCTGTCTCTATATGTGAACAATCATCTGAAGAACTAGGTACTAGGTGACCTACCCTATCCTCGTGTAGGATATCGTGGGTATTAAAATAAGTGCTATCAAGATCCGGAA
Source organism: Ottelia alismoides (assembly GCA_037367405.1). NCBI lineage: Eukaryota > Viridiplantae > Streptophyta > Magnoliopsida > Alismatales > Hydrocharitaceae > Ottelia > Ottelia alismoides. Next base: position 388,522 of record JAZKJV010009256.1, on the reverse strand, counting down.
ACTGTGTCTCATCTAGATGCGGGCAATCTTCTGCAAGACTATTGTCCTCTGAAGTAAATGACAATACTGATTTAGGGCTGCTACATCCTTTCTCCATCTTAATGTGTATCTCTCCATTGTCTGTGGGGAATGATACTCTCCCAGCATCATAATCAAAGAGTGCTCTTGCTGTCTGCAAAAAGGGCCTCCCGAGAATTATTGGAGCAAGGTGTAACTGTGTAGGGCACGTCATGTCTAGGATAGTAAAGTCCACTGGAAACTGCAAGCCCTGAACGGTTACAATAATGTTCCTCAGCACACCTCTAGGTCTTTTCACATATCGATCTGCAAACTAAAGTATTGCTCGTGATTTGTAGAGAGGACTAGCTTGAGCGTATCAAGCAAAGAAGATGGAAGTAAATTGATCGAGGAACATTATCTAAGAGAGTACGATGGAATGTAGCGTCTTCAATTTGACAAGTGACATAATGAGCTCCAGAATCTTTCTTCTTCTTGGGTACCTTGTTCCGAATCGCACACGAAGTTGCCTTGGTCAATATATGCTTCTCAACTCGTGATCTAGTTTTCCAACACGTAGTACATCATTTTTTCAATTAATTCTTAAGCGTAGGAAAATGATCCAAGGCATCATGAAGCAGAATCTTCAAAAAGATATGATCTTTTAATAACTTTTCTGTCTGTGGAGTCGCAACATTCTTTTTGTTATTTTTCTTTCCTTTTCCAAATAGAGCATCGGGAAAAATAACAATGTCAGGAATAAGAAAATCAAACTTTTTATTTATATCGGAATCAACATGTACATCGAGAGTTTCAAAATTATGTGCAAACTCTCTAAAACAGGGGTAGACATATTTTTTCCAGGAGTATCTGCATGGTCTGGCGTGATATCATCGTCTGAACCGCCTGTGTCCATGTCAACTATTTCGACATCGCTCCTTATCTTTGATAGTCCTCATCAATATGTTGTTTCGCCACCTCAGCATCAGAATCTGGCTGGTCATGGATTTGCTCCTGCTCCTCATCAAGTGCCCTCTCCTTTACTCCAGCAGGTGCTCATGGTGATCTACCTCTCCTGAGACGAATGATGTTAGATAAAATTCAGGAAACGAGATCATACATGTATTGTTGTCTACCTGATCTGGATGCCTCCTCTTGTTGTTTGGGTTCATTTGAGGCTGGGCTGGAAGAGTGGTCTTTGGTACGGTTAACTCATCTAGACGATGGTTAACTTGCTCCATATCTGTCTTATGCGCAGTTTGGAGTGTACTCAGCATATCTACTTGATTTAATGCCTGGGATTGTGAGTTCATTTCAGATTCGGTGTTGTGGCCCTGGCTTGCTCCTCTCTCCTGCCTTGGCGTGAATTGCTGAGTAGTGGACGGCTGGGTGAATCACTGTGGTGTAGAGGAAGATTGCTGTGGATGCTGATAAGGATATGTCTGTGAATGGTGAGCATGATACTGGTATGATTGTGGTCTCTAATAAACATGCTGTTGAGACTGCTGCTGCGTGAAGTTCTGCCGGTGCTGAAAATGTGGACGTCCATGCTGCGGTTGACTGTACGGCTACTGCTGATGATGCGGTATACTCGGTTGCTGAATCGGAGTATACCAAATCGCGTTAATCTCGAGAGTGGCTTGCGACTCGACATCCAAATCTGCAGCGATGGTGATCTGACCGGGATTGGCATGAGACTGATCCTCATGCCAATCAATCTGCAGGGTTTCTTGCTCTCTCTATACGAAGTGAATCTGATGGGTGGGTGGAGCGGGTAAGATCTTCCATGTAGGTTGTGCGGTCAAAGAAGATTGGCTCTGCTGGTATTGAAGTTGAAGCTCTGAAACCTTCTTCGAAAGATCACTCAGCTGTTGAGGTAGAGGTAAGAGTTTCTCCAACTCTCGCAGCAGATGTAAGTCCTGAACTTATTTCTGAATCACATCCACCAATATTAATTTTTCGCTAATAAAGCCAATGTTGGTGTTGGATTCAGATTCTGAAATGTTAGCCACATTATGATGCTCTCGGTGATGTGGTGGCTGTGGGGCTTTCTGGAATGCCCAAGTAGAGTCGACGACTCTCGAGTTTTCTTCCATCCCTTCGAAGATGGCCTAGACTTACTCAACATCCTTGTTCAAATAGCTGCCGCCACATGCGGCACTCACAAGCCCCTGGATATCTGGCTGGAGTCCTCCAAAATAATTTTGAACTAGCACCTTCGTCGGTATTTCATGATGTGGGCATCTCTCCGTAAGATCTTTGAATCTATCCCATGCCTCATGGAAAGACTCATGTGGATGCTGCGTAAAATTGGAGATCTGACTCCTCATCATGTTCGTCCTCCCCGGAAGAAAATACTTACGCAGGAATGTGGACTTCAGATCGTTCCATGTAGAAATTTCCCTTCCCAGGTGACTCAGCCAGGTAAAGCACGTTATCGGCTAAGGCGAAGGGAAAGGCTTTGAGGCGGACAACCTCCTGCGTGCATCTGGATAACTAGTCGTACCACAAATCATTTTGAACTGCTGCAAAAAGGTAAACGGCTCCTCTGTAGAATTCCCGTAAACTTGGGAAGCAATGAAATGAAGGATGACCTCAATTCGTATGGTCCTTGATTCGACTGTAGCCGAATCCAATGATGGAGCGTTCTCACGCACGGGTATACTCTTCCCGTAAAGTAGCGGGAACCACTGCAGGCGGTAAATGGTTCCCGGCCCCTACTCGCAGCGCGGCTATCTCAGCCCGCAACTCGTTCTGAGTTCTAAATTGTTCTCAAATCTAAATATTCATCTGTTGGAGAGTGTCAAGAATCCATGTCGTAATATCTGCGAGTGAGACTGGTCTTCATCATGATGTTCCTCAGCGGGTGGCCTCTCATCTGCTGGTCCTTTGCCACGAGCCATCTGCTTCAAATCTTCTATGAAACAAAAGCTCCTATAAGAACTTAGCGAAAATTCGACTGGAGATGATGAAGTATTGAGACAAGGGTCTGCCTCAATAGTCTAGCCGGGAGGCGAGGGAGACTGGGTCTGACTCTCCTCGAGATCAGATGGGACCAGCTTGGGAAGAGAGTCATCCCAAGCTTGTGAAGATGTACGAATGATGGTGGACGGTCGAAAGCTCATGGAGTATGAGCAGAAAAGCCGTCGAGACGTCATCTTCGATATCAAGAGAATGATCGTGAGAGCACGATTTGCGATTCAAGAGAGAGGCAAAATGCGTAAAGCAGTGATAACTCACGCCCCACAAGCAAACACAAAGCAAACCCCATTTTCACGAACACAACCTGATGAAGATCGTAAGAGTTCGATCTTTTATCTTGTTGGTTTTAGGGTTGTAATAAGCAAACAAGTATAATCGATTAACGTGAGATGACGCAAGCTGATAAGTGCCCGATAGTTTCCCTGAAGTACTGGCCCGAGCCTCTACAGAAAACCACTTGCTCTCAGCCAGTATGGGAGTAAGTACGGACAGTTTCCAGCTATCCGTGTTACTTAAGGACGGAGCCTTACTCGGTGTCCTCTAAACCTCCCACTCTGCTAAGTAAATGCGGACCATTTCCGGCTACCAGAGCGTACCCACTGAGGAGCAGTGATTAGGTGCATAGACTAAATAGTATTTCGCGAGAAATACAGGTTTTTGGCTCTAACCTTAAGGGTCATCTCTCACTCACGCACTCTGACAAAATGTGCAGGGATTACTCTCCAAATCAAATAACGTTATTTTTAGGTCAGATATCTTAGCAGTCCCGATTTTATTTTAGGGTTTTATATTTTTTTGATTTTTTTTCAAACAAACGTCTATTTTTTATTTTCTTTTTATAAAAATCCTAAAAATTAGGCACCTAGGTTGCAAGTCCTAAGACTAACTACGTAAGCACAATCAGATAGATTAAAAGAAAACTCCTAAGCAAACATCTATCGAAAATGCTGCGGAAAAACCGTCGAGGCGAGAAAACCACGGTAGGTGCCCAGATCCCCCGAATACACAGTACTCGACGAATCAGACCCTGAAAAAAATGGGGGGGAAGTACAAGTCAGGATGTCCTTAGTGGACCCCTTCTACTAGAGTTCAATACAACTATCTCTCTCTTTCTCTCTCTTTTACAACAATTACACTAATTAATTTTTGCCCCATGCAGCCCGACTCGTAAAGAAAGAATCGGCCTCTCCTCTTTCAACTGACTCGGCTTCCTAAGAAACTAACTGATCCTGCAGGCCCTACAAAAATTAGTTAGCGGCTAAAGAAGATCGAGAAACGATTCGAGAAAAGCCGTAAGAAAAACTGAATAAAAGCTACGAAAAAAACAATAAGAAGAGAGAAAATAAGATCACAAAATATGTAAAAAAATTAAAATACACTAATGCCTCCCGGCAACGGTGCCATTTTGATGTGGCTCGGATCCGATTGCGGCTTTTAATGAAAGTGTTGTCTTTATAGAAAACCGCAAAGAGATCCTAGTCGATCAAACAAAGATCGATTTTTTTAGAAAAAAACCTTACACTATTTATTTATCTAGGTAAGTGTGCTTGGGTCGAACACAAGGAGGCAGAATAGGGTACTTTAAATTTTTTAAGTGAAATATATTTTTGTGTTTATTTTATCTCTTCTTAATGTGATCGAGGAAACACGATAATTTTTATGGAGTTTTGATTTAAATCTTTATTTGATTATATATTTTTTTTCCAATTTTTCGTTATTTTTCAAAGTTATATTTCTCAAACAATTTACCTACAATATAATAGGTGAAATATAAGTGAAATTTATGTGATATTATATAATAGGTAAAGTGGACGAGCAATGGGCTCGAACAACACACAAAATCAAATCAAAACGGAGTCAATTAGCGACGAATCAAAACACGATGAAAATATGTCGAAAATACACAAATTACTGAAAAACCTTGCTATGGTAGTTGTGTAACTACCTAAAAAATTTACGAAAAATAGATTAAAAAACGTATCCAAAGTCGCCTTACAGATCAGGGGTATAAATGCAAGAAAAAATATAAAAGCTCTGCAAAAATGTCCTCAGGCAGGGACTGTTCTGTAACAAATATATGAAGGTTTATATTTAGGTCCCCACACGGGACCTAAATGCAATTTCTGCAAAGTTCGGAAGCGGTTCGAAATCTTGGAAGTCCTCTATGTTTAGTCTACAATTTCTTCACCGTTTCGGCTTAGACGGTGGACAGTTCACGCCTGCCACTTGTCGATAACCTGTACACCGGGTTGTTCTTGAGGTTCTTCAGGTCCCTCGCGTGGCTGACGAAGGCGGTGTCTTCTCCAAATTCTCGCCGGCAACTGGAGTGAATCTTGGGCCTCCTGCAGGGCCAGAGGGTGGCTCCTCCACCGCTCGAGCTCGCCTGCGGGTGAGCACGGACGGAGGTGGCGAATATTAGCGAGGCAAGGCCGATGAAGATGATGGTACTCTGCTCTTGGAGACTGAAGGAAAGTTGTTGCGCCTTCTTTGAATGACTATTGCGTGAAGAATAAAGACTCCAAACGCCCTGTAACTACTCTAGATGAAAGATGGATCTGCAAAGATTCAGTATACGTGCTTCGATTTACGATGAAATTGGCCAACGAGTTATGTTTTTGCAAGATCAAAATATGCTTCCAGAATATAAGAAATGTGCGCGAAAAATACTCGAGAAATGAGACGCGATTCAGATTGAGTTATGAAACGAACTTGGAAGTGAATTTGATTGTGTGTTTAAGAAGGATGCTTAAGCTAACTAATTACGTGATCAACCACACTAATCGTGGCACGAATGTCAAGAAAGAAATTGATGAAAATGGATGAGTAGATCTGTGACAGAGAGGTGTATTTACCTCAGATGGTTGCTCGACGACCGATCTTTGCTGGAGCTGAACGCGTGCAAGGCGGCGATGTAAGGTGGAGCGAACACTTTGGAACTCGTCCCCGATGTTCCTTCTCCCACGCGGGAACCTTTGATTGGAGCTGTCACCTCTTGCGCGAGCGGAGCGAGGCGAGGAAGAGAGGGGTCAACCACTGGCAGTTGATCTTCATTTGGATATGAGAGAGTGAGTTGAAAACCGCCAACTTTGGGGTTTTATATAAGGAGATTTCGTGAGCTTCAAGCTAAATCTAATGGTGACCGAGTATATAGGTTGTTAGGAGATGAGATCCAAGGGTTTGGATCGTCGGAGGAGATTATGATGTGCGCGATAAAAATTGGTGAAGAAGACCGGTTGGAACAAACTACAGTTTGGCTTCTTGGAGAAGAAGCACCAGGTGCTGCACATGTAAGCACCTGGTAGGCCAGATATATAAATTAGCTTTTAAATCATAAATAAATAGTAAATAGCATTATTTTAAATAGATATAAAAACAAGAAATGTAAATAATTAAATTATCTAATTTATAGAATAATTAGTTTTTAATAAATAATAAATATTATTCGAAATATAAATATTATATTAATAAATAAGTATAGATAAATAGGTTTTGGATTTTTTATTTAACAAAAATATTAATTTGAATTTTCTTAATTATTAGGGTAATAAATAAGGGTTGTGTGAATTTTTAGGGATTTTAATAAATTAGTTTACATATATTAATAAATATAGGTATAAGTTATCCAGTTTATTTTTATCTATAAATTAGGGATTTGGATTTTATGAAAATAATAAATAAGCTCCAAAAATTCTGAAATAAATTGGGGTGAAAATATAATATCATGAAAGTAATTAGAAATTATAAAATTAATAAAAATATAAATATGTGTTCTACATAAAATAAATAGCCAGAAACCCGTTGTCACTTGGTCCCAAAACTGACTTTTTGCAAACGGACTCCGAATTCGATGAAAGACCTCTATTAATTAGATAATATTATTTTATGAACATTAAATGTGAGTAGAGTGAAATTGGAGTTCATATGAAGAAGTTACAATGTTCGGAAGTTGAGATTTTGACAATTTAGAAGCTGGATTTCTTGGCATATATATACAGGGTATTATGTTTAACTTATTTTTATATTTTTATATGCATTTTTAGAAATAATTAGGAAAAGAGTTTGGTGAAAAATATGTACATATGAATTAACTAAAAATCATTAATGTTTGTATTTATTTGATAAATAGTGAGAAGTATATGAAGTGTGTCTTAATTTATTTTTAGGGTTGTCTTTCCTCTTCTCCCCCTACTTATTGGTTTGTCGACCAATCCATGCTGACTTGGTCTCAGGGGTTAGGTTATAAATATACCTTGCAGTTATATTTATATTTATAAGATATATTGTACATATATACATATCTCCAATCTGCATTATTTTCTTTTCTTTGTTCTTTATTTATTTACATGATTTTGATGCGTAAAAGTGAATATTCATTCATGAATGAAGTTTTCATAAAAGATGGAAATCAATGTATATTTACATGTATTTGTTAATGGTTTTAAGACAAAATGCGACAGAAAAGTTAATGAATCATGGATTCATTAGTTGGCATCCCTGGTCCAGTTCAAGAAGACACACTCCTTGAACCACAATTTTGCATTGTCCGGTTTGACCACAATCATCATGTGGTTAGAGTCCTTTATGAAATTTTACTTCAGATGCTTGACCCGTCCTCTTTGTGCCCACCCATGTCACCTTCTATTTCTTATGTCCATTATGAGTCGCCTAATGAAGATCGTATTGATTATATTAATCATATTAGTGAGTCCAACATACTTTGTGATGGACCTGAGCTACACATTTTTCATGAAGGCTAGTTCTTCTCTCTCGAGCAAGAGAATGATCTCTCTGATCATTTCCCGACTTACTTTGGTCCTGTGATTTCTAGTCCTTTGATGTGATCTTATCTATTGTGGAGGGAGAACCCATTATTCGAGTTATTTCCTTAGTTCACTCCTTTGAGTCAGATCTATGAATTTACATCACTCCCCGAGGATTAATTTAGGAGGATGAGTTGTGTTCATTGTATTTGGTTTCACTCTTTTATTGTGCATCTAATTTGTCGGAAGATGAAACTGGGTCTACTCATTGTGATGACTCCTTTGAGTCTATTATCCTCGACGACCCCCGCAAGGATGTGACATGTCTAGTGATACATGATGATCCTTCTAAATTCTCTACATTATGCGCATAGGATATCCCACTTCATTGTGAGTCTCTTAATCTTGACTTTTCCTATTTTACTGAGACTATGGTTAATGTGGAGGATTCTATGACTATCCATCAATCACTATGTTTGATGTTGTTGGCTTTGATCACTCACTCTATTTTTACAAGATGATAATCTACTTTACACCACCGGACCCTGGCTTAGTTTTTGTTTCTCACCTCTTCGTGGCATACTCCCACTTGATTGCATATACATATGTTCTTTTTTATTTCTTCATCATTCTCAATGTGAGACGACAATTGGTCTATGATATTCATTTGACAGATGTCATCATGAACCATGATACAAAGTTATCCTAACATTTACGCCTGGCTGGGGGCGTAAAACCTAGCGCTCATTGAGTTGCACCTCAACACTCCATATCTTGTATATGCATGTTTTGTCTTTTGTTTCTTCTATATTATGTATGTCCTACACTCCAGATCTACTATCTGATATGTGTATATACTTGGGACATACTTTGTCTCAAGTATAGGGGGTGGAGTTCGAGTTGTTCTCTCTTCATTCTGTTTCATCAATCATGTCGTTGCCTATACATAGGGATCTCTTACCCAAAGTATAGGTGGAGTGATGCACTCATTACGAAATCATTCATTTTCTTGTTATCGGTTTGTTTGTCCCCTCTCCTGTCTCCTCAACTTTTTGATATTCTCTCTATACTTTGGGATATTTTACCATGAGTATAGAGGGAGACAAGTTGAGCAGTTTATTTGTCTATTAACACCCTTGACCCTCCCTCCTTTGTATACAATTTTCTATCCTAAGTATTAATTTATCCTAAGTATTGGTCGGACTATCGACTTCTCATTCTTTCATTATTATGTTATTGTAGCATAGGATTTCGATACTTAGTACATGTTATGTCTTGCTTATTCTCTCTGACTAATGAGGACATAATTCAAGCTAAGTATAGGGGGTCATATATATGTTGTATATAGTTTAGACACAACTCGTACTTGGGTTGTTTGAATAATATGGCTAATATACTATATGGGTAAGAGTAGAAAATAAATTATTTGTACAAAATATGCTCTAATAATGTATAAAGTTTTTCAAATTTTTTTTTAAATATGATCAATAAACTGATCTAACAATTGTTTACAAATGAATTGAAAATTGGTTGAAAAATGTATTGAAAAATCCTTTGATATCTTTTGGAAAACTTTTGCCAAACATATTCAATACTTTGTAAAAATATTTTTCAAATAATTGCAAAACATCTTTTTCTTTTGTTTGATAAAAAAATTGAAAATTGAATTGCAAATGATGTGAAAAATGGTTGTAAAAATATTTTGGAAATTATATACGTACTTATTGAAAAATCATTGCAAAATGATTTACAAATTTTGTAAATATTTTCAAAAATAATATACTTAAATGTTCAAAATCAAAAAAATGCTTCACAAAAAAATTTTCATTGGCATTGCTTTTGGATTTTTTGGAAGTCTAACTAAAATCTAAAGATTGGAGCTTGGTTGTACCTTAATCCACTTAATCACAAGAACCTTATAGGAACTAGAATTTAGGAGCTTCTAGTATGCTAGACTTAGTTCTTTGAGACCACAATACTAGGTTCATATATCATCTTGATTGCTAAAGTAGAATATTTCGAAACGCACACATGACTCTTGTCGATAGTGACCTAAGTTGCACACATGCACCTTAAACTTTTCTCAACTCAGTTGAAATGGTAGAGGGACGGATTTGCTGGCATGAGACACGAGCGAATGGAAATATATGAAGTCACAATATGTGGCCATTGTACCCCAACCCAATCCAGTAGTGACGAGGTCCAAGGACATGATGTTGTTGGTTGCATTGCATCTAAAGAGGGATAGTCTACTGGCCCATGCGGAAGAAATTCCTTATGTATGCATTATTGTAAATAGTATTAAAAAATGGAAAATAAAAAACTCCAAAAAAATTAGCCGTGCAAAAATAAAAGAAAAATCATTCCCCATCGGAGCATGTATTTAATAAGCAAGATTGTGCTTCAAAGTCATAGTACTCATGTGAGCCTACAACTGGATGACTTGGCTACACTGGTCAAGCATCCTAACATAGGTAGCTACACTCGCTACCGTCCATTGTCTTCTCCACCTCCTCTTTTTGAGCCAGTTGCACTTGTACTTAGATGGGAATACACTGCTTGTGTTAGCAATGTGTGCCCGAGGTGAACCATTCATACAATAAATGTTATTGTAATGTTTGAAATATCAATAAAAGTTACTGGTTTATTTTCACTCCCTGCTTGAGATTAAATGAATGAATGCACTATAAGGTCCCTTAGTACAATTTTGGCTACGCACAATGGCCATCTTAATGATAATTCAGATGCTGATTCAATTGTTGAATCATAGAGGTTGGTGCTTGGGTGAATGTCTAAAGATTTAGACTGAGGACTCATCAAGCACTGTCAATTGATTGTTAAGAGACTCAAGCCTGAGTAGGAGATGGCAATCCTTTCTCATTTGGCTGATACTTGATCGACCTCTAGATACAGGTCTTATGTATACGAATAGAGTTTCAGAAGTGTCAGATAAGTTAAGGCAAAGAGTTGTCATAGGGAGATCGAGATAACCAAGTCCTATGTTGTACGATGTCATGATACAGGCATGCATCCTCTGACCAGAGATAGATGTAATACTATTTTTTTTATTATGTACATTTTGCAGACTAGTAGGTTGATGGCCTAATCAAGGTCTATACACCGGTAAGGTGGTGTGCATACAGGGGCATATGAGTAATACAATCTCTCAAAAGGATCACACATATTCACTTCTAAATCGGAAGACATGGACTCACTCATGAGGTATTGGGATCGATCAAATACCATGCAAGGTCATCTTTCTTTGGAAGCATGACAAGAATTTTTAGGTATGACATGCTTTTGGAAAGCGTATGATCGATACTAACTCCCAATGATCGAATGAGAAACTTAATAATAAAGCCCTGAAGATGACAGTATAAAATGATCTATATCTTCGAGTTTTGTTTGAGGTCTTCCAACATGCAGGATGTACATGTATTAGGAATACCTGAGGGTGATGTGATCATTAATGATTGTATAACCATGATGCTTCCATTCATAGGGAGTCTATACCTAAAACTCCTCATGAGCTCTAGTATGGAATCAAACCTATTGTCAAACAATTGACGATTTGGGGTTGCTTGGTCCATGTAAAGAACGTTGACGCAAGTAAGCTAGAATCTCGCACTCATGAGTGCTAATTCATTGGGTATGTTAAGGATTGTATTGGATACCAGGTTTATGAACCTGAGACTCAGAAGATCTTTGTCTATAAAGATGTAAAATTTCTGTAGGAGGATTTCCTTAGGAATCGAGACAAAAATGAAGTAAAGGAACTCATTGAATCCCTTGAGGATACAGAGTTTCCTGAACCAGACACTGAAGAAGTAAATGAAGATGAAACACATGTACCTCTTCGAAGGAGTTCGAGGGTAGTTGCACCACCTGAAAGATATAGATTCCATGTGTTAGGTGAAACTGACATTGATCCAGCTTTATTTGATGAAGCACTTGTAGATCATGACATGGATAGATGGATGCTAGCAATGAAGTCCGAAATTAACTCCATGCAAAAGAATAATGTATGGACCATAGAGCATCCACCTAAAGGGGTAAAACCCATAGGGGGTGTAAATGGATCTTCAATAGAAAGAGGTGACCTAATTGGAAAGTAGGGACTTTCAAAGCACAGCTCGTAGCCAAGGGCAAGAAGCCATCAACTATGATGAAACATTCTCTCCCGTGGCCACGCTTAAGTCCATTAGGGCATTGCTATCTATAGCTGCATATCTTGACTATGACCTCCGACAGAAGGATGTCAAGACATCTTTTATCAATGGATACCTAGAAGAGAATATATATAAGAACCATCCCCAAGGCTTCATAACCAAGGAAGGAAAAGTAAGCAAGCTGAAGAAATCCATCTATCAGCTCAAGAAAGCATCTCGTAGTTGGAATATCATATTCGATGAAACAATAAAGAGTTATGATTTTGTGCAGAATCCTGATGAACCGTGTGTGTACAAGAAGCATAGTGGGAGCGGTATTGTGTTCATTGGTCTTTACATAGATGACATTATTATCATCGTGAATGATATAGGGATGATGACTAGTATTAAGACTTGGCTATGCCATGCCTTCACGATGAAAGATCTTATAGAAGCCACTTATGTATTAGGTCTGAAGCTATTCAGAAACCGAGAAAAGAGGATAATTAAGATTATCACAAGATGGGTACATGAAGAAGATCTTGGAGCATTTCAATATGGAGATCTCGATGAAAGGTTTCCTTCCATTAAGACATGGTATCCACTTATCTAAAGGATGGCTCCTAAAAGTGTTGAGGAAAAAAATCAAGGCTAGTTGCCCTACACGTCAGCTGTAGGAAGCTTAATGTACACCATGAAGTGTAAAAGCATAGATATCTGCAATGTAGTGGGAGTAATAAGATATTACCAATCCTTCTATGGAGAGCAACGCTGGGATGCAGTGAAGAACATCTACAAGTATCTAAAACAGACGCAAGATTACATCTTGGTCAATGGAGATGGTGATCTGCACGTCTTGGGATAAACAAATTCAGACTTCCGATCTTATATCGATGATCGAAATTTGACATCAAGTTTTGTGTTCCTATTGAACGGTTGTGCTATGAGATGGAGAAACAAGAAGCAAGACAATATGACTGATTCAACAACAGAAGCTGAATACATTAACACATCGGATGCTACAATGAAGGTAGTGTGGTTTTGCAAATTCATCTTGGAGCTTGGCGTAGTTTCCTATGATACGCCCATCATGCTACTCTACGATAACACAGGAGCCATAGCTCAGGCAAAGGAACCCAGATAGCATCAAAAGACATGCACGTGGAAAGGAAATCATTCAGGAGATTCAAAAGCATGGTAACATCGTCATCACCAAGGTGGCCTCTATCGACAACGTTGTTGATCCGCTTACTAAACCTTTGACATAAAAGGTTTTCGACCAATTTGTAATGAATATGGGTTTAAGGATTGTACCTGAATGGTTCTGAGTGCTAGTGGGAGAATGTTACCATGGTGACCCGAAGTGAACCTTTTCTACAATAAAAGTTATTGTAATGTTTGATATATCAATAAAAGTTATTTGTTTATTTTTACTCCCTGTCTGAGATTAAATGAATGAATGCATTATAAGGTACCTTATTACAATAAGGGTTATGTACAATGGCCATATTAATGATCATACAATTGTTGATTCAATTATTGAATCATAGAGGCTGGTGCTTGGATAAATGTCTAAAGAGTTAGATTGATGACTCATCAAGCACCGTCAAATGATTGTTAGGAGATTCTCTCCAACCAGAGTAGGAGATGGAAATCCTTTCTCATTTGGATGATACCTGATATACTTCTTGATAAAGGTCCTTTATATAGGAATAGAGATTCAGAGGTGTCAGATAAGTTAAGTTAAAGACTTGACTTAACGAGATCAAGATAACCAAGTCCTATGTCGTATGCTGTCGCGATACAAGCACGCCTCCTCTGGCCGGAGACAGATGATATACTATATGTCTGAGTATGTACATTTGGCAAACCAATAGGTTGATGGCCTAATCAAGGTCTATACACCGATGAGCTTGTGTGCATAGAAGGGCATATGAGTAATACGATCTCTCAAAGGGATTACATAGATTCACTTCTGAATCAGAAGACATGAGGTCACTTATGAGGTATTGGGATCAATCAAATTCCATCCATGATAATCTTGCTTTGTTAGCATGGCAAGATTTTGTAGGTATGATATATGCTTTTGGAAAGCATATGAATGATACAAACTCCTAATGACCGGATGAGAAACTTAATGATAAAACCCTGATGATGACAATATAAATTGATCTATATCTTCGGGTTTTGTTCTAGGTCTTGTAGTATGCAGGATGTACATGCATTAGGAATACATGAGGGTGATGTGATTATTAATGATTGTATAACCATGATGCTTCCATTCTGAGGGAGTGATGAAACATGTATGGATTTTAGTGACTCCTCTTACTAGAGAAGTGATCTAATCTTTGTCCAAGTGTTGGAAATTGATATTAATGTGATTCAGATGCAATGAGAAGATCAGATCTATGGTCTTTATTTAATCAAGCATATATGAGAGGTCCTCAAGATCTGGATTTGAGATGTGATCTCAATATCCATGTCACTATACGTGGAACTTACAATCGCCTTGTCCTTATCTCCAAATATCTACGAAGAAAGCGCATTGTTCATGAACGAGTTCAAGGATAATTCTATTGTTGAATTACGTATCTGAGCATTGAGATGTTGATTATTAAATGTGACTACATTATTATGAATAATGTGAATACGATTCGTATTATTTAAATATATGAGAATGATGATCCAAGATAGTTAAATGTGATTCAATTATCAAGTATGTGAATAACGTGGATAGTTCTATCCATATTACTCATATATATTATAGATGTGATTTATAATATGTTAGAGAGAGCTTATTGTAAATAGTATCTTCTATTAATTGATGATGTGAATTGGATTCACATTGGCAATAAATTGGAAATACAATTTACATTTTATTTTGCATTGTGAATGTGATTCAAATTATTTAATAGCATGATTGCAATATTCAGAAAATTAATTTGGAATTATTTTTTATGGATTAATTTACAACAAAAGTAGTTGTAAATAGATATAAGGGTAAATTACAATTTGGGTCCCCATCTATGGGTCAGATCAAAGAATGGGTCCCGATCATTAAATTGTAACGATTTGGGTCCCAGGATCATTAATGTAAGGAACTTTTTGAGGCTTATGACGAGTATACCCTTATTTAAAAGTTGGAATTCAACCTCCATTCCCTTCCCAAGAAGGGCATATTCGTCATGAACCCCAAGACTTCTATTTCCTAAATGTTCCTGGGACCCGAATCGTTACAATTTAAAGATTAGGACCCATTCTGGGATCTGACCCATACATGGGGACCCAAATTGTAATTTACCTAGATATAAAGGACTGGAGGAGCCTCCATCATCCATTTAATGGATGGTGAACGACCACCCTTGACTTAGTCTCAAGGGTGGCCATCCCCCTCCCCCCTTTTTAGGGAGGTGGGTGACCTCCCTCCTAATCATTTTATCAATATTAAATTAGCTAAAATAGGTGTTGTTTATTATTTAATATATATATATTTAATTTAATCTAAATCTTTGTTGTTGTTTTTTACAACAAAATCATGACCATTGGTTAAAAACACAAAACAATCTCATCTATTGATTTTTTGTTTCACATGGATTGGAATCCATGGACTCCCAAAATACTATAAAAGAAGAGGCAACCCTAGACCTTCTTTTACACATCACTTGGAAAGCCTCTCTCTCTCTTCTCTCTGTACATGCCCCATCTCTCTCCCTCTTAGTGATCGTCACCCTAGTTCCCTAAAGAGAGTTGCCGACATGTTGCCGCTTCGACCGCTCGTGGATCTCCATTTTCTTCTATGCACCTCTATCGTGAAGAAGAAATCGGATCTCGTGTGATGAGATCAGTAGATTCATCGCTTGGATATTCAACTCGGATTGCGCAACACACACGCAAGTGTCTCCTCCGTCGGATTGAACTTGAGAAAGGATGTCTCTTGGTTTAGAGACTTGATTGCAACCACATTTCAAGAGGTAATCCTACATATTCCTTGTGGTTAGGTGAAATGATCAAAGCATTGCTCTTAGATCATGTGATTTCATTACTTATAAATTTTAAATTCTGCTGCATTGAGCAACTAGTATGACTAGTCGCTCCGATCGCATAAGATGTGATCATCATGCTTCCGTGATGCGCTTAAGGATCCTTCCATATCCTTAAACATCTCGAGGAAGACTTCCTTAATTGGAGAATTTCGGTCACCATGTTAGAGAAGACGATCCCTTGACCACTTCAGCTGAGAGGAGCTACATATCACTGACATTGTGAGTTCATCATACGGGACAACTTATGACAACGACTTGTTCTGACGTGGCTTTGGAGGAGACATGGGTAGAGTTTTCTGCTTCTTAGAGGCTATTTAGTTTCATGTCCCCTTCCCGATTAGGTTCCGACTAAATATAAATTTCAAAGATCCGGCTAAACTCCAAACATTGATTTTATGAAGATAAGTTTAGAAGTTAAAATCAATATAATTTATTTCCTTTCCCTTTCTTTGTTTTCTTTTTCTACACTTATTATCATAAGGAAAGTATAGGGGGTTAATGATTCCACCTCTATTCTCTCATTTTAGACTTAAATCCCTAGATAAATGGATGTAAATATCATTAAAAAACATGAAATAACATATGATATTTGTACTGTAAATATTGCACAAATAAACAAATTTAATCCCAATATAAAAAAATAAATGAAAGAAAAGAAAAAGAAATGGAATAGTAAAGGTACTGAATGACCCTAAAACTCGAGTCGGAGTCAAGAGTTGATTTGGTCGTCAAGGAATAAAGTAGGGGGAGATAAGGGCCAATAATTGCACAGAAACCCTAGTTCTTATTGCCCTATAATAGGTCTTCTAGGGCTTATTTTATTTTTCCTATTTTTATACATCAGTTAATAAAACCCTCTACATGAAATTGTGCGTAAAAATATAAAGAAAAATACAAAATTAGTCTCAATAAAAAATAATGCATAGTGTCCTTGGACACACAGAATAAAAAGTAAAAAAGAAAACTTTCTAGATATGTATCTTCTCCGTACTGATTTAAAAATTATCAAACTCACTTTTATTGTTCTTAAAATTAAATGACCTATTAATGAAGGTGGTTTTATTCAAATTGGACTTATTATGCAAAAGTTGGCTTTTGGGTCCTCATTGTACAAGATACCTCTATAAAATATTCAATTCATATATTCGTTATATTTTTTAATATATTATATTATTGAATATTTATAAATATTATGCAAAACACATTAGAATAATAAAAAAACTGAAAACCATTAGAAATGCATTAAAATAAATGAATTTATTAAATATATAGTTAAAATATACCTATAAGATACCTATATAATATATATACTTAATTCTTTAGATAACAAATAATGTCATACATATAAAATAAAATAAGTAAATACGTATTTAGATAGGTTATAAATATATAAATCATGTACATATAATGACAAATATATACAAAATGAAAATCAGTACCTTATATATTGTTATTTATACATATAATTATACAAATAGAATATAATACCTAGTAATTTCACATGTAAAAATGAATAAAAATCATAATAAAATACTACATAAAATAATATTTTTTTTGTTTTATCTTAAAAATACAAACAAAATGTATTATTTTAAATATGTTTAATAATGGAATTATTCCATGTTTTGTACTCATTTGGCTCACGTAGACCAATGAGGAGCGAGTCCACGTTGACCTCTGTCAACTGCTCGCCCCTCATAGGCATGCGAATGTCAGAAGAGGACAACCTCGATGTCTCCATTTTCCTCCACCCAAGACTTTTGCGGAGATTTACCTATTGAAGTGACGACCAATGATTGTTCTTCCATGTACTACTTTTTGGGAAGTAGCAACCATTGGATGCAAGTGCCACTCCAGTTTTGATCATGGAAGTCAGATCAAAACAAGCTTTGGTCGTTCAGTGAAGTCGAAGTTCTAATCCTAACCGTTGATCAGTGAAGTGATATCCATCATACAACACCAGCCACGTGTTCAAGTGAATAAGATCCAACCATCCGATCGCACGAATGTGGGGTAGTTTTCCATGCATACAGCTGCATTAATGTATTTACCTTTTGCTATTTACATATTCCTATGTATTTTAAATATTTTTGTAATATTTTTATTTTACACCTCACATTTATTTATTTGCACTTGGGACCTCTGCTACATCACCTCACATGCACATAATGTGAGGTAGCTGGCAATTTTTTCATAGGACCCCTCCTGGTTTATGTATTTATTTTTAGTCTATAAATTATTATATTTAGTGAATTATTTTGTGCAAAATTGCATGTCGGACCCTAAAATATATATTAGTTACAAAATACCCCTTCTAGAGCTTACTAAATTAGATAAATATAGGATTTTTGCATTTATGACCCTAGATTTCTATTGGTTGTTAGGAAATGCATAGAAACTTTATTTAAATTGCAAAAAGATCCCTTGTAGTATTGTATTTTCTATTTATTGTTTTTATTTTTATTAAATAGCTTTGTTTCTCTAAAAAAATCTAGAAAAAATAGGCTAGGTGCCTTAAATATTTTTTCAACACGCATATTTTTATTAAGGCATTTTCCTTCATTTTTTTATTTATTAAAATTCTAACATAGAGCATTTATTCCCTATTTAGACATAAAAATAAAAAAAAATAAAACCCCATCTAAAACATCTAAAAAATTAATTTACCATATATTGCTTTGTAATATAACTCCACAACAACAAACACAAAAAATACAAAAGAAAAATCTTCCCAACTCTAAAAATATTGGATAAAGTTCTACAAAATACAAAAAAATAGTTTCATATTCCTTTCTTGTATTTATATTATATAGTTTACATTTAAATAGTTATGAGTAATTTTGGATTTGTTATCTATTTTTAATACTCAAAATAATCGGTCCTATTATTAATTAATTGACCCCATCAACGGATAAATAACCAAGATTTTGATGACAAATCATATTAGAATTTTTTCCGTGCTCTCTAGTTTTCTTAGGGTTTTTATTAATGGGTGTTACATTCATGGCACATTCATCAATGCACAATTCATAGAGTCCATGAAATATTAAAATACCATCTACAATATTTTTATCGTAATGACTTACGCCAAATTTCTCACAGAATAAGAACAAATATCATTTTCTAACTAACAAAGATACATATATAACATCCTACTAACATCTGGAACATAAAGACGTTTATTAAGTACATGTACTCCCCTATATATAATGATACTCTACATGTCCCGACGGTGAGTGTGGTAACAATTGCATCAAATCCCATCTGGATGACTATCTTCCCTTCATTAAGATTCCTAATTTCCTGAAACAGATGCAACAAATTGCATACATTAACAAAAACACCAAAATCAATTATCTAACTAACTTCTCATACTATGAGAAATTTAGTTTCAATGATGAAAGTAGACTTATACCTGCTGGGGTTTTCATCTTTCTTATGTTTTCGAGTATTCTAGGTAGTTACGCCACTAGTGCCTTGACATCTTCCAGTGGTGACAAACATCGATCTTTTTCGATGCTATCAGTGTAGAAATCTAAGAGAATGAGCCAACAACTTGAATCTTCTTCTTTTTCTTCTGGAACAAACCCTTTCGAGCCTCATGTTTCCGACAAGGCTTCCCTTTTACATGTGCAACCTTTTACACTACCAGTGAGATCATCTTTCTTTAGGACATCTTCAGTGGACTTCAACAAAGAAATCGACTTGGCATTAAACAAGCTCAACTTTTTCATGTGGAACAATGCCACAAATTTGTTCAAAGACTTAGGCAAGGACAACAGTATGAAGTCATACTGAATATCTATGTTCATCTGTGCCCAAAGGATATTTAGTTCTGAGAGATAACCTAATATTTTGATTACGTGCTCTCAAACCAAAGTCCCTTCCTACACCTTGAAGTGAATACATTCTTTCAGGATGTTGTAATATTGAGCACAATTTACGTCATTGAACATCTCTTTCAGATTCGTCATTACGTCATGGGATGTGTCCATGCCCACATATTTCTCCAGAAGCACATTAGACAAAGACCACATAATATAACTGATGAATCTCCATTTTATTACCTTTATTCTTTTATTTTGGCCTTGAATCCGTAGTTAAATGCATGTACAAACATTAATTTGTATAAAATAATATTCAATCATTAATCAGTAAAGATTGTATAATACATTGAATTTAATACCAAAATAAAATAATAAAGGAGAAAAAAGAAAAAGAATAAAGTGTCAAAGACACTGAGTGACCCAAGACCCTTAGACCAGATAATCATGATGACTTGGTCGACTAGGAACAAGGTAGAGGGAGGTAGGGATGAGAAATTATACATTAAATAAAGCTAAAACCCTCATTTTTATTGATCAATAAATGCATTTTAGGATCTATTTCATTCTCCTTATTTATACCTCAAATTAATAAACTCTCAATGAAAATTGTACACAAAATAAGAAGGAAAATAAAACATTTATTTCATTAAATAATATACAATGTGCCCCGGACACATAAAATAAAAAGGTATAAAGAAAACCTTATAGACCTGTATCTTCTCCAAACTGATTCAAAATGGACCAAATCCACCTCTATTTTATAAAATTAAAGTATCTATATTAATGAAGGTGGGTTTCATTTAAATTGTAGTTAAGATGAAAAAGATGGTTTTTCCGCCCTCATTATGCAACATTCTTGTATAAAATATTCAATATATTTATTCAATATACTTTTGCACTTTCTTATATTTTTATACATTTTTAAGTGATATGCATAACATTTAAATTATATAAAAAAAGAAAACTAGTAAAATACATTAAAATAAATAAGGTTACAGAATATATAGGTAAATTGTACCAATGGCATACCTACATAATATATACACTAAATTATTTAATAAAAAAATCATAAAAATACAAAAAATATCTAAACTTGTATTTAAAAAATTTATAAATATATAAAACACTTGTATAAATGAATAAAATGCAAAATAAAAATAAAATAAAATACTATAAATACAGGTAAATGTATCTATAGTATACATGTAAATATTAACATATAATAAATTAATAGGTAAAAAAATAAAAATCATAATAAAATACTACATAAAAGAAAAAATAATTTTTTTATGTTTTAGCAAAATATTAATAAAATAATCTTCTATTTTTCTTTGGTTTATTAATATAATACTTTTCTCTTATTTTATGGTTGGTCCACGTGGACCAACCGTATTTCCGTCATTCGTTGACCCCTCTTCATTTACCCCCTCTCTCCTTCTCAAGCGCTGAACTTGTAACATACCACAATTTCCACTATAATTTTTGCTCGGTCCACTCATTGCCTTGCTTTGCATGCTAAGCAAAAAGTGGAAATTTGATCTCCCTAATTCACACCACAGCTAAGGATCTAATCGATCCTCAACGAACTAGTCGCTATCTCGATTGTAAAGTATCGCTTCTGTTGGTGTATAAATAAAAAGCTTCTCATCCCTTTTTACGTTTAATACCCCTTTTCTCTTTGTAACCCAAATTCATAAATCGCTTGAGCTTGCTGGTGATAACTCCAAGCTCCCAAGAGCTTTTGCATGGAGAAGAAAGTTTTGAGGTGGAGATCTGACTTGCTGGATGTTAGCTCCGACAACACTTACCAGCTCCCTAGAACAACAAGGTAAGAACTGCTTTTTCATCATTTTCTTATAGCATTTTGTTTGCGTGCCTAGTTAAAGTCTTACTTTCTGTAATTGGCATCAAACTTTGTGTAATTTTGGGATCTAAGCTTGTTGGAGTTGCAAGCTCCGGCACAAATTCGTCATGCTCCACCCATGGTTTTGACTCCATTTCACCATCACCTCATTTCCTTTTACATTCTCCGTCGAACCCCTCTCTTTTCACTCTTATTCCTACAAGGAACTGAGAGATCTAGTTCTCCTCCTCAACCCTCCCTCGAAGAACTCCACCATGACTCATCAACATCCCCATTCTACCTAATAATGTCTCATATTTCTTTGCCATTTCTTTCCCAAGATAACCCTACTGGTTTAACACTCATTGGAATCCTCTTGAGGGTCAATTTCGTTCTGTACAAGGACTCTAACTGCTTGAGCTTCGACAACCCTCAAGGCCCCTCTCGATGGGGCACCGATACTTTTGAGACCACCTTTGGATACATACTTCCATCCTGAACCTGTATAGCATCTGAGTGGTGAAGAAGAACATCCAAGCCGCAAAATTTTGCCAATCAAAGGAGCCCAAGCACTCAGGTCTTCTCTTTTCTTCGTGAAGAGAAAGGACTGTTAAATTGAGCCCATGCTTCCATTTTGATGAGCACCATCCAATCTTGAGCATTAGCAACAATAGGATCCATCTGAGGAGATGATCTCATCCGCCGATCGGTGAAGGGGAATAGAAGGATCTGAGCCCTTCAGCGAATAAGTGAGTCCATGTGGAGTGTAGGGAACCATCGGATGAAGTGCTTTTAAAGGGGTAAATTTAAGTCCCCCCTCCGCCTTTTTTTATTTACTAAATGGTATTGTAACTATTAAATTATATTTTATATTTTATGTAAAAACTGCACAGTCCTCCTTAGAGGTTTTGTATATTGCATTTATGTACTAGGTCACCTCACATGGCATCCCATGTGAGGTGGGAATTTTGCAGAGAACCCCTCCTGGGTTCGGTTATTTTGTTTTAGTATTGTATATTTGCAAAATAGTGTAATATTTTGGGTTAATTTGCATGGGGAACCTAGGACTTTATTTTTATTGCAAATATACACTTACATGCTATTTTATTTTTATCTTTTTATTTTTGTTAAACGGTTGTTGAGCATCAAAAATTAAGGGGAAATTTATGTGAATGCATGATATTATTCTGATTTTTTCCTTATTTTTTTATTTTACATGCATTTTTCCATTTATTAATTTTTTTGAGCCATTTATTCCTTGTCTAGGGACAAAAATAAAAGGGATATTTACACTCATAATCTTGAGTAGTTTCATAATTACCCAAGAAACCTCCATAATCACGAATTACACCCATGACCTCGAATTAATGATCTGTTTTACATCCATAACCTTCTGTTGGTTTCTTCATTAACTCAACCATATAAGCAAGTTAATCAAAGTGATATGTGATTTGAGTGCTAGGATTAATCAAAAGTTAAAAAACACCTAGAGGTGTTGCACCTCCTCCTCCCTCTGCATCCCCACCGTACTTCCCAAAGTGGCCTCGGAGTTTGCCTTAGCCCTCTCCTGGAATGCTGCCTGTGCCTTCTACTTGTTCTCCTCCTCCCCCCTCCACATCTTTAGTGTACTTTGTTGCTGTTCTCGCCCAAACAGGAAGGACAACATCCACAAATTCTTCCCCTACAACTTATTCATGGCGTCAAGGTTAAGAGTGGCCTCCTCTTCGCTCTACCCATCGAACAAGAACATGATCTCGGACACCGCTTTGGGAATGGTCCTCAATAGTGCACAAATCGTGTTCTCTGCCACCACTGCAGGTGCAACCTTCATGATTCCCAATCCCAATGTGACCATGTTAGGATTCAGTAGGGATCACTCCACGAGGACATGGTGGTCATTGAGGTCCTTGTAAACAACAGATTGGACCTTCTCGGTGATAGAAGTGCAGATGACGATGTCATGTGTCCAGTCCACCAAGATCTCAAGCTCGATGATGGGGATGAGGCTATTCTCTTGGCAGATGACGGTGTAGCATGCGAGCCCATTGGTGTTCTCAGTGATGGCGAGTTATGAGGGCTCGTTGGCTCTGATCATGAGGACGGTGCACCACTTGGCAAAGCACGTTTTGTCCACGTAGTCTTATAGCAGTGCTTGCCGAGGTCGTCAAGGCCCTGCGTCACGGTCTTTCCATTTGTTCCCACAAGCACCACGGTGCCCTTTTCGACCTTGATGCACGGTATTACGACACCCTCCTTGAGGACGTTGACAACGGGCTTCTTATCGGATGCCTTCTGGTAGAACATCTCCTTGAAGAGGATGACATTGTTGAGGTACTGGAGGACATCTTGGGCAGTGAAGAGGAGCTTGTGGAGATTTCAGTGGTTGGATTCCATGTTTTCGATGTTGATGCTGACAAGGCGCTTGCCGATTGTGCCGGTGGACTCGTCAACGACGAGGATGCCCTTCCTCGACGTCATGACGTAAGTAGCTGTCGCGATCAGCTCATTTGCAAGGTAGTTGGGGGCTTCAATGATAGTGCTGACTGGGGATGGGGTGGATATGGGAAAGGTGGGGGGTCTTCCAAGAAGAAGGGGAGGAGGAGGCGTCGACGAGGGGGGGGGGGAAGGATAGGTCGACGGCGGGCGGGTTGGGGTTGGTAGGAGAAGGAAGGTCTCGTTTGTACATAATGGGAATGTCAAGGGTAGAAAATGTAAAATAATTGATAAAATATGTTATAATGAATGGGAAATTTGATGGAAGTTAACATAGGGTTATGTGTAAGAGTTCAGCTCTATTGAGGGCCCTGGGTGTAATTCGTGATTATGGAGGGTTCCTGGGGTAATTACAAAACTACTCAGGGTTATGGGTGTAAATATCCCAAAATAAAAATTATAAAATCAATTTTAAAAATTCGAAAAAACTAGAGTATATTATCGCTATATTTTATCACTACATACAAAAATCACAAAATTTTTAAAAGAAAACAATTCAAAATTGAAAAACCCTCCCAACCCTACCAAAATTAGTAAAAATCTAATAAAATCTCTCCAAAAGGAGTTTTCTATTGTATATTTTTATTTATTATGTTGCTTATATTAAAATTAGTTTACGTAAATTTGATATTATTATCTATTTTTAAAACCCGAAAATTTTAGCCTATTTATTAAGTCCCACTTTTGCTATATTTCAGAATTTAAAAATACATAAAAATTTAAAAAAATAAAAATTCCAAAAATAGATAAAAATATAAAAAAACACAAACATTTTACTTTGTAAAATTTGAATATTTATAGTTCTATTTATAAATATAAAATCTTATATAGACTATTTACACTATATATTCTGATATACTTATTGATAATATTATCATTAATTATAAATACCATAAATATTTAAAACCCTACAAAAATAAAAGGATTGTACTTATTTGTATTTTCTATCTTTTTATATATTTCTTGTATATAGATCATATATAACAATATATTATACATATTAACACACACACACATATGCTTCTTATATCTCAAAAAGAAATTAAAAATTTGCAAAATTAACAAGAAGTTAAAAATATAAAAATATAAATATATAAATATATAAAATTACTAAAGATACTTAAAAATTAAATATATAAAATACCTACAACAAATTAAAAAAACAAAAATACACAAAAACACCTAAGTAGGCTACTAATTTTCTCTACTCCCTTTTGCTTTCTGTGTTCGACACTCTACTACTTCTCACCATACATTTGTTGTAGACTTATAATAAATTTAGCTCATTTAATTGCCTCATTAATATTATGTGGGTTGATTGTTGTCTGATTTTGTCAGTTTTGTGAGTGGTTGCCTCAGCGACTTGGGTTCCTCCCTTGTTGAGATACTAGACCCTCACAAGATCTTAGCCAACAAATGGTGTCGTTGCCATGGAGCAATGGTTGAGTAGCATAGAATAGCCTGTTCATTTTTTATTATCATTTTCTCCGATATTATTGCTTGCAAAATTTTCTCTTTATTTATTTGTTGTCTATGTTGGTCTGAAATATTTCCTATTTGAATTTGTTGCAAGGGCTCGCTTATTAAGGGAGAGCTTCTTAGGATATTCACCGCACCCGAGAGACGCAGAGGTTGGTGGTTCTTCGGACACCATAAATAGAGAGCAATAAAAGAAGACAAGAGAGTATCCGAGTAGACTAGCTTAAAGATAGTTTAACTTTTGCGAGAGAGTGATTTATTTGCATAGTTTGTAATATTACATGTACCCATCTGATGAATATGCATTTCATCATATTTATTAATTTTTTAGCTTAAAATCCCTTACAAAACACATGTATATCTCAATAAATCTATTCTTTTACTAACCATAATTCTTGTATAAATATTGTATATTTATCACTACTTTAACCTAAAATAAATAAATAAATAAATAGGTAAAGGAAAAATAAAGAAAATAAAAGACTGTATATATGTCATATATACAAGGTGACTCTGACCCCGACAGAATTCAAGACTTGACCAGATCGACCATGAATAAAGTACTAGGAAATATAGCCTAAATACCAAAAATGCAGAAAATCAAGTTCCACTTGTGTACATTCATCACATGTATATTAACATATACAATATATATTATTAACATGAATTTTGCACACCCAATTTCACCTCAAAACAAATTATTATCTTCTTGAAAATTGTACAAAAAATCTTCTAGAAATAATAAAAATAACTACGAGAACAATAAGTGCATATTGTGTAAGTAGCAACAATCTGAAAAAAATCCACAAATCTCGACTATTTAGATCAATATCTTCTCTTCCAAAAATCAAAATTAACTAAACTCACTATCATTTTACCCTAAATTAAATAATCTTTTAAATGGAGGAGGTTTCCTAAAAGAAACAGAGGTGCGAAATTTGGCTTTTGGGGTACTAGTGTATATTATATCTATGTACATTGTATGTATATATTTTATATATTTATTTTCTTTATATTATATTTTAAAATATTTTTATATAATGTTTTTAACTTATATGAAATAAAAATAGAAATCACATAATAAAATAACACCAAGAATAAAATCCTGTATATATTGTATATGTTTCACTATGTATGTATTGTAAACATACCTAATTATTCAACCTCATAAATCACTTCATAAACCTCAAATAAAATTACATTAAAATCATTGTAAATTATTGTAAACTAATAAAGTATGAAATTATTTATATATTTGTAAATAAAATTAACTAAAAATTAAGGTGTCGTAAATATATGCATTTATACCTGTAACTAATACATTCTACTTGTTTATACCTTTGTATATATTATCCAATTAATTAAAAATAACCATAATAAAGTTAATTAAATTACTTACATTTTTCTTTACATTAATTTTTATTTTTTATTCACTTTCTTTTTTTTGTTTTTTTACTCATTTTCTTCCTCTTTTGTTGTTTTTCCTATTCTGTCTTATTCCCTACGATGCCTAATTTGTTGGACTTGAGTTTGTTGACCCATGTCAATTCTCTATTCGACCCGCAATTTCCGCTCCTTCACGTGGCTGCCCTTACTTCATGGATTTTTTATGCACTCGTAAATCATCAAATACATCTGCATTCTTCTCCAAATTATTAGCTTATTTGACCCTCTCCATCGCCAGCTCCATAGATCCTTAGATCTTACCTCGATCTGCTCGCATTTCAAAAATCAAAACAAGACGAAGCAACTACCATATATACAACTCCTCTTCCTATTACAGTTTGATCCGATTTTGGCCCTTACTTGCCCCAAATTGAGTGATAGAGAGTGCATTCATATGACAGAGGATCGTCCCTCCAATTGGTAGCGTAAGATGAGAGATAAAGTTGCCATCTAGCTACTCGCCAGACTTCAGCCAGTGGAGTTCTTCCTCTTCGAGTCCCTGGCTTGAATCGATGCATTAATCCTCCATTTCGTCACCATAGGTAACAATATATAACTTCTATTTGATTTTTTCTTTTCAATTTTTGCTTTTTACTCGTCGCTTTAGCAAGATTAGATTGAAACCCTATTCCTCTGATCCGTAAAATTGGAGGAGCTCTGACCACATTGTTTACATCAAAATTCACCCTCACATTCGCACGACCCTTCTCTGCCTCCTTCCACAATCTAACCCCCCTTATGCTTATTGGATCTAGTTCGCAACCTCCTCTCTGATCACTTTTCCCAGAGGTACCCATTCCACCAGCATCTGCTTTATATTCTACCACAATAAGCTCGCTGGAGTATCACCTTTGAGCGTGGAGTATTTTGTAGGTTGCAGGAGAGAATTAGGCAACAATGATGAGGACTTGGAAGTCTACCTACAACTTCTAACACCTAGACCTCTAGATCTTCATATGGACATCGTGAGCCTTCATCTTCACCATTAGTCAACGCGGGGAGCCTACAGAAGTGTGCCTAAATCTTCAGAAGGTGATTCAGGTGGAGATTGAGCAAGTCTCGATCGATCAAACTTCACCATAGGTCGCCTTTAAGATAGTTCTTCTAATAGATCTCAGATGCGTCCAATCAAGAATGAAAGTGCCAGATTAGATCACGACCATTGAAAAAGACCCAAAACACTGTTGTTGATCCAACCATCCAGATCTGATCCACACAACTCAAGCATGTTTCATCATCAACCGTCTAATCTGCATCTCATCGCATCTACGATGTTCGAAGAATCGCATGGATAAAGGGTATAATTTCCCTCCTATCCATACCTTTATTTGTTTTGCAAATAAGTCCCTCTCGGGACACGTGTCTGCTTATAATTATTTGAATATTTGCATTGTGTACCATGCCATTTTTATTTTCTTTTTAGTCATGTTTGAATTGAACAACGTGCTTCACACGTGACTTTTTGTGATAATTGCAATAAGAGCCTGGGTATTTTTGTGTTACTATTTGGGCCCTGAAAATAAAGTATTTACATTTTGGACCAATCCAACACACCTTCCATGCACCGAAACATGGATTTATGGAAATTTTACAAAAAAGACCACTGTAATTATTTATTTGTTACTCATTCAGCCCTGAAACTATGTTTCTTTGCATTTCAGTCCCTATGCATTTGCATATTATTTTGCATGGTAAAATGAAAAATTGCAAAACTTCATTAAAAATCCACAAAATATTCTTAATTTTCCTCTAGTCTCATTTAGTGACGCTATTTTTTTTTGCATTTTTTTCATTTTCCTTATTTTTGATAAATCAAAAATCACAAAATTGTTCTTATTTGCATATAAATTCGAAAAAATATAAAAGTAGCTCTAAAACTCCAAAAATCTTTATTGGTTATTTTCTCTTAATTTATTTTCTGACCAATTTTCATTTGTTAATTCTGTATAAAAACCAAAAAATAGATAACATTAAGAACACTTAAAAATCATTTTAAATCATTAGAAAACTAAAAAAATGCAAAAATACTTTCTTGAAATTTCAAAATATTATCGTATTGTTTATGCTTATTTCTTTAGTGTTTAATGTCATTTTCTATTTTAAAAATCAAAAAATATCCGCAATGTTTTTTATTTGCATTATTTTCTATTTTTAATTTAATTATTAGATTTTAAAAATTATAAAAATACTAGTAAAATAAAAAAATGTCAACAAAACATTAAAAACCCAAAATTAATTTTAATTTAATTTTCTGTGTATTTTTGCTACACTTTAAAAATAAAAAAATTGCATTCTTTTCTTTTCTCTTATTTCTTGCTCTTTATTTACATTTAATTTTGTTTTACAAATATAAAATATTTTTGAAAAACTTTAAAAATCATTATAAATTATAAAATCAGAAAAGCATAAAAAATAAAAATTAAAATTCCATAAATGCATAAAAAAAATTCACAAAAACCAAGTCTAGTGTGCACAAAAATTCCTCTTTTATTTCAATTGTTTTTCATTGAATTAAATAAAAATCAGGATCTTTGTAGCCTCCCTGATTTCCATCATGTACGCTATACAAGTAAATTAAATAGCAATCACTTTTTCTTGCTCATATTCTTTTCTTGCTTTTTGGCTTGAGTTGTGAATAATGAAATATTTTTTGTTGAGGTATTTAGGGATGCAACGACATTGCAAAATATTTTTTCTTAATTAACGTGAACCTCCATGTTCAACAAACAGTGCCGTTGTCAGGGAGGCACGATGAGGGTAGCTAGGTTTTCCTCTTAGACTGCTATTCTTGGTTATAGATACCTGTTTGTTTTCTTTTTATTTTTGTCTTATTATTTTTGTCATACATTGTTCATATTTTCTGTCACTTGTTCATATTTTGTATCTTCTATTTCTAGTCATTTATTCATTTTATTTGTCTATATTTTCCTATATATAATTATCATGTGGATTGCATCTTTTTGAGGAGTGAGCACTCACTTCAAATTTTGCATGTTGTCAAGGAGCATATACAATGCTTGCATGATCTGATTTGTCGGACACCAATGGCTCCCCAAGATTGAACTTATGATTCATTTGAATCCTATTTCATTTGATCATCACATTTTGCCTATAATCCACGTCTGTGTGTATCCTGTTTGTTTATTTATATTATTTGCTTTATTTTCTTCTTGTATTTTTGCTTATATTATCATAATTATGTTTCTTACATATTCTTTTATTTCCTCTTTCTTCTGAGGTACCAACGAGCGAGGGTGACATTCCTAGGAGCGTTAGCACACCCGAGCGAAGCAGAGGCAACTAATTTCTTCACCAGGATACAGGAGAACATAGGAGAAGTAGAAGATTTGGAAGAAGCGGATTTTTAGAGCATTTTCCACATATATTTTTTGTTTTATTTTAGCATTTTTTTTTAATATTATTTTTGTAAAAATTTGTAATAATTTTCTTTGGCATTTGCCTATTTTTTCTGTTTTCTAAAAACCACTATATAACTTGTGCGTACGTGGTTTGTTGCACCAAGTGCCGGTTCACTTGGGGGACCTCACCAATTTTTGTTTTTATTGATTTTATTTTTATTTATTTTCTCACGATTTTGTGTGCTTGAGCCCTTAGAAGTAGGTTTTATTTTCTTGGTTGAGATTGGTAATCGATTAGGTCTATAACTCCTAAAAGAATATATGTTCCTATAGACTAGATCGTAGGATTGGGATTAGTCAAATTAATTTGTCCTTTCTTGCTAATAGAAGATACTACGGTGGTTCTCATGTATCATTTAGGTTAGTTTTGTTTTTATTATTATTTTATGTGCATATCACTTTATATGTAGAGTGCTGGAAAAAGGTATGCATCTCTTCCTTTGCATGCATCATTGATTTTTCTAATTTCCTTCCCTATTTTAACTCACATAAATAAAATGGAATTGAAAAAATAATTAGACTGCTTACTTTAAAAAAAAACTCAAAAAAATTATAATTTTGTAAAACTGGTACCGCTAAAGAAAACTCGACCCTAACAGAAATGTAAGGACAAAATCATTGTTTTAGGGAGAGTAACCCTCTCATTGTTTGTAGGTACTTACCTCCAGATAGAATGGGTAAGGATGCAACCAAAAGGATAGAGCCCAAATTGTTGGACTTGTGCCCTATGCTTGTGTGCATTACTCTTTGGTGCACGGTTGAGATGCAAGAACTTGCCTCTAACCATATAAAATCATTTTGATGTGCTCATTCTCATTTCTCCCTTTGGGCTTGATATTGAATCCGACAGCCATGGTAGATAGCTCCATTGATTGGGGAGGATTGAGAATGTATGCTGGGCGGTAGCGACGACTCACCCTATGTGCTTGATATTATGTAACTTCTTGTAGATTCACTAAATCTAAAATTTAAAAGATAAAAGACCAAACTCTTACGATATTCAATTGTATCCAGTTGGTGAATCAGGTGTCTGTATTTTGTTTGTTTGTTAGTATAAATATCTATCTGCATCCTTCGTGCCTTTTTTTTCTTTTTCTTCTTGTGTTGACCTTCATTTTCTCACATCTTTCCTATTGACATCAAGATGTCGTATTGGAGTATTTTATGTTCTGACTCCGCGAGCTCATTTAACACTCCGGTTCGATCGCCTTTTATTTGGGAAGACTCATTTTCCGAATATCCCTCTTCTTCCACATCATCCCTCTACTCATCCAATCCATTATTTGAGATTGACTCTAATCTCTAAATATCATTTGAGACTCTACCATTTTTTAGAACTAATCTAGTGCCCTACACCTTTATAATGTTAGAATAAGATCACTTGATGCCACTAAAGGGCATGGGTTCCGTGGCAGAGTAGAATGAGATCAACAATACGATTTTAGCTCCCATACAGTCCATTCAGGCACCATTGACTAAACAAGATGACATAAAGGATAGATTGAGTGATATGATCTTAGAGTCAAGGAATGATTGACCAGATAGGAGAGATGAGGAGGAAGGAGGTGGGAATAGGGGAATAGGAAATCCATTGATTGAGCTAAGGTCTAAACCTAAAAATAAATATGCTTATAATCCAAGAGCAGGACAAACCAATGGATTCAAATACCTACGATACATGGGCATTTTATAGCTTAAGCCCACAATTCTGCCTCTACTACCAATATTCAACTGACACATCAATGAAGAACCTTATGTACACCTCCAACAGTTTGACAACATATGTTGCACCATATACTACCCTAACATCTCGTTAGAGGAAGTGAAGATGACAACTCTCCGGTTAAGTCTCAGAGACAAAGCATTATATTAAATTAACTAATTGGGAAAGATTGTCACAACTTGGAAGAGTTAAAGTCTACTTTTCTAAGAAAATATTATCTACTTGGACGTCTCAATCAAATGTGATCCCTGATTGCCAACTTCTCCCAAATGTCCCACGAGCTTACTCACAAGGCATGTGAAATATTTAAAGTCTTAGCGGAGAAGTGCCCCATCATGATATACCGAAGACAAGCCCAGTGCATAATTTCTTTGAGGGGTTGAGCGTTGAGAAGCAAAAGTTGGTAGTTGTCATTTGTGGGGGGTCCCATTCCAACAAGGATGAGGATGTCCTTTATCAGACTATTGAGGATATGATTGAGAGTTCTATAACTCTTTCTTCTGCAAATGCTTTTCAGAAGCATCTCGTTCCTTCTCTCGCAATACTCTACAAGGTTATCAACATGACGACATCACGTGATGTGGATAGGTAGACTATTTACATCTGACCATCATAGGAAATCACCTATGCAAAGTGGACATAACAAAGAAACGATCTAAGTACCTTGAGAAGATTCATGTGATCTAATAGAGGACAAAGAAGCTAGATAAGCTGGATGACATCACGAAGCATCTGGAGCTTCTTGTCAGTACGAGTAATGCATGTTAGAGTGTGAGTGCAACATCTGATACCTCTACTCCTGAGCAGAATTCTTCCACACCAGCACAGTAGAGTACTAGAGGGTCATCTATAGTTTAGCATGTTTACTACGTGCAGACACTGGATCAGGTTCCACAGTAGTCACATCATATTATACTGTACCAGCAGGAGCCCCTTTACATTCCTGAGCAGAAATGTCCACCTCCACCCCTCATTCACGAAGTGAATAGCAATTGGTTCGATCGAGAGTGCAACCAGCCCCATCTGGTGGGGCTAGGTCAGTTGGGCTCATAATAGAGTCAGAGGCCCATCCACCATTTTCAGGGAAGGAGACCACAACCCTAGCACCAATAGTTACAACCTCACTTCTCGTCTCCACCCCACTTCTAGTATTGGAGACATGGACAACGTATGCAGTTAGCATATTTTAATCAACCCTATTATCAACAACAGTCAGCATCTTATGCACACTTTTCACATCCTCCTCCTCATTATCAGCAGTACTACTCTGGGTACCGGCAACCTCCACTACTACTAGTCTCAACAACATCCACTCATTGAGCATCTAGAGGCACCTTCAGTGAATCCCACACTTGATCAACTTGCATTACTGATGAAGAATGTAAATGACATGACTCGGAGGCTTGACGACCTGACTACCACAAATACATTGATCCCAGCCCAGGTCAAAGCCAATCCCAACAATTTCAGATGCAAGGATCAGGTACCCCCATGATCCATCCACACCCGAGACAAGTATGACACTTGATTTTACATGTTTATCTGATGCCATTCATCACAGGAGTGATAGGAGATTGCAGCAGCCTACACATCAGTTGGGATTGGAGAGAGACGTTGAGAGAGCTTCACTGGCTTCATCATCTTCTTTACCAGTTGAGCAGAGGTCTAGTGTGAGAATCAGATCTTGGAGTTTCACCACCTTCTTCTTCACCATCATTATCATTATTAAGAAAATACCAAAAAGAGAATAAATAAAGATGCAGAGCTGAGTTAGCCATAAAGGATAATACAGTAGTCATGGATTCTTCTTCTACACCAGCAAACCCAACAACTCATTCTGATTTTCCTTTTGTTCCTTTTATTCATGTAGTGGATAACAATGTATAGACTGGATCTAATTATCCACATGTATATGATAACTCTATTTTGAATAAGAGAAATAAACAACATCATGTTTATTCTGATTTTGTCCCATTTCCTTCAGCTTTGATTAAATCCAGAATAATCCAAAAAAATAAAAAACAACACTATCTGATCTTGGATGGTAGAAATCATTTTGAACATCTTTTTAGAGATGCCACTCCTTAAGGCCATGAAGTACATGCCTGTAGTCATAAAGGGAATGAAAGAAACATGTACTGAAAAGCATCAACCAAAGAATAATAGACGAAAGAAAATAGATAAACACATCTTAACCATGGCCACAATTCGTGCCATTAGCAATCTCCCACCCAAAAAGAATGATAAGGGAGCACCTCACAACTGGTGCCACATCTTTGATCAAGAATTCGATCGTGCTCTTCTTGATAGAGGATCCTCCATTAATTTGATGCCATCCTCGCTACTCATCGTGTTTTGGTTGGGGCCTCTTACATCCAACAGGATGATCCTTCAGTACGCTGATAGATCGATCAAGAGGACAAGAGGCATTTTAGAGAACATTATTGCAATGGTGCAAAGAATGAGATTCCCAGTTGATTTTGTTGTTATGGATATGCATACCTCTTCACTGTTTCTTTGTACCCTGATCATACTTGGTGGGTCATTCCTTTGAACTGCTGAAGCGATAGTTGATTATTGTACTAGAGAGATCATCTTTCACTCTCCCAGTGACAAGGTGAAGATAGATATGATCCCAGATCTGAGACCATTACTGCCACCAGCAGCAGCACATAAGAGAGAGAGAGACAGTTACATCAGATTATGAGGACTATGATTTTCTTGTTGAGATATATATCTATTCGCTGATTTCATGGACACCTAGGAGTTCCTTTCTTAGAAGGACATTCTGGAAAGCATGGTCACCATGAGTTCCCTTGTTGAACATTCTGAGTCATTTGCTTATGGACAACTTGAGCTCTAATCTGAGGATCTTTCTGAGAAATCAGAGGTATGTTATGAGATTCATGAGACACGTTCTTTTTTTTAAGATTACTTATGAGATACCTCATATTGAGATTTTCCAAATACTTGTTAAGAATACCGAGCATCTTGATGAGCCATTCCTTTCCAAGCACAGATCATTCGTTGTAGATCTTTTTGAGGTTTTACTTGCTAAGCCTAAAGTTTACTTGGTGGACAATACACATAGTACAGATCAAATTCCTTCTACCAGTGCAGCTGCAGAGCTTATCTCATAGCTGATTCAGACCCCATCTGAACTTAAGTCTTTACCCTCACCGTTGAAGTATGCCTTCCTTGTGGGTCCACCCCAGTTGTTGTCGGTCATCCTCAATTCGTAGTTGACCGGTAAACAAGAATCTCACATGCTAGAGTTTCTTGAGAGAAATCGTAATGCCATTAGATGGAATATTTCATATCTTTGTTGGATTAATACTACTTGGTGCTCGCATCATATCTACTTAAAGAATGACAACAAACCCATTCATGAGTATGAGTGTCGTCTCAATCTAAAACTTTGCAATGTGTCATGAAAGAGACCAGGAATGGTGTGATGCTAGTTTTATTTACCCCATCTCAGATTCCAAGTGGGTCATTCCTTTACATGTGGTCCCAAAGAAATATGAGATTACTATCGTAAAGAATGATCGTGGTGAGGAGATTCTGAGTCGTATATATACTTCACGACGTTTCTGTGTATATTACCGGTGTTTGAATTCAACTATCAAGAAAGATCACCTTCCACCGCCCTTTATTGATCAGATTATTGTGAGGTTGGTAGGGAAGGAATTCTTTTGTTTCATGGATGGGTACTCAAATATAAATAGGTTGCTATTGGTCCTGAAGATCAGGAGAAAACTTCTTTTACTTGTCTATTTAGCACCTTCACCTTTAGACGGATGCTCTTTGGATTGTGTACCACCCACGCTACATTCCAAAGGTGCATGTTGGTCCTTTTTTCCAACATCGTAGATAGTTATTAGTGGTCTTCATGAATGATTTCTCGGTCTACAAGGATAACTTTGATACATGTCTTGCTTATTTAGACCGAGTACTTCAACACTGTTGTGAGGTAAACTTAGTGTTTCGTGGGAGAAGAGGCACTTTATAGTGACTAATGGGATTGTATTGGCAACGTTATCTCCAAACATGGTATGTAGGTCGACCTAGCTATGATTGGTGTGGTCTCCAAGCTAGATACATTGTAGAATTTAAAGCAGTTGAGGTCATTTCTAGGAGACGTTGGATTTTATAGGCGATTCATTAAGGACTTCAACAAGATCTCTATACCTTTGACTGAGCTTATGTGCAAGGAGAGTGAGTTTATTGTTGAAGAGAAAGTACACCTTGCATTTTAGCAGATGAAAGACATGGTTACTAGTGCTCCTATTCTACATCAACCTGATTGGTCTCTCCCCTTTTAGATCATGAAAAACGCATTAGTTTTTGTAGTTGGATCTATTTTAGGTAAGAGAAAGGATGGCATACAGTTTTCTAGACACCATGCTAACAAGACTCTGGATGAGGCACAACGTAATTACGCAGTCACAAAGAAGGAGATGTTAGTAGTGGTGTTTGCATTAGAGAAGTATAGATCTTACCTCCTTGGTTCACATGTTATTGTGTACATGGATCACACTGTCGTATGGTACCTACAATCAAAGAAGGATGCCAAATCACATCTTATCAAATGGATCCTTCTTCTTCGAGAGTTTGATTTAGAGATTAGAGATAAACCTTGAGTAAAGAATGTTGCGGCAGATCACCTTTCCTAAATCACATATGCAAAGTCTTCTGAGTACTCATCTCATATCATATTAGAGACCTTTCCAGATGCGAACATTTTGTTGGTCGCCTCACTCCCATGGTATGATGATGTTGTGAACTATCTTGTCTTAAAAAAAGTTCGACAACATTGGTTGAAGCACAAGGTAGACAGATTCCTGACAAAGATACATTTTTACCAGTGGAAGGATCCATACCTATTTCGTGTAGGTGTTGATTGTATATGGAGAAGGTGGATTCCTCAGGAAAAATACTCCAGCGTACTTGAGCATTGTCACAAATTAGAGTCTGGTGGGCATCATTTGAGGAAGCATACGATAACAAAGGATTTATGGAGCATCTTGTGGTGGCTAACTTTATTTAATGATGCTACATATTATGTTCAAGGTTGTACTAATTGTCAGAAAATCAAAGGAACCATTGGTTCCCAAGATACCATGCCCCCGAGATATATCAGATTTAAGATATTTTTGATGCATGGCATAGACTTCAGGACCCATTTCCTGTCAGTCATGGATTTCAATACATACTGCTTGTTGTGGATTATGTTAGTCTTTGGGTTGATGCTATCCCCACCCGAGCCGTTTATAGTTGTACAGTTTGCTCCTTTCTCAAGGACCACATTATCATACGGTTCAAGATCCCCAAGGTACTCATTTCAAATGGGGGAAGCCATTTCATTAATCAAGAGGTCAAGAAGCTTGTGAAGGAGAATACTATTGAGTATACAGTGGCGTCTCCTCAGCACCCACAGACTAACTGCTTGGCTGAGATTTCAAATAGGGAGATTAAGACGAAATTACAAAAACTTGTGTGTCCAGATAGGAAGAACACGTCCCATATGCCTGAATCAGTTCTTTGGGCTTATCAGATGACCTATAAGTCTACATTGGGAATGTCGTTGATGAATCTATGATTCATCACTCTAAAACTTGAAAATAGAGCTTTGCTCCCAAGTAATTAGATGCATTTCATCACCTATATTGCATAATTAGCATTCGTGCATGCATAGATAATATCTTCATTTTAGTATTCACATCTGCATTAAATAAGAAGCCCAATTCACTTGTAAAAAGCATTAATATGTA
This sequence comes from Ottelia alismoides, assembly GCA_037367405.1. NCBI lineage: Eukaryota > Viridiplantae > Streptophyta > Magnoliopsida > Alismatales > Hydrocharitaceae > Ottelia > Ottelia alismoides. The sequence continues at coordinate 350,588 of JAZKJV010009256.1, read as the reverse complement.
TATATTTTATACTAACTACAAATCCCATAAATTCAACTCTATAGTGTATATATTACTAACACTGATACAAGAAAAATACCAAAAAAATATACTAACTTGTGAAATTGACCAATAAAACCTGAGTCCAAGTTTGAGACCATGGATATTAAAATGCACATATTTCACTCATACAGCCTCCGACCTAAGACTACTCACTTTTAAAATAATATACATTCAGAGACCTTCAAAACAAGACCAATTTCATTAAAATAAAATCTCGTATGCAAAACTTGGGTTTTGGACCCCCATTCTATATTGTATGTATTGTATTCGTACCCTTGTATTTTATCACTTCATTTGACCGCGTTTCTGTTTTTGGTCAACATGAAACTTGTAGATCTCATCGAGATCTACAACTTTTATGTTTGAGTTTCGCCAAATTCGATCATTTTCTCCATCATTTTTCCATTTCTGCTTCATAATAATCAGATTGGGCCACGTGGTGCCTTTTGGTTGCGCTAGGTAGCCCATCTAAGCACTCACCACGCACCCCACCTTTCAGCCGTTGGATGGCTTTCAATCGGCCTACATCTCAGCCATCCATGCCTGCATCATCTTGCAGCCGTCTGATCAACTCCAGATAGCATCTGGACCGCTCACCAATGCCTTCACATCCTTGCACAACGTGGCACGCTCCATCACCGTCCGATTGCTCTCCTTCTCTCCAGATCTCCTCCGTCCATCTGTGTCGTTATCTCAACCCTTCGATCAAATTCCAGATGCCATCTCATACGTACGCAAGCGCCGCATTCTCCTTTGGCCATGTGTCGCACTCACGTCCGTCTGATCGTGGCTTTGATGCTTTGATCTCCACCATTCCTTTCTGCTTTGATTCTAGCCCTCTGATCCCATTTCCCGATCTCATCGTGGTCGTTCTCCAGCGGTGCTTTTGTTGTTCACAACTTGGGCTCTCTATGCCCTTTGATGGCGCTGCTCTGATCTAATCCCATCCACTCCCTAGCACCCTACTCAGAGCCGTTGGATCACTAGATCCAACGGTCGAGAGTTTGTTGTCAACCTCCCGAAGTCCCCTCGCCCACGTCGCCCACCTTGCCAACCATCTCCGCCCCTTTCCATTTCCCTCACTTCTCCAGCCACTATCTCCACTTCCCGACGAGCCCACGTCCAAGACCCGACTTCCACCACCCTCATTGGAGTCCACTATCTCCATGATTCCCTCCGTGTCTGTCCACAATTCCCACGCAAAACACCTCTACCATCATCAGAACACCACCCTCCCTGTTTAAATACTCCGCCTCCAGCCATCGTCAGCCCCATCCGCCCTTACACGAGAGTACTTCAAGCTCTTATCCTCCTATTTGTGATAGAGATTTGGCGTGAAATCGAGCGACGATAGAGATCCTCTCCAGCGACATCCACAACGACCCTCCATCGCGCAACAGCTCCTCCATCGAGCTACACGATCTCGGGCACCTGTCGGCCCTAGAGGGATGGCCGGTGGCTTCGTTTCGAGCCTCCATTCTCAGGTAGATGAATCCATCTTCTTCTCCGATCTTCCTCTTCTTCCCCTTCGATCTTCTCCTAATTTAGTAGGCTTCTCCGCTCAACATCTCCTTCCACCGACCATCGATCGAGCTCCGTTGTGGAGCTGTCATCTTCGCACACCCCTCCGTTCATCTCCACGATCCATCGAACCACCTCCGATCACTGCACCGCCCCTGATGGTGGAGGAGCTCGTCGGCAGTCACCCTCTTCACGCCTCAAGGCCTAGAGCACTCATTGAACCCACGCGAGCACTTGCACTTATATTTCGCGCTTCACTAACCTTGCATGTACCATCTTCGTCATTGGCCGGACCCTCACCGGAACATCTTCGCCAAGATTCATCTCCAGCGTGCAGACCACCCCCGCCTCTTCCAGTACATCCGGTCGCTCCGCCGAGATTCAACGACTCCACTCAGCCACTCAGGAGCATTGGTGGTCTTCATTGAGAAAGGAAGAAGATGGCGGAGCTCGCCGCTCTTCGCCGGAGCTCTGAAGTCGCCGCCACCACAGCGACGGAGGAGGAGGAACCCAGTCTACAACTGTTGTTGGATTCACCCCCTGGTGATCATCCAACGACCATCATTCGTCCACGAATCCTCCAGCGAACGTACAATCACCGTTGGATCCTAGAGGATCTAACGACCCACATCGCGCCACGTTTCCTACTCCAGCCACCGTTTGGTCTTTGCGATCTAACAATCTATCATCAGCCATGTCATTAGCTCCGAGCCTCTTCTCCGCCCCTTAGGCTCGGAGCATCCGAGCCTCATCGGAAGCTACACCGAAGCAAGTTCAAGCCTGTAGAAGTCATGCAGCAACATCTGAGCCTCCGACGCTTCCCGATCCTAGATCTTACCTGGTCTTCACATGCTACTCTGGGTAATTTACATCGAGGCTGTGCAAGTTTTCGAAATAGCACTTTAGTCCCTGCTAGGCAGCATCACGTTAGGCGCACGTCTTCCATGGAGAAATTGTACACATATCCTCTACATTACAGGTAATTGCATTTTAGTCCATGTATGTAACTTTTGATTTAATTAATTTTACTCCTGTTTGCATTTACACCCCTGTGTTTGCACGTTTATTTAGGCACTCTTTTAGCATCATTTTATAATTCGAAAAATTGCATATTGTAGAGAAACTTGGGCTCTATCATTGTGAAGACTTGTTACATTTTTATGATCATAGAGGAATTTAATATATTTCCTTTTGTGGAAATTTACGTAGCTTGCCAACTGTATACCTTTAATTGCTTATTAAATTATTTTTTGCTCCAAAAATCACCAAAAAATCACAATAGGTCTTATTAAGTAGTTCTACTTTGTACACAAAAATCACATCATTTGCATGCATAACGAGGCCTCAATAAATTAATTGGTGTTTAATTTAATTGATTTTTAATAGGTCTAAACTCATCATTTTTGAGGTCTATAAATTTTCCTGGATTCAACTCACATAGAGTACCTAGATTAATTTTTGTATCTCAAAATGATCTAATTTGTTACTTATTAAAATAATTTTGCAAAATTCACCCCTGCATTCATTCTTAATTCATATTTAATTCATGTAGAGTCGAAAAGTTCCCATAAAATTGCAGTAGCCAAATTTCATTGCATTTCATATTCTGGCCAAGTTTCATAATTTTTGGACTTAATTTGACCATACTTCAAATTTTAACCTTAAAATTTGACTTAAATTGCATCGCATTTTTTTCCTAATTTCATAAAAAATACAAAAAATTCTCCTAAAAACATAACATCGAAATTGACTTCAAATTAATCTAAGGAAAAAGCTACCTCCCTGAGTTCTACCTTGGACTTGCCCAAGTAAAATAAAAAAATTACCGCTTCTGTTTACTTTGACATTAATCTAAGTGGTTTTGATCAGTCTTGATTTACCCGAATACAACGAACGCAACATTAAATTTGATTGTTAACTCAGTTGAATTAGGTAGGGTAAACTGAGGCACTTCAAATGGTGTTGTTGTCGGGGAGGAACGACTTAGGTTAATTTCTAGAAAATATGGATTTTTGGTTTTCCATCCCTGGGTAGTCTGCTTCCCGGTTCTGTTCTTGTGAATATTTTTCTATCCAATTTTTATTTGTTTATTTTTTTGTCATCCTTTATCTGACTATCATTAATTTTTGTGCGAGGATTATGAGGAGTCGAAGGTGCTTCATCAAGCGAGCCGAGCATCTTGCATTAAAATAAATTGAGTGGTTTTTGGATGTACTTTTAAAAAAGGAAAAAATATTTTTTTGCATTTTCATTTCCAGTGGTTCCCATTTGGGTTCTCGTGCATGTAAGTCATAATAAAACGAGTCCCCGCGTGCTGTCTAGTTGCTTAACGTAGGATAGGACCTGCACTTGCAGCTTTAAGAGCTCTCTTAGGTCTGCTTGTGCTCGTAATATCTAGGACCACACTACACCTTTAAAAGACGCTCTTACACCACAGGAATTTAGCCAAATTTAACTTGTTCCTCACTCGCTAATAGAACTGCTTGTCTAAGAGCACTTTTTCGCTTGCATCCATATACTGTAAAATTTCAATTCTGTTTTGCATCCCGCATGTAGAGCGTGAGGATCACTACAAGTCTTCTGAACTCGACATACATCATTATTTTATTGTGCATAGGCTTCTTCTCCCTTGGTTTTCTAACTTAGGATTAAAGAAAATTGGGACTGGACAATAGGTGTGCCTTGTGTGTGGACTAATCAAGTGGTTACCTAACTTAAAATTAAGATTGCTAAACAAATTGACAAAAAATCAAATAAAATCATAAATTTTGTTTGCGAGAGAATAACCCCAACCTTGATTTCAGGATGAGTGAAGGTACGAAGTGTGTGTGCACACCTTAAGGCGAGCCAAAATCCCCGCCTTCCATATCACGTACTCTGATCCGAGCAAATATCACAGGCTGAATTACGGGTTCAACTGACTAACGCCAAGTAGCCTCCGCCTGCTCCGGTTGGTAGATAGAGGTGAAATTATGGTGCACCGCGATAAGATGCTAGTAGCCTTCGCCTGCTCCGGCAGGTAGATAGGGGCGAAGTTAAAGCCTTGTCAGCCTCCGCCTACTTAGGTAGGTAGATAGGGGAAGATCCTTGAACTCTCAGCTAGGGCTAGGAGAGATGAAAGGAAGGGCGTTGGTATCTTAGGCGATAGGTTAAACAGGGGAGACGCATCCGGCTTTGAGCCGACTGACCTATAGGCCGTGTAATCCTTGCTATTGGTCTGAAAAATCTCACTTAAAATAAACCAAACTAATCGGACTTGATTTCGGGTCCTTCACCATGTTGAGTGTGAAAATCAGTGTTTCTGATTCTTTTGCTTGCCTCAGGTAGGAGTAAAATCCTATCTTTACACACTTATACTCCTAACTCTTCTTCCGGCCAACTAAGATGAGTGACTGGGGGGATATCCACTCACACTTTGCAAATCTCTCCTTGAACCCCTCACGAAGTTCATCTTCATCGGCTCAAGCGTAATTTGGTCCAACCCGATCTCATGACCCTCTTGAGTTTGGATCCATCACTCTCAGGGTGGTTACCCTCAAACCATCCCTTTTCTCTCCTCTCATCTCACCGAGGAAAACCATCGCCTCGATGAGAATGTCTTCATTAATATGTCCTCTAACTTAGACCAAATTCTTTACCCAAGAGAAGAGGATGAACCACAGACCAAAATGCCGAAGAAACACCCAGACAAAGAGGAACCCAGAGATGATCCTATGCACCAAGTCCTTGCCCTATTACCTAGAGCTGAGCAGCTGAATGCTGATCTAATGACTAGGATGGGACAGGTTATCGAGGCAGGTGGAATTGACCGACCGATGGTAGATACCTACAACCCCGCTGAAAACGAGATACATAGTTGGCTTGTACTTGAGGTGCCCCCAGAAGTTTTCAAGCTGAAGCTCCATTCTCTGAGTCTGCTACCATAGTTTAATGAGAATGCCACAGAAGAACCATATGCTTTCCTGAGAGACTTCGAGTTGGTTTGCAACAACCTTAGTCACCCTAGGGTTGGACAAGATTACATCTGGCTGAAGGATACCTCGTTTGCCTTGGGAGATAAGGCTTCTCATTGACTGAAGAATCTCGGGGTTAGATGTACGATCTGGATGCAATTCAAATATTTATTCTCAAATAAGTTCTACCCACTCAAAAGGACTAACTAGATGAGGACAAAGATCGCTAGTTTTTCCCAGGGCCCCGACCAACCATTCCATGAATCATGGGATAGATTCAATGATTTGACTCAGAAATACCCCTGCCACGGCATTACCAAGGCGATCTTAGTCCAGACCTTTTTCTGTGGCATGAATCTTGAAATGTAGGGGTTAGTGAGTGCAACCTGTGGAGGAAGCTATCTAAACAAAAACGAAGATGTCGTATGGAAGATTCTTGAGAAGATGGCGGAAATAGGCAGATCTCAGATCACCAAGGCATATTGTCTCCATCAAGCTTATCTTATGAGACAACCAGGAGGACGGTAGCAGATATGACAGATGACCTCATCCCTAGCATGAGGATAATAATTGATAAGCTCACTATGGTAGAACAGATCCACAAGAGGGTCACTAACCTTGAGGCGCTTTCACGATTACTGAAACAAGTGGAGGAATTGATTGAGAAGGTAGCCAAGATACGACTACCTGCCCCTTCTGCACCACCTGTGCCTGTCCATCGTGTTCATCTTGTACAGGAGTAGGTACAGGGGCCTCAGAATAGATGTGTTGAGGAGTAGCAGTACACTCAGCAGGAGCAACACGTACCCCCACAGGTGGAGATAGTCTATAAGGAGCCTCCATAGGTGTTCGAGATTGACAGCCATGACCTGTCGGAAGATAGTCAGGGGTTTGGGAACGGTCCGCCACACCGACCTTCCCTAGCTTACCAGGAAATCAGCTCCATCCCCGCACCGCGCTTCGTATAGTCCCAGCCAGGACTAGGGTAGATGCCTCAGCACCACCAAAAGCAGCGCACATTCCACTCGGGCCAGCAGGGCCCTCTATCACATTCCCATCCTCAATAGTATCAGCACGACCAGCAGGGCCAACATAGGCATCCGAATCACTCGCCCTCTAGTCAGCAGCAACAAGACCCGCCCACTAATGAATTGGAGTCCCTCACCTTGGCCATCCAAACCCTAACTTATAGGGTCCAACAGATACAGGATGATTACCTATATATCAGAACTAATCTGAACCATGTTTTACGTACCCAGGACCAGCAAATGGAGCTAAAGACCCCAATTCTCGCCTAGGTTCAGGCAAACCCAAATAGGCTGAATTAGGATCAAGACCAACCACACGATCAGGTATACTATTCAGATTATTCTCTATCTGAACACTATATACTTTCGTAGGATAATGTAAATCATGTGTCCCTCAAGAGCGAAAGGACCATGACCATACCTGATCGGGCACGAGCACATGAGGAAGATGCCGCCAAGTCTCTACCTGAGGCGAACTTGGAGGTAGAGGAGCAGCATCACCATCACCCGCAGAATAAGAGGATTTCCAAGATCTCAAAGAAGAAGGAGAGGAGCACCAGTAGTGAATCAAACAAGACTGATAAGGAGCTCGCACCTCCATCTGAGGAGGACGCACCTAAAGTCGCGGAAAATGCATCACCTGTTTTGCCACAGGAATTTCTTTTTCGTCCGAGTCCATGCCAGAGTCAGCGTCAGAGTCCTGTACAGAACCCAGTTTCCCATTTAAATGAAAATCTTATGGTTTAATAATCTTAGTTATCGTCAATAATCCCTATCCGCCGTTCCCTTTAGGGTGGAAACAAGAAAACCAAAAAATTCCAAAATGATGATCATGAGATGGTAGAGTTATGCAACAAGTATATCAAGGTCACAATCCCCTTTCATAAGTATGTGGACACGACACCTGCATTTCATAAATACCTTATGTTGAGATGCACACCTACTAAGGTCAGCAGGAAAACCAAAAGCCGTGTTGAGAAACACGTTTTGTCAGTAGCCACTACTTGCGCCATTAAGAATATGTTTCCAAGGAAGTGAAGGGACATGGGTGCCAATTATGTGGTGAGTTATGTCGATGACACTACGTTGCACGCACTCTCCTAGATAATGCATCCTCAATTAATCTAATGCCCACAACCCTCTATGAGCGGCTAAATATAGGACCTCTTACGAAATCTAGAGCCATACTCCAGTTCGTAGACAAATCAACCAAGAGGTCCCAAGGAGAATCGAGGAACGTTATCATCAAAGTCGAGGGTTAAGATTACATGGTGGACTTTACAATCCTCGATATTGAGACCCCTTGAAATTGGAGAGATTCTCAGATCATTCTAGGAAGGCCCTTCCTCAGAATAGTAGGGAACTTATTTGATTTTAAGATCAGGAAAATTCATTTCCAAACTTCAGGCGGAGATGAGGAACTTGAGATGAAGCAGACAAGGTGGCAGAGGCCAGATTCTGAATGTACCACCAAGTACTCTTCGTCAGAAGCAGATTGTGTTCATGTAGATACCATTGGGACATGGAGACAAAACCCAGCTAGTACCGTGATGACGACAAAAATCGGTTTCGTGGCTTTTCGTTTTTAGAAGGGATCTCGGTCGATGTAGCCAAAAAGCTGCGAAACAAAAATTCGATTCTTAAAACCTATCAAACAATTTCGGTTTTCTTTCGGAAAACTGTCACTAATATTTAACCAGGCAAGTGTTCCTGGGTCGAACTCAAGGAGGCAGAATAAATTCCTTTGATTTTTCTCTTTGTAATTTTATTTTTAATCTCTTCTCTAAGTGATCAAGTAAAGAACCCCCTTTTTTATTGGTTTTTATTTTTATTATTTTTATTTGATTTTATTATTTTCAAATATTTATTTAATTTTCAAAAAGGGAGATTTCTTCAAAAAGATTTATTTATTATATAATAAGTGGATACTAGATAGTTGATACAATATAGTAGGGTGATTGGGGTTCGAGTCGCGAGCTCGAACAACTCAAGAAAACAAAACAAAACAAGACGACTTTCGAAGAATCAAAACATGTCGAAAACATGTCAAAATCCTACGAAAACTTTATACTAAGTAGATAGGGTAGTTGTGTAACTACCTTCAAGAAAGCGTCGAAAAACAAAGTCAAATGAAGTCGAAACAATCCCTACAGCCCAGGGGCATAAGCGCAAAAGAAAGTTATTTAAAATGTTCTCAAAAAGGTCCTCAAGGACTGTTCTGTAAACAAAATATAAAAATGTTTACATTTAGGTCCCTGCAGAGGGATCTAAATGTAATTAATAAAAACCTGGTGGGCGGAGATGAATTTATGGAAACTTGCTGGACTTAATTCGTAATTTTTCCACCGGTTCGCAAGCAACGGCTGAGATTAGAACGTTCGTACGCCGATCGGACGCTCCTGCTCCTACCACGTGTAAGTCACCTGTAGCGTCTGGTGTTCTTCAGTTCGTTGCGCAGCTGGTGAAGATGTCTTCTTCTCCGACTTTTCACGGCCAACCGACGAAGGCGGTGGCGCTCCGGCGGGGCTAGAGGGGTGGCTCCTCCACCCCTCGAGCTCGCCCGCGGTAGAGTGGTGGCTGGAGCTTCTCCGAGAGGCAATGGTGCGGTGATGAAGTCGACGGGCTCGTCCTCCTGGAAGTGGCTCTGTTCTGCCGTCCAATCTTTGGAGGTGGCGTTGGATGAAGATCGAAGGCTCCCAGATCCTTGCGAGTGGCTCCCGACGAAGTCTGATCTGCAAATGAAGGATTGTTATGCTCGATTCGTGAAGAATCGGCCACCAGTTTAGAGAATCACAAGATCAAACATGGCGAAAAATCAGGCTTCCAGAAAAACTTATGAAATGCGTGAGAACGACGAGGGTTTGATGAAATAATCGATGCGATTCTGATTGAAACTAAGATGGAACTTTGATGCGCGCCTAAGCTAGTTGATTAAACTACCTAAAGAAGTGATTAGCGTCGCTAATCGACGCATGCAGATCGAGATGAAAATCGAAGAAAGTGGATGAAGAGGTCTGTGAAGTCAAAGGTGTATTACCTGGGAACGATGCTCGACGGCGACCTTCGATCGGAGCTCTGATGCTCGCATGGGCAGCGGTACAAGGCTGGCTTAGCCTTGGATCCTTCTCCGACGTGTCCTCCTCCTTGCTCGGTCGAGCATGGAGTTGTCACCACCTTAGGACGGCCAAGACGAGGCTTGGAAGGTTGGGGGTCGGATAACCTGGAGCTGGGGCTCTGGGTAGTTGGAAAGTTGGTTATTAATGGCGGACCTTGGGGGCTTTATATAGGGCGATTACTTGGGCTCCAAGCTCATATCAATGGCTGGCGATGTAACTGGTAGTTAGGAGGAAAGATCTTAGGGTTGAGATCAGTCGGAAGGTTCGAGATGGGCACGGGAGAAATGGTTGAAAGTGGTCGTTCAGAGCAGGTTCTGGTAGAACTACTTCTTGAAGAAGATGACCCCAGGTGCTGACAAGTGTCAGCACCTGGTTTGTCCAGAGGCTGAAATACTTTGTAAAATAGATAATAATTAGTATATAAGGTTATTTTAATTAGGTATAAATACAAGTAGGTTAAATAATTTAATTTTCTAATTTATGGAATAGTTACTTTTTAATAAATAATAAATATTATTTAAAATATAAATATTATATTAATAAATATGTATTTATAAATAGGTTTTAGATTTTTAATTTAATAAATAAATAAGTAAAAATTAATTTTATATTTTCTTAATTATTAGAATATTAAATAATGTTTATATGAATTTTTATGGATTTTAATAAATTAATTTACATATTTTAATAAATAAGATAAGTAACTAGGTAGTTCATTTATACCTATATTTTAGGGTTTTTTATTTTATTAAAATAATAAATATGGTACAAAAATTATGAAATAATTTATGGTGAAACTACAAATCATGAAATAATTTAAAAATTATAAAATTAAGAAAACGATAAATAATGTGTGTTACATAAAATAAATAGCCCAGAAATTCCGTTGTCTTTTGGTCCCAAAACCGGCTTTTTGCAAACAGACTCTGAATTCGATGAAACTACCTTTATTAATTAGAGAATATTATTTTATGAATTTAAAGGTGAGTAGAGTGAAATTGGAGTTCGTATGAGGAAGTTTTGATGTTCGGAAGTTGAGATTTTGACAATTTGCGGGCTGAGTTTCTTGGCATATATACAGGGTAATATTTTTAACTTATTTTTATATACATTTTTAGGAATAATTAGGAGAAGAGTTTGGTGAAAAATATGTTCATATGGATTAATTAAAATCCTTTGATGTTTTGTATTTATTGTATAAATAATGGAGAATGTATGGAGTGTATATTAAATTATTTTTTATGTTTTCTTTCCTTATCTCCCCCTACTTATTGGTTTATCGACCAATCCATGCTGACTTGGTCTCGGGGGTTGTGCTATAAATATATCTTACAGCTATATTTATATTTTAAGTCATATTGTATATATATATACATATATTCAATCTGCCTTTTTGTTTCTATTCTTGTTCTTTAATTATTTACATGATTTTAGTGGTTAAAAGTGAATATTTACACATGAGTGGTGTTTTGTTAAAAGATGAGAATTAATGGATATTTACATGTATTTGTTAAGGGTTTTAAGACAAAATGCGACAGAAAAGTTAATGAATCATGGATTCATCACACCGATAAGCCCCTCTCCTTTGGAGAAGATCTTGTGCATGAGACAGTTTGCGAGAACCTTAGGAGCAAGCACAACGCAGAAAGTGCATCCCCTATATCTTTGATGACGTAGAGGCCCAGCTGGGCCTGTCAGTCCTTTCCTTTTTAGGATAATCAGAAGATGAGGATGACGAGTCGGACATGGCTTTCGCCTATTGCTTGGATACTTTTGATGATCCAACTCTAGAACTGAATGAGTTAGTTGCAGTTACTTCATAGATAGATCCAGCCATAACCAGCACAGAGCCAGAATTGATTGAGCCAGACTTCCTTGATGATCAAACCATACCTGAGCTCAAACCATTACCCACAACCCTTAAGTACGCCTTCCTTGTGGTACAAGAGAGGAAATATCTGGTCATCATCAATTCACGATTTACCAAGGAGCAGGAATCTCGTTGCTAGGGATCTTGGAGAAAAATCGCAAGGTGATAGGATGGAGCATCTCTGATCTCCGCAGGATAAATCCCACTCTGTGATCACACCATATCTACCTATATAATGAAGCTAACCCCTCTCGTGGATTCCAACGCAGGTTCAATCTAAATTTACGAGAGGTCGTGAAGAAGGAGATTGAGAAATGGTGTGACGCGGGTTTCATTTACCCCATCTCCGATTCCAAGTGGCTGGCACATATCCATGTTGTCCCGAAAAAGTAAGGAATGCGGACAATAACCAATGAGGATGGAGAGGAGACCATTACACGAGTACCCACATCGTGGTGTGTCTGTGTGGATTACAAATGATTGAATGTTGTGACAAAGAAGGATCATTTCTCCTTACCCTTCATTGATCAGATCTTAGAAAGATTAGCAGGAAAAGAATTCTTCTACTTCTTAGATGGGTTCTTGGACTACAACCAAGTAGCTATCGCTCCTGACGACTAGGAGAAAACCACATTCGCATGCCCCTTTGGTACCTATGCTTTCAATCATATGCCCTTTGGGTTATGCAATGCTCTTGGTACATTTCAAAGGTGCATGATTGTAGTATTTGTTGTCGGTGAATTCCTGGAAGTCTTCATGGATGACTTCTCAGTCCACGGTGATTCCTTCGATTCCTGTCTTAGAAATCTGGACCGAGGCCTCAAAAGATGTTGTGAGGTAAATCTGGTGCTCTCCTGGGAGAAAAGTCACTTCATGGTGACAAAGGGCATTGTGTTGGGTCATGTCATCTCCAAGAGAGGAATGGAGGTTGACCCTGCCAAGGTGGACGTGATCAGATGACTCCAGCCATCAACCAACGTGAAACAGTTGCGGTCATTCCCCGGGCATGTTGGATTTTATCGGAGATTTATCAAAGATTTTTCAAAGATCACCCGACCGCTAATTGAGATTTTAGGCAAAGACATGTAGTTTATTATTGATCATAAATTTCTTGAGGCCTTTAAGCAACTTCAAGGGATGATCATGGATTCCTTGATCCTACAAGCCCCAGATTGGTCTCTTCCTTTTGAGATCATGACAGACGCCTCTGATTTTGCGGTTGGGGTTGTGTTAGGACAGAAGAAGGATGGCATCCCGTTTGCCAAACACTACGTAAGCAAAGTGCTTTATACTGCTCAGCATAACTATACAGTCACCGAAAAAGAGATGCTTCTGATCTATGGTGATTGTGTTCACAGACCATACATCACTACGGTACCTAATGAAAAAGAAGGATGCGAAGGTGCGTCTTCTTAGGTGGATTTTACTCATCCCAGAATTTGATTTGGAATTAGAGATAAACCTCGAAACAAAAATGTAGTACCTAATCACCTCTCCCGTCTCGAAATGCTGGATACTTCTGATGATATGCCTATTCGAAATTGCTTCCCTAATGAGTCGGTTATTGTTATCTACTCACTCCCATGGTACGCCAATATAGTGAACTATCTTGTCTCCACGAAAGTTCCCGAAGACTGGCCCAAGAGCCACATAGACCAACTTAAGTACATTGCGAGACATTACCATTGTGAGGATTCGATCCTTTTCTTTGAAGGACTGGACTGTGCCTGAAGGAGGTGTAGTCCTCAGGAGGAATATAAGAGTGTCCTTACTTTCTGCCATAGTCTGGAGGCAGGAGGACACAAATATAGGAAGAGGATTGCATGGAAGGTACTACAATGTGGCTTATACTGGCCGACTCTGTTTTGCGATGCGCTCAACTTTGCGAAGTCGTGCTCAGTATGCCAGTGAATGGTAGGAACCGTTGGTTCCAAGGATAAGATGCCAATGCAGCTTGTCATCATTTGTGATGTCTTTGACGCCTGGGGCATCGACTTCATGGGCCCATTCCCGGTTATCCATGGTTTTGAATATATCCTTCCTGCGGTGGACTATCTGTCAAGGTGGGTGGAGGCTAACCCGACCCGAGCCAAAGACAACAGGATTGTCTGTAAATTTATTAGAGATCACATCATCTCTAAGGTCAGTTTCCCCAAAGTGTTTCTATCCAATGGGGGTAGCCATTTTGCAAACAGAGATGTGAAGAAACTCCTAAAGGATTACGACATCGAACACCGTGTCACTAGTCCTTACCACCCACAGACCAATGGCATGGCAGAGGTGTCGAATAGGGAGGTTAAGACAATATTGCAGAAGCTTGTCCGCACAGACAAGAAAGAATTGGTCTCAAATTTGGATCAGGTCCTTTGGGCTTATAGGACATCTTACAAGACACCATTAGGAACCTCCCCATTCAAGATGGTGTTTGGGAAGCTGTGCCATTTGCCCGCAGAGTTAGTGCATAAATGCGAATGGGCAATCAAGAAGGTCAACAAGAACACACACCTAGGGTAGAAACAGAGAGTGATGAATTAGAATGAACATGTGGAGATCAGAAACCGAGCATATGACAATAGTTTGGTGTACAAGGACAAGGTAAAGCATTGGCACGATAGATATATCAGACGAAAGACCTTTGTTCCTGGACAGAATCTATGGTTGTTCAATGAGATTCTGAAGGTTTTCCAAGGTAAGCTAAAATCCAAGTGGACGTGCCCGTTCATAATCCGTGCTGTGCATGATGGTGAATGCGTAGAGATCTCAGATCTTACTGATGGAGCACAGACATCCCTAGTAAATGGAAAACTTATGAAACACTTTATCGAACCTAATGAACAGTTAGTCCATGTTGAGGAGATTGTTTTCATGCGCGAGGCAGACTCAGTAGACACAAATAAATCTGCGCATGAGACCTCGCAACAGTAAGCTCTCACCATCAGCAACATCGAAAGATTCAGATCATTATCCCCATATATACTTACCCTTCCTGTATATATTTTCTTTCCCTCCCTCCCGCGACTCCAGTCACACACCTCGGCTCCATATCTCTTCATTTAATGACTATACTTAGGATGAACAGATCCTAAGTATAGGGGGGAGAGTGACCTGAGTCTCTTAATCCTTCGATGTACATCCTCAATATCTCATCGGTTCTCATACTGACTCCTGTCTTATAATTAGGCTAGCCAGAGCCTAAGTATAGGGGGTTCGATGCCCATGATGTATATATACTCATCCATTTCCTCTCTTACCCTCACTTGCCCCATTTTTTATCTTCTTCTACACTTAGGCTGCCAAAGCCTAAGTATAGGGGGTGGGGTACGACGTCTATACATTTTTCTTATTTTAGCTCTCCTACGCTTAACACGAGATATGTCTTTTTCCTCGATTTTCGTGATCTGAGGACATAGCACACGCTAATCAACTTGCAAGCATATATACTACATTATAGGTAATTGCATTTTAGTCCATGTACGTACATTTTGATTTAATCAACTTTATTCCTATTTGCATTTACACCCCTGTGTTCACACGTTTATTTAGGAACTCATTTAGCATTATTTTATTATTCCAAAAATTACATGTTGTAGAGAAACTTGTGCTCTATCATTGTGAAGACTTGTTACATTTTTGCGAGCTTCGAGGAATTTAATATATTTCTATTTGTGGAAATTTACATAGTTTGCCCACTGTGTGCCTTTAATTGGATATTAAATTTTTTATTGCTCTAAAAATAACCGAAAAGTAACAATAGGTCTAACTTAAGTCGTTCTACTTTGTGCACAAAAAGCACATAATTTACATGTATAATGAGGCCTTAAAAAGTTAATTGGTGTTTTACTTAATTGATTCTTAATAGGTTCAAATTTCATCATTTTTTAGGTCTATAAATTTTCCTGGATTCATCTCACATAAAAGTACATAGGTTAATTTTTATATCTGAAAATGATCTAGATTGGTATTTATTAAAATTAATTTTGTAAAATTCAGTCGGCATTCAATCTTAATTCAAATTTAATTCATAGAGTCGAAAATTTCCAAAAAAAAATTAGTAGCCTAATTTCATTGCATTTCATATTCTGGCCAAGTTTCGTTATTTTTGGACTTATATACTTCAAATTTTAACCTTAAAATTTGGCTTGAGATGCATCGCATTAATCCTACTTGCATAAAAATACAGAAAAAAAATTCTCCTGAAAACCTAACATCGAAATTGACTTCAAATTAATCTAAGGAAAAAAGCTACCCCCTAAGTTCGACATTGGGCTTATCCAAGTAAAATAAAAAATTGCAGCTTGTGTTTAATTTGACATTAATCTATGTAGTTTTAATTAGTCTTGATTTACCCGACTACAACGAACGCAACATTATATTTGATCGTTAATTCGGTTGTATTAGGTAGGGTAAACCGAGGCTCTTCAGCTCCTCTATAGATTAGCTTATGGGAACCCTTGCCACTTTCTAGTTGAATTAATTCACAAAACATTATGGGCACTTTGTGTATGCAATTTAGACTACGAGAAAGTAGGACAGAATAGGAAGTTGAATATGAAAAGATTGCTAGAATTTCGAGATTTTTCATACGACAACTCACTCATGTATAAGGAGAAAATAAAGTGTTGGCATGATAGACATATTGGAAGGAAGACTTTCTCCCCTGATCAGAAAGTTTACTTGTTTGATGCGAAATTAAAGTTGTTTCCCAACAAACTAAAAAGCAAATGGCCAGGACCATTCATTGTAAGATTGATGAATCTCATATTCACAATCTAAAAGTTAATAATTAAACTCAAATCCCTGAACTTCATTGGAACTTCTTCATTTATATTACATAATTAGCATTCATGCATGTTTTAATAGTAATTGCATTTTTCACTCATTATTGCACAAAATTAGGGGCTAGAAATCACAACCAAATTGATTAACTAATTCATGCTAACTCCAAATGATAAAAAACCACATCCATTATGTACATAATACTAAAAGAATAAATGAAAAATACAAAAAAAATCACTAACCTAAATAAGTGGACCAAAAACCCAAAATCGAATTGTAGGATTCTCGAACTAAAACCTCGATATCTCCTTCATACGGTGTTTGTATTGATGATACTCATGTTTGAACAAATGTGCATTCAATTACCTTAAAAACAAGACCAAGTTCAAGTAAATCGAAGCTCATATATGAAAGTTGGGTTTGGGGCCTCTTTTGTACATTTTGTATTTTAGTAGTTTTTGACATATTATTTTATGTAATTGACTCATTTTATTATATTTATTTTTCATTTATTTTCTTTGATAAAATTGTTGTTAAAATGCATAAAAATACAAATCCAAAATGAGCTTGAAGTAAAAGAAACTAACTGAGTCTGAATCTTCAATAATAGTCTGTACAAAAGTTGGTGTTTTCGTATTTATATTATTTCTCCTTTTTTAAAATAATAAAAATCCAAAAATCTATATTAATGTGAAAATTTGTATCTTTGATTTTATCATATTTTTCCATATTTTTATATGGATTAAAAATAACAAAAAAAACAGAAAACCCAAAAATCAAGGTATTATATGTACATGGGATACCCAAAAAATATGACTTTGTACAAATGATCAATTTTGGTTTTAATCTCTTCATGAAAGTTGTTGATCTCATTGAGATGAACAACATTCGTGAAGAAAATTTTATAATCCGAGTTCTTTGCTATTTATTTTTATTTATCTTTACCTTTTATTTTCGAATTTTCTACAGATGCCACATGGCGACTCCCAGAGCCGCCAAGTGGCACCCACTTTGAGATTTTATATTATAATAATAATAAAATCGATACATGGCACAAGCAGTACCATCTGATCTCGGCCTATCAGACAACCCTTCTTTCTTCCCCGTCATGCCACGTAGTTGCATTAGGGTCGTCTGATCTCGGCCGATTGGACGGCACCTGTGCGCCATCCCCTTCCTCTAATCCTCCCCTACCTTCCCAATCGGGAAGTGTCGCTACCCCGTGAATATCTCCTCTCGACGTGCAGCCTTCCCGCTCCAACCATCGATCAATCACCCTCCCCATCATATCGTCGTCCCTCCACGATCCTTGCCACCTCGTCGCATCTTCATCATCCAGTCAATTGCTGCCCTCAGATCTCGTGAATCCCAAAAACCGTCAATCATCTCCACCGCCTTCCTCTCCAGGCCCTCGACGAGCACCCATCACTGATCCCCTTTCAAATCCGTCATCTTCTTCTCCCCTATTTAACATTGCGCTACCCCCTCCTTGGACCTTCATCCGTCGATTCACGCAATCGAAGGGGCGGCCCGCCAGTAATGACACCCTTCCCTCCAGCGAGATTCGAGCCCATCTGGGTTCGCTGCAGTGCCTCCACGCATCTGCCTTGTTCTGGCACCATCGCCATTGAGCCAACGATGATGCAACAACAACCGACACTCGAACGGTCCGCCCCAACTCAGCCATCTGCCAGGAGCTTTCTGCATAGGCTCCCGTCACCGCACCACTGTGGTTAGCAAACACCACTTCTTCAACACACCTTAGTTGCTCCGCCACAGCATGTACCTCTCTCAGTCGGACTTCACCGCAAATTTCCTCGGTCAAAGCTTTCGTACCGCCTCCCATCTCCACTTCGCCCCTCCCTGCCGAAGCGCCACTGGGCACATGGCTTGAGGCCCCCACCACGTGCGCAACTCGTGCATTAGGGGAACGTCTTCACAGACGCATCCTCTTCACGTGATCCTCACGTGCACGAGGGAAATTTCCTGAACGCCCCCTGTAGATCCCTTGATTCGCATTACAGACTCGCTTCTCTAGAGTCACGTACTCGGCATGTGACCTCTGGAAATTTTGCAATGAAACTCTACGGAGTCTTTGTAATTGCACATTAGTCCTCCTATTGCATTTTCCAGTTTATTTAGTTTATTGTAATTGCAATGAGATCCCTAAGTTCATTCATTATTTAAACTACAATGTCGTATTATTTTTTCATTCAATAATATCATGACATTCGACAGTTAATTCTTGACATTATGGTATGCTTGTGATATTTTTATACTCCATCGTTAATAGATAATTATTATTCTTGTGGAAATTTACATATTTTTCCCATCTTGTGCCTGAACATTCATAAGTAATTAACCATAGCTCTGAAAATTGCCAAAAACTCATGTATTAGAGTATTAATTGTAATTCAAGTTGTGCCGAAAAAGAATTGCATTTGCATGATCTATTTGCTCTATAAACATAATTTTTCATAATTCAATCTTTAATTTATAATAGGTATTAAATCTAGTATTTTAAAGATTTATGAATTTTCTGAGATCGATCACATATGATAGATCTTGGATAATTTTATCTCTTGGAAATAAATAGGTTTAATATTTATTATAATTAAAAATTGAAATTCATTGTGTTTACATTCATAAATTCATAAAAAATTTATCTTACATCCAAAAATTCCAAAAACAATGTTGTACATTCATTTCATTATAATAAATATCTCAGCCAAACTTCATAATTTTTTGACATTATTTGATTGAAATTACATTTTAGTCCCTAAAATTAGCAACATTTGCATTTTGCAACCCAAAATTGAATTGAAAATTATAGGAAACACTGTCTCAAAAACTGTGCACTAAACTTTGATAAACAAAATTATAGGTTATTCCTTTGCCTCCTTGAGTTCGATCTTAGGACTTGCCCAAGTTAAATAAACATAAAACCATGTCAAATAAAATAGATTAATTTATTATGGTTACTTCTCATATTAACTTAGGGTTTTCGCGATTCATCCGATGGCGTCATTATCGGGGACGCAAACGACTTAGATTTTATCTAAAAATGTTTTTGTTCGATTTTCCACATTCGAATAGTCTAACGCTCGAATCTTAAATGTATATTAGAGATGTGCATGACAATGGTTGTATTGCAATATATGGGTTGTCATCTGATGCATAACCATTTTCTGTGAACGGACATTTGCTGAAGCCATATATATCATAATACATCCCTATCCGTGGTTGATTCCATATCTGAGGTATCAGATGATGACTTTTTGACATATTCTACGTCCAACACATGAGCTGATTTTCTATTGTATATATCCTTTCATTGTATTCTTTCTTCTTTCGTTTCTATCGTTAACCTTTTTTTGTGTGTGTGTTTAAACTATAATTAGGATGTACTTTATCCAAAGTATAAGGGGAGGTAAGGGACTTGAGTTTTTTTTCATCTTCATTATTGTTCATCACTCATGTTGTTGCGTATAATTAGGGATCCGTTTCCCTAATTATAGGGCAAGTGATGTCGTTCACTTCATTCTCTTTTGCTTTTCTATTTTCTTTTCATTCTCCGGTTCTCTCGCTTGTCCTTAAACTTTTTGATATTCTTTTTATATACATAGGGATCTTTTACCCTAACTATAGAGAAGTTAAATTTGAGTTGTTGAGTTTGTTTATTCTTTTCCTCGGTTTTCCCCATATGTACTATCTTCTATGCTTTAGATTAGTTGATCCTAAGTATAAAAGGGATCACCTACTTCTATTTTTTCGTCATTGTTTGAGTCATTGTTGTATATATTCTTTCACTTTTATTTACTTAACACGAGTTATGTCTTCTGTTGTAGCTCTTTCGTCACTGTAAGGATATAGTTCGAGCTAAGTATAGGAGGGTGTTGTATATATTGTATATTTACTTTGGCTATAACTCGTATTTTTATTAAATATAGATATTACTTAAAAATGGGTTTTGAAAAATGATTTGCAAAAATCTTTTCTAAATTTTTTTGCAAAATTTGTTTTCTAAAATAATATGTAAAAATATTTGTAAAATATTTTATACACAGTTTGTAAAAATGTCTGTATTTTTTTAAACTATTTTTGTACAAATCTTTGCTAAATTGTTTGTAAAAGTGTTTTGTTTGTAAAATTTTGTAAACTATCTTCTATATCAAAACTATGTATGTTATACAAAATATTTGTAACATTTCCAAAAGCAAATTGTTTACAGAAACCTATTTGTAAAATTATTTGAAAATGATTTGTAAAATTGTTTATAAAAATAGTTTGCAAAAATTATTTGTAAAACTTCTGAAAAATTTTCTAAAATATTTTGTAAAGTATTTGTAAAATCTTTTGTAAATATATTTTTAAAAGATTTTCAAAATAGAATTTAAAATTATTTTATCACGTGGCATATAAATTATGGGATGTATATATATTTGTAAAATACATGTGTGTATAAAAAACTTAACCACTTGTCCTCCTATACATAAAATTCTTTGTTTTATATAAAATACTTTTATAAAACTTGTATCTAAAACTTTTGAAAAAATCTTCTTGTAAAATCCTGTATAAATTTTGTATAATCCCTCCACTTATACTTGTATATAATCCTTGTAAATAGATTCAATCCAACAATTTTGTTTTCTTTTCTTTTTAAATAAATGTGTTTAAAATCCTTAAATATTTGCAAAAATCATTGAAAATTTTCACACAAATATTATTTTCTTTTATTTTCTTTCGAAAAATGTGTTTTGTATATCTTTCTTGCATTTGCATGTGTTTACATTTATACTAGTACATAATTAAATCGAAGATTGAAGCTTGGTTGAACCTTAATGTACTTAACCACAGGAACCTTATAGGAAATGGAATTGATATTCTTGAGGTCTATAGACTTTAATCCTTAGGCAACTACAAAACTTAGTTCAATGTCGTCTTGACTACCTAAGTTGAATACTTTGGAACACATGTATGATTCTTATCGATAATGACCTAGCTTGCACTCCTGCACTCACACATTGCTTATCTTAGTTGAAGTGGTAGAGGGTTGGATTTGCCAACATGAGACACAAGCTAATGGAAACATCTTTAGTCACACATTTGTGGCCATTGTACTCCAACCCGGTCTAATAGCGACGAGTTCTAATGACATAATGTCGTGGGATGCAATAAAGCTTCAAAAGAGGGATAGTCTACATGCTAAAGAGGAAAATCTCTCTATGTACATGCTGTTGTATTGTATTAAAAATGCAAATTCAAAAATTTCAAAAAAAATGGATAGGCCAAAATAAAAATAGAATGCCTACCGAAGTATGTATATAGATGTATAGTCAATAAGAAGCTTGAGCTTCCAAGTCAGATATTTGTGAGCCTGTAGCTAGATGACTTGGCTACACTAGCTAGTCAGCCTAGGCTATGTAGCTACACTGGCTACCATCCATTCTTCTCTCCCCCTCCTCTTCTTAAGCCCATTGCAATTGAACATAGAAAGGAATACCCTGCTTCTCGAGGAAAGAGTTATTGGATTGGAGAATTAGGGTCACCATGTCCAAGAAGACTGACTTTTACCTCTTCAGCTGACGAGAGCTACATATCACTCATACTATACATGAAAGATTCATAGTCATAAGGGTTTGCATATGAGTTGACTTATTTTGACCTAGCTATTGAGGAGACTTGATCAGAGTTATGTGGTTTCTAGAGGCTGTTGAGTGTCAAGTCCATTTCCAAATAAGGTTCAGCCAAAACTAATAATCCAAAGGTCTGACCGAGGTCTATACTTTGATTTTTTGAAGATAAGTTCAATAATCAATACTGTTCGAGTCCTTGGCTTAAATCGAGGCATTTTACCTCCATTTCTTTACCGTAGGCAACAATAGATAATTTCTATTTATTTTTGCTTTTCAAACTTTGCTTTTTACTCGTCACATTAGTA
The DNA here is from genome assembly GCA_037367405.1 of Ottelia alismoides. Lineage (NCBI taxonomy): Eukaryota > Viridiplantae > Streptophyta > Magnoliopsida > Alismatales > Hydrocharitaceae > Ottelia > Ottelia alismoides. The sequence continues at coordinate 328,341 of JAZKJV010009256.1, read as the reverse complement.
AGATCAGATTTGCACCCTCTTCCTATGATCTGCAAGATTGGAGGAGCTCTAAACACTTCGTTACATTAAACGTTACCCTCACATTTGCATGACCCTTCTCCACCTCCTTCCACAATCTGATCCCCTAGATCCTTAATGGATCTAGTTTGCAACCTCCTCTTCGACCACCTTCGCAGTAGCTTCCCATTCCACCACCATCTCTTTTATATTCTACCTCAATATGCTCACAGGAGTATCATCCCGAGCTTGGAGTATTTTGTAGGTTGTAGAAGGGCATTAGGCAACAACGAAGAGGACCTGGAGGTCTACATTATACTTCTAAGACCTAGACCTCCATATCTTCAAATGGATCACCATCAATCAATGTAGGTCACAGGCGGAGGCTCAAACAGATTGTTCGGTCATATCTATTCTTTGCCCGTTCAGTCTACGAAGCAAGAAGGGTCCCGCCGAGGGATTCACTAAAAGCGAGGCGTATCGCTCGGGGAGAGGATTTTTGCGAGTAGTTTATATAGTTGAAGAGGCCTAGCGCTCACCTTATACGGCAAAGTCCATCAGGTTTCTGACATGACTGAATATCCATATCCCGGGAAAGCACTGGATCAATCACTGGCCGCCTCCTCATCTTCTACGCCCCTGAAAAACCGCTTTGCTGCTTGCTTGTATTCTTCCTAGGATCCCAGACCACGGTTCTAATGACGTATGTGAGTGTCTTTCTTGTTTCCTGCTCTTCTAGTAAAGAAAGGTGATCCTCCGCCCGCCTAGCCCGAGAGACGACCAGTGTGGACCGAAATGGCGCTTTCTTTCGACTCGCATATCTCTGCGGACTAGTGGGCAGTTAGCTTAGAAAGCTTGGCTCGACGCTTGCAGAGAGGGAAGAGAGAAAGCTTGGCTCGACGCGCGCAAACCGGGACAACAAAGAAAGCCATCTTCCGCTTTTCTCCGACTCGGGAAGGATCCCCCGCGCACCCCCGAGCCCACCTCCAGGCAGGGCCCGCCACACCAACCCTCGTTCACCACTGAGACCTACCTAGGGGGACGTCAGACGGCGAAGTGAGCATTCCGCTTTTTTCTGGTTACGACGACGTCGAGTTGGCGGCGGTTTGTTCGCGTGTGCTCGGCACTCAGGCGAGCCACCCGGTGGTGTGCCCTAGTATTCCCGTCATTCTCAACCGCAGGAAAGACAAAGGTAGTGAATCACTTTCGTATTCATACTAGATCTATGTGGGCGTAAAACATCCTTTGCTTCGGATTGCCGGACGCAAAGGTAGTGGAAAGGGTGAGGCAAATAGATCAAAAAATGCGGGGGGAAAAGAATGCGTAGCGCAAGGGCATCCAACAGTCCAATATCTAGTAGGGGGGTCTGGGGGGGGTTCGGGGGGGAATGCGGGGGGAAGGACTCGCTCACGTGGAGGAGTCGTACACAGTCCTCGGTTCAACATCCCCAACTGGTGATTCCCAGCCACGAAGGTCAAATCAGCTATGAAGGGGCGTCGGGCTTGTGCGCGGCTCTTTCAGTTCTTTGGGCAACCAGTCCTGCAAGAGTGTGCTTAAATTTTCAGGAGGTCACTTATGTGGAGATTGAGTGAGCCTTGATCGATCTAACTTCACCGGACGTCACCTTCAAGCCAGTTCTTCTAGCCGCTCTCAAATTCGTCCGATCAATAATGGAAGTTCCATATCAGATCACAACCATTGAAAAAGCTCCAAAATTCTATCGTTGATCCAACCATCCAGATTAGATCCGCTCTGCTTAAGCACATTTCATTATCAACCGTTTGATCTGCATCTCATCGCATCTCCACCGTTCAAAGTGCCACATGGATTAAGTGAATAGTTGCCCTTCCTACACCTTCCTTTATTTGTTTTGCAAATAAGTTCCTCTTGGGACACATGTCTGCACGTAGTTAATTTAATATTTGCATTGTGTACCCTATCATTTATTTTAATTGCTTTTTAGTCCGACTTGAAATGAATAACATGCGTTGCACGTGACTTTTTGTGAAAATAGCAATAAGAGTGTATATTTCAGTGTTATTATTTGGGCCTTGAAAATAAAGTATATGCTTTTTAGCCTATTCCGGCGCACCTCACTTACGCTAGCACACAGATTTGTGAAAAATTTGCATAAAAGACTCGTGTAATTACTTATTTTTACTCATCTGCATAATATTTTGCATGATAAATTGAATTAAAAAATAGCAAAACCTCATTAAAAATCCACAAAATTTTCTTAACTACCTACTAATCTCATTTATCATGCTACTTTTAATTTTGCATTTTTCTCATTTTTCTTATTTTAATAAATAAACAATCACAAAAATTTCTCTTGTTTGCATACAAAATTAAATGAAAATGCTCTAAAAATTCCAAAAAAATCTTGATTGGTTTTTTTGATTTCTATTATTTTTTGACAAATTTTCATTCGCTAATTCTATATAAAAACCAAAAATAGAAATACATTGCCAACACTTAAAAATTCAGTTTTAATCATTGAAAAATCTAAAAATATAAAATGCTTTATGGACATTCATTTTTTTTTGTTGTTTGTTCTTATTCCTTTGAATTTTAATTTCATTTTCTATTTTAAACATCCAATAATATCCTCATAGTTTTCTGTTTGTGATATTTTCTATTTTTCATTTATTTGATAGCCTTTAAAAATTATAAAAATAATGAAAAATAATAAAAACTTCAGTAAATCAAAAAAATCCAAAAAATAATTTTATTTTAATTTCCTTTTTTTTGTTGCACTTAAAAATTCTAAAAAGTTGCATTCTTATTCCTTTCTCTTATGTCTTTCTATTTGTTTAGATTTTCTTTTGTTTCCAAAAAAATACTAAAAACATTTGAAAACTTTAAAAATCATTAAAAATTACAAAATCATAAAATCATTAAAAAAAATTAAATTCCAAAAAAACAAAAAAAGATAAAAATTCCACAAAAATGAAGTTTAGTGTGCACAGAAGTTCCTCTTTTATTTAAAGTTTTTCATTGAATTAAATAACCCCCAGGATATTTGTAGCCTCACTGACTTCAATCCTGTACACAATATAGGTAAATTGTATAGCAATCACTTTTTCATGCTTACATTCTTTTCCTACTTGTTGGCTTGAGCTGTAAATAATCACATATTTTTTGTTGAGGAATTTTTAGGGTTGCAACGACTTTGCAAATAATTATTCTTAATTAAAACCTCGAACCTCCCAATTCAACTCCAAGGACACTTGAACATTAACACTCTCTGAGGGTTATTTCCCAGGTTATCGTTCACATGGGTGCCTCATTGATTTTTCTCGCATTTTCTTTGCCTTATACTTTTATTTCTCACTATTTTTCTCTTATTTTTATTTGTTTTCCACGATTTGAGCTTTCTGCCTTTTGTTTATTTATTTTGTGTGACTGATCCCATAGCCTTATGACTGCTTGACTCGTTGGTCCAAAACCCTAATTATCTACAGGCACCTATAGTTTCTACACTTGAACATAGACTTTGATTGCGTGGATTAAAGCTACATGCTGTGAGAGAGTCGATACATCATTTACAAAATCCGATTTGTCAGACACTAACAACTCTCAAAGATCAGACTTTTGATATTTTATCTAAGCAATTCAGCAAATTAGTTCTTCACACTAAAACAATTCCTACTTAAGGTGATTTTATCTCTTTGCATTACCATGTAGTGTAACTTAAATTTCTATCTTCATACCGCATGGAGAGCGTCAGTAAGCATTGTGGGTCTTCTTAGTAAGCATACATCATTCTAACACGAGGGTGAGATTTCCATCCTAGTGTCAATTTGCATTGGTTTTCCTCTATCTCCCTCTATTTATGCACACTTAGGTTTAACGAAAATCCAAAAAATATTATTAGGCATACTATTTTAAAAAAATACACAAAAAATTGAAACCCAGAAATAAAACAATGGGACTATTTAATAAACTTTGATCAAAAATAAAATTCGTAATGGACGTCATTGTTTAGGGTTCATAACGCCCATTCTTTTTAGGTACATTCCAGATTGAGTGAGGCACGACCCTAAGGATTAGAGCCTAAAACCGATCTTGATTATTTCCTTGATATTGACTTGAATCATGGAGTATTGATGCTTCAATCGTATGTGGGAAGTAGGGCCTTGTTGATAATGGTGTTCTCGTCTTGTGTAGAACATCTGATTTGGTCCGAAGTTTTGAGTATATGGCACGCCCTCACGGGTTTTTTTGTCTCATTGTTCCATGGCCAAGTACCCTGCTAGAGGGAAGTAGTGGCTTTGTCTATAGATTTCTTCCTCTATTCTTTGGCTGAGTAGTTGATCCAAACACAATAACATAGACCCTCTCAAATAAGTACAGGTGACATGTTACAAAGGAAGTGGAAAGTACAAGATACATTTCTAGCATTATTCACTCTCCTATAGGGCTAGCCCACTATGGATTTGTTATAAGATTGTTGAATAACAATATAAAATTGAAAAGATAAAAATAGTCGAACTCTTATGGCTTCACTTTGTTTATGTTGGTGAACCTTTTGCTCTGTGATTGTTTGGATCTAGTTTTAGGTTTACGATTAGTCCTGCACATTTTCACCATTTTTCATTTCCTTCGTTTTCTTTTCATTGTTCGTTTCTCATTTTATGCCTTCTTCCATTTCTTCCTTTCATCCTCTTGTTTATCTCTATATTTCTCTATTCCTCATCTAGTTCTGATACTTTCGCAAGATGTTGACTCATGGATAGAATAGTCGGGACCTCGCCAACACCCACATCGATTCCAATGATCCAACATGTTCAATAATTCGGGCTAATCCCGAGAGCTTGGTTTGAACATTGCGAACCACTATCGAGACTCCTCGCTTCCTCCTCACATAAACTGGGATCTCTCTTATCTCGAATTAACTACTTTATGGATGGAGATTAATTTCACTCCTTGCACCTTTCCATCCGTAATAATGTTTAGAATCTTCTAAACACTTCTCCACAAATGGTGCTTAATTTAAATCTGATTAGGGTAATTTCCCAACTGCAGACATTGATCTCAATCTGGAGATATGTTTAGACTCTGAACCTGAGATGGCACCAATGGGCAAAGGACAACAAGCAGATCCAAATGAGATCAATAACCAATTACTCGCTTCAATTCAAGCAATTCAATAGCACTTGACATACCAGGACCTAGCTCAGGTAGCATTCCAGGATATGTTGAATGTAATGAGGAGGAACCAAGGAAATAAAGGGGCAGATGAACAACATGGTGGAGAAAAAAGCAACCTGGAGGAAACCTTGAGGGAGAGGATGAGGTAAGAGAGTGACCCAAGTCATCTCTTAAGGAAACTTACAATTCGGGAGCTAGGAAGATCACGGAGTGGATTCAAATCCCTGCAATCCATGGACCCTTTGAACTCAAGCCATAGCTACTCTCCCTTTTCCTATTTTCCTTGGAATACGAATGAAGGAAACTACATCAACCACCAACAATTCAATAGCATTTCTGCTACCATGCACTACCCCATCATCCCATTTGACGTAGTCAAGATGCTTGCTTTTCCATTCAGTCTACACGACAAGGTACCGTGCCGGATAAACCATCTGGGGAAAGTAGAGACAGCCTGGGAGACCCTCAAATCTACCTTCCTTCACAAGCACTATCCTTTGGGTCATATAAGCCTAATGCACACACTAATCTCCAATTTTTCATAGTTATCATGTGAGCCTATCCATTGGGCATGTGAAACATTAAAGGACCTATAGGTGAAGTGCCCTCACCATGACATTCTGAAGACCAACTTGATTAAAAAATGTTTAGTGGGTTGAATCTAGAATTGCAGAAGCTGGTTGTAGTAGCTTATGGAAGACTTCTAGTGGGTCAAATCCAGAATTGCAGAAGCTGGTTGTTGAAATCTTCAAAGAGATGGCTAAGGGATCGGTCGCCATGTCTTTATCTCTAGCATTCAAGAAGCATCCCCATATCCCTCTCGAGCCTGTTCATATGACAATATCATATGAAGGAGAGAAAGATGAAAGCCCCAATCTCAACATCATTGGGAGCCATCTCTCCAAGGTCGATATTATTGAAAAATGGTAACAAGATCTTGAGAAGCTAAATGTGATCGAGCATAGGACACAAAAACTGGACAAGTAAGGCAAGATCTCGAAGCAATTGGAGCTTCATTTGAGTACCATAAATTCTTTCAACTCTGTGGCAATGCAAGTCGAGACTCCTGCAGAGCTTAGAGAATCAACATTGTAGTAATATGTGGAGTCGAGTTAAGAGCAACATGGTCAGTTCAATACTTGTGCTATGTTCAAGCACTGAGCCACGGATTATAGTCTCCAAAGCAGACCCAGATGGTTGTATGTCAACCAGAGGCCTCGACTTATGTCGATCCATCCTTTCCATCTCCATCTTAAATCTAGGAGATGAATCCATATGAGCAAATGATCAGAATTTTACCCATCCTGGTGGACAATACCAGAGTCAAAATTTGTCGATCTATCCATACCACCCTCAGCAGGTAGGAAGGAGTTTCCAGCCAAGCCTGAACCAACAGTGTTTGCAGCATGACCAACAATGGAGATAGTACTTTTAAAACCAGCACCAACCATACTGACAACAATACAATACACTGTCAGGTGTTATTATCAGAGTAAATGTCAGCCCCTCCCAGCATAACTACCAACAATTACATCGTTTTCCATATCAGAGTGATCAGCCTCAACACCTACAAAAATACCATCCTCAAGGATCACATCGTGTTGAGAATTATGAGGTAGCTCTTGTGAATCCTGCACTTGACTACCTGGCAGATTTGGTGAAAAGTTTGAGTGAAATGAGCTAGAAGTTGGATGACCTCATTGTAGCCAAGAAAGTTATCCCAGCTAAGACAGACGCAAATCCAAACAAATTCCAATGCAATGAGCAGGTAGTTTGCAATGTCCAATACCTGATCGAGTCACGGTATGAATGATTCGATTATATTATATGTCTCTTTAACACTCAAGAGCGGTGGGACACCACATCCATTTGTGGCTGCGAAGGAAAAAAATAAAGTTTCACATGGTGAGTCTCCATCAGTTTTTCCCGTATTGAGATAGGGAGGAGGAGAAGAGAAAGAAACATCTTTACCACAAGATTCAGAAAAGCTGCAAAAAAAAGAAAACCAAAGATCCACATCAACAAAAAAAAGCCAAGGCGATGCCAATGCAGCCAAAGAGATGCCATCACCAACAACAGATCCAGTGTGAGCTAGCAATGCAAATGTTCCTTTTGTTAGATTTTCTAGTGGAGTAAATGATTGTACCCCTTTTGATTTTTTGCATTATAACATAATTCACTAAAACAATTTTTGAATGATGTAAATATTCCTTTTTCGGACGTAATGCTAAATAACAAATAAGTTGGAAAATTCAAAAATGCTTTGTCTAACCAACTTGTGATTGAAATTTTACATAATACTGTCTCGAAAATGCTACATTAAAAAGCCATGGAATATATGGCAATAGTGAAGAAAGGTCTGAAAGAGGCATGTACTTTGAAGGCTCATCCCCACAAAAACAGATGAAATTGTACTGAAAAACATATCCTTACCAAGGTTACTGTGAGCACCATCAGCAACCTCCCCTCCAAGAAAAACGGCATGGAAGCACCTCCCATCAGATGTGCGATCCATGACCAAGAGTTCAAAAGAATACTGCTTGATAGATGGTTGTTAAAAAATCTCATGCTTGCCTCCCTACTCAAGGAATTTGTGTTAGGACCGCTGAAACCCATCAGGATGATTCTGCAATTTGCAGACACTTCAGTCAAGCGGCCAAGGGGAATTCTTTAGGATTTCATCGTCAACAATCAAGGGATGAAGTTCCCTTTGGATTTTATTATCCTATATATGGACACCTCTATCCCCTTTCTCAAGATCCTTATCATATTAGGACGGTCGTTGCTTAGAACAGTTGAGGCAGTACTGGATTATGGCACTGAAACGATCACCTTTCGCTCTAGCAGCAACAAGGTCTAGATAAAGATGATTTGAGTACCCAAGCCTGTTGAATCCGAGTTAGACGAAAGAGAGCTCAAGCAAAATGCAACTAATGATTGAAATTTTTAACAGAAATCCGAGACACCTCTTTATTTTTGAATGATGAAGAGACCCTAGAATTCCTCTCCCAGGAGGAACACCAGGAAATCTTGATCGAATTTTACTAATCGTAGAAGATGATTTACTTGCTGATGCACTATCAGAACTAACTGAAGCACTTCCTTTCCCATCAGAGTAAGAAGAATTCATTGCAGATCTGTTTGATACAATATATTCGATGTCGAATATCACTATGGTGGATAATCTCCTGATGAATGATCCTACACCTGCCACAGTTGCAGAGGTCACCACAAACCTTATTCTGAACCCTCCTGAATTGAAGTATTTATAGTCAACATTAAATTATGCCTTCCTTGTGTGTGAATCGAATATGTTCTCAGTCATCACTAATGCATAACTGACCAAGGACCAAGAATGTCATCTACTCGAGGTTCTAAAATGAAACCGCAAGGCAATAGGCTGGAAGATATGGGATCTCCATGGGATTAACCCATCATTGTACTCACACTACATCTACAAGGAAGAGAATAGTAAACCATCCCGTGAATTTCAACATCATCTAAACACTAACGTATGGGAGGTTGTGATGAATGAAATCACCAAGTGGTGTGATGTAGGTTTCATATATCTTATCTCAGATTCTAAATGGGTGAGTCCATTACACATGGTTCCTAACAAATCGTGAATCACGATTGTAACGAATGAAAAAGGGGAGGAGATTTCGACCCGAGTACCCACATCTTAGCACGTTTGTGCGTACTATAGAGTCTTGAATCATGCCAACAAGAAGTATTATTTTCTGCTTCCTTTCATCGACCAAAAAGTTGAAAGGCTAGTCGTGAAGGAATATTTCTCTTTCTTGGATTGGCTACTCAGGATATAATCAAGTTGCAATTGTGCTTGAAGACCAAGAGAAGAACACCTTCACTTGTCCATTTAGGATGTATGACGAGTATGCATTTCATCATCTTTATTCATTTATTTTATTTTAAAATTCCTTATAAAACAATTGTAAATAGCAATAAATCAATTCATTCACTAACCTCAACTCTTGTATAAATATTGTATATTTATCACTATTTTAACCTAAAATAAATAAAGAAATAAAGAAATAATAAAGACAGTATATTTGTAATAGATACAAGCTAATTCAATCCGTGAGAGAAGGTCAAGACTTGACCTTATCAATAAGGAATAAAGTAGGGGGAGATAAGACCTAAAATAAAAAAATTTAGAAAATCAAACGTAATGGGAGATAAGACCTAAAATACCAAAATTTAGAATATCATTCTTCATTTGTTTATATTTATCATCTGTACAATAATGTCTATAATACACATTCTATTTTTATTTATTCATCACCAAATTCATTTTGCATAAAAATGATTTCCTCTTGAAAATTGTGAATAAAATTCATTTATAAACAATCAAAATAATTGTAATGATAAACTATGTATATTATGTAAATTACAACACTCCCAAAAAGCCGCAAAGCTCATCTTGCAAGATCACATCAAACTCACATTCATTTTACACCAAATTAAATAATCTGGAAAATGGAGGCGACTCATAAAAATCGGAGTTAAGGTGTGGAATGTGGCTAATTGATGTACTATTGTATATTATACATGAGTATAGTATATACTTTATTTATTTATTTTCTTGAGCATATTTCCCAATATAGTATTTTCAGTTAATTGTAAATATTGTATTTGAGATATCTAAAATGCAAATAAGAATTACAAAATCAAAACTCAACATAAATAAAATCAAGTATATACTCTATAGGTGTCACTATGTATATACTCTACATATACCTATTTATTTAACCGAATAAATTAATTCGTAAAAATCTAAAAAAAATACCATTACAACCCTTGTAAAATATTAGAAATTTATAAAATATTAAATTACATATCTATTTGTATAAATAATTAATTAAAAAATAAATTCTTGTATATTTAATTATACATAACTATAAATTATGCCTTGCATTCATTTTAACCCATGTATATACATTATTTAATTAATTGAAAATTAACAAAAATAAGTTAATTAAATTACCAACATTTTTCCTTTTAAATATTTTTATTTTTGACTCATTTTTTATTTTTTTCTGTTTATTTTTTCTATCATATTTTATTACCTAGCCAATTTTAGATTCTTCCTGTGCCCCTTCTGATTGGTTGACCCGGGTTTGTTCACCCAGATCAACTGCTCATTCATCGTTATCCACTCGTTCTACTCGCGTGACACCTACTCTTCCCCTAATTTTCCTTGTGTCTGTAATCATTTGATCATTCTGCCCTCTTCTCCATATAGTTAGCCATAACAACTTACTATCTTGCCAGCTCTCAAGATCTATCGATTGTTCTACAGTTTGCTCTCGATTGAAATTCAAACATTCGTCGGAGCCACCTCTGTTTATATCCATCAATCGCTTCCCATCTCCCTCTGATTCGATTTTCCCAAATATTTTTAAGCATGAGTTCTATAGTGTCCACTAGTGACAGAGGTTGATCTACTTCAAGCAGAAGCGTGAGAAACTGAGAGAAAGATGTAACCATCTATACGTTGGAGTTCTATGTCGAGTGTTCTGTCTATCTGCTGCAGCCACATATTGAGGCAATTTTTCCTCACTTCATCACCCTAGGTATCCATAAGTTCATTCATTTATTTCTTTTCACCCATTTTTTGTTTTATTTCCAATATTTAGCTAAATCCACCACTCATCCTCAACCTCAGATTGGCAAGATCGAAGGTGTTTCGGTCAATTTCATCTCTTTCACCATCTGACCACCCTTGGATCCCTCCAAATCGGAGGTCCCTCTCTGATCACCCTCACCTGATGTTTCCGCTCCTTCACCATTTCAATATTTTTTGACCCAATACTTCGGTCGGAGGTTCCTCCGAGCATAAGCTTCCATTTGCAGGATACCTTCAATGAACAAAGCACAAACAGTGAATCGAGAGTTGGAGGTTTACCTGGAGCGATGCATCTTCTAACCTCCAGATCATTCTTGAGACTTCACCAATTATTGATGAACCAACAGTGAAGGATATGGAGAAATCCCTAAGTGCATCAAGGAAGCACGGGGATTGCATCATATACAATCAAGAGTGACTAGTTGCATTAGTTGCTTGGTGCAATGGAATTTAAAAAATTTTAATCGATGAAACCACATGGTCCAAGAACACTTCTTGGATTGTTTAATCTAACCATATAATAGATAAAGGAATACCTCTTGTAGCGTGGTTGTGATCGACTCTCTAAGAGAAGAGACCACCCGTGTCAAGTCCGATCTGTGAGAGGAGACGCTAGCGAGCAGGGAGATGAGTTGCGGGCTTTTAGCAATCTAAGAAGTTTATCCAAGAAATGGCTCCTAATGTCATCTCATGAGATCGAACATCTTCTTCATGAGCTAAGCACACCAATGAAGACGGAGATCCCAGAGTTGTCGAAGCGGCAACACAACGGCTATGTAACGACAACGACAACCTTCTCTTTAAGGATAGAGTGGACGATCACTCAAGGGAGAGAGAGAGAGGTGGAGTGAGAATGAGATAGAGAGATACTAAAGTTGCAACTTGAAGAGCAAGATGTGTCTCTTCTTATATAGGGTTTTGGGAGTCCACATATCTCAATCCATGGAGAACACAAAATCAATGGATGAGATTGATTTGTGATTCTCTCAATGACCATGATTTTGTTGTAAAAGCACAACAACAATAAATTTAATTTGAATTAAATATATATTGATAGATCAACATAAATTAATTCCAAATTAAATCAATTAATCATGGAGATAATGAGGAAGGAGATTGCCCTCATTCATTAAAAGGGGGTTACCTAATCCCTTTAGGACTTGATGGACGTCCACTTCCTTTAATTGGAAGGAGGCAATCCTCTTCCCATTTATGAGATTACATTATCTCATGAAATATCCAAGATTTAAGACAACACTTGCTTTAAATTATCTCAAAAAAAATATTTCATAATTATCTTGTGAATATTGCAATCATGCCATTGGAAATATGTGAATCATATTCACAACCCAAAATAAAATGTAAATTATAATTTCATTTAATAATCCAATGTGAATCATATTCACATTAGTAATTAATCAACAAATATAAATCTAAATAGTCTCTCTCTAATACATTATAAATCACATTTATAATACATATATAATTGGATAGTACTATCCACATTATTCTTATACAAAATAATAAAACCACATTTAATTATTCTAGATCATCATTACCATGCATTTGAATAATATGAATCAAATTCATTCTTCATGATAATTAAATGACATTTAATTATCCATTTCTCAATGCTTAGATATAATTCAACAATGGAATTATTCTTGAACTCTTTCAAGAATAATGTGCTTTCTCTGCATATAATTGAAGATAAGGACAGGGCAACTGTATGTTCCATGTATAGTGACATGGATATTGAGACCACATCTCAAATCCTAATCTCATGGACCTATCATAGATTCTTGATTAAATCAAGGTCGTAACTCTAATCTTCTCATTACATATGATTCTCATTCGGATCAATGTTCAGCACTTGGACCAAGATCAAATGACTTCTCTACTGAGAGAGGTCACTAAAATCCAGACTTATTTCATCACTCCCTCAAAATGGAAGCGTCATGCTTATACAATCATCTATGATCACATCACCCTCAGGTATTCCCATTATATGTACATCTTGCACACAGGAAGACCTATGGTAAACCCAAAGATATAGATAAACTTTACATTTTCATATTTAGGGTTTCATCATTTAGTTTCTCATTATTCGTCATTGGGAGTTTGTATGGATCATATGCTTTCCAAAATCATATATCATACCTACAAATTCTTGTCATGCTTCCAAAGCACGATGACCATGCATGGAATTTGATCGGTCCCAATACCTCATGATTGATCTCATGTCTTCCGATTCACAATTGAACATGTATGATCCCTTTGAGATATCGTATTACTCATATGCCCTCATATGCACACCAACTCACCGGTGTATAGACCTTGGTTAGGTCATCAACCTATTGGTCTGCCAAATGTACATACTCAGATATATAGTAACACATCTGTCTCTGGTCATAGGATGGGTCCTATATCATGATAGTATACGACATAGGATTTTGGTCATCTCGATCTCGTTATGTAAACTCTTTGACCATAACAAATCTGATACATGCGACATAGGACATGCATTAAGAGGTCAGTCAGATATCAACCTAATGAGAAAGGATTGCCATCTTCTACTCGGGATGGAGATCATCTCTTAAAAATAATTTGATGGTGCTTGCTGAGTTCTCAATCTAACTCCTTAGATATTCTTCCAAGCAGCAACCTCTATAATTCAACTATTGAATCAACAGATGTACGATCATTAAGAAGGCCATGGTACATAACCTAATTATACAGAGGGACATTATAGTGTATTCATTCATTTAATCTCAGATAGAGAGTAGGAAAACCTGGAACTTTTATTGATAAATCAAATATTACAATAACATTTATTGTAGGAATGGTTCGCCTCAGACTCACATGGCTAACAATCTCCGACTAGCCCTCAAAACTATTCATGTACAATCCTTAATACCGTACATGTTGGTTGATAATCTTATGTATCAAAGGTTTGGTAAGAGGATCAACAACGTTGCCGGCAGAGGCAACCTTGGTGATGATGATGTCGCTGTGCTTTTGAATCTCCTTATTGATGTGGTATTTCCTTCCACGTGCTTTCTCTTTTGATGCCATCTAGTATCCTTCATTTGGGTAATGGCTCCCATGTTATCACAGAGTAGCGGGATGGGAGAATCAGAGGAAACTACAAGTTCCGGCTTGAACTTACACAACTACACTGACTCCTCTACAACATCCGATGCAATAATGTATTCGGCTTCTGTTGTTGAATCTGTTGTAGTGTTAGGCTTCTTGCTTCTCCAGCTCACAACACCAAAGTTCAACAGGAACACAATCCTTGATGTCGACTTTCGATCATCAATATCTGATTGGAAGTCTGAATCTTTGTATCCCAAGACATGGAGTTAACCATGTCCATAGACCAAGACACAATCTTGCATCTGTTTTAGATACTTGAAAATGTTTTTCACTACATTCCAGTGTTGTTCTCCATAGCCGGATTGGTAATGACTTACCATTCCCACTGCATGGCAAATATCTGGCCTTTTACACATCATGACGTACATTAATCTTCATAAAGTTAATGCATAAGGACATCCAGCCACGATTTTCTTTTCCCCAATACTTTAAGGAGCCATCCATTTAGGTAGATGGATTCCATGTCCTAAGGGAAGGAAACCTTTCTTGGAACTCTCCATACAAAAAAGTTCCAAAATTTTATTAATGTACCCATGTTGTGATAATCCCAATATCCTCTTTTCTCGGTTTTTGGATAGCTTCAGACCCAAGATGTAAGAAGCTTCTCCAAGATCTTTCATCTTGAAGGTATGTGATAGCCAAATCTTAACATTGGTCATCATCCTTCTATAATTCCCAATGATAAAGATGTCATCGACATAAAGCATGATGAACACAATGGCACCCACGCTAAGCTTCTTGTACACACAAGGTTCATCAGGATTCTTCAAAAAGTCATAACTCTTGATGGTTTTATTAAATCTGATGTTCCAGCTATGAGAAGCTTGTTTGAACCCATAGATGGATTTATTCATCTTGCATACTTTACCTTCCTCGGTTATGAAGCCCTGAGGCAACTCCATATAGATATCCTCATCGGGGTGTCCATTAAGAAAAATCATCTTGGCGTCCATCTGCCAGATGTCATCGTCAAGAGATGAAGCCATAGCTAGTAGTGTCTTGATGGATTTAAGCATAGACACAGGAGAGAACGTCTCATTGTAGTCGATGCCTTCTCTCTGTGTGTAGCCCTTGACTACGAGTCGTACCTTTATAGTCTCTATTTTGCCTTCAGGTCCCCTCTTTCTCTTTAAGATCCATTTATTCCCAATAATTTTTACCCCTTTAGGTGGATCCTCTAGGGTCCATACACCATTCTTACGCATGGAGTCAATCTCTAACTTCATTGCTAGCATTCCATGTCATGATCTACGAGTGCATCATCAAATGAAGCTGGATCATTGCAAGTTTCACCTAACACATGGAATCCGTACCTTTTCAGGTGGTGCAACCACCCTCGAACTCCTTCGAAGAGGTACGGGTGTTTCATCTTTATTTATCTCTTCAGATTTTCATTCAAGAAGCTCAGAATCCTCAGGGGACTCAATGAGTTCCTCTACTTCATTTTTGTCTTGACTTTTAAGAAATTCATCCTCAAGAAATTTCACATATGTAGAGATGACAACTTTCTCGGTCTCAAGGTCATAAAGCTGGTATCCAATACCATCCTTAACATACCCAATGATGTAGCACTCACGAGTGCGAGATTCTATCTTACTTGCATCCATGTTCTTCACATGGACCAAGCAACCCCAAACTCTCAAGTGAATAACACTAGGTTTGGTTCCATACCAGAGCTCATGAGGAGTATTAGGTACAAACTTGCTAGGAATCTCATTGAGAATATATATTGCAGTCTCCACTGCATATCTCCAAATACTAAGAGGTAAATGTGCTTACCCATCATTGAACGGACCATATCCACGATGGTCCCGTTTCGTCTTTCAATAACACCATTAAGTTGGGGGGTTCTAGGAGGAGTGAGATTGGAGACAATTCCATTCTATTTAAGGTATTCCTTGAATTCATCTGAGAGGTACTCGCCACTTCAGTCAGATCGAATCCGTTTAATCTTCCTATCAATTTGGTTCTCAACCAATGCCTTGAACTCTTTAAACTATTCAAAGGTCTCAGATTTTTTATGCAGTAGGAAGATAAACCCGTTACGTCAAAGACAATGTTCTCGGGTAGGCAAAGGTTGAACCTGTATAAAATCGAAGGGTCCATGATATCGCTCCCGCACCCTTAGTTAATTCGGGCAAATTAATGGTCCAAATTAATTTTAAGTGTTCGTTGCAGTCGGATACGAGAGGTTGATCAAAAACCACTTAAATCAGATTTTGGTCAATTTTAAGCGGTGATATTTTTTACTTGGTGGAGTCCAAGGTCGATCTCAGGGAGGCAACTGTCTCCTTAGGTGGATTACAGCAATTTACAAGTGTTGATATTCGAGGGACAATTTTTTTTTTTATTATGCAGACATATGCAGACAAATCTTAGCCAATTTAACTTTAAATTTAATTGGTGTATCAAACGAAGTCCAAAAATAATGAAAATTGGCCAGATGGTTATTTATGATGAAAATGACCTACACTATTTTTTTTTGGAATTTTTCGACTCAAAATAATTTTTCTGTGAATTAAATAAACAGACAGAGTGATTTTCAGTGTTTAATTTTTAATAAATATCAAATCACAATTTTTCCAAGAACTAAAATTATCCTAGGAAGGTCTAATGATCAGGGACCTAGGAAAATTAACAGAACTTAAATTTACTGTGAAATGAATTAATTAAAATTAATTAAAGAAAATCACTCAACCATTTATTCAGGCCTCGTTATGCGTGCAAATGACATGAAATTTTTATGGAGTGTTGAAAATGATGTCCTTAAGCTACTGTGAATTTTTGGTGATTTTTGAAGGCACAGATAATTAATTAAAAATCAAAAGGCATCACTGGGCAAAATATGTCATAAATGAACCAATTAATTCATTAATAATTTAAGCAAACCAACAAAAATCAAACACGTGTACTAACAAGTAGAGGACAAAATTCTCAACAACATGCAATTTTTAGAATTTCAAAATGATGAAAAATGCACTCTAGGGACACGTGCAAACACAAGGGTGTAAATGCAATACTGAAAAATAAAATTTCAATAAGTAAACATGCTGACAGGGACTAAAATGCAATTACCGATAATATGCAGGACTTCTATGCAATTTCTCCACGAAACACGTGCTCCTCACGTGGTGACTGCTTCACAGGGACCTTTTTGCGATTTCTGAAAGCTCCAGGGGTGTCTGTGCAAATAACCCAGGTCGCACGTGCTCCTCACGTGGGGGGACCTAGGTTCGGAGGGCGTCGGAGGCTCTGAGCGAGGCTCGGGTCTTCTGGAGGTTCGGCCCAGCCTCGATGCAGCTTCGGGTTGCCCGAGCCTAGGCTTGGGGGCCGAGGCTCGGATAAGGCGACGTGGCGGCCTGAAGGCCCTTGGATCAAGATGGATCCAAGGGATGTCGATGAAGACGCGTGGCAGCTGGAGAGTCGTCCGATCCGAGGGATGATCAACGGTCGAGGATGAGGGCGGCGAAGGGACGCGTGGCGAGGCGAGGACCGTTCGATCAGATGATCGGACGGTGGCTGCTTCTTCTTCTCTAACGGTCCTCCGCCGCCTGCGGAGGAGAGGCCTGTGCTCCGGTGAAGGCAGCCGAGCTCCGCCTCGGTTGCCAAGCTCCGGTGATGAGCTTCGTCAGCTCCCACCTAGCTCGGAAGAAGCGGAAGAGCACGAGGAGGCCTCCGGTGGTCTCTGGATCCCTGGAGGATGGCTGGAGCTCGGTGTCGATGAAGCTCGAGGAGAGCTCCGGCGAGGCTCCGGCCAATGATGAAAGTAGCACCTGCAAGTGTTAAATATAGAGCCGGAGCTCGTGCGTGCGTTTGTGGAGACGTGATGCTGGTTGGCGAGGCCTAAGGCGACGTGAGGTGGTCAGGCGACGTTGCTCCGGCCAAGTGGCGGAGCTGGAGATCGATGGACGGTGGAGTGGAGCGTCTGAAGGTGCGGAGGGGTCAGCGAGGATGAGAGCTCCGACGCGGAGCTCGGCGGAGTGAAGGCGAGGCGCGAAGATGATCGTGGTCGTGGAATAAAATCGGAGAAGATAAAGGAAAGAGAAGAGCAAGATCGGAGGAGGAATGGAGGGGGTTACCTGGGGATTGGGGCTCAGCTTTGAGCTCCAGGTCGTCGCTCAAGGGGTCGGTAAGGTCCCGAGCTCTAGCAGCTGCTCGGAGGAGTGGCTGCGACACGGCGGTGGGCCGAGGATCTCGCCGGAGAAGAAGCTCTGTCGTCGCTCAACAAATCAGCCAATTGCTGTCACCAATAGGAAGCTTGGAGCTCGAGTGATCTCCCTGGAGTGGCGGATGGGGCTGAATGTGACCGGCGGCTGGGCATTTATAGGATGGAGGTCTCGGCAGGGCTGGTGATGGGGCGAAGTTTATGGAGGTAGTGGAGCATCTATGGTGGAAGTGGTGACGAGTGGGGTAGCTGGCGAGGATGAGGGACGAGTGGCGATGAACGTGGAGGTGATGGTGGTCGAAGAAGGTGGCTAGAGTGCGGCCAAGAATAGGAAGGGGCAGCCCCTCCCGCAAGGCGGAGATCGTGGGAGAGAGGGTTGCCAGAGGTAGGAGACGAGGCCCTGGCCGTTGGATCTTGTGATCCAACGGCCAGATCGAAGCGCAAAGGAACGTCTAGGATTAGATCAAGGCGAGATGATCTGAGGTCGTGATGGCGCCATGTGGGGTGAGCTGGGCGAAGTGCGAGCGAGCGGCTAAGATCAGGTCAAGGCGACGCGATCTAAGGGTCAGGAAGCCGACACTTGGCGTGATGGGGCAGAGGCACGGGCGGGCGGTCCTGATCAGTCCTTGGCGATCGATCGGTCGGTTGAGATTATTGGGGAGCTAACGGCTCAGATGAAAGGGCTGAGAATGCGATCGAAGGGCTCAAGATGTGACGCGTGGCGCACTGTGGGCGAGGCGCTAATGGATGGTGGAGATGAAGTGTGTTATGGATCTGAGGGCTGGAAGGTGGTGATGTACGTGGACGGGCCTGGGCCGTTGGATCTGAAGCGCGATCCAACGGTGGAAATTGCGGGCGGACGAGGCGAAGGGCAGCGGGCCGCGTGGCGCAATCAGAGGGCGCCACGTGGCCTGCTGTGAATGGCTGGAGGAAGAAATACGTGTAGGAAGAAGAGGAAGCCGAATTTGGAAAAACTCAAAACATGAAAGTTGTAGATCTTGATGAGATCTACAAGTTTCATGTTGACCAAAGACGGAGATAAGGTCACATATGATACATAAATACAAGAATACATAAATGTACATATGTGGTATACAAAATGACCCAAAAACCCAAGTTTCTCATACAAGCTCCAATTGCAATGAAATTAGTCTCATTTTGAAGGTCTTTTAATATGTAGTATTCTAAGAGTGAGTAGACCTAAGTAAGGGTTTGTATGCGGGCTTTATGTGTGTTTTAATGTACAAGGATTCTCAGGATATTTGGGCTATTTTACAAGGGTGATTTTTGGCATTCTTCCCTATATTATTAAGGAATATACACATATATTATAGAGAAGAAGTTATTTGATGAAGGGGTATTGTACAGGGGATTTTTGGCTTCGTATTTAGATGCAGATGAGCTGCTAAAATGCATGAATTATGGATGTATGCATGAGTGTTATTTATGCAAGATAAAAGGAAATATGCCTCTATTTTCTCGGGAACAAGGCTCTATTTTTGACTTTTGATGTGATGAATCACAGATTCATCAGTCCATCTTTTATCAATCTATTGATCCCATCAACAGATAAATGACCGAGCCTTTGATGCCAAATCATATTAGAATGATTTCCATCCTCCGTTTATCTTTTAGGGTTTTTATTAGCGGTAGTAACATTCATGACATTTTCGTCAATGCACAATTCATAGAGTCCGCCAGAAGTCAAAGCACCATAAGAAATCATAACGATTTATGACTAGTTTATTATAGAATAGGAATGAATATCCACTTTTACAAGCTTAGATACAAATATAAGGTTCCTTCTGACTTTTTCTACATAAAGACATTCTTTAAGTAAAAGGACTCTTACACTAGAAAATGAAAGTCTGCAGGTCCTGATGGCGACTGCTGCAATAGTTGCATCATATCCCATCTGGATGACTATCTCCCCTTGATCAAGATCTCTAGTTTCTTGAAGCAGATGCAACAACCTACATATATGAACAAAAGAACCAAAATCTATAATCCAACTTCCTTCTCGTCCAAAGAGAAAATTGTTTTCAATAAAGAATGTAGATTTCATACTTGTTAGGGCTCTACCTTTATCGATCGACTTTAGGTAATCCAGGAAATTACGCATCTAGTGCCCAGCTTCTTCTAGTGATGACATACATCGGTTTTCTTTGACACTATCAAAGTGGATTCATTGGAAGATGAGCCAACATCTTGACTCTTATTCTTTCTCTTTTGAGTCGAGCCCTTCAAGAACCATGCTTCCGACCATGCTTTACTTTGACTTGTGCAACCATTGCACTACAAGAGGCGCCATCCTTCTTCATTATGTCTTCTGCATACTTTAATGTAGCCAACAGCCCAACGTTAGTAAAATAAACTTTTCTCTTGTGGTACGTGAACACAACATTGTTGAAAGACTTAGGGAGTGACAACAGAATGAAGTCAGCTTGCATATCTGCGTCCATGGCAGCCCCTAGGGTTTCCATCTAAGAAAGGTACCCAAACAATTTGAGTACATGTTCTCTAACAGAGGTCCCCTACTACATCTTACAACAAATAAGCTCTTTCATGATATTATAACGTTGTGTGGTGTTTATGTCACTGACCATTTCTCTCAAATTAACCATTACATCATGGCAAATGTTCATCTCCACATGTTGCTTCAGAAGCACATTAGATAATGAACCAAGAATGTAACACCTTGCCAAATTATGATCTTCATCATATTTCTCACTGAATTTATTTTCTTATGGAGTCTGAAGTTCTGTGTACATGTCCCTAGACAACACGTAAGGGATGCGCTCTGCAGACAAGATAAGATCTAAATTTCAGATCCAATCCGAATAATTTGGTCCGATCAACTACTTGACCTCCATGAGTCTGCTAAGCGGGTTCATGGACTTTATTTTTTGAAAGTAAGAATGCACTAATATTGGAACATATACGTAATTATATATTCATTTATAATTCTTTGATTAAGAAATTTTTAATAAAATTAGTCTTACCTTTTCAACTTTGAAAACTCATTCCCTTAATCACTTTCAAAGCAATATATATACTTACCACTATATCTCTAGCAAGAACTGGGATCTCCACTTTACCTTTGTTACATCCCAATAATATGAGAACCTGTATCTCGGATAAAAATAAGCGGGAACACGTTCCGCCTTGGAAGTCCTACTTGCATTTCCCAATTCGATCTTCAACATTCGGGCCCACCACCCCTAAGGTGATGTTGACCCGTTGTTAATTGAACCAACCGTCAACATGAATAGCACTTGCTATGCGCAATCCAATATTGTCCCAATGATATGAGGACCTAATATTGTGGTCACTATGCATACGACCTTACTTTTTCGAGAAGCAAAGAGCCCGATCCAGTTGTGCTTGTATGCAAAAGCTATAACTTCAGATATGCGTCTCCTACATACAATCCCTTGTGATGGAACCCTTCGTCTTGACGGGAGACCATGGATGTCAGTTAAGTGATCCTCCACCTCATATTCAAATTATAATTAATTATCATTAATCATATTCATATAATTAATTCTTCCAAGGGAAATACATGTCTATTCATAATAGAGTATTTTAATTGGATATAATTAATTTAATCACATGAAATCAATTATCAATCCAATTCAATCAACCAACAAACTTGATTGTTACTTGAAGGATGGTATTATCTCAAAAATATGTATTATTCGAATTTTAGTAATTAGAAAAATACATGATCTCTTCAAATATTATCCCTTCCTTACCCATTGCCATGGCCAGTACTGACGGGAGCGGGACAGACCGCTCACAGATCAACCTGCCGCCCCAACGCTGCTCGACTAGACACCATATCCGCTTAAGGTTAGGATAATACCAATTGATCATTTTGTACTTGAGATGATAATCGGTCTTTCAACTTACATTATACCATATAATAATAATCAAACCATTTTGATTAATATTATAAAGAGATTTGCTAAAAAATTCCCCAATCATATTCAAGTAACCAAGTTTTGCATGTAGAGATTGTCCTACAACTATTGTAAGATATCCTTAGGTTTTTATGAAACACTCATTCAGTGATGATTAATGTTTAATCAATTATTTCCATAAATAAATATTAATCATAAATTAGTCATGAAAAAATCTCAATTTTCTTGATTAACATTGAATGATAAGCAAATTAAGAAAGAGATCTTAATGATCCAATCATCATCTGACCCATATATACTAAATATGGAATATTTTGGGCAAACAGAGATAATCACACAAAATAAAATCATGTGATTTGATGGTTTGATTCTATACTTAATTCAAGGATTTATTTCATGTTAAGACAGGAAAACAGTAAGAAAAAAATCATTTTGTTACAGATCTGTGAATACATACAAAACAATTTTCATAGCGGGAAATATTCGAATCAATTTCATGTTAGTATCAATCAAACATTAGTATTTTTGGGACATATTTAGATATTCTAAATACATTTTATTAACCAAAAAACATTTTCAAACATTACATAAATAGTAGGTATTTTTCATCACAAAACAATTCGACTCTTGCATCCAATGCAATGATTCCCACACAACCAAACAGGAACCATGATCGTCTAGGGTTTTGGATCTCATCCAAGACCTGACCAAGGCTCTAATACCACTAAAAGTATATGGATAAATCCTCAAGAGCATCAAGGAAGCGTAAGGATCACATCATATACGATCGAGAGCGACTAGTCGCACTAGTTGCTTGGTGCAACGGAATTTAAAATATTTTAATCGACGAAACCATATGATCCAAGAACACTTCTTGGATTGTTTCATCTAACAATATACTAGATAAAAGAATATCTCTTGTAACATGTACTGATAGAGTCTCCAAGAAAAGCGACCTCATGTCCCGAGTCCGATTCGTCGAAGGAGTTGCATGCAAGCGCGGAGATGAGTAGTGTGCTTCTCACAATACACGAATTGATCCAAGCAATGGATCTCCTGATCTCATATCACGAGACCAAATGTCTTCATCATGAACAAGGCGCACCAAAGAAGACGGAGATCCAAGAGTAGTTGAAGTGGCAACACAACTCTCTCTAGGGATAGAGTGGACAACCACTGAAGGGAGAGAGAGGTGGCGTGAGAATGAAAGAGAGAGAGAGAGAGAGAGAGCTGCTTTTGTTGTAACTTGAAGAGCAAGGGGTGTCTCTTCTTATATACGGTTTTAGGAGTCCATGGATCTCAATCCATGGACAACACAAAATCGATGGATGTGATTGATTTGTGTTTATTTCAATGCATGATTTTGTTGTAAAAGCACAACAACAATTAATTTAATTTGAATTAAATATATAATGATAAATCAATATAAATGAAGTCCAGATTAAATCAATTAATCCCCGTAGGACTTGATGGTTGTCCACCTCCTTGAATTGGAAGGAGACAATCGTCTTCCAATTGATGAGATTACATTATCTCATGAAATCTCCAAGATTTACAACAACGCTTGCTGGAAATTATCTCTAAAAAATATTTCATTATTTTCTTGTGAATATTGCAATCATGCCATTGGAAATATGCGAATCACACTCACATCCCAAAATAAAAAGTAAATTGTATTTTCAATTAATTATCCAATGTGAATTCTATTCACATCAATAATTAATCACCTAATATAAATCACAATAGGCTTTCTCTAATACAAAATAAATCGCATTTATAATATATATAAATGAATAACTGGATAGTGCTATACAAATTATTCTTATACATAATAATTATAACATAATTAATTATACCGGATCATCATTCTCATGCATTTAAATTATATGATACGAATTCACATTATTCATAATAATTAAATCACATCTAACTATCCATTTCTCAATGCTTAGATATAATTCAACAATAGAATTATTCTTGAACTCTTTCAACATTAATGTGCTTTCTCCACATATACTTGGAGATAAGGACATGGCGATTGTATGTTCCACGTAGAGTGACTTGGATATTGAGACAACATCTCAAATCTAGATCTCATGGACCTCTTATATATGCATTATTAAATCAAGGTCGTAAATCTAATCTTCTCATTGCATCTGAATCTCATTTAGATCAATGTCCAACTCTTGGACCAATATCAGATTACTTCTCTACTGAGAGGAGTCATTAAAATCCAGACCTATTTCATCACTTCCTCGGAATGGAAGCATTGTGGTTATACAATCGTTTATGATTACATCACCCTCAAGTATTCCTAATACGTGTACAGTCTGCATACTAGAAAAACCCATGATAAACTCAAAATATAAATCAATTTTATACTGTCATCTTTAGGGTTTCATCATTAAGTTTCTCATTAATGGTCATTGAGTGTTAGTATTGATCATATGCTTTTCAAAAGCATATATCACACCTACACATTCTTGTCATGTTTCCAAAGCAGGGTGACCATGCATGGAATTTAATCTTTCCCAATACCTCATGAATGAGTTCATGTCTTCCAGTTCACAATTAAACATGTATGATCCCTTCGAGTGATCGTATTACACATATGCCCTCATATGCACACCAGCTTGCTGGTGTGTAGACCTTGGTTACGTCATCAACCTATTCGTCTGCCAAATGTACATACTCATACATACAATAACACATCTATCTCTGGTCATAGGATGTGTGCCCATATCATGACAATATACGACAAAGGACTTTGGTTATCTCGATCTCGTTAGGTCATATCACTGGCCAAACTAATCTGACACCTCCGAATATCTATTCCCATGTACAGGACCTACATCAAGTCCTTGGTCATATATCAACCTAATGAAAAAGAATTGCATCCTACTCAGGCGGGAGATCATCTCTTAACAATCATTTGACGATGCTTGATGAGTCCTCAATCTAACCCCTTAGACATTCATCCAAGCACCATCTTCTATGATTCAACTATTGAATCACTAGTTATACGATCATTAAGATGGCTATGGTACATAATCCTAATTGTAAAGAGGGACCTTATAGTGCATTCAATCATTAATCTCTGATAAGGAGTGAAAAAATCAATAACTTTTATTGATAAATAAACTGTTACAATAACATTTTTTTGTAGGAATGATTCACCTCGGACTCGCATGGCTAAAAACTAGATATAGAGAGGAGGAGTGCAAGAAGCCTTAGCACCTCTCATAATCTGAACTAGGTGGAGACTGACCGAGATGTTCTTCAATGAACACTGCTATGAGTCCTCTTCATACATGTTCTTTCAGTTATTTTCTGCACCTCACGATAAAGAACAAAGCTCCAGTTTTAATCATGGCCATTCAAAAAGCCCTCATCCAATCGTAAGATAAACTTCTCGATCTAATCAATGCCTTCTATGCATGAGCAAGTTTCAGACGTTACATTAGAGTCACAGAGCATCACATCCATTCAATGTGCCACATATTTAAGGGGTATAATTTTGCCTGAGACACTGTATTTATTTAATTTGCAGCTAAGTCCTCATAAGGACACATGTCTGCATGTACGGTATTGAACAATTGTATTTCTATCCTTTGCATTTATTTTATTTGCATGTAAGTCCTATTTGAACTGCAAGCGTGCATCGTACGTGATTTCTTAGGTTAGTTGCAATAAATTGTCTGCAAGTTTTATGTTATTAATTAGTCCCTTGAACTAAAATAATTCCAATTTGGTTCTATCCAGCGAGGCGCACGTGCAGTCGCACGTGAATTTTGGATAATCTACGTAATGTGCCTTGGACTTTTTATATTTGTTATCATTTAGTCCAAAAAATAAAAAATAACTAATTTTTTTAAAAAAAATCTGCCAAATTATTAGAGTTCTGTTAAGTAGATCTTTACACCCATAATTTTCATTTTGCATTTTCGTTATTTTTATTATTTATAAAAATTTGAAATAGTATAAAAATCTTCTATTAGTAATTGAAAAATAAAAAAATAAAACTTTTGCTAAAACTTAAAAAAGCAATGTTTTCTTCTTTTCATTTATTATAATTTATGTACAATTTTGGCATTTTTATTTCTCAAAAAAGCCAAAAATATCACAAATTACACAAAATTTTTTTAAAAAAAGGCATATAAATTAATAAAAAATCCAAAAAATATAGAATCCTTCTTGGAAATGTAAAAATTTTCCTTTCTTTCGATTTATATTTCATCTATTTTTGATCTTAATTGCTATTTTAAAAATCGAAAACATTCATTTCGTCTTTTGTTTGCTTTATTTTCTCTATTAAATTTTCTAAAAGCTTTATAAAATTTGTAAATTCTGGAAAATTTACAAAAACATAAAAATTCATTAAAAACTCAAAATAATTTTTTTTTAAATTTTAGTGTATTTTACCACCTTACAAATATCCAAAAAGTTGTCTTTCTCTTTCTTTCTCATTGAATTCTTTTATTCATTTTTATTTTTTTCTTATAAAAAATATAAACTTTTGCAGAATTTGAAATCATAAAAAAGAAAAAAATCAGAAAACCAAATAAAAAATTAAATAAAGATTCCATGAAGATTACAAAAAACACGAAAATCAAGGCTGCTAATTAGAGATTTATCTTGTTTCTTTTCATTGATTTTTCATTGAATTGAATAACTCTCGGGATTATTTGTAGCCTCCTTGAGTTCTACCATGTATGTTATATAGGTAAATTAAATAGAAAATTTCTATTACTAAATTTTCTTTATTTATTTTAGCTTGAGAATCAAATAAATTTTTATTGAGGGAATATTAGGATTGCAATGTCGCTGCTGATAAATTCATTGATTTAAAACCCCAATTCCATGTTCAACAAAATGTTGCCATTGCCGCGGAGGCAGGACGAGGGTGGTTAGGTATTTCTCTTGACCTTCTATTCTCGGTTGTGGATACTTGTTTTTATTTATTTTTTTCTTCACATTTTTTGTCATTTGTTTCATTGTGCATATTATTATCACATGTTCTTTGTATATATTTTTGTCATTTATTTCATCCATTTACTTTATCTATATTTTTGGTATATTCTCAATTTATGTTTGCACATATCTTATAGTTATACTCAACCATGGCTGGTCCCAAGCCCTGGTAAATGAGGAGGGTTGCGCGTTAGGTAGCCGACAGCCAACGCAGGAGAGATAAATTCGTAAATAGTGTTCTTAAAGTTCTTCAAAGAACACTATTTATGAATTTATCTCGAAACCGTTCGGATCTTTTAAACATGGATTTAAGCAAACATACAGATTTCGTTGGGGCGTTCCCTACTTGCGACGCGTTGCATCGCCCGAATGCAATGAAAAATTGGCAAGGGCCGCTACATCGCAGCCTGGATGTAGTTCAAAATTTGCAAGGGTTCTCGCATGAGGAACGCATGCGGGTAAATAAACTAGTTCCGCTGCATCACCGCCCGGATGCAGTCCAAACTTTGCAAGGGTTCTCGCATAATGGACGCATGCGAGTAAAGAAGTTAGTCCAAAAGAGATTGCAAAGGAAGTTACGGATTGGTAGTTGGAATATCGGTACTTTAACTGGAAAATTGATGGAGATAGTGGATACAATGGAAAGAAGGAAGATTCATATATTATGTCTACAAGAGACTAAATGGGTTGGAGAGAAAGCAAGGGAGATCGAGAAGACAGGCTTTAAACTTTGGTATTCAGGTAAAGATAAGGGCAGAAACGGTGTTGGAGTGGTTGTTCATCAAGATTTGAAGGATTGTGTGGTTGAGGTGCAAAGATTTGGGGATCGGATTATTTTGCTAAAGTTGGTGCTTGAAGAAGAAATTCTGAATATCATCTCAGTTTATGCACCGCAAATTGGTTTAGATGATACGACTAAACAAGCTTTTTGGGAGGATCTGGATAAGATTTTATAAGGAATCCCACAAAGAGAGATGGTTTGCATAGGTGGAGATCTTAATGGACATGTGGGAAAAGATGTTTCAGGGTATGCAAGTGCGCATGGAGGACATGGTTTTGGGGATAGAAACGAAGAGGGAAAAGTCACTCTGGATTTTGTAACTGCATATGATCTTTTCATAGCAAACATTCTTTTTAAGAAGAGGGAGGAGCATTTAATTACTTATAAGAGTGGCTCAACTAGAACACAGATAGATTACTTTGCGTTGAGGAGAAGAGATCGATTGTGTTACAAAGATTGCAAAGTAATCCCTGGAGAGAGTTTTACAACCCAACATCGCTTGTTAGTCTTGGATTTACAAATAAAAGGGCTGGTAAAGAAAAGGAAGGTTCCTAAGATCACTAGAACTAGGTGGTGGAATCATCCGCTGAAGCAATCACGCTTTAGGGAGAAGGTTTTAGAAGACTTATCTTGGAATTGTAGCGGTAGTGCAAACGAGATGTGGGAGGCAGTAGCATCTTGTATCCGTAAGGTAGCCAAAGAGATGCTAGGCGAGTCAAAAGGAGGAGCTCCGGGTCAAAAGGAGGCTTGGTGGTGGAGTGAAGGGGTGCAAGAGAAGCTAAAAATTAAAAGAGCTTGCTTTAAAGCTATGTCTAAGGATAGAACAGAGGAATCTGTCACAGACTATAAAATAGCGAAGAAGGAAGCAAAGAAGGCTGTAAGTGAAGCAAAGTCAAAAGCTTATGAGGTTTTGTATAAAAATCTCAACTCTAAGGAGGGCCAGAAGGATATATTCAGGTTGGCCAAAGCAAGAGAAAGAAGGACCAAAGACATTTCTCAAGTGATATGTATTAAGGATGAGGAAGGTCACGTGCTTGTTACTCAGAAGAATATAGAGACTAGATGGGAGCAGTACTTCCATAAACTTTTCATTGGAGAAGGAAATAGAGAGATCACTTTGGGTGATCTAGCTAGTAGTGAAAGTTACTTGAATCGTGCATGCTATAGACGAATACAAAGAAAAGAAGTAGAGGAGGCTTTGAAGGTTATGAGACCTGGGAAAGGTGTTGGACGGATGACATCCCTGTAGAAGTATGGAAAGTTTTAGATGAGCGTGGTTTGACTTGGCTTACGAATCTATTCAATGTTATTTGGCGAAGCAAGAAAATGCCTGAAGATTGGAGGAGGAGTATCGTGGTGCCTCTTTATAAGAACAAAGGAGACATTCAAAATTGTTCAAATTACAGAGGTATCAAGCTGATGAGTCACACTATGAAAATTTGGGAACGTGTGATCGAAAGAAGGTTAAGGCAAGTTTCCCAAGTAAAAGAAAACCAATTCGGAGTCATGCCAGGTCGCTCAACTATTGAAGCCATCCATTTGCTGAGGAGAACAATGGAGATTTATAGAGCTAAAAGGAAGAATCTCCATATGATCTTTATTGATTTGGAGAAGGCTTATGATTTCGTCCCACGAGAGATACTGTGGAGAGTTTTAGAGAAGAGACAAGTACCTGTCCTATACATTAATCTCATAAAGGATATGTATGATAGGGCTTTATCTTGTGTAAGGACCCCGACGGAGAAGACTGACTATTTTGATATCAACATTGGTTTACATCAAGGTTCAGCTTTGAGTCCATTTCTTTTTACTTTGATTATGGACGAGTTGACAAGTCACATTCAAGATGCGTTACCTCGGTGTATGTTATTTGCTAATGATATTGTGTTGATTGACGAGACTAGAGATGGAGTAAATGAGAAACTTGAGGTTTGGAGACATGCATTGGAGACTAAAGGTTTTCGTATAAGTAGGGCTAAGACGGAATATATGGAATGCACCTTTGATGGAAGCAATGGTGAAGGAATCGAGGTGAAGATTGGTGACGATAACATTCAGAAGAGAGATTCTTTTAGATATTTGGGATCTAATTTGCAACATGATAGGGAAATTGATGGAGATGTTACTAATAGAATAAATGCAGGCTGGCTAAAGTGGAAAGGAGCCTCCGTCGTTCTCTGTGATAAGAAAATTCCTTTAAAAATTAAAGGAAAGTTTTACAAAGCAGCCATGAGACCTGCTATGCTTTATAGTTCTGAATGTTGGCCTGTGAACCATAGACATGTGCAGAGAATGGCTGTAGCAGAAATGAAAATGCTAAGATGGATGTGTGGACATACACGTAAAGATCGGATTCGGAATGATGCAATCCGAAAGAAAGTTGGTGTAGCTCCGATCGAGGATAAAATGCAAAAAACCGTTTAAGATGGTTTGGTCATTTGCAAAGAAGGTCAACTGATGCACCGGTTAGGAGATGCGAGTGTTGTAATGTTGAGCCGGCCAAGAGAGGGCGAGGACGGCCCAAGAAGTGTTGGAAAGAGACTATAGGAAGGGATCTTAGTTTTTTGGATATAAGCCCGAGATTGACCCAAGACAGATCTGAATGGAGGCGAAGAATCCATGTAGCCGACCCTACTTAATTGTGGGAAAAGGCTTTGTTGTTGTTGTTGTTGTTGTGTATCTTATAATTATGCCTCTTACACATTCTTGTGTTTTCTCTTTCTTGTGAGGGCTAGACGAGCAAGGGCGGCAATCTTAGGAGTATTGGTGCACCTAAGTGAAGCGGAGGCGACTTGTTTCTTCATCAAGTTGCAGGAGATGTACGAGGAGGAAAAGATTTGGTAGACACTAGTCACATGGGGCATTTTGCATAGAAGTTTTCTTTTTTCTTTTAACCTTTTTATTCATTTATTATTCTTGTAAAATTTACTAATTAATTATTTGGCATTTGCCTCTTTTCTATTTTCTAAAAGTCCCTATATACCTTGTGTTTGCGAGGCCTGTTTTACCAAGTGCCGGTGCACGTGGGGGACCACATCGGTTGTTTTTTCATCATCTTCTTTTTCTTTGTTTTCTCGTTGTTTTGTGTGTTTGAGCCCTTAAAACTTGGTGTTATTATCTTTCTTGTGCAAGGTAGTTAATTAGGTCCAAAGCCCATAAACAAGAATTTCTTTACCTATAGAGTAAAGCGTAGCATGGACATAGTCAAATTAACTTATTCTTTCATGTTAATAAAAGTTTGTAGGATGGTTCTCGTGCATCGTTTAAGTTAATTTATTTTATGTATTTTATTTTATTCGCAGATCATCCTCCATGTAGATTGTTGGCAACAAGGTAGACATCATCTATTTCCTGCATGTATGATTCAATTTTCTCGTGCATTGGCTTTTCTGATTTGCTTCCCCATTTTCACTCACACGATATAAAAAGGAAATTAGAAAATACGGTAGGCAATTTACTTGAAAAAAGTACAAAAAAAGTGACAACTATATTAAATTACCCTCATCCCTAGAGCTATATATATATATATATAAAGTGACAACTATGTAAAAAGTTTCAATTTACTTGGAAACAATACAAAAAAACTCGACCCTAGAACTAAATGTAAGGACAATATCATTTTTTTAGCAGAGTAAATCGCCTCATTGTTTGCAAGTACTTACCTCCAGACAGAGTGGGTGAGGACATAGCCGTAATGTTAGAGGCCAAATCCCGAGACTTGTACCTTAAGTACTTGTATATCACTTTTTGGTGTATGGTTGCAACTGTAAGCACTTGCCTCCAATCATAGAAAGTCGTTTTGGTGTGATAATCCTCTTATCTCCCTTTGGATCTGATATTGAACATGTCATCCAAAAAATATGGTACCACTATTTGGGGAGGTCTAATTATGCATATTGGGTGATAGTGGTGACTCACATTATGTGTTTGGTAGTAAGCAACTTCTTGTAGATTAACTAAACTCAAATTTGAAAAGATAAATGACCGAACTCCTACGGTCTCAACTTTTGTCTAGCTTTTGGATTGGGGTTTGCATTGTGTTTGTTTGGTAGTGTAAAGATCTTTCCATGCCCTTCGTGCCTTTTTCTCACTTTCTTCTTGTGTTAAACATCGTGTTTTCTTTTCTTTTGAAATGGAAGATGTCAGATTGGAGCATTTCTCGTTCGAACTTTGCAAACTCATTTCACACACCAAATTGGTCGTCTTCTATTTGGGAAGACTCACTTCAAGAATATTGCTCTTTCTCCACTTCACCTTTCACCTCATCGATCAAACCATTGTTCAAGATGGACTCTAATCTTGAACTCTCATTTGAGACTCCACCATTCCTAAGGACTATATCATTGCCATGTACATTTCCAGAGAATGGGACAATGCGCTTGATGACACCTAAGGGCAAAGGATCAATGGCTGAGCAGAGCAAGATCAACAATACAATGTTGTCCTCCATACAGGCCATTTAGGCACAGTTGACTTAACAGGCTGACATCCATGCCAGACTGAGAGACACGATCCTAGAGTTGTGGCAGGACAAACAAGAGAGGAGAGAGGATAATAGAAACCCTAGAAGAGGTGGGAATGGGTGAGAAGAAGATCCACTTATTGAGCCAGTGGCTAAGCTCACATCAAAGGATGCCTATAATCTAGGGGCAAGATAGACAACACATGGATTAGGATCCCTGAGTTCATGGGCTTTTTGGACTAAAGCCCACAATTATACCACTTTTCTCGATATTCCATGGGAACATCAATGAAGAGCCTTATGTACATCTCCAATAGTTGATCACATTTGTGGCACTATACACTTACCCAAATATTCCCTTATAGGTAGTGAAGATGACAACAATCCCCTTCAGTCTCATGGACAAAATCACTTTATTGGCTTGACCACTTGGGATGGGTTCTCACGACTTGTGAAGATTTGAAGTCTGCTTTCTTGAACAAGTACTACCCACTCGGACATCTCAACCAAATGTGATTGTTGATGGACAACTTCCCCCAAATGTCCCATGATCCAATTCATGGGGCTTGGGAAAGATTTAAATACTTGGTAGAGAATTGCCCCCATCACGAGATTCCGAAGACGAGCCTTATGCAAAACATTTTGGGGGGGGGGGGGGGGTTTGAACATTGAGAAGCAGAATCTGGTAGATGGCGCTTATGAGGGTCACATTTCAACAAGGTTGTCCTCTATCATATTTTTGTGGAGATGGTGGAGAGTTCGACATCTCTTTCTTCTTCACGTGATTTTCAGAAGCATCCTACTACCTCTCCTACTGTACCTTATGAGGCTATCAACACGATGACATCATGTGATGTGGATAGGGTGGGCAATGCTGATCTGACCATCATAGGAAATCACTTATCCAAAGTGGACATAATTGAGAAATGGTCCAAGGAACTTGAGAAGCTCCAAGTGATCGAACAAAGGACAAAGAATTCGGATAAGCTGGATGGGATCGCGAAGCATCTTGAGCTTCTTGTGATTATGATCAGTGCATGTTAGAGTGCGAGTGCAGTCACTGATACCTTTACTCATGAGCATACTACTTCTACTTCGACACAATATAGTACTCGAGGACCTTCCACAATTCAACAAGCTCACTACATGTAAACACTTGACCAGGCTAGCCCCGTTGTCCTGAATGGACTATATTCGAATTACCCTCCAATATTTTTCCCTAGTCTCCAACTTGATGCAAATTCAGTGCACGAAGGTAGGACAGGGCACAACATTCCCTTGCATCGCTACTATATATTATCTAGTTCTATTTGGGTTAGCACTATCAAAGTAGGAAAGACATGATCGATATCAAAGAAGGCGTATTAACGAGGCAGGTCTTCCGTTGCATGCATATAGTACGACCAAGACGAAGGTCTTTCCTAATCTTCTTCTTGTTGGACATGCGAGCCCACGTCGGCCATTATGAAATAAATGTTATTTCAAATATCATTCCTTGATCTGAAATGAAGAATAATTAACTTCCATATTAGGTCCCTTAGTACAATTAGGGTTATGTGCCTAAGCCATCTTAATGATCATACAACTATTGATTCAATAATTGATTCATAAACGTTGGTGCTTCGATGAATATCTAAAGAGTTATATTGATAACTCATCAAGCACCATCAAATGATTATTAAGAGATGATCTCCAGCGTGAGTAGGAGATGGCAATCCTTTCACATTAGGTTAATATCTGACCGATCTCTTGATGGCAGGACCTCAACATGGGAATAGAGATTCGGAGGTGTCAGATTAGTTAGGTCAAAGAGTTGATGTAACGAGATCGATATAACCAAAGTCCTATGTCGTATACTATCATGATATAGGCATGCATACTCTGATCGGAGACAGGTGTGTTGCTATGTGTCTGAGTATGTACATTTGGAAGACCAATAGGTTGATGACCTAACCAAGATCTATACGCCGGTGCGCTAGTGTGCAGGTAAGGGCATATGAGTAATGCAATTTCTCAAAGGAATCATCCAGACATGAGCTATCTCATGAGATATTGGAAAGAATCAAATTCCATGCATGGTCGTCTCGCTTTGGAAGCTTGACTGAATTTGTTGTTTTGATATATGCTTTTGGAGAAGTATATGATCAACACCTGGGCATGATATATACTTTCAGAAAGCAAACGATCGATACCGACTACCAATGGTCAAATGAGAAACTTAATTACAAAACTCTGAAGTAGACAATGTAAAGTTGATCTAATACTTCGGGTTTATTCTGGGTCTTCATTATGCAGGATGTACATGTATAACAAATACCTGAGGGTAGTGTGATCATAAACGATTGTATAACCATGACGCTTCCATTCCGAGGGAGTGCTGAAACAAGCTAGGATATGAATAATGTGGATAGAACTATCCATATTAATGATATATATTGTAACTATTATTAATAATATATAATATTTGTAATTTACATTTGTTAATTAAATGTTGATGTGAATTGGACTCCCATTGGATAGTTAATTGAAAACATAATTCACATTTTATTTTGGGTTGTGCAAGTGATTCACAATTTTCCAACGGCAAGATAGCAATATTCACAAAATCATTATGAATTGTTTTTTTAGAATAATTTACAAAAGTGTTGTCGTAAATATTTGATATTTCAATGGAATAATGTAATCTCATGAGATTACATAAGATTCCCACAAACTCCGATTAGGAAAGGGTGAGGCAATCTCCATTCCATAATCTCCAATGCATAATTGATTTAATTTGGGATTAATTTATATTGATTTAACACTATATATTTAATCTTTATTAAATTAAGTGTTGTTGTGTTTATACAACAAAATTTTGGCCATTGAAAGTAACACAAATCAATCTCATCCATTGGATTTGTGTGCACATGGATTGTGATTCGTGGACTCCCAAAATACTATATAAGGGGCATCCCTTGCTCTTAAAAGTTACGTACACACACAAGTTGTAAACAACAACTATATCTCTCACGTCCTCTCTCTCTCAACATGTGGCCATCCCCATGATGACCTAAAGAAAATTGCCGTCGTCACCACACCGTTTTACTACCGCTTCGACCGCTCGTGGATCTCTGTCTCCTTCAGTGCGCTCGCTCGTGAAGTAGATGTCGGATCTCATGATACAAGATCAGGAGATTCGCTCCTTGGATCATTAACATGGATTGTGAGGAGCACGTGTTCCATTAGCGCACTCGCAAGTGTCTCCTCCATTGGATCGGACTTGAGATAGGAGGTCTCTTCATTTAGAGACTCGATCGCAACCACGCTTCAAAAGGTAACCCAAATACTTGTTTTTGGTTTATATGAAATGAACCGAGAAGTGTTCTGAGATCATGTGGTTTTATCGCATTAAAAATTTTTAAATTCGGTTGCCTCGAGCAACTAGTGTGACTAGTCGCTCCCGATCGCAGACGATGTGATCCTCAAGATTTCTGATGCACTTAAGGTTCTTACCATATACATAAAGGGGTATCAGAGCCATAGGTCGGAGGTTTTAGATACGATCCATAAACCTCGGATGACTTAGGCTCGTTAGGGTTTGCGAAATTTTTATCGCATTTCATTCACGTAGCCCTGTTTTGTAAATATTTTTGGCTCTGTTTAAATTCTTTAAACACAAAATTATCGTATTATGTTCCTCATCAAATAAGGAAACTATTGTATTTGAGTTTGCATGATTTGAAATCCATTTGCTCAAGTTATTATCATTTTAGTGAACATGATTCCACTGTTTCGAGGGCTACGAATCTTACCATAATTATGGAGTTAATTACTATTTCGAAACGCTTATAAATGCATGAATATCACTTATGTTATGTTTTAAATCAAATTAGCCAACTTTGGAAACTTATTTTGCATGATTTGGACTTAAATCAATTGAGATATGCTAATTTTAGTGAGTGAGGGCCACTGCTAGAAATTACTTTCCTAATCAAGAACCTTGTGATTGTCATTTAATCAATTAGTGAAATTAAAAGATTTAATTTCTTGGAATAATTACGGATAAATATTTGTGAAATAATTTATGATGATTATTTCCTTAAATGGCGTTGCCTTAAACAATAATTTATTAGATGTGATCTAGATCACTTTGGTTACATGATCTTGTTTCCAACAAACAAACATGCTTGAATAGGACTGGGAATTTGTTTAGTAAATTTTTTTATAGTCAATGTGGTTATGATTATTACTATATGGTATAACTTAGGTTGAAAAATCGTTTATCATCTCAAATATATATTGATCAATTTGACATTATCCTAACTCGAGGCAGATATGGTGTCTAATCAGGGAGCATATGGGTAACAGATTGCACCGCGTACGGTCTTTCCCACTCCCGCCGGTACTAGCCTTGACGATAGGTAGGGAAGGGATAATGCCTGAGAGATCATGATGTATTTTCTAGTTATTAAAATTTGAAACCGTATTTGAGATAATACCATATTTCAAGTAACAATAAAAATATTTGTTGGATATTAATTGGATCATTGATTTAATGTGATTAGATTGATTGGAATCCAACTAAAAGTAAAACACTCTATTACGAATAGAGTAGTATTTCCCGTAGAAGAATAAATCGTAATAAGTATGATTCGTATTGATTAATTAGAATATGAACATGATATGGAGGATCACATAAGTGACATCCATCGTCTCCCGTCTAGGCAAAGGGTCCCGTCGTTAGAGATTGTATGTAGGAGACACTTGTCTGAAGTGATAGATCCTGCATACAAGCCATTTAGATCAGGTTCTTTGCTTCTCGAAAGAGTAAGGACGAATGCGTAGTGACCCTAATATGGGATCCTCATATTATTGGGGCCATATTGGATTGTGCATAGCGAGTTGTATTCATGTTAATAGTTGGTTCAGTTAATGACGGGTCAACATCACCTAAGAGGTGGTGGACCCTAGTGTTAAAGACCGAATTGGGAATGCAAGCTGGACTTTCAAGGAGGATTGTGTTCCCCCTTCTTTTTATCCGAGTTACTGTTTCTTATATTATTGGGATGTGACAGAGATAAGAAAGGAGATCCCAGATCTTGCTTGAGATATAATGGTAAGTATATATGTTACATTGAAAGTGATTAAGGGAATGGACTTTAAATGTTGACTAGGCAAGACAACTTTGATATAAAAATTCTTAAATCAAAGTAAAGTATATATTTATATACATTTATGAAAATTTCTTATTTCAGATGATCCTTCATTAAACCCACTCAATACTATACTAAATAATAACGAGTAAAATATCATGGATTGGATCCGTGATCGAGATATTGTACATACAGTTGGACACATAATGTATGCGGTTGCGATGTGCAAGTTTCCACATAATAATAAGGAGTGACAATTAAATATACAATAAGACTACAACTCCAGGGTTTGTATGTCTCTATAGTCTTGATCTCTCATCGAATGTACTTTGGAAGTGACATGTCGATGATGATCGTAACTGTCAAACAATCCTTATAAAAATCTAAGAAGATGTTTCTGGCATACATATGTGCTCTCAACATCTAATCATGAATGACTTGGTTCACTGCATTATGCATAATGGTGGCTCGATAAGAGATGATGAATTCAAAATGTTTGAGTACCTACCTGAACCAAAGTATTTTGGACTTACAATGTATGTAGATACAATGAGTGTCATCATTCTACTATCTATACTCTAATCATTCATGAAACTTTATAATATTCATATTTTATGAATTTAATGAAGCATGTATGGATGTTTAAATACTCTTATATTGAAATCTTTTGAGTTCAACATAAGAGATCCTTTGCCTTAAGAAATGGTTGTTTATAGATGAAGGGAGCGTAGTGCAAGCATGGGTGGGACCCAAGTAAGAAGGAAAGTCGAAGGGTTGATTGTACATCTGTGAGTTCCATATGACACACCAAGAGTTGGATGAATGTCAATACTGCAACAAGTAGATGTATTGATAGTATACCTATCAAGTCCATCTAGGATCCTTAGAGAAGGACCTAGACACTGCATCAGGATAATCTATGTCTACATTTAATCATTGAAATTGACTCTCTTATTTGATAAGATCAAATTCTAATAATTGTATCTCATTCTTCTAATAACACTTTTAATTGGTTACATATGTATTAGAAGATTAGAAAATTTTAATCTTAAGCTTTGATAGTCATCTACATGGGAATTGATGCAATTGTTGCAATAATCTCCATCGGATAGATGAACTTCTTGATTTCAGTGGGAGAGCCCTTAGTCTTAGGGAATATCTTTATGACCTAGATATTAGAATACACTCATTGTTTATTTCTAAATGATGGGAATTAACATGAATTCTGGAATAGACCTATCATAAAGAGTTATGATGGATATATTTCAGATAGTACTCTGACATCTGGAGGACTATACTAAATTAAAAGATTAATGAACGATTCATTAACAATTATAATATTGAAAATTAAACCTTAACAAGATCAATAGGAGGATGAAGATCATTTGATAATGATCTACCATCAAGCCTTGGACATATGTCTGTTGATGTGATCAATTGACTGGTGAGAGATGAAACTTTTGAATGTCTGAAATTTCAAATCATACGTACTTATTAATTTTGTATTCAAAGTAGAAAATATCCAAAGCACCTTTCTCTGGGAATGGTTTAAGATGTCAAGGTATTCAAGATCTTATACATATTTATGTATGTGGATCATCTATCATAATAAACATTAATAATACGTGATATCTATTGATGATTATTTGTAATATGTGATTTATTCCCTTCACCCTAGAAACCTTTGAAATGTTTAAAGATTTCACTATTTTTGTTTAGGACCAAATTTTGAAGGAAGATGAAATTGAATTTGATCTAATCTAGGTAGTCAGTACCTATTAGATGAATTCATGGAATACATTATGGAGATATGAATATCATTCTTATCTCACTCCTCCTAATAAGCCTAAACTCAATAGAGTTATAGA
The DNA here is from genome assembly GCA_037367405.1 of Ottelia alismoides. NCBI lineage: Eukaryota > Viridiplantae > Streptophyta > Magnoliopsida > Alismatales > Hydrocharitaceae > Ottelia > Ottelia alismoides. The sequence continues at coordinate 289,079 of JAZKJV010009256.1, read as the reverse complement.
GAGATACAATTGGATCATGTATGACATGATTTGATCAATGATAAATTTCAGCATAATTACCTATTAGTTTCTAGGTATATATGTAGTAGAGACTACAATATATATCCTTAATAAGGTTCCATGCAAGTAAGCTGGAATCTAGCACCAGAGACTGCTACTTCATTCGTAAAATAAAGGATTGCATTGGATACCTACTTTCTGACCTTGAAATTATTAAAAGATCTCATCTCTAGGGATGTGATTCTTGGATGATGACTCTCTTCAGAATCAAGATGAAAATGAAGTGAAGGAACTCATTTAATATTGAGAATATAATAAGTCTCCTGAAATCAAAACTAAAAGGACAATTAAAGATGAAAAGCTAATACCACTTCAAATGAGTTTGAGGATGGAATCCATGTGTCAATTAAGACTGACAATGATATGACTTCATGAGATGAAGCATCTAAAGAACATGATATGGAAAGACGGATGTTTAGCGATAAAGTCTAATGTGGACTTCATATACAAGTGTTGTATATGGACTCTTCGAGGATCCACCTATAAGGGTAAAACCTATTATGTGTAAACGGATCTTCAAGAAAAAGAGGGGACCTGATGAGAAGGTAGACACCTTCAAAGCACGGCTTGTGGCCATTAGCTACACATTGAAGAGAAGACATTGATTGAGATGAGACTTTATCTTTAGTAACCATGCTTAAACACATCAGAATATTGCTAACTTTAGATACACAACTTGACTATGACATCTTCAAGATGTGTGTCAAGATTGCATTCCTCTATGAATACCTCTCAAAGGATATTCACGTGAAGTAACCCCAGAGCTTTATGATTGAGGAAAGCAAGGAGTGCAATATAAAGAACTCCATCTATGGACTCAAATAAGCTTCATGTAGTTGGAACATTGGATTCGATGAAATTATAAATGTTATGATTTCAGATAGAATCTTGATGAACTGTGTGAAGCTTAGTGGAGGTGCCAGTGTTCATCGTGCTAATGTAGATAATATCCAAATCATTTGGAATGATATAAGGATGACAATAAGTGTTTTATAGTCCAGATATTCCATACTTTGAGATATGATCTCAAGGATACCTCTTAGATCTTAGTTCTGAAGTTGTTCATAAGCAAAGAGAAGAGGGTATTGGGACCGTTACATTAGTGATACACCTTGAATAAGTTCAATTTTTCGGAAAATTTCAAGAAAGGCTTCTTTCCCATTAGAAATGGTACTGACCTATCTGAAGGGATAAAACCTCAAAGAGTTGAAGAAGTGAATGCTAGAACAGCTTGCCCTTGTGCATCAGTTACTAAAAGTCGAGTGTATACTAAATGTGTACAAAAGCCACATGTCTTCCATGCAGTGGGAGTAGTAAACTGTTACTAATCCTACTATGGTGATAAGACACTTAGTTGTAGTTTAACAAAATCATCAAAGATGACAAGACTTATAGATAGTGATCGGAAAGTCTTATCTTCAAGAACTTAAGACTTAATAGATAGTGATCTAAATGTCTTAATTGCGGATACCTTAGGAGATAGAGATCTTCAGGAATAAGGGTATTCTGATAAGGATAATGGAAATACTTGTTATAATAATTATTGAGATGTAGTGTCAAGAACACTATAACTAACAAGATTGAGTATTGGTTGCATAAGATGCAACATACGCATTGGATGCGAGCACTGTTACTAGGAGATATGCAAGTGCAGTCAAAAGACTCCACGTAGTCTCTCGGGAACAGAGTTATTGATCAGCTTACATAGCTATTTTTTTTAAATAGCTTATGATTGTCACATGAGTGCAGGTTTAAAGATCAATCCTTTAGGGCATGTTTAGTTGTTGGGTTGGACTGGGTTGGGTTGAGCTGGGTTGGGGTGGGTGAATAGTAATCTGTTAGGAGAAAGTACCCTTGTGAATAGTAACCAGGGTTGGGCCAACCCTGCCCAACCCTGCAACCAAACAGGCCCTTAATGGCTCCTTGGGCTAGTGTGAGATTGTTGGACATACGAGCCCGCGATGAGCCATTATGCAATAAATGTTATAGAAAATATCATTCCTTGATCTAAAATGAAGAATAATTAATTTACATATTAGTCTCTTAGTGCAATTAGGTTTATGTACCATGGCTATCTTAATGATCACACAATAGTCGATTTAATAATTGAATCTTAAAGGATGGTGTTTGGATGAATATCTAAAGAGTAAGAATGAGGACTAATCAACACCTTCAAATGATTATTTAGAGATGATCTGTAGCCTGAGTAGGAGATGGAAATCCTTTCTAATAAGGTTGATATCCAACTGACCTCTTGATGCAGGTCCTCTTTATGGGAATAGAGATTCAGAGGTGTTAGATTAGTTAGGACAAAGAGTTGACATAATGAGATCGATATAACCCAAGTCCTACGTCGTATACTGTCACGATATAAGCATGCATCCTCTGACCAAAGACAAATGTGTTACTATATGTCTGAGTATGTACATTTGGCAGACCAGAATGTTTATGACCTAAACAAGGTCTATACACCGGCATGCTGGTGTGCATGTAAGGGCATATGAGTAATTTGATATCACAAATTGATCATACAAGTTCATTACTGAACCAGAATACATGAGCTCACTCATGATATATTGGGAAGAATCAAATTCTGTGCACGGTCGTCTCGCTTTAGAAGCTTGACTGAATTTGTGGGTTTGATATATGCTTTTGGAAAAGTATATCATCAACACCTGGGTATGATATATGATTTTGGAAAGCATATGATCGATACTGACTCCCAATGATCAAATGAGAAACTTAATGACAAAATCCTGAAGTAGACAATGTAAAATTGATCTAATACTTCATGTTTATTCTGGGTCTTCCATTATGCAGGATGTACAGGTATTAGGAATACCTGAGGGTTATGTGATCATAAACGATTGTATAACCATGACGCTTCCATTCCGACAGAGTGTTGAAATAGGTATGGGTTTTAGTGACTCCTTTCAATAGAGATGTGATCTAATCTTGGTCCAAGTGTTGGACTATGAACTGAATGTGATTCAGATGGAATGAGAATATTGGATCTACGACCTTGATTTAATCAAGCATCTTTGGGAGGTCCGCAATATCTGGATTTGAGATGTGATCTCAATATCCAAGTCACTATATGTGGAACAATACAATCACCTAGTACTTATATAAAAGTATTCGTGGAGAAAGCGTGTTATCCTTGAAAGAGTTCAAGGTTAATTTCATTATTGATATATGTATCCGAGCATTGAGAAAATTGATAATTAAATGTGATTCGGTTGTCATTAAGAATATGAATTTAATTCATATTATAAAGAGAGTTATCTTAGATAATTAAATGTGATTTAATTATCAAAAATGTGAGCAAAGTCAATATGATTAATATTATTTTGGCACATGAGAATATAGATCCAAGATGATTAAATGTGATTTAATTATCATGGATATGAATATTGTGGATAGAACAATTCATATTAATCATATATATTGTAACTGTGATTAATAATATATAAGAGAGAGCTATTTATAATTTACATTTATTAATTAAATGTTGATGTGAATTAGATCCACATTGTACAATTAATTGAAAATGTAATTCACATTTTATTTTGGGTTGTCAATGTGATTTGCAATTTCCCAACGGTAATATTACAATATTCACAAAATAATTATGGATTATTTTTGGAGAATAATTTATAACAAGTGTTGTTGTAAAAATTGGAGATTTCTATTGAATATTGTAATCTCATGAGATTACATAAGATTCCCCCCAACCCTCATTAGGAAAGGGTGAGGCAAACTCATTCCATAATCTCCAATGCATGATTGATTTAATTTGGGATTAATTTAAATTGGTTTATCGTTATATATTTAATATTTATTAAAATAATTGTTGTTGTGTTTTTATAACAAAATCTTGGCCATTGAAAGGAACACAAATCAATCTCATCCATTGGATTTGTGTGCATGGATTGTGATATGTGGACTCCCAAAATACTATATAAGAAGAGCACTCCCTGCTCTTCAAAGTTACATACACACACAAGTTGTGAACACCAACTCTCTCTCTCTCTCTCATTCTCTACACATCCTCTCTCTCAACATGTGGCCGTCCACGTGATGACCTAGAGAAAATCACCCTCGTCGCCACGTTGTTGTGTCGCCACTTTGACCACTCATGGATCTCTGTCTCTTTCAGTGCGCTCGCTCGTGAAAAAGATGTCAAATCTCATGAGATGAGATCAGGAGATTCACCCCTTGGATCATCAACATCAATTGCAAGGAGTATACATTTCATGAAAGCGCTCGCAAGCATCTCCTCCATCGAATCGGACTTGAGACAGGAGGTCTCTTCGTTTAGAGACTCGATCGCAACCATGCTTCAAGAGGTAACCCTAATACTTGTTTGTAGTTTAGATGAAATGATCTGAGAAGTGTTCTTGGGTCACGTGGTTTCATAGCATTAAAAATTTTTAAATTTTGCTGCCTCGAGAAACTAGTGTGATTAGTCACTCTCGATCGCATACAATGTGATCCTTACACTTCCATAAAGCGCTTAAGGATCTTACCATGTACTACAGTTCTATTAACTAATATATAAGACATTAGAGATGCCCGGATTTATAGTCAAAGTTGGCGACTCTCAGAGAGGGTTCACCTGCCAATGATGTCAAAGATAAGCTATTGTCTTAGGGCAATTTCATCGTATATCACTTATATTAGTTTAAATCTTATCTTTCAATTATGCGTGGATCACTCTATATTTTTCTACTAGAGTAAGTTACGCATTTTGAAGTCTACATGCATCATTGAGTTCTAATTGTGCATCTGCTTTTCCATCTTTCACCCCTTGTTTTATTGGCATTAAAAGAAAAGGAAATCGGAAAATTTGTTAAACATTTTTTCTATTCAGAAAAATACATAACAAGTGATAACCAATAAAATTGGGGCTGCTAAAGCAAACTTGACCTAAACCCTGAATTAACGACAAAATATAGTTTTGGGGAGAGTAACCACATCCATGCCTGATTTTAACAGCTGAGAGTTGAGAGATTGCACAGTAGGATAGAACCATGCCTGGACTTTCATCAGACTACTAGTTCTAACAAAAACGATTAGCTATCTCTAGTGAAGACCTACAAGTAGTCGGTAGTCGGTCTGTATTTCCTCAGTAGCATGGGTGGTTTAGAGGACACTGTGTAAGGCTCCGTCCTCAAGTAACGGGTAGTCGAAAATAGTCTGCACTTACACCTATACTGGCTAGAAATAGGCACAACCAGTCATAAGTATCTACTCCAGTCTCTAGGGACAATTGAGCTCCTAAAATCTCACTAACTCGCTCTGTAAGATTGGATTATCAACAAATAAATATTGACAAGATAAAAGACTGAGCATTTATGGTCCTTACATAGTGTTGAGTTGGTGAATAGGGGGTTTGATTTTTCATCTTGTTTTTGCAATCCAAACCTATTATTCATAAATCCCCACATCAAGATGATGGAAAGGAGGTCTCTTCGGTTACCTTAGAAGCTTCGCTTCCCAACACTCCTATCTGTTTGTCTAGGGTAGCTTCAAAGAGCCCAACCCCACTCTCTGATCCTGAATTTGCCTCCACCATGTTCCCCCTCAACCACCCTTCTTTTGTTCATAAGGTAGAGACAAATAATCTAGCACAGCTCTACATCCATTTGACAACACCTGAGCTAGGGTCTTTTGCCTTTGCAAAGACTAGAGAGATGGCCAACGATGATGCAACAGATGAGCACCCTAAGACATCATCATTCGTATTATATCGGGCCACCATCACAACACATTGTTAGCCTCCCTGGAGACCATGCAAAGACAGATTAGACCAGGGATTATTCACGGTTGAGGTGAGGAGAGAGATCACTCAAATGATAGCTGAGAGAGCAGAGCTAGACATACCTGCTGGTGGTAGAGAAATACCAAGACACAAGGGTCGAATAAATGACAAACACCTGGAGGAGACGTGTGATACACAAAGGCCAACAGGAACCATGAGGCAGTTGCACAACCCTGGTGCAACCCTCATTCACTAATGGATCTAGTTGCCCGTTATCCTTGGCGAGTTCGAGCATCGACCACAGACTATTCAGGTTTTTCCCAAATTCCATGGGCAAGCCACCGAGGAGCCCCAACTCCATCTGCATGAATTTGAGATGATCTACAACATCATCCACAGTAGGCTGGTGGACGAGGACATCATTAAGATAATAGCCTTCCCATTCTCTTTGGTTGATAGAGTTGCCTACTGACTAAAACATTTGGGGAGTATTGTCAACACTTGGGAGCAACTACGGACCGAGATTCTAAACAAGTACTGCCCACTCAGCCAAAGAAATGCAGCAATAGCTATGACCAACAATTTCTCAATGATCCTGAATGAACAATTCCATGAAGCCTGGGATCGCTTTAGAGAGCTCATTGACAGGTGTCCCAACCATGACATCTATAAGCCCAATATTATCATGAGTTATTTCTATGTGCTGACACCTGAGCTACAGGGTCTAGACAACGCCTCGTGTAGAGGCTCATATTTTGCCAAGGACGAAGACCAGTTCTGGGCCATCTACGAAGAGATAGCTGAAAATTACACGGTGATGTCCCATACTCGAATCTACACTCAGGGAAAGCCTCCCCATTAGGCAACTTCGTATCAGAGAAGAGAACGTATTAAGGTCGGTCCCACTTCCTCTTCTGCGACAGCAGCATTAGCAGAGTCTTCAGTTGTGGACATGGGCATCATAAGCAAGATGTTGCACTAGATGGAGATAATTAAAAAGAAGACGTATCAAGGCCTCACGAGCACGATAGGATTGATAAGCTGACCCAAACCTTGAGTGATCTAAAGACTCAGATCATGCGTCTCAATGAGGCACATACGTTTTCTCAGCCATAGTCCAGATCACGGTCTGATCAAGGGAGATGTTCGTCACAGCCCTCTGCATCATATTGGTAAGTTCATCACATTCAGATGGAGCCTATTCAATCTCCCACACAGTACAAGCTACCACCACCCCCTTCAGACACTCAGATGGCGGTGTATCATCCATATCATCCCTTGGCATCCCTTCCCCTGCTAGTACATTAGCAGCAAGAGTCGTTGATGGAAGTCAATGAGAATTGGGTACCAACAGCATCTCGGGATCCGTCATGACCACTCAGGCTTTCTATGGTCCACTGGAGGTGCTCAGTCCTAGCACCAACCTCTTTAACATACAGGGCAGGGTGCCCAACAGCAGCAGCCAGAGTACTCCCAACAACCGCAACATGGTCCTAGACCCCAGTACCAGGGTCAATAGTAGAAGCAGCAGCAACTGCATCCATAGTATCCACAGCCTCCCCCTCACTTGTACTAGTAGTAGCAGCAATGCTAGCTTCATTTCCAGCAAGGTAACCCATCCGATTCTTTTGCACACTCGTATGAGAACCCAACCATAGATGATCTCAACCTCATGCTTTCCGAGCAGCAAGCTACTTTCTGGTGAGAGATGGATGATTACGACAAGAGATGAGGGAAATAATAAAGGGCAAGGCCACCATAACTGCACATATTGAGCCTAACTCGAATAATCTGAAGAGAAAAACATGGAAGGTACGATCTATAGAGACCACCATTCCAAGTGATACTTTGGATGACATTCAGTATATATTTGATGTTGATTTTGTGACAATTAGGAGTGGTAGGAAGTCAGCTGGTAGTGACACATCTAGGTGACACCCCAACGTAGATAATAGGGCGCTTGATGGAGTCAAGAGTGGTGCCAATTGATGACACGGACATTCCGCATGGGTCACCATGAATGATAAATATAAAGTGTCGCTGAGGCGACCGCTCGCAGAATACCCACGTTGACCAGCAATTAACCCACAATAAAAGAATGAATGAATTAAGTCCAAAAATGTGAATTAATATTTATTACTCTACCCTAAAATGTATAGTGAACAAGCATGTAGAGGTCGAACCACAGAGAGCAATACAAAAATGCATAAGCCTATGATGTGCATGTACCACAGAGTCATCCATGTGTGAAGCCTATTTTTGTGGGTTTTTATCTTTTATATATTATTATAATTTTTTTTATTTTAATAATATAATTAGGTAATATATATATATATTTTGTAGAATATAAATATATATAGATGTATATGTACCCATAGAGGGTGAGTATATAGCATATAATACATACATTATATATACAAATAAATATAATTTAATTTTTTTTCTTTTATAATTTTAGACATTCATAAATATATGTATATTTATATTTATATAGATATATATATATATATATATTTTTCTTTTAGAATAGGGGGATATATATATATATATAAAGGGGAGAGAGAAGTGATACAATATTTATAAGTATATATAAAAACACTCAAAAATATAGAAATAAAATCTTTTTGGGATTTTCATAATTTTTTACTTTTTTGGTGATTTTTGGGGTATTTTTGAAATTATTTCTGGTATTGTTAAAAGCTGAAATAAAGGGAAACCGTGAAATAGGGAATGGCTGTAAGTAAAATAGGAATCAAAAATAGCAAACAGCCACAAAATTCTTCCACACTATTGTTCTAATAGAGACAATAAAATATAGAAGAAATAGGAACTGAGTTTATATTTTTCTGATTTTTCCTTCATTTTATATATTTTTTTGAAGTTTTTGTGTATTTTTGAATTTATAAGGTTTTCCTTTTGAGATTTTTAGGGATTTTTGGATTGACACTAAAATAGGTCAAACTACACAGTAAATAAAAGGCATTTTTAGGAATTTTTCGAGGTCTTTTAATATTTTTTTGGGATTTTATAAGCTAGACAGTAAATAAAAGGCATGTTTTTTATTTTTAATAAATGCAAAAATGCAACAAAATTAAAACCTAAAAATATGGCGAGCAAGAGTAACCTAACAGGAGCTTATATCCATTTTGCAAAATTCTTTTCAAGTTAATATGAGGCACAAAATAAATGGACAAAGCATACAATAATATATGGCCTAGCAGGGGCATTTTTGCAATTAAAATATTTACCATGGGCATCCATGCAAAAATTACAACAGAAATAAACATTTACTTTTATTTTCGAGGCCATTTTACAATTCATAAAACCCGGTGGGGTTTAAGTGCAAAAATCACGTGCCTCACGTGGGTGCTGCACGTGAGGCGCGGAGGGACTAAAATATAAATACATAAACTTTAGGGGGCGGACTGCAAATTTTACACTTTATTTACAACGTGGCATTTTATTTTTGGCATTAAACTATAAATACAAAAAGCAGGGGAGATGTTTGAAATTTACCCCCTCAGAACGCTTCATCCTACGGCTGGTCTTCGCCCACTTGACACGCGTCGCACATCCGTCGGCCGATAACGGTTCGCAGATGATGGCTGAGATTAGATCCGCCTCACTTATCGGACGGTGAGTGCGGGGCTTCATCTGACGGTCCACGTGCGATCTGGGCCGAGCCTCCTTATCTGACAGTGTTGGAGGTCCCAGGAAGAATAGGGAAGAAGCTCGCCCTCGGCGAGCTTCGATCGTGCATCGTAGGCTTCTCCGGGCATCTCCCTCGCATCTGAAGTGCTCTGGACGTAGCTGGAGTTCTTCCGCGTCGACTGATGGCCTTGCCATGGCTCCTGGAGGTCTGAAGGGCTCGGACGAGGTCGATGAAGGACCAGACCTCCAGGAACCTCTTCCTGGTTCCATTCGAGCCCAGATGGGCTTCTTTCTCCGTTGGACCTGCATAGAAGAACCGGGGGAGCGAGGGCTACCTCCTCGACCCCGGGTTTTGAAGCTCTACAGCAAGATGAGGTGTGGCAGAGGAGCTCCGGCGAAAGGCGGAGGTGGAGCTCTGATTCGCCAAGACCTAAGGTCCTGGGTTGAACAAAGGTGTGTGATCGATGGAGAAAATGATGGGGAATGAAATGGGAGGCGAAAGGCGGTCGGATACAGTCGAGGTCACCGTGGAGAATTCATCAGATCTGAGCTCCGGCGAACTTCGAATTTTGGATTCTATGCTACACTGATTGACTAAACACTAAACTAATGACTGGAATCAAAAGCTAACATTAAAACCTAATTGAAAAGCAATAAAGAAATAGCTCTTATACCTGGGGGCCACCAGGGAGCAGGACGGACGCCGGAACTCCGCCGCGTCAAAATGTGTCCTTCCTCCGGCCGATTTGAGGTGCTGGAGCACTCCCCCTATCACGAGGAACGTTCCAGGAACGAAATCAGGGCTTTTGGATGGATTAAAATTGGCCAAATTTGAGGAAAGGAGCGGAGCTTCTTATTTATAGACAATGGCATGGAGCCTTATTGACCGACGATTATTGCTTAATCGAATGAGTATCGGGTTGATCCAAGTTATCGGTGGGTATCAGTGATGATAAGAGATCAATTCTTGTGAAGGAAGCGAGCTCGATCGATGGACGGGATGGCCGTAAAAAAGGGAAGAAATCCGGGGAGTTGACAGTTCAGAGGCACCAGGTCCCAGATGGGACAGTTGACTGGGCAGTCAACGAGGGCTGGCGCCCCATTGGTCCACGTCGGCCGCTAGAAGGCAAAACAGGAAATTTTATTCTAAAATGATCTATTTACCATAGTAAATGATTTATTTAGAATTTCCTTAAAGAATAAAAAATGTGTATTTTTCATGTAGTATTTATTTGTGATTTTTATTGAATTTTTCGAAGTGTTTATTATGGTTTTTTCTTAATAAAGTGTATATGTGTGTATTTACATGTATTTTGTATCTTTTAATTTTTATTTATTTATTTTATTTTATTATTTTATTGGCTTATTTTATTAAATTTATAATTTATTTTTGTGAGTGTGAGGGTATTTTTATTTAATTTTTATGAGTTTATTTTCATTTTTAAATAAATAGGGGTAGGTATATGTAGGTATAATTATATGTCTTTTACCTATATATTGTACATACTTTATTTATTTAATGTATTTTCTTGATCTTTATTTTGGATTTACATTTTTAATGAGTTATATGTAATATTTACATTATTATAAAAGAAGAAAATAATTAAAGAATGTTTTCCCCTTTTATGTATGTACATACTTGATCTTAAATATTTTGCCTATAATCTTGTATTTACTTATTTTATTTTAGAAGTCCTTTTTAGTTTTATTCTAATTTTAGTATATACATGTATTATATACATTATTTACAAAATTCTAAAAATATAATTTGCTAAAAATAATGGACAATGAATATATTGAATATTTTAATCATGCAGGCTACACAATGAGGGCCAAAAACCTAACTTTTGCAGATGGACTCCAAAATTTATGAAACCAATGTTATTAAATAGTTCTTGTAAAGCTATATACAATTTAGAGGTGAGTTTGGGTGATTTTGAGTTTTTATTTGCAAGATATGGGTCTGTGAAGTTGAGATTTTGGCTTTTTATTATGTGTATAAAATGTGCACCGAGTATTATTTTTACACAAACTCAATTTTGTATTTTTATTTACATTATTATCTACAACTTTCATGAACAAAGTTTCTTTATTTGACTAATAAATAATTATGTACAAAATAGGTGTCAAAAATGCATAAATATAGGCATGAATAAATGAGGTATTTATTGTACACTGGCCCTTATCTCCCCCTACTTTATTCCTTGTCGACCAATTCCCTACTGGCCTTGGTCTCGGGGGTTAGGGTCATAAAATATCTTCAATATTTTATTCCTTTTTCTTTTCTTCTCTTTATTCTAAAATTTTGGCATTAAACACCTTATGTAATGTGTAATTGTTACAATGAATCATGAATGCTAATATATACAATTTGATGCTATTTACATGCATTTGCTGGGGTTTTTTAGGCCAAAATGATAGAATAAAGGTGATGAAATGGAGATTCATCACCCCCTTATACTTTCCTTTGCTAGTCCCTAGCAAACACTTATGCAATAAGTACAAAAAGAATAAAGAAAAGAAAAAGGAGAATTAAAGAAGGATAGAGTGAATAGGGGTGCTTTCAGTGCAATGCATGTCTTTATAAAATCTGAATTTGGATCTCCTGTCAGACCTTGTGTGTAAATGTGTGTGGAACCTAGTCAGAAACCAGCTCTAAAATACAACAGCCTTCGATAGTCGCAGAACTCGGTTCAACCCACCTCAATAGCCTGGTCAGAACCGGTCTACATCATATGCACACCCTTAAAACTATGAAGCTGACTTGTACAGTGTAAGTGATGGTGGCTCTCCCCAACTGAAATGACAGAGGAACTGACTTCTCCAGAATGACAACCCAAAGATTCCCTAATCCAACAGCTCTTTCCTCGAGGAGCAGGGTATTCCCTTCTAAGTTCAAGTGCCAACCAGCTCAAGAAGAGGGGTGAAGAGAAGAATGGATGGTAGCAGTGTAGCTACCTATCCTGGGATGCAAGACCAGTGTAGTCAAGTCATCTAACTGCAGGCTCACATATTTGTCTTTGGAACTCAGCTTGCTTATTGGCTTTGTACATACTTTGCAGGCATTTTATTTTTGTACATGCCTGACCATTTTTTTTCAACATACTATTCACAACAGCATTGACATAAAGAGTTTTTCCTCTTGAGCCAGTAGACTATCCCTCTTTTGAAGCTTTATCGTAACCCACAATCTCCTGTCTTTAGACCTCATTGCTATTGGACCAGGTTGGGGTGCACTTCCCTCCCTAGACGAGGACGAATGTTTCCACCCGTGTGCCTCTCAGACTGGCAAATCCAACCCCCTCACCACTCCAACTGAGTTGAGCCAAGTGAAAGGTGCAAGTGTCCAAGTTAGGTCACGGTCGGCAAGAGTCATACGTGTGTCTCAAAAAGTTCTAGTTAGTCCACTGAGGTGACTTGAACCCAGCTCTGATTTCTCAAAGAATTAAGTCTGAATAGACCTGAAGTGCCTTAAACCTAGTTCCCATAAGGTTCCACTGCAGTTAGGTGCGGTAAGGCCTAGCCAAGCTCTAATTTGAGACTTTATTGGACTGATTCAATCATTAATCTCACTCAACAAGAATATGAATGGTATGCTTATGCTATGCACAATGAATGATGCAATTTTTCATAAAGAAAGAATCAAAGAATCTTTTTACAGAAAGAATTCTTGAAACTAAAAAGCTTGACACATACAACGGTATACACAATTATTTACATGGGCGTACCGCCTTATTTACAAAATATATGGATTTGTAAAGACTCTACAGGTTAAAATTAAGTAGTTTATTTAGGTTGTCCAGAATGAATTTTATGCATTCTATTTTTTTTTGATTTGCAAGTCTTTGTATTAATGCTCTTATTCTTCAACTCTAGTTTTGAAAATAATTTTGCAAACTATAGTACACGATAATTTTTGCAATCATTTACACACATTTGAAAACTATTTTTGCAAAGCTCTTTCACACTATATATACGTTTTTCACAATAATTTTGACAAACATTTTTCAAAACATTTGCACATAGGTTTTTCCAATCCTTTCTTGCATACAAAGAAAAGTTTTGCAATCCAAACAGTTTCACACAAGTTGAAAACATTTCACAGCAAATTTTTCAAAATAGGTCACACTAGTTTTCAAATCATACTGTATAGGTATCTACCTGATTTATTATTCAGTATATACAAAAGACGAAAAACTGTATTTGTTATACAATATAGTTTTTATAATTTTTATTTGGGATTATGCTTATTTTTGTATAAGAGATTTTTGTGCAGACTCCTCAGACTTATTCAAGAATCATTTTCACAAGAGTTTTGAAAACTTTAGTCCAAAATAATTTTGCAAACATGTACACGTATTTGAAAATGATTTTACACAGCATAGATAGGTTTTTCAAAACAATTTTGACAATCAAGTTTTTATAATCATTTGCACACTGATTTTCACTTATTTTGATTTCACTCAAAGAAAATAAACTTTACACACAAAACTAATTTTCTCAAAGGTTGAATACTTGTACACACGTTTTTCAAAGAAAACTTTCTTTCACTAAACATTTTTCCTGACTTAATAATCAGTACCAGTACAAAGAGCCTGAGGAGCTCACAATCATCTTTTATTATTATAGGACTACTTTTTACATTATATTTTATATTGGGGTCATATATTTTATTTTTCAGTATAAATTATGGCTTATAGTATATACATGGTATATACGACCCCCTATACTTAGCTTGAGCTATGTCCTCATAGGTCGAAAGGAAAAGCAGAGACATAACTCGTACTGAGTATAGACAGATCTAAAGAATTTATATGAATGAAATGAATGAATGAGAAGTTGACCGTCCCCCCTATACTTAGGATCAAGTAATCCTAAGTATAGCAGACTGTACAAGAAGGAGGGAGGGTCAAGGGTGGGAATACACAGATCGTACTCAGATTGTCTCCCCCTATACTTAGGGTGAGATACTCCTAAGTATATACAAGAAGAGGAGACAATGGAGAGGATCGGAATGAATTGAAAAACTAGGGGTGCACATCCCCCCTATACTTAGGACAAAGTACGTCCTAAGTATAGAAAACTGTCTACAAGGGTGGCACCTTTTTGATACAAAGAGAAAATAGAAAAGGAAAAGAAGAAAAGAAGAAAATCAGATAAACAGTGGTTGGAGTACATCTTCTGAATCTTTTGATGCTGCAGCAGTTGTGGAGATGTCATCATATTGCACGAGCTGGATAGAGTCAACAACGGCCAAGAATGCATCTGGTTCTAAGTAAGGCTTCAGGAGTTGGTCGTTGACAACGAAGGGCTGTGCGTCAGGGGACAATTCTGATATTGCAATACTTCCATTGTCACGCACTTCACAAACTCGAAATGGACCTGTCCACTTACTCTTCAATTTTCCTGGGAATATCCGCAACTTTGCATCAAATAACCACACTTTCTGTCCAATGTCAAAGGTCTTTCATCTGATGTGCCGGTCATGCCAGCATTTCACCTTCCTCCTTGTACATCAATGTGTTATCGTATGCATAGTCTCGGAATTCCAAGAGCCTGTTTAGATCATCTTTTCTCTTCTGACCACTTTTGCGTGAGTCCAAATTACAACTTTTGATTGCCCATAAAGATTTGTGAATTAATTCCACGGGCAGATGTCACGGTTTTCCATATACAAGACGATAGCACGACATGCCCAAGGGAGACTTGTAGGCGGTTCGGTAAGCCCATAGGACCGAGTCCAAGAGTTGAGACCAGTCCTTTCTGTTTGGCCTAACAAGTTTTTGCAGGATAGTCTTGATTTCTCTGTTTGATAGCTCCGCCATGCCATTGGTCTGAGGATGGTAAGGAGACGCGACATGATGATCGATGCCTTACTCCTTCGTTAACTTTTTGACCTCTTTGTTAATAAAGTGGCTACCCCGTCTGATATAAGAATTTTTGGTATCCCGAACCGTGAAATGATGTTCTTCTTTAGGAACTGACAGACGGTACGGCTGTCGGCGGCTCGAGTAGGGATAGCTTCAACCCAACGACTCACGTAATCGACGGCAAGAAGGATGTGCTCAAAACCTTGACTATTAGGGAAAGGTCCCATGAAGTCAATGCCCCATGCATCGAAAACATCTGCTATCTGAATGATTTTCAGAGGCATTGAATCTTTAGCATAAGTGTACCGTTCAGTCTCTGACAGTAAATACATCGTTTGATAAATTCCGCTGCATCCTTGAATAAAGTGGGCCACCAGAAGCCACACTGAAGAACTTTTGCTGCCGTACGATCTCCAGAGTGGTGTCCACCAGATTCGAGCGAGTGACAATGCTCGAGGACACTAAATTGCTCCGTCTGAGGAATGCACCTGCGCCAAATGCAATCCGCTCCTTCCCTGAATAGAAGAGGATCCTCCCATTGGTAGAATCGGATGGTCGACATGAATTTGTTCTTCTGGTTTTTCGTCCAATCCGCTAGTGTTACCCCAGAGGCGAGGTAGTTGACTATATCTGCATACCAAGGAAGAGAATCCACTGCTAAGATGGATTCATCAGGGAAGGTTTCTGTGATGGGTGCACTATTCAGAGGAGACTCATGCTGCTCTATTCTGGAGAGATGGTCTGCTACCACATTCTGGACTTTAGGCTTGTCCTCGATTTCTAAATCGAATTCTTGGAGGAGAAGGATCCAACGAATCAGTCTTGGCTTGTCATCCTTCTTCTGCTGTAGGTACCGGATAGCAGAGTGGTCTGTAAAGATTGTGACTTTTGATCCCAACAAAGAGGATATGAACTTCTCTAAGGCGAAAACCACAGCCAGCAATTCTTTCTCTGTCACTGTATAATTTCTTTGTGCTTCATCTAATGTTCTGCTGGCATAGTGAATGGCGTCGGCCGCTCTGTCTTTCCTTTACCAAAGAACAGCCCCGACTGCAAAGTCTGACGCATCGGTCATTATTTCAAAGGGAAGAGACCAGTCTGGCGACTGTAAAATTGGAGCCTGAGTGATAAGCTCCTTCAACCGATTGAAAGCAAGGAGATCCTGCTGATCAACAATGAACTCAGTTTCCTTGCACAAAAGCTCTGTCAGAGGTCGGGCGATGCAGTTGAAATCCTTGATGAATCGCCTGTAAAATCCCACATGCCCCAGGAATGGCCTCACATTCTTCACTGACTGAGGTGGCTGGAGATTTGAAATGACATCCACCTTTGTCGGGTCGACTTCCATGCCACGTTTGGAAACGACGTGACCCAGCACAATGCCTTCAGTGACCATAAAGTGGCTCTTTTCCCATGAAAGCACTAAATTGACTTCTCGGCACTTCTGAAGTACTCTGTCTAGGTGCTCAAGACAGGAATCAAAACCATCACCATAGACAGAGAAGTCGTCCATGAACACCTCGAGAAAACTGCCCACCATCTCGGCGAAGACTGCTAACATGCATCTTTGGAAGGTTGCATGTGCATTGCATAATCCAAAGGGCATTCTTTTAAAGGCATAGGTGCCGAACGGGAATGTGAAGGTAGTCTTCTCTTGATCCTCAGGGGCGATCGCCACTTGGTTGTACCCGGAATACCCATCCAGAAAACAGAAGAACTCCTTGCCTGCTAATCTTTCCAAAACTTGATCAATGAAGGGCAAGGGAAAGTGGTCCTTCTTGGTTGCTGCATTGAGGTGGCGATAGTCCACACACACCCGCTAGGATGTTGGTACCCGAGTGGAAATTTCCTCTCCTTTGTCATTTGTAACCACGGTAAGCCCTGACTTCTTCGGAACTACATGCAGTGGGCTTACCCATTTTGAGTCGGAGATGGGATAGATAAAGCCTGCGTCACACCATTTCATTATCTCTTTCATGACAACGTCTCGAAGGTTAGGGTTCAGCCTTCTTTTGAAATTCGCGGGACGGCTTGGCATCTTCTTCCAGATAGATGTGGTGTGAACACAAGGCTGGATTTATCCCTCGGAGGTCTGATACGCTCCAACCAAGTGCCTTGCGGTTCTTTCTAGAACCTCGAGAAGACGAGATTCCTGTTCCGGATTCAGCCTGCTGCTGATGATGACCGGATACATTTGTTCTTCACCCGCAAGGAAAGCATACTTCAGGCCTGCAGGAAGTGGCTTAAGTTCTGGTTTTGACCTGTCCACTTTATCTGTCACTTCAGAGACTATGCTGGTTGGGGCATGTACTTCCTTGAAGCTGCCACCATCCTCATCCTGTTGTTGAGATCCTGGTGACGTGCCGAACGGGTCTGCGCTAAGCTGATCGTGTTCGATCTGGAGTGACTGCTCGAAGAGATGCGCCTGCATCTGAGAATCGGTCTCCCATGAATCGTCGGAGCATACGCTGACTGCGCTTTCCGAGTCCTCCTCAAGAGTGAGGATTTCTCGGGTCATGGATCGTCCAATGACAAGCATGAATCTCTGATCTCTGCAATAAAATCACAGTCTGCTTCAGATGCTACCTGGCTCTCATCAGTTGTGGCATTCGGTTCTCTGTTCATGTTTATCGTGATTTGCTAGGTATTTGGAGCTGAAAGTAATCTTGCCAGACCCGTAATCAACCACGGCACCTGAAGTACGAAGGAATGGTCGGCCAAGGATGATAGGAGTCTGGAGCAAGGGTGCAGGTGAGTCCATATCAAGGACAACAAAATCAGCTAGGAATTGCATCTCCTGCACTTTAACTATGACGTCTTCTAAAAGACCTCGGAGTCGCTTGACGGATCGGTCAACGAACTGAAGGATCATGCGTGTCTGCTTGAGCGGACCCAGCACGAATTCTTGCATTATAGACGAGGGCAGAAGGTTGATGGAAGATCCACTATCAAGGAGAGTGTGCTCGAAGACCTGGTCAAAGATCTCACAACTGATCAGAGGTGCTCCTGTATCTTGTTTCTTCTGTGGGAGGTTGCTGATGGCTGCAATAGTGGCCATGGAGAGTACGTGCTTTTCTACTTCCCAGCGTCTGTTTTCTTGCGCGGAGCGACGCCTGTTAGTACATGCCTCCTTCATTCCTTTCTTCACAGCTGGCATGTATTCCACGGCCTTCAACAAAGGAATCTCAACGGTCAATTTATCTAAAATTTCCACAACACCTGGATCAGACAATGCCTTTTTTTTATTTTGCAATTTTTTTGGATTTTTGTATTGCATGAGGAAAAGGAATATGTACATCACTGACAGAAAAAATGAGAGTTCTTATTTACATCAAAATCATCGCCCATAGAATGTTGTACATCCGAACTACAAAAAGGAGTACAAGCTGTGTCTTGACATGCTGGTGCTACAGGGCAATCAAAAAATACAGCGTCTGTTCCGTCGGCTGGCAAGGGATCGGCTGCGGCTTGCGGCTCCTCCAATGCTGGCGCAGCTTCGCTTCGACTGCAAACTTCTTTTTGGTGTTTTTGGTTTGCTGATTTTTTTGTATTTTCTACTGAGGCTGCTGGAAATGCACGACGGCTGGACTGGCTTCTCCTTCATCTTCCTCCTCACCCGCCCCTGGAGCTGGCACGGCTGATGCGGAAGATGACGATCCACCTGTTTCTTTATTCACCCCCCCCACTTTTGCTAGCAGGCGGAGGCAAGGCCCTACCGCTCTTGAGAGTAAATTAGAATAAGCAGTAATATCATTACTAGACACGGACAGGACATCACATTCTACCTGCTCTTTCTTCTTGAAATTATTGGGGTTGGCTTCGACCTGAGCCGGGATGGTAGTTCGGGTGGCGGTCAGGTCGTCTAGACGCTTGGTCATCTCCGCTAGCCTTTTGACAAGCTGGTCCAGACAATCCATAGTGGGGTTCGCAGGGGGTACCTCTGAAGGTTCAGCGTGCAGACCACACTGTTGTTGGTTGGATGGGTGTGGAGGTTGTTGCTGGTGGTTCTGAGGTGGTGCAGGAAGTTGAAGTTGTTGGTATTTGGGAGGAGGATACTACTGGTATTGCTGAGAGGGGGCATCCACGTACTGGTGATACGACTGTGGGTGGCGGTACTGCGGCTGCTGGAACAGATGATTCTGCCTCCATTACTGTGCAAACTGGGGAGGCTGTTGTTACTGTTGGTGACGCTGAGAGGACTGTCCAAAGAGACCACCTTGAGGTTGGTGGTATTGCCGATTGACAAATGGCTGACCCTGGGGTTGTCGCGAAGGACGGGTCGGCTGTGCATCATTAACCCATACCCCGTTCACTTCCTGAATCAGGGGTGGTGGTGGAAAGACTGGATCAGGTACTGAGAGGAACTCTGGCTGGTACGCGACCATCTGCTGCTGCGGCTGGCCCTGGTCGGGCTCCTGCACGTAGTACATGTGCTGGACTGCCGGTGGCTGCTGGCTCGGCTGAGGCTGATGCTACAGTTGCTACTCGTCCTTCTTCTTAGCGGGAGCTTCCGGTGGTGTCGCCGACTGAACAGAGTTGATGGTGCCCACCAACAGTTCAAGGTACTTGTTGATCTGATCAATCTTGTCTAGGTTCTGGATCCTCTTCTCGATCACAGCGAGTTTCTCGGGGTCTTGTGATCGCTTTTCGATGATATCAACTTTCGAGAGATGGCCCCCGATTATACTGATGTTGGAGATCTCATCTCTCTCTGCTTCCTTGGATGCTGCCATGTGCACTTGTTTTTGAAGGATCTGGGGCTGCTTCTGATATGCCTTGGATGAAGAGAGGGCGGCCTCTCCTTCGGCCATGTCTTCAAATATCTGCCAGACTACATCTTCATCCTTATTGTAGTGTGAGCCCCCACATGCTGCGTCTACGAGCCTTTAGCTTTCTATGTTTAGTCCCCCAAAGAAATGCTGGACCAAGCTGGTCTTCAGAATATCATGATGGGGACACTTCTCCTGCAGGTCAGTGAATCTCTCCAATGCTTCATGTATCGACTCATGGGGTCCTTAGGAGAAATTACTGATTCGGGCTCGCATCTGGTTGAGCCGACCTAGAGGGTAATATTTGTGCAGAAAGGCGGACTTCAACTCCTCCCAGGTCGTCACAACCTTCCCCAGATGATTGACCCAATAGAGGGCCTTGTCCTGTAGGCTGAAGGGGAAAGCCATCATCTTGACAATGTCCAGAGGGACATTGGGATAGTGAGTAGTACGACAAATGCGGGAGAATTGCTGCAGGTGAATGTACGGCTCCTCGCTGGTGTTTCCGTGGAATGCAAGGAGAAGAGCAATGAATTGGGGCTTCAGCTCAAAGTGAGAGTGTACTGGTGGAATGAGTATCCACTCGGTCATCTGGTTGTCTCCCGGATTGTATGTTTCTTTAAGGGTTGGCTTTGGTGGTGGTGGAAATTCTACATCATCATCGGCACCACCACCTCCACCTCCACCTCCTCCTCCCCTGCCTCCTCTGCCTCTGCCTCCTCCTCCATCATCTCGGTTCATCATATCATTCAACATGTCCTGGAAGGCTGTTTTTGTGAGGGCCTGCTCGGTCAGC
Organism: Ottelia alismoides; assembly: GCA_037367405.1. NCBI lineage: Eukaryota > Viridiplantae > Streptophyta > Magnoliopsida > Alismatales > Hydrocharitaceae > Ottelia > Ottelia alismoides. The sequence goes on along the minus strand of JAZKJV010009256.1, from coordinate 268,169 downwards.
TGCTGCCGGATGGCCTGGAGAGATGCCAGTAGCTGTGCATTGACTTGATTCTGATCTGGCACCTGTCCCTCTGGTTGGGGTGGCTGCTGACCCTTGCCCTTTCCTTCTGGAGCCATGTCAGGGTCTGAGTCGGACGAAATAAACTCCAGAGTAGCCTCCAGGGCTCGCTCTGTCTTCTATCTGCATAATGAGATAGTCCGAATCAGATCACTTGCAATTATGTTCGACTGCCGTGATGAAGCTGGAATTCAGGTCTACCCCAGCATGTTGTGAATGGAAAAAGATGTAGACTGTAATCGACTTCCTTTCACAACGCCGAAAGCGGGACAAAAGTGATCCCAGTTTATTGGGCGGTCAGGAGAAAGGTAGAAAACGAGGAGTCTGGAGATCGATCTGCAAAGTCCGGATCAGGTTCTCGGAATCTCCTCGAACTTATTGGCGGAGTTGAGTCCATGGATTCGATGTAGGTGTCGGCATGGTCCCGACGAAAACCATCCATGGATCAACTTCACGAAGCACAAGAGAATTGGATGTTGGAAGAAAGATATGGTGGTCAACGAGGAATAACAGGAGTGTAAAATAGTAGAGAGGCTCGGTTGAGCGGGGTAGTCAAAGGGAGAAACAACAAAATGTGCGCAAAGGCGCGGGACTTGATCTTTGAATCTTAATCTAGATCCATACAAACACAATACAAAATCGGGTTCACCAACTCACGCCATGTGAAGCCGTGAAAGCTCAGCTATTTATTATCTTTTCATTTTTTTAGAGTTGTGATTTCAGGCATATCTTATAACAAATCCTTAGTACGCTACCCTATAGGAGAGAGAGTACTGCCAGAAGAGTATCCCGTACTTGTCCTCCTCTTGTGTAACCTGTAGTCTGTACTTTTTGGAGTCCTTGTAACCCTTCCTGGATCCCTACTCAGTCAAAGAAATAGAGAGAGGAAGCCGATAGGCGAAACCAATACTTCGATTCTCGCTCGCAAAGGAATCACCCGTGAGCGTGCAAGAACCTACTCGGACGCAGGACAATGAGACAGACACCCTCGTGAAGGAGTGGCCTATGCTCAATACTTCGGACAAGGTCGATGCTCTACACAACAGAGAGTCATCATTGGTGACCAAGCCCTACTCGCCTACGTACGATAGAAGCGCCATTACTTCGGAAATCCATGCGATACACAAGGCAGTTGCAGACTGGGTTTTTGGCTTTAATCCTTAGGGGGTTGCACTCGCTCAAGGGAGTAGGGTTTTGGTCCCCCTCCAAGGTACCTGAAAACAATGAGGGCTTTATGAACCCGATACAATCATAGTCCATTACAGATTTTAATTAAGGTTAAAGTTTATTTAGCAGTCCCCTTGTTTTAATTTTTGTGTTTTCACTTTTTTTTGAGTCTGTTTCATACCAGCGCCTAACGTTTTTGTAGATTTTCATTTAAGTCCTAGGAGCTCAAAATCAGAGGGAGATAGCGGAAAAGTCATGCAAGTGGTTCCATGATGGAAATCTCACCATTGAACCGAATGATGCATGCTGAGTTAGAAGACTTACAGTGCATCCCAACTCTCTCCATACGGTATGCAAAACATAATTTTTAAACCTATCTACATGTCGGTATGCAAGGCACAAAATCGCCCTAAACATTAGCTGCTATTAGCATGAAGAACCATAAGTCGCTCATTCATCTCTAGCCCAAAAGGTCCGTTCTTGGCTCACCCCTCCTCTGCTCAACACACTTGAGTTTAGGAGAAAGCGCTTTACAGGGCTCGTTGTGGCACAAGGGCTAAGAGACAAATGAACGGCTTGTTTAAATTTGACTAGATCCATACGAAGTAGGACTATAGGAACATGCATTCTTATTAATGTGTGGACCTAGCTACCGAGTCAAGAAAACCTATGTCTATGGGCTCCAAGTACACAAAACAAAGTAAAATAAAGGCGGAAAGCTCAAAACTTTGGAGAACAAAGAAAAGAAGGCGATGAAAACTCGAAAAAGCTGTGATGAGGCCCCCAGGTGAACAATCACCCGGGCACTGGACCTCATTGTGAAGAGTAGAGTCCTGTTTAATTACATGCCAAAATTGTCTCTCTCTCACCATAAATTACAAAAATAATCCTAAATATTCTAAACCTATCTAATCCCCTTCTCCTTGCTTCCTTGATGCTCTCTCCAAGTGGTCATGAGGTGAAGACCACTCTTCTCCAAGCTTGGCTGCCTTGGCTTCCTAGGAAGCCATCCTCGCGTGGCGGGCCCTCGCATCAAAGTCACAAAAAGATTGCATTAGTAGGTTTTTAATCAATCAAAAATGGAGCAGATAAGAAATTAATCACAATAAATAAATCAATTAATAAGCATGGTGATTAATTACAAGAGAAGTAGCCGCTCATGAAATAAATGATAAATCAAAAATGTGCACAAGAATGACAAAATAAATTAGGCTATGCTCATTGCTCCCCGGCAACGGCGCCATCTGATGACACGGACATTCCGCAAGGGTCACCATGAATGATAAATATAAAGTATCGCTGAGGCGACCGCTCGCAGAATACCCACGCTGACCAACAATTAACCCACAACAGAATGAATGAATTAAGTCCAAAAATGTGAATTAATATTTATTACTCTACCCTAAAATGTATAGTGAACAAGCATGTAGAGGTCGAACCACAGAGAGCAATACAAAAATGCATAAGCCTATGATGTGCATGTACCACAGAGTCATCCATGTGTGAAGCCTATTTTTGTGGGTTTTTATCTTTTTATATTTTTATTATTTTTTATTTTAATAATATAATTAGGTAATATATATATATATTATAGAATATAAATATATAGATGTATATGTACCCATAGAGGGTGAGTATATAGCATATAATACATACATTATATATACAAATAAATATAATTTATTTTTTTTATTTTTTTTAGAATTTTAGACATTCATAAATATATGTATATATATATATATATATTTTAATTTTCTTTTAGAATAGGGGGATATATATAAAGGGGAGAGAGAAGTGATACGATATTTATAAGTATATATAAAAACACTCAAAATATATAAATAAAATCTTTTGGGATTTTCATAATTTTACTTTTTTGGTGATTTTTGGGTATTTTTGAAATTATTTCTGGTATTGTTAAAAGCTGAAATAAAGGGAAACTGTGAAATAGGGACTGGCTGTAAGTAAAATAGGAATCAAAAATAGCAAACAGCCACAAAATTCTTCCACACTATTTTTCTAATAGAGACAACAAAATATAGAAGAAATAGGAACTGAGTTTATATATTTTTTGATTTTTCCTTGATTTTATATATTTTTTGAAGTTTTTGTGTATTTTTGAATTTTTAAGGTTTTCCTTTTGAGATTTTAAGGGATTTTTGGACTGACACTAAAATAGGTCAAACTACACACTAGGGAATTTTTTTGGAATTTTTCGAGGTCTTTTAATATTTTCTGGTATTTTATAAGCTAGACAGTAAATAAACGGCATGTTTTTTATTTTTAATAAATGCAAAAATGCAACAAAATTAAAACTTAAAAAAATGGCGAGCAAGAGTAACCTAACAGGAGCTTATATCCATTTTGCAAAATTTTTTTCAAGTTAATATGAGGCACAAAATAAATGGACAAAGCATACAACAATATATGGCCTGACAGGGGCATTTACTATTAAAATATTTATCAGGGGCATCCATGCAAAAATTACAACAGAAATAAACATTTACTTTTATTTTCGGGGCCATTTTACAATTCATAAAACCCGACGGAATTTAAGTGCAAAAAATCACGCGCCTCACGTTGGTGCTGCACGTGAGGCACGGAGAAACTAAAATGTAAATACATAAACTCCAGGGGGCGGACTGCAAATTTTACACTTTATTTACAATTTGGATTTTTTTTGGCATTATACTATAAATACAAAAAGCAGGGGGAGATGTTTGAAATTTACCCCCTAAGGCGCTGATGAATCCATGATTCATTAACTTTTCTGTCGCATTTTGTCTTAAAATCCTTAACAAATACATGCAAATATCCATTAATTCTCTTATTTTAACAAAACACCATTCATGTGTAAATATTCACTTTTAACCACTAAAATCATGTAAATAAATAAAGAACCAGAAAAATAAAGAAAAAGGGCAGATTGAATATATGTATATATATAGAATATGACTTAGAATATAAATATAGTTGTAAGATATATTTATAGCCCAACCCCGAGACCAAGTCAGCATGGATTGGTCGACAAACCAATAAGTAGGGGGAGATAAGGGAAGAAAACATAAAAATAAATTAACACACACATATACACTCTTCATTATTTATATAATAAATACAAAACTTCAAAGAATTTTAATTATTTCATATGAACATATTTTTCACCAAACTCTTCTACTAATTATTTCTAAAAATTTATATAAAAATATAAAAATAAGTTAAAAATATTACCCTGTATGTATGCCAAGAAACCCAGCCTGCAAATTGTCAAAATCTCAACTTCCGATCATCATAACTTCCTCATACGAACTCCAATTTCACTCTACTCACCTTTAAAGTTCATAAAATAATATTCTTTAATTAATAAAGGTGGTTTCATCGAATTCGGAGTCTGTTTGCAAAAAGTCGATTTTGGGTCCAAAAGACAACGGGGTTTCTGGGCTATTTATTTTATGTAACACACATTATTTATCATTTTTTTAATTTTATAATTTTTAAATTATTTCATGATCTTGTAGTTTTACCCTAATTTATTTCATAATTTTGGAGACTATTTATTATTTTAATAAAATAAAAAACCCCAAAATATAGGTATAAATGACCTACTTAGATACTAACCCTATTTATTAAAATATGTAAATTAATTTATAAAAATCTATAAAAATTCGTACAAGCCTTATTTAATATTCTAATAATTAATAAATTTAAAAATTAATTTTTACTTATTTGTTTATTAAATTAAAAATCTAAAACCTATTTATAAATACATATTTATTACTATAATATTTATATTTTAAATAATATTTATTTTTTATTAAAAAATAATTAGTCCATAAATTAGGAAAATTAATTTATCTACACTTTTTGTATTTACACTTATTTAAAATGATGTAATTTACTATTTTATATTTAATTTATAAGCTAATTTTCCATCTGGGCCTACCAGGTGCTGACACTTGTCAGCACCTGGGACCTTCTCCAAGAAGCAGGTCTGCCGACTTCTGCACCAACCTGCCAACTTCATTGATTTTTCCCGCGCGATTTCTAACCACTCCGACCAACCTAAACCCTTCGATCCCTTCTCCTAACTACCCACTCCATCGCCCACCGTCGATCTGACCTTGGAGCCCAAGCTAACCCTCCTATTTAAAGCCTCCAAGGTCGCCATTTTTAACTAACTCTTCAACAACCCAGAGCTTCAGCTCCAGGCTAACCGACCCCCAACCTTCCAACCTTCGCTCTGGTCGACCTGAGGCGGTGACAGCGCCGTGGAGGATCTCGCGAGGAAGAAGGCACGTCGGAGAAGGTTCCAAGGCGGAGCATCGCCTTGCATCACCGCCAAGCGCCGCGTCGGAGCTCCTGTCAAAGCCGCCGTCGAGCATCTCGTCCAGGTAATATACCTAGACTTCCCACAGGCTTCTTCATCCATTTCTCGATTTTATTTCTCGATAGGCGAGCCACGATTAGCGTGGCTAATCCGTGATTTAGGAAGCTTGATCATCTAGCTTAGATGCCACTCATAAACCCCTCTCGATTCATTCCCAATTCACTTTCAAATCGATTTCAAACCATCATCATTATCACGCCTCTGGTTGTTTTGCTGGAAACTAAAATTTTTTCACCAACTTTTGCTTGCAACTTGTCATCCATCGGCCGATTCCTTGGCGAATCGAGCACCCTATCTTGTTAACTGCAGGTTTGAGATCATCGCGAGCCATTCACCAAGGCCTGAACGTCTTAGTTCGTCATGGAAAGCCATCTCAAAGATCCATCGACAGAATAGAGCCCACCTCCAGGTAGCTGAGACAGCCATCTTCGGTGATGAATCTCCATTTCATCACCTTTATTCTATCATTTTGGCCTCAAAAACCCCAGCAAATGCATGGAAATAGCATCAAATTGTACATAATAGCATTCATGATTCATTGTATTAATTATACATTAAATACTGTGTTTAATGCCAAAATTATAGAATAAAGAGAAGAAAAGAAAAAGGAATAAAATATTGAAGATATTTTATGACCCAAACCCCGAGACCAAGGCCAGCATGGAATTGGTCGACAAGGAATAAAGTAGGGGGAGATAAGGGCCAGCATACAATAAATACCTCATTTATTTCTTCATTTATTTATGCATTTTTGACACCTATTTTGTACGTAATTATTTATTCATCAAATAAAGAAACTTTGTTCATAAACGTTGTAGATAATAATGTAAATAAAATTACAAAATTGAGTTTGTTTAAAAATAATACTCAGTGTACATTTTATACACAGAATAAAAAAGCCAAAATCTCAACTTCACAGACCCATATCTTGCAAGTAAAAACTCCAAATCACCCAAACTCACCTTTAATTGTATATAGCTTTCCCTAACCTATTTAATAAAATTGGTTTCATAATTTTTGGAGTCCATATGCAAAAGTTAGGTTTTTGGCCCTCCTTGTACATAATACTTGAAAAAAGTATTTACATTCATGCATTAGTCATTATTATAACAAAATTATATTTTTAGAATTTTGTAAATAAGGTATATAATGCATACACATATTAAAATTAAAGGAAAACCCAAAAATAATTTGTAAAATAAAGTAAGTCTACAAAATTCATAGACAAAATACCTATACTATATATCTTTATAAAAATAAAAAGGATTTTATTTCTTGGTTCTTTTATTCTTTTATATTTTTATAATAATGTATACATTATACATAACTCATTAAAAATGTAAATCCAAAATAAAAATCAAGAAAATACATAAATAAATTAAGTATACAAAACACATAGGTAAAATACCTATAAGGATACATACATATACCTATACCTATTTATTTAAAAATGTAAATAAACTCCTAAAAATCAAATAAAAATACCATTATACTCACAAAAATAAATTATAAATTTATAAAATAAGCTAATAAAATAATAAAAGAAAATAAACAAATTAAAAATAAAATACACAAAAATACATGTAAATACATACATATACACATTATTAAATTAAAACCATAATAAAACACATCAAAAAATTCAATAAAAATCACAAATAAATACTACATGAAAAAATACACATTTTTTATGTTTTAAGAAAATTCAAATAAAATCATTTACTATGGTAAATAAATCATTTTAGGCTCAAATTTTCTGTTTTGGCGTTTAGCAGCTGACGTGGACCAATAAGGCGCCGGCCTTCTTTGACCCCCTGGTCAACTGTCCCATCCCTGCTCTGGCGCTTCTGAACTGTCAACTCCCCCAATTTCCTCCATTTTTTTACGGCCATCCCGTCCATCGATCGAGCTCGCTTCCTTCACAAGAATTGTTCTCAGATTATCCATGATGTCCGTCATTATCTTGGATCGATCAGATGCTCAGTGGATTAATCAATAATCGCCGGTCAATAAGGCTACTCGCCAATGTTTATAAATAAGTATCTCCGCCTCCTTCCTCGAATTTGGCCAATTTGATTCCAACCCAACGCCTTGATCTTGATCCTGGATCGTTCCTCGTCACAGGGGGAGTGCTCCAGTGCCTCAGATCGGCCAGAGGAAGGAGAATTTTGACGCGGCGGAGCTCCGGCGTCCACCCTGCTCCCTAGTGGCCCCCAGGTATAAGAGCTGTCCTTTTATGCATATTAGTTCGTTTTTAATGTTAGTGTTTAATTCTAGTAGTTAGATTAGTCTTTAGTTAATTCCCTTAGCGTAAAATACAAAAACTCGAAGTTCGCCGGAGCTCCGCTCCGGCAACTTCTTCACCGTAAACCCGACTGTTTCTTACCGCCACGAGCACCCCATCTCGATTCCCATCACTTTCTCCATCGTTCCATCACCTTTGACCAACCCAGGACCCCTGGTCTTGGCGAATCGGGGCTCCCCCTCCGCCGTTCGTCGGAGCCCCTCCGCCCCACTCCATTTTGCAGCGAAGCTTCAAAACCGCGGGTCGAGGAGGTAGCCCTCTCGCCCCCGGTTCTTCTCTGCAGGCCAAATGAAGAATAGAGCCCATCTGGGCTCGAATCGAACCAGGAAGAGGTTCCTGGAGGTCCGCTACCTCACCGACCTTGTCCGAGCGACTCAGACCTCCAGGAGCCATGATGGACCCATCAGTCGACGTGGGAGGCCTCCAGCTACGTGCATACCACCTCAGACACATCGAAGAGCCCTGGGGGAGCCCAAGCTTCTCGATCGAAGCTCGCCAGGCGCGAGCTTCTTCCTTGTTCTTCCAGGGAGCTCCAGCACCGTTGGATCAGGAGGAGAGGCCCAGTTCGCTCAAGAGCCGTCCGATGAAGCCACGTGCCAACCATCAGATCAGCCAGGATCATCTAATCTAGGCCCTTCATCGACGAACCGGTATCCACCGTCGGATGCTCGACGCGTGGATAAGTGGCGCACCCAGCGCCGTTGGATGTCACGCCTTTGAGGGTAAATTTCATACCTAACCCCCCGCTTTTTGTATTTATAGTTTAATACCAAAAATAAAAGGTTAAGTTGTAAATTAGTTGTATAATTTGCTGAAGGCCCCCTGATGTTTTTTTAGATTTGCATTTTAGTCCCTCCGCGCCTCACGTGTAGTACCCACGTGAGGCGCGTGATATTTGCATTTAAACCCCGCCGGGTTTTTGTAATTGTAAAATGGTCTTGAAAATAAAAGTTAACGTTCAATTTTATTGTGATTTTTGCATGTATGCCCCTGTCAATTATTTTATTTGCAAAAACACCCCTGTCAGGCCATTTATTTTTGAATGCTTTGTCTATTTATTTTGTGCTACATATTTCTTCGAAAAATTTTGCAAAAATAGACATAAGCTCCTGTTTGGTTGTCCTTGCATGCCATAATTTTAGTTTTTAATTTTATTGCATTTTTGCATTTATTAAAAATAAAAAAAACATGCATTTTATTTACTTTCTAGCTTATAAAATACTAAAAAATATTAAAGCACCTCGAAAAATCCCAAAAAAATTAACTATGGTGTATTTTGACCTATTTCAGTATCATTCCAAAATCTCTAAAAATCTCAAAAGGAAAACCTTAAAAATTGAAAAATACCCAAAAACTTCAAAAAAATGTTTAAAATCAAAGAAAAATCAGAAAAATGTGAACTAGTCCCTATTTATGCTATATTTTATTATCTTTCTTAGAAAAATAGTGTGGAAAATTTTTGAGGTTGTTTGCTATTTTTAATTCCTATTTTTCTTACAGTCAGACCCTATTCTACTGTTTGCTCTTATTTTGCTATTTAAAAATACTAAAATTGTTTTGAAAAAAGCCCAAAATTTACAAAAACAGTAAAAAACATGAAAATCCCAAAAGACTTTATTCCTGAATTTTTGACTATTTTTGTATATTTTATAAATGTTATAGTACCCACTTATATATATATATTCCCTACAAAAAAAAGAAAAAAAAGAAAAAAATACATATATATATATATCTAACTACTTATATGTATTTAAATATCTATTTATTAACCCTAAAATATAAAAAAAAAGAAAAAAAATTATTATACTTATATATACATATATATATATGGTATGTATTATAAGCTATATACTAACCCTCTATGGGTATACATATATTTATATATTTATAATATATATTTATATATCTTACCTAATTATATTATAAAAATATATATATATAATAAATAAAAATAAAAAAAAAAGATAAAATAAAATAGAAAAAAAATTATAAAATTGAAAAACCCACTTCACACAGGATGACTCTGTGGTACATATAGGCTATTGCATTTTGTATTGCTCTCTGTGGTTCGACCTCTACATGCTTGTTCCCTATACATTTTATGGTAGAGTAATAAAGATTAATTCACATTTCTTTTTGAGCTTAATTGTTTTATTCTTTTACTGTGGGTTAGTTGCTGATTAACTCGGGTATTCTACGAGCGGTCGCCTCAGCGACCCATTTTATATTATTCATGGTAACCCTTGTAGAATATTCGCGGTTATCAGATGGCACCGTTGCCGGGGAGCAATGAGCATAGCCTACTTTTATTTTGACATTCTTGTGTACATTTCTGATTTATTATTTATTTCATGAGCAGCTATTTTTATTACCATTAATCACCATGCTTCATTGATTCATTCATTGTGATTATTTTATCTGCTCTATTTTGATTGATTAAGCTATACTAATGCACTCTTTTTTGACTTTGATGCGAGGGCCCTCCACGCGAGGATGGCTTCTTAGGAGGCCAATGAAGCCAAGCTTGGAGGAGGATGGTCTTCTTCTCATGACCATCTGGAGAGAGAGATAGAGCATCAAGGAAGAAAATAGATGTGGATTAGATAGGTGTAGATATTTAGGATTAATTATTTTTGTAATTTATGGTGAGAGAGTGACATTTTTGGCATGTAATTAAACATGACTCTACTCTTCACAATGAGGTCCAGTGCCCGGGTGATTGTTCACCTGGGGGCCTCATCGCTGTTTTCCGAGTTTTCATCGCCTTCTTTTATTTGTTTTCCGAAGTTTTGAGCTTTCCGCCTTTATTTTCCTTTGTTTTGTGTGCTTGGAGCCCCTAGATGTAGCACATTAATAAGAATGTGTGTTCCTATAGTCTACTTCGTTTGGATCTAGTCAAAGCTAAACAAGTCGTATAATTATCTCTTAGCCCTTGTACTGCAGCGAGCCCTGTAGAGCGTTTTCTCCTACCCTCAATTGTGTTGAGCAGAGGAGGGGTGATCCAAGACCGGACCCTTCGGGCTAGAGATGAAAGAGCAACTTATGGTTCTTCACGCTAATAGCAGCTAATGTTTAGGGCGATTTTGTGCCTTGCATACGAACATGTAGATAGGTTTAAAAATTCTGTTTTGCATACCGCATGGAGAGAGTTGGGATGCACTGTAAGTCTTCTAACTCAGCATGAATCATTCGGTTCAATGGTGAGATTTCCATCATGGAACCACTTGCACGGCTTTTCAGCTATCTCCCTCTAATTTTGAGCACCTAGGACTTAAATGAAAATCTACAAAAACGTTAGGCGCTGGTATGAAACAGACTCAAAAAAAAAGTGAAAACCCAAAAATAAAACAAGGGGACTGCTAAATAAACTTTGACCGTAATTAAAATCTGTAATGGACTATCATTGTACCGGGTTCATAAAGCCCTCATTGTTTTCAGGTACCTTCGAGGGGGACCAAAACCCTATTGCCTTGAGCGAGTGCGACCCCCTAAGGATTAAAGCCAAAAACCCAGTCTGCAACTGCCTTGTGTATCGCCTGGATTTCCGAAGTAATGGCGCTTCTATCGTACGTAAGCGAGTAGGACTTGGTCACCGATGGTGACTCTCTGTTGTGAGAGCATCGACCCTGTCCGAAGTATTGAGCATAGGCCATGCCTTCACGGGGGTGTCTGTCTCATCGTCCTGCGTCCGAGTAGGTTCTTGCACGCTCACGGGTGATTTCGTTGCGAGCGAGAACCGAAGTATTGGTTTCGCCTATCGGCTTCCTCTCTCTTTTCTTTGGTTGAGTAGGGATCCAGGAAGGGTTACAAGGACTCCAAAAAGTACAGACTACAGGTTACACATGAGGAGGACAAGTACGGTTGGAGGTGGAGGTGGTGGTCCTCCTGATAATGATCTTGAATCACCACCACCAAAGCCAACACTTAAAGAAACATATAATCCGGGAGACAGCCAGATGACCGAGTGGATTCTCATTCCACCGGTACACGCTTGCTTTGAGCTGAAACCCCAGTTCATAGCCCTTCTGCCTGCATTTCATGGAAACACCAGCGAGGAGCCGTACATTCACCTGCAGCAGTTCTCCCGCATCTGTCGTACGACTCACTATCCCAATGTCCCTCTGGACATTGTCAAGATGATGGCATTCCCATTCAGCCTACAGGATAAGGCCCTTTATTGGGTTAATCATCTGGGGAAGGTTGTGACGACTTGGGAGGAGTTGAAGTCCGCCTTTCTGCACAAATATTACCCTCTCGGTCGGCTCAACCAGATGCGAGCCCAATTCAGTAATTTCTCCTAAGGACCCCACGAGTCGATACATGAAGCTTGGGAGAGATTTACTGACCTCCAGGAGAAATGTCCCCACCATGAGATCCCTAAGACCAGCTTGGTCCAGCATTTCTTTGGGGGACTGAACATTGAAAGCCAAAGGCTCGTGGACACAACATGTGGGGGCTCCCATTTTAATAAGGATGAAGATGTAGTCTGGCAAATTTTCGAAGAAATGGACGAAGGAGAGGCCGCCCTCTCTTCATCCAAGGCGTATCAGAAGCAGCCCCAGATCCTCCAGAAGCAAGTGCACATGGCTGCATCCAAGGAAGCAGAGAGAGATGAGAGCTCCAACCTCAGCATCATCAGGGGCCATCTCTCTAAGGTAGATATCATTGAGAAGCGATCACAAGACCTCGAGAAACTCGCTGTGATTGAGAAGAGGACCCAGAACTTGGACAAGCTAGATCAGATCAACAAGTACCTTGAACTGTTGGTCGGCACTATCAACTCTGTCCAGTCGGCTACACCAAGAAAGACGAGCAGCAACCGCAGCATCAGCCTCAGCCAAGCCAGCACCCACCGGCAGTCTAGCACGTGTACTACGTGCAGGCGCCCGACCAGGGCCCGCCGCAGCAGCAGATGGTCGTGTACCAGCCAAAGTTTCTTTCTGTACCTGATCCAGTCTTCCCTACACCACCCCTAATTCAAGAAGTGAATGGGGTATGGACTAATGATGCACAACCGACCCGTCTTCAGGGACAACCCCAGGGTCATCCATTCGCCAATCGGCAGTACCACCAACCTCAGGGTGGTCGTTTTGGGCAAGTCTCTCAACCTCACCAACAGCACCAGTAGCCTCCCCAGTTTGCGCATCAATGGAGGCATAATTTTCCTTACCAGCAGCAGCCGTAGTACCGCCACCCACAGCCGTATCACCAGTACGCGGCTGCCCCCTCTCCACAATACCAGCAGTATCCTCCTCCGTCGTATCAACAACTTCAACTTCCTCTCCACCACAGCAGCACCACCAGCAACAACCTCCCCACCCATCCACCCAACAGTAGCGTGGTATGCACGCTGAATCTTCTGAAGTGCCCCCTGCGAATCGCACTATGGATTGTCTGGCCTAGCTTGTTAAAGGGCTAGCGGATATGACAAAGCGACTCGACGACCTGACCGCCACCAGAACTACCATTCCGGCGCAGGACGAAGCCAACCCCAATAATTTCAAAAAGAAAGAGCAGGTAGAATGTGATGTCATGTCCGTGTCTGGTAATGATATTACTGCTTATTCTAATGTTGTTACTCTCAGGAGCGGTAGGGCCTTGCCTCCGCCTGCTAGCAAAAGTGGGGTGAATAAAGAAACAGGTCGATCGTCATCTTCCGCATCAGCCGTGCCAGCTCCAGGGGTAGGTGAGGAGGAAGAAGAAGGAGAAGCCAGTCCAGCCGTCGTGGCATGTCAGTAGCAACCTCAGCAGAAAATACAAAAAAAATCAGCAAAAACAAAAACAACAAAAAGAAGCTCGTAGCAGAAGCGAAGCCACGCCAGCATTGGAGGAGCCGCCAGCAGCAGCCGATCCCTCGCCAGCCGACGGAGCAGACGCTTCACTTTTTGATCGCCCAACAGCACCAGCATGCCAAGATCCAGCTTGTACTCCTTTTTGTAGTTCGGATGTACAACATTCTGTGGGTGATGATTTTGATGTAAGTAAGAACTCTGATTTTCCTGCTAGTAGTGTACATATTCCTTTTCCTCATGCAATACAAAAATACAAAAAAATTGCAAAACGAAAAAAGGCATTGTCTGATCCAGGTGTTGTGGATATTTTGAATAAATTGACTGTTGAGATTCCCTTTTTGAAGGCCTTGGAATATATGCCAGTCGTAAATAAAGGACTGAAAGGGGCATGTACTAACAGGCGTCGCTCAGCGCAAGACAACAGACGCCGAGAAGTAGAAAAACACGTTTTATCCATGGCCACTGTTGCAGCCATCAGCAATCTCCCCCAAAAGAAACAAGATACAGGAGCACCTCTAATCAATTGTGAGATTTTTGACCATGTATTCGAGCACACTCTCTTGGACAGTGGATCTTCCATCAACCTGCTGCCCTCGTCCATAATGTAAGAATTCGGGCTGGGACCGCTCAAGCAGACACGCATGATCCTTCAGTTCACTGATCGATCCGTCAAGCGGCCCCGAGGTCTTTTGGAAGACGTGGTATTTAAAGTGCAGGAGATGAAATTCCCAGCTGACTTTGTAGTCCTTGACATGGACTCGCCTGCACCCCTGATCCAAACCCCTATCATCCTTGGCAGACCATTCCTTCGTACTTCAGGTGCCGTGGTTGATTACGGGTCTGAGAAGATCTCTTTCAGCTCGAACACCCAGCAAATCACGATAAACATGAACAAAGAGCAGAATGCCACAACTGATGAGAGCCAGGCAGCATCAGAAGTAGACTGTGATTTTATTGCAGAGATCAGAGACTCAGCTTTATCATTGGATGATTCATGGACCCGAGAAATCCTCACTCTTGAGGAGGACTTGGAAACCGCAGTCAGCATATGCTCCAATGATTCTTGGGAGACAGATTCTCAGATGCAGGCGCATCTTCTTGAGCATTCACTCCAGACCGAACATGATCATCTTAGCGCAGAACCGTTTGGTGCATCACCGGAATCTCAACAGGATGATGAGGATGGTAAGTATCGTAAGGAAGTACATCCCACCACCAGCATGGTATCTGAAGTGACAGATAAATTGGACAGGTCTAAACCAGAACTCAAGCCACTTCCTGCAGGCCTGAAGTATGCTTTCCTTGCGGGTGAAGAACAAATGTATCCGGTCATCATCAGCAGCAGGCTGACTCCGGATCAGGAATCTCGACTTCTCGAGGTTCGAGAAAAGAACCGCGAGGCACTTGGTTGGAGCGTATCAGATCTTCGAGTGATAAATCCAGCCTTGTGTTCACACCATATCTATTTGGAAGAAGATGCCAAGCCGTCCCGTAAATTACAGAGAAGGCTGAACCCTAACCTTCGGGACGTCGTCATGAAAGAAATCACGAAATGGTGTGATGCATGCTTCATCTATCCCATCTCCGACTCGAAATGGGTAAGCCCACTGCATGTAGTTCCCAAGAAATCAGGGCTTACCGTGATTAAAAATGACAAAGGAAAGGAAATTTCCACTCGGGTACCAACATCCTGGCGGGTGTGCGTTGACTACCGCCATCTCAATGCAGCAACTAAGAAGGACCACTTTCCCTTGCCATTTATTGATCAGGTTTTGGAGAGATTAGCAGGCAAGGAGTTCTTCTGCTTTCTGGATGGGTACTCCGGGTACAACCAAGTGGCGATCACTCCTGAAGATCAAGAGAAGACTACCTTCACTTGCCCGTTCAACACCTACGCCTTCAAGAGAATGCCCTTTGGTTTGTGCAATGCACCTGCAACCTTCCAAAGATGCATGTTAGCAGTCTTCGCCGAGATAGTAGGCAGTTTTCTCGAGGTGTTCATGGACGATTTCTCCGTCTATGGTGATAGTTTTGATTCTTGTCTTGAGCACCTAGACAGAGTGCTTCAGAAGTGCCGAGAAGTCAATTTAGTGCTTTCATGGGAACAGAGCCATTTTATGGTCACAGAAGGTATTATGCTAGGTCATGTCGTGTCCAAACGTGGCATGGAAGTCGACCCGGCAAAGGTGGATGTCATTTCAAATCTTCAGCCACCTCAGTCAGTGAAGAATGTGAGGTCATTCCTGGGGCATGTGGGGTTCTTACAGACGATTTATCAAGGATTTCAGCCGCATTGCCTGACCTCTGACAGAACTCTTGTGCAAGGAGACTGAGTTCATTGTTGATCAGCGAGTTCTCTTTGCTTTCAATCAGTTGAAGGAGCTCATCACTCAGGCTCCAATCTTACAGCCGCCCGACTGGACTCTTCCTTTTGAAATAATGACCGATGCGTCAGACTTTGCAGTCGGAGCTGTTCTTGGGCAAAGGAAAGACAGAGCGCCCTATGCCATTCACCATGCCAGCAAAACATTAAACGAAGCACAGAGAAATTATACAGTGACAGAAAAAGAATTGCTGGCTGTGGTTTTCGCCTTAGAGAAGTTCAGATCCTATTTGTTGGGATCAAAAGTCACCATCTTTACAGACCACTCTGTTATCCGTTACCTACAGCAGAAGAAGGATGCCAAGCCAAGACTGATTCGTTGGATCCTTCTCCTCAGGGAATTCGATTTAGAAATAAAGGACAAGCCTGGATTTCAGAATGTGGTAGCAGATCATCTCTCCAGAATAGAGCAGCATGAACCCCCTCTGAGCAATGCACCTATCACAGAAACCTTCCCTGACGAAGCCATCTTAGCAGTGGATTCTCTTCCTTGGTATGCTGATATAGTCAATTACCTCGCCTCTGGGGTAATACCTTCGGATAGGACGAAGAACCAAAAGAACAAATTCATGTCGACCATCCGCTTCTACCATTGGGAAGATCCTCTTTTATTCAGAGGAGGAGCAGATTGTATTTGGCGCAGGTGCATCCCTCAGATGGAGCAATTTAGTGTCCTCGAGCATTGTCACTCGCTCGAATCTAGTGGACATCACTCTGGAGATCGCACGGCAGCAAAAGTTCTTCAGTGTGGCTTCTGGTGGCCCACTTTATTCAAGGATGCAGCGGAATTTGTTAAACGATGTACTGACTGTCAGAGAATGAAAGGTACACTCACTGCCAAAGATTCAATGCCCCTGAAAATCATTCAGATAGCAGACGTTTTTGATGCATGGGGCATTGACTTCATGGGACCTTTCCCTAACAGTCAAGGATTTGAGCACATCCTTCTTGCCGTCGACTACGTGAGTCGTTGGGTTGAAGCTATCCCCGCTCGAGCCACCGACAGCCGAACAGTATGCCAGTTTCTGAAGAAGAACATCATTTCGCGGTTCGGGATACCGAAAATCCTCATCTCAGACGAGGGTAGCCACTTCATTAACAAAGAGGTCAAGAAGTTAACGAAGGAGTACGACATCGACCATCGTGTCGCATCTCCTTATCATCCTCAGACCAATGGCATGGCGGAGCTATCAAACAGAGAAATCAAGACTATCCTGCAGAAACTTGTTAGGCCAAACAGAAAGGACTGGTCTCAACTCATGGACTCGGTCCTATGGGCTTACCGAACAGCCTACAAGTCTCCCTTGGGCATGTCGCCCTATCGTCTTGTATATGGAAAGCCGTGCCATCTGCCCGTGGAATTAATTCACAAGTCTTTGTGGGCAATCAACATTTGCAATTTGGACTCACGCAGAAGTGGTCAGAAGAGAAAAAATGATCTGAACATGCTCTTCGAATTCCGAGACTATGCATACGATAACACCTTGATGTACAAGGAGAAGGTGAAACGCTGGCACGACCGGCACATCAGACGAAAGACCGTTGACGTTGGACAGAAAGTGTGTTTATTTGATGCAAAGTTGCGGATATTCCCAGGCAAATTAAAGAGTAAGTGGACAGGGCCCTTTCGAGTTTGTGAAGTGCGTGACAATGGAAGCATTGCTATATCAGAAGTGTCTCCTGACGCACAGCCATTCGTCGTCAACGGTCAACTCCTGAAGCCGTACCTCGAACCAGACACATTCCTGGCCGTTGTTGACTCTGTTCAGCTCATGCACCATGATGACATCTCCTCAGCACCTGTGGCATCGAAAGATTCAGACTATGCAATCCAAGAACTATTTATCTGATTTTCTTCTTTGTTTTTTTTCTTTTCTTCTTTTCCTTTTCTATTTTCCCTGTGTATCTAAAAGGTGCCGCCCTTATAGACAGTTTTCTATACTTAGGACGTACTTGGTCCTAAGTATAGGGGGGATGTGCACCCCGAGTTTTTCATTTCATTTCGATCCTCTCCATTGTCTACTCTTCTTGTCTATACTTAGGAGTATCTTACCCTAACTATAGGGGGAGACAATCTGAGTACGATCTGTGTATTCCCACCCTTGACCCTCCCTGCTTTTTGTACAGTCTGCT
The DNA here is from genome assembly GCA_037367405.1 of Ottelia alismoides. NCBI lineage: Eukaryota > Viridiplantae > Streptophyta > Magnoliopsida > Alismatales > Hydrocharitaceae > Ottelia > Ottelia alismoides. The sequence continues at coordinate 249,945 of JAZKJV010009256.1, read as the reverse complement.
ATACTTCGGATTACTTGATCCTAAGTATGGGGGGACGGTCAACTTCTCATTCATTCATTTCATTCATATTTCTTCTTTAGACTTGTCTATACTCAGTACGAGTTATGTCTCTGTTTTTCTCTTCGATCTATGAGGACATAGCTCAAGCTAAGTATAGGGGGGTCGTATATACCATGTATATACTATAAGCCATAACACATACTGAAAAATAAAATATATCATCCCAATATAAATTAAAATGTAAAAAGAAGTCCTATAATAATAAAAGATGATTGGGAGCTCCTCAGGCTCTTTGTACTTATACTGATTATTAAGTCAGGAAAAAGGTTTTGTGAAAGAAAGCTTCTTTGAAAAACCTTGTGAAAATTGTTTGAAAATAGTGTGTACAAGTATTCAACTTTTGAAAAATCAGTTTTGTGTGTAAAATTTATTTCCTTTGCGTGAAATCAAAATGTGTGAAAGTCAGTGTGCAAATGATTGTAAAAATTTGACTGTCAAAATTGTTTTGAAAAACCTATCTATGATGTGTAAAACCTTCGAAAAATCATTATCAAATACGTGTACATGTTTGCAAAATTATTTTGGACTAAAGCTTTCAAAACTCTTGTGAAAATGATTCTTGAATAAGTCTGAGGAGTCTACACAAAAATCTCTCATTTGTAAATAAGGAATCATCACAAATAAAACTGATAAAAATCATATTATATAACAAATTCAATTTTTCTTTTTTTATATACTGATTAATAAATCAGATACCTTTACAGTATGATTTGAAAAATAGTGTGACCAGTTTCGAAAAGTTTGATGTGAAATGATTTCAACCTATGTGAAACTGTTTTGATTGAAAAACTTTTTCTTTGTGTGAAAGAAAGAAAGGATTTGAAAAACCTATGTGCAAATATTTGGAAAAATGCTTGTAAAAACTATTGTGAAAAATGTACATATAGTGTGAAAAATCTTTGCAAAAATAGTCTTCAAATGCGTGTAAATGATTGCATAAATTATCATGTACTATAGTCTGCAAAATTCTTTTCAAAACTAGAGCTGAAGCATAAAGAGCATTGATACAAAGACTTGTAAATCAGAAATAAAATGCATAAAATTCTTTCGGCATGCCAATAAAACCTGTAAAGTCTTTGAAAATCCATACAGCTTGTAAATAAAGCGGTACGCTCGTGTAAATAATTGTATGTACCTTTTTGTATGTATCAAGTTTTTATTTGCAAAAAAATTCTTTGTGTAAAAAGATTCTTTGATTCTTTTAAATTCTTTGTGAAAAATTGCATCATTCATTGTGCATAGCATAAGCATACCATTCATATTCTTTTTGAGTGAGCTTGATGATTGAATCAGTCCAATAAAGTCTCAAATTGGAGCTTGGTTAGACCTTACCGCACCTAACTGCACTGGAACCTTACTGGAACTAGGTTTAAGGTACTTCAGGTCTATGCAGACTTAATTCTTTGAGAAACCAGGGCTGGAATCAAGTCACCTCAGTGGACTAACTAGAACTTTTCGAGACACACGTGCGACTCTTGCCGACCGTGACCTAACTTGGACACTTGCACCTTTCACTTGGCTCAACTCAGTTGGAGTGGTGAGGGGGTTGGATTTGCCAGTCTGAGATGCACACGGGTGGAAACATTCGTCCTCGTCCAGGGAGGGAAATGCACCCCAACCTGGTTCAATAGCCATGAGGTCTAAAGACATGAGACTGTGGGTTGCGATAAAGATTCAAAAGAGGGATAGTCTACTGGCTCAAGAGGAAAAACTCCTTATGTAAATGCTGCTGTGAATAGTAGGTTGAAAAAAAATTGGTCAGGCCTGTACAAAAATAAAATGCCTGCAAAGTATGTACAAAGTCAATAAGCAAGCTTGAGTTCCAAAGACAAATATGTGAGCCTGTAGCTAGATGACTTGACTACACTGGTCTTGCATCCCAGGATAGGTAGCTACACTGGCTACCGTCCATTCTTCTCTTCACCCCCTCCTCTTGAGTTGGTTGCCACTTGAACTTAGAAGGGAATACCCTGCTCCTCGAGGAAAGAGTTGTTGGATTGGGGAATCATTGGGTTGTCATTCTGGAGAAGTCAGTTCATTTGTCATTTTAGTTGTGGAGAGCCACTATCACTTACACTGTACAAGTCAGCTTCATAGTTATAAGGGTTTGCGTATGATGTAGATTGGTTCTGACCAGGCTATTGAGGTGGGTTGAACCGAGTTCTGTGACTATTGAAGGCTGTTGTATTTTAGAGCTGGTTCCCGACTAGGTTCCACACACATCTACACCTAAGGTCTGAAAGGAGCTCCAAATTCAGATTTTGTAAAGACATGCATTGCACTGAAAGCACCCCTATTCACTCTATCTTTCTTTCATTCTCCTTTTTCTTTTCTTTATTCTTTTTGTACTTATTGCATAAGTGTTTGCTAGGGACTAGCAAAGGCAAGTATAGGAGGGTGATGAATCTCCATTTCATCACCTTTATTCTATCATTTTGGCCTCAAAAACCCCAGCAAATGCATGGAAATAGCATCAAATTGTACATAATAGCATTCATGATTCATTGTATTAATTATACATTAAATACTGTGTTTAATGCCAAAATTATAGAATAAAGAGAAGAAAAGAAAAAGGAATAAAATATTGAAGATATTTTATGACCCAAACCCCGAGACCAAGGCCAGCATGGAATTGGTCGACAAGGAATAAAGTAGGGGAGATAAGGGCCAGCATACAATAAATACCTCATTTATTTCTTCATTTATTTATGCATTTTTGACACCTATTTTGTAAGTAATTATTTATTCATCAAATAAAGAAACTTTAGTCATAAAAGTTGTAGATAATAATGTAAATAAAATTACAAAATTGAGTTTGTGTAAAAATAATACTCAGTGTACATTTTATACACAGAATAAAAAGCCAAAATCTCAACTTCACAGACCCATATCTTGCATGTAAAAACTCCAAATCACCCAAACTTACCTTTAATTGTATATAACTTTCCCTAAACTATTTAATAAAGTTGGTTTCATAATTTTTGGAGTCCATATGCAAAAGTTAGGTTTTTGGCCCTCCTTGTACATAATACCTGAATAAAGTATTACATTTATTCATTATTCATTATTATAACAAACTTATATTTTTAGAATTTTGTAAATAAGGTATATAAAGGAAAACCCAAAAATAATTTGTAAAATAAAGTAAGTCTACAAAATTCATAGACAAAATACCTATACTATATATCTTTATATAAATAAAAAGGATTTTATTTCTTGGTTCTTTTATTCTTTTATATTTTTATAATAATGTATACATTATACATAACTCATTAAAAATGTAAATCCAAAATAAAAATCAAGAAAATATATTAAATAAATTAAGTATACAAAACACATAGGTAAAATACCTATAAGGATACCTACATATACCTATACCTATTTATTTAAAAATGTAAATAAACTCCTAAAAATTAAATAAAAATACCTTTATACTCACAAAAATAAATTATAAATTTATAAAATAAGCTAATAAAATAATAAAAGAAAATAAACAAATTAAAAATAAAATACACAAAAATACATGTAAATACATACATATACACATTATTATATTAAAACCATAATAAAACACTTCGAAAAATTCAATAAAAATCACAAATAAATACTACATGAAAAAATACACATTTTTTAGGTTTTAAGAAAATTCAAATAAAATCATTTACTATGGTAAATAAATAAATTTAGGCTCAAATTTTCTGTTTTGGCGTTTAGCGGCTGACGTGGACCAATAAGGCGCCGGCCTTCGTTGACCCCCTGGTCAACTGTCCCATCCCTGCTCTGGCGCTTCTGAACTGTCAACTCCCCCGATTTCCTCCATTTTTTACGGCCATCCTGTCAATCGATCGAGCTCGCTTCCTTCACAAGAATTGTTCTCTGATTATCCATGATGCCCGCCAATAACTTGGATGGATCAGATGCTCAGTGGATTAATCAATAATCATCGGTCAATAAGGCTACTCGCCAATGTTTATAAATAAGTAGCTCCGCCTCCTTCCTCGAATTTGTCCAATTTCATTCCAACCCAACGCCTTGATCTTGATCCTGGATCATTCCTCGTGACAGGGGGAGTGCTCCAGTGCCTCGGATCGGTCGGAGGAAGGAGAATTTTGACGCGGCGGAGCTCCGGCGTCCACCCTGCTCCCTGGTGGCCCCCAGGTATAAGAACTGTCCTTTTATGCATTTTAGTTCGTTTTTAATGTTAGTTTTTAATTCTAGTAGTTAGATTAGTCTTTAGTTAATTCCCTTAGCGTAAAATCCAAAAACTCGAAGTTCGTCGGAGCTCCGCTGCGGCGACTTTTTCACCGTAAACCCGACTGTTTCCGACCGCCACGAGCACCCCATCAAGATTCCCATCGCTTTCTCCATCGTTCCATCACCTTTGACCAACCCAGGACCCCTGGTCTTGGCGAATCGGGGCTCCACCTCCGTCGTTCGTTGGAGCCCCTCCGCCCCACTCCATTTTGCAGCGAAGCTTCAAAACCCCGGGTCGAGGAGGTAGCAATCTCTCCCCCGGTTCATCCTCTGCAGGTCAAATGAAGAATAGAGCCCATCTGGGCTCGAATCGAACCAGGAAGAGGTTCCTGGAGGTCCGCTACTTCACCGACCTCGTCCGAGCGACTCGGACCTCCAGGAGCCATGATGGACCCATCAGTCAACGCGGGAGGCCTCCAGCTAAGTGCAGACCACCTCAGACGCGTCGGAGAGCCCTCGATCGAAGCTCGCCAGGCGCGAGCTTCTTCCCTGTTCTTCCAGGGAGCTCCAGCGCCGTTGGATCAGGAAACGAGGCCCAGTTCGCTCAAGAGCCGTCCGATGAAGCCACGTGCCAACCGTCAGATCAGCCAGGATCATCTAATCCAGGCCCTTCATCGACGAACCGGTATCCACCGTCAGATGCTCGACGCGTGGATAAGTGGCGCACCCAGCGTCGTTGGATGTCACGCCTTTGGGGGTAAATTTCATACCTAACCCCCCCCCCCCGCTTTTTTTATTTATAGTTTAATACCAAAAATAAAAGGTTAAGTTGTAAATAAGTTGTATAATTTGCTGAAGGCCCCCTGATGTTTTTTTAGATTTACATTTTAGTCCCTCCGCGCCTCACGTGCAGTACCCACGTAAGGCGCGTGATATTTGCATTTAAACCCCGCCGGGTTTTTGTAACTGTAAAGTGGTCTTGAAAATAAAAGTTAACGTTTATTTTTATTGTGATTTTTGCATGTATGCCCCTGTCAATTATTTTATTTGCAAAAACACCCCTGTCAGGCCATTTATTTTTGAATGCTTTGTCTATTTATTTTGTGCTTCATATTTCTTCGAAAAATTTTGCAAAAATAGACATAAGCTCATGTTTGGCTGTCCTTGTACGCCATAATTTTAGTTTTTAATTTTATTGCATTTTTGCATTTATTAAAAATCAAAAAACATGCATTCTTTTTACTGTCTAGCTTATAAAATACTAAAAAAATATTAAAACACCTCGAAAAATCCCCAAAAAAATAACTATGGTGTAATTAACCTATTTCAGTATTAATCCATAAAACCCTAAAAATCTCACAAGGAAAACCTAAAAAATCGAAAAATACCCAAAAACTTCAAAAAAATGTAAAAAATCAAAGAAAAATCAGAAAAATGTGAACTCAGTCCCTATTTATGCTATATTTTATTATCTTTCTTAGAAAAATAGTGTGGAAATTTTTTGAGGTTGTTTGCTATTTTTAATTCCTATTTTTCCTACAGCTAGACCCTATTCCATTGTTTGCTCTTATTTTGCTATTTAAAAATACTAAAAATATTTTGAAAAATGCCCAAAATTCACAAAAACAGTAAAAAAATATGAAAATCCCAAAAGACTTTATTCCTGAATTTTTGACTATTTTTGTATATTTTTATAAATGTTATAGTACCCACTTATATATATATTCCCTACAAAAAAAGAAAAAAAGAAAAAAAAAGAAAAAAAATACATACATATATATATATCTAACTACTTATATATTTATATATCTATTTATTAACTCTAAAATATTAAAAAAAAGAAAAAAATTATTATACTTATATATACATATATATATATGGTATGTATTATAAGCTATATACTAACCATGTATGGGTATACATATATTTATATATTTATAATATATATTTATATATATATATTACCTAATTATATTATAATATATATATATAATAAATAAAAAAAAAAAGATAAAATAAAATACAAAGAAAAAATTATAAAATTGAAAAACCCACTTCTCACAAGGATGACTCTATGGTACATATAGGCTATTGCATTTTGTATTGCTCTATGTGGTTCGACCTCTACATGCTTGTTCCCTATACATTTTATGGTAGAGTAATAAAGATTAATTCACATTTCTTTTTGAGCTTAATTGTTTTATTATTTTACTGTGGGTTAGTTGCTGATTAACTCGGGTATTCTACGAGCGGTCGCCTCAGCGACACTTTTTATATTATTCATGGTAACCCTTGTAGAATATTCGCGGTTATAAATCATCACTTCATAGCCGCTCCGAGCAACCACTGCCGGAATTCTACCGCGGGCGAGCTCGAGGGGTGGAGGAGCCACCCCTCTGGCCCTGCCGGAGCGCCCAAGCCTTCGTCGATCGGCCGGAATAAATCGGAGAAGAAGCGCCACCGCCAAGCCGCACAACAAACTCAAGAACAGGAGGAGCTACAGTTGGCCGACATGTGGCACTTGCAGAACCGTCGATCAAAGCCTGAAGCCTTCTAATCTCAGCCCTTCAATGTGAACCGGTGGAAATTTTGCTCACTAAGCCCAGCAAGCTTCCAGATCTTTCATCCCGCCTCAAAGGGTTTTGCTATTTGCATTTAGGTCCCTCCGCAGGGACCTAAATGTAAATATTTGTTTACTTTTTCTTCAGAACAGTCCTTGAGGACCTAATTGCAAACATTTTAAATAGTTTTTCTTGCGCTTATGCCCCTGGGCTGTAGGGGTTGTTTCTTCTTCTTGTGACCTCGGTTTTAGACCATTTCTTGAGGGTAGTTTCATAACTACCCCAACTACCTAGTATAAAGATTTTGTGGATTTTTGACGAGTTTCCGATGTGTTTTGATTTCATCGAAAGCCGTCTTATTTTGTTTTGATTTCTTGTGTAGTTCGAGCTCGCGGCTCGACCCCGATCACCATACAATATAGTATCACCTAGCTATTATCCACTTATTATATAATAAGAAAATCTTTTTGAAAAATATTCCTTTTTGAAAATTAAATAAAAATTTGAAAATAATAAAATCAAATAAAAATAATAAAAATAAAAATCAATAAAAAGAGGTGCTTTGACTTGACCACTTAAAGAAGAATTAAAAATAAAATTACAAGGACAAAAATCTAGGGAATTTATTCTACCTCCTTGAGTTCGACCCAGGAACACTTGCCTGGTAAAATATTAGTGAACGGTTTTCCGACCGAAAACCGTAATTGTTTGATAGGTTCAAGAACCGATCTTTGTTTCGCGGCTTTCTGCTACAACCGACTACTCTCTTCAATAAAAAGAAAAGCCGCGAAACCGATTCTTTAGCCTAATCAAAATGGCGCCGTTGCTGGGGAGGCGTTAGATTCTTTTGATTTTTCATTTTTTCGTGATTTTAATTTTTCTCTTCTCTTTGTTTTGTTTCTCGTATGGTTTTTCGTACGGCTTTTTCTCCGAGTTTTTCTTTTGTTTTCTTACGGCTTTCTCGGTTTCGCGGCTTTCGCAGCTTTCTCGATCGATCTTTTGCTAACTATCTTTGCAGGGCCTGCAGGATCAACCGGTTTCTTCGGAAGCCGAATCAGTTGAAAGAGCAGAGGCCGGCTCCTTCTTTACGAGTCTGCTGCAGTGGGCAGAGTAGTCAAGGTATTTTTTGTAAAAGAGAGAGAAAGGGAGAGAGAGTATGTAATTACAATAAACAACCCCCCCCCCCGTTTTCTTCGGGGCCTGATTCGCCGGATACCGTGTATCCAAGGATCAGGGCACCCACCGTGGCTTTTTATCGCTCGTTGGTTTTCCGCGGTTTTTCTAGATGCTTGCTTAGATTTTTTTTACTCTATCTGCTTGTGCCGCGTAGCTAGTCTTAGGACTCGTAGCCTACGTGCTTGCTTTAGGGTTTTTAACTAAAAAGAAAAAAATCGATAGACATTGTCTGAAAAAACCCATAAAAATTGCAAAACTAAAATCGGGACTGCTAAAAATATCTGATTTAACCCGTAAATCGATTCAAGTGATTTGGGGAGAGTAACCCCCGCACATTTCTCAGAGTGCGCGAGCTCGAGAGCCGACACTTAAGGATAGAGACGAAACCCGTATTTCTCGCAGGATACTACTGGGTCCATACACCTGATCACTGTTCCTCAGTGGGTAAGCTCGGGTAGCCAGAAACGATCCGGGTTTACTTAGCAGAGTGGGAGGTTTAGAGGACACTACGCAAGGCTCCGTCCTCAAGTAACACGGGTAGCCGGAAACGGTCCGTACTTACTCCCATACTGGCTGAGTGCGAGCGGTCTCGTGTAAGGATTCGGGCCAGTGTCTCGGGAAAACTATCGGGCACCTATTGGCTTGCTCAGCGCGCGTAATCGAAACGTTTGCTAATTACAACCCTAAAACCGAAAAGATAAAAAGACCGAACTCTTACGGTCCTCATCAGGGTTGAGTTGGTGAAAACGGGGTTTGCTTTGTGTTTGTTTGTAGGGCGTGAGTTTCCATGGCTTTCGTATTTCTCTTTCATTTGAATTGTACACGTGCTCTCCTGAAATTCCTCTTGTTATCGAAGATGACGTCTCGACAGCTTTTTGGCTCAGACTCTGTGAGCTTTCGACCGTCCATCGTCGAGCGTATGTCTTCACAGGCTCAGGATGACCCTCTTCCCGAGCCGGTCCCATCCGATCTCGAGGTGAGTCAGACCCAGACTCCCTCGCCTCATGGCCAGATCATTGAGGCAGACCCTTGCCTCAATACATCATCTAGATCTCCTGAGTATTTTTCATTGAGTTCTTACGAGAGTTTTCACTTTACAGACGATCAGATGGCTCGTGGGAAAGGACCAGCAGCAGACGAGAGGCCACCAGCTGGGGACAATCAGGAGGGAAGAAAAAAGCTGAACGGAGATGTTACGACCGGCATTCTCAATACACTTTAGCAGATGAATCTACAGATTCGAGAACAGTATAGAGTTCAGATTGAACTGCAGGTTGAAATAGCCGCACTGAGAGCAGGGGCTGGGAACCCTTTACCGCCTGCGGTTCCCGCAACTTTACGGGACGAGTATGACCCAGGTGCTCGAACGCTCCATCACTAGATTTGGCTACCGCCGAATCAAGGGCCATACGAATTTCGACCGTCCTTCATCTCCTTTCTTCCCAAGTACTATGGGAATGCTGCAGAGGAGCCGTTCACGTTCTTACAGCAGTTTGAGATGATCTGCGGAACGTCTTGTTATCCAGGAGTGACGCAGGAGGCCGTACGCCTCAAGGCTTTTCCCTTTGCCTTAGCTGATAAGGCCCTTTATTGGCTGAGCCATCTGGGGAGAGAAATCTCCACCTAGGACGACCTGAAGTCCACCTTCTTGCGTAAGTATTTTCCTCTAGGAAGGACAAACATGATGAGGAGTCAGATCTCCAACTTTACACAACTGTCGCACGAATCATTCCATGAGTCATGGGATCGATTCAAGGACCTGACGGAGAGATGCACGCATCATGAGATCCCGATGAAGGTGCTAGTACAGAACTATTTCGGAGGACTCCAGCCGGAAGTATAGGGGCTAGTCAGTGCCACATGTGGCGGTAGTTACTTGAACAATGATGCCGAGTCAGTCTGGGCCATCTTCGAAGGGATGGTCGAGAACTCGAGAGTTGTAGACTCTACTCGGGCATTTCAGAAAGCCCCACAGCCACCACATCACCGAGAACATCACAAGGTGGCGAACATTTCGGACTCTGAATCCAACACCAACATGGGCTTCATTAGCGAGAAATTGACGTTGGTGGACGTGATTCACAAGAAGGTCCAAGACCTACAGCCGCTGCGAGAGTTGGAGAAACTCTCATCTCTACCTCAGCAGCTGAGTGCTCTATCGAAGAAGGTCGCTGATCTTCAGATCCAGTACCAGCAGAACTAGACTTCTTCGAATGCACAATCAGCACGGAGGATCGCACCCGCTCCACCCACCCGTCAGATACACTACGTTCAGAGCGAGCCCGAGATTCCACAGATTGATTGGCATGAGGATCAGTCTCATGCCAATTCCAGCCAGATCATCAGCACTGCAGAGATGGAGGTGGAGCCACAAACCACTTTCGAGATCAACGGGATTTGGTATACTTTGATGCAGCAGCCGAGTATACCGAATCAGCAGCCACAGCAGCCGTATGGTCATCCGCAGCATAGACGTCCGTAATTCCAGCACCGCCAGAGCTTCACGCCGCAACAGTCTCATCCGAATGTCTACCATCAGAGACCGCAGCCTTCGTATCAGCACCCTGCCCAGTTCTCACCGAACTATCATTTTCAGCAGCCGCAACATTCTTCCTCCACACCTCAGCGCTACTCCCAACCTTCCACCTCTCAGCAATTCACGCCAAGGTAGGAGAGAGGAGCAAGCTAGGGCCACCATACCGAACCGGAGATGTCTTCACAGGCCCAGGTGCTCAACCAAATCATGGATATGCTCAGCACGCTCCAGATCGCGCATAAGACTGAGATGGAGCAGGTTAACCGTCGTCTGGACGAGTTAACCGTGCCGAAGACCACTCTCCCAGCCCAGCCTCAGATGAACCCGAATAACAAGAGGAGGCATCCAGAGCAGGTAGATCCTACAGGTAAGATCTCGTTTCCTGAATTTTTGTCTAACTTCATTCGTCTCAGGAGCGTTAGATCACCGTAAACACCTGCTGGAGAAGAGGAGAGGGCACTAGAGGAGCACGAGCATGATTCTAATGCCGAGGAGGAGAAACCGCACGAGGATGAGGACGCAGAATCAAGAGACGGGAGCAATGCCTACACTTCAGATATGGATACTGGCGACTCAGACGATGACATCACGCTAGATCAGGTAGAGAGCCCGGACAAAAATATCTCTTTTCCTGTTTTAGAGAGTTTTGTAAATAATTCTGAGACTCTCGATGTAAATGTTGATTCTGAGTTGAACAAACTGCTGATTTTCTGACTCCTGACTTTATTCCTTTTCCCGATGCTTTGTTTTGAAAAGAAAAGAAAAAGACCAAAAATAATCTCGAATCTCCACAGATTGAAAAGTTACTTAAAGATCACATCTTTCTGAAGATCCCTCTTCATGATGCCTTAGATCAATTTCCTACGCTCAAGAATCTATTGAAAAACAGATGCACTACGCGTAGGAAAAAGAGATCCCGAACAGAAAAACATGTTTTGACTAAGGCTACATCCTGTGCGATACAGAATAAGCTTCCAAAGAAGAAGAAAGACTCAGGTACACATTATGTCAGATACGAGATTGCAAAAGCCGAGTTCGATCGCACTCTATTAGATAACGATTCCTCGATCAATCTGATACCCGCTTCCTTACTCGAGAAGCTCGAGTTAGGTCCTCTTTAAAAATCCCGCGTGATCCTTCAGTTTGCTGATAGATCCGTAAAGAGACCAAAGGGTATACTTAGGAACGTTATCGTAACCGTACAGGGTCTGCAATTTCCAGTGGACTTTACGGTCCTAGATATAAATTGCCCTGCACAGTTACACCTTACCCCGATAATTCTCGGGAGGCCTTTTCTAGAGACCGCAAAGGCCCTCTTCGATTATGATACAGGGAAGGTATCTTTTCGCGCCGAGGGCGAAAAGGTACATATAGAGATGGCGAGAGAATCAAACACTTTCAGTGATGCATCTTCAGATTTTCTGAGCTTTTTAGCCTCCTGCGATTACATGGATGAGGTTCGTCTTGATGACCTCGAAAGATATCAGGTAGAGACCCAAGAGTGTTTTACAGAGGATGGGTCCGAGACCTCAGGGGGTAATTCTTCCGATGGGACCTTATATTTTAGTCTGGATGATGAGAACCAAAGGGATCAGACTTCTGACGAAATCAATGTATATCTTTCAGAATCAGAAACTTTACACAATTCCACCATCTCAGATGAATCAGAATTCTATCTAGATGACTTATTCTCTTCTGATCATTCTGAGGAGTCGGATGATGTCTTGAACATCTTCTGTAGTCCGACTCTAGACCACATTGAGATGGTGGAGAATCAAATTGCAGACACAACACCTACCGATACAGATCCCTATACAACTACAGATGATGTTTCGGCAGATCCAGATACTACCTTGCCATAACTTAAAACATTGCCACCAAACATGAAATATGCCTTCCTTGCGGGTCCACATCAACAGTTTCCGGTCATTATCAGCTCAACTTTGACCGATGATCAAGAATCTCGTCTGATGGAGATTCTCGAAAGAAACCGCAAGGCCATTGGGTGGACTGTATCCGATCTCCGCGGGATTAATCCTGCTTTGTGTTCACATCATATCTATCTCGATCATGACAGCAAACCCTCCAGAGAGTTTCAGCGTAGGCTGAATCCAGTTTTACGAGAAGTTGTTAAGAAAGAGATTACGAAATGGTGCGACGTAGGGTTCATTTATCCCATGTCTAACTCCGAATGGGTTAGCCCATTACATGTTGTCCCGAAGAAGTCGGGAATTCAGATGGTGAAAAATGAGAGTGGAGAGGAGAATCCAAAGAGATTAACCACGTCGTGGCGAGTATGTGTTGATTACAGAAAGCTGAACACCGCGACGAAGAAGGACCACTTCCCTTTGCTTTCATAGACCAGGTCATAGAACTGTTGGCTGGGAAGGGGTACTTATGTTTCCTTGACGGTTACTCCGGATACAACCAGGTATCAATTGCTCCTGAAGACCAGGAGAAAACCACCTTTACTTGTCCATTCGACACGTATGCCTTTAGACGGATGCCCTTTGGATTGTGCAACGCTCCTGCGACCTTCCAGAGGTGCATGCTTGCTATTTTTGCGGACATGGTCGGTGATTTTCTAGAGGTTTTTATGGATGATTTTTCGGTCTATGGTGAGTCCTTTGACGATTGTTTAGCACACCTAGACCAGGTTCTGAAAAAGTGTTGTGAGGTAGATCTCGTTCTGTCCTGGGAAAAGAGCCATTTTATGGTTACTCACGGGATCGTGATGGGGCACGTCATCTCCCAGAGAGGCATGGAGGTTGACCCTGCCAAGGTGGACGTCATCAAGAAACTTGAGCCACCATCCAACATCAAACAGTTACGGTCATTTCTGGGGCACATCGGCTTTTACCGACGGTTTATCCAAGATTTCTCCAAGATTGCCCGACCGTTAACTGAATTGTTAGGCAAAGACATCGAGTTCGTTTTAAATGACAAATGTCTTAATGCCTTCCTCACATTGAAAGAAAAGATAATCAGTGCTCCTGTCCTACAGTCGCCTGATTGGTCTCTACCCTTCGAGATCATGAAGGATGCATCAGATTTTCCGGTCGGGGCTGTATTAGGGAAGAGGAGGAATGGACTTCCCGTAGCTATTCACTATGCCAGCAAGACCTTAGATGATGCTTAGAGAAATTACACAGTTACAGAAAAGGAGATGTTGGCAGTAGTGTTTGCATTAGACAAGTTTCGATCATATCTGCTTGGCTCGAAAATCACCGTATACACTGATCACTCAGCTATCAGATTTTTAATGGAAAAGAAGGATGCCAAGGCACGCCTTCTTAGATGGATTCTCTTACTTCAGGAATTCGATTTGGATATCAAGGATAAACCTGGAATAAAGAATGTGGTAGCTGATCACCACTCCCGATTGTAGTCAGATCATCCTTCAGATGAGTATACGCTAGAGATCGCAGAGAGATGTCCTAATGAGAGCATCTTTGTGGTTACAGAACTTTCGTGGTATGCAGACATAGTGAACTTTCTGGTCACTCAGAAAAGTCCTCAGGGTTGGCCGAAGAACAGAGTTGAGAAACTAGTTTTCGAGGCACGATACTACCATTGGGAGGATCCGATTCTTTTTCGCGAAGGAACGGATTGTGTTTACAGGCGTTGTATTCCTCAGGAGGAATATAATAGTGTCCTCACTTTGTGTCATTCTTTAGAATCAGGAGGACATCATTCAGGGAAGAGGACAGCGCAGAAGGTACTACAGAGCGGATTATGGTGGCCAACTCTTACCAGAGATGCTTGCACATTCGTGAAGAGTTGTCCAGATTGTCAGAGAACTGTATGGACAGTCAGTGCCAGAGATGCAATGCCAATGCGTCCCGTCATTATCTACGAGATCTTTGACGCATGGGGCATAGATTTTATGGGACCGTTCCCTTCCAGCAGCGGCTTTGAGTACATTCTTCTCGCTGTAGACTATGTTAGCAGATGGGTGGAGGCTATACCCGCACAAACCACATACAGTAAGACCGTTAGCAAGTTCCTAAGGGAACACATCATCTCGCGGTTTGGGATTCCTCGTATTCTTATCTCTGATGGGGGTAACCATTTTATTAATAAGGAGGTGAAGAAGCTAGTGAAACAATACAACATCGATCACAGAGTAGCTTCTCCTTACCACCCGCAGACGAATGGCATGGCTGAAGTCTCGAATAGGGAGGTGAAATCAATTCTCCAGAAACTAGTACGACCGGATAGGAAGAACTGGTCACTTCTTCTAGATCAGGTTCTTTGGGCATATCGTACTACATACAAGACTCCCTTAGGTACTTCACCATTCAGATTGGTTTATGGAAAGTCGTGCCACTTGCCCATAGAGATCATGCACAAATCTGAGTGGGCAATTCGAGAGATACTGATGGATATGCGGAAAGCAGGAGCCAAGAGAAAGATAGATCTGAATGAGCTGATAGAAATTCGAAATCAAGCATACGAGAACACACTTATCTATAAGGATAAAGTGAAGAAATGGAATGACAGACATATTCGACACAAGAGCTTTGTCCCTGGGCAGAAAGTCTGGTTGTTCAATGCAAGGTTGAGAATTTTTCCCGGCAAATTGAAAAGCAAGTGGGAAGGGTACATAGTCAGAACGGTGCACGACAATGGCAGTATTATGATATCAGATGTGTCACCTGATGCAGAGCCGTTCGTGGTTAACGGGCAGATGCTGAAGCACTTCGTAGAGACTACTGATCATCTGGCCCGTACTAAAGTGATCTACTTTGTACAGGAATCATGATCATTCCTTCACTTCTTCCTGTACAAATTCTTTTGAGCCATTCTTTTCTGGAGATTCACAACACTTGTACATTCTTCGTAGACCACAATCGTCCCCAGTTTTTTCTCGTCTTCTATTCTTAGGATACCAGATCCTAAGTATAGGGGGGACTGATTGCCCGCTGATTTACGTTTTATTTTCGTACTGATTCTTTTGTATAGCCATTCTTTTTCACGAATCACTGGTCCCCAATTTTTGGCTACACTCTTTTCTATACTTATGATGCCTTATCCTAGGTATAGGGTGGACCGAGTGATTTCGATGATTTCGTATTATTTCCCTTTTGAACTTTCGTTATTTATCCTTTTCATTCAGTCATCCTGTTTTTTGCTCTCCCATGATACTTACGATGACCTGATCGTAAGTATAGGGGGGGTTGACTGACTTGTACATTCGCTTCTTTTTCACCCACTTTTACTTAGCACGAGTTATGTCCTCCTTTTTCTCTTTTGACGCTATGAGGACATAGCTCAAGCTAAGTATAGGGAGTGTGTATATATTGTATATATACTTTCGTCCATAACTCATACTTTTATGTATTTTCTATATCTATAAAATCCATAAAAAAAGTGGGTACGAGTTAATTTAAAATCCACTCTTTTATTTATAAAATCCTGGTAAATACGTAAAAATATGCTTAAAACTTGTAATTAAAATTTGTACTTAAAATTTGTATAATACTTATTTAAAATCCTATTTATTAAAACATGTATAAAAACCATTCAACCCTTGTAAAATACTTTGTAGATAAAATTTGTAAAAAACATTAGACACTTAACTTGAATAAAATATATCTTGTAAAATTTGTGAATAAAACCTTGTTTATAAAAATCATAAAATCCATAAAAAATACCAAGTCTTAAAATTCGTAAAAATTACAAAATCCTTAAAATCCATAAAAATGAGAAAATTCAGAAAATACACTTCTCAAAAACATGGTTGCATTTGCATTCGCATTTTTCAGAATAAGTTTGATTTCCGGAACTAAGGACTGAGTCTAGTCTAAAGGATGGAGCTTGATTACGGCCTTTAACTCTCGTTGTAAGGAGCCTGATTAGGATCTGGAATTTAGACTCTTCAGGTCTTGTGACTTAAATCTTTGGGTTCCGTAAAACCATATTCGGGAAATCAAGTCATCTGAGCTTAAGTAGACCATTTGGAGTCATTCGTACAACTCTACACCAGTGAACCAATCTTGAACACATGCACTCTGCACTTAGCTCGACTCGCATGGAGGCCCGAAGGGCAGTACACCTTGGTAGTATGTTTCTATCCTTATCTTTGCGGCATTGACGTCTAAAGACGGGAGAGATTGGGGTTGCGATAGTTTCTTCGGATGAGGGAAGGATCTGCTGACACAATTTTTCTAAGACCTCAAGAAATAGAAGGACTAAAAAGATGCTATATCCGTCGAGGCACAAAAGATGAATGCAGTGCAAGCAAATTACAAAGTCAAAGCAATACATAAGCCACCAAATAAGACCACAATGGTCCAAGCTTCCACCAAATATGCATGCACATCTTAGTGGAGACTCAGCTACACCGGTTGGGCTTCACAAGGAGATGCGTCTACACTGGTCGCACTCCACTTCTTTTCTCATTCTTCTAACTTCTCCCTATATTCGATTGTGGACATAGCAGAACTGAACTCAGAAGGGAATACCTCCCTCCCCGAGGAAAGAGTAGCGGGATGAGGAAGCCATAGGAGTGTATAGCTGGGATTGACAGTTTCTTCGGTTCTCTGAGAAGGAAGAGCTAAATCAATTCACACACTGTACAAGTTGACTTCAAGGATGATAGAGTTTGTGATATGAATAAGTGAGTCTGAACTAGCCGATGAAGTGATCTTGAGTAAGGATTATGGAACTTGAAGACTGCTGAGGATAAAATCCTAATCTTAGTTAAGGTTCCGACAAAATGATTTTTTCAGGCCCGATCGAGCTCTGTCCTTTGTCTGTTCTCATGAATTGGTTTAGGAAAACAAATTCATTCTAACTTTCTTTCTTTTTCACTTACTTTTTCAAAATAAGTGTTAGCTAAGGGACTAGCAAAGTTTAAGTATAGGGGGTTGATGAATCCATGATTTATTAACTTTTCTGTCGCATTTTGTCTTAAAACCCTTAACAAATACATGTAAATATCCATTAATTCTCATATTTTAATAAAACACCATTCATGTGTAAATATTCACTTTTAACCACTAAAATCATGTAAATAAATAAAGAACCAGAAAAATAAAGAAAAAGGGCAGATTAAATATATGTATATATATACGATATGACTTAAAATATAAATATAGTTGTAAGATATATTTATAGCCCAATTCCTGAGACCAAGTCAGCATTGATTGGTCGACAAACCAATAAGTAGGGGGAGATAAGGAAAGAAAACATAAAAATAAATTAACACATACATATACACTCTTCATTATTTATAAAATAAATACAAAAGTTCAAAGAATTTTAATTATTTCATATGAACATATTATTCACCAAACTCTTCTCCTAATTATTTCTAAAAATGTATATAAAAATATAAAAATAAGTTAAAAATATTACCCTATATGTATGCCAAGAAACCCAGCCTGTAAATTGTCAAAATCTCAACTTCCGAACATCATAACTTCCTCATACGAACTCCAATTTCACTCTACTCACCTCTAAAGTTCATAAAATAATATTCTCTAATTAATAAAGGTGGTTTCATCAAATTCGGAGTTCGTTTGCAAAAAGTCGGTTTTGGGACCAACAGACAACGGGGTTTCTGGGCTATTTATTTTATGTAACACACATTATTTATCATTTTTTTAATTTTATAATTTTTAAATTATTTCATGAGCTTTTAGTTTTACCCTAATTTATTTCATAATTTTTGGGGACTATTTATTATTTTAATAAAATCAAAAACCCCAAAATATAGGTATAAATGACCTACTTAGATACTTACCCTATTTATTAAAATATGTAAATTAATTTATAAAAATCTATAAAAATTCGTAAAAGCCTTATTTAATATTCTAATAATTAAGAAATTATAAAATTAATTTTTACTTATTTATTTATTAAATTAAAAATCTAAAACCTATTTATAAATACATATTTATTACTATAATATTTGAATTTTAAATAATATTTATTATTTATTAAAAATAATTAGTCCATAAATTAGGAAATTAATTTATCTACACTTTTTGTATTTACACTTATTTAAAATAACGTAATTTACTATTTTATATTTAATTTATAAGCTAATTTTCTATCTGGGCCTACCAGGTGCTGACACTTGTCAGCACCTGGGACCTTCTTCTCCAAGAAGCAGGTCTGCCGACTTCTGCACCAACCTGCCGACTTCATTGATTTTTCCCGTGCGATTTCTAACCACTCCGACCAACCTAAACCCTTCGATCCCTTCTCCTAACTACCCACTCCATCGCCCACCGTCGATCTGACCTTGGAGCCCAAGCTAACCCTCCTATTTAAAGCCTCCAAGGTCGCCATTTTTAACAAACTCTTCAACAACCCAGAGCTTCAGCTCCAGGCTAACCGACCCCCAACCTTCCAACCTTCGCTCCGGTCGACCTGAGGCGGTGACAGCGCCGTGGAGGATCTCGCGAGGAAGAAGGCACGTCAGAGAAGGTTCCAAGGTGGAGCATCGCCTTGCATCGCCGCCAAGCGCCGCGTCAGAGCTCCGGTCAAAGCCGTTGTCGAGCATCTCGTCCAGGTAATATACCTAGACTTCCCACAGGCTTCTTCATCCGTTTCTTGATTTTATTTCTCGATAGGCGAGCCACGATTAGCGTGGCTAATCCGTGATTTAGGAAGCTTGATCATCTAGCTTAGACACCACTCATAAACCCCTCTCGATTCATTCCCAATTCGCTTTCAAATTGATCTCAAACCATCATCATTATCACGCTCTGGTTGTTTTGCTGGAAACTAAAATTTTTTCACCAACTTTGAGCTTGCAACTTGTCATCCATCGGCCGATTCCTTGGCGAATCGAGCACCCTATCTTGTTAACTGCAGGTTTGAGATCATCGCGAGCCATTCACCAAGGCCTGAACGTCTTAGTTCGTCATGGAAAGCCATCTCAAAGATCCATCGACAGAACAGAGCCCACCTCAAGGTAGCTGAGACAGCCATCTTCATCGTCACTTCACAGCAGCTCCGAGCAACCACCGCCGGAATTCTACCGCGGGAGAGCTCGAGGGGTGGAGGAGCCACCCCTCTGGCCCCGCTTGAGCGCCCAAGCCTTCGTCGATCGGTCGGAATAAATCGGAGAAGAAGCGCCACCGCCGAGCCGCGCAACAAACTCAAGAACAAGAGGAGCTACAGTTGGCCGACACGTGGCACCTGCAGAACCGTCGATCAGAGCCTGAAGCCTTCTAATCTCAGTCACTCAATGTGAACCGGTGGAAATTTTGCTCACTAAGCACAGCAAGCTTCCAGATCTTTCATCCCGCCTCACAGGTTTTTGCAATTTGCATTTAGGTCCCTCCGTAGGGACCTAAATGTAAATATTTGTTTACTTTTTCTTCAGAACAGACCTTGAGGACCTAATTGCAAACATTTTTAAATAGTTTTTCTTGCGCTTATGCCCCTGGGCTGTAGGGGTTGTTTCTTCTTCTTGTGACCTCGATTTTTGACGATTTCTTGAGGGCAGTTTCATAACTACCCTAACTACCTAGTATAAAGATTTTGTGGATTTTTGACGAGTTTTCGACGTATTTTGATTTCATCGAAAGCCGTCTTGTTTTGTTTTGATTTCTTGTGTAGTTCGAGCTCGCGGCTCGACCCCGATCACCATACTATATAGTATCACCTAGCTATTATTCACCTATTATATAATAAGTAAACCTTTTTGAAAAATATTCCTTTTTGAAAATTAAATAAAAATTTGAAAATAATAAAATCAAATAAAAATAATAAAAATAAAAATCAATAAAAAGAGGTGCTTTGACTTGACCACTTAGAGAAGAATTAAAAATAAAATTACGAGGACAAAAATCTAGGGAATTTATTCTGCCTCCTTGAGTTCGACCCACGAACACTTGCCTGGTAAAATATTAGTGAACGGTTTTCCGACCGAAAACCGTAATTGTTTGATAGGTTCAAGATCCGATCTTTGTTTCGTGGCTTTCTGCTACAACTGACTACTCTCTTCAATAAAAAGAAAAGCCGTGAAACCTATTCTTTAGCCTAATCAGGCGCTTCATCCTACGGCTGGTCTTCTCCTACTTGACCCGTGTCGCGCATCTGTCGGCCGATAACGGTTCGCAGATGATGGCTGAGATTAGATCTGCCTTGCAGATCGGACGGTGAGTGCGGGGCTTCATCTGACGGTCCACGTGCGATCTGGGCTGAGCCTCCTTATCTGAGGGTGCTGGATGTCCCAGGAAGAATAGGGAAGAAGCTCTCCCCCGACGAGCTTCGATCGTGCAGCAAGGCTTCTTCGGGCATCTCCCTCGCATCTGAAGTGCTCTGGACGTAGCTGGAGTTCTTCCGCATCGACTGATGGCCTTGCCATGGCTCCTGGAGGTCTGAAGGGCTCGGACGAGGTCGATGAAGGACCAAACCTCCAGGAACCTCTTCCTGGTTCGATTCGAGCCCAGATGGGCTTCTTTCTCCGTTGGACCTGCATAAGAAGAACCAGGGGAGCGAGGGCTACCTCCTCGACCCCGGGTTTTGAAGCTCTACAACAAGATGAGGTGTGGCGGAGGAGCTCCGGTGAAAGGCGGAGGTGGAGCTCTGATTCGCCAAGACCAAAGGTCCTGGGTTGAACAAAGGTGTACGATCGATGGAGAAAATGATGGGGAATGAAATGGGAGGCGAAAGGTGGTCGGATACAGTCGAGGTCACCGTGGAGAAGTCGTCGGAGCTGAGCTCCGGCGAACTTCGAATTTTGGATTCTAAGCTACACTGATTGACTAAACACTAAACTAATGACTGGAATCAAAAGCTAACATTAAAACCTAACTAAAAAGCGATAAAGAAACAACTCTTATACCTGGGGGCCACCAGGGAGCAGGACGGACGCCGGAGCTCCGCCGCGTCAAAATTGTCCTTCCTCCGGCCGATTTGAGGTGCTGGAGCACTCCCCCTGTCATGAGGAACGTTTCAGGAACGAAATCAGGGCTTTTGGATGGATTAAAATTGGCCAAATTTGAGGAAAGGAGCGGAGCTTCTTATTTATAGACAATGGCCTGGAGCCTTATTGACCGGCGATTATTGCTTAATCCAATGAGTATTGGGTTGATCCAAGTTATCAGCGGGTATCAGTGATGATCAGAGATCAATTCTTGTGAAGGAAGCGAGCTCGATCGATGGATGGGATGGCCGTAAAAAAGGAAAGAAATCCGGGGAGTTGACAGCTCAGAGGCGCCAGGTCCCGGATGGGACAGTTGACCGGGCGGTCAATGAGGGCTGGCGCCCCATTGGTCCACGTCGGCCGCTAGAAGACAAAACAGGAAATTTGATTCTAAAATGATTTATTTACCATAGTAAATGATATTATTAGAATTTCCTTAAAGAATAAAAAATGTGTATTTTTTTATGTAGTATTTATTTGTGATTTTTATTGAATTTTTCGAAGTGTTTTCTTATGGTTTTATATTAATAAAGTGTATATGTGTGTATTTACATGTATTTTGTATCTTCAAAATTTTTATTTGTTTATTTTATTTTATTATTTTATTGGCTTATTTTATAAATTTATAATTTATTCTTGTGAGTGTGAGGGTATTTTTATTAAATTTTTATGAGTTTATTTTAATTTTTAAATAAATAGGGGTAGGTATATGTAGGTATAATTATAGGTCTTTTACCTATATATTGTACATACTTTATTTATTTAATGTATTTTCTTGATCTTTATTTTGGATTTACATTTTTAATGAGTTATATGTAATATTTACATTATTATAAAAGAAGAAAATAATTAAAGAATGTTTTCCCCTTTTATGTATGTACATACTTCATCTTAGGTATTTTGCCTATAATCTTGCATTTACTTATTTTATTTTAGAAGTCCTTTTTAGTTTTATTCTAATTTTAGTATATACATGTATTATGTACATTATTTACTAAATTCTAAAAATATAATTTGCTAAAAATAATGGACAATGAATATATTGAATATTTTAATCAGGCAGGCTACACAATGAGGGCCAAAAACCTAACTTTTGCATATGGACTCCAAAAATTATGAAACCAATTTTATTAAATAGTTCTTTGAAAGCTATATACAATTAAAGGTGAGGGTTTTTATTTGCAAGATATGGGTCTGTGAAGTTGAGATTTTGGCTTTTTACTCATTGTATAAAATGTGCACTGAGTATTATTTTTACACAAACTCAATTTTGTATTTTTATTTACATTATTATCTACAACTTTCATGAACAAAGTTTCTTTATTTGACTAATAAATAATTATGTACAAAATAGGTGTAAAAAATGCATAAATAAAGGCATGAATAAATGAGGTATTTATTGTACACTGGCCCTTATCTCCCCCTACTTTATTCCTTGTCGACTAATTCCCTGTTGTCCTTGGTCTCGGGGTTAGGGTCATAAAATATCTTCAATATTTTATTCCTTTTTCTTTTCTTCTCTTTATTCTATAATTTTGGCATTAAACACCTTATGTAATGTGTAATTAATACAATGAATCATGAATGCTAATATATACACTTTGATGCTATTTACATGCATTTGCTGGGGTTTTTGAGGCCAAAGTGATAGAATAAAGGTGATGAAATGGAGATTCATCACCAATGCCATTAATAATGATGATGGTGACGCTGAAGCCACCATGGAAGATGATATTGAAGATGGTGTTGATGTCGTCGTATCACTTGTTGCTTCAGATGGTGGTGCTAATGCCACCAAGTTTCTAGATGTCAAGCAAGAGCGCGGTGTTGAAGCTGCTAGATCATATGTTGTCGGTGGTACTGATGCCACCAAAAGTCATTAAGTTGTGTTGCCTTCCTCTTCTCATGTTCCTGAAGATGTTTTGAGAAAAACACAAAAAAAGGAAAAGCTCTAAAAATCAAAAATATGAATAACGGACATGTTTGTGTATCTCTGTTGGATCCATCTGTTGAGATTGATGATGTTTGCATGGAATCTAGCCTTATGAATGCTCAAAAGCCTACTCCTACTCCTGACCCTCATTTTTCTGAGGAGGCTCCCTCTATCCCCTTCCCCCAACCACTCCACTTAGGGAAGGACAAAAAAATCGAAAATCCATAAAAAGAGATAACAGATAGAGTTCAACGAGCATATTATCGATAAATTTCAGATCCAGCTAGCTCTTCAGGAGGCACTTGAGCAAATCCCTCTCTTCAAAAAGAACCTTAGTGAGAAGACCATCATCCGTAGGAAGAAGAAGAATAACCACAATGCAAAAATTCATGTGCTCACTTGTGTTATTTGCTTCGCTATCTAGAACTAATTGCTAGCCAAAAGACCCGATGTAGGGCTCCATATGTCAGATGCCACATCCATAAACAACGGTTCGATTGACTCCATTAGATAGCGGATCCTCGATTAACTCCTTCCAGTTGCCTTATTTAATCGTTTCGAGTTTGTCCCTCGTTTATAAAGCAGAAATGTTCTCTAGTTTGCAGACAGATCTGTCAAGAGGCCAAAAGGGTTATTAATTATAGTTGTTGTCATAATTCATGGCCTGAAATTCCTGATTGACTTGATTGTGTTACACATGGAGATCGCTGAATGTGTGATCTATACCCCCATAATTTTAGGATGACCTTTCTTGGCCACATAGCATGAAGGTATACTTGTACGACGAGGGTGAGAGTATAAAAAAGAGACGAGTGGGGAATTGAGAGCCAGAGATTTAGCTTGCTCCGAGCAGAGTTAACATCCACAATGAGTGTGATTTTCTGATCACAGATGATGAAGTTGTTTGGACAGATCCAATTTAACGAGCTCTTGTCAAACCTTCAAAGTCTGCAGAATTACAGATGCCTGCAAATGAGAGTTTGGAGAACTCACTCATGATAGGATAACATAGAGGCTAATGATTGTGATCTAGCAAGCAAAGCAGAGTATATTCCATGTGATTTCGCACCGGGCTCAGACACTGATTCGATTGGCAGAATTTTGATGATTATTTACCATGTCTGATGTCCACATAGCCCACATCTGCATGGTTGTCTTCATCATATTCATTGATTCAACGAGAGTTCTCTCATGCAGATATGGTAGACTTCACTTAGACTTTTCAGAGACCAGATCTGCTAGCTCCCATATGCTCGGAAATGAAGACATATTCGTAGAGCATTAATTATAAATTCCTCGCAGGTGTGCCATAAATGATCCCAGTCATTATCTCAATGGATTTGACTGATTGCCAAGAATCATGTTTGATTAAGATTCATGAAAGAAACTATAAGTAAATCGGATGGACTTCAGCTAATCTCCAGAAGATAAGTCTGACCAAGTTCTTTCATCACATATATCTCAAGGATGATGCCGAACAATCTCTTGAGTTTCAGTGTAGGCTAAACCCAAATCTTTGAGATGTAGTCATGAAGGAAATATCTAAGTGGTGGAGAGCCGATTTTATCTACTCCATTTCCAACTCCAAATGGGTTATTCTGTTACATGTAGAACCCAAGAAGACATGTATCACTACAGTTGTGAATACTCTGGAGTGGAGATAGCTACAGAGTACCTACTTCTTGGAGAGTCTATGTGGACTATAGACAATTAAATAAGGCCACCAAGAAGGATCACTTCCTACATCCATTGATTGATCAGATCATCGAAAGATTAGCTGGGAAGAGTGATTATCGTTTCCTTGACGAGTACTCGGGGTATAATCAGTTGGCCATAGCACCTAAAGACCAGGAGAAAACAATGTTCACATGTCCATTCGGAGCATATTCTTTTAGACGGATGCTTTTAGATTATGTAATGCCCTGGCTACATTCGAAAGGTGCATGCTATACATTTTCTGGACATGGTGGGTGAATGTTTATAGGTCTTCATGTATGAATTTTCAGTCTATGGCGATGGGTTTGATGATTTTCTTGCTTGCCTAGACCGAGTACTTCAGTGTTGCATTTAAGTTCACCTAGTCTTTTCTTGGGAGAAAAGTTATTTCATGATGACTTAAGGGACAGTCCTTGGTCAAATCATCTCCAATGGGGGCATGGGGGTTCATCTGGCCAAGGTGGATATCATCAAGAAGCTCACTCCACTGTCCAATTTGAGACAGTTGCAGTCTTTTCTGGGGCATGCCAATTTCCACTGACGCTTAATACAGGACTTTAGTCAGATTGCCCGACCGTTAACTGATTTTCTTATGAATGACATTGAGTTCCATGTAGATGATAAGTGTCTTTCATCTTTTGAGACTCTCAAGAATTTTTTTGTGCAGGCTCCTATCCTTCAGCCACTAGATTGGTTTCTACCAATTGAGTTCATGACAGATGCTTCCGATTTTACCGTCTGGGCTGTGCTTGGATAGAGGTGGGATAATTTGCCATTTGTCATACACTATGCTAGCTGACTCTGGATGCTGCTCAGAGGAACTACACTGTTACTGAGAAAGAGATTGTACCGTAGTATTTGCTCTAGAGAAATTTCGATCTTATATTCTTGTATCTAGAGTTACTATCTATAAAGATCACACCGACATCCGCTACTTAATGGACAAGAAGGATGCCAAAGACAGACTGACTAGATGGATCTTCTACTCCAGAAGTTTGATATTGAGATTAAGGATAAAACTGGAGTCGAGAATATGGTGGCAGCTCACCTCTCCCGACTAGAGCATCTCGAGGATTCTGATATGACCACACCTATCACATAGTCATTACCAAATGAGGGGGTTCTAGCTATCACCTCTCTCCCATGTTATACTAACATTGTAAACTATCTTGTTGCCAAGAAAGTTCAACAAGGTTGGCCCATGCAGCAACTTGAGACCATCCTTGTGAAGGCCAAGTCTTACCATTGGGAGGAGCCCACCCTTTACCATTAAGGGGGAGGATAGTGTCTGGCATCGGTTTATTCCTCAAGAGGAACACCATAACATCCTCACATATTGCCACAAGCTTGAGGTAGGAGGACATCACTCTAGGAGACGGACAGTGCAAAATGTTCTCCAATCTGGCCTTTGTTAGCCTACCCTCTTCAAGGATTCAGATAAATTCATGAAGAGATGTATTGATTGTAAGAGGATGGGCACTTGTGGACGAAGAGATATGATGCTGATGTAGCCCATTCACTTATGTGAGATTTTTGATGCATGGGGCATCAATTTCATGGTCTGATTCCCTGACAGTTATGGATCTGAGTACATTTTGTTGGTTGTGTATTACATGAGTCATTGGGTTGAGGCCATTCCCGCTCGAGCAGCATATGCAAAGACAATTTGCAAATTTTTGAGGAAAAATATCATATCACGGTTCGAGGTACCAAGAGTTTTGATTTCTGGTGGGGGGCTCATTTTATCAATGATAAGGTAAGGGCTCTTGATAACTAGTTCTGCATAGTCCATAGAGTTTCCACTCCATACCATCCACAGATGAATGGTCTTGCCGAGGTTTCAAATAGGGAGATCAAAACAATTTGCAGAAGGTTGTCTTCCCAGATAAAAAGGATTGGTCATAGCTTTTGGACTCGATCTTGTAGGCCTATAGGACTTCCTTCTAGACACCTTTGGGTACATCTTCTTTGTGACTCGTTTATGGCAAGCCATGCCACTTACCTATTGACATCAAGCATAAGTCACTTTGGCTAGTCATTGAGATACTACTAGATCTTTAGTGTGTAGGAGATTGGAGGTGAGAAGAATTGACAACCCTTGAGGAGTTGAGAGCTACAACCATTCAAGTAGCCTACAATACAAGGACAATGTGAAGATATGACACGATTCTGGCATTAGCCATAAGTAGTTTGAGCTAAACTAGAGAGTACGTCTATTTGATGCTAGGTTGATATTATTTCTAGGGAAATTACAGAGTAATTGGAGGGGACCATACCTAGTCAAAAAGGTGCACAACAACAATAGCATTAATATATCTGATTTGTCTTCTTAGTCCACCTTTTGAGTCAACGGTCAGTGCCTAAAGCCATATCCTGATCATGATCCATTGGCCATTGATGTTGCCCCTTTTCATTTTGTATGAGATTTGTTCATTAACTCACATCATCTGCGTCTCATACATGTTTTTCACTTCTATTCTACATCTGTATAGATCCATATTGTCTTTATCATCCATTCATTCATTTTGTTTAATATACCAGATCCATCTTATGAGCTTGCTATACTTAGGATGTACTTTATCCTAAGTATGGGGGTATTAAACCTGTGTTTATTCATTTTTTATATTACCTCCACTTTTGGTGCCTTTACTTGGGGATATCTTACCCTAAGTATAGGGGATGTAATAACAATACATTCTATTCCTTGGTTTTCGCCTTTGTGTACAATATCCTACACTTAGGATTATTTGATCCTAAGTAAAGGGAGGATCGACTTCTATTGATTTTATTATTTGGGTACACCTTTGGGTACACCTTTGGGTACATATCCTTTGTGACTCGTTTGGGTACATTCTTATGAGTCATTGTAGTATAGGATTCTTTTCACTTCTTGATACTCAGCATGAGTTATGTCTTCCTTCATCTCTCTCTGAT
Organism: Ottelia alismoides; assembly: GCA_037367405.1. NCBI lineage: Eukaryota > Viridiplantae > Streptophyta > Magnoliopsida > Alismatales > Hydrocharitaceae > Ottelia > Ottelia alismoides. Next base: position 221,944 of record JAZKJV010009256.1, on the reverse strand, counting down.
AACTCTGAGGACATCGTTCAAGCTTTGTATAGGGGGAGTAGTATATATTGTACATATATTTTATCCATAACTTATACTTTGTGTGTGTTAACAGAATGGCTATTAATTATAAAATAGGAATATTTTTTTTAAATGCTTTAAAAAATTAATTGTAAAAGATGTTTGTAAAAAGCTTTAAAAAATTATTTTTGTATAAATTTTGTAAAAATGTTTTAAAAATATTTTGTTTGTAAAATATTTGTAAATTATTTTCTGTATCAAAATTAGGTGTACTGTAGTAAATTTGAGAAAAAAATATGAAGATAAAATGTTTGCAAAAATAGTTTGTAAAACTGTTTGTAAATATTTATAAAATTTGTTTTGAAAATCTTTTGAAAAAATTTTGCAAAATATTTTGAAAGTGATTGTAAAACTATTTTGTCAAATGGGAAATAACTTATGGGGTATAAAAATTACTTCTATATATATAATCTACCTCAAATTATTTGTACATAAATACCCTTAATAAAGCCGCTTTTATATCTTTTAATTGAAATCAATTTATATACAAAACTTATAACACAAACATCATTGTATATATGTATACATCTTTGTGAAAACCTTTCTTTCTTTTACCTTTTCTAAAATACCTAAAAATTAGAAAAAATTAAAATTCCATAAAAATTTAAATAGTTTGAAATATTCCAACAAAAGATTTTTGGTATATAATTGCATGTGCATTCTTCTAAATAACGGTTGACAGTTAAACTAGTTTGGAGTAAATTGAAGAATGGAGCATGGTTAAGGCCTTATTCCACTTAACTTAAAAGGAATCGTGTAAGATTTGGGGTTAAGACTTTTTCGATCCGTAGCGACTTAATTATATGAGTCTACTAGGCTATGTTCACATGTCGTCTTTATTGGACAATGTAGAACACCTAATAATGCATGCATGACTCTTAGAGGCAATGGCTTGACGTGGACACGCAACTTACACATATTTCAATACGTATGAGGCGGTGAGGAGGTAGAATCCTTTTGCTTGGATTAGCATACATGTGTAGTACAACTAGCAAGAACTGTGCGTCCTCCTCTAGGGAGGGAAGTACACCTCAACTAGGTCTAGTAACATTGAGGCCTAAGGACATGATGATGCAGGTTGCAACAAAGCTTCAAAAGAGGGATAGTCTAGTGGATCAAGAAGAAAAATTCATTATGTACATGTTGCACCTTGTAGATATGTTGTATAAATGTCTTAAAAAATGTGCAAAAATGCAAAAGGTCAAAAAAGGGGGACAAGCCCGATTGAAAATAAAATTCCTTTCGTAGTGTATATAGTTGAATAGGCAGAGTTTATGTATTCCACTGTCTCATCCCATGGAAGCTTGCAGTTGGAGACTTAGGTGCATTGGTTAATCTCGAAGGGATACATTGCTACACTAGACAGGATTCATTCTCTCCTTCTCCCCTCTTCTCGAGCTGGTTATACTTGAACTTAAAAGGGAATACCCCACTCTTCGAGGAAAGAGTTGCTAGACTAGGGGATTAGAGTTACCTTGTTAAGGGAGGTTGTTTCTTTGCCACTTTTGAGGTGGAGAGATATATATCACTTACACAGTACAAGGAAAGATTCATAGTCATTAGAGTTTGCGTTTATGGACTTGTTCTAACCAAGTTATTGAGGAGACCTAACCATAGAATAGCAGAACTTGAAGGATGTTAAGTCTTCAACTCATCTCCCGTCAAGGGTATGCCAAATGAATAATCCAAAGGTCCGACTAAGCTGCATACTACATATTTATGAAGATAAGTTTAATAATCAACTTTGATTCTTCTTTTTCTTTTCTTTATGTTTCACTTATTTTTCAAATAAGTGTTTGCTAAGGTAGTAGCCATATCATTTAGCAAAAGTATCTGTAAATTTATGTAAATCCAATAAATTACCACTGTGTACTCTTATTAATATTGTAAAACTAACACTGTTTCCAAAATAAAAGAATAAAGAGGAAAAGAAAAATAGAAGAAGGATGTAATAATGTAATAAGTATACACTGACCCAAACCCCGAGAGAAGGTAATTTATTGACCTGATCAACAAGGAATAAAGTAGGGTGGAGATAGGGTCTTTGTATATTTATCACTATGCATTCTATGCACATGTCATTCCTCTATTTTATTCATCAATAATAAGACTTCAAAATCAATTATTTCCTAATCAAACTTGTAAATAAAAATGTTTTCTAAATAATAAAAATATTTTGAACATTATTTGATGTACGTAGTACAAATAATACCACTCATAAAAATCCAAAAACGAGAAGTTAAAAGATCAATTCCAACTACGTATGAACTCAAATTCTTCAAAAATCACCTTTATTGGACTCTATATAAATTATCATTAAAATGAAGTGGTTTCATAATTTTTGGATATGTGGTGTAAAAGTGGCTTTTTGAGTATATTTTATAGCCACATAGTACGTATACTTGTAAATTTCTATATTTAATTACTTTATTACATAATTTGAGCATTTTGTATTTCAAATACTTGTATGTACTCCTAATAATAATATAAAAATAAAATAAAAAGCATAAAACAAAAATTAAAAAAATAAAATAAAGATTTCATTGTATGCATGCCACACTTGTATATATTATATATAAGGACTAATTAATGAACACCTTTATTTCATTTGCAAAAATCAAATCAAAATTCTTTATACTCTTTTAAATTATGATAGAAATATATAAAATATAAAATAAAGTATATTTGTGTAAAAATAATAAAATAAATTAAAGAATAAAATATTTAGGTATATTATGCATGTACATAATACATTATACTATACTATATTACATAAATATATTCATAAAAAAAATTTAAAATATTAAAAAATAGCTTGAAAAATAATAAGCATTTCTCATTTTTATCATTTTTTCTTTAAATTCGTTTACTTTATTCTATTTAATATTCTTTTATTTTAAAATTGGAATTTCCTGATTAGCTAACATGGGTTTGTTGACCGGGTCAAACCCTCCTCCAAGTCAGGTCCCGACGCGATTCTGGCTCGATGGAGCCATTTTACCTATTTCATCGCCCGACTCTGACTACCACTCTCCTAGAAATCAAAACCTATCGAAACCTCGTAGATTTATGACCTTGCGAATCCCTAGGTCTCGTCAGATCCCCCTAGGGTTTCTCTCATCATGTTGATCTTTCTAGACCCTCAAACTATCCGTAAATTCGTAGCTCTAATTTCGTTGCCCAACATCTCATCCCTCGCACCACCCTTGCCCCATTACTACCTTCAAGAGAGTGATAGACTCCCAGAGGACCCCTATGGAGCTTGAATCAATGCTTGGTCACACGAATCTCAAGACATGGTCGGAGCTCCACCACGTCAAGCCTTGTTTTCCCGCCGTAGTAGGATCGAGGCTATAACCCCACCTCCGCCTTCGCCCAACGATGCTGATCATCTCAGACCCCTAAAGTATCCCCTTTACATTCCCATTTTGCCAAATCATTTAGATTTAGATCATCAACCATCTGCCAACTTTCAGCTTCGATCATCGTGGTCAGAGCCTCGTATCACTCATCCGTCCACATTGATCAAAACCCCACATCACGGACCACCTTTCCCAAGCATCCTAATCACCTTGAACCTCACTTATTGGAACGAGATCAAGCCAAGACGTTCCTCTCTCATCTTTGCTGGACTTCAACCTCATTCCCCCTATGCTTCTTTGGTTTTCATCTCTAAATAACCCCTACCGAAGCATTGCCTTCGAGTCACATGTCTCGTTGCAGGTCCTGGATGTATAAGAGGCACGACTTGAACCTCAACTTGACCGGCGGAGCAGCTCCAGGTGGCTGACCTTCTCCGCACCCATCCGATCATTAACCATCTCATCTGAGACTACCACTCAACACACAGAACCTTTGTGAAAGTGTTGAACCTTGATGCAACCTCATTGGAACCGAAGATCGGCCTACACCTCTGATTGAAGCTCATTAGCACCTTATTCCTCCAACATCCTTCAACACCGTCAAGAGTAGCTCCTCCACGTTCTAAATAGCATCCTGACCGAATATTTGAGCCCAAGATTTACGTCGTCTAATTCATAGCAGTGCCAGATCTGACACGTATGCTCGCCTACCATCTGAGCGGCCAGATCTGAGCGCTAACAACCATTTGCATCGTGCACCTGCGCAACATCATGTATCGTTCGATCATTTCCAAGAGAACATCAGAGCCACCCGCCATCTCACGTTCCTCGCATGCCTAAGAAGGGTATATTCATCTTACGCCCATGTTTTTTCTTTATTTCATTTCAGTTTAGCAATTGTAAGAAATAGTTAAAGACGTTTTACAGTAAGGACCTAGTGCTTTCTTTATTTGCATTTTAGTTTAGTTGAGTTGAGTTAACGTGCTCCCACATGTGATTTTGTGGATAATTATAGTGAATGCCCTGAACTTCCCTTTGGTTACTAAATGAATTAAACGTTTTAATATTTGCATATATGCCCAGTGAGCACTGAGTCGCGTGCAATGCCTTAGTTGTCTGGATAAATTACATAGTGGCACATGGATTTTAAGTCTTTGTTATTCTCCTGGCCCTAAAACTAAAAATAATAGCACAGAGGTCCCTCCTTTACAAAAATTAATTATCATCTTTGATTAGTCTTAATAAATATCATTTTAGCCTAAAAATTTCCCCAAATTTTATTTCTGGCTCCTGCTTACTTGATCTTTTTGTAGTGATATTTGTGTGTCATTTTCCTTGCATTTTATTTTATTAAAAATTCGAAAATAGTGGAAAAAAATCCTTATTTGCCTTATAAAATTCCTAAAAATTTGAAAAAACTTTGTGAAATTCATAAAAAATCGTGTAGTTATCTTTAGCCTATTTTATATTATTTATCAATTTCGTTTTAAAATACCTTCTAAAAATTTGCAAAAAAAACTGAAAAATAAAAAAATCATATAAAATCAAAGAAAAATCCTACATTCTCAACTTCTTTTATAGATATTTCATCATAGTTTTCTGTAAAAATCACTTCCAAGAGTTTTACACACTTCATCGAAATTTAAATTGAAAAATACTTCTGGTTGTGCACTTTTTAATTGTTTTATTTCTTTCTGAATTTTAGAAAAACATAAAAACACTTAAAAATAAATCAATAATATCTATAAAAAGTATAAAATATATAAAACAAAAATATTTCTACTTTGTTTTTCTGAGCATTATTTACATATCTAAAAAATCCAAAAAGAGTACTTGTGCATATTTGTTATTATTGTTCTTATTTTGCTTTATTTGAAAAATAAAAAATTGCAAAATTAAAAATCACTAAAAAGATAATAAAGTCCTTTGATTTTCGAATCACGTACTTAGATCTTAATTGTGCTCCTTGAGTTCGACCATGGTCACTATACCAAGTTAATAAAAGTAGCAAAACGACTTGTTTTCATTGCTTGATTTATTAGTGGTTTAAATAAATTTTCTCGTTGATTGTGAATATGGTTTGAGTTACAACGGCACTTAATTGATCAACTTAACTCGAGTCGGATTTAGCCTTACCAGAATGGCACCATTGTCGGGGAGCATGACCAAGTAGTAAGGATTTTCACCTATCTATTCTTTATTTATTTGTCTCTATCTTTTATAACTCTTTAAGGCATTCTTCTGTTTCGCTTTTTGTGTGAGTAGGACTACTGGATCACGACTTGGTCAGCTATGGATGCACTAGTACTCGGGGAGGAGCAGGAGGCAAGACACTGTCATCAGGATAGAATTTTATTTTAGCAGTAATTTTTACAGAAAAATGCTTATAATAACTTAGACTCAAACTCTATTTGGGACACTTGGACATTTATTCAAAGGTTGTTTTGTTGAGTACCGGTGCACTCGGGGGAACCACACCGGATTTTTTAAGTTTTTATGCATTTTATTTTTATTTGTTTTTTGGGTGTTAGCACTGAGATTTAGGATTTTTACTTGGTTGAGCTTGGTAGAGACTAAGGTCCAAACACCCTAATCAAGAATACCTGTTCCTATAGATCACGATTGGAATTAGTCAAAATAAAAAGCTAATTTATTCGGATTAGAGATCATGTGCCTCAATAGGTCGTATACAGTGTTGCCAAGAGTCATTGTGGTGGGCACCGATCGGCATCTAAGATAAGACTCAGGTCTCTCTTCTGAATAATTAGCATCATTTCTTTCCTCTGAGAGAAGCTATTGTCGTAGGGTGATTTCCTTCTGCATCATTTAGATTAGTTTAAATTCTATATTTTAACTATGTGTGGATCACCCACATGTTCACTGCTAGAGTATGGTACGTGTTTCTAACTCTACGTGCATCATTAAGTTTTAATCGCGCATCGGCTTTTCCATCTTCCTCCCTCTATTTTATTGGACATAAAATAAAAGGAAATCGGAAAAGTCGTTAGATGTTTTTATTCAGAAATATACATAAAAAGTGATAACCAATAAAATCGAGACTGTTATAGTAAACATGACCTAAAATCTGAATTAACAACAAAATTTTGTTTTGGGGAGAGTAACCCCCTCCTTGTCTGATTTTACCTGCTGAGAGCTGAACGATCGCATATTAGGATAGAACCTTGCCTGGACTTTCTTCAGACTACTGGTTCAAATAAAAACGATTAGATATTCTCCAGTGAGAACCTACGGGTAGTCGGTAATTAGCATGTATTTCCTTAGCAAAGAAGGTGGCTTAGAGCACATTACGTAATGCTCTGTGCTCAAGTAATGGGTATATGGAAATAGCTTGTACTTACACCTATACTGTCTAGAAATAGACGCAATTAGTAAGAATATGGGCCAGTCTACAGGGAGAATTGGGCTCATACTTTCGTTAACTCGCTCTGTAAAATTGGAAAATCACCAAATAAAAATTGACAAGATAAAAGACCGAGCTTTCACGGTCAACACTTACTGTTGAGTTGGTGAACAGGGGGGTTAAATTTCTCATATTTTTTTGCAATCAAGGTTTATTCTTCATAAAAACCCACATCAAGATGATGGGCACGAGGTCTCTTAGATTACATCTAGCAACATCGCTTCCGACACCTCCTATATGTTTATCAAGGGTGGCTTCAGAGAGCTCAGAATCGCTCTTTGAACTCGAGTTCGCCTCCATCCTATTCCCCCTAGACACCCTTCTTCTAATATTGAGGTACAAATAAACATGCTAGAACAATTGTACAATCATTTGACTGCACCTGACCTAGGGTTATTTGCCTTTGTAGCAATAGGAGAGATGGCCATCGATGATAGAACCAAATGAGTAGCCTTAGACTTTGTCATTCGTATTAGGCCAAGCTGCCATCAACAACACAATTAGACTCCCTAGAGACCATGCAGAGATAGATCAGGAACCGGGGAATATTCATGGAAGAGGTGAAGAGAAAAATCACTCAAATGAGAGCTGGTAGAGAAGAGATAAACATACCAGCTAGTGGTGGAGAATTACCAAGACATGAGGGACGAGCATATGAGTCACATGATCCGCAGAGGCCAGCACAGACCATGAGGCAGTTGCACAAACCTTGTGCAACCCTCACTCACCCATGGATCTAGCTACCCCATATCCTTGGCGACTTCGACCTTCTACTCAAGCCTATTCACTTGTTGCCCAAATTCCTTAGGCATGCCACCGAGGAGCTCCACCTCCATAAACAATAATTTGAGATGATTTGTAACACCATCCACGACAGGTTGGTCGATGAGGATGTCGATTAGCTGATAGCCATCCCATTCTCCTTGGTTGATAGAGAAGTCAACTGGCTAAAACACTTGGTAAGGATTAACACCAATTGGGAGCAGCTACAGATCAAGTACATGAACAAGTACTACCCATTTGGCCGAATAAATGCAGCCAGAATTATGATCAACAATTTCTCAATGATCCCAAATGAATAATTCCATGAAGCTTGGGATCGCTTTAGAGAACTCATTGACATGTGTCCCAGACGATATCAACAAGCCCAATCTCGTACAGAGTTTCTTTTGTAAGCTGACTCCTAAGATGCATGGGCTAGTCAATACCTCATGTGGAGGACCATACTCTGCCAAGGATGAAGACCATGTCTGGGCCATCTATGAAGAGATGGCTGAAAACTACATTATGATTTCCAGACCGAAGTTTACACTCAGGGGAAGCCTCTCACGAGATATCGTATCAGAGGAGAGAACAGACTGAGTCTGGTACCTCTTCATCTTTTACATCAGAAGCATTAGTAGAGTCTTCAGCTGCCAACATGGGCATCATCAACCAAAGCTGGATCGGATGGAGATAATTAAAAAAGGCACGAGCCAAGGCCTTGACAAGATCAATAGGATCGATGAGCTATCCCAAATCATGACTGGCCTGAAAACTAAGATCATGTGTCTCCGTGAGGCACAAACGGCTTCTCAGCAATAGTCCATGTCACAATCTGATACATGGAGCAGTTTTTCATAGCCCTCCACCTTATATCGGCACATACATTACATTCAGGCGGAGCCCATTCAGTCTGTCCCGCATTAGAAACTACCACCACACCCTTCATTTAGATTAGTTTAAATTCTATCTTTTAATTATGTGTGGATCACTATGCATGTCGTCTGATGGAGTAAGGTATGCATTTCTAACTCTACATGCATCATTGAGTTTTAATCGAGTATTGGCTTTTCCATCTTCCTCCCCCTAATTTATTGGACTTAAAATAAAAAGTAAATTGAAATATTCGTTAGACGTTGTTTTATTTAGAAAAATACATAAAAAGTCATAACCAATAAAATCTCGACTGCTATAGCAAACTTGATCTAAAACCCGAATTAACGACAAAATCTTACGGAGAGTAACCCCTACCTTTTCTGATTTTATCTATTGAGAGTTGTGCGACTGCACACGAGGATAGAACCATGCGTGGATTTTCTTCGAACTATGGGTTCTAAAAAAAGGATTAGCTATTCTCAAGTGAGGACCTACGAGTAGTCGGTCATGGGCATGTATTTCCTTAGCAGAGAGGGTGGTTTAGAGGACACTGCGTAAGGCTCCGTCCTCAAGTAAGGGTAGACATAAATGGTCCGTACTTACACCTATACTACCTAGAAATAGACGCAACTACTCATAAACATCCGGGCCATTCTCCAGAGAGAATCAGACTACTAACAGCTAGTTAACTCACTCTTTAAGATTGGATTATCACCAAATAAAAATTGACGAGATAAAAGACATAGCTTTCACGGTCATCACATAGTGTTGAATTGGTGAATAGGGGGTTTGATTTCTCATCTTGTTTTTGAAATCTAGGTCTATTCTTCATAAATCACGTATCAAGATGTTGGGAAGGATGTCTCTTAGGTTGCCTCTAGCAACATTGCTTCCCAACGCTCCTGTCCGTTTAACTATGGCAGCTTTAGAGAGATCAGACCCGCTCATTGTACCCGAGTTCACCTCCACCTTGTTCCCCCTCGATTACCCTTCTTCTGCTCCTCTATTACAGATAGACATGCTAGCATAGCTCTACATTCATTTGATAGCACATGAGCTAGGGTATGTTGCATTTGTATAGACCGGAGAGATGGCCAGCGTTGATAGTTACAATGAGTTGCCTCAGACTTCATTATTCGTATTAGACCAAGCCGCCATCAAAAACACATAGCTAGCCTCCCTAGAGACCATGCACAGACGAATCAGGGACCAAGGAATATTCATGGTAGAGGTGAGGAGAGAGATCACTCAAGTGAGAGCCGGTAGAGTAGAGACAAACGTACCATCTAGTGGTGGTGAAATACCAAGATATGAGGGACGGGCAAATGATAGACATCAGGAGGAGCCACGTGATCCAAAGAGCCAGCACACACCATGAGGTAGTTGCATAACCCTGGTGCAACCATCACTCACCGATGGATCTAGTTGCCCGCTATCCTTGGCGACTTTGACCTTCACCTCCAGACTATTCAATTGTTGCCTAATTTACATTGGCATGCCACTGAGGAGCCCCACCTTCATCTACAAAAATTTGAGATGATCTACAACACCGTCTACAACGGGCAGGAGGACGAGGATACCTTTAAGCTAATAGCCATCCCCTTCTCCTTTGTTGATTGAGGAGCCTACTGCCTAAAACACTTGGGAAGGATTGTCACCACTTGGGAGCAGCTATGGACCGAGTACCTGAACAAGTAGTACCCACTTGGCCGAATAAATGCAGCCAGATATATGATCAGCAATTTCTTAATGATCCTAAATGAATAATTCCATGAAGCCTGGGATCGCTTTATAGAACTCATTAACTTGTGTCCCCACCATGACATCTTCAAGCCCAATCTCGTCGAGATTTTTCTTCTGTGAGTTGACACTTGAGCAATAGGGGCTAGTCAATGCCACATGTGGAGGGTCATAATTTTCCAAGACAAAGACCAGGTCTGGGCACTGCAATGTAATAGACCCGAGTCTACACTTAGGGGAAGCCTCCCCATTAAGAGACTTCGTATCAGAAGAGAGCACACACTGAGTCTGGTACCTCTTCCTCTTCTACTACAGTAGCATTAGAGCAGTCTTCAGCTGTCGACATGGGCATCATTGGCCAGAAGCTGGATCGTAAGGAGATAACTAAAACGAAGATGTGCTAGGGCCTTGGCAAGCTAAATAGGATTGACGAGATGGCCCGAATCATGAGTGACCTGACTTAGATCACGTGTCTCCATGAGGCACAAATGGCTTCTGAGCAATAGTGGAGGTCACAGTCTGGTCCAGGGAGCAGTTCGTCAAAGCCCTCCGCCACATATCGACATGTTCATCACATTCAGGCAGAGCCCATTCAGTTTCTCTTGCATTACCAGCTACCACCACCCCTTCAAGTAGATTAGTTTAAAATATATATTATAATTATGCATGGATCACTCTCCATGTTGATTAATGGAGTAAGGTACGCATTTCTAACTCTACATGCATCATTGAGTTTTAATCTCTCATTGGCTTCTTCGTCTTCCTCCCCTTGATTTATTGGACATAAAATAAAAAGGAAATCGAAAAATTCATAAGATGATGTTTTTATTCAGAAAAACATTTAAAGTAATAATCAATAAAATCGTTACTGATAGAGCAAACTTGTTCTAAACCCTGAATTAAGGCAAAATGTTGGGGAGATCAACCCCCTCCTTATCTGATTTTAACTGTTGAGATTTGTGCGGCCTCACACTAGGATACAACCATGCCTAGAATTTTTTCAGACTATGGGTTCTAACAAAATGGATTAGCTATTCTCCAGTGAGGACCTACGAGTAGTTGGTCATCGGCCTGTATTTCCTTAGCATAGAGGGTGGTTTAGAGGACACTGCGTAAGGCTCCATCCTCAAGTAAGGGGTAGACGGAAACGGTCCGTACTTACACCTATACTGCCTATAAATAGATGCAATTAGTCATAAGAATCTATGCCATTCTCTAGGGAGAATTGGAATCCTAATAGCTCGTTAACTCACTCTTTAAGATTGGATTGTCACCAAATAAAATTGTCAAGATAAAAGATCGAGCTTTCACGGCCATCACATAGTGTTGAGTTGGTGAATAGGGGGTTTGATTTCTCATCTTGTTTTTGCAATCTAGATCTATTCTTCATAAATTTCCATATCAAGAAGATGGTAAGGATGGCTCTTAGGTTGCCTCTAGCAGCATTGCTTCCCAACTCTGCTGTCCGTTTATTTATGGCAGCTTCAAAGAGCTCAGACCCGCTCAATGAACCCAAGTTCACCCGTACCTTGTTCCCCCCCGATCACCCTTCTGATGCTCCTCTATTACAGATAGGCATGCTAGCATAGCTCTACATTCATTTGACAGCACCTGAGATTGGGTATTTTACCTTTGCAGAGATCGAAGAGATGGCCAGTGTCGATATAATCAATGAGTAGCCTCAAACTTCGTCATTCGTATTAGACCAATATGCCATCAACAACACACAGTTAGCCACCCCAGAGACCATGCAGAGACTAATCAGGGACCAAGGAATACTCATGGTAGAGGTGAGGAGAGAGATCACTCAGATAGAGATGGTAGAGGAGAGACAGACATACCAGCTACTGGTGGAGAAATACCAAGTCATGAGGGATGGGTAAATGATAGACACTAGGAGGAGCCATGTGATCCAAATAGGCCAACACACACAATGAGGCAGTTGCACAACCCTGGTGCAACCCTCACTCACCGATGGATCTAGTTGCCCGCTATCCTTGGCGACTTCGACCTTCACCTCCGGACTATTCAATTGTTGCCTAATTTACATTGGCATGCCACTGAGGAGCCCCACCTTCATCTACAAGAATTTGAGATTATCTACAGCACCGTCTACAACGGGCAGGAGGACGGGGATACCTTTAAGATAATAGCCATCCCCTTATCCTTTGTTGATTGAGGAGCCTACTACCTAAAACACTTGGGAAGGATTGTCACCACTTGGGAGCACCTTCGAACCAAGTACATGAACAAGTACTACCCGCATGGTCGAATAAATGCAGCTAGATCTATGATCAGCAATTTCTCAATGATCCCAAATGAATAATTTCATGAAGCCTGGGATTGCTTTAGAGAACTCATTAACATGTGTTCCCACCATGGCATCTGCAAGCCCAATCTCGTCAAGAGTTTCTTACTAGGTCTGGGCACTGCGATGTCCGAGACCCGAGTCTAAGCTCTAGGGAATCCTCCCCATCAAGAGACTTCGTATCAGAAGAGAGCACACATTGAGTCTGGTACCTCTTCCTCTTCTGCAACCGTAGCATTAGGGGAGTCTTCAGTTGCTGACATGGGCATCATCGGCCACAAGCTGGATCGGATGGAGATAGCTAAAAAGATGATGTGCTAAGGCCTTCACAAGCTCTATAGGATTGATTAGATGGCCCAAATCATGAGTGACCTGACTTAGATCATGTTTCTCCATGAGGCACAGATGGCTTCTCAGCCATAGTCGAGGTCACGGTCTGATCCAGGGAGCAGTTTGTCAAAGCCCTCCGCCTCATATCGACATGTTCATCATATTCAGGTGGAACCCTTCAGTCTCTCTCGCATTACCAACTACTACTACCACTTCAAGTAGATTAGTTTAAATTCTATATTTTAATTATGTGTGGGTCACTCTCCATGTTGACTGATGGAGTAAGGTATGCATTTCTAACTCTACACGCATTATTGAGTTTTAATCACTTTTGGCTTTTCCGTCTTCCTCCCCTTGAGTTATTGGTCATAATATAAAAAGGAAATCGAAAATTCATTAGACATTATTTTTATCTAGAAAAACATTAAAAGTGATAATCAATAAAATCGTGACTGTTATAGCAAACTTGTCCTAAAACCTTAATTAATGGAAAAATGTTGGGGAGATTAATCCCCTCCTTATTTGATTTTAATTGCTAAGAGTTCTGCGACCTCACACTAGGATAGAATCATGCCTGGACTTTCTTCAAACTATGGTTTTTAACTAAACAGATAAGCTATTCTCAAGTGAGGACCTAGGAGTAGTCGGTCATGGCCTGTATTTCCTTAGAAGAGAGGGTGGTTTAGAGGGTACTACGTAAGGCTGCGTCCTCAAGTAAAGTGTAGATGGATACGGTCTGTACTTACACCTATAATGCCTATAAATAGACGCAACTAGTCATAAGAATCCGGGCCATTCTCCAAGGAGAATTGGACTCCTAACAGCTCGTTAACTCACTCTTTACGATTGGATTATCACCAAATAAAAGTTGACAAGATAAAAGATCGAGCTTTCACTGTCATCACATAGATTTGAGTTGATGAACATGGGGTTTGATTTCTCATCTTATTTTTGCAATCTAGGTCTATTCTTCATAAATCCCCATATCAAGATGATGGGAAGATTGTCTCTTAGATTGCCTCTAGCTGCATTGCTTCCCAGGACTCCTCTCTGTTTATCTATGGTAGCTTCAGAGTGCTCAGACCTGCTCACTGAACCTGAGTTCACCTCCACCCAGTTCTCCCTCGATCACCCTTCTTATGCTCCTCTATTACAGATAAACATCCTTAAAAACCTCTACATTCATTTGACAGCATCTGAGCTAGGGTATTTTGCCTTTGCAGAGACCGGAGAGATTGACCAACGTTGATAGAATCAATGAGTAGCCTCAGATTTCATAATTTGTATTCAACCAAGCCTCCATCAACAACACACAGTTATCCTCCCTAGAGACCATGCAGGGAAAAATCATGGACCAAGGAATATTCATGTAGAATTGAGGAGAGAGATCACTCAGATAATAGCTCGTAGAGCAGAGACAAACATACCAGCTAGTGGTGGAGAAATACCAAGACATAAGGGCCGAGAAAATGATAGACGCCACGAGGAGCCACGTGGTCCAAAGAGGCCAGCACACACCATGAGGCAGTTGCACAACCCTGGTGCAACTCTCACTCACCGATGGATCTAGTTGCCCGCTATCCTTGGATACTTCGACCTTCGCCTCCAGACTATTCAGTTGTTGCCGAATTTCCATTGGCATGCCACTGAGGAGCCCCACCTTCATCTGCAAGAATTTGAGATGATGTTCAGCATCGTCCACGATGGGAAGGTGGATGAGGACACCATTAAGATAATTGCCATCCCATTCTCCTTGCTTGATTGAGTAGCCTATTGCCTAAAACACTTGGGAAGGATTGTTACCACTTGGGAGCAGCTACGGACCGAGTATCTTAACAAGTACTACCTACTTGGCCAAAAAAATGCAGCCAGGTCTATGATCAACAATTTATCAATGATCCCAAATGAATAATTCCATGACGCCTGGGATCGCTTTAGAGAACTCATTAACATGTGTCCCCGCCATGACATCTGTAAGCCCAATCTCGTACACAGTTTATTTTGTGAGCTGACACTTGAGATATAGGGGCTAGTCAATGCCTCATGTAGAGGATCATATTTTACCAGGATAAAGACCAGGTCTGGGCCATCTATGAAGAGATGGCTGAAAATTACACTGCAATATCCTAGACCCGAGTCTACACTCAGGGAAAGCCTCCCCATCAGCAGACTTCGTATCAGAAGAGATCACACATTGAGTCTTGTTCCTCTTCCTATTCTGTAGCAGTAGCATTAGCGGAGTCTTCAGCTGCTGACATCGGCATCATCAGCCATAAGCTGGATCAGATGGAGATAACTGAAAAGAAGATGTGGTAAGGCCTGATAAGCTCAATAGGATTGACGAGATGGCCCAAATCATGAGTGACCTAGTTAGATCATGTGTCTCCATGAGGCATAGAAGACTTCTCAGCCATAACCGAGGTCACAATCTGATCCAGGGAGCAGTTCTTCAAAGCCCTCTGCCTCATATCAGCATGTTCTTCACATTTAGGAGGAGCCCATTCAGTCTCTCTTACAATACCAGCTACCACCACCCCCTTCAAGTATATTAGATTAAATTCTATATTTTAATTATGTGTGGATCACTATCCAAGTTGACTGATGGAGTAAGGTATGCATTTCTAGCTCTACAGGCATCATTGAGTTTTAAACGCGCATTGGCTTTTCCGTCTTCCTCCCTTTGATTTATTGGGCATAAAATAATAAGGAAATCAAAAAAATTGATTAGACGTTATTTTTATCCAAAAAAACATTAAAAGTGATAATCAATAAAATTGTGTTGTTATAGCAAACTTGTCTTAAAACCTGAATTAATGGCAAAATGTTAGGGAGATTAACCCCCTCCTTATCTGATTTTACCTACTGAGAGTTGTGCGGCCTCATACTAGGATAGAACCTTGTCTGGACTTTCTTCAGACTATAGGTTCTAAAAAAAATATTTTCTATTCTCTAGTGAGGACCTATGGATAGTTGGTAATCGGCCTGTATTTCCATAGTAGAGAGGGTGGTTTAGATGACACTATGTATGGCTCCGTCCTCAAGTAACAAGTGGACAGAAATGGTCCGTACTTACACCTATATTGTTTAGAAATAGACGCAACTATTCATTAGAATCCGGGCCAGCCTCTAAGGAGAAATGGACTTCTAATTGCTCGCTAACTCACTCTGTAAGATTGTATTATGACCAAATAAAATTGACAAGATAAAAGATCGAGCTTTCGCAATCATCACATAGTGTTGAGTTGGTGAACAGGGGGTTTGATTTCTCATCTTGTTTTGCAATCCAGTTCTATTCTTCATAATTACCCACATCAAGATGATGGTAAAGATGTCTCCTAGGTTGCCTCTAGCAGCATCACTTCCGAGCACTCCAGTCTGTTTATCTATGGTTGCTTCAAAAATCTCATATCCGCTCTTTGAACAAGAATTCACCTCCACCCAGTTCCCCCTCAACCACCCTTCATTTAAGAACACCCGAGCTAGGGTATTTTGCCTTATCAGTGATTGGAGAGATAGCCAACAATGTTAGAATCGATGAGCAGCCTCAGAATTCGTCATTAATATTAGACTAAACTACCATCAACAACACATTGTTAGACTCCCTAGAGACCATGCAGAGACAGATCAGAGGACCAGGGGATATTTATGGAAGAGGTGAGGAGAGAGATCACTCAAATGAGCGATGGTAGAGCAGAGCCAGACATACCAGCTAGTGGCAGAGAAATACCATGACTTGAGGGTCGAGCAGATTATAGTCACTAGTAGGAGCCGCGTGATCCATAGAGGCCATCACACACCATGAGGGAGTTTTAAAACCCAGGTGCAACCCTCACTCACCAATGGATCTAGCTGCCCACTGTCTTTTGCAACTTCGATCTTTGACTCCATACTATTTAGCTTTTGCCGAAATTCCATGTGTATGCCATCGAGGATCCCCACCTCCATCTGCAAGAATTTGATATGATCTGCAGCACCGTCCATGACAGGATGGTGGACGAGGACACCATTAAGCTGATAGCCATCTCATTCTCCTTTGTTGATAAAAACACTTGGGGAGGATTATCACCACTTGGGAGTAGCTACAGATCGGGTACCTGAATTAGTACTACCCACTTGGCCAACTAAATGTAGCCAGATCTATGATCAACAATTTCTCAATGATCCGAAATGGACAATTCTATGTATCCTGGGATTGCTTTAGAGAGCTCATTGACAGGTGTCCCAACAATGACATCAGCAAGCCCAATCTTGTCCGGAGTTTCTTCTGTGAGCTAACTCCTGAGCTATAGGGGCTCGTCAATGCCTTGTATGGAGGATCATATTTTTTCATGGATGAAGACCGAGTCTGAGCCATCCATGAAGAGATGGTCGAAAATTACATTGTGATGTCCCAGACCCGAGTCTACACTCAGGGCAAGCCTCCCCATCAAGAGACTTCATATTAGAAAAGATAATCAATTGAGTCTGGTACCACTTCTTCTTCTAAAGCAATAACATTGGCAGAGTCTTCATCTATCGACATGGGCATCTTCAGCCAGAAGCTGGACTGGATGGAGATAATTGAAAAGAAGACATGTTAGGATCTTAACAAGCTCAATAGGACTGAAGATCTGGCCCAAATCATAAGTGACATGAAGACTCAGATCATGGGTCTCCATGAGGCATGGACAGCTTCTCAGCCGCAGTGCAGGTCACCATCTGATTCAGGTAGCAGATCGTTACAGCCCTCTACCTCATATCGACAAGTTCATCACATTCAAGCAGAGCCCATTCAATCTCTCCCGTAGTACCAGCTACCACCACCCCTTCAGACACTAAGATGGTGGTGTATCATCAAGATCAGCCCTTGGCATCCTTTCCCTCTCTAGTCCATGAGTAGCAGGAGCCATTGATGGACGTCAAAGGGATTTGGTACTCCAAGTACCAATATCAACCCAGGATCCACCGTGACTACCCTATTTTCTGATGGTCCACTAGAGGTGCCCAATCCTAGTAGCAGCCTCCGGTACAGGCTGGGCAGGGTGCCCAATAGCAGTAGCCCCAGTGCTCCCAACAGTCACAACATAGTCCTCGACAACAGTGGAGGCAGCACCAGTCGCAACCGTAGTATCCACAACCTCCTCCTCACTTTTACCATCAACGACAAATCCAATCTCATTTATAGTGAGGCAACTGATGGCCCGAAATACCACGTGGCTAAGGGAGATAGGTATCAAGGGTCGTTTCGACCTCAACCTATTGAATCGGACTCAATAAGAAAAGAAGACCACCAAATAAAATAATCAATCAATCAAGTCAAATAGCGATATCGCTATTTTATTTAACCAAGTATAGCGACCAGGGTCGAACTCAATTAGCACAGATTGGCTTAAAAAGCCTAAGAAGTAGTCTGAAAATCAAATAAAAAAAGACAATATTTTTTGTGGATTGTATGGGTTTTTAAATTTTTTTTGTGATTTTTAATTATGAAGAAAATGTAAAACAAGGCTAAAAGAGCAAACTCAAGGAATTATTCAAGACATCAAACAAAGTTTGAAAATTACAATAAAAATGTTTTTGGATTTTATGATTTTTCGAGTGTTTTTGGTAATTTTCTAAGATTTTTATAGTTTTTAGTTGATTTTCGAAAATTGAAATAAGATAAAAAATAAAAGCTACTATGCAGCTAGATTTGAAAGGCTATTTAAAAATATAAAAATAGCCTCTAAAAATCTGGAGACAATTTTATGATAAAGTAAAAATAAAGAGTTAACTAAGGAAAAAAGAAATTATATTTTTTGAATTTTTTAGAATTTTTGATGATTTTTATGAGTTTATTAGAGGTTTTCAAATTTTAAGGTTTTTCTAAGTCCAAATCAAACAAAAATTAAAGTGAAGCAAAAAGACAACAAACAAGCTAAAAATAATTTTTTTAGAATTTTTCGGGAGTTCTTAATATTTTTAATTGATTTTATATTTCAAAACAGTAGCTAAAATGAGGGGTTTTGAATTTTTAAAAATATCAAATGGCAACAAAAATATCCCAGAAAATTAGTGAAATTTTTACATAGTGGCAGGGGCCAGGTATCCAATTTTCACAATTTTTGGACTTGATTTGCTATTTTATTTAGCAAATCAAAGACAGACAGCTCACGAGGACCTAAGTACAAATAGTGAAAAGTTTTCAGTCAATTAATAACATGCGCAAGAAATCCGGGATTGAACTTGCAAAAATCCCAAAAGGGCACGTGGCACGCATGTGACTCACACACAGAGGGGTATAACTATCATTCCAATTAATAAAGATTCAATTCATAACAGCAAGAAAATCTAGGGAAAAATGCAAGTAACCCACAAGTCATGTGTCGATGCACGTGCTCCACATATAGAGGGACTCAATCGCAAATAAAACAAGCACAGGGTCTCAAATGCAATATATCCAAAATAAAAACAACTACGTAAAATAATTACATGACTAGGAAATAAATGCTAAACTACGAAGGTCCTAAGTGAAGTTTACCCTCTTATTAAGATCTGACGGTTGAAAGGGAATCCACTTCAGATCGGACTGCTGTGGTTAACGGATATCCCTTCAGCGATGGACGTCCCATATCAGGTCCTTAGATAGATCGGACGTCTACGAGCCTCCTGCAGATGGACGGTGGAGATCAAAACTGGCGCAAAGGGTCGATTGAACAATGAAGGAGATCCCTAGACGAACTGGTCACCGACAAACTTAGCCCAGCCGTTGCGCGCGATGGGGACGTCCTCCGATGCTGCTGGAATTGGGAAAAGAAAGCCCTCGGTCATCCGCAGCTGGTGGAATGCTCCGATGAGGCCGTGAGGACCTGGAGGACCCCCGACGACGAGGAAGAACTGGAGCTTTGTGCTTCAGTGTTAAGACCTTCAGATGAGGTATGTATGCCTTCGTACCTGCATAGGAAGAACACTGGGTCGAGGGAAAACTACCTCGACCCATTAGCGGGCGAAGTGGGTGGACGTAGGAGGCAGGGCGATGCTCTCCGGCGAGTGGGGACAGAGGAGAGTGGATCCCTGGTTCTGGGAGAACCAGGGGGAGCGATTGGGCGACGAAGATGGAGAGGAGTCTCATGAAGGTGTAGGTGCGGTCGGAGTGGGAAATGGGTGATCAGAGCGATGGGAAATGGGCGTCGAAGGGCGGTGGTCGGAAACCTAAAAATCAAAAGATAAGGCAATCTAAGTGCTATCGAGTCTACCTGATGATCAAGGTCATCTGTGCTGGAGGTTAGCTTCCACCTATGGTCCTCGCCTCGATGGAGCGATGCCTCCAGAGGCTCGGGCTTCGTTCGTAGCGGAGCACGGCGAGGTTGATCGTCGGACCTAGGGCTAAGGCCTCCAAACGCTTGCTGCAACACCCTCTGATATTTGCTGTCACTCGAGGAGGAAGGTGGAGGTCACAGGGGTCGAAGACGATGGCCGAAGGTGAGTGGAATGGTGGCTGGAGGTCAAGCTTTATACCTGCTGGGGTCCGATAAGATGGGAATCGGGCACGCTGATCGATGCATGGACCCGTAGAAGAGATGGCGGGCGTGGATCATGGATCTTTGCTCTACAATCAAGGCCCGAGGTTTGAAGAAATGAAGGTTGGACCGATTTGAGAAAATATGCATAAATCGGGTCAAAAATTAGGTCCGAGCGCGATGTGGTCTGGGGGGAGTTGACCGGGGGTCAACAAACCCCCGTGGACCAATCAGAATTCAGCAAATTAAAATTATTTATAAATTAATTTAAAAATAGCAAATGATTATATTTGAAAATATGTACAAAATAAAAAATGTTTATTTTTTTAAAGTATTTTTTAGTGATTTTTATTTATTTTTTTGAAAAATATATTAATGTATATATATAATAAAGTATTATATACATGTATAGATACCTATGTATTTTCAATTTTTATTTTTATTAGTTTATTTTTGTATAATTATTCCAATTTTATATTTTATTTATTTACAACATAAAACTTGGGATATAAAATAATTTTTATTTGATTTTTATTGTTTATTTACAAGGGTAAAATAAATAGAGGTATTATTTCTATATACATGGTATATATACAGTATTAAGAGAGAAATTATTTCTTTTTGTCTTTATTTTATTTTTCTAGTTTTTTTTTTGTTTTTATAAATATATACCAATTGTGAGAAACATATATAAATTTTTATTTTATGAGAATAAAATATATACAAAAGAGGAGGTTTTACACAAGGTTGAGTTGCACTATCTCTCTGTACTTATTATATTTGGCCCATATTGGGCCCTCTCTTATGTTCAGGTCACTCAATATTTATTCTAAATATTTCCCTCTTTTTCTTTATTTCTTTATTCTTTTATTTTTGCACAAAAACACGCTAAATATTGATATTTACACAAAGCATGCATTTTGATAGTTTATTGTATTTACAAACATCTACATGGAGTTTTGCAAAGATTTTTATCTAAAATAAAAGAATAAAGAGTGATGAATGAGGATTCATCATCAACCTATCTGGTTCTCATGCACACTTGTATGAGAACCTAGCCTTCGATGATCTCGTCTGCATGCTTTCCGAGGAGCAATCTACTTTCCGATGAGAGATGGATGAGTTCTAATAGGAGATGAGGGAAATAATAAAGGACAAGGCTGCCATACCTGCACAGATTGAGCCTAACCCCAACAATCTGAAGAGAAAATCTGAGCAGGTACGATCGACAGAGACCACTACTCCTAGTGAGACTTTGGATGATATGATTTTGATTTTGTGACACTTAGGAGCGGTAGAAAGCTAGCCGACAGTGACTCATCTAGGCAACACCCCAATGTAGATTTTAGGGAGTTAGATTGAGTCAAGAGCAGTGTTGATGCTGCTAATGATGATTATAATGGTGGCATTGAAGCCACCAAGAATGATGATCCCGACGATGGTGTTGATGCTATCGTATCTCCAGTTGCTTCAGATGGTGGTGCTGATGCCACCAAATTTCCAGATGCCAGGCCAGAGCGTAGTGCTGAAGCCGCTTCATCATATGTTATTAGTGGTACTGATGCCACCAAAAGTCATTCAAATGTGTTTCCTTCCTCTTCTTATGTACCTGAAGACATTTCGAGAAAAACATAAAAAATGGAAAAACCCGGAAAATAAAAAATAGGAATAAAGGAAAGGTTTTTGTATCTCCTTTGTATCCATCTGTTGAGATTGATGATGTTTGCAAGGATTCTAGACTTATGAATGCTCAGAAGACTACTCCTGACCCTCATTTTTCTTAGGAGGGTCCCTCTATCCCCTTCCCCAAGCACTCTGCTTATGGAAGGACAAAAAAACTGAATACCCAAAAAAGAGACAACAGATAGAGTTTAGCGAGCAGACTATGGAAATATTTCAAATCTGGCTTACTCCTCAAGAGTCACTTGAGCAAACCCCTCTCTCCCAAAAGAACCTTAGAGAGAAGACCATCATCCGTAGGATGAAGAGGCTTAACTATAATGCAAAAATTCATGTGCTCATTTGTGCCACATGCTACGCCATCCAAAACCGATTGCCAGCCAAGAGACCTGATGTAGGGGCTCCATAGGTCAGATGCCTGATGAATCTGCGATTCGTCATCTTTATTCATTTATTTTAGCTTAAAATCTCTTATAAAACACTAGTATATAACACTAACTCCACATTCTTACTAACTTGCATCTGTGTGTAGATATTGTATATTTGTATATTATTTTAACCTAAAATAAATAAAGAAAGAAAGAAAGGAAAAATAAAGAAAAAGAAATAAAAAAAGGAAGACTGTATATATATAAAAGATACAGGCTGACCTAAACCCCGAGAGAAGGTCAAGACTTGACCTGAACGACCAGGAATAAAGTACGGGGATATAGGGTCCTCAATTAGAAAATCCAAAAAAAATTGTGTGTTGTGTATATTTGTATAATACACTATTTTATTTGTACCTTAATTGACCTCAAATCTAATAACTTTCAAAACCAAAGTTGTAAATAAAAATATCTTCTAATTAATAAAAACAATTACACAATTAAATCATGTACTGAATAAAAGCAAGCACACTTGGAAAAAGCCATTAAGCACTAATTGAAAGGCCAATTCTAGCTCCATATGAACTCAAACTGAACCAATCTCACTTTCATTGGATTCTAAATTAAATTATCTTTAAAATGGCTGTATTTTCATAATTTTTGGAGTTAAGGTTGAAAAGTCGGTTTTCTGGGGTGGTTTATGCAATTTTCCCATGTATTTTGTATATATTGTATTTGAATATATTTGTAAATTTTTTTACTAGTTATTTAAAAATAAAAATAAAAATAAAAATTTTTAAAACAAAAAAAACTAATTTGCTCAATTACCCATGTATATATTGTTATATATGTATATAGCATATGTTTACATTTAATTTTCCTAACTAACTTCCACAAAAAATGGAAAAATTAAAATTTAATTTTCTAATAAATAAAGTGAAGAAAATTAAAAAAAAAAATAGTTAATTTTGCAAATAGTTTTGTCTCTCTTTATCTTTATCTCATTTCAATCTTCATCTCTCTCATCTCTTTATCCAAAAAAATCAAAAATTCAAATTTCATCTCCATTATCTTTTCTATTTATATGGCTCCTTCTCTCTCATTCCAATGAGATCAATCTTTGGTGAGTGGAGCCCGATCTCCGAGAGTCTTCTTGTCGAGAAAGGTGTCTAGCCTCCGAGCCGTCCGGTGACAGCGAGTCGACCTTCGTCGAGGCGATCACGATATTTTCCGCTCCTTAGGTGAGATCCATTTTCCCTTACTTTATCCTAGATTAATTGTAGTTTTATTTCTCGCACTTTTATTTCATTGTCTATTTTTTTATCTAGATCTTAAACTCCATCACGTTTTTTATTCGCCATCGATCTCGAGTTTTCATCTCATTCTCTCGATCTCTCCACGTTCATTTTCTATCTGCTGTGATCTTTCAACTCCGGTCGCAAACGGTGGCCGGAGATCGGATTCGATTCTTCAATTTTTCGCCGGATCCTCATTCACCTTCCAATTTATCTATAAATAAAAAGAAAAATAAAAATATAAAAAATATATATTTTTTGTTTTCCTTTTCTATAACATTTGTTTTGCATGATAATCTATAAAAAATAAAAAAAATCATTCTTTGTTTTTCATTTCACTATTTCGAATTTAAAAAAATAATAAAAAAAATATTTTCTCTGATCTTTCTATTTTTACATTTACAAAAAAATAAAAAAACAAAACAAAAAAAAGAAGGCAACGCCCCAAGCACTGCTCCGCCCGACCCCGTCTCCTGGGATGGAGCCACCTCGCCCCGAGGCCGCGCTGCCTGGCGCCTTCTCCCTCAGTCCACCACCTAGGTGCCACCGCCCACCTTCGCCTGGAAGAACCGACCTTCACCCCAAGCACCATCTCCGTCGCCACCAACCCCCGCAAGCTCCAGCGAGGAGTACATCCACGCCTTGGGTGGAGTCATCTCAACCGCTCCTCGTCAGTCCATCGCCCTCGTAGCACTTCATCAACCTCCAGCCTTCGCGTGGAGGCACCTTCTCCGCCGCGAAGATCTCGCCGCCGCCCTATCACCAGTGCCACCGCTTGGGGGCGGCGCCAAACAACAAGCACCAACACCCAGCCCGTGCACACCTCTGATATAGAGAAACTCGTTATCCGATTGCGGTTAAGAGAATGTGTTGTCGGTGTAGGGAACCGCAAAGAGATCTGAGTTTTATATCAAACAGAAATAGATTAAAATAGGAGAGAGAGAGGGTGAAGTGGATTAATTTTCTCTCCTATTTAAACCTTACACTATTTTATTTATCCTGGTAAGTGTGCCTGGGTCGAACACAAGGAAGCAGAATGCTCAAGCTATGGTTTTCGAGACAAGGAATAAATCCCAACCAAAAATTCTCTTTTTATTCCTGAATTTACAATGAAAGAAATTGAAACAGATTCGTTTTAAAACAAACTCAAGAAGACAAAATCAAAACAGCACAATAAAGCGACGAAAAAATTCGGGAAAAATACTCGAAAAATACCTTGGGTAGTTGTCGAGATACCCTAAAAAATTTGCAGAGAAATGAAAAAAATACAAGGTTAAAATGACCCTTACAAGCCAAGGGCCTAACTGTAAGAAAAATGTTTAGTTTTTATTACAAAACAGTCCTTAGGAGGACTAAAATGCTTAAGAAACAAGTTTGATTACAATTAGGTCCCCGCGTAGGGACCTAATTGCAATTATGGAATCTTCTAGAGGCGGGTAGTAATTACTAGAAGCCGGTGACGTTTATGATGCAAATTTTCCACCCCTTCGCATTGAACAGCGGAGATTAGAAGGTTTCGCGTGATCTGAACCGTCCACGCAGGACACATGGTGCACGCTTGTACACCGAGTGTTCTTGAGGTTCTTCAAGCGGTTCTTGTAGATAATGAAGGGTCGATCTTCTCCAATTTCTCCCTGGCGGGTCCAGAGGGGTGGCTCCTCCACTCCTCGAGCTCTCCCGCGGTGGTGCTTGGTCGGAGATGGCCTCGTTCGGCGGGAAACTGATGATGAAGGTGGTCGGTTGGCTATCCTAGAGGTTGATGTCAAGTTGTTGCGCCTTCTTTGATTGGGATTTGCATGAGTATTAAGAGCTCCAAATGATCAATTTTTGCTCCAAATTCAAGATAGACCTGCAATTAACACATGTGTGTGCTCTATTTGCGAAGAAATCGACCAAATTATTAAAAATTGCAAGGTAAAATGTCGTTTCCAGCATGAATATCAAACGGTGTGTAAATGGTAATGAAGAAGATGATCGTTTGGGTTTATTAGATTGGATCTAAAGTGAGCTGAATGTGCGGCGTCTAAGATGAATGATTATTGAACCTAATGACATGATTAAAGTTTCTAATGGGGGCACAAAGATTGAGAAAAGAAAATAGCAAAACATATGAATGAATAGACATGGGAATAGAGGTGTATCACCTCTGATGACTGCTCGACGGTCGATCCTTGCCGGAGCTGAACACGACGCTAGGCTGCGATGCAAGGACGACAGCGACCTTGGAACTTCTCCTCCGAAGTTCCTCTTCCACGCGGGGCAGCACCATGATGCTGTCACCGCTGGAGGCAGTTGGAATGAAGCTTAGAAGGAGGAGGGTCGGTTGATGGTTCTGGAGAAGATTTTGTTATGGAGAGTTTAGTGTAATGGCGTCACTTCATGCCCTTTTATAGACGAGTTGCTTGAGATCCAAGGTAGATCCAATGGAGGGCGTAAATGAGGGTTGTTAGGAGAGTAAGTTAAAGGGACGAGATCAAGTGAAGCTGTTAGAAGTTAGGTGAGATAATTCAATGAAAGCGGTCGGTTCGAGCAGAAGCTTCACCGGCGTCTTGGCGAAGAAGCACTGGGTGCTGATACATGTCAGCACCTGGTTGGCTAGAGTGTAAATTAAATATAAATTATATAATAAATAGTAAATAACATTATTTTAAATAACTATAAAAATGAACAATGTAAATAATTAAATTATCTAATTTATGTAATAATTAATTTTCGTAAATAATAAATATTATGCAAAATATAAATATTATATTAATAATTAGGTATAAATAATAGGTTTTGGATTTTTAATTTAATAAATAGACAATTAAATAATAATTTTATATTTTCTTAATTACTAGAATAATAAATAAAGGCCATGTGGATTTTTTGGGATTTTAATAAATTATTTTAGATATATTAATAAATATAGGTATATGTTATACAGTTCAATTTCATCTATAAATTAGTGTTTTGGATTTTATTAAAATAATAAATAAGCTCCAAAAATTTTGAAATAAATCATGATGAAAATACAATATCATAAAAATAATAAGAAATTATCAAATTAATAAAACTATAAATAATGGGTTCTAAATAAAATAAATAGCCCAGAAACCCCTTTGTCATTAGGTCCCAAAATTGACTCTTTGCAAACAGACTCTCAATTCAATGAAACCAACTCTATTAATAAGAGAATATTATTTTATGAACTTTAAAGGTGAATAGAGTGAAATTGGAGTTTGTATGAGGAAGTTATGAGGTTCGAAAGTTGAGAATTTGACAATTAAAAAGTTGGATTTCTTGGTATATGTACAAGATAAAATTTCTAACTTATTTTTATATTTTTATATACATTTTTAGAAATAATTAGGAAAAGAATTTGGTGGAAAATATGTTCATGTGAATTAATTAAAAATAAATGATGTTTTTGTATTTATTTGATAAATAGTGAAAAGTATGTGAAGTGTATCTTAATTATTTTTTTATGATTTTCTTCTCTTATCTCCCCCTACTTGTTATCTTGTCGACCAATCCCTGCTGACTTGGTCTCGGGGGTTAGGTTATATAAATATATCTTTCAGCTGTATTTATATTATTTGAATCATATTGCACATATATACATGTTTACAATCTTCCTTCTTTTCTTTTCTTTATTTTTTATTCTTTATTTATTTACATATTTTTTATGCTTAAAAGTGTGTTTCTATTTATAAATGAGAGTTTTCGAAAATGTGGAAAATTAATGAATATTTACATGTCTTTTTTAAGGGTTTTAAGACGAAATGCGACAGAGAAGTTAATGAATCATGGATTCATCAGCCCCCTATATTTAAACTTTGATAGTCCCTTAGCAAACACTTATTTGAAAAGTAACTAAAAACTAAAGAAAGTTGGAATGAATTTGTTTTCCTAAACCAATTCATGAGAACGGATAAAGGACAGAGCTCGATCGGGCCTGAAACAAGCATTTTATCGGAGCCTTAACTAGGATTAGGATTTTATCCTCAACAGTCCTATAGCTCCATAAATCCTTATTAAAGATCACATCATCAGCTACTTCAGACTTACTTATTCATATCGCAAACTCTATCAACCTTGAAGTAAATTTGTACAGTGTGTGAATTGATTTAGCTCTTCCTTCTTAAAGAAGCGACGAAACCATCCATCCCAGCTATACACTTCAATTGCTTCCTTATCCAGCTACTCTTTACTCGGGGAGGGAGGTATTCCCTTCTGAGGTCAGTTCATGCTATGTCCACAATCGGATATAGAGAGAAAGTAGAAGAATGAGAAAAGAAAAGGAATGCAACCAGTGTAGACGCATCTCCTTGTGAAGGTCAACCAGTGTAGCTACGTCTCCACTAAGATGTGCATGCATTTTTGGTGAAAGCTTGGACCATTGTGGTTGTATTTGTATTGGGTGGCTTTTTATTTGATTTGGCTTTGTAATTTGCTTGCACTGCATTCATCTCTTTGTGCCTCGGCGGATATAACATCTTTAGTTCCGTCCCTTTTTTGAGGTCTTAGAAAAAATTGTGTCAGCAGATCCTTCCCACATCCAAAGCGACTATCGCAACCCCAATCTCCCGTCTTTAGACATCAATGCTGCAAAGGCAAGGATAGAAACACACTACCAAGATGTACTGGCCTTTGCAACACCATGCAAGTCGAGCTAAGTGTAGAGTGCATGTGTCCAAGATTGGTTCACTGGTGCAGAGTTGTACTAATGACACCAAGTGGTCTACTTAAGCACAAATGAGTTAAAGGCCATGATCCTGAAGAGTCTAAATTCCAGATCCTAACTATGGTCTTATGGAACCCAAAGATTTTAAGTCACAAGACCTGAAGAGTCTAAATTCCAGATCCTAACTAGGTTCCTTACAACGAAAGTTAAAGGCCATGATCAAGCTCCATCCTTTAGACTAGTCTCAATCCTTAGTTCCAGAAATCAAACTTATTCTGAAAAATGTGAATGCAAATGCAACCATGTTTTTGTGAAGTATATTTTCTGAAATTTACTCATTTTTATGGATTTTAAGGCTTTTGTAATTTTTATGAATTTTAGGACTTTGTAATTTTTTATGAATTTTCTGATTTTAATTAACAAGTTTTTTTACATGAATTTTACAAGATAGATTTTATTCGAATTAAATATAAAATGTATTTTACAGATTTTTATATAGATTATTTAACAAGGATTATACTATTTTTACACAGATTTTAATAAATAGAATTTTAAATAGGTATTATACAGATTTTAAATACATTTTTTAATTTAAGAATTTTAGTTACAGATTTTAAACCTATTTTACTTATTTACAAGGATTTTATACGTAATAGATAAATAGATAGATGGATTTTAAATTAACCCTCACCAACTTTTTATGGATTTTATAGATATAGAAAATATATAAAAGTACGAGTTATGGACAAAAGTATATATACAATATACACGCACCCCCCTATACTTAGCTTGTGCTATGTCCTCATAGCGTCAAAAAAGAAAAAGGAGGACATGACTCGTGCTAAGTAAAAGGGGGTGAAAAAGAATAAGAGAATACAAGTCAGTCAACCCCCCCCCCATACTTACGATCAGGTCATTGTAATTATAATGGAAGAGCAGAAATGAGGTGACTTAGTGAAAAGAATATATAATGAAGGAACAAAAGGAATAAAGAGAACGAGATCATCGAAATCACTTGGTCCCCCCTATACTTAGGATAAGCCATCCTAAATATAGAAAACAGTGTAGCCAAAAATTGGGGACCAGTGATTTATAAAAAATATATACAAAAGTAATAGAACAAAATAGAAAATGTTAATCAACGAACAATCAGTGCCCCCTATATTTAGGATCTGGTATACTAAGCATAGAAGATGAGCAAAAAAGGGGACGATTGTGGTCTACAAAGAATATACAAGTGTTGTGGATCTCCAAAAATCGAATGGCTCGGAAGTCTTTGTACAGGATGAGAAAAAGTGAAAGAATTAACACGAGTCCTGTACAAAATTGATCACTTCAACACGAGCCAGATGATCAGTAGTCTCTACGAAATGCTTCAGCATCTACCCGTTAACCACGAATGGCTCTGCACTAGGTGACACATCTGATATAGCTATGCTTCCATTGTCGTGCATTGTTTTGACTATGTAAGGTCCTTCCCACTTGCTTTTCAATTCGCTAGGAAAGATTGTCAATCTTGCATTGAACAAGCAGACTTTCTGCACAGGGACAAAGATCTTGTGCCGAATATGTCTATTGTGCCATTTCTTCACTTTGTCCTTATAAATGAGAGTGTTCTCGTATGCCTATTTCGAATCTCTACTAACTCATTCAGATCTATCTTTCTCTTAACTCCTCCTTTCTATGCATCAAGTGAAATTTCTCGAATAGCCCATTAAGATTTGTGCATGATTTCTACGGGCAAATGGCATGGCTTCCCATAAACCAGTCTGAATGGTGAAGAACCTAAGGGAGTCTTATATGCAGTACGATATGCCCCAAGAACCTGATCTAGAAGCTGTAACCAATTCTTCATATCCGATCGTACTAATTTCTGCAAGAATGATTTCACCTCCCTATTTGAGACTTCAGCCATGTCGTTCGTCTGTGGGTGGTAAAGAGAAGCTACTCCGTGATCAATGTCATATTGATTCACTAGCTTTTTGACCCCTTTATTAATGAAATGGCTACCCCCATCTGAAATAAGAATACGTGTAATCCCGTATCGTGAACTAATGTGTTCCCTTAGGAACTTGCAAACTATCTCACTATATGCGGTTCATGCGGGTGTAGCCTCCACCCACCTACTAACATAATCTACGGCGAGAAGACTGTATTCAAAACCGCTACTGGAAGGGAATGGTCCCATGAAATCTATTCCCCATGCGTTAAAAATCTCACAAATAATAACAGGTTGCATTGGCATTGCATCTCTAGCACTGATTGTCCCTATTGCTCTCTGACAATTCGGGCAACTCTTCACAAATGTGCATACATCTCTAGTAAGAGTCGGCAACCATAATTCGCTCTGAAGTACCTTTTGTGATGTTCTCTTCCTTGAGTGATGTCCCCCTACCTCTAAGGAATGGCACAAAGTAA
The DNA here is from genome assembly GCA_037367405.1 of Ottelia alismoides. Lineage (NCBI taxonomy): Eukaryota > Viridiplantae > Streptophyta > Magnoliopsida > Alismatales > Hydrocharitaceae > Ottelia > Ottelia alismoides. Next base: position 191,180 of record JAZKJV010009256.1, on the reverse strand, counting down.
GGACACTATTATATTCCTCCTGAGGAATACAACACCTATAAACACAATCCGGTACCTCATGAAAAAGAATCGGATCCTCCCAATGGTAGTATCGTGCCTCGGAAACTAGTCTATCAACTTGATTCTTTGGCCAACCCTGAGGTCTTTTCTGTGTGACCATAAAATTTAATATATCTGCATACCATGGAAGCTCGGTAACTGCAATGATACTCTCGTCTGAAAATCTCTCTGCAATCTTCGGCGTGTACTCATCTGAAGGCTACTCTGTGTGTAATTTGAAGAGATGATCAACTACCACATTCTTTACCCCAGGTTTGTCTTTAATATCCAAATTGAATTCCTGAAGTAAGAAAATCCATCTAAGAAGGCGTGACTTGGCATCCTTCTTTTCCATCAAAAACTAGATAGCTGAATGATCTGTATAGACTGTGATTTTGGAGCCAAGAAGATAAGATCTGAATTTATCTAAAGCGAACACTACTGCCAACATCTCTTTTTCTGTCACTATGTAATTACACTGATCATTATCTAAGGTTTTGTGTGTATAGTGGATAGCAACAGGAAGTCCATTCCTCATTTGTCCTAATACAGCCCCGACTGCAAAATCTGAAGCATCCGTCGTGATCTCGAACGGTAGAGACCAATCAGGTGGCTATAGGACAGGAGCACATATAATCATTTTCTTTAATGTGAGGAAGGCATTAAGACATTTGTCATCTAATAAGAACTTGATGTATTTTCCTAATAATTCAGTTAACAGTCGGACAATCTTGGAGAAATCCTGGATGAACCGTCTATAAAAGCCGACATGCCCCAGAAATGACCGTAACTGCTTAATGTTGGATGGTGGTTCGAGGTGCTTGATGAAATCCACCTTGGCAGGGTCAACCTCCATACCTCACTGGGAGATGACGTGCCCCAACACGATCCCACGTGTAACAATAAAATGGCTATTTTCCCAAGACAAAATGAGATCTACCTCACAACATTTCTAAAGAAGCTGGTCTAGGTGCACTAAACAATCATCAAAGGACTCACTATAGACCGAAAAATCATCCATAAAGACCTCTAGAAAATCACCGACCATGTCTGCAAAAATAGGAAGCATACACCTCTGTAAAGTAGCAGGAGCGTTGCACAATCCAAAGGGCATCCGTCTAAAGGCATACGTGTTAAACAGACATGTGAAGGTGGTTTTCTCCTAATGTTTAGGAGCAATGGTTACCCGGTTGTATCCGGAGTAACCGTCAAGGAAACAGAAGTATTCCTTCCCTGCCAACCTTTCTATGACCTGGTCTATAAAAGGCAAAGGGAAGTGATCCTTCTTCGTCGTAGCGTTCAGTTTCCTGTAATCAACACACACCCGCCACGACGTGGTTACTCTCTTTGGAATCTCCTCTCCACTTTCATTCTTAATCATCTAAATTCCCGACTTCTTCGGAACAACATGTAATGGGAAAACCTATTCAGAGTTGGAGATGGGATAAATGAACTCTGCTTCACACCATTTCGTAATCTCTTTCTTAACAACCTCTCGTAAAATTGGATTCAGCCTACGCTGAAATTCTCTGGAAGGTTTGTTGTCATGATCGAGATATATATGATGAGAACACAAAGCAGGATTAATCCTGCGGAGATCGGATACAGTCCAACCAACAGCCTTGCGGTTTCTTTTAAGAACCTCCATTAGACGAGATTCTTGTTCTTCGGTCAAAGATGAGCTGATAATGACCGGAAACTGTCGATGTGGACCCGCAAGGAAAGCATACTTCATATTTGGTGGGAATATCTTCAGCTCTGATAAGGTAGACTCTAGCTGTGCTGAAACCTCATCTATATGTATATTGGGATCTGTATTGGTAGTGGAATTACATGTAGTCTGGTTATTCACCATCTCAATATGCTCTAAGTCAGACTACAGAAGATGTCAAAAACATCATCCGACTCGCTACTATGCTCATCCTCAGAATGACTAGAGGAAAACAAATCAGCTAAATGAAACTCCATCTCTAGATCATCTAAAGTGGAGGAATCGTGTAAAGACTTTGAATCTAAAAGATCTACGATAAACTCTTCGGAAGAACTGCCAACTATAGTCTCGGACCCATCCTCTGCTAGGAAATCTTGGGTCTCTACTCGATACCTCTCAAGGTCATCAAAGCGAATCTCATCCATGTAACACAAGTGGCTAAAGAACTCAAGAAATCAGAAGATGCGTCACTGGATATGTTTGATTCTCTCGCCATCTCTATATGTACCTTATCACCCTCGACACGAAAATATACCTTCCCTATATCTTAATCGAAGAGAGCCTTCGTGGTCTCTAAGAAAGGCCTCCCAAGAATGATTGTGGTAAGGTGCAACTGTGTAGGGCAATCCATGTCCAGGACAGTAAGGTCCACTGGGAATTGCAGGCCATGCACGGCTACGATAACGTTCCTTAATATGCCCCTAGGTCTCATTACGGATCAGCAAACTGAAAGAGGACCTAACTCGAGCTTGTCAAGTAACGAAGATGGTATCAAATTGATCGAGGAACCGTTATCTAATTGAGTGCGATCGAATTCGGCATTTGCGATCTTGCATCTGATATAATGTGCTCCTAAATCCTTCTTCTTCTTAGGTAACTTATTCTGAATGGTGCAGGATGTAGCCTTGGTCAAAACATGTTTCTATGTAGGTGATCTCTTTTTCCTATTTGTGGTGCATCTATTTTTCAACTGGTTCTTGAGCGTAGGAAAATGATTCAAGGCATCTTGAAGTGGGATCTTCAAAAAGATGTGATCTTTCAATACTCTTTCAGTCTCTGAGTCACATCATTCTTTTTGGTATTTTTCTTTCTTTTTCCAAACAAAGCATCAGGAAAAGGAACAATATCGGGAACGAGAAAATCAGATTCTTTATTGATTTCAGAATCATCTTGTAAATCGATAGTTTCAGAATTATGTACAAAACTCTCTAAAACAGGGGAAGAAATAGTTTTATCAGGAGTATCTGCATGGTCTGGCATGATATCATCGTCTGACTCGCCAGTATCCATGTCAATAGTTTTAGCATCGCTCCCTTCTCTCTGATCTTTATGGCAGTCCTTATCCTCATGAAAGTTCTCCTCCTCAACATCAGAATGTGGCTGCTCATGGATTTGCTCTCGTTCCTCATCAAGTGCCCTCTCCTCTACTCCATCGGGTGCTTGTGGTTATCTACCGCTCCTGAGATGAATGAAGTTAGATAAAAAATCCAGGAAAAGAGATCGTACCTGTAGTGTTGTCTACCTGATCTGGACACCTCCTCTTGTTATTCGGATTCATCTGAGGCTAGGCTGGGAGAGTGGTCTTCGGTGCGATTAACTCATCCATACGATGGTTAACCTGCTCCATCTCTGTTTTGTGTGCAATTTGGAGCGTACTCCACATATCCATGATTTGATTTAGAGCTTGGGCCTGTAAAGTCATCTCAGGTTCGGTGTGGTGACCCTGGCTTTCTACTCTCTCTTGCCTTGGCATGACTTGTTGCGAGGTGTAAGGTTGGGAGGATCTCTGCAGTGTAAATTAAGACTGTTGCTGCTACTGATAGTGATATGGTTGTGAATGGTTAGCAGGATATTGATATGAATGTGGTCTCTGATAAGCATGCTGGTGAGACTGTTGTTGCGTGAAGTTCTATCGGTGTTGGAAGTACGGACATCCATGCTGCGGCTGACTGTACTGCTGCTGCTAATGATGATGGAGTATACTCGGTTGCTGAATCGGAGTATACCAAATCCCATTGATCTCAAGAGTGGCTTGAGGCTCAACATCCATATTCGCAGCACTGATGATCTGTCTGGGATTGGCATGAGACTGATCCTCATGGCAATCAATCTGCGGAGTCTCAGGTTCGCTCTAAACAAAATGAATCTGTCATGTGGGTGGAGCGGGAAAAGTCCTCCGTGCAGGTTGTGCATTCGAAGAAGATTGGGCCTGCTTGTACTGAAGTTAAAGCTCTGAAACCTTCTTCGTGAGATCACTCAGCTGCTGAGGCAGAGATGAGAGTTTCTCCAACTGTCACTGAACTTGTTTCTGAATCACATCCACCAACGTTAATTTCTCGCTAATGAAGCCCATGTTGGTGTTGGATTCAGACTCTGAAATATTAGCCACCTTATGATGTTATCGGTGATGTGGTGGCTGAGGGGCCTTTTGGAATGCCTGAGTAGAGTCAACGACTCTCGAATTTTCTGCCATCCCTTCGAAGATGGAACAGACTGACTCGGCATCCTTAATAAAATAATTACCGCCACATGCGACACTCACTAGCCCCTGAATATCCGGCTGGAGTCCTCCAAAATAATTGTGCACTATCACCTTCATCGGTATCTCATGATGCAGACATCTCTCCGTAAGATTTTTGAATCTATCCCATCCTCATGGAAGATTCATTCTGAAGCTGTGTGAAGTTGGAGATCTGACTCGTCATCATGTTCGTCCTCCCCAGAGGAAAATACTTATGCAGGAATGTGGACTTCAAATCATCCCATGTAGAAACTTCCCCTCCTAGATGGCTCAACCAGTAAGGTGCCTTATCTTCTAGGCGAAGGGAAAGGCTTTGAGGTGAACTGCTTCCTGCGTAACTCCTGGATAGCTAGTTGTACGACAGATCATCTCAAACTGCTGCAGAAAGGTAAACGGCTCCTCTGTAGCATTCCCGTAGAACTTGGGAAGTAATGAGATGAAGGATGACCTCAACTCGTATGGCCCTTGATTCGGCGGTAGCCGAATCCAATGATGGAGCGTTCTTACGCTCGGGTCATACTAATCTCGTAAAGTAGCGGGAACCACTGCAGGCGGTAAAGGGTTCCCGACTCCTGCTCACAACGCGGCTATCTCAGCCCGCAACTTAGTCTGAGTTCTAAACTGTTCTCGAATCCGCATGTTCATCTGTTGTAAAGTATCGAGAATTCCTGTCGTGATGTCTATGGCTGAATATGGTCTTCTGTCACGGTGATCCTCAGTTGATGGCCTCTCCTCAGCAGGTCCTTTGCCACGAGCCATGTGTATCAGATCTGCTGGGAAATAAATCTTCTTGTCTGAACACAACGAAAAATCAGCTGGAGATATCGATGATGTATTGAGGCAAGGGTTTGCCTCAATAGACTGGCCGAGAGGTGAGGGAGTCTGGGTCTGACTCTCCTCGAGTTCAGATGGGACCAACTCGGGAAGAGGGTCATCCCGAGCTTGGGAAGATATACAATGGACAGTAGATGGTCGAGAGCTCACAGAGTCTGAGCAGAAAAGCCGTCGAGTCATCATCTTCGATGTCAAGAGAATGATCGGGAGAGCGCGATTTATGATTCAAGCAAGATTGAAATGCGTAAAGCCGCGGTAACTCATGCCCCGCAAGCAAATACAAAGCAAACCCCGTTTTCACCAACACAACCTGATGATGACCGTAAGACTTCGGTCCTTTATCTTGTCAATTTTAGGGTTGTATTAGCAAACAAGTATAATCTCGGTTAATGCGAGCTGATAGGTGCCCGATGTTTCTCCGAAACACTATCCTAACTCTTTACAGAAAATCACTTGCTCTCAGCCAGCATGGGGGTAAGTACGGACCGTTTTCAGCTACCTGTGTTACTTGAGGACGGAGACTTACGTAGTGTCCTCTAAACCCCCCACTCTGCTCAGAAAACCCGGATCGTTTCCGGCTACCCAAGCGTACCCACTGAAAAGCGATGATTATTATACACTAAGTAGTATCTCAAAAGAAATACGGGTTTTGGGTTCTATCCTTACGATTTGTCTCTCACTCGCGCACTGTGAGAAGAAATGTGCAGGGATTACTCTCCCAAATCAATTGAATCTTACATTTGTTTTAAGATCAGATACGTTAGCAGTCCCGATTTTCTTTTTCGAGTTTTATATTTTTTTGAGTTTTTTTCAAACAAACGTCTACGAGTGGCTTTATTTATTTTTTTAGAAAAAAATCCTAAAATCACGCACCTCTGTTACGAGTCCTAAGACTAAATATGAATGCACAATAAGATAGGAAAGAGAAAATCCTAAGCAAGCACCTAGCCTCGTAAAAAGTCACGGAAAATCGACGATGCGAGAAAAACCACCGTGGGTGCCCTGATCCCCCGACTGCACGGCACTCGGTGAGTCAGACCCCGAGAAAGAAAAGGAAAGGGAGGTACAAGTCAGGATTCCCTAATGGGGCCACTTTCTAGGAAAATAAAAACACGGGCAAGTGCCACCTTTTTTTACAGGAATAAAAGAAAATATAACACGAGTCCTAAATATTCATGCTCTCTGTGACCAAGAACCTTGGTCTTTGCACTTTCAACTGTTTTGCAGCTTTTGAGAAAGCCGACTGAACATGCAGGTCCTTCAATAATTAGTTAAGAAATAAAAACACACAAAAAGCCGTAAACAAAACTTCAAAAGAAACACGAAAAACTATGAAATCGAAGAAAAGAAAACCATAAATCAAAAACCGAAAGAAAATTTGTAAAATCAAGAGTAATAGAGGAAATTTCGGTTCAAAAACCACTGTAAAAAAAAACTTCCCTGGCAATGGTGCCATTTTGGTATAGAGAAACTCGATATCCGATTGCGGCTAAGAGAATGTGTTGTCGGTGTAGGGAACCACAAAGAAGTCCGAATTTTATATCAAACAAAAATCGGTTAAAATAGGAGAGAGAGAAGGTGAAGTGGATTAATAAATTTCTCTCCTATTTAAACCTTACACTATATTATTTATCCAGGTATGTGTACCTGGGTCGAACACAAGGAAGTAGAATGCTCAAACTACGGTTTTCAAGTCAAGGAATAAATCCCAACCAAAAATTCTCTTTCTATTTTTTAATTTACAATGAAAGAAATTGAAACAGATTCGGTTTAAGACAAACTCAAGAAGACAAAATCAAAACCGCACAAGAAAGCGACGAAACAATTCGGGAAAAATACTCGAAAAATACCTTGGGTAGTTGTCGAGCTACCCTGAATAAATCGCGGAGAAATGAGAAAAATACACGTTCAAATGACCCTTCCAAGCCAAGGGCCTAATTGTAAGAAAAATGTTTAGTTTTTATTAAAAAACAGTCCTTGGAATGACTAAAATGCAAAAGAAACAAGTTCGATTACAATTGGTTCCCTGCGCAAGGACCTAATTGCAATTCTGGAATCTTCTGGAGGCGGGTTGTAATTCTTGGAAGTCGGTGGGGTTTATGATGCAAAATTTCCAGCCCTTCGCATTGAACGGCGGAGAATAGAAGGTGTCACGCGATCTGAACCATCCACGCAGGATACTTGGTCCATGCCTGTACACCGAGCGTTCTTGAGGTTCTTCAAGTGGTTTGTGCGGCTGACAAAGGGTCAATCTTCTCTAATTTCTCCCCGGCGACTGTCAGCATTTTGGAGCCTCCGGCGGGGCCAGAGAGCTCCTCCACTCCTCGAGCTCGCCTGCAGTGGTGCTTGGTCGGTGATGGTCTCGTTCGGCGGGAAATTGATGATGAAGATGGTTGGTTGGCTGTCCTGGAGGTTGATGTCAAGTTGTTGTGGCTTCTTTGAATGGGATTTGCATGAGGATTAAGAGCCCCATATAATCAATTTTCGCTCCAGATTCAAGACAGACCAACAATTAGCACATGTGTATGCTCGATTTGCAAAGAAATCAGCCAAATTATTAATAATTACAAGGTAAAAATTTCATTTCCAGCATGAATATCAAACGGTGTGTAAATGGTAATGAAGAAGATGATCATTTGGGTTTCATTCAAATGGATCTAAAGTGAGTTGAATGTGTGGCGTCTAAGATGAATGATTAATGAACCAAATGACATGATTAAAGTTGCTAATGGGGGTGCCAAGATCGAGAAAGAAAATAGCAAAACATATGAATGAATAAACCTGGGAATAGAGGTGTGTCACCTCTGATGACTGCTCGACGGTCGATCCTTGCCGGAGCTGAACGCGGCGCTGGGCTGCGATGCAAGGACGACGGCAACCTTGGAACATCTCCTCTGAAGTTCCTCTTCCACGCGGGGCGGCGCCTTGGTGTTGTCACCATTAGAGGCAGCTGGAATGAAGCTTGGAAGGAGAAGGGTCAGCTGATGGTTCTGGAGAAGATTCAGTTATGGAGAGTTTGTTGTAATGGCGTCACTTCATGCCCTTTTACACACGAGTTGCTTGATCTCTAAGGTGGATCCAATGGAGGGCGTGAATGAGGGTTGTTAGGAGAGTAAGATGAAGGGACGAGATTGAGTGAATCTGTTAGAAGTTTGGTGAGAAAAATCAATGAAAGCGGCCTGTTCGAGCAGAAGCTTCACCGACGTCTTGGAGAAGAAGCACCAGATGCTGACACGTATGAGCACATGGTTGGCCAGAGTGTAGATTCCATATAAATTATATAATAAATATTAAATAACATTATTTTAAATAAGTATAAAAATGAAAAATGTAAATAAATAAATTATCTAATTTATGGAATAATTAATTTTCGTAAATAATAAATATTATGCGAAATATAAATATTATATTAATAATTAGGTATAAATAATAAGTTTAGGATTTTTAATTTAATAAATAGATAATTAAATATTAATTTTATACTTTCTTAATTATTATAATAATAAATAAAGGCTATGTGAATTTTTAGGGATTTTAATAAATTAATTTAGATATATTAATAAATATAGGTATAAGTTATACAGTTCAATTTCATCTATAAGTTAGTGTTTCGGATTTTTATTAAAATAATAAATAAGCTCAAAAAATTCTGAAATAAATCATGATGAAAATACAATATCATGAAAATAATTAGAACTTATAAGATTACTAAAACTGTAAATAGTGGGTTCTAAATAAAATAAATAGCCCATAAACCCCTTTGTCATTAGGTCCCAAAATCGACTTTTTGCAAATGGACTCAGAATTCAATGAAACCATCTCTATTAATTAGATAATATTTTTTTATGTATTTAAAGGTGAGAAGAGTGAAATTGGAGTACGTATGAGGAAGTTATGAGGTTCGGAAATTGAGAATTTGACAATTTAAAAGTTGGTTTTCTTGGTATATGTACAAGATAATATTTTTAACTTATTTTTATGTTTTTATATGCATTTTTAGAAATAATTAGGAAAATATTTTGGTGAAAAATATATTCATATGAATTAATTAAAAATCAATGAAGTTTAGGTATTTATTTGATAAATAGTGAAAAGTGTGTGAAGTGTATCTTACTTATTTTTTTATGGTTTTCTTCTCTTATCTCCCCATACTTGTTGTTTTGTCGACTAATCCCTACTGACTTGGTCTCGTGGTTAGGTTATATAAATATATCTTTCAACAATATTTATATTATCTGAGTCATATGGTACATATATACACATCTACTGCCTTCTTTTCTTTATTTTTTTATTCTTTATTTATTTACATATTTTTATGCTTAAAAGTATTTTTTTATTTATGAATGAGAATTTTATAAAATGTGGACATTATTGAATATTTACTTGTATTTGTTAAGGGTTTTAAGACAAAATGCAACAGAAAAGTTAATGAATCATGGATTCATCAGCCTCCGCCTGGGGGTGGTTGTCCACCGCCGCGAGCCCGCTCCCCTCAACCGCCAAGGTCGAGCCCTCCGCCTCCTCCACCTTCAACCTCCGCCTCTGCTACCGCCCGTGTAGTGTGGAGGAGAGGGTGAGCGGCGGCAACCCTTGACTTGTGAAGAAACACAGAACGAAGAACCCTAAGGGGTTTTTAAAATTGGAAAAATTACGAGCCAACCCCCTGGATACTTCAAATATTGCAGAAAAGCTCACTCTCCAATACAAGTCACGTACGTGGCATGTTTTATTGGTAAATTTCACTTTCAGCTAGCACATTTATTTTTGTTATATTTTTGATGCTAAAACTTGAACTATTTGCGAATCAGCCCATGTTTTCGTACTCTTCAATTTGTGTGCTTTTTCTATTGAAATAAATGTCTTTGTTAGTCCAAAAAATTCTCAAAAAATTAACTTAGACTTCTGTTGGGATTATCTTATTAGCACAAATTTTTCATTTCATTATGTCTTTATTTAATATTATTAAAAAAATTGTCATTTTTACCTTCCTGAAATTCTAAAATTCATAAAAATTCGAAAATAACTCCAAAAATTCCAAAAAATAGGGTAGTTTTATTTCATTGTCTTTTATTTTCTATGCAAATTTCATGCATTAATTATTTATAAAACCCCAAAAAATTAAAAAAAAACTAAAAATATTATAAAAATCACAGAATATTCTACAAAATCCAAAAAACGTGAATTTAGTTCCTGTTTGTAGATATTTTCTTCTATTTCATTATAAAATAGTTGCTAGGAGTTTTGGGCACTTAAAATATTCTTGGTTGTAAATATCTGTTGACCTGCTATTCTTGGTTGTAAATATCTGTTTACATTTTGCCATTCACTTCATTATTCATATTCAATGTTTCATTTCATTTTTTTCATATTTGATAATTGTATTTCATACACATTCTCTTTTCTTTTTCTTGTGAGGGCCCGCGGAGCGAATGAGGTAATCCTGGGAGAGCCGAAGCACCCAAGCGACGTGGAGGCGGCTTGATTCTTCACCAAGCCACATGATAGCAAGAGAAGAAAAAAATTTAAAGAGAGAGAGAGTTTTTCTTTTCTAGCGTTTGAACTCTTGTAAGTGGACATTAATTTGTTGCGGGGTTTGTTTCGCCATGTGCTAGTGCACTTGGGGGACCTCACTGGTTTTGTTTTCATCGCCTTATTTTTCTTCGTTTCCCGTGGATTTCGTGAGCTACCTCTTGATTGCTTTAATAATTTTGCTTGAGACAAGTAATTAATTAGGTCCAAAAACCCTAAACAGGAAATTCATGTGCCTACAGAGTAGAGCGTAAGTTGGACTAAGTCAAATTAACTTGTTCTTGCCCGTTAATAGAAGCTATCATCTAGGACAGTTCACTTGCATTATATAGAATAGTTTACTTAAATTCTGCGTGGATCACTTGCATGTAGAGTGCTATCGGCAAGGTACACATCTCTAACCCTTGCATGCATCATTGATTTTAATCGCGCATTGGCATTTCCGATCTCCTTCCTTGTTTTCACTCACATAAGTTAAAAAGAAAATTGGACACTCGGTAGGCGATTCTTTGAAAATATTTTAACCAAGTAACAACTGCATAAAATACGGGACTGCTAAAGAAAACTCGACCCTAAAAAAATACAAGGAGAAAGCATTATTTTGGGGAGAGTAACCCCCTCGTTGTTTAGTTTGTATGTAGAGAGAGAGCGACCCACAGACTAGGATAGAGCCACTCCCTAACTATTTTCAGACTACTCTCTTGGGTTAGTTGTTCTCCAATGAGGATTTCTTCGGTAGCCGGTAAAGCGGCCCATGATGTCCTTAACAGATTGAATTCATCGGGTAGCCGGTAAACGGTCCGTAATTCATACTGGCTGGGAAAGATCTAACTTTGGGATTGGGCCAGTCTCCTGAGAGCATTGGGTTCCTAACAACTCACTTTAACCGCTCTGATAGATTGTATTGTCACCAAACTCTTAAATTGACAAGATAATTGACCAAACCTTCATGATCTTCACATTGAGTTGAGTTGTTGAACTAGGGGTTTGTATTGTGTTTGATTGCTTGTGTGCATACTCGATCCTTCTGTGCATTTGTACCTTTTTCTCAACATCTTTTGACTTAAACCTCGTGCTTTCTCGATCCCATCTTTTATTTCGAAGATGGTCGACTGGAGTTATTTTCATTCGATCTTCGCGGACTTCTCGCACTCTCTAGATGATCCGCCTTCCTTTTTCCAGGAGGACTTCCCTCCTGATTTTTGTGCATATCCGCCTTAAACCATTATTTCAAGAGATGGAAGATAATTTTCACCCACCCTCATTCAATCCACCCGATCCTGGAATTTTGGAGTCACCTTTCATGATTTCCACACATGAGACACTGAAGCAGATGATGGAGCATATGAATTCGATGATTAGCAATCTATTTGACATAAATACGAGCCAGAACGCTGCTCCACTATTTGAGGATATGGATTCACTTGAGGATAATCGTGAGAGCTTGCAATCACCCAAAATACAAAAAAATGAGAAAAATTGAAAAATCCAAAAAGATTTTGGGAGACACATTATTGATTCTTTTTGTGAGGAGAGGACCCAAATGCCCGATCATTTACCCACACATCTATTCACATCATGTCCCGACCTTGACCCCGAGGATTCCATTATACAGACTGCTCGTGGAAATTCTCGTGTATATGTTGATTCTGATCTCCTCCCTTGTATGGAGGAGGTCCAAAAATTCAAAAAAATGTTAACTAAACCTGAAGTGTTGGCCACCATTCATGAGATCATTAAAGCCCCACTTCAAAAGGCCATGACAGATTTATCTACTCCTCAACACAAGAAGAGAAAGCGAAGGAGAAGATCTGAGCATCACATCTTGACCATGGCCACTGCCTACGCCATCTCTCACCATCCGTATTTTAAGAAAGGGAATACTGCCACACCTCTTTTGAGTTGCTCCATATCTCACTATTCTTGTGATAACACTCCCCTTAGCGGTGGTTCTTCAATCAATATAATACCCTTCTCTATGGTACAGTCTCTTCATCTTGGGCCTCTCAAGAAAATCAGGATGATAGTTCAATTTGTTGATGGATCTATCAAGAGGGCGAAGGGTATTCTAGAAAACGCTGACATTCTTATTCAGGGCATGAATTTCACTTCAGATTTTGTTGTAATGCCCATGGAGACCTCCACCCCTATAGGGCACCCTCCAATCATCCTGGAATGGCCTTTCCTCGCATCTGTGGGAGCCATTATTGATTAAGGTTCCGGAGAGATTCACTTCCGTTCTGATGTAGGGAGCGATGTGTTGATCACTACACCCATTACTGACCAGAGACCTGCATCCCATGAGAGCCTTCCCGTATTAGCCAATCCCAAGGAATTTAACCTTGATGATAATATAGAGATTCTTGTTATATGTTGGATGATAATGAAACCCAGGAATTCCTCTTCAAGGAGGAAGACTCGGAAAGCATAGACCTTGGAATTCCCCCTTTTGGTATGTGGCGATGCATTGATGATATTCGCGGAATATACAGGATAAACACCCTAGAGCAGAAGGCAGGATCTGAGACTAGACAGGACAGACATGATTTGACTACTTTCACTGATGAGTCTGTTCCTATTCACCCTAATTAAGATGAGACCGATCAGGCCAAATTTGTTTTGATTGCTTTTATAAAGGAATTTCGGTCTTTTGATAAAGATGATGATCCGATAGAGGCTCGCTAGGCTGAAATTGATCCTACTTTTTCTAATAATGATTTTGAGCCATTTTACTTTGATGTTTGTGAGACGTCCCAGGCAGGACATGACCACACTACTTCCAATAACTTGTTTAGGCATGCAAATCTAAAACCACTGAGGATACATTCTTGGTCGATCCTACTCAGTTTATGTCTAATGATGATCCCAATATCAACCTACATCGTGTCAAATCCATACCTCAGCGATCCCGCAAGAAGGTTCGTTTTCGACCTTCTTAACCTTTGATCATCCACTCCTCTTGTATATCCTTTCGTTTCACTCTTTCTTCTCCCGTTTTATCATTCACCCCTTTTTTGTGTGTGTATATATGCTATACTTAGGATGTGCTTTATCCTAAGTATAGGGGGTGAATGATTTGTGTTGTTCATATTCGTCCTATTCATCACTCTTGTTGTTGCCTATAATTAGGGATACTTTACCCTAAATATAGGGGGTGATGTTGTTCATATCGTATTTTTTTTATTTTTGAGTCCGTACATTCTCTTCATAGGTTTTCCCCTTTTGTACACTCTACTATTCTTAGGATTACATGATCCTAAGTATAGGGAGGATTACCAACTTCTCTACTTTTTATCTTTTCTTTGAGTCGTTGTAGCATAGGAGTCTTTTCTCTTTTCTATACTTAGCACGAGTTATGTCTTCCTTTTTCGCTCTCTGATCACTATGAGGACATAGTTCGAGCTAAGTATAAGGGGGTGTCGTATATATTATATATATATATACTTTAGACATAACTTGTACTTTTAAATATATTTAATTGGGGGTTATGTATATAATTTTGTAAAATCCATGTTTGTAGAAAAAAAAACAAAACATAAAAAAAAAAACAAAAAAACAAAAAATATACAACAAAAACAAAAAAACAAAAACAAAAACAAAAAAATCTTCTATATACTTGTATATTTTTTACTAACCCTTTTTTCCTTTAAAAAAACTACAAAACCGAAAATCTATAAAAACTTGCATAATTAAAAAAACCTTTTTTTTACATCTGCATTTTTCTTCAAAAATCCATCAAAAGTTCAAAATTAGAAAATTGTTTAGAAAAATGTTCTTTTCACATGTGCATCTTTTTTTCAAAAAAATTGCATTTTCTTGCAATTGCATGTGCATTTTCAGTATAGTATTGACATTTAAACTATCTCTGGAATAAAGTTGAAGAATAGAGCTTAGTGGGACCTTAATCCACTTAATTCCAGAGGAACCTTATAAGAAATGGAGTTAAGACTTTTCATGTCCTAGTGACTTAATTCATTGAATCCATAAGACTATGTTCACATGTCATCTTGATTAGTCTAAGTAGAACATTTAATAACACATGCATGATTCTTTCAGACTATGGCTTATCTTGGACAAGCACTCTACATGTAGCTCTTCATGGATGAGGTAGTGAGTAGGCAGAATCTTATGGCTTGGGGTAGCATGCGAGGGTTGTACATCTAGGCGGAACCTCTCGTCTTCCTCTAGGGAAGGAAGTGCGTCTCAACCTAACTAGCGTTGTTGAGGTCTAAAGACAAGATTTTATGGGGTTGCAATAATGCTTCAAAGAGGGATAATCTACTGGCTCACGAGGAAAAACTCCTTATGTGCATGCTGCACCTTGTATATGCTTTCAAAAAAAAGTATGGAAAAATACAGAATCTCCAAAAGAGGACAGGCTTGATCAAAAGGTAAAATGCCTACCGGAGTGTATAAACAAGGAAAAAAGAAATTAAAAAAAATTCAATAAGAGCTTCAAAGACAATTTTTTGTAAGCTTGCAGCGGGTGACTTGGCTATACGGGTCATGCATCCAAGGATAGGTAGCTACACTGGTTACCGTCCATTCTTTTCTCCATCCCCTCTTCTTGAGTTGGTTTTACTTGAACTTAGAAGGGAATATCTCCGCTCCTTGAGGAAAGAGTTGCAAGACTGGGGAACTAGAGTTAACTTGTTGAGGGAGGTTGTTTCTTTGCTACTTCTGAGATGGGGAGCTATACCTCACTTACAACGTACAAGTAAAGATTTATAGTCATAAGAATTGGTGTATGTAGACTTGTTCTGACCTGACTATTGAGGAAACATGAGTAGGAGTCCTGTGGAACTTAGATGTTGTTAGGTCTTAAATCCATCTCCCATTAGGGTTCCGGCACACCAATAATCCAAAGGTCTGACAGAGCTCCAAACTACAATTTTATGAAGATAAGTTTAATACTCAATATTGTCCTACTTTCTTTGTTTCCCCTTTCTTTTTCTTTTTCTTCACTTATTCTTTCAAATAAGTGTTTGCTAAGGGACTAGCAAAGGTAAAGCATAGGGGGATGATGAATCTGCGATTCATCATCTTTATTCATTTATTTTAGCTTAAAATCCTTTATAAAACACCTGTATATAACACTAACTCCACATTCTTACTAACTTGCATCTATGTGTAAATATTGTATATTTTTATATTATTGTAACCTAAAATAAAGAAACAAAGAAAGAAAGGAAAAATAAAAAAGGAAGATTGTATATATGTAAAAGATACATGCTGACCCCGAACCCCGAGAGAAGGTCAAGACGTGACCTAATCGACCAGGAATAAAGTAGGGGGAGATAGGGTCCTCAATTAGAAAATCCAAAAAAAATCGTGTTATGTATATTTGTATACTACACTATTTTATTTGTACCTTAATTTTCCTCAAATCAAATAACTTTCAAAACAAATGTAAATAAAAATGACTTCTATATATAAAAACTAATTACATAATTAAATCATGTACAGAATAAAAGCAACCACACTTGGAAAAAACCACTAAGCACTAATTGAATGACCAATTCTAGCTCCATATGAATTTAAAATGAACCAATCTCACTTCCATTGTATTCTAAATTAAATTATCTTTAAAATAGCTATATTCATAATTTTTGGAGTTATGGTTGAAAAGACAGATTTCTGGGGTGGTTTATGCAATTTTCCCTTGTATTTTGTACATATTGTATTTGTATATATTTGTAAATATTGTTTACTAATTATTTAAAAATAAAAATTTAAAATTTAAAAAAAAGCTAAATAAGGTCTATTACCCATGTATATATTATTATACATGTATATGGCATATCTATATATTTAATTTTCCTAACTAACTTCCATAAAAAATAAAAACATTTAACTTTTAATTATCGAATAAATAAAGTGATGAAAATTCAAACAAATTAGCAAATTTTGTAAATAGTTTTATCTCTCTTTATCTTTATCTCATTTCAATTTTCATCTCTCTCATCTCTTTATCCAAAAAATTCAAAAATTGAAATTTCATCTCCATTATCTTTTCTATTTATATGGCTCCTTCTCCGTCATTCCAACGAGATCAATCTTTGCTGAGTAGAGCCCAATCTCCGAGAGTCTTCTTGTCGAGAAAGGTGTCTAGCCTCCAAGCCGTCCGGTGACAGCGAGTCGGCCTTTGTCAAGGCGATCACGATCATTTTCCGCTCCTAAGGTGAGATCCATTTTCCCTTATTTTATTGTAGATTAATTATAGTTTTATTTCTCGCACTTTTATTTTGTTGTCTATTTTTTTATCTAGATCTTAAACTCCATCACATTTTTTATTCGCCATCAATCTCGAGTTTTCATCTCATTCTCTTGATCTCTCCACGTTCATTTTCTATCTTCCACGATATTTCAACTCCGACCGCGAACGGTGGCTGGAGATCGGATTCGATTCTTCCATTTTTTGTTGGATCCTCATTCACCTTACGATTTCTCTAGAAATAAAAAAATAATAAAAAAAATTAAAAAATATATATTTTTCTTTTCCTTTTCTCTAATATTTGTTTTGCAGGATAATCTAAAAAAAGAAAAAATTAAAAAAAAAGCATTCTCTATTTTTCATTTCCCTGTTTCGGATTTAAAAAAATAGTAAAAAAAATATTTTCTCTGATCTTTCTGTTTTTACATTTACAAAAAAAAGGCCACGCCCCAGGAGCTCCTGCGCCCGACCCCGTCGCCTCGGACGGAGCCACCTCACTGTGAGGCTACGCTGCTCGGTGCCTCCTCCCTCAGTCCACCGCCTAGGCGCCACCGCCCACCTCCGCCTAGAAGAGCCGACCTTCACCCCCGAGTGCCATCTCCGTCGCCACCAACCTGCGCAAGCTCCAGCGAGGAGTACCTCCGCACCTCTGGCGGAGTTGTCTCAGTCGCTCCTCGTTGGTCCACCGCCCTCACAGCGCTTCACCATCCTCAAGCCTTCGTGTGGAGGCACCATCTCCACTGCGAAGATCTCGCCGCCTCTCTATCGCCAGCACCTCCGCTTGGGGCGGTGCTACATAGCAAGCACCAATGCCCAGCCCGTGCGTGCCTCCTCCTGGGGGTCATTGTTCACCACTGTGAGCCTGCTGCCCTCAACCGCCAAGGTCGCGCCCTCTGCCTTCGTCGCCTTCAACCTCGGCCTCCGCTACCACCCGTGAAGCATGGAGGAGAAGGTGGGTGGCAGTGGCCCCTGACTTGTGAAGATACATAGAACGAAGAACCCCTAAGGGGTTTTTAAAATTGGAAAATTTATGAGCCAACCTGCTGGAGACTTCAAATATTGCAGAAAAACCCACACTCCAGTACAAGTCACGTGTGTGGCACGTTTTATTGGTAAATTTCACTTTCAACCAACACATTTATTTTTGTTATATTTGTGATGCTAAAACTTGAACTATTTGCGAA
Source organism: Ottelia alismoides (assembly GCA_037367405.1). Taxonomy (NCBI): domain Eukaryota; kingdom Viridiplantae; phylum Streptophyta; class Magnoliopsida; order Alismatales; family Hydrocharitaceae; genus Ottelia; species Ottelia alismoides. The sequence continues at coordinate 173,148 of JAZKJV010009256.1, read as the reverse complement.
TCAGCCCATGTTTTCATACTCTTCAATTTGCGTGATTTTTCTATTGAAATAAATGTTTTTATTAGTCCGAAAAATTCTCAAAAAATTAACTTAGACTTTTGATGTGCTTATATTTTAGCATAAATTATTCATTTCATTTTGTCTTTATTTAATATTATTAAAAAATCAAAAAATTGTCATTTTTATCTTCCTGAAATTCTAAAATTCATAAAATTCGAAAATAACTCCAAAAATTCCAAAAAAATAGGGTAGTTTTATTTCATCATCTTTTACTTTCTGTGCAAATTTCATGCATTCATGATTTATAAACCCCAAAAAATGAAAAATACTAATATTCTTATAAAAATCACAGAAAATTCTACAAACATCAAAAATCATGATTTCAATTCATGTTTATAGATATTTGCTTCTATATCATTATAAAAATAGTTGCCAAGAGTTTTGGGTACTTAAAATATTTTTAAGTTGCAAATTACTCCAAGCTATGCACCATTTCTCATTTTTATCACTATTTGATTTTAAAAAAATACAAAAACATCTGAAAATTCCATAAAAAATATCCAAAAATATTTCAAAACTTTTAAAACCCAAAATTTATTTTCTCTAAATTTTTCTGAGTATTTTTTATAAATTAAAAAATACAAAAAGAGTTGGTGTACACTGTGTTATTTTTTAAAATAAAAAAAATGCAAAATTAAAATCACTAAAAATTTGAAAATCTGAAAATACAAAAAAAATAGAAATAAAAAATAAAAAAATAAAAATATAGAAAATCACAAAAAAACAAGGATAGTTATCCTTTGAGATTCATGTTTTCTCTTAAGTAATTCTTGATTAATTGAATAACCCTCAGGATTTGTAGCTTCCCTGAGTTCGATCCTATCCACTATACAGGTTAATAGGTAGCAAAGATAATTATGTGTCGCAGGATTTTTCGGGATAGCAACGACCCATATTATCATTAATTCCCGATCCTCGAGATCCCTCGAGACAACAATGCCACATCCACGAGTAGCGGTTAGATTGGACTTTATTAGACAACGGATACTCGATTAACCTCCTCCTGACTGTCTTAGTTGTCCGTTTTGAGTTTGGCCCTCTTAGATAGAGTAGCACCATTCTCCAGTTTTAGATAGATTTGTCAAGAGGCTGAAGAAGTTATTAAAGGACACTGTCTTCATATATTAGGGCCTGAAATTTCCTCTGGACTTCATTATGTTGGATATGGAGTTCCCTGAATGTGTGACCCATACCCACATCATTTTAGGATGACCTTTATTTGACACAACCATGGCAATATCCTATCATGAGAGTGGGAAGGTATACTTTCACGTCGACTATGAGAGTATACAAATAGAGACTATTGAAGAATTGAGAGCAATATATTTAGCTTGCTCCGAGTAGTGTTAAGACCAAATGACATATTCATAGCTAGATGTCCAACAAGAGTGTGATTTTGTGATCATAGATGATGAATCTATTTGGAGTGATCCAATACAAGCTCTTATCACACCTTCAGAGTCTGCAGAATTACATATGCCAGCATATGAGAGTTTGGAGAGCACATTCATGACACAGGATACCTTAGATTCTGATCATTGTGATCTGGCTAGCGAAGCAGAGTACATTTCATGTAAGTACAATTTAGATCTCTCAGGATTAGACACTGATTTTGATTGTCAGGATACTAATGATGATTTTCTGTGTCTAATGTCCACAGAGCACGTAGCTAGGGCAGAGATTGAGCCAGTACATTTGATAGACACACCAGTAGGGTCATCTTCATCAGATTCATTGATTAAGAGAGAGTTCTCTCATGTCGATTTAGTAGCCTTCACTCAGACTATTCAGAGACCAGATATGCCTGCTCCCACATGCCCGGAACTGAAGACCTTGCTGCAAAGCATGAAGTATATAAAATGCCTACCAGAGTGTATATAGTTGAATAAGAAAAGATTATGTATTCCACCGTATCATCTCATGGAATCTTGCAGTAGGAGACTTAGCTACACTGGTTAAGCTCTAAGGGAAACATGGCCACACTGGTCTCTATCCATTCTCAACATTTCCCCTCTTCTTGAGCTAGTTGTACTTGAACTTATAAGGGAATGCCCACTCCTTGAGAAAATAGTTGTTAGACTGGGGGATTAGAGTTACCATGTTGAGTGAGGCCATTTCTTTGCTACTTTTGAGGTGGGGAGATGTATATCACTTACACAGTACAAGGAAAGATTCATTGTCAATAGAGTTTGTGTATGTCGACTTGTTTCGACCAAGTTATTGAGGAGACAAGACCCTATAATAGCGGAACCTGAAGGATGTTAAGTCTTAAACCCTTCTCCCATCAAGGTTCCACCAAATGAATAATCCAAGGCTCTAACTGAGTTCCATACTACATCTTTATGAAGATAAGTTTAATAATCAACTTTGATTCTTCTTATTCTTTTAGTTATGTTTCACTTCTTCATCAAATAAGTGTTTGCTAAGGGACTAGCAAAGTTAAAGTATATGGGGATGGTGAATCTATGATTCTCATTTTTTATTCTTTTATTTTAGCCATATCTTTCTGCAAAAACATCTGTAAATGTATGTAAATACAATAAATTACAATTGTACATACTCTTGTTAATATTGTATAATTAACACATTTTTCCGAAATAAAATAATAAAGAAAAAAATAAAAAGAGAAGAAGGTGTAATTATGTAATAAGTACAGACTGACCTAAACCTCGATAGCAGGTCGGTTATTGACCAGATTGACAAGGAATAAAGTAAGGGGAGATAAGGTCTTTTATATTCATCACTATGCATTCTGTGTACGTATAATTTATCTATTTTATTCATCAATAATAAGACTTCAAAATCAATTATTTCCATAACAAACCTTGTAAATAAAAATGTTTTCTAAGAAATAAAACTATTTGCAACATGATTTGTATACGTAGTACAAGTAATACCACTCACAGATGCCACAAAACAAGACCTTAAAATAACAATTATGGCTCCATATGAAATCAAATTCTTCCAAAATCACTTTATTGGGCTCTAAATTAAATTATAGTTAAAATGAAGGTGGTTTCATAATTTTTGGAGATGGGGTGTGAAAGTTGGCTTTTTTAGTATATTGTAGAGCCACACAGTACATATACTTGTAAATATCTGTCTTTAATTATTTTAATACATAATTTGTGCATATTATATTTTAAATACTTGTATATACCCCTAATAATATTATAAAAATACAGTAAAAAGCAAAAAACACAAAATAAATCAAAAACAAAATAAAGATTTCATTGTATACCTGCCACACTTGTATATATTGTATATAATGACTAATTAAAGAACACCTTTATTTAATTTATAAAAATCACATAAAAATTAATTATATTCTTTAATTATGTTGTACATATATAAAATATAAAATAAAGGATATTTATATAAAATAATAAAAATAAAAATGAATGAATAAAATATGTAGGTATACTATACATGTATATAACACATTATATTGTATATATTACACAAATATATTCATAAAAATAAATAAAAATCATAGAAAATTAGCTTGAAGCTTAATAAACATTTCTTTTATCATTTTTTTAAATTCATTTACTATTTTCTTTAATATTCTTTGATTTTTAATTGGAATTTCTTGATTGCCTAACCTAGGTTTGTTGATCTGGGTCAACCCCTCCTCTAATCCAGGTTCCGACCCGATTCTGGCTTGTTGGAGCCATTTCTCCTATTTCACTGCCCGACTCCCACCACTACTCTCCTTGAAATACGGACCCATCAAAACCTCTTAGATATGTGATCCCTGCGGATCCTTAGGTCTCACCGGATCCTCTTAGGGTTTCCCAAATCCTGTCGATCCTTCTATACCCTTAGACTACTTATAAATTTGTAGCTCCACCTTGATAGCCCAAGAGCTCGTTCCTCATGCCATACTTTTTTCCTAGCTACCTTCAGGAGAGTGACAACCTCCCTAAGGACCACTTGGGAGATTGAATCGGTGCTTGGTCACACGAAGCTCAAGATATTGTCGGAGCTCGTCCGTGTGAATCCTCTTATGCCTGCCGCAGTAGGATCAAGGCTATAACCCTGCCTCCGCCTTCGCCTGACGACATTGATCATCTCAGACCACTCAGGTATCCCCTTTCCATTCCCATTTTGCCAATTCATTTGTATTTAGATCATCAGCCATTCGTTATCTTTCAGCTTCGACTATTGTGGTCGAAGCTCCATATCACTCATCCATATGCATTGATCAAAACCCCACTTCACGGACCATCTTCCCATGCACCCTAATCACCTTGAACCTCACTCATCAGAGCAAGATCAAGCCGAGATGTTCCTCCTCCATATTCATCGGACGTAAACCTCATTACCCATATGCTTCTTTGGTTTTTAGCTCTAAATAACCCCGACTGAAGTTTTTCCTTCGAGTTGCAAGTCTCCCCGAAGGTCCTGGACGCACTAGAGCACCGACTTGAACCTCAACTTGATTGGCAGAGCAGCTCCTGCGGTTGGCCTTCACCACGTCCATTCGGACGTTCACCATCACATCTGAGACCACCAATTTAGGCACAACACCTTTGTGAAGCTGCTGAACTTGCAGCGAGCTCATCGAACCCGAGGATCGACATACACCTCTTATTGAAGCTCGCCCGTGTCTTCTTCCTATAGAATACTTCAGCACCGCTAGATGAGTTCATCTACTTTCCAGATTCCATCGTGATCGACCACCTGATCCCAAAAGTTGCACCGTATGATTCATAGTAGTGCTAGATCTGACATGCACTCTCGCATGTCATCTGAGCCGTCAGATCAAGGTTCTAACGACCATTCGCATCGTACGTCTGCACCACATCACGCATTGTTCGATCATTTCCAAGAGCGCATCAGTACCGCCTGCCACCTCACATGCCTCGCACGCCTACAAAGGGTACATTTCCCTTGCACCCCCATCTTTTTTTATTTCATTTCAGTCCAACAATTGTAATAAATAGTTAAAAACATTTTGCAGTAAGTACCTCGTGCTTTCTTTATTTGCATTTTAGTTTAGTTGAGTTGAGTTCACGCACGTCCACATGTGATATTGTGGGTACTTTATAGTGTCTGCCTGAACATCCCTTTGGTTACTAAATGAATTAAATGTTTTGATATTTGCATATGTGCCCCTGTGAGTACTGAGTCACGCGCAACGCCTAGGTGTCTAGATAAATTACATAATGTCCTTGAATTTCATGTCTTTGTTATTCTTCAGGCCCTAAAACATAAAATAATTTCACATAGGTCCCTCCTTTATAGTTTTTAGTTATTGTCTTTGGTTAGTCTTAATAAATATCATTTTGGCCTTAAAAAACCCAAATTTTATTTCTAGTTCTTGCTAACCTTATCTTTGCATAGTGATTTTTATGTGTCATTTTCCTTGCATTTTATATTTTTATAAATTCAAGAATAATAGAGAAAATCCTTATTTGCCTTATTAAATTCCTAAAAATTCGAAAAACCTTTGAAAAAATCCATAAAAATTATTGTTGTTGTCTTTTAGCCTACTTTAGTTTTTATATCAATTTTGTTTGAAAATACCTCATTAAAACTTAAACAATTGCAAAAAACTCGAAAACTTATAAAAATTCATATAAAATCTATGAAGAAATCCAAAAAATGCATTCTCCATTCTTGTTTGTAGATATTTCTTCATAGTTTTTCATAAAAATACCTCTAGTTGTGAACTATTAAATAGTTTTCTTCCTTTTTTATTTTTGGAAAATCACAAAAAAAATGAAAATCAACCAAAAGTCTTTTTAAAAAGTTTAAAATATAGAAAACCCAAAAATATTTTTACTTTATTTTGTTAACATTTTTGGCATATTGAAAAAAAAACCAAAAATAATACTTGTTCATATTTGTTATCATTGTTCTTATTTTTCCTTATTTGAAAAATTAAAAATTTGCAAAATTCAAAATCACTAAAAAGATAGTAAAAATCCTTTGATTTCATTACTTGATTTATTGGTGTTTTAAATAAAGTTTCTCATTGATTATATGTCTGGTTTAAGTCACAACGACATTTAATTATTCAACTTAACTCGAGTCGGATTTAACCCTCATTAATGAGCCTCTTTAGGACAAGACGAGGATTCCTTAAGTGGTTCCTAAGGTCGAAGGTGACTTCTTGGTGGATGTATTTCTTTAAGAAGCATTGGGAGGAAGATGGTCAGAGTTCTTCTCCCTATAATGAGTAACCGGTGTGGTATTTATGGCATCTTCGTCAGATGAGTCTCCATAAAAGTCGACCAATTCTTGTAGAGTCATACATGGCTTTAAGTGAGGGAGCATGTTCCTGGTGTTTTGTAAGTGATGGCTGGGGATGTTTATGTCAATTTCTGATATTCTTGTGTTTTGGTGATATAAGAAATTTCGTGAGTCGGCTCCTTGAATTGTTCAAGTATTTCATGAATTATCGCCAACTAAAAGATTGGACCACTTAAATAATCGTGACGATTCTCAGACACATGGTCCAAATCCTCGCATGCTCCTGAATATTGGTTCCTCATAGGAGTTGTCGCTGCATGGGAAGTATGGTGAGAATTAAAGGACCACCCAACAACCGATCTCTCAGGAGTCTCTCCGAGGGTTTATGTATGTGTTTCATGAGGAGAGGTCTGGTTGCGTGATGTGCTCTTGTCCAGATTACGACTATCATTTGAAGGTTGGATTGTCTCAAGATCGGGTATATCATTGAGGGTTTGTTCATCGTAGTTTGAGTTCGGAAACATGATATCTTGAGTCTCACAATCGATAATTGCCTTAGAAGAGGGTAACAACATCTTTCTTAAAATGATAGGAGACTCAAACAATTCTCTACAGTGCTTAATGTCAAGGACAATAAAGTCCACTGTATGCTTGTCACCTCAGATGTTTACGACAACAGAAACAATTCCTCGTGGTCTTTTGCTAGATCAATCTGGCTGTTGAACGATCGACCTAGTCTTTTTGAGTTGTCTGAGTTTGAGTTGGTCAAAATCGACTTGGGAGGATGTTTAACGTAGAGTCGTCGTGATGAATCTCCATTTCATCACCTTTATTCTTTCATTTTGGTCTTTAAACCCTAGCTAAAAGCATGTAAATATCATTATTTTGCATAAATTAACTATCATTATTTAATGTAGAGATATTATATAAAATATAATGTTTATAGCCAAAATAAAAGAATATAGAAAAAAAAGAAAAAGAAATAAAATGCCAAAGGTATTTTATGACCCTGAACCCCGAGACTTAGGCATCTTGATTACTAGGTCGACAAGGAATAAATTATGGGGAGATAAGGGTCAAAGAGATAATAAAAACACTAACTTTTGCCCTTCATTAATTCACTTTTGAGACCTATTTTATTTTATTTATTTATACCACAAATAAAGGAACTTTGTACATGAAATTTTTAGATAAATATATATAGAAAAACAAAAAATTGATTTCTCACATAAATAATATACAATGTACTTTTACACTTTGAATAAGAATCCAAATCCAAAACATCCCAGACCTATATCTTCTCTATACGAACTCAAAATGCACCAAAAACACTTTAGTTGTATACAACTTTTAAGGGATTTTTACCCGATAGACCTTTTAATGTTTTTCAATTACTCCATGACATTTGAAACAACCTATCCCCCCCCCCCCCGACCCAGTAAACTTGCTAACCTTTACCCTATAATCCATGTGGTTAACTCCCATTCATTTACCAGTTTAAGCCAACCGGATGTTGTTATTGAAGGATATGGTTAGATCCTCAAGCGCATCACGGAAGCGTGAGCGTCGTATCGAATACGATGAGGAGCAACTAGTTGCACTAGTTGCTCGATGCAGCGGAATTTAAAATTTTTTATACGACAAAACCACATGATCCAAGAACACTTCTCGGATCGTTTCGTCTAAACCACAAACAAGTAATTAGGATTACCTCTTGAAGCGTGGTTGCGATCAAGTCTCTAAACGAAGAGACCTCCTGTCTCAAGTCCGATCCGACGGAGGAGACGCTTGCGAGCGCGGGGATGAACCGCGTGCTTCTCGCAATCCATGTTGATGATCCAAGCGGCGGATCTCCTGATCTCGACACACGAGATCCGACGTCTTCTTCACGAGCGAGGCGCACCGAAGGAGACGGAGATCCACGAGCAGAAGAACGGGCAGCATAACAACGATGCCGCGGCGATGGAGAACCTCTCCATGGCATCCATGGTGGACGGCCATGAGAGGGAGAGAGAGGGCTGACCTCTAGAGAGAAATAGAGAGAGAGAGAAATGCTTCTCAAGCATTGTGTGTAAAATAGAGAGCATGGTATGCCTCTCTATTTATAGGGTTTTGGGATCCATGGATCTCAATCCATGTGACATATAAAATCAATGGATGAGATTGATTTATGTCAATCAAATGGCTAAGATTGTTGTTGGTAAAACCAACAAATTGAGATCAAAATATATTTGACAAAATCAAATATAAATTAATCCAAATTAAACCAATAAATAAGGAGAGAAGATACAAGGAGATTTCATCTCCATGTACCTTCCAAAGTGGACGGCCACACATTCCTTATAGGAATGATGTGCCGCCCCCCTCTTTCCATGGAGAGAGCAATCTCATGGAAATCCATGAGATTGCATATCTCCTTGAAAAACTCCTCTATTTATTTCCAACAACTTTTGTTGGCTTTTTATTCTTCAAAAATAATTAACAATTATATTTGAGAATATTGCAATCTTGCCACAGAAAAATTGTGAATCAAATTCACAACCCAAAACAACATATAATTTACATTGTCATTTAATTACACAATGTGTATCCAATACACATAATAATTAATCAACATATATAAATTATAATTAACTCTCTCTAATACATTATAAATCACATTTATGATATATTATGAATAATTGGATATTTCTATCTACATTATTCTTATCCATAACAATTAAATCATATTTAATTATATTGGATAACTTATTCTCATAATAATATGAATCACATTCACATTATCTACATCTTTGATAATCAAATCACATTTAATTATCTAAGATAATTCTCCTTATAATATGAATCAAATTCATATTATTCATGATAGTTAAATCATATTCAATTATCTATTTTCTCATTGCTCGGATACATATATCAACAATAGAATTATCCATGAACTCTTTCAAGGATAATGCGCTTTCTCCGCGAATACTTGGAGATAAGGACAGGGCGATTGTATTGTTCCACGTATAGTGACATGGATATTGAGATCACATCTCAAATCCAGATCTCGGCCTCCCATAGATGCTTTATTAAATCAAGACCGTAAATCTAATCTTCTCATTGAATCTGAATCACATTCAGATTAATGTCCAACATTTGGACTAAGATCAGATTACTTCTCTACTAAGAGGAGTCACTAAAATCCAGACCCGTTTCATCACTCCCTAGGAATGGAAGCGTCATGGTTATACAACCGTTTATGATCACATCACCCTCAGGTATTCCTAACACATGTACATCCTGCATACTGGAAGACCCAGATTAAACCCGAAGTATTGGATCAACTTTATACTGTCTACTTCATGGTTTTATCAGTAAGTTTCTCATTTGATCATTGGGAGTTGATATTGATCATATACTTTCCAAAAGCATATATCATACCTAGGTCTTGATCATATACTTTCCAAAAGTATATATCAAACCAACAAATTCAGTCAAGCTTCCAAAGCGAGACGACCGTGCGCACAGAATTTGATTCTTCCCAATATCTCATGAGTGAGCTCATGTCTTCCGGTTCAGTAGTGAACCTGTATGATCCCTTTGAGAGATCGTATTACTCATATGCCCTTATATGCACACCAGCGCGCCGGTGTATAGACCTTGATTAGGCCATCAACCTATTGGTCTGCCAAATGTACATACTCAGACATATAGTAACACATCTGTCTCCGGTCAGAGGATGTGTGCCTGTATCGTGACAGCATACGATATAGGACTTTGGTTATCTCGATCTCGTTAAGTCAACTCTTTGACCTAACTCATCCGACACCTCCGAATCTCTATTCCTATGCAGAGGACCTGCATCAAGAGGTCGGTCAGATATCAACCTAAATGAGATAGGATTGCCATCTCCTACTCAGGATGGAGATCATCTCTTAATGATCATTTGTCGGTGCTTGATGAGTCCTCAATCTAACTCATTAGATATTGATCTAAGCACCAGCCTCTATGGTTCAATAATTGAATCAACAGCTGTATGATCATTCAGATGGCCATGCTACATAACCCTAATTGTACTAAGGGACCTATTATGCAAATTATGTACTCTTTATTTCAGACCAAGGAGTGAAAATGCAATAACATTTATTGCATAATGGCTCGCCGTGGGCTCGCATGTCCAACAATCTCCCACTAGCCCAAAGAGCCATTAATGGGCTAATCATTTAGACCCACACTCATGTGACAATCATAGGCTATTTAGAAAATAGCTAGGTAAGCTGATTAGTCACTCTGTTCCCAAGAGACTACGCCAAGTCCTTTTACGGCACTTTCATATCTCCTAGTAACAGTGCTCGCATCCAATGCGAATGTTGCATCTCATACAACCGATACTCAATTTTGTTGGCTATAGTGTCCTTGACACTACATCTTATTAATTATCATAACCAGTATTCCCATAATCCTTATTAGAATACCTTCATTCCTGAAGATCTCTATCTCCTAAGGTATCTACAGTCAAGACCCTTATAGATCACTATCTACAAGATCTTAAACTTTTGAAGATAAGACTTTGAGATCACTATCTCTAAGTTTTATCATCTTTGAAGATATTGTTATTACTGCAATCAAGTGTTTTATCTCCATAGCAGGATTAGTAACAGTTTATTACTCCCACTGCATGGCAGACACCTGGCTCTTGTACACATCTAGCATATACCCAGCTTCTCATAACTGATGCACAAGTGCAAGCAGTTCTAGCATTCACTTCCTCAACTCTTTGAGGTGCTATTCCTTTAGACAGGTCACTACCACATCTTAAGGGAAGGAAGCCTCTCTTGGAATTTTCCAGAAAATGGAATAAGTCCAAGGTGTATTACTAATGTGACGGTCCCAATATCCTCTTCTCTTTGTTTCTGAGCTACTTCAGAACTAAGATCTAAGAGGTATCCTCGAGATCGTATCTCAAGGTATGGAACAACCAAATTATCAAACACTTATTATTTATTCTTATATCATTTTAAATGATTAGAATAATATCTACATTTAGCATGATGAACACAATGGCACTCCCACTAAGCTTCACATGGTTCATCAAGATTTTATCTGAAATCACAACATTTATAATTTCATCAAATCTTATGTTCCAACTACAAGAAACTTATTGGAGTCCAAAGATGGAGTTCTTCAGCTAGCACATCTTGCTTTCCTCAATATTGAAGCCCTGGGGCTACTTCATGTGAATATCCTTAGAGAGGTATTCATAGAGGAATGCAATCTTGACTCACATCATGAAGATGTCATAGTCAAGTTGTGTAGCTATAGATAGCAATATTCTGATGAGTTAAAGCAAGGTCACTGGAGAGCAAGTCTCATCGTAAGCGATGTCTTCTCTTCGGTGTGTAGCTCATGGCTACGAACCGTGCTTTGAAGGTCTCTACCTTTTCATCAGGTTCCCTCTTTCTATTGAAGATCCATTTACATCTTAATGGGTATGACCCATATAGGTGGATCCTCGAGGGTCCATATACAAACACTTGCATATGAAGTCTACATTAGACTTTATTGCTAACATCCATCTTTCCATGTCATGATCCTCAGGAGCTTCATAACATGAAGTCCAATCATTTTCAGATTTAACGGATACATGGAATTCATCTTCAAACTTATTTGAAGAGGTAATAATGTTTCATCTTTAATTATCTATTTTAGTTTCCGATTTCAAGAGCTTCATTATCTTTTCAAGATTAAATGAGTTCCTTTACTTCATTTTCATCTTGATTCTCAGGAGAGTCATCCTATAAGAATCATATTCTCAAAGACTAGATCTTTTAAGAATCTCAAGGTCATAAAGTAGGTATCCAATACCATCCTTTATTTTCCTAATGAAGTAGCACTCTCTAGTGCCAGATTCCAGTTTAATCACATGGAACCTTATTAAGGATATATAATGTAGTCTCTACCACATATATATACCTGGAAACTAAGAGATAATTATGCTATGATTAATCATTGATCAAATCATGTCACACATGATCAATTGTATCTCCCTACAACTCTATTGAGTTAAGGTTCATCAGGAGGATTGAGATAGGAATGATATTCACATCTCCATAAGGTATTCCTTGAATTCATCTTATAGGTATAGGCTACCTTGGTTAGATCAAATTCATTTCATCTTCCTTCAAACTTTTGTTCTAAACCAAATTTTCGAAATCTTTGAACATTTCAAAGGTTTCTTAGGTGAAGAGAAGAAATCTCATATCATACATAATCATTAATAGATATCACATATCCATAATGTTTACTATGATATAGTTGATCTGCATACATCAATATGTATGAGATCCTTAATACCTTGACATCTTACACATTTCCCAAGGAAGGGTGTATTGGACATTTTACTTTGAATACAATATTCACAAGTATGTGAGATTTGAATCTTTAGACAATCTAAAGTTTCATGTCTTACTAGTCCATTGATCTCATCAACAGACATATGTCCAAAATTTGATGTCAGATCATTATCAAATGATCTTTATCCTCCTATTGATCTTTTTAATTCTCAGTATTAAAAAAAAACTTAATGAACCATTCATTAATTTTCTAAATTAATAGAGTCCACTAGATTTTAGATTACTATCTGAAATATCTCCATCATAACTCTTTATGATAGATTTATTACAGAATTCATGTTTATATCCAACAATTAGAAATAAACAATGAGTGTATTCTAATATCTAGGTCATAGAGACATTCTCTAAGACTAAGGGCTCCCACTGAAAATATGAAGTCTATTGATCTCATGGAAATTATTGCAACACTTGCATCAATTTCAACATGGATGACCAATAAACCTTAAGATCGAATTTCTAATACATATGCAACCAATTGCAAGTGTCATTAGAAAATTGAGATACAATTATTAGACTTTATCTTATCAAATAAGTAAGTCAATATCAATGATTATATGTAGATTAATCTGATGCACTATCTGATTCCTTCTCTAAGGATTCTAGATAGAGTTTGATAGTCATATTATCAACACATCAACTTATTGCAGTATTGGCATACATCCAACTCTTTGGATGACATATGGAAGTCACAGATGTACAGTAAACTCTTTGATTATACTTCTTGCTTGGGTCCAACCCATGCTTCCACTGCGCTCCCTTTGTCTATAAACAACCATTGCTTAAGATTAAGGATCTCTTATGTTAAAATAAAAAATTTCAATATAGGAGTATTTCAACATTTATACAAGCTTCACCCAATTCATACAATATGAATATTATGAAGCTTCATGAATGACTAGAGTATAGACAGTAGAATGATGACACTCATCATCTACATCCATCTAAACTCTTTAAACATAGGTTCAGTTAGGTATTCAAATAATTTGAATACATCATCTCTTATAGAGCTACCATTCTGCATGATGTAGAGAACCATGTCATTCATGATTAAATGTCAAGAGCACATATGTATGCCAGAAATTTTTTATTGATTTTATAAGGATTATTTGATAATTATGATCATCATCGACATGTTACTTCCAAAGTACATTCAATGAGATCAAGACTTATAGAGACATACAAACCCTAGGGTTTTAGTCCTATTGTCTTATTTAATTATCACTTCTCATTATTATGAGGAAACTTGCACATTGCAACCACATACATTATGTGTTCAATTGCAAGTACAATATCTGGATCAAGGGTCCAATCCATGATATTCTACTGGTTATTATTGAGCATAACATTGAGTGGGTTTAATGAAGGATTATCTGAAATAAGAAATTAGCGTAAGGGTATATATTTATATATATACATGTTTTACTTTGATTTAGGAATTTTTATATCAAAGTTGTCTTGCCATGTCAACAATGAAAGTTCATTCCCTTAATCACTTTCAATGTAAGAGATATACTTACCATTATATCTCAAGCAAGATCTGGGATCTCCTTCCTTATCTTCGTTGCATCCCAATAATATGAGAACCTACAACTCGGATAAAAAGAAGCGGGAACACATTACGCCTTGCAAGTCCAACTTGCATCTCCCAATTCGGTCTTTAACACCCGGGCCCACCACCCCTAAGGTGATGTCGACCCATCATTAATTGAACCAACTGTCAATAGGAATACAACTCGCTATGCGCAATCCAATATCGCCCCAATAATATGAGGACCCGATATTGAGGTCACTACGCATACGTCCTTACTCTTTCGAGAAGCGACGAGCCCGATCCAAATGGATCATATGCAGGAGCTGTCACTTCGGACAGGCGTCTCCCACATATAATATCTGGCGATGAAACCCTTCGCCTTGACGGGAGACCATGGATGTCACTTATGTGATCCTCCATATCTTATTCAAATTAAATTAATTTCTATGAATCACATTCACATAATTAATTCTTTCAAGGGAATTATCAACTCTAATCATATTAGAGTATTTTTAATTGGATATATTTAACTTAATCATATTAAATTAATTATCAATCCAATTTAATCAATCAAACTTAATTTTATGCTTGAATATATATATGATATTATTCTCAAAGTACGTATTAATTCGAATTTTAATATTTAAAAAAATACATCATAATCCCTCGGACATTATCCCATCCCTACCCGCTGTCATGGCCAGTACCGACGGGAGTGGGGTGGACCACATAGGTTGCAACCCGCTGACCCAACGATTCGCGACTAGACACCATATCCGCCTCGGGAAAGGATAATGCCAAATTAATTATTCTGTACTTGAGATGATCATCGGTTCTTCAACCGAAATTATACCATATAGTATATAAAACAATTTTGATTTTAAGGAAATTTGCTAGGCAAATTCCCAAGTCCTATTCAAGCAAGAAGTTTGATGATTGTGATACCAATTAAGATTTAGATCAAATCTAATCAATTAATTGATTGGGGCCAAGTAAATTAAGGAAATAATCATTCTATAATATTTCACAAATATTTTCCATAATTATTTCTCGAAATTAACAATTAATTTCATTAATTGACAATCACATGGTCTTGATTAGGAAAGTAATTTCAGCAGTGACCCCTACTTACTAAAATTAGCATATCTCAATCAATTTAAATCCAAATTAAGCAAAGTAAATTTCTAAAGTTTGCTAATTTGATTTAAAACAGAAACCAAATGATTGTTTCACGCATTTCGAGGCAAGTCCAAACAGTAATTAACATTTTAATCACGTTCAGATTCACAGTTCCCGCAACAGTGCATACATGTTCATTAAAACGACCATATCTAGAGCATACAAAATCCGATTTACGCAAACTCAGATCCTATGGTTTCCTTATTTAATGGGGAACAAAATTCAAGTAAATAATTCGTTCTTAAACATTTTAAACATGGCCGAAATTATTTACTAAACAGATCTGCGAAATCAAATGCGATAAAAACTTTCGCGACCATAACGAACACAAGTCGTCCTCGGTTAGCGAATCATATTCGAAACCGTCGACCTAAGGCTCTGATACCACTAGAAGGATATGTTTAGATCCTCAAGCGCATCACGGAAGCGTGAGCGTCGTATCGAATACGACGAGGAGCGACTAGTCGCACTAGTTGCTCGATGCAGCAGAATTTAAATTTTTTTATACGATGAAACCACATGATCCAAGAACACTTCTCGGATCGTTTCGTCTAAACCACAAACAAGTAATTAGGATTACCTCTTGAAGCGTGGTTGCGATCAAGTCTCTAAACGAAGACACCTCCTGTCTCAAGTCTGATCCGACGGAGGAGACGCTTGCGAGCGCAGGGATGAACCGCGTGCTTCTCGCAATCCATGTTGATGATCCAAGCGGCGGATCTCCTGATCTCGACACACGAGATCCGATGTCTTCTTCACGAGGGAGGCACACCGAAGGAGATGGAGATCCACGAGCAGAAGAATGGGAAGCATAACAACGATGTTGCGGCGATGGAGAACCTCTCCATGGCATCCATGGTGGACGGCCATGAGAGGGAGAGAGAGGGCTGACCTCTAGAGAGAAATAGAGAGAGAGAGAGAGAGAGAAATGCTTCTCAAGCATTGTGTGTAAAATAGAGAGCATGGTATGCCTCTCTATTTTTAGGGTTTTGGGATCCATGGATCTCAATCCATGTGACATATAAAATCAATGGATGAGATTGATTTATGTCAATCCAATGGCTAAGATTGTTGTTGGTAAAACCAACAAATTTAGATCAAAATATATTTGACAAAATCAAATATAAATTAATCCAAATCAAACCAATAAATAAGGAGAGAAGATACATGGAGATTTCATCTCCATGTACCTTCCAAAGTGGACGGCCACACATTCTTATAGGAATGATGTGCCGCCCCCCTCTTTCCATGGAGAGAGCAATCTCATGGAAATCCATGAGATTGCATATCTCCTTGAAAAACTCCTCTATTTATTTCCAACAACTTTTGTTGGCTTTTTATTCTTCAAAAATAATTCACAATTATATTTAAGAATATTGCAATCTTGCCACAGAAAAATTGTGAATCAAATTCACAAACCAAAACAACATATAATTTACATTGTCAATTTATTACACAATGTGTATCCAATACACATAATAATTAATCAACATATAAAAATTATAATTAACTCTCTCTAATACATTATAAATCACATTTATAATATATTATGAATAATTGGATATTTCTATCCACATTATTCTTATCCATAACAATTAAATCATATTTAATTATATTGGATAACTTATTCTCATAATAATATGAATCACATTCACATTATCTACATCTTTGATAATCAAATCACATTTAATTATCTAAGATAATTCTCCTTATAATATGAATCAAATTCATATTATTCATGACAATTAAATCATATTCAATTATCCATTTTCTCATTGCTCGGATACATATATCAATAATAGAATTATCCATGAACTCTTTCAAGGATAATGCGCTTTCTCCGCGAATACTTGGAGATAAGGACAGGGCGATTGTATTGTTCCACGTATAGTGACATGGATATTGAGATCACATCTCAAATCCAGATCTCGGGCCTCCCATAGATGCTTGATTAAATCAAGACCGTAAATCTAATCTTCTCATTGAATCTGAATCACATTCAGATTAATGTCCAACATTTGGACTAAGATCAGATTACTTCTCTACTAAGAGGAGTCACTAAAATCCAGACCCGTTTCATCACTCCCTAGGAATGGAAGCGTCATGGTTATACAACTGTTTATGATCACATCACCCTCAGGTATTCCTAACACCTGTACATCCTGCATACTGGAAGACCCGGATTAAACCCGAAGTATTGGATCAACTTTATACTGTCTAATTCATGGTTTTATCAGTAAGTTTCTCATTTGATCATTGGGAGTCGGTATTGATCATATACTTTCCAAAAGCATATATCATACCTAGGTCTTGATCATATACTTTCCAAAAGTATATATCAAACCAACAAATTCAGTCAAGCTTCCAAAGCGAGACGACCGTGCGCACGGAATTTGATTCTTCCCAATATCTCATGAGTGAGCTCATGTCTTCTGGTTCAGTAGTGAACCTGTATGATCCCTTTGAGAGATCGTATTACTCATATGCCCTTATATGCACACCAGCGCGCCGGTGTATAGACCTTGATTAGGCCATCAACCTATTGGTCTGCCAAATGTACATACTCAGACATATAGTAACACATCTGTCTCCGGTCAGAGGATGTGTGCCTGTATCGTGACAACATACGATATACGACTTTGGTTATCTCGATCTCGTTAAGTCAACTCTTTGACCTAACTCATCCGACACCTCCGAATCTCTATTCCTATGCAGAGGACCTGCATCAAGAGCTCGGTCAGATATCAACCTAAATGAGATAGGATTGCCATCTCTTACTCAGGCTGGAGATCATCTCTTAATGATCATTTGTCGGTGCTTGATGAGTCCTCAATCTAACTCATTAGATATTCATCTAAGCACCAGCCTCTATGGTTCAATAATTGAATCAACAGCTGTATGATCATTAAGATGGCCATGCTACATAACCCTAATTGTACTAAGGGACCTATTATGCAAATTATGTACTCTTTATTTCAGACTAAGGAGTGAATTGCAATAACATTTATTGCATAATGGCTCGCCGTGGGCTCGCATGTCCAACAGTTATGTTCTTTCATATTATACCCATTTTGTTTATCAAATTTACATTGAGTGCCACTCCCTCTGACCCTCCTCATTTCCCTTTCCCACCCAACACCTACTCAGCTCTGCCTCGTCGGTCCAATCTACCCATCCCTTACTCGCTCTCCTTCATGCCCGACCTTCGCGCCCTCTATCTCCAATATAACTCCCTCTACGACCCCTCCCTCCTTCCTTTCCCCTGCAACCACTCCTCCCTCCAGGCCCTCGATCTCAATGGCAACCTCCTCTTTGGCCCCCTCCCCTCCGTCCTTCCCGCCACACTCCAAGTCCTCTCCAGCCCCGTCCGCTCTGTCCTTCCCTCTACTCTCCATGTCCTTGACCTTTCTCTCTGCTCCCCCTTTTTTCTCCACTCACCTCTTTGATCGATGGCGTCCCCCCAATCTCGTATTCAACCTCAAGGTGGCCCATTCGTCCCTCAAACCCAACCATCTCTTCAATACCCAACTCGCCATGCTCTGCCTCCTTTACACCCTCGACTTCCCCTCTGCCCTCCTCTCCATCCCCGATACCCTCTCTGTCCTCCACGTTGCCCACTCCCTCCTCTTCGACGATTGCGTTTGCGCCTACCTCTGCTTCCTCAAGGTTGTTTTCTGGTCTGATGAGGAGTAGCGTCTGATCCTCCGTATCATTGCCCCTCTCCTCCCCCCGGAGGACTCTGTCAATCTCCTGGCCTGCCCCGTTCACCCTCCCGACGCCCCTATCCCCCCCTACTGCACATGACGATGACAAACCCACTGAGGAGATGCTCCTCAGGCTGATCCATTCCACCATCAACAACCACACCATTCTGTGTAGAGGGTTCTCGATTGGGTGTTCCTCGAGATCCTCAAGATGGTGAAGGTGCCCATGGCAGAGATCGGGTGTTCCTCGAGATCCTTGAGTTCCTCGGCCTTCATCCCCAACATATGTGGTCATGTTCTTAGAGAAGAAGGGGAAGAGGATATCCACCATTGTATTTCCATTGGTTAGATTAACTCAAGACTAACCCAAGCAATTGATTTAAATAAAGTTAAAACTAATGGCATGGTATGTGTGGTAAAACGGATCAAGTTTACGGGGTCGAGGGAGGAAACAGGTTGTTTCAAAGGTCATGGAGATAATTGACAAAGATTATAGGGTCTACGGGTAAAAATCCCAACTTTTATTAGCTATTTATTGAGATTGGTTACATTTAATTTGGAGTTAAGATGCAAAAGTTAGGTTTTGTAACCCTATTGTACTATATACTGAATAAAATCTTCATTTTATTTATTCTTTACAATTTTTAAAATTTTATATTTTTATAATATTGTAAATATTATTTATAATATATTTACATATCTATAATAGAATAAAACCATAAAGAAAACACTAAAATAACATTGTGTAACATTGATGAATATACAATAGTTAAACCTATATAATATATATCTCTATTTATTTAAGTGTACAAAATACATCAGAAAAATAAAAGAAAAATATATTTATGTATCCAAAAAGTTTAAAATATATAGATTATTTATATAAATAATAAAATGTAAAATACAAAATAAAAATATAATATACCAAATGTAGGTTAATATACTTATAAATAAACCCTTAAAAAGCAACTTGTAATAAATTAACTCATAAAAATAAATAAAAATCATAATAAAATAGCATAGAAAATAATAAATATTTTCTATTTTATAACAAACAATCTAAAAATTCTTTTATTATTTTATTTATTATTATTTTCTATTTTCACCCTATTTTATGTTGTAGCGACCTGAGGTTGACCAATCGCAGCCCACCAGCCATTGTCCCCAGGTCAAAAAACCCCTCTCTCCTGGAGTCAAAAGATTGTCAGGACCTGGGATTTCACCATTTTTCTTGCTTGCGCTCATGATGCTCTGGCTAGGCATGATGCGCATTTCTCAAAAATTGAACATCCTTGAATCACGCCCTAGCCAGAGATCACATCTCAATACCTCGATTCAACCCCCTCCTTGCTCAAATTTAATCCCTTTTCCAACTCTGTTCTTGCTCTAGAAAGTGATTGTGTGTGTATCCTGTGACATAGGTGCATCGCCATGGCGAAGGAGTACAACAAGAGGAGGAGAGGAGGTCCACGGTGGAGATTCAGTGACACCTCTACTCCATGATCAACCATCAGGTATAAGTTGTGCCTTTTCAAATCCTAGGTAGATTTTTTATCATCTATTTAATTCTGCATTTAGTTCAGTTATTAGATTAGTAGATTAACGTAGAATTTCAATCTTTGATAGCCAAAACTCTCTTCTCGGTCGTGTTTCACTGTTAACCCTCCTTGTTCCGTCACTCATTTTGACCTCATCTCGTTATCCATCATCTTCTCCACCTCCTAAACCATTTCCCCCTCGATTGCACGAATTGAGTTCGATCTGTGCTCCTCCGCTGCCCATCATCAGAGTAACTCCTCTCCTCACCATTTCACCGTCGATCTCCACCCAATAATGACCAAGAATTTTGCCTTTGCTTTGCTAGTGTTTCTAGCTTCTGTGCAAGTCTTGGAGGGGGGTATGAGCCCCATTCGATTGGAAGAACATCCCCAGGTGTCCTTGTGCTTCCTCGAGCTCCAAATCCGCCACCACCAGGGTCTAGACTATTTTGAAGGTTCCATAATCAACGTACGACCTCCTTGAGAGTGCTGAGAACTCTAGAATCGAACAAGGAGCTTGGGGATAAGAAGAATCGAGAATTGAAGTTCAGTGAAGGGTAGTTCTTCCCTGTTCTTCAAGATGAACAATAATCGTCTGATCTTTGGCGGAGCTCCCGATGGATTGATTGGTGTCGAATCTCCATAGCCTCAACCATCAAATCCTCGTGTAGGATCCAATCATGGACGTCGCAGCCCAACCGTCACAATGAGATTTGTATGCAATACATGATAAGTGGAACTATATGGACCGTACGATAGCACGATTTAGGGGGTAAATTACATACCTTCCCCTGTATTTTTTTATTTATGCTAGATTAATCATGTAAATATAGTTTATAGTATCAATAAATGTGTCAAAATTGTAATGAGACCCCTAAATATTTCGTATCTTGTGTATGGATCCAGTCCATCTCAACTCATGTGTTGTCCCAAGTGAGCTGGGTTTTTTGCATGTATACCATTACAACTTTTTGTATTTATATTTTATCTATAAATTTACATATTACGTGTTATATTTTGTTTTTAAATTGCATTGTAGACCTTAAAAGTTATGAATATTGCAAATATGCCTCCTCCAAGTGTTTTTGAATTAAATATGCCTAATTAAATTGGATAATAGCCCTTGGATATTTCTTTTGGGGTCCTAGAATGCATGAAAACTTCATAAAAATTTATAATTAGGTATGTTCTACTATTTAATTTTTGTGATTGTTCTTTAATTTTTATAAATATTCCCCATGCTCCAAATATTGTGCAAAAATAGAACAATGTACATTGATGCTTTCTCTTTCATTCAATATTTTTATTTTACATTTTAAGAAAATATCCCTATTTATTAAAAAAATGGAACCCTTTTTATCCTTGTCTAGCTTTTAAAATACCAAAAAAATGTAAAACTTTTTGAAAAATCCTAAAAAAATTAAATGTTGTTTACTATAGAAGTATACAACTCTACACATCCCTAAAAATATAAAAATAAAATGATAAAAAATTAAAACACCAAAATCCTAAAAAAATATAAAATTTCTTCAAAAATCCAAAAACATTTGTTTATATTCCTGAATTTTCTTTATATTAAATATTACCTTTAAAAATAAGTTTTAAGGAATTTTGGACTTATTTTATATTTTTAATACCTTAGAACATTCAGCCTATTTATGTAATCTCTATTTTATGATATTTTAGATTTAAAAATACATTGCAATTAGCAAAAATATCAAAAAAATGAAAACAGTAAAAAAAATTGAAAAACATAAAAAGATGGGATTTTTACCCGACAGATCCTATAAACTTTGCCAATCACCTCCACGACCTTTAAAACAACATAATTCCTCCCTCGACCCCGTAAACTTGCTAACTCTTACCCCCAAGAACCCTCCGGGTAATATGTTTTAAGCTCGTGGAGGTTCTTGGGGTATTTTACAAGGTCGATGGGGTAATTACGTTGTGCAAAAGGTCGTATAGGCATTTTAAAAATCCCTAAAATCATTTGATTGTGCATATTTTGGTTCTGTTTAGTTATATTTATAATCATAATACTTTATATTGTATTATATACCTATATATATCTATATATAATCTATACCATTATTAAATATCGTAAACATCTTTTAAATATTTTTAAGACCTATGAAAATGCAAAACGGACTATGCCTTGGGATATTTATCTGAAATTTAACATTTATTATATATATTATACTTTATTTCATATATCGATTATCATATGTATGCAAATACCCCTATATACTATAAAATATTAAAAGTAAAAAGAAATTAAAACATAAAATATAAAATATAAAATATAAAAGAAAAATCAAACAAATATTAAAAATAAAAAAACCCACATAAAAAGAGATTGATGTACATAATTCTTTTTTATTAGCAACAATCATTGGGCTATCATTGTTTGCTCTTTATGGTTCA
Source organism: Ottelia alismoides (assembly GCA_037367405.1). NCBI lineage: Eukaryota > Viridiplantae > Streptophyta > Magnoliopsida > Alismatales > Hydrocharitaceae > Ottelia > Ottelia alismoides. The sequence goes on along the minus strand of JAZKJV010009256.1, from coordinate 150,113 downwards.
ACCACTACGTACTTTCGTGCTATACATCTTTGTTGCAGAGTATAAGAAATTATGATCCACATTTTTGTTGTTATTCATTGATTTATTATATGTTGTGGGTACTTATTGATTGGATTGGGTTTCCTTGCAGGTTGCCTCAGCAAACGGTTTGTCTTCGCACTCCATGAGGATAATTTTTAGGCCCGCATGGTGAATCTCATGCCATCAAATGGTGCCGTTGCCCGGGAAAAATGTGTTGTAGCCTATTTTGTACATAATGTTTTTAATTTTTCTCGTAAATACTTTGCCTACTTTTCTTACTTGTGCATATTAGTAGCTCTTATATGTTTGTAAAAATTATTTGATTAATTGTGCTAATATTGCTCCTATTGTGTTTGATGTTGGGGCTCGCTACGTGAGGACGACTTCTTAGGGTGTCGGTGCAGCCGAGCAAGGTTGAAACGGTCTTCCTACTAGCAAGCATAGCAAAGAAACCACTCTGCATGCATTTTAGTTTAGATTTTTTTTATTTTGGTGAGAGAGCGATTCATTTATTATCATTTGTAATAATACTTGGACACTACTATACTTAACGAGGTCCATTGCCCAGGTGATTGTTCACCAAGGGGCCTTATCGTGTTTTTCTCAAGTTTTCGCTGCTTTTATTTTACTATGTTTCTCGATGTTGTGAGTTTTCAGTCCTTTCTTTTAATTTGTTTTGTATGCATGGAGACCTAGAGTCTAGGGTTGCTTGAATCAGTAATTAGGTTCAAACCCTAACAAGGATTATGTGCCTATAGTCTTGTACCTTTGGATCTAGTCAAACTAATAATTGTCAACTACTTGGACTTGAACCCATGCGTTGAGAGAGCCATCATACAACGTTGGTTGGACCCATTGTGGAAGGCACCAAGTTATCTCGATGATCAGATTCATGTGTTCATTTATGTATAGTTGACATGTGGTTCTTCACGAATAATAGCAGCTATTGTTTAGGGAAATTTTATCAATTACACACCGCTATGTAGATAGGTTTAAAAATTATTTTTTGCATACAACATGGAGAGAGATATGAAGCACTATAAGTCCTCTGACTCTGTATGCATCATTAGATTCCATGGTGAGATTTCTATAATGGAATTGACTTGCATGACTTTTCCGTTATCTCCCTCTGATTTTTAGCACTGAGGACTTAAATGAAAAGTTACCATATAGTTAGGCACTTGTATGAAAAATATCCAACAAAAGTGAAACAAAAAGATCTAAAACAAGAGGACTTCTAAAAAAACTTTGACCTTAATTAAAATTTTTAATGGACTTCATTATTTTGGGTTCATAAAGCCCTCATTGTTCCCAGTACCTTAGGAGGGGACCAAAACCCCTCACATGATTGAGACGAGACCCGCTAAGGGTTAGAACCAATAATCCAGACTGTAACTGCATTGTGTATCACCTGGATTTCCGAAGTATTGGTGCTTCTATCGTACGTGACCGAGTAGGGCCCTGTCATTGATGGTGTTCCCGCCTTGTGTAGAACATCAACTTGTTCTGAATTACTAAGCTTAAGCCACACCCTCATGGGTATGTTTGTCTCATTGATTTGTGTTGAGTAGGTCCTTTCACTTTCATGGGTGATTCCGTTACAAGCGAGGTCCGAAGTTGTGGTTTCACCTATCGGCTTCCTCCCTCTTGTTCTTTGGCTGAGTAGGGATCAGAGAAGGGTTACAAGGACCTCAAAAATTGAAGACTACATGTTACAAAGGAGGAGGACAAGTACGGGATACTTTTCCTACAATACTCTCGCTCCTATAGGGTTAGCTTATAAGGACTTGTTAAAAGATATGCCTGAGTAACAACTCTCAAAATGAAAAGATAAAAATAGTTGAACTCTTACGGCTTCACATGTGTATAGTTGGTGAACCCATTTTGTGTTATGTATTGTATGGATTTAGATTAAGTTCAATGATTGTGTCCAATGCACTCATGCAAATTTTGTTATATGTGTTTCTTGTTTGAGCCCCTACTCGATTTGAGCCTTTATACTTTTTTACACTCCTTTTATTCCCCATTGAACATTGTATCCTTTTTCCTACATTGATCCTCTTTTGATTCATATATCAATCCATGGATTGTTCAGTCGGGACTCTGTTGACTCCTACATCGATTCAATGGACTCGACATCAACAATAATTCGAGGTGATTCCTGAGAACCCGGTTCATACCTTGCAAACTAATCTCCAGACTCCTCATCTTCGTCCACTCTCTTTCTTTTATAATAAATTGTGACCACTCTTGTCCAACTTCTGCCCATTGCGAATGGAGGTTGATTTCAATCTACTCCTTCTCCTCCAACTATCTGGTATTGACCCTAATCTCAGACTAATCACTTCAGCTAGCATTTAATTCATGGTGGTCCTATTGGGATTCCACTTGCATTGCAGATAGAAGCTAGTCATGGATCCTAATACATAAATTATTTATTTACATTCAGACCGAGAGATGGCTCCTCAGGGCAAAGAGAAAGGACAACAACCTCCTCAACCAGAAGAAGGCCAGATGCCCGACAAGAACTAGGTGAATGCTCAGTTGTTGGCTTCCTTTCAAGCCATCCAGTACCAACTAACTGAGCACTCACTCGTGCAAATCACATTTCAAGACATACTGAGTGACATGAGGAACATACCAAGAGTAGGAGGTGGTGGAGGAGGTTGTGAAAGAAACTGTGATAATCTAGAAGAAGAAGAGCCAACGAATGAGAACCCTAAATCGACATTGAAAGAGACTTATAATCCGGGAGACTTTCAGATGGCTGAACTGGATTCACTTTCCCTCGGTGCATGCTCACTTTGATCTAAAGCCTCAATTCCTTGTGCTCCTACCCTCATTCCACGGCAACAACAATGAGGAATTGTACATTTACATGTAGTAGTTCTCTCGTATCTGTAAAACTATCTACTACCTTAAAATCCTGTCAGGTGTAGTCAAGATGACCACATTCCCCTTCAATCTCCAAGACAAGGCCGTGTACTAGGTCGAACATATGGGAAAGGCCATGACGACCTAGGAGGAACTTAAATTTGCATTCCTTCACAAGTTCTACCCTCTCTATCAGTTAAAGCAGATGTGAGTCAGGATTAGCAACTTCTCTCAAGCTACCCATGAGTCCATTCATGAGGCCTTAGAACGATTCACTAATCTGCAAGAGAAGTGACCCTGTATACCAAATATTAGTTTCGTCCAACACTTCTTCAAGGGCCTAAATGTTGAGAGATAAAGATTGCTCGACGTTGCTTCTGGGGGATCCCACTTTAACAAGGATGAAAATGTAGTCTGGCGGATCTTTGAAAATTTTGTTGAGGGTAGGGTGAGGCTACCCTCTCTTCATCACGTGCATATCAGAGATAACCCCGGGTCCTCCAAAAGAAAGTGCACATGGTTGCATCTCGAGAGGCAGAAAGAGAGAGCTCCAACCTCAACATAATTAAGGTCCATTTCTCAAAGGTTGATATTATCGAGAAATGATTACAAGATTTGGGGAAATTAGTTGTGATCAGACAATGAACAAAAAATTTAGAAAATTGGATCAAATTATCAAGCAACTAGAGTTGATGGTAAGTACCATCAACGCCTGCTAGTATGTGACCCCACCACTTGAAACTCCCACTGAGAATAAGGATGAGCCAACACCACCACAACAACCTCATTCGAGACAACAACAGCTGATAGTTCAGCATGTGTACTATGTGTTGACTCCTTACTATGTGTTGGACATTCGAGCCCATGGCGAGCCATTATGCAATAAATGTTATTGCAAGCATCATTCCCTTATCCGAAATAAACAACAAACAATTTGCATAATAGGTCCCTTAGTAAAATTAGGGTTGTGTACCATGGCCATCTTGATGATCATACAGCTGTTGATTCAATTATTGAACCATAGAGGCTGGTGCTTGGATGAATATCCAAAGAGTTAGATTGAGGACTCATCAAGCATCGTCAAATGATTGTTAAGAGATGATCTCCAGCCTGAGTAGGAGATGGCAATCCTTTCTCATTTAGGCTGATATCTGACCGACCTCTTGATGCAGGTCCTCTGCATAGGAATAGAGATTCGGAGGTGTCAGATTAGTTAGTTCAAAGAGTTGACTTAACGAGATCAAGATAACGAAAGTCCTATATCGTATGCTGTCATGATATAGGCACGCATCCTCTGACCGGAGACAGATGTGTTACTATATGTTTGAGTATGTACATTTGGCAGACCAATAGGTTGATGACCTAATCAAGGTCTATACACCGGCGTGCTGGTGTGCATGCAAGGGCATATGAGTAATACGATCTCTCAAAGGGATCATACAGGTTCAGTTACTGAACCGGAAGACATGTGCTCACTCATGAGATATTGGGAAGATCAAATTTCATGCACGGTCGTCTCACTTTGGAAGCTTGACTGAATTTGTAGGTTTGATATATACTTTTGGAAAGTATATGATCAACACCTGGGTATGATATATGCTTTTGGAAAGTATATGATCGATACCAACTCCCAATGATCGAATGAGAAACTTAATGATAAGTCCCTAAAGTAGACAGTGTAAAATTGATCTTATACTTCGGTATTATTCTAGGTCTTCCAGTATGCAGAATGTACAGGTATTGGGAATACCTGAGGGTGATGTGATCATAAACAGTTGTATAACCATGATGCTTCCATTCCTAGGGAGTGATGAAACGGGTCTGGATATTAGTGACTCCTCTCAGTAGAGAAGTAATCTGATCTTAGACCAAATGTTGGACATTGATCTAAATGTGATTCAGATTCAATGAGAAGATTAGATTTGCGGTCTTGATTTAATCAAGCATCTATGGGAGGCCCGAGATCTGGATTTGAGATGTGATCTCAAATCCAAGTTACTATACGTGGAACAATACAATCGCATGTCCTTATCTCCAAGTATTCGCGGAGAAAGCGCATTATCCTTGAAAGAGTTCATGGATAATTCTATTATTGATATATGTATCCGAGCATTGAGAAAATGGATAATTAAATGGGATTTAATTATCATGAATAATTTGAATTTTATTTGTATTATAAGGAGAGTTATCTTAGATAATTAAATGTGATTTTGTTATCAAAGATGTGAATAATGTGAATGCGATTCATATTATTAGGTCACGTGAAAATAGAGATCCAAGATGATTAAATGTGATTTAATTATCATGGATATGAATAATGTGGATAGCACTATCCATATTATTCATAATATATTATAAACGTGATTTATAATGTATTAGAGGGAGCTAATTATAATTTATATTTGTTAATTAATTATTGATGTGTATTGGATACACATTGTATGATTAATTGAAAATGTAAATTATATTTTAGTTTGGGTTGTGAATGTGATTCTGAATTTTCCAATGGCAAGATTGCAATATTCTCAAAATTAAGTATGAATTATTTTTGAAGAATAAATCACAACAAAAGTTGTTGGAATAAATAATGGAGATTTTCATGGAGATATGCAATCTCATGAGATTGCCTCCAATTGGAAACAAGTGGTCGTCCACTATATTCCAATGGGAGATGAGATCTCCATGGAATTTGTCTCCTTATTTGATTGGTTTAATTTTAGGATGGATGTATATTTAGTTTGTCAATACATTTGATATAAATTAAATCATATGTTGTTAGCTTTTACCGACAGCAATCTTTACAATTGGATTGATCATAAATCAATCTCAACCATTGACTTCATGAGTCCCATGGATTGAGATCCATGGATCCCAAAATCCTATAAATAGAGAGGCATACCATGCTCTCTTGGGACATGCTATTGAAGTACATCTCTCTCTCTCTCTCTCTCCCTTTCTCTCTACACTCCTGCTCTCTCTCCCTCTCATATGGTCGTCCACCATGGATGCCCTAGAGGGAGTTTCCATCGCCGCAGCGTCGTCGTTATGCTTCCCGATCGTCTGATCGTGGATCTCTATCTCCTGCGGTGCGCCTCACTCATGAAGAAGACGTCGGATCTTGTGTGTCGAGATCAGGAGATCCGCCGCTTGGATCATCAACATGGATTGCGAGAAGCACGCGATTCATCCCCGCGCTCGCAAGCGTCTTCTCCGTCGGATTGTACTTGAGACAGGAGGTCTCTTCGTTTAGAGACTCGATCGCAACCATGCTTCAAGAGGTAATCCTATTACTTGTTTGTGGTTTAGACGAAACGATCCGAGAAGTGTTCTTTGATCATGTGGTTTCGTCACATGAAATTTTTTAAATTCCGCTGCATAGAACAACTACTGCGACTAGTTGTTCCTCGTCATATTCGATACGACACTCACGCTTCTGTGACGCGCTTGAGGATTTTCCCATATCCTTAAAGTTGTATCAGAGCCTTAGGTCAAATTTTTGGATACGATCCATAAAACCGATGGTGACTTGGGTTCGTTTGGGTTGCGAAAGTTTTATCGCATTCCATTTTCGCATCTCTGTTTAGTGTAAATTTTCGGCCCTGTCTAAATTGTTTAAATGCGAAAATAACAATTGGATTTTGTTCCCCATTAAATAAGGAAAACATAGGATCTGAGTTTACGTAATTTGGATTCCGTTTGCTCGAGATATGGTATTTAATGAACATGTATTCAGTGTTACAGGAACTGCGAATCTTAACGTAATTAAGGAGTTAATTACTGTTTAGAAACGCCTTGAAATGCGTGCAAATTATGTAGGTGCTGTTATAAATCAAATTAGCAAACTTTAGACACTTACTTTTCTTAATTTGGATTTAAATTGATTGAGATATGTTAATTTTAGTAAGTAGGGGTCACTGCTGAAATTACTTTCCTAATCAAGAACCATGTGATTGTCAATTAGTGAAATTAATTGTTAATTTCATGAAATAATTATGTAAATTATTTGAGAAATATTAAATGATGATTATTTTCTTAATTGACTTGGCCTCAACCAATAAATTGATTAGATTTGATCTAGATCATAATTGAAAACATAATCATCAAACTCCTTGCTTGAATAGGATTGGGAATTTGTCTAGCGAATTTCCTAATAATCAAAAATGTTTTGATTATTACTATATGGTATAATTTCGGTTGAAGAACCAATGATCATCTCAAGTACAAAATTATTGACTCGGCATTATTTTTTCTAGAGGCGGATATGGTGTCTAGTCGAGGATCGCTGGGATAGCGGGTTGCACCGAATGCGATCCATCCCACTCCCGCCAGTACTGGCCATGATAGCGGGTAGGGAACGAATGATGCCTGAGAGATCATGATGTATTTTTCTAATTATTAAAATTCGAATTAATACGTATTTTGAGATAATATCATATATTCAAGTAAAATCAAGTTTGTTGATTGAATTGGATTGAAAATTAATTTAATATGATTAAGTTAATTATATCCAATTAAAAACATTATATTATGAATAGATGTGTATTTCTCTTGAAAGAATTAATTATGTGAATATGATTCATGATAATTAATTAGAATTTGAATATGATATGGAGGATCACATAAGTGACATCCATGGTCTCCTGTCAAGGCGAAGGGTTCCGTCGCCGGATATTGTATGTGGGAGAAGCCAGTCCAAAGTGACAGCTCCTGCATACGATCCATTTGGATTGGGCTCGTCGCTTCTCTAAAGAGTAAGGACGTATGCGTAGTGACACCAATAACGGGTCCTCATATTATTGGGGCGATATTGGATTGCGCATAGCGAGTTGTATTCCTATTTACGGTTGGTTCAATTAATGACGGGTCAACATCACCTTAGGGGTGGTGGGATCGGGTGTTAAAGACGAATTGGGAGATGCATGTTGGACTTCCAAGGCGGAATGTGTTCCCACTTCTTTTTATCGAGTTACAAGTTCTCATATTATTGGGATGTGACAAAGATAAGGAAGGAGATCCCAGATCCTGCTTGAGATATAATGGTAAGTATACCTCTTACATTGAAAGTGATTAAGGGAATGAACTTTCATTGTTGACATGGCAAGACAACTTTAATATAAAAATTCCTAAATCAAAGTAAATTATATATTTATATATGTTTATGCAAATTTCTTATTTCAGATAATCCTTCTTTAATCCCACTCAATGTTATACTCAAGAATAACCAGTGGAATATCATGGATTGGAACCATGATCCAAATATTGTACTTGTAATTGAACACATAATGTATGTGGTTGCAGTGTGCAAGTTTCCTCATAATAATGAGGAATGATAATTAAATAGACAATAGGACTAAAACCCTAGGTTTTGTATGTCTCTATAAGTATTGATCTCATCCACTGTACTTTTGAAGTGACATGTCGATAATGATCGTAATTATCTAATAATCCTTATAAAAATCTAAGAAGATGTTTTGGCGTACATATGTGCTCTCGACATTTAATCATGAATGGTGTGGTTCTCTGCATCATGCAGAATAGTAGCTCTATAAGAGATGACGTATTCAAATTGTTTGAGTACCTACTGACGTGTCTGTGAATCGCAGCTTTAAAAGTTGTTTTTAATTTCTCTGTTCGTGCCAAAAATATAAAAGTGTCGTTCGTTGTAGGCGGCGATCAGAATCGGTCAAGAAATAACCACAAATATTATTCAATTTAAATCAAGAGGTTTTATGTTTATTTTACTTGGACAAGTCCCAAGGTCGATCACAAGGAGGAAAATGAACAACCTAGAGTTGTGTTTATCAAAGGTCTTGCACAGTTTTCGAGGCGGTCTTTTTTTGAAATTTTTAAATGCAAATAAGGGATGCGAGATGCAATTTCGCCTATTTTAGGGACTAAAATGTAAATTTCGATCATACGATGTCCGAAAAATATGAAACTTGGCCACAATGCATTATGATGAAATAAATATAATGTAATTTTTTTGGAATGTTTGAATGCAATATGAATTTTTTATGTATTTTTAAATGCAAACAAAATGAATTTCAGTATTTAATTATAATAAATATTAAATCTAATTATTTTCAAGGGATAAAATTATCTAAGATCTATCACTAGGTGATTGATCTAAGAAAAATCCTAAACCTGAAAATGTGAGATCTAATACCTATTAAAAATCAAGAACTGTAATATGCAAAATGATTTTTACAGGGCAAACTATACATGCAAATGCAAATCTTTTTGGGCACAATGCTAATAACAATTAACTCTACAGTATGCGATTTTTCGATAATTTTTAGAGCAACGGTTAATCAATGGCAAATTTAAGAGCACAGACTGGGAAAAATATACCAATTTCCACAAAATAATTTATTATTAATTAACCATTGATCACAAAAATGCCCACAATATGTCAAAGTGTATAGAATTAATTGACAAACAAAATGTTATTTATGAATAAATAAAATAAGACTCGGAAGAGGTTCAAAACAAAGTGGGAACATAGGGGTGCAAATGCAATTTAAATAAATAAATAAAATGCAGAAGGGGCCTAAATGTAGTTACCGAAAACTGGGGGGTACTTAAGCAATTTTGCCAGAGGGTCACGTGCGAAGCACGTAACCTCTGGCTGGCGGGGCTGAAGCGCAAATAATCTAATCTCCAGGGGTCCTTTCGCAAAACACCCACACGGTCACGTGCCCAGCACGTGACCCCTGGGTCTTGACTCCTGCTGACGTCCCCCGCCCCACGTGCGCGGCACGTGGTGGGGTCTCGAGTGTGATGCTCGGTGGTGATCGTGACGGAGGGTAAGCCCGAGGGGGGGCTGGCTAAGGCGGAGGGAGGTCGGCGAGTGGTGGTTGCAATTGAGAGGCTTGGTGTGTTGGCGTTGAGGGGGCCGCTCCGGTGGAGGCCCCTAGAGCTTATGGCGGCGGAGGCTATCGTGGAAGATGGTCGGGGCAGCTGAGGACGGAAGAGCCCCAAGCTCCTGGAGACACTGATGCTTGTGCAGAGAACGGCGAAGTTGGCGAAGTTAGGCGGAGGCAAGGCGGAGTAGATGGCATCGACGGTGGAATCGTTGGAGAGGCTTTGGTGGCTCGGCGGAAGGCGAAGCTCGAAGGTCGTGGCGGTGCTATAGTGGCTCGCGAGGGGTGGTTGAAGTTGAAGGCGAAGCATGTCGGTGGTGTGGGTGAAGGCGTAGATATTGGCTCTACAACGAAGAATCGCTGGAGTAGGGCACACGTGCAATTGATGCAACGATGCTACAGCCGCAGCCAGCCGGACCTCACCAAAGCTAACGAAGGCGGTGGGTTTATGCTGTCACCATCAACCCTGCCGGGAACCTCCGAGAACTGGGTGAATTGGCGGATGGGATCGGGGGGGGGGGGGCGGGGTAGGAGGCCTTTAAATAGGAAAGAGGGTAAGGGCAGCCGACAGGGCGGTTGGCGGAGATCACGGGGGTGGTTGGTTGGTCAGCGCGAGTTTGGCGGCGGCAAGGTGAAAGGAGGGGTGGCTGGTTGCGAGGGTAGGGGAGGGCTTTGCGGGAATTGGGGGGCGGTGGTTGGAAGGTGGAAGACGAAGAGCAGGGGCCGACCGATCGGCCGAGATCGGACGGCCCTGCGGTGGCCACGTGGCGGACGAGAGAGAGGAGGATGGGGCACGTGCGGAGCACGTGCTTAGGAGGCACGTACGATGCATGTGCGAAGCTTTTATTTTAATTAATTTTTTTTAATAAAAATGAATAAAAATAAAGGCTAAAAAACGCTGACACGTGGCGGCCTCTGGAGCCGCCCCGTGTCAGCAGCAGAAAAATCAAAGATAAAATACTTTGTAAAATCAAAAAGAAATAGTAAACAACTTCGGATCAAAAATGTTTCTTCACGAAAATGCTCGTCTCGATGAGATCTACAACTTTCATAAAGCCATCAAAACCAAAATCGATCAAATGCACAAAGTGATTTTTTTGGGATATCTCATATACATAGAATACCTAGATTTTGGGGTTTTCTATTTTTTTGTCATTTTTAGACCAGATAAAAAAATCCGAAAAAATAAGGGGAAATCAAAATAAAAGGCATCTAAATCTATTTTTTTTATTTTTATTGATTAAGAAAGTATGTACATAAAATATCAGGTCAAAAACCACTAAAATATACAATGTACAAAAGAGGCTCAAAACCCAACTTTCACATACGAGCTATGATTCTTGAACTTCATCTTGTTTTGAAGTAAATTGAATGTATAGTAGTTCAAAAGTGAGTAGAATCAAATCGGGCACTGGATGGGGAAGGTATGGGGTTTTTAGTCTGAAAATCCTGAAACTAGGGTTTGGGTTTTTGGTCCACCTACCAGGGTTAGTGATTTTTTTGTATTTTTTTTTTATTCTTGTTAGTGATATGTATACAATGGAGGTGGTTCTATGTCATTTGGAGTTAGCATGAAGGAGCTAAAAATTTGGGGAATTAGACTATTTACAGGTCAACTTTGGCTTGGATTTTTGGCTTCTTATTTTGTGCAAAAATGATGGATAAAATGCCATTCTTATGCAAACATGCATGAATGCTAATTATGCAGAATAAATGCAGAAATGCTGATGATTTTGAGGGACTTGAGCTTAATTAATGAGATTTAGAGTGATGAATCCGAGATTCATCATCCCCCTATACTTAAACCATGCTTGTGCCTGAGCATCAAAAGAAATGCAATCAAGTGAAATGAGATTGGGTTCCATACCAAGACCATGAGCTGAAGGTGAAAATGAAATGGACTCGAACTTTGGATTAATAGTTTTGCGGAACTTCTGTGAGACTTAGAATTTTAAAATCAACAGCCCTCAAGTTCTACACATCATTGTCACAGCTTTGGCTCAGAAGTCATCTTAGATCAATTCTCTTCCCAAAGTATACCCTATGAATATTGAACAACCGACTCATGTGTTTGAAGGGTTTTATCTCTTTCCATCCAGAATGCCAGACTACCATGCTCCTCTCCTCTCCAGTAACTCGTCCTCGAGGAGTCAGGTATTTCCTTCTAAGGTATGTCGCGTTGTGTTCACAATCGAATTGGGTGAGAAGATAGAAGAAGGGGAAAAGAGCTGGAGGGTGGCCAGTGTAGTCACCTCTCCTTGTGAAGATGGCTAGTGTAGCCGAGTCTCCACCAAGATCTGTAGGTTTCTTGAAGCTTGGACCTTTTTGGTCGGATTTTATTTGGTAGTTGCTTCTTTGTATTTGGAATTTTTGGTGGTTCTTCTTGGATCTTGTTGTGCCCCTACGGATATAGAATCTTTTTATTCTGTAAATTTTTTGGGGTCTTAGAGAAAATTGTGCCCAGCCGTCCATCCCTTTTCTGAAGCTTTATTTCAACCTGTACTCCAGTCTTTAGATTTCCACGCTACCAGAAAAGAGATTCACACAATCTTCCAACATCCCGTCTGAGTTGAGCTAAGTGCGTAGTGCGAGAGTACAAATTAATTCCCTATTCCAGAGTTGTAACCAGAATGAAGAGACCAGGTTAAACACTAAGAGTCAAACGCTGCACATTGTCATGTGGAACTTAAAGAATTAAGTCAAAAGACCTGAAATTCTTAATATCCTATTTCTCGGTGAAGTTCCTCTGAAAATTAGGTGGATTAAGGTCAAGTCCAGGCCACTCTTGGTTTCTTCTCACAACCCGGTTCAGAACCCGATGACTTTTCATAGATGCAAATGAATGCGATGCTAGATGAAGTGCAGGTGTGTGAAATGCAGACACGATATTTTTTTGTGATTTTTTTAATTTTTTATGCAAGGTATTTTTGGTTTTTTTAATGCAAAAATGAATAAGAAGCCATTTTTTTCAAAAATATTTGGGCAAGGATAGTGTTAGTAGAAAAATATTCTTTCTTTTTCTTTCTTTCTTTTTTTTTTCAAGTTAGTTACCCACCCCGTAAATACATATAGACTTATGCGAAAGTACGAGATATGGGTAAAATATGTACGAAGTATATACACAGATCCCCCTATACTTAGCGAGTGTTGTGTCCTCAGAGCACAAGAAGCGGAAAGAAGACATAGCTCAGGCTAAGCGTAAGGGAGTGAAAATACAAAAAATGAAGCGGTCGGGATATGTGAATGAGGAGAGTATAGACAGGTGGGTGTTGGTACCCCCTATACTTAGGCTCTGTTCAGCCTAAGTACGGATGGAGGGTGGAAATGGAGTGATCAGGAGATAGGAGAAAAATGGTATGTACAGATGGCATAGGTACCCCCCTATACTTAGTCCTTGGCCTAAGTAGAGGAAGAAGTTGTACACGGAGACCAATGTGGTCGGTAGGGAGGGTGGGTAGCCGATGATTAAGGCGGTTCTCGGTTGATCTTCTTGTGAGCCTGCGGTGGGAGATCGTAATGACGAGATGGAGATGACGCATATGATTCCCAACTATGATCAGTGTCATCCTCAGAAAAATCATGATGGATAATAGATAAAGTGTTTGAGTCAGATGAAAGATATCCATCATCAAAGTTATCCTCAGAGGAATAGTATTTGAAAGTGGACATACTCCAAGTATTCATGTCTTTTTGTTTCTTCAGTTGTTTTCTCAGAATTCGTTCCTTCTTGTGGTCAAGTGGTTTGTCCTCAGATGAATACTCAGAAGCACCAGTATCAGTCAGCTCATACGAAATAATTCCAGTGTATTTGAAGAGGGCAGGAGCATCAGCTTTGGATGAATAGTAGTTAGGAACAGGAGTTGTCCAACGAGAATTGAATTTGGGATCCTTGCGAAGATATGGCTTTAGAGCTGCCGAACAGACTTCACTCATGTAGACTACCTTTTCCAGACCTGATGAGGGATCATCAGCTGATTCCTCTTCTGAATGGTCAAAGGTCACTCTCTTTTTCTTGTTTTGTGAAGGTGTCGGTTCACTTCAGTATCCAGATGAATAGCCATTGGAATTCTCCTTAGTCGGTTTTCGTTTGTTCTTAGTCTTTTGAATATTGGTGCACTCTCGATTTGGGATGATTTGGTCCAAGTATTCAGAGAATGTTGCTCCAGGGTGTGACCATGCATATATTTCAGGATCGTACTAGAAGGTTTGTCTATTTTGAGATATGCAGGAATTGAAATACTGGGGAGAGTCTCTAGACCAATAGTCTCATTAACAGCTGTTATCTCAGGTGTAGCATCGTGGTAGGGCTCTTCTACCGCTTCATGGTTGCAGCTGTCGGGGGCTTCGTGGGTTTCCTCAGAAGATCGTGGTTCCTCAAAGACAGGGTCAGATCTAAGTGCTTCCAATGCTGTGAAATTGATTTCCCGAGTCTCACAATCAATAATTGCCTTGGCCAATGCCAAGAATGGCTTTCCGAGAATGATTGGAGACTGGGTGAATTCTCCTTGATGCTCAATATCAATGATCGTGAATTCTACTTTGAGCGGAGCACCTTGGAATTTCACGATGACAGAAATGATTCCTCTTGACCGCTTTATAGATCGGTCCACCAATTGAACAATCTCTCGTAAGTTCCTGATCGGTCTGAGTTTGAGTTCGTGAAATACAGAGGTCGGGAGGATATTGATCGGTGAACCGTCATCAATCCGAGCATGGGTGAAAATTGTGTCTTTGATTTCAAAGTCAAATCTAGGCAACCGCTTCACTATGCGGCTCTTGGTTTTTCTCCTCAACACCAAGGAGGAAGCCATTGACAAGATATGTCTCTCGGTCTTGGTTCTAATCCTGCCCGACTTTTTCATAGTTAGTTTGTCTATTACAAATCTTTTAAGATCGGGGAAGTGTTCAATGGCCTGTAGAAAGGGAAGTTCAAAAATCAATTTATTTCCTAGTACTTCCCGTAAAGCAGGATCCAAATTCTTCAAATCTTCTTCAGTTTCAATTTTTACGTATTTTTCGAGATTATCACATTTTTGTGTTTTTCGAATATTCCGATTTTTTTGGTATTTTCTGTGTCGTGTGGTGATGTGGTTTCTTCCATCGATGAGAAGGGGCTTTGAGGTTCTGATAAGGAGTCAGATGCATAGTCATGTCTAGGGTAATAATAAGCAGAAGTGCCATTCACAGAATCATCCCTAGGTTTTTGTACATCCTTAAAATTATCAAAATGAGATCCAATCATTTCCTCATTCATTTTTATGTCCGAGCTCTCATAGAGTGAAATTAATCGGTCCGTAAATTTTTGAAATATTTCCTCTATTAAATTGAATCTCTTATTTATCCTAGAAATATCATCCTCAAAATTCTATTCATGATCAATCATGGGAGCAGTTGGAGTGTGTTCGATAATTTCTTCTTCCATTTTCTCATTTGTGCTGAGAAGAGAGTTTCTTGGAATATCCGACATATGATCATTATTTTCTGACAATTTGTCCTCAAAAATTATGGAAGGAGGCTACTCATATGGTTCAGTCATGTGTAGTTGGTCTGAATAAAGTTCAATCCTTTGATCATGATTGGTCAGACCTTGATATTGTGGAGTCAGCATACAGGGTTTATATGTTTCTATGTGATCAGTCCAGTCCTCTGTATGAGTATCATGTCTGAAGAGGGGTTTGTCATGGTCAATCCGACACTGATGATCATTAAGTGCGAGTCTTTCCATCTGGGTTTGGTTTCTAGGCTAGTCATGAGACTCAAAGGTATTTTGATGTTGAAATGGATCATCAGCGAGAATTTGAGAATAAGACGGTTTAGTCCAAGATGGTAGATGGGTGTGAGTGGTTGGATGATTCGAATAGAAATTCAATGAGGAGGCTGAATTCATCCGCGGGTGAAAATCTCCCGCAAATGTTGGAGGATTATTGGAAGAAGAGGATTTAGTTGATTTGGGCCTAACCGAGACAAATTCATTTTCATAGTATAGCTCTGATGGGTTTCCATATAGATGTTCGGTCATTTTTGAAAGGAATGGGGGTTTGGATCTGCAAGAGTTTTTGGACAAGAGTCCCATTATCAAGAAAAGAAGAGAGATGATTGCACAGGATAGTCAAGAGAAATTTTATCAAATGTGCGGTTGTTGATCTTCGATATTGGTTCACGCACACCAATACAAACACAATTCAAACCCCAGGTTCACCAACTCACACAATGAAGCCGTAAGAGTTCGGCTATTATCTTTTCAATTTTAGTTGGAGATAAATCATTCTTGGCATAAATTTAGCGAGATGTTAGGTGCCGAAATTTCGGATTTGGGCTCTAGCCTTAAATGTCATCTCTCGCTCACTCATAAAAATAGAAACATCCAAGGTCGGGGTTGCTCTCCCGCAGAAATTCTTGATTTTATGAATTATTTTGAAATCGGCTATATTTAGCAGTCCCAATTTTTATTAGGCGATCACTGAAGAATTTAAATGAGCACAAATACACATCTATTGTCCAGTCCCAATTTTCTTTAGAATTAAGTGATAAAAAAGAGGGAGAAATTCGGGAAAAGCTAATGCACGCGGAAAACTATGATGAATGCTCAGTTAGAAGACTTACAATGAATCCTCGCAATCTTCATGTGGGATGCAATACCAGAATTGAAAATTATTCTATATGGAATGCAAGCCGATGAAAAACCGCATCTAAGCAGAAAGTTCTATTAGCAGGAAAGAATTGAGTTTAATTAGCTAAGTCGAACGATCTGTGTGTGTCTCGATTAATAGTGAAGTGTGGCTTAATCCTACAAGCACAATCAAAAATTAAAATTTGCTCTGAGAGCCGTATTTGCAGATCTATCCTAATCGCCACTCAAGTCGGGCCCCACCCACACCGGGGAGTGAAACAGGCCCCGACACAACACAAAAGAGTTCAAGGTCTTTTTACACACGCGAGAGTGCAAACGGACACCACAATAAATGAGCAGAAATTGAAATTCGTAGAAATTAAAAACCTAGACTCTACGCTCTCTCACGACTCGACTCGATCTTAAATTAATTACGGCTTTTCGAAAGTCAGTGAAGATACGTCGGTTTCTTGAAAATCGCTCCACGTACGCCGGGTACCTCGCAAGAAAAATAAAAGAGAAGATGTAAGAGAGCGACTCAAAAATAATAAAATAAAAGAAATAAATGTTGAAAATAAATGCAGGAAATAAAATGAGATTTACAGTGAAAAAATCGGGGGTCAGACTACCCGAATGCGGAAAACCAAACTAGAAAGGTCAAAACACAAAACTAAGTCGTTTGCCTCCCCGGCAGTGGCGCCATCTGACGATTCCGAAAACGCGCATGTAAGAAGTTGTTTTTATTCTCTGTTCGTGCCAAAAATATAAAAGTGTCGTTTGTTGTAGGCGGCGATCGGAATCGGTCAAGAAATAACCACAAATATTATTCAATTTCAATCAAGTGGTTTTATGTTTTTTTTACTTGGGCAAGTCCCAAGGTCGATCATAAGGAGGCAAAGGAACAACCTAGAGTTGTGTTTATCAAAGGTCTTGCACGGTTTTCGAGGCAGCCTTTTTTTGGAATTTTTAAATGCAAAAAAGGGATGCGAGATGCAATTTCTCCTATTTTAGGGACTAAAATGTAAATTTCGATCAAACGATGTCCGAAAAATATGAACTTGGCCACAATGCAAAATATGATAAATAAATGCAATGTCTTTTTTTTGGAATTTTAGGATGCAATATGAATTTTTTTATGAATTTTGAAATGCAAACAAAAAGAATTTCAGTATTTAGTTATAATAAATATTAAATCTAATTATTTTCAAGGGATAAAATTATCTAAAATCTATCATTAGGTGATTGATCTAAGAAAAACCCTAAACCTAGAAAATGCAAATATTTTTTGGCACAATGCTAATAACAATTAACTCTACAGTATGTGATTTTTCGGTAATTTTTAGAGCAACGGTTAATCAATGGCAAATTTAAGAGCACAGACTAGGCAAAATATACCAATTTCCACAAAATAAGTAATTACCAATTAACTATTGATCACAAAAATGCCCACAATATGTCAAAGTGTAGAGAATTAATTGGCAAACAAAATGCTATTTTTGAATAAATAAAATAAGACTCAGAAGAGGTTTAAAACAAAGTAGGAACACAAGGGTACAAATGCAATTTAAATAAATAAATAAAATGCAAAAGGGGCCTAAATGTAGTTACCGAAAACTGGGGGGTACTTATGCAATTTTGCCATAGGGTCACGTGCGAAGCACGTGACCTCTGGCTGGTGGGGCTGAGGCGCAAATAATGTAATCTCCGGGGTCCTTTCGCAAAACACCCACGCGGTCACGTGCCCACCACGTGACCCCTGGGTCTTGACTCCAGATGACGTCCCCCGCCCCACGTGCGCGGCACGTGGCGGGGTCTCGGGTGTGATGCCCAGTGGTGATCGCGGTGGAGGGCAAGGCCGGGGGGGGCAGCCATGGCGGAGGGAGGCCAGTGAGTGGTGGTTGCAACAGAGAGGCTTGGTGGGTTGGTGTTGAGGGGGCCACTCCGGTGGAGGCCCCTAGAGCTTCTAGCGGTGGAGGTTGTCGTGGAAGATGGTCGGGGCAGCTGAGGACAGAAGAGCCCCAAGCTCCTGGAGACGATGATGCTTGGGCGGAGAACGACGGAGTTGGCGAAGTCAGGCGGAGGCGAGGCGGAGTAGATGGTGTCGGCGGTGGAGTCGTTGGAGAGGCTTTGGTGGCTCGGCGGAAGGCGAAACTCGAAGGTCGTGGCGGTGCTTCAGTGGCTCGCGAGGCGCGGTTGAAGTTGAAGGCAGAGCAGGTTGGCAGTGTCGGTGAAGGCATAGATATTGGCACTACAGCGAAGAATTGCCAGAGCAGGGCACGCGCGCAAATGATGCAATGATGCTACGATCGTGGCCGGCCGGACCTCGCCACAGCTAATGAAGGCGGTGGGTGGATGTTGTCACCATCAACCCTGCCGGGAACCTCCGAGAACTGGGTGAATTGGCAGATGAGATCGGAGGGGGGGGGGGTCGAAGGCCTTTAAATAGGAAAGAGAGTGAGGGCAGCCAACGAGGGGTGGGGGGGTTGGCGGAGATCACGGGGGTGGTTGGATGATCGATGCGAGTTTGGCAGCGGCAAGGTCAAAGGAGGGCCGACCGGTTGCGAGGGTAGCGGAGGGCGTTGCGGGAATTGGGGGTGGCGGTTGGAAGGTGGAAGATGAAGAGCAGGGGTCGTCCGATCGGCCGAGATCGGACGGCCCTGCGGTGGCCACGTGGCGGACGAGAGAGAGGAGGATGGGGCACGTGCGGAGCACGTGCCTTGGAGGCATGCGCGATGCACGTGTGAAGCTTTTATTTTAATTATTTTTCTATAAAAATGAATAAAAGTAAAGACTAAAAAATGCTGACACGAGGCGGCCTCTAGAGCTGCCACGTGTCAGAACCAGAAAAATTGAAGATAAAATACTTTGTAAAATCAAAAAGAAATAGTAAACAACCTCAGAACGGACTATCCAGACTCTAGAAGACATGCTTAGAGCTTGTGCACTGAGATTTAAAGAAAGCTGGGATGAACATCTCTCATTTATAGAGTTTGCATACAATAACAGCTATCATACTAGTATTGGGATGGCACCTTATGAAGCATTGTATGGAAGACCATGTAGAACACCTATCTGTTGGAGTGAAGTTGGAGAACGAAAATTGGTTCAACCTGAACTAATACAAAGCACAATAGAAAAAGTTGAGGAAATCAAGAGATGCTTAAAGGCAGCGCAAAGCAGACAGAAAAGTTATGCAGATAAGCGAAGGAGAGACTTAGAATTTCAAGTGGGAGACCATGTGTTTCTAAAAGTATCTCCATGGAAAGGCCTAATCAGATTTGGGAAGAAAGGGAAACTAAGCCCTAGATACATTGGCCCTTACGAGATCACAGAGAGAATCGGTAGTGTGGCATATCGTCTTCAACTTCCATCTGAACTAGCAAGGATACATGATGTCTTTCATGTCTCCACACTTCGAAAGTTTATTCCAGATCCAACCCATATGATACAACCTCAAGATATTCAATTGAAGGAAGATCTTTCATACGAGGAGGTTCCTGTGGAAATTCTAGATTATAAAGTACAAGAGCTTCGTACAAAGAAGATTCCTTTAGTTAAAGTTTTATGGAGGACTCATGCAATAGAAGAAGCCACATGGGAACGAGAGGAAGAAATGAGATCTCAATATCCCCACTTATTTTCAAGCTAGCAAAGGTACTTAAATTTCGAGGACGAAATTTATTGCAAGTAGGGGAGAATTGTAATACGCGTTTTGTACACTATGCCTTTGAATGTTATCAAGTGTTGTTTCAAGGAAATATTGGATTGATAGTGTTCACACTTTACAGATAGCATAGTCAATAGATTCGCCATGATACAATGATTTCATTGAAACTTGTTGTGTTTAGATCATAGACCATCTTGTATAAAAATGGACTTCAAAAGGGTCTCTGAATTGTGTAACACCTCAAAACATAGTACCACATCTACTAATCTGGAATTTTGGTAGTACCTTATAAGTAGTAGAAGCCACTACTTGCATAGTGCCCATAATGTTATAGATTTATACTTATTAGCCATAATCACATCATTAAGACCAATTAAGCATGATTAGTGCTAATTACCCGTTATTAGTGATAATTAAGCATCATTAGCATAGATTTATATTCATTAGCCATAATCACATCATTAAGACTAATTAAGCATGATTAGTACTAATTAACCGTCATTAGTGATAATTAAGCGTCATTAGCATAGATTTATACTCATTAGCCATAATCACATCACTAAGACTAATTAAGCATGATTAGTGCTAATTACCCGTCATTAGTGATAATTAAGCATCATTAGCATCGATTTATACTCATTAGCCTTGATCACATCATTAAAACTAATTAAGCATGATTAGTGCTAATTACCTGCCATTAGTGATAATTAAGCGTCATTAGCAAAAGTAAGACACATGGAGAGGAAATCATGGGACACGTGTCGTTATATAGTCAGGACAAGTGTCAAAAACTCAATAGCGCCATGTGTCATCATCCTAAGTCTGACACATGTCATGGTGAAGCCGCTTGCTTGGGCAACAAGTTATCTCGTGGATAAGACTAGCCGCTTACTTGGGCAACAAGTCTTCTTATGATTTAGCCATGTGCCATGCCATGTGTCTTCATACATGGATAAGAGACACATGAACCTCCCTTACATGTTGACACATGTCACACATGTAAAGGGGGTGGAGGCCTATAAATACCATGACACCCCCATAGTTCGCCTCACTTCATTCACGCTCATCACTCCACCTTAGAGCCGCAAGGCTGCCGAGCTTGCGGGAGGAGCACGAGAGGAGCACGGCGAAGCCCTGTCAGTGATCGAGAGCGTTTTTAATGCTGTAACGAAGTTCTGTCCGCATCGAGCCGTAGTTTTCAATCTAAGATGGCTATAGGGGGGGATTTCACTAAAGAAAGTGTTTTGGACTCAAGTTAGACAACAACCAGGTGAGGGATTCTCAAGCGTTATTTTAAAGCATTAGTCTTTCGCTTTTATGCATGTTTTATGATAACAAGTATGCTATCGCGTTTTCTTGAGCTTTTACGCAAGAATTGCAAGTACCGTATACCAGATATGAATTCAAGGCTTTAGAATGTATTTTCAAATATCATTTCAAGTGCTTTATATTGATAGCATGTTTTCAAGCATAAAACTCGTTGTGGAATAGAAAGCATAAGTTTCACTGCGTAGATTTGAGTTTTTATGTACAGAATTTTGTTTTGTACGGATACTATGCATTATGGATCAGTTTTCCAAGTTCTGAATGGTTTTAGTGATCAGAATATGCATGCTATGTCAAGATTGTCTTATATTATTGAATTAGTTGTTATGAGTATGAAATAGCAAGTTTACGGTTTATTAGTGGCAAGAAAAGAATCAGAATTAGAAGATAAGCACCACAGTAGCTCTTTTATACAAATCATGAACTAGCCATTAGATATGGTGATGTCATTAGATATGACCCTGAAACCGCCATTAGATATGGCAAACCATTAGATATGGTATCAAGAGGACTTTGGGTCCGCATTCCGTATACATATAGGCTTTGGGTCGTATGCAGGGTGTTTTTGGTCTTTGGGACCGTCTGCGCGTATGACTTAGCTTTGTTTCAGCGTTCATGAGTCGTTAAATCAGCCACAGTGGTGATTAGTACAAACAGCTTGATAATGATGATTATCTTTCAGTTTATCTGTTTTTAAAGTGATTTCAGCATTCAATTGCAAAACTAGCATGTTATTATATGTAATTTCTTTTACAAAGTCTCTTTCAAGCTATTTCACAGTATTTCAGCATAAATTCTTGTCATGAGGCTCATATTTTAGATTTTAGCTATATGTAAAAAGCTTGAGATCCTTTCACTGGGTCTAAGCTCCTAAATGGGTTTAGACTCATCCCTTTATATTATAATTATGTACAGATCAGCAGAATCACGACTAGCGGGGAAAGGACCGCTAATACACTTGGAGGAGGTGTCTTTTGCTTTTCATAGTTTTTGTACTGTCTGTGTTCTACAACTTTCATGAAGACATCAAAACCAAAATCGATCAAATGCACAAAGTGATTTTTTTGGGATATCCCATATACATAGAATATCTAGATTTTGGGGTTTTCTTTTTTTGTCATTTTTAGACCAGATAAAAAAATCCGAAAAAATAAGGAGAAATCAAAGATAAGTAAAAGGCATCTAAATCTATTTTTTTTATTTTTATTGATTAAGAAAGTATGTACATAAAATATCAGGTCAAAAACCACTAAAATATACAATGTACAAAAGAGGCCCAAAACCCAACTTTTACATACGAGCCCTGATTCACTTGAACTTGGTCTTGTTTTGAAGGTAATTGAATGTATAGTAGTTCAAAAGTGAGTAGGATCAAATCGAACACTGGATGGGGAAGATATGGGATTTTTAGTCCGAAAATCCTGAAACTAGGGTTTGGGTTTTTGGTCCACTTACCAGGGCTAGTGATTTTTTTGTATTTTTTTTATTCTTGTTAGTGATATGTACACAGTGGAGTGGTTCTGTGTCATTCGGAGTTAGCATGAAGGAGTTAAAAATACGGGGAATTAGGCTATTTACAAGTCAACTTTGACTTGGATTTTTGGCTTCTTATTTTGTGCAACAATGATGGATAAAATGCCATTCTTATGCAAACATGCATGAATGCTAATTATGCAGAAAAAATGCAGAAATGCTGATGATTTTGAGGGACTTGAGCTTAATTAATGAGATTTAGAATGATGAATCCGAGATTCATCACCTACCTGAACCAATGTTTTAAGAGTTTAGATGGATGTAGATACGATGAGTGTCATCATTCTGCTATCTATATCTAGTCATTCATGAAGCTTCAGAATATTTATATTGTATGAATTGAATGAATCATGTATAAATGTTAAAATACTCTTATATTGAAATTTTATTTTGACATTAGAGATCCTTTATCTTGATCAATGATTGCTTATAGATAAAGGGAGCGCAGTGGAAGCATGGGTTGGACCCAAGTAAGATGTATAGTCAAAGAGTTGACTGTACTTCTGTGACTTCCATTTGACATCCAAAGAGTTGGATAAATGTCAATACTGCAATAAGTTGATGTGTTGATGGTATGACTATCAAATCTATCTAGAATCCTTAGAGAAGGAATCAGATAGTACATCAGAATAATCTACATATAATCATTGAAATTGACTTACTTATTTGATAAGATAAAGTCTAATAATTGTATCTCAATATTCTAATCACACTTGCAATTGGTTGCATCTATATTACAATATTAGAAACTTGATCTTATAGGTTTAATAGTCATCCACATGGATATTGATGCAATTGTTGCAACAATCTCTATTGGATAGATGGACTTGTTATTTTTAGTGAGAGAGCCCTTATTCTTAGAGAATGTCTCTATGACCTAGATATTAGAATACACTCATTGTTTATTTCTAAATGTTGGAAATAAACATGAATTCTGTAATTGACATATCATAAACAGTTATGATGGAGATATTTCTGATATTAATCTAAAATCTTGTGGACTCTACTAGATTAGAAAATTAATGAATGGTCCATTAAGATTTCTAATACTAAATATTAAACCATTAAAGATCAATAGGAGGATAAAGATCATTTTACAATGATCTAGCATCATGTTTTGGACATTTGCCTGTTGATGTGATCAATAGAGTGATAAGAGATGAAACTTTTGATAGTCTAAAGGTTCAAATCTTACATACTTGTGAATATTGTATTCAAAAGGATTAATGTCCAATAAACCCTTCCTTGGGAATGGTGCAAGATGTCAAGGTATTCGGGATCTCATACATATTGATGTATGTGAATCATCTATATCATAGTAAACATTATGGATATGTGATATCTATTAATGATTATGTATGATATGAAATTTCTTTTCCTCAGAAACCTTTGAAATGTTCAAAGATTTGGTTTAGATCCAAAGTTTGAAGGAAGATGAAATGAATTTGATCTAACCAAGGTAGCTTGTACCTATTAGATGAATTGAAGGAATACCTTATGGAGATGTGAATATCATTCCTATCTCAATCCTCCTAATAAACCTTAACTCAATAGAGTTGTAGGGAGATACAATTAATTATGTGTGACATGATTTGATCAATGATTAATTTAGCATAATTATCTATTAGTTTCTAAGGTATATATGTAGTAGAAACTACAATATATATCCTTAATAAGGTTCCATGTGATTAAGCTGGAATCTGGCACTATAGAGTGCTACTTCATTAGGAAAATAAAGGATAGTATTGGATACCTACTTTATGACCTTGAGATTCTTAAAAGATCTCATCTCTGAGAATGTGATTCTTAGAGAGGATAAATCTCTTGAGAATCAAGATGAAAATGAAGTAAAGGAACTCATTTAATCTTGAGAAGATAATGAGGCTCCTGAAATTGGAGACTAAAAAGAATAATTGAAGATGAAACAATAATACTTCTTCAAATAAGTTTGAGGATGTATTCCATGTGTCAGTAAGTCTGAAAATGATCGGACTTCATGTAATGAAGCTCATGAGGATCATGACATGGAAAGATGAATGTTAGCAAAAAAAGTCTAATGTATACTTCATATACAAGTGTTGTATATGGACCCTCGAGTATCCACCTATATGGGTAAGACCCATTAAGATGTAAATGGATCTTCAAGAGAAAGAGGGAACCTGATGAGAAGGTAGAGACCTTCAAAGCATGGTTCGTAGCCATGAGCTACACACCAAAGAGAAGACATCGCTTGAAATGAGACTTGCTCTCCAGTGACCTTCCTTTAACCCATCAGAATATTGCTAACTATAGCTACACAACATGACTAAGACATCTTCATGATGTGAGTCAAGATTGCATTCCTCTATGAATACCTCTCTGAGGATATTCATATGAAGTAGCCCCGGGGCTTCATGGTTGAGGAAAGCAAAGTGTGCAAGCTAAATAACTCCATCTTTGGACTCAAATAATCTTCTTGTAGTTGGAACATAAGATTTGATGAAATTATAAATGTTATGATTTCAGATAAAATCTTGATGAACCATGTGATGCTTAGTGGGAGTGCCATTGTGTTCATCGTGCTAAATATAGATATCCTAATCATTTGGAATGATCTAAGGATGACAATAATAAGTGTTTTATAATCTGGTTGTCCCATACCTTGAGATATGATCTCAAGGATACCTCATAGATCTTAGTTCTGAAGATGTTCAGAAGCAAAGAGAAGAGGGTATTGGGATCGTCACATTAGTTGTACACCTTGAACTTATTCCATTTTCTTGAAAATTCCAAGAAAGGCTTCCTTCCCTTAAGATATGGTACTGACCTATCTAAAGGGATAGCACCTCAGAGAGTTGAGGAAGTGAATGCTAAAACTACTTGCACTTGTGCATCAGTTACGAGAAGCTGAGTGTATGCTAGATGTACAAAAGAGCCAGATGTCTGCCATGCAGTGGGAGTAGTAATCTGTTACTATTCCTACTATGGAATGAAACACTTGATTGCAGTAATAACAATATCTTCAAAGATGATGAAACTTAGAGATAGTGATCTCAAAGTCGTATCTTCAAAATTTTAGGACCTTGTAGATAGTGATCTATAAGGGTCTTAACTGTAGATCCCTTAGGAGATAGAGATCTCTAGGAATAAAGGTATTCTGATAAGGATTATGGGCTTATTGGCTATAATAATTATCGAGCTATAGTTTCAAGGACACTATAACAAAATTGAGTATTGGTTGAATAAGATGCAACATTCGCATTTGATGCGAGCACTATTACTAGGGAATATGCATGTATCGTAAAAGGACTTGGCGTAGTCTCTTGGGAACAGAGTGACTGATCAACTTACCTAGCTATTTTCTAAAATAGCCTATGATCATCACATAAGTGTGGGTTTAAAAGATTAGCCCATTAATGGCTCTTTGGGCTAGTGGGAGTTTTTTGGACATGCGAGCCCACGGCGAGCCATTATGCAATAAATGTTATTGCGAATATCATTCCATGATCTGAAATCAAGAATAAATAATTTGCATAATAGGTCCCTTAGTACAATTAAGGTTTTGTACCATGGACATCTTTATGATCATACAGCTGTTGATTCAATTATTGAATCATAGAGGCTGGTGCTTGGATGAATATTTAAAGAGTTAGATTGAGGACTCATCAAGCACCGTCAAATGATTGTTAAGAGATTATCTCCAGCCTGAGTAGGAGATGGCAATCCTTTCTTAGTTAGGCTGATATCCGACTGACCTCTTAATGCAGGTCCTTTGCATAGGAATAGAGATTCAGAGGTGTCAGATTAGTTAGGTCAAAGAGTTGACTTAACGAGATCGAGATAACCAAAGTCCTATATCATATGCTACCATGATTTAGGCACGCATCCTCTGACTGGAGACAGATGTGTTACTATATGTCTGAGTATGTACATTTGGCAGACCAATAGGTTGATGACCTAATCAAGGTCTATACACCGGCGCGCTGGTGTGCATGCAAGGGCATATAAGTAATACGATCTCTCAAAGGGATCATACAGGTTCTGTTACTGAACCGGAAGACATGAGCTCACTCATGAGATATTGGGAAGATCAAATTCCGTGTACGGTCGCCTCACTTTGGAAGCTTGACTGAATTTGTATGTTTGATATATACTTTTGGAAAGTATATGATCATCACCTGGGTATGATATATGCTTTTGGAAATTATATGATCAATACCAACTCCCAATGATCGAATGAGAAACTTAACGATAAGTCCCTAAAGTAGACACTGTAAAATTGATCTTATACTTCTGGATTATTCTAGGTCTTCCAGTATGCAGGATGTACAAGTATTACGAATACCTGAGGGTGATGTGATCATAAACGGTTGTTTAACCATGACGCTTCCATTCCTAGAGAGTGATGAAACGTGTCTGGATTTTAGTGACCCCTCTCAGTAGAGAAGTAATCTCATCTTAGTCCAAATGTTGGACATTGATCTGAATGTGATTCAGATTCAATGAGAAGATTAGATTTGCAGTCTTGATTTAATCAAGCATCTATGGGAGGCCCGAGATCTGGACTTCAGATGTGATCTCAATATCCAAGTCACTATACGTGGAACAATACAATTGCCCTGTCCTTATCTCCAAGTATTCACGGAGAAAGTGCATTATCCTTTAAAGAGTTCATGGATAATTCTATTGTTGATATATGTATCCGAGCATTGAGAAAATGGATAATTAAATGTGATTTAATTATCATGAATAATATGAATTTGATTCGTATTATAAGGAGAGTTATCTTAGATAATTAAATGTGATTTGATTATCAAAGATGTGAATAATGTGAATGCGATTCATATTATTAGGGCACGTGAAAATAGAGATCCAAGATGATTAAATGTGATTTAACTTTAATGGATATGAATAATGTGGATAGCACTATCCATATTACTCATAATATATTATAAATGTGATTATAATGTATTAGAGAGAGCTAATTATAATTTATATTTGTTAATTAATTATTGACGTGTATTAGATATACATTGT
This sequence comes from Ottelia alismoides, assembly GCA_037367405.1. Taxonomy (NCBI): domain Eukaryota; kingdom Viridiplantae; phylum Streptophyta; class Magnoliopsida; order Alismatales; family Hydrocharitaceae; genus Ottelia; species Ottelia alismoides. The sequence goes on along the minus strand of JAZKJV010009256.1, from coordinate 122,203 downwards.
GTAATTAATTGAAAATGTAAATTATATTTTGTTTTGGGATGTGAATGTGATTCACAATTTTCGAAAGGCAAGATTGTAATATTCTCAAAATTAATTATGAATTATTTTTGAAGAATAAATCACAACAAAAGTTGTTGGAATAAATAATGGAGATTTTCATGGAGATATGCAATCTCATGAAATCTCATGAGATTACCTCCAATTGGAAACAAGTGGCCGTCCGCTATATTCCAATGGGAGATGAGATCTCCATGGAATTTGTCTCCTTATTTGATTGGTTTAATTTTAGGATTGATGTATATTTGATTTGTCAAATATATTTGTTCTAAATTAAATCATAAGTTGTTGGCTTTTACCAACAACAATCTTGGCCATTTGATTGATCATAAATCAATCTCAACCATTGATTTTATGAGTCCCATGGATTGAGATCCATGGATTCCAAAACCCTATAAATAGAGAGGCATACCATGCTCTCTTGGGACATGCTATTGAAGCACATCTCTCTCTCTCTCAACACGCTTACTCTCTCTCCCTCTCATATGGTCGTCCACCATGGATGCCCTAGAGGAAGTCTCCATCGCCGCAGCATCGTTGTTATGCTGCCCGATCGTCTGCTCGTGGATCTCTGTCTCCTTCGGTGCGCCCCGCTCATGAAGAAGACGCCGGATATCGTGTGTCGAGATCAGGAGATCCGCCGCTTGGATCATCAACATGGATTGCGAGAAGCACGCGATTCATCCCCGCGCTCGCAAGCATCTCCTTCGTCAGATCGAACTTGACACAAGAGGTCTCTTCGTTTAGAGACTCGATCGCAACCACGCTTCAAGAGGTAATCCTATTACTTGTTTGTGGTTTAGACAAAACGATCCGAGAAGTGTTCTTGGATCATGTGGTTTCATCACAAGAAAATTTTTTAAATTCCGTTGCATAAAACAACTAGTGCGACTAGTCGTTCCTCGTCGTATTCGATACGACGCTCACGCTTCCGTGATGCGCTTGAGGATTTTCCCATATCCTTCACCTGGAACAGAAATAATAGTAATTGGTGGTCTACCAACCGGAGCCCCTGTCTTCCTATGATCCATTCTCTCCTCTACTGCCTCACATTCAAGAGGTGAACGGTGTATGGTCGAATGAAATGCTACTGGCCCGTCCAAGCGGACCTCTACTAGGCCAACCTACAAATTCTCACCCATTCCCTCAACATCAAGGAGGGATATTCGCCAAGTCCAAGTCTCAGTACCACCAGTCTCAACAATTCCATAACAATTCGAGTCAGACTAAGTAGTACTTGCAACCATAGTACAACCAGCATCAGTCGAACCATCAGTACGCGGTTGCACCTCTCCTGCAGTATCCTCCTCCATATTAGCATCAATATCAATTCCTCTACCTCAGCAACAATACCAGCAACACCCATCTCAGCCTCCACACCATCAACCACAACGTGAGCTGCACGCGGAACCCTCTGAGGTGGTTCTAGTCAACCCAAGCCTTGATTATCTAGCCCAATTAGTAAAGGGCATCACAGAGATGACAAAGAAGATAGACAACCTTACGGCCATGAAATCTTCAAATACGGCCCAAGTCGAAGCCAACCTCAATAAATTTAAGAGAAAAGAGTAGGTATAATGTGATGTCTTGTCTATGTTTGTAGAGTCAGATGATAGTAATTTTGTTGTGTCTAATGTTGTTACTCTCAGGAGAAGCAGGACCTTGCCTCTGTCTGCCATCTTCAAGGGGGAGAATAAAGCTTCATCTGGTGAATCGTCATCTTCTGCATCTATCGTGCCATCTATAGGTTGGGGTGAGGAAGACAAAGAAGGAGGAGCCATGCTAGATGCCAATCTCATCGTATCCAACAAAAAAAATCAGAAAAATAGAAAAAAGACCAAAAAGATGATCATGGTCGAAGTGAAGCCGCTCCAGCCATGGAGAAGCAAGCCACAACATCCCATCTAGCTACAGCCGATGGAGTAGAGACCATAGTTTTTGTATGTCCACCAACAACAACACCAGTAGAACCGTCATTTCTAGAATGTGCACCTTTTTGTAGTTCGGTTGTACAAAATATTGTGGACAAGTATTCTAATTTACATAACAATGGTACTTCTTATTTAAGTTCTATGAATATTCCTTTTCCTGATGCAATTGAATAATGCAAAAAAGTGCAAAATGAAAAACTTCTTTATTTGACCCCAAATGTTGTGGATATTCTTGAGAAATTGACTTTCGAATTGCCTTTATTAAAAGCCATGGAATACATGCCTGCTATGAAGAAGGGCTTGAAGGAGGCATGTACAAACAAGCATCGATCAAACCGTAACAATAGATGCTAGCGAGTTGAGAAGCATGTCTCACAATGGCTACAGTAGCTGCCATCAGCAATCTCCTGGAGAGGAAGCATGACAAAGGAGAACCTTTTATTAGATGCAAGTTCTTTGACCAAGACTTCGAGTGAATTCTACTTAACTGCGACTCCTCAATCAACCTTATGCTTGCCTCATTGCTCACTTAGTTTGGGTTGGGACCTGTTGTCACGCTTTTATTGGGTTTTATTTAATTGAATTATGAACAAGTTGTTGCAACCCAATGAAGCGTCAACAAAAAATTCCTTTTTTTATTCTCAAGAGAATAATGATAAGAAAATGTGACAGGAGATTTTGCTACTAATTTACTTGTATAGTTAACATGATCGAATTCAGGGAGGCTACAAATCCCGAGGGTTATTCAAATAATCGAAAAAGATCAATTAAAAGAAAAGGGAATCTCAAATGCTAATTTTTCAAATAAAACAAAAATGCTCAAAAATGTCTACAGAATTTTTTTTTACATTTTTATGATTTCTTATTATTTTTGTTATTTTTTTAGGATTTTTAAAATGGAAAAATAGGGATAACTGCAAACATCGAGCAAGCAGAATGATTTCAAAATTTAAAAAAATATGAAGTAAAAAATTCCTACAATATTTTTTCCTAAAAACTAGAGGAAATAATCTAAAAATAGGAATTGAAATCACCTTTTTCGATTTTTCACAATTTTATATGATTTTTTTATTTTTAGTATTTTCATTTTTTGGTTTTTAAAAATAATTAATGGGTGAAATTTGTACAGGAATTAAAACACACCAAAAGAAAATTAGACTATTTTTTTGGAATTTTTGATGCAATATCTAAATTTTTATGAATTTTAAATTTCAAATAGGGAAAAATATCACGTTTTTGAATTTTTAATAATAGCAAATGATGATAAATTGCAACATAAAATTTATTCAAAGAAGAAACAAGTGACGAGAACTTAAATTGAATTTTCCAGATTTTATTGAGCAATAAAAATATTTCTTTCAATAAAAAGTACATGCAAAATAATTATCTGGATAACAGGACTGAAATGCAAATAGTTAATGATTTTGCATTAAATAAATAACAGAAAAAAACAGCACGGTGGAAACTGCAAATTACCCAAAAAACGTGAGACACACGTGCTAGACTGGAGTGTCGGGGCCTTTCTACAAAATTGGAAATGTTAAAAGGCCTACGTACAATTTTCTAAAATAAAAAAATATATTTGTTATTTAGGGCACATTGGGGGTCTACTGATCTACATTCTTTTCGCAAGCCAAAGGAAGGAGGCACGTCGCCCATGTTCCTTCGTTCTTCCTTCACAGCGATCTGCGGTAACGGAGAGAGACGGTCGCGATGGCGGCACGAAAGGCGGTGATGGAGCGCGGAGCTGCACTTGTGGCAGATGCGACGCTCGTGTTTTGCAACAGGATGGCGATAATCAGTAAAGGGCAACAGTGAGCTTCGGTGTTGTTTTGTGGATCTGGAGGGCAACGAGCGGGTGGACGGTGGGTCATGCGGCCAGAGGCAATGTAGGCGTGGCAAACGGCGAGTGGTGAAGGAGGTGTTGTGTGGCTTCAAGCGATTCACAGGGGTGGGCGGATTGCGACGGGACTCATGCGCGATGGGAGCGAAACTTGCCCCGACGAATGGAGGACCTCGCTCCAGATGGAAGGTGGATGATGGGCTCACCAGGTTGGATGATGGCGAGGTGAGTAGTGTCGTCGACGTGAGCGGTGGGCGGATCCTACTAGGGCTGGTGCAACGGCCACAAATTTTATTTTATTTTATTTTATTTTTACCTTTTTAGCAGTTGTATTATTAGTTATTCCTTTTTTTAAATAGCTACAATTTTTATTTTTTTGTTTGTAAAAATAGAATGTGAAATTTTTTATTTTTTCTGTAACCTACAATAAAATAGAGATATCCAACTCGAGCATGACCACTCGATCCAAAATCAAATGTGGAAAATGTGAGTGGATGTGGATCCAGCGAAATGGAAGATAGATCCGAAACTCTGGTCAACATGCGTAAGCGAAGTTGAGTGGTCGTGTGAGGTAGAACGTGAATGTGGAGAGATCGAGAATATGAGATGAAAAATTGAGAAAGGTGACAGATCAAATCGTGATGGAAAATTAGGAATGAAAATCTAAGATCTACAATTAGAAATGAACGATGAAATGAATACAAAAATTAAACCTAAAATTATCTAGAAAAGAGATCGAGAAATAAAGGGACGTGGATCTGACAGTGGGAGCAGAAAATGTCGTGATGGCCTCGACGAAGGCTGACTCGTTGTCACCAGACGTCTCGGAGACTAGGCACCTCTCTGCAACAATAAGACTATTGGAGAATAGACTCCTCTCACCAAAGATTGATACAGTGAGAATGAGGGAGGAGGAGCCAATTAAATAGAAAGAAAAATCGAGTTTGAATTTGAATTTTGAAATTTTGAATAGAGATCATAAGAAGGAAGGAAGTTGATGGTGGATAAAATTACATTAAATACAAAATTAATTAATTAATTTCATCTCTTTATTGAATTAAATATTAAATGTTAATTACTTATTTTTTGTGGTGGTTAATTAAGGAAATATACTATAAAAAATATTATATACATATAGTACATTATATACATAGTTAAATAAGGGAATTAATTTTTTATCTTTTATTTTTTATATTTTATTTTAAATGATTATTGAAAATATTTACAATTATTTACAAATATATTATTTATATATGAAAAATAAATGGTAAAATTGCACAAACTGCCCTAGAAAATTGTCTTTCATACCGTAACTCCATAAATTACGAAACCACAACCATTTTAAAGATAATTCGATTTAGAATACAATGGAGGTGGAATTAGTCTTTTAATTATCATTTATGGCTTTTCTGGATGTGGTTGCTTTTATTCAGTACATGAACTTATTTTGCAATTATTTTTATTATTTAGAAAAAAATTTTATTTACAACTTTTGTTTTGAAATTTATTTAATTTGATGTCAATTTATGTAGAAAAAAATAATGTATGTTTTATACAAATATACACAGAAAAGTATTTATAAAACATTTTTTGGATTTTTTGATTAAGGGCCTTATCTCACCCTACTTTATTTCTGGTCAATCAGGTCAAGTCTTGATCTTCTCTCGGGGTTCGGCTCTGCCTATATCTATTACATATATACAATCTTTTTTTATTTTCTTCATTTTTTCTTTATTTCTTTCTTTATTTGTTTTAGGTTAAAATAATAATATATGTCTAATATTTACAAACAGACGCAAGTTAGTAAAAATAAGGAGTTAGTATTATATACAACTATTTTATAAGGGATTTTAAGCTTAAGTAAATGAATAAAGATGATGAAATGCATATTCATCATCCTCCTATGCTTTACCTTAGCTAGTCCCTTAGCAAACACTCATTTGAAAGAATAAGTGAATAAAAGAAAAAGAATGAAAATAAAGAAATTAGGAAAATATTGATTATTAAATATATCTTCATAAATTTTAGTATGGAGCTCTATCAGGCCTTTGGATTATTAGTGTCGAGGAACTTTAATGGGCAATAGATTTAAACCTAACAGCCTCTAAGTTCTATAAGACTCCTATTCAGGTGTCCTCAATAGTCAGGTCAGAACAAGTCTACATACACAAATTCTTATGACTATCAATCTTTACTTTACGGTGTAAGTGAGATATAGCTCCCCATCTCAAAAGTAGCAAAGAAACAACCTCTCTCAACAAGGTAACTCTATTCCCCGATCTAGCAACTCTTTCCTCAAGGAGCGGGGATATTCCCTTCTAAGTTCATGTACAACCAACTCAGGAAGAGGAGATGGAGAAAAGAATGGATGTTAACCAGTGTAGCTACCTATCCTTAGATGCATGACCAGTGTAGTCAAGTCATGCAGCTACCGGCATACAGAAATTTGACTTTGATGCTCTTATTTCTTTTTTTATACTTGTATATACACTCCGGCGGGAATTTTAATTTTCCATCAGGCCTGTCCACTTTTGGAGATTCTGCATTTTTTCTCTTACATTTTTTTAGAATATATAAAAGTTGCAACATGTACAAAAGGAGTTTTTCTTCTTCATCTTATAGACTATCCCTCTTTTGATGCATTATTGCAACCCCACAGCTTCATGTCTATAGATCTCATTGCTACTAGATCAGACTGAGATGCACTACCCTTCCTAGAGGAAGACGAGAGATTCTGGCTAGATGTACTACCCTCGTATGCTACTCCGATACAAGAGATTCTGCCTCCTCACTGCCTCTTCCATGAAGAGATGTGTGTACAATGCTTGTCCAAGATAAGCCACGGTCTAAAATAATCATGCGTGTTTTGTTAAATATTCTACTTAGACTAATGAAGATGACACATTAACATAGTCTTATTGACTCAAATGCACATCTTGAAAAAATGCACATGAAAATGCAAGAAATATGCACAATGCAAAGAGAAGAAAGCAAAATATTTTTTTGAAACAATTTTCTAATTTTGAACTTTTTATGGATTTTTGGGATGAAAAATGATGCATATGTAAAAAGTGTTTTTTTTTTGAAATTTTAATTATACAAATTTTTTTAGACTTTTCGTTTTGTAGTTTTTAGGGATTTCTTTTAAGGGAAAAAGGGTTATGAAAATATATACAAGTATATACAAGGATTTTTTGTTGGTTTGTTTGTTTTTTTTTTATTTTTTTAATTTTTAATTTTTTTATATTTTAATAAAGGTGATCAATGTCCTTATACATGCGTGGATTTTATGAATTTATATACATGTCCCGAAAAGATAATAATATTTAAAGGTACGAGTTATGTCTAAAGTATATATACAATATATACAACACCCCCTATACTTAGCTCGAACTATGTCCTCATAGTGATCAGAGAGTGATAAAGGAAGGCATAACTCGTGCTAAGTATAGAAAAGAGAAAAGACTCCTATGTTACAATGACTCAAAGAAAGATGAAAAGAATAGAAGTTGGTGATCTCCCCTTTACTTAGGATCCAGTAATACTAAGTATAGAAGATTGTACAAAAGGAAAAAATCGATGAAGAGAATGTACATACTCAACAACTTGTGCTGCCCCCTGATGAATCTCAGATTAACCACTCTAAGTCTCATTAATTAAGCTCAAGTCCCTCAAAATCAACTGCATTTCTGCATTTATTTCACATAATTAGCATTCATGCATGATTTCATAAGAATTGCATTTTAGCATTAATTTCTACACAAAATAAGAAGCCAAAAATCGAAGCCAAAAATGACCTGTAAATAGCCTAACTTCCCCTATTTTTAACTCCTCCATGCTAATACCGCATGACACAAAACCACCTCCACTGTGTACATATCACTAACAAGAATAAATAAAAAATACAAAAAAATCACTAACACTGTTAAGTGGACCAAAAACCCAAACCCTAGTTTCAAGATTTTCGGACTAATATCTTCCCCATCTAGTGTCTGATTTGACCCTACTCACTTTTGAACAAATGCACATTCAATTACCTTCAAAACAAGACCAAGTTCAAGTAAATCAGAGCTCGTATGTGAAAGTTGGGTTTTTGGGCCTCTTTTGTATATTTTCGCTGCTTTTGACCGATATTTTATGAATATATTTTATTTATCAATAAAAATCAAAAAAAAATAGATTTAGATGTCTTTTATTTATCTTTGATTTCTCTATATTTTTCCGGATTTTTATCTTGTTTAAAAATGACAAAAAAATTAGAAAACCCAAAAATCAAGGTATTCTATGTACATGGGATACCCCAAAAATTCACTTTTTACATTTGACCGATTTTGCTTTTGATGTCTTCATCAAAATTATAGATCTCATTGAGGCGAGCATTTTTCATGAAGAAACTTTTTCGATCCGAGGTCATTTTCTATTTCTTTCTGATTTTACAAAAGAATTTTTCTTCGATTTTTCTAGTGCTGACATGTGGGAGCCCCAGAGGCCTCCACGTGTCAGCGGTTTTTGGGCTTTTAAATACTCATTTTTTGAAAAAAAAAATTAAAATAAAATAAAACAGCCTGCACGTGCGACGCACGTAACCCCAGGCACGTGCTTCGCACGTGCTGCTCCCCTTACTCTAACTCCTCGCCACGTGGCGCATGATTGGTCGTCCGATCTCGGCCGATCGGACGGCCACTGCCCATCACCTTCAACCTCGCACCTTCCCCCGATTTCGCCGCCCCGCCTCTCAACTGCCGGCCCTCACCCACGCCACCAGGCCTGCTCCGCCGCGTCAACTGCCACGCCAGGCCGGGCTCCATGCCCGAGGCCCCAACACGTGCCCAGCACGTGCGTGGGGAACGTCATCTCCATCCCCACGGGTCACGTGCTCAGCACGTGACCGCGTGGGACATTTGCAGACCGCCCCTCGGAGTTTCCTCGATTGGCGCATAAGACCTAAACCAGAAGGTCACGTGAGTCGCACGTGTCCCCCGGGGAAATTTACGGAATTCGGCCCCAAGTTTTGGTAATTGCACTTAGGCCCCCCCACTGCATTCTTCTTTATTTTTATTTATTATATTTGCAATCATACCCCTATGTTCTACCTCTGTTTTGTACCTCTTTTCTTCATTATTTTATTATTAAAAAAAAGCACGATGTTCATCTTTTCATTCTCTACACATTGATATATTGTGAGCATTATTGTGATTGATGGTTAACTAATAATTAATTATTTTGTGGAAAATTGTGAATTTTGCCCATTCTGTGCTCTAAAATTCATATTTAATTAATCATTGCTCTAAAAATCCTTGAAAAATCAATATTGTAGAGATTATCTTGCTTGACATTGTGCCCAAAAATCTTTGCATTTGCATGCATAATTTGCTCTGAAAAAATCATTTTGCATATTTCAATATCTAATGTTTAATACGTATTAAACCCCACATTTTCGACATTTAGGATTTTTCTGGGATCCATCACCTAGTGATAGATCTTAGATAATTTTCTATCTTGAAAATAAGTAGGTTTAATATTTATTATGATTAAATATTGAAAATCATTCTGTTTGCATTTAAGAATTCATAAAAAAATTATATTGCATCCAAAAATTCTAAAAAAATTAAATTGCATTCATTTCATCATCATTTACATTGTGGCCAAGTTTCATATTTTTCGGACATCGTTTGATTTAAATTTACCTTTTAGTCCCTAAAACAGGCCAAAATTGCATCTTACATCCTTATTTGCATTTAAAATTCCAAAAAAAGACTGCCTCGAGAACCAAACACGAAATTGGATAGACATAACTCTAGGTTTTTCCTTTGCCTCCTTGTGATCGACCTTGGGACTTACCCAAGTAAAATAAACATAAAAACCACTTGATTGAAATTGACTAAAAATTTGTGGTTATTTCTTGACCGTTTCCGATCGCCGCCTACAACGAACGATACATTTATTATTTTCACTCATGAAGATAAAAACAACTCTTCAACTCGGCGTTTCCGGACTCGTCAGATGGCGCCGTTGCCGGGGAGGAAAACAGCTTAGATTTTTGTTTTGAAAATTTTTGTTCGGTTTTCCGCATTCAGGTAGTCTGACCCCCGAATTTGTCATTGTAAATCCCATAATTTTTTTCAGCATTTATTTTCTTATTTTATTATTTTTTGAGTCACTCTCCGGCATTCTCTCTCTTATTTTTCTTGCGAGGTACCCGGCGCACGTGGAGCGGTTTTTCAAGAAACCGACGCATCTTCACCGACATCCGAAGAAACCGCAATTAAATTGAGATCGAGTCGAGTCGTGAGAGAGCGTAGAGTCTAGGTTTTTAATTTCTGCAAATTTTAATTTCTGCTCATTTATAGCGGTGTCCGATTGGACTCTCGCGTGTGTAAAAAGACTCTGAACTCTATTTGTGGTGCGTCGTGGCCTGTTTCACTCTCCGGAGAGGGTGGGGCCCGACTTGAGTGGCGATTAGGATAGACCTGCACATACGACTCTTAGAGCATTTTTATAGTTTTGATTGTGCTCGTAGGATCTTAAGCCACACTTCACATTAATCAAGACGCACATAGATCGTTCAACTTAGCCAAATTTAACTCAATTCTTCCCCGCTAATAGAACTTTATGCTTAGGTACGGTTTTTCATCGGCTTGCATACATTTAGAGTAATTTTTCAATTCTGTCTAGCATCCCACATGGAGATTGTGAGGATTCACTGTAAGTCTTTTAACTGAGCATTCATCATAGTTTTCCACGTGCATCGGCTTTTCCCGAATTCCTCCCTCTTGTTTTATCACATAAATCTAAAGGAAATTGAGACTGGACGGTAGACGTGTATTTATGCTCATTCAAATTCTTCAGTGATCACTTAATTAAAAGTGGGACTGCAAACTATAGCCGATCTTAATAACCAATAAAATCAAGAATTTCTGCGGGAGAGCAACGCCGACCTTGGATGATTTTATTTTTCTGAGTTAGCGAGAGACGACACTTAAGGATAGAGCCCAAATCCGAAATCTCAGCTCGCTAAATTTTTACCAAGATTGATTCATCCCCAACTAAAATCGAAAAGATAATAGCCGAGCTCTTACAGCTTCATTGTGTGCGTTGGTGAACCCAGGGTTTGAATTGTGTTTACATTGGTGTGCGTGAACCAATTTCAAGATCAATAAGCCACACATTTGATTTCTCTTGACTATCCCGTGCAATATCTCTCCTCTTTTCTTGATAATGGAACTTTTGTCCAAAAACTCTCGCAGATCCAACCCCCCATTCCTTTCAAAAATAACCGAGAATCCATCAGAATTATACTATGAAAACGAATTCGTGTCGGTTAGACCCAAAACACCTCCTCCAAGAGACTGTCAACCACCATCTCTTTTTACCAATCCGATATGCTTCATGAATGACAATCCTCTGTTTTCGGACACGACAAATCAACAATCGACTGAGGTCTCTACTTCTTCATATATCAACCCTCTCTACGCCGATCATACAATTCATTCTTCTTATTCGGTAAATGTCAATCCTTCGTTCATGGGAGATGATCACCACATGATTGAATTGAACACGTCTTCACCTATTTCATCAACCCTGCCCTGGAACACTAATGAAAAATCATCAGTTTGGAATGACCATGACAACTCCCTCTTCAGACATGACAATCATACAGAGGACTGGACTGACTACATAGAAACACATGAGCCGTGTATGCTGACTCCACCATACCAAGATCCGACCACTCAAGATCAAAGGAATAAATTTTACTTGGACCGACTCTACATGTCTGGATCATATGAGCAGCCGCCATCCATGATTATTGAGGAGATATTTTCTGAAATTAATGATCATATATTGGAAATTCCAAGAAATTCTCCTCTCAGCACAAATGAGAAAATGGAAAATGAAATTATCGAACACACACCGACTGCGCCCATGATTGATCATGAATTGAATTTTGAGGATGATATTTTGAGGATAAAAACAAGATTCGAATTGATGGAGGATAGATTTCAAAAATTCACCGACCGATTCATTGCATTCTATGGTAGCTAGCACATTAAAATAAATGAGGAAAGGACTGGATCTGAGATTGAAAATTCTGAGGATATTCAGGGACCTAGGGACGATTCTGACAATATCACTTCTGCATATTATTTCCCTAGAAATGACTATGTCATTGACCATCACCTTGAACACCAGAGCCCCTTTTCATCTGAAGAACACCCCACACCCCCACACCACCCAGAAAATACCAAAAAATGGAAATATTTGAAAACCACAAAAAATCAAAAATTCAGAAAATTTCATAAAATTTGAAACTGAAGATGATCTGCGAAATTTGGATCCGACTATACGGGAAGCACTGGAAAAACGTTTGATGTTTGAACTTCCCTTTATACAGGCCATTGAACACTTCCCCGACATTAAAAGATTTATAATAGATAAATTAATGAACAAAAAGTCGGGTAGGATACGAACAAAGACCGAAAGACATATCTTGTCAATGGCCTCCTCCTTGGTGTTGAGGAGAAAAACCAAGAGCCGCATAGTGAAGCGGTTGCCCAGATTTGACTGTGAAATCAAAGACACAATCTTCACCCTTGCTCGGATTGATGACGATGCACCAATCAATATCCTCCCGACCACTATATTTCATGAACTCAAACTCGGACTGATTCGGAAGATACGAGAGATTATTCAATTAGCGAACCGATCAATAAAGCAGCCAAGAGGAATCATTTCTGTCATCATGAAATTCCAAGGTGCTCCGCTCAAAGTAGAATTCACGATCATTGATATTGAGCATCAAGGAGAATTCACCCAATCTCCAATCATTTTCTAAAAGCCATTCCTGGCATTGGCCAAGGCGAGTATTGATTGTGAGACTCGGGAAATCAATTTCATAGCATTGGAAGCACTTAGATTTGACCATATCTTTGAGGAACCACGATCTTCTGAGGCAACCCACGAAGTCCCCGACAACCGTAACCATGAAGCGGTAGAAGAGCCCTACCCCGCAGCCACAAGTGAGATAGCGGTTGTTGATGAGACTATTGGTTTAGAAAATCTCCCCCGTGCTCCATTCCCAACCGCTCTCACCATGGAGAATCATGTATATGAATCATATGATTCGAAGACTTATGCATGGGCACACCCTGGGTCAACCTACTCTGACTACATGGATTACATCAACTCGACACAGGAATGCGCCAAAATTGGATCAATTGAGAAAGAACATGCAGAGACTCTCCCCAGTATTCCAATTCCCGCGGATCTCAAAATAGACAAATCTTTCTACGATCCTGAGACATATGCATGGTCACATCCTGGAGCAACATTCTCTGAATATCTTGACCAAATCATCCCAAATCGAAAGTGCTCAAACATTTGGGAGACTAAGAACAAGCACGCAGACCAAGCACCAACCAAGGAGAATTTCAATGGCTATTCATCTGGATACTCAAGTGAACCGACACCTTCACGACGAAATAAAAAGAGAGTCAACTTTGACCTTTCGGAAGAGGAATCAGTTGATGATCCCTCATCAGGTCCGGAAAAGATGGTCTACATGAGTGAAGTCTGTTCGACAGCCCTAAAGCCATATCTTCGTAAGGATCCAAAATTCAATTCTTGTTGGACAACTCCCGTTCCTAACTACTACTCATCCAAAGATGATGCTCCTGCACTCTTCAAGTACATTGGAATTATTTCGTATGAGCTGACTGAGACCGGTGCTTCTGAGTATTCATCTGAGGACAAACCGATTGACCCCAAGAAGGAACGAAGTCTGAGGAAACAACTGAAGAAACAAAAGGACCAGAATACTTGGAGTATGTCCACTTTCAAATACTACTCCTCTGAGGATAACTCTGATGATGGATATCTTTCATCTGACTCAAACACTTCATCTATTATCCACCATGATTTTTCTTAGGATGACACTGATCATAGTTGGGAATCTTACGCTTCATCTCCATCTCGTCATTACGATCTCCCACCACAGGCTCACAAAAAGATCAGCCGAAAACCGCCTTAATCATCGGCTACCCACCCTCCCTCTCGAGCACATCGGTCTCCTTGTACAGCTTCTTCCTTTACTTAGGCCAAGGCCTAAGTATAGGGGGGACCGATGCCATCTGTATATATAATTCCACTACTAACTCTTGATCGCTCCATTTCCACCATTTTTCCATACTTAGGCTGATCAGAGCCTAAGTATAGGGGGAACCGACACCCATATGTATATACTCTCCTCATTTCCTGACCGCTTTTCTTTTCATTTTTTTTCCACTCCCTTATGCTTAGCCCGAGCCATGTCTTCCGCTTCTTGTGCTTTGAGGACACAACACTCGCTAAGTATAGGGGGTCTGTGTATATACTTTGTATATATTTTACCCATATCTCGTACTTTCGCGTAAGTCTATATGTATTTACGGGGTGGGTACTAACTTGAAAAAAAAACAAAACAAACCAACAAAAAAGCACACAAAAAAAGGGTTTTTCTACTAACACTAACAGTGCCCAAAAAATTTTTTTAAAAAAAGAAGGCTTCTTATTCCATTTTCTGCATAAAAAAATTCCCTTGCATAAAATGTCAAAAAAAAAGAGAAAAGTCTGCATTTCACACACCAGCACTTCATCCATCACATGCATTTGCATTTGTGAAAAGTCATTGGGTTCTGAACCGAGTTATGAGCCGAAACTGAGAGTGGTCTGGACTTGACCTTAATCCACCTAATTTTCAGAGGAACTTCACCGAGAAAGAGGATTTTAAGAACTTCAGGTCTGTTGACTTAATTCTTTGAAGTTCCACATGACAATGTGCAGAGTTCGACTCTTAGTGTCTAACCTGGTCTCTTCATTCTGGGTACAACTCTGGAATAGGGAATTAATTCGTACTCTCGCACTATGCACTTAGCTCAACCCAGACGGGATGTTGGAAGACTGTGTGAGTCTCTTTTCTGGTAGCGTGGAAATCTAAAGACCGGAGTACGGGTTGAAATAAAGCTTTGAAAAAGGGATCGACGGCTGGGCACAATTTTTTCTAAGAACCCAAAAAATGTATGGAACAAATAGATTCTATATCCGTAGGGGCACAACAAGATCCAAGCAGAACCACCAAAAATTCCAAATACAAAGAAGCAACTACCAAATAAAATCCGACCATAAATGTCCAAGCTTCAAGAAACCTGTAGATCTTGGTGGAGACTCGGCTACACTGGCCATCTTCACAAGGAGAGGTGACTACACTGGCCACCCTCCGGTTCTTTTCCCTTTCTTCTATCTTCTCCCTCATTCGATTATGAATACAGCGCGATAGACCTTAGAAGGAATACCTGACTCCCCAAGGACGAGTTACTGGAGAGGAGAGGAGCATAGTAGTCTAGCATTCTGGATGGGAAGAGCTAAAACCCTTCACACACATGAGTCGGTTATTCAATGTTCATAGGGTATACTTCGGGAAGAGGATTGATTTAAGATGACTTCTGAGGCAAAACTGTGACAATGATGTGTAAAACTTGAGGGCTGTTGATTTTAAAATTCTAAGTCTCACAGAAGTTCCAACACACTAATAATCCAAAGGTCGAGTCTAGTTTCATTTTCACCTTCAGCTCATGGTCTTGGTATGGAACCCAGTCTCATTTTACTTCATGGCATTTCTTTATGATGCTCAGGGACGAGCATGGTTTTAGTATAGGGGGATGATGAATCTCGGATTCACCACTTTAAGTCTCATTAATTAAGCTCAAGTCCCTCAAAATCAACTGCATTTCTGCATTTATTTCGCATAATTAGCATTCATGCATGATTTCATAAGAATTGCATTTTAGCATTAATTTCTGCACAAAATAAGAAGCCAAAAATCCAAGCCAAAAATGACATGTAAATAGCCTAATTTCCCCTATTTTTAACTCCTCCATGCTAATACCGCATGACACAAAACCACCTCCACTGTGTACATATCACTAACAATAATAAATAAAAAATACAAAAAAATCACTAACCCTGTTAAGGGGACCAAAAACCCAAACCCTAGTTTCAAGATTTTCGGACTAAAAGCCCCATATCTTCCCCATCCAGTGTCTGATTTGATCCTACTCCCTTTTGAACTAATGCGCATTCAATTACCTTCAAAACAAGACCAAGTTCAAGTGAATCGGAGCTCGTATGTGAAAGTTGGGTTTTTGGGCCTCTTTTGTATATTTTCGCAGCTTTTGACTGATATTTTATGAATATATTTTATTTATCAATAAAAATCCAAAAAATTAGATTTAGATGTCTTTTATTTATCTTTAATTTCTCTATAATTTTCCGGATTTTTATCTTGTTTAAAAATGACAAAAAAATTAGAAAACCCAAAAATCAAGGTATTCTATGTACATGGGATACCCCAAAAATTCACTTTTTACATTTGATCAATTTTAGTTTTGATGTCTTCGTGGAAGTTGTAGATCTCGTCAGGACGAGCATTTTTCGTGAAGAAACTTTTTCGATCCGAGGTCATTTGTTATTTCTTTCTAATTTTACAAAAGAATTTTTCTTCGATTTTTCTGGTGATGACACGTGGCAGCTCCAGAGGTCGCCACGTGTCAGTGGTTTTTGGGCTTTTAAATACTCATTTTTTTAAAAAAAATTAAAATAAAATAAAACCGCCTGCACGTGCGACGCACGTGCCCCCAAGCACGTGCTCCGCACGTGCCGCTCCCCTTACTCTCACTCCTCGCCACGTGGCGCACGATTGGCCGTCCGATCTTGACCGATTAGACGACCACTGCCCATCACCTTCAACCTCGCACCTTCCCCCGATTTCGCCGCCCCGCCTCGAAACTGCCGGCCCTCACCCACGCCACCAGGCCTGCTTTGCCGCGTCAACTGCCACGCCAGGCTGGGCTCCACGCCCGAGGCCCCAGCACGTGCCCAGCAGGTGCGTGGGGAACGTCATCTCCATCCCCACGGGTCACGTGCTCAGCACGTGACCGCGTGGGACATTTGCAGACCTCCCCCTGAAGTTTCCTCGATTGGCGCATAAGACCCAAACCAGAAGGTCACGTGCGACGCACGTGACCCCCGGTGAAATTTACAGAATTCGGCCCCGAAGTTTTGGTAATTGCACTTAAGCCCCCCCACTGCATTCTTCTTTATTTTTATTTATTATATTTGCAATCATACCCCTGTGTTCTACCTCTTTTTTGAACCTATTTTCTTCATTATTTTATTATTCAAAAAAAATCCTGATGTTCATCTTTTCATTCTCTACACATTGATATATTGTGAGCATTATTGTGATTGATGGTTAACTAATAATTAATTATTTTGTGGAAAATTGTGAATTTTGCCCATTCTGTGCTCTAAAATTCATATTTAATTAACCATTGCTCTAAAAATCCTTGAAAAATCACATATTGTAGAGATTATCTTGCATGACATTGTGCCCTAAATCTTTGCATTTGCATGCATAATTTGCTCTGAAAAAACACATTTTGCATATTTCAATATCAAATGTTTAATACGTATTAAACCCCACATTTTCGAGGTTTAGGATTTTTCTGGGATCCATCACCTAGTGATAGATCTTAGATAATTTTCTTTCTTGAAAATAAGTAGGTTTAATATTTATTATGATTAAATATTGAAAATCATTTTATTTGCATATAAGAATTCATAAAAAATTTATATTGCATCCAAAAATTCTAAAAAAATTACAGTGCATTCATTTCATCATCATTTACATTGTGGCCAAGTTTCATATTTTTGGACATCGTTTGATTTAAATTTACCTTTTAATCCTTAAAATAGGCTAAAACTGCATCTTGCATCCTTATTTGCATTTAAAATTCTAAAAAAAGACCGCCTCGAGAACTGAACACGAAATTGGATAGACATATCTTCAGGTTGTTCCTTGGCCTCCTTGTGATCGACCTTGGGACTTGCCCAAGTAAAATAAACATAAAACCACAAGATTGAAATTGTATAATTATTTGTGGTTATTTTCTTGACTGTTTCCGATCGCTGCCTACAACGAACGACATTCATTATTTTCACACACGAAGATAAAAACAATCTTTTAACTCGGCGTTTCCGGACCAGTCACCCCCCTATACTTAGGGTAGAAGAGCCATAAGTATAGAATATCAACAAGTTGGGGGACAATCAAGACATTGGAAGAATAAAACAGAAACAGACGATATGAACAATATCACTCCCCCCTATATTTTGGGTAGAGTATCCCTAAGTATAAGCAATAATAGGAGTGATGAACAAGACGAATATGAACAACACAAATCCTTCACCCCCACCCCCATACTTAAGATAAAGCACATCCTATGTATAGCATATATACACACAAAAAAGGGGTGAATGAGAAAACAATGGTGTACGGAGGTAAATGAAAGTGAATATACAAGAGGAGTGGATGTACAAAGGTCAAGAAGGTCGAAAGCAGACCTTCTTGTGAGATCGCTGAGGAATGGATTTGACATTGTGTAGTTCGATATTGGGGTCAACATTAGACATAAACTCATCAGGATCAACCGGGAATGTATCCTCAACGGTCTCAAAGTTTTCAGGCACGAACCGGTCAGTGGAAGTAGTGTGGTCATGTCCTATATGGGAAGACTCACAAATATAAAAGTAAGAAGGCTCGAATCATTATCCAAAAAAGTAAGAGCAATTCTAGCCTAACATGCCTCTATTGAATCATCATCTTTATAAAAAGGCCCGAATTCCATTATAAAAGCAATCAAATCAAATTCGACCCTATCAGTCTCATCTAAATCAAGGTTAATAGGAAAGGACTCATTAGTGAAAGTAGTTAAAACATGTCTGCCATATCTAGTCTCAAAGTCTGCCTTCCGCTCTAGGGTGTATATTGTGCAAATCTCGCGGATGTCATCAATACATTACCATGTACCAGAAGGGGGAACTCAAAGGTCTATGCTTCTCGAGTCTTCCTCCTTGAAGAGGAATTCTTGGGTCTCAGTATCGTCCAACATACAACAAAAATCTTTGATATTATCATCAAGGTCAATGTCCTTGGAGCTGGCTAACACGAGCACACTCTCATGGGATGCATGTCTCTGGTCAGTAATGGGTGTAGTGATCAACACATTTATCCCTGCATCAGAACGGAAGCGAATCTCTCCTAATCCATAATCAATAACGGTTCTCGTAAAGGCAAGGAAAAGCCGTCCTAGGATAATTGGAGGATGCTCCACACGGGTGGAGGTCTCCATGGGAAATATGATAAAATCAAAAATGAAGTTCATGCCCTGAATAATAATGATAGATTTTTCTAGAATACCTTCGGTCTCTTGATAGATCCGTCAGCAAATTTAACTATCATCCTGGTTTTCTTGAGAGGAACAAGATGAAGAGATTGTACCATAGAGAAGGGTATTCTATTGATTGACACATCGCCGTCATGGAGAGTATTATCACAAGAATAGTCAGAGATGGAGCAACTCACAAGAGGGGTGGCAATTTTCCTTTTCTTAGAATGTGGATGGTGAGAGATGGCGTGGACAGTGGCCATGGTCAATATGTGACGCTCAGATCTTCTCCTCTACTTTCTCTTCTTGTGTTGAGGAGAAGATAAGTGGGTCATGGCCTTGTGAAGTGGGTCTTTAATGATCTCATGAATGGTGACCATCACGTCTGGTTCAGTCAACATTTTTTAAAATTTTCGGACCTCCTCCATACAATGGAGGAGATCGGAATCAATATACATGAGGATTTCCAAGAGCAGTCTGTACAGTGGCATCCTCAGGGTCACAAGTGGGAGATGTGGTGAATGACTATGTGGGGAAATGGTTTGGCATGGATGTCCTCTCCCCACAAAATTAAACAACAATGTGTCTCCCGAAATCTTTTTGGATTTTTAAAATTTTCTCATTTTTTTGTATTTTGGGTAAATGCAAGCTCTCATGATTATCCTCAAATGAATCCATATCCTCAAATAGTGGAGCGACATTCTGGCTCTTATTTATGTTAAATATATTGATAATCCTCAAATTCATATGTTCCATCATCTGGTTTAGTGTCTCATGTGTGGACATCATGAAAGGTGATTCAAAATTCCCAGGATCAGATGAGTGGAATGAGGGTGGTTGAAAATCAATGTCCAATTCTTGAAATAATGGTTAGATAGATATATACAAAAATCACGAGGAATGTCCTCCTGGAAAAAGGAAGGTGGAATGGCTGCAGGGTGCGAGGGATTCGTGAAGGTCGAATAAAAATCACTCCAGTCGGCCATCTCCGAAACTAGAGAAAACGATGGGAGAGAACAATGGTCAAGTAAAAAGATGTGAAGAAAAAGGGGCAAATGCGTAGAAGGATCTAGTATGCACACAAGCAATCACAAGCAATGCATACAAAGCAAAATGCACCCCTCAATTCACTTACTCAACTTGATGAAGATTGTGAAAGCTCGGTCTCTTAATCTTGTATGTTTTAGAGTTAGGTGATAAATCAATCATACAGAGCGGATAAACAAGTTGTTAGGAGCTCAATGCTCCCATGAGACTTTCCAATCTCACAACTAGTTTTTCCCATCCAATATGGTTTGCAGACTGTTTAGCAGCTACTTGATCTACCCACTCTGCTAAGGAAGTCCCTGACCGATTACCGGCTACGCTGTGATGTCCTCACTGGAGAACAACTAATCACAAGTCCAATAGTCTGAAGAGAGTTCGGGTGTGGCTCTATTGTAGTGTGTGGATCACTCTATCGCAGTAGATAAATCGAACAAGGAGGTGGTGACTCTTCCCAAAACAATGATTTTTCCTTGATTTTATTATAGGGTTGAGTTTTCTTTAGCAGTCTCAAATTTTAGGCTTTTATCACATGGTTTGAATAATTTTAATGAATTGCCTACCGAGTGTCCAATTTCCTTTTTAACTTACTTGAGTGAAAAAAGGAAGGAGATCGGAAATGCCAATGCATGATTAAACACAATAATGCAGGTAGGGGTTAGAGATGTGTACCTTGTCGCCAGCAATCTACATACAGGGTGATCTGCGGGGAATTTAAATACAAAATAAAATAAACTAACCTATATGATGCAAGTGAATCATCCTAACAATAGTTTCTATTAATGGTCAAGAACAATTAAATTTGACTAAGTTCAATTATGCTATATTATATAGTAAATAAATTATTGTTTAGGGTGTTTGGATCTAATGAATTACCTGGCTCAAGCAAATTAATTAAAGCAATCAATAAATAGATCACGAAATCCACTTGAAACAAATAAAAATAAAAGCGATGAAAACAAAACTGGTGAGTCCCCTAAGTGCACCGGCACTGGGCGCAACAGACCTCGCAACAAATGAATATCCTTTTTATAAGAGTTCAAATTCTAGAAATAAATAAAAGAAAGTCTAAGAATTTTTTTAAATGCTTGGTCTCCTTCAAATCTTCTTCTCCTCTCACGCTCTCCTGTGACTTCGAGACGAATCAAGATGCCTCCGCTATGCTTGAGTGCTTCGGCTCTCCTAGGATCACCTCCTTCTCTCCGTGGGCCCTCGCAAGAAAAAGAAAAGATAGAATGTGTAAGAAACACAATTATAAAATATGAGCAGGAGAAATGAAATAAATACAGTGAATATGATCAATGAAATAATATCGAAAAAATATAAACAAATATGTACAACCAAGAATAGCAGCTCAAAAGAGAAACATAATTACCCCCATCGTGCCTCCCCGACACGATGACATATTGTTGTCATGCTTTTCTTTGGGTTTTATATAATTAAATTATGAACACGTCGTTGCAACTCAATCAAGCGTCAACATAAACTTATTTTTTCTATTCTCAAGGCAATAATTACAAGAAAATGTGGTAGGAGGTTTTTCTACTTATTTACCTCTATAGCTAACATGATCGAACTAAGGGAGCCTACCAATCATGAGGGTTATTCAAATAATCGAAATAAAACTATTAAAAGGAAAAGGGGATCTCATATACTAATTATCTTTATTTTTGTGAAATCTTTATCTGTTTATTTTTTGTTTTTTTAATTTTAATTTTTTTAATTTCTATTTTTTAGTTTTTAGTGATTTTATTTTTTTCTACTTTTTTTAATTTCCAAATATAATTTTCAAAACAAATTCATGTACAAAAGAAATGCAATTTTTTCCTTTTTAGATTTTTTAAATATAATAAAAATGCTCAAAATGTCTAAAGAAAATCTTTTTTTTTGTGTTTTATGTTTTTTTCTATTTTTTGTTATTTTTAAAAGATTTTAGATTTTTTAGGATTTTTAAAATGAATAAAAATAGGGAAAAATGCAATCAACGAGCAAACAAGATGATTTCACAATTTAAAAATATAAAATGAAATAAAAATTGCTGCAATTATTTTTCATAAAACTAGAGAAAATTATCTACAAATAGGAACTGAAATGACCTTTTTTGGATTATTTTATGATTTTTTTAATTTTAATATTTTGCATTTTTTGGTTTAAAAATAACTAATGCGTGAAATTTGCATAGAAATTAAAACACACCAGAAGAAAATTAGTCTAATATTTTTGAATTTTTTACTCAATATTTAAATTTTTATGATTTTTCAAAATTCAAACTGGGCAAAATGCCATGTTTTCAAATTTAAATAATACAAATGACTATCAAAATGCAACAAAAAATCTATGCAAAAAAGAAACAAGTGACAGGAACTTAACTTCAGTTTTCCATATTTTATTGAGCAATATAAATATTTGTTTGAACAAAAAGAATATGTAAATTAATTGTATAAATAACAAGACTAAAATGAAAAAAGTTAATCGTTTTGCATTAAATAAATAATGGAAATAAACAACAAGGTGGAAACTGCAAATTACCAAAATAAACATGCGACGCACGTGCTTGACTAGAGAGTAGGGCCATTCTAAAAAATTGGAAATGTCGGAGGGCCTACACGCAATTTTCCCAAATAAAAAAATAATTTTTTATTAGGGAACGTTGGGTCTGCTGATCTTCGTTCTTTTCACAAGCCAAAGGAAGGGGTGCGCCACCCATGTTCCTTCGTTCTTCCTTCACGACGATCTGCGGTGTGGAGAGAGGCGGTCGCGCTAACGGTGCGGATATGCGACGATGGAGCGTGTAGCGGCAATACGCGGCAGATGTGGAGCTCAAATTCGCAGCAGGACAACATTGATCAATGAAGGGAGGCGACAGGCTTCAGAGATGTTGTGTGGATATGGAAGGCAACGAGCGGATATCCAGTGGGTCTCACGTCTAGAGGCAGTGCAGACGCAGCGGAGGAGACTCGCGCAGGCAGATGGCGAGTGGTGAAGGAGGGGTTGCACAGCTTCAAGTGATTCGCGGAGGTGGGAGGATGGCAATGGGACTCATGTCGGATGGGGACGAACGGACCTTGTTGGGGCTGACATAAAGACCCCAAATTTTATTTTATTTTTTTATTATTTTTTAGATTTTTTTACAACAACTGTATTTATATTTTTTCTTTTTATATTTTCTGATTTTGTATTTTGTTTTTCTTTTAAATAAATAATATGGCTATATAGAGTATGTATACAATATAGAAGGAGAGAGGTAGAATATATATAAAATAATGTAAAGAATATGCAAAATATAGGAAATAAGATGTATTTGAGTTTTATTAGATTTTTCTAATGTTTTTGTTGTTTTTCTATATTTTTACCTATTTTTTGGTATGTTTAAAGTTGAAAATACTTAAAATAGGGAAGATAGTAAATATCCAATATTAAATTGGAGAAAATAAATATCAAACAAAGTCAAAAATTCTCCAAATTAAATTTAAATTTAAGGCAATAATATAGAGAAAATCCAAAAATATAAATTAGATATCAAGGATTTTTTAAGAATTTTTAATATCTTTATAAAGGTTTTAGGGGTTTTGTAATTTTTATGGGTTTGCTTTATAATTTTTAGAGATTTTTTGGTCTGAAGTTGTAAAATACTTAAATAAACCGAAATATATTTTTTGGAATTTTTCAAACATATTTTTTTAATTTTTATGTATTTTCTAATGCAAACAGAGCTGAAAATGCAAGTTTTTGATTTTTTATTAATAATAAAAGCCTACAAAAATGCAAAACAAAAAATATAGCATTAAAGTATCATGTAACAAGAAACTATGAGTATTTTTGGGGATTTTTTCGATTTTATAGATGCATGAAATAAATAGAGACAACTAAGAGAAAATGCAAAAATACAAGGCCTACAAGGGTATATATTCAAATAGCTCAAAGTTCGGAGGCCAATACGCAATTTTACAAAAAACGTTCACACTTAATATTCAGAATAAATCTGTCTAAATAATAAATAACAAAACTTGTGAGTGTTTGGTTGCAAAGATTCAAAGTTTCGTCGGTTGACCTTGATAGGGACCTTAATGCAAATAAACTAAGTACGGGGTCCGTTTTGCAAATAGTACAAAGATAAAACAACGGCAGATGAATGTTTATGTTTTAATAATTAAATACAAAAATGCCCATTGGTGAGATCACAAAATACCCAAGGTAAGGGCATCGATGGATGCCGGATGTTGATAAAATTGAAACGTGTCATACCCTGGAGCTCCGATACCGGTTGGCGGATGAATGGCCAGGATTATATCCTGGATCTTGATCATGCGGTGATGGTTGGCAAGTCGGGGAAATAGTAGCTATATAGTATGGGGCTCGTCCTTGATCTGACGATGGCAAGGAGATAGGGAAGAACGGGGAAGAACTCCGGTACGCCGAACTTCTCCGACCCTAATCCTCCTCCTTCGTGATCTTTTTTTGAAGCTCTAAGATGGCCGAGTCGACTCCTGCGGTAGTCCTCAAAATCTCCTGTAGGAGTTTCCTTAAGCTCCCGAACCTGCAAAAAGGAGGTGAAAGGGTCGAGGGCAAACTACCTCGACCCCGTAGCAGGGCGGAATGAGGCGAAGTGGCACGGGTGGAGCTCCTCCGATGAGATGATGGAGGTGAAGGTGCTGATCACCAGATCCACGAAGGATCTGGGTGAGTGGGTTGGCGCGTAGAGTTGGGAAATGAATGGGGAAGAAGTGAGGGTGGTTGGCGAGTCGGGGAAACGGTCGAACACAGTGGAAACAGTTCGTTGCGTAGAGCTCCGACTAGTGAATGCGATTAAAAGTTGATCTAATGATAGAAATCAAATCTAAGGCTAGATTTACACTATAAATTGCAATAAAAAAAGAGAAGGGGATCTCACCGGTGGAACCAGGAGGAAGAACCTCGATGGCAGCGATGGTCGGAGGTGGTGGAGACCGCTCTGAAACAACCTAACCACGCCTCCGAGGAATGCGGGAGCATGTTGTCACCTTGCTCCACCTTGGAGCTCGAAGCAGGAGGGCTAGAGCTGGTCAAAGAGGGTTCAAAAAACGAATGGGAAGAAGATGGGGTGTTTTGTACATGTGAGGTGGGCGGCTCCAAAGAACGATGGAAATCAAGTGAATCATTGATCCAATCCTCCAAGCAATCTATGGACGTGTATGAGGGTACTTCATGGAGAAAAAGTCGTGAAGGAAGCTTAGCGATTGGGTGGAAGGATCAGCCTTGAAAAATCCGAAAAAACGGACAAAAACGAGGCTCTGACAAGAGTGGCAGCGGCTAGTTACAGAGTTGTTGAGGCGGCAAGAAGATCAGTATGTATACAGCGAATCAACAAATCAATCCTCGATCTAATGCTTCGGCGTGGACAAGGGTACTTGGAGGAGAAAAAGTCATGAAAGAAGCTCAGTGATTGGGTGAAAGAGGCGGCCTCTAAAAATTTGAGAAAATCAGAGAAAACCAATGTTCTGGCGCACAACAGAGGGGGGCCAGACAACGTGATGAACATGCTCCAAGGATCAAAGAAAATAGGGCAAATCCATGATCCAATCCTCAAGATATACCCTGGACGTGTATGGTGGATGTAAGGAGAGCAAAGTCAACAAGGGACCAAGGTGAAATTGTTAAAGATGCGAGCCCCAAAATTTCGAGAAATGGGGCAAAAAACTCAGTCTGACCGGGCACAGGGGGCTGGGAGTGTAGTTGATCGAGGTTTGGAATTACAAGTTGCCTTCTAAGGGCTATATATAGGTATATTCATCTATATATTTTAATGTTTTATTTTCAATTTATATTTTAAATTTTACTAAGTTTGTTTATTATTTTATATATTTATTACTTAATTTTATACACTTAAAGATATTTTTGTTTTATTTTACTGAAGTATTATATACACTTAAATAAATAGATGTATCTATTCTATAGGTATATATATGTATTTTATCAATGTAATTTATACAAGTATTTTATTTTTGTATTTTCTTGATGTTTTCATTCCACTTTTAATATACACATATTTTATAAATAAAATTTACAAAATTATAAATATAAAATTATAAAAAATAATGAATAATAAATAAAATGAATATTTTAATCGGTATAGTTATACAATAGTGGTCCAAAACTCAACTTTCACACCATAGCTCCAAAAAATATGAAACCACATTCATTAAATAGATTATTAAAAATTATATACAATTAAAGATATGTTTGATAGATTTTGAATTTTTATTTGAGAGATACAGGTCTGGGAAGTTGGGATTTTGGAATTTTATTCATATCATAACTTTTATCTGTACATTATTTTTGGATTAAATCAATTTTGTATTTTTCTATATTTATTTATCTACAACTTTCATATACAACATTTCTTTATTTGAAGTATACAAAGTGGATTTAAAAATAGGTCCCAAAAGGAATAAAGAATGAATTAAATAAAAGGGATTTTTATTGGTATTTTGGCCCTTATCTCCCCCTACTTTATTCCTTGTCGATGTAGTCATCGAGATGCTAGGTCTCGGGGTTTTGGGTCATAAAATATTTACAATATTTTATTCTTTTTTCTTTTCTTTTCTTTTCTTTATTCAATATATTTGGCTTTAAAAACAGTGTTTTGTACACTATTTACACAAATATGCATGAATGCTAAAATACATGAATTAAGCCTATTTACACACATTTACTAGAGTTTTAAGGCCAAAATGTTTAGAATAAAGATGATGAAACATAGATTCATCACCTCCCTATACATGCCTTTGCTAGTCCCTAGCAAACACTTATGCCATAAGTGCAGAAAAAGAAAAACAAAGAAAAGAAAAAGAAGAAAGATGGTTTAAATTTAATTGTCAAACTTGTCTTCACAAAATCAAAGTTTGGAGCTTAAGTTGGACCTTTGAAATTTTAGTGCGGACGGAACCTTAATGAGAACCGAATTTGAAATCTAACAGCCTTCGAGAATCCCAAAACTCTGCTCAAGTCTCCTCAATAGCTAGGTCAGAAATATTTCAACTCTTATGCAAACTCTTACGACTATGAATATGACTCGTACAGTGTAAGTGATTGTGGCTCTCCCCAACTGAAATGACAAAGAGAGTGATTTCTCCAGCATGACAACCCAGTGATTCTCCAATCCAATAACTCCATTCCTCGAGGAGCGAGGTATTCCCTTCTAAGTTCTAGTAACAACCAGCTCAAGAGGAGGGGGTTAAGAGAATAATGGGCGGTATCTAGTGTAGCTACCTATCCTAGGATGCAAGACCAGTGTAGTCAAGTCATCCAACTGCAAGCTCACATGATTTAACTTTGAAGCTCAAGCTTGTTTATTTTCTATACAACATTTGTACACTCCGGCAGGCATCATTTTATTTTCAATCAGGCATGCCCACTTTTTTGGAGTTTTTTCTCTCTTTCTCCCCCCCCCCCTTTTTGAAATACTATTCACAGCAGCATTTACGTAAGGAGTTTTTTTCTCTTGAGCCAGTAGACTATCCCTCTTTTGAAGCTTTATTGCAACCCACACTCTCCTATCTTCAAAACTCATCATCATTAGACAGGTTGGGGTGCACTTCCCTCCCTAGAGGAGGACAAATGTTTCTACTTGTGTGCATCTCATACCGGCAAATCCAACCCCCTCACCACTCCAACTGAGTTGAGCCATGTGAAAGGTGCAGGTGTCCAAGTTAGGTCATTATCAACAAGAGTCGTGTGTGTGCTCTGAAATACTCTACATAGGTAGTCAAGAATCCATTGAACCAAGTCTCGTGATCCTCAAAGAATTAAGTCAACTAGACCTGAAGTACCTCAATTCTAGCTCCTATAAGGTTCATGTTATTAAGTAGATTTTAAGGTCCAACCAAGCTCCAATCACCGGATTTTATTTAGACTTGTTCAACTATAAAATTCAATGCGAGAAATGCTAATGCTATGCTAATGCTAT
Source organism: Ottelia alismoides (assembly GCA_037367405.1). NCBI lineage: Eukaryota > Viridiplantae > Streptophyta > Magnoliopsida > Alismatales > Hydrocharitaceae > Ottelia > Ottelia alismoides. The sequence goes on along the minus strand of JAZKJV010009256.1, from coordinate 94,123 downwards.
ACGGAAAATATTTTTATGATGCAATTTTCAAAAGATCTTGAACTTTTTATGGATTTTTGAAAAGGATAATGTATATGCATTTTTTTGTATTTTCAAAAAGATTTTTCAAATGTTTTTGGATTTTTAATTTTCCAAATGTTTTTGGGATTTTTTAGACAAAAGCTTTGGCCAAAAACTAGGTACAAATATTTACACGGGGATGCATCTTAAGAAATATCTTTTTAAGAATTTACAAGGGATAAGTGGTCAATTTTATAAGTATATAGAAAATTTAGTGAATTTTAGTGTGAAGCTTATATTCCTCAAACCTATTTGAAAATGGTTTTTCAAACAATTTTTGAAAACTATAGTCCAAAATAATTTTTACAAACAATTTTTACAAACATGTACACACATTTCAAAATCAATTTGTAAAGGTTTCTCAAACAGAATAGATAGATTTTTTCAAATATTTTTCCAATCATTTTTCAAACCATTTGCACATTATTTTTCAAACATTTTTATTTCACACAAATAAAATAAATTTTACAAACAAAATGTTTTTACAAAGTTTGATAGCATGTAACAAAATATTTTCAAAATAGTTTTTAAAAGATTTTCAAAGAAATTTTCAAAATATTTTTTGAAACATTTTGCAAAAATATTTTCACCTGATTTATTAATCAGTAAGTACAAAAAGAATTTGAGGAATAATCAACATCTTTTTATTAAAGTTTTAAATGAATTTTTAAGTATAATTAGCAATTATTAACAAAAATACGAAAGTACGAGTTACGGCTAAAGTATATACATAGTATTTACGACCCCCCTATACTTAGCTTGAGCTATGTCCTCATAGATCAGAGAGAAAAGAGAAGACTTAACTCGTACTGAGTATAGAAAAAGTCTAAAGAATAAATGAATAAGAAATAAATGAATAAATAAACTAATGATAAGTCGACCGTCCCCCTGCCATTATCATGTACCTTTCTGACCACATAAGGACCTTTCCATTTACTCTGTAATTTCCCTAGAAATAATTTCAGCCTAGAATCAAACAACCATACATGCTGATCTGGCTCAAACTGTTTATGGCTGATATGAGAATAGTTCCATATCTTCACTTTTTCCTTGTACTGTAGGCTACTCGAAAAGGTTGTATCTCTCAGGTCCTCCAGGGCTGCCAACTCTACTTTCCTCTATTCTCCTATACTCCCAGGATCCAATAGTAACTCTGTAACTGCCCATAGTGACTTGTGCTTGATTTCTACTGGCAAGTGGCACGGCTTGCCATAGACAAGATGAAAGGGAGATGTCCCTAATGGTGTCTTGAAGGAAGTCTGATAGGCCCACAAGACCGAGTCCAAAAGCTGTGACCAATCCTTTCGGACTGGGCGGACTACCTTCTATAAATTAGTCTTGATCTCCCTGTTCGATACTTCAGCAAGACCATTAGTCTAAGGGTGATATGGAGTGGCAACACGATAGTCAATGCTGAACTCATCTGTAATGACCCTTACCTTGTTGTTGATAAAGTGAGTCCCCCCATCTGAAATCGGAACTCTAGGTACCCCGAACCGTGAAATGATGTTTTTCCTCTAAAATTGACACACCGTCTTAGCATCTGCGGTTCGGGCGGGGATGGCCTCGACCCAATGAATCACATAATCTACAACAAGAAGAATGTACTCAAATCCCTGACTCTTAGGAAATGGGCTCATGAAATCAATGCCCCATGCGTAAAAAACCTCACAAAAGTGAATGGTCTGCATGGGCATCATATCTCTCTGTCCGCAAGTACCCATCTTCTGACAATCAGTACACCTCTTCACGAATTCGTCGGAATCCTTGAAGAGGGTAGGCCACCAAAGGCCGGATTGGAGCACCTTATGCGTTGTTCGTCTCCTAGAATGATGTCCTCCTTCCTCAAGCATGTGGAAGTAGGTGAGGATGCTATGATGCTCTTCTTGAGAAATACACCTCCTCCAAATACTATCCCCTCCTTCATGATAAAGGATGGGATCCTCCCAATGGTATGACTTGGCCTTCGCAAGGAAGGTCTCAAGTCGTTGCATGGGCAAACCTTGTGGAACCGTCTTGGCGACAAGATAGTTCACAATGTCAGCGTGCCATGGAAACGAGGTGATGGCAAGGATTGCCTCATCTCGAAATGTCTCAGTAATAGGTGCAATGGGCTCAGATTCCTCAAGGTTCTCTAGTCGGAAGAGGTGATCCGCCACCACATTCTTAACTCCAGGTTTATCCTTAATCTCAATATCAAACTCTTGAAGAAAAGGATCCATCTTACAAGTCGAGCTTTGGCATCCTTCTTTGCCATGAGGTATCGGATGGCGGTGTGGTATGTGAATATAGTCACTTTCGAACCCAGAATATATGATCTTATTTATCCAATGTAAAGACTACAGCTAGCATCTCCTTCTCAGTCACAATATAATTCCGCTGAGCAGCATCCAAAGTTCGGCTAGCGTAGTGAATCGCATACGGCAATCCATCCTTCATCTATCCAATCACAACCCCTACGACAAAATCAGAAGCATCCGTCATGATCTCAAATGGGAGAGACCAATCGGGTGGTTGCAGGACAGGAGCCTCAACAACTAGATTCTTGAGAGTCTCGAATGACACAAGACACTTATCATCTACAATGAACTTGGTGTCGTTTGTCAGCAAATCAGTGAGCGGTCCGGCAATACGACAGTAGTCCTGAATGAACCGTCGATAAAAACCGACATGCCCTAGAAAAGATCGCAATTGTCGCAAATTGGACAGTGGATTGAGCTCTCTGATTATATCCAACTTGGTCGGATCAACCTCCACGCCCCTATTGGAGATGATATGGCCAAGGATCGTCCCTTGAGTCACCATGAGTGGCTCTTCACCTAAGATAAGACAAGATTGACCTCAATGCAACGCTGAAGTACACAGTCTAGGCAGTCAAGACAAGCATCAAACCCATCGCCGTAGACCGAGAAATAATCCATGAAGACCTCTAAGCAGTCACCCACCATGTCCAAATAGATGGACAACATGCACCTTTGGAATGTCGTCGGGGCATTACACAAACCAAAAGGCATCCTTCTAAAAGCATATGTCCCAAATGGACAGGTGAATGACGTTTTGTCATGGTCCTCGGACGCAATGGCCACTTGATTACAGTCAGAATACCCGTTAAGAAAACAGTAGCGACTCTTCCCAGCTAGCCTCTCGATAATCTGATCAATAAATGGTAGTGGGAAATTATCCTTCTTAGTGGCCTGATTCAATCGTCTGTAATCCATACAGACCCTCCAAGAAGTGGATACCCCGGTAGCTATCTCCTCTCCAGACACACTGACAATTGTAGAGATACCCGTCTTCATGGGTACCACATGTAATGGACTAACCCACTTAGAGTGGGAGATGGTGTAGATAAATTCGGAGCTCCATCATTTTGATATTTCTTTCATGACCACATATCGAAGGTTCAGGTTCAGCCATCGCTGGAACTCATGTGAGGGCTTGGAGTCCTCTTCGAGGTAGATATGGTGGGAGCACAGAGCCGGAATAATCCCTCGGAGATCAGCTATACTTCATCCTATTGCCTTTTGGTCTCTTTCAATAACCTCCATCAAATGAGATTCTTGCTCTCTAGTCAAATCTGTTGAGATAATGACTGGGTGCATATTTGGCTCATCGTAAGGAATCTATACTTCAACGACTGCGGTAGGGGCTTCAATTTTGGACAACTGGGAGCTGGCAAATCTGGCTTGTGATATATCTGAGTGAAGGCTACCAGGTATGCATGTGAGAACTCTCGTTGAACATGAAAATCTTATGAAGGGAACCTTGCAGGAATATCTATAAACTATGTTGGCTCGCACTCCGTCCTAGCTGTTAGCTTAGAAGGAATCAGACATGGCAAATAATCATCGAAGTCATCCCAATCAATGTCTGAATCCGAGGGATCTGAATCAGAAGAACAAGAGTAAAAATCTGCTTCACCACTCAGCCCGCAATTGTAGGCCTCTAATGTGTACTCTGTCAGGGGTGTGCTCTCCAAACTCTCGACTATCATAAGATGTAAGTACGTTGAATCTGTTGGCAAGGAGAGGTCTCGTGCTACTAGATCTTCCCAAATTGCTTCATCATCGGTTATCACAAAGTCACACTCCTGGTGGACATCTCGCCCAACCTTTGTCATGTGCTCTGTGTCACTAAACTACTCTGATCAGGCTGAATCTCATGCTCTAGTCTCATTGATCGTCTCTATTTGTATACTTTTGCCCTCTATGTGAAAGTACACCTTCCTACTATCATGATCAGATACCTCCTTGGTTGTGGGAAAGAATGGGCATCCTAGTATGATGGGGGTATCTGTGATCGACTCAGTGATCTCCATATCCAATACAACAAAGTCCACGAGGAATTTCAGGCCCTGAATGGTGATGACCACGTCTCTCAACAACCCCTTCATCCTCTTAATAGACCTATCAGCAAACTAAAGGACTGTCCTACTCCGATGGAGAGGGCCAAACTCGAATCGGTCAAGTAAGGCTGCCCGAAGGAGGTTGATTGAAGAGCCATTGTCTAATAAAGTACGATCGAACTGCTGCTCTTGAATCTTGCATCTGACATAGGGAGCTCCTGCATCAGGTCTCTTGGCTGGTAGTTGGTTCTGAATGGCAAAGCATATGGCACAAGTGAGCACATGGATCTCTCCTATGTGGTTCCTCCTCTTCCTACGTATGGTAGTCTTCTCTCTCAAGTTCTTTTGGAAAAGGGGGTTGTGCTCTAGTGCCTCGTGTAGAGTCAACTGAATCTGAAATCTATCAATCATTTGCTGGCTGAACTCTAACTAATGTGTATTTTTTGGATTTTCTTTTTTATTCCCCTTCGCCAAGCGGAGTTCTTGAGGGAAAGGGATGGTTGGGCCCTCCTCAGATGGAGGGCTAGGAAGAGGCTCCTGTGCCTGTGAAGGAATGGAATCCATACCAAGATCATCGTGCAACACATATGGACTCGGAGTAGATGAAGAAACCTTTACTTTATTCATATTTTCGGTATTTTTCTTGTTGCTACAGTCCTGAGACACAAAAGGTGGCAACACAACAGATGGAAGCACAACTGGAGTAGAAGTGGGTGGCATCAATACCACCCATGGTGTCTGTCTTTGCGGCATCAACACCACGCTCTGGCTGAGCATCAAGTGAAATGGTGGCATCAGCACCACCGCCTGTATCTGGAGTCACGACGGCCTCAGTACCGTCAAATGGATCTATATCCTTGGTGGCATCAGCACCACCGTCATCAACATCATCAGCGACATCAACACTGCTATTCTCCTCATCTGGCACTCTTGGTTTCTCATGTAGTGGTCGCTCAGACGAGGCTCTGCCAGCTAGCATCCTACCGCTCCTAAGTGTCACAAAATCAGTATCAAACATACATGAAGACATGTCATCTAAAGAGTCACTAGGAGTGGTATCCTCTGTATACTGTACCTGCTCAGATTTGCTCTTCAAATTATTCGGGTTGGGTTCGATCTGAGCTGGTATGGCATCTTTGCCCTTGATAATCTCTCTCATCTCCTGTCGGAACTCATCCATTTCTCACCTGAAAGCTGCCTGATGTTTGGAGAGCAAGCGGGCGAGGTTGTCAAAAGCTGGGTTCTCGAAGGCAGGTGTTGAGGAACCGAAAGTGTTCCCTTACTGGAAATGAGGTTGTTGTTGTTGTGAATAGTGAGGGGGAGGCTAGGAGTATGGCTGGTGAGGCTGCTGATGCTGCCTCCACTGTTGTCCCTGATAAGAGGGACGAGGACCTTGCTGGTACTACTGGTAGGAGTGATGGAGATGCTGTTGTTGGCTCTTCTGATTGCCCTAAGCCGGAGGTTGCTATTGAGACGAGGTGCCTCCGGTGCCCAAACGGAATCCGAGGTGATCGCAACGAATCCCGACCAGCTGTGGGTACCGGTCGTACCAAATCCCATTGACATCCATTAGTAGTTCTTGCTCGAAGGGTGGAGGAGGAAAAACTGTCGGTGGTTGATCCGGCTGGTAGACCACTATCTGAGTGTCCTGAGATAGTGGAGGCGATGGGTAGTGATGTAGCTGATGGACCGGTTCTACCTGGATATGGTGAACTGGGCGGTATGCGGTAGAGGGATGGGTGGAGCTGCTGCTGTTGGGATCAGCACGTGACTTGGGAGATTGCTGTGTAGACATCTATGCCTCTTGAATGCACATGATCTGGTTCTTCAAGTCACTCATTGTCTTTGTCAATTGGTCCATCTGTGCAAGCCCTTGGCTATGCTTCTTCTCAAGGATCTCTATGCGGTCCAGCTTCTCGCTAATGATCCCCATGTCGGCAGTGGCGGATTCAGCCTGGGCTGTTGCTGTTAATGAAGTGTGGGAGCTGGCATCAATTCATGCAATTCTTTGGTATGAAACTGCTCGTTGGGGGGCCTTTCTCTATGTGTATACCCGAGCTAGAGACATCACTGTCGAGTTCTCTTCCATCTCCTCGTAGATGTCCCAAACATGGCCTTCATCCTTGGCGAAGTAGGACCTACCACAAGAGGCATTCACAAGCCCCTGCAGCTCCGGTGTCAGCCCACAAAAGAAACTCTAAACAAGGTTGGGCTTTGATATCTCATATTGTGGACGCCGGTCAATGAGCTCTCTAAATCGATCCCAAGCCTCATGAAACTGCTCATTCGGATCATAGTGAAGTTACTGATCATAGCTCGGGTTGCACTGGTCCACCCGAGTGGTTAGTACTTGTTCAAGTACTCGGTCTGGAGCTGCTCCCAAGATGTGATGTACCTTCCTAGATGCTTCATCCAATAGGCTACTCTGTCAACCAATGAGAACGGGAAAGGCAATTATTTTTATCGTGTCCTCGTCCACCAGTCTGTCGTGGACAGTACTACAAATCATTTCGAACTCCTGTAGATGGAGTTGAGGCTCCTCGGTGGTCAACCCATGAAACTTGGGCAATAGCTAGATGGTCCAGGGGCGAAGCTCGAAGTTCTCGTCAATGGGAGGAAGCTAGATCCATCGGTGAATGAGAGTCGCACCAGGGTTGTGCAACTGTCTCATAGTCCTCGGTGGTCGGTCCTCCTGGTGATGTCCTCCTCATGCTTGTGGTATCTCTCCACCACCCTCGGGTCTGTCTACTTTGTCCTCTCGTATCTGCGCTAGCTCTCTCATGATGTCACCCATGAAAGCACCCTGATCTCTGATCTGTTTCTGCATTGTCTCCAGGGAGGCTAACAAGGAATAGTTGATGGTAGTCTGATCATACACATATGGATGTTGTCCCTACTCATCTGGGTGTCCCTCACTGCTAGCCATATCTTGGGTCTCTGCAAAGGCGAAAGTACCCATCTTAGGAGCTGTCAAATGTATGGAAATCTGTGTTGTACTCTGCTCTGACACCTCAGGACTGATAGAAGAAGAAGGATGCTCAAGGGGGAACAGGGTGGAAGTAAACTCAGGCTCGGAGAGTGGGTCTACACTTCCTGAAGTCGACCTAAATGAATAGGGAGGAGTGCTCGATAGCGGTGCCACCAGAGGCAGCCTAAGGGATCTCCTTCCCATCATCGTGATCTGGATATAAGCGCGGATGAGATCTGGAATGCAAACAAGATTGGCAATCAAACCCCCAATTCACCTATGCAACTCTGAGCTGATGATCGTGAAGGCTCGGTCGTTTATCTTGTCAATTTTAGTTAGGTGATCAATCAATCTATCAGAGCGATTAAGCAAGTTGTTAGGAGCCCAACTCTCCTAGCCGACTGTCCCAATCCCAAATTAGATCTTTCCCAGCTAGTATGAATTGCGATCCGTTTACCGGTTGTACCCGCTAATTCAATCTGCTAAGGACGTCGCGGTCCGCTTTATTGGTTACCGGAGAGATCCTCTCTGGAGAATAACTAACCAAGACCAATAGTCAACTAGAACTTTGGGCGTGGCTCTATCCTAGTGTTCGAGTCACTCTCTCACTGTAGATAAATCAACCAATGAGGGGGTTACTCTCTCTAAGGCCAAAAAAATTGAGTGAGGCGAGTTTTTAAGTCAAGTTTGCATTAGCAGTCCCAATTTTATTTGGTTATCTCTTTTTTTGTATTTTTCTAATAACAGTAACACCTAACGAATTTTTCAATTTCCATGGTTATTTTGAGTCCAATAAAACTAGGGGAGGAAGTCGGAAAAGCCGATGCACGGTCAAATACATTGATGTATGCAAAGTTAGAGATGCGTACCTTACACCAACACTCTACATGTAGGGTGATCCGCACATAATTTTAAAAAACATGAACTAAACTATATATATGATGCACGAGGAAACCGTCCCTAGATGAGCAACTTCTATTGATTGTGAAGAACAGGTTATTAGAATTTTAGATAAGTCCAATTACGATCTATAAGTACAGGCAAGTAATTAGGTTCAGGGCCTTAGCAAATTACGTCATAATCAATGAAAACTCTTACATCTAGGGGACAAATCCTCGTGAATCAGATAGATAGTAGATTCGAGAAAATGACGAAAAACAACAGTGAGCCCCCAAGTGAACAAACACTTGGAAATTGGGCCCGAATGTCCTGGAGGGTCCAAGTTATTACAATTTAAAATCTCTCTCTCACTTCAAATTACACAAATAAACAAATAAGCAAAAATGCTCAAGATGGTGACGGTCTCCTCATATCCTCCAAATCTCCTTTAATGCTAGGTAAGAAGTCATGCTCTGCCTTCACGTGGGTGCACAGATGCCTTGGATATAGTGCCTCCCTCTGTCTGCGGTATCTCGCACAAAGTCCAAAGAAAGGGTGATTAGACAAGTCAAGCAATAATATCAAATTAATAGAGCTCAAAAATAGACAAATAATTACAATCAATAATGAATCCCAATTTAAACATTGTTGCTCCCCAGCAACGTCACCATTTGATAATCCCAAGAATCAAGCAGTCGTGTATTCCACACAAGGCGGGAACACAATCGATGCGTTGACCGCTTAGAAATACGGATTAAATCAACAATTAACCTACAAATAATATCAAGCAATGGAAATCAAAGTGTGGAGTTAAAATTTATTATAACTCTACAAAATATGTGTATTGGGCAAGTAATGTAGAGTGTCGAACACAGGGAGCAAACAGGTAGACCGGGGAAATAATGCACAGAAATGAATGTGTCACTTGTCTATATTTTTGGGTGTGGGTTTTTGTGTTTTTATATTTTTTGTTTTTATTTTATATTTTTGTATTTAGTTTTTGATTTTATATTTTTATATTTTTTTCTTTTTATATTTTCTGATTTTGTATTTTGTTTTTCTTTTAAGTAAATAATATGGCAATATAGAGTATGCATATAATATAGGAAGGAGAGAGGTAGAATATATATGTAAAAAATACGCAAAATACTGGAAATATTATGTTTTTGAGTTTTTTAGATTTTTCTAATGTTTTTCTTATTTTTCTATATTTTTGCGAATTTTTTTGTATGTTTAAAGTCGAAAATACTTAAAACTTGGAAGAAAGTAAATATCCAAAATTAAATTGGAGATAATAAATACCAAATAAAGTCAAAATTTCTCCTAATTAATTTTACACTAAAGGCAATAATATAGAGAAAATCCAGAAACATAAACGAGATTTTTATATTTATTAAGAATTTTTAATATTTTTATATAGGTTTTAGGGGTTTTGCAATTTTTATGGGTTTTCATTTATATTTTTAGTGATTTTTGGTTTGAAGTTGTAAAATACTTAAATAAACATTAAATATATTTTTATGGAATTATTCAAAAATTTGTTTCAATTTTTATGTATTTTCTAATGCAAATAGAGTTGAAAATGCATGTTTTTGATTTTTTATAAATAATAAAGGCTCCAAAAATACAAAATGAAAAAATATAACGTTAAAGTACCATGCAACAGGAAACTATGCCTATTTTAGGGGATTTTTTCTATTTTTTATAGATGCATGAAATAAATAGAGACAACTAAGAGAAAATGCAAAAATACAAGGCCAGACATGGGTATATATGCAAATAGCTCAAAATTCAAGGGTGAATATGCAATTTTACCAAAAACGTTCACACTTAATATTCAAAATAAATCCAACTAAACAATAAATAACCAAACCCGTGAGGGTTTGGTTGCAAAGATTCCAAGTTTTGTCGGTTGATCTTAAAAGGGACCTTAATGCAAATAAACTAAGTACGGGGTCTGTTTTGCAAATAGTACAAAGATAAATAAATGACTGATGAAATTTAAGTTATAATAATTAAATACAAAAATGCCCAAGGGTGAGATCACAAAATACCCTAGGTAAGGGCACCGACGGACGGCGAATGTTGATCAACTTAACACGCGCCATTCCCTGGTGCTCCGATACCGGTTCGCAGATGAATGGCCACGATTAGATCTTGGATCCTAATCATGCGGTGATGGTTGGCGAGTCAGGGAAATGGTAGTTGTAGCGTATGGGGCTCGACCTTGATCTGACGATGGTGAGGAGATAGGGAAGAACGGGGAAGAACTCTGGCAAGCCGAACTTCTCTGACCCCAATCCTCCTCCTCTGTGGTCTTTTGAAGCTCCAAGATGACCGAGTCGACTCCTGTGGTTGTCCTCAAACTCGCCTCCAAGCATTTCCTTAAGCACCTAGACCTGCAAAAAGGAGGTGAAAGGATGGAGAGCAAACTGCCTCGACCCTGTAGCAAGGTGGAATGAGGTGAAGTGGCACAGGTGGATCTCCTCCGGTGAGGTGATGTAGGAGGAGGTGTTGATCACCAGATCGACGAAGGATCTGGGTGAGTGGGCTGGCGTGTAGCATTGGGAAATGAGATCGAAAAAGTGAAGGTGGTTGGCAAGTCGGGGAAATGGTCGAATACAGTGGAAACAATTCGTTGGAGCAGAGCTCCAACTAGTGAATAAGATTAAAAGATGATCTAATGACAAAAATCACAGTGGAAACAGTTCGTTGGAGCAGATCTCCGACTAGTGAACGCTATTAAAGGATGATCTAATGACAAAAATCAAATCTAAGGCTAGATTTACACTAGAAAATGCAATAAAAAAGGGGCATCTCACTAGTGGAACCAGGAGGAAAAACCTCAACGGCAATGATGGCCGGAGGTGGTGGAGACTGCTCTGAAACAACCTAACCACGCCTCCGAGGAATGGGGGAGCGTGCTGTCACCTTGCTCCACCTTGGAGCTCGAAGTAGGAGGGCTAGATCTGGTCAAAGAGGGTTCAAGAAACGAATGGGAAGAAGATGAGGTATTTTGTACATTGTGGTGGGTGGCTCCAAAGAACGATGGAGATCGAGAGAATCATTGATCCAATCCTCCAAGCAATCTATGGGCGTGTATGAGGTACTTCATGGAGAAAAAGTCGTGAAGGAAGCTTAGCGATTGGGTGAAAGGATCAGCCTTGAAAAATCTGAGAAAACGGACACAAACGAGGCTCTGACAGGAGTGGCAGGGGCTGGTTACAGAGTTGATGAGGCGGCAAGAAGATCGGTGTGTATCCAGCGAATCGACAAATCAATCCTCGATCTAATGCTTCGGCGTGTATGAGGGTACTTTGAGGAGAAAAAGTCATGAAGAAAGCTCAATGATTTGGTGAAAGAGGCAGCCTCTAAAAATTCGAAAAAAACAGAGAAAACCAATGTTATGGCGTACAGTAGAGGGGGGTCTGACAACGTGATAAACATGCTCCAAGGATCGACGAAAATAGGGTGAATCCATTATCCAATCCTCAAGATATACCCTAGGCAATGGCCGATGTATGGAGAGCAAAAGTCAAGAAGGGACCAAGGTGAAATTGTGAAAGATGTGAGCCCTAAAATTCCCAGAAATGAGGCAAAAAACGCAGTCTGACAGGGTGAAGGGGGCTGGCAGTGCAGTTGACCGAGGTCAACTGGTACTGCGCCCTGGTTGGTCCACGTGGACCAACCAGGAAAAACCTCTTGGAAAATATTTGAAAAATCAATAAAAAAATATTAATTGATTTTATTAATTTTAGGTTATAAAATAAAAAAAGTATTTTTTTCTAAACTATTTTATTGTGATTTTTATTTATTTTTTCGAGGTTTGGAATTACAAGTTGCCTTTTAAGGGCTATATATAGGTATATTCACCTATATACTTTAATGTTTTTTTTTATTTTATATTTTTAATTTTAATAATTTTGTTTATTATTTATAAATTTATAACTTAATTTTATACACTTAAAGATATTTTTGTTTTATTTTTTTAAAATATTATATGCACTTAAATAAATAGAGGTATCTATTCTATAGGTATATATATAGGTAAGTTACCTATGTAATTTATACAAGTATTTTATTTTTGTATTTTCTTGATGTCTTTATTCTACTTTTAATATAACATATATTATAAATAATATTTACAAAATTATAAAAAAAATATAAATTATAAAAAATAATTAATAATAAATTAAATAAATTTTTTAATCGATATAGTTATACAATAGGGGTCAAAACTCAACTTTCACACCATAACTCCAAACAATATGAAACCACCTTCATAAATAGCTTATTAAAAATTATATATAACTAAAGGTGAATTTGGTAGATTTTGAGTTTTTATTTGAGAGATACAGGTCTGGGAAGTTGGGATTTTGGATTTTTATTCAGGTAATAACTTTTTATCTATACATTATTTTTGGGTAAAATCAAATCTGTATTTTTCTATATTTAGTTATCTACAACTCTCATGTACAACATTTCTTCATTTGAAGTATAAAAAATGGAACTAAAAATAGGTCCCAAAAGGAATAAAGAATGAATTAAATAAAAAGGATTTTTATTGGTATTTTGGCCCTTATCTCCCCCTACTTTATTCCTTGTCGACCTAGTCATCGAGATGTCTAGGTCTCGGCATTTCGGGTCAAAAATTATTTACAATATTTTATTCTTTTTTCTTTTCTCTTCTTTTCTTTATTCTATAATTTTAGCTTTAAAAACAATATTTTGTACACTATTTACACAAATATGCATGAAAGATAAAATGCATGAATTAAGCCTATTTACACGCATTTACGAAGGGTTTTTAAGGCTAAAATGGTAGAATAAAGATGATGAAACGTAGATTCATCACCTGGTAATGTGAATGGATCGAGGAAGAGTTAAAAAAGGGGAAAAAACAACAAGGACAAAATATGTACAAATTATACAAACCCAGATTCTTATGTTTAATCTTATTTTTTTATTTATGGATTTTAATTCTTAATGTGTGTTAGTTAAGTAGTGAAAAAATTAATAAAGAAAGAATTAGGATAAAATAATGATTCTTTACACATAAAATTATAAGATCAATTTAGGTCAAAAACTAGAGTTATTTAATTACAGCTTTTATCCCCAATTTTAGTAAAATTAATGAATGTTAATTAGTCATTTTAAAATGGTTATACTAGTGATTTATTAGGGCTATTTTGCTAAGATGTCCATATAAAGTAGATGAAGCATGGATTCATCAACACCCGAGCACACCTCCCCTTAGGTGTTGTTGACTCGTTGTTAATTGAACTAGTTGTCACTAAAAATTGCACTGTCTATGTTTAATACAATACCGACTCAATTATATGCGGAACAATATTGGGGTCACTACGCATATGACATGTCTCTTTTTAGAAGCAAAGAGCCCGATCCATGTGCGCTTGTACGTTAGAGCTATGACTTCGCATAGGCGTCTCCATCATACAATCCATGATGAAAGAATCCCTCGCCTTGATCGGAGACCATGGATGTCATCTTATGATCATCCTTATCCCATTCAAATTTTGATTAATCATTTTGAATCAAATTCTCATGATTAATCCTTCAAAGGGAGTTTCATTCCAATTAATAATAGACTATTTATTTTATTTTGATTAAATTATTTAATCATGATAAATTAATTATCAATCAAATGCAACTAACAAATAATTCATTTGCTTGATATTACCTATGTAGCATATATCCTCGCTTAGTATATTTTATTATTCCAATTAGTTGATAAAGTACGTAATGACTTCTCATGCAACTCTTCCTTGAAACAAATCTAGCCATATCATATAGATAATGCTAACATGGAGTGCTTCCACAACAAATGTGGAACATGTGCCAATCAGTTAACCCATTAGCATATCCTGGCAGAGACACCATCACCGTTCCAATTCATGACAACACAATCGATACAAATTATAATAAAGGATTTTATTGATCTTTCAACCGTGTGTGATACTACTATATAGTAATCACTCAAAAAATTAGTTGTACTAAAATGTTTTTAATGTCCTAAAGTTCTAGACATATTAAGCAAACAAGTTGGTTTTGCATGTAAAAGTTGCACTACAACAATTATAGTTTGAAAGTAGGGTTTGTCATGAAGCAATCATTCAATGATGGTTGATGGCTATCAATTATTTATCTAAATAAATGAATAATCATTTAGTTAGAGCAAACACATAAATCCGTTATTAATATTGAGTGATAAACACATTAAAAACATCATTGAGATGATCCAATCATCTTCCGACCCATTTCCACTAAATATCACATATCTACGGCAAAAGGATTCGGAATCATGCAAAATAATTTTCAATGGGTTGATGGTTAGAATATTAACATGCTTAATATGTTCTATCATATTTCATGATTGGAAAACTGTAGCAAAAAATCATTAGTAGATCTAAATTTTACTGTAAAAACAACAACATTGGCGGAACTTTTCAATTTTAAAACGGTGCATGTTCATTTCCAACTTTTGATGAATCATTTGGGAAAATGTTCAGATATTCTAAACATATTTTAGTATCATAAAAATCCGTTCAGATAGAGCATAAACAATATAATTTTCATATGAGCAAAAATCTACTCGAAACCTACATCTATGCGAAGAAAAACAAGTCCACGCGCATCTGATATCAAAAACCTTGTTCCCTTGAAGTTTGTATCACATACAAGATCTTCGACCAAGGCTCTGATACCACTTGAAGTCTAGGGTTTACACCTTGCATATTACAGAAGCTTAAGGTCAACATCAAATGCGATCTAGGTTGACTACTAATACTAGTCACAAGGGGTAGCAGAAATTAAATTTTTCGATGAAAACACATGACATGGGAAAAATTCCCAAGTAGTTTCATAAAGATCACACATGAGTAATAGAATTACCCTTGAAGCATGATCTGAATCCACGAGTCTCTAAGCGAAGAGGCTTCCTATATCAAGTCTGATACGATGTGGAGAGCACATGTTGGCGTGTGGATGAAACACATGCTTCCCACAATCGAAAGCGACGATCCGAGCGAGGAACCTCCTGATTTCATCTGACAGAATCTATTGACTCCTTCACTAGAGTGAGGTGTCTAAAAATATAAATTTTCATGAGTAATCAACCTTGCAGCACAAAGCAATGCGATGACAATCGCCTTCTCTCAATCATGGGGTAGTTGACAGTCACAAGGGAGAGAGAGGCCTTGACATGTATGAAGATGGAGAGTTGTTGCTTCAACTTAACTATGTAGTGAAAAGGGCTAGGGTTAGCCCTTCTTTTATACAAAATTGGTTAGCTAGGATGCATTCCTAATGTGATCCAAATTTAATTAATTTTGAAGATTTTGTTGTAACAATTTGCAATAACAATAATTAATTTTAAAAGAAAAATAAGTTGAAGGTGTTCTTCAAAAAAATAATTCAATTAAAATAAATTGCATTCTCATAAATGGAAGATAGAGAAAAGAGCTACCTTCCAAGAATGAGGAAAGGAGATAGCATCCTTCCTAATTAAGGAGTGTGGATGTTCCCCTTGATTGGAGAGAGTTTTTCTCTCTCCAATATCATTTTATTGTAATCCTATTACATGAAATACTCATTCATAGAATTATTCGTAAGCACAATATCATCAAATAATTTACAAATTATTTGGGACAATTACAAACAATGCACTGGTTAATTATGGATCATATTCATCCATCCAATATTAAATGTAAATCGTATTTACATTTAATTGTATAATGTGAATCCAATTCACGTTTTATTGTATAATGTGAATCCAATTAACATTAACTTATAAATTGGGAAATCCATTCACAATTAAGTCTCTCTTTATAATTTTATGGATCGCATCCATAATATCCATAATTATTGTTGATAGTGCTATCCACAATAATCATATCTATGGTAATTAAATTCAATTTAATTGTCTTTGATGCCTCTCATGAAAAATTGTAACATAATTATTGTTGATGGTGCTATCCACTTCAATCATATCTATGTTCAAATAATGTTAATCATATCCATATTATTAATTAAAACTACATCTTGTTTATCGTCAATTTTCCAGTCGCTCAGATAATGACAGTAATGGAATTATTCTTGAACCTCTTTCAAGAACAATGTTCCTTTTCCATGAGTATTTGGAGATAAGGACATTGCAATTGTATATTTCATGTATAGTGACATGGATATTGAGATCTAATCTCATATCCTGACCTAGAAGACCTCTCAGTAATGTATGATCATTTCAGATAGTATATATAATTAGTAATTAATCTACTAAGTTGAGTCAGTAAAATCCAAACATGTTTCATCACTCCCTCAAAATGGAAGTGTCACGGTTATACAATCGATTAAGATCACATCACCCCAAGTATGTCTAAAACCCTTACATCATGCATATTATAAGACCTAGAATAAATCTGAAGTTCTAATTATATTCGAACTATCTTCTTTAGGGTTTGATCATTAGGTTTCTCATCCGATCATTGGGAGTTGGTATCGATCATATGCTTTCCAAAATCATATATCATACATCCCAAACATGTCACGCTTCACAAGCAAGGTGGCCATCAATGGAATTTGGTTTGTTCCAATATACCATGAGTGAGCTCATATCTTCCAGTTCAGTAGCGAACATGTTTGATCCCTTTGAGAGATCGTATTACTCGTATGTCCTTGTATGCACACCAGCTCACAAGTGTATAGACCTTGATTAGGTCATTAACCTAATGGTATGCCTAGTGTACATACTTAGACACATAGTAACACACATATCTCTTATCAAAGGATGCGTGCATGTATCATGACAACATACAATATAGGTCTTGGTTATCTCAATCTGGTTAAGTCAACATTTTAAATTAACTTATCCAGCACCTCTGAATATCTATTCCTATGCAGAGGACCTACATCAAGAGGTCAGTCGGATATCAGCCTTTGGAGTAAGGATTACCATCTCCTTCTCAGGATGGAGATCCTTTTTCAATAATCATGTAATGGGTGCTAGAGAGTCATCAATCTATATCATTATATATCATCTCGGCACTAGCCTTTATGATCCAACCATTGGATCGACTACTATATGATCATCAAGATTGTCGTGATGCATAATCCTAATTGTACAAAGGGGCATCATAAGTGCATGCATTCATTAGTCATATATAGGGAGTGAAAATCAATAACTTTTATGCAAACTAATGTAGCAAAAGTCTACTAAAATCAAAAAAATCACTACATGGTAATCACATTCCTAGAATTACTTATGACCAATTGTATTGGTGAGCCGAAATACTTTGATATATCATTATAAGGGTAGTTAAGGAAGTACTGGGAGTTAACCGTGGAGGACAAATGGACTTCCTCACAAGCAACAAGATGTGGGATTTCGTTCCATTACCAAATAGAAAGAAGTATGTGCACAACAAGTGTGTGTTTAGGTGTATGTTTGTGTGTATGGTGGAGGAGGAAGCTAATGGTATTGTTAGATGCAAGATTTGGCTACTGGTGATGGGATTTCAGCAAAAGTAGGAGTCAATTTCACAAAGATCTTTGCACATGTTGTAAAAGTCTTAATTATAAGAGCACTACTAAGCATTATTGCAATGGAGGACCTACTCTAGAGTAGTTACATGTATAGAAAACATTTCTTCATGTAGAACTTGATGGGGATATTTACATACAACAACTGCGGGGTATGTGGCTATTGGAAAAGAAGACATGGTATGCATGTATAGAAAACCCTTAATGGCTTCAAGCAGATGCCAAGACAATGTTACATGGAGTTTGATGTATCTTGACAAACACAAGATTGTGTAAATGTCGTGATGACCATTGATTGCTACTTCAAGAAGATTTGTATGCCTTACATCGTTCTACTATTGTATGTAGATGACATGCTTGTTGTAAGCTAGAGCGACGAGGAGATATCAAGTCTTAAGATAGTGTTTTCTAAGAGTTTGAGATGAAGGATCTCGGTCTAGCAAGAAACTCGCTGGAATGTAGATTAACAAGAATAATAAAAACCTAAAATTGACTAATTCAGATTATATAGAGAAGGTATTGGAGAGATTTAATATGAAAAGAAAACCCCACTTAAAACACCTTTAGGGAGCTAGTTCAAAATTTCATAAGGGAAAGAAGCTGCTATGAAGTGGGAGCATGAGTACATGTCCAAAGTATCCTACCAATCTATTGTTGGTAATTTGATGTAAAAAATGATTTGTACAATATCAGACATATCCCATGCAGTGGAAGTTGTGAACGAATCCGTGATGAGTCCTGGGAATGAGCATTGAAAAGCTATAAAGTGGATCCCATGATATCTGAAAGGTACCTTTAATATGGCATTGTGTTATGCAAACATTGATGTTTCTGTTTGAAATTTTGTGAACTTGGATTTCGCAGCAGATATAGATGTAGGAAAGGCACAAAAAAGGTATATCTTTGCAATGGGGAGTGTAGCCGCCAATTTTTTTAGTAACAAGCTCAGGCTTGGCATCCTGGGTAGCTACATTATGTCATAAAAAGGCAAAACATACAACTGGTGCCCTTTTGGGAGATTACATAAAGATGAAGCCCAAAAGAGAAAAACAAGGATCTACAAAAAAGAGTGTCATTAATCCCATTGTGGTCCTTGGGCCTACCAAAGTGAGTTATAACCCAAAAATAAAAGATTCAACTAAGAGTACTATAGTTGACCTCTGGTTTTGGATCGGGTCCTCCTTGGCGCTCCTCGTCAAGCTTGGTCCCTTTGCTATGCTCCTTGGAATTGTCATCATCATAAGAAATTTCAATGACTTTTTCTTTATCTATGTTGTTCCCCTTATTCATAGGAACTCAGACATTTAGGGGCTTGTCCATGTTGACCACATCCAGGTAGAATGTCTACGGCTCTTTTTGGCATTGATTTTCTTCACTGCAAGCTTCTTTGTTCGAAAAATTCTAATACTATCCTTCAACACTGGATAAAGGAATTTTTGTTTGATGGACCTTAAGTAGTCCGTTTCTTTAGACATCTTTCTTTTTTTGCAATGATTTGAAAAATGGAATCAATGAGATTATATTTACAATGGTCTTGCAATTCAGAATCCACTTTCTTGTCAAAAAGATCGGGTACTTCCTTTGATGACTAGTTACGTAGTAGTTTTTCTGGCACCTCCAAATAATTTCTGCTTAGGCTATGCTGGTTCAAATGATGCACCAAATCTTCTTCTCATCCTTGGTAGAAATGAGAATCTTCATTATGGACTTGACCAAAGCTTCACATTCTATAAGAGAATCTGAAAGCCTCACAAAGCCTGAGAAAAATTCAGTTAGACAATACTTAACGTCGACCCACTCAATCCAAAATAATGAAGCTTTCCATTCAGCAGAGCTTTCATGTCATAGCCATTCTACTTCTTGTATTTGCATTAGAGATATTCATTAAAAGTTAGGTGACCATTATTGAGCCTTCTTGCTTCTTCCATTTAAAAAAGGATACATCAGATTGTTCAAAGTAGGAAGAACATCCTTTCTATGGTTATCCTAATAAGAAAGAGGATTTATCGACTTTACGAAGATAACCAAAAACATTTATAGCTCATTTAGCATGTCCAAAAAATGAATTAAAGTTAGAATATTTGTGACTTTAACAGCCTCCAGTTCCTCCATGAATATATGTAAACTATCTTTCTT
Organism: Ottelia alismoides; assembly: GCA_037367405.1. NCBI lineage: Eukaryota > Viridiplantae > Streptophyta > Magnoliopsida > Alismatales > Hydrocharitaceae > Ottelia > Ottelia alismoides. The sequence continues at coordinate 74,177 of JAZKJV010009256.1, read as the reverse complement.
TTCTTGAAGTCATATTCGTTATCCTTCAGATCGACTAATTAACCATGCTTTTGATAAATCTCCTCCTAATTCTCTAAAAACTTGCCCTTCATTTTTTGAGATTCAATTATCTTCTTTTACGGAGTTTGTATCTCAGTACAAGATATCTCTCCTTGATTTTTCACGTCTTTACAATGGCTCTTCACAAAGCTGAAGGCTAGGGTTTAGGAATTGGCGCATGACGAAAGCATGTAGATTGTATCAAATATGATCTAGGGAAACTAGTCATACTAGTTGCAATGGGTAGCAGGATTTAAAATTTTAATTTGGTAAAACCACAAGATAACATATTCTCGTATTATTTCATCAAGATCATAAACAAGTCAAAGGATTACCTCTTGAATCGTTATTGCGATAATGTAAATGAAGATACCTCCTATCTCATGTTCTATACGAAGAAGGATGCACATACGAGCGTGTGGATGAGATGTGTGCTTCATGCAATCGAAGCTGAAGATCCGAACGTAGAACCCCCTGATTTCATCTAATGATATCCATGGCCTTATTGACGAGCATGGAGCACCAAAGAAGTCGGAGATCCACGAGCAGTCGATCCGAAAGCACAACAGTGACGCGATGACTACAAGACTTTCTAGGTCAATATATTAGACAAACACAATATTGAGAGAGAGAGAGAGATTGGGTGTGTATGAGAAGAGAGAGAGAGGGAGATTTGTTGCTTGCTTTTATTGTAAAGGAAAGAGCTAGGTCCATCCTTTCTTTTATAACAAATTAGATGTCCATTGATCTCAATCCATGTGCATACATAATGTTGTAAATTAATTTGTTATTTCAAATAAATGATGATGATTTAGATGCATAAAAGTGAAACATCCAATATTTAATTTAAAATAAATTAAATATATTGAATATTCATCAATGTAATGTAAGTTGTATTAAATCAATTAATGTGTAAATAATTTGAAAGTGGACAAGCCTCCTTCCTATCATATAGTGGATGACACATTGAATTATGAGTCGATGGTGGTCGTTCACCCAATATAATAGGAAGGTGGCTTCCCTTTCCAATTTTGTTAGATCTCATATCTCACCAAAAATCCCACATATGCAACAACGTTTGTTGCATAATTATTCACCAAATTAATTCTCAATTATTTTGGTATAATTTCAATCTTATCATTGATAATTATGAATCAAATTCAAACATCCAATAAAAAATGTAAGTTATATTTACAATTAATTGTTCAGTATGAATCCATTTCACAACAACATTTAATTCGTAAATGCTATTTACAATTAAATCTCTCCATCATACTATAAATGACATTATTCACACGTGTCCAAATAATATGAATCATACTCATATTAATAATTATAAATAATCACTTTTAATCATATTATTCTCAATTCTCAAGAATTATTTTTGAATTCTTTCAAGAATAATGTGCTTTCTCGGCAGATGCTTAGATATAAGGATAATGTGATTGTATATTTCATGTATAGTGACTTCGATACTGAGATTGTATGTCATATCCAGATCACGACGACCTCTCAATGATGTTTGGTTAAATTTAACTAATATTTTCATTGCATCTGAATCACATTCAGAACAGTGTCCATCATTTGGACTAAGATAAAATTACTAATCTTCTGAGAGGGGTCACTAAAATCCAATCATGTATCATCACTCCCATGGAATGGAAGTGTCATGGTTATACAATCATTTACGATTGCATCACCCTCGATTATTCCTACTATCATACATCCTACATACTAGAAGACCTAGAATAAACCTAAAGTTTTTATTACATTAAAATTATCTTCTTTAGAGTTTTATCATTAAGTTTCTCATTCAGTCATTAGGTACTTTCCAAAAGCATATATCATACCTACAAATTCTTGTCATGCTTCCAAAGTAAGATGACCATACATGAAAATTGATCGGTCCCAATACTTCACGAGTGAGCTTATATCTTTTGGTTTAGTAGTGAACCTGTATGATCCCTTTAAGAGAGAATATTACTCATATGCCTTGTATGCACACCAGCTCATTGGTGTGTAGACCTTGATTAAGTCATCAACCTAATGGTATGCGTAATATACATACTTAGACATATAGTAATACATTTGTCTCCGGTTGGAGGAAGCGTGCCTATATCGTGACAACAAATGACATAGGTTTTGGTTATCTTGACCTCGTTAAGTCAACTCTTTGACCTAACTTATATGACACCTCCGAATCTATATTCCTATGCAGAGAACCTGCATCAAGAGGTCAGTCAGATATCAACCTTTACAGAGGAATTTCCATCTCCTTCTTAGGTTGGAGATCCATTCTTAATAATAACTTGACGGTGCTTAGTGAGTTTTCAATCTAACTCTTTAGATGTCATCCAAGAACTAGCCTCAATGATTCAACAATTGGATCAACAACTGCATGATTATTAAGATGACCATGGTACATGACTCTGATTGCACTAAGGGATCTTATAAGTGCATTCAGTAATTGAATCTTAGATAAGGAGTCAAATAAATCAATAACCATCATTGATATATCGAAGATTACAATAACATTCTATTTTATAAATTGTTTGCTCTAGACTCAGATCTCTAATAATCTCCTACTAGCCCTCTGAACCATTTAGGTACAATATTTAAACACATGCTTATTACATGTTGTTCGAAAACCTTTTGGGGTAATGGCTTGGTAAGGGGATGGGCAACATTATCAGTAAATGACATCTTGGAGATGATGATACCACCACGCTTTTGAATATCCTGAACGATTTGGTATTTCTTTTCCACATGCTTGCTTTTGTGATGCCATCTGAGTTCCTTCGCTTGAGCTATGGCTCTCATGTCATCATAGAGTATTGGGATGGGAGTATCAGAGGAAATGCCACGTTCCAAGATGAACTTGCATAACCACACCGCCTCCTTAGCAATATCTGATGCAACAATATATTTGGCTTATCTTGTTGAATCGGTCATACTGTCCTAATTCATGCTTCTCTATCTCACAACACCATCATTCAACTAGAACACAAAACCTGAAGTTGAATTGCGATCATTTATATCAGATTGGAGTTTTGAATCTGTATATCCTAAGACTTGGAGATCACCATCTCCATAGACCAAGATGTAATCTTATGTCCATGTTTGATACTTAATATGCTCTTCATTGCATTCTGGTGTTGCTCACCATAGCAGGTTTGGTAACGGCTTACCACTCTCGCTGCATGGCAGATATATGGCTTTGTGCACATCACAATATACATTAGGTTTCCCACAGCTCATGCGTAAGGGCATCTAGCCATGGCTTTCTTATCCTAAACACTTTTAGGAGTTATCCATTTTAGATAGGTGTATAACATGTCTTACGGGAAGGAATCCTTTCTAGGAATTCTCCATATGTAAATGTTCCAAGATATTCTTAATGTAGTCATGTTGTGACAATCCCAAAATCATCTTTTCTCTGTTTCTGAATAGCTTCAAAACCAAGATATAGGTGTCTTCTCAAAGATCTTTCTTCTCAAAGGTATGGGATAGCCGGATCTTAACACTAGTCATCATCCCTATACCATTCGCATTGATAAAGACGTCATCTACGCAAAGTACGATGAACACAATTGCACTCCCACTTAGCCTCTTTACACACATGGTTCATCCGTATTCTGAATAAAAACATAACTCTTTATGGTTTCGTCAAATCTATTGTTCTAGCTACGAGATGCTTGTTTAATCCCATGGATGGATTTCTTCAGCTTGCATACTTTGCATTGCTCAGTTATGAAGCCTTAGCGCTGCTCTATATAGATATCTTCCTCAGGGTATCCATTATGGAATGTTGACTTGACGTCCATTTGCCAGATGTAATAGTCAAGATATGCAGTTATAGCTAGCAGTGCCCTGATGGATTTAAACATAGCCATAAGAGAGAATGTCTCATAGTAGTCTGCACCTACTCTCTGTGTGTAGCCCTTGGCTACGAGTTGTTCCTTGAAGGTATGTACCATCCCATCGGTTCCCCTCTTTCATTTAAAGATCCATTTTACCCCTCTAGGCAGATTGTTGAAACTTAAAGATCAAGGTACCAAAGTTCGATCTTGGACCGCCCACGGTGTCCGACAATTCGGATCTGGCAACTACTGTATTGGGCCCTCTTGGCACAGGGTACTCACCTCAAGCAAATCAACAACAATTAACTTATAATATGAATAATGAAATCAAGTGTTATGTGAGTTGAGATTTATTTTATTCTAAACTCTATAAAAATGTGTATAATGACAAGCAATAGAGAGTATTGATAACTAGGAGCTACGGGAATAGTTTAGAAATAAAAATCATTTATTGCTAATAAAAATCAATTTCTTGGTTATTGTCTTTTTGTCTAGTAATTTTTAGCGTTTTGTGGGTATTTTAGTAATATGTATTTTTATGTAATTTTAATTGTTTTTATATTTTTATGAGTTTTTTATTTTTCAAGAGTTTTTTAAAAAGTTTTGAAAAAGTTATAGATAGTATAGGTTAGAGTTTTAAAGGAGAGTTAAAAATTATTTTTTAAATTTTTTTTATATTTTTTAAATAAAATCTCAAAATGAAGGAAATAAATGTTTTTTGTTTTGGATCTTTTTTCAATATTCTTGGTATTTTTAGAGGATTTTTAATTTTTAGGAATTTTTAAAGTTCAAAATAGTCAAAGTAATGTAAAATAGAAATTCAGAAGATTGATTTAGGCCTAAAAATATCCACAAACTTAGAATGGGATATATTCAATTTTCAAATGGTTTTTGTTTTTAAATTATTTAAGATTTTTGGGTATGTGATCCAATACAAAAAGATACAACCACTCTAGTATTTTTATTTTTTTGCATTATACTTGAATTTTTATGACTTTTTAAAGTCAAAATATGGAAAAAAAACTTGTTTATATTTTTTATAATTAGGAAATTAGTTCTAAATACCTTAATAAAAAATATGTGAGGAAATATAGTATTATGTATACAAAATACTTTCCTAAGATTTTTTAGAGAAAGAAACACATTGAAAATAAATAAGACAAAGCAAATAACTTAAAACACGCATACATGGATCTATTTGAAATTTCTAAAATGTATCTGTGCATTTCAGAACATTCACTCAAAGAACATGGGACGTAATTTCTAAATGCCTAACTAAATTTCACTTAAATAAATAATGATAGGTGTATTTTTGAAAATATCTTAAAGTTTCAGACCAAATAATAACTCTGGCCACAACCTGAGGAGCTAATCATGTAATTTTCGCAATAAATAAATAATTTTATTAACACATGGTAGGGACTAAATTGCAATATTCAAAAGTTACTATTGAATTTCGTAATAAGTCCACAAGATATGCTGGATAAAAATCATGAAAAGCACAAGTCCCCTCAAGCGAATGGTCACGTGAGATGACTTAAACATGGACTTAAGTGTAAATAGCAGGAACAGAGGATACAAAACGCAAAAGATCCTAAAGTTGTTACATGTGATTCAAAGTTTTAAACACTAAAGATAAAACCAAAAAAGTGTAGGGGTATCAGTGAAATATACCCATCCGCTCGCTGATCAATAGTAGATGGCGCTTCACTTAAATGATCAATGGCCCAGATGGTTGGGACACCCAGTTCGTTATCTATGACTATGATTAGATCCACCAGGGGATCTGTCAGTTGCTCGGCACCTTGATCTGACGATAGTTGTTTCACCCGGAGGCACATTCATGATCCAAATTGGAAGAACGACTCAAGAACATAGCTCAATGGCTTCTTGGAGCGGTTGTTTCTCTGTTCTCTGACCACCTCCTCATCTTTTAAAGGGCTCTACAACTTTTAAGGATGATTTCACAGGCTCGGGTGGTTCTTAAGTAGTCCAGATCTCAATGATGGAGATATGGAGCTTGAAGGAAAGGGCGCACCTGGACTGAGCCACCTGAACTCGCATACCCCTCAGATGGGTCTCTTTTGTTGTTACATTCACAAAAAAATGAGGGAGCCATGGCAAAGTGCCTCGACCCTTTGTTAGGGGAATTGAGTAATGGTGGAGAGAGGCGAAGATGTCAGATAAGCGATGGAGGTGGATCACATGATAGCATGATCAGTGCACAATCTGGGTGTGTGGAATAGATTTGGAAATGGAGAAGCAAGTAGGGAGGAATATGGGGTGATTAATAATGTCGGAACTGAGTTTTAACTGAGGAACAAAGGTTTGAGTCATAGTTCTCCAATGAACTACATTTTTGGATTTTAGGTTTACTTGTTTTGAATCAGATAAAATGAAAGACATATTTATACTATTGTTTACTCTACGAATTTAAAAGGCAAGGGATAAAATCTCACCAGACCATAAACGACTGAGAGTAGAACTTCTCGAAGCACGTCTTCAGACGATCAAATGGCCTCTTCTGCTCCTCCTTCACACTGTAAATCAGAAGACTCCACTTCATGTTACGAAGGGCTAGCACCGGCAAAGATTCATGGTGGAAAATGGTGTGGTCCAAGGGATTCAACCTCTCAAAATGGGTCAAAAAGATTTTTTTTATACATATGCGAAGTATGTTTAAAAATTAGGGCTTTTGCTCACCTCGATGGATCGTTGACCTAGATCTTGGTTTGACGTTAAAGTCTATGAAACGAGGAAGAAGTTTCATGAAAACATCGATTGATTTTGTGTAGTGAGGAAAATGGAAAAATTGTAGAAAAGTCGAGGGTTAGCGCTCTGACAGATGCGGGCTGATGAAGATCGAGGAGTTGACCGAGGTTAACCCAGACTCGCACCACATTGGTCTATGGATGCCACTATAAGATAAAGGGAAAAATAGAAAAAAAAAGACAATTCAAAAAGAGTTATAATGATTTTATTTACAAAAACTCAAAACAAAAAAATTGTTTATTATTTTAAAAATTATTTTATCATTTTTTTTATTTATTTTTATAATATTGTATACTATGTCATATTATTTATATATAATTATTATAAGTATATATATAACTTATGTATTTACACTTTTATTTAAATTTGTTTTTTACATAATACTATTTTTAAATATTTTATATATTTATAATATTATTGAATACATATTTACATATTTATTGGAGATGTTAATATATTTATTTATATGCTTAAATAACTACTTTTATATTGCATTATAGGTATAATATACCTATATATCTATATCTATTATTTATTTTTGTATTTTTAAAGGGTTTCATTTATAATTATATTTTAAATAAATAATATATAGTATGTACAATTACTTAAAAATGTAAAAGGGGTAAAAATATATACAAGAAATATATCGGTCTAATAATACATTTTTATAAGAACCTATGTACCCAAAATGTTCAGCTTTTATTTCTTAACTTCATAAATAATGAAACCACCTTCACTAGATAAATAACTTATTTTAAGAATGATAAGTGTGAGTTTAGTTCAATTTGAGTTCACATGGAGCAGATAATAATCACTGAAGTTCTATTTAATGCCTTTTCATCTGAGGGTGCATAGTGACTTATACATTTATTTATTTTTGCAATTATTTTTGTAATTTTCTATACATCAATATATACAAGTTTCACGTTGAAAATATATTTCTTTGAGGAGTATAAAATAATAAAATAAATAAAATAAAATAAAATAGATTAATTAAATACTATAATAATGGTTATTTACATAGTATTATGTACTCAATTAAATTAGATTTTCTTCTGTATTTATGTACATCATTTGGCCCTTATCTCCCTCAACTTTATTCATGGTCGACCAAGTCAATATTGACTTGGTTTTGAGTTTAGGGTCGGTCAATGTATTTGAAATTTTCTTTCTTCTTCTTCTTTTCTTTATTCTATTACTTAGGGTTTGAATACATGTATTTATGCACTATTTTCATGTCAATGTATGCATGTTAATCTATGTAAGTTAGTGATATTTACAAGTATTTATCTAGGGATTGAAAGCCTAAATGAGTAAATAAAGTTGCATGAATGGGTATTCATCATGGATCCTGTATAGTCCATACAACATTCTTGTACATGTAGTCTATTTCAGACTTCATCTCTAGCATCCATCTATCCATATAATGATCTACGACTGCTTCATCAAATGATGTTGGATCATTGTCAGTTTCACATGACACATGGAATCCGTACCTTTCAGGTGGTACAACAACCCTCAAACTCCTTTGAAGAGTTATGGGTGTTTCGTCTCTTTTCACGTCTTCAGTTTCTAGTCAGGAAGCTCAATATCCTTAGGGGGGTTTATGAGTTCCTTTACTTCATTTTGTCTTGACTTTTAAGAATGTCATCCTCTATGAAATTTACATCTCTAGAGATGAAAACTTTTTGAGTCTCAGGGTGGTAATGTTGGTATCCAATACCGTCATTTACATACCCAATGAAGTAGCACTCATAAATGCCAAATTCCAGCTTACTTGCATTCACATTCTTCGCATGGACTACGAAACCCCAAATCCACAGTGTCTAATACTGAGCTTGGTTCCAAACCAAATCTCTTGAGGGGTTTTTGTTACATATTTGTTAGGAATCTTGTTAGGATATATATTGGAAATCTCTACAACATATCCCTAGAAACTAATAGGTAAATGCAATTTTCTCATCATTGAACAGATCTTGTCCATGATTGTCATGTTGCATCTTTTAGCAATATCATTTAGTTAGAGACTTCCAAAAGGAGTGAGATTGAGTACAATTCCTCTCTCTCTCTCCGAGGTATTTCTTAAATTCATCTGATAGGTACTTGCCACCATAGTCAGATCGAATCCGTTTAATCTTATTGTTAGTTTGGTTCTCAACCAAAGTCATGTATTCTTCGAAGTATTCAAAGGTTTTAGAAATATGACGTAATAGGAAAACAAAACCATATTGCGAATGGACATAAATAAACATCAAATAATATTGATATCCATTTCGAGTCGCAGTACTGAAGGGATCACAAACATCTATATGTATTAGGTCAAGAATACCCTTGAATCGTGTATCCCTGTTATGAAAATATACTCTGGTATTTTTTACATGAATGCAATGTTCATAGGCAATTAAAGTTTGGACCTGTAGAAAATCTAAGGGTCCATCCTTTATCAATTTATTGATCCTATCAACAGATAAATGACCAAACCTTTGATGTCAAATTATATTACAATGGTTCCCGTCTTCTGTGCTTATCTTATGGTATTTTAATGGGTGTTACATTCATGATAGATTCATCACTGCACAATTCATAGAGTCCACCAGAAATTAAGATCATCTGCAATATATTTATCATAATGACTTATGACATGTTTCTCACAGAAAAACAATGAATATACATTTCTAACTAACATCGATAGAGATATAAGGGTTATTCTTAAATCTGGAACATAAAGACATTCTTTAAGTACAAAGACTTTCATACTATGTAATGATAGTTTGCATGTCCCGACTGCGACTACTGCAATAGTTGCATCAAATTTCATCTAGATGACTATGACCCCTTCATCTAAGTTTCTTGAAACAGATGCAATAAATTGCATACATGAACATAAGCACCATAATCAATGATCCAACTACCTTCTTGTCTTATGAGAAAATTGGTTTCGATGATGAAAGTGGATTTTATACCTGCTGGGGCTTTACCTTTCTCAACAGTTTTTAGGTATTCTTGGTAGTTATACTTCCAGTGCCCGGGCTTCTTGCAGTGATGACAAACATCGATCTTCTTCGATGCTATCAATCTAGAAGCATGAGATGACGAGCCAACGACTTGACTCTTCTATTTTTCTTCTAGGTTGGACCCTTCTGAGCCCCATGCTTCTGACCGTGCTTCCCTTTGACATGTCAACCATTGCATTAATAGTGGGATTCTCTTTCTTCAACACTTACTCATCAAACTTCAACGAAGAAATCAACTAAACGTTAGTCAAGATCAACTTATTCATGTGGTACGATACCAAAAAGTTGCTGAAAGACTTGGTCAAAGACAACAGTATGAAATCAGACTGCATATCTACATCCATATGTGCCCCAAGGGTATCTACTTTTGAGAGATAACCAAATTTTTTGATTGCATGCTCTAGAATCAAAGTCCCTTAATTCATCTTGCAGTGAATACGTTCTTTCAAGATATTGAAATGCTGAGTGTGGTTTATATCATGGAACATCTATTTCATATTCAGCATTATGTCCTAGGTTGTGTCCATGTCCACGTGTTGCTTCCAAAGCATATTGGACAAAGATCTCAGAATTTAACACCTAGCTAATGATTGATCTTCATTAGATTTTTCAATGTACTTAAGTTCTTCCGATGTCGTAGGGTTTGCATGCTTGTTCTTAGTGAGAACATAGCCTATGCGCTGCGTAAAAAGAACAAGTTCCAAATTTCAAAGCCAGTCCAAATAATTTGGCATGGTCAACTGTTTGACCTCCTGAAGCCTGCTGAGCGAGTTCATGGATTTCATATCCAAGATTAAGGATGCTTTATATTAGAACATATATATTAAACATATAAATAATTATATATTAAAATTTAAATTCTTTGAAATCAAATTAGTATTGCATTTTAAACTCTGAAAGTCCATTCCCTGATTAAACTTTCAAAGCAAGAGATATACTTACCTCTATATCTCTAGCAAAATCTGTGATTTTCTTTTTACCTTTGTTACATCCCAATTATATGAGAAATTGCAACTTGGGTAAAAAGAAGTGGGAACTCATTTTGCCTCACAAGTCCAACTTGTATTTCCTAATTCGGTCTTTAACACTAGTGCCCACCACTGTTAAGGAGATGTTGACCCTTTTTTAATTGATTCAACCGTCAACAGTAATAGAATATGTTATATCCAATCCAATACCATCTCATATATATGAGGAACGATAGTGGGATAACTATGCATACTTTCTTACTCTTTTGAGAAGACAAGAGCAAGATCCATGTATGCTTTTACACCAGAGATATGACTTCACATGGGCGTCTCCAATGTACATTCCATGACGATGGAACCCTTTGTTTTAACGGGAGAACATGGATGTCATTTATATGTCCCTCCATATCTCATTGAAATTTTAATTAATTAGTATGAACCACATCCATTATGATTAATTCTTCCAAGGGAGTTACATATCTATTTATAATGGAGTACTTATTTTAGTTGGATCTAATTAGTTTAATCATATTAAATCATTTATCTATCCAATAAATCAACCAACAAATAATTAGGGTTTGCTCAATATTACTATATAGTAAACACCCTCACATTGTACAATTTTATTATTCCAGTTAGTTGTTTAAAGTACGCATAGACTTCTCATGCTACCCATCCTTGAAACGAATCTAGCTAGGTTGGATAGATAATGTTATAGGAAGCACTTCCACTATGATGCAGGGTTCCAATTAAGAAATCCATTAGCATATCCATGGCCTAACACCATCATCAGATCAATACAAGATAACATAATGGTGCAAATTGTACTAAAAGGTTTTATCAGTCACATGCTCTTGGTGACCAATGTGACACATATAGTATTCACTCAGAAATCCTAGTAATCAAAAAACAATTTTGAGATCCTATATTTCCAATCATATCAAGCGAACATGTTTTGCATGTAAAAGTTGACCTACAATTATTGTAGGTTAAACTAGGGATTTGTCATGAAACAATCATTCAATAGTGTTTGATGTTTAATAAAATAATTCTCTAAATATTAGTCATAAATTTAATCATGGAAAACTCATAACTTTATTGATTTATATTGAATGGTAAACATATTAAGAAAGTAATCTAGATGATCCAATCATCATCTGATCCATCTCCACTAAATATGGAATATCTCGGGAAAACAAATTCAAAGTCGTGTGAAATAAATTTAAGTGGTTTTAAGGTTTAATTATCTACTTAATTAAGTTTTTATTTCATTTTTCATGATGGAAAATAGTAACCAAAAATTAATTTGTTACGAATTCATGAATACATGTAAAAACAATGTCACTGCGGGAACTTTTCGAATTTTAATTTATGCAACTTTGGAGAAAACTATTAGCTACTGATTTGGGTCATATTTAGATATTATAAATACATTTTGTTATCAAAAAATTTCCAAATAGTGCAGAAACAATAGCTTTTCATTTTAGAAAAAAACGATTTGAAACATGCATCTCATGCATAAACTACGGGTCCCTGCTCATCCGATACACAAAACATCATTCCTTTAAGGTTGTATCAGATCCAAAACCTTTGGCAAAGGCTCTAATACCACTTGAAGGATATGGTTTAGGCCTTAGTTCATCATGGAAGCATGTATATTGCATCAAATACGATCTAGGGCAACTAGTCATATTAGTTGCAATGGAGAACGGAATTTAAAATTTTAATTAGATGAAACCACATGATATGATAACTCTTACCAAATCATTTCATAAACATCAAAACAAGTCAAAGGACTTCCGCTTAAAGTGTTATTGTGATCGTGTGTCTTCTAATGAAGAGATGTCATGTCTCAAGTCCGATAAGACAGGATGCACTTATGGACGCATGGATGAGACGTGTGCTTCTTGCAATCGAAGTTGAATATCTTATCGTATAACCTCCTGATTTTGTCTCAGGAAATTTGTGGCCTTCCTAATGAGCACATAGCACTGAAGAAGGCATAGATCCATAAGCAATCGATCCAGCAGCACAATGGCGATGCGATGACTATGAGGCTCTCTAGGTCAATATAGTGGACGGCCACAATATTGAGAGAGAGAGAGAGAGGGAGCTTGGGCATGTATGAGAAGAGAGAGAGAGAGAGAGAGAGATTTGTTGCTTGCTTTTGTTGTTAGAGAAAGGGCTAGTTCTAGCATTTCTTTGTAATAAAGGTGAAAATGGATCTTAATCCGTGTGCACATATAATCAATGGTATAGATTAATTTATGATTTCATAATGGCAATAATTTTGTTGCATAAATATGCAACAATTAATAATGAATTTAAAATAAATTAAATATATTGAATATTCATAAATATAATTTAATCTAAATTTAATCAATTAATGTGGAAATAATTGGAAAGAGGACAAGCCTCCTTCCTAACATAGAGTTGATGGCCAGATTGAATTAGGACTTAGTGGTGCATGTCCACCCTATATAATAGGAATGTGGCTTCCTTTTTCTATTTTTGTGAGATCTCATATCTCACAAAATATTCCACATGTGAAACAACTTTTGTTGCATACCCAAAATAATTCAAAATTATTTTGTTATAATTTCAGTCATGCCATTGACAACTATGAATCAAATTCAACCATCCAATACAAAATGTAAATGCATTTACAATTAAATGTTCAATGTGAATCAAGTTGACATAAACATTTAATTTACAAATACTACTTACAATTAAATCTTTCCAACATATTATAAATCACATTTATAATATTAATAATTATTATGGATAGTGATATACATAGTAATCATATCCTTGATAATTAAATCATATTTAATTATCTTAGATAACTATTCTCACGTATCCAAATAATATGAATCATATTTATATTATTCACGGTAATTAATTAAATCACAATTATCCATCATTTTTCCAACGCTCGGATACATTACTAATAACAAAATCATTTTGATCTCTTTTAAGAATAATGTGCTTTCTCTGCGGATGCATGGAGATCAAGACACAACTATTGTACATTCCATGTATAGTGACTTGGATATTGCGATCACATCTCAAATCCAAGTATTGAGGATCTCTTAAAGATGATCAGTTAAATCAAACTGTAAATTTAATCTTCTCATTGCATCTGAATCTCATCCAAACTGATGTCCAGCATTTGGACTAAGATCAGATTACTAATCTACAGAGAGGAGCCACTAAAATCTAAACCTATTTCATCACTCTCTCAGAATAGAAGTGTCAAGGTTATACAATCGTTTATGATCACATAACCCTAGAGTATTCTTAATACACGAACATCTTGTTGATGAATCTGCATTTCATCATATTTATTCATTTATTTTAGCTTAAAGCACTTATAAAACACAAGTAAATATCAGTAAATCTCTTCTTTTATTGTCCTTAATTCTTATATAAATATTTTATATTTATCACTATTTTAACCTAAAATAAATAAAGAAAGAAATAAAGGGGAATTAAAGAAAATAAAAGATTGTATATATATAATATATACAGGCCGAGCCTGACCTCGAGATGAGGTCAAGACTTGACCTGATCGATCGAGAATAAAGTAGGGGTAGATGAAGCCTAAACATTGGAAAATCAAGAAAATCAATTGCCACATGTGTACATTCAATATCACTGTCTATAATACATATTTTATAACTTATTCTGTTTATCACCAAACTCATTCCAAATAAAAATGTTTTCTTATTAAAACATGTACAAAAAAATAGTCTATAAACAATAAAAATATTTGCAAGAAGAACCCTTGTACAACCTGTAAATAACAACACTCTGAAAAAGCAGCAAAGCTTAACCTGTCAGATCAATATCTTTTCCATCAAAACTCAAAATTAACCAAACTCACTTTCAATGTACTCCAAATTAAATAATCTTTAAAATGGAATTGGTTTCATAAAAATCGATGTTAAGAAATGTAGCTTTTGGGGTACTATTGTATATTATACCTATGTAGATTATTTGTATATAATTTATATTTTTGTTTTTCTTGTATGTATTGTATAATTTGTATTTTGAAATATTTGTATATATTGTATTTGACTTATATAAAATACCAATAAAAATCACAAAATCAAAAATATGAAAAAAAATAAAATCATGTACTTATTATGTATATATCACTATGTATATTATAAAATAATAATACTCATTTAACCTAATAAATCAATTCCCAAAAATCTAACAAAAATACTTTTAAAACCCTTGTAAAATATTATAAATTAATATATTGTTAAATTACATGTATATTTGTATAAATAATCTATTAAAAATTAAGGTGTTGTAAATATAGGTATATATACTTACAAATAACATGTTCTATTTATTTGTACCTTTGTATAAAACTTACTTAATTAACTAAAAATCACCAAAAGTAAGCTATTTAATCTATAACATTTTTTTATTTTCAAAGCCTTTTTATTTTAATTTGTTTTCTATTTTATTTCCATTTATTTCTCATTTTTATACCATTTTGTCATTTTCGTGTTTTGTCTTATTCTAGTTGCTCCTTGATTGGTTGGACCCAAGACTTTTGACCCGAGTCAACACCCCATTCAACAGTCGCTTTTGCATTTCTCGTGCACCTCTCGTCCTTCTCAGAATTTTTTGCATGCCCCACTCACTAACTCTGCATGAACCCTTCATCGATTCTTCAGCCCTAACAACTGACGCCCTTGACGGACCATTGACTCCATCAATCATGCCTCAATTTGCGCTCTTTCGAATTTCAAAATCATGTCAGAGCCCATGCCTATTAATACTTCCAGATCTCAAAACTCCACCGGTTGATGGGTTTTCCATGCACATCTTGACCCGAGATCAGTTTTGGAATGGTGAGGTAGTGATAGGGCTTCATCTTCTATGATTGGGAGCGTGAGGAATCCACTGGGAAGATTAATCCAAGCACACCATCGGAGCCCCTCCATGACATTAAGCCTCTTTGCATGACACTGCAAATCGAAGATATAACCTTCACCATCCATCCGTAGGTTCCTTAAATTAATTTTGCTTTGAATTCCATTTTTCAATTTCACATTTAATCATATATTTAGTTAAAGCAAATCCTCCATATTCTTCCTCAGATCATCTCGATTGGAGGTGCTCCGATCACCCATTTCTACATCCAAACCGACCTTCACGATCGAAGTCACCTTTTTCATCTTCTTCCATAACTGGTCACCTACAGATCACTCCGTATCTAGAGTTTAGCCTCCATCCCATCACCACTTGCTGGAGGTCTCCATTCTTCCTCATTCTATCTCCATTGCAACATAATAAAGAAGGCCGAAGAATCTCCGAGCATAAGCATATCATTTTAGGGTTCTAGAGTCCTCTAAGGCAGGAGATTATGATCTAGAGGTCCACTTGGAGTTGAAGACCCTCTAACCTTTAGATCTTTCTTGAGCCATCATCGTCCTCCCTCGACCCATCTGGATGATGTCGAGTAGTTGCAAGAAGCCGTAGCGCCATTCGTACGGGATTTAGACTGGGATTGCGAAAATACTGCTGGATTGAAGTTCGTCAGCCACACTATTCAAGTTAGTTATTCCAGTGACCCTCAGAGCCACAATATCAAGAACTATCCCACCAATTTCTATCACGACCGCCCATTGACGTCCAATTCCAAGCCATAGATCAAGATCCAGATCCATATCACTGGAGCTTGACCAATGTAGCTAAGTCTCCAGCTACAGGCTTCATTGGTATAAGACTTTGAAGCATATGCCTTGCAAATATACACACTCTGGCAGGCATTTTATTTTCAATCTGGCATGTCCCACTTTTTGGAGTTCTTTTTTTCTTTTCTTTTTTTTAACTATATACAAGGCGCGACATGTATATAAGGAGTTTTTCTTCTTATGCCAGTAGACTATCCCTTTTTTAAAGCTTTTTTGCAACCCATAACATCTCGTCGTTAGACGTCGTTGTCACTAGACTGGGTTGAGATGCACTACCCTCCCTAGAGGAGGCAGATGTTTCCACCCGTGTGCTACTCCATGACAAAGGATTCTACTTCCTCACCACCTCATCAATGAAGAGTTACATGCATGGTGCTTGTCCAAGTTAGGTTACTGTTTAAGAGAATTGTAAGTGTGTATGAAATATTCTACTTGAACCAATTAAGATGACATGTGAACATAGACTTGCGGACTCAAAGAATTAAGTCACTCGACTTGAAACATCTTACCTTCAGTTCCTATAAGGTTCCTCTGAAATTAGGTAGATTAAGGTCAAATCAAACCCATCCTCGGCTTCTATTCATAACTTGGTTAAGAACCCACTAACTTTTCACATTGCATATGCTAGATATGCAGATGAAATGCAGATGACATGCAATATATATGAAGCGCAAGACACATTTTTGAATGCAAGGATGATATACAAGAGTAAATAAGAAACCTATATATATATTTTCTTTTTTTCATAATTGTACCCACCCCATAATTATTGCATAATATATACAAAAATACATGAAAGTACGATCTATGGGTAAAGTACATATGTAATATATACAAGTCCCCCAATACTTAGAGGGTGCTATGTCCTCAGAGCACAAGAAGCGAAGAAAAGATAAAGCTCGTGTTAAGCATAGAAGAGACAAAATAACAAATGTATAGAAGTCGACCCCCCCCCTATACTTAGGCTCTGGTTAGACTAAGTATAGAAGAAGATAAAAAATGGGGCGGTCGAGGCCAGGTGGATAAATGGATGAATAAATATAAAGGATGAGCATCAGTCCCCCCTATACTTAGGCTCGACTCAGCCTAAGTCTACGAAATGAGTGAGTGTGAGAATGATGAGATCAAGAGAATATACAGAGAATGGTGAAGAGACTCGGGTCACTCTCCCTCCTTTACTTAGGGTCTGGTCACCCTAACTATAGCCATATAATGAAATGATATGGAGCCGAGGCAAGTGATATGAATCACTGGGGAGGGAGGGAAATAAAAGAAAGAAAATATATACGAGGATGGGTGCAAATATATGAGGATCAAGAAGGTTTGTAACGAGCCTTCTTGCGGGAGTGAGGAGGTGGGTAGTATACATATGTGTCATTGTCAAGATCGTACTCAGATGAATAATAGTGAGGTGAAGGGATCGTCTAACGAGTCTCGACACATGGCTACTTGCTCATATAATGTTTAAGAACAATCGAACTTAGCTCACTCATATAAACCACCTCATCCGGACCCGATGAGGACTCCTCAAGAAATTCCTTCTTCAGTATGTTGAAGGAAACTTTCTTAGTCGATTTTCTAGAACCAGAAGCTTTGAGAGGGATAGGAGAGTGATGTGCCATGAGGGGTTTAGGGTAACACCTCGAGGAATCAATTCTCATCTTCCTCTCACTAGATAACCGACTAGAGGAAGGAGCAACCGTGTTATTGTGTGGGGTCAATTCTATTTTAATTGTCTCATTTGTTGAGTGTCCAGGCTGTTGTGTTGTGCTGATGATGATGTCAAATTATCCTCTTTAATAGTCGATAATTGTAGTATAGGAGACGAAAAATGGTAGATCAAAAACCACAATCTTTGAATGTTGTGGAAAATTTATACTTGGCAAGTCTACTAAGATTGAACACAGGTACATGTACTTTAATCTATTTATTGAATTTGGTCAATTAAAATGTATGTGTGAATAAATCCTCATTTTCAGGTCTCCGTGCAGATGTGCACACTAAAATGCATAACAAAGCAATTATATGATGCATGCATTTTTGTTTGACTTTTCGATGCAATTTTAAGAGGATGCAAGATGAATGACATGCAATCGATGAGTATTACAAATATTTCCTAGAATATCACATAATTGAGCCTCAGATTATTGCCTCAATTTCTTAGTCAAATTGAGCACTAAAAAATGTGAACAATCATTTATTAATAGCAGAGACATAGAGAGAAAAGACACTATTAGGAATAAAAAATCATCAAATTCATTTGGTGTCAGATGAGAAAATTAACTATCAATAAATAGATGATGGAATGATGAACAAAACGACACTAAAATCATGCAATTTGGACCTACGATGCTCAAGTTATGAATGAAACAGTGCAAGGGCATAAATGTAATAAAAATGCAGGAAATAAAGGATAAATAATTAAAAAAAATGTCCCTGAAGAGACCAATTTGCAATTCTGCAAAATTGGTTGCGCCCAAATGAATTTTTCTAATGCACAAGGGCCTTTCTGCAATTTCTAGAAATTGGTCGGGCCTAGCTGTAAAATTTTCAATCACGCACGTGAGATGCACTTGCCTGGACCTTGTTGCAATTCTGGAAAACTTGTGGGGGTCACTACAATTTACCCAGCCCTCACGTGACATGCACATGAGGGTAGGCTCGGAGGGCAAATCAGACTCGGAGCTGACATGGCAGGCGCTGGTGGCTCGATGAGAGGCTCAGCAAATCGGAGCTTGGAGGTTCGGTAGGAGGCTCGGTCATGCCACATGGTGTCGTAGGGGTTGTCCGATCAAATTGATCGGACGGTATCTGTCTTTCGTGCTCCGTCGAAGGCCGTCGGAGGAGGCTGCGCTCCGGCAACCTCCATGTGGCGCCTCCGTGCTCCACGAGTCCATATAAAGGTCGGAGAAGGTAGTCGTGGTCCCCACAAAGGAGCTGGAGATGCGGAGAGTCTTCAGGAGCGACGGGATCGATAGGTCGATGAAGTGCCACCCGTGGCGGAGCTCGAGATCAGCGAGGACGTGCTATCTCCGGTTATTGAAGGTGGGGACACCTGCTAATGTTAGAAATAACTGAAGCATACACATGATAAAGTGAGTGGGTTGTGAGGTGAGTGGAGGCCATGGAAGCGACGGGAGGCAGAGGCCTGAAGCTTCCTTCGACAGAGTCAATAGAGGAAGTGAATCGGAGTGAGAAGGGGTTCTGGAGAAGGGATGACGTGAGCGGAGGCGTTGGAAAGTATGAAGATGCTGTGGCGAAGATGCAGAGGTGTTCAGATGAGGTCAAACACAGGTTTAGGTGATGGTATAATTAGGATAAAATCAAGGAAAATAAAGAAAAAGCACTTGGCCGGAGCAAGGTGTTTGGTGGAGGCAGCGGTCTCGGCTGAGGATCGAACTGGATCCTTCGGTCGTCGCACAACAAGGGCAACCATGCCTCGGTGCTCGACGGTGCACAGGGTTGCCACAGCGTGGTCAGATGACCATGGATCACACCTAGGGAAGGTGATCATCGTTTCCTCGACAAAACTGCCCTCCGCTGTCACCAGAGGGTGGAGGAAGCTAGGGTGGATCCCCGAGGATGGTAGATGAAGGTGACATAGGGTGGAGGTGTTGGATTTATAGGAGGGATTGTAGGGAGTTACGTGGTGGTAGGGGCGGTTTTGAACGGTTGTCGGATTGATGGAGGAGTGAATGCGGGGCAGTGAAGTCGGCATGAGGATAGCAAAGGAGTAGGTTTCATGGAGGTGGTGTTACGACATAGAGGGAGTGGTTGTGGCACCTTCCAAAATAGGAAGGGGGGAGGGGGTACGTGGGGTAACAGACAGGCTGGAGGTAGACGACGCACATGGACCCTTGGATCGCTCGATCCAACGGTCGAGGGTCGTGTGCTGGGGGATGATCACGATTAGATCAGATTATCTAATCAACGGCTGGAGAGAGGTGGGGGAGAACTGTGAGGATGAAGAAGTGGGTTGATGTGAGGGTTAGGATGGATGGCGTGATGTGGCGAGAGGATGGTCGTAGGACATGCAAGGAATCGAGCGGCTGAGATGTGGGCGGAAGCGAGCGATGTTGATCTGATCTGGGATCAGATCAAACGGCTAGGAGTGAGTGAAAGAGGAACGATGGAGATGGAAGGAGGGCCACGGGATCGGATGGCTATGTAGGGTGGTTGCTAGCAGGAGAATAGGTGGGCCATGTGGGCGGCCCAAAGGGCACTACGTGGCCCAATTAGAAAATTCGAAAATGTAAAAAATGAAAAATCTAAAAGAAATTGTTAGAGGCAAGTTTATGAAAAAGTCAAAACATGAAAGTTGTAGATCTCAATGAGATCTACAGTTTCATGTTGGATAAAAAGCCAAAAGAGGTCATTTGTACAAAAGACATTTTTGAGGGGTATTTTTAAAGCGGTAAAAACACTGATTTAGAGTTTGAGAATTTTTCATATTTTTTAGTTCTTTTAGGGTTATGGAAATTAAAGACAATTATTTAACCTAAATTTAAAGGGTTTTTAATAAGAAATAAAAATAAGATAATAATTACAATAAATATATGTTAAGTAAACATAATTTATACACAATATAATACAAGATAAAATAAACGAATTGTCACTGATTTTTATTGGATTCTTTAAGCAAGGGGCTTAATAATTTGTTTTTAACATGATGGATACGAGATTCATCTGCTGACAATGGGTTCCTCATCAAACGAGTCACCATAAAGATTGTAAAATTCCTTAAGGGTGAGCGCACGTTTCGGACAGGTGTAAGTGTTCTCAGTTGGCTTGGCATTATTAGTCGCGGATGTAGGATCATCGAAATGGTGAAGACAGTTAGCAAAAGTCGTGTCCAACTCAATGACAGCTTCGGGTTGTTAATCTTTTATTGAATGTGACATAATGGTGGTGATGTGATAAACACGAAATTCAAGAGAGCCTAAATGGTGTCTCACACAAGGCGGAGACAACCGTCGCTGTGGCGACCCTCAAATGAACCTCGTATTTAATCAATAATTAACCCACACTAAATATCAACAATTAGAAATAAATGTGGAGTTAAAATTTATTTTTAACTCTGCACAAATGGTGTATAGGGACAAGTATGCAGAGAGTTCGAACACAGGGAGCAAGCAGGGTAATTCAAATAAATGTGCACGAGTGAATGTGTGTGAGGTCTACACTAAGCAAGCAAGCAAGCAAAGAAATTTTTGTGGGTTTTTATTTTTTTTTATTTTTAATTTTGTATTTTGATTTTTAATTTTCTGATTTTTATAATTTTATATTTTATATTTTTTTCTTTTTTTTAATATTGGAATTTAAAAACAATGTAATAAAAGACAAGATAAAGTATTTATAAAAATATGCAAAAATAACCAAAAATTCAGAAATAAAATGTTTTTGATATTTTTAGGATTTTTTTACTTTTTTGTGATTTTTGGGTATTTTTCAAATTGTTTTTGGTATTTTTAAATACTGAAATAAGGGAAAACAGTGGAAAGGCTACTGGCTGGGGGTAAAACTGGAATTAAAAATGCCAAATAGCCACAAAATTTTTTCAAACTATTTTTTAAAGAAAGCAAATAAAATGTAGAGTAAATGAGAACTGAATTTTTTATTTTTGGAGTTTTCTTTGATTTTATATATTTTTTTGAAGTTTTTATGTATTTTTGAATTTTTAAGGTTTTTCTTTTGAGATTTTTAGTGATTTTTGGATTGACACTAAAACAAACTAAAATATGCGAGATATATTTTTTTGGGATTTTTCTGGAGTGCTTTTATATTTTTTATGGATTTTATAAGCTAGACAGTGCACAAAAAGCATGTTTTTGATTTTTAATACATATAAAAATAAAATAAAATCAAAAACGAAAATAATGGCGTGGAAGTATAAGTTACCAGGAGCTTAAGTTCAAATTTTTAGAATTTTTGGGATTCAAATGAGGCCTTAAATAAATAGAGCAAGTCAGCACAAATTAAAGGCCTAGCAGGGGTAGAAATGCAATTTAACAAACATCCATGGGCACGTCTGCAAAATGTCCACAAAATATATACTGAATAAAATATTTCCTGGATCAAAAGTCAACAGCCAAAACTACAAGGGTTATCCTGCAAAAACGCCAAGGTCACGCGCGCTATGCACGTGACCTGGCGGGGACCCCTTTACAATATTGCAAAGTTCGGGGGGGTCTGCACGCAAAATATACAAAAATAAAGAACAGCAATTTAAAGTTTAAGTCGTAAATAATAATATACAAAAACGCCGGGGTATCTTGCAAAATTACCCAAGCAAGAGGCTCGATCCGACGGTTTGGCCTCAGCCACTAATCCACGTGTCAGCATAGGGGGCTGTGATGCCACTTCGCGATCCAGCGGCTGCGATTAGTTTGGCGATGATGATTGTGTGGCCCCAGGTAGTGCGAGATCCGACGGCTGTAGGATACGCAGGACGAACAGCTCCTGATCTGACGGCAGAGGGGGACGATGGAAGAACAGGGAAGAAGGCTCGCAGCTGCGAGCTTCCTCCGACGAGGGCGTCCTACTCTGGCGTCAGATGGAACTCCAAAATGGTCGGATCGTCTCCTGCAGGCGCCTTCTATCGTCTGGTGGTCTCAAAACCCTCCAGCGAAGGCTGGAGCTTGCCGGCGATGTCGAGGAAGCCGGCAGCCTCCAGGAACCTACGTCGTGGCGCAAAATGCCTCCAGATCCTTCAGTCATGCGCGTACCTGCAAAGGGAGATTAAGGGGAGTACGGGCAAACTACCGTGTGTCACCCTGCAGTAAAAGAAGGTGGAAGGCGTGTTGGGAGATGCTCGCCGGAGCGGATTCCAGCGAGGTGGTAGCGTGATGCGAAGATAGGAGTGTCGAACGAAGTTGAGGGTAGCTAATTAATCCTAACGCTACTGGAAAGCTAAAAAAGCAAGAAAAAGGGAGAAGAACGGACCTCAAGGGCAAGGATGCCCGAAGTTGAACCTCACGGTGGCGCAGCCGCCGAAGATGATGGAACGCAGCTCTTGGTGCTCGCCTCACCTCGCCTGAGATGGGGGAGGATTCCCCTGTCACCGGAGATTGTCCCTCGACCCCACCTGGAGGTTTTTGGCGCCCGAGACTGGTTCAAAATCAAATGGGAAGATGAGGGGGGTTTTTCGAATGGCCGGTCGACTGGCGTGATAAACAAGGCGGCAACGGGAAGAGCAGTGATGCTCTCCCCGAAAATATCCTAGGGCGAGCTAGAGGGATCATAGGTGATCAAAGTTGCAGAAGACCTCGGTCGGATTCGGTGAAAGATGCGTCCTCGATAAATTCGAGAAAATGGGGGCAGACGCATATCTCGCGGGTACTGACATGGGGTCATGGAGTTGACCCCCGGTCAACGGATGGCGTGGCCTGATTGGGCCACGTCATCCGCAAAAAGATAAAAACTTAAATAAAACCTTGTAAATTCAATTAAAAATACTAAATGGATTAATTAATTTTAGGTTATTTAATAAAAAATGTTTATTATTTTATTTAGTATTTTATTCCGATTTTTAATTATTTTTATGAAGTATATTTTTACAAATAACCTTTATACCCCTGTATAGGTATATTATCTATATATTTGACTATTTGATTTTTAATTTATGATTTTAATTCTATTATTTTTATTTCTTATTTTGTAAAATTATAAAATACTTTTATATACACAAATAAATTTTTATTTTATTTTTCTGATTTATTTTGTATATTTAATAAATTATAAGAGTGTGTTATATAGGTATGTATATAAGTATTGTATCTATGTATTCTATATACAAGTATTTTTATTTTGAATTTCTTTTGTATTTTTATTTTGATTTTAATATACATAATTATTATAAGTAATATTTAAAACATTATAAAAATATAAAAATACAAAAATAATGAATAAATTATAAATTGAATATTTTAATCAGTACAGCTATACAAGGTGGGTCCAAAACTCAACTTTCAAACCGTAGCTCCGCCAAATGTGAAACCACCACCATTAAATAGCTTATTTTCTTCTATATACAATTAAAGGTGAGTTTGATGCATTTGGAGTTTTCATTTGTGAGATACGGGTCTGGGAAGTTGGGATTCTGGATTTTTATTCAGACCATAACTTTTTATCTGTACATTATTTTTTTATGAAATCAATTTTGTAATTTTCTTTATTTAATTATCTACAACTTTCATGTACAAAGTTTCTTTATTTGATGTATAAAAAGTAAAACCAAAAATAGGTCCCAAAATGAATAAAGAATGAATTAATCAATATAGGTATTTTGCCCTTATCTCCCCCCTACTTTATTCCTGGTCGACCTATTCATCAAGATGCCTAGGTATTAGGGTTTCGGGTCATAAAATATTTACAATATTTTATTCTTTTTCTTTTCTTTTATTTATTCTATAATTTTGGCTTTAATTACAGTAATTTATACACTATTTAGATGCACATGCATGAATGCTAAGATGCTCTATTTACGAGTATTTACAGGCATTTTCTAGGCTTTTTGGTGCCAAAATGATAGAATAAAGATGATGAAATGTGGATTCATCGTCCCCCTATACTTTACCTTTGCTAGTCCCTTTCAAACACTTATGCAATAAGTGCAAAAGAAAAAGAAAGAAAAGAAAAAGAAGAACTTGGATTTTATCTGATTATCAAACTTGTCTTCACAAAATCAAAGTTTGGAGCTTAGGTCGGACTTTTGGAATTTTTGTGCGGGCGGAACCTTATTGAGAACCGAATTTGAAATCCAACAGTCCCTGAGAATCCCAAAACTCTATCCAGGTCTCCTCAATAGCCAGGTCAGAAATACTTCAATTCATACGCAAACTCTTACGACTATGAATCTGACTCGTACAGTGTAAGTGATGGTGGCTCTCCCCAACTAGAATGACAAAGAGACTGACTTCTCTAGTACGACAACCCAATGATTCCCCAATCCAATAACTCCATCCTCGAGGAGCGGGGTATTCCCTTCTAAGTTCAAGTGGCAACCATCTCAAGGGGAGGGGGTGAAGAGAAGAATGGACGGTAGCCAGTGTAGCTACCTATCCTGGGATGCAAGACCAGTATAGTCAAGTCATCCTGCTGCAGGCTCACATATTTGACTTTGGAACTCAAGCTTGCTTATTGACTTTACATACTTGCAGGCTTTTTATTTTTGTACATGCCTGAACACATTTTTTTTAATACTATATACAACAGCATTTACATAAGGAGTTATTCCTCTTGAGCCAGTAGACTATCCCTCTTTTGAAGCTTTATCGCAACCCACAGCCTCCTGTCTTTAGACTTCCTAATCACTGGACGGGTTGGGGTGCACTTCCCTCCCTAGAGGAGGACAAATGTTTCCACTTGTGTGCGTCTCATACCGGCAAATCCAATCCCCTCACCACTCCAACTGAGTTGAGCCATGTGAAAGGTGCAGGTGTCCAAGTTAGGTCATTATCAACAAGAGTCGTGCGTGTGCTCCGAAATACTCTACTTAGGTAGTCAAGAATCCATTGAACCTAGTCTCATGATCCTCAAAGAATTAAGTCGACTAGACCTGAAGTACCTCAAACCCAGTTCCTATAAGGTTCCTGTTATTAGGTAGATTATAAGGTCCAATCAAGCTCCAATCTTCGGATTTTACTTAGACTCGTTCAACTATCAAACTCAATCCGAAAAATGCGAATGCTATGCAAATGCAATGCAGAAAATATTTTTGTGTTACAATTTTCAAAGATTTTGAACTTTTTATGGATTTTTGAAAAGATGATGCATATGCAGATGCAATTTATTTGTTTTTTTTCAAAAAGATTTTTCAAATGTTTTTGGATTTTAATTTTGCAAATGTTTTTGGGATTTTTGAAAAGAAAAAGATTTTGGCTAAAATCTAGGTTAAAAATATGTACACGGGAGTGCTTCTTATACTTACAAGAAGTGGATTTTAAGAATTTACAAGGGTAAGTGATCAATTTTATACGTATCTATATATAGTGGATTTGGGTGTGATGCAAATATTCCTCAAACTTATTTGACACAAGCTTTTTCACACAATTTTTGAAAACTATAGTCCAAAATAGTTTTTACAAACATTTTACAAACATGTATACACATTTGAAAATCATTTTGCAAAGGCTTTCAAAATAGTATATATGGGTTTTTCAAAACATTTTTGTAACCATTTTTCAAACCATTTGCAAATCATTTTTCAAACATTTTATTTCACACAAAGAAAAGAAATTTTACAAACCACACAATTTTACACAGGTTGAAAACATGTAACAAAATATTTTCAAAATAGTTTTCAATAGATGTTCACAAAGATTTTCAAACTATTTTTCAAACATTTTGCAAAAAACATTTTCACCTGATTTATTAATCAGTATATACAAAAAGAATTTGAGGAACAGACACCTTTTTATTATGGATTTTAATGAATTTTAAAGAATTTTTAGCCATATTATTAAGGAAACACGAAAGTACGAGTTATGGCTAAAGTATATACGTAGTATATACGGCCCCCTATACTTAGCTTGAGCTATGTCCTCATAGATCGGAGAGAAAAGAGAAGACATAACTCGTACTAAGTATAGGCAAGTCTAAAGAAGAAATAAATACATAAATGAATCAATGAGAAGTTGACCGTCCCCCCTATACTTAGGATCAAATAATCCTAAGTATAGCAGACTGTACACAATGCAGGGAGGGTCAAGGGTGGGAATGAACAGATCGTACTCCAGTTGTCTCCCCCTATACTTAGGGTAAGATATCCCTAAGTATAGACAAGAAGAGGAGACAATGGAGAGGATCGAAAAATAGAGAAACTCGGGGTGCACACCCCCCTATACTTAGGACAAAGTACGTCCTAAGTATGGAAAACTGTCTACAAGGGTGGCACCTTTTTGATAGATAAAGAAAATGGAAGAGGAAAAGAAGAAAAAGAAATCAAAAGGTAGATGAGGAGATCGTGAGGATGTACACACCACTCCCCCTATACTTAGGGTAAAAGAAGCCCTAAGTATAGGCAACAACAGGAGTGATCACACGAAACGAAGAATGAACACTCGACTCGTCCACCCCTCTATACTTAGGACAAAGTACATCCTAAGCAAGGCAGACACGAGAATGGGTGGACGAGTAAAAACGAGGGATAGAAAGAGATGAACAAAGGAGAATGTACAACAGAGGTGGATGTACATATGATCAAGAAGGCCGAAAGCTAACCTTCTTGCGAGACCGCTGAGGGATAGATCTGGTGTGGTGTATGTCGACATCGGGGTCCATAGTGGACGGAAGCCGATCAGGGTCGACACGGTGAAGACCCTCAGTGGAATCAAAACAGAAAGGGACGAACTGATCAATGGAAGCAGTATGGCTAGGTTCTCCCTTGGTGGTCCTATGATGTGAAGGCACAAACGGGTGAGTGGAAGAAGTACGACTAGGTCCGGCCTTAGAAGTCTCGCAGATATCAAAGTGGAATGGAACAAACTCATCATCCTCGGAAGGAGTGTAATCGGAGTCGTCCTGCGAGGGCTCGTCCAGGTCAAAATCAAAAGGAACAAAATCATCAGTGGAAGTATACGAACTCAGATCATCTTCAAGAGTTTTGCCCAGATCATCTTTTTCATCATGAGGCCAAAAGTTGTGAAGGTTCGCATCATAACCGACCTCGATCATCTTCACCTGTGAAGGACCAGGCACGGACATATCAGTGGAAGTAGTCAAACCAAGTCCGTCCCGTCTAGTCTTACCTAGGTCATTCGTTTCCTTATGAGGTCTCTCAAAATAATGGGCAACTTCATAAACGTCCTCAATAATCTTGGTATCTGCCCTCCGCTCAAATGGTTCAATCACATAAATACTCTGGATCTCATCAACACATCGCCATACACCAGGAGGAGGATCAGTGAGGTCCATGCTTTCCGACTTCCTTCCCTTTCGGGGGATCCGTCGGGTCTCATCAACGGTCGCTAAGGAAGCATCTCTAGTCTCATCAGATCGGTCACAGGCCTTGGAGTCAGCTATGATCGGTGAAGGTGCATCAGGTGCAGGTCTCTGGTCATCTGTGGGTGCGGTGATCGACACTTCTCTCTCGTCAACAGGACGGAAGCGAATCTCTCCGAATCCATAGTCGATAACGACCCTCGTAGAGGCGAGGAATGGTCGTCCCAGTATGATTGGAGATGGCTCCCCTATGGAGTTCTCCATGGGCAACACGACAAAATAAACATGGTGGTTCGTGCCCTGAATAGAAATGACGGTGTTTTCAAGGATACCCTTCGGCCTCTTGATGGATCCATCAGCAAACTGAACGATCATCCTGGTCTTCTTAAGAGGCCCTAAGTGAAGAGACTGTACCAGCGAGAAGGGTAATATGCTAATAGATGCACCGCCGTCCAGGAGAGTGCGATCACAAGTGTAGTCAGAGATGGTGCAAGTGATGAAAGGTGTAGCTGTGTTCTTCTTCTTGGGAATGGGACGGTGTGTGATGGCGAGGGCAGTGGCCATGGTCAGAATGTGATGCTCAGATCTGCTCCTCCGCTTTCTCTTCTTGGGAAGAGGAGCAGATAATTGGGTCATGGCCTGCTGAAGTGGGGCACGGATAATCTCATGAATGGTAGCCACCACTTCGGGTTCAGATAACATTTTTTTGAATTTTTGGACTTCCTCCATACAAGGGAGGAAGTCGGAATCAGCGTATACACGAGGCATGCCAAGAGCAGTCTGTACAGCGGCATTCTCGGGGTCAAAGGTGGGACTGGGTGTGAATGCATGTGTGGTCCAGGGTTCTGGCAAGTGGACTCTCTCCTCAAAATATTAATCAACCAACTGTCTCCCGAACTCTTTTTGGATTTTTAAATTTTTCTCATTTTTTTGTATTTTTGGCGATTGCATCTCCCATGATCACCTACAAGTGAAGCCGTATTTCCGACGAAAGGAGCATTAATCTGATTCTTCCTCAAGAAGGCAATATCATCATTCATCAAATCAATACGCTTTGTCATCCGATTCAAGATATCACTCATAGAGATCGAGGGAGGTGACTCCATCAGGTCAAACTCGGGTGGATGTGGAGGAGGAGGTGGATAACATACAGGTGAGGGTGGAGGTGGGTAGAAGTCCGAGTCGTGATACTGTGGCTGAGGCGGGTATGTACAAAAATCAGAAAAAATAGGAGGAGGATCCTCCTGATAAAAGGGAGGTGGATCGGCTGGAGCGAGCGAGGGGTCCACAGAGTCCGGACAAAATGCACTCCAGGGATCCATCTCGAAATCAAAAGGAAATGATTCGGGGGAGCACCAAGGTCAAGTCAAGAGAGTGAAGAAGAAGGCGCAAGTGCGTAGAGATGATCTAGGACGCACACAAAACAATCACAGACAAAATGAAAAGAATGCAAACCCTCAATTCATCTACTCAACTCGGTAGAGACCGCAAAGAGCGGTTTTTTATCTTGTCTGTTTTAGAGTTAGGTGAGAAGTCCAAAATTGCGCAAACACTTAGAGGGCTGAAAATGGGATTTGGGCTCTAATCTTAGTGTGTGCGTGAGCAATGTAAAACGAAGACAATGAGGGGATTACTCGCCCCAAGACAAGATTTTTCTTTTTGATCGGTTTTAGGGTCAAGTAATATTAGCAGTCCCGATTTTATTTGGTTATCACTTGTTTTTTTGGATTTTTAGTGAGAATGCACGAGCCTAACGAGGAGTCAATTCCTTTAAGACCCTAGGTTGGCAAAATCAGAGGTAGAGTCGGAAAAGCAATGCAAGCGGCAAAAACGATGATGAATGCTAAAGCGTAAATGCTCACCTTGCCTCCAGCACTCTACATGCAAGGATGCTCAGCAGAATTGAAACCTAGCTATATGCAAATGCAAGCCAATGAAATCGCCCTAAGTTCAAAAATTGCTGTTAGCGGGAAGAACCACAAGCTGACCACCAATCCTCAACCCTAGAGTCCGGTCTAGGCTCACCCCTCCTCTGCTCAACACACTTGAGTTTAGGAGAAAGCGCTTTGCGGGGAGAGCTCGCGGCGCGACGGATTGAAGGTGATGATCAACTGTTTAAAATTTGACTAAGTCCAAACAAAATTATAGGCACATGCAAAATATTAGGTGTTTGGCTGTAGTCTATCGCAAGCAATCCTAAAACTAGGGGCTCAATCACACAAAATAAATAAAATCGAAAAACAAAACAAAATATAAAGAATGCGAGAAAAGCCGACAAAAACCGCGGCGAGCCCCCAAGTGAACAATCACTTGGAAATTAGGATCAAGAGTCCAAGTCCGGGGGTACCTGTATTATTACAATAATAGGTCTCTCTCTCACACAAATTACACAAATAAATGCAATAAGAGAAAATGCAAATAAAGTCGAGCTCGGTCTTCAAAACTTCTCTTCTCGTCTCCTTGGTGCTAGGTGGGCTAGAGCCGGCTTCACGTAGGTGCGTCGGCACCTCGAGTGACGTGCCTCCCTCGGTCAGTGGTACCTTGCAAAAAGTCAGCAAAGAAGAGGGATTATACAGCTCAAAAGATATATCAAATAAAGAATACATATAAAAATAAAAATGAAATAGTGAAAAGAAAAGCCACAGAGTAGACAACCAATCACAAGTACAAAGCAAAAACTGATCTACGCGCTGTTTCTCCCCGACAACAGCGCCATTTGATAAACACGAAATTCAAGAGAGCCTAAATGGTGTCTCACACAAGGCCAGAGACAACCGTCGCTGTGGCGACCCTCAAATGAACCTCGTTTAATCAACAATTAACCCACACTAAAGATCAACAATTAGAAATAAATGTGGAGTTAAAATTTATTTTTAACTCTGCACAAATGGTGTATAGGGACAAGTATGCAGAGAGTTCGAACACAGGGAGCAAGCAGGGTAATTCAAATAAATGTGCACAAGTGAATGCGTGTGAGTTCTACACTAAGCAAGCAAGCAAAGAAATTTTTGTAGGTTTTTAAATTTTTTTTAATTTTTAATTTTGTATTTTGATTTTTGATTTTCTTGATTTTTATAAATATTTTATTTATATTTTTTTCTTTTTTTTAATATTGGAATTTAAAAACAATGTAATAAATGACAAGATAAAGTATTTATAAAAATATGCAAAAATAACAAAAATTTTAGAAATAAAATGTTTTTGATATTTTTAGGAGTTTTTACTGTTTTTGTGATTTTTGGGTATTTTTCAAATTGTTTTTGGTATTTATAAATACTGAAATAAGGAAAACAGTGGAAAGGCTACTGGCTGGCGGTAAAACTGGAATTAAAAAATGCCAAATAGCCACAAAATTTTTTCAAACTATTTTTTAAAGAAAGCTAATAAAATGTAGAGTAAATAGGAACTGAATTTGTAATTTTCGGAGTTTTCTTTGATTTTATATTTTTTTTTGAAGTTTTTATGTATTTTTGAATTTTTTAGGTTTTTCTTTTGAGACTTTTAGTGATTTTTGGACTGACACTAAACACACTAAAATATGCGAGATATATTTTTTGGGATTTTTCTGGATGTTTTTATATTTTTTTATGAATTTTATAAGCAAGACAGTGCACAAAAAGCATGTTTTTGATTTTTAATAAATATAAAAATAAAATAAAATCAAAAACAAAAATTATGGCGTGGAAGTATAAGTTACCAGGAGCTTAAGTTTAAATTTTTAGAATTTTTGGGATTCAAATGAGGCCTTAAATAAATAGAGCAAGTTAGCACAAATTAATGGCCTAGCAGGGGTAGAAATGCAATTTAACAAACATCCAGGGGCACGTATGCAAAATATCCACAAAAAATATACTGAATAAAATATTTCCTGGATCAAAAGTCAACAACCAAAACTACAAGGGTTATCCTGCAAAAACGCCAAAGTCACGCGCGCTATGCACGTGACCTGGCGGGGACCCCTTTGCAATATTGCAAAGTTCGGGGGGGGGGGGGGGTTTGCAAGCAAAATATACAAAATAAAGAACATCAATTGAAAGTTTAAGTCATTAAATAATAATATACAAAAACCCGGGGTATCTTGCAAAATTACCCAAGCAAGAGGCTCGATCTGACGGTGTGGCACCACTAATCCACGTGTCAGCACAGGGGCTGCGATGCCCCTTCGCGATCCAGCGGCTGCGATTAGTTTGGCGATGATGATCGTGCGGCCCCAGGCAGTGCGAGATCCGACGGCTGTAGGATACGCAGGACGAACAGCTCCTGATCTGACGGCAGAGGGGGACGATGGAAGAACAGGGAAGAAGGCTCGCAGCTGCGAGCTTCCTCCGACGGTGGCGTCCTCCTCTGGTGTCAGATGGAACTCCAAAATGGCCGGATCGTCTCCTGCAGGCGCCTTCTATCGTCTGGTGGTCTCAAAACCCTCCAGCGAAGGCTGGAGCTCGCCGGTGATGTCGAGGAAGCCGGCAGCCTCCAGGAACCTCCGTCGAGGCGCAAAATGCCTCCAGATCCTTCAGTCGTGCGCGTACCTGCAAAGGGAGATTAAGGGGAGTACGGGCAAACTGTCGTGCGTCACCCTGCAA
Organism: Ottelia alismoides; assembly: GCA_037367405.1. NCBI lineage: Eukaryota > Viridiplantae > Streptophyta > Magnoliopsida > Alismatales > Hydrocharitaceae > Ottelia > Ottelia alismoides. The sequence continues at coordinate 41,287 of JAZKJV010009256.1, read as the reverse complement.
TAAAAGAAGGTGGAAGGCGTGTTGTGAGATGCTCGCCGGAGCGGATTCCGGCGAGGTGGTAGCGTGATGCGAAGATAGGAGTGTCGAACGAAGCTGAGGGTAGCTAATTAATCCTAACGCTACTGGAAAGCTAAAAATGCAAGAAAAAGGGAGAAGAACGGACCTCAAGGGTAAGGATGCCCAAAGTTGAACCTCACGGCGGCGCAGCCGCCGGAGATGATGGAACGCAGCTCTGGATGCTCGCCTCACCTTGCCTGAGATGGGGGAGGATTCCCCTGTCACCGGAGATTGTCCCTCGACCCCACCTGGAGGTTTTTAGCGCCCACTACTGGTTCAAAATCAAATGGGAAGATGAGGGGGGTCTTTTGAATGGCTGGACGACGACGTGATAAACGTGGCGGCAACGGGAAGAGCAGAGATGCTCTCCTCGAAAAAATCCTAGGGCGAGCTAGAGGGATCATAGGTGATCAAAGTTGCAGAAGACCTTGGTCGGATTCGGTGAAAGATGCGTCCTCGATAAATTCGAGAAAATGGGGGAAGACGCATATCTCGCGGGTACTGACCTGGGGTCATGGAGTTGACCCCCGGTCAACAGATGGCGTGGCCTGATTGGGCCACGTCATCCGCAAAAAGACAAAAACTTAAATAAAACCTTGTAAATTCAATTAAAAATACATAAATGGATTAATTAATTTTAGGTTATTTAATAAAAAATGTTTATTATTTTATTTAGTATTTTATTCTGATTTTTAATTATTTTTATGAAGTATATTTTTGCAAGTTACCTTTATACCCCTGTGTGGGTATATTATCTATATATTTGACTATTTGATTTTTAATTTATGATTTTAATTCTATTATTTTTATTTCTTATTTTCTAAAATTATAAAATACTTTTATATACACAAATATATTTTTATTTTATTTTCTGATTTATTTTGATGTATATAAGTATTGTATCTATGTATTCTATATACAAGTATTTTTATTTTGAATTTCTTTTGTATTTTTATTCTGATTTTAATATACATAATTATTATAAGTAATATTTACAACATTATAAAAATATAAAAATACAAAAATAATGAATAAATAATAAATTGAATATTTTAATCAGTACAGCTATACAAAGTGGGTCCAAAACTCAACTTTCAAACCGTAGCTCCGCCAAATGCGAAACCATCACCATTAAATAGCTTATTTTCTTCCATATACAATTAATGGTGAGTTTATGCATTTGGATTTTCATTTGTGAGATACGGGTCTGGGAAATTGGGATTCTGTATTTTTATTCAGACCATAACATTTTATCTGTACATTATTTTTCTATGAAATCAATTTTGTAATTTTCTTTATTTAATTAATCTACAACTTTCATGTACAAAGTAGGTTTCTTTATTTGATGTATAAAAGTGAAACCAAAATAGGTCCCAAAATGAATAAAGAATGAATTAATCAATATAGGTATTTGGCCCTTATCTCCCCCTACTTTATTCCTGGTTGACCTATTCATCAAGATGCCTAGGTCTCGGGGTTTCGGGTCATAAAATATTTACAATATTTTATTCTTTTTCTTTTCTTTTATTTATTCTATAATTTTGGCTTTAATTACAGTAATTTATACACTATTTAGATGCACATGCATGAATGCTAAGATGCTCTATTTAAGTGTATTTACATGCATTTGCTAGGGTTTTTGGTGCCAAAATGATAAAATAAAGATGATGAAATGTGGATTCATCATGATGCAAGGAGCAGGAGTCGTGGACGTATGGGAATCTCTATACCAATGGTCGACTCGATGGTCGACATCTCAGTTGTAGCAGAGAGGTGGGACTCATCTACCTCTCGTTGGTCATGACTATTGGCAGATTTGTGGGTTACCTTAGAGTAGAGTGTGTCGAATGGGTGAGGCTATAATACTCCCAATGTTGTAAAATCGATTTCAAGAGTCTCACAATCTATAATCGCCTCAGCCAAGGCTAAGAACGATTTCCCAAGAATAATCGGACACTGGAAACTCTCCTTGGTGCTCAGTGTCAATGATCGTGAAGTCTATTTAGAGTAGAGCACCTTGGAAATTAATGATGACTGAAATGGTTCCTCTCAGCCTTTTTGTTGATTGATCAACCAGTTGAACGATCTTTCTTGTTTTCCTGATTGACCCGAGTTCGGGAGGATATTTATTGATGAGTCATCATCGATTCTAGCTTGAGTGAAGATAGTGTCTTTGATTTCACATTCAACCTTAGGCAACCACTTCACTCTGCGGCTTTTGGTCTTTCTCCCTGTCACCAAGGATGTGGCCATAAATACTAGATATTTGTTAATCCTTGTCCTCTTATTGCCTGACCTCTTAGGCATAAGTTTCTTTCTCACAAATCGATTGAGGTTAGAAGTGATCTATGGCCTTTATTAGGGAAGATTAAAAATCAATTCCTTGATAATGGCTTCCCTAATGTCAGGATCCAATTTTTTTAAGTCGTTTTATTTGCATTTTTTATGAGTTTTCCTTATTTTCAGTTTTTTTTATCCTTTTGGTATTTATGATTCTTTTGGTGTTTTTAATATGTAAAGAAGTAGAGGGAGAAACAGAAGACTCAAGATTGGAGGGCAAGTGGTTACTAGAAGAGGGAGGTAGAATAGACTCTAGCTGTATAGAGTGTTTGTTTTTCCTCTAGTCTTATTGGTCTTCAACATCAAATCCACTTATTTCCTTTCCCACTTGCATACCCAGGCTGGCAGAAACTGAGTGCAATATTTCAGTGACATCTCTCAACTTGTGACCTAATGATTCATTTTTCTCGATGAGTCTAGAAATGTCATCCTCTAAAAAGTTCTCATGACAAATCAAGGGAGAATTCTGCATATTTGGAGGATACTACTGAGATATTGAAGTCTCACACTCAGCGTACCTAGACTCCGGTATGTAACGATGGGTCGAGTATGGACCATTCAGATGGCAGATATTTGTCGGAAGCTCATATGGTGGATTTAATAAAGAAGGGTTCGTAGATTGAATTCGTGAGTCCAATCCCCTGTCTGCGTAGGCTTTCTGAATGGCTGGTGTGAGGGCTGGTCAATGTAAGCTTGATCACTAAAGTCAATCAAGTCTTGGAAATCATGATGTGTGGGCCTCTCCATTCAGGTTGTTTGATAGACCAAGTTGTACATAAGGTCAAGTCAAGATATGTATGTGTGATTTGTTGACTTGTCCCATCATTCATATGAAGAGGGGATGAAGTATGTGGAGGTGGGTAATTCTGCCATTTATTCATCTCAAAAGTGGCTTGCATATTGAATGGTTCTTTAATTCCAACAAGTTCTCGAGAATATAGTGAGTACCCCAAGATGGAAGTGGATCCGGAGTGCTAGAATAAGTAGGTGAGAAATGAGGAGAAGTGGAGAAGTCAGTCAAGGTTCTAACTTCATTATCGAGGTGGGGTGACGAGAAGAAGGGTGGTTGTGAAGAAACTGTCTCTAAGGGTAGATTTTGCTAGAATGAATAAGAAGGGTCTAGGAAGTTTATGAGGTTCGTCTTCGTAGTTGGAATATGGTGGAGAATCCATCTCGAAGAGAGGGTTCATGGAGGAGAAAGATGGTGAAGATAGTCGGTATGGAAACTGACGAGCCGACATCTTCGGGAAGGAATGAGAGGGGATTGTTGTGAAAACGTGTAGATACACAGAGGGATAACACATAGGGACAAACACAAAACAAACGCCATAGCAAACTCCAAATTCACCAACTCAACACATGATGGCTGTAAAGGTTTGGCTGAATTATCTTGTTAGTTTTCGTTGGTGACAAATGCAAGTCTTCAAAGATTAACGAGTTGTTAGATTCCTGTATTACCCTACAGACTGGCCCAATTCTTACGGCTAGTTGCACCCACTTTAGGCAAACATAGGAGTAACTGTAGACCGTAAAAATACGGCTACACGTTACTTGAGGACAGAGCCATACGCAATATCCTCTAAACCTCCCACTCTATTACAGAAATCCGAACTATTTAGCGGCTGCCTGTAGATCCTCACTGAAAAGTAGCTAATCGTTTTGTAGAACAAATAGACTATATGAAAATCCTAGCATGGCTCTATCCTAGTGCCATCTCTCTCTCACTTGTAAGTAAATTCAAACAATGAAGGGGTTGTTCTCCCACAAACAAGGGTTAATTTTAGGCTTTTTTGTCTGGTTCAATTAGCATTCCTAGTTTTAGAGATTAGTTGTCACTATAATAAATTCACACAAGCAATCATGTCTACTGTGTAGTCCTAATTCCTTTATCCGAGGTTTGAAAAACTGAGAGAAGGACTCAGAAAAAACCGATACAATCAAGAAAACAATGATGAATACATGAGTAAGGATACTTACAGTGCCTCCAACTCTCTATAAACGAGATGCAATACAGAATTGAAATTTTAAACTATATGAAATGCAAACTAGAAAACTGTTCCTAGACAGGCAGTTCTATTAGTGAGCGATGAACAATTTATTTTGGACTAACAGATCTGTGGTCTAAGTGTGTCACCTTAAATGAGATGTATGGTCCTATAGAGTATGAGCACAAGTAAAAAAATCCCAAGGACGAACTCAGTATTAATCAAAAACTGCAAATTTAATTATTTATCCAATTAAAGAGAGCGGTCAATTTTTTTACTTGGAAAATCCCAAGGACGAACTCAGGGAGGCCACTGTGTCCTTAGCTTTATTTGAAGTCGATCTAGAGGTTAGGTTTTCAAAGAAGCATTTTTTGGTATTTTTAAATGTAATAAATGAGGTGCTTGCAATTTTGAAAAAGTTCAGGGACTAAAATGTAAATTATGCTCAAATTATGTCAAAAAATCCTCAAACATGGCCATAATGTGAAATATGATAAAATTAGGCTATTGTAATCTTTTTGGAATTTTTCGATGCAAAATGAATTAATTATGAATAAAACAATGCAAACTAGGTGATTTTGAGTTAGTTATTTTTAAAAATATCAAACATCAATATTTTCTAGAAATTAATTTATCTTAGATAGGTCTACGTGAGAGGAATTATTTAAAATCAATTGCTAAAATCACATTTCATTTATTGTGACCTCGATATGTGTGCAAATTAGATGAAATTTGGCCATAGTGTAAAACAACCTGAAATCTACCTAATGTGATTTTTTGGGATTTTTAGAGCAACATATAATATAATACCATTTAAAGATCACAGAAAGGGCAAAATATGGCATTTCCTAAAATAATAATTATATTAAATAATTTGAATCTCATAAAAATAAATTCAACATCCACAATGATAGAGCATGAGTTGTTCTACAATGAGCAATTTTTAGAATGACAAAAAGATGCTAAATTAATGTTCAAATTAATGTTCAAACATAAGGGTATAGATGCAAAACATAAAATCGAAGTAAAATAAAAAATAACGCACATGGGTGTTTCTTTAATTACCAAGTAGTCAAGAGCAATTCTGTAATTTTCCCGCACGCGCACGTGCAGGGAGTGTGCTCTGGTCGGTAGGGTCATTGGCGCAACTCTCCATAAGGGCAGGGGGCTTCACGTAATTCTCCCAATTAGCATGTGTAGAGCACATGATAGTTGGTGGAGGGCCTTCCTGTGATTGTAGAGCTTGCGGGGGGCGGACTGCAATTGCTCCAGACCTCATGTGCCTTTCACGTGATACGTGATGTGGACTTTATAATGAGGAGGCGTGCGACACGTGAGGGGGCGGGAAGCACACGAGGGGGCGTGTCTGGGGCATCATGGGCACGACTGGGTGAGGGCGGAGGTGGAGACTGCTGCTGGAGGGACGCCGATCGATGTGGAGAGAGCGGTTGCGGTACATGGGCTGCTCTACCACATTAGGAGCGGCGGAGGTCGTCAGTGGTGCGGAGGAGCTCCGCTCGGGGGCGGTTCCGCACGAGGGATAGCGGCTGGGCGGCACAAGCTTGGAGCACGGGGGCGCGGTAGTGAGGGAGCTGCTAGAGCAGGCGGAGGACGGTCGGTACGCAATTATACACACGAGGGACTGCTAGCACGATCGTGGCGATCGATAATAGGCGGCTGCTGGGCGATTGGCAAACCCGGTCGACACATGACGCGGGGGTGCACTGGAGATTCTCTGAGCCGGTGGCATACATTCACAGCCGGAGGTTGCACTCAAAGGCAGCGAAGCTCTGGGATGGTTGGTGTCGTTGGAAGAAGGCGGACCAGAGGTGCGAAGTCAAAGGAGACGAGCGGCTGCGAGGCGAGGGGCATCCAGGAAGGAGGGCACGTGCGATCGTGGTGCACAGGAGTTACATGTGCGGTTTGAACAGGTGTAGTTGGTGTAGCCGTTGGAATCGAGTTCAGCCAAGGCGGTCTGTATCCTGCATGGCGAGGCGCGAGGTCCGCGAGATGGTGCGTTGCGTGAAGGTGGAAGATGGGACCTGCAAGAACTTGTAGGTTCGAGCTTTTTCTTGACTTGGAGGTAAGCTTAGATAAGATGGGTGTGTGGCTCCTATGGAGGTGGTAGAAGGAAGCATGTATCTCTGACATGACTTGTTGGAGGCGGAAGGTTGCGCGAGAAGAGCTTAGCAATGAAGGGGGAGATGGTATGTTGTTGAAGATCGGATTTGGATTTCCAGTGTGAGGGTGCAGAACATGGAAGGTAGATAATAATAGTAGAAGAATTGGTTTGGAGAAGAAGAATATGGCTGCAGAAAATAGAAAGAGGAAAAGAAGAAAGGTTACCTGGAGTATTCTTGTCTGAAATTTGGAGTGATGGACTACCTCCGGTTGTGGCCTTAAGAAGACCTGACAAGGAGTATTCGAAGATGAACAACTCTCTGGAAGAGGAGCTGAAGCAAGGAGCCTCAGCTCCTTGGATCTCACCTAAGGTCGTCTTCGCTCAACGCACAAACCCGCAGCTGTCACCTAGGGTTCGTTTGATTGCAGGGTTGGATTGGGGTACACCGGTATACCCCTCCTTCCAACCCTCCCAACCCTCCTCACAGTTACTATTCACAAGGTTACCCCAACCCAACCCAACCCAGCAACCAAACAGACCCCTAGGTTTCGCTCGGGGTTGGGCCATTCTCTCGCAGATGCGGTCGATAAGAAGCGATGGGGCTGAGGGTTTGCATTTAAAGGTGGTTGTGAGGGGATAGATGGCTGGGCGTGGGGTTTCCAGGCCAGAAGGGAAGGAGAGAGGGGGGCACGTGTGGTTATGGTCGTGCGAGAGGGAAGCATCAATGAGGGAGAAGCGGGCAGTTAGAGAGAGGGAGCACACAAACCTATATGGGAGAGAGAGAAAGAACGATGGGGAGAGAGGGAGTAGAGGGGCGAGTTGCTGGGGTATGGGGGACGCGACTGGAGGAGGATCGGTCATTTAGTTATATATCGGGGAGAAGTTGAAGAAGTTAGTTGTGATGAAGGGTGTAAGGGAGTTTTGATCGGTGATTAGTTGGGTTGAAATCAAGGGTAGGCGTGAGTTAGGATAAGTAGATCTAGGGTTTGGAGGGCTAAGATTGTCTAGAGGTGATAAGAATATACGTAATTAATTAGTTGATGAGAGGTTAGAACAGAAGCTAACAGCTTCCTGACGGCGAAGAAGCACCAGGTGCTGACACGTGTCAGAACCTGATTGGCTAGATGATAAAATATAGTATAAATTATGTAATAAATATTAAATGATGATATTTTAATTAAGTATAAAAATAGAAAATATTAATAATTTATTTATCTAAATTAAGAGTAATTTATTTTGATAAATAATCAATACTTAATGAAACATAAATATTATATTAATAAATAAGTATATAGTATACTTATTAAATAGGTATTGTATTTGTAATTTCGTAAATTACTAAATAATATATTATTTTTATATTTTATCATTTATTAAGAATATAAATAGAGTATATGTGAATTTTTATAGATTTTAATAATTAAATTTATTATATTAATAAATACGGTTATAAATAACAAAGTTCAATTTCATTAATAAATTAGTGTTTTTGATTTATTTGAAATACTAAATAGTGTCAAAAAATTATGAAATAAATCATGGCTGAAATAAAATATTTAAAAAATATAAAAACATTAAAACTAAAAATTATTTGTTCTAAATAAAATAAATAGCCTAACAACCTTGTTATCAATAGGTCCCAAAAATGCCTTTTTGCAAACGGACTCCGGTATTAGTGAAATCATCTTTATTAATTATATAATATTATTTTATGAACTTTAACGGTGAGTAGAGTGAAATTGGAGTTCGTATGAAGAAGCTATGATGTTCGGAACTTGATAAATTGACAATTTAAAAGTTAGATTTCTTGGCATATATATAGGATAATATTTTTAACTTATCTTTGTATTTTTCTATACATTTTTAGAAATAATTAGTAAAAGAGTTCGGTAAAAAAATATCTACACACTACAACAAAAATGCTATTTAGCAACAAATCATTTAATGACAATTAACTGATTAGTCACTAATTATTGACTTTACCAACAAAATAAATTTATTGTCACTATAACAAATGTTTTAGTTGACAAATATGTTAGTGACACAATTATGTGTCACAATTGATTTTTTATTTAATGACATGTACATTTCATGCATCAATAAAAAAAATCACATAGGTTTTTTATTCAACATAGATGCAATGTGACATTATTGAAATTAAGTTCGGAGATTTTTGATCTCATATTTTGGGTAGTTGAATAGTAGTATAATTTTTTCTTAATCACTGATTTTTTTTAGTTTTAAAAATCTAATCCTCCAATGCCTTTTGTAACACATAATATCATATTATGAGACAAGTATGGAGATCTCATATGCATATATATTTGACAAGTTCATTCTACATTGTATATTGTGCTTAATATTGATAATGAAAGAAATGTTATTTTTAATTCAGATGTTGCGGTATACAATAGATTTTAACGATTCTTGAAGTATTTTCTTATGGAATATTCTAACGTTCTTCATAAGATTAGTCTATTTTTTATGTTCATTGAAGTGATCTATACTGTGTTAGTATATGAACATAGATCGTAGATTTTTAGATTTATACACATTATATTTTGATAGTCAATATCCGTTAAAAAATTAACATTTTGCTACAAATAAATACAATAATATTAGAAAGCATTGTATATAGTTTGTGTGACAATAGACATATCTTAATGAATTGATTTATGATATGGTATTTTAATATTTTTAAAAATCATTTACATTATTATTTCTTTCTAAAATTGAAAAATTCATTCACAATAATATTATCCTTAAATTTTCAAATAAAAAACATACCCGTCTAAAAAAGCATAGTAATTAACTTCTTTGCTTTTCCCATGCGCAGCTTGTTTACCAAATATAGCCACCCCTCTTTTCGCGCCAGCCTCCATTTTCCCCCTCCCCCGCGCGCCCCTTTCTCCTTTTCCCTTCCCCGCGCGCACCCCCCTTTTCCCTTCTACGCACGCACTCCCCCCTTTTTCCTGAGCCACCTCCGTGTGCTCCTTCCCCCTTTTCCAAAAATAGAAATGGTTTCCTCCCCTTCCCTATTAGTTGAAAACTCGGATTTTTCTCTCCGAATCCCCTCCGCTTTTCTTCTCTTCTCCATATTCTTTGCTGTGTATCCCTGTTTTGGTTCCTTTCACCATTTCTCTGGATTCTCTCCACACTATTTCTCGGCTATCTCTTTGAGCTCACAGTCAGTCATCATCTTCCAAGTGCATCAGCAAGATCTTCATCGTCATCTCAAGGTACATCACAGATCCAATTATCTATATCATGCTACTACATTTAAAAATTCCATTTTTTACCTTCTATTGCACTTGTTGGTATTTTTAATGTATTGGATTGTGACATCAGTGGGTTAGCATTAATAAATAAGTGAATGGAGATTTTGTTATGCTTGAATTGTTTGGCAACTTCAATAATCTACATTAAGACTCTACATGACAGTGCCAATGCCTCACACCAATTAAATTCCTCATCGATGTGTTGAATGCTCTTCCCATAATCTGGATCAGAGACGGAGAGAGGGGGGCGGGAGGGGGCGCAGCCCCCCAGCCGTTGAGAAAAATCCATGTATAGTAGGCATCGTGATCTCTACTTTGTTGCCAATTGTGTAATACCTGTGCTGATCTCAAATTTATTAAAATCCAAAATTTTCCATCCGTAGATTAGATAGAAAGCCAGTCACCCTTTATTTTGATTATTTCATAGTCGAAATAATTTTCTCGTACGAAGCCATTGTCCCCCAGTACAAAGTCAACATCAACAATTTATCCTTCTTGATTTTTATCAATTGCCATTTCAGTCAGGCTTCTACGTATGCATGTTTTTCTTTTGCTTCTATTATGCTCTCTCAACGAAGCATTGTTTTTTCATACTATATGCCAATTAATAATTACATGCATTCATGATAATGAATCACAGTGATTTGTGTTTTTTTAAGAAAATTGATAATGAGTGATTTTATTTGTACTTTTGAATTACTAAATGTTTATATATCTCGGATTAAGATCACTGATGTAATGTTATTTAAATGTTTAATCTGCTCTTGTATTAACCGTCATTATTATTATTTTTAGATATCAAATATTAGTTATAAAATCCTTCTTTCTCTCAATATTAGATATAACTATTGATTACTTATGGTTAGCTTTGAAAACCTATTATTATATCATTGTAAACATTCGAATGAAAATAAAACTAACATATTTGTATCAAATCCTCTACAGTAGTAATAGTTCTATAAATATTTTAACATTTATAGTCATATCTATTTTAAAATGGGTACGGGTAAACCTTTTCAAAACGGATATAAATATTAGTTTTTTACCTACAAATATTTATACCCCCACGCGTATATCCATTGTAATATATGGATATCATTGTAGATTTAAACAGTTGTATGAAAAAAATGTCATGGATTCTTTTGCTATAGCGATAGAATTCATATGAAATAAATACATAGGTATTCTTATTTTATATATAAATTATTCAATTTATATTTGTCTCGGAAACATTTCTACTAATAGGCATCTAATATGTGTCCCCTTTATAGTAACTTCCTGAAGAAACCGTTATAGTAATTAGAGGTCTTAAACTTCAGAAAGTAATAGTAATATGTACTATAGTCTATTTTAAGCAGATATATATTAAATGCGCATGTAGAAGAACCGATAAATGAAAGTGAACTTAAAATCATTAGATGTAAATAATACAAATTAGAACATTGTAAACTGATTCGATGTCATTCAAATAGATTTAGATTGTTATGATTAGATCATGAAATTAATAATATAGTCATACTATAATGCAAGGAATTCCATGTAATTCATGCAGACATGTACCCGTACTAGTTCAACAATGCGGCATACATTGTGGGCTTCCGAAACTTAAACTGGAGGTGTGACTCTTATGTCTCACCCTCAACATCAGTAATGACCATACATTTAAAAAAATCCAAAATGCCTCCGCCTGAATTCCTATTTACATGGATGACAAGAAGATAGAGTAATCTAGAATACAAATAAGTCAACATTTGAATTGTTATCTATGATATGATCATCTATGATATGCTTATCTACGATAGGATAATATATGATATGCATATCTATGATATGATCATGGAACTTTTTTTACAATCAGTCCTTATTTTGTAATATATGAATATATAAGTCCTGATTCACATTCTGAACAACTTTAATAAGACCCATCATAAATAATTAAAATCTTCCTGAAAATATTTCGTTTGAATTTTTCTTGAAGGTATCGTTATGGATAAGACTTGGATTCATGAAGATAGGAGAAGCTCCAAGTATCTTAATGGCATCAACCAATTTATCAACTTTGCATTTAGTCAGCCATGTGAAGATGAAACCATCCTTTGTCCATGTACTCAATGTGTAAACTTAGTTCGCGTAAATCGAAAAGAGGCATTCAAGCATCTAATATGGAATGGATTCCTATCTGGATATGTTAATTGGATTTTTCATGGTGAAGAAGCTATTGATTCACAAGGTGCACAAATACAAAGTGATTATAGAGAAGATTTAAGTAGCCTACAAAGTGATCAAGAAGAAGAAATGTATGACGTGGAAAAATGTCGAGAAGAAGATCAAGATGATATTCATGATTTATTATTTGATACCTTTGTTGATATTCAGAATCCATGTGATGAAAGTGGTGGAGAGACTAATAAAAGAAGAAGAGATACAAAAGATGGTTCCAATGATTTTTTTGAATTACTTGAAGATGCTGAACAAGAGTTATATCCCGGCTGTAAGAGATTTACAAAGTTGTCATTTATTATTCGCCTTGAGAAATTGGGAGGTTGATGAGTATGGGATAATACGTGTTAAGCTGGCACATTTGGGGCATAAAAATGACCCATTTATTTTGGCGTCTCAAGCTAGACAAGTGTTTTATATACAAGATCTCAAGGAAATTGAATGGCACTTTGTAGTTAGAATAAAACCTAGAGATATATTTGATTTAGAAGAAACTGATATTAATGATGTTTCTGAGGATATCTTGGATAATGGTGCAACTGATGAGACATATCCAATTAGCTCAGATAATAGTGATAATGATGTGGCCGATTTTGATTTGATAAGAACGGACATAGATGGCATAACTTACACGAAAGCCTTTTTTGAACAACAACGTCGAAGCATTGATACTCATGAGCAAAACTTGGATGAGACAGAAGAAAGTGAAGAAGACCCTTAAATATCAAAGGCTTTCAGGGTAATTTACTATAGTTTTTTAAACAATTTAATACAATTTTTTTAAAGTTTATATAATAAATGCTCTGACCATCTCAATATTTTGCTTTCTTTTTAATTCTTTTATATAATATTTGCAGGATGTCAGCCACTAGATCTTTTATAACTAGCTTCAATGAAGAAAATGCAACCCGACTTCAATCAACATCAAGAGTACTTCCTCCGGTGGGACATCAGTCTAAAAAAATATTGGGTGCATTGAACATTTCTGAAATAAAGACAAATCGAATTCAAAAGGATGCATCTTGTAAGCTTGGTATAAGGAACAAGATCAATAGTAAACATGCCTCAGAAGTTGATTTATTAAAGAACAAACAAGTTGTGAATGATGACAATACCAAGGATTACTTGCATGCTCATGAAAGTAGAAGAGTTTCACTTAGAAGATCACAATCTTTAGGGGTTCATTACAAGGACGTTATACCATCAAGATACACATCTTTATCACCTAATGCGGTGAACAATCCTGAATTTGGAGTTGGAGAGAGAGGTAATATTCTTATATCATTGTGTCATTTAAATTGCTTTATTTAGTTGCAATTACTATGTTATTTTTTACGCTTGTTACTGAAATAAATATTTGTTTACTTATCTTGAAGATTTAGACAATCCTAATATTGTTACTGATTCTCCTTCAACATGCCTTGATCAAGAAAATTCATTATCTGAAGGTATGCTTTCATTATTTACTGAAATTTATTTCTATTAATTTTATGCATATCATAATGTGTATTCTGTATGTATTATATTCTTTTGAATTACTTCTTCTCATTTTACTAGTAACATGCTATAATTTCAGACAATATTAGTAAACCTAAAGGACGCCGGGGTCACACTATATGCCTCAAATTATGGAATGCTAAAGATGGAAAAAGGATTTTTATAGAGAAAAATGCACTCAATCAACCCATTGGAGATTCTCAAAATGATTTGACTACATTTTTGGGGACCATTGCAAGGAACGGCAAGCTAGCACCCTTAAATTACAAAGATTGGAGGTTGATGCCTGAGGAGTACAAGACAAAGATGTTAGAATTTGTGAAGGTACTCATTTTCATTTTATATATAAAGTTGATTTATGTACTTACTGCTTACTTTTTTATAGAGTAAATTTGAGTTTGAGGAAGAGATAGGGAAAGTAATTGTGGATCTGATTGCAAAAGGTTGGAGATGTTTCAAATCTAATTTGAAAAAAAAATATTACAAACCACACTTACCTCTTGTGGAAAGAATTGCACATCGAGATCCTTGAGTTATAGAAGATCAATGGAAGTTTCTGATTGACTATTGGGATACAGAATCATCCAAGGTAATAAAGTATCTACATAGATGGTCCTTGAGTTTTATCTTTATATTATTAAATATTTTTGCCTTATTATTTATAGTTATATGATTGCAGAAACGTTGTGTCCTTAATATGCAAAATAGGAAAAAGCTTAAGATATGTCATACTGCAGGAACAAGGAGTTTTGCATGCGTAAGAGATAAAGTATGTATGAATATAGATTGTCTCAAAAAATTTTTTTGTTAATGGTACAATTAGCGGTAATTATCTTTTTGATAAAAAATAGATGGAGAAAGAAAAAGGAAGGAAGATAAATGAAATCGAGTTCTTTATGCATGTGCACACGAAGAAAGATGGCAAACCAGTGGATGCAACTTCAGATGCTATGATGGTAATTTTTATTTTACTGAAAATTTCAAGGTCGTTATTGTATTTTTAATACATTGACAAAATTGTAACCTTATCATTTTTAGAAGCAATTTGAAAAAGAAGTTGAAAAGATGGGCAGTTGTGAAGATCCGAACAATATAGCTGAGGTCTACAAAAAAGTTGTAGGAAAGGAGATAAAGGATGTGGCTGTATTACGTCAAAAATCTTGGAGCCAAACAAATGTTGAAGAGCAATTGCAAAAGCAAAAATTGCTCATGGATCTCGAAACTCAAAAACAACAACTGGAATTACAAAGTAAAGAGATCCAAATGCTAAAGGAAAGTCAAATGAATCTACAACATTTGTTTCAATCATTTGGTACTTCTCAGGCGGATAGCTTAATGCCTATAGAAACTCGACAGGTAATATATAAAAATAAGTATCCATTAGCTTTAATTTATATTTAAACTTCATATTATCTTGGCGTTCTTAGGAGACTTGCAGTGGAGCGGAACCTAAGTCAAAGTTTGGTCGATCAACATTTGTAGAAGGAGAGGTACATTATGATAATTTTCTACATGTTCAGTTTTTTTGGAACTTAAATGTTAAGAACTTAAATCAATATTCGTTGAATGACATTATTATTAAAGAGTCATGAATGTGGATAACTTAGCATAGCATATTTGAAGTTGCATAATCTAAAACTTTAAATCAAGTGAAGGAAATTATTTGGCTTAGGGTATTCAATTTCCATGATTGACTGGGTAAAATTTTCATTAAGGTGGATATTTTTAATTTTGTATTAGACATAACCAATTTTCATAAATGATATATAGGATTTATAATAAAGTTTTTTGAATTGAGAAAAGATTTAATTAACTTTACATCTTGCAGGATGTGTTTCTTCTGAGTTTTAATGAAATAAAAGTAGCTCTTGGACAAATACGAATCACAGATCCAGCTGAAAAAGTTGGAGACAATGTACTTGGCTCTAGTTTTTTGGGAATTTATATAGAAGTTGCTTTAAAAGACGATGAAGCTTTGATTCGACCATGTAAACAGCACGAGAAGATAGGAGATGCAATTGGTGCAATCATTTCATGGCCAAAGAAATTAACCATTTTAAGGTAATTAAAAAATTAAACATCAATGATATCTTTACATCTCTATAAGTAATAATAATTTTATTAAATTTATTTGTTTATGATATTAACTTTGTTAAAATTTTGAAAATTTTCAGGAAATGTTGAGTTGTAGAAGAAAGACATGGAATTCTGCTTGAAGAGCATCAATTTTCCTCCATCGAATCGATCTCCACATGTTCTTAAAGTTCTTCCTAGGATTTAGAATTAGCTATTTCATATAAGATTAGATAGTTTTCCTTTATTTCAAGTACGAACATTGATATGGTTTCCAATACTTTGTTTAAATTGGAAACTATTTTTCGAACGATGCAAGTATCTTAAATAGTTGTTATGTTTAATGTTGATGGTGTCTTAATTTTAATTGAAAAAATATTATTAACTTTTGTTATTATGATTCTTAAAAAAAATTCACAGTGCTAACATTATAAGATGGAAGACAAGTATTAATCGATGAGTGCGTATAGCCGTGTATGTTGTTATGAATACGATCGAATAAGAGTTTGTTTAGCTAAACTATAATAAAAACTATGCTTTAAGTAATAATAACGATTTAAATTTAAAGTTGTTAAAATATTACGATGATAGAGATAAATAGAGATATGACTAATAAATTAATATTGAATATATTTATTCCTTTTTATAATAATAAAGTAATAAATCTATGTCACTAAAAAATTAATAGTGATGATTGAAAAAGATTGTGTGGCAATTGTCTAATCGTCCCAAAATTATTTTAGTGACGTAAAAATTTATTTAGTAATGAATAATTTTTGTAGCTAAATGTTAAATATTAGAGACATCATTGTGACATTTATATACGACCTTGAAAGTATTTATACAGCGACGAATTAGCAGCAAGTGTATTTGTTGCTATTCATAATAATATAGTGACAAAATCCAATTGTCACAAAACTTTTAGTGACAGTGACCTTAGAGGCAAATAAGAGGCAAATTTTTAAATTGTCACTAAAGTGTTACAGCGACGGAAAAAATACTTTTAGTGACAAATACCATATGCCTCTAATATATGCTTTTGTTGTAGTGACATATGAATTAATTAAAAATCGATAAAGATTTGATAATTATTGGATAAATAATAAATAATGTGTATAGTTCATAATTAATTCTTCTTGTGGTTTTCTTTCCTTATCTCCATCTGCTTATTTGTTTGTCAACCAAGCCATGCAGAATTGATCTCATTATTAGGTTATATAAGTATATCTTTCAGTCATATTTATATTATATAAGTCATATAGTACATATATACATATCTACAATCTACCTTCTTTACTTTTCATTTTTTATTCTTTTAGTTAATTACATGATTTTGATTTATAAAAGTGCATTTTTATTCATGAATATGGTTTTGATAAAAGATGTAATTAATGGATATTTACATGTATTTTTAGGGTTTTAAGACAAAATACAGACAGAATGTTAATGAATCATGGATTCAACAATGGAGAGAGGGACGTGCGGTTGGTTTGCATCGGATTGCAGGGGAGAAGAGAGAGAGAGAGGAGAGAAGATAAAGAAATGGAGAGAGGGAGTACATGCTTGTGAGAGTGGAGATAGGAGAGAGAGAGGGGGGTAGAGATGGTGAGGGTTATGCAGGCATATAGAGAGAGGGAAAGGGTGCGACGAAAGTGGGAGGTTATGTGCAGGTTGAAGGGATCATTGGCGAGGAGAGAGAGAAATGAGAGGGGAGAGAGAAGCACATGATAAGAGAGAGATGCAGGTGAGATACGCCATGTGGCGGGGGTCAAAAAAATAAAAATAATTACAAAACTAAATAGTAAATAAATATAAATAACATAATATAAATAAATAAAATAATTAGATGAACATAAATAATAAAAGTAATAAAAAAGAAAATAATGTAATCGATAATTAAAATAAATAGGGGTGACATGTGGCGGCTCTAGGAGCGCCACGTGTCGCTCCTAAAAAATCGAAATTAAGTCAAAAGAAAAATCAAATAGAAATAACAAAAATGGTCAAATCAAAATGTAGTCAACACAAAAGTTGCTCACCTCGACAGGATCTACAACTTTCGTGATGGACTGAAAATCAGAAGAAGTCATCTGTACAAAATGTATTTTTATGGATATCTTGTAGGTATAAAATACCGTATTTTTATCTTTTACAGATTTTTTTATCATTTTTAAATAAGAGGAAAATCAAAATAAAATTAGAGGAAATATGAAAGTAATATTTAAAACTTAATCTATTTTTTTAAGATTTTTAATAGTTAAGGAAATAAAATGTTAAACTTTTGGTCAATATGTACAATATACAATAGGGGACAAAAACCCATGTTTCACATACGAACTCTGAATCTTTTGAAATTGATCTTGTTTTGAAGGTAATTGAATGTAAATTAATTCAAAAAGTGAGTAGGGATCCATAGGAGATTGTATGAGAGAGATATTCACATTTTAATGTTCTTAGTCTCAAACTATACTTTGGGTTTTATTGGTCAATTTTACAAGAAAGTATTTTTTTTATTTCTGCTTTATTATTGTTAGTAATATATACACAAAAAGTTGATTTTATTGGACTTGGAGTTAGTATAAAATAGACACAAATAGGTGAAGTTAGAGAATACACATGTGAATATATACACGAGAATTTGGCTTCTTATTTAATGTAAATAGGCTTGCTAAAATGCGGACATTAATTCTAAATGCATGAATGTAAATAATGTACAATAAATGGAGATATGCATCTAATTACTCATGAATAAAGCTCTATTTTCAACTTTTATAGTGATGAATCACATATTCATCAGTGTGTCCACGTACAAAATGGTCTCATCTAGAAAGGTCTCTGATATGGGAAGTATAGTCTGCTCAGAAGTCTCTGTATATGTGATCCGGGAAAGATCATATGCCACAATATTATTGACTCCAGGTTTATCTCGAATCTCTGAATCAAAATACTGGAGAAGATGGATCAGTCTAATAAGGCGTGGTTCGGCATCCTTCTTTACCTGTAAGTATCGTATGGCAGTGTGATCCATGTATACAATTACCTGTGAACTAACGATGTAGGATCTGATCTTCTCTAATGCAAACGCCACTGTCAACATCCCCTTCTCTGTGACTGTGTTATTATGTTGTGCCTCGTCAAGAGTCTTGCTAGCATAGTGTATATAAAACAGTATCCCATCCCTTCCCTACCCTAACACAACACTAACTACAAAATCTGACGCGTTTGTCAAGATCTTGAAGGGGAGAGAGACCAATTAGGTGGCTGTAGGTGAGGAGCACTAGTAACCAAGTCTTTCATCTGATGAAATGCAAGTAGGACTTTC
This sequence comes from Ottelia alismoides, assembly GCA_037367405.1. Classification (NCBI taxonomy): domain Eukaryota; kingdom Viridiplantae; phylum Streptophyta; class Magnoliopsida; order Alismatales; family Hydrocharitaceae; genus Ottelia; species Ottelia alismoides. The sequence goes on along the minus strand of JAZKJV010009256.1, from coordinate 22,393 downwards.
TCATCAACAACAAACTCACTCTTCTTGCATTGAAGCTCAGTCAAAGATCTGTCGATCTTGTTGAAGTCCTTGATGAATAGCCTATAAAATCCAACATGTCTAAGAAATGACCTCGACTGCTTTAGATTCTGCAGTGTCTCTAGCTTAGAGATCACATCAATTTTAGCCGAGTCAACCTCCATACCATGTTTAGAGATGACGTGGTCCAGTACAATCCAATTAGTCACCATAAAGTGACTCTTCTCCCACGAGAGCACTAGGTTTATCTCACATCAACGTTGATGTACTTAGTCTAAATGAGCAAGACATGTGTCAAAACTATCTACGTAGACTGAGAAATCATCCATGAAGACCTCTAGAAAACTACCCACCATGTCGGCAAAAACGACCAACATATACCTTTGGAATGTAGCAGGAGCATTATACAATCCAAAGGACATCCGTCTAAAGACATAAGTGACAAACAGACAAGTAAAAGTAGTTTTCTCCTGATCCTCAATAACTCTTCCCCTTCCAAACTTCTCGATAATATGATCAATAAAGGGTAGTGTAAAGTGATATTTCTTGGTAGCTACTTTCAGGCATTGACAATCTACATAGGCTCGCCATGAGGTAGGTATAAGGTTCGGAATCTCCTCTCCACGGTCATTCTTTATGATAGTAATCCTGGAATTCTTCGGGACCACATGTAAATGACTGACTTACTTGGAATCGGATATGGGATAAATAAAGCCAGCATCACATCATTTCCTGATCTCTTTCATGACAACATCCCAAACGATTGGATTGAGACGTCGTTGACACTCACGGGAGGGTTTGTTGTCATCCTCTAAGTAGATATGATGCGAGCACAAAGCTAGACTGATCCCATGGAGATACAATATATTCCATCCAATGGCCTTGCCGTTTCTCTAAGAACCTGTAGACATGAGATTCTTGTTCTTCGGTCAATTTCAAGCCGGGGATGACTGGAAACATTTGGAGGAACCCTCAAGGAAGCATACTTCAGCATTGATGGTAAAGCCTTATGCTCAGGTGGGGTCTGAATCAGCTTTGTGACAACGTCTATAACTGCACTAGTAGAAGGTATCTAATTTGAACAGTGTGTACTGTCCTCCATGGATACTATGGGCTCATCAAGTAAAACATCAGAAAGATATGCAATGAATGATCTATGTTTAGAAAGGAATGGCTCATCAAGATGTTCAGAATCCACAACAAAACTCTCAGCAATCTCAGTAGGTGGTATCTCATTATTAATCTCAAAAAATGAATGTGTCTCATGAATCTCAGAATGTACCTCCAATATCTCAGACTGATCCTCAGAAATCAACTCAAACTATACATTAGAAAACAACTCAGTATGATCAACAAGGGAACTCAATGTGATTATTCTTTCCTAAGGATCCTTCTGAGAAAGGAACTCTTGGGTATCCATGAAATCATTAAACATATCTATCTATCGAAATTAAGCAAGAAAATCACAGTCCTCAGGTTCTGGTGAAACTGGATCTATCTCATCTATTGCTACTGGTGGCGGTGATGGCGAGGAATTGGGGATCGTCTCAATTTTCACCATGTCACTATAGGAGTGAAAGATGATCTCTCCAATACCATAATCAGCTATCGCTTCGAATGTTTGAAGGAAAACCCGATCTAGTATGATCGGGGTATGGAGTATCAATGCAGAGGTATCCATATCCATAACAACAAAGTCAACCGGGAATCTCATTCCCTACACCATTACAATAACGACCTCTTAAATGCCTCTCGGCCTCTTGATCGATCTACCGGTAAACTAAAGGATCATCCTGGTGGATCTAAGAGGCCCCAAACCAAATTCAGTGAGTAGCGAGGATGTCATGAGATTGATGGAGGATCCACTAAAGAGTACGATCAAATTCCTGATAAAATATGTGGCAACAGTTGTGAGGTGCTCCCTTATCTTTGTTTATGGGTGGGCGGCTGCTAATGGCATGAACTATAGCCATGGTTAATATGTGCTTCTCTGTTTTCTTTCCTCTGTTTTGCTTTGGTTGACGCTTTTGAGTGCACGCTTCTTGCATTCCCTTTTTCACTATAGGCATGCATCCATTGCCTTAAGGAGTGTCATCTCTAAAAAGATGCTATGTCGTATCTCTACCACTCCAGGATCAGTTGGTGTTATTTTTAATTTTCGATTTCTTTTGGTTTTATTTACAACTGAATGAAATGGCACATAATTAGAAGAACACTCAACTTCTCATTTCTCTTATTCAAAATAAAATCTTCATATGCAATTAGACAACCAGAATTAGTTTTTATAATGTTATCCAAAATAGGGTATAAAGAAATAAACTCAAAAATAGGACGGGCACATGCTGCTGGTGTAAAGGAGATTCCGTGACGGGTGTGTACTCCTTCGTTGCTAACCGTAGACTACATCTCTTTTTGAATGAAGAAGGTGAAGACGATGGTGGTGGTGAAGACGAAGATGGTGAAACTCTAGGATCTAATGCTGTTACACTTTATCGTTGCTCTTCTAGTGAAGAAGATGATGATATGGAAGGTGAAGCTCTCTCAATGGATTGATCTCCCAATCCCTACTAGTCTGCGGGTGGCTGCAAGATCCTACCACTCATGAGATGAATGATATTAGATAAACATGTAAAATCAAGGGCCAGACATATATCGGGTGTGGATAGTTCATGGGCTACTTACTCCTTGCATCAAAAATTGTTGGGATTGGCTTCATCCTGTGTTGGAATCAATGTCTTGGTGGTGGTCAGCTCGTAGAAACTTTGAGTCAGATCATTCATATTCTTCCTCAACAATACTAACTGATCGAGTGTGGGATTCACTGAAGGTGCTTCAGGATGCTAAATGACTGGTTGTTGATGAGATTTGTAGTGAGGAGGCTACTGGTATCCATAATGTGGTTGTTAATGAGGAGGAGGAGGAGGAGGATGTGAATACAATCCATATGATTTAGACTGTTGTTGGTAGTAAGGCTGTGGGAAATATATAGACTGCTTCTGATGGCCATGTCTCCAGTTCTTGAAGTGTGGTGGAGATTGAAAGTGAGGCTGGAACTACTGGTGTAGGTACTGTTGTTGTCTTCCTCCTTGAAACTAGTGGGCGGGTCCTAGACCCTGCTAGAAACCCAACTGGACTTTCCTTGATAGATGGGGCAGGTTGCACTCCCGGTCGAACCAAATACCATTAACCTCCTGAATGAGAGGTGGCAGTGGAGAATGCTGCTCAGAAATATATGGAATCTCCTACTGGTATGGTACTATCTAGTGTGACAACTGCTGGACATGGTCAGAAGTCTGCATGTAGTAAACATGCTTAACTGTGGACAAACCTTCGGTACTCTACTGTATGGAAGTGGTAGAAGTCTGCTCTTGAGTAGAGGTATCGGTTGTTGCACTCGTACTCTAACACACACTAATCGTACTAGAAGAAGTTCCAAATGCTTGGTTATCTCATGCAACATATCCAGGTTCTTCATCTTCTGCTCGATCTTTTGAAGCTTCTCAAGCTCCTTGGACCATTTCTCAATTATGTCCACTTTGGATAGGTGATTTCCAATAATGGTCAGATCTGAACTGTCAACCTATACACATCATGTGATGCCACCGGGTTGACAGCCTTGTGGGGTGATGCATGAGAAGGTACATGATGCTTCTAGAAAGCACATGTAGAAAAAGGAGTTGCAGAGCTCTCAGCCATCTCCTCAAAAATCTGATATAGGACATCCTCATCCTTGTTGAAATGTGGCCCCACACAAGCGGCATCTACCAGCTTCTGGTTCTCAATGCTCAAACCCCCAAAGAAGTTATATGCATGGCTAGTCTTTGGAATCATGATGGGGGAACCTCTCCATCAAATATTTAAATCTTTCCCATGCCTTATGAATAGGCTCTTGCGACATCTGGGAGAAGTTGGCAATCAATGATTGTATTTGGTTGAGACATTCGAGTGGGTAATACTTGTTCAATAAAGTGGACCTCAACTCTTCTCAAGTAGTGAAATCCCTTCCCAAGTGCTTGAGCAAATACAATGCCTTGTCCATGAGACTAGATGGGAAGGTTGTCATCTTCACTACCTCTGACGGAACATTTGGGAAGTGTATTATGCCACATATGCGATTGACTATTGGAGATGTACGTAAGGTTCTTCATTGATATTTCCATGGAATATTGGGAGAAGTGGTAGAATTGTGGACTTGAGCTCATGAAACTTAGGGATTATAATCCAAGTGTTGGTGTGTCCTACCCCTGGATTATAAGCATCTTTTATGGCAAGCTTAGACACTGGCTGAATGGGTTCTTATTCTCCACCATTCCCACCTCCTCTAGGGTTTCTATTATCCTCTCTCCTCTCTTGTCAGTCATGCCTCAGCTCTAAGATCATGTCTCTCAATTTGACCTGGATGTTAGCCTGTTCAGTCAACTGTGCTTTAATGACATGTATGGAGGCTAACATCTTATTGTTTATCTCGCTCTGCTCGGGCATGGAACTCTTGTCCTTAGGTGGCATCAAGTGCATTAACTCAATTTCTGAAAATGTACATGGCATTGAATTAGTCCTCAAGAATGATGGAGTATCAAATGATTGTTCAATATTAGAGTCATCTTGAACAATGGATTGATTGATAAGGTGAAAGGTGAAGTGGAGAAGTATGAATACTCGGGAAGTGAGTCTTCCTAAATAGAAGACAACACTTTGGAGTGTGAAATGAGTTCGCAAATTCCGAATGAGATATGCTCTGATTCAAAAACTTTGATTTTAAGAGGAAAGATGCGAGAACACGATGGTCAACACAAGAAGGAAGTGAGAAAAAGGCACGAAGGGCTCAAAAAGATCTTTACACAACCAAACAAACACAATACAAATGCTCGATTCACCAAATAAACACAAGTGGAGACCATAAGAGTTTGATCTTTTATCTTTTCAATTTTATGCTGATTGAATCTACAAAAAGTTGCTTACTACCAAGCACACAAGATGAGTCACAACTATCGCCTAGTATGCATACTCAGACCTCCCCAAACAATGGTACCATCTTCCCAGGCCTTCAGGTTCATTATTAGGCCCAAAGGGAGATAAAAGGATTAGCACACCAAAACAATTTCCTACAGTCGGAGGCAAATGCTTAAAGTTGAAACCATAGACCGAAAAGTGATGGGCATGCACTTAAGGCACAAGTCTAGGGATTTGGGCTCTATCCTCATGGCTATGTCCTCACCCAATCTGTCTTGAGGTAAGTACCTACAAACAATGAGGAGGTTACTCTCCCCAAAATAATGATTTTGTCCTTACATTTATTTTTATGGTTGAACTTTTCTTTAGCGGTCCTGATTTTATATAATTATCACTTTTTTGGATTTTTTTCAAATAAATTGCCTATCGAATTTTCCAATTTCCTTTTGACATTATGTGAGTATAAGCAGGGAAGGAATTCAAAAAGCCAATGCGCGATAAAATTCAATGATGCATGCATGAGATAGATGATGTGTACCTTGTCATCGGCACTCTACATGCAAAGTGATCCGCGCATAAAATAAAAGACAAATTTTAAACTAACCTAAATTATGTGTGACAACCGTCCTAGCAGTAACTTCTATTAACGAGCAAGAATAAGTTAATTTCTCTAAGTCCAAGCAATTACTCTATTCGTATAGAAATTCTTATTTTGGGGATTTGTACCTAATTAATTACCTTCCTCAAATAATATAATAAAACCTACTTCTAAGGGCTCAAGAACATAAAACTACGAGAAAACAAAGAAAAGAAGGCGATAAAAAAAACCCGGTGAGGTCCCCCAAGTGCACTAGCAATTGGTGAAATAGACCACACAAACACAAGGTATATAGTGGAATTTTAGAAAATAGAAAAAGAGGTAAATGCTAGATAATTAATTACAAATTTTTACAAGAATAATGAATGAATAAAATGCTAAAAGAAAACAAAATATTCTATGCAGAATGCTCGAAGTGACTAGTCTCCAAATCTTCTCCTCCTCCTATGCTCTACTGCAACTTGATGAGGAAACAAGACACATACACTCCACTCGGGTGCACCGCGCTTCTAAGAATGCCGCCCTAGCTTGTCAGGCCCTCTGAAGAAAGAGTAAAAGCAAAAATGTGTAAGAGACACAGTTAGGAAAATATGGGCAAAAATAATATGAAAATAAACACAATGAGTATAAGTAAGCAATTAATGAGGTGGATATCAAAAAATATAGAAAAAAATAAATGATTTAATGGATGAAAATAATAAGGTAAATGACATATGACAATAATATAGGCAATTGAATAAACGACATAAAACTATTGACAAAATAAGAGAAATAAAACAAATATAAACAACCAAGAATAGCGGGTCAAGAGAAAGACCTAAATGCCCTCGGTGTGCCTCTGCAACGTTGCCATTTTGTTGAATGCTAAGTTTCAGTTTTCTACTTGAATGGATTATTCAAAAAAGAATTATTGTCGTCGCAACCAAAAGAAGCTTCAAGCAAAAAATTTATTTGATTCTCGAGCCAAAATAAATGAAGAAAATGTAGCATGAGAAATTTGCAATTAAATTTAATTTATAGCATACATGGTCGAACTCATGGAGGCTACAAAAATCCCGAGGGTTGTTCAATTCAATGAAAAATCAATTAAAAGAATCAAAGAATTTATATGCACACTAGTCTTGGTTTTTGTATTTTTTGTTTCATAGTTTTTTATAGGATTTTAATTTGTATTTTTTAGTTGGTTTATGATTTTTTTATTTTTTTATTATTTTTAGTTTTGCAAAATGTTTAATTTGGTAAAACAAAAGAAACTAATAATGCATAAAAGAACTCAATGAGAAAGAAAGAGAAGGATAACTTCTTAAATTTTTACAAAGTGGTAAAATACACAGAAAATACAAATAAAAGTACTCTTAGTTTTATGAATTTTTTTAATGTTTTCTTGATTTTTCTAGTATTTTCCAATTTTTTAAAGATTATAAATAAATCAAAAATAAAAAATAAAGCAAACAGAACACAAATAAATTTTTTTGGGGTTTTTGAAATAGCAATAAAAACAAAAATAATTGAATATACACATAATGAAAAAGAATTTTTATTTTCCAAAAACATATATTATATTTTTTGGAATATTCTCTGAATTTTTATGAATTTTCTTTATATTTTTTAATGTTTTATGAATTTTTCTGTTTTTATGAAGAATAAAAATGCCAAAATGGTATAGAAATTAAAAGAAATGAAAATGAACAACCATGAATTTTTCTAGATTTTTTGATAATTTTTTTATATTTTTTAATTAATTTATAAATATAAATAGGGAATTTTTATGGAGTTTTTGATTTTTTTAAAAATTATAAAAACAATGAAAATGTAAAATAAATATTAGGGATGAAAGATATATGTAATAGGAAGCAAAGGTAATTTTTATGGAATTTTTAGAGGTGTTTTTCTTTTTTTTATTTTATTTTTGAAATGCAAATTAAATGAAGGTTCATAGGGTTATGGATGCAAAGTTTTAATGTTTGCTAACTAAATAATAACAACTAAATAAATGTTGAGGCTAATTACGTAAAATACCCAGTAGAACGTGGGCTGCTACACATACGCCCCATTGGACTGGACCTATATGTTAATAGAATACTTCTAGAGACCAATCAATAACATAGAAATCACATGCCCTTATTGCAATTTTTACAAGACTTGTGTACAAAGGACACCCTGATGTATAAACAGGATAATTATGCAAAAAACAAATAAATGCAAGGGTAAGAAATGCAAATGTTCAATGCGTGACATGAGGACACGTGTCCAAGTGTAATAATTTGAAAATAAAATAAACATTGGGGTCTAAGAGCAATTATACCTTTAGTACATGTGGAGTCTTGGACGACCGTGATGCGTTCTCTCATATCATAAAATTGTAGGTGAATCAAGCTTGTGAGACCATGATCTAATGTCGAACTTCAATCCACGGTGAACAATTAGTGGAAAATGGAGGGTCGTTATTGAAATCGGGCCTTTGTTCTTGATCTAGTGGTGTTGACCCTATCTAGATGAATGCATAAGAAGGTTGATGCAAATGGATTTTGATTAGTTGATGCACACTCGTTCTCCACCCAAATCGACTTCTGGAGGTTCTAAATCATTCCCTGTGCTCTCCTCTGGTTAGCAGCTATAAGATAAAGCTCGAAAAACACCAAGTACAGATCTAGGGTTCGGAATGTGTTCATCTCCAAGTGCACCACAAGTCTCGCTTCTTTGCTCCAAAACACGATCTTTGACCTGCTAATAAAAGCTTGTGCTTGGACGAAGTCTACGAACAAGTGGTTAGGTCAAAAATATGGAAGATGGTGAAAGGAATGGAGGCTTCAACAATGATGGTCAGAGGTGGAGTCGAACCTCAAATTTGGAAGGATTTGAGGGTGTTTAGATGGTGGAAGATATGGAGAAGGTTCAAGTGAGTGTTATGGTTGAGTCAGTAGTTGAAGAATTTGATCATACCCCTTTGATCTTGCGGATTGAAGGTTGAAGGTGGTGATCGAATTTTAATCTAAATTAGAATTAAATGTGAAATTAAGACTACGAAATCAAAAACTAATTAACTATTGTTACCTACAGTGAGGCCTGGGGTAGAATCAGCCTTAATCCGTTGCGTAAGGTGGAGAATCAGGACGCGCGACAATGAGCTCTGATGCATTCTGGATCATGAATCTTCAAGGGTTTTGTACGCTCATGATTGTGGAAATCAAAAGCCCTATCACTGCTAAAATCCTCCGAGCTTAGTCTCGGGCGAGATATCCTCTCCAAAACGATCAAATCCATCATTAATGTTGCAGGGTTAGTATTTATAGAGATTGCTTCGATGGGTTTTGAATTTCAAATCATGAGCTTATTGAGTCTTGATTGATGGATCGAGTGCGCTGGCGATGGAGAATAGTGAATGAGCGAAAAGATCGGAGAAGGAATCAGGTCCAGTTAGTGAATGGTGCGTATGGAGAAATTAGGTGAAGAGAGGGAGGTGCATGAGTTATGCAGAATTAAAAGATAGATTATGTAGTTGACCCAAGTAAACAAACCCGGACCAACCAATGGGAGTGCACAGAGGAAAAGACAAAACAAGAAAAATGACCAAATAGATAAAAAATAAGAAATAAATCAAAACTATCAAAAAATAGTTTAAAAAAATAAAAAGGAAAGATGTTAGTAATTTATTTAACTTATTTTTGGTAATTTTTAATTAATTAAATAATATATATAAGGGTTAAAAAATTTAAAAGATGTTATTTATAGCTACATGCACCTATAGATAACGCATTTTGATTTTTAATTAATTAATTATACAAATATATACATGATTTAATATTTAGGTTATTTACAATATTTTACAAGGCTTTTAATGAAATTTTTATTTGATTATTAAGAATTAATTTATTAGGTTAAATAAATAGGTGTGCGTACAGTATATACATAGTGATAACTATGCAATATATAAATCATTTTATTTTTGTTGATTTTTGATTTCATTATCTGTATTTGTATTTTAGACAAGTCAAATACAATATCACAATAAATTTAAAATACAATATTTACAAATATGTACAAGAAAATATATAATTAAATAACATTGATAGTATACATTGGTGAAATATATAATATTACCCCAATTAGTCGCATTTCACACGTTAACTCTAATTTTTATGAAATCTCTTTATTTTAAAGATAATTTAATTTGGAGTACAAAGAAAGTGAGTTCGATGAATTTGGAGTTTTGATGGAATGGATATTGATCTTCCAAGTTGAACTTTGTGGCAATTTTGAGAGTGTTGTAATTTACATAATATACACAGATTTTTATTGCAATCATTTGTATTATTTACAAAAGAATTGTATTCACAATTTTAAGAAGAAATTTATTTTGTTTAAAAAGAATTTGGTGATGAATAAATTAAAGAAAGAATATTGTATAAATGACAAATATACAAGTGATTGATGGTTTTCAGGAATTTTTGGTATTTTTGGGCCTTATCTCCACCTACTTTATTGCTTGTCGATTAGTTCAAGTCTTGACCTTTTGTTGTGAGAGTTAGCCTGTATCTACTACATATATATAGTCTTTTATCTTCTTTATTTTTCCTTTATTTATTTATTTATTTATTTATTTTAGGTTAAAATAGAGATAATAATATTTACACAATAATTAGGGTTAGTCAAAGAATGGATTTACTGATATTTAGAGGTTTTTTATAAGGGATGTTTAGCTAAAATAAATGAATAAAGATGATGAAAAGCATATTTGTCAATCAGTAGTTCTAGAGTTCTTCATGGATCATTTCTCGATCTTAGGGGATAGTTTTGACTTATGTCAATCATTTAGACTAAGTACTTCAACGTTGTTGCGAGGTAAACTTAGTTCTCTAGTGGGAGAAGAGTCACTTTATGGTGACTAGTGGAATTATATTGGGCCACTTCATCTCTAAACATGGTATGGAGGTTGACCCGGCTAAGATTGATGTGATCTCCAAGTAGAGCCGCCACAAAATTTGAAGCAGTTGAGGTCGTACCTTGGACATATGGGATTTAATAGGTGATTCATTAAGGACTTTAGAAAGATTGCCATGCCTTTGGCCGGGCTTTTGTGCAAGGTGAGTGAGTTTATAGATCATGTGAAAGTCCTCCATACATTTCACCAGATGAAAGACATAGTTACTAGTGCTTTTTTCCTACATCCACTTGATTGTTCCCTCCCCTTTGGGATCATGACATACGCGTTAGATATGGTGGTTGGAGTTGTTCTAGGGTAGAGGAAGGATGTGATACCATTCGCTATACAATATGCTAGCAAGACTCTAGATGAAGCATAATGTAAATATATAGTTATAGAGAAGGAGATGTTAGCAGTGGTGTTTGCATTAGAGATGTTTCGATCTTACTTGGTTCACATGTCATTGTATACACAGATAACACTACCATAAAATATTTACATGAAAAGAAGGATGCTAAACCACGCCTTACTAGATGGATCCTTCTTCTCCAGAAGTTTGATTTAGAGATTTGAGATAAACCTGGAGTAAAGAACGTTGTGTTAGATCATCTTTCCTGGATTACAGATGTAGAAAATTCGGAGCTAATAATACTTCCCATTTCAGAGACCTTTCCAGATGAGACCATTTTGTTTGTGGCAATACTACCATGGTATGTTGATGTTGTGAAATATCTTGTCTCCAAGAAAATTCCACAAGATTGGTCGAAGCACAAGGTAGACAGATTTTTGTCTGAGATTTACCAGTGGGAGGATCTAAACCTGTTTCATGAGTGTGCAGATTGTATGTGGAGAAGGTGCATTCCTCAGGAGGAATGCACCCGTGTGCTTGAGCAATGTCACAAACTAGAGTCTGATGGACATCATTCAGGGAAGCAAACGTCAGCTAAGGTTTTACAATGTGGCCTATGGTGGTCAACTCTATTTAAGGATGGTACAGATTATGTTTTAGGTTGTACTATTTGCCAGAAAATGGGAGGAACCTTCGGTTCTAAAGACACCATGCCTCTGAGAGATATCCAGATTATGCTTGGGCATATACTTCGTGGGCCCTTTTCTGTCAGCCGTGGATTTTAGTACGTCCAGCATATCATGGATTATTTTAGTCATTGGGTGGAGGCTATCTCCACTTGAGTTGTTGATAGTCGTACATTCTGTTGCTTTCTCAAGGACCACATTATTGCATGGTTTGGTTTCCCCAAGATACTCATTTCATATGGGGACACCATTTCATTAGTGGAGAGTTCAAGAAGCTTTGTGAAGGAGTATGCCATTAAGCATATAGTTGTGTCTCCTTACCACTCGCAGACTAATGGCTTAACTAAGACTTCAAATAGGGAGATAAAGACTATATTGCAAAAACTTGTATATCTAGATAGAAAGAACTGGTCCTGAAAGCTTGACTAGGTTATATGGGCTTATCGAATTGCGTACACGTCTCCATTTGGTATGCCTCCCTACATATTGGTTTATGGAGGCCTTGCCACTTGCTAGTTGAATTAATTCATAAACCATTATGGGCACTCTGTGTATGAAATTTGGATTATTAGAAAGCAGGACATTGTAGGAAATTGTATCTAAACAGATTGCTAAAATCTGAGATTTTGCTTATGACAACTCACTTATGTATAAGGAGAAAGTCAAGCGTTGGCATGATAGACACATTAGACAGAAGATTTTCTCCCTGATTAAAAATATTGATTGTTTGATGCGAAGTTGAAGTTGTTTCCTAGAGAATTGAAAAGCAAATGGTTAGGACCATTCATTGTTAGAGCATTACGTGAGTATTGTCATCTCTGGGTTGTCATCTGACGCTGGCTAATTGTTGTGAACGTACAGTTGCTGAAGACATATCTAGATCATGATACATTCTTATCTGTGATGGAGTCCATATATGTGGTATCAGGGGATGACTTTTTGACCTCTTCTATGTCGGATACATGAGCTGATTTTGTCTTGTATATATCCTTTCTTCTTATGTTTTTATCGTTCACCTCTTTTCCATGTGTGTGTGTTATACTTAAGATATAGTTTATCCAAGGTACAGGGGAGGTGAATGACTTGAGTTTTTCTATTTTCATTCTATTTCGTCACTCATATTGTTGCTTATACATAGGGATCTTGAACCCTAAGTATAGGGGGAGTGATGCCGTTCATTTCATTCACTTCACATTTTTTTCTTTTATTTCTTTGATTCCCTCACTTGTCCTTCAACTTGTTGTTTTTCTGTTTCTATACTTAGGGATCTCTTACCTGAGGTATATAGGAGGTCAAGTCGAGTCATTGAGTTTGTTCATTCTTTTCCTCGTTTCTCCCTGTTTGTACAGTCTTCTATACTTATGATTATTTAATCCTAAATATAGGGGGGATTATCGACACGCTTCTTTTATTTTCATTCTTTGATTCATTGTTAGATAGATTCTTTTCACTTTTCTAAACTTAGCATGAGTTATGTCTTCCTTTATAGCTCCTGGGTCACTATGAGGACATAGTTCGAGCTAAGTATCAGGGATGTTGTATATATTGTATATATACTTTAGCCATAAGTTGTTTTTTGGTTTGTTAATAATATGACTTTTAAAAAAGTGTTTGAAAAATGATTTGTAAAATCTTTTGTAAAATTATTTGTAAAAACTATTCTGTAAAATATTTTGTAAAAACTTTTGTAAATTTATTTGTAAACTATTTGTAAAAATGTTTGTAAAAAATGTTGTAAAGCTATTTAATATACAAATCTTTATAAAATATTTTCTAAAAATTCTTTGTTTGTAAAATGATTTGTAATTTTTTTTGTATAAAAATTATTTATGTTGTACGGATGTTTGTAAAATTTTTGAAAGAAAAATGTTTGTCAAAACTTGTTTGTAAAAATGTTTGTAAAATAGTTTGCAAAAACATTTGTAAAGTTTTTTGTAATATCTTTGAAAAATATTTTGAAAAATGTTTGAAAAAACTTTTGTAAAATGATTTGAAAAGGTTTGTAAAATTTTTTGTAAAATTATTTTGTCACATGGGAAGTAAATTATGGGATGTATATGTTTGTTGTAAAATCCACTTGTGTATAAAAACCATACTCAATTCTTCTTTTGTAAGTAAAATTCATTGTTGTATATAAAATACTTTTGTAAAACTTGTATTTAAAAACTGAAAAAAATCCTTTTGTAAATTAAAATTTTGTAAAGAATTTGTATAATCCTTGTATGTCTATTTGTATAAATTCCCTTTAAATATATTCAATCCACTTACTCTTTTCATTGTTAAGAAAAATGCCTAAAATCCATAAAAATTTTCAAAACTCTCTTAAAAAAATTTTAGAAAGATTGTTCTTTTATTTCCTTTTTCTCTTCTTATTAAAGAAATACTTTGTATATATTTCTAGCATTTGCTTGTGCATTTTTCAGAATGGTATCGACATTTAAACTAGTCATGAATAAAATCGAAGAATGGGGCTTGGTTAAAACTTTAATCCACTTAATTTTAGAGGAACTTTATAGGAACAATAGTTAGGACTTTTTAGGTCTAGTGACTAAATTCTTTGAGTCCATAATGCTATGTTTACATGTCATCTTGATTGGTCTAAATAGAATATTTAACACATGCATGGCCCTTTTAGACAGAGGCTTAACATGGACAAGCACTCTACACGTAGCTCAACACGGATGGGGTTGTTAGGAGGCAGAATCCTTTAGCTTGGGGAAATGTGAGAGTGGAAACATTCACAGTCATAATAAGTGGCCAATGTGCCTCAACCTAGTCTAGTGACACCGACATCTAATGACGGGATGTTGTGGGTTGCAATAAAACATCAAAAGAGGGATAGTCTACTGGCTCAAAAAGAAAAACTCCTATGTACATGACGCACCTTTGTATATATAAGTAAAAAAATGAAAAATCTCTTATAAGCAAGGCATATGTCATAATGTTCTACATCAAGGAAGCCTGCAGCTGGAGACTTGGCTACACTGGTCAAGCTCCAAGGATATGTGGCTACACTGGCCACAGTCCATTCTCTTCTCTACCACCTTTTCATGAGCTGCTTATAATTAAACTTATAAGGGAATACCACGCTCCTCGAGGAAAGAGTAGCAAGATTGGGGAACTAGAGTTACCTTGTTAGAGGAGGATATTGCTTTGTCATTTCAGAAGTGGGGAGCTATCTTTCACTTACACAATACAAGTAAAGATTCATAGTCATAAGAGTTTGCGTATGTACACTTGTTCTGACTTGACTATTGAGGCGACCTGAACATAGAGATGCAGAACTTCAGGGTTGTTGAGTCTTAAATTCTATTCCCAATAAGGTTCCATCAAACTAATAATGCAAAGGTCTGATCAAGCTCCATACTTCGATTTTACGAAGATAAGTATAATAATCAATATTTTTCTATGTTCATTATTTTTCCTTTATTATTTTTCTTAGCCACTTATTCATCAAATAAGTGTTTTCTATGGGACTAGCAAAGGTAAAGCATAGGGGGATGACGAATTCGCATTTTATCATCTTTATTCATTTATTTTAGTTTAAAATCCCTTGTAAAACACATGTAATATCAATAAATCTCTTCTTTTACTGACCCTCATTCTTGTGTAAATACTATATATTTATCAATATTTTAACCTAAAATAATTAAATAAAGAAATAAAGGAAAAATAAAGAAAATAAAAGACTGTATATATAACAGATGCAGACTACTCTGACCCCGAGATAAGGTCAAGACTTGACCTAATCGACCATGAATAAAATAGGTGGAGATTAATCTTAAATATAAGAAAATCAAGAAAATCAATTTCTATGTGAACATTCAACAGTTTTACATCATTGTTTATAATACATATTTCACACACTATTTCATTTACCACCAAACTCACTCGTTTAAAAAGCTTTTCTTCATGAAACTTGTACAACAAACAACAAAGCCCTTTTCCCACAATTAAGTAGGGTCGGCTACATGGATTCTTCGCCTCCATTCAGATCTATCTTGGGTCAATCTCGGACTTATATCCAAAAAATTAAGATCCCTTCGTATAGTCTTTTTCCAACACTTCTTGGGCCGTCCTCGCCCTCTCTTAGCCGGCTCAACATCCCAACACTCGCATCTCCTAACCGGTGCATCAGTTGACCTTCTTTGCAAATGACCAAACCATCTTAAGCGGTTTTCTCGCATCTTATCCTCGATCGGAGCTACACCAACTTTCTTTCTTATGGCATCATTCCGAATCCGATCTTTACGTGTATGTCCACACATCCATCTTAGCATTTTCATTTCTGCTACAACCATTCTCTGCACATGTCTATGGTTCACAGGCCAACATTCAGAACCATAAAGCATAGCATGTCTCATGGCTGCTTTGTAAAACTTTCCTTTAATTTTTAAAGGAATTTTCTTATCACAGAGAACAGCGGAGGCTCCTCTCCACTTTAGCTAGCCTGCATTTATTCTATTAGTAACATCTCCATCAATTTCCCCATCATGTTGCAAAATAGATCCCAGATATCTAAAAGAATCTCTCTTCTGAATGTTATCGTCACCAATCTTCACCTCGATTCCTTCACCATTGCTTCCATCAAAGGTGCATTCCATATATTACGTCTTAGCCCTATCAATACGAAAACCTTTAGTCTCCAATGCATGTCTCCAAACCTCAAGCTTGTCATTTAATCCATCTCTAGTCTCGTCAATCAACACAATATCATCAGCAAATAACATACACCAAGGTAACTCATCCTGGATGTGACTTATCAACTCATCCATAATCAAAGTAAAAAGAAATGGACTCAAAGCTGAACCTTGATGTAAACCAATGTTGATATCAAAATAGTCAGTCTTCTCCGTCGGGTCCTTACACAAGATAAAGCCTTATCATACATATCCTTTATGAGATTAATGTGTAGGACGGGTACTTGTCTCTTCTCCAAAACTCTCCACAATATCTCTCGTGGGACAGAATCATAAGCCTTCTCCAAATCAATAAAGATCATATGGAGATTCTTCCTTTTAGCTCTATAAATCTCCATTGTTCTCCTCTGCAAATGGATGGCTTCAATAGTTGAGCGATCTGGCATGAATCTGAATTGGTTTTCTTTTACTTCGGAAACTTGCCTCAACCTTCTTTCGATCACACATTCTCAAATTTTCATAGTGTGACTCATCAGCTTGATACCTCTATAATTTGAACAATTTTGAATGTCTCCTTTGTTCTTATAAAGAGGCACCACGATACTCCTCCTCCAATCATCGGGCATTTTCTTGCTTCGCCAAATAACATTGAATAGATTCGTAAGCCAAGTCAAACCTCGCTCACCTAAAACTTTCCATACTTCTACAGGGATGTCATCCGGTCCAACACCTTTCCCAGGTCTCATAACCTTCAAAGCCTCCTCTACTTCTTTTCTTTGTATTTGTCTATAGCATGCACGATTCAAGTAACTTTCACTACTAGCTAGATCACCCACTGTGATCTCTCTATTTCCTTCTCCAATGAAAAGTTTATGGAAGTACTGCTCCCATCTAGTCTCTATATCCTTCTGAGTAACAAGCACGTAACCTTCCTCGTCCTTAATGCATCTCACTTGAGAAAGGTCTTTGGTCTTTCTTTCTCTTGCTTTGGCCAACCTGAATATATCCTTCTGGCCCTCCTTAGAGTTGAGATTTTTATACAAAACCTCATAAGCTTTTGACTTAGCTTCGCTTACGGCCTTCTTTGCTTCCTTCTTCGCTATTTTATAGTCGGTGATAGTTTCCTCTGTTCTATCATTAGACATAGCTTTAAAGCAAGCTCTTTTAATTTTTAGCTTCTCTTGCACCCCTTCACTCCACCACCAAGCCTCCTTTTGACACGGAGCTCCTCCTTTTGACTTGCCTAGCATCTCTTTGGCTACCTTTTGGATATAAGATGCTACTGCCTCCCACATCTCGTTTACACTACCGCTACAATCCCAAGATAAGTCTTCTAAAACCTTCTCCCTGAAGCTTGATTGCTTCAGCGGAAGATTCCACCACCTAGTTCTAGTGATCGTAGGAAACTTCCTTTTCTTTACCAGCCCTTTTATTTGTAAATCCAAGACTAACAAGCGATGTTGGGTTGTCAAACTCTCTCCAGGGATTACTTTGCAATCTTTGCAACACAATCGATCTCTTCTCCTCAACGTAAAGTAATCTATCTGTGTTCTAGTTGAGCCACTCTTATAAGTAATTAAATGCTCTTCCCTCTTCTTGAAAAGAGTGTTTGCTATAAAAAGATCATATGTAGTTACAAAATCCAGAATGACTTTTCCCGCTTCGTTTCTATCCCCAAAACCATGTCCTCCATGCACACTTGCATACCCTGAAACATCTTTTCCCACATGTCCATTAAGATCTACACCTATGCAAACCATCTCTCTTTGTGGGATTCCTTTTAAAATCTTATCTAGATCCTCCCAAAAAACTTGTTTACTCCTTTCATCTAAACCAATTTACGGTGCATAAACTGAGATGATATTCAAAATTTCTTCTTCAAGCACCAACTTTAGCAAAATAATCCGATCCCCAAATCTTTGCACCTCAACCACACAATCCTTCAAATCTTTATGAACAACCACTCCAACACCGTTTCTACCCTTATCTTTACCTGAATACCAAAGTTTAAAGCATGTATTCTAGATCTCCCTTGCTTTCTCTCCAACCCATTTAGTCTCTTGAAGACATAATATATGAATCTTCCTTCTTTCCATTGTATCCACTATCTCCATCAATTTTCCAGTTAAAGTACCGATATTCCAACTACCAATCCGTAGCTTCCTTTGCAATCTCTTTTGGACTAACTTCTTTACTCGCATGCGTCCATTATGCGAGAACCCTTGCAAATTTTGGACTGCCTCCGGGCGGTGATGCAGCGAAACTAGCTTATTTACCCGCATGCGTTCCTCATGCGAGAACCCTTGCAAATTTTGAACTACATCCAAGCTGCGATGTAGCGGCCCTTGCCAAGTTTTCATTGCATTCGGGCGATGCAACGCGTCGCAAGTAGGGAACGCCCCAACGAAATCTGTATGTTTGCTTAAATTCATGTTTAAAAGATCCGAACGGTTTCGAGAAAAATTCATAAATAGTGTTCTTACAAGAACTTTAAGAACACTATTTACGAATTTATCTCTCCTGCGCTGGATGTTGGCTACCTAACGCGCAACCCTCCTCATTTACCCGGGCTTGGGACCAGCCATGGCTGAGTTGAAACTTGTACATAAAAATAATATGTAAATAATAAAAATAATTGCAAGAAGAACCCTTGTACATTGTGTAAATAACAACAATGTGAAAAAGCTGCAAAGCTCAACTTGTTAGATCAATATCATCTCCCCAAAACATAAAATTAACCAAACTCGCTTTCATTGTACTCTAAATTAAATAATCTTTAAAATGAAATTGGTTTCATAAAAATCAAAGTTAATATGTGAAATGTGGCTTTCTTGGGGTACTATTGTATATTATACCTATGTATATTATTTACATATAATTTGTATATTTATTTTACTTGTATTATGTATAATTTGTATTCTTAGATATTTATATATATTGTATCTGACTAATATAAAATACAAATAAAAATAAAAAAATAAAAAATGTACAAAAATAAAATCATGTACATTTTGTATATATATAACTATGTATATTATAAGATATTACTATTTATTTAATCTAATAAATCAATTCCTAACAATCTAACAAATATACTTTTGAAACCCTTATAAAATCGTTGTAAATTAAGAAATTATTAAATTATGTATATTTGAATAAATATTATATTAAAAATTAAGGTTTTGTAATTATAGGTATATATACCAAAAAAATAACATTTTTTATTTATTTGTACCTTTGTACACTCATTTAATTAATTAAAAATGACTAAAAATAAGCTAATTTAATCATTAACATTTTTCATTTTGAAAACCTTTTTATTTTTATTCATTTTCTATTTTATTTAAATTTATTTATCCTTTTAAATCATTTTCTTGTTTTGTCTTATTCTAGTTGTCCCCGATTGTTGACCTCGTGTCTGTTGACTAGGACCAACTTTCCATTCAGCAACTGCTTTTGCAATTCTTGCACGCCTCCCGTCCTATTCGGAATTATTCTGTACGCCTCACTCATTAACTCTACTCGATCCCTTCATCAACTCTTTAGCCCTTACAACTGACTCCCTCACTTGACCATTGACTCCATCAATCACGCCACAATTTGCGCTCTTTTGAATTTCAAAATCATGCCAGAGTCCATGCCTCTTATTACTACCAGATCTCAAACTCCATCGGTTGATCGATTTTCCTCGCACGTCTTTTCCCGAGATCGGTTCCGGAATGGTGAGGCAGTGACATGGCTGCATCTTTTGCGATTGGGAGCATGAGAAATCCATTGGGAAGCTTGATCCATGCACTCCATCAGAGTGTTGCCGCAACGTTAAGCTTCTTTGCCTGACGCTACAAATCAAGGCTATAACCTTCGCCATCCATCCGTAGGTTCACTTAAATTAATTTTTGTTTGAATTCCATTTTAAATTTTGTGTTTAATCCTTTATTTAGTTAGATAAGATCTTCCATAATCTTCCATCGATCTGACGATCGGAGGAGCTCTGATCACCCATTTCTTCATCCAAATCGACCTTCATGATTACCGTCTCCTTCTTCATCTTCCCCCACAACCTGATGATGAATCTCCATTTCATCACCTTTATTCTATCATTTTGGCCATAAAAACCCTAGCCAATGCATGTATATATCATTATTTTGTACAAATTAACATTCATTATTTCTTCCATTTATTGTGTGTAAACTACATTTTTTTATGCGAAAATTGTACAACAAAGGAAAGAAAAGAAAAAGAATAATATACCAATGGTATTTTATGACCATAAACCCCGAGATTAAGTCAAAAATTTAGTTTCTCGACCAGGAATAAACTAGGGGGAGATAAGGACCAATAATAGAATAAAACCCTATTTATTCATTCATCAATAATGCATTGTGGGACCTATTTTATTCTTTATTATTTATTCATCGAATCAATAAACTTTTCACATGAAAGCTGTAGATAATAATATATAGAAAAATAAAAAAATTAAGTCTGTTCAAAAATAATATATAGTGTACCTTTATACTCAAAATAAGAATCCAAAATCTCAACTTCCCATACCCATATCTCCAAAATAAAAACTCAAAATGTATCAAAATAATTTAACATATTTTTTAGTAAGCTATTAATTGAAGGCAGTTTCATATTTTTTGGATTCAAGGTATGAAAGTTAGGTTTTGGACCCCTATTGTACAATATACCCGAACAAAATATCCATTTTATTTATTCTTTAATATTTTTACAATTATATATTTTTTATTTTTGAAATTAATATTGATAATACATATACATACTTAGAATATGATAAAACCATAAAGAAAGCACCAAATAAAATAAGACTATATAATTACATATATGAAATACCTATACCTATACTTATATAATATATACCCCTATTTATTTAAATATACAAATAACATTAGAAAAATAAGATAATAATATATTTGTTTACATAAAAAATGTTATAAATATATAAAATAAGAAAATAAAGTACTAAAATCAAAAATACAAAATAAAATACTCCAAAACATAAATGAATATACATATAAATATAACCTTAAAATGTAACTTTTAACAAAACAAACCCAAAAAAATATAAAAATAATACTAAAATACTACATAAGTAGTAAACATTTTTATTTTATACCAAAAAATTATTAAAATCATTTACTATTTTTTGACTTATTTTTGAATAAAATTACTTTTTTCTTTATATGTCCTCCATGGACAAACCAGAACACAGGGAATGTTGACCTAGGTCAACTCCCTGTCTTCTAACTAAATTTCATTAGATGCCTTGAGATTGCCAACTTCTCTGCCTCCAATCGATCAATCTGGACCATATCTTACTTCGAGTCCTTCATGGATTCGATACACACCACACCCATCTCTGATGCTAATCATCAGATTATTCAGATATGCCTCAAGACTTGAATAATCACCACACAAAAATTCACAAGACCTGTTGTCTATAAATAACCTTCCCGATCTTGAATCCTATCTGATCCCCCTTAGAGCTTCGCTCTGTGTTCTTCCGTGTGTGTCGAAGTCTAGGTGACAACGGAAGACCTTAACCGAGCTCGGAGACGGCAAAGCAAGGAAGAGGCGACGATCCATGGCCGTGCTCCGGCTTACCACACTCCCTACCGACACAACATGTATAAGAGCTGTGTATTTTTATTTCCTAGGTAGATTTTAATCATGAGATTTCAATTTTGTTGTTTAGTTTTTAATCAAGTATATTAGCCAGGATCCACTTTATTCGATCATCAGGGACACTAGGGTTCTGGATACTCCACTATGAAAAGTAATGTTCTCCGACTACGTTTGCGACCCCAATATCTTCACCAATACTTTCTTCATCTGATCCACCATCTGGACCAACCTAATCGCTCCTCGGTCAGCATATTGGGGACTCTCCTCCGTTGTATGCCAGAGCCCCTTCCATTCCATTCATTACTCGTGCATTCAACTTACAGCCTGAGATTCATCATCAAGAGCTATATAATCAATTCGAGCAGGTTCCAAGTTGAATGGACCCCTCCTAGGTCAAAAGCGAGCAGCTCGAAGATTTTCCAGGTGCTCCAGCTTCTTCGACAGACCAAGAGCCCACAAATTGTCCTGGACCTTCTCGAGCCCGCCATCCGTTGTGGACTCTCCTCCTGGACATGTAGAGCCTAGAATCATTGTCGGAGAACCCCTGTGGAGCGAGGAATCAACGATCGATGCTCAGGGAAA